>CP136055.1:273734947-276281023 GCA_032464435.1 Aegilops umbellulata
GAAGAAGAAGAAGAAGAAGAAGAAGAAGAAGAAGAAGAAGAAGAAGAAGAAGAAGAAGAAGAAGAAGAAGAAGAAGAAGAAGAAGAAGAAGAAGAAGAAGAAGAAGAAGAAGAAGAAGAAGAAGAAGAAGAAGAAGAAGAAGAAGAAGAAGAAGAAGAAGAAGAACAAGAAGAAGAAGAAGAAGAAGAAGAAGAACAGAAGACCCCGGCGCGCCACCCCGACCCCCGACCCCCGACACCCCGACCCCGACCCCCGACACCACGACACCCCGGCCCGACACCCCGACCCCGATCCCGACCCCCGACACCCCGACCCCGACCCCCGACCCCCGACACCCTGACACCACACCCCGACCACGACACGACATCCCGATACCCCGACACCCGGCCCCGACACGACACCCCGACCCCGACACCCCGATCCCGACACCACACCCCGACAACCGACCCCCTGACCCCCTGACCCCGATCCCCCGACCCTGAAACAGCACCCCGACCCCGACACGGCACCCCAACACCGACAGGACATCCCGACCACCGACACCTCCCGAAAAGGTGTTCTTTGGCCTTCCAGAGGCCGACGGGGTCATATATTTGTGAATTATTAGTTAGGTCATATATTTTTTGATTTTGTTATGAAAAACATCATATATAATTGTGTTGATTGTGTAGTTTTAAGTGTGCAGTTGTTTCATCGCTGCGAGGTTTGGTGTTCGACGACCTCGCCGTGCGTTTGACGAGCTCTGCCCCTTCGTTCGTGGGTGAGCACAAATGACAAGTCCTCCTCCCCCATTAATTATTTGATCTATTCCGATGAAACTTGATAGCTAGCTATATATGTGTCTTGAATCATCAGTATGCGTAACCAATATGTGTCTCCCGTTCGAAAGCGTCATAGTTATAAATATGCATGCATTTACATATTTACAACCTTGATTCTTCCGAATTGTCCAACGCTATCCATGGACAGCCCGAGTATGTGTAGATTGGGTTCGTTTTCCCATATGCTTTGCTCCGGATTCGACGCATAAATTTCGTCAGTGCCTCCCCTATTGTTCTCCGGGTACACATCCTCTCTGTTTATTGCAGAGACGTGTATCAGGAGAACAGCAGGGAGGTGCTGCCGAAATTTTGCGTCGGATCCGGAGCATAGCATGGGAAAATGAACCCAATCTACACATACACGGGTGGGATTAGGACCTATCATTACCTATTAGAGTGTAGGTTGCATGGACATAATAAAATTGACAAAGTAGATCAACCGATGAATATATACATGGTGAATTACATATATAATTGTTGTGTGTCCAGTAGCTCTGAAAGTCAAGATGAGTGACCGTGCGTGGATGTATACCGGTCACACTGGTCAGAACAAATGGAGCGCTGAATGGTTCACAAAAACCAAGGGGTTTGTGAAAGCCGCATTTGCAAATGGCCAAAAGAAAACCTAGTGCCCCTGTTTCCGGTGCGGCAATTGGGAAAAGAAGACAGAGGCTAAAATGGGCAAACACCTACAGAAGAGTGGTTTTACGCCTGATTATATGGTGTGAACATTTCATGGTGAGTCTGCCCAACGTGACCGAGCTGAGGTGGATCGTCGTTGCACCGACGAGCATGGTACCGGGATGGAAAACATGGTTCAAGACTATGATGATGCTCGGGATTCGGACGAGGAGATGGAGGAATCTGCAAAGGCCTTCAATGAAATGTTGGAGTCTTCAAAACGTCCGCTCCACGAGCACACTGAGCTTTGTCAGTTGGATGCCATCTCACAAGTAATGGCTCTGAAGGCTCAGTTCAACTTGGGCAGAGAATGCTATGAGGCAATTATGACAGTATTTGGACGCTTTCTACCAAAGGCCATGTAATGCCTGCAAACCTGTACCAGTCGGACAAAATCCTCCGTGCACTGAAGATGCCCTATGAGAAGATACATGCCTGTGATAAAGGATGTGCCTTATTTAGGCTTGACTATGCGGACTTGAACTATTGTCCCATTTGCAAGTCTTCCAGGTATATTGTGGTAGACAATGGTATGGGTGAGAAGACACAGACCAAAATCCCCGTTAGTGTTCTTCGGTATATGCCAATCATACCAAGACTTCAACGTCTTTTCATGGTCGAAGACATGGCCAGACAGATGACATGGCACAAAACATGCAAAAGAACCGAACTAGATCCAGATGGGAATCTGATGATGGTACACACATCGGATGGTGTTGCGTGGAAAAAGTTTGTTGAATTACATGTTGACAAAGCGGCAGATCCGAGGCATCCTCGAGTCGGCGTCAGCACGGATGGGTTCAGTGTGTTTGGTATGACGGCAGCACAATACAGTTGTTGGCCCATATTTGTCTTTCCACTCAATCTCCCCCCCCCAGACAGATTATGCAAAGAAAGAACATTTTCCTGACGTTGATAATTCCAGGACCCAACTATCCGGGCAAAAATATGAATGTGTACATGCAGCCGCTTAAGGACGAATTGCAAGAAGCCTGGGATAATGGGTTCAAGACATACGATGCCTTTAGCAAACGGAACTTCATAATGCGTGCCTGGTACATGTACTCGACGCATGACTTGCCGGCGTATGCGCTATTTGTTGGCTGGTGTGTGCATGGAAGATTCCCGTGCCCCACATGCAAGGGAGCTCTTGAGTTTCGTTGGCTTCAGGCCAGTCGCAAGTTTTCTTGCTTCGACATGCATAGACAGTTCCTGGATCCTCGCCATAAGTTCAGGAAAGACAAGAAGAACTTCATCAGGGGTAGAGTTGTCAAAAACTCTGCACCACCTGCATTGACAGGCCAACAGACCCTGGATCAGTTAAACGCTCTCGAGCCAGATCCACAACGTCTAGGGTACTTCAAGGGGTATAATACTAAGCACGCATGGACTCACAAAACATGCTTATGGGATCTGCCTTACTTCAAAGACCTCCTTTGCCCACACAATATCGACGTGATGCACACTGAGAAGAATATCGCCGAGGCTCTTTTTGGTACATTGTCCGGCATAGATGGGAAGTCAAAGGATAATACTAAGGCTAGAGTCGATCTGGAGGCGCTATGTGATAGGATGTTACATAACATGAAAGAACCAAAGCAGAACTGGACGAAGCCAAAGGCATGGTTCGATCTTGGAAGGCCAGCTATGAGGGAAATTCTCTTGTGGGTGCAACAGCAGTTGATGTTCCCCGATGGGTATGCAGCGAATCTAAAGAGGGGAGAGAATCTTGATAAACTGAAGATATTTGGTCTCAAGAGTCATGATTGGCACATATGAATTGAGCAGGTAATGCCGGTGATGTTGCGTGGCTTCATCCGTGAGGATGAATGGCTAGTACTGGCATAACTCAGCTATTTCTTCCGTGTTCTTTGTGCGAAAGAACTATCGCCTGGCGTGCTAGAAGAAATGGAAGAGTTGGCGCCAGAGTTGATCTGCAAGTTAGAGAAGATCTTTCCACCAGGCTTCTTTAATCCAATGCAGCATTTGATTTTGCATCTCCCGACCGAGGCAAGATTGGGGGGGCCCGTGCAAAATCGTTGGTGCTACCCAACTGAGAGGATGCAGAAGACGCTTCGAGAAAAATGTAAAAATAAACGTAGAATTGAAGCATTGATGGCTGAGGCATTCATCACAGAGGAGGCGGCAAACTTCGTAACAGTGCACTACAAAGCCAAAAATCATCATTTGCATAATCCGAAGCCTCGGTACACGAGCCTAAAAAGGGTGGATCCAACCTGAGCTTATTCAAAGGGAATCTCGCACCAGCTAGTGTTTCACATCCAGTATCTTTGGATAACGAAGAATGGCGGACCATTTTGTTGTATATCTTCAACAACCTGATAGAAGTGCGGCTGTACATCGAGTAAGTTCTCGGTACATTGTTTCGCAACTTCTATTTCCTTTGAACTACTCTTATGAAGGAAATATGCCCTAGAGGCAATAATAAAGTTATTATTTATTTCCTTATATCATGATAAATGTTTATTATTCATGCTAGAATTGTATTAACTGGAAACATAATACATGTGTGAATACATAGACAAACAGAGTGTCACTAGTATGCCTCTACTTGACTAGCTCATTAATCAAAGATGGTTATGTTTCCTAACCATGAACAAAGAGTTGTTATTTGATTAACGAGATCATATCATTAGTTGAATGATCTGATTGACATGACCCATTACATTAGCATAGCACCCGATCGTTTAGTATGTTGCTATTGCTTTTATCCATGACTTATACATGTTCCTTTAACTATGAGACTATGCAACTCCCATTTACCGTAGGGACACTTTGTGTGCCACCAAACGTCACAACGTAACTGGGTGATTATAAAGGTGCTCTACAAGTGTCTCCGAAGGTACATGTTGAGTTGGCATATTTCGAGATTAGGATTTGTCACTCCGATTGTCGGAGAGGTATCTCAGGGCCTTCTCGGTAATGCACATCACATAAGCCTTGCAAGCATTGCAACCAATGAGTTAGTTGCGAGATGATGTATTACGGAACGAGAAAAGAGACTTGCCGGTAACGAGATTGAACTAGGTATTGGATACCGACGATCGAATCTCGGGCAAGTAACATACCGATGACAAAGGGAACAACGTATGTTGTTATGCGGTCTGACCGATAAAGATCTTCGTAGAATATGTAGGAGCCAATATGGGCATCCAGGTCCCGCTATTGGTTATTGACTGGAGACGTGTCTCGGTCATGTCTACATTGTTCTCGAACCGTAGGGTCCGCACGCTTAAGGTTTCGATGACAGTTATATTATGAGTTTATGAGTTTTGATGTACCGAAGGAGTTCGGAGTCCCGGATGAGATCGGGGACATGACGAGGAGTCTCGAAATGGTCGAGACGTAAAGATCGATATATTGGACGACTATATTCGGACATCGGAAGGGTTCTGAGTGGTTCGGGTATTTTCGGGAGTATCGGGGAGTTACGGGATTACGGGAGAAGTAATGGGCCTTGATGGGCTTTAGTGGGAAGAGGAAAAGGCTGCTGCGCCCCCCCTCTCCTTTAGTCCGAATTGGACTAGGGAAAAGGGGGCCGGCCACCTTTCCTACTCCTCCTATTCCTTCTCCCTTCCTCCCCTCTTGGTGGACTCCTACTAGGACTTGGAAACCTAGTAGGACTCCACACCCTGGCGCGCCAAACCCTTGGCCGGCCTCCTCCTCCTCCATCCTTTATATACTGAGGCAAGGGGCACCCCATAGACACACAAGTTGGTCTACGGATCGTTCCTTAGCCGTGTGCGGTGCCCCCTTCCACCAAATTCCACCTCGATTATATCGTTCCAGTGCTTAGGCGAAGCCCTGCGCAGGTAACACATCAAGATCGTCATCACGCCGTCGTGCTGACGGAACTCTTCCTCGACGCTTTGCTGGATCGGAGCCCGGGGATCGTCATCGAGCTGAACGTGTGCCAAGAACTCGGAGGTGCCGGAGTAACGGTGCTGTGATCGGTTGGATCGCGAGGAGAACGTACGACTACTTCCTCTACGTACGACTACTTCCTCTATGTTGTGTCAACGCTTCCGCTTCGATCTACGAGGGTACGTAGACAACACTCTCCCCTCTCGTTGCTATGCATCACCATGATCTTGCGTGTGCGTAGGAATATTTTGAAATTACTACGTTCCCCAACAGTGGCATCCGAGCCTAGGTTTTATGGTTTGATGTTATTTGCACGAGTAGAACACAAGTGAGTTGTGGACGATACAAGTCATACTGCCTACCAGCATGTCATACTTTGGTTCAGCGGTATTGTTGGACGAGACGATCCGGACCAACCTTACGCGTACGCTTACGCGAGACCGGTTCCCTCGACGTGCTTTGCACATAGATGGCTTGCGGAAGACTGTCTCTCCAACTTTAGTTGAACCGAGTGTGGCTACGCCCGGTCCTTGAGAAGGTTAAAACGGAGTCTATTTGACAAACTATCGTTGTGGTTTTGATGCGTAGGTAAGATGAGTTCTTGCTTAAAGCCCGTAGCAGCCACGTAAAACTTGCAACAACAAAGTAGAGGACGTCTAACTTGTTTTTGCAGGGCATGTTGTGATGTGATATGGTCAAGACATGATGCTAAATTTTATTGTATGAGATGATCATGTTTTGTAACCGAGTTATCGGCAACTGGCAGGAGCCATATGGTTGTCGCTTTATTGTATGCAATGCAATCGCGATGTAATGCTTTACTTTATTACTAAGCGGTAGTGATAGTCGTAGAAGCATAAGATTGGCGAGACGACAACGATGCTGCGATGAAGATCAAGGTGTCGCGCCGGTGACGATGGTGATCATGACGGTGCTTCGAAGATGGAGATCACAAGCACAAGATGACGATGGCCATATCATATCACTTATATTGATTGCATGTGATGTTTATCCTTTTATGCATCTTATCTTGCTTTGATTGACGGTAGCATTATAAGATGATCTCTCACGAAATTATCAAGAAAGTGTTCTCCCTGAGTATGCACCGTTGCGAAAGTTCTTCGTGCTGAGACACCACGTGATGATCGGGTGTGATAGGCTCTACGTTCAAATACAACGGGTGCAAAACAGTTGCACACGCGGAATACTCAGGTTTAACTTGACGAGCCTAGCATATACAGATATGGCCTCGGAACACAGAGACCGAAAGGTCGAGCGTGAATCATATAGTAGATATGATCAACATAATGATGTTCACCATTGAAACTACTCCATCTCACGTGATGATCGGACATGGTTTAGTTGATTTGGATCACGTGATCACTTAGAGGATTAGAGAGATGTCTATCTAAGTGGGAGTTCTTAAGTAATATGATTAATTGAACTTTAATTTATCATGAACTTAGTCCTGGTAGTATTAGCATATCTATGTTGTAGATCAATAGCTCGCGTTGTTACTTCCCTGTGTTTATTTTGATATGTTCCTAGAGAAAATTGTGTTGAAAAATGTTAGTAGCAATGATGCGGATTGGATCCGTGATCTGAGGTTTATCCTCATTGCTGCACAGAAGAATTATGTCCTTGATGCACCGCTAGGTGACGGACCTATTGCAGGAGCAGATGCAGACATTATGAACGTTTTGCTAGCTCAATATGATGACTACTTAATAGTTTAGTGCACCATGCTTGACTGCTTAGAATCGGGACTTCAAAGACGTTTTGAACGTCATGGAGCATATGAGATGTTCTAGGAATTGAAGTTAATATTTCAAGCAAATACCCGAGTTGTGAGATATGAAGTCTCCGACAAGTTCTATAGCTAAAAGATGGAGGAGAATCGCTCAACTAGTGAGCATGTGCTCAGATTGTCTGGGTACTACAATCGCTTGAATCAAGTGGGAGTTAATCTTCCAGATAAGATAGTGATTGACAGAATTCTCTAGTCACCATCACCAAGTTAGTAGAACTTCGTGATGAACTATAATATGCAAGGGATAACGGAAAATATTCCCAAGCTCTTCGCGATGCTAAAATCGGCGAAGGTAGAAATCAAAGAAAAACATCAAGTGTTGATGGTTGACAAGATCACTAGTTTCGAGAAAAGGGCAAAAGGAAAGAAGGGGAACTTCAAGAAGAACGGCAAGCAAGTTGCTGCTCAAGTGAAAAAGCCCAAGTCTGGTCCTAAGCCTGAGACTAAGTGCTTCTACTGCAAAGGGACTGGTCACTGGAAGCGGAACTACCCCAAGTGATTGGCGGATAAGAAGGATGGCAAAGTGAACATAAGTATATTTGATATACATGTTATTGATGTGTACTTTACTAGTGTTCATAGCAACCCCTCAGTATTTGGTACTAGTTCAAGTTGCTAAGATTAGTAACTCGAAACGGGAGTTGCAGAATGAACAAAGACTAGTTAAAGGGCAAGGTGACGATGTGTGTTGGAAGTGGTTCCAAGATTGATATGATCATCATCACACACTCCCTATACTTTCGGGATTAGTGTTGAAACTAAATAAGTGTTATTTGGTGTTTGCGTTGAGCATGAATATGATTTGATCATGTTAATTGCAATACGGTTATTCATTTAAGTTAGAGAACAATTGTTGTTCTGTTTACATGAATAAAACCTTCTATGGTCATACACACCAACAAAAATGGTTTGTTGGATCTCGATCGTAATGATACACATATTCATAATATTGAAACCAAAAAGATGCGAAGTTAATAATGATAGTGCAACCTATTTGTGGCACCGCGTTTAGGTCATATTGGTGTAAAGCGCATGAAGAAACTCCATGCTGATGGGATTTTGGAATCACTTGATTATGAATCACTTGATGCTTGTGAACCATGCCTCTTGGGCAAGATGACTAAAACGCCGTTCTCCGGAACAATGGAGCAAGCAACAGATTTGTTGGAAATCATACATACTGATGTATGTGGTCCGATGAATATTAAGGCTCGCGACAAGTATCATTATTTTCAGAACTTCACAGATGATTTAAGCAGATATGGGTATATCTACTTAATGAAACATAAGTCTGAAACGTTTGAAAAGTTCAAAGAATTTCAGAGTGAAGTGGATAATCATCGTAAACAAGAAAATAAAAAGTTTCTACGATATGATCGCAGAGGTAAAATATTTGAGTTACGAGTTTTGGCCTTCAATTAAAAACCATGTGGAATAGTTTCACAAATTCATGCCACCTGGAACACCACAGCATAATGGTGTGTCCGAACGTCATAACCGTACTTTATTGGATATAGTACAATCTATGATGTTTCTTACCAATATCGTTTTGGAATCATGCATTAGAGACAGCTGCATTCACGTTAAAAGGGGCACCATCTAAATCCGTTGAGACGACACCGTATGAACTATGGTTTAGCAATAAACCTAAGCTGTCGTTTCTTAAAGTTTGGGGCTGCGATGCTTATGTGAAAAAGCTTCAACCTGATAAGCTCGAACCCAAATCGGAGAAATGTGTCTTCATAGGATATCCAAAGGAAACTGTTGGATACACCTTCTATCACAGATCCGAAGGCAAGACTTTTGTTGCTAAGTTCGGAAACTTTCTAGAGAAAGAGTTTCTTTCGAAAGAAGTGAGTGGGAGGAAAGTAGAAAACTTGATAAGGTAATTGTACCTTCTCCCTTATTGGAAAGTAGTTCATCACAGAAATATGTTCTTGTGACTACTACACCAATTAGTAAGGAAGCTAATGATGATGATCATGTAACTTCAAGATCAAGTTACTACCGAATCTCGTAAGTAAACTAGAGTGAGATCCGCACCAGAGTGGTACGGTAATCCTGTTCTGGAAGTCATGTTACTAGACCATGATGAACTTGCGAACTATGAGGAAGCGATGGTGAGCCCAGATTCCGCAAAGTGGCTTGAGGCCATGAAATCTGAGATGGGATCCATGTATGATAACAAAGTATGGACTTTGGTTGACTTGCCCAATGATCGGCAAGCAATTGAGAATAAATGGATCTTTAAGAAGAAGACTGACGCTGATGGTAATGTTACTGTCTACAAAGCTCGACTTGTCGCAAAAGGTTTTCGACAAGTTCAAGGGATTGACTACGATGAGACTTTCTCACCCGTAGCGATGCTTAAGTCTGTCCGAATCATGTTAGCAGTTGCCGCATTTTATGATTATGAAATTTGGCAGATGGATGTCAAAACTGCATTCCTGAATGGATTTCTGGAAGAAGAGTTGTATATGATGCAACCAGAAGGTTTTGTCGATCCAAAGGGAGCTAACAAAGTGTGCAAGCTCCAGCGATCCATTTATGGACTGGTGCAAGCCTCTCGGAGTTGGAATAAACGCTTTGATAGTGTGATCAAAGCATTTGGTTTTATACAGACTTTCGGAGAAGCCTGTATTTACAAGAAAGTGAGTGGGAGCTCTGTAGCATTTCTGATATTATATGTAAATGACATATTATTGATCGGAAATAATGTAGAATTATTCTGTAAAGCATAAAGGAGTATTTGAAAGGAGTTTTTCGAAGAAGGACCTCGGTGAAGTTGCTTACATATTGAGCATCAAGATCTATAAGAGATAGATCAAGACGCTTGATAAGTTTTTCAATAAATACATACCTTGAAAAGATTTTTGAAGTAGTTCAAAATGGAACAGTCAAAGAAAGAGTTCTTGCCTGTATTACAAGGTGTGAAATTGAGTAAGACTCAAAGCCCGACCACGACAGAAGATAGAAAGAGAATGAAAGTCATTCCCTATGCCTCAGCCATAGGTTCTATAAAGTATGCCATGCTGTGTACCAGACCTATTGTATACCCTACCCTGAGATTGGCACGGGAGTACAATAGTGATCTAGGAGTAGATCACTGGACGGCGGTCAAAATTATCCTTAGTGGAATAAGGATATGTTTCTCGATTATGGAAGTGACAAAAAGGTTCGTCGTAAAAGGTTACGTCGATGCAAGTTTTGACACTAATCTAGATGACTCTAAGTCTCAATCTAGATACATATTGAAAGTGGGAGCAATTAGCTAAAGTAGCTCCATGCAGAGCATTGTAGACATAGAAAATTGCAAAATACATAACGGATCTGAATGTGGCAGACCCGTTGACTAAATTTCTCTCACAAGCAAAACATGATCACACCGTAGTACTCTTTGGGTGTTAATCACATAGCGATGTGAACTAGATTACTGAATCTAGTAAACCCTTTGGGCGTTGGTCACATATCTATGTGAACTATGGGTGTTAATCACATGATGATGTGAACTATTGATGTTAATCACATGGTGATGTGATCTAGATTATTGACTCTAGTGCAAGTGGGAGACTGAAGGAAATATGCCCTAGAGGCAATAATAAAGTTATTATTTATTTCCTTATATCATGATAAATGTTTATTATTCATGCTAGAATTGTATTAACTGGAAACATAATACATGTGTGAATACATAGACAAACAGAGTGTCACTAGTATGCCTCTACTTGACTAGCTCATTAATCAAAGATGGTTATGTTTCCTAACCATGAACAAAGAGTTGTTATTTGATTAACGAGATCATATCATTAGTTGAATGATCTGATTGACATGACCCATTACATTAGCATAGCACCCGATCGTTTAGTATGTTGCTATTGCTTTTATCCATGACTTATACATGTTCCTTTAACTATGAGACTATGCAACTCCCATTTACCGTAGGGACACTTTGTGTGCCACCAAACGTCACAACGTAACTGGGTGATTATAAAGGTGCTCTACAAGTGTCTCCGAAGGTACATGTTGAGTTGGCATATTTCGAGATTAGGATTTGTCACTCCGATTGTCGGAGAGGTATCTCAGGGCCTTCTCGGTAATGCACATCACATAAGCCTTGCAAGCATTGCAACCAATGAGTTAGTTGCGAGATGATGTATTACGGAACGAGAAAAGAGACTTGCCGGTAACGAGATTGAACTAGGTATTGGATACCGACGATCGAATCTCGGGCAAGTAACATACCGATGACAAAGGGAACAACGTATGTTGTTATGCGGTCTGACCGATAAAGATCTTCGTAGAATATGTAGGAGCCAATATGGGCATCCAGGTCCCGCTATTGGTTATTGACTGGAGACGTGTCTCGGTCATGTCTACATTGTTCTCGAACCGTAGGGTCCGCACGCTTAAGGTTTCGATGACAGTTATATTATGAGTTTATGAGTTTTGATGTACCGAAGGAGTTCGGAGTCCCGGATGAGATCGGGGACATGACGAGGAGTCTCGAAATGGTCGAGACGTAAAGATCGATATATTGGACGACTATATTCGGACATCGGAAGGGTTCTGAGTGGTTCGGATATTTTCGGGAGTATCGGGGAGTTACGGGATTACGGGAGAAGTAATGGGCCTTGATGGGCTTTAGTGGGAAGAGGAAAAGGCTGCTGCGCCCCCCCTCCCCTTTGGTCCGAATTGGACTAGGGAAAAGGGGGCCGGCCACCTTTCCTACTCCTCCTATTCCTTCTCCCTTCCTCCCCTCTTGGTGGACTCCTACTAGGACTTGGAAACCTAGTAGGACTCCACACCCTGGCGCGCCAAACCCTTGGCCGGCCTCCTCCTCCTCCATCCTTTATATACTGAGGCAAGGGGCACCCCATAGACACACAAGTTGGTCTACGGATCGTTCCTTAGCCGTGTGCGGTGCCCCCTTCCACCAAATTCCACCTCGATTATATCGTTGCAGTGCTTAGGCGAAGCCCTGCGCAGGTAACACATCAAGATCGTCACCACGCCGTCGTGCTGACGGAACTCTTCCTCGACGCTTTGCTGGATCGGAGCCCGGGGATCGTCATCGAGCTGAACGTGTGCCAAGAACTCGGAGGTGCCGGAGTAACGGTGCTGTGATCGGTTGGATCGCGAGGAGAACGTACGACTACTTCCTCTACGTACGACTACTTCCTCTACGTTGTGTCAACGCTTCCGCTTCGATCTACGAGGGTACGTAGACAACACTCTCCCCTCTCGTTGCTATGCATCACCATGATCTTGCGTGTGCGTAGGAATATTTTGAAATTACTACGTTCCCCAACATCTTATTCCTGGATATGTCATACAGTCGATACGTCGCCATATTCTCGTATGGAGCGGAGATCCAAAAGGATTCCATCGAAGACTATGAGCTTCTCGCAAAGCAAGGAGGTGGCTATCCCGGTTTCATCTCTTGGTTCAAACAAACGGTAATTTCTATTAGACAATTTCATTTCATTCGCTAATTTGTGCATAATGCAACAATCCTTTCATATTATACTTGTAGGCTAATTCAGAGTCTATGGACGCCAAATTGAGACAAGTCGCTAATGGTTTTGACTATAAGGTCCGTTCATTTGACAAGTACGACATCAACGGGTGTCGCTTTCGTACCTATGGCAAAGAGCTATCTATGGCCGACCGAAAGTCTACAAATTGTTGTGTATCTGCTAGCGGCGAAGGAGGTACCGAGTATTATGGGAGAGTTGAAGCAATTTATGAACTTCTGTTCTATGGTGAAAACCCACCGAATGTCGTAGTCTTCAAATGTTATTGGTTTCAGCCGAAGGAGACTAGAAGGACTCATGAACATATAGGGCTAGTTGAAATCAACCAAAGCACTTATTTAGATGTTCCTGATGTCTATATTATGGCTCAACAGGCGACCCAAGTATTCTATCTACCGTGGGCCTGCCAAACTAATCCAAATCTGAAAGGTTGGGATGTCGTTTATGAAGTGCCGCCACGTGCTAGACTTTCTCCCCCAAAGGAAGAGGATTATGAACCTCACATTAACCCAGACACATATGAAGGAGAATTCTTCCAAGAGACACGTCTTTCCAAAAAGCATTTCAAGAACCACTATACTTCACCCCAAAACATTGAAGTAGACAGCGACAATGAATCCGACATCACCCCAGAGGAGGAACAAGAAGAGCCGGAACAAGAAGAGGTTACTGCTGCGGATGACCTGTCAATGCTTGACCGATTACGTCAAGGTGGCCTTGCACATGTTGATGCCAATGAACCCTATGAGCCCATCATCGATTATAGTGATGATGATGATTATGCATTTATTGATGATACTGATCGAGATTATTAGTAGTGTCAGGTATTCAATTTTTTTATGTTGTACTTGATGATGATACACTTAAGTGATATACATATTATTATTCATGTTGGTACTTTTTTTTATGTTGTACTAATTTCATTTATTCTTTGTCATGGCAGGTGTTGAAAGATGGTGGGCGCTGGTCGGGAATGCGCCGAGGCCCCTTCTTCGTCGGCGCGTGGTGTGAGGTCTTCCATTCCACACGCACCTCTCCGCCGAGCGTTGCTGGACAGTATGGCGACACCGCCGGGCCCTTCTTCGTCGACTGCGGTGCCTAGCAGGGGACGAGGTAAGAAGAAGAAAGGAGGTGGAGCACGTGGTCGCGGGAGAGGAGGAGGTAGGATGACTCTGACGGCGCCTTCCTCGCCACCGCCCCCAGCTGTTTCACCCGAGCACGTGACTGCTAGGGTGGACTCGTCTGAGGAGGAGGCTGCACGGACTCCGGTCCATGAGCCTCCGGTCCACGAGTCTTCGGCCCACGAGACCCCGGAGGAGCACACGTCTGGATGGGGTACCTGGTCGGGTCAGCCTGAGGATGGCGGGGAGCCGAGTGGCCATGCTGATGTTGGCGGGGAGCCGACTGATGAGGAGGGGGAGGAGGGGGGCAACGTCTACCAGCGTGGTCTACACGGCTCCCGTCCGTGCCGACAACCCGCGAGCAGAGGTGGTTGATTTTCCCTGATGGGGAGAGGTAAGTGCATTTAATCTTTTTGTACCTTCTGCATTCACGTTTCTTCAAATAACTGATGTGTTGGCCTTGTCGTGCTGCATGGGTTGGGACCACCATGAAAGTGTCCGCCGGCCCAACTCCGTCCTTGGAGTTCTGATTCGGCAAAACTTCCCGAGGTTTGTCACGTTGCCTGGTGAGGGTCGGCTTCCAGAGGTTGGATTGACTTGGGAGCACCACTTGGCTGCCCCGGCCCCGCCAGGTGAGATTATCGACGGTGTCTTGTGCAAGACGAGGGTAGACGTCGTGATCATAAAGTTTTGGGTAATTGTTCCTTTACACAATTAAAAATCTTCAACTTGCTAGTTATTAATTGTACTAATCAATATTGTCTCATTTGATTGCAGACATTCTACAGGTGTGAGGAGGGATACAAGGAGGAGGTGGATCATGTTATCCACAAGGAGTGCAAGCGCCTACTTCAGAACTTACGACATGAGGTTCGGGTGCAGGCTGTTCGAGACTACTACGCCGGGCGTGGTATCGAGAAGCCCAAGCAGGAGTGTCGCGATAAGTTCTTGAGTAAGGAGCAGTACATGAAGGTAATTCTTAAGGCCTTGTACTTATTTCCTTCATTTAGTAATTCATAGCATTAGCGCTCAAGTTTCTATTTGCTAACTTAGGCCCCTCCGAGATGGTGTGCGGATCGGATGGATTGTTGGGAGGTGTTGGTCAATGCGTGGTGCTCAGAAGAATGGCTGGCCACCCACAAAGAGGCCAAGGACAAACGTGCCCAAATGGAAGGTGTGCCACACCACCAAGGCAGCTCCAACTTATTTCAGTACGGGCGGAACTGGGTATGTGGTTTGCTTCATGATTCATGCAATTCATTCATCATGCTTGACCCACACTACAATAATTTACTTTGTTTCTCTCTTTCAGGCATGCTACAATAAGGCGGATAAGGTGCCAGAGGTGTACGACCTGTATGCCATGGCCCACACTGGCCCTTACAAGAAAGTCAAGGCATTCTCTGCGTCTGACCTCGATGATCCAAAGAACTTCACCAACATCTCCGCCCACGACAAGCTCGTGCAATATAGAGATCAGGGGAAGGCGAGGAAAGGTGAGGACCTTAACCCGAGCCAGGGTCCCATTGATACAGAGCTGCTGATGATATCTGGTGGCGGGAGGTCCCATGGCTCCATAGCCATGGGAGATGGACTTATCCGTTGTCCTAGCACTCTCCCAGAGATCAAGGCGCGCCAGTCGAGCTCCGCTCCTGAGATAAGGCCTCGTGAACGGCCAGCCCAACTCGCCTTCAAGGTTAGTTATACGTACTCAGCTATCTTTCTCCATTACATTGTGTGCGCTTCCATCAATGATTACAAATGGTCATGTGAGTGGTGTTGCAGGCTGCTATACAGAGTGAGAGAGATAGAACGAAGAAACTTCTGGCGTAGGCG
Source organism: Aegilops umbellulata (assembly GCA_032464435.1). Taxonomy (NCBI): domain Eukaryota; kingdom Viridiplantae; phylum Streptophyta; class Magnoliopsida; order Poales; family Poaceae; genus Aegilops; species Aegilops umbellulata. Next base: position 273,750,636 of record CP136055.1, read on the forward strand.
GCGGAGAGGCAGCGGGAGTTGGAGGAGAAGACGGCAAAGATGTTGGAGGTGGAGAGGGCACGGAATGACATGCAGGCAAGGGCCATGTACGAGCTCCTTGTGGTAAGTTTCTTCTGCAGATTACTTGCTAGTCTTAACATTTGAGTCTCATTACTAACTAGTATGACTCTGTTGTGAAAACCAAATGTGCAGTCTGTGTGCGAGAAGTCCGGTCAGACCGCTCTGCCGATGCCAGTGATTGCTCCTGGGAGCACGGTGAGTTTAATTTGAATGGACATTACTTTCTAGTCTTAACATTTGAGTGTCATAATGCTAACGAGACATTGGAAATGATCTTTGGTGCAGCTTAACTCCAGAAACGCATTGCACGATCCTTCTCCAGCTACCAGCGCGAGCCAGCTGGCTCCTTCTCTAGCTACCGGCACGAGCCAGCCCGGTCCTACACCTCCGTGATCACGGTAAGTTTCTCTAGTGTTTTGCTTAACAAATGCATAAAAACCTAGACTTAGCTTTATTTCCTCCAATATGCTTACCATAATGACCTATAGTTAGCTTCTTTTCCTCCAAAATGACTTAATAAGCTTACTGACCTCATAAACCATCCATTCTACCTAATTTAGCTCTAAAATGACTCATTTTACCTTTGTTAGCTTACAAGTGATCCAATTTATCCAAGTTAGCTCTAAAATGACCCATTTTACATAGATTAGCTCCTAAATGATCCATTTGACCTACGTTAGCTTTAAAATGACCCGTTTCACCTAGGTTAGCTCCAAAATGACCCATTTCACCTAGGTTAGCTCCAAAATAACCCATTTCATCTAAGTTAGCTCAAAAACGATCCATTTTACCTTAGTTAGCTCAAAAACGTGGCATTTCACCTTAGTTAGCTCATAAACGACCCATTTCAACTAAGTTAGCTCCAAAATGATCAATTTCACCTAGGTTAGCTCATAAACGACCCATTTCACCTAGGTTACCTCATAAACGACCCATTTGACCTAGGTTAGCTCATAAATGACCCATTTCACCAGGTTAGCTCATAAACAACCTATTTCACCTAGGTTAGCTCATAAACGGCCCATTTCACCTAGGTTTGCTCATAACCGACTCATTTCACCTAACTTAGCTCATAAACGACCCATTTCACCTAGGTTTGCTCATAAACGACTCATTTCACCTAGGTTTGCTCATAAACGACCCATTTCACCTAGGTTTGCTCATAAACGACCCATTTCACCTAACTTAGCTCCAAAATGATCCATTTCACCTAGGATAGCTCATAAACTACCCATTTCACTTAGGTTAGCTCATATACGATACATTTCACCTAAGTTAGCTAATATATGGCATATACTTCTTCTTCTAGTCTTCTTCTTCTATTCTTTTTCTTCTAGTCTAATTCTTCTTCTAGTCTTCTTTTTCTAACTTTGTTATTTGTCATTTTGCAGGTTTCATTCACTTCACGGAAGCTAGCTTCCTATGATGATGGATTACTTGCTCTTTCCTGGTTTTTCCTTTGATGCACTTCTTGTATTCTGCTCGCTTGCTATGATGAAACTTTGCATATTGTAATATGTATGGATCGATGGAACTATGCACAACCTACTATGTATGTATGGATGGATATATATGTGCTGGATATTTATTATGTTGGATATATATGTGCTGGATATTTATGTGATGGATATATATGTGCTGTGAAATATTTGTTGTGATAATTGTTGGATATAAGAAAAACAGAACAAAAAAGAGGCAGTGCAGGATATTTGCCGTCCGCGGCGGACGGCAAAGACCCCTTTGCCGTCGGTGGCAGACGGAAAAGGGGGCACGTGGCGCCCACCTGTGCTTCCTGGGGGTGGACCATTTGGCCAATTTGCCTACCGTGGCGGACGGCAAAGCCTTGCTGACGGTAAAGACATTGCCTTTGCTGTTCGCTGGCCGGACGGCAAACAAAAACGGGTGCTGAGGTATTGCTGACGTCACCTGGCGGACGGCAAAGAGGCGCACTAATTTGCCGTCCGCTGGCGGACGGCAAAGGCCGCCGTTAGCCGCCTAACGGAGTAACGCTGGCGGACGTGCAACATTTTGCCGTCCCCGCTCTTTGCCGTCCGCCGCTGTAGGCAAAGGGCTCTTTGCCGTCCACCATGGAAAGCGGACGGCAAAGGACCTGTTTGCCGACCCTATCTTTGCCGTCACAGTTTGCCGTCCGCCGCGGACGGCAAAGTGCTTTGCCGTCAGCCGTCCCTGCCTTTGCCGTCCGCCATGGCAGACGGCAAAGTACTGGATTCCTGTAGTGTAAGGGTATTTGGAAGCACAAGTAGTATTTCTACTTGGTGCTGAGAATTTGGCTAGCGTGAGGGGGAAAGGCAAGCTCAACATGTTAGAGGATCCATGACAACATACTTTATCTCAGATATACGAAAATATAACTCATTACGTTGTCTTCCTTGTCCAACATCAACTCTTTAGCATGTCATATTTTAATGAGTGCTCCCAATCATAAAAGATGTCAATGATAATATATCTATATGTGAAACCTCTCTTTTCTTATTACTTCCTATTAATTGCAACAATGACCAAAGCTATGTCTGCCAACTCCCAACAACTTTTAATCATCATACTCTTTCTATGTGAAGTCATTACCCTCAATAAGATCAATATGACCTCTTCATTTCTTTTTATTCTTTTTCTTCTTTTCTTTTATTCACCCAAGATCATGGAAAAATAATTAAGCCCTTGACTCAACACTAATCTTTATTATATATAACTCACGGACTCGATTACATAGAGAGAGATCATAAGGCAAAACTCAAAACTAGATCATGCCATAAACTTTATTCTACTAGATCAAGATACTACTAATAGGATCTAACTAAGAAAAACGGTAAAGATAGGAGTGTGATGGTGATACAATACCGGGGCACCTCCCCCAAGCTTGGCAGTTGCCAAGGGGAGTGCCCATACCCATGTGATTATATTTCCTTCTTTGTCGGTGAAGCGGATGGTGGTGATGTTGACTTAGTTGATGGCTTAGACTTCTCCCTTAATTTGCGTTTGAGGACGGCATTATGATCCCTCAGATCATCAACCTCCCATTCCAGGGTTAATATCTTTTTGCATAGGCCTTGCTTATTTCCCTGCAAGAGACGAAAAGAAATAAACTCGAACTTTGGTTTCTTTACTCTATCAGGGAGACTTGACTTTTTGAACTCCACACGCATGTCTCCAGGTTGAGGTAATGGGGCTTCATCCTCATCTGAGCTCGTCTCCTCCTTCCCCTTGGATTCATAGTCCTCTTCATCCTCCGTGGTCCAACCCTCGTGCTCCACATCTCCATAGACCTTAGGATTGGCCAAGTAATCATCCACATAGCTTTCTCCTTCTGAATCCTGGGAAGACATGTTGATCTAATCTGTAGTGGGACAGCTCGAAACGAAAACAGAGGATAATTGCGTGATACGGGAGTCAAAACCTTCAGGAGAATATATAGTGAATTTTTACCGACCAAAATACGTATCATGCAAGAAATCGGAGTCCGGAAGGCACACGAGGTGCTCACGAGGTAGGGGGCGCGCCCAGGGGGTAGGGCGCACCCACCACCCTCATGGGGCCCTCGTGTCCTTCCCGGACTGCCACTTAATTTTCTATTTTTCTAAATATTCCAAAACGGAGAAATATTGCCTTAAAAATTATTTTGCAGTCGGTTTACTTACCGTACCACATACCTATTCCTTTTCAGAGCCTGAAACGGTCTGGAAAGTGTCTCTTATGTATTCCTCCGGCGTTACGGTTTCAATAATATTGGTTTCAACCTGAGATATAATGTTTGATTCTTTGACCGTTTACCACCTTCGAATTTGTGCCTTCGAAGTTGTTGATTTTTATGGCACCGGAACAATAGACTTCCTCGATAACATAGGGGCCTTCCCATTTAGAGAGAAGTTTTCCTGCAAAAAATCTTAAACGAGAGTTGTATAGCAATACATAATCACCTACATTAAACTCACGCTTTTGTATTATTTTGTCATGCCATCTTTTAACTTTTTCTTTAAACAACTTGGCGTTTTCATAAGCTTGGGTTCTCCATTCATCAAGTGAGCTAATATCAAATAACCTCTTCTCACCGGCAAGTTTGAAATCATAGTTGAGCTCTTTGATAGCCCAATATGCCTTATGTTCTAGTTCGAGAGGTAAGTGACATGCTTTTCCATAAACCATTTTGTATGGAGACATACCTGAGGGAGTCCTAGATTAGGGGGTATCCGGACAGCCAGACTATAGCCTTTGGCCGGACTGTTGGACTATGAAGATACAAGATTGAAGACTTTGTCCCATGTCCGGATGGGACTTTCCTTGGCGTGGAAGGCAAGCTTGGCAATACGGATATGTAGATCTCCTTCCTTGTAATCAACTCTGTGTAACCCTAGCCCCCTCCAGTGTCTATATAAACCGGAGGGTTTAGTCCGTAGGACACAACAACAACAACAACAACAACAACAACAACAACAACAACAACAACAACAACAACAACAACAACAACAACAACAACAACAACAACAATAATCATACCATAGGCTAGCTTCTAGGGTTTAGCCTCTCTGATCTCGTGGTAGATCTACTCTTGTACTACCCATATCATCAATATTAATCAAGCAGGAGTAGGGTTTTACCTCCATCGAGAGGGCCCGAACCTGGGTAAAAACATTGTGTCCCTTGTCTCCTGTTACCATCCGCCTAGACGCACAGTTCGGGACCCCCTACCCGAGATCCGCCGATTTTGACACCGACATTGGTGCTTTCATTGAGAGTTCCTCTGTGTCGTCGTCTTTAGGCTTGATGGCTCCTTCGATCATCAACAGCGACACAGTCCAGGGTGAGACTTTTCTCCTCGGAAAGATCTTCGTGTTCGGCGGCTTCGCACTGCGGGCCAACTCACTTGGCCATCTGGAACAGATCGAGAGTTACGACCCTGGCCATCAGGTCATATTTGGTAGCTTGAACTACACGGCCGACATCTGCGGAGAATTGATCATCGACGGATTCGAGCCCCGGCCGAGTGCGCCGCACTGTCACGATGGGCACGATTTAGCTCTGCCGCCGAACAGTGTCCTGGAGACTGCACCTGTAGCTGCTCCGACCTTTAATTCAGAGCCAACTGCGCCATCCAAGGGCAGGTGGTTAGACCCCGCTGTGGAGGCAGCAACCTCAATGGCGATCGAGCCGACCACCAGCCTTACCCTTCGCGAGGCCCGTGACTCCACATTGCCGGACTCTCCTCCGGACCCCGAATCACCCGCGCCCCTGCCAATCGAAGCCGATTGGGCGCCGATCATGGAGTTCACCGCCGCGGATATCTTTCAGCACTCGCCCTTTGGCGACATACTGAATTCACTAAGGTCTCTCTCCCTGTCAGGAGAGTCCTGGCCGGATTTATGACCGGCAGGATTGGGATGCGGACGACGAAGAAATTCGACGCCCACCCACCACCCACTTCATAGCCAGTGTTGATGATTTGACCGACATGCTCGACTTCGACTCCGAAGACATCGACGGTATGGACGACGATGTAGGAGACGAACATTAACCAGCGCCTACAGGGCATTGGACGGCCACCTCGTTGTATGATATATATATGGTGGACACACCCAAAGAAGGCAATGTCGACGGAACAACGGAGGATGACCCCTCCAAGAAGCAACCCAAGCGTCGGCGTCAGCGGCGCCGCTCTAAGTCTCGCCAAAGCAAAAACAGTCATATCGGCACATGAGATAATAACACCCTGGACAGTGCCAAAGACAACCCCCTCCAGCAAGATTCAGCGCAGGAGGATGGAGAAGCCAGCCCTCCTTAAGAGAGCGGCAGATAGAGAGGAAGAGCATGATAATTATATGCCTCCCTCTGAAGACGAGGCAAGCCTTGACGACAGCGAATTTGTCATGCCTGAGGATCCTGTCGAACAAGAGCGCTTCAAGCGCCGGCTTATAGCCACAGCGAATAGCCTTAAGAAAAAGTAGCAGCAGCTTAGAGCTGATCAAGAATTGCTAGCTGACAGATGGACTAAAGTCCTGGCGGCCGAGGAATACGAACTCGAACGCACCTCCGAGAGCTACCCAAAGCGCAGATTTCTGCCCCGATTAGAGGAGGAGGCATCTAAACCTACATCTCCAGCGTATGATGCGGCTGACCGCCACCTCGTGGCCACGACAGAGAGGCCACTCGGCCCACAGCTCAAGCCGCACCCCGGCGTCACTCAAAAAATACCAAGGCATGGGAAAATGCGCTTGATCTGCAAGGCATATTGGAGGACAAAGCAAAGCAAACAAGATCGAACTACGGATCGCGTGGGCGCCCCGCCACACGAGACGATAACCGTCATGCCGGATACAGCAAAAGTAAATCTGGCCAGGCCGAACACAGCAGACAAAACTCATTCGAGCGGCGTCGTGAGATAGCCCAGTACAGAGGCGCCGCACACCCGCTATGCTTCACAGATGAAGTAATGGATCATCAAATCCCAGAGGGTTTCAAACCCGTGAATATTGAATCATATGATGGTAAGACAGATCCCGCGGTATGGATTGAGGACTATCTCCTTCATATCCACATGGCTCGTGGCGACGATCCACACGCCATCAAATACCTCGCACTCAAGCTTAAAGGACCAGCTCGGCATTGGCTCAACAGCTTGCCAGCAGAATCCATTGGTTGTTGGGAAGATCTGGAAGCCGCATTCCTCGACAACTTCCAGGGCACTTATGTGCGACCACCAGATGCCGATGACCTGAGGCACATAATTCAACAGCCAGAGGAATCGGCCAGGCAATTCTGGACACGGTTCCTAACCAAGAAAAATCAAATTGTCGACTGTCCGGATGCAGAGGCCCTAGCAGCTTTCAAGCATAACATCCGCGACGAGTGGCTTGCCCAGCACCTTGGACAGGAAAATCCAAAATCTATGGCAGCCCTCACGACACTCATGACCCGCTTTTGCGTGGGAGAAGATAGCTTGCTGGCTCGCAGCAATAACATATCAAAGAGCACTGGTACTTCGGATACCAAGGACAGCAATGGCAGGTCATGTCGCAACAAACACAAACGCCGCATTAACAGCGACAATACTGAGGATATGGCAATTAATGCCGGATTTAGAGGCTCTAAGCCCGGTCAGAGGAAAAAGCCATTCAAAAGAAGCACCCCGGGCCCGTCCAGTTTGGACCGTATACTCGATCGCTCGTGTCAGATACATGGCACCCCCGAAAAGCCAACCAACCACACCAACAGGGATTGTTGGGTGTTCAAGCAGGCCGGCAAGTTAGATGCCGAAAACAAAGACAAGGGGCTACATAGCAACAATGAGGAGGAGCCCCGACCACCGAACAACATAGGACAAAAGGGTTTCCCCCACAAGTGCGGACGGTGAACATGATATACGCGACCCACATTCCCAAGAGGGAGCGGAAGCGTGCGTTAAGGCACGTATATGCGTTGGAGCTAGTCGCCCCAAAGTTCAACCCATGGTCCTCCTATCCAATCACTTTCGATCGCAGGGACCATTCCACTAGTATCCGCCATGGAGGATTTGCCGCATTGGTCCTTGACCCAATTATTGACGGATTTCACCTCACTCGAGTCCTTATGGACGGCGGCAACAGCCTGAACCTGCTTTATCAAGACACAATGCGCAAAATGGGCATAGATCCCTCAAGGATTAAACCTCCAAAACGACCTTTAAGGGCGTCATACCAGGTGTAGAGGCCCATTGCACAGGCTCAGTCACACTTGAAGTGGTCTTCGGATCCCCGGATAACTTCCGAAGCGAGGAGTTAATCTTCGATATAGACCCGTTCCGCAGTGGCTACCATGCACTGCTCGGGCGAACCGCATTTGCAAAGTTCAATGCGGTGCCGCACTATGCATAACTCAAGCTCAAGATGCCAGGACCTCGGGGGGTCATTATAGTCAATGGAAACACCGAGCGCTCTTTCCGAACGGAGGAGCACACGGAGGCCCTCGCATCGGAAGTACAAAGCATCCTCTCAAGGCATTCTCCAGTCCAGCGACAAAACGTCCGGACACCGTCAAGCGCGCTCGAAGTAATCTACAACAAGACCGCCTGGCACGTGCCGAGCAAGCATAGCAATGCGGCCCCAACCCAGCCCCAATGAAACGCGAAATCCGTGCTACGCGTACATAATTACGCTATGAAAATACGATGGGCATAGGGGAGGGGCACGACCACGGCACGCCCCAAAATGTGGCCCAACCGCACTAGGGGCTCTCGATTTTGTCATTTTTTCTTACTTTCAGGACTTTACTCTCCGGAAGACCTATTCTGCGGTACAATTGCCGAACACACGATCCAATAACGAGGGAGGCAGAAAGCTACGTCACACTGTGTAACTCCCAGGTGGTCTCTATGACGAGCAAAATACCTGCTTTAAATACCATTCCGCAGCCCGCCCCTGGAGGGGACATGTCAAATAGTCCCATCTCTTGCTTATCGCACTATTTGTATCGTTCTGCTTTGTCGGTGTACTAAAGTAGGGGTACCCTAGTATCCCGAACTTGTGCACGGGCAGTCGCAGCGTCCCGCGGCAAGGCTTGTCGGGTGACCACCAAGGTCCTCCATGGATCCTTTGAAGCCATTCAAGAACAAAGTATTTAAAGCCAAGGAGACAAGTCCCCGGCAAGAGGAACTTGCCGGGAAGGCCACTCAAGGCACAAGACCCCGGCAAGAGGAGCTTGCCGGGAAGGCCAACCAAGGCATCTCAAGGAACTTTCCGCGACGCGCCATGGGTCCCGGCAGGACCCGGCGAACGACAAGCTTCCGGACGCGACAAGACAGCTGCCGCGGCAAGGCGCCTGCAGCGGCAAGCCACCACTCTGTACCTGCGCTCCAGCACACCCACCTACGTGTCGCTCTGGGACCCTTCCAGGCGTACGTGGCTGGAGGATGTGCAGCCAGGGGTACACTGTGGCATGCGGCGCTGACAAGATTGCCATCGTGGCGAGCGGTGGCGCCCCTGACGGTCCCTTTTCTGCATTGTCTGGGCGATGTAGATAGGCATTTAATGCCTTTGTCCCCTGCCGTCAGGGTTAGGTATGATACACTGTGTAGGTAGTTGTACCTACCGCAGCACCTTTCCACTTTTGCCCTTGCCTACGTTGCCACCTATTGGAGACCCCTTGAGCATATAAAAGGAGGCCCATGCACAACGTAGAAGGGGGGATCGCTCCAGAGGAACGCTCGGTCTTGTTAGCTGCTCGAGTGTACTGTAGCACTCAGCGCTCCCGAGCAAGAACTCAATACAAACCACAAAGCAGCAGTAGGAGTATTATCTCTCCCGAGAGCTCCGAAGCTGGGTAAAAACCCCTTGTGTGCCCCGCCTCGATCTGCTCTTCGTGCGGCCTCCGCCCCCCGCCGAAGCGAAAAGGGGCTCCGTCCCCATAGGTGCCCGTGGGGCCAAATTTTCCCCGGCATCTTTGGCGCGCCAGGTAGGGGGCGTCGAGGTTGTGTGAACCTGATCCGGTGTTCACGCGAGCTAGACCTTCATCGACTTCATCGACATGCCGCCAAAGAAGAAGGCTTCGGAAGCGGCTGCTCCGTCCGCGTCGAATCCACCGCCGCCGGGGCAAACGGCCGGTGGGGAAGACGCCGGCGGAAGAACGGGCGTCGACAAGGGAGCCCATGGTGTCACCAAGTCCAAGGACAAGACTGCGCTGCCCGTCGGCGGCGTAGCCGGCTCCCATGACGTCCGGGCATCCGTAGATGCACCGCGCCCATCTCAGGAGGCGCAGGACCAGCAGCGTCGTGGTACTCACGGTACCATACGCTCGCTGGACCCAAATCGAGCTGGCGGATCTCGGGATGCTCAAGGCCAGCATGCACGCCAACGTGCTGGCGCGAGCGAGGCGCGGTCGCCTGGACGGAATACAGCTCCTTCTAACGTAGTTGTAAGTCCGAGCCTATCCCGCTCCTCGCACCGTTTGCCACCGCTACCCGCCACTCCAGCGGAAGCTTTGGCGCGAGCTCAACTGCTCCCAGACTTTCCTCCAATGCCAGACAAGATCGACGACTGGAGGGCCACCATTCAGAGTCTCATCGGCTTCGCCAACGGCGAAACTCCACGGCAGGCGACCACATCGCAGCCGCGGCAGACCAGCCAGGTGCGAGCCGATGGCGAAAAGAACGGTGGGGGTGCAACCACCATGCACTCTCCGCCTCGAAGGCCAAGATCGCCGACTCACCGGGTCCGCCACGACAGCGACTCCACTACTTCATCAGACCCGCGAACTCTCCGCGATCAACGCCAAGTTCTTCACGAACGACAGCAAGAAGACTCTCGTACTCGCATCGAGCGCCGAAGAGAAGCGCGGCGTCAGTCCAACAAGCGCGCTGGGCCCACCGTCGACATGCATGCGCCAGGGGAACCAGGCGACCTGCCGTACGCAGTAGGTTGCCCTGCGTTCACCCGTGAGCTGCGGCAAGTCCAGTGGCCCAGCACGAAGAACTTCAAGCCCGACGTACCCGAAAAGTACGACGGCGAGTTGCATCCGTCGGAGTTCCTCAGCATTTACACCATTGCGGTGCAAGCTGCTAGGGGGCGCGACGACTAGATCCTTGCCAACTACTTCCCGCTGGTACTCAAGCCCAACGTCAGGTCCTGGCTCATGCACTTGCCGGAAAACTCCATATCTTCCTGGGCAGACCTATGCCATCAGTTTGTCGGCGCCTTTACAGGCGGCCACAAACCTCATGGCCAGGAGAGTGATCTTCATCTGCTTGCCCAGAAAGAAGGAGAGCCCCTACGCAAGTACATCCAGAGATTCAGCCAAGTGCAACGCAACATCCCAGACGTCCACCCTACCGTGGTCATCAGCGCGTTCCACCAGAACGTACGTAACCGCAGGATGCGGGAGGAGATGGCGATGTGCAAGATCAAAGACGTCAGTGAGCTATATGCCCTGGCCGACAGATGTGCACGTGCTGAAGAAGGGAGGAAACTCCCCGGAGAGAATACAGGAACAGGAGGATCTGACAGCGATGATGCCGCCCCGGCAAGCAAAAACCGGCGGCGGAACAACAGAAAGAGGAAAGGCAAAGATGTGCTGGTTGTTGAGCAGTCCGGCAACGAAGGTGGCGCCAAGACAGCCAAGACTGATAGATCCGGCAAGGAGGTTGCCACGTGCGCCAACTGCCAGGCTGTGGCGGCCGCCGACAAGCAGGACGGCACCAACAAATAGTACTGCAAGATCCACCGCACCAAGGGCCACGACCTCCAGAGCTGCAAGAAGGTCGAGCAGCTTGTCGAGCTGCAGAAGGCCGAGTACGAGCGACACGACAAGGAGAAAGCCCAAGCAGGTGCTGGAGGATATGGTACGAAGCACACCGGCCGGGGAGGACGCCGCGGCAACACCAAGCAGCGGCAAGGCGACAGACCTCCCCACGGCCGCGATAAGGATGAAGATGACGACGACGACGAAGACATGGATGACGCCGAGACCAGCGAGCAGGAGTTTCAGAAAGCCACAGAGGTCTTGTGTGTTGACGGTGGTGCTTCCCTGCATACCTCGCACCGCCAACTCAAGCAGTGGGTGCGAGAAGTCAACGCAGCAGAACCACCCGTTGAGTCACGCAAGCTTCTGAAATGGTCCAGCACGCCTATCATCTTTGATATTGAGGACCACCCTGATCGCACAACTGCTGTCGGGTGTTTGCCGATGTTGGTGTCACCAACTGTCCGCAACCTCAAGGTCACTAAGATGCTAGTTGACGGCGGGGCCGGCTTGAACCTGATCTCCTCCGCTGTCCTCCGAAAACTCCAGGTCCCTGACAGCGAGCTCGAAGAGACCGGCACGTTCCAAGGAATCAACCCGGGAAGAAGCAAGCCGAAGGGGAAGATCACGCTGCCAGTAACGTTTGGCAGCGAGCTAAACTTCAGGACTGAGAGGATCACTTTTGACGTTGCCGATTTTCCATTGCCTTACAATGGGATTCTCGGCCGTCCAGCGCTCGCCAAGTTCATGGCAGCCTCTCACTATGCAGACAATATGCTGAAGATGCTAGGCCCAATAAGTGTCATCACTGTCCCTGGCGACAAGAAAGATGCTCTTATCTGTGCCGACAAGATTTACCGGGAAGCAGCAGCCACCACAGACCGCGAGACACTTGCCGCTGAAGCTCCCGGGAGGAAGAAGAAGACCAAGTCCGGCAAGAGCTCTGATGCCCACTCCGGCAAGCGCACCTCTTCGGAGTGCTGCGCTACCGTCGAGGACGCACCATCGAGCTCCACCGGCAAGTGTAAGAAGACGATGGAGGCTCCGCCAGCGACCAAGAAGGTGTCCGCCAAGGAGGACGGCACTGGTGGTACTTTCACCATCAGTGCCACTCTCGACCCTAAATAGGAAAGCGTGCTCGTTGCTTTCCTGTGGGCGAATGTCGATGTGTTTGCATGGCAACCGTCTGACATCCCCGGTGTTCCCAGGAAAGTAATTGAGCACCACCTCGCCGTCTGTCCTCATGCGTGACCCGTCAAGCAGAAAGTCAGGAAGCAAGCAGTAGAGCGCCAAGAGTTCATCGCAGAAGAGATCAAGAAGTTGGAAGCGGCAGGCCTCGTCAGAGGAGTGCTCCATCCCACGTGGTTGGCCAATCCTATAGTCGTGCGCAAGGCGAACGGGAAATGGAGGCTTTGTATCGACTTCACCGATGTCAATAAAGCTTGTCCCAAAGACCCATTTCCCTTGCCGCGCATTGACCAGATTGTTGACTCCACGGCCGGATGTGACTTGCTTTCGTTTCTTGACGCATACTCAGGATATCATCAGATCTTCATGGCAGAAGAGGCTGAAGAGAAAACTGCGTTCATCACTCCATGTGGCACGTACTATTTCGTACGGATGCCTTTTGGTTTGAAGAATGCTGGTTCAACATTTGCAAGGGTCGTCCATACTGCTTTTGAGCCGCAAATACACAGAAATGTGGAAGCCTACATGGATGATATAGTGGTCAAGAGCAGGGACAAGTCAACTCTGATTCAAGATCTAGAAGAGACTTTTGCAAATCTGCGCAAGATCAGCCTCAAGCTCAACCCCGAGAAGTGCGTGTTTGGAGTCCCTTCCGGCAAGCTTCTCGGGTTCTTCGTGTCTCAGCGGGGAATTGAAGCCAATCTCGACAAGATCAAGGCCATTGAGCAAATCGAAGCACCAAAGTGCATCAAGGATGTACGTAGGATTGCCAGCTGTGTGGCGGCTCTCAGCAGGTTTATCTCTAAGTCAGTTGAGCGCGCCCTGCCGTTTTTCAAAATTTTGAAAAAGGCAGGTCCAATGAAATGGACTCCGGAAGCGGAGGATGCGCTGCAGGACTTGAAGAGATACCTGTCCTCCACTCCAATAATTGTCGCACCTAAGCCACAAGAGAAGTTGTTGCTATATCTGGCGGCAACCAATCAAGTGGTTAGTGCTGCGTTAGTAGCGGAGAGGGAAGCAGAAGATGGGCCAGCAACCACGGCAAGCGCATCCAGCGACAAGCAGGGGGCTTCCCCGACAAGCTCTGGTCCCGACAAAGATGGATCTGCTCAGATGTGCGAGGAGATACAACAGAAGAAAATGATGCAGCGCCCAGTCTACTTCGTCAGTTCCCTTCTGCAGGGGGCTAGGTCAAGGTACTCTGGTGTGCAGAAATTGCTTTTCGGCCTCCTCATGGCCTCGAGAAAGCTGTGCCATTACTTCCAAGCACATGAGATCACAGTTGTCACTCGCTTTCCGTTGAAGAGGATACTACAGAATCCAGAAGCAACAGGCAGGATTGTCGAGTGGGCACTGGAACTATCAAGCTTTGGCCTCAAGTTTACGAGCACTTCAACTATCCAAAGAAGAGCATTGGCAGAATTCATAGCAGAGTGGACGCCAACACGAGATGAAGAAATTCCAGAGACGAGCATCCCCGTCGAGGAAGCAGGCAAAGAGTGGATGATGTACTTCGATGGTGCCTTCTCGCTGCAAGGCGCCGGTGCTGGCGTGCTGCTTATCGCACCCACCGGAGAGCACCTCAAGTACGTGGTCCAAATGCACTTTCCCAGGGAGCAAGCAACAAACAATACTGCAGAGTATGAAGAACTGCTTGCCGGCCTCAGGATCGCGGCAGACCTTGGGATCAAGAAGCTCATTGTCAGGGGTGACTCGCAGCTTGTCGTCCGCCAAGTAAACAAGAATTACCAGAGTCCGTTGATGGAAGCTTATGTTGACGAGGTGAGGAAACTAGAAGAGCGCTTTGTCGGCCTACAGATGGAACATGTTCCAAGAGCTCAGAACGACATCGCCGACGGCCTGTCAAAGTGCGCAGCATTTAAGTTACCTGTGGAACCAGGGATCTTTCTGCTCAAGCTCACTCAACCGTCCGTGACACCATCAACTGGACAGAGCAAGAAGAGGAAGTTGATTTCTAGTGACTATCTTCCGGCAGAGCTTCCCGAAGCCGTCGTCAAGAAGGTTCCCAAGATCAGCGCCAAGAATGCTGAGGAGCAGTCTGCTCCGACAGACCCTAGGGTTTGTTTTGTTGAAGCAGACGCTCCCGACAAGTTTTGCTCCGGCAAGCTTGCCGGGGAACGTCAAGCTCCGGCTGAGCCGCAGGTTCTCGCCGTAGAAGCGGATGTTCCCGCAGCAGCAGATATGCCTTTAGTCCTTGCTGTCGAGCCACAAGCTCCAGCATGGGCACAACAGATCGTCCGTTTCCTTCAGACAGGAGAACTTCCCGAAGAGCAAGAAGAAGCGGAGAGAGTAGCCTGGCAGTCTAGTATGTACCAGTTCGTCGACAACGAACTGTACAGAAGAAGACTCAACGGTGTGAAATTGAAGTGTATTCCCCGGGAAGACGGGCAGAAGCTGTTGGCGGAGATACATGGAGGCATATGTGGTCACCACATTGGTGCCAGAGCACTTTCCGGCAAAGCGTTCCGGCAAGGTTTGTTTTGGCCGACAGCCCTCCAGGATGCAACTGCACAAGTAACCAAGTGTGAAGCGTGCCAGTTCCATTCCAAGCAGATACACCAGCCAGCTCAAGCTCTCCAGACGATCCCTTTATCCTGGCCTTTTCGGTCTGGGGGCTTGACATCCTCGGCCCCTTCCCCCGAGCAATCGGGGGCTTTGAGTACTTGTACGTCGCAATCGACAAGTTCACAAAGTGGCCGGAAGTGGAACCAGTGAGGAAGGTGACAGCACGGTCAGCAGTCAAGTTCTTCAGGTCGATTGTTTGCCGCTTCGGGGTCCCTAACAGGATCATCACCGACAACGGTATGCAATTCACGAGTCGCACCTTCATGCAGTATGTCCAAGACCTTGGCGCCAAGGTCTGCTTCGCTTCTGTTGCTCACCTCAGGAGCAACGGTCAAGCGGAGAGGGAAAATGCTGAAGTGCTGCATGGACTCAAGACCAGGACTTTCGACAGGCTGCACAGGTGCGGAAGAAACTGGATCGAGGAGCTGCAGGTGGTTCTTTGGTCGATCAGGACGACGCCAAATCGAGCCACTGGCCAGACACCTTTCGCTCTAGTCTATGGAGCAGAGGCAGTTATCCCCACGGAACTCGTATACGGGTCACCTCGAGTGCTCGCTTATGATGAGCTCGAGCAAGAGCAGCTGCGGGAAGATGACGCGCTGCTCCTTGAGGAAGACCGTCTTCAGGCTGCTGTACGAGCTGCTCGATACCAGCAAGCTTTGCGCCGCTACCATAGCCGCAAAGTTAACGCCAGAAGTCTCGAGGAAGGCGACCTTGTTCTTCGGCGCGTTCATTCCGCCAAGAATTCCAACAAGTTGACGCCGAAGTGGGAAGGCCCTTATCGGGTGAAACGAGTCACTAGGCCTGGCGCTGTCCGCCTTGAGACCGAAGACAGCGTTCCGGTGAGCAACTCCTGGAACATCGAACATCTTCGTAAGTTTTACCCGTAAGGCGCGGTTGTCGGACCCTGTCCGGCAACCACCCTTTTGTACAAGTCCTGCCGCTGTTGCATGTGATCCTTTGTACAAAGCCAGGCGCAGACCCTGAGCATAAGTGAAGCGCTGGCGCCCTAAGTTTTAGCATGCATGCTGAGTCGAGTCTCGTCCTTGGTTAGGGTTGATAGTGCTTAGTAGCGGCTAACCCCTAACTTAGAGGTTGAGTGTGCGTCCCTTTGCCGTTCTTTCGTTTCCCTTGGTTCGCAGGACTCGCATATCCTTGCCGGACCACTTGAGGACGAAAAGGAGAAGGAGGACGGACCAACATCTGGACCCCGGCAAGCCAATGTTGCCGGGGGCTGCAAGACCCCGGTAAGCCAGTAATGCTGGGGGCTGCAAGCGCAAGGATTAGCCCACGGCGAACCAGAGTTGCCGGGGGCTGCTATCTCAGATAAGTTTTTCATCCCTTATCATGCATTCTCTTATGGATTGAGGTATGTGAAACCTCGTTTCTTCCTAAAAGCTACCATGCTACCTTAACTCTAGGCCCTAGGGCTCGTCCCCGGGGCCAGGTAAGGTCGTAGTCGCGGCAGCAAAGGGACGAAACGAGGAGCCTGAACCCGCCTCCTCCCTGCCTCCGCCAAAAGCGTGAGAAAGGTCGAGCGACGTGGGAAGATGGCAGGGCCTGCTGCCGGGAAAAAAAGTGTCTATCTTAAAGATATAAAGGATTCGCTCCTTGACGTGGGTTTCGCCCACGAGACAAGTGACCCGGCAAGCACCCCCTTTTCATAAAAAAGCATTCTACTCAGGTACAGTTCATGGAGAATGAAAAACATGAATGATGGGATTACAAGCTTTAAATGCAACTAAGGCCCGAGGGCTTACAAACTAAAAAGAGATAAGGTGCCCGTAATCCCTCTCTTGTCCCTATCTTCAGGAAGCAGGTCAAGGAGGCGAAAAGGGCAAAAGGGGCGCCTAGACGAGCTACGGGTGGCAGAAGACACCAACAGAACGTCTCGGCGGCCGTCCAAAGGCTGGATGGTGATGGCGGCGCCGAAGGCAGAGCTCGAAGACGAGGCGGCAGGACGTCAGCACGCTGTCGAGGGCGTCGTGCCCTCGTACTCCGAGTTGACGGCCTTGCCGCCTACCCTCTTCCTCTTTCGCAGCCTCCCTACGCCAACCGCCCAAGGAGACGACCCCGAGAAGCTCAAGGAGCCGGCGACGCGGATGATGGGGTTGCCGGTGCCACCTGGAGCGGCACCCGACACCTAGTCGGACCCGTCATCCCGCCGCCCGTTACCCTCGTCGTCGTTGTCGCTGTCCTCCTCGTCACTCCCGCTCGAGGAGGAGCCTTCGCTATCGGAGGAGCTCTCCATGCAGCACCGTGCTCGAGTCCCGAAGCACCCGAAGACCTTGACGGAGAGGAGACCGCCCTCCATCAGCTTAAAATGGAGGGTGAGTCCCGCCATCAAGCTGTGGATGCGGGTGAACGTCTTCCACCCTCGATAGCGTGGCATCAGGGGCCGGGAAGTCGACACGGACTCGCGTACCGCTGATTCCGCAGCCCCTCATGTGCAACCTCAGTGTCTCGGGCGGATCCAACTCCATCACACTCGCAAATGGAGTCAGGAGACGAAGGCGACGACGAGGCGGCCGACGCAGCCTGACGAAGAACTCGCAAGGGTCGTCCCCGATGTGGTCCGCCGCAGGGAGAGAATCTGCTGGCGGAGGCGAAGCCGGCGAGCTGCCTCGTCCACCTCTTCCCCGACCGCCTCGGCCTCACCCTCGACCTCGCCCGCGGCCTCGTCCCCTCCCTCTTCCCCTTGCGGCTGGCTCTGCCACCATGGGTGCGGAGGGAGGAAGGACGCGTTGCCTAGCGGCGACCCTCGTCGCCACCGTCGAAGGACCAGGGTTCCCTTTCTCCATGGCGAGTGGAAGAGAGAGGAACAGAAGCTGAAGGGGAGAAGAGATGAAAGAATGCGGTTTTCCGTTCCCCCCTCCCGCTCTTTATAAAGGAGCGGGGTGGGGGCTCGGCCGCCCCGCTCGGCCAATCAAGACGCGGAGGGAGCAGGGAACTGGGCCCGACCCGCTGCCTCGGCCCGTGATGACCCAGTTTCCCGCCTCCACCGTTCGCCACTCCGAGCGCATGGAGGCCGCGTGGCAGGCGTGCAGAAGTGAGGAGACGGATGAGGCGACCTCTCCCCACCCCGTGATCGTGGGGAGTGGACGCCTCGAAGACCGCGCCTCCACGCCTCCCTCCATTCATGGGGAAGGTGCGAACCGCCAGGAGGCGGGCGTTTCGCCTTTCTGAATAAAGGAACCACCCACGACCTCTCCCACAACGCCGCAATCGACGCGTGCCGTTCGGGGAGGCCGCGGTGGATACGGAGCAAGGTGCGACGTGGTCCAGGCCGCGTGTGCCCGTGCCCTGTTTTGGGCCTGGCCCAACAGCGCTCGGCACCGTGTATGGCCCAGGCCCGGGGGCTCCTATCGGTGTACTAGAGTAGGGGTACCCTAGTATCCCGAACTTGTGCACGGGCAGTCGCAGCGTCCCGCGGCAAGGCTTGCCGGGTGACCACCAAGGTCCTCCGTGGATCCTTTGAAGCCATTCAAGAACAAAGTATTTAAAGCCAAGGAGACAAGTCCCCGGCAAGAGGAACTTGCCTGAAGGCCACTCAAGGCACAAGACCCCGGCAAGAGGAGCTTGCCGGGAGGGCCAACCAAGGCATCTCAAGGAACTTGCCGCGACGCGCCACGCGTCCCGGAAGGACCCGGCGAGCGACAAGCTTCCGGACGCGACAAGACAGCTGCCGCGGCAAGGCGCCTACCGCGGCAAGCCACCACTCTGTACCTGCGCTCCAGCACACCCACCTACGTGTCGCTCTGGGACCCTTCCAGGCGTACGTGGCGGGAGGCTGTGCAGCCAGGGGTACACTGTGGCATGCGGCGCTGACAAGATTGCCATCGTGACGAGCGGTGGCGCCCCTGACGGTCCCTTTTCTGCACCGGCTGGGCGATGTAGATAGGCATTTAATGCCTTTGTCCCCTGCGGTCAGGGTTAGGTATGATACACTGTGTAGGTAGCTGTACCTACCGCAGCACCTTTCCATTTTTGCCCTTGCCTACGTTGCCACCTGTTGGAAACCCCTTGAGCATATAAAAGGAGGCCCATGCACAACGTAGAAGGGGGGATCGCTCCAGAGGAATGCTCGGTCTTGTTAGCTGCTCGAGTGTACTGTAGCACTCAGCGCTCCCGAGCAAGAACTCAATACAAACCACAAAGCAGCAGTAGGAGTATTATCTCTCTGGAGAGCTCCAAAACTGGGTAAAAACCCCTCGTGTGCCCCGCCTCGATCTGCTCTTCGTGCGGCCTCCGCCCCCCGCCGAACCGAAAAGGGGCTCCGTCCCCATAGGTGCCCGTGGGGCCAGATTTTCCCCGACATGCTTTTAATGCACCTTTTTCGAGTAAACAATGCTTAGCTTTAGTCTATTATTGCATTCTCTATTCCTTCCTTTTTATGTATATATGTTCATTCATGACATTTAGCAGCCGTACACTTTGGTACGGCTAATACGCCAGGGGCTCAAGCACCCCATAATACGGCGTGAGAAGTCCGAACACTTTCACAAGTGCGGCACTCCGAACTTATAGCATTATATGTATCAGCTTCGAATCATGTCTTTGGTCAATAGTTGGGTTTGCGTGGCTCCCATGTTTTGGTATCTTACGTTCCGCTATATCGGCTAAGGTAGCACTGGGAGAACTACTGCGATTGTGCCCCGGTTCAGCTGGGCTAAGCACCTCAGTAGAGAAAGCTAAAACTGACTGTCATGATAGGGCAAGAGCTGGTCACTGTTCGAGAGGTTTTGAGTCCCTAAAGACTTATGCCGCTTAGGGCGAGGAGTCGGCTTTGTCCGGCCTAGGTGTATATAGCGCCTCAAACTCGGTCTTCCGAACACTAGGGGCTTCGCCAAAATTTAAAAATATAGAATTCTCTGGCTAAGTGAGAGTGATAAAGCATGATAGTCCGATTGTCTTGTTCGTTGTGCTGAGCACCTCCCTCGAAGGACCCAAGAATGGGAAAAAGAGTGCTCAGGTTTATCCCGAACACCCCAGCACTCGTGGCACGGGGGGCAGAAGCCGACGACTCGCCATCTCTCAGATTTATAAACGACCGCACAGAAGGTAATATTTTAAATTCATATAAGCATTTCATAGCTCATATGAACAAGTTTTCAGCGTACAGGATCACACGAGCGAGTTTACTCAAGTATTACATCTTTGGAACATTCATCCGCCACAAGGGGGGCACCCTTCAGGACGCCCTCATAGTACATCTCAGGGTGGCAATGCTCCTTGCCCTGCGGTGGCCCATCCTTCACCAGCTTCTCCGCGTCCATCTTGCCCCAGTGTACCTTAACACGGGCAAGCGCCCTGCGGGAACCCTCGATGCAGACAGAGCGCTTGATGACCTCAAGCCAAGGACAGGCGTCCATAAGCCACTTCACCAGCCCAAAGTAGCTCCCCGGCATGGCCTCTCCAGGCCACATCAGGACTATGAAACTCTTCATGGCATGTTCGTCCGCCTTATGGAGCTCGACCAACTGCTTTAGCTGGTCGCTCAAGGGTACCGGGTGTTCGGCCTCAGTATACTGAGACCAGAACACCTTCTCTGTCGAGCTCACCTCCTCGGCTCGGTAATGCTTTGCGGCGTCTGACACACTGCGGGGCAAATCTGTGAATGCTCCTGGAGAGCTCCGGACTCGGGTAAGTAACAAGTAATTTACTTTCACATGCTTGCTTTGCATAGTGAATGCCTTACCCGCCGCAATCTTCCTCATCGCCTGAATCTCCTGGATGGCCTTCTGGGCTTCGGCCTTAGCATGCTTGGCACTCTCAAGGGCCGAGGCAATCTCGGACTCTCGTGTCTTCGAGTCAAGCTCCAAACTCTCATGCTTTTCCATGAGAGCCTGGAGCTCTTGCTGCACCTCGGCAACCCGCGCCTCTTGCTTCCCCCGCTCGCTGCACTTCGTGGCCGCTTTGTTTTCGGCCTCGGACAGTGCTTGCTTCAGGGTCGCCATCCCGGTCGTGGTCCCTAGCACATCAATAACGATCCTATCATTTTTTGCAACTGCATCTTTTTTATAGACACACATAGACAAGGCATTACGTACCTTGGTTCTCCTCGAGCTGCTTCTTGGCAAGGCCGAGCTCTTTCTCGGACCGCTCGAGGCTCTGCTTCAGCGCATCAACCTCCGCAGTCAGTGCGGCAGAGGTCAGCAGCGAAGCATGCATACACATATCGACATAATTATGTTAGACTCCTGCGAATATTATTAGATCCTCTATTCGGCTTTTCTTTGTGAACACCGAACAGAGCATCAGGGCTACTGTCTATGCGGTAATATTTTCATATATTTTTAATACATACCTCAAAGCCTGTTAGAAGGCTGGCACGGGCTTCAGTCAGCCTGCTCTTGGCGGACTGAACCTTCTGGATCATTGCACTCATAATAGTGCGGTGCTCCTCGTCGATGGAGGCGCCATTAAGCACCTCCAGCAAATTATCCGGTGCCTCCAGTTGGACGGAGGTCACTGGCGTGGTAGGCTTACCCTTCTTAGTGGGGGCCGCCTGCCAGAGTCCGGAACCACTGAAGGTTCCGGTGCGGTGTTCGGCCCAGGGCCGGACTTGGAGCCCTTGGGATCCTTGCTCCCTTTGTGCCTGCAGTCCGGAAGGTCGCCTTGCGGCGCCTCCAGGACTACCTCCCCTCGGCTTGGAACCCTTTGGGACAACACCTCGACGTTGTCCGTAGGGCGAGGGGTGGAAGCGGTCGGAAGTGAAAAGCTATTCACATCCAACGAATCCAAGGAACCGCTCGATGATATGTCGAACCGGGCTCGGGGCGGACTGCATGATTATATTCAGCGTTAGGAGAAGCTGTGCAATAAAGGAACGCTATGAGTCACTCTGGTGTTCGAATACTTACGACTTCGCCAGGGGCTTGGCCCTGGGTGGCCACTCGTCTTCGCTATCGGCGGCGTTGGTGGAGTAGTCCGAAGGAAGGGTCCTTCCCTTCTTGGGCCCTCCGGCCTCCCTAGTTGGGGCAGCCTTCCTTTTCTTTTCTCCCCCCACTGGAGGGGAAGAAGCCTCTTTTTCCTCCTCCTCGTCTTTGTAGGAGGAGTGCGCCTCGGAGTCATCGGACGATGAGTCCAACACCACCGGGCGCCGGGAACTCTTTCGGGTTCCCGTGGCCTTCTTCTTGGCCTTCTTCTCCGGCACCACGTAAGGTGCTGGAACCAGCAGCTCCGCTAGGCGAGCGTCTGCTGGGCCATTGGGCAGAGGAGCCGGACAGTCAATCTGTTCGGCCGTCTCCTGCCAGTCATGTCAAAGGTATGGGAGCTTAGACTCCGCATATGATTAAACTATGAGGAATAAATACCCTATAAAAGGTAAAACAACTTACCGCACTGGCGTGGCGCTTCGCGCTGAATCCGCGATCCTCGGTAAGGGGAGGGGGAACCTCGGCACCCTTGAAAAGCACCGTCCAAGAATCCTCGTGTGTTGTGTCGAAGAGCTCGCTCAGAGTCTGGTGCTGGGCCGGGTCGAACTCCCACAAATTGAATGCCCGTCGTTGACACGGAAGGATCCGGCGGATGAGCATGACCTGGACTATATTGACAAGCTTGAGCTTCTTGCTCATCATGTTCCGGACACAGGTTTGGAGTCCGGTCAGCTCTCCCGGACTACCCCAGGGCAGGCCCTTCTCTTTCCAGGAGGTGAGCCGTGAGGGGATTCCGGATCGGAACTCGGGGGCCGCTGCCCATTCGGGGTCACGCGGCACGGTGATATAGAACCACCGCGATTGCCACCCCTTTATGGTCTCCATGTAGGAGCCCTTGAGCCATGTGGCATTGGGCATCTTGCCCACCATGGCGCCTCTGCACTCCGCCTGCTGGCCGCGCAGCACTTTCGGTTTGACATTAAAAAGTCTTCAGCCATAGGCCGAAGTGGGGCTTGATGCGGAGGAAGGCCTCACACACGAAGATAAACGCCGAGATGTTGAGGATGAAGTTCGGGGCCAGATTGTGGAAATCCAAGCCGTAGTAGAACATGAGCCCCCAGACGAATGAATCAAGGGTGAATCCCAGTCCGCGGAGGAAATGGGTGAGAAACACTACCCTCTCGTGGGGCCTGGGGGGTGGGGATGAACTACCCCGCATCTGGGAGCCGATGCGCGATGTCCGCGGACAAGTATCCGGCTCCCCTCAGCTTCTTCATGTGTCCCTCCATGATGGAGGAGACCATCCACTTGCCTCCCGCTCCGGACATGGTTGGAGAAGGTTGAGGAAGAAAATGTGGACTTCGGCGCTGGAGCTCGAGTGTGCGAGAATGGATGAGCAAAGCAGGAAGAAGGCGTGGATGGAAAAAGGTGAACCCTTGTACCTTTATATGGGCAGACGAAACTATGCATCCCCACCCGCCTGGTAAAACCCGCTCGTCCCCCAAGCGCCGTAATTGATGGCACGGTTGGGTTACCCACGTCCGAATTGATGAGAATCCCGCGATAAGGGGACACGATATGTGCTTCGACAAGACGTGCCAAGGAAACCGCCTCGCGAAATGTGCTGAGGTTGGCTGTAAAAAAAGGTTCACAAAAGGGCTTGGCTGTGGTGTGATGACACGTTACAGTATACGTCAGTAGATTGGGTTTGTGGAAATATTATTCTCTCTATGGTGGTATGTGGAACTTGTTTTGCAGAGCCGGACACGATCCTCGTGTTCAAAATCTTCTATGAAGTATTCGGAGGAGGAACCCGCCTTGCAATGTCGAAGACAATCTGCGCGTCGGACTCGTCATCATTGAAGCCTGGTTCAAGGGCTACTGAGGGAGTCCTGGATTAGGGGATATCCGGACAGCCGGACTGTTGGACTATGAAGATACAAGATTGAAGACTTTGTCCCATGTCCGGATGGGACTTTCCTTGGCATGGAAGGCAAGCTTGGCAATACTGATATGTAGATCTCCTTCCTTGTAACTGACTCTGTGTAACCCTATCCCCCTTCGGTGTCTATATAAACCAGAGGGTTCAGTCCGTAGGACACAACAACAACAACAACAACAACAACAACAACAACAACAACAACAACAACAACAACAACAACAACAACAACAACAACAACAACAACAACAACAACAACAACAACAACAACAACAACAACAACAACAACAACAACAACAACAACAACAACAACAATCATACCATAGGCTAGCTTCTAGGGTTTAGCCTCTCTGATCTCGTGGTAGATCTACTCTTGTACTACCCATATCATCAATATTAATCAAGCAGGAGTAGGGTTTTACCTCGATCGAGAGGGCCCGAACCTGGGTAAAAACATCATGTCCCTTGTCTCCTGTTACCATCCACCTAGACGCATAGTTCGGGACCCCCTACCCGAGATCCGCTGGTTTTGACACCGACAATACCCATAGGATTTTTATATGCAGTTCTATATGCCCATAATGCATCATCAAGTTTCTTAGATCAATTATTTCTAGATCTATTAACAGTCTTTTGCAAAATTAATTTGAGCTCTCTTTTGCTCAATTGTACTTGACCACTAGACTGCGGGTGATAAGGAGATGCAATTCTATGATTAACATCATACTTAGCAAGCATTTTACAGAAAACACCATGAATAAAGTGTGAACCACCATCTGTCATTAAATATCTAGGGACTCCAAACCTCGGAAAAATAACTTCCTTAAGCATTTTAATAGAAGTGTTATTATCAGCACTACTAGTTGGAATAGCTTCTACCCACTTAGTAACGTAATCAACAGCAACTAAAATATGTGTATATCCATTAGAGGCAGGAAAAGGTCCCATATAATCAAAGCCCCAAACATCAAATGGTTCAGTAACAAGTGAATAATCCATAGGCATTTATTGGCGTCTACTAATATTACCAATTCTTTGACATTCATCGCAAGATAAGACAAACTTATGAGCATCCTTGAAGAGAGTAGGCCAATAAAATCCGGATTGCAATACCTTATGTGCAGTTCTGTCTCCAGCGTGGTGTCCTCCATAAGCTTCAGAGTGACACTTGCGTAGGATCTGCTCCTGTTCATGCTCAGGTACACAATGTCTAATAACACCATATACTCCTTTATAAAGATGTGGGTCATACCGAAAGTAATGTCTCAAATCATAGAAAAACTTTTTCTTTTGTTGGTATGTGAAGCTAGGTGGTATGAATTTAGCAACTATGTAATTAGCATAATCAGCATACCAAGGAGTACTATGAGAAGTATTTATAACATTCAATTGTTCATCAGGAAAGCTATCATCAATGGGTAGTGGGTCATCAAGAACATTCTCTAACCTAGACAAGTTGTCTGCAACAGGGTTCTCAACTCCTTTTCTGTCAACAATATGCAAATCAAATTATTGTAGCAAGAGAGCCCATCTAATAAGTCTAGGTTTAGCATCTTTCTTTTCCATAAGATATTTAATAGCAACATGATCAGTGTGAATAGTTACTTTAGAATCAACAATATAAGGTCTGAACTTATCACAAGCAAATACAACTGCTAAAAGCTCTTTTTCAGTAGTAGCATAATTTCTTTGACCATTGTCTAGAGTCTTACTAGAATAATGGATAACATTTAATTTCTTATCAACTCTTTTCCCTAGAACAGCACCTACAACATAATCACTAGCATCACACATAATTTCAAAGGGTAAATTCCAATCAGGTGGCTAAACAACAGGTGCAGAGACTAATGCTTTCTTAAGTATTTCAAATGCTTCTACACAATCATCATCAAAGAGAAATGGTACATCTTTTTGTAATAAATTAGTAAGAGGCCGAGAAATTTTTGAGAAGTCCTTAATGAACCTCCTATAAAATCCGACATGACCAAGGAAACTTCTTATACCTTTGATGTCCTTGGGACATGGCATCTTTGCGATAGCATCAACCTTGGCTTTATAAACTTCAATACCTCTTTCAGAAACTTTATGCCCCAAGACAATACCTTCATTAACCATAAAGTAGCACTTTTCCCAATTCAAGACATGATTAGTTTCTTCGCATATCTGCAAAACTCGATCAAGATTGCTCAAGCAATCATCAAAAGAGGAACCATAGATGGAAAAGTCGTCCATGAAAACCTCACAAATCTTTTCACAAAAGTCAGAGAATATAGCCATCGTGCATCTTTGAAAGGTAGTAGGTGCATTACATAAACCAAAAGGCATACGTCTATAAGCAAAAGTACCAAAAGGGCACGTAAAAGTAGTCTTTGATTGATCTTTAGCCGACATAGGTATTTGAGAGAAACCAGAATAACCATCTAGAAAACAATAATATGTATGTTTGCATAATCTTTCTAGCATTTGATCTATAAAAGGTAAGGGGTAATGATCTTTCTTAGTAAACTTATTTAATTTGCGGAAATCAATTACCATCCTATAACCTGTGATAATTCTTTGTGGAATCAATTCATCTTTATCGTTAGGAACAACAGTAATACCTCCCTTCTTAGGGACACAGTGGACAGGACTTACCCATTGACTATCAGCAACGGGATAAATTATACCTGCCTCAAGAAGCTTAAGTATTTCTTTTCTTACCATTTCTTTCATTTTAGGATTCAAACGTCTTTGAGGATCACGAACTGGTTTGGCATCTGCTTCCAAATTTATTTTATGTTGACATAGAGTGGGACTAATGCCCTTAAGATCATCAAGGGTATATCCAATAGCAGCACGGTGCTTCTTCAGAGTTTTCAATAATCTTTCTTCTTCATGCTTTGAAAGGTTAGCACTAATAATAACAGGATATATCTTCTTTTCATCAAGATAAGCATATTCAAGATTATCAGGCAACGGTTTAAGCTCAAACACGTGATCACCCTTGGGTGGAGGAGGATCCCCTAAGATTTCAACAGGCAGATTGTGTTTCAGAATAGGTTCCTGTTTAAAGAATACCTCATCTATTTCCCTTCTTTCATTCATGAACATATCATTTTCATGGTCTAGCAAATAGTGTTCTAAAGGATCACTAGGAGGTACAGCAATAGAAGCAAGACCAATAATTTCATCCTTACTAGGCAATTCTTCCTCACGATGTTGTTTACTAAATTTAGAGAAATTAAACTCATGAACCATGTCATCCAAGACAATAGTAACAACATCGTTTTCGCAATCTATCTTAGCATTAACAGTGTTCAAGAAGGGTCTACCAAATATAATGGGACAAAAGCTATCTTGTGGGGAGCCAAGAACAAGAAAATCAGCACGATATTTAGTTTTCCCACACAGGACTTCAACATCTCTAACAATCCCAATTGGTGAAATAGTATCTCTATTGGCAAGCTTAATTGTAACATCAATATCTTCTAACTTAGCAGGTGCGATTTCATGCTTGATTTCTCCAAATAAGGTAATAGGTATAACACTAGCACTAGCACCCATATCACATAAGCCATGATAACAATGATCTCCTATTTTAACAGAAATAACAGGCACGCCTACCACAGGTCTATGTTTATCTTTACCACAAGGTTTAGCAATTCTAGCAGTTTCACCGTTGAATTGAATAACATGCCCATCAATATTATCAGACAAGAGATCTTTAACAATAGCAATATTGGGTTCTACTTTAACTTGTTCAGGAGGTGTATAAGTTCTAATATTGCTTTTACGAACAACAGTTGAAGCTTTAGCATGATCCTTTATTCTGACAGGGAAAGGTGGTTTCTCAACATAAGAAGTAGGAACAATAGGATCATTATAAGTGACAGTATTTTCTTCAACTTTAATAGGTGCAGCTACTTTTACTTCTATGGGAGGATGATATTTAAACCACTTCTCCTTAGGGAGATCAACATAAGTAGAAAAAGATTCACAAAGAGAAGTTACTATCTTAGAGTCAAGTCCATATTTAGTGCTAAACTTACAGAAAATATCGGTATCCATAAAAGATTTAACCCAATCAAACTTAGGTGTCATACCTGACTCCTTACCTTCGTTGAGATCCCAATCTTCAGAGTTGCGTTTAATTCTATCCAATAAGTCCCATTTAAATTCAATAGTCTTCATCATAAAAGAGCCAGCACAAGAAGTATCGAGCATGGTGCGATTGTTTTCAGAAAGCCGAGCATAATTTTTTTGAATATTTGTCACTCTTGAGAGCTCGTGATGGGGGCATGAATATAACATTGATTTAAGCCTCCCCAAGCTTGAGCGATGCTTTCTCCTTCGCGAGGCTAGAAATTATATATATAATTGTGATCACAATGAACAAGATGCATAAGGTAATGCTTTTCATGAAATTCCAATTTCAATCTTTTATAGTTCCATGATCTCGTATCATCACATAGCCTATACCATGTCAATGCGTCTCCCTTCAAAGATAAAGGAAAGACCTTCTTCTTAGCAACATCATCGGGTATACCTGCAAGCTTAAATAATCCACAAACTTCATCCACGTATATTAAGTGCTCATCAGGATGCTTTGTTCCATCTCCTGTAAAAGAATTAGCTAGCAGTTTTTCCATCATACCCGAAGGAAATTCAAAAGGAGTTTCATCTTCAATAGGTTCAGTAGGTTGAGGAGCAACTCTTTGCTCTACTGGACGGGGTGAACATACCCCGAACAAGCTCCTCAAAGGATTACTTTCCATAGCAACAAGTGACGGTAAATTTCAGCACACTATATAAATGTTTCCTTACCAAATTCCACCTACCAAAGGCGCTTCACTCCCCGGCAACGGCGCCAGAAAAGAGTCTTGATGACCCACAAGTATAGGGGATCTATCGTAGTCCTTTCGATAAGTAAGAGTGTCGAACCCAACGAGGAGCAGAAGGAAATGACAAGCGGTTTTCAGCAAGGTATTCTCTGCAAGTACTGAAATAAGTGGTAACAGATAGTTTTGTGGTAAGATAAATTGTAACGAGCAACAAGTAACAAAAGTAAATAAAGTGCAGCAAGGTGGCCCAATCCTTTTTGTAGCAAAGGACAAGCCGGAACAAACTCTTATATAAGGAAAAGCGCTCCCGAGGACACATGGGAATATCATCAAGCTAGTTTTCATCACGTTCATATGATTCGCGTTCGGTACTTTGATAATTTGATATGTGGGTGGACCGGTGCTTGGGTGCTGTTCATACTTGAACAAGCATCCCACTTATGATTAACCTCTATTGCAAGCATCCGCAACTACAACAAAATTATTAAGGTAAACCTAACCATAGCATGAAACATATGGATCCAAATCAGCCCCTTACGAAGCAACGCATAAACTAGGGTTTAAGCTTCTGTCACTCTAGCAACCCATCATCTACTTATTACTTCCCAATGCCTTCCTCTAGGCCCAAATAATGGTGAAGTGTTATGTAGTCGACGTTCACATAAAACTACTAGAGGCTAGACAACATACATCTCATCAAAATATCGAACGAATACCAAATTCACATGACTACTAATAGCAAGACTTCTCCCTTGTCCTCAGGAACAAACGTAACTACTCACAAAGAATATTCATGTTCATAATCAGAGGGGTAATAATATGCATAAAGGATCTGAACATATGATCTTCCACCAAATAAACCAACTAGGATCAACTACAAGGAGTAATCAACACTACTAGCAACCAACTAGTACCAATCCCGGACTTGGAGACAGGAATTGGATACAATAGATGAACTAGGGTTTGGAGATGAGATGGTGCTGGTGAAGATGTTGATGGAGATTGCCCTCTCTCGATGAGAGGAGCGTTGGTGATGATGATGGCGATGATTTCCCCCTCCCGGAGGGAAGTATCCCCGGCAGAACAGCTCTGCCGGAGCCCTAGATTGGTTCCACCAAGGTTCCGCCTCGTGGCGGCGGAGTCTCGTCCCGAAAGGTTGCTTCCTATTTTTTTCTTGATGGAAGACTTCATATAGGAGAAGATGGGCGTCGGAGAGCCACCAGGGGGCCCATGAGGTAGGGCAGCACGCTCTAGGAGGGGAGCGCGCCCCCCACCCTCGTGAGCAGGGTGTGGGCCCCCCGGCCTTCATCTTTGGCGAGGATTTTTCTTTATTTATTTTAAGATATTCCGTGGAGTTTCAGGACTTTTGGAGTTGCGCAGAATAGGTCTCTAATATTTGCTCCTTTTCCAGCCCAGAATTCCAGCTGCCGGCATTCTCCCTCTTCATGTAAACCTTGTAAAATAAGAGAGAATAGCCATAAGTATTGTGACATAACGTGAAATAACAGCCCATAATGCAATAAATATCGATATAAAAGCATGATGCAAAATGGATGTGTCACATACACTGCAAATAAAGAGACAATCATCCTACAGATCACATCGTTTTTTCCCATTATCTTCACAAGCTCTTTCATCTCCCCATTGTTGTCAAGGCCGTTCAACAGCTGTTGCTTGGCCATGATAAGAGGAATTGCATCTTTAACCTTCTGCTCTGCATCTTCCTCTTCTGTTGTTCGTTCAGTTACTTGTCCAACACCCCAACCTGCTGGTATTGGGATTCCTCGGCTAACCAAATAATCAGCCTAGTTGCATTCCCCCACATCAGCAACTTCCCAGAAATACAAATCACACAAATCTTCTATTTTCTGCAAGAATCAAATTGGAAGATCATCAACCAAGCTGTCGGCGTTCTGCGAACGGGGGTCCCCAGACTTGCCTGCCTGCGGCCTGCGGCGTGGCTCAAATGGGGGCCCAGCACGGCCCATCTTCATCAACACAAGACTCAAGACCCTCGCGAGGGGCCAAGCCTCGCGGGGCGGACGACACGGTGCTTCCTCAGGCGCGGCCTCCTCAGGCTGGCTCACGAGGAGGCGGAGAGATCAAGGCAGGGTACCTCGCGAGGTGCCCATGACGCGAGCCATGACGACCAAGGGTGCCAGGCGGGCGCCAGACCGCATAGTGTCCTCCCTTTCCTCTTTGGTGCAAAGGGGGCAAGCGCAGGCGAGAGGATCAAACAAGGGCATCCATTTCGGTGCAACAAGACCAAGACCAGTCCAACGGTGGGAAGGGGGTCATCGTGGAGCCCAGGACGGCGTCACCACAGGGCCTTTGGCAGGCGAGGACCAACTTTAGTCAGGATAAGTGTACCAAATGTTCCCCTTTGAATTGGCCAATTGTTGGCGCCCTTCCCGCTCAATATTTGGGAAGAGGCCCAAGGCCTTTGCCTATAAATAGGACTAGCCACCCCCAGGGTAGAGGCATCTAGAGAAGGGAAAGGATTCAGAGCAATCGTAGAGCAAGTAGAGAAAGAGAGAGAAGCGCGGCTGAACTCCCCTAGCAGTTCATCGTCCCAGCAAGAACACGCCCTCACGAGGCTGTTCTCCTTTGTACTGTTCATCATCATCAGCCCAAGAGGCAATCCACCCACCACACTGGAGTAGGGTATTACACCACATCGGTGGCCCGAACCAGTATAAACCTTGTGTCTCTTGTGCTGTTCTTTCTGTAGTTAGATCCTTGCGAGACGGAGAGGTAGAGGGCATAATCTCCGCGCGCACCCCAGAGTTCGAACCTTAAGGGTCTGCCGAAACCCGTGATCCGACATTTGGCGCGCCAGGTAGGGGTGCGCCGGAATTTGTCTTCCACCGCTTCGTTCTCCGCCGACCGTCTTATCCATGTCTGACGCTCGTCGGGCCTGCGCCGAGCGCCGGGCCGCCATCGCCTCCCGCGTCGCCCAGACGGCTCCTGTCGGTGGGCGTCCTCGTCGTTCCCCGTCGCCCGCCGTCAACGCCTCCACCGGCCCAGCGGGGAACGAGCAGCAAGCGTCGTCTCAGCACCCGTCCGTGCGGCGAGACGGCCGCACCGCCACTCCGTCGCTCACGCCAGCTGGCTCTTCGTCCCACGCGCTCCGCGCGCCCTTGGAGGCTCGAGCTGCGCTCATCGCGGCAAACGAGCTCCTGCGCTACCGTCCCTTCGACGATGTCTACGAAGAGTGGCTGGACCGCGTCGCCGAGCTCGTCCGCGCCACAGGGGGCTCTCCTACACCGTCCGCTCCGCTGTGCCGCACCCCGCCCCGCGCGGGCAATGAAGCTCCGGGGGCGTACCAACCGCCTCCTCTCCAAGAAGACGCCATGGCTCCAAGGCGCATGGCCCCTGGGCGGAACCCGCTCCGTCAGGCGCCAGCCCGACAAGAATGGAGCTGCCAAGAAGTCCCTCGGTCGCAAGAGGCTGCCCGAGCGCTTCCTGCTCCGGCTCGCCGCGACCCTGCTCCAGCTCCGGCACGTCAAGACCCTGCACTGCTCCCAGCTGCAGCACAAGGGGACCCGCAAGGCCAAGCTCTCCCTCAACCGAAGCCTCCCGTGGCCACCGCAGGCTGCTGCGCCTACACCACCGAGCTACGTAGCATCGTGTGGCCCGGCAAGTTCAAGCCAGACCTGCCTCCTCGCTACGATGGCACGACTGATCCTGCAGAGTTCCTCCAGCTCTACGAGCTGGGCATCGAAGCTGCCAGCGGGGATGAAAAGGTCATGGCGAACTGGTTCCCCATGGCGCTGAAGGAAGGAGCTCGCACCTGGCTCCTGAATCTGGCTCCAGGCACGATCTCCTCCTGGGACCAGATGCGCACCCGCTTCATCGCCAACTTCCAAGGTACTCGCGATCGGGCGCCCACCGTGAGCGACATGCGCCGCATCAAGCAGCAACCTGGGGCGACCCTGCAAAAGTACATCCAGCGCTTCAACAGTGGGCGCCTCAAGATCCCCAAGATGTCCGAGGAAGCCATCATCTCGGCCTTCTCCGATGGCGTGTGCGACGTCAAGAAGAAGGAGGAGCTGGCGATGCATGAAGACCTCTGCACCTCCCTGGAGCAGTTCAACTTGGCGACCAAGTGCGCCAGGACTGAGGAGGGACGTCTCTTCCTCCTCGAGCTGCCCGCTGTAGACCTAGAAGAGAAGAAGCCCAAGGCCAAGGACGTGAAGCGCAAGGGGGCTGCCGTACTCGCAGCAGAACCGGACACCAAGCGGGGCAAGGATCTGCCCGAATCCTCCAGGGGCAGCCGGTACTGTGTGTACCACGACCTCCACACCCACAACACCAACGGATGTCAAGAACTCCGCACCGTGCGAGAAGGAAGGATCGGCCGTCGCCCTGACCGCGCTGACCGGGGCTACGGCCGAGGAGGAGGAAGAAACCCAGGACGCTGGGAAGACCGCGGCCCGCGCCAAGGGTGGTGCGACCAACCTCGCGAGGACCGCTGGCGGGACCTGCCTCGTGAGGGGGACTGGAGGGATCAGCCTCGTGAGGATCGCCCCCATGGCAACGCAGGCCTCCCTCCGCTGCCGCCTCAGCCAAGGAGGAACGAAGACCGCCATCAAGACGAGGGGGCTGGGGGCTTCCAAGAGCCGCGCGCAATTGCCTGCATCCTGGGCGGAGCTCAAGCCCCAGCCTCTCAACGCATCTTCAAGCAGTTTGCCCGTGAAGTGAATGCAGTCCTCCCCAAGCTTGAAGCAACACGGGCCCTCAAGTGGTCGGCGTGCGCCATCACTTTCAGCTCAGCAGATCAGCTCAAGTGCACGGCCACGGCCGGGGTCCTCCCGATGCTTTGATCCCCAGTCATCAGCAACGTACTGGTCACCAGGACCCTCATCGATGGTGGAGCAGGGCTCAACATCCTGTCCGTGGAAACATTCAACAACCTCCAAGTGCCCTATGACCAGCTTCAGCCAACCAAGCCTTTCTCCGGAGTCACCGACGGTTCCACAATCCCGATTGGGCAGGTCCGCCTCCCTGTCACCTTCGGGGCCTGTAGCAACTACCGCACCGAGCTCATTGACTTTGACGTCACCCACTTCCGTCTGTCGTACAACGCCATCCTCGGGTACCCAGCGTTGGCCAAGTTCATGGCCGTAACTCACCACGGCTACAATGTCCTCAAGATGCCACGGAGTGGCGGCGTCATCACGGTGCCATGTGAAGAGAAGGATGTAGTGTGTTCCCTGGAGCGAGCCTTTCAGGCCGCGTCGCTAGAAGACCCAGATCAAGGAAGCAGGAGGCTTCCCGAGGCCACCCCCAAGAAGAAGAAGACGTTGTCAGGCTCAGCCCCTTAGGGCCCGTGCCTGCCTAGGGGGACCCTCCTTCCATCGCATAGGAAAGCGCGCCCGGCACCCTCCTCAGGCAGGGCTCAGGGGCTCTCACCTTGAGGGCCACCGACTTAGCCAGGGTCACGAGGGAGGCGCTTGGGCACCACGTGGAGGCGTGTTTCGAAGCACGTTTCCCTCAAGAAGGAGCCAGGCAAGGAGGGTCAGACCAGCAGGAGTTCATCAACAAGGTCACTCAAGGGCTGCAGGAGTCAAGGATCATGAGAGGTTGCCATCGTCCACCAGCTGTCGCTCCACATCAAGCCGAGGATGGAGGGCTGCGCATCTGCGTCGACATACCAGGGCTCAATCAGATCGTCACGACAGAGAGCCTTTGGCCCTCGCAAGTGGGGCGCTGCGGGGGTCCACCCCACAGCTATGTTCGCATGCCTTACGGCTTGCCGAACATGGCTGCGGCGTACCAATGCCTCATGAGGAGCATCATGGAGGCTCAGGAAGACAGGCGTTCCGCGGCCCTGGCGGAGATGGAGACAGCTCGCGAGGAACAACCAGTGCCTCCGGAGCCTCCCAAGGCCCCAGGGCCTGGGGGCTCGTGAGGATCGGCTCCCGCAGCCCACCGAGTCTGCTACACCAACACCACTTCGTCCGCAACAGCTCCAGGTGACATCTTTCAAGCTTCGTTTTCGGCTGGGAACGTCCTCCCAGGGCTGCTTCATTCCCAGGCCGCGTGGGTCCGTCCCTGCGGCATGTATCCCTTTTTAGTTTTCGATCATTAGCTTGCTTTGTTGGGGGCGCCCCTCGGGCTGCATCATCCCCAAGCCGCTCGGGCTAGGCCCAGCGGCGTGTATCTCCCTCACGTTTATTTCCAACTATGCATTCGCCTATCATGCTTGATTACTTGACGCCTGTCCACTATACCTCTTCTTCTCCATGTCGACCACTTGCACGTTAAAGGGGGGTGCCTGAGCATCGCGACTCAGGGCTCTTACCGGCTCTCTAGCCCTCACCCTCTGGCCTTGTCCACGGCATCGCGACCTGGCATACCAGCGACGGCTGAGACAAGCTCGAGGGCCGGGACCCGAGGACGTAGAGTGCCGGCATCTAACCGAATTTTGCAGGAACACATCTCAAGATACGGCCCAGTGCCAGGCGCGACCCGCCTAGAGGTAGGGCCTCGTGAGTCCCGCGCTAGCTCACAAGTGCCCAGATACACCTCACCTGCCCCAACCAGCTAGCTCTTGAGCGACTAACG
Source organism: Aegilops umbellulata (assembly GCA_032464435.1). Taxonomy (NCBI): domain Eukaryota; kingdom Viridiplantae; phylum Streptophyta; class Magnoliopsida; order Poales; family Poaceae; genus Aegilops; species Aegilops umbellulata. The sequence goes on from CP136055.1 coordinate 273,785,897, forward strand.
GTTGACTAATGACCGTCATGGCAGCCTCTTCTTCTTTCTGTGATGAGTCTGCAGAATCCTTGGAGGGAATTGCGCTAGCGGAGGCCTTCATGGAGTCCCATTCACCCTCGCCCGCGCGAACCGCTTGCGCGTTAAAGGGGGGGTGCCTGAGCATCACGACTCAGGGCTCTTACCGGCTCCCCAGTCCTCACCCTCAGGCCTTGTCCACGGCATCGCGACCTGGCATACCAGTGATGGCTGAGACCAGCTCGAGGGCCGGGACCCGAGGACGAAGAGCAGAAAGGTGAGTAGAGGCGAGGGAGAAGAGGCGCGCGAGGACCACGCCGAGCAACTCCGTTCTAACTACCCCACGGACCCGACGATGCGCTGGGGACGACCCCCGATTCTCCAGATAAGTCACCATCCAAAGCACTGGCTACCGTGGCCCTACCCCCGCACCTAATGCAATTCGGTACTAGCGATGTCGCTTCCCTTTCTCACCAAGCGACGGCTGCTTGGGCGCCAAAGGGGACCTCCTGAGCATCGCGACTCAGGGGCTCTTACCGGACCCTGGGTCGCTCACCTCCTGGCCTTGACCACGGCATCGCGACCTGGCATACCAGCGACGGCTGACGCCGCCTTGGGACTGGGACCTGTCGAAGCAGAGCACCGAGCCCTCGCGAGGTTCGAAAGGGAAGACTAAGCTACGACGGAATTAACGACTCGCACATTTCCATAGCAAAAGTCACATATTAACAGAAAGGATCACAGACACCTTACAAGCCCCCCACAGGGCGCAGTATGATTCCTTGCAGGAAACAGATCCTAAGGGATGCTATCTGCTACACGCGCCCCTACAGACGATGCCATCATCAATAGTGGGCCGTCGGGCACCGGCGCCAACCCCATCCAGATCAGAGTCGGCTGCGGCCGAGCGAGCCCGCCCTGCTCCGAGAGCGGCACTGGCTCGCGGGCTCGTAGCTGTCGTCGCTCGTCTCCGGAGTCGCGAAGATCTTGCTGGGGTCGCTGGATCCTCCGGCGCTCCCGTCGCTTGTGGAGCTGTCCAGGGGGCGGTCGGCGGGCCCAGCCATCGCCATGGCAAGGTCCTGGCCGCCTCCCCCGGGGCAGCACTCCAGCCGGTGCCCGCTCGTGTCGAAGACCTTGAAGAACATCACCGAAGCGCCATCATATTCCAGGTGGATCGTGAGGGCGCCCCTTGCTCTGCAACCCCGAGCGATCTCGCCCTAGCCGCGAGTCATGAAGACCTCACCCGAAGTGAGCATCGCGACCTCTGCCTCGGTCGCGGGGGTGCTTTAGTCGGCATGCTGCAGCCACAACTCCAGGAGTCTTCCCTGTGGGAAGACGGAGGCGAAGAAGGGAGGAAAGTGAATCCAAGTTCGCGAAGGCATGGCGGCGTGGAGCACGAGCTCACGGGAGGAGCCCTCGGCATGGACTCCAGGCGGAACGACCCACACCTTAATGACCCGGCGGCGATGGCGCCTGCCGCTGGGATCGACGTCACCCCCTCCGAGGCCCTCGGCATGGGCAAACAAGGGAAGCGGAAACCCCGGCGGAGGCCGCTCGTACCAAGGCCTTGACACCACCTGGTGATCTCCTTCGTCTCGGCTGTGAAGGGCAAGTCGCTTCTTCGGCGGGAGCGGGTCTGGCTCTTCTTGGAGAGCCTTTCCCTTCTCTGCTGCAGAAAACCGGCGAATCGGGGCCATCACGTCAAGAAGGAGAAAGAATCAAGGCGAAGGAGAAGACAAGAAGAGATGGACTGGAAGGGCACGCGCGGTGCCGTACTTATAAGCCGGCGAAGGCCAACCGTCGGACACCACGATCACAGGTAATCATGACACGATTTGCATGCAGGGACTTGTCCAATCCGCATGACCATCGAGGCGTCGTGGGGAAGCGGAGGCGCCCACGTCCAATCAACCGCCACGCGGCGCCCAAGGCCGCAGGCTGTTAGGGCCCGCGGCGCTTCGCCCTTGCCCTTTCGCCTCTCGGCACGGCCAAGTCCATGCGCGCCTTGGGCCCGGGGGCTACTGTCGGTGTTCTGGGAACAGGGGTCCCCAGACTTGCCTGCCTGTGGCGTGGCTCAAATGGGGGCCCAGCACGGCCCATCTTCATCAACACAAGACTCAAGACCCTCGCGAGGGGCCAAGCCTCGCGGGGCGGACGACACGGTGCTTCCTCAGGCGCGGCCTCCTCAGGCTGGCTCACGAGGAGGCGGAGAGATCAAGGCAGGGTACCTCGCGAGGTGCCCAAGACGCGAGCCATGACGACCAAGGGTGCCAGGCGGGCGCCAGACCGCGCAGTGTCCTCCCTTTCCTCTTTGGTGCAAAGGGGGCAAGCGCAGGCGAGAGGATCAAACAAGGGCATCCATTTCGGTGCAACAAGACCAAGACCAGTCCAACGGTGGGAAGGGGGTCATCGTGGAGCCCAGGACGGCGTCACCACAGGGCCTTTGGCAGGCGAGGACCAACTTTAGTCAGGATAAGTGTACCAGATGTTCCCCTTTGAATTGGCCAATTGTTGGCGCCCTTCCCGCTCAATATTTGGGAAGAGGCCCAAGGCCTTTGCCTATAAATAGGACTAGCCACCCCTAGGGTAGAGGCATCTAGAGAAGGGAAAGGATTCAGAGCAATCGTAGAGCAAGTAGAGAAAGAGAGAGAAGGGCGGCTGAACTCCCCTAGCAGTTCATCGTCCCAGCAAGAACACGCCCTCGTGAGGCTGTTCTCCTTTGTACTATTCATCATCATCAGCCCAAGAGGCAATCCACCCACCACACTGGAGTAGGGTATTACACCACATCGGTGGCCCGAACCAGTATAAACCCTGTGTCTCTTGTGCTGTTCTTTCTGTAGTTTAGATCCTTGCGAGACGGAGAGGTAGAGGGCATAATCTCCGTGCGCGCCCCAGAGTTCGAACCTTAAGGGTCTGCCGGAACCAGTGATCCGACACAAGCTATTAAAAAATCAGCAACTGAAAGCAGCAGAACAACACTTAAACATATTATTACCCCATGATTCAGGCATTTGTAGAAGACTCGGCCATGGTTGAAGATTGTGGTTGAGACCCGATGGATGGCCCTGCGTGATTTGCAGCAGTGGAACCACACCAACGACGGCGGGTTGTGATGAGCAACCGTCTGCGGTGCGTGTGCCTGCGGGGGTGTGATGAGACCCACAGGCGATGGTACAGGTGGTGACTTGGCGCATATCTGGTTGTTGCCTGCCGAAGAGCAGGTGGACAAGCAGCCAGCGGACATGGTTGCTGCGGCCAGAGCTTCTGATGCTAGGCAGAGTAAGTAGAGAAGAGGAGAAGAGAACGTTGGATATGCTAGTTTGATTACTTACAGAGTAGCATAGCACCATATATAGTCATAGTCTAGGTTTGGACTTGAACCAGCTACAGGAGCACGTCTCTCTTTTTTCTAAAACTCAGCAACGTCTCTTTACTGGTACACTAGCTTGTTCTGTACGCCTTCTCAAGTCTTTGGTTTTCTTTCTTTTTTGCAAGGAAAGAAGGAGGACAAAATTGAGAGTTCCTGGGACTCGAACCCAAGACCTCTCGGTTGAAAACCAAGGGTGCTAGTCACTTATGTGGCGGACGTTCCCTGGGAGGAGGACGGCAGACAAACGCATTTTCCTCGCAGTTTTTGTTGCAACGCAAGATCGAACGGTCGCAGTTTCGGGAATGTTATCAGGCGAACGAGCCTGGTTTTTCTTTTCTTCCTATATATAAAAAGTATGCTACTTGGTGTCGGCTTAGTCAACAAATGATTGTGCCAACCTTGACCATTGGATTGAAATTCAATGTCTGTCATGTTTCTCCAGTCTCTTCTTCCTCCAGCCGCCAAAGCCAAACCAGCGCCGGCGGGACTGCCTACTCCCACCTCCCATGGCTGGTTGTGCTGCCGTGCACGCATCATGGCCATATCACACCCTAAAACTCTCCGCATCTTCCCCAGCTCCTGTTCGTTCCCTTTCGTGGCCTCACCATCGTCCTTTGCCTTGGTTCGCTCGCTGTGGCACCGCCATCCGGTGTTGACAACATGGTCAAAAATCGAGAGGAATAAGGAGATGATTGTACATTGTGAGGATGACAGTAGGGACCCAGCAGCGCGCGCAGTTTTTTTTGGGACGGAGAAGGGTATCAACTGGGTTGTGCGGGAGCTGTGGCCCGTCTAGCCCAGGCTTTTATTTCATATGTTTACCACATGACCAACCTAGTTTTTTTTTCTGAAAATGGCTAGCCCGGTTATTTTGTTTTTTGCAGAATAACCAACGTAGGCCTACTTGCTTTTCTACGCCCTGCTGGGCTGGAAATCTTTCAAGACGAGGAGGGGTGCATTCGGGCTTGCCCAGAAAATAGGCTATAACTAATAAGAAATGGGCTATAAGTAATAATAAATGGGCTGTAAAATGAAAAACTACAACAAACATGCAATTAGTTCCAAAATACTTTTTTCTTTCGGATTTTAATATTTTAAATTTCATTGTTTTTGTGCGGGCAAAATTTCATTGGATTTAAATTAAGGTATGTTCAGTTTTTAAATTAATTTGAATCTGGCTAGAAATTTCGGGATGTATGCTGTTTGTGACAGATTTGGAGGCTGACTTGTGGGTCTACTAGGTTGACCTGTACGAAAGGCTTTGTCAACTGAATCCACAAATGATTCTAGCAGCAGCGACCGTTGGATGTTAATCCAATGGTCGTGCTGCTTCTTCAATATCTGATCTTCTTGCTCCAGCCTCCCAAACCAGCGCCGGTGGGACTGCCGGATCTCGCCTCTCGTGGGCGGCTGTGCTACCGCACCGGCCGCACCGCCCCACCCTACTGCATCACTGGACAGGCCATTCCTCTACTCACCCACACCTCCTGTTATTTTCCGACGATGGCAGCCAAACCAGTAAACCCTCGTAATCCCCTCCGCGTGGGCAACCACTGCCAAGTCTTCCCCGGCTCCATGTCATTCCCTTCCTAGGCCTCGCCGTCGTCCACCGCCCTGGTGCTCTCGGCGCGGCATGGTCAACATGGTCAACGAACGAGATCCATCGGAAGTGGACTATACTGGAGAGGCTGACAGCTGGGTGCATGGTCGTACACAAGGAAATGCCACCTTATTACACGCAAAATAATGATTCCTCCACCTAACAGCGGGGACCCACCGGAAGGGCCTCTGTATTTCGCGAAAAAAACATTCCCCCCGCTGACAGCTCGGACCGACCAGCTATATCTTCGCACGCAAGGAAGTGCCTCCTTATTACGCATAAAAAGATGAATACTCCCCTGCTAGCTGGGACCCACCATAGTGGGAGGCTGACTTGTGGGCCATCTTATTACGCGCGCGCGGAAGACTGTGCACACACTAAAACGGCCTCACCAACCAAAGCATCTAACATGTCGTTAAGACCATGGAGCATGACTAGACGAGTCCGGCATAACCATATAATTGATAAAGGTTGGATGGCTATATACCCCTATACAAGGGGCTCCGCGCACATAAACAAGTGGCAATAAGGCTCAATTTGACCCATCTTGAATTATACTTTGTTTATTTAGTATAACACACATTTTGCACGACTACTTTTTCAACTAAGTACCTCTCTTTTACAGATAACCATCATGCTACACCCGTCCAGGATACGGCACAACGGAGACACAGGCGCAGATGTGCAGGAGGGACCCGTTCCAAGGATTCTTTTTAGATTAAGACCCTGCGTAAACCTTTTTTACTGTCTCTTGTTGATACACATCCCCCGGATTCTCAGTATAACCGAGAAGGAGGCTGGCGTCTTGGCATGTGGCCACGTCAGAATATTGCACGTACCTAGACACCAGGGGCTTATTACAAAGGGCACTGTTCAGCCCGTTTAAAATCACAAAGACCGAATACCTTAGGGAGTGTTCGGCGTCGCGAGTTTGGCCTTATATGCATCAGCTCCGAATCATGTCTTTGGTCAAATGTTGGGTTTGCCCGGCTCCTGTGTTTTGCTGCCTTACGTTCCGCTCTATCGGCTAAGGCGACACCAGGAGAACTACTGCGATTGTGCCCCGGTTTAGCCAGGCGAGCACCTCAGTAGAGAAAGCCAAAAACTGACTGTCATGATATAGCGTGAGACTAGTTAACCACTCGATGACCTAGCGGAATCTTCGGGATTCCTCCGCCTTGACGAAGGGCCGTTTCCCGGCCAGGCACACACGCGCCCCGAATTTGGGTGAGCGCGGCGCCACCAGGGGCTATATCGTAGCCCCACTGTCAAACTCCTATGGCTAAGTGAAAGTGATAAAGCATTATAGTCCGATTGCCTAGTTCACTGCGCTATCACCTCCTTAATGAACCAAGACGTTGGATCAAGTGTGAAAATGCGTCTTCTGCGAACACCCTTGCATTATATGCGTGGGGGCTGAAGCCAACGACTGCCATCTTTCAGGTTGTATACATATATACATTAATGGCCGCACAGGAGGTATTATAATTCTCGCAGGCACAAGTATAAAAAGCTTTTACATTTCAGCAAAATATTGTTTTCAATGATAATACATGTTATTCGAACATAATATCCTTCGAGCACTGCGTCTCTATTGAACGAGCACCCTCCAGAACTTCTTGAAAGTAGTGCTCGGCAGGTACTCGGCTTTCGTCCGAATCTTGGGCTGCAACGGTGATGGCCTCCATCTCTGCCCAGTATGTCTTGACATGGGCAAGGGCCATCCGTGCACCCTCCATGCACGCTGACCTCCTCATCGCGTCGATATACGGCACCGCACCAAGGAACTGCTGCACCAACCTAAAATAACTGTTCGGCTTTGGTCTTTCCGGCCACAGATGATCCATGACATATCTCATGGCAAGTCTGGACAATCTATTCAGCTCGGCCCATTCGGCCAGCCGATCAGTCAATGGAAGCGGATGCTCCGAATTGTTGAATTGTGACCAGAACAGCTTTTCCACTTCGCGATCCTTTTGATCTCGGAAGTGTTCGGCCGCATCAGCAGCACTCGCCGCTAAATCCAGATATGCATCCGCAGAACTCCACATCCGGTCCAAAGGAGCATATTTAGGATGTCCGAACTTCATCCGTAGCATAAAGGGCTTCCCAGCTGCAATATCTCCGGCTTGACGCAGCTCCTCCTTCATCGCTCTCATTGCAGAACGAGTATCCTTGGCCGCCGTCGTGGCCTTCTCCAGGTCTGTCCGCCTCGCCTAGTCTTCCTTTTCAAGAAGCTTGCAACGGTCAGCAGCGTTCTTCAACTTCACAGCCATCTTGGCCATCTCCTACTTGCTTTGGCAGTGAGCAGCCTGTTCGGCTTTTAACTCCTCAACCGCCTTTAGGGCAGCCGCATCGCTTTCTCTGGCTTGTTCTTTGACTCGGGCAAGCTTTGCCCGAAGGTTCTCCATCGCTGCAGCTCCATCTGCATTAAACACGCACGTTATAAGATACTGGCATCATGCTCCTCTTACCAGGTTTCTCCGGAGAAATTACATACCTTGTGCCTCGTCAAGTCGCTTGTTGACAAGCACGATGTCGTCATCTGCCACGTCAAGTTGCCGCTTTAACTCGGCAAATTCATCAGTCCGGCTGGCCACTGGACACTTCGCCAACTACATATGAAGACGACAAAATTATACCTGGGACTGTGATCCTCTGTGTGCCGTCGTCTTCGACAGCACACAGAGTCTCAGGGGCTACTATCTACACAGGGCACATCTTAAACTATGTGGTACTGTCAAAAGGTACATTATTTTGCGTACCTCAAAACCTGTCAGTAAACTCCTGACAGCTTCATGCAACCCGCTCTTCGCGGGCGAAATCCTTTCAATTACCATACCCATCAACATACGGTGCTCTTCTGAGATAGACGCTCGCCCTAGAAGACCCCTCAGTACCTCCGACCGTGCACCAGACGGTGCCGGACTCATTCGATCGCTCTTTTTAAAAGCCGGATACTGAGGGCTTCGGGTGGCCTTATGACTACCTTCTAGCCTTATCGGATCAGGAGAGACCCTCCGCGACGACACCATGGGGTCGCCGGCCTCCTGAGGCGGTATTGTAGGGGGAGGCGTTTCGCTCTCCATCATCTCTGGAAGAAGATCCCCTGAAGACGAGCTCTGCTGAGAAGGGCTAAGATCCGAACTGCAAAGATAAATCTTCGGTTATATTCCTCAGAAGTAAAGCAAGGATTTCTCTCGTTATTAAATCTCATTCTACTCACGGCTCGGTGGAGGGCTGATCCCTTTGAGGGCATAGTACGGTCGGGGCATCCCCCGGTGCAGGACCCTCTGGCGAAGACTTCTTCCCCCATTTTGAGACCATTGTCTCCGGGTAGGCGGTCCTCTTTTTCCCCTGAGGAAAGGAATTTTTTATTCCTCCTTTCCGAACAACCTCCTCCACGGAGGTAGTAGCTTCCTTGTTCCCCCCTTCATCTTCTTCTGAAGGCGCAATCTCCAGCATCCTGGTTAACACAGGATCCGGCGAGGTCTCGGGAAGGGGGGACGGACACCTGATCAACTTTGCCTTCGCTATCCACTCCTAGTTCAAGAACAACTCTTTTTATGGGCAATGTTGCGATAAATAAACGGATAATGTGTTCGGGCACAGGGCTACTTACTTGAGTATCCGGACGATTGCAGCTCAGACCTGCGTCCTCAGTAGAGTCCGAACACATCATTTGTGGTCCGAAGAACAATTTGTACATCTCCGCGGGCGTCATGCCAAGGAGATGTTGAAGAGCTTGAGGTCCCTCCAGATTGAACTCCCACAGGTGGAGGGGACGACTTTTGCAGGGCAGGACTCGGCGAATTAACATTACCTGCGTCACCACGACCAGACTGACATCTCTCTCCAGGAGATCTCGGATGCGGCTCTGCAATAGGGGCACATCCTTTACTGGCCCCCAGTCTAGCCCCTTGTTGACCCATGACGTTAGTCGAGGCGGGGGACCCGAGCGAAAAACAGGCGGAGCCACCCACTTGGTACCCCTGGGAGCTGTGATATAAAACCACTCTTGTTGCCATAAGCTGGACTCCTCTTGGAAAGAGCCCTTGGGCCATGGAGCATTAGCATTTTTGCTTATTACAGCGCCTTCGCACTCTGCGTGCTGTCCCTCGACCATCTTCGGCTCCACTTTGAAGGTCTTGAGCCATAGTCCAAAGTGAGGGTAATACGGAGGAAAGCTTCGCACACGACGATGAACGATGAGATGTGGAGGATAGACTCTGGAGCTAAGTCGTGGAAGTCCAGCCCATAATAGAACATGAGCCCCCTCACGAAGGGATCCGGCGTGAAGCCTAGCCCTCGGAGGAAGTGGGATACGAACACGACGCTCTCACTAGGCTCGGGAGTGGGAATAACCTGGCCTTGAGCAGGCAGCCTATGCGGGATTTCGCCGGTCAAATACCTGGCCTCCCTTAGCTTTAGTACGTCTTCCTCCGTGACGGAGGAAGGCATCCACCGGCCTTGAAGGTTGGATCCGGACATCATCGAAGGTCCAAAGCGCCTGAATCTGAAGCTTCGGGTGCTGGAACTCGAGGCGGGAGGCAGATTCGATTGAGATCAAAAGAAAAGAGTAAGGCCTTGGTCTCTTTATAAAGAGGTTGAATACCGAGAGCCCTCCCTGTGACCTTTTAGGGACTTACCTTTGATCGAAGGGACATACCAACGGGCACAATTGGGTTACCCACGTCCGTGTTGATGAGAATCCCATAAATAAAGGGGACACGATCTCTGCTTCGACAAGACGTGTCAAGGAAACCGCCTCGCAAAACGCGCTAAGGTGGAGGATGAAAAATGATTCGAATAAAGGCTTGGTTGTGGCGTGATGTCACGCTACGGAATACGTCAGTAGATTAGATTGGTGGAAACATTATTCTCTCCGCGATGGAATGTGGAACTTTTTTTGCAGAGCCGGACACGATCCTCGTGTTCAAAATCTTCTATGAAGTATTCGGAGGAGGAACCCACCTTGCAATGCCGAAGACAATCTGCGCGCCGGACTCATCGTCATTGAAGCCTGGTTCAGGGGCTACTGAGGGAGTCCTGGATTAGGGGGTATCCGGACGGCTGGACTATAACCTTTGGTCGCACTGTTGGACTATGAAGACACAAGATTGAAGACTTCGTCTCGTGTCCGGATGGGACTTTCCTTGGCGTAGAAGGCAATCTTGGCAATATGGATATATAGATCTCCTTCCTTGTAACCGACTCTGTGTAACCCTAGCCCCCTCCGGTGTCTATATAAACCGGAGGGTTTAGTCCGTAGGACACAACAACAACAATCATACCATAGGCTAGGTTCTAGGGTTTAGCCTCTCTGATCTCGTGGTAGATCTACTCTTGTATTACCCGTATCATCATTATTAATGAAGCAGGAGTAGGGTTTTACCTCCATGGAGAGGGCCCGAACCTGGGTAAAAACATCGTGTCCCTTGTCTCCTGTTACCATCCGCCTAGACGCACAGTTCGGGACCCCCTACCCGAGATCCACCGGTTTTGACACCGACAGTGGGCTTTGTCAACTTAGTCAATATGAACAATTCTAGCTCCAGTGACCGTACGGTGTCCATCCAACGGCCGTAGTGCTTCTTCAACCTCTGGTCTTCTTGCTCCAGCCGCCCAAACCAGCGCCGGTCGTGCCGCCTGCTCCTGCCTCCCGTGGCCGGCTCTGCTGCCGTGGAGGCCTGACCGCCCCACCCTACTCCAACCTTTGGCCAGGCCATCCCTCTACTCACTCGCAACCCGTGTTATTTTGCGGCGACGCCAGCCTCACACCGCAGCCAAACCAGTCAACCCTCGAACTCCTCTCCGCGTGGGCATCCACTACTGCATCTTCCACGGCTCCACGGCGTCCCCTTCCTAGGCCTCGCGTAAAATAATGTGGAGAGGCTGACAACTGGGTCCACGGCTGCAGCAAGGAAGTGCAACCTTATTACGCGTAAAATAATGATTCCTCGACCTGACAGCAGGGACCTGGTACGTATCCAACGTATCTATAATTTATGAAGTAATCATGCCATGTTTACAACAATTTTATATGGTTTTGGTATGATTTGCATGGAACTAACCCGGACTGACGTTGTTTCCAGCGTAACTACCGTGGTGTTTTTTTTTGTGCAGAAATGAAAGTTCTCCAAATGAGCTGAAACTTTTTGATAATTTTTTTGGAACAAAAGAGACACCCGAAGCTTCGTGGGAGGGCCAGAAGAGCCATGAGCAGGGCACAACCCACCAGGGCACGCCACGGCCCTTGTCCGTGCCCTGGTGGGTTGTGTTCACCTCGAGGCCCATCTTAGCGTGAAACCAATGCCAAAAATTCCTATAAATAGAGAAACCATCAGGGGTTACCCTGGATCAGAAGTTTCGCCGCTGCAGGCCTCTATAGCCACCGAAAACCAATCTAGCCCGCATTTCTGCACCCTGTCAGAGGGGGGAATCATCACCGAGGCCATCTTCATCATCCCGGCGGCCACCACGGTGAGGAGGGAGTAGTCCACCCTCGGGGCTGAGGGGTTGTACCAGTAGCGATGTGTTTAATCTCTCTCTCTCTCTCATGATCTATGTCATGGGCTTTGTGAACATAGATGGATCATATGATGTTTCTCCCCTCTATACTCTTGTTGTGATGAACTGAATCTTTACCCTTTGAAGTTTTGTCTTGTCGGATTGCATATTCAGATATGAGAACACATGATGTATGTCTTGCAGTATGAATACTTGAGGTAACAATGGGGTATCATATTTATTCACTTGATGTATGTTATGGCACTCAGCTTGCGGATTCCTAAGGTGACATTGGCGTAATCTATGCATAGGAGTTGACGCACGTTTTTATTATCTTTTCTCTGATAGAAACTTTAGGGTCTCTTTGTAGTTCTTTGTGTGGATCGAATATTATGATCATGAAGTTGTTTGATGCATATCATAGAATTAACCGACGGATACTCATGGTGACATTGGAGTATCTATGTGACATTAGAGTTGGTTGATCTGTGTCATATGGTGTTATTTTAAGACGAACTCTTGATTAGATCGATCGGAAAGAATAGCTTTGAGGTGGTTTCATACCCTACAAACAATTTCTATTTGTTGCTCTCCGCTAATAGGAACTCGGGAGTGATTATTTATCGCACTTTGAGGGGTAATCATATGATCCAATTATGTTAGCACTGTTGAGATATTGCACTAGTGAAAGTACGGACCCTATGCCTTGTTTTCAAGCATTGCAATACCGTTTTTTGTGCCCGTTTACTATTTGATACCTTGCTGTTTTTATTTGTTCAGATTATAAAAAATATTTCTACCATCCATATTACACGTTTATCACCATCTCTTCGTCGAACTAGTGCACCTATACAATTTGTCATTGTATTGGGTGTGTTGGGGACACAAGAGATTTCTTGTATTTGGTTGCAGGGTCATTTTAGAGAGACAATATTCATCCTACGCCTCCCACAGATTGATAAACCTTAGGCCATCCACTTGAGGGAAAATTGCTACTGTCCTACAAAACTCTGCGCTTGGAGGCCCAACACGTGTCTACAAGAATAATGTTGCGTGGTAGACATCAAGTTCTTTTCTGGCGCCGTTGCCGGGGAGGTGAGTGCATGAAGGTATATCTTTAGATCTTGCAATCTAATCTTTTAGTTTCTTGTTTTATCACTAGTTTGGTTTATAAAAAGAAAACTACATAAAAATGGAACTGAGGTTGCATCATATTAATTATCATCTTTATAATATCTTTCTTGAAAATGATGGTTCGGAAAATTGTGCACAATTCTTAGAAGAAGAAGTCAATAAAATGTTTGGCACAAAATATTTGAATGATGAGCATGATTGCAATGTTATTAGTATGAATTCTTTGAATATCCATGATGCTAATGATATGCAAAACCATAAGCTTGGGGATGCTATATTTGATGAATATGATATTTTTAGTCCCCCAAGTTTTGATGAGAAAATTCATTATGATGATTGCATGCCTCCTATTTATGATGATTATATTGATGAAAGTGGATTCGGAGAGGTCATGACTTTATTTAATGATGAATCCATCATTTTGGACAATTTACTATGATAATGAAGTTGCTATCTATGATGATTATGATGATGACATGTATGCTATAAAGAATAATGATAACCATGAAACTTGTCATCATGATTTTAATTTTCACTCTCATGATAGTTATTTTGTTGAGTTTGCTCCCACTACAATGAATGAGAATGCATTTTCTTATGTGGAGAGTAGTAAAATTTCTATGCTTGTGCATCATGAAAATAGTGCTTTATGTGATGTTTATATTGTCAAATTTCTTCATGATGCTACTGAAAAATATTATGAGAGAGGAACATATGCTTTTACATATTGCAAAAATATGAAGTTTCCCCTCTATGTGTTGAAAATTTTGAAGTTTTGCTTGTTTTGTTTTCCTATGCTAGTTGATTCTTGTTCCCATAAATTGTTTGCCCACAAAATCCCTATGCATAAGAAGTGGGTTAGACTTAATGTGCTTGCCAAGTGATTCATGATGCTCTTGTTATGTTTCAATTCTTATCTTTTATGCGAGCATCATTGAAATCATCATCCCTAGCTAAAAAGGCATTAAAGAAAAGCGCTTGTTTGGAGACAACCCAGCACTTCTACCTACTGTTTTTGTGTGTTCACATGATTATTCTACTGTATTAATCATTTTTTATTGCTTTTGTTTCAATAAAGTGCCAAGTAAAGCCTTTAGGATCATGTTGGGTGATAGTTGCTTTGATCTTGTTGAAAAACAGAAACTTTTGCACTCACAAAAATAATTCTCATTTTTAACAGAAAAGTGCTTTTGATTTGATTCTTTTTGAAGAAGATTAATATAAAAAAATCACGTGGTCCTAATTTTTTCATAATTTTTGGAGTAGCAGAAGTATGGTTATTCTGCAGATCACTTCAGACTATTCTGTTTTTCACAGATTCTGTTTTCAATGCATAGTTTGCTTGTTTTCTAGTTTCTATGGCTTATATTGCTCAATATAAATTGTGGAAATGATATTCTACAGTATTAATTGTGTGGAAACAAATATGAATCTTGTCTTTGACAGTACCAAAGTGAAATGGTTTGCTCTTTATCATACTAACCTATCTCACAAAGTTTCGTTAAGTTTTGCATGATTGAAGTTTTCAAGTTTTGGGTGAGATGTCGATATGAGGAGAATAAGGAGTGACAAGACCCTAAGCTTGTGGATGCCCAAGGCACCCCAAGGTAATTTTCAAGTAAGATCCAAGCAACTGAGATTGGGGATGCCCCGGAAGGAATCCCCTCTTTCGTCTCCAACATTATCGGTAACCTCAATTGGAGCTACGTTTTTATTTGTCACATGATATGTGTTTTGCTTGGAGTGTCATTTTATTCTTTTAGGATTTGCTTTCTGTTACTTATAATAATGTTTTGCATCTTTCTTTTCAATAAAAATGTCAAGGATAGCCCTCACCATGCTTATTTTGCAAGTATACATGTTGCTGTTTGAAAACAGAAAGTTTGTCGATGTTGCAAACATTCCATAGAAAAGTCAGGGTATGATAAAATGTTGAAACTTTTTGAAAAATAAGATCTAATAAATTTTATACAGTGTGGTATTTTTCCCAGAATTTTTGGATTTAGGGAAGTATGATGAATCTTGCATTCTTTACAGACTGTACTGTTTTGGCAGATTGCTGTTATGTTTGCATTGTTTGCACATGTTTGCTTGTTTAATGGTTCTATTTGAGGATAGGAGTATTAAATACTTAGAGTCATTTAGTATGCAATGTTGAATAATAATTTTAGTGATTTTATATAGTAGAGAATGATCAGGTTTTTGCATTAGTTTATACTAACTTATCTCACGAGTTCCTGTTGAGTTTTGTGTGGATGAAGCTTTTGAGATTTAGGAAAACCGTGATATGAGAAGAATTAAGGAGACACAAAATCTCAAGCTTGGGGATGCCCAAGGCACCCCAAGATAATATTTCAAAAAATTCTCAAGCATCTAAGCTTGGGGGTGCCCCGGTAGGCATCCCACCTTTCTTCTTCAACAATTATCGGTTAGTATCGGTTGAGCCTAAGTTTTTGCTTCTTCACATGAGTTGTGCTATCCTTGGAATGTCATTTTATTTTGTTTTTCTTGCTGTTTTAATAAAGTACTTAGATCTGAACGTTTTTAAATAAAATAGAGTCCTCAAATAGTTGCCAGGGAGGCTAGGTAAGCAGCACGCACATCCCGTCAACGAAGCTCTTTTCTATGGAATTGCTCTAGTGCTTCACTTATATCTTTTTAGCACGGTGTGCCTTAGTATTTTTGAAGAAATTCTTGCTTCACTTAAATTATTTTGAGAGAAATAAATATTATGCTCATGATCTTCACTTATATTTGCTTGAGCTTATCAAAAGCAACATATGAAAATTAGTCCCAAAGTGATAGATATCCAAGAAGGATATAATAAAAACTTTCATGAAGATCATTGGACAAAATAAAATTGATTCCTTGTAACAGTTTTGAGATATGATGATGTGATATGTGAGTCATGTTGATGAGTAATTATGCTTTAGTAAGAATATTAGTGTTAAGGTTTGTGATTCCCTATGCAAGCATGAAAGTCAATAGTTGTGCAATGAAATTACATCCTACTTGTGGTGCATTATTCGGTGTTAATTATGCTCAATGCTCGCTTATGAGATTTTTCGTTTCTTGGTTGGTCGCTTCTTAACCTTTTGCTAGCCTTCATTTTGCACTAAGTATGATCACTACCTGTGCATCCAAAATCCTTTAAACCAGTTTTGCCACATGAGTCCCCTATACCTACCTATATGCGGTATTCTTTTGCCGTTCTAAGCAAATACATATGTGCCATCTCTAATTTTCAAAATAAATTTATCTTATGTGTGCTCGTATCGCTCGCGAGGCGGTGAGGGGTGGCCATTATTTTCCATGCTAGATGTGTTATTCTCACGATGAGTGCTTATTCACTTGTCATTGCACGATAGTAAGGCAAAGGTATTAGGGATGCCCAGTCCCAAAATGAAAAATGAATTTACTTTATGTTGTCAAATAATAAATTGCTTGGAAAGTGTTGGTATGGAGGGCACCCGTGGATATGGTTAGCCATGGAAAGTGAAAGTATGGTGGAAAAAGGAATAAAATTTATTTCCTGTTTGGGAACCGCCTATGATATATCTAGCATGGAAAGTGTTGGGAGATCTAAGTCGTTTTCGTTGGCGGGAAAAGTATGGCTCTCAATGAGGGAGTCCTGGATTAGGGGGTGTCCGGGTAGCCGGACTATACCTTCAGCCGGACTCCTGGACTATGAAGATACAAGATTGAAGACTTCGTCCCGTGTCCGGAGGGGACTTTCCTTGGCGTGGAAGGCAAGCTTGGCGATGCGGATATTCAGATCTCCTACCATTGTAACCGACTTTGTGTAACCCTAACCCTCTCTGGTGCTTATATAAACCGGAGGGTTTTAGTCCGTAGGACAACCCCAACATACAACAATCATACCATAGGCTAGCTTCTAGGGTTTAGCCTCCTTGATCTCGTGGTAGATCTACTCTTGTACTACCCATATCATCAATATTAATCAAGCAGGACGTAGGGTTTTACCTCCATCAAGAGGGCCCGAACCTGGGTAAAACATTGTGTCCCTTGTCTCCTGTTACCATCCGCCTAGACGCACAATTCGGGACCCCCTACCCGAGATCCGCCGGTTTTGACACCGACATTGGTGCTTTCATTGAGAGTTCATCTGTGTCATCGCTTTTAGGCTCGATGGCCCCTTTGATCATCAACAACGATGCGATCCAGGGTGAGACTTTTCTCCCCGGACAGATCTTCGTCTTCGGTAGCTTCGCACTGCGGGCCAATTCGCTTGGCCACCTGGAGCAGATCGAAAGCTACCCCCTGGCCATCAGGTCAGATTTGGAAGTTTAAACTACACAGCGGACATCCGCGGGGACTTGATCTTCGACGGATTCGAGCCACAACCAAGCGCGCCGCACTGTCTCGATGGGCATAATCTACCTCTGCCGCCGAACAGTGTCCTAGAGGCCGCACGCCCATTGGTTCCGACCCTTAATTGGGAGCCTACTGCGTCGATCGAGGATGAGTGGTTGGACGCCGCCTCGGGGGCTGCGATCTCAAAGGCGATCGAGCCGAACGCCAGCCCCGCACCCCGCAAGGCCTGTGACTCCGAGGGGCCGGATTCCTCTCCGGACTCCGAGCCCTCCGCGCGCCCGCCGATCGAATCCGATTGGGCGCCGATCATGGAGTTCACCGCCGCGGACATCTTTCAGCACTTGCCCTTTGGCTACATCCTGAAGTCGCTAAAGTCTCTCTCTTCATCAGGAGAGCCATGGCCGGACTACGGTCAGCAAGGTTGGGATACGGACGATGAAGAAATTCAAAGCCCACCCACCACCCACTTCGTAGACACTGTCGACGACTTAACCGACATGCTCGACTTCGACTCCGAAGACATCGACGGCATGGACGAAGATGCAGGAGACGACCAAGAACCAGCACCTGTAGGGCGCTGGAAGGCCACCTCGTCATATGACATATATATGGTGGACACTCCAAAAGATGGAGATGGCGATGGAACAACAGATGATGACGCATCCAAAAAACAGACCAAGCGCCGGCATCAGCGGCGCCGCTCTAAATCCCGCCAAAGCAAAAACGGTGATTCCGGCACGGGAGATAATACTACTCCGAATAGCGCCGAAGAACACCCCCTCCAGCAAGATTCGACACAGGAGGATGGAGAAGCCAGCCCTCACAAGAGAGAGGCAGACAGAGAGGTTGAGGACGATAATTATATGCCTCCCTCCGAAGACGAGGCAAGCCTTGACGACGACGAATTCGTCGTGCCAGCGGATCCCGCCGAACAAGAGCGTTTTAAACACAGGCTTATAGCCACGGCAAGCAGCCTCAAGAAAAAGCAGCAACAGCTTAGAGCTGATCAAGATTTGCTAGCTGACAGAAGGACTGAAGTCCTTGCGGCCGAAGAGTATGAACTCGAACGCCCCTCCAAGAGTTACCCAAAGTGCATGCTGCTACCCCGATTAGAGGAGCAAGCACCTACATCACCAGCGCATGACATGGACGACCGGCCACCTCGTGGCCGTGACAGAGAGGCCTCTCGGCCCTCCACTCAAGCCGTGCCCCGGAGCCGCTCAAAACATGCTAAGGCATGGGAAAACGCACCAGACCTGCGAGAGATACTGGAGGACAAGGCAAGACAAACAAGATCGATCTACGGATCGCGTGGGCGCCCTACGACACGTGACAGCGATCGTCACTCCGGACATAATAAATCCGGCCGGGCGGAACACAGTAGACAACACTCATTGGAGCTACGTCGTGATATAGCCCAATATAGAGGCGCCGCACACCCACTATGCTTCACAGATGAAGTAATGGATCATAAAATCCCTGAGGGTTTCAAACCCGTGAACATCGAATCATACGATGGCACAACAGATCCTGCGGTATGGATCAAGGATTATCTCCTTCATATCCACATGGCCCGCGGCGATGATCTACACGCTATCAAATACCTCCCACTCAAACTTAAGGGACCAGCCCGGCATTGGCTTAACAACTTGGCAGCAGATTCAATCTGTTCTTGGGAAGACCTGGAAGCCGCATTCCTCGACAATTTTCAGGGCACCTATGTGCGACCACCGGACGCTGATGACCTAAGCCACATAATTCAGCAGCCAAAGGAATCGGCCAGGCAATTGTGGACATGGTTCCTAACAAAGAAAAACCAAATAGTCGACTGTCCGGACGCAGAGGCCCTAGCAGCCTTCAAGCATAATATCCGTGACGAGTGGCTTGCCAGGCACCTTGGACAGGAAAAGCCGAAATCTATGGCAGCCCTCACGACACTCATGACCCGCTTTTGCACGGGAGAAGACAGCTGGCTAGCTCGCAGCAACAACTTAACCAAGAACCTTGGTAATTCGGATACTAAGGACAAAAGTGGCAGGTCGCGCCGGAACAAGCAAAAACGCCGCGTTAACAGCGACAGCAACGTGGATACGACAGTCAATGCCGGATTCCGAGGCTACAAATCCGGTCAGCGGAAAAAGCCATTCAAAAAAAATACTCAGGGCCCGTCCAGTTTGGACCGAAAACTCGACCGCTTGTGCTAGATACATGGCACCCCCGAAAAGCCAGCCAATCACACCAACATGGATTGTTGGGTGTTCAAGCAGGCAGGCAAGTTAAATGCCAAAAATAAAGACAAGGGGCTGCGTAGCGACGACGAGGAGGAGCCCAGGCCGCAGAACAACAGTGGACAGAAGGGTTTTCCCCCACAAGTGCGGACGGTGAACATGATATACGCAACCCAAATCCCCAAGAGAGAGCGGAAGCGTGTGTTACGGGACGTATGCGCAATAGAGCCAGTCACCCCAAAGTTCAACCCATTGTCCTCCTGCCCGATCACTTTTGATCGAAGGGACCACCCCACTAGCATCCGTCATGGCGGGTTCGCCGCATTGGTTCTAGACCCAATTATTGACGGATTTCATCTCACAAGTTCAATGCGGTACCGCACTATGCATACCTCAAGCTCAAGATGCCAGGCCCTCAAGGAGTAATCACGGTCAATGGAAACACCGAATGCTCACTCCGAACGGAGGAGCACACGGCAGCCCTCGCAGCGGAAGTACAAAGCAGCCTCTCTAGGCAGTTCTCCAGCCCGGCCATTAAAAGGCCGGACACCGTGAAGCGCGACCGGAGTAACCTACAACAAGACCGCCTGGCATGTTCTGAGCAGGCATAGCAATGCGGCCCCAACCCCAGCCCTCGCGAAATAGCGAAACCAGCGCTTCGCGTACATAACTACGCTCTCAAAATACCATGGGCGCAGGGGAAGGGGAACCATCACGGCACGCCCAAAACACGGCTTAAACCGTACTAGGGGCTTCCGAATTCTTTCTTTATCTTCTCTTATTTTCAGGACTCCATACTTCGGACGAACTGTTCGGCAATTCAACTGCCGCACAAACGATGCAAGAACCAGGGATGCAGGCAAGCTATGCCGCATTGTGGAACTACCAGGTGGTCTCTATCACGAGCAGTATACCTATTTTGCATACAATTCCGCGGCCTGCCCCTGGACCGGACATGTTAAATAGTCCAACTTTTTGCTTATCGTGCTATTTGTATCGTTCTGCTTTGATCGCAACCCTTTTAAACAATGCATAGTCTTTATCTATTTTTTGCATTACCTTTTTTACAAATATATGTTCTTTAATGACATGTTGCACCCGTACACTGTGGTACGGCAAATACGCCAGGGGCTTTAGTACCCCTCAATATGGTGTGAGAAGTCCGAACACTTTCACAAGTGCGGCACCCCGAACTTATAGCATTATATGCATCGGCTCCGAATCATGTCTTGGGTCAATAGTTGGGTTTCCCGGCTCCTATGTTTTGGTACCTTACGTTCCGCGATATCGGCTAAGGTAGCACTAGGAGAACTACTGCGATTGTGCCCCAGTTGAGCTGGGCTGAGCACCTCAGTAGAGAAAGCTAAAACTTACTGTCATGATGAAGCGAGAGACCGGTCGCTGTTCGAGAGGTTTTTCGAGTCCTTAAAGACTTATGCCGCTTAGAGCGAGGAACTGGATTTGTCCGGCCAAGGCGTGGATAGCGCCCCGAACTCGGTCTTCCGAATACTAGGGGCTTCGCCGAAATTTAAAATTATAGAGTTCTATGGCTAAGTGAGAGTGTTCAAGCATTATAGTCTGATTGCCTTGTTTGTTGTGCTGAGCGCCTCCCTCGAAGGACGCAAACATGGGAAAAAGAGCGCTCAGGTTTATCGCGAACACCCCAGCACTAGTGGCATGGGGGCAGAAGCCGACGACTGGCCATCTCTCAATTTTTGATAAATGGCCGCACAGAAAGTAATATTTTAAATTCAACAAGCATTGCTTAGCGCAAATGAACAAGTTTTAAGCGCACAGGACAATACGAGAGAGTTCACTCAAAAATTACATCCTTGGTACATTCATCCGCCATAAGGCGGGCACCCTTCAGAACGTCCTTATAATAATTCTCGGGCTTGCGATGCTCCTTCCCCGGCGGTGGCCCGTCCTTCACAAGCTTCTCACCGTCCAGCTTGCCCCAGTGCACCTTAGCGCGGGTAAGGGCCCTCCGGGCACCTTCGATACAGACGGAGCGCTTGATAACCTCGAGCCTCGGACAGGATTCTACCAGCCGCTGCACCAATTCGATGTAGCTCCCAGACAGAGCCTCTCCAGGCCACAGCCGAACTATGAGGCCCTTCATGGCCTGTTCGGCCGCCTTGCGGAGCTTGATCAGCTGCTTCAGCTGGTCGCTCAAGGGCACAGGGTGTCCGGCCTCAGCATACTGAGACCAGAACAACTTCTCCGTCGAACTACCCTCCTCGGCTCGGTAGAATGCGGCGGCATCAGATACGCTACGGGGAAGATCTGCGAACACTCCTGGAGAGCTCTAGATTCGGGTAAGTAACAAGTAGCTTACTTTTGTATGTTTGCTTTGCATAAAGAATGCCTTACCCGCCGCTATCTTTTTCACCGCATCCAATTCTTGGAGGGCCTTCTGGGGTTCGGCCTTGGCAGACTTGGCAGTCTCGATGGCCGCGCCGAGCTCGAACGCTCGCGTCTTCGAGTCAAGCTCCAAACTCTCATGTTTTTTCTTGAGAGCCTGAAGCTCTTGCTGCGCCTCGCTGACCTGCGCCTCAAATTTCTCCCACTCGGTGCGCTCTGAGGCCGCTCTCTTCTCGGCCTCGGACAGCGCCTGCTTGAGGGTAGCCACCTCAATTGTGGCCCCTGCAATAAGCAGCACAATCCTGTCACTTTGGCAATTGCATCTTTTTTATATTTTTTCTATAAGGTATCTCTTACCTTTTTTCTCCTCGAGCTGCCGCCTGGCAAGGCCGAGCTCTTGCTCGGACCGCTCGAGACCCTGTTTCAGGGTGCCTACCTCCGCAGTCAGTGCGGCGGTCGCAAGCAGCGAGGACTGCATACGCATATTGACTCATTTTTTGTTAGACTCCTGCGAAATTTATTAGATCCTCTATTCGGCTTTTCTTTTCGAACGCCAAACAGAGCATCAGGGGCTACTGCCTATGCGGTAATACTTTTACATATTTTTTACTTACCTCGAAGCTTGTTAGAAGGCTGGCACCATGTTCAGTCAGTCCGCTCTTGGCGGACTGAACCTTCTGGATCACTGTACTCATAATAGTACAGTGCTCCTCGTCGATGGAGGCACTGTTAAGCACCTCCAGCAGATTGTCCCGCACGTCCGGTTGGACGGAGGCCGCCTGCTCAGAAGGCTTGCTCCTCTTGGAAGGAGTTCGCCTACTTCGGTCCGGAACCGTTGAAGATTCCGGCACGGTGTCCGGCTCAAAGCCGGACTTGGAGCCCTGGGGGGGGTCTTGTCCCCTTTACTCCCGGAGTCCGGGAGGTCGCCTCGCGGCTCTTCCAGGACCACCTCCTCTTGGCCCGGAGCTTGTCGTGACGCCACTTCGGCGTCGTCCGCAGTGCGGGGGGAGGCAGCGGGCGGAACTGAATTCACGTCCGATGTATCCAGGGAGCCGCTCGACGACTCGTCGAGCCCGGCCTTGGACATAAGGAAAAGTTGTGCAACAAAGGAATGCTATGAGTTACTCTAGTGTCCGAATACTTACGATCCCGCCGGGCGCCTGGCCCTTTGCGGCCACTCCTCTTCGCCCTCGTCGGCATCGGTGGAGTAGTCCGGAGGAAGGGTCTTCCCCTTCTTGGACCCTTCGGCCTCCCCTGTTGGGGCGGCCTTCCTCTTCTTTCCTCCCCCTGCTGGAGGGGGAGAGGTTTCTTCTTCCTCCTCCTCGTCTTCACGGGAGGAGGGTGTCTCGGAGTCGTCGGACGATGAGTCTGACACCACCGTACGCCGGGAACTCTTTTGAGTCCCCGTGGCCTTCTTCTTGGCCTTCTTCTCCGGCACCACATAAGGTGCCGGAGCCAGCAACTACAATAAACGAGCATCTACTAGGTCTTCGGGCAAGGGAGCCAGACAGTCGATCTGTCCGGACTTCGCCTGCCACTCCTGTCAAAGGTAAGGGAGTTTAGATCCCGCATAGAGTCAAACTATGAGAAACGAATGTCCTGTATAAGGTAAAGATAACTCACCGCACTAGCTGGACGCTGCGTGCTGAATCCGCGATCCTCGGATGCGGATGCGGGAGCCTCGGCGCCCTTGAATAGCACCTTCCAGGCATCTTCGTACGTCGTGTCAAAGAGCCTGTTCAAGGTTTGGTGTTGCGTCGAATCGAATTCCCACAGAGTAAAGGCCCGTTGTTGACACAGGAGGATCCGGCGGACGAGCATAACCTGGACTATATTGACAAGCTTGAGGTGCTTGTTCACCAGGGACTGGATGCATGTTCGCAGTCCGGTCACCTCTCCCTCGTTGCCCCATGATAGGCCCGTCTCTTTCCAGGACGTGAGCCGCATGGGGGGTCCGAACCGGAACTCGGGGGCTGCGACCCAATCAGGGTCGCGCGGCTCGGTGATGTAAAACCACCCCAATTGCCACCCCTTCAGGGTCTCCACAAAAGAGCCCTCGAGACAAAGGACGTTGGCCATCTTGCCCGCCATGGCGCCCCCGCCCTCCGCCTGGCTGCCGCGCACCACCTTCGGCTTGACGTTGAAAGTCTTGAGCCAAAGGACGAAATGGGGGCGGATGCGGAGGAAGGCCTCGCACATGACGATAAACGCCGATATGTTGAGGACGAAGTTCGGGGCCAGATCGTGGAAATCCAGGCCGTAGTAGAACATGAGCCCCCGGACGAACGGGTGAAGAGGGAAACCCAGTCCGCGGAGGAAGTGGGGAAGGAATACGATCCTCTCATGGGGCCTTGGGGTGGGGAGGAGCTTCCCCTTTTCAGGAAGCCGGTGCGCGATGTTGTTGGACAAGTATCCGGCCTTCCTTAGCTTTTTGATATGGCCCTCCGTGATGGAGGAGACCATCCACTTGCCTCCCGCTCCGGACATGGCTGGAGAAGGTTGAGGTGGGAAGTGTGGACTTGGGCGCTGGAGCTCGGGTGCGCAAGAGATGGATAGGCAGAGGAGGAAGAAGGCGTAGGTAAAAAGGTGGATCCTTATCCCCTTATATGGGCGGATGCGGCTATGCGTCCCCACCAGCCTGGTAAAACTCGCTTATCTCCCAAGCACCGTGATAAATGGCGTGGTTGGGTTACCCACGTCCGTATTGATGAGAATCCCGTAAATGGGGGACACGATCTCTGCTTTGACAAGACGTGCCAAGGAAACCGCCTCGCAAAATGCGCTGAGGTGGGGAAGTAAAAACGATTCAAATAAAGGCTTGGCCGTAGTGTGATGTCATGCTACGAAGTACGTCAGCAGATTAGATTTGTGTTAATATATTCTCTCTATGGCAATATCACTACAGGAAACTGCTAGTTTGCCGTCAGTGAGCGGCTTTGCTGTCAGCATTTCGTCGGGGTAGACGGCAAAGAAAATTTTGCCGTCATGAGCTTACGGCAAAGTATGACTAACGGCAAATCTGCTCTTTGCCGTTTGTGAACGCACTGGCTGACGGCAAACCTAGAGAAAGGATGACGGCAAAGAAACCAAGACGGCAAACTGTCTCTTCGCCGTCTGTTGTTTTACTTAGTGACGGCAAAGGATGGACACGTGTATAGTTTGACGGTAGGTAACTGTGCCCCAGTTTTGCTGTCTGTGTTTGTCATCCACTGACGGCAAAGTTAGTTGCTTTGCCGTCTGCCTGCAGTCCTACTGACGGTGAACTAATGGAAAAAAACCTGGCACCGAGCCTTGCTTTACCGTCTCGTTTTGGTCCCACTGACGGCAAAATAATGGAAATTAAGAAAAGAAAATCCCCCACCCGACCGCATCTCCCCGATTGCTCTGTCTCGACCGCGCGCGCTAGGTTATCCCCGCCCGTCCCCGGCTCCACCGCGCCGCCACGCCACCGCCGCCCGTCTCCACCTCCACCGCGCCGCCGCAGCTGGTCCACGCCTCCGCCGCGCCACCGTCGGGACCGTTGTCCACTGCGCTCCCCACCCGTCCTCCTCCAATGGCGCGACCGCCACCGGGCCATCCTCCCCTGCCCTATCGGCACGACTGCCGTGGGCAGCACTGCCACCGGCTCCCTCCTACGCATCCGCCACCGCGGGTCACCACCGAAGCGGGGGCACCACCTCCCCCTCTGCCCCAAGCCCCCCTCTGCCCCACCCCACGGTGAGCACCGCTCCCATCTCTGTTTGTATTCTTTTAGATGGATAGATGTATGGATTGCAGTATATGTGGATGGATTTATAGATGTATGCAAGGATGGATGCGTAGATGGATGTATGGATGATTGGCTGATGGATGTATCCCTTTCCATTTTCTTCTCCCTAAATTTTTTAGTATAAGGCAGCCTTGTGCTTGTCCATGCTGATTTGCTGATGGATGTATGGATGATTTGCTGATGGATGTATGGATGATTTGTTGACGGATGTATCCCTTTCCATTTTCTTCTGCCTAAATTTTTTAGTATAAGGCAGCCTTGTGCTTGTCCATGCTGATTTGCTGATGGATGTATGGATGATTTGCTGATGGATGTATGGATTATTTGCTGATGGTTGTTCTGCAAGGCAAAATTTCAACTTTTGATTAATGCTCGTAGGAAATTAAATGCTCAGTTTTTTGCAACATGCTTAGATTGGAGAAGACAAGCCAGAGAGTCTAGTCTTGCTACACACATATATATATAGTTGTCAACTGTGTGATGATGTTGATAATGTTTTTATCAGATTGTTTCACGAGTGCTTATGTTGGTTGTGCCGGTGCTTTTCATGTGCAGGGATTTTCTCTTCACCTCGAGGAGCATTGTCCGTCCCGTTGCCATTGCCATCGTTGTTCGACTACTGCCTCTATGGTCTCGGGGTGAGCTTGACTGTCATCTCCTCCCCCTCCCCTATTTGCTTCGTTCCGGTCGTCGTGCCGATGCCACTAGATTTTATTTTCATGTCAAGTCTCGTAACCTAGGCGTCTCCCGTTCGAAAGGGTGGCATCATAAATATGCATGCCTTTGCATATTTATAACCGTCGTCCTTTCGAATTGTCCATGTTATCCATGGACAGCCCGAGTACGTGTAGATTGGGTTTCGTTTCCCGTGCTCTACTTCGGTCCTCGGCAAAATTTCGTCAGCGCCACCTCGTTGTTCTCCGGGTGCACATTCTCTCGACTTGTTGCCGAAATTTTGCCGAGGACCGGAGTAGAGAACGGGAAACGAACCCAATCTACACGTACTCGGGTGGGATTAGGACCCATCTTTACCTATTAGAGATAGGATTCAATCCATGAATGCATGTTTCCCTTTTGTATGGTAAAAAATTAAAACCATGGTGTAAATAATATGACAATGGTAATTAGGTGTGTATCTAGTCTTAATTACATTATACATATCTTGATGAATATGAATTTGGTGCCCCTACTGTTAGTGCAAGTACCAGTATGGATGATTGTGAGTGGATGTACACTGGACACCCTAGTCAGGCTGGCATGACCACTGAATGGTTGAAGAAGACCAATGAATTTGTGGAGGCAGCATTTGCTAGAGGCCAAAGAAAAAGTTGGTGCCCCTGCTTGAAGTGTCGCAACGGCACAAAACAGTCGAAGAAGACGATGTGTGTGCACCTGTAGAAGCATGGGTTTAAGTGTGGGTATACCCGGTGGACCCTTCATGGCGAGCCTGGACGTAGCAGAGAGGAGGTGGTGCGTCGGCGAACCGACAACAATGGTATCGGGATAGTTGACATTGTAGCTGACTTCAACGATGCACGTGAAGAGGGATCAGAGGAAGAACCGGAGGAGTCTGCGAGGGCCTTCTTAGAAATGCTGAATTCCTCACAACAACCTCTTCATGACCACACAAACCAATGTCAGCTGGATGCCATTGCACAAGCAATGTCTATAAAGACCCATTTCAACATGAGCAGAGATTGCTTTAATTCGATGGTGACATCTTGGGTCGCTCTCTCCCCGAAGGTCACAAACTGGCTAAAAGTTGGTATGAAGCGAAGAAAATCCTTCGTGCACTTAAGATGCCCTATGAGCAGATACATGCTTGTCCAAACGGATGTGTCTTATTTACGAAAGAGTATGCCAATGACAAGTATTGCGCCAAGTGCAAAGCCTGTAGGTATGTCGAGAGAGACCTCAGTGATGGTACGAAGAAGCAGAGCAAAGTCCCCGGAAATGTTCTTCGATATTTTCCAATCTTGCCAAGAATTCAACGCCTTTACTTGAACGAGGATACAGACAAACAGATGTTATGGCACAAATATGGGATAAGACACTACAAACATGATCATGGGAGACCGATGCTGATACATCCGTCTTGTGCCCAAGCTTGGAAGAGTTTCGGTCGAATACATCATGGGAAACCAAAAGAGGCAAAGAATGCACGAGTTGCCATCAGAATCGATGGGTTCAGTCCGTTTGGTATGGTGTCAAAGACATATAGTTGTTGGCCCGTGTTTGTTGTTCCCCTCAACCTCCCCCCGGCGCCATAATGCAACGCAAGCACATGTTCCTGTCGTTGATAATTCCAGGACCCAAGTATCCAGGGAAGAATATAAGTGTGTACATGCAACCACTGATAGATGAGTTGAAAGAAGCTTGGGTGAACGGGATATGGACATACGATGCTGCTAGCAAAAAGAACTTCACAATGCATGTTTGGTACCAGTACTCACTTCATGACTTATCGGTGTATTCACTTTTCATGGGGTGGTCTGTGCATGGGAGGTTTCCATGCCCAAGGTGCAAGGCAAGCATGATGTGTCGTTGGTTGCTGCATGGTCGCAAGTATTCTTGCTTCGATTTTCATAGACAACATTTGCGTCTTGACCATCCATTCAGACAAGACAAGAAGAACTTCATGAAAGGTGAAGTCGTTGAACACTCGGCACCACCTGAGATGACGGGTGAACAAATTCGTGATCAACTAAATGCTCTCCGGCCTGATCCCAAACGTCCAGGGTATTTTTTGGGATATAACGAAGAACACGCGTGGACTCACAAGCCATGCTTATGGGATCTCCCCTACTTCCACCAGCTCGAGCTTCCACATAATATTGATGTAATGCACACTGAAAAGAATATCGCCGAGGCCATTTTTGGCACATTGTTCAACATTGCTGAGAAGACGAAGGATAATACTAAGGCTAGACTTTATGTAATGAAGCTATGTCATAGACTCGAATAAAACTTGCGACAACCCGAGGGCAAGAAAAGCTGGAGGACGCCAAAGGTGAGGTTTGTTCTTACTAGGGAACAAAAGAAGGAGATACTCATGTGGTTCAAAACTTTGTTGTTCCCTGATGGGTATGCAGCGAACCTTATGAGGGCAGTGAATCTTAATAAATTGAAGCTCAACGGGATGAAGAGTCATGATTGGCACATATGGCTTGAGCGGTTAATGCCGGTGATGATTCGAGGCTATATCCCTGAGGAGGATTGGGAAGTATTGGCAGAGCTTAGCTATTTCTTCCGTGTTCTTTGTGCTAAAGAAGTATCTCCTACTGTGATAGATGAGATGGAAGAACGGGCCCCCGAGTTGCTCTGCAAGCTAGAGAAGATCTTTCCACCAGGATTCTTTAATCCGATGGAACATATGATTTTACACCTCCCTTCCGAGGCAAGAATGGGTGGCCCTGTGCAGAATCGTTGGTGCTATGGACTTGAGAGAATGCAGAAGACTCTTCGAGCTAAATGTAGAAATAAATGTAGAATTGAAGCCTCCATAGCCGATGCATTCTTGGCGGAGGAGATTACAAACTTCACGACATCACGCTATGCGGCCAATATTCCAAGCTTGCATAATGCAAAGTCTTGATACAATACTGGCGACCCTAAACATGAATCCAAGCTCAGCCTCTTCAAAGGGCAACTCGGACCTGTGGGTGCTTCTGGTTCAAAGAATTTGGATCCGAAAGAGTGGAAAACGCTTACGTTGTATATCCTCACCAACCTTGAAGAAGTGCGGCCGTACATTGAGTAAGTGTTGGTACCTTATGTAACATTTACTCACATGTTTCTCTCTTAACTCCGCTCATTTCTCATTGGGCAGTGAATTCATTGCCCAATTCTCGAATGGAGGGTCGAACGTGATTCACTCAAAGAGTATGAGCTTCTTGCTGGTGAAGGAGACGGCAATTATGGTTTCATTTATTGGTTCAAAGAAAAGGTAAGGTATACTTCTTGGAACACTTGAAGTTGGTATTACGTGCGACTAATACACCTATCCTTCCCTCTTAAACTTGTAGGGTACATCAATATTGGACAAAGAGTTGAAACAAGTTGCTAATGGGTTCGACTATAAGGTCGGTACATTTGATAAATACGACATCAATGGGTATCGCCTCCGCACACATGGGAACGAGGAACGTCGGGACGTTCTAAAATCAAGGAACACGGGAGTGTCGGCTATTTGCAATGGAGTTGAGTATTATGGAAGACTTGATGAAATATACGAACTGCATTACTTTGGGGGCAAATCCTCCGAAAGTCATTGTCTTCAAATGCCATTGGTTTGATCCGGAGAAGGTTAGGCGGAGGGATGATATTGGGCAAGTCGAAATTCGACAAGACAGCAAATTAGAATGTGAAGATGTCTATATTGTGGCTCAACAGGCGACACAAGTTTTTTATCTCAAGTACACATGCCAAAAGAAGTACCTTAAAGGTTGGGATGTCGTGTATGATGTGCCGCCACATGGTAAACATCCTTCCCCCAGTGAAGAGGATTATCAACCTCACATCGACCCTGACACATATGATGGAGAATTCTTCCAAGAAGAACATGGGCCTAGAGGCCATCTCAACATCCATCCACGCATGGAAGTACACATTGACAGTGAAGAAGAAGAATTCCAAGAGGAAGAAGAAGAGGTTACGAACGTGGAAGACTTCTCAATGCTTGAACGGTTACGTCTAGGAATTGCCGATGAAGGTGACGATGACGGTCAACATGAGGACAACATCCTTGACGACACGTATGATACTGATGATGAGGCTAGAACTGACCTTGAAGAAGAGACGGATTGTGATCCAGATGATCCCGACTATTTTTAGTCGTAGTGTTGAAATGTAATGTTGATTTTGTACTAGTTGCTTTACCATGACCCAGATGATCTCAAACATGTTGTAATGTTGAATTTGTAATATTTTTGAACTCATGCTTATCTATTTGAAGTATAATGTAGTTTTTGTACTATAATTCCCTGGTAATTCTCATTGCGTATGTTTTTTGAACTTATGCTTATTTGTTTGAACTATAATGTATTTGTACTAGAATTGCATTGGTAATTCTCATTGCG
Source organism: Aegilops umbellulata (assembly GCA_032464435.1). Classification (NCBI taxonomy): domain Eukaryota; kingdom Viridiplantae; phylum Streptophyta; class Magnoliopsida; order Poales; family Poaceae; genus Aegilops; species Aegilops umbellulata. The sequence continues at coordinate 273,816,294 of CP136055.1, forward strand.
ACAATTGTTTGAACTTATGCTTATTTATTTAAACTATAATCTTGTATTTGTACTAATTGCTTTACTTTTTGTCATAGCAGGTGAGTGAAGCATGGTGGGCCCGCAAAGGAAAAAGCCCGGGCTCCCCATAGCGAGATCTTTGCTTAGCACTTTTATCGCTGATCCTCCGCCTTCCTCTCATCCTCAGGCTCATCGAGGGAGAGGAAAAGGGCGGGGAAGGGGAAGAGGTGCACGTGGAGCAAATGCTAAGAGAAACCCGGTTCGGCCGGTGGAGGACGAGCCAGTGTCTCACGCCCCCATGTCCGAGAGGGTGGAGGACGAGCCGGTGTCTCATTCCCCCATGTCTGGGAGGGTGGAGGACGAGCCGGTGTCTCACTCCCCCGTGTCTGAGAGGGTGGAGGACGAGCCGGTGTCTCACTCCCCCGTGTCTGAGAGGGTGGAGGACGAGCCGGTGTCTCACTCCCCCGTGTCTAAGAGGGTGGAGGAAGAGCGGTTGTCGTCGGAGGCCTCTGACGAGGAGGTCCCGACCTCTGACAAGGATGCCTCGACCTCTGACGAGGAGCATGTTGGTTTCATCCAAGTTGAGGAGGGTCGGTCCGTGTACCTACGTGGTTCCTCAAGGCTCCCGGAACGAGGGCTTCCTGTGGAGGAGAGGCCATGTATTGCTCCATGTGGATAAATGTAACTAACTTTGGCTTCCCATTTTCTACCTTCAATGTATGCAGCAATTGCTAATAACTTTGGCTTCTCATTATGTAGCGGTTGGAAGAAAGCTGGAGCTAGCAGGGGAAAGTACCGACACGTGAACGGCGTCCTTGGGAGCCTCATTAAGGAGCATTACCCTGGCATGGTTACTTTTCCTGGGGAGGGCAAAGTTCCGGAGCCAGCATGTACCTGGGACCACTACAAAGCCTATGAGGATCTTGGTGTAGCCAACAACATCGAGTTTCACAACAAAGCCGAGCGGGTCTTTGCCGAACTTTGGGTAATCATTAAGTTTCCTTCACACACTGCATCTCCACCGTCTTGTAGTAGCAAAACTTCTAGCCGTTGATATATATGCTGCACTCGAGAATTAAATATTCCACCCATGAGAAAACTTAGATTTATATTTTACTTTATTTTTCTTAACAGAATGCTAGCAGACTATAATACTGCAGTAGCAAAACTATCTAGAAAACTTAGATTTAGATTTTACTTTATTTTCTTAACAGAATGCTAGCAGACTATAATGTTGCAGTAGAAAAACTATCTAGAAAACTTAGATTTAAAATTCCTGTAACCACAAAGGCGAGGAGGCGCCCACCATGGACGGATGGACAGCCTAGTTTATTTATAAATGTGTGTGTATACCGCATGAGGCATTCTTTGAGCTCTGCTGATTAACCTGCAGATATATAACTTGAATAAAAATCTGTGACGTGGATACTTTGCTGTAAATCTTGGTTCGACCTCTAGTTATTAATATATGAATTCCTAGAAAGAGTACATATTCAGTACTGGAGCTCCCTATGTTGGAAAACTAGTGCGTACTGTATTTCTTAATTGTGTTATTTGTATCTAGAGTATATTTCTAGAACCTGGGTGCATATATATATACCTGATTTTTGGACCTGTCAATTCAAAGAAATATGTGCACCTGATCATCTGTATTGAATGAAATTTCTGAGCAACAATGTTTAAAGGAGCCCATCTCTGGGCCATAGTGCTTTGGTGAATGGCTGGGCACAATTTTTTTCACAGGATATAATTTCTGCGATTTGTGGCTGTACAGAGTACTTTTGTGTAGTAAAGCTGGGTTGAAAATATGTTGATCTCTTGAAGCTGGGTTGAAAATATTTCTGCGATTTGTGGCTGTACATAGTGCTTGGGTGAATGGCTGTGTACAGAGTACATAGTGCTTGGAGCTCACTGACGCTGCAACCTGAATCCACATGTTGATCGCTTGACATGTAGTTTTTTCGTCAGTTGACACTATCTTCCTTCAGATGCATTCTACACAAATCACATCCATCCTCACATGTACTAGATCATATAGCTAATATGTTAGCAGTACACGTACTACACTGCACCAAACAAATTCAGTTTCCATAACCAGTACACGTACTACTAGCAGATTTTACTTTATTTAGATTTTATAAGAAACCTCAGACTTAAAGGTTTGAAAATTACTGCACCAAACTAATTTTCTCTATATTTGCAGGATTTCTATAGATGCGAGGATGGAAAGTTGGAGGAGGCATGAGCAGTTGTCAACAAACATTGCCCGAAGCTTGTGCATAATCTGATGCATGAGGCGCGCCCTTTAGCCGTCCGCAAATATATGGCAACTTAAGGCTATAAGAGTCTTGATAAGAAAGCCGGTAGGAGACTCCGTCTTGAGAAGGACAACTACATGGAGGTAAAGCATATTCATGCTTGTTATTTCCTCAATAGGCTGGCACTCAATTTCTTTTTGACATATATGAGATGCAATTGATCAATTAGGTTACTCCGAGATGGTGCGTCGATAAGGGGGAGTGTTGGGAGCGGATCATGGACTATTGGTGTTCCAAAGAGTACATGGCGAAAAACAAAGATTATAGAAATCGGCGAGCCGGAATGCTAGATCCACCACATCATCAAGGCAACTTGAACGTTATGGAGTTCGGTGAACGTTGGGTATATCTTATGGAGTTCTTCATAAGCTTTTTCTTGTCATACATGTTGCCAATCCTTGTGATGAAATCTTAATCATGTTGCTTTGGTTGCAGGCGTCTCACCATAATGCTCCACTTCCCAACCTTTTTGTCTCGTATGCTTTGGCCCATAAGGCACCGTACAGAACAGCCACGCCTTACGATGAGAATGACACAGCGTCCGCGTACTCCAGCAAGACCGCCTACGATCGGGTGGAGAAATTTAAAGGGATGGCAAAAGAGTTGAAAGGGCCCGAGTATGATGTGACAACAGAGCCTCTTGACCACGCGTTGGTCATGATCTCTGGAGAAGGCAGGAAACATGGCAAGGAAGCAATTGCAGGAGGCATGTTCCCTAGTTCCTCCCGTAGCTCTCTCCCTGAATACAAAGCTCGGTTAGGTATCTCAAAATCTTCTACATGTAAACGCTCGACTCCAGCTATGGTTGAGATGGAGGTATTCTATACAAGTCCTTCTATATATGTTTGTTTCTTACTTACTGTTGGATTGAAGATGCGATTGCCATGCCATATTTTGCAGGCCCGATTGGCGGAGTTGAGGTGAGTGGCGGCGGAGGAGAGGGCGGAGGAGAGGCGACTGGCTGATGAGAGGACGCAGCAAGCGGTGCAGCAGGCGGTGCAGCAAGCGGTGTTGGCACAAACTAGTCAATGCTTTGCAATGTTTGCGGTTAGTTCCTTAATTGCCAAAGACATACATGAACTCTTCTACCACCAGTACTTAATCTTCACTCAAACATAATTTGCAGGCTTATTGTACCCAGAATGGTATGCCCGCTCTGCCGATGCATCATCAATCAGGCCATGGATCTAATACTGCTGGATCTTCACATGCACGAGGCCCAAGCGACAACAACCTTGGTGGTTCTCCGAATGTATGAGATCGAGTATGGTTGGTGGTTCTTTTGTCTATTTGGCATATTGATGATTTCAAGCACGTTATTTGTTCTTGTGCCAAAACTTGACGGTCACCATTCAATCTTGTATGCTATGGAACTTTGTCCTGGGACTATATGCTATGGAACTTTGTTCCTTGTTGCTTATATTTGCTATGGAACTATGCTGTCCTGTTATGGTTCTGTGCTGTGAGGATCTTTGGTTATGGATCAAGGCAATTACTATATTGTGTATTAAACTGTTTAATTGTGTATTAAAATTTGACATTATATAAACAAGCTTTGTCGTCTAGGGACAGACGGCAAAATTGCCACATGTCGCTAGCCTGTGCTTCTGCTAGAATGTTGCCGTCTGGCCAACAGGACGGTTGACGGCAAAGAGGTGACTATTTGCCATCTGGGACAACCCTACCAGACGGCAAAGTATGCATCTTTGCCCACTTGGGAATGATCCACAGACGGCAAAGTCCAGCTATTTTGCCCACTGGCCGAAGAACGACAGACGGCAAAGTATGAGTTTTTGCCGTCTGCCTGCCGTGACAGTTGACGGCAAACTTAATAGACTTTGCCGTCTGCCTGGACGGCCGGTAGACGGCAAAACACTTGACGCCATCCGTCAGTCCATCTGTTTCCGTTTGCTGCAATATTTTGCCGTCTGGCTTTACCCGCTGACGGCAGAAGGTATAGACTGACGGCAAAGTCTTTGCCGTCAAGCAGAAAAAATAGTAGACGGCAAAGTATTCTTTGCCGATTATTCTTTGCCGTCTGACTTTGCCCGTCTACTTCCTGACGGCAAACTCTTTGTCGTCTGAATTTACGTCTTTGCCGTCTGTTATCCACAGACGGCAAACTAGCAGTTTCCTGTAGTGTATGTGGAAACTTATTTTGAAGAGCCGGACACTACTCTTAGTGTTTATAAACTTTTATGAAGAACTTGGAGGAGGAACCCGCCTTGCAATGCCGAAGACAATCTGCGCGCCGGACTCGTCGTCATTGAAGCCTGGTTCAGGGGCTACTGAGGGAGTCCTGGATTAGGGGGTGTCCGGGTAGCCGGACTATACCTTCAGCCGGACTCCTGGACTATGAAGATACAAGATTGAAGACTTCGTCCCGTGTCTGGAGGGGACTTTCCTTGGCATGGAAGGCAAGCTTGGCGATGCGGATATTCAGATCTCCTACCATTGTAACCGACTTTGTGTAACCCTAACCCTCTCTGGTGCTTATATAAACCGGAGGGTTTTAGTCCGTAGGACAACCCCAACATACAACAATCATACCATATTGATTTTGTTTCAACTACATGTGTGAACATGTGCCAAGTCAAGTCACTCGAATCATTCAAAGGAGGATACCATACTATCATACCACATCACAACCATTTTAATAGCATGTTGGCACGCAAGGTAAACCATTATAAACTCCTAGCTAATTAAGCATGGCATAAGCAACTATAATCTCTAATTGTCATTGCAAACATGTTCATTCATAATAGGGTGAATCAGGAACGATGAACTAATCATATTTACAAAAACAAGAGAGGTCGAGTTCATACCAGCTTTTCTCATCTCAATCAGTCCATCATATATCGTCATTATTGCCTTTCACTTGCACGACCGAATGATGTGAATAATAATAATAGTGCACATGCATTGGACTAAGCTAGAATCTGCAAGCATCTTACATACAGGAGAATACAATACAATATGGGCTCTTTGTTAAATCAACAATAATGCACATAAGAGCCACTTCAACATCTTCATTATGGTCTTCTCCTCTCGACCCCCAAAGAAAAGAAAAGAAATAAAACTATTTACATGGGAAATCTCCCAACAAACAAAAGAAGAACAGGAAATCTTTTCGGGTTTTCTTTTGATTACTACTACTACAGGCATGAAAAGTAAACTAGCTGAAAGCCACAACTAATTTTTTTTGGTTTTTCTTAAGGTTTTTCAAACACACAAGAAGAAAGCGAGAAAAGGAAAATAAACTAGCATGGATATTATAGTGAAAAAGTATGAGCACCGACAGCTAGCATGAGTGTGTGAACATGAATGTAATGTCGGTGAGAAATACGTACTCCCCCAAGCTTAGGCTTTTGGCCTAAGTTGGTCTACTACCACGGCTGGCCTGGCGGATATCCAAAGTTGTAGTTGGGGTCGTATTGTGATGCAGCAGCTATTGCCTCATGAGCCGCCGCTTGGAGGCGAGCTGTCTCCGTCCTCCTTTTATACTCGTTCGCCTCCTCCCTGGTTATAATAAATCTCCCTTTTGTCTGAAAGTCAAAGAAAGTAGGAGCAGGGAGCAACATGGAAAATGCGGCGCCTGTCAAACATTAGTCAGTACTGGAGAGGTTGTTCGTTCCTCTCAATAAGCTGATGGCGAACCATATCCTCATACCCTAGATAAGTGGGAGGCAATTCCATATCACTTTCATGAATGGGTATTCCAAGAAAATTGGCCACACGGGTTGCATAAATTCCACCAAAAAAGTCTCAACTTAAACCATAATTATGCAACCTCCATGCAACAATGGCCCCCAAGCTATAGTGTATATCTCCTAAAACAGCACTCCTGAGAACACTAAGATCAGGGACACACATGTGACATGCTTCATCCTTACCATTTATGCACCTACCTATGAAGAGAGCAAAATAATGTATAGCAGGAAAATGAATGCTCCCTATGGTAGCTTGTGTTATATCTCAAGACTCCCCCACTGTAATACTAGCAAGAAAATCTCTAATCTCAGATTTGCGAGGTTCACTAGCACTACCCCATTGTGGAAGTTTGCAGGCAGTATTAAAATCCTCTACGTCCATAGTATAAGATTGGCCATAGATATCAAATAGGACAGTGTGAGAATTATGTGAAGATGAAAATTTGAACCTTCTCACAAAGGAATTAGTTTGGTGATAGTATTGAGGGCACTTATCTAGCATGAAGCCCTCAAGTTTTGCATTACGCACATATGCATCAAATTCCTCTTTAGTTCCTACTTGGACCATGAAATCTTCTGACGGCCATTCACAAGGCCGCACTTGAGCGTCCCTCGGTGGTTCATCGTCCGCATCGCGTATTGCGGGCATGGGTCCTTGCTTCCTTGAAGAACCACATTGGTACATTTTCCTAAACATATTTCTTCCTCTGAAAAATTTCTGAATTTTTTAGTAACTCAAAATAAAAGTGAACCAAACTCAACAAAATTGATTAACTACTCCGACAAGTGCCTAGAGACTATATCATGCATTAGAACTACTTGGGACCATATAAATTTGACATGCAAGCTCAAGAACAGGGTCACCTAGGCAGCAAAAATTTGCAATGAATAAAACACTAGAACAAAAACTAATTGGACCATTGGAGGAGTCACATACCGAAGAACAATCCCCCAAAGCAGTTTTGTGAGTGGAGCTTTGAGCTAGGAGATCAAAAATCGCAGCAAAATGAGCTAGAACTCGTGCTTGAGCTGGTTGGTGATTTTTTTGGAAGGAAGGAGTGTGTGGTGGCTGGAATAAGTGGAGGGGGCCACCATGGGCCCACGAGGCAGGGGGCGCCCAGGGGGGTGGGCACGCCCTAGACCCTCGTGGCCAGGTGCTTGCTCCCCCTGATGTGTTCTCAGTGCCAGATATTCTCAAATATTCTAGAAAAAAACATATTTCATTTTCGGGACATTTGGAGAACTTTTATTTTCCGGGTATTTTTTATTGCATGGATAATTTAGAAAACTGACATAATATACTATTTTTGCTTTATTTAATCCAAATAACAGAAAGTAAAAGGAGGGTACAGAAGGTTGTGCTTTCTAACTTCATCCATCGCATGCTCATCAAAAGGAATCCACTAACAAGGTTGATCAAGTCTTGTTAACAAACTCATTCCGAATAACATGGAACCGGAGAAATTTCGAATAACACTATGTTACCTCAACGGGGATATGCACATCCCCAACATTAAGAATATCATATCTCTTCTTGATATTAGGAAGAGGAAATTCAAAACCTCCAGTAGTAATAGTTGAATTTTTTCCAATAGAATTGATACTGTGGACTTGAGGTTGTTTCCTCGGAAAGTGTACGTATGCTCATTACCATTAACATGAAAAGTGACATTGCCTTTATTGCAATCAATAACAGCCCCTGCAGTATTCAAAAAGGGTCTTCCAAGAATAATAGACATACTATCGTCCTCGGGAATATCAAGAATAACAAATTCCGTTAAAATAGTAACATTTGCAACCACAACAGGCACATCCTCACAAATACCGACAGGTATAGCAGTTGATTTATCGGCCATTTGCAAAGTTATTTCAGTAAGTGTCAAGTCTACGATATAAAGAGAGAGGCATAACACTAACACCGGCTCCAAGATCACATAAAGCAGTTCTAACATAGTTTCTTTTAATGGAGCTTGGTATAGTTGGTACTCCTGGATCTCCTAGTTTCTTAGGTATTCCACCCTTAAAAGTATAATTAGCAAGCATGGTGGAAATTTCAGCTTCCGGTATCTTTCTCTTATTTGTAACAATTTCTTTCGTATACTTAGCATAAGGATTCATTTTAAGCATATCAGTAAAATGCATACGCAAGAAGATAGGTCTAATCATTTCAGCAAAGCGCTCAAAATCCACATCATCCTTTTTCTTGGATGGTTTAGGAGGAAAAGGCATGGGTTTCTAAACCCATGGTTCTCTTTCTTTACCGTGCTTCCTAGCAACAAAGTCTCTCTTATCATAACGTTGATTCTTAGGTTGTGGGTTATCAACATCAACAGCAGGTTCAATCTCTACATCATTGTCATTACTAGGTTGAGCATCAGTATGAACATCATTATTAACATTATCACTAGGTTCATGTTCATTACCAGATTGTGTTTCAGCATCAGAGATAGAGATATCATTGGGATTCTCAGGTGTGTCAACAACAGATTCACTAGAAGCATGCAAAGTCCTATCATTTTTCTTTTTCTTATTTTTAGAAGGACTAGGTGCATCAACATTAGTTCTCTGAGAATCTTGCTCAATTCTCTTAGGGTGGCCCTCATGATACAAGGGTTCCTGAGTCACTTTACCTCCTCTAGTTGCAACTCTAACAGCAAAGTCATTTTTCTTATAATTTAATTCATTGAGCAAATCATTCTGAGCTTTAAGCACTTGTTCTACTTGAGTGGTAACCATAGAAGCATGTTTACTAATGAGTTTAAGTTCGCCTTTAACTCTAGACATATAATTACTTCAAGCATATCAGCATTGTGTTTCAATTGTCTACCAACATAAGCATTGAAGTTTTCTTGTTTGACAATAAAATTATCAAACTCATCTAAGTATTGGCTAGCAGACTTATAACGAGGAATATCACCTTCATCAAATCTATAAAGAGAATTTACCTTTACTACCTGTGTCGGGTTATCAAGATCATGTATTTCTTCCACAGGCGGCAAATTAAGACCATGTATTTCTTCAATAGGAGGTAAATTCTTAACATCTTCAGCTTTAATACCTTTTTCTTTCATAGATTTCTTTGCCTCTTGCATATCTTTAGGACTGGGAAATAGAATACCCCTTTTCTTCGGAGTTGGCTTAGGAGTTGGTTCAGGAAGTGTCCAATTATGTTCATTAGTCAACATATTATTCAATAGCAATTCAGCTTGATCAACTGTTCTTTCCCTGAAAACACAACCATCACAACTATCCAGGTGGTCTCTGGAAGCATCGGCTAGTCCATTATAAAAGATATCAAGTATTTCATTTTTCTTGAGAGGATGATCAGGCAAAGCATTAAGTAATTGGAGAAGCCTCCACCAAGCTTGTGGGAGACTCTCTTCTTCAATTTGCACAAAATTATATATTTCCCTTAAAGCAGCTTGTTTCTTATGAGCAGGGAAATATTTAGCGGAGAAGTAATAAATCATATCCTATGGACTACGCACACAACCAGGATCAAGAGAATTAAACCATATCTTAGCACCACCCTTTAATGAGAACGGAAACAATTTAAGGATATAGTAGTAGCGAGTCTTCTCATCATTAGTGAACAGGGTGGCTATATCATTTAATTTAGTAAGATGTGTGTCGGTGTCAAAACCGGCGGATCTCGGGTAGGGGGTCCCGAACTGTGCGTCTAGGCGGATGGTAACAGGAGACAAGGGACACAATGTTTTACCCAGGTTCGGGCACTCTTTATGGAGGTAAAACCCTACGTCCTGCTTGATTAATATTGATGATATAGGTAGTACAAGACTAGGTCTACCACGAGATCAAGGAGGCTAAACCCTAGAAGCTATCCTATGGTATGATTGTTGTATGTTGGAGTTGTCCTAGGGACTAAAACCCTCCGGTTTATATAGGCACCGGAGAGGGATAGGGTTACACAAAGTCAGTTACAATGGTAGGAGATCTGAATATCCGCATCGCCAAGCTTGCCTTCCACGCCAAGGAAAGTCCCATCCGGACACGGGACGAAGTCTTCAATCTTGTATCTTCATAGTCCAGGAGTCCGGCTGAAGGTATAGTCCGGCTACCCGGACACCCCCTAATCCAGGACTCCCTCAGTAGCCCCTAAACCATGCTTCAATGACGACGAGTCCGGCGCGCAGATTGTCTTCGGCATTGCAAGGCGGGTTCCTCCTCCAAGTTCTTCATAAAAGTTTATAAACACTAAGGGTAGTGTCCGACTCTGCAAAATAAGTTTCCACATATTGCCATAGAGAGAATAATATTAACACAAATCTAATCTGTTGACGTCCTCCGTAGCATGACATCACACTACGGCCAAGCCTTTATTCAAATCGTTTTTACTTCCCCACCTCAGTGCATTTTGCGAGGCAGTTTCCTTGGCACGTCTTGTCAAAGAAGAGATCATGTCCCCCATTTACGGGATTCTCATCAATACGGACGTGGGTAACCCAACCGCGCCATTTATCACGGCGCTTGGGAGATAAGCGAGTTTTACCAGGCTGGTGGGGACGCATAGCCGCATCCGCCCATATAAGGGGATAAGGATCCACCTTTTTACCTAGGAATAATTGTATTGGTGCCCCTAGTTGGGTCACACTCGACTGTTTTGCCCCTAGTTTTTCAACAATTGTGGTTTTGCCCAGCTCACTTCACTCACCTTGTGTTTTTGCCCTTCCAGAGCGGGTCTAACCAATGAGCAGTCGCCACGTGGCGAACCATGATTGGTCGGAACCGCTCCGGAAGGGCAAAAAAACAAGGCGAGTGAAGTGAGCTGGGCAAAACCGCAATTGTTGAAAAACTAGGGGCAAAACAGTCGAGTGTGACCCAACTAGGGGCACGAATGCAAAAATCCCTTTTACCTACGCCTTCTTCCTCCTCTACCTATCCATCTCCTGCGCACCCGAGCTCCAGCGCCCAAGTCCGCACTTCCCACCTCAACCTTCTCCAGCCATGTCCGGAGCGGGAGGCAAGTGGATGGTCTCCTCCGTCACGGAGGGCCATATCAAAAAGCTAAGGAAGGCCGGATACTTGTCCAACAACATCGCGCATCGGCTTCCTGAAAAGGGGCAGCTCCTCCCCACCCCAAGGCCCCATGAGGGTCGTATTCCTTCCCCACTTCCTCCGCGGACTGGTTTTCCCTCTTCACCCGTTCGTCTGGGGGCTCATGTTCTACTACGGCCTGGATTTCCACAATCTGGCCCCAAACTTCGTCGTCAACATATCAGCGTTTATCGTCGTGTGTGAGGCCTTCCTCCGCATCTGCCCCCATTTCAGCCTTTGGCTCAAGACTTTCAACGTTAAGCCGAAGGTGGTGCGCGGCAGCCAGGCGGAGTGCGGAGGCGCCATGGCGGGCAAGATTGCCAATGTCCTTTGGCTCGAGGGCTCTTTTGTGGAGACCCTGAAGGGGTGGCAATCGGGGTGGTTTTACATCACTGAGCCGCGTGACCCTGATTGGGTCGCAGCCCCCGAGTTCCGGTCCGGACCCCCCATGCGGCTCACGTCCTGGAAAGAGACGGGCCTGTCATGGGGCAACGAGGGAGAGGTGACCGGACTGCAAACATGCATCCAATCCCTAGTGAACAAGCAGCTCAAGCTTGTCAATATAGTCTAGGTTATGCTCATCCGCCAGATCCTCCCGTGTCAACAACGGGCCTTTACTCTGTGGGAGTTTGATCCGACGCAGGACCAAACCTTGAACAGGCTCTTCGACACGACGTCCGAAGATGCCTGGAAGGCGCTATTCAAGGGCGCCGAGGCTCCCGCATCCGCATCCGAGGATCACGGATTCAGCACACAGCGTCCAGCTAGTGCGGTGAGTTATCTTTACCTTTTACAGGACATTTGTTTCTCATAGTTTGACTCTATGCGGTATCTAAACTCCCTTACCTTTGACAGGAGTGGCAGGCGAAGTCTGGACAGATCGACTGTCCGGCTCCCTTGCCTGAAGACCCAGCAGATGCTCGTTTATCGAAGCTGCTGGCTCCGGCACCTTATGTGGTGCCGGAGAAGAAGGCCACAGGGACTCGAAAGAGTTCCCGGCGTACGATGGTGTCAGACTCATCGTCCTACGACTCCGAGACGCCCTCCTCCCGTGAAGACGAGGAGGAGGAAGAAGAAACCTCTCCCCCTCCAGCGGGGGGAGGAAAGAAGAGGAAGGCCGCCCCAACAGGGGAGGCCAAAGGGTCCAAGAAGGGGAAGACCCTTCCTCCGTACTACTCCACCGACGCTGACGAGGGCGAAGAGGAGTGGCCGCAAAGGGCCAGGCGCCCGGCGGGATCGTAAGTATTCGGACACTAGAGTAACTCATAGCATTCCTTTGTTGCACAGCTTTTCCTTATGTCGAATATAATTATGCAGTCCGCCCAAGGCCGGGCTCGAGGAGTCGTCGAGCGGCTCCCTGGATTCATCGGACGTGAATTCAGTTCCGCCCGCTGCCTCCCCCCGCACTGCGGACGACACCGAAGTGGCATCGCGACAAGCTCCGGGCCAAGAGGAGGTGGTCCTGGAAGAGCCGCGAGGCAACCTCCCGGACTCCTGGAGTAAAGGGGACAAGACCCCCCCACACACACACAGGGCTCCAAGTCCGGCTTTGAGCCGGACACCGCGCCGGATTCTTCAACGGTTCCGGACCGCGGTAGGCGAACTCCTTCCAAGGGAGCAAGCCTTTTAAGACGGCGGCCTCCATCCAACCGGAGGTGCCGGACAATCTGCTGGAGGTGCTTAACGGCGCCTCCATCGACGAGGAGCACCGTACTATTATGAGTACGGTGATCCAGAAGGTTCAGTCCGCCAAGAGCGGACTGACTGAAGCTTGTGCCAGCCTTCTAACAGGCTTCGAGGTAAGTAGAAAATATGTAAAAGTATTACCGCATAGACAGTAGCCCCTGATGCTCTGTTTGGCGTTCGGAAAGAAAAGCCGAATAGAGGATCTAATAAATTTCGCAGGAGTCTAACAAAAAATGAGTCAATATGCGTATGCAGGCTTCGCTGCTTGTGACCGCCGCACTGACTATGGAGGTAGGCACCCTGAAACAGGGTCTCGAGCGGTCCGAGCAAGAGCTCGGCCTTGCCAGGCGGCAGCTCGAGGAGAAAGAAGGTAAGAGATACCTTATAGAAAAAAAATGCAATTGCCAAAATGACAGGATTGTGCTGCTTATTGCAGGGGCCACAACTGAGGTGGCTACCCTCAAGCAGGCATTGTCCGAGGCCGAGAAGAGAGCAGCCTCAGAGCGCACCAAGCGGGAGAAATTTGAGGCACAGGTAGGCGAGGCGCAGCAAGAGCTTCAGGCTCTCATGAAAAAACATGAGAGTTTTCGAGCTTGACTCGAAGACGCGAGCTTCTGAGCTCGCCGCGGCCATCGAGACTGCCAACTCTGCCAAGGCCGAATCCCAGAAGGCCCTCCAGGAATTGGATGCGGTGAAAAAGATAGCGGCGGGTAAGGCAATCTTTATGCAAAGCAAACATACAAAAGTAAGCTACTTGTTACTTACCCGAATCCGGAGCTCTCTAGGAGCGTTCGCAGATCTTCCCCGTAGTGTATCTGATGCCTCCGCATTCTACCGAGCCGAGGAGGGCAGTTCAACGGAGAAGGTGTTCTGGTCTCAGTATGCTGAGGCCGGACACCCTGTGCCCTTGAGGGATCAGCTGAAGCAGCTGATCGAGCTCCACAAGGCGGCCGAACAGGCCATGAAGGGCATCATAGTTCGGCTGTGGCCTGGAGAGGCTCTGCCTGGGAGCTACTTCGGATTGGTGCGGCGGCTGGTGGAATCATGTCCGAGGCTCGAGGTCATCAAGCGCTCCGTCTGCATCGAAGGTGTCCGGAGGGCCCTTGCCCGCGCTAAGGTGCACTGGGGCAAGCTGGACGATGAGAAGCTTGTGAAGGACGGGCCACCGCCGGGGAAGGAGCATCGCAAGCCCGAGATTTATTATAAGGACGTTCTGAAGGGTGCCCGCCTTATGGCGGATGAATGTACCAAGGATGTAACTTTTGAGTGAACTCGCTCGTATTGTCATGTGCGCTGAAAACTTGTTCATTTACGCTAAGCAATGCTTGTTGAATATAAAATATTACTTTCAGTGCGGCCGTTTATCAAAAATTGAGAGATGGCCAGTCGTCGGCTTCTGCCCCATGCCACTAGTGCTGGGGTGTTCGGGATAAACCTGAGCGCTCTTTTTCCCATGTTTGGGTCCTTTGAGGGAGGCGCTCAGCACAACGAACAAGGCAATCGGACTATAATGCTTGAACACTCTCACTTAGCCATAGAACTCTATAATTTTAAATTTCGGCGAAGCCCCTAGTATTCGGAAGACCGAGTTCGGGGCGCTATCCACGCCTTGGCCGGACAAATCCGGTTCCTCGCTCTAAGCGGCATAAGTCTTTAAGGACTCGAAAAACCTCTCGAACAGCGACCGGTCTCTCGCTTCATCATGACAGTCAGTTTTAGCTTTCTCTACTAAGGTGCTTAGCCCAGCTCAACTGGGGCACAATCGCAATAGTTCTCCTAGTGCTACCTTAGCCGATATCGCGGAACGTAAGGTACCAAAACATAGGAGTCGGGCAAACCCAACTATTGACCCAAGACATGATTCAGAGCCGATGCATATAATGCTATATGTTCGGGGTGCCGCACTTGTGAAAGTGTTCGGACTTCTCACACCATATTGAGGGGTACTGAAGCCCCTCGCGTATTTGCCGTACCACAGTGTACGGGTGCAACATGTCATTAATGAACATATATTTGTAAAAAAGGTAATGCAAAAAATAGATAAAGACTATGCATTGTTTAAAAGGGCTGCGATCAAAGCAGAACGATATAAATAGCGCGATAAGCAAAAAGTTGGACTATTTAACATGTCCGGTCCAGGGGAAGGCCACGAAATTGTATGCAAAATAGGTATACTGCTCGCGATAGAGACCACCTGGTAGTTCCATAATGCGGCATAGCTTGTCTGCATCCTTGGTTCTTGCATCGTTTGTGCGGCAGTTGAATTGCCGAACAGGTCGTCCGAAGTATGGAGTCCTGAAAATAAGAGAAGATAAAGAAAGAATTCGGCAGCCCCTAGTACGGTTTAAGCCATGTTTTGGGCGTGCCGTGATGGTGCCCCTTCCCCTGCACCCATGGTATTTTGAGAGCGTAGTTATGTATGCCAAGCGCTGGTTTCGCTATTTCACAAGGGCTGGGGTTGGGGCCGCATTGCTACATCTGCTCAGAACGTGCCAGGCGGTCTTGTTGTAGGTTACCCCGGGCGCGCTTGACGGTGTCCGGCCTTTTAACGGCCGGGCTGGAGAACTGCCTAGAGAGGCTGCTTTGTACTTCCGCTGCGAGGGCCGCCGTGTGCTCCTCCGTTCGGAGGGAGCGTTTGGTGTTTCCATTGACCGTGATTACTCCTTGAGGGCTTGGCATCTTGAGCTTGAGGTATGCATAGTGCGGTACCGCATTGAACTTGTGAGATGAAATCCGTCAATAATTGGGTCTAGAACCAATGCGGCGAACCCGCCATGACGGATGCTCGTGGGGTGGTCCCTTCGATCAAAAGTGATCGGGCAGGAGGACCATGGGTTGAACTTTGGGGCGACTGGCTCTATCGCGTATACGTCCCGTAACGCACGCTTCCGCTCTCTCTTGGGGATGTGGGTTGCGTATATCATGTTCACCGTCCGCACTTGTGGGGGAAAACCCTTTTGTCCACTATTGTTCGGCGGCCTGGGCTCCTCCTCGTCGTCGCTACGCAGCCCCTTGTCTTTATTTTCGGCATTTAACTTGCCTGCCTGCTTGAACACCCAACAATCCATGTTGGTGTGATTGGCTGGCTTTTCGGGGGTGCCATGTATCTAGCACAAGCGGTCGAGTATTCGGTCAAACTGGACGGGCCCTAAGTATTTCTTTTGAATGGCTTTTTCCGCTGACCGGATTTGTAGCCTCGGAATCTGGCATTGACTGTCGTATCCTCGTTGCTGTCGCTGTTAACGCGGCGTTTTTGCTTGTTCCGGCGCGACCTGCCACTTTTGTCCTTGGTATCCGAATTACCAAGGTTCTTGGTTAAGTTGTTACTGCGAGCTAGCCAATTGTCTTCTCCCGCGCAAAAGCGGGTCATGAGTGTCGTGAGGGCTGCCATAGATTTCGGCTTTTCCTGTCCAAGGTGCCTGGCAAGCCACTCGTCACGGATATTATGCTTGAAGGCTGCTAGGGCCTCTGCGTCCGGACAGTCGACTATTTAGTTTTTCTTTGTTAGGAACCATGTCCAGAATTGCCTGGCCGATTCCTCTGGCTGCTGAATTATGTGGCTTAGGTCATCAGCGTCCGGTGGTCGCACATAGGTGCCCTAAAAATTGTCGAGGAATGCGGCTTCCAGGTCTTCCCGAGAACAAATTGAATCTGCCGCCAAGTTGTTAAGCCAATGCCGGGCTGGTCCCTTAAGTTTGAGTGGAAGGTATTTGATGGCGTGTAGATCATCGCTGCAGGCCATGTGGATATGAAGGAGATAATCCTCGATACATACCACAGGATCTGTTGTGCCATCGTATGATTCGATGTTCACGGGTTTGAAACCCTCAGGGATTTTATGATCCATTACTTCATCTGTGAAGCATAGTGGGTGTGCAGCGCCTCTATATTGGGCTATATCACGACGCAGCTCCAATGAGCCTTGTCTACTGTGCTCAGCCCGGCCGGATTTATTATGTCCGGAGTGACGATCCCTGTCACGTGTCGTAGGGCACCCACGCAATCCGTAGATCGATCTTGTTTGTCTTGCCTTGTCCTCCAGTATCTCTCGCAGGTCTGGCGCGTTTTCCTGTGCCTTAGCATGTTTTGATCGACGCAGGGGCACGGCTTGAGTGGAGGGCCGAGAGGCCTCTCTGTCACGGCCACGAGGTGGCCGGTCGGCCATGTCATGCGCTGGTGATGTAGGTGCTTCCTCCTCTAATCGGGGTAGCAGCCTGCGCTTTGGGTAACTCTTGGAGGGGCGGAGCTAGATCATGCCCATCGAGACAGTGCGGCGCGCTTGTTTGTGGCTCGAATCCGTCGAAGATCAAGTCCCCGCGGATGTCCGCCGTGTAGTTTAAACTTCCAAATCTGACCTGATGGCCAGGGGGGTAGCTTTCGATCTGCTCCAGGTGGTCAAGTGAATTGGCCCGCAGTGCGAAGCCGCCGAAGACGAAGATATGTCCGGGGAGAAAAGTCTCACCCTGGACCGCATCGTTGTTGATGATCAAAGGAGCCATCGGGCCTAAAAGACGACACAGAGGAACTCTCAATGAAAGCACCAATGTCGGTGTCAAAACCGGCGGATCTCGGGTAGGGGGTCCCGAACTGTGCGTCTAGGCGGATGGTAACAGGAGACAAGGGGCACAATGTTTTACCCAGGTTCGGGCCCTCTTGATGGAGGTAAAACCCTACGTCCTGCTTGATTAATATTGATGATAGGGGTAGTACAAGAGTAGATCTACCACGAGATCAAGGAGGCTAAACCCTAGAAGCTAGCCTATGGTACGATTGTTGTATGTTGGGGTTGTCCTACGGACTAAAACCCTCCAGTTTATATAGGCACCGGAGAGGGATAGGGTTACACAAAGTCGGTTACAATGGTAGGAGATCAGAATATCCGCATCGCCAAGCTTGCCTTCCACACCAAGGAAAGTCCCATCCGGACATGGGACAAAGTCTTCAATCTTGTATCTTCATAGTCCAGGAGTCCGGCTGAAGGTATAGTCCGGCTACCCGGACACCCCCTAATCTAGGACTCCCTCAATGTGCCACAACAGTTTCAGATTCATAGCCATAAAAGGATCAGATTCAACCAAAGTAATTATCTCAGTATCAACAGAGAAATCATAATCCTTATCAGTAATAAAGATAGGTGAAGTAGCAAAAGAAGGGTCATATTTCATTCTAGCATTCAGAGATTTTTCTTTCAGCTTAGCTAATAATTTCTTAAGATCACTCCTATCATTGCAAGCAAGAAAGTCTCTAGCAGTTTCTTCATCCATAACATAACCCTCAGGCACAACAGGCAATTCATATCTAGGGGGAGAATCTTCATCATCACTTTCATCAATATTATCAGTTCCAATATTTTCATTCTCTCTAGCCCTAGCAAGTTGTTCATCAAGAAATTCATCTGGTGGCATAGTAGTATCAAGCATAGAAGTAGTTTCATCATAAGTATCATGCATAGCGGAAGTGGCATCATCAATAACATGCGACATATCAAAATTGATAGTAGAAGCAGGTTTAGGTGTCGCAAACTTACTCGAAACAGAAGGTGAATCAAGCGCAGAGCTAGATGGCAGTTCCCTACCTCCCCTCGTAGTTGAGGGCAAATCTTAGTTCTTTCGTCTTTCAAGTTCCTCATAGTGACCAGCAGATATAAATCCCAAGTGACTAAAAGAATAGCGCTATGCTCCCCGGCAACGGTGCCAGAAAATAGTCTTGATAACCCACAAGTATAGGGGATCGCAACAGTTTTCGAGGGTAGAGTATTCAACCCAAATTTATTGATTCGACACAAGGGGAGCCAAAGAATATTCTCAAGTATTAGCAGTTGAGTTGTCAATTCACCCACACCTGGATAACTTAATATCTGCAGCAAAGTATTTAGTAGAAAAGTAGTATGGAAGTAGCGGTAACGGTGGCAAAAGTAACAGTGATAGTTTTGTACTGATTGTAACAGTAGCAACGGAAAAGTAAATAAGCGAAGAACAATATGTGAAAAGCTCGTAGGCATTGGATCGGTGATGGAGAATTATGCTGGATGTGATTCCTCATGCAATAGTTATAACATAGGGTGACACAAAACTAGCTCCAATTCATCAATGTAATGTAGGCATGTATTCCGAATATAGTCATACGTGCTTATGGAAAAGAACTTGCATGACATCTTTTGTCCTACCCTCCTGTGGCAGCGGGGTCCTATTGGAAACTAAGGGATATTAAGGCCTCCTTTTAATGGAGTACCGGACCAAAGCATTAACACTTAATGAATACATGAACTCCTCAAACTACGGTCATCACCGGTAATGGTCCTGATTATTGTCACTTCGGGGTTAACGGATCATAACACATAGTAGGTGACTATAGACTTGCAAGATAGAATCAAGAACTCACATATATTCATGAAAACATAATAGGTTCAGATCTGAAATCATGGCACTCGGGCCCTAGTGACAAGCATTAAGCATAGCAAAGTCATAGCATCATCAATCTCAATACATAATGGATACTAGGGATCAAACCCTAACAAAACTAACTCGATTACATGGTAAATCTCATCCAACCCATCACCGTCCAGCAAGCCTACGATGGAATTACTCACGCACAGCGGTGAGCATCATGAAATTGGTGATGGAGGATGGTTGATGATGACGATGGTGATGGATTCCCCTCTTCGGAGCCCCGAACGGACTCCAGATCAGCCCTCCCGAGAGAGATTAGGGCTTGGCGGCGGCTCCATATCGTAAAACGCGATGAATCCTTCTCTCTGATTTTTTCTCCCTGAACGTGAATAGATAGAGTTTGAGTTGAGGTCGGCGGAGCAACAGGGGGCCCGCGAGGCAGGGGGCGCGCCCCCCACCCTCGTGGACAGGGTGTGGGCTCCCTGGCCTTGATTCTTTCGCCAGTATTTTTTATTAATTCCAAAAATAATCTCCGTTGATTTTTAGGTCATTCCAAGAACTTTTATTTCTGCACAAAAATAACACCATCGCAATTCTGCTGAAAACAACGTCAGTCCGGGTTAGTTCCATTCAAATCATGCAAGTTAGAGTCCAAAACAAGGGCAAAAGTGTTTGGAAAAGTAGATACGACGGAGACGTATCATCCCTTTTGATGTAAACCTTGTAAAATAAGAGAGAATAGGCATAAGTATTGTGACATAATGTGTAATGACAGCCCATAATGCAATAAATATCGATATAAATGCATGATGCAAAATGGACGTATCAGATTGCATATTCAGATATGAGAACACATGATGTATGTCTTGAGGTATGAATACTTGAGGTGACAATGGGGTATCATATTTATTCACTTGATGTACGTTATGGCACTCAACTTGCGGACTCCTGAGGTGACATTGGGGTAATCTATGCATAGGGGTTGATGCATGTTTTTATTATCTTTTCTCCGATGGAAACTTTGGGGTCTCTTTGTAGTTCTTTGTGTGGACTGAATATTATGATCATGAAGTTTTTTGATGCATATCGTAGAATTAACTCACAGATACTCGTGATGACATTGGAGTATCTAGGTGATATTAGAGTTGGTTGATCTATGTCATATGGTGTTATGTTAGTATGAACTCTTGATTAGATCGATCGGAAGGAATAGCTTTGAGGTGGTTTCGTACCCTACAAACAATCTCTATCTTTTGTTCTTCGCTAATAGGAACTCGGGAGTGATTTATTATTGCACTTTGAGGGGTAATCATATGATCTAACTATGTTAGCACTGTTGAGAGATTGCACTAGCGAAAGTACGGACCCTAGGCCTTGTTTTCAAGCATTGCAATAACGTTTTTGTGCCCGTTTACTATTTGTTACCTTGCTGTTTTTATTGATTCATATTATAACAAAATATTTCTACCATCCATATTACACTTTTATCACCATCTCTTCGCCGAACTAGTGCACCTATACAATTTCCCATTGTATTGGGTGTGTTGGGGACACAAGAGATTTCTTGTATTTGGTTGAAGGGTCGTTTGAGAGAGACTATCTTCATCCTATGCCTCCCACGGATTGATAAACCTTAGGTCATCCACTTGAGGGAAAATTGCTATTGTCCTATAAAACTCTGCGCTTGGAGGCCCAACACGTGTCTACAAGAATAATGTTGCATGGTTGACATCAAGTTCTTTTCTTGTAGACTCGTGTTGGGCCTCCAAGCGCAGAGTTTTGTAGGACAGTAGCAATTTTTCTTCAAGTGGATGACCTAAGGTTTATCAATCTGTGGTAGGTGTAGGATGAAGATGGTCTCTCTCAGACGACCCTGCAACCAAATACAAGAAATCTCTTGTGTCCCCAACACACCCAATACAATGGCAAATTCTATAGGTGCACTAGTCCGGCGAAGAGATGGTGATAAAAGTGTAATATGGATGGTAGAAATATATTTTTATAATCTGAAAAAAATAAAAAGAGCAAGGTAGCAAATAGTAAACGGGCACAAAAATGGTATTGCAATGCTTAAAAAGGATGCCTAGGGTCCGTACTTTCGCTAGTGGAATATCCCAACAATGCTAACATAGTTGGATCATATGATTATCCCTCAAAGTGCAGCAAAGAATCACTCCCGAGTTCCTATTAGCGGAGAACAAAAGATAGGAATTGTTTGTAGGGCAGAAAGCCACCTCAAAGCTATTCTTTCCGATCAATCTATCCTAGAATTCGTACTAGAGTAACGCAAGCTATTCTTTCCGTTCGATCTAATCAAGAGTTCGCACTAAGATAACACCAAAGCAAATTCATATTCATAATACTCAATCCACACAAAGAACTACAAAGAGACACCAAAGTTTCTACCGGAGAAAAATGTGCATCAACCCCTATGCATAGATTACCCCAATATCACCGCGGGAATCCGTGAGTTGAATGCCATAACATATAGTGAATCAATAAGATACCCCAATTGTCACCTCAAGTATTCATATTGCAAGACATATATCATGTGTTCTCATCTCTGAATATTCAATCCGACAAGACAAAACTTTCAAGGTTAAAGATTCAATTCATCATAACAAGAGTATAGAGGGTAGAAACATCATATGATCCGGCTATATTAACAAAGCCGAAAATATAGATCACGAGAGAGAGAGAGAGAGAGATTAAACACATAGCTAATGGTACAAACCCTCAGCCCCGAGGGTGGACTACTCCCTCCTCATCATGGTGGCCGCCGGGATGATGAAGATGGCCACCGGAGATGATTCCCCCCTCCAGCAGGGTGCCGGAACGGGGTCTAGATTGGTTTTCGCGGATACAAAGACCTTGAAGCAGCGAAACTTTTTATCTAGGTCTACCCCAAAGGGTTTCGGAATATTTGGGAATTTATAGTGCAAAGAAGAGGAACGGGAGGCCACCGTGGTGGGTACAACCCACCTGGGCGCGCCAGGGGGGCCTGGCGCACCCTGGTGGGTTGTGCCCCCCTCGAGGCACCCCCAGGTGCTTCTTTGGCCCATCAGGAGTCTTCTGGCCCAAAAAAATCTCCAAAACGTTTCCCGTTATTTGGACTCTGTTTGATATTGATTTCCTGCGATGTAAAAAGCAAGAAAAAATAGCAACTGGCACTGGGCACTGGGTCAATAGGTTAGTCCCAAAAAATGATGCAAAGTTGCTATAAAATGGTTGTAAAACATCCAAGAATGATAAAATAACAGCATGAATTCCTCATAAATTATAGATACGTTGGAGACGTATCAGCATCCCCAAGCTTAATTCATGTTCGTCCTCGAGTAGGTAAATCATATAAGAAATAATTTATGAAGTGTGAATGCTAGCAAAGTGCATAAGTTTGATCAATGACAATTTCAATCACTTTTCATAGCATCATAACACCAATTCTTTCTCATAAAATTTCTCATGTTGTAGTGGCAACCGATTCACATGTTAAGGTTTAAATAATGAACTCTCTTGAAACCCAACAACCTATGTTCTCAGTCACCAAGCAATTGCAATTCAACTTATTCAACAGAGTCTAAGTAAGAGCTCCACATACTCAACCATCATATAGTCTTCTATGATTGCTAACACTCACCGCGTACACATGAGCAAAACGGTTCAACCGGACACATAGAAAGATAGGGGCTTATTGTTTTGCCTCCCAATGTATTCACATCAAGGGTGTTGTCAACAATAATAACTCATGCTACCCATATTCAATCGGACATATGTGCCTAGATCTTTCCTCACCACATGATGCTTGCCAAAAGAGAAAAATAAAAAGGAATAGAGAGAATAACTTTGACTCTTGCATGAAAGTAAATACATAAAAGTAAAAGATAAGCCCTTCGCAGAGGGAAGTAGGGATTTGTAGAGGTGTCAGAGCTCAAAGCAAAAATTGAGAGATAAAAACATTTTGAGAGGTATACTTTTTCCACCAACAAAAATGACTCAGAGCTCCCAACACTTTCCATACTACATATATCATAGGCGGTTCCCAAACAGAAAATAAAGTTTATTCCTTTTTCCACCATACTTTCACTTTCCATGGCTAGCCGTATCCACAGGTGCCCTCCATACCAACACTTTCCAAGGAATTTATTATTTGACAACATAAAGTAAATTCATTTTTCATTTTGGGACTGGGAATCCCTAAAAACTTTGCCTTACTCTCATGCAATGACAAGTGAATAAACACCCATCATGAGAATAACACATCTAGCATGGAAAATATTGGCCACCCCTCACCGCCTCGCGAGCGGTACGAGCACACAAAAGAGAAATTTATTTTTGAAAATTAGAGATGGCACATACAAATTTGCTTAGAACGGCACAGAAATACCGCATATAGGTAGGTATGGTGGACTCTTGAAAATAAGATTTGGGTTTATGGGTTTTTGGATGCACAAGTAGTATGTCTACTTGGTGCGGAATTTATTTGGCTAGCAAAGATGGGGGGAAACACCACATGTTGAAGGATCTACGACAATATGACTTCTATGTGAATATGAGCAAACATAAACCATTACATTGTCTTCCTTGTCCAACGTCGACAATTTTGGCATATAATATTTTGATGGAGGCTCACAATCACAAAAGATTTCATGATAGTGCATTTGCATGTGAAAGTTCTCTTCCTTATACTAATTATTCGTGAATTGCTTGTATGACCAATATTGTGATTGTCAAGCCTCAAAAGATTTCACTTTCTAAACCCAATGTGAAGCTACCACTAGGCATGATATGATTTCGACTTCATGATATTCAATTCATTCAACAATTTACTCATAGGATATAAGTGAAGCACAAGAGTAAATGACAAACTACTCCAAAAAGATATAAGTGAAGATCATGCGAGTAGTTAAGTAAATAGGTAGCTATTTGAGGACTCTCTCTTATTTAAAAACTTTCAGATCTAAGTAGTTTATTAAAACAGCAAGCAAAACAAAACAAAATGACATTTCAAGGATAGCACACATCATGTGAAGAAGCAAAAACTTAGGCTCAACCGATACTGACCGATAATTGTCGAAGAAGAAAGGTGGGATGCCTACCGGGGCATCCCCAAGCTTAGATGCTTGAGACTTATTGAAATATTATCTTGGGATGCCTTGGGCATCTCCAATATTGAGTTTTTGTGTCTCCTTAATTCCTCTCATATCACGGTTTTCCTAAATCTCAAAAGCTTCATCCACACAAAACTCAACAAGAACTTGTGAGATAAGTTAGTATAAACCAATGCAAAAACCTTATCATTCTATACTATAGCAAATCACTAAAATTATTATTCAACATTGCATACTAAATGCCTCTGCATATTTAATACTCCTATCCTCAAATAGAATCATTAAACAACCAAACATATGCAAACAATGCAAACATAACAGCAATCTGCCAAAACAGTACAGTCTGTAAAGAATGCAAGATTCGTCATACTTCCCTAACTCCAAAAATTATGAAATTGTAGTACACTGTAGAAAATTTATCAGAGCTTATTATGCAAAAAAATTCAACAATTTATCACACTCTAACTTTTCTAAGGAATTTTTGCAACAGCGGTAAACTTTCTGTTTTCAAATAGCAACATGTAGACTTGTAAAATAAGCATGGTAAAGGCTATCCTTGACATTTTTATTGAAATAAAAGATGAAAACATTATTCTAAATAACAGGAATCAAATCCTAACAAAATAAAATGATGCTCCAAGCAAAACACATATCATGTGTCGAATGAAAACATAGCTCCAAGTGAGGTTACCGATACTGTTGGAGACGAAAGAGGGGATACCTTCCGGGGCATCCCCAAGCTTAGTTGCTTGCATCTTCCTTGGCTATTAACTTGGGGTGCCTTGGGCAGCCCCAATCTTAGGGTCTTCTCACTCCTTGTTCTCCTCATATCGACATCTCACCCAAAACTTTAAAACTTCAATCACACAAAACTTAACGGAACTTCGTGAGATAGGTTAGTATGATAAAGAGCAAACCATTTCACTTTGGTACTGTCAAATACAAGATTCATAATTGTTTCCACACAATTCCTACTATAGCATATCATTTCAACAATTTATATTAAGCAATATAAGCCATAGAAACTAGGAAACAAGCAAACTATGCATTGAAAACAGAATATGTCAAAAACAGAACAGTCTATAGTAATCTGTACACAAACCGTACTTCTGCTACTCCAAAAATTATTTAAAAAAATAGGACCACGTGAGAAATTTATATATTAATCTTATGAAAAAATAATCAACTCAAAATCACTCATCTGTTAAAAACTAGAGTTATTTTCGTGAGCACATAAGTTTCTATTTTTCAGCAAGATCAAATCAACTATCACCCAACAAGATCCCAAAGGCTTTACTTGGCACTTCATTGAAACAAAAGCAATAAAACATGATTACTATAGTAGCTTAATCATGTGAACACACAAAAATAGTAGGTAAAAGTGTTGGGTTGTCTCCCAACAAGCGCTTTTCTTTAATGCCTTTTAAGCTAGGCATGATGATTTCAATGATACTCACATAAAAGATAAGAATTGAAACACAAAGAGAGCATCATGAAGCGCATGGCAAGCACATTTAAGTCTAACCCACTTCCTATGCCTAGGGATTTTGTGAGCAAACAACTTATGGGAACAAGAATCAACTGGCATAGGGAGGCAAAACAAGCATAACTTCAAAACTTTCAACACATAGAGAGGAAACTTGATATTATTGCAATTCCTACAAGCATAAGCTCCTCCCTCATAATAATTTTCAGTAGCATCATGAATAAATTCAAAAATATAACCATCACATAAACCATTCTTTTCATGATACATAAGCATAGAAATTTTATTACTCTCCATATAAACAAATTTCTTCTCATCAATAGTGGTGGGAGCAAACTCAACAAAATAACTATCATGAATTGAAAATTAAAATCATGATGGCAAGTTTCATGGTTATCATTACTCTTTGTAGCATACATGTCATCACCATAATCATCATAGATAGGAGCTTTGTTATCATAGTCAATTGAAGCCTCATCCAAAATGGTGGATTCATCACTAAATAAAGTCATGACCTCTCCAAATCCACTTTCATCATTATAATCATCATAAATAGGAGGCATGCAATCATTATAACAAATTTGCACATCAAATCTTGGGGGACTAAAAATATAATCTTCATCAAACATAGCATCCCCAAGCTTATGGCTTTGCATATCATTAGCATCATGGATACTCAAAGACTTCATACTAACAACATTGCAATCATGCTCATCATTCAAATATTTTGTACCGAACATTTTATTGACCTTTTCTTCTAGCAATTGAGCACAATTTTCCTTTCCATCATTTTCACGGAATACATTATAAAGACCAATAATATGATCCAACCTCAATTCCATTTTTTTGTAGTATTCTTTTTACAAACCAAACTAGTGATAAAACAAGAAACTAAAAGATTCGATTGCAAGATCTAAAGATATACCTTCAAGCACTCACCTTCCCGGCAACGCGCCAGAAAAGAGCTTGATGTCTACTATGCAACTTTATTCTTGTAGACTTGTGTTGGGCCTCCAAGCGCAGAGTTTTGTAGGACAGTAGCAATTTTCCCTCAAGTGGATGACCTAAGGTTTATCAATCCGTGGTAGGTGTAGGATGAAGATGGTCTCTCTCAAACGACCCTACAACCAAATACAAGAAATCTCTTGTGTCCCCAACACACCCAATACAATGGCAAATTCTATAGGTGCACTAGTTCGGCGAAGAGATGGTGATAAAAGTGTGATATGGATGGTAGAAATATATTTTTATAATCTGAATAAATAAAAACAGCAAGGTAGCAAATAGTAAACAGGCACAAAAACGGTATTGCAATGCTTAAAAAGGAGGCCTAGGGTCCGTGCTTTCGCTAGTGCAATCTCCCAACAATGCTAACATAGTTGGATCATATGATTATCCATCAAAGTGCAGCAAAGAATCACTCCCGAGTTCCTATTAGCGAAGAACAAAAGATAGGATTTATTTGTAGGGTACAAAGCCACCTCAAAGCTATTCTTTCCGATCAATCTATCCTAGAGTTCGTACTAGAATAACGCAAGCTATTCTTTCTGTTCGATCTAATCAAGAGTTCATACTAAGATAACACCAAAGCAAATTCATATTCATAATACTCAATCCAAAAAAAAGAACTACAAAGAGACCCCCAAGTTTCTACCGGAGAAAAACGTGCATCAACCCCTATGCATAGATTACCCCAATATCACCGCGGGAATCCGTGAGCTGAATGCCATAACATATATCAAGTGAGTCAATAAGATACCCCAATTGTCACCTCAAGTATTCATATTGCAAGACATATATCATGTGTTCTCATCTCTGAATATTCAATCCGACAAGACAAAACTTTGAAGGGTAAAGATTTAATTCATCATAACAAGAGTATAGAGGGTAGAAACATCATATGATCCGACTATATTAACAAAGCCCGTGATATAGATCACGAGAGAGAGATTAAACACATAGCTACTGGTACAAACCCTCAGCCCCGAGGGTGGACCACTCCCTCCTCATCGTAGTGGCCGCCGGGATGATGAAGATGGCCACCGGAGATGATTCCCCCCTCCAGCAGGGTGCCGGAACGGGGTTTAGATTGGTTTTCGCGGATACAGAGACCTTGCGGCGTCGGAACTTCTGATCTAGGTCTACCCCGAAGGGTTTCAGAATACTTGGGAATTTATAGTGCAAATAAGGGGTACAGGAGGCCACCGAGGTGGGCACAACCCACCTGGGCGCGCCAGGGGGCCTGGCATGCCCTGGTGGGTTGTGCCCCCCTTGGGGCACCCCCAAGGTGCTTCTTTGGCCCATCAGGAGTCTTCTGGTCCAAAAAAATCTCCAAGAAGTTTCGCGTTGTTTGGACTCCGTTTGATATTGATTTCCTGTGATGTAAAAAACAAGCAAAAAACAGCAACTGGCACTGGGCACTGGGTTAATCGGGTAGTCCAAAAAATGATATAAAGTTGCTACAAAATGGTTGTAAAACATCCAAGAATGATAAAATAATAGCATGAATACTTCATAAATTATAGATACGTTGGAGACGTATCTGGACCCACCAGACGGGCCACCATATTTCACGTAAAAACGTTCCCCCTGACTGCTGGGACCCACCAGCTGCATCTTCGCACGCAAGGAAGTGCCTCCTTATCCTCCCTGACAGTCGGGACCCACCTGGTCGAAGCGTACGTAGTGTTGTCATTGTGGCCGCGAACATGTATGTACATATGATTGGTCTGTCTGCAGGCTGTAGCGATGAACTGTGGCCGAGTAAGGAAGGGCATGTGTTGACGTAGAGGCACGGACGTACCATGTCACACAATCCCGTCAATATCGTGTACACGTACGTGCAACCAGGGTGCAAGAAAGTAAATACGATGACGTACGTACATACGGGCGGGGTCTCAAACGCCTAGTAGCGCATACGTACGGCCAGGGCTTGTGTACATGGAGAGGCAACGGAGAGCAGCGATGGCATCCTGTTCATCAGCAGCCAACCGGCTGGGTTGGAACGGAGAAACTGTGTCATCGTATTCATGGGGGAATGTGTCGTGTTCATCGGGAGCCAAGAGAATACGTCATGTTCATGGTAGCCAACCGGCTTGGATGGAACAGCCGAAACGAGGTCTGGCGTACCACAGAATGGAGGAAACGGCCTTGTGTTCGACCACCTATGATCGAAATAGGATCCTGTTCACCGGGAGGGATCTGGCATACCGCCAAACGAAGGAAACAGACTTCTCTTCGACCTCCTATGGTCAAAACGGGGTCCTGTTGAGCGGGAGGGGTGTGGCGTACCGCAAAACGGATAAAATAGACTTCTCTTCGACCTCCAACGGTCGAAACGGGGGTCATGTTCATCAGGAGGGGTGTGGCGTACCGCACAATGGGACTCCACAGGCTACTATTCATCCACCGTCTACTGCCTCGCTCCCGCCTCCACGGGCTACTATTCATCCACCGTCGACCTCCTCCAGCCTCCACCTGCGACTGTTCATCCACGGCATCTCCCTCCTGCCTCCACCAGCTATTGTTCATCCACGGGATCCTGTTCATCCAGCCTCCACTGGTCCTCCACCGGCTACTGTTCAACCACCCCTCCACGGGTTACTGTTCAACCAGCCCTCCACGGGGTCCTGTTCATCCACCCCCAACCGGCTCGATCGGGGTCCTATTCATCCAGCGGCAACGGCCTCTACTACCACGAGGTCCTATTCATCCAACCCCCAACAACACTCACTGTTCATCAAGAGGCGGCAGGTTCGATCGGCTTGGGTTAGCAGCAGTAGCAAAGGAATCACTTGATCAGGTTCAGTTAACAGCCAAGGATCGATCGATCGCTCGGGTTCAGTAACGCGTAGCCTGCAATGCAATCCCTCGGGTTCAGTAGGCGAACACCTCGCTCAGGTTCAGTTAGAGCCCAGCGCCTTGCACCCACGCGCGTACATGTACGAGAGAAATGCACAATCCCTCCATGCATCGCTTGGCCCTGATCACCCACCATAACCGGGAACTCCCTGATATTTTCCTCGCCCTCGCTTATACCTCGGTTTTTTCCGTCATGGATGGCCCAAATAATGTCATGCAGCTGCGTCTCCGACCCGCCCAGGACGAAAATCCCATTTTCTGTCACAATTTTTTGTCATAGAAGTAGGATCCCACCACATCTATGATGATACCGGGTTTTGTCACAATTATCGTCATAGAAGTGTCATAAGCATGACAGAAAAAATTTGTTCGGCCCAAAATGTCAGGAGTGTGTCTTTTTTTGTAGTGAATCATGTGAATTTGGTATTCGTTTGATATTTTGATGAGATGTATGTTGTCTTTCCTCTAGTGGTGTTATGGGAACGTCGACTACATGACACTTCACCATGATTTGGGTCTAGGGGAAGGCATTACGAAGTAATAATTAGATGATGGGTTGCTAGAGTGACAGAAGCTTAAACCCTAGTTTATGCGTTGCTTCGTAAGGGGTTGATTTGGATCCATATGTTTCATGCTATGGTTAGATTTATCTTAATTCTTCTTTCGTAGTTGCGGATGCTTGAGAGAGGGGTTAATCATAAGTGGGAGGCTTGTCCAAGGAAGGGCAGCACCCAAGCACCGGTCCACCCACATATCAAATTATCAAAGTAATGAACGCAAATCATATGAGCATGATGAAAACTAGCTTGACAGTAATTCCCATGCATCCTCGGGAGTGCTTTGCTTTATATAAGAGTTTGTCCAAGCTTGTCATTTGCTACAAAAAGGATTGGGCCATCTTGCTGCATCTTAGTTACTTTTGTTACTTGTTACCCGTTACAAATTATCTTATCACACAACTATCTGTTACCGATAATTTCAGTGCTTGCAAAGAATACCTTGCTGAAAACCGCTTGTCATTTCCTTCTGCTCCTCGTTGGGTTCGACACTCTTACTTATCAAAAGGACTAGATAGATCCCCTGTACTTGTGGGTCATCACCCACTAGGGCGCGCCTAGAGGCCCAGGTGCGCCCAGATAGGTTGTGCCCACCTCGGTGGCCTCCCGCACCACCTCTTCACCCTATACCCAAATATTCCAGAAACTTGTTGGGGAACGTAGTAATTTCAAAATTTTCCTACGCACACGCAAGATCATGGTGATGCATAGCAACGAGGGGAGAGTATGATCTACGTACCCTTGTAGATCGCAACGGAAGCGTTTGACACAACGTAGAGGAAGTAGTCGTACGTCTTCTTCCCGGTCCGACCGATCCAAGCACCGTTACTCCGGCACCTCCGAGTTCTTAGCACACGTTCAGCTCGATGATGATCCTCGGGCTCCGATCCAGCAAAGCGTCGAGGAAGAGTTCCGTCAGCACGACAGCGTGGTGACGATCTTGATGTACTACTGACGCAGGGCTTCGCCTAAGCACTGCGACAATATGACCGAGGTGGAATTTGGTGGCAGGGGGCACCGCACACGGCTAAGGAAAGATCTCAATGATCAATTGTGTGTCTAGAGGTGCCCCCTGCCCCCGCATATAAAGGGGCAAAGGGGGAGGGGTGCGGCAGCCATAGGAGGAGTCCTACTCCCGCTGGGAGTAGGACTCCCCTCCAATCCTATTCCTAATAGGACTCCCCAAGTGGGGAAAGAGAGAGGGGCTGGCCGGCCACCTTCCCTAATCCTAATAGGACTAGGGGAAGGGGGGAGGCGCGCAGCCCATGAGGGCATCCCTTTCACCTTTCCACCAAGGCCCATGTTGGCCCATTTGGCTCCCGGGGGGTTCCGGTAACCCTCCCGGTATTCCGGTAAAATCCCGATTTCACCTGGAACACTTCCGATGTCCAAACATAGGCTTCCAATATATCAATCTTTACGTCTCGACCATTTCGAGACTCCTCGTCATGTCCGTGATCACATCCGGGACTCCGAACAACCTTCGGTACATCAAAATGCATAAACTCATAATAACTGTCATCGTAACGTTAAGCGTGCGGACCCTACGGTTCGAGAACAATGTAGACATGACCGAGACACATCTCCGGTCAATAACCAATAGCGGGACCTGGATGCCCATATTGGCTCCTACATATTCTACGAAGATCTTTATCGGTCAGACCGCATAACAACATACGTTGTTCCCTTTGTCATCGGTATGTTACTTGCCCGAGATTCGATCGTCAGTATCCAATACTTAGTTCAATCTCGTTACTGGCAAGTCTCTTTACTCGTTCCGTAATACATCATCCCGCAACTAATTCATTAGTTGCAATGCTTGCAAGGCTTAAGTGATGTGCATTACCGAGAGGGCCTAGAGATACCTCTCCGACGATCGGAGTGACAAATCCTAATCTCGAAATACGCCAACCCAACATCTACCATTGGAGACACCTGTAGTACTCCTTTATAATCACCCAGTTACGTTGTGACGTTTGGTAGTACCCAAAGTGTTCCTCCGGCAAATGGGAGTTGCATAATCTCATAGTCATAGGAACATGTATAAGTCATGGATAAAGCAATAGCAACATACTAAACGATCGGGTGCTAAGCTAATATAATGGGTCATGTCAATCAGATCATTCAACTAATGATGTGACCTCGTTAATCAAATAACAACTCTTTGTTCATGGTTAGGAAACATAACCATCTTTGATTAATGAGCTAGTCTAGTAGAGGCATACTACTGACACTCTGTTTGTCTATGTATTCACACATGTATTATGTTTCCGGTTAATACAATTCTAGCATGAATAATAAACCTTTATCATGATATAAGGAAATAAATAATAACTTTATTATTGCCTCTAGGGCATATTTCCTTCAGTCTCCCACTTGCACTAGAGTCAATAACCTAGATTACACTGTAATGATCCTAACACCCATGGAGTCTTGGTGATGATCATGTCTTGCTCGTGGAAGAGGCTTAGTCAACGGGTGTGCAACATTCAGATCCGTATGTATCTTGCAAATCTCTATGTCTCCCACCTGGACTAGATCCCGGATGGAGTTGAAGCATCTCTTGATGTGTTTGGTCCTTTTGTGAAATCTGGATTCCTTTGCCAAGGCAATTGCACCAGTATTGTCACAAAAGATTTTCATTGGACCCGATGCACTAGGTATGACACCTAGATCGGATATGAACTCCTTCATCCAGACTCCTTCGTTTGCTGCTTCCGAAGTAGCTATGTACTCCGCTTCACATGTAGATCCCGCTACGACGCTTTGTTTAGAACTGCACCAACTGACAGCTCCACCGTTTAATGTAAACATGTATCCGGTTTGCGATTTAGAATCGTTCGGATCAGTGTCAAAGCTTGCATCAACGTAACCTCTTACGGTGAGCTCTTTGTCACCTCCATATATGAGAAACATATCCTTAGTCCTTTTCAGGTATTTCAGGATGTTCTTGACCGCTGTCTAGTGATCCACTCCTGGATTACTTTGGTACCTCCCTGCTAAACTTATAGCAAGGCACACATCAGGTCTGGTACACAGCATTGCATACATGATAGAGCCTATGGCTGAAGCATAGGGAACATCTTTCATTTTCTCTCTATCTTCTGCAGTGGTCGGGCTTTGAGTCTTACTCAATCTCACACCTTGTAACACAGGCAAGAACCCTTTCTTTGCTTGATCCATTTTGAACTTCTTCAAAATCTTGTCAAGGTATGTGCTTTGTGAAAATCCAATTAAGCGTCTTGATCTATCTCTATAGATCTTTATGCCTAATATGTAAGCAGCTTCTCCGAGGTCTTTCATTGAAAAACTTTTATTCAAGTATCCCTTTATGCTATCCAGAAATTCTATATCATTTCCAATCAGTAATATGTCATCCACATATAATATTAGAAATGCTACAGAGCTCCCACTCACTTTCTTGTAAATACAGGCTTCTCCGAAAGTCTCTATAAAACCAAATGCTTTGATCACACTATCAAAGCGTTTATTCCAACTCCGAGAGGCTTGCACCAGTCCATAAATGGATCGCTGGAGCTTGCACACTTTGTTAGCTCCCTTTGGATCGACAAAACCTTCCGGTAGCATCATATACAACTCTTCTTCCAGAAATCCATTCAGGAATGCAGTTTTGACATCCATCTGCCAAATTTCATAATCATAAAATGCGGCAATTGCTAACATGATTCGGACAGACTTAAGCATCGCTACGGGTGAGAAAGTCTCATCGTAGTCAATCCCTTGAACTTGTCGAAAACCTTTTGCGACAAGTCGAGCTTTGTAGACAGTAACATTACCATCAGCGTCAGTCTTCTTCTTAAAGATCCATTTGTTCTCAATTGCTTGCCGATCATCGGGCAAGTCAACCAAAGTCCATACTTTGTTCTCATACATGGATCCCATCTCAGATTTCATGGCTTCAAGCCACTTTGCGGAATCTGGGCTCACCATCGCTTCTTCATAGTTCGTAGGTTCATCATGATCTAATATCATGACCTCCAGAACAGGATTACCGTACCACTCTGGTGCGGATCTCACTCTGGTTGATCTACGAGGTTCAGTAGTATCTTGATCTAAAGTTTCATGATCATCATCATTAGCTTCCTCACTTATTGGTGTAGGTGTCGCAGAAACAGTTTTCTGTGATGTACTACTTCTCAATAAAGGAGTAGGTACAGTTACCTCGTCAAGTTCTACTTTCCTCCCACTCACTTCTTTCGAAAGAAACTCCTTCTCTAGAAAGTTTCCGAATTTAGCAACAAAAGTCTTGCCTTCGGATCGTGATAGAAGGTGTATCCAACAGTTTCCTTTGGATATCCTATGAAGACACATTTCTCCGATTTGGGTTCGAGCTTATCAGGTTGAAGCTTTTTCACATAAGCATCGCAGCCCCAAACTTTAAGAAACGACAACTTTGGTTTCTTGCCAAACCATAGTTCATAAGGCGTCGTCTCAACGGATTTAGATGGTGCCTTATTTAACGTGAATGCGGCCGTCTCTAGAGCGTATCCCAAAACGATAGCGGTAAATCAGTAAGAGACATCATAGATCGCACCATATCTAGTAAAGTACGATTACGACGTTCGGACACACCATTACGCTGTGGTGTTCCGGGTGGCGTGAGTTGCGAAACTATTCCACAATTTTTCAAATGTACACCAAACTTCGTAACTCAAATATTCTCCTCCACGATCAGATCGTAGAAACTTTATTTTCTTGTTACGATGATTTTCAACTTCACTCTGAAATTCTTTGAACTTTTCAAATGTTTCAGACTTGTGTTTCATTAAGTAGATATACCCATATCTGCTTAAGTCATCTGTGAAGGTGAGAAAATAACGATATCCGCCACGAGCCTCAATATTCATCGGTCCACATACATCGGTATGTATGACTTCCAACAAATCTGTTGCTCTCTCCATAGTACCGGAGAACGGTGTTTTAGTCATCTTGCCCATGAGGCACGGTTCGCAAGTACCAAGTGATTCATAATCAAGTGGTTCCAAAAGTCCATCAGTATGGAGTTTCTTCATGCGCTTTACACCGATATGACCTAAACGACAGTGCCACAAATAAGTTGCACTTTCATTATCAACTCTGCATCTTTTGGCTTCAACATTATGAATATGTGTATCACTACTATCGAGATTCATAAAAAATAGACCACTCTTCAAAGGTGCATGACCATAAAAGATATTACTCATATAAATAGAACAACCATTATTCTCTGATTTAAATGAATAACCGTCTCGCATTAAACAAGATCCAGATATAATGTTCATGCTCAACGCTGGCACCAAATAACAATTATTTAGGTCTAATATTAATCCCGAAGGTAGATGTAGAGGTAGCGTGCCGACCGCGATCACATCGACTTTGGAACCGTTTCCCACGCGCATCGTCACCTCGTCCTTTGCTAGTGTCCGCTTATTCTGTAGTCCCTGTTTCGAGTTGCAAATATTAGCAACAGAACCAGTATCAAATACCCAGGTGCTACTGCGAGCATTAGTAAGGTACACATCAATAACATGTATATCACATATACCTTTGTTCACCTTGCCATCCTTCTTATCCGCCAAATACTTGGGGCAGTTCCGCTTCCAGTGACCAGTCTGCTTGCAGTAGAAGCACTCAGTTTCAGGCTTAGGTCCAGACTTGGGTTTCTTCTCTTGAGCAGCAACTCGCTTGCCGTTCTTCTTGAAGTTCCCCTTTTTCTTCCCTTTGCCCTTTTTCTTGAAACTAGTGGTTTTGTTAACCATCAACACTTGATGCTCCTTCTTGATTTCTACCTCCGCAGCTTTTAGCATTGCGAAGATCTCGGGAATAGTCTTGTTCATCCCTTGCATATTATAGTTCATCACGAAGCTCTTGTAGCTTGGTGGCAGTGATTGGAGAATTCTGTCAATGACGCAATCATCTGGAAGAGTAACTCCCAATTGAATCAAGTGATTATTATACCCAGACATTTTGAGTATATGCTCATTGACAGAACTGTTCTCCTCCATCTTGCAGCTATAGAACTTATTGGAGACTTCATATCTCTCAATCCGGGCATTTGCTTGAAATATTAACTTCAACTCCTGGAACATCTCATATGCTCCATGACGTTCAAAACGTCGTTGAAGTCCCGGTTCTAAGCCGTAAAGCATGGCACACTGAACTATCGAGTAGTCATCAGCTTTGCTCTGCCAGACGTTCATAACTTCTGGTGTTGCTCTAGCAGCAGGCCTGGCACCTAGCGGTGCTTCTAGGACGTAATTCTTCTGTGCAGCAATGAGGATAATCCTCAAGTTACGGACCCAGTCCGTGTAATTGCTACCATCATCTTTCAACTTTGCTTTCTCAAGGAGCGCATTAAAATTTAACGGAACAACAGCACGAGCCATCTATCTACAATCAACATAAAACAAGCAAGATACTATCAGGTACTAAGTTCATGATAAGTTTATGTTCAGTTAATCAAATTAATTAAGAACTCCCACTTAGATAGACATCCCTCTAATCCTCTAAGTGATCACGTGATCCAAATCAACTAAACCATAACCGATCATCACGTGATATGGAGTAGTTTTCAATGGTGAACATCGTTATGTTGATCATATCTACTATATGATTCACGCTCGACCTTTCGGTCTCTGTGTTCCGAGGCCATATCTACATATGCTTGGCTCGTCAAGTATAACCTGAGTATTCCGCGTGTGCAACTGTTTTGCACCCGTTGTATTTGAACGTAGAGCCTATCACACCCGATCATCACGTGGTGTCTCAGCACGAAGAACTTTTGCAACGGTGCATACTCAGGGAGAACACTTCTTGATAATTTAGTGAGAGATCATCTTATAATGCTACCGTCAATCAAAGCAAGATAAGATGCATAAAAAGATAAACATCACATGCAATCAATATAAGTGATATGATATGGTCATCATCATCCTGTGCTTGTGATCTCCATCTCCGAAGCACCGTCATGATCACCATCGTCACCGGCGCTACACCTTGATCTCCATCGTAGCATCGTTGTCGTCTCGCCAATCTTATTCTTCCACGACTATCACTACCGCTTAGTAATAAAGTAAAGCATTACATCGCGATTGCATTGCATACAATAAAGCGACAACCATATGGCTCCTGCTAGTTGCCGATAACTCGGTTACAAAACATGATCATCTCATACAATAAAATTTAGCATCATGTCTTAACCATATCACATCACAACATGCCCTGCAAAAACAAGTTAGACGTCCTCTACTTTGTTGTTGCAAGTTTTACGTGGCTGCTACGGGCTTAAGCAAGAACTCATCTTACCTACGCATCAAAACCACAACGATAGTTTGTCAAATAGACTCCGTTTTAACCTTCTCAAGGACCGAGCGTAGCCACACTCGGTTCAACTAAAGTTGGAGAGACAGTCTTCCGCAAGCCATCTATGTGCAAAGCACGTCGAGGGAACCGGTCTCGCGTAAGAGTACGCGTAAGGTTGGTCCTGATCGTCTCGTCCAACAATACCGCCGAACCAAAGTATGACATGCTGGTAGGCAGTATGACTTATATCGCCCACAACTCACTTGTGTTCTACTCGTGCAAATAACATCAAACCATAAAACCAGGCTCGGATGCCACTATTGGGGAACATAGTAATTTCAAAATTTTCCTACGCACACGCAAGATCATGGTGATGCATAGCAACGAGGGGAGAGTATGATCTACGTACCCTTGTAGATCGCAACGGAAGCGTTTGACACAACGTAGAGGAAGTAGTCGTACGTCTTCTTCCCGGTCCGACCGATCCAAGCACCGTTACTCCGGCACCTCCGAGTTCTTAGCACACGTTCAGCTCGATGATGATCCTCGGGCTCCGATCCAGCAAAGCGTCGAGGAAGAGTTCCGTCAGCACGACGGCATGGTGACGATCTTGATGTACTACTGACGCAGGGCTTCGCCTAAGCACTGCGACAATATGACCGAGGTGGAATTTGGTGGCAGGGGGCACCGCACACGGCTAAGGAAAGATCTCAATGATCAATTGTGTGTCTAGAGGTGCCCCCTGCCCCCGCATATAAAGGGGCAAAGGGGGAGGGGTGCGGCAGCCATAGGAGGAGTCCTACTCCCGCTGGGAGTAGGACTCCCCTCCAATCCTATTCCTAATAGGACTCCCCAAGTGGGGAAAGAGAGAGGGGCTGGCCGGCCACCTTCCCTAGTCCTAATAGGACTAGGGGAAGGGGGGAGGCGCGCAGCCCATGAGGGCAGCCCTTTCACCTTTCCACCAAGGCCCATGTTGGCCCATTTGGCTCCCGGGGGGGTTCCGGTAACCCTCCCGGTATTCCGGTAAAATCCCAATTTCACCTGGAACACTTCCGATGTCCAAACATAGGCTTCCAATATATCAATCTTTACGTCTCGACCATTTCGAGACTCCTCGTCATGTCCGTGATCACATCCGGGACTCCGAACAACCTTCGGTACATCAAAATGCATAAACTCATAATAACTGTCATCGTAACGTTAAGCGTGCGGACCCTACGGTTCGAGAACAATGTAGACATGACCGAGACACATCTCCGGTCAATAACCAATAGCGGGACCTGGATGCCCATATTGGCTCCTACATATTCTACGAAGATCTTTATCGGTCAGACCGCATAACAACATACGTTGTTCCCTTTGTCATCGGTATGTTACTTGCCTGAGATTCGATCGTCAGTATCCAATACTTAGTTCAATCTCGTTACCGGCAAGTCTCTTTACTCGTTCCGTAATACCTCATCCCGCAACTAATTCATTAGTTGCAATGCTTGCAAGGCTTAAGTGATGTGCATTACCGAGAGGGCCCAGAGATACCTCTCCGACGATCGGAGTGACAAATCCTAATCTCGAAATACGCCAACCCAACATCTACCATTGGAGACACCTGTAGTACTCCTTTATAATCACCCAGTTACGTTGTGACGTTTGGTAGTACCCAAAGTGTTCCTCCGGCAAACGGGAGTTGCATAATCTCATAGTCATAGGAACATGTATAAGTCATGGATAAAGCAATAGCAACATACTAAACGATCGGGTGCTAAGCTAATATAATGGGTCATGTCAATCAGATCATTCAACTAATGATGTGACCTCGTTAATCAAATAACAACTCTTTGTTCATGGTTAGGAAACATAACCATCTTTGATTAACGAGCTAGTCTAGTAGAGGCATACTAGTGACACTCTGTTTGTCTATGTATTCACACATGTATTATGTTTCCGGTTAATACAATTCTAGCATGAATAATAAACCTTTATCATGATATAAGGAAATAAATAATAACTTTATTATTGCCTCTAGGGCATATTTCCTTCAAAACTCTAGGGGAGTCGACGAAACACAATTCCAGTCGCCGCAAGTTCCAGAACCACGAGATCCAATCTAGACACCATCATAGAGGGGTTCATCATTGTCATTGGTGCCTCTCCAATGATGCGTGAGTGGTTCATCATAGACCTACGGGTCCGTAGTCAGTAGCTAGATGGCTTCCTGTCTCTCTCTCTTTTGATTCTCAATACAATGGTCTCTTGGAGATCTATTTGTTGTAACTCTTTTTGTGGTGTGTTTGTTGGGATTCGATGAACTTTGAGTTTATGATCAGATCTATATCCATGAATACTATTTGAGTCTTCTTTTGATCTCTTATATGCATGACTATTTATAGCCTCGTATTTCTTCTTCGAATCTTTGGTTTAGTTAGGCCAACTAGATCGATTTTTCTTGCCATGGGAAGAGGTGCTTTGTGATGGGTTTGATCGGTCATTGTTCTTTCCAAGTGACAGAAGGGGCAGCAAGACACGCATGTATCATTGCTATTAAGGATAACAAGATGGGGGATATTCCTACATGAATAGATCTCTTCTACATCATGTCATCGTTCTTATTGCATTACTCCGTTTCTCCATGAACTTAATACACTAGATGCATGCTGGATAGCGATGTGTGGAGTAATAGTAGTAGATGCAGGCAGGAGTCAGCCTACTAATCTTGAACGTGATGCCTATATATTGATCATTGCCTGGATATCGCCATAACTATTAGATTTTCTATCAATTGTCCAACAATAATTTGTTTACCCACCGTGTGCTATTTCTTGAGAGAAGCCACTAGTGAAATCTACGGGCCCCGGGTCTATTCTTTATCATATTTTCTTTGAGAACTATTTTTATTTGCTTTTGTTTTCAGATCTATTATTCTAAAAATCCAAATATACGCGCACTTTTTATTTTCGTCTTTTATTTCATGTTTTATTGATATCTATTTATCCAATCTACCACAAATTTTATCCTATCAACTTGACAATTTCTAGCGCCGTTACCCGAGAAGGGGTTGACAACTCCTCATACGCGTCGGGTTGCAAGTATTTGTTCTTTGTGTGCAGGTACCGTTTACATAGTGTTGCTTGGTTCACCTACTGGATCGGTACCTTGCTTTCATAACTAAGGGAAATACCTACCATAGTTGTGTTGCATCATCCCTTCCTCTTTGGGGAAATACCGACGTAGTTCAAGCGACATCACTCTTACAAACTGGAGCTTCTCATAAGAAGCCTCGTGGTTCCTATAGGGAATGTGTCACCTTTGTGGGTGAAATGACATTCACCGCCTCTTCTCACCTTGATTTTTTTCTAGTGGTAACATAGAGGAGTGTTGTGCTAAAATATGAAATTATTTATGGTTCTTTTGGCCTTTTTATACATTAATTGAGTTTTCTAGGCATTTAATGTGCACAATTGAAATTTGAACCACTAACACATGCTCCAGTGCACCAAATGGGTTAAAAATCATATATGTGCCCTTTTGTGCATGTTTAGGTCCCATGCAAGGAATAGGAAGGAATTTCAAACATCTCAGTGTCGTGGCTCGGCCGCAAAGATTAAGAAACTTGGTTTTAAAATTATTGTAAATCCAAAACTCGTCTAATATACATGAAATGTGGCATGGAGTTATGTGTCGGCGTACAAAAGTAGGGGCTCTCCTTTTTACCCCTCTACTTGTGCACGGTCAGTCAGAGCCGCACCTGCGGCCACACTTAGCGGGGCAAAGGGAGGAAGCAGAAGCACAAGAATACCAGAGACGCAAAGAGCAAGAGGGCAAGGTGGACTCCCCCGGCAAGACACTTGCTGGGGCGGCCTCTGCAGCCCCGGCAAGAGCCTTGCCGGGCAACTTTCCCAACGCCAGCAGAGCGCGCCACCCTTGAGCCCAAGGGTTCCAACACCATCAACCACATTGGAACCAAGGCTCGGGAGGCACCTCCATGGTGGCATGCAGATCTTTGTGAAGATCATAAGCACACAAGATCAGATGAGGACCAGAAGACGACGATCCTCGGCAAGATCCTTGCCAAGGAAATCCACAAGACCCCCGGCAAGGACCGCGATGCCATGGCAAGACCCTTGTCGGGGCCCCGGCAAGACCCTTGCCGAGTACACCTGCGGGGCCACAGCCAGGCCCACGTCTGCCAAGACTCCACCACCGTTCCCATACAGATGCCAGCCCAACCAGCTAGGCAGGCACCTGCATGGCGACGTGCGGCCTCCAGGCCAACTCAACAAGCACCTACGTGGTGGCATGCAGATCTTCGTGAAGACTCTGCCATCGCACCAGCCCAACAGCCAGCCAACATGGCACTACAACGCCTCATCAGCTCGGACGCGCTTCAAAGCCAGGCGAGGCGGCGACAGCTGGGGACGAGCTTCCTTGTCGTCCCCGATAAAGCAAGAAGGGCATGTCGGTAGCGCATTAAATGCATTTGTCTGACGGTGCCAGAGGATAGACTTAACCACTGTATACCTTTCCACCTACTGTGTGCCACTGTGGTGACCCCTTTTGACTATAAAAGGAGGCCCGAGGCGTACTGGAGAAGGATTCGGATCTTTTGGACAACGCACGCACCGCAGCTAGTTCGAGAGCTCAAGAACACTCAAATATACACCAAAGCAGGACTAGGGTATTACGCATCCTTGCGGCCTGAACCTGTGTAAACGATCTTTGTGTTGGCTACCAGACCCGCTCTTTGCATAACACCGCGCCTGCCAACCATAGAAGGGATCCCAGTGATTCCATAGGTTTCGTTTTCCACCGACATCTTTGGCACGCCAGGTAGGGGCGCAGTTGTGAAAATCTGGTCTAGCAGTTAGTTTAGCAGTTCTTCATCGCCATGGATCCCAAGAAGAAGATGATCACGGTGATCGGTTCATCGGGAGTCGAACGGCTCGTGCCAGTGCGGGCGAGTGGTGGGGCGAACGCGGACGAAAGCCGAGACGCGGCCCGCGAACACCCACATCGCTCTGGCAGTCAAAGCTTGGTGAGCGGCGTCGTTCGTGCGCGAGACGACGGGCCGCACTACGCCAAATCCAAAGACGGAGCCGGGCCCCCCGCAGGCGGCGCGGGGCCCTCCAAGGGCGGCGCGGCGACTTCCAAGACGCCTACGTCGGCGCCCACGACGCGCTCTTCCCAGGTTGTGCGCGACGAGCAGCGTCACCACGCTGGTGACCCCGAGCGCCGCCATGAGAAGAGTCATGTGCCTCACTTGCGGGACATAGAAGGCCAGCATGCACGCCGAGGCGCTGGCGAAAATGGCGCACAGCCGCAAGGCCGTGATAGAGCTCCTTCTAACATGGTTAGAAGTCGGAGCGCGTCACGGTCCACGTAGCTTTCGCCGCCACCCACGCCAGC
The DNA here is from genome assembly GCA_032464435.1 of Aegilops umbellulata. NCBI lineage: Eukaryota > Viridiplantae > Streptophyta > Magnoliopsida > Poales > Poaceae > Aegilops > Aegilops umbellulata. The sequence goes on from CP136055.1 coordinate 273,859,166, forward strand.
AGAAGCTTTGGCGCGCGCGCGGTTGCTCCTCGACTTTCCTCCTGCCGCGGAAAAGCTCGACGAGTGGAGAGCCACTATCCGGAGCCTCCTCAGCATTGCCAACAAATATGAGACACGACCAGCGGGGCCCTCAGGCCGGCGCTCCGTCGAGCCACCGCATGCCAGTGGTGGAAGGAGCGGAGGTGCTGCGGCCACGGTGCACTCTCCTCCCCCACGCCAACCACCACGGGTGTCGGTCCGTCGTGATGATGCTTGTGATAACATTTCCATAGCATCGTCCGACCCACGGACCAATCGCGATCAGCGCCAATGTTCTTCGGGAGCGAACCCATGAAGACGCTCGAACCACCATCAAGCGCCGACGCGAAGCACGCCACCAGTCAGATAGGCGGGCGGGGGCCACTATGGACCGCCCAACACCGGGAGGCTCTGGCGGCCTACCCTACGAGGTGGGTTGCGCGGCCTTTACCCATGAGTTGCGGCAGTTCGAGTGGCCCTCCCACCGCACGTTCAAGCCCGACATTGGTGAGAAGTACAACGGCAAGACCCACCCATTGGAGTTCCTCAGCATCTACACCATCGCGATGCAAGCTGCCGGAGCTCGCGACGACAAGATGCTTGCCAATTACTTCCCGTTGGCACTTAAGCCCAATGTCATGTCATGGTTGATGCACTTGCCGGCGGATTCCATTTCTTCTTGGTCAGATTTGTGTCATGAGTTTGTTGGCGCCTTCACTAGAGGCCACCGAGCTCATGGCCAGGAAAGCGATTTGCATATCATCCCCCAGAAGGAAGGTCAAAACCTGCGCAAGTACATACAGAGGTTCAGCCGGGTGCTGTACAACATCCCAGATGTTCATCCCGCCGCCGTGATCAGCGCATTCCATCAGAATGTGCGCAACCGCGAGATGCGTGAAGAGCTGGCGATGAACAAGGTCAAAGATGTGGCCAAACTTTATGTTCTGGCCGATAGATGCGCTCGAGCTGAAGAGGGAAGGAAGTACCCCAGCGAGGACGCCGGCGCAGAAACCGACTCCACGGACGAAGACACAGCCGCCTCGACGAAGAAGGGCCGGCGCCGCAACAGGAAGCGCAAGGGCAAGACCATGCTTGCCGTCGAGGGATCCGAGGACACGGGCGCTGCCAAGAAGGCCAAGGCAGACGACCCCGGCAAGGAAATTGTTGGGTGCGCCGCTTGCCGGGCCTTGGCGGCCGCCGACAAGCCAAGAGGCTCTGACAAGTAGTACTGCAAGATCCACCGCTCCAAGGGCCACGACCTCCAGAACTGCCGACAAGTTGAGCTGCTTGCTGAGAAGCAAAAAGTTGAGTATGAGAGGCGGGACAAGGAGAAGGGTCAGGATGGTGCCGAAGGATCCGGCAATAAGCGTGGCGGCTAAGGAGGTTGCCGCAGCAAGGATAACCAGCAAGAGAGGCCCACCCGGGGCCGTGACAAGAAGCAGGAAGACGGCGGTCATGACAAGGACGACGAGTCCAGCAAGCATGAGTTACATAAAGCTATGGAAGCCATGTGCGTTGATGGTGGCGCCTCGCTGCACACCTCTCACATCCATCTCAAGCAGTGGGCACGTGAGATCACAGCAGCGGAACCATCATTCGATGCTCAAAAGCCACTGAAGTGGTCCAGCACGCCTATCATTTTTTACACCGAGGACCACCCTGATCGCACAACTGCGGTCGGGTGTTTGCCGTTGTTGGTTTCGCCAACAATATGCAACCTCAAGGTGACAAAAATGCTAGTTGACGGCGGGGCCGATCTGAACTTGATCTCGCCTGTTGTGATCAAAAGGCTGCAGATTCCTGATGGAGACCTCGAAGAGACGGGCACGTTTCAAGGGGTCAAATTGGGAAGGAGTCAGCCGAAGGATAAGGTCACACTGCACGTGACATTTGGAGGCGAGTTGAACTATAGGACAGAGAGGATTGTTTTCTATGTAGCCGAGATCCCCTTGCCCTACAACGGGATCCTCGGCCGCCTAGCACTAGCCAAGTTCATGGCAGCCTCACATTACGCCTACAACACGCTGAAGATGCCTGGGCCGATGACCATCATCACCGTCCCCTCCGACAAGAAGGATGCGTTGATCTGCGCTGACCAACTCTACCGGGAGGCAGTTGCAGTGACTACCGCCAAGGCACTTGCTCCTGCCGCCGAAGCCCCGAGAGGGAAGAAGACCGGCAAGACCTCTCGCACCCACTCCGGCAAGCGCACCTCTTCGGAGTGTTGTGCTCCCATCGAGGACGTGCCAGAGAGCTCCACCAGCAAGAGCAAGAAATCCAGAGTTGCACCACCAAAGACCAAGAAGGTGTCCGTCAAGGAGGATGGCATGGGAGGGGCTTTCACCATAAGCTCCTCCCTTGATAGCAAATAGGAAGGCGCGCTCATCACCTTCCTGCAGGCGAATGTCTATGTGTTTGCATGGCAAGCATCCGACATCCCCGGCGTTCCCAGGGAGGTGATTGAGCACCATCTTGCTGTTTGTCCTCATGCGCGACCCGTCAAGCAGAAGGTCAAGAAGCAAGCTTTGGAACGGCAGGAGTTCATCACGGAGGACATCAGGAAGTTAGAAGCAGCAAGCTTGGTGAGGGGAGTACTTCATCCGACGTGGTTGGCCAATTCGGTGGTGGTGCGCAAGGCAAATGGGAAGTGGAGGCTGTGTATTGATTATACAGATATCAATAAGGCTTGTCCGAAGGACCCTTTCCCGTTGCTGCGCATTGACCAAATTGTTGACTCCACAGTCGGGTGCGACTTGTTATCGTTCCTTGACGCCTACTCAGGATACCACCAGATCTTCATGACGAGGGAAGGTGAAGAGAAGACAGCATTCATCACCCCATGTGGTAGGTATTGTTTTTTTACGAATGCCTTACGGGTTGAAGAGTGCTGGCTCAATGTTTACAAGAGCAGTCCAAATTGGTTTTGAGCCTCAGCTGCATAGAAATATGGAAGCTTGTATGGATGACATAGTGGTCAAAAGCAAGGACAGGGAAACACTCATACAAGATTTAGAGGAGACGTTTGCAAATTTGCGCAAGATCAACCTCAAGCTGAACCCTGAGAAGTGTGTCTTCGGTGTTTCGTCCAGCAAACTTCTCGGGTTCTTTGTGTCACAGCGTAGGATCGAGGCGAATCCAGACAAGATAAAAGCCATTGAGAAAATCGAGGCACCCAGGTGGATCTAGGATGTACGTCGGCTCACTGGCTGTGTTGCCTCCATGAGCAGATTCATCTCCAAGTCTGCTGAACGTGCCCTTCCCTTTTTCAAAATCTTGAAAAAGGCAGGCCCCATGGAATGGACCCCAGAGGCCGAGGCAGCCCTGCGGGATTTGAAGAAGTACCTCTCCTCTACGTCAATACTGGTGGCACCTAAACCACAAGAACCGTTGCTGCTATATCTAGCGGCAACGAACCAAGTGGTCAGCGCCGCGCTAGTGGCACAGAGGGAGGTCGACGAAGAGGCAGTGGCAACGACAGGGCTGGCGGATGGCAAACCAGAGCTCCCCCCGGCAGGGCCTGGTGCTGGTAAGGCAGGGCCCTGGCAGAGTCTGACGCTGGCGAAGCAGAAGCGATGCAACCAAATGAAATAGTGCAGAAGAAGAAGATGATGCAGCACCCGGTTTACTTTGTCAGCTCCCTCTTGCAGGGGCTAGGTCAAGGTACTCCGGTGTGCAGAAATTGCTCTTCGGCCTCCTTATGGCCTCGAGGAAGCTGCGTCATTACTTCCAAGCACACGAAATCACCGTCGTCACCCGCTTCCCGTTGCAACAGATATTGCATAACTGAGATGCAACCGGGAGGATTGTGGAATGGGCTTTGGAACTGTCGAGTTTTGGTTTGAAGTTTGAAAGCACTTCGATAATTCAGAGTAGAGTCTTGGTGGAGTTCATTGCGGAATGGACCTCAAAGCCCGACGAAGAGATCCAGGAGACCACTCTCCCCGGCAAGGAAGCAAGTCGCGACTTGATTATGTACTTTGACGGGGCTTTCTTGCTGCAAGGCGCTGGTGCTAGTGTGCTGCTCGTCGCACCCACTGGAGAGCACCTCAAGTATGTAGTCCAGATGCACTTTCCTAGGGAGATGTCAACAAACAACACTGCTGAATACGAGGGGTTGCTTGCCGGTCTCAGGATCGCGGCAGACCTCGGAATCAACAAGATCATCGTCAGGGGTGATTCACAGCTCGTCGTCAAGCAAGTTAACAAAGATTATCAAAGCCCATTGATGGAGGCCTACGTAGATGAAGTGAGGAAGCTGGAAGAGCGTTTTGACGGTATACAAGCGGAGCATGTTCCCCGAGTGGAGAACGGCGTCACCGACTACTTGTCGAAACGCGCTGCCTTCAAATTGCCTATGGAACCAGGTACTTTTGTGCTTCGATTAACTCAACCATCCGTTGAACCATCGACGGGATAGAACAAGCGGAGGAAATCAGGCCCCGGCAAGTACTTTCCCGCCGAGCTCCTAGGAGCCGCCGGCAAAGATGTTGTCGTAGACACTGAGCCTGCCATGGGGCAACAGACTCCGGCAGATTGTCAAGCCCTGGCTGTAGAGACAGCCGCTCCCATGGCAGAGGAAATGCCTTTCGTACTTGCCGTCGAGCCCCAGGCTTCGGCATGGGCATAACATACCGTCTGATTCCTCCAAACAGGGGAACTCCCTAAGGAGCAGGAAGAAGCGGAGAAAGTAGCCCGTCAGTCTGCCATGTATTAGTTCGTGACGACGTTCTGTACAGAAAAAGACCAAACAATGTGAAATTGAAGTGCATTCCCCGGGAGGAAGGACTGGAGCTGTTGGCAGAGGTACACGGAGGCATATGTGGCTCCCACATAGGGTCGAGGGCCCTTGCCGGCAAGGCATTCCGGCAAGTTTTCTTCTGGCCCACAACCCTCCAGGATACAACGTCACTAGTAACAAAGTGTGAAGCGTGCCAGTTCCATTCAAAGAAGCTTCATCAACCAGCTCAAGCTCTCCAAACAATCCCTCTTTCCTAGCCATTCTCGGTCTGGGGGCTCGACATACTGGGCCCCTTTCCCCGTGTTGTCGGGGGTTTTGAGTACTTGTACGTTCCAATCGACAAGTTCACAAAGTGGCCGGAGGTGGAGGCAGTGAGAAAGGTGACATCACAATCAGTCGTCAAATTCTTCAAGGGGCTAGTCTGCCATTTTGGTGTGCCAAATAGAGTCATCACCGACAATGGCACATAGTTCACGAGCCGCGTCTTCATGCAGTACATGCAGGACCTCGGCAGCAAGGCTGTTTTGCCTTTGTTGCACATCCACGAAACAACAGCCAGGCTGAGAGGGCAAACGCTGAAGTATTATGAGGCCTCCGGACAAGGACTTTTGACAGGCTACACAGGTGCGGACGATGCTGGATTGATGAATTGCCGGTGGTTCTTTGGTCAATCGGAACGACACCAAATCGAGCCACCGGCCAGACACCTTTCTCCCTTGTTTACGAGGCAGAAGCAGTTCTCCCCACGGAACTCACGTACGGGTCACCCCGAGTGCTCGCTTATGATGAGTTTGAGCAAGAGCAATTGCGGCAAGATGGGGCAACGCTCCTTGAGGAAGATCTTCTTCGGGCGGCTGTGAGAGCAGCGTGCTACCAGCAAGCCTTGCTGCTACCATAGCCGCAAGGTTCATGCCCGAAGCTTTGAGGAAAGAAACCTTGTTCTTTGGCGCGTTCAATCGGCCAAGAATTCCAACAAGTTGACGCCAAAGTGGGAAGGCCCTTATCGGGTAATACGAGTCACCAGGCCCAGCTTCGTCCGCCTGGAGACCGAAGATGCTATTCCAGTGGGCAACTCCTGGAACATCGAACATCTTCGCAAGTTTTACCCATAAGGCGCGGTTGCCGGGCTCCCCCGCAGACCACCTTTTGTACAAGCCTTGTGTAAGTGCATCTAGTGCCACCCCTAGTTGGTTTTGGAGTATTGACGACAAAGTTGGTTGAGGGACTAATGTGTTTGTGAGAATTGCAGGATAACACAAGTAGTGTCCCTCATTGATTCGGTTTACCTACCGGAGATGACCCCTAAAAATGTATGAAGACATTGACGACAATGGTGGTATGAGAAGATATTCATATTGAAGACTATGACATGAGAAGACATTGATTGAAGACTATGGAGCGTGAAGACTTAGTCGTTTTGTTGTTTCCTTTTCTTCTTTGTTGAGTCATAGGAACCACCGTACTGTTAAGTGGGGTCCAAGTGAACAAAGTCAGGATGTTTGAAGTGATGCTCAACCCAAATCCTATGTCTTCAAGCGAAGACACTGAGAGCAAATCTTATCCATAGCTGGATAAGTCAGCTTTGCTTGTATCCCAAGTAAAGTTGCCGTGTGTGTTTGAAATCTGACCGTTGGAACACGTGCCAGTTCCTTAGTGACCCAGGGTCATTTTGGACATATCAGGTCGGGTTGCCTAGTGGCTATAAATAGCCCACCCCCTACACCATAAATTGGTGGCTGCTCAGAGTTAGTACACGGCTTTTGTCGTTTGAGAGCAACCCACCTCGAAGCCTTTGAGAGAGAGAAATCCTTGCGAGGACAAAACCCAAACACCAGAGCCAAAGAGTGTTAGGCATCACTGAAGTCTTTCTGTCTGTGTGACCTGAAGACTTATTACACTTGAGGACTGTGAATCCTCCAGCTGGTTAGGCGTCGCGTTCTGAGCATCCAAGAGTCATTGTGGATCACCGGTGAACGAAGTCTGTGAAGGTTTGGAAGTCTACCTTGAAGACTTACCAGAGTGATTGGGCGAGGACTATGTGTCCTTAGCTCAAGGGGAATAAGGTGAAGACGAGGTCTTCTGAGTTGAATCTCAGCCTCCCTAACCAGACGTACAGTTGTCACAGCAACTGGAACTGGTCCAACAAATTCTGTGTCTTCAATAAGTGACTGGTTCTATCGTCTCCCTTCCTTTACTTAGAGTTTGTCTTCGTGAAGTCATTGCATGTTTGTTGTATCTGTTTGACTTCATTGCTTCACTACTATTGCTGTTTGGCTTCATACTATCTTCCATCTTGATCCTTACTACCTAGCTGCTATTATTCTTCGTACACTCACGTTATTGCACACTTGACTATGGCTTGCTTAGTGTAGTTTATCTTTCGCTGCATTTCAATAGGTTCATTTCTATAGTTTGTCTTCGAAACTTTTGAAGACTTTCATAAAAATCGCCTATTCACCCCCCCCCCTCTAGTCGATAACTAGCACTTTCAATTGGTATCAGAGCAAGGTACTCCCTTGTTCTGTGTGATTCAGTTTAACCACCTGGAGTTTTAGCTATGTCGACTGCAGGGATAATCAAAGTCTCCGCTGCTTGCCCCGTGTTCGATGGGACTGAATATCCCTACTGGAAGAATAAGATGCGCATGGATCTTGAAGCCATTGATGTCGACCTCTGGTATGTCGTCAAGAATGGCATTCCCAAGACTGGTGAAGGTGTCACCCCTGCTGATGCCAAGAAGTTCATTCAACTGGACTCTACTGCCAAGAACATCATCTGTGGTCATCTGACCAAAGGACAGTATGGCCGCGTGAGTGCTTTGGAAATGTCAAAGCTAGTCTGGGACTGGATATCCAATGTCAATGAAGGTGATTCAACCCAGAGAGATCAAAGGATCAGTGTTCTTCGCAACCTCTTCAATCGCTTCAAGAGAAACGACAATGGAAATGTCCAACTCACATTTGACCACCTCACTGACATCATAAATGAGCTTCGTGCTCTCGGCGCCACTGAGATTACCAAGCATGAAATTGTCAAGACACTACTGAGATCACTTGACAGATCCTTTGACACCCTTGCCCTCATGATACAAGAACATCCTGACTTCAAGACACTCGATCCGTCTGATATACTTGAGAGGCTCAACACACATGACTTCCAGCTGTCTGAGAAAAGAGATATCTATGGTCCCAACTATGGCCGAACTCGCGCTTTGAAGTCAAAAGTTGTTTCCTCATCTGAAGAAGAATCTGACTGCAGTTCTGATGATCCTGAAGACATTGTAAAGGAACTTGCTATGCTCATGAAGAAGTTCCAGAAGTTCACTAAGAAGAAGGGCTACAGAAAGTCTTCACGATCCAGCTCAAGAAATGATGAAGCTCCCACTCATGACTACAAGAAGAGAACATGTCACAAGTGCAAGAAACCTAGCCACTATATCTCTGAGTGTCCACTGTGGGACAATGAGAAGAAGAAGAAGAAGAAGAAGAAGAGCAAGGAATATGATTCTGATAACAAGAAGAAGAAGAAATCTTCAAAGTCTTCTTCCAAGTCCTCATCCAAGTCTTCATCTCATAAGAAGAGCTCATCTGGCAAGGCTCGTGCTTTTGTTGGCAAGGAGATGGATTCAGAGGAGGAGTCTGCTTCTGAGGAGGAGGAGGTGGAGTCCGAGGAGTCCGACCCTGGCGTCGCAAGTCTGGCTCTAGCCACAGCCTACGTTGCCAAGTCCATGTTCAACACTGAAGATAATGACTTCCACACCAACGCTGAAGCTGATGACAAGGACGACCCTACTCCCACCTACTGCTTCATGGCACGTGGTGCCAAGGTAAAATCACGCGATGCTTACTTTCAAACATCTAGTGAAGATGACTCTGATTGTGAATCCAAACCCAGCTACAAAACACTTGCTAAAATTGCAACTGAATAACAAAAGGCTATGGAATATACTCAAAAACTGTTAGACAAAAGCGATGACCTGTTGGACGCGGAAATGACTCGTTCACAGTCCTTAGTTGAAGACATAAAAAATCTTCATGCTAAGTACCAAGAACTTGAAAGTCGTCATGAAACGCTCTCAACCACTCATGAAAAGCTCTCCTATGATTATCTTCAAAGGAAACAAGAGCTTGAGATATTGAGAGCGGCTCATGAAGATCTTCAAAAGGAGAATGAGTCACTTCGCGCTCAACAGATCAGTCCCGCTCAGGATGGATTTGAACCACCATGTCTAAAATGTCTTGAGCGTGATAACGCTACCTCTGTTGCTGGATGTTCCACTACTGCTACTGTTGCATTGTCTTCAACTACTAATGTGGTAACTAACCCCTCTGCAGAGGATACCACTACTATTGCTGATGAAAATGCTAGGTTGAAGACATTGCTTGAAACAGGAATGTATAAAAGTCTGAAAGGGCATCAGACACTTTGCGATGTCCTCAAAAAGCAGATTCTGAACCAAAACCCTAGGAAAGAGGGTGTTGGGTTCGAGAGGAAAATGAATGTTGATGGTTCCTACTGGAAGCCTGAGCAGTATCCCAAAACCACATGGGTTGCTGCAAAGGGACCTTCAGTGGACCCATCTACCTTATCTGGCTTTACCTGTGCTAACCCTGTTATCATTGATGAATCCTTTGATGCAAACTATAAACTGTTCAAGAATCAGAATGGTGAAGTGTTTGCCAGATATGTTGGTACTAACTGCAGGAATGGGCCACCTATGAAGAAGATCTGGGTTCCCAAAAGCTGTCTTGAGAATCTTCCAGTGAATGTCATCATGACACCACCTGAGAAGAAGACAAACCCCAGACCTAAGGCTTCATATGGTCCAAAGGCTTCATATAGACAGAGGACTCACCTGAGTCACCCTAATGCCAATGTTTTACAGGGAAACCATACTCAGACTTATGAATATGAGCGTGTATCTTCAAACCGCTGTGTTCTTAGAACTAAGAATTTTTCTGCTTATTCATATGAGTATCATTCATCTCCTGCAAGGCTATTTGCTAGGGCTCCAAAGCCCAAATTCTCAGATGCTGCACTTAGATTCATAACTTCTAAGCCACCCCTGAAGATGTGGGTGGTTAAGAAGAATTAACTTTCTCTTGTAGGGAAAGGTCTCCAGCCAAAAACCAAAGGCGTCTGATGCTATTGCTGGGGACCTAAAACATCTTGTAGGGCGCAAGATCAAATGCCCAAATGGTCTTACTATGTATTTTGTTCCTGAATCGTTTGCCATTCATCCTATCAGTCCTAATCTTGATCTGAGCTTCAATATTCCTCTTGCCCGTCAAATGTTTATGCTTCACAATGCTCTTGGTGAAGCCTATCCCCCTAACTGTACTATAGGGTATGACACCTCGTGCTTCAGAATGGATTATGGATAGTGGATGCACTAATCATATGACTGGTGATCGAAGTCTTCTCATGGACTCAACTTTACGCCCATCTGATAAGAGTCACATCACATTTGCTGACACTGGTAAAAGCAAGGTATTGGGTCTAGGTAGAGTTTCAATCTCAAGGGATCGGCACATGGATAAAGTGATGCTTGTTGAATCCCTTGGCTTCAACTTAATGTCTGTCTTAATGCTTTGTGACTTGAACATGATTGTGGTATTTGGAAAATATCGTTGCCTGGTACTAATGGAATCTGACAAATCTATAGTCTTTGAAGGGTACCAGAAAGATGATTTGTACATGGTAGATTTCTCAGCAGGACCACAGCTTGCCGTATGTCTTCTCACAAAAGCTTCAGAGTGCTGGCTATGACATCAGAGGCCGGGACATGCTAGCATGAGGAACTTACATACTCTCGCCAAGAAGAAGCATGTCATAGGCATCGAGGACGTCAAGTTCAATAAGGATCATTTGTGCGGTGCCTGCAAAGCCGGAAAGATGACTAGGGCTAAGCATCCCTCGAAGACAATCATGACGACATCTCAACCCTTCGAGCTGCTACACATGGACTTATTTGGCCCTACTCACTACTCTACCCTCACAACAACTGCTTGTCTCTATGGCTTCGTCATTGTTGATGATTATTCAAGATATACGTGGGTGCACATAATTCTCTTCAAGATTGAAGTGCAAGATGTCTTCAGACGCTTCGCCAACCGAGCCATGAACAATTATGGCGTCAAGATCAAGCATATCAGAAGCGACAACGGCACTGAATTCAAGAACACCGGACTTGATCTTTATCTCGATACAATGGGAATCACTCATGAGTTCTCCACTCCCTACACACCTCAGCAAAATGGCATCATAGAGCGCAAGAACACAACCTCATTGAGATGGCTCAAACGATGCTCGACGAATACAAGACACCAAGAAAGTTCTGGCCTAAAGCTATTGATACAGCATGTCACATCATCAACCGTGTTTACATCCATAAGCTTCTGAATAAAACATCCTATGAGCTCCTCACTGGCAAGAAGCCAAATGTCAGTTACTTCAGAGTATTTGGAGCTAGGTGCTGGCTCAAGGATCCCCATCACAAGTCAAAATTTGCACCTAAAGCTCACGAAGGCTTCATGCTCGGTTATAGAAAGGACTCGCACTCTTACAGAGTCTTCAACCTCTATCTCTACAAAATCGTTGAAAACTATGGACGTGCGGTTTGATGAAACCAATGGTTCACAAAGAGAGCTCCTGCCAAGTACACTAGACGAAGATTCACCCAGTGAATCTATCAAGCTAATGGGAACTGGTGAAATCATGCCTTCTGAAGCACAGCCTGAAGAGGAACTTATCATTTCCGCACCTAACCAACCTGAAAACAATGCTCAGCCTGAAGACAATCCTCCCAATGATGACAATGATCAGCAAGAGCAAAATCTTCATCCAGTTCATCCTCGTCTTGTTGAGAAGATAACTGATAGTATCAATGCACCTGGTCCACTTACTCGCTCAAGAGCAACACAGTTAGCAAATTTCTGTGGGCACTTTTCTTTTGTGTCAATATCAGAACCCAAGAAAGTTGCTGAAGCCTTTATGGAACCTGAATGGATTCAAGCTATGCAAGAAGAGCTTCAACAGTTCAAGCTGAACAATGTTTGGGAACTTGTCAAGCGTCCTGACCCTCGAAAGCATAACATAATTGGCACAAAATGGATATATCGAAACAAGCAAGATGAGCATGGTCAAGTCGTCAGAAACAAAGCACGTCTTGTGGCTCAAGGATATACTCAAGTTGAAGGAATTGACTTCGATGAAACATTTGCTCCTGTGGCTAGGCTTGAAGCTATTCGCATACTGCTAGCCTATGCAAATCATCACAACATCTTGCTATATCAAATGGATGTGAAGAGTGCATTTCTCAACGGCAAGATTGAAGAAGAAGTATATGTCGCACAACCTCCTGGCTTTGAAGATCCAAAACATCCTGATATGGTGTACAAGCTAAACAAAGCACTATATGGCCTCAAACAAGCTCCTCATGCCTGGTATGATACGATCAAAGACTTCCTGAAGAGCAAAGGCTTCAAACCTGGATCCCTCGATCCCACACTCTTCACGAAGACACATGATGGAGAACTGTTTGTGTGTCAAATCTACGTGGATGATATTATATTCGGCTGCACCAATCAGAAATACAGTGATGAGTTTGGATACATGATGCAAGAGCAATATCAGATGTCCATGATGGGAGAGCTGAAGTTCTTCCTTGGTCTTCAAATTCGTCAGCAAAGAAATGGCATCTTCATATCTCAAGAAAAATACCTCAAAGATCGTCTAAAGAAGTTTGGAATGCAAGATTGCAAAGGTTACACGACGCCAATGCCAGCCAAACACCATCTGGGTCCCGACGACAATGGTAAAGAGTTCGATCAAAAGGTATACCACTCCATGATTGGTTCTTTACTTTACCTATGTGCATCTAGGCTAGATATTATGCTTAGTGTTTGCATGTGTGCTCGATTCCAAGCGGCACCAAAGGAATCGCATCACTTAGCTATGAAGCGAATTCTTCGATATTTGGCTTACACCCCAACACTAGGATTATGGTATCCAAAGGGCTCAGAGTTTGATCTGGTTGGATTCTCGGATGTTGATTATGCTAGTGACAAGGTGGATCGCAAGTCTACATCAGGCACATGCCACTTTTTTGGACGATCACTTGTTTGTTGGTCTTCAAAGAAGCAGAACTGTGTATCACTCTCAACTTCTGAATCTGAATACATTGCTGCTGGATCTTGCTGCGGTCAGCTTCTATGGATGAAGGAAACTCTCAAGGACTATGGCATCAATCTGAAACAAGTACCTCTCTTCTGCGACAATGAAAGCGCCATCAAGATTGCCAACAACCCAGTTCAGCACTCGAAGGCAAAGCACATTGAAATTCGTCATCACTTCCTCAGAGATCATGTCATGAAGAAAGATATTGATATCATTCACGTCAACACTGAAGAGCAACTGGCAGATATTTTCACAAAGCCCTTGGGTGATAAAAGGTTTTGCAAGTTACGGTGTGAGCTAAATATCTTGGAATCCTCAAATGTCCTGTGATCAGGCACACATCCTAACACTTATGCATGTTGATGACTTAGATGTGCAACACACGAAGTAAAGTATATCTTCAATCAATGAAGACTTACATTCTGAGTGTGAATACATTAACGTGGAATTTGACTTCGGAGCGCCACGATAATTGTGCGCCGTGTCTGGGTCTAATACTTCCTATACGGTGAGTAACGCCACCACCAAATTTTTTTTGTTTGAAGTGTTTCACTCATGGCGCTACATTTGACATGTCTTCGCATTTGGTTTGTCTTCAAGTTTAATTTATCTTCATGATTATCTTCACTATGTTGATTTGATTGCTTTCTGTTATATATATACTAGCATTTTGTCCTCTACAACATTCACTTATAGCTATGTCTTCCTTGTTGAATCTTTTGAACTAAGTGAAGGTGATCGGACCCTAATCTCTCTATGCTTACTATCTCAAACTCTATCTGTCCAAATCATATGCATTCTATTGAAACTATCGAATGTCTTCTCTGCGTCCTTGTCAGCAGAAGACACAGAGACAAACATTAAGTCAATTTTAAATGCTCTATCCTTATTGCCTGAAATCCGGAGAAGCCGGAACGACCATCCGACAAACCTGGCGGGCGTGGGAACGTGGGACAACTCTGAGTATGTTGCATGCTTGCCACGTGCCCCTCAGATGTGAACCGCCAGGGTCACCTGCGTAATTGCGTTGTGCCGCACACTTCCTTATAAATACATGTCCCCTGCGGTAAACAAAACCTTCTTCCACCTCTCCACCTCGTCAAAACCCTAGCGCCACCGCTAGCTCTCGAAGACGCCGGCGACGAAGCGCTTAGCTGCTGCGACTTCTCCGACGCCGTACTCACGTCGGCCGCGGACATCGTCTTCTCCGCCGCCGCTGTAGGTGTCCTCCGTCGCCAAGTTAGGGCACGGTGGATTGAATTGCTCGGTCTCCTACTCTTCCCATCTAGCAGTTCCTCGCGTGGTAAATATAACTCTATTTTTACCGTCTTTTTGATCCTCAAAGATTCATCCTGTTTGCCAAAATAGGTTTCTGCCTATGCAATGTTAGATCTATCATGTCTGCATCTCATACTGCCTAGTATATTCACTTAAGCTTCACATCTAGTTAGATTCCTCACTTGTACTTATTCGCGGATTCGTACAAATCTGGAACCAACTCTCAACACATAAGTGAATGTCTTCATCATGAGGTCAATGTCTTCAAACTGATTTATCTTCATTATCTTTTGAGAATGCATATGACCTCTTCCCCTTCCCTCGCATCTCTAATGCCGTCATAGGTGCATGTCCGTGGGAGAATCCCTTGGTTCTCATAGTCTGCATTCGTTTGCAGAATTCTTACAGCATCACATTAACTCTCCCGAAGCCAGTTCCTATTTGTCCAGCAAGCGAAAGCCTTTGAAGCCTTTGAACGTGTTGAAGCCATTCAGTTTGAAATAAATGGCTGCAGAGAAATTAGTAAGGAAGGGTGGCAGACAGCGTCGTGGGGGAACGTCAAGAGATTTGCCTGATGACCTCTCAGAGCTTTACAAGACAGATCCAGAAGAGGATTACAATCAGCGCAAGACCCGAATCCAATGGATTCGAAGATATTGGGCAGAACAGTGGTACAAATACAGATTCATGACCCAGGAATATGCAGAGAAGAATGCTATCAAGTGACCATGGGGAGATATTTTGTACAGAAATCTCCACCCAGGTCTAGAGCTGAAGCCATTGAGCAAGGTTTCTATCCTTGCATGGTCCGTGGGCCACAACCAGCTGATGCCGACCCATCATCTTTACTCTGGTGTCGCGAAGACAATCTGTTCAAATGTAATTATCAGTTTGCAAAAGCCTCAGCAAAGAAGAACAAAGATTCTTTGGGGTTAGACTTCAATCCTGGTCCTCCTGCTCCCCGTGTTGATGGCACACGCGATGCAGAACCAAATATCATCAGACCCTTCTACAACCTTGATGGTATCATCACCCACATCTCTGTTCAAGGTGACAAAGTGGATCACTCTGATGATGATGCTGACACAGATGAAGCACAACTTGCCCCAAAACCACAGAAGCAGAAAAAGTCTAAAGCTTCAAGGACAGCTGCTCCACCTACAGTGTCATGTGCGAAGCCACTGGCCACTGCACCTCCTGAAGATAGTGTGCAGTCTGAAGATCTATCCTGTATCTCCAAGAAGAAGGAGAAGAAAAAGAAAATCGTCAAGAACACTGATCAGACCTTGACTCCTGCTGCCATTCTGCGAGAAGAGCCCATTGATCTGTCCAGCGATGATGATCTTGCAGATGACGCTCTTGAGCAACTGATCAAGAGCAAGGAAGAAGCAGAGATCTTCAATGATTTGCCTCTCTTTGATGTGGCAATCATCCATAACTTCATTGATGAGTGGTTTGACACCCCAAATCTCAGCTTTGAAGATCTGCAACTTCCCATTGGTCTCAGCGTCTCCTTCAATGGCGCCATTTCTTCTAAGCTAGCTCTTGCTCAGCGCATCGTTGAACTGAAGCACCAGATCGACTATGAGAAAGCTCAGTTCAAGAAGCATGTGGCAAAGCTCAGCGTGCAAGATGTCAGAAACTTCAAGATCATGCTGCACGAGCTCAAAGAAGCCTTTCTCAAGAAGCGCGAAGAAGCTAAAGGTTCTCGTGAGCGCATGAAGAGCCTGGCTGACAAGTGTGTGCAATCCTACAATGAGGCTGAGAAGCGCAAGGCTCTTGGTCATCCTGGCATCGACCCAAGAATGGCTGCAAAGAAGAAGAAGCCATCGACTGACCAATCTGCACCTTCAAGGTAGGAAGAGCCACGCATAGTCTTCCCAAGCAGCATGACTGGCTCGAAGCCAAAGGTCAAGTCAACAGCTTCAGAACTGAAGAAGACAAGGGCTGCTGAGGCTGAAGCCAGAAAAAGGAAAAATCCTGACGCTTCTGATGCAGCTCCCTCCAAGAAGAAGCGCAGAACCAAGAAGGATCGGGCTGCTCCCACAGAGCCCTTAGTTGTTGAACCTATCTCAATGGTTCGCCCTGCGTCTGAACACCAAGAACGACGGATGATTGTTCATGAGCCTGCTTCCACAAAGGCTCATGAAGCTGAAGACATTCCAGTAGTTGACCCCACCGCTGCTGAAGACATTGGTCACCATGACAATGTTGAAGATGATGAAGTTCTTCCTCAGATCGAACACAACTTGGTATCATTGCCTGTTCTCACGAACAGCGAACTCATCAGCATTGGTCGTCCTCTGACGCCAATTGCTCAGGATGCTTCGTGGGCTGATCACCCACAACAACAAGAAACTCCAAGTACCCCCCAACAACAACAAGTCACACCACCTGTGCAAGAAGAAGATGATGACTTTGAGGCTCAGCCAACTCCATCTCCAAAGGCGTCGCTAGCATTCCGCAGGCTTCGCAAAGGACCAAGGCCTCAAGTCCCTCTTCCGAGCGTTCCAGAGGGAGAAGTTCCTCACCAATCTGTTGCCCGTCAAGTGTTTCCAGATGCCACTCCCACTGTGAATGTCTTCGAGTCTAAAGCTAAAGCTGCTGAAGACAATCCAGCTGCATCAGCCGATGAAAAACAAGAAGATGAACATGTCCCTACTCCCCCTATTACCGAAGAAGTTGTTCCTCCTGTGAATGTGTCTGTGTCCGACCCTCCAGCTCATCAAGTGGAGGTTGAGAATCTTGAGGCTGCCACCACCAACACAAATGAAGACAAAGACGCAGTCATGGCTGAAGCAAATGTGGAGCCTGCACCGACCAGTGTGCCAGAAGTGAATGAAGCCAATGATGCATCTGCACCTGAAGCCTTTGTTGTGTAGCCTGACGCCACTGTTGATGCCACTGCTCCTGTTCCGCCACCAAGGACACACACTATAGAGCAAGCATTCAACTATGGCCAGCTTATCACTGTCAAATGGCCTGTTCTGACTCCTCTGCCTGCTGCTGGTCCTTAGTATGATTACCACGTTGACCACAGGCCCCAGGTTCAGAAGCCAATGCCAAGGTTGCCCAGGTTTCCAGGTACTACATCAGCACCCGGATCTTTTAATATCAATGGCTTCAAGGCACACAACACTTTCTTTGACATAGCCAAGAACCCCTACTCAAAGGCAAGAATATCTTCTGATTGGTTCTGGAGCTATCAGCAGCGCAGTTATTACTCATGCATTCTGTACAATCAAGGTCGGATTTTCCCACATATGCGTCTTGATACTGAAGCCATAACTGGTCTGCCCTGTTTGGAAGAAGCTCTGGACTGCTTCAGAGAATCTGGCTTGCTGCAGTTCGTCACAGATAAGGAGCACTAGAATGAAGAATTACTGCTCCAATTCTACGCCACTCTGCATATTCGTGGCTACAATAGGGATCCGAAGACTTGGGTCCTTGAGTGGATGACAGGCAATGTTCATCATGAAGCCAAAGCCTTTGATGTCATTGAGCTTACTGGCCTGCCCACTCCAGGTGATCTCTATGAACCTGGTTGTCAGCTTCACAATGATGCTATGGAAAGCATCTTCCACAAGCCTGAGCCCAATATGAGTCAGATGCTCAGCATGATGAAGCCTTTGCCTCCAGATGCTGAATACCCCAAGGAGTTCTTTGTTGAAGACCTTGAGTATCTGCCTCGCACCATCTATCACATTATCAGGCGAACTCTCTGGCCCATCAAAGGACATTCTCCACATGCCAAGCTGGAAGGCGCAATGAAGACTTTGGTCTTTTGAATTCTTCATGGCAAAAGCTTCAATGCACAAGACTTCTTTATCCGCCAACTTGCTGCATCAGGATCTGACGTATTTGGTCTAAAGTTCTATGCTCCCTGGATCATGCGTCTGATCATGCTCCACTCTGCCTTCAACTATCAACCCTCTGCACGCAATCATATCATCTTTTTGCCAGAAGCTGATTTGTCTGTTGAAGCCATATACCCAGAGCCTGCCAAGGAGCCTCTTAGTCTTCAGAATGCTGATCACCAAAGCTTCATGCAGAACATTGAAGGAGTTTAAGCTGTCGCTCGCGTCTATCCATTGGCTGGGATTACTCGCTTGCCTCATCATGCGCAAACCGAAGCTACTAAGAGCACGATTGCACAAAGGCCTAAGAAGCGCTCTCGCGTTCTCAATGACCGAGAGCTTCTAGTTGCCCTTCATCAAAAACAAGATAAGCATCATGACTGGCTGAAGCGCCAAATGCAAAGCCTCTTGGTGGACGTCAACAGAATTCGTAACCTTGCCACCAAAAATGCCTTTGTCGCTCATGAAACTTGTCGGCGATCATGGAAGAGTTTGACCCTGCTCAGTGCTGAAGCAGATCTTCAAGACGATGGCTTCACTGAAAAATTCAAGTTTGACTCCACTCCTCCTCGGAATATTGTCCTACGTCGAACTCCATCCCTTGAAGACTCTGACTATTCTTCCTCCGCGACAACTGTGAACGCCAGAGTGATCGATGATGAAGACGATGCTACTTCACCGCCCCCTACTTCTGCACGCCTAGACACTGCACCAAGTTCATCTGCACTGCCAAACAACACCGACGACCCTGCTGCTTCACCTACTCCTCGTGGGAACGAGTAGATACTCTATGTCTTCAAAACTTTTTGGTCATTACTGACAAAAGGGGGAGAAGCATATGAGTTTGATAGTCTTCAAGTGGGTCCATATGGGCAGTTTCTTTATATTTTGCCTAGTGTTTACAACTCTCGTTTTTGATACATTTGGTTCTTTGAGTTGTAACACTTAAACTTGATGGTCGTCTGCTACTTATTTGCTATTCTGTGATGCGATGATAAATTCCGCATGTACGATGATAACTTCCGCACATAGGTCATCTTGCAGACGTCCGTTTTTCATTATGCATGTCATTATGTTCATTATATCTTATCATGCATGATGAATTGTCGTCATAAGTTGAAGAGGATCTCCACAAGTACAACCTGCCATGTGCATTTGCATTCCAAAAGCAAATTACTTATATGCACATCTTCAGGGGGAGCCTTTGCCACTTATGAAGACAATACCCTATCCTTTACAATTTCACATACTTTATCCCCGTTGAAAACTTCAACCAGTTTGTCATCAATCACCAAAAAGGGGGAGATTGTAAGTGCATCTAGTGCCACCCCTAGTTGGTTTTGGAGTATTGATGACAAAGTTGGTTGAGGGACTAATGTGTTTTTGAGAATTGCAGGATAACACAGGTAGTGTCCCTCATTGATTCGGTTTACCTACCGGAGATGACCCCTAAAAATGTATGAAGACATTGACGACAATGGTGGTATGATAAGATATTCATATTGAAGACTATGACATGAGAAGACATTGATTGAAGACTATGGAGCGCGAAGACTTAGTCGTTTCGTTGTTTACTTTTCTTCTTTGTTGAGTCATAGGAACCACCGTACTGTTAAGTGGGGTCCAAGTGAATAAAGTCAGGATGACTGAAGTGATGCTCAACCAAAATCCTATGTCTTCAAGCGAAGACACTGAGAGCAAATCTTATCTAGAGCTAGATAAGTCAGCTTTGCTTGTAGCCTAAGTAAAGTTGCCGTGTGTGTTTGAAATCTGACCGTTGGAACACGTGCCCGTTCCTTAGTGACCGAGGGTCATTTTGGACATATCAGGTCGGGTTGCCTAGTGGCTATAAATAGCCCACCCCCTACACCATAAATTGGTGGCTGCTCAGAGTTAGTACACAGCTTTTGTCGTTTGAGAGCAACCCACCTTGAAGCCTTTGAGAGAGAGAAATCCTTGCGAGGACAAAGCCCAAACACCCAGAGCCAAAGAGTGTTAGGCATCACTGAAGTCTTTTTGTCTGTGTGACCTGAAGACTTATTACACTTGAGGACTGTGAATCCTCCAGCCGGTTAGGCATCGCGTTCTGAGCATCCAAGAGTCATTGTGGATTGCCGGTGAACGAAGTCTGTGAAGGTTTGGAAGTCTACCTTGAAGACTTACCAGAGTGATTGGGCGAGGACTGTGTGTCCTTAGCTCAAGGGGAATAAGGTGAAGACGAGGTCTTCTGAGTTGAATCTTAGCCTCCCTAACCAGACGTACAGTTGTCACAACAACTGGAACTGGTCCAGCAAATCATGTGTCTTCAACAAGTGACTGGTTCTATCCTCTCCCTTCCTTTATTTAGAGTTTGTCTTCGTGAAGTCATTGCCTGTTTGTTGTATCTGTTTGACTTCATTGCTTGACTACTATTGCCGTTTGGCTTCATACTATCTTCCATCCTGATCCTTACTACCTAGCTGCTATTAGTCTTCGTACACTCACGTTATTGCACACTTGACTATAGCTTGCTTAGTGTAGTTTATCCTCTGCTGCATTTCAATAGGTTCATTTCTATAGTTTGTCCTCGAAACTTCCATATTTTGAAGACTTTCATAAAAATCGCCTATTCACCCCCCCTCTAGTCGATAACTAGCACTTTCACCTTGCCGGCTAGGAATGTAACCCTTTCTACAAAGCCAGGCGCAGACCCTGAGCATAAATAAATGAAGTGCTGGCGCCCTAAGTTTTAGCATCCATGCTAGGTTGAGTCTCTCCCTCGGTTAGGGTTGATAGTGCTTAGTGGCGACTAACCCCTAGCATAGAGGTTGAGTGTGCATCTCTCCATTGCTTCCCGTCCTTCTTAGGTTCATAGGGTGCATGGACATTTCTGCTAAGCTGTTTAGAGGAAAGAGAACGGGCCGCCGCCTCGACCCCTGCAAGCCAAGGTTTCTGGGGGCTGCAGATCCAAAGGTCCGACCACGGCAAGCCAAGACTTCCGGGGGCTGCAACATCAGATAATTTTTTTTATTCCCCACTCCCTACTTCCATATGAAACTTGAACGTACGAGACTTCACTCACTCTTATACCATCATCCTCCCTTTTTCCCATGTCCAAAAAACCTTACTTTGGGCAGGGACTTGGTCATAGCGCGGTGGGAAGGGAACGGGCGAAGGGCCCAATCCTGTTTTGCCCCTACCTCCGTCATGGGAGTGAGTGTAATCAAGCTATAGAGCAGGAGGATGGCAAGGACTGTTGCCGGGTTACAATGTTTATCTTAAGATAACGAGGACTTGTTCCTTGGTGTGGCCCCTCCCACGCACAAAAGAAACCCGCAAACAACCTTCTTTTCATTCATACGTTGTTAACAAGTACAATTCATACGGAATGTATGCATGAGCGAGGGGATTACAAGGTCTAAATTCTACTAAGGCCCGTAGGCTTAAAAACTAAAAAAATATAAGTGCCCCGTGATCCCCGTTCTTGCCCTTTTCCTCCCAGGTGCGGCAGGTGAAGGCAAAAAGGGGGCGATGGGGAACACGCCGATGGAGAGCTTGACAAGGAAGGCCCTCGGCAGGGCTCGTGGCCAAGGGAGGGGCGACGCGGTCAGTCAGAGTCGGAGTCGGCATCTCCCCGCTTGGCGCCCTCATCATCGTTGTCACTGTCCTCCTCGTCACTTCCGCTTGAGGAGGAGTCTTCGTCATCGGAGGAGCTCTCCAGGCAACACTTTAGGCGAGTCCTAAAGTCCCCAAAGACCTTGACGGAGAGCAGGTCATTCTCCATTAATTTGAAGTAGAGAACAAGCCCCTCCGTCAGGCTATGGACACGAGCGAAGGTCTTCCATCCGTGACGAAGATGCATGACATGAGGGGCGAGAAAGTCGACATCAACCCGCGTGCCGCCATTCCCGCAGCCCCTCATATGCAACCTCAGAGTCTGTGGCAGATCGAGCTCCATCTTCCGAGCGAATGGAGCAGGGAGACGAAGATGACGGTGCACTGGCCGGTGCAGCCTAATGAAGAACTCGCGGGGCTGGTCCCCGATGTAGCACTCCATTGGGGGAAGGACCACTGGCGGAGGCGAGGCTGGTGCACCGCCACGTCCTCCTCTTCCCCGAGCGCCATGGCAATCTCGGCTTCGGCCCCTCCCCCTTCCTCTCGTGGCCGGCTCTGGCGCCACGAGCTCATGGGAAGGAGGGGCGCGCTGTCGAGCGGAGACCCTCGTCGCCACCGTCGAAGTGCCGGCGCGCCCTCTCGCCATAGCAGAAGAAAGAAAGGAGCCGAGGTGGAAAGAGATGGATGATGAAAGATTGAGGGGTGCCATCCCCCTCCCCTTCTTATAAAGGGGCGGGGTCGGGGCTCGGCCGCCCCACTCAACCAATCCGGCCATCAGGGGCGCAGGGAATCGAGACCGACCCGCTGCTCCAATCAGCGGCGACCCGGTTTCCCGCCTCGTCATTTCAGGCTCATGCCCCCCCCCCCCCGCATCCGCCGCCTACCATCTTCGAGGCATGGGGGACACGTGGAGAGCAAGTAGAAATCAAGGGGACGAGTGAGGCGACCGTTTTCCACCCCGTGATCGTAGGGCACGGGCGCCTTGAAGGCCACGACTCGAGTCCACTCAGTAAATGAGCCGCGCCCCTGCGTTTTCCTCTTTTTATGGGGAAGGCGCGAGCTGCCTCTTTACCATGATGTGACGCATGTGGGCAGGAACCGCCTCACGCATGACCCCCACGTCACGCACGACCCTCCACATCGCGCATTCAACGTGGGTCGTGGGGAAGCGCAGCGAGCAAAGGAATTACCGTAGTAAAACACCGCCCCGCGTGCCCGCGCACCGTTCTAGGCCTGGCCCAACAACATGTTGAGCTTATTTGTGGCCCAGGCCCGGGGGCTCCTGTCGGTGTACAAAAGTAGGGGCTCTCCTTTCTACCCCTCTACTTGTGCACAGGCAGTCACAGCCGTACCTGCGGCCACACTTAGCGGGGCAAAGGGAGGAAGCAGAAGCACAAGAATACAATAGACGCAAAGAGCAAGAGGGAGAGGTGGACTCCCCCGGCAAGACCCTTGCAGGGGCGGCCTCCGCAGCCCCAGGAAGAGCTTTGCCGGGGCAACTTGCCCAACGCCAGCAGAGCGCGCCACCCTTGAGCCCAAGGGTTCCAACACCATCAACCACATTGGAACCAAGGCTCGGGAGGCACCTCCATGGTGGCATGCAGATCTTTCTGAAGATCATAAGCACACAAGATCAGATGAGGACCAGAAGACGACGATCCTCGGCAAGATCCTTGCCAAGGAAATCCACGAGACCCCCGGCAAGATCCTTGCCGGGGACGACCGCGATGCCACGGCAAGACCCTTGACGGGGCCCCGGCAATGCCCTTGCCAAGGACACCTGCGGGGCCACAGCCAGGCCCACGTCTACCAAGACTCCACCGCCGTTCCCATACATCTGCCAGCCCAACCAGCCGGGGAGGCAGCTGCGTGGCACGCGCGGCCTCCAGGCCAACTCAGCAAGCACCTACGTGGTGGCATGCAGATCTTCGTGAAGACTCTACCACCGCACTAGCTCAGCAGCCAGCCAACGTGGCACTACAACGCCTCATCAGCTCGGACGCGCGTGGGAGCCAGGCGAGGCGGCGATAGCTGGGACGAGTGTCGATGTCAAAACCAGCGGATCTCGGGTAGGGGTCCCAAACTGTGCATCTAGGATCGATGGTAACAAGAGACGGGGGACATGATATTTACCCAGGTTCGGGCCCTCCCTATGGAGGTAATACCCTACTTCCTGCTTGATTGATCTTGATGAATATGAGTGTTACAAGAGTTGATCTACCACGAGATCGTAATGGCTAAACCCTAAAGCCTAGTCTGTATGACTATGGTAATGAGTGTGTCCTTTCTGGACTAACCCCTCCAGTTTATATCAACACCGGGGGGATCTAGGGTTTACATAGAGTCGGTTACATAAGAAGGAATCTTCATAGTCTGTCGTCAAGCTTGCCTTCCATGCCAAGTAGAGTCCAATCCGGACACGGGTACAGTCTTCGGCCTTCACGTCTTCACAACCCATCAGTCCGGCCCATGGATAACAGGTCGGACGCCCGAGGACCCCTTAGTCCAGGACTCCCTCAGTAGCCCCTGAATCTGACTTCAATGACGAGGAGTCCGGCGCGCAGATTGTCTTCGGCATTGCAAGGCGGGTTCCCCTTTCCGAACTCCAAGATAGTCTTCAGATGTAATGATTGTATCCGGACCTGTATACACAATTGCAGAGGATATAGTATTTCACGAGTTCAATCCATTAGCTACCTTTTGGTAATAAGACATCGTGCCTGCTCAGCCATTATTTTCGAACCGTTAGCTGGCCCGTCGTCCCACGTCTCGAGACGTTGTTTTATTGGCATGCCTTATCCAAGCGAAGATTGTGCCTCCCCATTTTTTAAGGGATTCCTGTCAACTCGGACGTGGGTAAGCCAACCCTCACTTGGGTACAACTCCTTGGAAACAAACAAGTTTTTGAGGCCTAGGAGGAGACGTTTGATATTTGCGGCCTTTATATAGGGGTACAGACCCGTCTTTTTCTTCCAAGCTTGCTTCTTCCTCAACCCCTGCTACCCCGAGTTCCAACACCCAGGTTCCGGTCGCCACAAGCCCCAATCATGTCCGGATCCAGCCGTCAAGGCCGGTGGGTAGCTTCTTCTATCACAGAGGGAGATATTGCCAAGCTTCGGGTGGCGAGGTATCTGATCGCAGAAATCCTCATCGACTTCCTGCCGAGGGGCAGGTTATTCCCACCCCCAGATCCGGCGAGAGGGTCGTGTTTGTGTCCCACTTCCTCTGTGGGTTAGGGTTTGCACTCAACCCCTTCATCCGAGGGCTCATGTTCTATTATGGGCTAGATTTCCATGATCTGGCCCCGGACTCTATTCTTCTTATCTCGGCGTTTATCGCCACGTGCGAAGCCTTCCTCCGAACTCCTCCGCATTTAGGCTTGTGGCTCAAGACCTTCGATGTGAGGCCGCAAGTGGTAGAGGGGGAGTAGGCCGAGTGCGGTGGTGCTACATTGATCACTCTTTATCCAATGTATTGGTTCATGAAGGAGGTGATGATGCAGCGAACCAGGCAATCGGACTATAGGGCGTTAACGCTTTCACTTAGCCATAGGAGTTTTATTGTGGGGCTACGACATAGCCCCTGGTATGTATGCGGCGTATGGTGCCTTACATATTTGATCTAAAAAAGATCCCTCGTGTGACACGGAGAATCGCTAAAGATTCCAAGAAGTCGTCAAGTGGTTAACCAGCTCACGCCGCATCATGACAGTCAGTTTTCAGCTTTCTCTACTGAGGTGCTCGTCCGGTTCAGACCAGGGCACAATTGCGGTAGTTCTCCCTTTACTACCCTAGCCGATAGAGCAGAACATAGGGTAGCAAGCACACGAGCCGGGAAACCCAACTATTGACCCAAGACAATGATTCGGAGCTGATGCATATAAGGCCAAACTTGTGACGCCGAAGTATGCTATAGAGCTATTCGGACTTTTATTGGCAACTCATTTGTTCCCACACCAAGCCCCTGGCAGGTTATGCTAGGGTATTTCTGTGAAATAACCGTCGGAGTCATATTTGTTCGGGAAACAATGCGGATGATTAGTTTGGATATTGTTTACTAGAAGCTGAGCGATATGCCAATGATTACTTATGATATATATATATATATATATATATATATATATATATATATATATATATATATATATATATATGACAGGGCTATTCTGTTACTAGTAACAGAATAATATTCTGTTACCCTATATAGAGAGCCGAATAGGTAAAAAAGCACACATCTAGCCTAGCCTAATCCGCGCCTCCCTCCGACGAACCCTGCCGCCTCCTCGCTCCCACGCCGGCCGCCGCCCTCCCCCGCGCTCCGGCCTCCTCCCTACCCCATTCTCCGGCCGCCTTCCTGCCCCACGCTTCGGCCACCTCCCTCCCCCGGGCTCCGGCCATCTCCCTCCCCCGCGCTCCGGCCTCATCCCTCCCCGCGCTCCGGACGCCTCCCTCTGAGATCCGGCCGCCTTCCCCCTGAGGTCCCATGGACGCCCGCCTCTACTCACCTAACCCCCGACCAACACGCCTCCGGTCACCTCCCCCGCCTCTGCCGCGATTTCAGCCACCTCCTTCCATAATCCCCAGCGTGCCTTCGATCCTGCCGTCCCCGGCGCCCAAACATCGGTGACGCTTCCTACCTGAGCCACGCCTCCGCTTCCTCCTATCAGTCTCGGTGACGCTCGTGCCCTCTCCCGGCACCTCGCCTCCTGCCGCTGAAGCGTAGCGGCCCAGCCCGGCGCGAGGCACTCGAGGCCCAGCACGTGCCATGAATCTTGCGCGTCGACCATCTCCGAGGGAGGCGCCGCGACCACTGCCTCCTACCTGCTGCAGCATGACATGCCTCGCGCAGCCCTCTGAGCTCGAGTCCCGTCACCGACCATCCGCTTTCGGCTTCGCTCACCTGCCCGTGCATGACAGAATCGAGCTTTTCCATGTTTTTGCAGTCCAACTTCAAGCTTCGCCTCCGGTCGCTCAATGAATCACGTGCAGGCCACCCCCGTGCTCCGCCCTATATTCAGTTCAGTTGTTAGCTCCTGTTCCACGTCCGACATCCCCCCTGTACTCCCTCAATCTCTCAAATTTGTTTGAAGCTGACTGTACTTATTCTGATGCTCTGGTTGACCTTATGCCTGCATCTGACTGTACTTGTTCTAATGCTCTGACTGACCTTGTGCATGCAGCTGAGTTGGACTGCCTCCTATTCAAATTCTTGCAACTTTCAATTATGTTTTGTTCGAAAGCTATTTACTGTAAAGTAGTATATGTGCTAGCATTTTAGTATAGCTTCCAAAGAAATGTGGTTCAAGTTCTTAATTTGTTTAGAAGAAGATAGGTCAGGAAATCTTGAATGGGAAGCTCATATGAGTGTGAATGGTTTGAGTAAATTGGTGACTGGTGGAGATCATTCATGTTGATTATTTTTGACAATAATGATAAGTCCACTAGAGAATTTGCGATAACTTTGTAAGTACAGAGATAATCTTTATATGGACACTTGGGCTATAAACATTTGCTATAGTTCACCTTCAATAACTTTGTAAGAAGATATATATCACCTAAATGTGATATGTAACTATGTATTGCAATCTGATCAATGGATGTGTATATTGTAGTCTCTGCATGCACAGTCGATATGTGTTCAGTCCAACCCCATGGCATCAGGGAGGTCGAGTTCGTCGCGAGCAGTAGTACATGGTTGTCGGCTTCAACTTTCTTCCACCAAGGTGCTTTCACTCGGTGATGCAAGGATTGTAATCTTCTCCCTCGTGAGCTCTCTCTCTCTCTCTCTCTCTCTCTCTCTCTCTCTGTCCGTGTTCATGTTCACTACTGCTTCAATTTCTTTGTGATGCAAATGTTGCCGGCGAACATACTTTGTGTAGAAAAAGGTTAAAAAAATCACGTTTTCTGGTTGTGAAATTTTCTAAATTTGATCTAGTCTAGCAGTTCAACATGTATTGTATCATCAAAACACACTCATATGTATTTTATATATGCATCAACCTATACAGTTCAGTACATCAGTTCATAATAAACAAAAACAAATGAAGATTAGTGCGTGTCCAACAAAAACAAATGAAGATCAGTGGTTTTGATTGCTGCTGGTTTTGTATCTCATGGTGGTTCACAGGTATAAGATGGGATTTTCATAGCTTTACATTGTTGTTTTGGTTTGTGGCACATAGATGCTTTTGAAAAATGTTCTGCACATGCTTTGTTGGATTCAGTTCCTCCCAAAAAAAAGCACTAAAGGAGGTTAAAAAAGCTTGGTTCTGCTTGCTTGTGTCATTTTTTCCTTCGTCGACAGAAAAACTAGTTCAACTACAAAATAATACATCAGTTCAAATGTCAGAAAAACATCAGTTCAAAAAAATAAATAAAAACAGCTTACGTATACGCCATCATGGAGCGCTTGCCTTCAAGATTTATCTCTTGTTCTTGTTTTTCCCTTTCCAGGTTTACGTTCTAGCATACCTTTTTTTCTTATCAATTACTCCCTCCGTAAAGAAATATAAGAGCGTTTAGATTGCTACTTTAGTGACCTAAATGATATTATATTTCTTTATAGAGGGGAATACCTCATCTATCCTTCCTTGTATATGGAGATGTGTGTATGTATACATGTGTTATGGAGAGAGAAGAACTTATCTGGTGGTGTGCGTGTGTGTGCTGCTGCATCCTCGTCCGGCCGGTCTAGTCCACACTCTCAGTACAACTTCTCTATGACCTCATGTTCACAAATCTTGTAGTACATTTTTTTAATAAAAATCTTGTAGTACTATGTAAAGCAAGCGTGGCCAACACATACTTTAGAAGTGATGCTAAAAACTGAGATGTCAAATTTAACATTCTATTATTTTCTTTTAGTTTTGGTGTCTGAATTTGTGGATATGTGAGCAGGCCCCAATATAGAGCTAGGCCTTATCAACGCAAATTTATTATGCACCTGATCCAAATTCTTCTGATGTTCTGGGCCTCTGGGGCATGGGTCCAATATATTAGTTTCTATGCTCCACTGGTTCTCTCCACCACGAGCCCCAGCGTGGATCACCCTCAGCGGCCAAATCTAGGCGCGCCCAGTCACTGCTCGTGAACCCCGCCTCCATCAACTCCACTTCACCGGAGTCGTCAGTGCGCAGGAGTATTGGTAGCAGGTTCTGGTCAGAGTTCGGACTATACCAAATGTCCAAATTACATGGTGTGGTCTTCTGTTCTTTCCGTTCATTTCAAGGTAACTGTAGCTGAACTTGTGTTGTGTTGATACTGAACTTGTGTTTTGGAGGATTCTAAATTGATGTGTATCCAACATTGGTGTTTAAACAATTCTTGGTCCATTGACTGTCTGAACTTGCAACCTTACTGCCTTGAACTATGGTCTAAAAAAACTGAACTCATGCAGGTACTTGGTGGTGCAGACTTGGTAGCGGTGATATTTTGGTTCGCTTAAGAGTTCACAAATGAAGATTTTGAACAGCAATCTCTAAATATTTTCTTGATCACTAAACAAGACCAATTTTAGCATGTTTCCTGAAATATTTTAGCATGTTTTATGTTTCCATCTACAAGTTCACACACTACTGTCTCGGACGTTCAAACATTTGTTTTCCTGATGTTCAGATATTATCATCTAGGAGGAATACATGTTGTAACTTCGAGAGAAAACGTTCATGTTGATTACTCCTGTCAAGTGTAAAAATTTCGCCAATATACAATCTATAAGTTCAATATCCAGTACATTAGTTTAGTAGTTGGTACTAACTACTCTAGTTTTTTTCTTGATGTACCTGTGGTGTCTAGTTTTTCTTTCAGTTCAATTTCTAAATTTCAGCCAGTTCAATCGTATTGTAGCTCCACTTTAGTCCACGTGGTTAATTGTTGGCTGGTGTGTGTGCAGGGTACCGTGACATTAAGTAGGCGCGAAGTGTATCACTCCAGCATGCCATGCTCCAGTGCATGTCAACGTCTTCTCCACTGCAATGGAAGCTGCAGATTTTGCTCCGCTCTACTTGCCTTGCTAGTGTTTGCTTTAATGCCTCAATGGTGCACTGTGCATCTTTTGCACTCTGAAGACAGAGCTTGATTAGTCTGTTTATACTATTAGTTCATGCAAACCTGGTTATATGATGTCTTTTTTTTCATTGTTACTCGATATCTCATTTTCCTGTTTTCTGTTATATTTTTCTAGGGAAGTTTCTTGTAATTATTAGTTCTTTGATTGTATGATGCAACCGCTTACTCGATGTCATTGTCATTGTTCTTGTAGTTGCATATATGGAAGTGTGTGCTTGGTTTGGTTCCATTTATCTTTCTCTCATGCCTGCCCTTTTGATCTTATAGGAATTGAGGCTTCGCCAAGGAACAAGACTGGTAACTAGCGCAAAGGAGACCATGTCGAGAGGTGGCACTGCTAGACTCTCTGATGTGTAGTTATGGCATAAAAAAGACGAAAAAATGGTGTCTTGTATGATTCCATAAGGTGTACGTAGCTAATCTTCCCATGTGGATCAGTACAACTTATGTACGGCCTTGAGTTCACAAATCTTATAGTAATCTTTGTAGCTCTTCGTAAAACTTCGTAAAGCAAGATTGGCCCTTTTTTTGTGAGCAACAATTCAAACAGAAATCTGTTGTATCAGTTCTTGTGATAGATAGAAGAATGTTCACTAGCCAAAAGGTTAAAGAAGTCTACCTAATAATTTGCAAATCTTAAAGATAATGATCAGTTCGAATTAAAAAATGGTTTGCATTAAAAACAAATGAACGGATCAAATTAAAAACAATGATCAGTTTGAATTAAAAAATCTAAATTAAAAACAATGATCAATTTGGATTAAAAATAAATAAATGATCAGTTCAAACAAGAAACAGTTATCAGTTTGAATTAAAAATATGAAAGAAAAAACCGTTTCCAAGAAATAGAAATGCGGAAGTGTGAAGTGCAAATAATGACATGTCCGATCTTTTAGCAACGACTGAATGCAAAAAATCCAGGAAATTCAAAACCCCACAAAAACTCATATGTAAAAGTTCAAGTCACAAAGCGAGAGAAGTACAAAACACCGTTGCAAAAAAAGAGTTAAAAAAATAAACACACAAAACATTTTCTTTTTGAAAAAATATCATTTAGTTCAACGATATAAACCATACAAGTTCAAGGACGATGATAACATAAGCCGTTGAAAAGTATGAGGATAACCATACTGAAAAAACAGAATAAAGTCCAATCTGTGAAAATAGCTCAGTACACACACATAGATCAATACAAACTATCTAGTACCGTAAGTACCATAAATTAAAAATTAAAAATTAAAAATTGCATCAGACCTGACTCAAGGGACAATAAATTTGCAAAAAAAAAATTGTAGCAGTACAAATTTGGAGGAAAAAAGCAATTTCATAAATGGAAAAAACTAGAAGTTCACAACTACAAAAGTCGTATGTTCAAACATGATGTCTCAGATAAGTTTGGGAAAAAGCTCAAACAAAATAAAACCAACGAAAATTCAAATGGTAAAAGTTCAAGTCGCAGAACGCGAGAAGTCCAAAACATCGTTGTAAAAAAATTGAGTTGAAAAAAAGAAACACACAAAATATTTTCTTTTAAAAAAACATCATTCAGTTCAATGATATAAACCATGCAAGTTCGAGGACTATGATACCGTAGATCATTGAAAAGTTACGAGGAAAAGCCGTACCAAAAAAAAGAGTAAAGTCTAGTCTGCGAAAACACACTCAGTACAAACACATACACGGACATTAGTTCAAGTACTTTTTTTCGGAACCATTCAAAATTACTCTGTAAAAAATATATCCTCAGTACAAACACACACAGGGATCAGTACGAATACTCTGTTTTTTCTGACGGGAAAACAACACGAAGGGTCTCACCACATTTCAAATTAGTCTTCATCAGTTGCGAATTGAAGAAAACATTCAAAAATGACTAAGATTCACATTTTCAATAGCTTTGCGTAGACGTTAAACTGAAATGTTTGGCCTCTTCGAAAGTTTCGCATTTGACAATTCTTTATGAAATTTTGTTGCACACCTACCGCGAAAGTTTCCCAAAATATGAGCTGCCATTTTATAGCTCGTATGGTGCTCAGTCTCATGTCAAAATACAGTAGTAAGTAACTATCGTTAGCGCTAGATCAAATACTACTATAGTAGCTCCACCAGCAACAATATAGTGCAGGATAATTAATTAGCCACGTAATCTCCTCAGCTCCACCGGCGACTGAGGTAGATGAGTATATCTATGAATGAAACGCGCCTATGGCTTACATTGCTTTGCATAAAGTCAGAGCTTGAACCTAAAAAATTCTCACTGTACGCTCCTAGTCAACTTCGGATGAGTCCAGGTCCAGCTCCATACAGAGCGCTTTGAAAAGGTTCCGCCTGCGGAGTAGTAGGCCTGCCTGCCAATCCTCCCTCCCAGATCAATATTCATCGCTGCCATCACGGCTGAATAAATCAAAGAATGTTCAAACTAGGAGCCACAGTTCATTCGATCCCCAGTCTCTAGTGTCGGATCAGATCCCATCGATCGCCCGCACTGTGTTGAAAGCAAGAAATCCTTCCCCGACCAGTCAAAGCTTGTTGGATTCGATTGATTCGACAAGTCGCGGCAAAAAGACAGGGCGATTTGATTCATTTCGTTTCAAGGCGCAAACACGAAGCAGCGGAGCCTCTCGCCGGCCTGACCGCCCCCTCCCACTCCGGCGGGACCCGCCACCGCCCTCTGCCTTTCCCTGCCCAAGATGGTAAGGCAAACGAAATCAGTTGAGTGGTCACTCAATCCTTTCGACTTGCAGGTGGTAGCTGCTCCGTCCGTGCTGCTGGCGCTAAGGCGGACGCCGGCGACGCGCGTGGCCGCCGTCTTCTCCGGCCAGCTCCGCGCGTGCTCTTGGGGCGGGCTGCGCCCTCTACGGACGGAGCTCGCCGCTGCCCTCCTTGCCCCGGCGCCACTCGCTGCAGGCCGCCTCTGCTCCAGCCTCGCGCATGTACGCACCCACGCCATACTTCTCTCCACCATACGAGCTCGAGCAGTGCCGTCGCCGTCGCCCATGCCCCGGCGGCCATCGCCACGCCTAGGGTAGGGCATAAGTTGCCGGGAGGGCTCGGCCAGAAGCAGCTCGGTCAACGGCTGAGTGGCCGGCTGAACGGGAAGAGAGCAGGAGAGGGCTCTTATTTGCACTTTTAATACAACACGATCAGTTCAACGAAATGACATAATCCGTACAACCGACCAAATTCATCAGTTCAAAAAGGGTAACAGAATGTTACCATCGGTCCCTATAAGGTCGAAGACCACAAAACTCCCCGGCCCGCCCCACCCTACCCACGCGCGGCCGCCGCCGTCCGACCACCCCACCCTACCCACGCGCCTCCGTCGCGAACCCGCCGCCTCCCTCAATCACACACCGATGCCCTCTCCCTCCGCTCCGGCCGCCGCCTTCTCCCCGCGCTCCGGCCTGCAGCAACGGCCTTCTCTCTCCCGTGCTCCGGCCCTCTCTTTCCGAGCGCTCCGGCCTCCTCCCTCTCCCGAGCTTTGGCCTCCTCTCTCCCCGCGCTCCGGCCTCCTCCCTCCCCGCGCTCCAGCCTCCTCCCTCCCCGCGCTCCGGCCTCCTCGCACTCCTCGGTCTAGTCGCCTTGCTCCTGTGGTCTGGTCGCCTTCGTCACCGCGCTCCGTCCGCCTTTCTCCTCAAGGTCCGGCCACCTCCCCCTTTCCCTAAGGCCCCACGGCTGCATCGCCGCCGCCCAACCGCTCGGTCCACAAGCTAGGGATCTGGGCCGCCCTCCTCGCCGTGGTGGCCATGCTGGCCGTCGGCGACATAAGCGGGGTGGAGATTTTTAAAGCTTATCTGGTATATTTTCTGTCTGCCCTGCAGCAGTTCTTCAGTGCGCATAAAAAAGACCAGCAGTTCAATTACTAAAAATACTAAATTCATTTTTCAGTTCAATTCAATTGACAAATTTAGATCAGTCCAAATCCTTGTTATAATTCTTGTTCAAATTCTTATTACGCAGTGCCTGCATGCTGATCCATCTACAAGTAGACAACAATTGCAGGACCTGCGCAAAACACTCGGTAAGATAGCATTCCTTCTGTCCCAGTTTTATGAAGGCCAGCAAAAGCTCATCAATCCCTAAAAAAATCACATTTTAGGTGCTTGCCGACGCTAGCCTTGAGTTGTAAGCGACTACTATAACTACGTCAACTACAAAAATTGCAGCGAGCATGGGTGTAGAAACTTCGAGTACGGCACCCTGCTTCAGCTCCGCACCAGGCAGAAGCGCCGCATGGAGCAGCTGCCTTCTGCTCCCATACCTGTCAATGCTTTAGATTTCCATATATGAATATAAATGTATGTGTAGTCTCCATAGTAAGGAAAATGCAGACTTGTTCAGTCACGTGATGTGTAGTTGCTGTTTGGAATTCATGCATGTTCTGGTTCATGCTGAAATTATGTCGTGAAAAGAACTCATCCCATCTACTTTCATGACGGGCAACCACTTTATTTGAGTGGATAGCTCTGAGTTCTGACTTGCATTCATAGTTCTAAGTTCTGTAGTTCTTCAATTTCTTAGTCGTACAGTGGTATGATCCCCTTAACTCATGGCTCCTTTCTTTCCATGTTACTGGTGTGTCATCATTTGCATTTGTCAGTGCCACTAAAGGACATA
This sequence comes from Aegilops umbellulata, assembly GCA_032464435.1. Lineage (NCBI taxonomy): Eukaryota > Viridiplantae > Streptophyta > Magnoliopsida > Poales > Poaceae > Aegilops > Aegilops umbellulata. Next base: position 273,893,512 of record CP136055.1, read on the forward strand.
CCCAGTGCATAGAAGCTCCCACACAAGGTGGGGTCTGGGGAGGGATTATAGGAACCTAGTCTTACCCCTGCAAAGTGCAATGCAGAGAGGCTGGTTCGAACCCAGGACCTACATAATTTGCAATGTCGTTCTACTTCATAACTAAGACATAAAAAGTTGAGATTCAGAAGACACGTTCGGCCAGAGCTGAAGGGAAAAGGCATGTCGATGGTGTTCTATCTTCTATCCTATATCTATCTTGGTTTCTCTTTGTTTAATTACTTTGTAATTATTTCAATTTTGGTTAAGTCTTTTCTATGATATATCTGTTGTAAATTGTAGGTACCGAGGCAAAATTCATAGTTGTAGTTGTCTGCAATTTAATATGGCAAAAGGTCAGAAGATTGTCCTTCCAGCGCGTTGTGGCCACCTCCCCGTAGCACCGCCTTCATCCAGCGCGCCGCCCCACTTCCCCACAGCGTGCCGCCGCAGGCGTAACCCTACATCACACATTGAGAAATGGTGGCGCGCGGGGTGTGAGGCAGCGTCTTGTCACCATTTTTGTAGGTTGCCGCAAAAATAAGATGCACAAGTTCATCTTTTGTATGCTTTTCAGTACATCTACTTCCCAATGGTGAGTCCGATTTCCTTTGTGTTTCCATCTTCATATAGCACAAACAATTGCTTGTGGCTATGCTTGAGAATGAGTACCGTATTGTCACTTGGTTAACCAATTTTATAATGAAGATGTGTTGTTTGAGGTTGTTTGAAACAAACTATGCAAAAATTGAAAGTGTCAAAGTCCACCTTGCAAAACAACATCAGTTATCTTCAATTCAAGTACATAAGAAAACATAAGTCCACTCTGTAAAAACAACAGTAGATGCAGGAAGTTCAGTTTTGCTATATGCGATTGGTAATGCAGATGTGTTCTTTTGTGGTGGAGATTTTGGGAGTAAACTATGCAAACAATTTAAAAGTACTCAAGTCCAACATGCAAACCAGTAGCAGTTCTATAGTGCAACATGCATCAAATTCAAAAAATAGCAAACCTGGCTTGAAACAAATTCACATCTGGTTGTTTATTTCATAGCTCATCGTTTCTAATATAAGCCAATGCTTCTATTATAATATAGTTGTTTATTCTGTAGCTCGCTTTTTCTAATATAATGTTAAAAGTCCACTAGATGAAAATTTCTCTGTTTTAGCTATATCAGTACTAGTGCTCATCGGTACAACAAAGTAGCAGTAGGGATCAGTACAACTTACAAAGTACTAGTCGATACCGATTTGCAGCAGTGTAGTTTGTACCGATTTTCAAGATAGCTCTGTATAGTATTGGTCAGTCATTTCGTTAAACTGCCTCGGTTGGCAGCCTGAACGGACTGGGCGTGGTGGCTGTGAACGGCCCCGGACTAGAGCAGAGGGCGTTCAGGACCTGCGTAATGGCTGGGTGGCTGTGAAAGACCACGCAGGCTCCGTGCTCCATCTCCTGGGTAACGGCGATGATGCCCAAGCCTAACAACAGCAACAATGCGTTGGGAGATGGCGTTTACCTGTGCGGCAGCAAGGATGATAGTGATGACACCTATAGAATTGTTTTCTGTGTTGCTACATTATCAGTCCAAAGGGTGGTGAAGATGCAGTCTTGGGTGTGTAGATGACGCGGTGTGTGTCAGGTTGTGTGTGCGTGCGTGCTAATTGGTGGTTGTGTGTGTGTGTGTGCAGGGTATGTCCAACGACAATGAGTAGGCGGCAAGTGTACTGGTGAGCAGCGACAGAGGCATGAGGCAGTTGAGTAGGTGTGTGCGGTGAGCAGCTACAGAACTGATTCTGACACTGGAATATTAGTCCCACACAGCCTCTCAAGACCTTGTCATTGTCTCTGAACCTGGTGGTCTTCGTGGCCCTGCTTGAACCTTCATTGCTCAGGCCGTTTATCGCCTCCACCCCGAGGCCGTTCGACGATGCAGCACTCAAGCCGTTCACCCTTACCACCACAAGCCGTTCACCTCCGCCACACGAGGCAGTGCGACGACGCAGCAATCAGGCCGTTCACCTCTGACACCGCAAACCATTCTTTTTTTCTTCAGTGTGTATTCTAGCGTGAGTTCTGTGTGTATTTTTGTTCTCTTTTCTTCGGTCCACAAGAAGAAAAAATGTCAGTTCATGAATAGAGAATGTTTGTATTAAACTTAATATTAGTTCATGTGTATTCTAACTTCAGTCCATGGAAAGACACAGAATAGTTGGTGTGTGTGCAGAAACATCGTTAGTTCAAATTTTAAAATTCTGTAAGTTTAGGTATATCACCTGAATAAGTAATGATTTGCAACGAGTTTGTTTAGTGTCAGTTCTGATTCAAGTCCCCTGTTCTTCCTAGCCCACATGGTGCTTATGTTAATTATATGGACATGTGCATTACCAACATTTATAATGGTGCAGTGCACGTATTTAAATTTTTTATATATTTACCAAACGGAAATTATCATTCCCAAAAACCTACAAAAAAGCATCAATTTATATTGATACTTGTTCTAGTCCTTATGTTACAACAGTGCAATGGCAAAAAAAATCATCAGTTCAACAACATGGACATGCTAATGTTGTAGTAATCTCGTGCGTGGCCACAAGTTCGAAAATGAAGAAAACAAATTGGATGCGAAAAAATAAGAAAAATAAAAATCCAAAAAAAAGTCACTTCTATAAGTTCAAGTGCTCATCAAACATAAGTAAAAAATTGTGAGTTCGTATATGGAAATGTCATGTATTACTAGAGTATAAGTTGAAAAAATAGAACATAGTTAGTTTGTTCTAGGGAATTCAAAGAAAATTTTAAGACAAAAATATATTTATTAGGAACAAAATTCAGTCAATTCACCTACATAAACTGTGCAAGTTCGGTGATGATATCACCATCAGTTCGGACGAGAAAACAAAATTATCACTAAAACCCCAAAAGTTTCGCTTCTATAAGTTCAAGTGCTCATCCCACATGGTTCAAAAAACCTGGTTGGAGAAGTCCGCCGTTCATTTCGGGAGTCCCAAAAAATAATAAAATCGAGAAAAAGTTCAACATAACAATTCAGTCAGTTCAACGGATATAAGCCATTCAGGCTCGGTGACGATGACACCGACAAATTGTATGACAAAAAATGTAAAGGTAAAAAAAAAGCCCAACATCACAAATTCAGTCAGTTCAACGGATATAAGCCATTCAAGCTCGGAGACAATGACATCGACAAAATTGTACGGTAAAAAAATGTAAAGGTAAAAAGTAAAAAAAGTCAAAGACTACTGCGAGGTATTAAGGGGGTGGGCGGTCAATCAGTCCAAGGTCTGACTGTAGAAAAGTTCAAACTCTTTAGGTGAAATAGTTCGAAGGATAAAAAAATGGTTGGGAAAATCAATTCACATTTTTTTTGTTGTTTATTAAAAATGTTGCCCCCTCCCCCCCCACAACCATCTCACACCCTGCACCTACCCCATGGCCACAGGAACACAAAGAGTTCAAAAATTAAGGAAAACAAAAAATATTAAACATTTTTTACTGTTTGGAACAATATGCTGCCAGATTTATTTGAAAAAAATAACACACAAAAAAGAAGGATAAATGACATGCATAAAAATGAGTTGAGCTCATTAGTTAAAATAGGCCCATACGCTAGAAGAACTATAATAAAGAAAGCGACATGGCCCATCTTTTCGGCTCAGCCTTCCCTGTGCAAATTGGCAGTCTGGCCAAATTTGTAGAAAACTACAGACCAGTGAACATCCGCTTCTAGTAAAAGACAAAGTTCGACTAGTTTTGTTTCTTCAATAATCACAAGCAACGACGCAAACGAGGATTGATTATGTTTGTTCCAGCCGTGAAAAATCTCAGATCATTGCACATGGATATTATATATGCTCTACATATGCGAGTTCGCCCTGAATGACCAAAACAGGCTAGTGAACCACGGCTTCATCGTAAAGCCACTGCCGTCAATGCTCAGCTGGAAAAGTCTGCGCCATGTCCCACATCAAAATATTGTCTCTCGATGGGACCGCAGAGTAGAGTGGATCGTATTTGGACGGCCCCTGTCCACATGTCGTAAAAATCAGACGCGAGCTCCCATGGCGCATATGCCACCGCCATCGATTCACATCGGCATCCAACCTCCGGCTACGTCGAGACCAAAATAATAATGCCAAAAGCTTTCTCACACACTCAATCGAAGCTGTGCCTAACGGATTTGACAATGATGCTTCATATAAAAAGATGGACAACGCGGCCATTGGCAGCGGAGCTGAGCTCCAACGAACTCCATTCGACGAGAGCAATAGTCAAAGCCACTGTTACCCCGGTCAAATTAGGTAGCCTGTGATTCCCAACAACGACCCTCAAGACCCTCCTGCTGTCGTCAACGAAGACCAACTCCACGGGCGGACATGTGAGCACGGCGGCGCACCCAACGATGACTGGAACAGAGGCAGGCCTCCTTCACCGCCCGACAGCTATATTGCCAGAACCGCGGAGTCTAGTCTTCGCCGCCCGACAGCTATATTGCCAGACCTGCGGAGTCTGGTGCAGATCACCTTTGTGTCCTCTGGACATACGGGAGCACGCCGGAGAACCACGACGAGTGCGCCCCGGTACGGTACCAACACTTCCGTAAAGAAGAATTCATAAGGTCGAAGCGGGATAAAAATACAGTTCAACTACAGATAAACGGTCAGTACAATAAGAGTAATAGAATATTATTCTGTTACACGAAACAGAATAGCCCAGATGTATATATATATAGGGCTAGACTATTCTGTTACCTATTATTCTGTTATCCCTCGCCGCTAATAGGAGCGACGCACGACTCGATGTCCCGAATCCAGCCCACCGGCCCGAACCAGTACACACGACCGACCATGCCCGAACCCACCCACCTCCCTCCCGATCCCAAATCCTCTAGCGCGCCGCCACCCCTTACCTCGCCGCCCTGCCACACCTTGCTCCATCGCCGCGCCCTCCAGCTCTCGCCGACGCGGCGCCCCTTCTAGCTCTCGCCGACGCGGCGCCCCTTCTAGCTCCTGCCGACGCGGTGCCCCTTCTAGCTCCCGCCGACGCGGCGCCCCTTCTAGCTCTCGTCGACGCGCCGCCCCCTTCCACCTCCCGTCCACGCGCCGCGCCTCCCCCACCTCCTGGCCATGCGCCTCCCCCAAGTCCCGGCGATACGCCTTCCCACCTCCCGGCAACGCGCGACGCCTACTCCGGTGACGCGCCGCACCCCCACTCCATGGCGACACCCCTCGTCGTTCCTCCTGACGACGCGAACCACGACCGGTGATGCAGATCCCTCCACCACCCCCCAGCACCGGCAACTCCCTCCACCGGATGCTGGTCGCGTCCATCCACCCGCCTCCCTCCGTCCGCGACCCTTCTCCTGTCCGTCCGCGATCCTTCTCCTTGTCCGGCCGCTCCCTTCACTCCCTCCACCGCGCTCCGCCTACCGTATACCACCATCGAGCGCGTAGGCCGCCCAGGCTAACAAGCCACCATGCTCTCCACAGAACAGGCCCCCGCTGGATCTCCACCACCGGGTAGCCTGAGCAGCTCCGGGTGGTCAGCTCGTCCTGGATCCAGGTGGTGGTCGCGGGTAGGATACATCTAGCTCAAGGGAGGGGTCGCCGGTTTTGTGAAGTTCAAGTTTCAAAGTTCTGCAAGTCCAGTGAAAAAATCTGTAAGCTTCGTGCGTGTGCTGCTACAAATCTGAACTTATTGTCCACGCATACTAGTACCGATGAATATCGAGTTGATGAAAATGTACTATTACATGATATCCCACTAAGAAGTTGCTCAAATTAAAATGTGTTATCTGATCCCTTCCTAATTTTGCTACTTGAGTGCATTTTATTTTGTGATTTTCAGTCCTTTTTAAATTCAGGTGATTTTCTGCCATGGGAAGAAATGCTGAAATATCATCATCATAACGAACTATCATCTATTTTATTTCCCGAAACACAAACTGTTGGGGAACGTTGCAGAAAATTAAAATTTTTCCTACGGTTTCACCAAGATCCATCTATGAGTTCATCTAGCAACGAGTCATGGGAGAGAGAGATTGCATCTACATACCACTTTGTAGATCGCGAGCGGAAGCGTTCAACGAACGGGGATGAAGTAGTCGTACACACCGTGATCCAAATCACCGGAGATCCTAGCACCGAAAGCACGGCACCTCCGCGTTCAACACACGTACGGTCAGCGTAACGTCTCCTTCTTCTTGATCCAGCAAGGCAAAGGAGAGGTTGGGGAAGAAGACTCCAGCAGCAGCACGACGGCGTGGTGATGGTGGAGCCGCAGTACTCCGACAGGGCTTCGCCGAGCTCTTACGGAGGAGGAGGAGGAGGTGTTGGAGAGGGAGAGGGAGGCGCCAGGGCATAGGGTGTTCAGCCCCCCTCCCCCCTTTATATAACTCCTTGGGGGGGGGGGCGCCGGCCCTAGGAGATGGAATCTCCTAGGGGGGGCGGCGACCAGGAAGGGGGGCTTGCCCCCCAAGCAAGGGGGGCGCCCCCTTTAGGGTTTCCCCCCCAAACCCTAGGCGCATGGGCCCTTGGGGGGGTTGGCGCACCAGCCCACTATGGGCTAGTTCCCTCCCTCATACGGCCCATGGGGCCCTCCGGGATAGGTGGCCCCACCCGGTGGACCCCCCGGGACCCTCCGGTGGTCCCGGTACAATACCGATAACCCCGAAACTTGTCCCGATGTCCGTATGATGACTTTCCATATATAAATCTTTACCTCTGGACCATTCCGAAACTCCTCGTGATGTCCGGGATCTCATCCGAGACTCCGAACAACATTCGGGTTACTGCATATACATATCTTCACAACCCTAGCGTCACCGAACCTTAAGTGTGTAGACCCTACGGGTTCGGGAGACATGCAGACATGACCGAGATGGCTCTCGGGCAATAACCAACAGCGGGATCTGGATACCCATGTTGGCTCCCACATGCTCCACGATGATCTCATCGAATGAACCACGATGTCGAGGATTCAATTAATCCCGTATACGATTCCCTTTGTCAATCGGTATTTTACTTGCCCGAGATTCGATCGTCGGTATCCCAATACCTCGTTCAATCTCGTTACCGGCAAGTCACTTTTCTCGTACCGTAATGCATGATCCCGTGATCAAACACTTTGATCACACTGAGCTCATTATGATGATGCATTACCGAGAGGGCCCGGTGATACCTCTCCGTCAAGCGGAGTGACAAATCCCAGTCTCGATCCATGTCAACCCAACAGACACTTTCAGAGATACCCGTAGTATACCTTTATAGTCACCCAGTTACGTTGTGACGTTTGGCACACCCAAAGCACTCCTACGGTATCCGGGAGTTACATGATCTCATGGTCTAAGGAAAGGATACTTGACATTGGAAAACTCTAGCAAACGAACTATGCGATCTTATGCTATGTTAAGATTGGGTCTTGTCCATCACATCATTCTCCTAATGATGTGATCCCGTTATCGATGACATCCAATGTCCATAGTCAGGAAACCATGACTATCTGTCGATCAACGAGCTAGTCAACTAGAGGCTCACTAGGGACACATTGTTGTCTGTTATTCACACATGTATTACGATTTCCGGATAACACAATTATAGCACGAATAAAGACAATTATCATGAATAAGGAAATATAATAATAATTCTTTTATTATTGCCTCTAGGGCATATTTCCAACAGTCTCCCACTTGCACTAGAGTCAATAATCTAGTTACATTGTGATGAATCGAACACCCATAGAGTTCTGGTGCTGATCATGTTTTGCCTTAGGGAGAGGTTTAGTCAACGGATCTGCGACATTCAGATCCGTGTGCACTTTACAAATTTCTATGTCTCCATCTTGAACATTTTCACGAATGGAGTTGAAGCGACGCTTGATGTGCCTAGTCTTCTTGTGAAACTTGGGCTCCTTTGCAAGTGCAATAGCTCCAGTGTTGTCACAGAAGAGCTTGATTGGCCCCGACGCATTGGGTATGACTCCGAGGTCGGTGATGAACTCCTTCACCCAAATTGCTTCATGTGTTGCCTCCGAGGCTGCCATGTACTCCGCTTCACATGTAGATCCCGCCACGACGCTTTGCTTGCAACTGCACCAGCTTACTGCCCCACCATTCAAAACATACACGTATCCGGTTTGTGACTTAGAGTCATCCAGATCTGTGTCGAAGCTAGCGTCGACGTAACCTTTTACGACGAGCTCTTCGTCACCTCCATAAACGAGAAACATTTCCTTGGTCCTTTTCAGGTACTTCAGGATATTCTTGACCGCTGTCCAGTGTTCCTTGCCGGGATTACTTTGGTACCTTCCTACCAAACTTACGGCAAGGTTTACATCAGGTCTGGTACACAGCATGGCATACATAATAGAACCTATGGCTGAGGCATAGGGGATGACACTCATCTCTTCTATATCTTCTGCCGTGGTCGGACATTGAGCTGAGCTCAATTTCACACCTTGTAACACAGGTAAGAACCCTTTCTTAGATTGATCCATATTGAATTTCTTCAATATCTTATCAAGGTATGTGCTTTGTGAAAGACCTATGAGGCGTCTCGATCTATCTCTATAGATCTTGATGCCTAATATATAAGCAGCTTCTCCAAGGTCCTTCATTGAAAAACTCTTATACAAGTAGGCCTTAATGCTGTCCAAGAGTTCTATATCATTTCCCATCAAAAGTATGTCGTCTACATATAATATGAGAAATGCTACAGAGCTCCCACTCACTTTCTTGTAAACGCAGGCTTCTCCATAAGTCTGCGTAAACCCAAACGCTTTGATCATCTCATCAAAGCGAATGTTCCAACTCTGAGATGCTTGCACCAGCCCATAAATTGAGCGTTGGAGCTTGCACACCTTGTCAGCATTCTTAGGATCGACAAAACCTTCCGGTTGCATCATATACAATTCTTCCTTAAGGAAACCATTAAGGAATGCCGTTTTGACGTCCATTTGCCATATCTCATAATCATAGTATGCGGCAATTGCTAACATGATTCGGACGGACTTCAGCTTCGCTACCGGTGAGAAAGTCTCATCGTAGTCAATTCCTTGAACTTGTCGATAACCCTTAGCGACAAGCCGAGCTTTATAGATGGTCACATTACCATACGCGTCTGTCTTCTTCTTAAAGATCCATTTATTTTCTATGGCTCGCCGTTCAACGGGCAAGTCAGTCAAAGTCCATACTTCGTTTTCATACATGGATCCTATCTCGGATTTCATGGCTTCCAGCCATTTGTCGGAATCCGGGCCTGCCATTGCTTCCTCATAGTTCGAAGGTTCACCGTTGTCTAACAACATGATTTACAAGACAGGGTTGCCGTACCACTTTGGTGCGGAACGTGTCCTTGTGGACCTTCGAATTTCAGTAGGAGCTTGATTAGAAGTATCTTGATCATCATCATTAATTTCCTCTCTAGTCGGTGCAGGCACCTCAGAAACGTTTTCTTGAGTTTCGCCGTTTTCCGGTTCAAGAGGTAACACTTCATCAAGTTCTACTTTCCTCCCACTTACTTCTTTCGAGAGAAACTCTTTCTCTAGAAAGGATCCATTCTTGGCAACAAAGATCTTGCCTTCGGATCTGAGGTAGAAGGTATACCCAACAGTTTCTTTAGGGTATCCTATGAAGACGCATTTTTCCGACTTGGGTTCGAGCTTTTCAGGTTGAAGTTTCTTGACATAAGCATCACATCCCCAAACTTTTAGAAACGACAGCTTAGGTTTCTTCCCAAACCATAATTCATATGGTGTCGTCTCAACGGATTTCGACGGAGCCCTATTTAAAGTGAATGCGGCAGTCTCTAAAGCATAGCCCCAAAAAGATAGCGGTAAGTCGGTAAGAGACATCATAGATCGCACCATATCTAATAGAGTGCGATTACGACGTTCGGACACACCATTACGCTGAGGTGTTCCAGGCGGCGTGAGTTGTGAAACTATTCCACATTTTCTTAAGTGTGTGCCAAATTCGTGACTCAAGTATTCTCCTCCACGATCTGATCGTAGAAACTTGATCTTTCTCTCACGTTGATTTTCAACCTCACTCTGAAATTCCTTGAACCTTTCAAAGGTCTCAGACTTGTGTTTCATTAAGTAGACATACCCATATCTACTCAAGTCATCAGTGAGGGTGAGAACATAACAATAGCCACCGCGAGCCTCAACACTCATTGGACCGCACACATCGGTATGTATGATTTTCAATAAGTTGGTTGCTCGCTCCATTGTTCCTGAGAACGGAGTCTTGGTCATTTTACCCATGAGGCATGGTTCGCACGTGTCAAATGATTCATAATCAAGAGACTCTAAAAGTCCATCTGCATGGAGCTTCTTCATGCGTTTGACACCTATGTGACCAAGGCGGCAGTGCCACAAATATGTGGGACTATTGTTATCAACTTTAACTCTTTTGGTATTCACACTATGAATATGTGTATCATCACGTACGAGATTCATTAAGAATAAACCATTAACCATCGGAGCATGACCATAAAACATATCTCTCATATAAATGGAACAACCATTATTCTCGGATTTAAATGAGTAGCCATCTCGAATTAAACGAGATCCAGACACAATGTTCATGCTCAAACTTGGCACTAAATAACAATTATTGAGGTTTAAAACTAATCCCGTAGGTAAATGTAGAGGCAGCGTGCCGACGGTGATCACATCGACCTTGGAACCATTCCCGACGCGCATCGTCACCTCGTCCTTCGCCAGTCTCCGTTTATTCCGCAGCTCCTGCTTTGAGTTACAAATGTGAGCAACTGCACCGGTATCAAATACCCAAGAGCTACTACGAGTACTAGTAAGGTACACATCAATTACATGTATATCACATATACCTTTTGTTTTGCCGGCCTTCTTGTCCGCTAAGTATTTGGGGCAGTTCCGCTTCCAGTGACCACTTCCCTTGCAATAAAAGCACTCAGTCTCGGGCTTGGGTCCATTCTTTGGCTTCTTCCCGGCAACTTGCTTACCGGGCGCGGCAACATCCTTGTCGTCCTTCTTGAAGTTCTTTTTACCCTTGCCCTTCTTGAACTTAGTGGTTTTATTCACCATCAACACTTGATGCTCCTTCTTGATTTCTACCTTTGCTGATTTCAGCATAGCATATACCTCAGGAATGGTCTTTACCATCCCCTGCATATTGTAGTTCATCACAAAGCTCTTGTAGCTAGGTGGAAGCGACTGGAGGATTCTGTCAATGACCACTTCATCCGGGAGATTAACTTCCAGTTGAGTCAAGCGGTTGTGCAACCCAGACATTTTGAGTATGTGCTCACTGACAGAGCTATTTTCCTCCATCTTACAGCTAAAGAATTTGTTGGAGATCTCATATCTCTCGACCCGGGCATGAGCTTGGAAAACCATTTTCAGCTCTTCGAACATCTCATATGCTCCATGTCTCTCAAAACGTTTTTGGAGCCCCGGCTCTAAGCTGTAAAGCATGCCGCACTGAACGAGGGAGTAATCATCGCAGCGTGACTGCCAAGCGTTCATAACGTCTTGTTCTGCAGGGAGAATAGGTGCATCACCCAGCGGTGCTCGTAGGACATAATCTTTCTTGGCAGCTATGAGGATGATCCTCAGGTTCCGGACCCAGTCCGTATAGTTGCTACCATTGTCTTTCAGCTTGGTTTTCTCTAGGAACGCGTTGAAGTTGAGGACTACGTTGGCCATTTGATCTACAAGACATATTGTAAATATTTAGACTAAGTTCATGATAATAAAGTTCATTTAATCAAATTATTTAATGAACTCCCACTTAGATTGACATCCCTCTTCTAGTCATCTAAGTATTACATGATCCGAGTCAACTAGGCCGTGTCCGATCATCACGTGAGACGGACTAGTCAACATCGGTGAACATCTTCATGTTGATCATATCTTCTATACGACTCATGCTCGACCTTTCGGTCTTCTGTGTTCCGAGGCCATGTCTGTACATGCTAGGCTCGTCAAGTCAACCTAAGTGTTTTGCGTGTGTAAATCTATCTTACACCCGTTGTATGTGAACGTTAGAATCTATCACACCCGATCATCACGTGGTGCTTCGAAACAACGAACTGTCGCAACGGTGCACAGTTAGGGTGAACACTTTCTTGAAATTATTATGAGGGATCATCTTATTTACTACCGTCGTTCTAAGTAAACAAGATGCAAAACATGATAAACATCACATGCAACCAAATAATAAACGTGACATGATATGGCCAATATCACATAGCTCCTTCGATCTCCATCTTGGGGCTCCATGATCATCTTGTCACCGGCTTGACACCATGATCTTCATCATCATGATCTTCATCATTGTGTCTCCATGAAGTTGCTCGCCAACTGTTACTTCTACTACTATGGCTAACGCGTTTAGCAATAAAGTAAAGTAATTTACATGGCGTTTCTCAATGACACGCAGGTCATACAAAAAATAAAGACAACTCCTATGGCTCCTGCCGGTTGTCATACTCATCGACATGCAAGTCGTGATTCCTATTACAATAGCATGAACATCTCATACATCACATATAGATCATTCATCATTCATCACAACTTTGGCCATATCATATCACAAAGCACTTGCTGCAAAAACAAGTTAGACGTCCTCTAATTGTTGTTGCAAGTTTTACGTGGCTGAATTAGGGTTCTAGCAAGAACGTTTTCTTACCTACGTAAAAGCCACAACGTGATTTGTCAACTTCTATTTACCCTTCATAAGGACCCTTTTCATCGAATCCGCTCCAACTAAAGTAGGAGAGACAGACACCCGCCAGCCACCTTATGCAACTAGTGCATGTTAGTCGGTGGAACCGGTCTCACGTAAGCGTACGTGTAAGGTTGGTCCGGGCCGCTTCATCCCACAATACCGCTGAAGAAGATAAGACTAGTAGCGGCAAGAAGAGTTGACAATATCTACGCCCACAACAAATTGTGTTCTACTCGCGCAAGAAGAACTACGCATAGACCTAGCTCATGATGCCACTGTTGGGGAACGTTGCAGAAAATTAAAATTTTTCCTACGGTTTCACCAAGATCCATCTATGAGTTCATCTAGCAACGAGTCATGGGAGAGAGAGATTGCATCTACATACCACTTTGTAGATCGCGAGCGGAAGCGTTCAACGAACGGGGATGAAGTAGTCGTACACACCGTGATCCAAATCACCGGAGATCCTAGCACCGAAAGCACGGCACCTCCGCGTTCAACACACGTACGGTCAGCGTAACGTCTCCTTCTTATTGATCCAGCAAGGCAAAGGAGAGGTTGGGGAAGAAGACTCCAGCAGCAGCACGACGGCGCGGTGATGGTGGAGCCGCAGTACTCCGACAGGGCTTCGCCGAGCTCTTACGGAGGAGGAGGAGGTGTTGGAGAGGGAGAGGGAGGCGCCAGGGCATAGGGTGTTCAGCCCCCCCTCCCCTCCCCCCTTTATATAACCCCTTGGGGGGGCGCCGGCCCTAGGAGATGGAATCTCCTAGGGGGGGCGGCGACCAGGAAGGTGGGCTTGCCCCCCAAGCAAGGGGGGCGCCCCCTTTAGGGTTTCCCCCCCAAACCCTAGGCGCATGGGCCCTTGGGGGGGTTGGCGCACCAGCCCACTATGGGCTGGTTCCCTCCCTCATACGGCCCATGGGGCCCTCCGGGATAGGTGGCCCCACCCGGTGGACCCCCCGGGACCCTCCGGTGGTCCCGGTACAATACCGATAACCCCGAAACTTGTCCCGATGTCCGTATGATGACTTTCCATATATAAATCTTTACCTCCGGACCATTCCGAAACTCCTCGTGACGTCCGGGATCTCATCCGGGACTCCAAACAACATTCGGGTTACTGCATATACATATCTTCACAACCCTAGCGTCACCGAACCTTAAGTGTGTAGACCCTACGGGTTCGGGAGACATGCAGACATGACCAAGATGGCTCTCGGGAAATAACCAACTGCGGGATCTGGATACCCATGTTGGCTCCCACATGCTCCACGATGATCTCATCGAATGAACCACGATGTCGAGGATTCAATTAATCCCGTATACGATTCCCTTTGTCAATCGGTATTTTACTTGCCCAAGATTCGATCGTCGGTATCCCAATACCTCATTCAATCTCGTTACCGGCAAGTCACTTTTCTCGTACCGTAATGCATGATCCCGTGATCAAACACTTTGATCACACTGAGCTCATTATGATGATGCATTACCGAGAGGGCCCGGTGATACCTCTCCGTCAAGCGGAGTGACAAATCCCAGTCTCGATCCATGTCAACCCAACAGACACTTTCAGAGATACCCGTAGTATACCTTTATAGTCACCCAGTTACGTTGTGACGTTTGGCACACCCAAAGCACTCCTACGGTATCCGGGAGTTACATGATCTCATGGTCTAAGGAAAGGATACTTGACATTGGAAAACTCTAGCAAATGAACTATGCGATCTTATGCTATGTTAAGATTGGGTCTTGTCCATCACATCATTCTCCTAATGATGTGATCCCATTATCGATGACATCCAATGTCCATAGTCAGGAAACCATGACTATCTGTCGATCAACGAGCTAGTCAACTAGAGGCTCACTAGGGACACATTGTTGTCTGTTATTCACACATGTATTACGATTTCCGGATAACACAATTATAGCACGAATAAAGACAATTATCATGAATAAGGAAATATAATAATAATGCTTTTATTATTGCCTCTAGGGCATATTTCCAACACAAACTAGTTGTGCCGGTTCAATATGTGAATTTTCATCAGTACATGGCTTCCTCCATCGTGTGATCAATGGTCGGAGCTCACCGATGACGGAGGATGTGGAGCTTCACTACCATTCGCAGCTCCAGCCATGGTCCGGATCGTACTGAGGCTCTGGACCCTCCCTCATAAACTCACCTCGAGGACATCTATTTTATTTCCTGAAACACAAACTTGGTGTGCCAGTTTAGTATGTGAACTATCATCAGTTTGTGAAAAAACACATATGGCAGTACTATGTGTGTGTGTGTGCAAAATAAAACCGAGTGTTTTTATTGTACAATAGTTTTGCACCAAAAGGTTATTATGATGCGGGTGGCTAGTGTTGCAGTAGTTTATAATGCTGAACCCACATTGATGCAGGCGCTCATGAGTAGAGGCAGGCGCACCCATGAGCATACTTCCAACTTGGTGTTCACCGTCGGCGCCACAGTCCGTTCACGGCCGATAGCCGAGGCCGTTCAATGACACAACGACGAGGTCTGGCCTTCCCCATTCCTCTTTTCATGTTGTGGCATTATCGAACTCGTGTAATGACTGATTCTGTACTGCTGTTGGTTGCATTGGTGATGCTTTTACAAGTCTGGAAACAAAGGTAGTGTCCTATTTTTCTTGTATATTAAGAGTTCTCCTACGAGTCTCCTATATGTACTGGTGATGCTACTTCATCTCTACTTGTTGTGAAATAAGGTTTTGTTGATTTGCTTACAAGAAATGAAATATCCTTCTTGATGTTTCTTTGTTGCCAAATAAAGCTATTGTTTGATTGGCACCTTCTTGCATCAAGTGACACCAAACATGTTTCATTGAATGTTCACAAGAAATGATCACACAGCAAAGTGACACCCTCAGTTTAAAATTAATTTTAGATCAGTGCAATTCCTATTTTTATTCAGTACTCTTCGTGCGAATGATTCCTGGTTGCTTCTCCTGTTCTGAACTTGTTCCTCAATTGCACAGGTATTGCCAGAGTACTGTCCAGTCTGAGGTTAGCTACACATTCGCACATGAGTCGGTGCTCCTGAAGTGCTCTAATTAGCAATAGAAAATGTCAAGGGAGTGCATCCAAAAGATAGGTGGCAAGCATGCCTGCTATGGTGTGTTGATAACTGAATTGAAGGATCTTCAGTACATGAGCCACAAAAAAGAGAGGTGCATCCCGTACAAACAAAGAAGTGCATGCAGTACATCAGCTCAAGATCTAATGGTTCAATTATCTTATAGTTTGGCAAAATGCTTCTGTTGCAGGTTTTTTGTTTTGCTGTAATTTTCTTTTATATCACAGGATGTAACACCATCTCTGAAACAAATGCATATGTTCAGTTAAGAACTTGGCATGGTGGGTGTACTGTTGATAATCTGAACTTGTTTCTCTCAACTACAGAAAACATGTAACCTTTGTTGTGCTGCTCTGCAATTTCTCCAGAAAATATGGATTGTTTTGGTTTAAGTACATCTTGAATCCATGTGCCATCTTGCTATCTTTTTTGGAATCAATAAATTGCATCGACATTCCATAGAACAAATGTCAACTAGGATGTGTGTGTATGTATCAAATATGGCAGGATTTGTTCCTCGCGCCTGAGTACACCAATGCAAATGGTGCGGAGGCCGTAAAAATTTCTTATATCTATTGCTACAAGTTCGAGTGATAAATTACTGTAAGCTCACATGTTATTGTCCAATTAGTTCAAATGATCATTGTTTTCTTCATTGAACAAAACAAAAAGAAGTACAAATATTTATTACAAAAATCATGAAAAAAAATTCAAGTTGCAAACAAAAGGAAGTACATACCTTCATTGCAAAAAATGTTCGAGTTTGAACAAAACAAAAAGAAAGCATCCATCAGTTCAACTAGTGAAACCATGCAAATTCAGACCTGATGGTGTTGTCAGTTTGGACGAGAAATCAAATCTAAAATTGTAATCCCAAAAAAGTTTCAGTTCTATAAGTCCATGTGTTGATAGGAGGCCGTTCACAACATCCTCACTAGTATTTATAAATGTTGGTTGCAGTACTAGTATTTACGAATTTCTTATAATTTCCACAGGTCGGAGGCCGTACACATTTCTTATTTTTATTGCTATAAGTTCAAGTGATCAAATGCTATAAGCTCGCATATTATTCTCCAATTAGTTCAAGTGATCATTGTTCAAGTGATATGAACTTGTACATTGGCTCATCAAGGTGGTGTGCGTACCATACAGAAACCTGGAGCAATTTGGCAAAAAGTATTTACATCAGTTCAAACTCGAGGATATGACAAGTTCAGATTTTTTTTACAAAAGTTCTAAGTTGACAAATGGGGAATGTTCATTCATATGTCTAAAAATTATTGAGCTTACATAAAGAGTGTGCACGACGGTTCGATGTTTGTGCAAGAAAGGAAAAAAATGGTTTGTCTTAAAAATGAAAACATCGATCAGTACGAATTTAAAACAACGATCAGTGCGAAATAAAAGAATTGACCGGTTCAAATTAAAAAATGGGTTTGAAGTAAAAACAATGAGCATTCGAAATAAAAAAATGATCAGTTCAAAATAAAAGAAATGATTAGTTTGAATTAGATCAGAGAAAATAACCATTTTACTTTCCATGAATAAAAAGTATATATAAGTTCGAACACAGTATGATAAACAGTTCAACTACAAACAAACGATTAGTACAAATAAAAGTTTCAGAAATTGCCATGTTTTTATCACATGTTTAAATCAGAGAAAATAACCATTTTACTTTCCATGAATCACCATACTTGTTGCCAACAAATTTGCCATGAAGTAGAGATCACCTCTAGCAAGTTTTCTTGCGCCGACACGCTTATACATACATCTAAACGGAGTGACGTCTGAGCCGAATAATACGCTGAACTAAAGTCCAAATGTCACAAGGGCAGACAGAGTGACAGTAATGCAGAATCGCTGCTAAAACATAAGTAAAATGAACCTCAAGAGCAAATCACTAGCGGACTGCATTTGCACTTCCATTTATCTTCAGAAAAAACAAAAAATAGAGAACTGCAGCAGACGACGGCATGAACCTCGCTGTGCTTGCAGGAGGCCGTCGGGGGGCTGCTGTCATCTTCTTGTCCCTGGAACTGCCACGGCTTCCTTCTCATTGGCTGTGGGCAATCGCCGCGAGAGTCGCGGACTTCTTCTTCGTGTCTGGCGGCTGGAGAGACGGAGAATACCTACAGGGTCCGGGTGTCAAATTTGGGCTTTTAAGCTGATGAATGGTCGGTGGCGTCGGGTGGACTGCAGCGCTGGGGTGAGGAACGGCCAGAACGGAGCTCCACCGGCCACCCGGCCACAGGCTCGAAATAAGGAGGCTACGGGGTCGCACGCCCGGCCAGAACGGAGCTCCGCCGGACACCCGGCCACGGGTTTAGAATCGGGAGGCTCCGGGGTCGCGTGCTCGGCCAGAACAGAGCTCCGCAGGCCACCCGGCCATGGGATTGAAAGTTGGAACCGGGCCGGCCACTCCACTCGCTTGGGAAAGGTAGGGAGGAGGAGGAGAAGGAGGAGGAGGAGGAGGGGGAGGGGAGGGGGCGTACGAGCATGAAGTAGTTCGAGTAGTCGAGGATCCTGGGCGCGTCGACGTCCTGGTGGACGATGTCGCCGCCGACGTCCGCCCTCGCGAGCGCCGCCGCCGTCGCCCACGCCCCAGCGCCCATCGCCGCACCTAGGGTGGGGCCTGGGTTGCCGGGAAGAAGGCGGACGGGTGGAGGGATCGGCGCAAGCAGCTCTGTCGACGGCTAGAGTGGCCAGCGGAACGGGAAGAGCCCTTTTATTTGCACTTTTAATAAAAAACGGGCAGTTCGACGAAATGACATCATCAGTACAACCGCTCGAATTCATCAGTTCAAAAAGGGTAACAGAATAATATTCTGTTACGCGTAACAGAATAGCCTAGATGTATATATATATATATATATATATATATATATATATATATGGATTCTTGTCAAGCTCCGCCACTGACCGCCCCCTCCCACTCCGGCGGGATCCGCCACCGCCCTCTGCCCTTCCCTTCCCAAGATGGTAAGGCAAACGAATTCAGTGGAGTGGTCACTCAAAATCCTTTCGACCACATCACAGCTCGGAGCCTTGCCACTAGTACAATGGGGAAGGAAGAGGAGGGGAGCGGAACATGGAGACTCCACGCCCCACCCCACGACCCGCCTCGCACCTTCTCCCTCCCAGCCGCCGCGCGCGTCCCACCTCCCGGCAGCCGCGTGCCTCCCATCCCCGGCCGCCGCGCGCCTCACCTCCCGTCCGCCACCGCACCTAGACCTCCCGACCACCGTGCGCGTCCGTCCCCGACTGTCGGCACGCCTCCAGGTCTACATGCCGCCATGGACCTCCATCCCCGGTGCGCCGGCGACATCTCTCCACCACGCGCCGGCCCCCCTCTTCCCCACCGCGCCACCGCCCCCCTCTGCCTCACCGGGTAGCACCGCGTCCCCCCCCTCCGCCTCACCGCGCCGCCCGCGCCACGGCGCCCATCGCCGCGGCTAGGGTAGGGCCTGGGTTGACAGGAGGGAGGCGGGCGGGTGGAGGGATCAACCACAAGCATCTCAGTCGACGGCTGGAGTGGCCGGCTGAGCGGGGAGAGAGCGGGAGGGGCTCTTATTTGCTCTTTTAATAAAAAACGATCAGTTCAACGAAAATGACAGAATCAGTACAACCGTTTGGATTCATCAGTTCAAGAAGGGTAACAGAATAATATTCTGTTACGCGTAACAGAATAGCCCAGATGTGTGTGTGTGTGTGTGTGTGTATATATATATATGACGGCAGTTTGGGACACCTAGGTGCCTGGGCACCTTACCTCATAGCCGTTAGATGGTGAGTTGATGTATGACGTTTGTGTTGATATGGTAATTCATTAATGTGATTATATATGGCAGTAATTAATAAGTATGGTAAGCGTGCATGCATGCATGACAACCATTTATGTTTAAATTAATGGATAGTCATAAATGGATTAGATCTTCCAAATTTTACGTTCAGGTATATACACATGTATTTCACATCAGAGTATATACACATAAATATATAGCGGTGCCTGTATACATAAATTTAACGTGGGGTATGTATATTTTTATGGGTATGTAGTGAAAAAAATCACGTCGGGGTATGTACGTATAAATTTTATATTGGGTTATGTACATTTATATGTATGCGTATATAAATTTCAAATTAGGGTAAGTATATTTATGAGTATGTACACATCAATTTCATGTCGGGTATTTATATTTATGAATACGTACACATAAGTTTTAGGTTATGGTATGTACCATTATGGGTGTGTACTACATACACATAAATTTCAAATCAGGGTACGTACACATAAATTTCAAGTCTGGGTATGTACATATAAATTTCACGTCAGGGTATGTACATGTGTGGATATGTACACATAAATTTCATGTCAGGGTATGCATTTTTTTGTATATACATTTTTTTGCGAGGGCTTGAATAGGCACTTAAAAATATATTGGTCATTATCCTACATTAATTATCATCTTGGGGTATGTTATGTTTGGGACATATATTTCTTAGGTATATCATTTCGCTTATCGTACATGGATATATCATTTCTAAGTTTCTGTCAAAGATGTATTATTATATGTATATAATTTTTTGTGTTAGGTATATGATACATAGGACAAATTCTTACTACATGCATGAAAGTATTTTATTTTTAATAGCAAAAAAAGGATGGGTGCATTATATGTTTATGCGTATTGTATTCTGGCTAAGAATACAAGGCAAAATAAAGAATACAAGGCAAGGTATTATAGTGCGTATATTATAAATAAACATTTTAAAAGAAACTAGGACTTATTATCATATATGGAAATAAATCGTATGGTATTATAATGGAAGCATTTTTATGGCAAGTGTATCATGCATCAATATTTGGAAAGGGGTCAAATTGCATGAGGCATTAGTTGCACGGTGCTTAGGTGCCTGGGCACCTTGCCTAGAAAGCATTACCTAGGTGCCTGGGGCATTTTTTGGGTTATGTACCATTCAAAGTATATTAGTTTTGCGTGTATCTTCAAAGCATGCATGTATTGAAAAAGGGTATGCGGGTATGATATGTTAGGTCCATGTACGTACTAAATATCACGTCTGGGTATTAGCATGCATCATATATATTTGTAAAAGTAAAAAATAATTAGGATTACATTTAATATTATTTGGTGACTTTATTTTTCAAAAATATATTAGTCGCCAAAAAGTGTGACCCGACCCTAATTTTTTTAATACTAGATACCTTGAAAAGTAAAACACCAGAAGAATGCATAATATACGTCGTAATTATACATACAAACATTTGCGACGATATTTCGTATTATTTTGTCATATTTGATACCTTAAAAAATCAGAGTGTATATACATACCCTTTTATTTTGGAAAGGAATCATTGCTAGGAAAGTACTAGAATATTATTTTTGGAAAGCAATAATTGCCTATTAGAACTGATAGTGCATGCAAACAAAATTTGAAAAGTCATATGTCGTGGATTGTACATCATGCACCATGAATATCACTTACTATAACGGGCATCTAGGTGCCCAGGCACCTAGTTGTCCCATATAATTTACCTATATATATATATTTGCAAAACTACTAATGGCGCATCACCAGCAGGTGCGCCATTAGTATGTAGGGTTACTAATGGCGCATGAATGGGTGGTGCGCCATTAGTAATCTGGGACCAGCTAGATATTTGGACAGCCACACCTACACACTCACTTTCCCCATTTTATTCCCTCCACCTCCTTCTCGAAGCTTGTGTCGGCTGCCTCCTCCTCCTCACCTCATTTGCACCATAGATTCATCAAAATTAAGTGGTTAAATTACCTTTTTTTGATAGGTAAGTAAGGGGAAAGCTATCTTTATGTTGTAGATCTACTTTTTTCTTCCTAGCTCGCTCCAACAACGTGCACATGCACTTTTTGTGGCCTAGCTAGATCTATGTATGTTCGTGGTGTTGCATATGTTTGTGGTGTTGCATATATGTTTGTGTTTGCAGGTACCAGTATTTGAAATGCGATAGTTGCCAATATTTTGCCGGAATGTTGATTCATTTTCGTTTCGGCGAGAATTTTGGCACTATGAATTCTTTTTTGTCCTATTTTTAGGGAAAGTCATGCCAAATTTTTTCTTGGTTCTAAAATATCATTTTGCTCTACCCCGCAGGCGACCATGGTCTGCACGATGACCGAAGACATCGTGAATAGGTTTTTGAGGTCCGCGAAGGCCGAGATGCTTCAAAAGAACGAGACGGAGATAAGATGTCCGTGTCAAAGATGCAAGCTGAAGAGCCTTAGTGCGGACTCGGATTCCGGGCAGGTGCGGGACCACCTGCTCTTGCGTGGTTTCATGGATGGCTATTGGTGGCAAGGTGATGTCTTGCTTTTCTCTTCCGATCCTTTTGTTGCAAACTTATATATTGCTTATGTATTGTCTGTTGTTTGGCTTGTGCATAGAGATGCCGTCGTATGTAGTGTACAAGGGTAAGGTTCCCGGAGTCTACGATGACTAGGAGGAGT
This sequence comes from Aegilops umbellulata, assembly GCA_032464435.1. Taxonomy (NCBI): domain Eukaryota; kingdom Viridiplantae; phylum Streptophyta; class Magnoliopsida; order Poales; family Poaceae; genus Aegilops; species Aegilops umbellulata. The sequence continues at coordinate 273,915,870 of CP136055.1, forward strand.
GTCGGAGACAGGTTCACCGTTTCAGCGGTAACAGTTACAAAGGGTACACCACTAGGCCGGAGGCGGAATCTAGATACGCCCGCTATCTAGCGGGAGAGAGGAGGGAGCGTTGGAGGAACCGGATGAAGAACAGTTTCATCGCGATGATGCTCATCGTGATGACCGCAGCTCTCTTCTATGTGATGGTAGTTTAGATGATCGATATCGACTTGTAATGTGAAGACAAACTCGCTACTCGCGGTCTCGAGACTTGTGATGTTCTATCTTTGTTCGGTCTTTTGAATTCGGAGACTAATATGATGAATTGTATTCGGAGACTAATCTTCTATTGTATTCGATGAATCTGCTATTGCTGTGTGGTGCTGTCTATATTCTGTCCAATAATATATTTTGTAACCTGTGCAAAAATCAGAAAAGTAAAAAAAACCTAATATTCATATTAATGGCGCATCACCTCAAAGTGTGCCATTAGTATGCCAAAGGATAATAATGGCGCATCACTACACAGTGCACCATTAATATGCCAAAGGATACTAATGGCGCATCACCACACAGTGCGCCATTAGTATGCCAAAGCACATGGGTAAATATGGCCCCCTGGGAGGCATACTAATGGCGCATGTTGGTCTATACTAATGGCGCACAACGTGGTGCGCCATTAGTATATAATACTAGTGGCGTGGTACTAGTGGCACACCAGTAGTGTGCCATTAGTAGGCAAAACCGGTGCGCCACTAGTAGGCCTTTTCCTAGTAGTGTCCAGGGAACAGGGGAAAGAGCTGCTAGACAATGTTTACCCAGGTTCGGGCCCTCTCTATGGAGGTAATACCCTACTTCCCGCTTGATTGATCTTGATGAATATGAGTGTTACAAGAGTTGATCTACCACGAGATCGTAATTGGTAAACCCTAGAAGTCTAGCCTGTATGACTATGGTAATGTGTATCTGTCTATCCGGACTATGCTCTCCGGTTTATATAGACACCAGAGAGATCTACGGTTACATGGAGTCGGTTACATCAGAGGGAATCTACATAGTCGGTTGCCAAGCTTGCCTTCCACGCCAAGTAGAGTCCAATCCGGACACGGGTACAATCTTTGGTCTTCATGTCTTCACAGCCCATCAGTCCGGCCCACGGATAACAGGACGGACGCCCGAGGACCCCTTAGTCCAGGACTCCCTCAGTAGCCCCCAAACCAGGATTCAACGACGAGGTGTTTGGCGCGCAGATTGTCTTCGGCGTTGCAAGGCGGGTTCCCCCGCCAAGTAATATATTAGTCCATTGATCTAATATCGCTACCCTCGGCTTCTGTGCGCTAATAACTTCGTCTTCCACGTGTCGAGCGAATGCGGAAAGTCAGGGTATTTTTGCGAATAACACCCCATCCATGCAAGGCAGAGCGCCTATTTAAAGACATTGGATCTCAGATCCTGGCGACACTACGCCGAGAAAATCCCCGGGGACTGCAAGGAGAAACCATTCCACATTGCTAGCATTCCCAGCTCCTCCTCCCGTTCCAGCCCAAAGAGAAGCGAGTGGGAGAAGTGCTCTGTATCTCATAGTCAACTAGCAAAGTTGCAAACGCAGGGATTTCTTCCTCCCGCGGATTTGGTCCCTGTTCGAGCAGGGTCGGCCTCCTTCAATGGCGTAACTCAGGCGGAGGACTTCCCCAATCCATCCGGGGGGAGAGCGAGTGTGCTTCGTCCCCTGTCTACTAAGGGGCATCGGATTTCCAGTCCATCTGTTCCTCCGAGGGCTTCTAGAATATTATGGCCTCCAGCTGCACAACTTCACTCCCGCCTCTATCCTGCACATCGCAGGTTACGTTGCTCTATGCGAGTTATTTCTGGGTGTTGAAGCCCATTTTGAACTATGGAGAAAATTGTTCTGTCTTGTCCCGCGTAACCATGAGGGTTCAATATTTGAAATGGGCGGAGCCGAAGTGTGGCGCATCGCCGATACCGGATACCTGTCCGGCACACCAAGGAGGGAATCAAAAGAGTGGCCTTCCGAATGGTTCTACATCGAGGACGTTGCACTTCCCGACCCAGTTCGAAAGGGTCTCCCTGAATTTGCAAGCGTTCCGCTAAAGAAACGCCATAGTTGGCGCCCCCGGAGCCTTGAAGAGGATGACAGTGCGGAGGTTCGTCAGCTCCTGGGCAAGATAAATACGTTCGCCTAGTCCGGATTAACAATGGTTGAGGTAATGGCGATCCCCATAGTGCGAGGGGTTCAGCCACTTCAATATAGAGGCCTCCCAATGTGGCACTACAACGGGGAGGACGACGCCTCCTGCTGTGGTCGGAAAGGTCCGGACACCCCCGCTGAGGGAGTCCTGGATTAGGGGGTGTTCGGGTAGCCGGACTATACCTTCGCCGGACTCCTGGACTATGAAGATACAAGATTGAAGACTTCGTCCCGTGTCCGGATGGAACTTTCCTTGGCGTGGAAGGCAAGCTAGGCGGTGCGGATATTCAAGACCTCCTACCATTGTAACCGACTCTGTGTAACCCTAACCCTATCCGGTGTCTATATAAACCGGAGGGTTGTAGTCCGTAGGACAATCAACTCCATACACAACAATCATACCATAGGCTAGCTTCTAGGGTTTAGCCTCCTTGATCTCGTGGTAGATCTACTCCTGTACTACCCATATCATCAATATTAATCAAGCAGGAGTAGGGTTTTATCTCCATCGAGAGGGCCCAAACCTGGGTAAACTTCGTGTCCCTTATCTCCTGTTACCATCCGACCTAGACGCACAGTTCGGGACCCCCTACCCGAGATCCGCCGGTTTTGACACCGACATTGGTGCTTTCATTGAGAGTTCCTCTATGTCGTCGCAATCAGGAAGGATGCCTCTTCCCGTCTTTAAAGACGGCGCCGTTACTGAGGGATCCTTGGCTGTCGGCCAAACCCTCCGGCTAGGTGGTTTTCTCATGACCGCCTGTTCGGCCGTTGCGCCGACGGTGACCTCTCGGGTCATCAAAAACAACCTTCACGTCAGCTTGGGACTTGTCGAGCAGCTAGATCCGATGGAGCTCTCCTCCGTAAACGAGCTCTTGGATCGCATTGCCGTCCTGGGGGTCGCCACGGACTACGACCAGGTTGGGCTTAAACCCGATCTGAGAGAAATTAACTCTCCCCGGGCCACCCACCATGTCACCATGGTAGAGGCGCAGTGCGGTGACCCTTCATCTATTTTAAGGACTAGCTACGTCCGAATTCCCGACCCCTCCAAGACGGATACCCGCGGAGGGGAGGATATAACTCAAGACCTGAGCTTAAAATCAGGCAACGGGCTAGATTCATCGGACAACATCCAAGAATCTGAACTTCAGAGTTCGGAAACTCTTCGGCCTCTGAATCTTGGATTGGGTAAGGTTTTAGATTCAACACCACCCGCCTGCCCGAATATAAGCGATCTTTCCCAAATCAGGCAGAAGCCCGATGAAACAGTACATCATTACTGGGCCAGATTCCTCCTAGTTATGAACATGATAAAGGATGGCCGTGAGGGAGACGCAATCTCAATTTTCTGCAGTAATTGCACGGATGAGGGAATCCTTAACGCCATAAGTCATCGTGATATTACATGCTTCGCTGACTTGGCGTCCATAGTACAAAAAACTGTGCGATGGAAAGTGCCCGGAAAACCAAAATAAAATTTTGGGATAATCCGGCCTTAAATAGCAATCCCGTCCGAACTAAGAGGGTGCACCATCGTAAGACACCCGGGTTAAACACCAAAAAGCCAAAACCCTCTACAGGGCATGGAACCGTACTGGAAAGGTGGCTTGATGGACCCTGTAGAATTCACAGTACAGAGGACGCCACGCCAACTCACAGCCTTAGAGCATGTTGGATACTCCGGCAGGTGGCCAAAATTGGCGAAGACCTCTTAATTACGGAGGCCACGAAAGGCCAGCCCGAGGACTCCAGTACCGTTCTCATAGTCTTCGAGACTTTCGCATCAAATAATATGCGAAAAAGAACACTCCGCAGCCTTGCCGAAGTCTACCAAGTAGTAACAATAAACCCATGGACCCACACGGCCATTACCTTCAATGCAAGTGATGAACCTAAATTCCGAACATCCCGAGCACCAGCTGCATTGGTCCTCAGTCCCATAGTGGACGGCTTTCGCCTCACAAAGGTACTCATGGATGGAGGCAGCGGATTAAACCTCATTTATGAGAAAACCCTTCAAAAATGGAAATAGATTGGAGCCGCATCGAGCGAAGCAGCACAACCTTTAGAGGAATAATTCCCAGTCGGGAAGCGCGTTGCACAGGAAAAATCACACTTGATGTGGTGTTCGGCACGCCGGATAATTATAGGTCCGAAGAGGTCACGTTCCAGGTGGCCCCGTTCAATAGCGGATACCACGCTATACTAGGGTGGGAGGCATTTACAATATTCCAAGCAATACCCCATTACGGGTACATGAAGCTCAAGATGCCCGGGCCGAATGGCATTATCACTCTCGCTAGTGATCCGGACATAGCACTCCGCGCCGAAAACAAGACGGCCGCATTGGCCCTTGAGGCACTATCCGAAACCTTAGCGGCTGAGGAACTGATTGCGCTGCGCTCCACGGTTAATAGGGATGATGTGATACTCGATAAGAGATCCAAATCCACATCCTTCAAACCAGCGGACGAAATAGTGAAATTCCAGGTCCATCCAACGAACCCCAATAAAACAGCTTCCATCGGGGCACGACTGAACCGTGATGTAGACGCCGCACTGCGAGAGTTCCTACAAGAGAACTGGGACATTTTCGCCTGGCACCCTTCAGACATGCCAGGAATCTCACGCAGGCTGGCCGAACACGGCTTAAATATCCTGAAAGGATTCAAACCGGTCAAACAAACCCTTCGGCGTTTTTCTGAACCGAAGAGACAGGCTATGGGAGAGGAGCTAGCCAAGTTATTGGAGGCCGGATTCATTAGAGACATAAAACATCCGGACTGGCTAGCAAACCTGGTGATGGTACCGAAGAAGGACAAATCCTGGCGCTTGTGTGTCGATTTTAAAGACCTTAACAAAGCCTGCCCAAAGGATACCTTCCCCCTCCCCTGTATCGATCAAATTATCGATGCCACCGCAGGACACGATTCGTTGTGTTTCCTCGACGCATACTCCGGTTACCATCAAATCAAGATGGTAGAATCAGATCAAGCCGCAACAGCATTCATCACACCATACACCCCATTCTGCTTCAACACAATGCCCTTCGGGCTGAAAAACGCCGGCGCAACATATCAGCGCATGATCCAGACATGTCTGGCAAATCAGATCGGCAAAATAGTGGAGGCGTATGTGGATGATGTGGTCGTCAAATCAAGACATATTGAATCTCTAGTAGACGACTTGAGGCTTACATTCGATAACCTCCGAAAATACGACATCAAGCTCAACCCAGAGAAATGCGTTTTTGGCGTTCCAGCCGGAAAGCTCTTGGGCTTCATTGTATCTGGTAGAGGAATTGAAACAAATCCAGCCAAGATCCGAGCTCTGTCTCAATTGGATATCCCAAAGGACCTCAAACAAATACAGAAATTAACCGGATGCATGGCGGCTCTAAGCCGCTTCATCTCCCGCTTAGGAGAAAAGAGACCGCCCCTTTATCGCCTCCTACGGCGCACCGAACACCTCGAGTGGACGGACGCCGCCACGGCCGGACTCGATGAAATAAAAGCCATACTAGCAACAAACCCAGTCCTGGCCGCGCCAAACACCGGTGAGCCAATGCTATTGTACATCGCGGCAACCCATCAAGTTGTCAGCGCAGTGCTCGTCGTCGAGCGGGAAACAGACGGACACAAATCCCCCTTCCAAAGGCCGGTCTATTACGTGTCCACTGTCCTCACTCCATGCAAATCACGGTACCTGCATTATCAAAAGATTTCGTACGTGGTATTCATGGCATCCCGGAAGCTATGACATTACTTTCAAGAGTGTTCGATTACAGTAGCCTCGGAAGTACCACTCAATGACATTATCAACAACCGCGACACAACAGGCCAGATCGCAAAATGGGCCATTGAGCTCCTCCCATTCGATATAACCTATAAGCCACGGCGAGCTGTCAAATCGCAAGTGTTGGCCGACTTCGTCGCAGAGTGGACGGAGGCCGAACTCCCTAAAGAGTACGGCACATACTCAAACAGGATCATGCATTTCGACGGCTCCAAAATGTTGGCCGGACTGGGGGCCGGCGTCGTTTTGACGTCCCCCACAGGAGACACAGTCCAATATGTACTCCAAATTACGTACACAGACTCCAACAATGCAGCCGAATATGAGGCCCTTCTACACGGCCTCTGGATGGCAATATCCATGGGCATTCAACCCCTAGAGGTACGCGGGGATTCGAACCTCGCGATATACCAAATAAATGGCGACTTCGACGCCAAGGATCCCAAAATGGCAGCTTACCGCAATGCTGTCCTAAAAATGTCAGCCCGGTTCGAAGGGCTGGAGTTTCACCATATAGCCCGAGAAAACAATCAAGCAGCCGACGTCCTAGCACACATCGGAGCAAAACGCGATGCAGTCCCCCCAACATCTTTTTGGAAAGATTGTTCAAGCCATCCGTAGCATGAGAGGGGGAACTCGCAATTAACAGCCCGGACTCAGCCGCACCCCTCGATGCCGAACAACCTGACATAATTGGAGGTTCTGCCAATGAAATTACACCTTCAGCCCACGAAATAATGGCGGTTATCGCCCCGTGGACAGAACCATTCCTAGCCTACCTTACTAGGCAGGAACTCCCAGGAGACCAAAACGAGGCCCGCTGCATAGTGCGGCGATCTAAAGCCTATAAAGTCCACGAGGGAGAGCTTTATAAGAAAAGCACTACCGGAGTCCTTCAAAGGTGCATCTCCGAAGAGGATGGGTGGAATCTTCTGGCTGAAATTCATGCCGGACTCGATGGTCATCACGCTGCTGCTCGGTCCCTTGTTAGCAAGGCTTTCCGCACAGGCTTTTATTGGCCGACAGCCCAGGCAGACGCTCAGGATCTAGTCCAACGATGCGTTGGTTGCCAACGTTTTGCCAACCAAAGCCATATGCCACCCACCGCACTCCAAACTATCCCCATCACCTGGCCCTTAGCGGTCTGGGGGCTTGACATGGTCGGACCCCTTAGAGGTGGGACCCATAAGAAAAATACTTACTGGTCATGGTAGACAAGTTCTCCAAATGGATACAAGCCAAGCCTGTTAAAACGGCCAAATCCGGACCTGTGATAGACTTCATATCTGGGGTTGTACATCGTTATGGCATCCCCCATAGCATCATTATTGATAACGGCACAAACTTCACCGCCGACGAGGTAAAGCTCTGGTGCACAAACATGGGCATCAAGCTCGACTATGCTTCTGTCTATCACCCACAAACTAACGGCCAGGTCGAACGTGCAAATGGTCTTATCATGAGCGGCATTAAACCCATATTAGTGCGGTCCCTCAAGGAATCTAATACGCACTGGGTAGAGGAGCTCGACTCCGTACTCTGGGGGCTACGGACCATGCCGAATCGCACCACCGGATACACACCATTCTTTATGGTGTACGGCGCAAAGGCAGTTCTGCCCTGCGACATAATTCATGACTCACCTCGAGTGCGCATGTACGAAGAAAGAGAAGCCGAGATCGATCGGCAGGACAACTTGGACGCCTTGGAGGAGGAGCGTTACATGGCAAAAGCCCGTTCCGCATTCTATCAACAGCAGGCTCGAAGATATCAAAGTAGAAAAGTACGAGCAAAAAATTACAATGTTGGCGAACTAGTTCTACGCCGGCCGGACAAGAAAAAGGACAAACTCAAGCCCAAGTGGGAAGGTCCATTTATAATCGACCAAGTCCTGACTGGTGGAGCGTACCGCCTGCGAGATGCGTCGGATAACCAACTCGAGCCGAACCCATGGAACGCCACCCGTCTTCAAAGATTCCATGCCTAGCGCCGAACTCCGTGTTCGTCTCCTTCCTCTGTCCATTTTTTACTTTTTTTCTGTCTTACATTTCTCTCCTTCCCCTCTTTTTTTATGTCCCTTAAAGGCTCACCAAGTGACGCGCCACCCGCGCTCATTAAACCTGGGGGCTTCTTTAACAAGAAGCTTATACGGGCTTCACGCCCGACACATGTGTCAAACTTCCGCATGTACCTTTTTCTTCACCACTATATGAATCGATATGACTTAAGTTTTGGCCAAGATGGGTTGCCTATCTCCTGTGCTTACCCCTACATTCCTGATTGTTCGGCTAGGTGGTAAAGGGAGCACCTCTGCGATTGTTACTGCCGGGTGAGCCGGATGTGTACCTCAGACCGGGTGAAGCCGAAAGCTAGCGTTCTTAAGGGAATATTCGGACGGTGAAATAAAAGATGATCTTTTTACTAACTTTATGCGCCCCCAGATGCTTTTTCTGTGTCTTTTCTTTTACGCAGTCCGGACATGCACTTTAGGGCATGCCTCCCCAGCGAAAGGAACCCCTAACGGAACTATTCTCTCTGGAAGATGTTTCTTACTAACCATGTAATATAACATAACTAGTTGGGCACTTGTCTGATAAATCACTAATGACCCCTACGCCTTGTCTCCATGCATACCCCGGTTCTTATATAACCGCTATGGTATTCGGACACACTCCGGACCGTCAAGTCCCGAGGTTGAAGCGAAAAGGTCGGCAACGACAAACGATCTACAATCCAGCTAGAAGGCACTACACATGTCAATTCTAAATTACATAGTCATTCTGACTTATTGTATTCCTCTTCTATACCATCTAACAGGCTGTCTAATTTACAGTCCTGCTGGGAATACTTCGCGGCCAGCTCTACTTGGCCGTATACTAAGCTCACAGGGATCTCCTTCCCATCCGGCCCCACTGGGCCGACCTCGGCCATGTGGGTTGGGTCAGACTTCGTAAAACAGGTCTTCACCATGGCCCATGCCTCCCGAGCGCCTTCTCGGCAGGCCGATATCTTCCACAACCGGAGGCGCCGCCGAGCTCCCTTTAGCTTCTCCGCAAGCTCTCCAAGGCCCTCGGGCATGGAGTGGGCAGGCTATAAGGCTTGGGCAACGCCTTGCATCACTTGCCGAATTCTCTCGTGCAGTTGCAGGAGTTCGGGAAGAAGGTCACCCGTAGAACCGGGCATCTCCTCTGCAGGACGACCTATGAGCATACCTACAGACATAACTCTGTTAGTCGGTTTCCTCGCCGAACTTTTTTTCTCAAAGGTTCGCTCAAGCACTTACTAAATATGCCGTGTCGAAGCCGCTGATTCTCCTTCGAGGAGTCCGACAGCTGACCACGAACGTCTTTAAGTTCGACATCGAGCTTGGTATTGGCATCCTGAAGATCATTCTTCTCTCGCCTCACCTTTGTCAACATACTCTCACCGGCCTTTAGGCGGCGTAAGAGTTGTTGCTTTTCCGGATCGAGTCCGGCGCCATCTGCAATATGATTTGTTAGATTTAAACCCAAACCGCACAATACTAATCTTTCGAAGTATATCTTACCTGCGGGGGTCCCTTTCGGCTCCCCTGCTACGGCTAGTGCGGCCTCTAGTTGGGCCTTGCACTTTTCAAGCTCCTGGGACAGTACGGTATTCTTCTCTGTAAGAACCTGTATATTAAATGATCCTTAAATGAGTTACTTTAACTGTTTCAAGTCTCGGGGGCTACTGGTATATATATGTATTTGACCAAAATTTTCTTACCCGTATGTCTTTTACATACTACTCCGTGGCTCTGGCTAAACCATTTTGAGCGGCACGGAGGTACGCATCTCCCGAATTAAAGGCGTCTAAAGCCTCTTGGGAGAAACAAGCATCGCGTAGAACTGTCTGGCAACGCCTGTGGTTCATGGCACTCTCCACTTCAGAATTTGTGGCAGACAGCCCGTCCGCATCCTCTGTCGGAGGAGCGTCCGGTGCGCGCCTGGTGCTCGCCTCCACTTCCTGGCCAGACATTGGAGCCTGACTAGTGGAGGCGCGATTGGCAACCTCTCTGGATATAGTCCGGCGAGGTCTCTTCGTCCTAGAAATGGCATGAACGTTAATATGCCCTGATAAAATAACATCAGGAAACAGAGGGTGCGCTATACTTTCGCACCGGCATCTCAGTCCGGACTACATTCCTTTTTGCCCCATGGGGCCCTGCGGCCCCTCGTTGGCTAGCCACCGCAGGTTCAGCCTCCCGCCTCGGAAATCTCCCCTGCAAAACACGATAGTCGTTAGAAACACAGAAATACGTGAGAATGGACTCTCTCCCAAGGGAATAAAACTCCGTTTTCTATCACCTGGGAGGCCGGGATTGTGACACCCCAAAAATTTTTGGCCTTGTTTAATTAATTAATTTTTTTGCCAGGACTTAAAACCTTTATTTTCTGAGCTCCCTTTTGATCTTTAACCTTGTCATTATGGAGTTTTTCCCCTAAATGTGAACTTTTCAATTATGTTATTGGACTTGTTTAACCTCTCTAGAAAAACTTTACTTTTATCAGTACAACTAATTGCATAATTAAGTTGCTTGATCTTTACTTCCTTGAAAATGGTTTTTCAAAGTTGAATGGCCATATTTGAACTACAACCATTTGATAGATTCACTTAAAATTCCCACAAGAATTTGGAGATGTCATGTGATGTTATTAAATAACTTTTATGCAAAAACATATTTATTTCATGAAATATTTTGAGCTCTACACCCTTTTTTCTTCTCTGGTCCAGTGGGCAATTTTTCACTACAACCCATTTAAATATTCCTTTCTAGCCTCCACCAAAATTATGGGATGTTAGTGATACCATATGAGTCAACTTTATGCAAGAACCCAGTGATGCTATTTGCAAATTTTGAGTGAATCAGCATCATCTTCATTCTGGACCAGACTGGTGTTTTCTACTGCACCCCCATTATTTCTTGCTCCAGTGACCTTGTGTTTTCTCATGCTCATAGTCCTCCCTACCAAACCCCTAAGTCCAGGAGCATAACCAAACCCACAGCCAAGCTTCTCCTGCAAGATAGCCCCACAGTGACCCGACACCTTTTGGCAGTCGGTGCCCAACCTACCAGCCTAGCCGTCGATCACGCGCCAGTGACCGACCCCCTAAATAGTCCTTTCTCGCAAGCGTGCGAAGGAAGACTCCGACCCCCCTTTTTCCTATAAAAAGGGCACGCTAGTCTCAACCCAGCACAGCCCGGCCGCTATCCTAACCCAAGCCACAATGCCTGGTCCTATTGTGCACCATGAGACCACAGCGACCAACCTTGGAGGTTTTGTGACCATACTCGCAAACCTCACCCGTCGTGCCTATGCATTAGAAGAACCCCCAGAATATGTTGTGTACCAAGGGCCCGTAAGCGGTGAAAGCCGTCAATTCTGGGCCACTGTACACATCTACGGTACGGGTCTCGCGCCCGAACGCCCCTACAGGTTCACCGGAAGGACAACTTCCTTTGAGCCACTAGCCATCCTGCTAGCTGCTCGAGAAGCTATAGTTCATCTCCGGCACTTGTCACCAAGAGTTGGCTGTCGCTCGTTCCACTGCTACCCCAGGCGTGAAGGGTATGGTAGACCACCCCAAGTTGCCAACGGAGATCACGAGACAGATCCTGCATTGTTGCACCTAGTGCGCTACGTAAGTGCACTGGAAGAACTGTGCGATCAGGTCACAATTGATCTTATCGCAACTCGTGGAGAGCTGGTTCGTCGAGCCCCGGCAAGAGAAGAGGACGAGCCCAACACCGACAACCCAGTCGTGCTGTTTGGACAACCGATCGAGCCCCTGAGGTCTACCCCAGCCATCGGCCAAGGTGTTGCGATAACCCCAGAAGTGCTACGCCGCATTTTGGGAACACACTCCAACGGAGTTGTAGCCAGCAATCCCCGAGATGGCCACCATCGCTACCCCGAGCCTGCAGCCCCTCAACCCACTCCAGTCAATTCCGACGGCGAGACCCGTGGAGAAGTCTCGACATCCACAAGGCACGCCCGCATGGATGTAAACGAGGTGGACTAAGTAACCCGAGCTGTATCGAGTCCCAGCGTACCCTCGCTTCGTAACCGTGTGGCCTGGTATTTAAACGCTGCTTGTTGTCATGCCTCTTTAATGATAGCCTTGATTAAACACCTAGTACGTAGTGTGAGATTGCTACCCCTGGCGCAGCTACCAAAAACCCTCCCGACAGCCCCCATAGTAACATGTCACCTCGGTGGAATAAGTGTATCTATGGCATTGACTTCGAATCTCGGATCAGAGCTGGAAATTTCGTTACCCTTCACCACGGTAAAAATGATCCAGCTCCAGTGCTATAAAAGGGCCACCGCGTGACCTTGCCAAGCACCTCTCACCTTGTGCATCACCCTCACAACCATTTCCTCGCCATGCCAAACCCCAGCATTTACCTAAGGACCCCAGATGCAACCCCGGGTAGTTTTGTCAAGATATTGTGGGATTTTACCTGCAGTACCATGGGCGCTACCCAGCCACCCCAGTACGAGCTGTTCAAATCAAGGATCACCTCTTTCACCTCGAGATACTGGGCAGCAGTGCACATCCCTCCCGTAAACTCAGCCCAAGACCCAACAGAGGTTTCCTTCGTGGGGAAATCTATGCCAACCCCGCAGATGGCCGTGGAAGCTGCGGCTTGCGAAGCGCTTGCTCGCCTTCGATTCGCGGTACCCTATGCCAGCGAACGTGGGTATTATTACTTCCCGAGCCGTGCAGCGCCCGGAGGAGTAACATCGTTTCCCGGTGTGCGAATTGAAAGAGACCCCGTCCTGGCCAACCTTGTCCAGTATGTCATCGCTCAAGAGAGTTTGATCCAACGCGTGATGGGTTATCTCCAGAGCCTCGCAGATTTAAATCCTCAGATCGCCATCGGCAGATCACTGAGGCCCGACCAGGAGAGACACGTGCATCGACTAGTCAATCCGCTTTCTCCGATAGAGGAAGAATGTGTCTCAGTACCAGAAACATTTTCTCTGGACCCCATCCAGTTACCGTTTGCATTATAAACGTCGCTTCTACGTTATTTATTGCGACCTTTATTTGCGTGTTGTAACTTGTGCGTGGAGCTTAGTGTGTGCTTTAAGTGTGATATTTTGTTAATTTCGATTAATATGAGTGATTCTGTTGCATTACTGTTTTCTTCCGCGAATAATCCTGGAGTGAGACATCTTCTTTTTCTGAGTCGATACTTCGGCACTTTCTCATGACGTGGTTTTCACGAAAGCACAACGACAACAGCTGACCCACAACCGCAAACACTCGGACACATACACGTACACCGTTTACAAAACTTTGCAACAGTGTTGCAGCTGGCTAACCCCTCTCCTAACCACGGTTAGCACCCGGCATCCCACCTACTCCTCGTGATCACCACCACCGTGGAGAGCCAACACCCGAGCAGCAGCATCGTGACGATCATCGAGGATCATCGCGCACAGGAGCACGGAGAGCCCCAGCAGTGTCGCCAGCCCTCCGCATATCAAGATCGCGTACCAGTCCGGCATCGCCTCCGCCATTAGAGCCTCGCCCGAGCTTCTGTAAGCAGTAATGGAGGAGGAAGTAGGGGGAGAAGCATGGCCAGAGGTGAGGAGAAGAGAGAAACACCTCGGCCGTTTTATAGCTTGAGCTCGGTACACGGTGGGCGAAGTCCACCAACGCCGCTCGTCGCCCGATCGCCGGTGTTCGGAGTCGAATCCGCGAGCAGTGCCGACAGCGCGCTGGCCCGCGAGGTGAGTGCACGCTGCTCCGGCAGCTAGCACGCCGTGCACTACTGTGGTACGGCCTAGATGCCCTACGCGCTAGGCGTCGCCGGTGGAGAAAGCGCGCAGGAGAGAGGAAGAAGAGAGCCAGAGGGAGAAGAAGAGGCTGACTATGGGCCCCGGGTCCACCTGTCGGCCAGAGAGAGCACTGTGCTCCCGGGTACGACCAGCATATATTTAAATTTAGACTTTATTCTAAATTTATACCCAGCATAGAATCTCACGTTTTTGTCTCAGATCGTAGATTTTTCCATGCAGCACCAGTATTTCACACTGTGATTTTCATCACTTATTGCCCTCTTACTGCAGCCACATTTTCATTGCATGCAATTTTTCTTATACAACTTTTAACAAATCTCGAGGACGAGATTTTTCTTAAGGGGGTTAGTATTGTGACACCCCAAAAATTTTTGGCCTTGTTTTATTAATTAATTTTTTTTTGCCAGGACTTAAAACCTTTATTTTCTGAGCTCCCTTTTGATCTTTAACCTTGTCATTATGGAGTTTTTCCCCTAAATGTGAACTTCTCAATTATGTTATTGGACTTGTTTAACCTCTCTAGAAAAACTTTACTTTTATCAGTACAACTAATTGCATAATTAAGTTGCTTGATCTTTACTTCCTTGAAAATGGTTTTTCAAAGTTGAATGGCCATATTTGAACTACAACCATTTGATAGATTCACTTAAAATTCCCACAAGAATTTGGAGATGTCATGTGATGTTATTAAATAACTTTTATGCAAAAACATATTTATTTCATGAAATATTTTGAGCTCTACACCCTTTTTTCTTCTCTGGTCCAGTGGGCAATTTTTCACTACAACCCATTTAAATATTCCTTTCTAGCCTCCACCAAAATTATGGGATGTTAGTGATACCATATGATTCAACTTTATGCAAGAACCCAGTGATGCTATTTGCAAATTTTGAGTGAATCAGCATCATCTTCATTCTAGACCAGACTGGTGTTTTCTACTGCACCCCCATTATTTCTTGCTCCAGTGACCTTGTGTTTTCTCATGCTCATAGTCCTCCCTACCAAACCCCTAAGTCCAGGAGCATGCACCCTTTGGGGCAATTTTGGTTCATGAAATGATGCCATCTATTTCCTATCCAGAATTGTAGTTTTGTAAAATTTGCACTAGCAAGTTTCTCATTTTATCCAGATGACCTCACCACTCTCTCTTGCATCTAAGGAGACACTGATCTGGAGCTTTTGACCACTCCAAGACTTGCCTAAGTGCCCTTGGCATTGTGTCAAACACCTTATGGACATGATCTGTTTTGGCATGAATCTTTGGTTTGCTCTGTGAACCAGATCCCCCGACCAAACCAGCTTGTCCACTGATCTCCTTGCAAGCCTAAACCTAGACCTGCTAAACCCCAGCTCCAACCGAGCCACCGAGCATGCCCTGGCATTTCGCCGAGCAGCTGGTGAGCATGCTCTGGACGTGCCCAGAGCGCGCCAATTGCAGCCGCGTGCACCCGAGCCGCCGCGTCTCACCCGCACCAGTTCTAGCTCGTGACTACCTGTAGCTAGCTGCCACACGCTCGCCGCCACACCACTACACGCCAGCCACCCCTGGCGCCCTACAGCGCCACCGCCAAAGCTTTTTGGCGGCACGCCAGCGTCGGCCGACAGCCTCTGCCACGGGCAGCGCCGCCCAAGCCCCTCCCGCTCGCCACCTGGCCCCTGGGAACAGCGCAAGCTCATCCACAAGGGTGTCGCCTAGCGCTCGTCGCCGCCACGACGCCCCTAGCTACAGAATGGCGGTTGCCGGAGAGCTTATCCACGGCCGCCGCGGAACCGCCTTGCCACGCCTATTTAAGGAGACCCCGAGCCCGTTCCCGCACGCAGGCAACCTCAGGCCACCCCTATGTCGTTTCCCTAGCCCGCATTCGACCCAGGGAGGTTTTCTTCCCCGTCTCCGGCAACTCCGGCCACCGCCACTGCCCCTGCCGTTCCGGCGCCACCAGGACCTCCCCCTCTCCACTCTCTCCACCAGAAGCCTCCTCTCCCTCCCGTGAACCTTTCCCCCTGCTCGATTTTGATCGGGAGCCACCGCAGCCCCAAAAGCACTTTGCTCCCGAGGCCACCTCCGCCGAGGAGCTCGCCGCCAGCAGCTCCCTCCGCCCCCTCCTGCCAGGCGACCACCGGGAGGACCGCCCCGGAGTAGCGGATCCATCCCCGCCCTCGGAGCCCCGCGAGGAGCCGCCAGTCGCCGGCGACGATCGCCGGAGCTCCGCCTCCGCTCGGGACAGAGGAAAGAGAGGGAGAAGACTAGTCAAACCTGACTAGTGGGCCCCCTGGACCCACTGTCAGTAACACACCGCGCCGTCCATGTGTTTAAGTGAAGGCGTAATCCCCCCAGTACGTTTCCCCGCTCCGAAAGCGTATTCCCCTCTGAAACGTTTTTCCTTTTCTGTTTTATTTAAATCAGTTTTGACCACAACTTTGACTGCCTATAACTTTTAAAATACAACTCCAAATGAGTTGATTCTTTTTCCTACCTTCCTCAAATTTGATCTAGTTTATTTTAAGATTTATTTGAAAATTTTCCAAAACCACTTTTTGTACTGTTTTGAAATGTGTGTTAATTCAAATATTTTTTAAAATAGGATTTTGGAGAGAGGGAAGAAACTTTCAAAAATTTTGGAGAGCACCTCACCCCTCCACAACTTCAAGGCAAGCATCTTGAACCCTGGCATAATATTTTTGATGTGTTGGTTGACACATTTATAACACCACCTCATTTCGGTGGAATTGATATTTCATGTGACATGATCATTTGCATGGAAGCATATCAACGATTTTTCCTTGCTATTGGACATAAATATAATTGAGATGGTAATCATCCTCATGTGCCTTGCATGCATACCGGAAAGGAATCCGGGAAAGCCTCGGCCTTGGGTAGGCGTGAGCTCGTCGCCGGTCCCCGTCGGGACGGTTATTTCCGATATGGCATGGCAAGGTATATTGAGTGGTGATTTTTTTTGGTTGAAATATATTTGATATACATGTCATGCAGGAACTTATAACCTCCTGAGTCGACCGCAGATCGAGTCTTGTTCCAGTAACCCCCATACTTGCCTCGTACTACCACTCGTCCCTGCCGCAGGTAGGGTACGGTTCAGTAAGTTGTCAACCCCTTTCCAGCACACACCGTACAGAGAGGCCATGGTGGAAGATATCGGTTGTAGCCGGTAGGCATGCCATTTGGTCAGGGGGCATGGGTGTTTCCGGTTGGGACCGAGAGGGGAGGCCACCCCTTAGAGCGCGCGATATAAATTTGATCCCATGCTACGCGAGGTTGTAGCCTCCCCACTTAGAGTTTTGCTTGACAAGTGTCGTGGGTGATTCCAGACACCGATGAGTTAAGCTGGTGTGTGCAAGTTAGGCGTGTTTTCAACTAAAAGGCCATAGACGGAATTAGTCCCGATGGACTAAAGGAATCCGTTACTCGTGGGTAAAGAGTACATCCTCTGCAGAGATTAAACCTATTCGAATAGCCGTGTCCATGGTTTAGGACTACAGTCTGGGATGGGTCAAGCGTCGGTCTTAGTGTCGGTCTTCGGAGGTGAAACGGTTAAACCAGAACGGGAACTACTACTTTGTGACTTGTGATGATTATGATTTTTATTATTGTTGACTAACCCATGATTATTACTGTTATCATCGAATATCTCTGGGATGGTTCTACCTTCGGGATATTCACTGTGGCATTTCTTTTAAAGCCCTTTCTGTGGTGTCGCTCAGACGCCCGGCTGTGGTATTTCTTTTAAAGCCCTTTCTGTGGTGTCGCTCAGACGCCCGACTATGGCATTTCTCTTAAAGCCCTTTCTGTGGTGTCGCTCAGACGCCCGACTGTGGCATTTCTTTTAAAGCCCTTTCTGTGGTGTCGCTCAGACGCCCGACTGTGGCATTTCTTTTAAAGCCCTTTCTGTGGTGTCGCTCAGACGCCCGACTGTGGCATTATTATCCCGCATTTTTCGCTCGAGGAGTCTTTCAGACACTCGTTTGGCACCAGTATTTATTACTCTGCATTTTCCGCTCGAGGAGTCTTTCAGACACTCGTTTGGCACCAGTATTTATTATTCTGCATTTTTCCGCTCGAGGAGTCATTCAGACCCTCGCTTGGCACCCAGTATTTTTTTACCTCTATGTGGCCGTTGCATAAATTTCCGGTGACATATGAATAACCTGTTTGCATGCATCAAGATATTTATTTTTATGACTAACTAAGCGAGTATAAGGATATTGCAAAGCATGAGCATCATGGTTACATTATACCTGTGTTCTTAATGTTTGCGAGTACATTCAAAGTACTCACTGGCTTGTCCCTGGCTATTGTCTTGGCCAGATTTATTGCTTGGGGAGGAGCGTTGCGACGACCGCCTCGGAACCTGAGCAACGGTGATAGCAGCCTCGTGAAGATAGGAGTTAGCCTGGTCAGCTGTTCCCGTGGGAAATGGAGTCCCATAGCCGTGGTGATCCTCAAACCGCTTCCGCCCTCAACCACTAGAAACCATTTGTTGTACTCATAGGCCACAATGGTCTTGTACTACATATTTTGTACCTTTGCTTGGAATTTCTGTAACAAGTTGGTGCCTCATCAGCTAACAGTAATCCTGGGGCTGATGAGCTCGTCGGCCATTTTCTGGAATTTAATGTCTGGAAAACCGGTCGCAACAGATTTGGTATCAGAGCCAGGCTGACCATTGGCTAATCCAATCCCAGCCAGGTCAATAAGCTTAGGCATGCCAAACCACCGAGCCATAACCAAACCCATAGCCAAGCTTCTCCTGCAAGATAGCCCCATAGTGACCCGACACCTTTTGGCAGTCGGTGCCCAACCTACCAGCCTAGCCGTCGATCACGCGCCAGTGACCGCCCCCCTAAATAGTCCTTTCTCGCAAGCGTGCGAAGGAAGACTCCGACCCCCCTTTTTCCTATAAAAAGGGCACGCTAGTCTCAACCCAGCACAGCCCGGCCGCTATCCTAACCCAAGCCACAATGCCTGGTCCTATTGTGCACCATGAGACCACAACGACCAACCTTGGAGGTTTTGTGACCATACTCGCAAACCTCACCCGTCGTGCCTATGCATTAGAAGAACCCCCAGAATATCTTGTGTACCAAGGGCCCGTAAGCGGTGAAAGCCGTCAATTCTGGGCCACTGTACACATCTACGGTACGGGTCTCGCGCCCGAACGCCCCTACAGGTTCACCGGAAGGACAACTTCCTTTGAGCCACTAGCCATCCTGCTAGCTGCTCGAGAAGCTATAGTTCATCTCCGGCACTTGTCACCAAGAGTTGGCTGTCGCTCGTTCCACTGCTACCCCAGGCGTGAAGGGTATGGTAGACCACCCCAAGTTGCCAACGGAGATCACGAGACAGATCCTGCATTGTTGCACCTAGTGCGCTACGTAAGTGCACTGGAAGAACTGTGCGATGAGGTCACAATTGATCTTATCGCAGCTCGTGGAGAGCTGGTTCGTCGAGCCCCGGCAAGAGAAGAGGACGAGCCCAACACCGACAACCCAGTCGTGCTGTTTGGACAACCGATCGAGCCCCTGAGGTCTACCCCAGCCATCGGCCAAGGTGTTGCGATAACCCCAGAAGTGCTACGCCGCATTTTGGGAACACACTCCAACGGAGTTGTAGCCAGCAATCCCCGAGATGGCCACCATCGCTACCCCGAGCCTGCAGCCCCTCAACCCACTCCAGTCAATTCCGACGGCGAGACCCGTGGAGAAGTCTCGACATCCACAAGGCACGCCCGCATGGATGTAAACGAGGTGGACTAAGTAACCCGAGCTGTATCGAGTCCCAGCGTACCCTCGCTTCGTAACCGTGTGGCCTGGTATTTAAACGCTGCTTGTTGTCATGCCTCTTTAATGATAGCCTTGATTAAACACCTAGTACGTAGTGTGAGATTGCTACCCCTGGCGCAGCTACCAAAAACCCTCCCGACAGCCCCCATAGTAACATGTCACCTCGGTGGAATAAGTGTATCTATGGCATTGACTTCGAATCTCGGATCAGAGCTGGAAATTTCGTTACCCTTCACCACGGTAAAAATGATCCAGCTCCAGTGCTATAAAAGGGCCACCGCGTGACCTTGCCAAGCACCTCTCACCTTGTGCATCACCCTCACAACCATTTCCTCGCCATGCCAAACCCCAGCATTTACCTAAGGACCCCAGATGCAACCCCGGGTAGTTTTGTCAAGATATTGTGGGATTTTACCTGCAGTACCATGGGCGCTACCCAGCCACCCCAGTACGAGCTGTTCAAATCAAGGATCACCTCTTTCACCTCGAGATACTGGGCAGCAGTGCACATCCCTCCCGTAAACTCAGCCCAAGACCCAACAGAGGTTTCCTTCGTGGGGAAATCTATGCCAACCCCGCAGATGGCCGTGGAAGCTGCGGCTTGCGAAGCGCTTGCTCGCCTTCGATTCGCGGTACCCTATGCCAGCGAACGTGGGTATTATTACTTCCCGAGCCGTGCAGCGCCCGGAGGAGTAACATCGTTTCCCGGTGTGCGAATCGAAAGAGACTCCGTCCTGGCCAACCTTGTCCAGTATGTCATCGCTCAAGAGAGTTTGATCCGACGCGTGATGGGTTATCTCCAGAGCCTCGCAGATTTAAATCCTCAGATCGCCATCGGCAGATCACTGAGGCCCGACCAGGAGAGACACGTGCATCGACTAGTCAATCCGCTTTCTCCGATAGAGGAAGAATGTGTCTCAGTACCAGAAACATTTTCTCTGGACCCCATCCAGTTACCGTTTGCATTATAAACGTCGCTTCTACGTTATTTATTGCGACCTTTATTTGCGTGTTGTAACTTGTGCGTGGAGCTTAGTGTGGGCTTTAAGTGTGATATTTTGTTAATTTCGATTAATATGAGTGATTCTGTTGCATTACTGTTTTCTTCCGCGAATAATCCTGGAGTGAGACATCTTCTTTTTCTGAGTCGATACTTCGGCACTTTCTCATGACGTGGTTTTCACGAAAGCACAACGACAACAGCTGACCCACAACCGCAAACACTCGGACACATACACGTACACCGTTTACAAAACTTTGCAACAGTGCTGCAACTGGCTAACCCCTCTCCTAACCACGGTTAGCACCCGGCATCCCACCTACTCCTCGTGATCACCACCGCCGTGGAGAGCCAACACCCAAGCAGCAGCATCGCGACGATCATCGAGGATCATCGCGCACAGGAGCACGGAGAGCCCCAGCAGTGTCGCCAGCCCTCCGCATATCAAGATCGCGTACCAGTCCGGCATCGCCTCCGCCATTAGAGCCTCGCCCGAGCTTCTGTAAGCAGTAATGGAGGAGGAAGTAGGGGGAGAAGCAAGGACAGAGGTGAGGAGAAGAGAGAAACACCTCGGCCGTTTTATAGCTCGAGCTCGGTACACGGTGGGCGAAGTCCACCAACGCCGCTCGTCGCCCGATCGCCGGTGTTCGGAGTCGAATCCGCGAGCAGTGCCGACAGCGCGCTGGCCCGCGAGGTGAGTGCACGCTGCTCCGGCAGCTAGCACGCCGCGCACTACTGTGGTACGGCCTAGATGCCCTACGCGCTAGGCGTCGCCGGTGGAGAAAGCGCGCAGGAGAGAGGAAGAAGAGAGCCAGAGGGAGAAGAAGAGGCTGACTGTGGGCCCCGGGTCCACCTGTCGGCCAGAGAGAGCACTGTGCTCCCGGGTATGACCAACATATATTTAAATTTAGACTTTATTCTAAATTTATACCCAGCGTAGAATCTCACGTTTTTGTCTCAGACCGTAGATTTTTCCATGCAGCACCAGTATTTCACACTGTGATTTTCATCACTTATTGCCCTCTTACTGCAGCCACATTTTCATTGCATGCAATTTTTCTTATACAACTTTTAACAAATCTCAAGGACGAGATTTTTCTTAAGGGGGTTAGTATTGTGACACCCCAAAAATTTTTGGCCTTGTTTTATTAATTAATTTTTTTTTGCCAGGACTTAAAACCTTTATTTTCTGAGCTCCCTTTTGATCTTTAACCTTGTCATTATGGAGTTTTTCCCCTAAATGTGAACTTCTCAATTATGTTATTGGACTTGTTTAACCTCTCTAGAAAAACTTTACTTTTATCAGTACAACTAATTGCATAATTAAGTTGCTTGATCTTTACTTCCTTGAAAATGGTTTTTCAAAGTTGAATGGCCATATTTGAACTACAACCATTTGATAGATTCACTTAAAATTCCCACAAGAATTTGGAGATGTCATGTGATGTTATTAAATAACTTTTATGCAAAAACATATTTATTTCATGAAATATTTTGAGCTCTACACCCTTTTTTCTTCTCTGGTCCAGTGGGCAATTTTTCACTACAACCCATTTAAATATTCCTTTCTAGCCTCCACCAAAATTATGGGATGTTAGTGATACCATATGATTCAACTTTATGCAAGAACCCAGTGATGCTATTTGCAAATTTTGAGTGAATCAGCATCATCTTCATTCTGGACCAGACTGGTGTTTTCTACTGCACCCCCATTATTTCTTGCTCCAGTGACCTTGTGTTTTCTCATGCTCATAGTCCTCCCTACCAAACCCCTAAGTCCAGGAGCATGCACCCTTTGGGGCAATTTTGGTTCATGAAATGATGCCATCTATTTCCTGTCCAGAATTGTAGTTTTGTAAAATTTGCACTAGCAAGTTTCTCATTTTATCCAGATGACCTCACCACTCTCTCTTGCATCTTAGAGACACTGATCTGGAGCTTTTGACCACTCCAAGACTTGCCTAAGTGCCCTTGGCATTGTGTCAAACACCTTATGGGCATGATCTGTTTTGGCATGAATCTTTGGTTTGCTCTGTGAACCAGATCCCCCGACCAAACCAGCTTGTCCACTGATCTCCTTGCAAGCCTAAACCTAGACCTGCTAAACCCCAGCTCCAACCGAGCCACCTAGCATGCCCTGGCATTTCGCCGAGCAGCTGGTGAGCATGCTCTGGACGCGCCCAGAGCGCGCCAATTGCAGCCGCGTGCACCCGAGCCGCCGCGTCTCACCCGCACCAGTTCTAGCTCGTGACTACCTGCAGCTAGCTGCCACACGCTCGCCGCCACACCACTACACGCCAGCCACCCCTGGCGCCCTACAGCGCCACCGCCAGAGCTTTTTGGCGGCACGCCAGCGTCGGCCGACAGCCTCTGCCATGGGCAGCGCCGCCCAAGCCCCTCCCGCTCGCCACCTGGCCCCTGGGAACAGCGCAAGCTCATCCACAAGGGTGTCGCCTAGCGCTCGTCGCCGCCACGACGCCCCTAGCTACAGAATGGCGGTGCCGGAGAGCTTATCCACGGCCGCCGCGGAACCACCTTGCCACGCCTATTTAAGGAGACCCCGATCCCGTTCCCGCACGCAGGCAACCTCAGGCCACCCCTATGGCGTTTCCCTAGCCCGCATTCGACCCAGGGAGGTTTTCTTCCCCGTCTCCGGCAACTCCGGCCACCGCCACTGCCCCTGCCGTTCCGGCGCCACCAGGACCTCCCCCTCTCCACTCTCTCCACCAGAAGCCTCCTCTCCCTCCCGTGAACCTTTCCCCCTGCTCGATTTTGATCGGGAGCCACCGCAGCCCCAAAAGCACTTTGCTCCCGAGGCCACCTCCGCCGAGGAGCTCGCCGCCGGCAGCTCCCTCCGCCCCCTCCTGCCAGGCGACCACCAGGAGGACCGCCCCGGAGTAGCAGATCCATCCCCGCCCTCGGAGCCCCGTGAGGAGCCGCCAGTCGCCGGCGACGATCGCCGGAGCTCCGCCTCCGCTCGGGACAGAGGAAAGAGAGGGAGAAGACTAGTCAAACCTGACTAGTGGGCCCCCTGGACCCACTGTCAGTAACACACCGCGCCGTCCATGTGTTTAAGTGAAGGCGTAATCCCCCCAGTACGTCTCCCCGCTCCGAAAGCGTATTCCCCTCTGAAACGTTTTTCCTTTTCTGTTTTATTTAAATCAGTTTTGACCACAACTTTGACTGCCTATAACTTTTAAAATACAACTCCAAATGAGTTGATTCTTTTTCCTACCTTCCTCAAATTTGATCTAGTTTATTTTAAGATTTATTTGAAAATTTTCCAAAACCACTTTTTGTACTGTTTTGAAATGTGTGTTAATTCAAATATTTTTTAAAATAGGATTTTGGAGAGAGGGAAGAAACTTTCAAAAATTTTGGAGAGCACCTCACCCCTCCACAACTTCAAGGCAAGCATCTTGAACCCTGGCATAATATTTTTGATGTGTTGG
The DNA here is from genome assembly GCA_032464435.1 of Aegilops umbellulata. Lineage (NCBI taxonomy): Eukaryota > Viridiplantae > Streptophyta > Magnoliopsida > Poales > Poaceae > Aegilops > Aegilops umbellulata. The sequence continues at coordinate 273,939,942 of CP136055.1, forward strand.
TTGACACATTTATAACACCACCTCATTTCGGTGGAATTGATATTTCATGTGACATGATCATTTGCATGGAAGCATATCAACGATTTTTCCTTGCTATTGGACATAAATATAATTGAGATGGTAATCATCCTCATGTGCCTTGCATGCATACCGGAAAGGAATCCGGGAAAGCCTCGGCCTTGGGTAGGCGTGAGCTCGTCGCCGGTCCCCGTCGGGACGGTTATTTCCGATATGGCATGGCAAGGTATATTGAGTGGTGATTTTTTTTGGTTGAAATATATTTGATATACATGTCATGCAGGAACTTATAACCTCCTGAGTCGACCGCAGATCGAGTCTTGTTCCAGTAACCCCCATACTTGCCTCGTACTACCACTCGTCCCTGCCGCAGGTAGGGTACGGTTCAGTAAGTTGTCAACCCCTTTCCAGCACACACCGTACAGAGAGGCCATGGTGGAAGATATCGGTTGTAGCCGGTAGGCATGCCACCTGGTCAGGGGGCATGGGTGTTTCCGGTTGGGACCAAGAGGGGAGGCCACCCCTTAGAGCGCGCGATATAAATTTGATCCCATGCTACGCGAGGTTGTAGCCTCCCCACTTAGAGTTTTGCTTGACAAGTGTCGTGGGTGATTCCAGACACCGATGAGTTAAGCTGGTGTGTGCAAGTTAGGCGTGTTTTAAACTAAAAGGCTGTAGACGGAATTAGTCCCGATGGACTAAAGGAATCCGTTACTCGTGGGTAAAGAGTACATCCTCTGCAGAGATTAAACCTATTCGAATAGCCGTGTCCATGGTTTAGGACTACAGTCTGGGATGGGTCAAGCGTCGGTCTTAGTGTCGGTCTTCGGAGGTGAAACGGTTAAACCAGAACGAGAACTACTACTTTGTGACTTGTGATGATTATGATTTTTACTATTGTTGACTAACCCATGATTATTACTATTATCATCGAATATCTCTGGGATGGTTCTACCTCCGGGATATTCACTGTGGCATTTCTTTTAAAGCCCTTTCTGTGGTGTCGCTCAGACGCCCGGCTGTGGTATTTCTTTTAAAGCCCTTTCTGTGGTGTCGCTCAGACGCCCGACTGTGGCATTTCTTTTAAAGCCCTTTCTGTGGTGTCGCTCAGACGCCCGACTGTGGCATTTCTTTTAAAGCCCTTTATGTGGTGTCGCTCAGACGCCCGACTGTGGAATTTCTTTTAAAGCCCTTTCTGTGGTGTCGCTCAGACGCCCGACTGTGGCATTATTATCCCGCATTTTCCGCTCGAGGAGTCTTTCAGACACTCGTTTGGCACCAGTATTTATTACTCTGCATTTTCCGCTCGAGGAGTCTTTCAGACACTCGTTTGGCACCAGTATTTATTATTCTGCATTTTTCCGCTCGAGGAGTCATTCAGACCCTCGCTTGGCACCCAGTATTTTTTTTACCTCTATGTGGCCGTTGCATAAATTTCCGGTGACATATGAATAACCTGTTTGCATGCATCAAGATATTTATTTTTATGACTAACTAAGCGAGTATAAGGATATTGCAAAGCATGAGCATCATGGTTACATTATACCTGTGTTCTTAATGTTTGCGAGTACATTCAAAGTACTCACTGGCTTGTCCCTGGCTATTGTCTTGGCCAGATTTATTGCTTGGGGAGGAGCGTTGCGACGACCGCCTCGGAACCTGAGCAACAGTGATAGCAGCCTCGTGAAGATAGGAGTTAGCCTGGTCAGCTGTTCCCGTGGGAAATGGAGTCCCATAGCCGTGGTGATCCTCAAACCGCTTCCGCCCTCAACCACTAGAAACCATTTGTTGTACTCATAGGCCACAATGGTCTTGTACTACATATTTTGTACCTTTGCTTGGAATTTCTGTAACAAGTTGGTGCCTCATCAGCTAACAGTAATCCTGGGGCTGATGAGCTCGTCGGCCATTTTCCGGAATTTAATGTCTGGAAAACCGGTCGCGACAGGGATTAACCCGGGGTAATCACCCGTAATGGCTACCAAGGTATTGTCCTTGCTTAGCTGATGGAACACCCCATCGATAAGCTCCACTGATATATCCGGATCCTCTTCAGAGTCTGGATCGAGGTACCGTACTGGGTCCTCGGGCTGTGGGGGAGGCTGCTTATATCATTTACCTCCTGCCGCAGTTCCTGCATTGAAGTCGTTAGACTACATATCTAACCGTGGGAGTATAAAACAAACGGGCAAGTGCAATTGCTCACTTACCCAACTCGGAGGATCGTACATAGTAAATCCGGCCCACGGGTTGACGCAGAGGAAGTCCTCCTTTTCCCCCTTATACAAGGAGGACAAGATCTTTATTAGGGCGGAGGCCAAGGCCGGCCCCTTACGACAATAAGGGGTGGCGTCATCCTCCCCGTTGAAATCCCACATGGGGTGGCCTCTATATTGAAGCGGCTATACCCCCCGCATAATGCATGCGGCCATGACTCCGATCATGGTTAGTCCGGAATGAGCTAGTAGTCTTATCCGGCCCATCAGATAAAGGACGTCTCTATTGCTTTCTCTCTAAGAGCTCCGCGGGCGCCAGCTTAAGCGTTTCTTCAATGGAGTACTGTTGAACTCCGGAAGACCGACCTGGATAGGGTCTGGTAGTGGGACGTCATCTATGTAAAACCATTCCGAAGGCCAGTCCTCGGACGCCTTCTTTGGGGTTCTGGATAGGTATCCGGTCCCGGCGATGCGCCATACTTCGGCTCTGCCCACTTGATATATAGACCCCTCTTGGGAACGGGGCATAAGGCAAAATAACCTCTTCCACAGCGCGAAGTGAGCCTCAACGCCTAAAAATAGCTCGCAAAGGGCGACGAAACCCGCAATATGCAATACGGAGGCGGGCGTGAGATTGTGCAGCTGGAGGCCATAGAACTCCAGGAGCCCGCGGAGGAAGGGATGAATTGGAAATCCCAGTACCCTTATTAGATAGGGGACAAGGCACACCCGCTCTCCTTTAGAGGGAATGGGGGTGCTCTCCGCTTGTTTTCCGCCATTATAGGTAGCGAGACCGGCTCGGACCGGGACCATGTATGCCTGAGGGAGAAATCACTTGGTCTGAAGCGACACTAACTCGCCATGCGGGATGGTGCAACTCTCCCAGTCCCCAGGTTTAGGACCGGAGGGGCAAGGGGAGGAGCTGCGACGGCTGGCCATGTTGGAATGGACCTTTTGCTGGGAGCGCTCTGATGATAACTCGCAGAGAGGAGAAGATGTGGTTTGGATCTAAATCCTCATCCTGTTAAATAGGCGGCTCGTTTATACGGCCAGGGGTGTGAATGTAAAAACACCCCGGCTCTTCGCATGTGTTTGACACGTGGAAGACAGTCATTATTGGGCGTAGAAGCCGAGGGGCGCTACATTACAAAAATCGGGCGTTATTCCTACAGGAACACAGGATTTGGAGGAGGAACCCGCCTTGCAATGCCGAAGACAATTTGCGTGCCAGACTCGTCGTCATTGAAGCCTGGTTCGGGGGCTACTAAGGGAGTCCTGGATTAGGGGGTGTTCGGGTAGCCGGACTATACCTTCGCCGGACTCCTGGACTATGAAGATACAAGATTGAAGACTTCGTCCCGTGTCCGGATGGAACTTTCCTTGGCGTGGAAGGCAAGCTAGGCGGTGCGGATATTCAAGATCTCCTACCATTGTAACCGACTCCGTGTAACCCTAACCCTATCCGGTGTCTATATAAACCGGAGGGTTGTAGTCCGTAGGACAATCAACTCCATACACAACAATCATACCATAGGCTAGCTTCTAGGGTTTAGCCTCCATGATCTCGTGGTAGATCTACTCTTGTACTACCCATATCATCAATATTAATCAAGCAGGAGTAGGGTTCTACCTCCATCGAGAGGGCCCGAACCTGGGTAAACTTCGTGTCCCTTATCTCCTGTTACCATCCGACCTAGACGCACAGTTCGGGACCCCCTACCCGAGATCCGCCGGTTTTGACACCGACACCCGCCGCTCTAGCCAAGATACTGGCCGAGCTGTTCAAAGGGGAGGAATAGGAATTTCTTCGCATCAATCTCACAGATGGATATTCTATGTATGATCCTCCCAGTTGGGTAAGCCCCAATCCTTCTGCTCTACTCATTCTGCTTCCCGGATTACCTTTGACAAATTTCTAATCCGCTTATGACGGCATTGGCAGAAAATCACCGAGGGGTTTTACATCCCCGCCCCACAGCCTGAGAACCACAACCGGGAGCTGGATCCTGGGTTCGAAGAAGACCCGGATATATTCGTGGTACTCACGGAAGGGGTGTTTTATCAGGCAAGCTATGATGGCACGGAAGTGGCCATTATCGCCGATTGCCCTGATCTTCTTCCTGCTTCCCACGTAAGTTATCAAAAAAAGTCTTGCTCGAAAGAACTTCCTCGCACTGCCTGACCCATCGCACTACATCGTGCTCCACAAGGGAGGCGTTCGGCGCGTCACGCTACTCCGGGGGCAGCTCCAACGCCGAGCAAGGCCTCTAAAAGGAAGGTTGGTGAAGACACGGCCGGTCCCTCGTCAAAGAGGTAAGGATTTGAAGGTATACTTTAGTAGTCACATCCAACTGCAACTTATACGCTTGTCTGGTGCCAGGAAGAAGGTTCACCGAACTATGTCCGAGGGTCCAGCCGGTCGTACTCCCAGTGTCCGGGATTTAGACCCCATCAGCGAGACGAGAGCTGACATGGGAACAATGTTGGACTGTCCTTCGGCCGAGGGTTCGGAGAATATGTCTGTTACCAACTCGGAAGTGGAGAGCGCCATGATTCATCGGCGTTGAAGAGCTATTTTATGAGACCCTGAGTTCTTTAAAGAGGCATTCAATGCCTTCAGTTCGGTTGATGCATACTTCCAAGCTGCTCGAAACGGGCTTAGTAGAGCCATAAAGCATCATTCAACAGATGTGCGGGTAAGTTTCCTTTGTCTGAATAGGATAGCCATATGCCAGTAGCCCCCGGGACTGAAAGCAGTTGGTACAACTGATTTAAGGACCATTGTATGACCAGGTTCTTACAGAGAAGAACAACCTGCTAACCCAAGAGATGGAACAATGTCGGGCGTAGCTAAATGCTTCTACCGCCGAACTGGAAAAGTCCAAAAGGCGTCGCCTGGTAATATTCCCCTCCATCGAGAAAATATAATCATATGACATTAATGCTAAATAGTCCTGCCTATATCATGACATGACTGTCAGAGAAACTCAAAGAAGCACTGGAAGTCACGCAAGCAAATGAACAAGAAGCCAAGAGGCTACATGCTACGAGCGAACGTGTGCTGAAGCAGGCCATTGTTGAGAAAAACCAGCTCCAGGATTACAAAACCTAGCTAGGCGAAGAGCTGAAGGATGTGCGGGCCCAGCTAGCCGATCCGTGAAGGAGAACAAGAAGCTGCGGGGCGGCATATTCAGTATGTGTCCGAACTATTGTTAAAGTAGTTCGGAGATAGATGGAACTGATACAATTATGATTTCAGGTATACTGATGGGCCGTCCTGAAGAGGAGGTGTCCAGATCATCGAGTGATCTACTGCAAAGGCTGTCGCAGGTGCACGAACATGCGTGGCTGGCAATGCAGAGTGTTGCCAAGGCCCTGTGACTGTCCGCCTCCCCTCCAGGAAGTATGGAGGAGCTTGTAGAGCTGTTCAAAGGAGCGCGGTGACGTATCTGACTATGGAAGATATCGTCCTGTCGAGAGGGTGCGCGAGAAGCTTGGGCCATGGTGAAAACTCGGTATACCAAGCTTGATCCTAATCACATGGCTCGGGTTGGACCGCTAGGGTCGAATGGGGAAGAAATTACCATTAGTTTAGTGTATGACCAAGTAGAGGTGGCCGCCAAATATTCCCAACAGGATTGTAAGTTAGACCGCCTGTTGGACGGTATAGAGAAGGAAGTGTCTGAGTCCAAGTGACTATGTACTTTCGTTACCCTATATAAATCTAGCTGAATTGTATAGCATTTGTCATGGCAGACCTTTTCGCTTCAACCTCCAGAATCGATGGTGCGGAGTGTTTCCGAATACCCTCGTAGCCGAATAGACCGAGGTATGCTTGGAAAATTGGGCGTAGGGGTCATAGTTGCTTGAACAGACAAGTTGTATTCTGCTAGTTATGTTATATTACATTGAAATAGTAAGAAACATCTTCCAGAGAGAATAGTTCCATTAAGGGTTCCTTTCCCTGGGTGTGCATGCATTAGGATACATGTCCGAATTGTGATGTGAAGATCACATCGTGTACAACTTCTGGGTGATCATAATAATGGCGAAGAAAAGGGCATAAGCACAGGAGCCAGGCAACCCAGCTTGGCGAAAACTTAAGTCATATCGATGCATAAAATGGCGAAGAAAAGGTACATATGGAAAAAATCATATGTGAAGAGCTTGATGCTCAGTGAATAATGAAAAGCTTCTATACAAGAAGCCCCCAGGCATAATGGGCGTACATATGTAAAGATGTGTACGTCGGCAGTGTTCGGTCAAGCCGTATGAGAGCTTTAAAGAAAAAAAAAGGTGTAAAAGAGAGAAAAATAATGGAAACAAGGGGAGAAGGAGACTAACAAACAATTTGGTGCTAGGCATAGAGCCTTCGGAGTCTGGCCGCGTTCCAGGGGTTCGGCTCTAGGCGATTGTCTGATGCATCACGAAGACGGTATGCTCCTCCGGTAAGAACTTCGTCAATTATGAAGTGACCCTCCCATTTGGGCTTGAGTTTGTCCTTCTTCTTCTCCAGCAAGCATAGAACGAGTTCGCCAACGTTGTATGTCTTGGCCTTCGAAGGACTTCGGTAGTGCTTTTCTTGTAGAGCTCTCCTTCGTGAACTTTATAGGCCTTCGAACACTGGACAATGCGGCGAGCCTCGTTCTGATCTTCTAGGAGCTCCTTCTTGTTAAGGTAGGCCAATAATGGTTCGGTCCATGGGGCAATGACTGCCATAATGAGGTGGGCCCATGGTGTTATTTCGGTGGCTGAGCCTCCGATGATATCGACGTGTTCGCTATCTATGTTTGTGTTCGGAATGGGACTGTCATTGCTGTCTCCCCCTTTCCACACCACGGATGGCTTAAAGATCCTTTCGAGGAAGATGTTACATGGGACGGGGTCGCGCTTAGCGCCGATGTGAGCAAGGACGTCTGCCGCCTGATTACTTTCGCGGGCGACGTGATGAAATTCGAGCCCCTCGAACCGAGCCGACATTTTTAAGACGGCGTTGCGATAGGCTGCCATCTTTGGATCTTTGGCATCAAAGTCTCCATTAATTTGGGATATTGCGAGGTTTGAGTCCGCGCGCACCTCCAGGCGTTGTATGCCCATTGATACGGCCATCCGAAGGCCATGCAGCAAGGCCTCGTATTCGGCTGCGTTGTTGGAGTCTGTGAATAATATTTGGAGTATGTACTGGACGATATCTCCTGTGGGGGACGTTAATACGATGCCCGCCCCTAGCCCCGCCAACATTTTGGAGCCATCAAATTGCATAACCCAGTTGGAATATGCGTCGTACTCTTTAGGGAGTTCAGCCTCTGTCCATTCAGCGACGAAGTCAGCCAGTACTTGGAATTTGATGGCTCGACGAGGTTTGTACGTGATGTTGAATGCAAGGAGCTCAATGACCCATTTGGCAATCCGGCCCGTGGCGCCCCGGTTGTTTATTATATCATTGAGGGGCACTTCAGAAGCCACCATGATTGAACACTCCTGAAAGTAGTGTCGCAACTTTCTAGATGCCATGAAGACTGCATATGCTATCTTTTGATAGTGAGGGTACCGGGATTTGCATGGTGTAAGGACGGTGGATACGTAGTATACCGGCTTTTGGAGCAGAAATTTGTGTCCGTCCTGTTCTCGCTCGATGACGAGTACGGCGCTCACCACCTGGTGTGTTGCCGATATATAGGAGCATTGGTTCACCGATGTTTGGCGCGGCCAGGATTGGGTTGCTTGCCAGAAGGGCTTTTATTTCTTCCAGTCCGGCTGTCGCTACGTCTGTCCACTCGAAGTTATCGGTGCACCGTAGAAGGAGATAAAGGGGCAGTGCCTTTTCCCCCAACCTGGAGATAAAGCGACTTAAAGCTGCCACACACCCAGCAAGTTTTTCGACCTGTTTAAGTTCGGTTGGCGTAGCCAATTGTGACAGAGCTAAGATTTTGGCTAGATTTGCTTCAATTCCTCTATTGGAAATGATGAAGCCCAGTAGTTTTCCGGCGGGGACGCCAAAGATGCACTTTTCAGGGTTAAGCTTGATGTCATATGTGCGGAGGTTGTCGAATGTGAGACGCAAATCGTCTATTAGTGTTTTGATGTGTCTAGTTTTGATGACGACGTCGTCCATGTAAGCCTCCACTATCTTGCCGATCTGTTTCTCGAGGCATGTTTGGATCATGAGCTGATAGATTGTGCCAACGTTCTTGAGCCCAAAAGGCATGGTATTGAAGCAAAACGGCTTGTATGGCGTAATGAATGCTGTTGCAGCTTGATCAGACTCCTTCATTTTGATTTGATGGTATCCGGAATATGCATCAAGGAAGCACAACGAGTTGTGTCCTGTGGTAGCGTCAATGAGATCAATGCGAGGGAGGGGGAAGGGATCCTTAGGGGAAGCCTTGTTAAGGTCTTTGAAATCGACACACAAGCGCCAGGATTTATCCTTCTTTGGTACAATTACTAGGTTTGCCAGCCAGTCCAGATGTTTAATATCTCTAATGAATCCGGCCTCGATGAGTCTGGCCAGCTCTTCCCCCATCGCTTGTCATTTGGGTTCAGAAAAGCGCCACAGTGTTTGTTTGACCGGCTTGTATCCCTTCAGTATGTTGAGGCTGTGTTCGGCTAACTCACGCAGGATTCCTGGCATATCTGAGGGGTGCCAGGCGAATATATCCCAGTTTTCGTGCAAGAATTCTCGTAGTGAGGTGTCGACTGTGGGGCTGAGTTGCGCTCCGGTAGATGCTGTCTTCTTCGGGTCTGTTGGATGGACCTAAAATTTGACTATTTCTTCTGCTGGCTTGAAGGAAGTGGATTTGGGTCATTTGTCCAGGATAACATTGCCCCTATCCACAGTGGAGCGTAGTGTAGTTAATTCTTCGGCCGCAAGGGCCTCTGATAATTCCTCAAGGGCTAGGGATGCAGTTTTGTTCTCGGCGCGGAGTGCTATATCCGGATCGCTGACGAGGGTGATTATTCCATTAGGCCTGGGCATTTTTAGCTTCATATACCCATAATGAGGTACAACTTGAAAGTGCATGAAGGCCTCTCGCCCTAACAGGGCGTGATATCCATTGTTAAAAGGGGCCACCTAGAAAGTTATTTCTTCGGACCGATAATTCTCCGGCGTGCCGAATACCACATCAAGTGTAATTTTTCCCGCACAACACACTTACCGACTGGGAATGATACCTCGAAAGGTTGTGTTGCTTTTCTCGATGCGGCTCCTGTCTATTTCCATCTTATGGAGCGTGTCCTCGTAAATGAGGTTTAGTCCGCTGCCGCCGTCCATGTTGACTTTTGTAAGTCGAAAACCGTCCATGATGGGACTGAGGACTAATGTGGCTGGCGCTCGGACTGTTCTGTATGTAGGTTCTTCACTGGCGTTAAAGGTTATGGCTGTGTCATTCCAGGGGTCAATTGCGGCCACCTGGCAAACTTCGGCGAGATCGCGCAGTGCCCTTTTATGCTTATTGTTTGAAGGGAATGTCTCGAAGACCGTTAATACCCTTGCGTCGTCGTTTTCTGGAGGGTGCTGTTCTGGGGTGTCCTTGATAAGGATGTCCTCGCCGCTCTTGGCTACCTGCCGAAGTATCCAACATGCTCTAAGGCTATGGGTTGCCACGGTGTCTGGTGTTGTATGTATTTTGCATGGGCCATTGAGCCATCCCTCCAAAACGGTGTTGTGCCGTGTAATGGGTTTATGTTTTTTGATTGTTGGGCTGGGCTTGCCACGGGGGTGCGTCCTCTTCACTTTTATGAGGAGTTGAGTTGGGATCGACGGTTCCCAGCAAGCTGCCTAAGTTTTCCAGGCACTTTCCATCGCACTGTACTTGTGTGCAATAGTTGCTAAGTTAGCAAACTTTAGTATGTGGCGGCGATTGATGGCGTTCAGGATACCTTCGTTTGCGTAGTTGTTGCAAAATGCTGCTATCGCGTCTTCGTCGCGACAATCCTTACCTTATCTTTGACAAGGAGGAATCTGGCCCAGAAGTGGTGGAACATTTCCTAAGACTGTTGTTTGATGCTCATGAGAGCGTCTATGTCCGGGTGGGTGGGTTGAATTAAATCTGAACCCTAACCCGATTTTGGATCCAGAGTTTGAAGATCAACCGGACGTGACAGTTCGGGCTCCGGGATATTGGCTGATTTTTAGGCTCATCGTCCGACTCTATGTTCGGAGGATGAGACATGCCTTTCTGCCCGAGAATATCCGACCCTTGAAGATCGGAGATCCAAACATAGTTTGTCTTTGTCGGATCACGGGTTCCGGCAGACCCTTAAGGTTCGAACTTTGGGGTGCGCGCGGAGATCGTGCCCTCTACCTCTCCGTCTCGTAGGGACCTAAACTACTGCAAGAACAACACAAGAGACACAAAGTTTATACTAGTTCGGGCCACCCTACTCTAGTTTGTGGTGGGTGGATTGCCTCTTGGGCTGATGAGGAAGAACAGTACAAGGAAGAACGACCTCGCGAGGGTCTGTTCTCAGCTAGGGGATGAACTGCTAGGAGGAGTTCGACCGCCCTTCCCTCTCTCTCTATTTGCCCTAGGTCCTGAATCAGACTGGATTCCTCCTCTGTGTGTGTGTGTGTGTGTCTGCGTGTCTCTACCCTGGGGGTGGCTAGTCCTATTTATAGGCAAAGGCCCTGGGCATCTTCCCAAATATTTGATCGAGAAGGGCGCCAACAATTGGCCGATTTGAAGGGGAACATCGGGTACACTTATCCTGACTAAAGTTGGTCTTCCCCTGCCAAAGGTTCTGGTGGTGACGCCGGCTTGGGATCCATAGTGACTTCCTCCTTGTCGTGGAGTTGGTCTTGGTCTCATTGCACCGAAATGGGTGCCTTTGCTTGATCCTCTTGCCTGCGCTTGCCCCCTTTGCACCAAAGAGGAAAGGGAGGACACCGCGCGGGCTGGCGCCCGCCTGGCACCTCTAGTCGTCATGGCTTGCGTCATGGGCACCTCATGAGGTACCCCACCTGGATTTCTCCGCCTCCTCGCGAGCCAGCCTAAGGAGGCCGTGCTGGAGGAAGCTCCGTGTCATCCGCCTCGCGAGGCTTGGCCCCTCGCGAGGGTCTTGAGCCTTGTGTTGATGAAGATGGGCCATGTTGGGCCCCCACTTGAGCCTCACCGCAGGCAGGCAAGTCTGGGGACCCCCGTTCCCAGAACGCCGACAGTAGCCCCCGGGCCCAAGGTGCGCATGGACTTGGCCGTGCCGAGAGGCGAAAGGGCAAGGGCGAAGCGCCGCGGGCCCTAACAGCCTGCGGCCTCGGGCGCCGCGTGGCGGTTGATTGGACGTGGGTGGCACCGTTTACCCACGCTCCCTTATTCTGCGCCGTGCTAGGTTGCCCCGCCGTTGTACACAGCCGCCCCTCTCCCTATTGCCTGACCGTCTCCTGTTCTTCCTCCCTTCGAACTCAGACCCTTGCTTCCAATCCCATCTCACATCCTGTCTCTTCCGCCTGCCGCCATGGCTCCAAAGAAAGGGAAGGGGAAGAAGCCCGCGGCTCCATCTCGCCCGCTGCCGCCGGTGGCACCTGCCGTCGCCCGCTCGATCATACTCAACCTGGAGTGCTTGTACAAGCTCAATTCGGCTCTGGCCACCGCCTTCAACGAGTGCGGGAGGACGACGGCGTGGCCTACGTGTCACCTCCCCACTGATAGGATAATCACCGAGGTCCCTCACTTTGCCGATGCCTTGTGGGTGGGCTTGGTGCCTCCCTTCTCCGATTTCTTCAACACCGTCCTTGATCATTATCAGATCCACGTGATGCACATGGGTCCTGAGTCCATGGCTCTTCTTTCTATCTTCGCTTTTGTTTGTGAGGCGATGGTGGGCATCCCCCCTTCTGTTGCCCTGCTGCGCCACTTCTTCTCCTTGCATCTTGTCGACCCCACGCAATGCTCGGCATGCATGAGCTTCGTAGCTTCGTCCGAGACCGCAGCCTCTGGTATCGACTTCAACCTTCCTCCACCTTCTGCCGAGTTCCGCGAGCGGTGGTTGTACATTGATGTCGGGGTGCCCAGCCCCCGACTTGCAAAGCCGACATCACCTGCTGTGCCTAATTCGGGCTGGGGCCAGGAGACACTCGCAAGTCCTCGGCTCGCCTTCATCTGGCATCGCTTCATGTCTTTGAAGAAGCTTGGCGTGACGGCGCCCAAAGTGGTGAATGAGTTCCTATCGCGCCGCATTGACCCTCTCCAACGCCATTCTCGTAGAATGTGGGCCTTCAGCGGGCATGATGATCGCATGAGGCTTCAGGGAGAGGACCTAGCGCCCGAGGTGCTGAGGAGGGTGCTCTTGGTCTTGACAGGCGATCCCAACCCCGGGGGTGTCCGGCAGGGGGGAGCCTTGCTGTACCTCTGCCACAATAGGGACGACTTCGTGAGGCAGATGCCCCTTTTCGACGAGTGCGGGCTATGCCCTGTCGGGCTCCAGGGGCCTCGCGAGAACCCCGTGGTGGTGATTTCCCTTCCGGTCGGCCTGGGTGAATCCTCCTCGAGTGGTGGCGCAGGGAGGCAGGAGACAGCGGGGGTCGAGGGAGCCGCAGGCGATGTGACCGCACCTGGCGATGCTCTTGACGGGGCAGCTCACGAGGTCCGTGCTCCCGAGGCTACGGGCGAGGCGCCGCCGCCTCCGGTGCTTGAGGCCGAGGCTCCTGAGCCCCCAGCCGGGATTTCTGATGAGGCAACTGCCCGTGCGTTCCAGGCATGCGCCCTTGACGCGAGTGACCCTGGCGCTCCGTCCTCTTCGCAGGCTGGCTCCTGCGCACCTCTCCTGGGTAGTTTCCGTGTGGACTTTGAGGCCCTCCGGAGAAAAAGGGAGGCCTTGGGCGACGACTTCCCCTGCCGCCTGCTGAAGCGTCGGAAGTACTTTGCCGTTGATGAGTAAGTTTTCTCCTTTTCTGTTTCTTATCCTGCTTGCCGCATCCGCTGATCCTTGCCCTGCAGGCTTCTGCCTAGTGAGCTCGATGAAGTTGTTGGGCCGACGCCCTCCTTGACTTCGTCTCCTCCACCACCCTTGGGTGTCTCGAGCGGCACTGCCCTTGTGGTTTGGGCAGGTGACGGCGCGGACCGCCGCGTAGCGCGCGGCGACTCCCCCGCCCCTGCGATCTCCTTCCGTGGGCCTTCCCTCGACATAGGGAGCCTGCCATGGGCTCCCCGTTTGGTCGCGGGCTGCGACCGGCTAAGGCTCCTCCGGGGCCCTTCTCCTGAGGTCAGGTGGGACTCAAGTCGGTCTTCGGATGTGGCGCGGCCGTCCGTCGGGAAGGCGCCAGCCCCCAGCCCCCCGCCCGGGGCCGGAGCGATGATCCGAGGTTCTCGACGCCTGCTTGGGGTGGATGATGGCGCGGCAGACGTGCTTGAGCGTGCTCGGGAGCGACGTGCCCGTCGCCACGAATTCCTTCGGAGGGCGAGTGGCGCCGTAGACCTGCTTGGGCAGGAGCTTGCTGAGGAAGACGCGCGCCTGGAAGCTGAGGGCTTGCGCCTGGCTGTCGAGCGGCGCGAGCTGGAGGCAGCCGCTGCCCTCGCGCGTCGTCAGCGCGTCCTTGATGACGAAGAGGCGAAGGCGTCGCTGAAGGCCTCTCTGGCGGCTCGGTCTCAGGCCGTTGAGGAGGCCCGGGGAGCAGACCGGCGGCGAGTAGCAGCAAAAGAACAGGCTCAGGAGCTCTTGGCCTGGTGTCGCTCGTTGGAGGAGCAAGCGGAGCTGCGCGAGGCAGCCCTTGCATCGATGGAGGTGGCTTCTGGCGACCCGGCTGAGCTTCGGAAGCGCGAGGAAGCGTTGGTGCTGGAGGCCGCCGAACGCGCTCGCGAGCTCGAGCAGCTGGAGACGAGGGAGCGCCTGGTGACGCAGGCAGAAAATGATGTCGCCGCGCGAGAGACGCGCGTCCTGGAGGAGGTTTGCCGTCGGGTGGCGACAGCACGCCAAGGCCTCGAGCGTGAGTTCGAGGGGAAGCTGGGGATGATCCGAGTCGAGGCCGAGGGCAGAACCGCCACCTTGAGGGTCCAGCGGGATGAGGCGACGCGACGAGCGGACGCCTCCCGGGTCACCCTTGAGGCAGCGCAGAAAGAGCTGGCCTCCTCCCAGGCCGAGGTGCTCCGCCTACGCCAGCGTGTGGAAGTGGCCGCGGCCGTCGAGCGTCAGAATGCTGACGAGATACGCCAGCGGCAAGTCCTGGAGCACCAGCATGGCCCCATTCTCACCAAACTTCGGGATAAGGCCAACATTGCCCTGGGCAACATCTGTGAGGCTGCCGTGGGCGAGCCGCACACGATCAACTACGCCGGCAACCTGCAGTTTTTCACCATCGTGGTGACACAGCTGGAGGCACGGTCGGCCAGAGCCGATAGGTTGGTGGAGGAGAGGAGCCGCGCCTTGCTCGGGCGCGCCTTCTCCCGCGTCTTCAGCCATCTTCGAAACATGGATCCCCACTTTGACTTCGACGCCGCCATCGCCCCAGTTCCCCAAGTTGTTCGAGGCGACCTGGCTGAATGGGTGGAGAGCAACGTAGATGCTCTCGTCCGGGCCTTCACTTCGGATGACGACGGCGTGGTCGTGGGTGCCGACGGAGGTGGCGTGGTGGAAGACCCCAATGCCGCTGATGGGGGCGCAAACAACGAAGGTGAGTTCAGCGACGCCAACGACAGCTCGGGAGGCGCCTCTGAGGACGCATTGGGGGATTTGTCAGATTGACCATGTACTATCCTCGTCTTTTTACCCTGCATAGATAGAACTCAGGCGTTTGGCCCGATGATTGTGAGAGCATTTTGGGAGGGGAAGCCCCTCATGTATGAACTTGTATCTAATGTATCTGCAGTTATTAAATCGTACGTGCGTCTAACGGTAGGCCGGTTCGCCCTTGTTCCTTGCTGACTCCGGAGCGGCCTTCTGGAGGGTGTCGCGTCTCGGGCGCTGGGTAGTTGAAACCTCGGGAGGCGGGGTCATTGCCGGCAGGAAACCCCGCAGGCTTGGGCCGTCTTCACAGGCTCCGTGCCCTTTATCGAGCGAGACGTCTTCACAGGCGTTCGCCTTCTTCACAGGCTCTGGGCCTTCTCCTGAGGGGAATGGCTTCACAGGCATTCGCCTTATTCACAGGCTCTGGGCCTTCTCCCGAGGGTGATGGCTTCACAGGCTCCGGGCCTTCTCCCGAGGGGAATGGCTTCACAGGCTCCGGGCCTTCTCCCGAGGGGAATGGCTTCACAGGCGTTCGCCTTCTTCACATGCTCCGGGCCTTCTCCCGAGGGGGATGGCTTCACAGGCATTCGCCTTCTTCACAGGCTCCGGGCCTTCTCCCGAGGGGAATGGCTTCACAGGCATTCGCCTTCTTCACAGGCTCCGGGCCTTCTCCCGAGGGGAATGGCTTCACAGGCGTTCGCCTTCTTCATAGGCTCCGGGCCTTCATGAGAAAACGATCTTCGTAGGCACCAATGGTCACCTCGCGAGGGAGTGGCAGCGGCAATCTGGGCCATGCTTAAGCTAGGCCTGGCCCGGCTCGCGAGGGGCTCGTGAGGGGAGGCAGCTGTGATGAGATGGTGACCAGAATGCGGGAAACGATTCAAACAAGACCAAGCACCCCTTCCCCGAACATACGCAAAGCTCAAATTCGAATTCAACTTAAATCCAGCGGGGAAAAAGGTTACAACCAAAGGAAGAAGGCAATGAAAGCAAACAAAAGGCCGCGTCCAGCTCCTAATCTAGTCTTCGACGTCTACTCACCAGCGCGGAGCTAAGTGCTGTCCACTGGGCGTGGGAGGGAGCCCCAGGGCCTGAGGCCGGCACCCCTGAGACTCCGGGGCGTGTACAGCCCCACTCATTATTACGTGAGAGTGTCACGGGGCGGCGAGCTTCACAGGCACTGGGCCTTCTTCACAGGAACCGGCCTTGCTTCATATCGCCAGACGAGGGCCCCGCCTTGCGCCACACTCTAGTGCCACCAACGACGACCGGAAACCAGGACGCCGCCGGTGGGGTAGAGTGGTCGCCGGCGGTTCCCCCGACGACCACAGGTCCTCCGCCAGGGGCAGGCCCTCGGGCGCCTCCCCAGCAGAGGGCCTATCTTCTAAGAACGCCTTGCTCCGAACGCCGCGGTGGTGAGGTAGGATCTCTGCCCCTTTCCTGCAGCCCCCTGCGTCCTCCTTCCGAGGGGTAGGAGACCGCAGGGGCGGGGCAGCTGCTTGTCGCGGCGACCTGCACCTCCTGTGACCCATGATTAGCGTATGCCTGCTCTTGAGGAATTAATGGTACCCGATAGTTGTTGCCTCCAGTGTGACCGATGGAGCCGTCCCGGGGTTCCTGGAGGGGCTCGGCCTCTGGCGTCTCGTCCTCCCAGCTGGGGCTGAAGAGCGAGCCCTGTTCGCCCTCGTGAGCGTGTCCTTGGTCCATCATGTGGGGCACGTACTCCTCTAGCGCCGCCACCCCGTATGTCGTGCTGTAGTGCTCCATGCGCCATGCAGCGTTGCTTGTCGTCCCCACCGCGTGGTGGTAGCACGGCTGGCCGCTGGCGCCGTGGGCTGCACTGAGCCCCTCTCCTTCACGCGCCGGGGGTGGGGGTAGCGCCACTGCCAGCCTGGTGCCAGCGGATTCGCCGGTGTTGGGGTAGTCTTGAGGTCCGCGCGGGTGCGCGGGGCTCCCTCGTGCGCCGCCCTGAACTTGGGCTGGAAGCTGGACGCAGAAGGGGTGAGCCCCCGAAGCGGCGAAGCCCAGGAGCTCGACGACCCGCTCCAGCAGCACGTCGCGGCCGCCTTCTAGTAGCCTGCACTGTAACAGCTCCCGTGCTACCGTGAGCGCGGCCCTTGAGTTTGCCTGTTCTCGGCGGGTGTACGGTGTCGTAGCCGCGGCGTGGCTGGAGGCCCTCGCCGCCGACCGCGCCTGTCGTGGTGTGAGCGTCGCAGAAGCTTGCCCGCGTCGCGCGCGGCCCGCAGCGCCCTGCGGACCGCGAGCTGCCTATGGCGCGGGGCTGCCCGGAGCGGGAGGCTCCGCGCAGATGGGCCACGCCGCCCATGGGCCTTGGTTGCCCGCCTGGTCGCCGGACATGGTGACGACGACGTAACGGGAGATGGAGTGATGGGAAGGCGGATTCCGGCGCACCCCTACCTGGCGCGCCAAATGTCGGATCACGGGTTCCGGCAGACACTTAAGGTTCGAACTCTGGTGTGCGCGCGGAGATCGTGCCCTCTACCTCTCCGTCTCGTAGGGACCTAAACTACTGCAAGAACAACACAACAGACACAGGGTTTATACTAGTTCGGGCCACCGTTGTGGTGTAATACCCTACTCTAGTTTGTGGTGGGTGGATTGCCTCTTGGGCTGATGAGGAAGAACAGTACAAGGAAGAACGACCTCGCGAGGGTCTGTTCTCAGCTAGGGGATGAACTGCTAGGAGGAGTTCGACCGCCCTTCCCTCTCTCTCTATTTGCCCTAGGTCCTGAATCAGACTGGATTCCTCCTCTCTGTGTGTGTGTGTCTGCGTGTCTCTACCCTGGGGGTGGCTAGTACTATTCATAGGCAAAGTCCCTGGGCCTCTTCCCAAATATTTGAGCGGCAAGGGCGCCAACAATTGGCCGATTTGAAGGGGAACATCGGGTACACTTATCCTGACTAAAGTTGGTCTTCCCCTGCCAAAGGTTCTGGTGGTGACGCCGGCTTGGGCTCCACAGTGACTTCCTCCTTGTCGTGGAGTTGGTCTTGGTCTCGTTGCACCGAAATGGGTGCCTTTGCTTGATCCTCTCGCCTGCGCTTGCCCCCTTTGCACGAAAGAGGAAAGGGAGGACACCGCGCGGGCTGGCGCCCACCTGGCACCTCTGGTCATCATGGCTTGCATCATGGGCACCTCGTGAGGTACCCCACCTGGATTTCTCCGCCTCCTCGCGAGCCAGCCTAAGGAGGCCGTGCTGGAGGAAGCTCCGTGTCGTCCGCCTCACGAGGCTTGGCCCCTCGCGAGGGTCTTGAGCCTTGTGTTGATGAAGATGGGCCACGTTGGGCCCCCACTCGAGCCTCGCCGCAGGCCGCAGGCAGGCAAGTCTGGGGACCCCCGTTCCCAGAACGCCGACAGTCTTCAATATAGCAGAAGAGTTGTTCCGCTCCTCGACTACCGCTATCTGGTGGGTGATCGGCGGAGTTTTATTTTCTCTCTGGTCGGGTTTAAGCCCAACCTGATCGTAGTCTGTAGCGACCCCCAAGGCGGTCATGCCATCCAGGAGTTCGTTCAACGACGATAACTCTGACGGATCCATCTAAGCGGAGTATTCGAGATCAACGCGGATGCGATTTTTGATGACTTGAGAGGTCATCGTCGGCTTAAGGGCCGAACTGGCTGTCGTGACGAAGCCGCCCAGCCGGAGGGTTAGGCCTGGGGCCAGGGCTCCTCTAGAGATGATATTATCCTTGACAACAAGGCGAGCCATCAACCCTTTTGGCGACAGCATAGTGGAACTCTCAATGAAAGCACCAATGTTGGTGTCAAAACCGGCGGATCTCGGGTAGGGGTCCCGAACTGTGCATCTAGGATCGATGGTAACAGGAGATGGGGGACACGATGTTTACTCAGGTTCGGGCCCTCTCTATGAAGGTAATACCCTACTTCCGGCTTGATTGATCTTGATGAATATGAGTGTTACAAGAGTTGATCTACCACGAGATCGTAATGGCTAAACCCTAGAAGTCTAGCCTGTATGACTATGGTAATGTGTATCTGTCTATCCGGACTACGCTCTCCAGTTTATATAGACACCGGAGAGATCTAGGGTTACATGCAGTCGGTTACATCAGAGGGAATCTACATAGTCGGTTGCCAAGCTTGCCTTCCATGCCAAGTAGAGTCCAATCCGGACACGTGTACAGTCTTTGGTCTTCATGTCTTCACAGCCCATCAGTCCGCCCCACGAATAATAGGCCAGACGCCCGAGGACCCCTTAGTCCAGGACTCCCTCAGCAGGGGCTGGCACGGCGAGCTGCAGTCCGTGTTGTGGTCCATCCGCACCACCTCCACCAAGCCAACGGGCGAAATCCGTTCTTCCTCGTCTATGGAGCAGAAGCGATCCTCCCTCACGAGGTGAAGCATCGCTCCGCATGGGTCCTGGCGTTTGATGAGACGTAGTAGGACGCCACGTGGGGGATGGACCTCGTGCTAGGGGAGGAACACCGCTGCGAAGCTGCACTACGGGCGGCAAGATACCAGCAGGCGCTGCGGCGGTACCACTGTCGCAGCGTCCGCTCCAGGACGCTCGAGGTGGGTGAGCTCGTCCTGAGGCGGGTGCTCTCCAGGGAAGGGATGCGTAAGCCCTCACCCATGTGGGAGGACCCGTTCAAGGTCGTCCATGTCTCCAGGCCTGGCGCCGCGCGCATGGAGACACAGGACGGGGTACCCATCCAGAACGCCTGGAACATCCAGCACCTCCGGAAGTTCTACCCATGAAGAAAGGCCTAGCGACTGTGAAGAAGGCCAGTGCCTGTGAAGGTCTCTGCTCGTGACACTCTCAGGTAATAATGAGTGGGGCTGTACACGTCCCGAAGTCTCAGGAGTGCCGCCCTCGGGCCTCTGGGGCTCCCTCCCACGTCCTAGTGGCAGCACTTAGCTCCGCTCTGGTGAGAAGACATGAAGACTAGACTAGGTGCCAGACGCGGCTTTTCATTTGCTTTCCGTAGTTGGCTCGCCCCTCTTTAATTGAAGTTTGCTTCTGGAGTTCTCCGCTGATTTGGTTCCATCGCCTTCTGCCTCTGTTTCGTCTTCAGTTTAGCCTGCACTCTCTCTCGCATTCCTCGCGAGGGGGCTGGAAGGTGCCCTCGTTCGTTTTCCTTTTTCTGCCTTTCGTTTTCTTTTCACAAGGCACCCTCGTTCGAGCCCACAAGCTGTCGCACCTCTCCTAATCCGTGCCCCTCAGGTACCGCGATACGAAGCACTGGGTCAAGGCCAGCGGCGCCTGTGACCAAGGCTCGGGTGAACGATAAGCCTCCTAACGATTTTTTTGCAGTTCCTAAGCGCCGGCCAAGGAGGCCTCGATAGGCACCAGGAAGCAAGTGCCTCGTGAGGAGGAAACTACTCCGAGCAAGTCAAGCTAAGTCATCTCTACATAAAACGACGATGTTGCGACACAGCACATGAATGATAAACATAGCATAATAATTGAGAAATCATAGTTTGTTGCACGCCCCTCCGGGGCCCATACTAGTTTCTTTCTTAATATAGGAAGGAAAGGAAGGACGAAATAAAAGCGACGCGTGCCCCTACAGCGGTCTGTGAGGGCGGGCTCTTGGCGCCGTCCCGAGCTCAGCCAGACCCCTCCTCGCGCTTCACGGAGGCGCGGCGATGAGACGACCTGCTGCCGCCTTTGAAGCGGGCGCGGCGGCGTGGCGGTTGGTCGTAACCACCGCTGCTGGTGCTGTCGCCGGGGGAAGAGCCGCCGTAGCTGGACGAGGTGTGGTCGGCACCAAGGGCGGGTTCGCCCTCATCCTCATCACGACTGTCACCAAGGCCGAGCACCTCTTTGCCGTTGTTGACCTCAGGGCAAGCACCCGATGCAGCGACCATCTTCCCCAAACACCCTCACATAGAGGGTCGCGTCACTATCATACTTGAAATGGAGGGTGCACCGCCTGCCCAGGCCGCGCGCGCGGGCAAACATCTGCCAGCCGTGGGCCAGGGCTAGGTTGCCCGTGACGGAGACTTCAACCACGACCCAGGAAACCCTGCTGTAGCAGTCGTCCGCCTGCAGCCAGAGCCCGCCTGGACGTGAGGCCGGCAGCTCATCAGCGAAGAAGCGCGGGAGCTGAAGCCAGTTGCTTATCGGGTTATTCGACCAGACTACAAACTCCGGCAGCACCTCCGCCGAGTGGAAGCACGACTGGGGAGGCCGCGCGACCACAGCACGTCTCCCTTCATCAACAGGGCTGCCACGACCGGAGCGACCCCTGCCACGCGAAGCGGCACCGCCGCGGCTGCGGGGGGCCGCGGCGGGGGTCGCGGTGTGCTTGCAGGGACGGCTTGAAAGTGTGTTATATCGACTAGAGGGGGGGTGAATAGGCGATTTTTATGAAATTCTTCACTAAGGAATTTGCTCGTGAGGAAATTCCTTAGCGAAGAACTACTAGCAGCGGAATAAGTACTCAGAGGTAAACATAGCAGAATACATGCATGGTCATCATGATGAAATGAAGACAAACTCAGAGTACAGAAAGCGTAAACACGGGATAGCACAAGATGAAGACAAACAGATTGAAGAAATTGAACTGAGGAAATTGAGAGAGACTTCAGTCAAAGTCTTCAAACACAGATATGAACAAACACACAACACAGTAATGAAGAAATGAAAGTGTTGAGGAAATAGAACCAGTAAGCTTGGTGAAGACAATGATTTGGTAGACCAGTTCCAACTGCTGTCTCAGTTGTACATCTCGTTGGAGCGGCCGAGTATTTAAACTCGAGGACACCTAGTCCCGGACACACAGTCCTCACCATATTCTCCTTGAGCTAAGGACACACAGTCCTCGCCCAATCACTCGTGGTAAGTCTTCAGGTGACTTCCAAACCTTCACAGACTTGGTCACTCGGCGATCCACAATTCCTCTTGGATGCTCTAGACCTTGACGCCTAACCGTCTGGAAGAAGCACAGTCTTCAAAGGTAACAAGCGTCGGATCCACGCAGGATCAATCTCTTCAGTGATGCTCAATCACTTTGGGTTTGTAGGTGTTTTGGGTTTGGGTTTGGATTTTCCTCACTAGATGATTTTCGCTCAAAGTCCTCGGAGGATGGGTTGCTCTCAAATGACAAGTGTCAAGTTCTCGCGGAGCAGCCAACCAGCTAGTGGTTGTAGGGGGCGGCTATTTATAGCCTAGGGAGCAGCCCGACATGATAAGACATAAATGCCCTTCAATGATATGACCGTTATGTGGACAAGATATTTTGGGACAACTGGCGCGCAGCACAGCAACGGTCGGAAATTTGAGGTACAAATTCCTCAGGGCTATCATGTTCCTCACTGTGTAGGCAATTCGCACTGGCGAATTCCTAACTCCTCAGTCAGAGCAAAGTCCTCAGTGATCAGAAGTACTGCGTCTCTGTCACTGAAGAATTTGACTGAACTGTATGAGATTTCCAATGGCTTCACTCGAAGGGATTGGTAGGTGTAGGATTTGAGTTGAGCATCACATGGAAATTTTCTTCTTAGTATTTCCTCGACCCCCTTTAACAGTACGGTGTTTCTGTAATGCCCTCGATGCGGCTATATCTCCCACGTGTCGAAGCACGACTTAGAGGCATAACCGCATTGAAAGCAATGTCGCAAGTGAGGTAGTCTTCACACAACCCATGTAATACATAAGGGAAAAAGATACATAGTTGGATTACAATCGCCACTTCACACAAATACATGAATAAAACATTACATCATACAGTTACAATCAGGGCCCGACTACGGAGCCAAAATAAAAGAAGAAACCCCAAAAGCGACAAAGGAAACGAGTGACAAATTGGACATGGTGCAAACACAAGCATCTCATACATTCACACAACAATCGATTCACGGGCATCGTCTCGGTGGTTATACCTTCCAAGGGAGCATTCTCGAGCGGTTCGAGTTCGTAGAGGAGGTAGTTGTTCTCGCGACGGTGGTAGTGGAAGTAATCGTTCTCGCACGCTCTATGGTCGACGGTAGAGGTTCTCGCGATCTCGACGACGGTAGTCGTACACGGTTCGTAGAGGTACTTGACGTCCACGGGGTCGACGGTACGCGTTCTAGGCATCGGGCGTCCAGGTACTTTCCAGGCTTGAAGAAGGTACATGTCGACAGGAAACCATAGAGGCGGTCTTGTGTCCCTGTGTTCACTAGTCTTGGCAACGACGGAAAGGCAGCGGGGCGACGTCCTTGTCGAACGGAGCTGGTACATGCGAACCATGGCGAGGCCGAAGGTGGGTCTCAGGCAGGAGGTGAAGAAGACGACATGGACACAATCCCCAGCGGGAAGGCAAAGCAGAGAAGGCTGGGGTCGAGCATGGGGAGGCTGGATGCCGGCAGCGAGGAAGCGAGGAAGGACGGTGCGGCGCGGAGAGCTGGTGGTGGCGCTCCTGGACGCAGCGGGAGGAAGAGCATCCAGGCACTGCTCGGGAGGCGCGAAGCAGAGGCGCGGGGAGGGAGCTGCACGGAGAGGGAGGAGGGCGCGGGGACCGGAACCGGGTCCGGCGACTGTAGGCGACGGCGGACGACGGGCACGACACAACTGGAGGTGCGCCATGGCGTGCGCAGGAACGGAGTAGCCGAGGACGGCGATTCGGCGCTGCGGCGGGCGACCGCGCAGGAGAGGGAGGCACGCGAGAGAAAAGAGGAGCGCGAGGGGATTGAGCGAGTGGTCTCTGGCGGTGCGAGGGGACGAGAGAGAGGGTGCACGAGGGAGATGAGGATCGGGAGAGAGGCGGCGGCAGGGGGAAGAGATCGAGAGGAGGGAGCGCTCGGGCTAGGGTTAGGTTTAGGTGGGGCGGCTGGGCTGCTGGGCCAACTTGGGCCGGCGCGGGAGGTTGGGAGGCCCAGGCTGCTGGGCTTCTCTTCTCTCTCTCTCTCTTATTTCCCTCTTTAACAAAAAAGAATTAGAGAGAAGAAAAGAAAAAGAGGGATAGGGAAAGAAGTTGGACAAGAGGATTATTTTTCCGGACTCATAGAAATGAGCTTGACCCAAGAAAAATGGAGTGGGCGAAATTGCAAGAATTAAATTCAAATTTATTTGAATTTAATTCAAAAGGTTTGAACAAAGACTATGATTTTGAAGTGTTCAAAAATGTTGAGAATTTAGGAGGAGCCTCGATAAAAGAGATAAAGAATTGTGGACAAGATTTAAAGGTCAAACTCGAAGAGGAATAGGCATGGTAATTATTTTTGCAAGTGTGTGATGGTTAATTCCAAAAGTATGGAATATTTATTATAGCTCCCTAATAATATTGGGAGTATATGTTTTAAAGAGAAACCACCATGTGAGTTCCCTCAATTTAAATGGACCGAAGATCCATGCAATTTATTTAGTTGAGGTTTAAAAAAATTAAAAGACATGCTGACATGATGACATGATGCAATACACATGATGCAATGAACCAAACCAACTCACATGACGAAAAACCCAGAAACCCTGGAAGGCATCTGAAGCTCCGGGTCTTGGGGCGTTACAACACTCCACCACTACGAGAGGATCTCGTCCCGAGATCTAGAATGGCACCCTAGAGAAACGGAAGAGGAAGAGAAGAGGTAACACTAAGTTGCTTCTTTGACAAACGAGTGAAAACAAAGAACCTTGAGAGGTTGAGCAAAATGAAAGAAAGAATACCAACGAAGATGAACAAAGCTGAAAACACTCCGTTAGAAAAGAGGAACAAGTGATACCACGGGAACCAAGAGGTTTAGTGATAAGATAGATATTGAAACCACTCCGGTTAAAACAAGATAGGAAGGAATAAGAATGATATAATTTGGGCAGCACTCCGACTGAACGAAGGAAAAAAAACTTGATAAGCTGAAAAGAACTTGAAGAGATGATACAACACTCCGGTTGGAAATGGAGGAATAGTGTTTGAACTTGGCAAAATGAACGCACTTGGATGAGACTCCGGTTAAAAGAGGAACGATAGACAACACTCCGGTTAATTGATAAGCAAGGAAAAGGACATGATCTTCACGATTCGAGATGATGATTGAAAAGAGCAACCTCACAATGATTCCGGAAGAAGGAATAGAAGATAGATCGTTGGGATAAGGGACGAAGAAGAAAATGACAACTTCTGCCACAAATGAGCTTGTAAAAGCATCTTTAGGAGAAGGGTCGAACGAAGTTGTTGGAAAAGCAACAACAACAAAAGAGTAGGCTTGATGTGGGCTTATGGAAAACTTCTCAAAACTATGAGGTGAGCTTATGCCACCAACGGAAACAAATGATTGGATTGATATCAACAAGGAGACGAGAAACTTATTTCACCGAGAGGACAAATGAAGAACTTGGGTCATTTATAAGCACCATAAATAGCAACAATCCTTAGGGAAAGCTTTAGGTGAAATATAACCCAAGATAACTCCAATGAAGAGATTGATGGATTTAAATATCTCATTCTTGACAACAAGTGAATCATGAAACATGAATGAAACTGTCAAAATGACATAACACCACCTCAAAAGATAAGGTCGAAAGAATTGCACTTCGGAATGCAGGAAGAAGAATATTTGAACTCCTCAACACAAACATGTGTTGAGCACCATGTTTATTTTAGAGTAAGCTTGACGCATCTTGACTCCGAGAGAAATCTTGATGAACAATTGAAGAATGAAAAGGGTCCTTGATAAACCACCATGTAGAGCCTCCATGAAGAAACTTCGGTAATAAAAGGATGATAGGAAGAAAGAGAAGTTGAACACAAGGTGAAGCCTTGCAATGATTAGATGGATCTCCGTGGTGATATAATTGCGAGAGCTTGGAACTCCGAGGAAGACAAGTTGAAACAATTGAAATCAAGAATTTTGATGAATCTCCGGAATAAGGAATTAATCACTTGGATGAAACAAGAACAAGAATTGTGTTGTGCATATCCTTCACCAATTTAAATTGATGACAAGCAATGGACTTGGCATACCACATATTCTCATAGAAAGGATCAAGAGAGATATAGCACAGACTTGAGAAAATTCTTCAACAATCCGCCGGTAGGATTTGGGAAGAACGAGTGAGTCTATATAATAACGAAGGAAGAGAACTCTTGAGCAAACCACCATAAGAATTGAAATTGAACAAAGAAAAGATAAAGAAACACCGGGAAGAATTAGAAAATGAACGAAGATACTTGAGAGAATTTAGATACAAATGAACGAATAGATCACGAGCTGATTAGAGAATACTTGAATGATGCACCGGTAAGATTTGGAGAACGAGAGCTGAAAGCTGGAATGAATAATTCTGAGATGATGGGCTCCGAAGAATCAAAATGAAAAGACTCCTGAATTGCTCCGGATGGGTGAAGAGAATTCTCACAATCGAAAACAATTATGAGAGGATGGCATCAAGCTAGAACCATGAATCTTGAAGAGAATGAAGCAAGATTTACGGGAAACTCTTCTTCGGTCTTCAAATGTAGAGAATGATGATGATAAAGACCACCATGAATTTTTGAGATACTCCGGTATGAAAATTAGAAAGGTTGAACCAACGATGAAAGAATTGAAGGATCTTGGAGAAAGACATATGACTGATGACAATTCATTCTTACGTCAAACTTCGAAAAGAAATTGGGAATAGCTTCGGGAAAATTAAAAGAGTCAGGTAAGATCCTGGGAAAAGACATGTGGGTTAGGGCCCACTCAAAAGAAACACCGTTGAACGACTGCTTGAAAAGAGAGATTGCACCGGTTGAATTAAATGGCTACAATGAGATAACAACCTCGAAATAGGTAGAACTAATCATGAAAGACAAGACGAGCCTTCTGAGATATCTTCAGCACTCTCGAACAATTGAATAGCGAGAAGTGAATTATTAAGAGATGCACCGGTACGAGAAAACATTTGAAATGAGGAAAAATGTATGATCGACACCGAAAGCTAGAATTGAATCCACCGGAGAAGAAAAGAATGACGAATGATGAACTTGAAGCTCCGTTAGTATCTTCATGGAAATCACCGGATAAGAACATTGACGGAAAAAAAAGTAGAGACTTCACAAGAATAAAATGGATACTTGATTAAGAAAATCTGCGTCCTTGGAGAAATAAGGGTGGGAGGGCGGGAAAACAAAGACAACTTGGAACGGATGAAGCAAACACCGGATGAGAAGAACTGATAATTGATCTTGTGAATGTAGAAGTGATCGGATCCACTTGAAGAGAGATACACCGGTTGAAAAAGAATTAACATATATCCTCGATGACCAAGAAGGATTAGTATTCACATAGCAATATGAGAACACCGTTTAGGGAAAGGTATGGATCAACACTTGACATCGAAGCAACTCGAATACCACAAATAAAACAAAACAAGGATTGGCTTGCAGAATAAGCCGGAAACAAACATATGATAGATCCCATATCGTATCGTGTGTCTGTTGGAAAGATATCCTACGAGATACTTGAATTCCCACTTATAAACTCCCGAAACTTTCTGGTTATGCAATCAGGTGTTGGGGATATAGGGGACACAAAATATATCACCCAAACTAACAATACCTAGATCCAGCTGTATCCATCCTTCAACACATAACCAAGAAACCTTCGGAAATCGTCTACCTCAACCTTCGAAAGCATCCGTTATACGAGTCATCGCAATACTCCCGCACTCGCCTCAGTACTGGGCTATCAGGGTTATCTCACCAACAACTGTACAAAAGAGTTTTTCGATGTCGGCGTACTAAACTCAGGTATTCCAGAACTGTAACGATAAAATTATGACGACAACACCTCGGAGCTCAACTCCCCGGGACACCTCCACTAAAACCCCTGCTGACGGGAGGCAACCAAGACAATGTTGTCATCATAAAACCATCGGAACGATTCTAAGATACCCGCGTGATCCTAAAAGTTTTTTTAGTGAAATTTGATAAGAGAAGAGTCAAAACTCTACGTCAGGATGCCTTACCAGAGCGATGAGGAGACTGGGAAGTAAAAAGAATTCCTAAACTCTCTGATATATAATTCCCAAATGACTCAAAACATTTTTCTAGACACAACTCGGCCGCTAAAAACGATCAATCAGTGGGGGCTCCTAAGGTTGGGGATGGCTCTGATACCAACTTGTAACGCCCTCGATGCGGCTATATCTCCCACGTGTCGAAGCACGACTTAGAGGCATAACCGCATTGAAAGCAATGTCACAAGTGAGGTAATCTTCACACAACCCATGTAATACATAAGGGAAAAAGATACATAGTTGGCTTACAATCGCCACTTCACACAAATACATGAATAAAACATTACATCATACAGTTACAATCAGGGCCCGACTACGGAGCCAAAATAAAAGAAGAAACCCCAAAAGCGACAAAGGAAACGAGTGACAAATTGGACATGGTGCAAACACAAGCATCTCATACATTCACACAACAATCGATTCACGGGCATCGTCTCGGTGGTTATACCTTCCAAGGGAGCATTCTCGAGCGGTTCGAGTTCGTAGAGGAGGTAGTTGTTCTCGCGACAGCGGTAGTGGAAGTAGTCGTTCTCGCACGCTCTAGGGTCGACGGTAGAGGTTCTCGCGATCTCGGCGACGGTAGTCGTACACAGTTCGTAGAGGTACTTGACGTCCACGGGGTTGACGGTAGGCGTTCTAGGCATCGGGCGTCCAGGTACTTGCCAGGCTTGAAGAAGGTACTTGTCGACAGGAAACCATAGAGGCGGTCTTGTGTCCCTGTGTTCACTAGTCTTGGCAACGATGGAAAGGCAGCGGGGCGACGTCCTTGTCGGACGGAGCTGGTACATGCGAACCATGGCGAGGCCGAAGGTGGGTCTCGGGCAGGAGGTGAAGAAGACGACATGGACGCAATCTCCGGCGGGAAGGCAAAGCAGAGAAGGCTGGGGTCGAGCATGGGGAGGCTGGATGCCGGCAGCGAGGAAGGACGGCGCGGCGCGGAGAGCTGGTGGTGGCGCTCCTGGACGCAGCGGGAGGAAGAGCATCCAGGCACTGCTCGGGAGGCGCGAAGCAGAGGCGCGGGGAGGGAGCCGCACGGAGAGGGAGGAGGGCGCGGGGACCGGAACCGGGTCCGGCGACTGCAGGCGGCGGCGGACGACGGGCACGACGCAGCTGGAGGTGCTCCATGGCGTGCGCGGGAATGGAGTAGCCGAGGACGGCGATTTGGCGCTGCGGCGGGCGACCACGCAGGAGAGGGAGGCACGCGAGAGAAAAGTGGAGCGCGAGGGGATCGAGCGAGTGGTCTCTCGCGGCACGAGGGGACGAGAGAGAGGGTGCACGAGGGAGATGAGGATCGGGAGAGAGGTGGCGGCAGGGGGAAGAGATTGAGAGGAGGGAGCGCTTGGGCTAGGGTTAGGTTTAGGTGGGGCGGCTGGGCTGCTGGGCCAACTTGAGTCGGCGCGGGAGGTTGGGAGGCCCAGGCTGCTAGGCTTCTCTTCTCTCTCTCTCTCTCTCTCTCTCTCTCTCTCTCTCTTATTTCCCTCTTTAACAGAAAAGTATTAGAGAGAAGAAAAGAAAAAGAGGGATAGGGAAAGAAGTTGGACAAGAGGATTATTTTTCCGGACTCATAGAAATGAGCTTGACCCAAGAAAAATGGAGTGGGCAAAATTGCAAGAATTAAATTCAAAGTCATTTGAATTTAATTCAAAAGGTTTGAACAAAGACTAGGATTTTGAAGTGTTCAAAAATGTTGAGAATTTAGGAGGAGCCTCGATAAAAGAGATAAAGAATTGTGGACAAGATTTGAAGGTCAAACTCGAAGAGGAATAGGCATGGTAATTATTTTTGCAAGTGTGTGATGGTTAATTCCAAAAGAATGGAATATTTATTATAGCTCCCTAATAATATTGGGAGTATATGTTTTAAAGAGAAACCACCATGTGAGTTCCCTCAATTTAAATGGACCGAAGATCCATGCAATTTATTTAGTTGAGGTTTAAAAAAAAATTAAAACACATGCTGACATGATGACATGATGCAATGCACATGATGCAATGAACCAAACCAACTCACATGACGAAAAACCCGGAAACCCTGGAAGGCATCTGAAGCTCCGGGCCTTGGGGCGTTACAGTTTCCTATGACTCAAGAAAGATAAAATGAAACTACGAAAACAAAAGTCTTCACGCTTCATGTTCCTCGAATGAATACCAAGTCTTCAAGGTCACACCAATTTCTTCCCTTTCAAAGTCTTCAGAAAGTCTTCAGTATATCAAAGTCTTCAGTCGAAGAACTTCATTTTTAGGGGTCGACTTTCTCTGTAAATATCAAACTCCTCATAGACTTATAGACCTGTGTACACTCATAAACGCATTAGATACTTAACCTATAAGTCTTCAATACACCAAAATCACTAAGGGGCACAAGATGCACTTACAATCTCCCCCTTTTTGGTGATTGATGACAACATAGGTTAAGTTTTCAACGGGGATAAATATATGAAGTGTAAATACTGATATTGAGGAATTTGATTGCAAGATATAGAAGAACTCCCCCTGAAGATGTGCATAGTGAGGAATTTGCTTTTGAAGCAATGCACACTTGAAGAGTTGAATCATGGAGATCTCCCCCTATATCTTGTAATTCATACACGCATTTGACATATAATAAGAAGAATTTGAAATGCATGATGAAATATGGTGCCTGATGTAATTCAGCATGCGTGCGATAATATTACTGAGGAATAAACATGCAAAGTAGCGTATCAAAAGTATCAAAGCATAGTGCAACAAAAGTATCAGCGCACCATCGGGTTTAAGATTACAACTCGATCCAATAAAAGTTTCGGAAGAACGAGAGTTGTAACTTAAAAAAACGCCCTTATTATCGACCCGCTTGAAGACTAACTCAGATTTCTCCCCCTTTGTCATCAAATGACCAAAAGGATCGAAACTGAGGACTAACGCCCCTGAAGATATTCAGGTTGATGAAGGAGCGCCAGCGTTGTTGGGGTCGGTCGTTGATGTAGGGCCTGCCGCAGTGTTGTCCAAGTCTTCATTTTCATCAGTCTCACGCGATGAAGAATAGGAACTGTCCACCAAGGAAGGAACTGGGACCTTCTTGTATTTCTTCGGAGGAGGTGCAGACCAGGCAAATTCTTCATTGAGACCCATTTTCTTCAGATTAGCAGCGCTGTAGACTTGAGACAGAACAGCCCAGGTGCGGTTGAGGGTTTCATGAAGGTAGTAGTGGTTTTTCTTCACTGCATTGTGTGTGGAAGTCATGTTGTGAAGAATTGAACCAAACTGACGCTTGACCCATTTGTGATTGCGATCAACCTTTTGATGAAGACTAAGGAGTAACTCACGATCAGTC
Source organism: Aegilops umbellulata (assembly GCA_032464435.1). Taxonomy (NCBI): domain Eukaryota; kingdom Viridiplantae; phylum Streptophyta; class Magnoliopsida; order Poales; family Poaceae; genus Aegilops; species Aegilops umbellulata. The sequence continues at coordinate 273,971,110 of CP136055.1, forward strand.
ATCACCCTGGGTGCTGTGGCTTGAGGATTTGGCTTGGTAGTGTTGGCGACAGTGTCATGTGTGGCAGAGTCAACATTGGTGGAATATGATGCGGCCTTGCGAAATTGACCATCCAATGGACGAATGCCTTCATTGATCACAACAGTGGCCTTGCCCTTTTCTTCAGCTGAGGAAAATGTCCTTTTGAGGACTTCAATGGGAGGCAAGTAGCTGCAGTGGTTGAGAGTTTCAGCTTTGTAGTTGAGTGAAGACCTTGTCCTGATGAATCTCATAATCCAAGGTGCATAAGGCTTCAATTCAAATGGTGACGTAGCAATGTTGGCCAGAGTCCTCATGAAGAAATCATGGAAGTTGATGGGAACGCCATGAATGATGTTGAAAAGCATATTCTTCATGATGCCAACGACTTCTTCATCAGTTGAATCGTGGCCTTTGATGGGACTCATTGTCTTCGTCAGAATGCGATAGACAGTCCTTGGCACATACAACAATTCCTTGACGAGGAATGTGGTTCGAGGGGCCTGCCCTGGCTTCAAAGGCTTCATGAGCACCTGCATATAGTGATTTGAAAGTTCAGGTTTGTTGTAAATACAACGTGCATCTTCAGTGGGTGGACTCAGAGGAAGGGCACGAAGCAATTCAGATGCTGGGGCCTTATGATGTGTGTTCTCAGTCATCCATTCCAAAACCCATGAATTCACATCTTCAGAGTTGCCGGTGATGTGCAGTGTTGCATAGAACTGAAGAATGAGTCTTCATTCCAATCCCATATGTCAGTGCAGAAGTTGAGCAGCCCAGCGTCGTGAAGAACACCGAGGACTGGCGTGAATCACGGCATTGACTCCATATCCACGTGAGGAATATGTGCATGGTCGAAGACTTTATCCTTGTTGAAAAGCACTGAGGAATAGAAATTTGCTTGGCTTGCTGTCCAGAAACGCCTCTTCCTTATGCGAGCAGAGTCATAGGGGTTGTATTCAGTGAAGAACACGTGCTCACCAAAGAAGTCTTCAGCCTTGAATTTTTGCTTCTTTGAGAACGGATCCTTTGGCTTGGGCAGAGGAGTGTCAGTGAGTTGCATCACTACCTCAGGAATCACAATCTTAGGTTCTTCAGGCTAAGGAATTTCTGGTTCCTCCTCAGGTGCAGTCACCTTTTCAGTTTCAGCAGCAGTTTCTTCAGCACTAGTGGCTGAAATTTCTTCATTCACGGATGCAGTGGGATGAGTTTCTTCAGAGCCCATCGGAACAGTTGGTGCAGGGGAGTGAGGAATTTGCTGCAGTGGGGTGAAGAGTGGGGAATTGGGGTGCTGACTTTCCCAAAAGTCGTCATTCATCAACGGGGTTGTGCTTCCAATATCCACATCTTCATCATCAATTTATTCAACACCAGCCTCTTCAGCATCAAACTGAGGCATTGGTGATGAGACCAGTGGGGTTTAAGGGATTGCATCCACTTTAATTTCTTCATCAATCTGCTCTGAGGAAGTAGTAGATTGAGTTTCTTCATCTGATCCACTTGGGATCACATAATCTTCACCAAAAGGAACAAGGTCCTTCGATGGCATGGATGAGATAGGAATGTCATCAATGCGATTTGCAAACGAGCTAGTCATTGGCTTCATACTCTTGGGAGCTGAAGATTCTGAAGCATTTGATGCCTTCCTTTTCTTCACTGCAGCTCGCTCTGCAGCCTTGGTCTTCTTCACATCTAGTGCAGAGGGAAGAATAGGAGTTGATGTAGGCGCAGGTGGAGCTGAGGAATCTGGTTGATTTTCCTCAGGCGTAGCTGATGCAGTTGCCCTGATTTCTTCAGTTTCTTCAGGCACACCACTAGTGGGTGCCCTGGCAATTTCTTCAGTGGCTGGAGTAGAGTCATCAGCCCTGGAACTGGCATTTTCTTCAGCAGCCTGAACTTCATCAGCGGTGCTGGCATGTTCTTCAGTTTGCTGAACAGATGCTTCAGCGTGAGGAACTTGTTGTTGTGTTGAGGCTGCACCTTTGGTGAAAGTATGAGTCAGCTTCACAAATCTGACCTTGGCTCCTTGCCAATCAGCATAGTAAGAATCAAAGTTGTCGCTGAGGGCTTTGATTTCAGTCTGCATCTTGACGAGTTCCTCAGGTGTCAGCTTGACAACATTTTTCTTCAGCAGCTTCTCTTTGCGATACTGTGATTTCTTGATCTCTCTGGCCCTATCATATTTCCACTTCTCCTCTTGGATGAAGTGAGTCAACATGTGACTTTGGCCAGGTGTCAGCTTGAAGTCAGGCATAGGTGTGTTGGGACCCTTATGCCAGAGATCAATGTAATCGAGGATCGCCCTTGGATCCAGCAGTAGTGGCACAGGTGTGCCTTTGGCTTTAGCAGCCCTTTCTTGGCGGTCCCTGATGATTTCAGCAAGTTCTTCTTCAGCAGCTTCATCATCATCAGATGGTACAGTGAAGACTACCTGCTTCTTCTTAGGACTTGGGCAATTACCGCGTCCAGCAGTAGCCTTTTTCTTCAGCAGAGAGGGTCCAACTGAGGAACTTGGTGCAGCTGAGGAACTAGCTGAGACACCAGAGGCGATAGAGACGCCAGTAGTCCTTTGGCATGAGGCCAGATGCATAGGTGCTGAGGACTTTGTCGGGACAACTGAGGATTGTGGAGGAGGTGCTGAGGATTTTGGTGGAGCAGGAGCAGCATGAGGAATTTGCTTTGAAGATTTTGAGGTGTCTGGTCGTGAGGGCATTGCAGAGGAACTTGGCCGTGAGGGCATTGCTGGTGAAGCACTTGGCTTGCGAGCGGGCTTCTTGGGCATTGATTTCCTCGGCTTGACAGAGGCCTTAGTAGCAGCAGCAGCAGCAGAGTCTTCATTAAATTTCCTCACTGCTTCTCTGGCTTGCCTTGCCAATTTAGCTTGGCGCTTGGCCCATTCGGTAGGAAATTCCTCACCACGCTTGATGCTAGTGGGATCAGCCACTTGGCCAGGTGCCAATGGTGCTCTTGGGCATGGAGGGTTCAGTGCGAATTTCTTCATGTACTTGGGAGTGACGTACCTGTACTCCCTCCATTCACGTGCCCATCTCCTTTCAATCCTTTGGATGCGCACCTTGCACTGATTTTTATCTTCTTTGCCAAATTTGGATTCATCAGGCGTGCACTAATCTTTATAAATATCCTCACGAATTTCAAATGCAGTCATAACCTCAGGCCTCTTTCCTCCTTTCTGTGGCCTTTTACCTTCAGCCATTTTCTTCAGTTGAGGAATTTGAACAATTGAGTTCTCTGAAGAAGTACGCAACTTTTCTTCGAGGAACGCTGCAAATGAGTTAAGTTGATGAGAACCTAATGATTCAGCAGCGGACATGTGTACCTGTGAACAGAGTATAGTTGCGAGGAATTTGAAGAGGTCATATGCGTTCTCAGAGGGTCTTTCATAAAGAACAAGTTTGAGGAATTTGACCAGATGTGTCTTGAGGAATTTCACTAAGCGCTTTATATCTTAGGTTCCAGAGTTGTATAGATCGAGATCCACACAATTGAGGAATTTCTGAGGAAATTTATGCTTAGGGAAATGAATCAAGAACAGATAACTTGTGAGGTGTTTTGTGTGTGAGGATTTAAAGCATAAAACACCTTTGAAGATTTCGTAGAAAAATTTTGAATCAAAGAGGGCAGTAAAAGTAGCTTTTAATTACCCTGAAACGAAGAACACGACAAACTGTGAGTTGAAACAGTGAAGTTCTTTGATGCAGATCTTCCACACCCTAACTTGGCGGAGGAAGACGTCTACGGCGGCGGCGGAGGTGAAGATTTCCACGGTCGGCGCGAGTAAGACGGCGACGAGGTCGAGGCAGTGAAGCTCTTCCTCACCGGCGACGATGGAGTAGCGGCGGCGCTAGGGTTTGGAAGCTCGAGCGGAGAGTGAGATCGAGCGGGGTAAAAGAAGTGAGGAAGGGGACAGGGGTATTTATAGCCACGGTGAAAAACTGCTCGCCCGAAGATTTGGGACAAACGTGCCCCTGGCCGTTCTCCTTCTCACGACATGTGTCACCCACGTACTATGTAGTGGAGATCGTGTAAGATCGTGGGTGGATAAAATAATGCATCGTGGGATGCGGAACGGTTTGAGCGGCAAAACCGAAAGTTTGGATAAGATTAGTTTTAACGTTCCGTTCGCAATTTCTTCAGCTGACAAGGACACAGTGAAGAATTTGAACGAGTTTCAAATAGAACGCACATGAAGAATTTGTGAATAGATTGGATTGAGTATAGCATAGAGGGGAAGGGTCCGATCACATTCACTTAGCAGAAAGTCCAACTTGAAGAAATAGCTATAAGTGAATGCTGTAGAGGACATAAACTCATATATATATATATATATATATATATATATATATATATATATATATATATATATATATATATATATAGCCAATGAAGAAAAACGATGGCACAAGTGAAGACTTTGCAAAGTTTGAAGAGTTTGAAAAACTGAAGATTTTCAAAAGTTGAGGAAACACTCAAACTAAAGATTTTCAACTTTTGTGGTGGCGTGACCCACCGTATAAGAATGATGATTTCAGACACCGCGTGCAATTGTCGTAGGGTTCTGAGAATCAAATTCTTCATTAATTTCTTCACACTTAGAGTGTTATTCTTCATTGATTGAAGAAAAACGTTTCTTCATGTGTTGCACATCTAAGTCATCAATTTTGCATAAGTGTTAGGATGAGTGCCTTTTCAAAGTACATTCGAAGATTCTAAGATATTTAGCTCACACCGCTGTTGGGGAACGTAGTAATTTCAAAAAAATTCCTACGCACACGCAAGATCATGGTGATGCATAGCAACGAGAGGAGAGTATGATCTACGTACCCTTGTAGATCGCAACGGAAGCGTTTGACACAACGTAGAGGAAGTAGTCGTACGTCTTCTTCCCGGTCCAACCGATCCAAGCACCGTTACTCCGGCACCTCCGAGTTCTTGGCACACGTTCAGCTCGATGACGATCCCCGGGCTGCGATCCAGCAAAGCGTCGGGGAAGAGTTCCGTCAGCACGACGGCGTGATGACGATCTTGATGTACTACTGACGCAGGGCTTCGCCTAAGCACTGCGACAATATGACCGAGGTGGAATTTGGTGGAAGGGGGCACCGCACACGGCTAAGGAACGATCTCAAGGATCAACTTGTGTGTCCAAGGGGTGCCCCTTGCCTCAGTATATAAAGGATGGAGGAGGAGGAGGCCGGCCAAGCCAATTGGTGCGGCCAAGATATAGAGTCCTACTAGGACTCCAAGTCCTAGTAGGAGTCCACCAAGAGGGGAGGAAGGGAGAAGGAATAGGAGGAGAAGGAGAGGTGGCCGGCCCCCTTTTCCCTAGTCCAATTCGGACTAGAGGGGAGGGGGGGGGGCGCAGCAGCCTTTTTCCTCTTCCCACTAAAGCCCATCAAGGCCCATTACTTCTCCCGTAATCCCGTAACTCCCCGGTACCTCCGAAAATAGCCGAACCACTCAGAACCCTTCAGATGTCCGAATATAGTCGTCCAATATATCGATCTTTACGTCTCGACCATTTCGAGACTCCTCGTCATGTCCCCGATCTCATCCGGGACTCCGAACTCCTTCGGTACATCAAAACTCATAAACTCATAATATAATTGTCATCGAAACCTTAAGCGTGCGGACCCTACGGTTCGAGAACAATGTAGACATGACCGAGACACATCTCCGGTCAATAACCAATAGCGGGACCTGGATGCCCATATTGGCTCCTACATATTCTGCGAAGATCTTTATCGGTCAGACCACATAACAACATACGTTGTTCCCTTTGTCATCGGTATGTTACTTGCCCGAGATTTGATCGTCGGTATCCAATACCTAGTTCAATCTCGTTACCGGCAAGTCTCTTTACTCGTTCCGTAATACATCATCCCGCAACTAACTCATTAGTTGCAATGCTTGCAAGGCTTAAGTGATGTGCATTACCGAGAGGGCCCAGAGATACCTCTCCGACAATCGGAGTGACAAATCCTAATCTCGAAATACGCCAACCCAACATCTACCTTTGGTGACACCTGCAGTACTCCTTTATAACCACCCAGTTACGTTGTGACGTTTGGTAGCACCCAAAGTGTTCCTCCGGCAAACGGGAGTTGCATAATCTCATAGTCATAGGAACATGTATAAGTCATGGATAAAAGCAATAGCAACATACTAAACGATCGGGTGCTAAGCTAATAGAATGGGTCATGTCAATCAGATCATTCAACTAATGATGTGATCCCGTTAATCAAATAACAACTCTTTGTTCATGGTTAGGAAACATAACCATCTTTGATTAACGAGCTAGTCAAGTAGAGGTATACTAGTGACACTCTGTTTGTCTATGTATTCACACATGTATTATGTTTCCGGTTAATACAATTCTAGCATGAATAATAAACATTTATCATGAAATAAGGAAATAAATAATAACTTTATTATTGCCTCTAGGGCATATTTCCTTCAACCGCAAATTGCTAAATCTCTTCTCATCCAAGGGCTTAGTGAAGATATCGGCTAGCTATTCTTCAGTCTTCACATGCTCAATAGAAATGTCGCCCTTCAACACAAGATCACGAAGAAAATGATGACGAATCTGAATGTGCTTTGTCTTCGAGTGCTGAACTGGGTTGTGAGCAATCTTGATGGCACTCTCATTGTCACAGAGGAGAGGCACATTCTTCACATTGATGCCATAGTCCTTGAGTGTTTGCTTCATCCATAGCAGTTGAGCACAGCAAGAACCAGCAGCAATGTACTCAGCTTCAGCAGTAGACAGTGATACGCAGTTCTGTTTCTTCGAGGACCAACAGACCAAGGATCATCCGAGGAAATGACAAGTACCAGATGTTGACTTGCGGTCCACATGGTCACCAGCATAGTCAGAGTCTGAATATCCAATGAGATCAAAATCCGAGCCCTCGGGATACCATAATCCTAGTGTTGGTGTGTGATTTAGATATCGAAGAATATGCTTCACAACCTTATGGTGTGATTCCTTCGGTGCAACTTGAAATCGTGCACACATGCAAACACTAAGCATTATATCTGGCCTAGATGCACATAAGTACAATAAAGAGCCAATCATGGAGCGGTATACCTTATGATCGAAGTCAGTACCATTTTCATCAGTGCATAAATGACCATTTGTGGGCATAGGAATTTTGATGCCTTTGCAATCTTGCATGTCGAATTTCTTCAGGACATCCTTGAGGTATTTCTCCTGAGATATGAATATGCCATTGCGCTGCTGACGAATTTGAAGACCTAAGAAGAATTTCAACTCTCCCATCATAGACATTTGATACTCTTCACTCATCATATAAGCAAATTCATCACTATAACGTTGGTCAGTACAGCCAAAGATGATATCATCAACATATATTTGGCACACAAACAGTTCACCATCATAAGATTTAGTAAAGAGAGTGGGATCGAGTGAACCGGGTGTGAAGCCTTTCTTCATGAAGAATTCCTTCAATGTATCATACCACGCCCGTGGGGCCTGCTTGAGGCCATAGAGGGCCTTGTTAAGTCTGAAGACTTTGTCAGGATGTTTTGGATCTTCAAAACCTGGGGGTTGAGCAACATATACTTCTTCCTCAAGCTTACCATTGAGGAATGCACTTTTCACATCCATTTGATATAAGATGATATAATGATGGTTAGCATAAGCAAGTAATATGCGAATAGCCTCAAGTCTAGCAACAGGTGCAAAAGTTTCATCGAAATCAATTCCTTCAACTTGTGTGTAGCCTTGAGCTACTAGTCGTGCCTTATTCCTCACCACAACACCATTTTCATCTTGCTTGTTGCGGTAGATCCACTTTGTGACAATGATGTTATGCTTGCGAGGATCGGGACGATTGACTAGTTCCCATACGTTGTTGAGCTTGAACTGATGTAATTCTTCTTGCATGGCCTGAATCCACTCAGGCTCCATAAATGCTTCATCTACCTTAGTGGGATCTGTGATAGAGACAAAAGCAAAGTGCCCACAAAAGTTAGATAGATGTGAAGCTTTTGAGCGTGTGAGAGGACCTGGTGCTCTAATGTCATCGATGATCTTCTCCACTTGCACTTCTTTTGCAACGCGAGGATGAGCTGGTTGTCGTTGAGGAATTTGATCAGCATTTTCTTCAGCATCAATTTCCTCAGCATTTTCTTCAGGTGCATCAGCTCGATGTTCTTCACATTCTGGAATGAATTCTTCAGCAGATTCTTCAGTAGGAATGACATCTTCTGTAGCCTTGTGCTTGATAGAATCCTCAGGTGCTGGTTCATCTAACACAGAAGGTAGGTGCTCTCTTTGCGAGCCATTAGTTTCATCGAACCGCACATCTACAATTTCAACAATCTTGTGAAGAACATTGTTGAAGACTCTGTAGGTGTGCGAGTCCTTTCCGTAACCAAGCATAAAACCTTCATGTGCTTTTGGTGCAAATTTAGAGTTGTGATGAGGATCTCTAATCCAGCATTCAGCACCAAATACTTTGAAATAACTCACATTGGGTTTCTTGTCAGTGAGGAGTTCATATGCAGTCGTCTTGAATAATTTGTGAAGATATACTCTGTTGATGATATGGCACGCAGTATCAATTGCATCAACCCAGAAACGACGAGGGGTTTTGTACTCATCGAGCATAGTGCGAGCCATCTCAGCAAGAGTCCTGTTCTTGCGCTCCACAACGCCATTCTGTTGAGGAGTATAAGGAGCAGATAACTCATGAGTAATACCAAGTTCATCAAGATAGTCATCGAGACCCGAATTCTTGAACTCAGTGCCATTGTCACTTCTGATGTGCTTGATCTTCACACCAAAGTTGGTTGAAGCCCTCGAGGAAAATCGTTTGAAGACTTCCTGCACTTTAGTTTTGTAAGAGACAAAGTGTACCCATGTATAACGAGAGTAATCATCAACAATAACAAAGCCATATTGAGATGCTTCATTTGAAACAGAGGAATAATGATTAGGACCGAAGAGATAGATGTGAAGCAATTCAAATGGACGAGTGGTGGTCATAATAGTCTTTGCTGGATGCTTGGCCTTTGTCATCTTTCTAGCTTCACAGGCACCGCACAAGTGATCCTTGAGGAATTTGACATTCTCAATGCCAATGACATGCTTCTTCTTCGCAAGCATGTTCAAATTCCTCATGCCTGCATGACCAAGTCGTCGATGCCATAGCCATCCTTCTGAAGCTTTTGCAAGTAGGCACACGGCTGGTTGTGAATCTACAAAGAAATCAACAATATACAAGTCTCCTCTCCTAAAGGCTTCGAAGACTTTGGAATTGTCAGCTTCCATAATCACAACACACCGATACTTTCCAAAGACAACAACCATATCAAGATCACAAAGCATTGAGACAGACATAAGGTTGTATCCTAAGGACTCAACAAGCATGACTTTGTCCATGTGTCGATCCTTTGTGATAGCAACTTTACCTAGACCCAATACCTGACTTTTGCTTTTGTCAGCGAAGATGATATGCTTCATATGTGACGATGATAAGGGAGCATCCATCAAAAGATTCTTGTCACCAGTCATGTGATTTGTACACCCACTATCAAGTACCCACTCAGTGGCTTTGGGTTGATCATCCTGCAGATGAATTAGTGCAACTTACGACCTCATATACTTCAGCAGTGAAGAATATGATATCACAATTCATCAGATCAATTTCATCAAGCAGTAGAACAGATAAAACAGAGGGAGGACGTGTGAAATGAAAGTTCATTTCACCATGGTTAGCCTGCGTCCTTTCAGGCAATATGTCAGGTCCCCAACAAATTCTTCAGACATTACAATGCGTCTGGAGACCTGACCCTGCATTAGAGATTAGTTCTTTTTCTTCACCACCCACATCTGAAGGGGTGGCAAAGAGTTCATCACCCTGTGAGCTCCATATGAGAATGGTGGCAACGCAGCCAAACCATTTCGTTTCACATAAGAGGGGTTAGGGTAAGCATATGAATAAGCAGAGAAATTCTTCGAGGACTTATGAACATAATAATTTGAAGAATAATGCTCATATTCATAGGCCTTGGCTCTTCCCTGCGAAACAGAGTTGTTAGCATGATGATGTTCATATGAGGACTTTGATCCATGTTAGGAATTTGATCCTCTTGAGGAATTTGGTCCGTATGAGGACTTGGATCCATATGAAGAGTTTGGTCCATATGAGGAATTTGATCTGGGATTCCGTTTCTTCACAGGTGGTGTCATGAGGACATTCACTTGAAGACTTTCAAGGAACCTTTTGGGAACCCAGATTTTCTTCATAGGAGAACCATTCTTGCAGTTAGTGCCAACATATCTAGCAAATACTTCACCATTCTGATTTTTGAACAGTTTATAGTTGGAGTCAAATGACTCATCAGAAGAATGAGAAGATTCACATGTATAGCCAGATAAATTAGATGGATCAACTGGAGGTCCCTTTGCAGCAATTGTCGGCGTTCTGGGAACGGGGGTCCCCAGACTTGCCTGCCTGTGGCCTGCGGCGTGGCTCGAATGGAGGCCCAGTACGGCCCACCTTCGTCAACGCAAGACTCAAGACCCTCGCGAGGGGCCAAGCCTCGCGGGGAGGACGACGCAACGCTTCCTCGGGCGCGGCCTCCTCAGGTTGGCTCATGAGGAGGCGGAGATATCAAGACAGGGTACCTCACGAGGTGCCCATGACGCAAGCCATGACGACCAAGGGTGCCAGGCGGGCGCCAGACCGCACAGTGTCCTCCCCTTTCCTCTTTGGTGCAAAGGGGGAAAGTGCAGGCGAGAGGATCAAGCAAAGGCATCCATTTCGATGCAACAAGACCAAGGCCAGTCCAACGATGGGAATGAGCTCATCGTAGAGCCCAGGACGGCGTCACCACAGGGCCTTTGGCAGGCAAGGACCAACTTTGGTCAGGATAAGTGTACTGTATGTTCCCCTTCGAATTGGACAATTGTTGGCGCCCTTCCCGCTCAATATTTGTGGAGAGGCCCAAGGCCTTTGCCTATAAATAGGACTAGCCACCCCCAACGGTAGAGGCATCTGGTATCCAGAATCCGAGCAAAGAGAGAGAGAGAGAGAAGGGCGGCTGAACTCCCTTAGCAGTTCATCGCCCTAGCCAAGAACAGGCCCTCGCGAGGCTGTTCTCTTTTGTACTGATCGTCACCATCATCAGCCCAAGAGGCAATCCATCCACCCACAAAACTAGAGTAGGGTATTACACCACAATGGTGGCCCGAACTAGTATAAATGCTGTGTTCCTCGTGCTGTTCTTTCGGTAGTTTAGATCCTTGCGAGACGGAGAGGTAGAGGGCAGAATCTCCGCGCGCACCCCAGAGTTCGAACCTCAAGGGTCTGCCGGAACCCACGATCCGACATTTGGCGCGCCAGGTAGGGGTGCGCCGGAATCTGCCTTCTCGCCGCTCCGCTTCTCGTCACATCTGAAGGAAATATGCCCTAGAGGCAATAATAAAGTTATTATTTATTTCCTTATATCATGATAAAGGTTTATTATTCATGCTAGAATTGTATTAACCGGAAACATAATGCATGTGTGAATACATAGACAAACAGAGTGTCACTAGTATGCCTCTACTAGACTAGCTCGTTAATCAAAGATGGTTATGTTTCCTAACCATGAACAAAGAGTTGTTATTTGATTAAACGAGGTCACATCATTGGTTGAATGATCTGATTGACATGACCCATTATATTAGCTTAGCACCCGATCATTTAGTATGTTGCTATTGCTTTATTCATGACTTATACATGTTCCTATGACTATGAGATTATGCAACTCCCGTTTGCCAGAGGAACACTTTGGGTACTACCAAACGTCACAACGTAACTGGGTGATTATAAAGGAGTATTACAGGTGTCTCCAATGGTAGATGTTGGGTTGGCGTATTTCGAGATTAGGATTTGTCACTCCGATTGTCGGAGAGGTATCTCTGGGCCCTCTCGGTAATGCACATCACTTAAGCCTTGCAAGCATTGCAACTAATGAGTTAGTTGCGGGATGATGTATTACGGAACGAGTAAAGAGACTTGCCGGTAACGAGATTGAACTAAGTATTGGATACTGACGATCGAATTTCGGACAAGTAACATACCGATGACAAAGGGAACAACGTATGTTGTTATGCGGTCTGACCGATAAAGATCTTCGTAGAATATGTAGGAGCCAATATGGGCATCCAGGTCCCGCTATTGCTTATTGACCGGATACGTGTCTCGGTCATGTCTACATTGTTCTCGAACCGTAGGGTCCGCACGCTTAACGTTACGATGACAGTTATTATGAGTTTATGCATTTTGATGTACCGAAGGTTGTTTGGAGTCCCGGATGTGATCACGGACATGACGAGGAGTCTCGAAATGGTCGAGACATAAAGATTGATATATTGGAAGCCCATGTTTGGACATCGGAAGTGTTCCAGGTGAAATTAGGATTTTACCGGAATACCGGGTGGGTTACCGGAACCCCCCGGGAGCCTAATGGGCCTTAATGGGCCTTAGTGGAAAGGAGAAAGGGGCAGCCCTAGTGGCCGCGCGCCTCCCCCCTTCCCTAGTCCTATTAGGACTAGGAGAAGGTGGCCGGCCCCCCTCTCTCTCTTTCCCCCCCTTGAGGAATCCTATTCCAACTAGGATTGGGGGGGGGGGGGAATCCTACTCCCGGAGGGAGTAGGACTCCCCGGCGCGCCACCCCTTGGCCGGCCAGCCCCTCCCCCTGGATCATTTATATACGGAGGCAGGGGGCACCCCAGAGACACACAAGTTGATCTTCGTGATCGTTCCTTAGCCGTGTGCGGTGCCCCCCTCCACCATATTCCACCTCGGTCATATCGTTGCAGTGCTTAGGCGAAGCCCTGCGCCGGTAGTGCATCAAGATCGTCACCACACCGTCGTGCTGACGGAACTCCTCCCCGAAGCTTTGCTGGATCGGAGCTCGGGGATCGTCATCGAGCTGAACGTGTGCCAAGAACTCGGAGGTGCCGGAGTAACAGTACTTGGATCGGTCGGATCGGGAAGACGTACGACTACTTCCTCTATGTTGCGTCAACGCTTCCGCTTTGGTCTACGAGGGTACGTAGACAACACTCTCCCTTCTCGTTGCTATGCATCACCATGATCTTGCGTGTGCGTAGGAATTTTTTTGAAATTACTACGTTCCCCAACAACATCACCGTCACCATGTCCGGCGACCAGGCCGGCAACCAAGATCCAGGCAGCTCGTGGCCCGCAGGGTGCTGCGGTCCGCGGGCGGCGCGGACAGACTTCAGCAACCCTTACGCCGCGGCAGGCGCGGTCGGTGGCAAGGGCCTCCAACCATGCCGCGGCCATGACACCGTACACCCGCCGGGAACAGGCGAACTCGAGGGCCGCGCTCACGGTAGCCCGAGAGCTGTTGCAGTGCAGGCTACTGGAAGGCGGCCGCGACGTGCTGCTGGAGCGGGTCGCCGAGCTCCTGGGCTTCGCCGCTTCGGGGGCTCACCCCTTCTGCGTCCAGCTTCCGTCTCAAGCCCAGGGTGGCACGCACGGGGGCCCCGCGCGCTCCCGCGGGCCTCTGAGCTACCCTGACACTGGCGAATCCGTCGGCGCCGGATTGACAGTGGCGCTACCCCTGCCCCCGGCGCGTGAGGGAGAAGGACCCGGTCCGGCCCACGGCGCCGGCGGGCAGCCGCGCTACCACGCCACGGTGGCCGCGTCAAGCAACGACGCATGGCGCATGGAGCACTACAGCGGCGCCTTCGGGATTGCGGCGCCAGAAGAATACGTGCCGCGCATGATGGACCAAGGGCACGCTCACGAGGGGGAACAAGGCTCGATTCTTAGCCCAAGCTGGGGAGACAAGGCACCAGAAGCCGAGCTCTTCCTGGAACCTCGGGGCGACCCCGCCAGCCACGCTGGAAGCGACACTTATCGGGTACCACTAATCCCTCAGGAGCAGGCATACGCTAATCATGGATCACAGGAGGTGCAGGTCGCCGCAGCAAGTGTCTGCCCCGCTCCTGCGGTCTCCTACCCCTCGGGAGGAGGGCATAGGGGGCTGCAGGGGAGGGGCAGGGACCCCACATCACCACCGCGGCGTTCGGAGCAAGGCGTTCTCAAGAGGTAGGCCCTCCGCCGGGGAGGCGCCTGAGGGCCTGCCCCTGGCGGAGGACCCGTGGTCGTCGGGGGAACCGCTGGTGACCGCTCTACCCCACCGGCGGCGTCCTGGTTTCCGGTCGTCGTTGGTGGCACTAGAGTGTGGCGCAAGGCGAGGCCCTCGTCTGGCGATATGAAGCAAGGCCGGTACCTGTGAAGAAGGCCCAGTGCCTGTGAAGCTCGCCGCCCCGTGACACTCTCACGTAATAATGAGTGGGGCTGTACATGCCCCGGAGTCTCAGGGGTGCCGGCCTCAGGCCCTGGGGCTCCCTCCCACGCCCAGTGGACAGCACTTAGCTCCGCACTGGTGAGAAGACGTCCAAGACTAGATTAGGTGCCGGACGCGACTTTTTGTCTGCCTTTATCGCCCTTTTCTTTTGGTTGTAACTTTTCCCTGCTGGATTTAAGCTGAATTCGAATTTGAGCTTTGCGTGTGTTCGGGGAGGGGTGCTTAATCTCGTTCGAACCATTTCTCGCGTTCTGGTCACCGCCTCACCGCAGCTGCCTCCCCTCGCGAGCCCCTCGCGAGAAGGGACAGGCCTAGCTCGAGCGCAGCCCAGACTGCCGCTGCTGCTCCCTTACGAGATTACCTTTTGGTGACTGCGGAGGTTGTCTTTTCATAAAAAGGCCCAGAGCCTGTGAAGAAGGCGAACGCCTGTGAAGCTGTTGCACTCAGGAAAAAGGCCCAGAGCCTGTGAAGAAGGCGAACACCTGTGAAGCTGTTGCACTCAGGAAAAAGGCCTAGAGCCTGTGAAGAAGGCGAACGCCCGTGAAGCTGTTGCACTCAGGAAAAAGGCCCAGAGCCTATGAAGAAGGCGAACGCCTGTGAAGCCGTTGCACTCTGGAGAAGGCCCGGAGCCTGTGAAGAAGGTGAATGCCTGTGAAGCTACCGCGTCTATAAAAAGGCCCGGAGCCCGTGAAGAAGGCGAATGCCTGTGAAGCTATCGCGTCTATAAAAAGGCCCGGAGCCTGTGAAGAAGGCGAATGCCTGTGAAGCTACCGCGTTTATAAGAAGGCCCGGAGCCTGTGAAGAGGGCCAACGCCTATGAAGCCCCTGACTGACAGCACTTACGCATCTTATGATTTCAACTAAAAAACGCTCAGGACGCCACGAGCTGCCTCGAGGCCTGCGCGAAGCGAAGGTAAACCAACCAGCCGCCGGGCACGGATGCTCACACAATATACTAGCTGCTAGTATGATCTGCACAAGTTTTACACGAGGGGCTTCCCCTCCCAAAATGCTCTCACGACCATCAGGCCAAACACCTGAGTTCTATCCATGCAGGACAAAAAGGCAGGAGCAACACGCAATCAGTCGGACAAGTCCCCCAAGGCGTCCTCGGGAGCACCTCCCGAGCCGCCGCTGATGTCATCGGACTCGCCACCACTGCCTGCATCATCGTCAGCGGCGCCGGGACCGTCCACCACACCGCCTTCCTCGGCAGCCACGATCACGCCATCGTTATCCGAAGCAAAGGCCTGCACAAGGGCGTCCACGTTGTTTTCCACCTAGCCCGCCAGGTCGCCTCGGGCGGCCTTGGGGAATGGGGCGATGACGGCGTCGAAGTCGAAGTGGGGATCAATGTCCTGAAGGTGGCTGAAGACGCGGGAAAAAGCGCGCCCAAGCAGGGCACGGCTCCTCTCCTCCACCAACCTGACGGCCCTGGCCGACCGTGCCTCAAGCTGCGTCACCACGGCAGTGAAGAACTGCATGTTGCCAGCATAGTTGGCCGTATGCGGCTCGCCGACAGCCTCCTCGCAGATGTTGCCCAAGGCTGCATTGGCCCTCTCCCTGAGCGTTGCCAGCATGGGGCCGTGCACGTGCTCCAGGACCTGCCGTTGGCGTATCTCATTGGCGTTCTGACGCTTGACGGCCTTGGCCTCCTCCACCTGCTGACGAAGGCGGAGCACCTCGGCCTGGAGGGCAGCCGACTCCTTTTGCGCTGCCTCAAGGGCGGCCCGGGAAGCGTCGGCTCGCCGTGTCGCTCCGTCTCGTTGGGCCCTCAGGGCTGCGGTTCTCCCCTCGGCTTCAACCCGGATCAACTCCAGCTTCCTCTCAAACTCACGCTCGAGGCCTTGGCGCGCTGTTGCCACCCGGCGACCGACCTATTCCAAGACATGCGCCTCCCGAGCAGCTACTTCATCTTCAGCCCGCGCCACCAGGCGCTCCCTCGTCTCCAGTCGCTCGTACTCACGGGTATGTTCGACGGCCTCCAGCGTCAACGCCTCTTCACGTCTCTGGAGCCCAGCTGGGTCGCCAGAGGCCACCCTCATCGACGCAAGGGCCGCCTCGCGAAGTTCCACTTGCTCCTCCAGCGAGTGGCATCTGGACACGAGCTCCCGAGCCCGCTCCTCCGCCGCCACTCGCTATCGGTCGATCCCCAGGGCCTCTTCAGCGGCCTGGGATCGGGCCACTCGGGAGGCCTCTAGCGACGCATTCGCTTCTTTGTCTTCGAGGTCGTGCTGGCGGCGCGCGAGGGTGATAGCAGCCTCCAGCTCGTGCCTCTCCGTGGCTAGGCGCAGGCCCTCGGCCTCCAGGCGCGCGTCTTCATCAGCGAGCTCCTCCCCAAGCAGGTCCACCGCGTCGCTCGCCCTTCGGAGGAATTCGCGGCGGCGAGCGCGGCGCTCCCGAGCATGCTCGAGCACGTCTCCCATGCCCTCGTCTGCCCCAGACAAGCGCCTGGGGGCACGGATCATTGCTCCCTCTCCGGGCAGGGGGCTGGGGGCTGGCGCCCCCACGACGGCCGGGCGTGCCGCGCCGGAAGTTCGGCCCGGGGCCGGCACATCCCCAGGCGAAGGGCGCGGGGGGCGCCTCAGCCAGTCGCAGCCCGCGACCAGATGAGGAGCCCACGGCAGGTTGGCCACGCCAAAAGAAGGCCCATAAAGAAAGATCGCAGGAAGAGAAGAGCTGCGGGGCACCTCAGGACGGTCCGCCTCCTTGTTCGTCCTCACCACAAGAGCCGTGCTGCTCGGGACGTCCAGGGACGATGGGGGAGGTGGAGCCAAAGGAGGCGGCACCTTGTCGGCCTCCACGACCTCGTCAGGAAGGGGCCTGCAGAGCCAGAATCAGTAGGCGCAACAAGGGGATCAGGAGCCGGAAAAGGAAGAGGCTTACTCGTCGGTGGCAAAGTACTACCGGCGCTTCAGCAAGCGACAAGGGGAGTCGTCACCTAGGGCCTCCCTTTTCCTCCGGAGGGCCTCGAAGTCCACACGAAAGCAGCCCAGAAGGAGGGCGCAAGGATCAACCCGCGGCGGAGGCAATGCAGCAGCGCTGTCCGCGTCAGGGACGCCGGCCTGGCGCGTGCTGCTGGACACCTCGGCAGAAGACGCAGCCAGGGCCTCGGGAGCCACGGCCCCGGGTATCGGAGGCGGCTGCGCCACACCAACGGCCTCGGCAGCAAGGGCCTCAGGAGCTGCCCCCTCGAGAGCACCGCCAGTTGCAGTCACCTCATCAGGAGCTTTCTCGGCTTCTGTCGTCTCCTGCCTCCCTGCTCCGCCACTTGAGGAGGATTCGCCTAAGCCGACCGGAAGGGCGGTCACCACCACAGGATTCTCGCGAGGTCCTTGGAAGCCAGTAGGGCGTAGCCCCCACTCGTCGAAAGGGGGCATCTGCCTCACGAAATCATCCCTGTTCTGACAGAGATACAGCAGAGCCCCACCACGCTGGATGCTGCCCGGGTTGGGGTCGCCGGTCAAGACCAAGAGCACCGTCCTTAGTACTCCAGGCGTCAGGTCTTCCTCCTGAAGCCTCATGTGGTCACCATGTCCGCTGAAGGCCCATATCCGGCGAGAATGGCGCTGGAGAGGGGCAATGCGGTGCAACAGGAATTCCTTCACCACCTTGAGCGCCGTCACGCCAAGTGTTTTCAAGAAAGTAAAGCAGCGCGAGACGAAGGCGAGCCGGGGGCTCTCGAGCGTCTCCTGGCCCCAGCCAAAGTTGGGTACAGCACGCGAAGTTGGCTTCAGCAGCAGGGGGCTGGGCACCCCGACATCGACGTACAACCACCGCTCACGGAACCTAGCTGAAGGTGTGGGGAGCTTGAAGTCAATACCAGAAGTTGCAGTCTCAGGCGCAGCGACAAAGCTCACGCATGCCGAGCATTGAGCAGGGTCGGCAAGACGCAGGGAGAAGAAGTGGCGCAGCAGGGCAACGGAAGGAGGGATGCCCATCAGCGCCTCACAAACAAAAGCAAAAACTGAAAGAAGGGCGATGGATTCAGGGCCCAGATGCATCATGTGGATCTGGTAATGGGTGAGGACGGCGTTGAAGAAATCAGAGAAGGGGGGAACCAAACCCGCCCACAAGGCGTCAGCAAAGTAATGAACCTCGGTGATTATCCTGTCGGAGGGGAGGTGAGATGTAGGCCAGGCCGTCGTCCTCCCACACTCGTGGAAGACAGTGGCCAAGGCTGGGCTGAGCTTATCCAGGCACTCCAGATTGCGTATGATTGACTGGCCAACGGCGAGGGCCGCCGACGGCAGCGGATGAGAAGGAAGCGCAGGCTTCTTCCCTTTCTCTTTCTTCGTCGGAGCCATGATTGAGGACGGGAGAAAGGAGATGTGAGATGGGATGAGAGGTAGGAGTCAGAGTTCGAAGGAAGGAAGAACAAGGGATAGTCGAGCAATAGGAAGAGGGGCGGCTGTGTGCAACTGCGGGGCAACCTAGCGTGGCGCAAAATAAGGGAGCATGGGCAAACAGTGCCACTCACGTCCAATCAACTGCCACACGGCGCTCGAGGCCGCAGGCTGTTAGGGCCCACGGCGCTTCGCCCTTGCCCTTTCGCCTTTCGGCCCGGCCAAGTTCGGGCACGCCTTGGGCCCGGGGGCTACTGTCGGCGTTCCAGGAACGGGGGTCCCCAGGCATGCCTGCCTGCGGCCTACGTCGTGGCTCGAATGGAGGCCCAGTACGGCCCACCTTCGTCAACGCAAGACTCAAGACCCTCGCGAGGGGCCAAGCCTCGCAGGGAGGACGACGCAACGCTTCCTTGGGCGCAGCCTCCTCAGGTTGGCTCATGAGGAGGCGGAGATATCAAGGCAGGGTACCTTGCGAGGTGCCCATGACACAAGCCATGATGACCAAGGGTGCCAAGCGGGCGCCAGACCGCACAGTGTCCTCCCCTTTCCTCTTTGGTGCAAAGGGGGCAAGGGCAGGCGAGAGGATCAAGCAAAGGCATCCATTTCGATGCAACAAGACCATGGCCAGTCCAACGGTAGGAATGAGCTCATCATGGAGCCCAGGACGGCGTCACCACAGGGCCTTTGGCAGGCGAGGACCAACTTTGGTCAGGATAAGTGTACTGTATGTTCCCCTTCGAATTGGCCAATTGTTGGCGCCCTTCCCGCTCAATATTTGGGGAGAGGCCCAAGGCCTTTGCCTATAAATAGGACTAGCCACCCCCAAGGGTAGAGGCATCTGGTATCCAGAATCCGAGCAAAGAGAGAGAGAGAGAGAAGGGCGGCTGAACTCCCTTAGCAGTTCATCGCCCTAGCAAGAACAGGCCCTCGCGAGGCTGTTCTCTTTTGTACCGATCGTCACCATCATCAGCCCAAGAGGCAATCCATCCACCCACAAAACTAGAGTAGGGTATTACACCACAATGGTGGCCCGAACTAGTATAAATTCTGTGTTCCTCGTGCTGTTCTTTCGGTAGTTTAGATCCTTGCGAGACGGAGAGGTAGAGGGCAGAATCTCTGCACGCACCCCAGAGTTCGAACCTCAAGGGTCTGCCGGAACCCACGATCCGACAGCAACCCATGAGGTTTTGGGGTACTGCTCAGGCTTCCAATATGTACCATTAGCATTGAGTTTTCTCTCAAAGGCAATACCCTTTTTCCTAGGGTTCCTGTTGAGGATCTGCTTTTTAAGCACATCACAAAGAGTCTGATGCCCTTTGAGGCTTTTGTACATGTCTGTCATGTACAATTCCTTCAGCCATGCATCGTCAGCAATACTAGCAATGTCCTCAGATGAGGAATTAGTTATAGCAGATACAGGTGAAGAATTTGTAACATTAGAAGCATTTGAACATTCAGGTGAAGAATTAGCAGATTCTCATTCAATGCATTTCAAACATGGAGGAATAAATTATTCCTGAGGAGCGCTGATTTGTTGAGCAAGTAATGAATCACGCTCCTTCTGAAGATCTTCATAACTCACTCTTAGCTTCTCAAGATCTTGCTTCTTTTGAAGATATTCATAAGAAAGCTTCTCATGATCAGATAAGAGAGTGTTATGATGACTTTGAAGGTTGTCAAACCTGGTCTGAAGTCTCTGAAGATTTTCAGTTAAGGCCTTAGTGCGATCCAATTCTTCACCCAACATATCATCACTTTTGTATAGCATGTTTTGAACCTTTTCAAAAGCGTTTTGTTGTTGCACAACAATCTTAGCAAGTTTAGAGTAGCTAGGCTTAAGATTTTCATCAGATTCATCCTCACTAGATTCAGAGGAGGCGTATTTGAGTACCTTGGCACCCTTTGCCATGAAGCAATAGGTGGGAGCGTAGTCATCACTGCCTTCATCAGCCTTGTTGGTGAGATCATTTTCTTCAGAGGTGAAGACGGGCTTGCTGACGAACGCAGTAGCGAGGGCTAGGCTCGCCACACCAAACTCAGAGTCTTCAGATTGTTCCTCTTCCTCATTTTCTTCAGATTCAGCCTCAGAGTCCATTTCCTTGCCAATGAATACCCGAGCCTTCTTGGAGCTGCTCTTCTTGTGAGACGAACACTTCGAGGATTTTGATGATGAAGATTTTGAGGATTTCTTCTTTCTCTTCGCATCATCAGAACTGTAATCCTTGTGTTTCTTCTTCTTTGATTCCTTTTCCCACTGAGGACAATCTTGAATGTAATGTCCTGGTTTCTTGCACTTGTGACAAAGCCTTTTCTTATAGTCAATGGATGAGGAATCATTGCTCCTTGAGGGTTTTCCAAAGCGACCACGTCTTGAGAACTTCTGGAATTTCTTCACAAGCAGTGCTAGATCATGACTCAGTTCTTCAGGATCTCCAAGGCTGCTACCAGAGTCTTCATCTTCGGACTCAGATACTACCTCGGCCTTCAGTGCACGTGATCTGCCATAGCTCGAACCGTAGAGATCTCTCTTCTCAGCAAGCTGGAACTCATGAGTATTTAGCCTTTTGAGGATATCAGCGGGGTCAAGTGACTTGTAATCAGCACGTTCTTGTATCATCAGTGCCAGAGTGTCAAATGAGGAATCAAGCGATCTCAGCAATTTCTTCACCACCTCATGGTCGGTGATGTCAGTGGCACCAAGTGCTTGCAGCTCATTTGAGATGTCAGTGAGGCGATCGAAGGTTTGCTGAACATTCTCATTGTCGAGTCTTTTGAAGCGGTTGAAGAGATTGCGAAGAACATCAACTCGAGAGTCACGTTGAGTTGAAACTCCTTCATTGACTTTGGACAGCCTATCCCAGATAAGCTTAGCAGTCTCCAAAGCACTCACTCTACCATACTGACCCTTACTCAGATGGCCACATATGATATTCTTCGCTTGGGAATCGAGTTGCTTGAATCTCTTCACATCGGTAGCGTTCAGTGAGGGTGAGACGGAGGGAACACCATTTTCCACAACATACCAGAGATCGTTATCAATTGCCTCAAGATGCATTCGCATCTTATTCTTCCAGTAGGGGTAGTCCGTCCCATCGAAGGTAGGACACCCAGCA
The DNA here is from genome assembly GCA_032464435.1 of Aegilops umbellulata. NCBI lineage: Eukaryota > Viridiplantae > Streptophyta > Magnoliopsida > Poales > Poaceae > Aegilops > Aegilops umbellulata. The sequence continues at coordinate 273,992,969 of CP136055.1, forward strand.
GAGACCTTGATCATACCTGCGGTCGACATAACTAAAACTCCAGGCGGTTAAACCAAAATCACACATAACAAGGGAGTACCTTGCTCTGATACCAATTGAAAGTGCGTTATATTGACTAGAAGGGGGGTGAATAGGCGATTTTTATGAAATTCTTCACTGAGGAATTTGCTCGTGAGGAAATTCCTTAGCGAAGAACTACTAGCAGCGGAATAAGTACTCAGAGGTAAACATAGCAGAATACATGCATGGTCATCATGATGAAATGAAGACAAACTCAGAGTACAAAAAGCGTAAACACGGGATAGCACAAGATGAAGACAAACAGACTAAAGAAATTGAACTGAGGAAATTGAGAAAGACTTCAGTCAAAGTCTTCAAACACAGATATGAACAAACACACAACACAGTAATGAAGAAATGAAAGTGTTGAGGAAACAGAACCAGTAAACTTGGTGAAGACAATGATTTGGTAGACCAGTTCCAACTGCTGTCTCAGTTGTACATCTGGTTGGAGTGGCTGAGTATTTAAACTCGAGGACACCTAGTCCCGGACACACAGTCCTCACCGTATTCTCCTTGAGCTAAGGACATACAGTCCTCGCCCAATCACTCGTGGTAAGTCTTAAGGTGACTTCCAAACCTTCACAGACTTGGTCACTCGGCAATCCACAATTCCTCTTGGATGCTCTAGACCTTGACGCCTAACCGTCTGGAAGAAGCACAGTCTTCAAAGGTAACAAGCGTCGGATCCACGCAGGATCAATCTCTTCAGTGATTCTCAATCACTTTGGGTTTGTAGGTGTTTTGGGTTTGGGTTTGGATTTTCCTCAATTGATGATTTTCGCTCAAAGTCCTCGTAGGATGGGTTGCTCTCAAATGACAAGTGTCAAGTTCTCGCGGAGCAGCCAACCAGCTAGTGGTTGTAGGGGGCGGCTATTTATAGCCTAGGGAGCAACCCGACATGATAAGACATAAATGCCCTTCAATGATATGACCGTTATTCGGACAAGATATTTTGGGACAGCTGGCGCGCAGCACAACAACGGTCGGAAATTTGAGGTACAAATTCCTCAGGGCTATCATGTTCCTCACTGTGTAGGCAATTCGCACTGGCGAATTCCTAACTCCTCAGTCGGAGCAAAGTCCTCAGTGATCAGAAGAACTGCGTCTCTGTCACTGAAGAATTTGACTGAACTGTATGAGATTTCCAATGGCTTCACTCGAAGGGATTGGTAGGTGTAGGATTTTAGTTGAGCATCACATGGAAATTTTCTCCTTAGTATTTCCTCGACCCCCTCACGGTGTTTCCTATGACTCAAGAAAGAGAAAATGAAACTACGACAACAAAAGTCTTCACGCTTCATTTTCCTCGAATGAAAACCAAGTCTTCAAGGTCACACCAATTTCTTCACTTTCAAAGTCTTCAGTATGTCAAAGTCTTCAGTCAAAGAACTTCATTTTTAGGGGTCGACTTTCTCTGTAAATATCAAACTCCTCATAGACTTATAGACCTGTGTACACTCATAAACGCATTAGATACTTAACCTATAAGTCTTCAATACACCAAAATCACTAAGGGGCACTAGATGCACTTACACGGCCGCATCCACGCTTGGGCACCGGAGATCCGGGCCCCTCGTCAAGGGCCTTCCCCTTCTCCGTGGCGGAGAACCTCTTCGACGACGCCATTCGTGTCGCTACTGGCAATGGAGCAAATGGGGAGAAGCGAGCGGAATGGGAAGAGATGGGTGATGGGGGCTCTGCCCCCTCCCCATTTATAGCAGGAGAAGGCCAACCAGCACCCGCCACAATCATGATGACCCACAAGTATAGGTGATCTATCATAGCCTTTTCGATAAGTAAGAGTGTCGAACCCAATGAGGAGAAGAAGGAAATGATAAGCGGTTTTCAGCAAGGTATTCTCTGCAAGCACTGAAATTATCGGTAACAGATAGTTTTGTGCTAAGGTAATTTGTAACAGGTAACATGTAATGAAATTAAATAAGGTGCAGCAAGATGGCCCAATCCTTTTCGTAGCAAAGGACAAGCCTAGACAATTTCTTATATGAAGGAAAACGATCCCGAGGATACATGGGAATTATTGTCAAGCTAGTTTTCATCACGCTCATATGATTCGCGTTCGTTACTTTGATAATTTGATATATGGGTGGACCGGTGCTTGGGTGCTGCCCTTCCTTGGATAAGCATCCCACTTATGATTAACCTCTATTGCAAGCATCCGCAACTACAAAAGAAGTATTAAGGTAAACCTAACCATAGCATGAAACATATGGATCCAAATCAGCGCCTTACCAAGCAACGCATAAACTAGGGTTTATGCTTCTGTCACTCTAGCAACCCATCATCTACTTATTACTTCCCAATGCCTTCCTCTAGGCCCAAACAATGGTGAAGTGCCATGTAGTCGACGTTCACATAACACCACTAGAGGAAAGACATCATACATCTCATCAAAATATCGAACGAATACCAAATTCACATGACTACTTATAGCAAGACTTCTCCCATGTCAAAAGGAACAAACGTAACTACTCACAAATCATATTCATGTTCATAATCAGAGGGGTATTAATATGCATAATGGACCTGAACATATGATCTTCCACCAAATAAACCAACTAGCATCAACTACAAGGAGTAATCAACACTACTAGCAACCCACAGGTACCAATCTGAGGCTTATGGACAAAGATTGGATACAAGAGATGAACTAGGGTTTTAGAGGAGATGGTGCTGGTGAAGATGTTGATGGAGATTGGCCCCCTCCCGATGAGAGGATCGTTGGTGATGACGATGGCGATGATTTCCCCCTCCCGGAGGGAAGTTTCCCCGGCAGAACAGCTCTGCCGGAGCCCTAGATTGGTTCCGCCAAGGTTCCGCCTCGTGGCGGCGGAGTTTCTTCCTGAAAGCTTCCTTATGATTTTTCAGGGTAAAAGACTTCAAATAGCAGAAGATGGGCACCGGAGGCCTGCCAGGGGGCCCATGAGGCAGGGGGTGCGCCCAGGGGGTAGGGCGCGCCCCCACCCTTGTGGCCAGGGTGTGGGCCCCCTCTGGTGGATTCTTTCACCAATATTTCTTAATAATTCCAAAAATGACTTTCGTGAAGTTTCAACACTTTTGGAGCTGTGCAGAATAGGTCTCTAATATTTGCTCCTTTTCCAGTCCAGAATTCCAGCTGTCGGCATTCTCCCTCTTCATGTAAACCTTGTAGAATAAGAGAAAATAGGCATAAGTATTGTGACATAACGTATAATAACATCCCATAATGCAATAAATATCGATATAAAAGCATGATGCAAAATGGACGTATCCACTCCCCCAAGCTTAGACCTCACTTATCCTCAAGCGGAAGCTGATAACGATAAATGTGTCCACATGTTTAGAGATAGAGGTCTCAATAAAATAAAATACGGACATGAGGGCATCATGATCATTCTTATAACAACAACATTTATGAATATTATCATATAATTTATTATGCTCAAGTAATAATCTGTTCATAGTGTCAAGTATGAATCAGAAACTTCATTGAGAACCAACAAACTATAATCTCAGTCATTGAAGCAATTGGAATTTATCATAACATCGGAAAGAGTCAATATAAGAGCTTTTCAGCAAGTCCACAAACTCAACTATCATTTAGTCTTTGACAATTGCCAACACTCACGCAATACTTATGGGTATGGAGTTTTAATCGGACACGGAGAAAGATAGGGGCTTATAGTGTTGCCTCCCAACCTTTTACCTCAAGGGTAATGTCAACAATAATAATTCATGCTAACTTACATCCAATTGGAGATATATGTCAGGATCTTTCCAACACAATGTGCTTGCCAAAGGATAAAATGTAAAAAGGAAAGGTGAAGATCACCATGACTCTTACATAAGGAATAAGATAAAAGTAAAAGATAGGCCCTTCGCAGAGGGAAGTAGAGCTTGTCATGCGCTTTCATGGTTGCATGCACGAAATCTTAATGCAAAAGAATGTCACTTTATATTGCCACTTGTGATATGGACCTTTATTATGCAGTCCATCGCTTTTATTTCTTTCACATCACAAGATCGTATAAAGCTTATTTTCTCCACACTAATAAATCATACATATTGAGAGAGCAATTTTATTGCATGCACTGCTGACAACTTATGTCGGTGTACTAAAGTAGGGGTACTCTAGTATCCCGAACTTGTGCACGGGCAGTCGCATCACCCCGCGGCAAGGCTCGCCGGGTGACCGCCAAGGTCCTCCGTGGATCCTTTGAAGCCATCCAAGAGCAAAGTATTTAAGCCAAGGAGACAAGTCCCCGGCAAGAGGAGCTTGCCAGGAAGGCCACTCAAGGCACAAGACCCCGGCAAGAGGAGATTGCCGGGAAGCCCAACAAGAGCATCTCAAAGAACCTGCCGCAGCACGCCACGCGTCCCGGCAGGACCCGGCGAGCGACAAATTCCCGGGCGCGGCAAGGCAAAGGCCTCGACAAGGCACTTGCCGCGGCAGGCAGCCACTCTATACCCGCGCTCCAGCTCACCCACCTACGTGTCACTCCGGGACCCTTCCCAGCGTACGTGGAGGGAGGCTGTGCAGCCAGGGGTACACTGTGGCATGCAGCGCTGACAGGATCGCCATCGTGGCGAGCGATGGAGCCCCTGACGGTCCCTTTTCTGCATCGTCTAGGCGATGTAGACGGGCATTTAATGCCTTTGTCCCCTGCCGTCAGAGTTAGGTATGATACACTGTGTAGGTAGCTGTACCTACCGCAAGATATTTACACTTTTGCCCTTACCTACGTTGCCACCTGTTGGAGACCCCTTGAACATATAAAAGGAGGCCCATGCACAACGTAGGGGGGGGGGATCGATCCTTAGAGGAACGCTCGGTCTCGTTAGCTGCTCGGGTGTACTGTAGCACTCAGCGCTCCCGAGCAAGAACTCAATACAATCCACAAAGCAGCAGTAGGAGTGTTATCTCTCCGGAGAGCTCCGAAGCTGGGTAAAAAACCCCCGCGTGCCTCGCCTCGATCTGCTCTTCGCGTGACCTCCGCCCCCCGCCGAACCGAGAAGGGGCTCCGTCCCCATAGGTGCTCGGGGAGCCCAGGAAACCCCGGCATCTCTGGCGCGCCAGGTAGGGGGTGTCGAGGTTGTGTGAACCTGATCCGGCGTTCACGCGAGCTGAATCTTCATCGACTTCATCGACATGCCGCCGAAGAAGAAGGCTTCGGAGGTGGCTGCGCCGTCCGCATCGAATCCACCGCCGCCGTAGCAAACGGCCGGCGGGGAGAACGCCGGCGGTGGAACGGGCGCCGACGAGGGAGCCCACAGTGCCAACAAGTCCAAGGACAAGACCGCGCTGCCCGCTGGCGGCGTAGTCGGCTCCCACGACGACCGGGCGTCCGTAGACGCACCGCGCCCATCTCAAGAGGCGCAGGACCGACAGCGTCGTGGTACTCATGGTACCATACGCTCGCTGGACCCAAATCGAGCTAGCGGATCCCGGGACGCTCAAGGCCAACATGCGCGCCGACGTGCTGGCGCGAGCAAGGCACGGTCGCCTGGACGGAATACTGCTCCTTCCAACATCGTTGGGAGTCCGAGCATATCCCGCTCCTCGCACCGTTCGCCACCGCTACCCGCCACCCCAGCAGAAGCTCTAGCGCAAGCTCAACTGCTCCTAGACTTCCCTCCAGCGCCAGACAAGATCGACGACTGGAGGGCCACCATTCAGGGTCTCATCGGCTTCGCCAACGGCGACACTCCGCGGTCAGCGACCACATCGCAGCTGCGGCAGGCCAGCCAAGTGCGAGCCGATGGCGACAAAACCGGTGGGGGTGCAACCACCGTGCACTCTCCGCCCCAAAGGCCAAGATCGCCGACTCGCCGGGTCCGCCACGACAGCGACTCCACTGCTTCCTCAGATCCGCGAACTCGTCGCGATTAGCACCACGTTCTTCACGAACGGCGGCAAGAAGACGCTCGCACCCGCATCGAGCGCCGGAGAGAAACACGGCGTCAATCAGACCGACGCGCTGGCCCCGCTGTCGACATGCAAGCGCCAGAGGAACCAGGCGACCTGCCGTACGCGGTAGGTTTCCCTGCATTTACCCGTGAGCTGCGGCAAGTCCAGTGGCCTAGCACGAAGACTTTCAAGCCAGACGTACCAGAGAAGTACGACGGCAGGCTGCATCCGTCGGAGTTCCTCAGCATCTACACCATTGCGGTGCAGGCTGCCGGGGGGCAGGACGACAAGATCCTTGCCAATTACTTCCCTCTGGTGCTCAAGCCCAACGTCAGGTCCTGGCTCATGCACTTGCCGGAAAACTCCATATCTTCCTGGGCGGACCTATGCCATCAGTTTGTCGGCGCCTTTACAGGCGGCCACAAACCCCATGGCCAGGAGAGTGATCTTCACCTACTTGCCCAGAAGGAAGGGGAGCCTCTACGTAAGTACATCCAGAGATTCAGCCAAGTGCAACGCAACATCCCAGACGTCCACCCTGCCGCGGTCATCAGTGCATTCCATCAGAACGTGCGCAACCACAGGATGCGGGAGGAGATGGCGATGTGCAAGATCAGAGACGTTAGCGAGCTGTATGCCCTGGCCGACAGATGTGCCCATGCTGAGGAAGGAAGGAAACTCCCCGGAGAGAACGTAGGAACCGGAGGATCTGACAGCGATGATGCCGCCCCGGCAAGCAAAAATCGGCGGCGGAACAACAGGAAGAGGAAAGGCAAAGATGTGCTAGTTGTCGAGCAATCCGGCAACGAAGGTGGCGCCAAGACAGCCAAGACTGGTGGCTCCGGCAAGGAGGTTGCCGCATGCGCCAACTGCCAGGCTGTGGCGGCCGCCGACAAGCAGGATGGCACGAACAAGCAGTACTGCAAGATTCACCGCACCAAAGGCCATGACCTCCAGAGCTGCAAGAAAGTCGAACAGCTCGTTGAGCTGCAAAAGTCCGAGTATGAGCGACGCGACAAGCAGAAGGCCCAAGGAGGTGCTGGAGGATCTGGTACAAAGCGCACCGGCCGGGGGGGGACGCCGCGGCAACACCAAGCAGCGGCAAGGCGACAGACCTCCCCGCGGCCGCGACAAGGATGAAGATGACGACGACGACGAAGACATGGATGACGCCGAGACCAGCGAGCAGGAGTACCAGAAAGCCACAGAAGTTTTGTGCATTGACGGTGGTGCTTCTCTGCATACTTCACACCGCCAACTCAAGCAGTGGGTGTGGGAAGTTAATGCAGCAGAACCACCCGTTGAGTCACGCAAGCTTCTGAAATGGTCCAGCACGCCTATCATCTTTGATATTGAGGACCACCCCGATCGCACAACTGCTGTCGGGTGTTTGCCGATGTTGGTCTCACCAACTATCCGCAACCTCAAGGTCACTAAGATGCTAGTTGACGGCGGGGCCGGCTTGAACCTGATCTCCTCCGCTGTACTTCGGAGACTCCAAGTCCCTGACAGCGAGCTCGAAGAGACCGGCACGTTTCAAGGAATCAACCCGGGAAGGAGCAAGCCGAAGGGGAAGATCACGCTGCCGGTGACATTTGGCAGTGAGTTGAACTTCAAGACTGAGAGGATCACTTTCGACGTTGCCGATTTTCCATTGCCTTACAATGGAATTCTCGGCCGTCCAACACTCGCCAAGTTCATGGCGGCCTCTCACTACGCGTACAACATGCTGAGGATGCCAGGCCCGATAAGTGTCATCTCTGTACATGGCGACAAGAAAGACGCTCTTATCTGTGCCGACAAGATCTACCGGGAAGCAGCAGCCGCCGCGGATCGCGAGACACTTGCCGCTGAAGCTCCCGGGGGGAAGAAGAAGACCAAGTCCGGCAAGAGCTCTGATGCCCACTCCGGCAAGCGCACCTCTTCGGAGTGCTGCGCTACCGTCGAGGACGCACCATCGAGCTCCACCGGCAAGTGTAATAAGACAATGACAGCTCCGCCAGCAACCAAGAAGGTGTCCGCCAAGGAGGACGGCACTGGTGGTACCTTCACCATCAGTGCCACTCTCAACCCTAAATAGGAAAGCGCACTCGTTGCTTTCCTGCGGGCGAATGTCGACGTGTTTGCGTGGCAACCGTCTTACATACCCGGCGTTCCTAGGAAAGTAATCAAGCACCACCTTGCCGTCTGTCCTCACGCGCGGCCCGTCAAGCAGAGAGTCAAGAAACAAGCGGTGGAGCGCCAAGAGTTCATCACCGAAGAGATCAAGAAGTTGGAAGCAGCAGGCCTCGTCAGAGGAGTGCTCCATCCTACGTGGTTGGCCAATCATGTAGTCGTGCGCAAGGCGAACGGGAAATGGAGACTTTGCATCGACTTCACCGATGTCAACAAAGCTTGTCCCAAAGACCCATTTCCCTTGCCGCGCATTGACCAGATTGTCGACTCCACAGCCGGATGCGACTTGCTTTCATTTCTTGATGCTTACTCAGGATACCATCAGATCTTCATGGCAAAAGAGGATGAGGAGAAAACCGCGTTCATCACTCCATGTGGCACGTACTGTTTTGTACGAATGCCTTTCGGTTTGAAGAATGCTGGTTCAACATTTGCAAGGGTCGTCCATACTGCTTTTGAACCGCAAATACACAGAAATGTGGAAGCCTACATGGATGATATAGTGGTCAAGAGCAGGGACAAGTCAACTCCGATTCAAGATCTAGAAGAAGCTTTTGCAAATCTGCGTAAGATTAGCCTCAAGCTCAACCCCGAGAAGTGCGTGTTTGGAGTCCCTTCCAGCAAGCTTCTCGGGTTCTTTGTGTCCCAGCGGGGGATTGAAGCCAATCCCGACAAGATCAAGGCCATTGAGCAGATCGAAGCACCGAAGCGCGTCAAGGATGTACGAAAACTTGCCGGCTGCGTGGCGGCTCTCAGCAGGTTTATCTCTAAGTCTGCTGAGCGCGCCCTGCCATTTTTCAAAATCTTGAAAAAGGCAGGTCCAATGAAATGGACTCTGAAAGTGGAGGCTGCGCTGCAGGACTTGAAGAGATACCTGTCCTCCACTCCAATACTTGTCGCACCTAAACCACAAGAGAAGTTGCTGCTATATCTGGCGGCAACCAATCAAGTGGTTAGTGCTGCGTTAGTAGCGGAGAGAGAGGCAGATGATGAGCCAGCAACCGCGGCAAGCACGTCCAGCAACAAGCAAGGGGCTTCCCCGACGAGCTCTGGTCCCGACAAAGATAGATCATCGCAGATGTGCGAAGGGATACAGAAGAAGAAGATGGTGCAGCGCCCAGTCTACTTTGTCAGTTCCCTTCTGCAGGGGGCTAGGTCGAGGTACTCTGGTGTGCAGAAGTTGCTTTTCGGCCTTCTTACGGCCTCAAGAAAGCTGCGCCATTACTTCCAAGCACATGAGATCACAGTTGTCACTCGCTTTCCGCTGAAGAGGATACTGCAGAATCCAGAAGCAACAGGCAGGATTGTTGAGTGGGCATTGGAACTGTCGAGCTTTGGCCTCAAGTTTGAGAGAACTTCAACTATTCAAAGCAGAGCATTGGCAGAATTCATAGCAGAGTGGACGCCAACACCTGACGAAGAAACCCCAGAGACGAGCATCCCCGTCAAAGTAGCAAACAAAGAGTGGTTGATGTACTTTGATGGCGCGTTCTCGCTACAAGGCACCGGTGCTGGCGTGCTGCTTGTCGCACCCACCGGAGAGCACCTCAAGTACGTGGTCCAGATGCACTTTACCAAGGAGCAAGAGACAAACAATACTGCAGAGTATGAAGGATTGCTCGCCGGTCTCAGGATCGCGGCAGACCTTGGGATCAAGCAGCTCATTGTCAGGGGTGACTCGCAGCTTGTCGTCCGCCAAGTAAACAAGGATTATCAGAGTCCGTTGATGGAAGCTTACGTTGATGAAGTGAGGAAGCTGGAAGAGCGCTTTGTCAGCCTACAGATGGAACCTGTTCCTAGAGCTCAGAACGACATCGCTGACGGCCTGTCAAAGTGCGCGGCATTTAAGTTACCTGTGGAACCAGGGATCTTTGTGCTCAAGCTGACTCAACCATCCGTGACGCCACCAACTGGACAGAGCAAGAAGAGGAAGTTGATTTCTTGTGACTATCTTCCGGCAGAGCTTCCCGAAGCCGCCGCCAAGAAGGTCCCCAAGATCAACGCCAAGAGTGCTGAGGAGCAGTCTGCTCCGACAAGCCCCAAGGTTTGTTTCGTTGAAGCAGACGCTCCCGACAAGTTTCGCTCCGGCAAACTTGCCGGGGATCATCAAGCTCCGGCTGAACCGCGGGTTCTCGCCGTAGAAGCGGATGTTCCCGCAGCAGCAGATATGCCTTTAGTCCTTGTTGTCGAGCCGCAGGCTCCAGCATGGGCACAGTAGATCGTCCGTTTCCTCCAGTCAGGAGAACTTCCCGAAGAGCCAGAAGAAGCGGAAAGAGTAGCCCGACAGTCTAGTATGTACCAGTTCATTGACAACGCACTGTACAGAAGAAGACTCAACGGAGTGAAATTGAAGTGTATTCCCCGGGAAGATGGACAGAAGCTATTGGCAGAGGTGCATGGAGGCATATGTGGTCATCACATTGGCGCCAGAGCACTTGCCGGCAAAGCGTTCCGGCAAGGTTTCTTTTGGCCGACAGCCCTCCAGGATGCAACTGCACAAGTAACCAAGTGTGAAGCGTGCCCGTTCCATTCCAAGCAGATACACCAACCAGCTCAAGCTCTCCAGACAATCCCTTTATCCTGGCCATTTTCGGTCTGGGGGCTCGACATCCTCGGCCCTTTCCCCCGAGCAGTCGGGGGCTTTGAGTACTTGTACGTCGCAATTGACAAGTTCACAAAGTGGCCAGAAGTGGAACCAGTGAGGAAGGTGACAGCACAGTCAGCAGTCAAGTTCTTCAGGTCGATTGTTTGCCGCTTCGGAATCCCTAAGAGGATCATTACCGACAACGGTACACAATTCATGAGTCGCGCCTTCATGCAGTACGTCCAAGACCTTGGCGCCAAGGTCTGCTTCGCTTCTGTTGCTCACCCCAGGAGCAACGGTCAAGCAGAGAGGGCAAATGCTGAAGTGCTGCGTGGACTCAAGACCCGGACTTTCGACAGGCTGCACAAGTGCGGAAGAAACTGGATCGAGGAGCTGCCGGTGGTTCTTTGGTCGATCAGGACTACGCCAAATCGAGCCACTGGCCAGACACCTTTCGCTCTAGTCTATGGAGCAGAGGCAGTTACCCCCACGGAACTCGTATACGGGTCACCTCGAGTGCTCGCTTATGATGAGCTTGAGCAAGAGCAGCTACGACGAGATGACGCGCTGCTCCTTGAGGAAGACCGTCTTCAGGCTGCTGTACGAGCTGCTCGATACCAGCAAGCTTTGCGCCGCTACCATAGCCGCAAAGTTAAAGCCAGAAGTCTCGAGGAAGGCGACCTTGTTCTTCTACGCGTTCATTCCGCCAAGAATTCCAAAAAGTTGACGCCGAAGTGGGAAGGCCCTTACTGGGTGAAACGAGTCACTAGGCCTGGCGTTGTCCGCCTTGAGACCGAAGATGGCTTTCCGGTGAGCAACTCCTGGAACATCGAACATCTTCGTAAGTTTTACCCGTAAGGCGGGGTTGTCGGCCCCTGTTCGGCAACCACCATTTTGTACAAGTCTTGTCGCTGTTGCATGTAATACTTTGTACAAAGCCAGGCGCAGACTCTCTCCATGAATAAAATTCGCGTGCTCCGCACACCCTGTCAATTTCATGCCTTTCTGCATGAATTATCTGACACTTTGTGCAGCGAGCCTCCCTCGGTAAGCAATAACGAGCCATAAGGCTCCATACTATTGTTTTCTCTTTTCTTCTTCTCAAGGAAAGGAAGGATCTTTCACCCACAAGTTAGCCGGGGGGAGGGAAGATAATGGTATGGACCCGGCGCCGTTCAGGAAAAATTCCGCCTTGCCGGGGAGCGAACGACAAAAAAAAGCTAAGTGCCAAAGTTTGAGCAATCAGATTTTTTTAACTTCAAGTTATTTTCCTTGAACGACCATGCTTTGTATGGAAAACCTTTGTGCGAAGGAACCAGCTCGTGGCTAGTTGCGCCCTTACTTTGCTTCGAGTTCGCTCAACAGCTTAAGTGTGCCGCGACTAGAGTCGCGCCCTTACTTTGTTTCGAGCTCACTCAGCAACTTAAGCGAGCTGTGACTAGTCGCGACAAGGTTTCTTGTCGGTAAACGACACCGCCAGCAGGCTGCTGACGTCCCGCACTCAGCCCTCGCGGCAAAGGTGCCTACGCCGGTAGGTTCCCTAAAAGCGTAGGGCAAAAACATACAAAGGAAGGAATCGAGTAAAGGGAATAACATTGCAATCGTGACATGAAACAAAGTTATATTACAAGATAGCTTGTCGCGGCTCTAATAAACTGTTTTCATAACATGACCAGCGGCGGCGAGAAAAGAAGAAAATAGGCGGCATAATCCGCGCGGTCGCCCTCAACCCTCTTGATCCCGCTCACCTTGTCCACAATGGGTGTGACGAGGGTCTCAAGCTCCTCCAGATCAGCTTCAGGCGGCAGGGACCTGAGGACGTTAGCAAGGCGGAGGCCCGGGTTGCGGAAGGCCACCTTCATCAGCACCTTTTTGAGAGCTCCCGCGTAGATCTCGCGCGACTCGTCGGCCAGCTGCTTTGGGATCCTCTCCCGGAGTTGCTGGAGGGCCGTCGCCACACTTCTAAAGAACAAGGTGATCTTGGCGCTAGATGGGAGGCTCTCGTTAGAGGAATACCCGAGACCCTCCACCCCCAGCAGCGCCAACTCCTTGTCGATGTTTGTGGCAGCATTCACGAGACCCTCCGTCCATTGCTCCACAGTCTCTCTAAAAGTGTTCTGGGTGGTAGCGACGCTCTCCAGCAACGCCTGGTCGGCCTCGATCTCCTTCTTCAAGGCTGCCTCCTGCTCCCTGGCGCCGTCCAGCGTCTTGGTCAGAGCGGCCATCTTCAGCTCAAGATCGGCGTTGGAGTCCTTGGCGGCGTCAAGCTCCTTGATCTTCTCAGCGAGACGGCCCTGAAGATCGCCAAAGGTGTAGGCGTCCTTCTTGCGCTCATGCTTGAGCGCGGCAAGCGCTTCACCGCTCGCCTTGAGATCACTCTCCAGCTGCGCCACTTTCGCCTCCAGCTCCTTCTTGGCGGCCTCGGCAGCTGCGGCAGCGTCCTTTGCTTCCTTGAGAGCTTCGCCGAGTGCCTGCTCGCGCGCCACAAGCTCCTCTTCGTGGCTGTCCAGGCTGGCCTTCGCTGCACCAACTCGCTGTCCCGCGCGGATAACTCCACGGCGGCAAGCCGCTGTTGCTCTGCAACCTCTGCCTTCTCGAGGATGAAAGCCTTCTGCGCCTCATCAAGCTGCACCCGCTCCGCCGCCAGCGACTGGAGAGCTGCCTGGTTGAGGCCTCGGAGCTCCTCCGCGCGCTTCTCCACGTCCACCCCCTCCTTCGCGACAAGCGCTTCGCGGGACTCCAGCTTGGCCTGGCGAGCGCGATAGAGCGACTCCAGCTTCTGCAGCAGCCGCTCCTCCTTGGGCTCGTCGTTGCTGCTGCTTGGTGCGTCGACCAACGTCAGCCAAGCGGAGGCGAGCACCTCCACGTCGAAGCTTTCTCCTTCGACTGGCGCCCTGGACGTTGACGCCCAGGGGAGGTTGATGAAGATGCCAGCACCAGCCTTCAAGTAGACGCCTGGCTGGGGTTCCTCGGAGCCTGACGCTGCGGCAGCAGCGGGAGGATCAGCGGTCGGTGTAGCGCCTGTCGCTCCTGCGGCCCCAGGGTCGTCAGTATGATCGCCGGATCCCCCGTCAGCTGCTGCGGCGGCAGCCTTGGTGGCCTCTTCGCCAGCGGGATCATCAGCGCCGGCCGTTTCCTCGGTGGCAGTGGCGTCATCAATAACAACTTCGGTCTCCATCGGCTCCACAGTGGATGGATCTGACGGCCGGAAAAAGAAGAAAAGTCAAGCAAATATCCAAAAAGAAGAACCCAAGGGAGGTTTAGAAGCAAGGAGTACCTATAGCAGGCTCGGTGGTGGGGATCTCCGCTGCCGGGGGTTCGCTGGTACCGTCCCTTGCCGGAGCCTTCCTCCTCGCCAGGGAGCTCTCCCTCGTCGGGGACTTCTCCCTTGCCGGGGAGTTCTCCCTCACCGGGGAATTCTCCCTTGGCGGCGTAGTCGAAGCAGGTGGCACGTAAGGGGTGGCCTCCGGGCGCTCCTGGTGGAGCTGCTCTGCTCCTACATAAGCCAACGGTCAGATATCAGCAAGCAAAGAGTATCCATGCGCGGCTAACAGCTGGAAGTGAACCATATACTTACGCTGGGGGCTGCTCTGAAGAACAGCCGTCGGGTCCGGCAAGTTTATCTCGGGCACACCCTCTGCTCCCACGGTGGGGTCATCCTCGATAATAATCACCGGGACCTTGGCCCTCTTTGCCATTCTCTGGGCCAGCGTCCTAAAAAGGGATGAGTTCAGAGTAAGGCAGATGAGATACAATACAAGACGGCAAGTATTGAAGACATGCAAATACAACAAGGATCTTACTCTTCCTCATCCTCGTCGGAGCTGAGCGCGGAGAAGTCAAAGCCTGGTCCACCTCCGGCGCGAGGAGGCGGGGGAGTGGGATCTCTTGACCGCTTGGCGGGAGCTGGGGCAGCAGGCCGAGTGGACCCCTCCCCAGTTGCCGCTGCAGCCCGAGGAGTTCCCGCGGCAACAGAACTTGCCACGGTGGAGCGTATCGTGCGGCGCGGCGGGGGTTGATTCGCCCGCCGCTCTGCTACGTCCCCGGCCTTGCGAAGACGCTTTCTTGGTGGAGCCGGGGGCTCCGCTTGTGGAGCCGGGGGCTCTGCTTGCGGAGCCAGGGGCTCTACTGGCGGCGGGCTGTCCGAAGACGAGGAGGAAGAGGAGCCGATCTCCAACGAGCCGCTCGTGTCCTCGGCGGGCCCGCTCGGCCCGACGTCGTGCTCGGCGGACCTCCTCTTGCCGTCGTGCTCGGCGGACCTCCTCTCACCGGCAAGCTCCTCTCGGTCGGCAAGGCTTGCCGCCTCTGCTGCCGCTGCTTCCTCGGTGGTGAACCCAAACTCACCCGCGGCGGCGGCTGCCGCCGCCTCTTCCATCCTGGTGGCGATGCGCTTGAGCTCGTCATCGGTGGTGTCCCGGGTGAGGCCCTTTTTCTCGTCAGGGTCGACCGGAAATTCTATCAAGTTGTCGAAGAACGCCCGAACGACATCATCCGCAGGCTCTATCCAGGCTGGATCAATTCCGTGCGAGTCGCACAACGGCATTATTGCACGAATGCGGTCGAGCGCGGAGTTGTTGCACAGCGGAACGACGCCCCTCGGCAACTTGAACACTTCGGGATGCTGCGGGTCGTGCTTGAACAACTCCTGGAGCGTCGCGATGAGCTCCAGGACAGTGAAGTTAAAATTGAGGCCCGGCCGCAACCTCATGATATCCACCGCATTCTGGAACTCCCAGGCGGGTCTCCTCCTCTCCTGCAGGGGGGCAATGCGGCGGCGGAGGAAATCTGCGCCGACCGCTCCTACAGTAAGCCCGGCAAGCCTGAGGCATAGGATCTGGGTGACGGCAATCCCCAGTCTGTCGTCTTCCGGGGCCAAGCTACTCCAATCGCTGCCGCGCACTACTGGGGTTTCGCGCAGAGCAGTAAACGGCTGCGGGTTTTCCTCGACAATCAGACACCAGTCCGCCCTCCACTCCTCCCACTTGCTGCGGAACTCTCCTTCTAGATAAGTGTCTTTCTTGCCGGCCTTCGAGATCCAGGCGATTCCGCCGGATAAAGGCTCTCCATTCTCAACTCAAGGCGAAAAGAAATGGCGGAAAAGATCTACGTGTGGATGGATCCCGACAAAGTTTTCGCAGAGATGTGCGAAAACTGCCATGGTCAGGACAACATTGGGGGTGAAATCAAGAAGGTGGAGCCCGTAGGTGTTCATGACATCGCAAAAGAATTCAGAAAAAGGCGGGCAGAGCCCGCAGTAGAAGAACAAGGCGAAGAAGGGATACCCGGTGGGATACTTATCCCAAGCAGTGGCTGGGAGTACCCTCGTGCGCGGATGCGCTCGCGTTTCCGTCGACCAGAAGAGATAGAAGTCTTCCTTCAGCTCTGCTACCTCGAGCCTCGGAGGGAAGATTGCCTGCTCCTTTTGCAGCGTCGCGAGCCGCTGCGCCTCAGCCGACTTCGCCTTCTCGGCCTTCGGAGCCATGGCGGGAATGGCAAAGGAGGACGGCGGTGTTGGTGGTGCTGGTGGCGATGGGGACGGGGCTCTGCTCTCCTTCGGCTTTGGGAAGAAGGGGAGTGGCAGAGATTCTCGAGGAAGGAACAGCAACGGGCAGATGGGCGAACTGCCCCTGTTCCCCTTGCTTATAAGGAGGGATGGGGGCGGACGTTTCTCCTTTCTGAGTAAAGGAACCACCCACGACCTCTCCCACGACGCCGCAGTCGACGCGTGCCGTTCGGGGAGGGCGTGGTGGATGCGGAGCAAGGTGCGACGTGACCCAGGCCGCGCGTGCCCGTGCCCTGTTCTGGGCCTGGCCCAACAGTGCTCGGCACCGTGTGTGGCCCAGGCCCAGGGGCTCCTGTCGGTGTACTAAAGTAGGGGTACTCTAGTATCCCGAACTTGTGCACGGGCAGTCGCAGCACCCCGCGGCAAGGCTCGCCGGGTGACCGCCAAGGTCCTCCGTGGATCCTTTGAAGCCATCCAAGAGCAAAGTATTTAAGCCAAGGAGACAAGTCCCCGGCAAGAGGAGCTTGCCGGGAAGGCCACTCAAGGCACAAGACCCCGGCAAGAGGAGATTGCCGGGAAGCCCAACAAGAGCATCTCAAAGAACCTGCCGCAGCAAGCCACGCGTCCCGGCAGGACCCGGCGAGCGACAAATTCCTGGGCGCGGCAAGGCAACGGCCGCGACAAGGCACTTGCCACGGCAGGCAGCCACTCTATACCCGCGCTCCAGCTCACCCACCTACGTGTCGCTCCGGGACCCTTCCCAGCGTACGTGGTGGGAGGCTGTGCAGCCAGGGGTACACTATGGCATGCAGCGCTGACAGGATCGCCATCGTGGCGAGCGATGGCGCCCCTGACGGTCCCTTTTTTGCATCGTCTGGGCGACGTAGACGGGCATTTAATGCCTTTGTCCCCTGCCGTCAGGGTTAGGTATGATACACTGTGTAGGTAGCTGTACCTACCGCATCATATTTACACTTTTGCCCTTACCTACGTTGCCACCTGTTGGAGACCCCTTGAACATATAAAAGGAGGCCCATGCACAACGTAGGGGGGGGATCGATCCTCAGAGGAACGCTCGGTCTCATTAGATGCTCGGGTGTACTGTAGCACTCAGCGCTCCCGAGCAAGAACTCAATACAATCCACAAAGCAGCAGTAGGAGTGTTATCTCTCCGGAGAGCTCCGAAGCTGGGTAAAAAAACCCCGCGTGCCTTGCCTCGATCTGCTCTTCGCGCGACCTCCGCCCCCCGCCGAACCGAGAAGGGGCTCCGTCCCCATAGGTGCTCGGGGAGCCCAGGAAACCCCGGCAACTTAATTTAAGGATCTTACTCAATCCATAGGTAGGTATGGTGGACTCTCATGGCACAATTGGGTTTAAGGGTATTTGGAAGCGCAAGTAGTATCTCTACTTGGTACAAAGAATTGGCTAGCATGAGGGAGAAAGGCAAGCTCAACATGTTGGATGATCCCTGACAATATACTTTATTTTGGATATAAGAAAACATAACCCATTACGTTGTCTTCCTTGTCCAACATCAACTCCTTAGCATGTCATACTTTAATGAGTGCTCACAATCATAAAAGATGTCAAAGATCGTATATTTATATGTGAAAATCTCTCTTTCTTTATTACTTCCTATTAATTGCAACGATGACCAAAACTATGTTTGTCGACTCTCAACAACTTTTATTCATCATACTCGTTTATTCCCTCACGATCAAAGCAACATAATCAAGCCCTTGACTCAACACTAATCTTTATTATATATAGCTCACGGACTCAATTACATAGAAGGGATCATAAGGCAAAACTCAAAACTAAATCATACTAAAACTTTATTCTACTAGATCAATATATTACCAAAAGGATCGAACTAAGAAAAATGGTAAAGATAGGAGTGTGATGGTGATACAATATCGGGGCACCTCCCCCAAGCTTGGCAGTTGCCAAAGGGAGTGCCCATACCCATGTGATTATGTCTCCTTCTTCGGAGGTGATGAAGGTGGTGGTGATGATGGGTAGTCGCACATCGAGCGTAGGAAATCCTCCAATTTGTGGATAATGACTTTGAGTGCGATGATATGATCCTTCAACAAAATATTTTCATGTGTGAGATACTTGTTTTGTATACGAGCTAACTCAATCATCTTGAGAGCTTCAATCTCAGTGGGGGTAAACAGAGGTGGAAGGGTGTCTTCTTCTTCTGCTGCCAGCACTTGATCCTCCTTGGCCTTCTTGATTCCTTCATCCTTGTTGATCTCCACGGGTTCTTCTCTCTTCAGCTCTATCTTCATTAGCCAAGCATCGTTGCCCTCATTGTTGGAGGAGGGGGACGACATGATGCCTGGCCTTGACAACTCTGGCAGAAAATAGCTCGAAACAAGAACAGAGGATAATTGCATGATACGGTGGTCAAAACCTTCGGGAGATTATATAATGAATTTTTACCGACCAAAAGAAGTATCGTGCAAGAAAACAGAGTCCGGAGAGCACACGAGGTGCCCACGAGGCAGGAGGCGCACCCAGGGGGGTATGGCGCGGCCTCCACCCTCGTGGAACCCTCGTGTCCTTCCCGGACTACTTCTTATTTTCCTATTTTCTTAAATATTCCAAAACAGAGAAAAATTGCCAATAGAACTGTTTTGGAGTCGGTTTACTTACCGTAGCACATACCTATTCCTTTTCGGAGTCTGAAACGTTCTGGAAAGTGTCCCTTATGTATTCCTCCGGGGTTACGGTTTCAATAACATTAGTTTCAACATTTATAGGATTACCTAAGATATAATTTTAATTCTTTGACCGTTCACCACCTTTGGATTTGTGCCTTCGAAGTTGTTGATTTTTATGGCACCGGAACGATAGACCTCCTCGATATCGTAAGGACCTTCCAATTTAGAGAGAAGTTTTCCTACAAAAAATCTTAAGCGAGAGTTGAATAGCAACACATAATCACCTACACTAAACTCACGCTTTTGTATCCTTTTGTCATGCCATCTTTTAACTTTTTCTTTAAACAGTTTGGCATTCTCATAGGCCTGGGTTCTCCATTCATTAAGTGAGCTAATGTCAAATAGCCTCTTTTCACCGGCAAGTTTGAAATCATAGTTGAGCTCTTTAATAGCCCAATATGTTTTATGTTCTAGTTCGAGAGGTAAGTGACATGCTTTTCCATAAACCATTTTATACGGAGACATACCCATAGGATTTTTGTATGCAGTTCTATAGGCCCATAATGCATCATCAAGTTTCTTGGACCAATTCTTTCTAGATCTATTAACAGTATTTCGCAAAATTAATTTGAGCTCTCTATTACTCAATTCTACTTGACCACTAGACTACGGGTTATACGAAGATGCAATTCTATGATTAACATCATACTTAGCAAGCATTTTACGAGAAGCACCATGAATAAAATGTGAACCACCGTCAGTCATTAAATATCTAGGGACTCCAAACCTCGGAAAAATAACTTCTTTAAGCATCTTAATATAGGTGTTATGATAAGCACTACTAGTTGGAATAGCTTCTACCCATTTAGTAACGTAATCAACAACAACTAAAATATGGGTATACCCATTAGAGGAAGGAAACGGTCCCATATAATCAAAGCCCCAAACATCAAATGGTTCAATAACAAGTGAATATTTCATATGCATTTCTTGACGTCTACTAATATTACCAATTATTTGGCATTCATCACAAGATAAGACAAACTTATGGGCATCTTTGAAGAGAGTGGGCTAATAAAAACCAGACTGCAATACCTTATGTTCAGTTCTATCTCCAGCGTGGTGTCCTCTATAAGCTTCGGAGTGACACTTGCGTAGGATCTGTTCCAGTTCATGCTCAGGTATACAACGTCTAATAACACCATCTATTCCTTCTTTATAAAGGTGTGGGTCATCCCAGAAGTAATGTCTCAAATCATATAAAAACCTTTTCTTTTGCTGGTATGTGAAGCTAGGTGGTATAAACTTAGCAACAATCTAATTACCATAATCAGCATACCATGGAGCAGTACGAGAAGCATTTATGACAGCTAATTGTTCATCAGGAAAGCTATCATCAATAGGTAGTGGGTCATCAAGAACATTCTCTAACCTACACAAGTTGTCTGCAACGGGGTTCTCAGCTCCCTTTCTATCAATAATACGCAAGTCAAATTCTTGTAGCAAGAGAAACCATCTAATAAGTCTAGGTTTAACATCTTTCTTTTCCATAAGGTATTTAATAGCAACATGATCAGTGTGAACAGTTACTTTAGAATCAACAATATAAGGTCTAAACTTATCACAAGCAAATACAACTGCTAAAAATACTTTTTCAGTAGTAGCATAATTTCTCTGGGCACTGTCTAGAGTTTTACTAGCATATTGAATAACATTTAATTTCTTATCAACTCTTTGTCGTAGAACAGCACCTACAACATAATCACTAGCATCACACATAATTTCAAAAGGTAAATTCCAATCAGGTGGCTGAACAATAGGTGCAGAAATCAAAGCTTTCTTAAGTATTTCAAATGCCTCTACACAATCATCATCAAAGACAAAAGGAAAATCTTTTTGTAATAGATTATACAGAGGCCGAGAGATTTTTGAGAAGTCCTTAATGAACCTCCTATAAAAACCGGCATGACCAAGAAAACTTCTTATACCTTTGATGTCCTTAGGACACGACATATTTTAAATAGCATCAACTTTAGCTTTATCAACTTCAATGCCTCTTTCAGAAATTTTATGCCCCAAGACAATGCCTTCATTAACCATAAAGTGGCATTTCTCCCAATTCAAGACAAGGTTAGTTTCTTCACATCTCTGCAAAATTCGATCAAGGTTGTTTAAGCAATCATCAAAAGAGGATCCATAAACGGAGAAATTATCCATGAAAACCTCACAAATCTTTTCAGAAAGTCAGAGAATATAGCCACCATGCATCTTTGAAAGGTAGCAGGTGCATTACATAAACCAAAGGGCATATGTCTATAAGAAAAAGTACCGAAAGGGCAAGTAAAAGTGGTCTTTTCTTGATCCTCAGCTGACACAGGTATTTGAGAGAAACCAGAGTAACCATCTAGAAAGCAAAAATGTGTATGTTTGGATAATCTTTCTAGCATTTGGCAAAGGGTAATGATCTTTCTAGTAGCTTTATTTAATTTGCGGAAATCAATTACCATCCTATAACCTGTAATAATTCTTTACGGGATCAATTCATCTTTATCATTAGGAACGACAGTAATACCCCCTTTCTTAGGGACACAATGTACAAGACTTACCCACTGACTATCAGCAACGGGATAAATTATACCTGCCTCAAGGAGATTAATATTTCCTTTATTACCACTTGTTTCATCTTAGGATTTAGCCGCCATTGGTGACCAATAAATGGTTTGGTGTCTTTCTCCAAATTTATTTTGTGTTTACATAGAGTGGGACTAATGCCCTTAAGATCATCAAGAGTATATCCAATAGCAGCACAGTGATTCTTCAGAGTTTTCAATAATTTCTCTTCCTCATTCTCTAAAAGGTTAGCACTAATGATAACAGGATATATCTTCTTTTCATCAAGATAAGCATATTTAAGAGTATCAGGTAATGGTTTAAGCTCAAACACGGGATCACCCTTGGGTGGAGGAGGATCCCCTAGGATTTCAACAGGCAAGTTGTGTTTCAGAATAGCTCCCTGTTTAAAGAATACTTCATCTATTTGTCTTCTTTCATTCATGAACATATCATTTTCATGGTCAAGCAAATATTGTTCTAAAGGATCATTAGGAGGCATGGCAATAGAAGCAAGACCAATAATTTCATCCTTACTAGGCAATTCCTCATCACGGGGTTGTCTACGAAATTTAGCTAAATTAAACTCATAAGTCATATCCCCTAAACCAATAGTAACAACATCCTTTTCTCAGTCTATCCTAGCATTAACAGTGTTCAAGAAGGGTCTACCAAATATAATGGAACAAAAGCTATCTTGTGGGGAACCAAGAACAAGAAAATCAGCAGGATATTTAACCTTCCCACACAAGACATACAATCCCAATCGGTGATATAGTATCTCTATTGGCAAGATTAATTGTAACATCAATACCTTCTAACTCAGCGGGCGCAATATCATGCATAATTTTTTCGTATAAAGAATGAGGCATTGCACTAGCACTAGCACAGGTCTATGTTTATTTTTAGTATTGGGTCTAGCAATTCTAGCAGTTTCCTCACATAAATAAATAACATGCCCATCAATATTATCAGCCAAGAGATCTTTCACCATAGCAATATTAGTGTCGGTGTACAAAAGTAGGGGTACCTTAGTACCCCGAACTTGTGCACGGGCAGTCGTAGCACCCCGCGGCAAGGCTTGCCAGGCGATCGCCAAAACTTTCCATGGTCCCTTTTTTGGGCCATCCAAGAACAAAGTATTTGAGCCAAGGCCCCGGCAGGAGGAGCTTGCCGGGAAGGCCACCCGAAGAGAGCAAGGCCCCGGCAAGAGGAGCTTGCCGGGACGGCCGCTCGAAGCACAAGGCCCCGGCAAGAGGAGCTTGCCGGGAAGGCCGACCAAGGCACGACAAGAGACATGCTGCGACGCGCCACGCGTCCCGGCAAGGACCGGTGAGCAACAAGCTCCCGGGCGCGACAAGGCATCAACCGCGGCAAGGCGCCTTCCACGGCAAGTCACCACCCCGCGCCTGCGTTCCAGCTCATCCACCCACGCGTCGCTCTGGGGCCGTTCCAGGCGTACGTGGCGAGAGGCTGCGCAGCCAGGGGAATGCGGTGGCGAAGCAACGCTGACATGGTAGCCGTCGTGGCAAACGGTGGCGCCCCTGACGGTCCCTTTTCTGCACTGTTCGGGCGACCCAGACGGGCATTTAATGCCCTTGTCCCCTGCTGTCAGAGTTAGGTATGATAGCACTGTGCAAACAGCTGTACCCAACACAGCGTTTTCCAGTTTTACCCCCACTTACGTTGCCACCTGTGGGTAACCCCTTGCGCATATAAAAGGAGGCCCCATGCGCAACATAAGGGAGGGAGGAGGGAGGCCACTCACGCTTGGTCTGATTAGTCGCCTGAGTGTACTGTAGCACTCAGCGCTCCCGAACAAGAACACAATACAAACCACAAAGCAGCAGTAGGGTTTTACGCATCCGTGCGGCCCGAAGCTGGGTAAACCCCTTGTGTGCATCGCCTCGATCCGCTCTTCGCGCGACCTCCGCCCCTCGCCGAACCAAGAAAGGGGCTCGGTCCCCATAAGTGTTCGTGGAGGCAGATTTCCCCCGACATCTTTGGCGCGCCAGGTAGGGGGGCGTCGAGGTTGTGTGAACCTGATCCGTCATCTGCACAAGCTAGATCTCCATCATCTTCATCGACATGCCATCGAAGAAGAAAGCTCCGGAGGTGGCTGGTCCGTCCGCGTCGAACCCACCGCCCCTGGAGCAAACGGGTGGTGGGGACGGCACCGATGGCGGAACGGGCGTCGCCGAGCCAGCTCATGGTGCCACGGCGTCCGAACATGCACCGCGCCCCTCTAAGGAGGCACGGGACCAGCAGCGTCTTGGCACTCACGGTACCATACGCTCGCTGGACCCAGATCGAGCTGGCGGATCCCAGGGTGCTCAAGGCCAGCATGCAAACCAACGTGCTGGCGCGAGCGTGGCGCGACTGCCTGGTCCGGGTGCTGCTCCTTCTAACGTAGTTAGAAGTTCGAGCACATCCCGCTCCACGCGCCGCTCGCCACCGCTGCCCGCCACTCCCGCAGAAGCTCTAGCGCGAGCTCAACTGCTCCTAGACTACCCTCCAATGACGGATAAGCTCGACGGCTGGAGGGCCACGATACAGAGTCTCATCGGCTTCGCTAACAGCGACACCCCGCGGCAGCACAGTGCGTCGCAGCCGCGGCAGGTCGGCCAGGCGAGAACCGATGGCGCCAAGACCGGTGGGGGTGCGACCACCGTGCATTCCCCGCCCCAAAGGCCAAGATCGCTGACTCGCCGGAGCCATCACGACAACGACTCCACCGCGTCGTCGAACCCGCGAACTCGTCGCGATCAACGCCCGACGGAGCAACAGGAAGAAGAAGAGCCAAGAAGTACTGGTTGTTGAGCAGTCCGGCGATGAAGGCGCCGCCAAGAAGGCCCAGGCTGGTAGCTCCGGCAAGGAGGTTGCCGGATGCGCCAATTGCCAGGCAGTGGCGGTCGCGGACAAGCGGGACGGCACCAACAAACAATACTGCAAGATCCACCGCACTAAGGGCCATGACCTCCAGAGCTGCAAGCAGGTCGAGCGGCTCCTCGAGCTGCAAAAGGCCGAGTACGAGCAACGCGACAAGGAGAGAGCCCGGGGAGGTGGCGGAGGATCAGGCACGAAGCGCCCCGGCCAGGGAGGACGCTGCGACAAGGACAAGTAGCGGCAAGCAGACAGACCTCCCCGCGGCCGCGACAAGAACGAAGACGACGACCAAGACGAAGACATGGATGATGTCGAGACCAGTGAGCAGGAGTTTCAGGAAGCCACAGAGGTCTTGTGCGTAGACGGTGGTGCTTCTCTACATACTTCTCACCGCCAGCTCAAGCAGTGGGCGCGGGAAGTCAATGCAGCGGAACCACCCGTCGAGTCGCGCAAGCCTCTGAAATGGTCCAGCACGCCTATCATCTTCGATATTGAGGACCACCCTGACCGCACAACTGCGATCGGGTGCATGCCGATGTTGGTCTCACCAACAGTCCGCAACCTCAAGGTCACCAAGATGCTAGTCGACAGCGGGGCCGGCTTGAACCTGATCTCCTCCGCTGTGCTCCGGAAGCTCCAAGTCCCCGACAGCGAGCTCGAAGAGACCGACACGTTCCAAGGAATCAACCCGGGAAGGAGCAAGCCGAAGGGGAAGATAACGTTGCTAGTGACATTTGGCAGCGAGCTGAACTTCAGGACAGAGAGGATCACTTTTGACGTTGCCGATTTTCCATTGCCCTACAATGGAATTCTCGGCCGTCCGGCGCTCGCCAAGTTCATGGCCGCCTCTCACTACGCATACAACATGCTCAAGATGCCAGGCCCGATAAGCGTCATCTCTGTCCCCGGCGACAAGAAGGATGCCCTTATCTGTGCCAACAAGATCTACCGGGAAGCAGCAGCCGCAACGGATCACAAGCCACTTGCCGCTGAAGCTCCCGGAGGGAAGAGGAAGACCAAGCCCGGCAAGTGCTCTGGTGCCCACTCCGGCAAGCGCACCTATCCGGAGTGCTGCACTACCGTCGAGGACGCGCCATCGAGCTCCACCGGCAAGAGTAAGAAGTCAATGGCAGCCTCACCAACGACCAAGAAGGTGTCCGCCAAGGAGGACGGCACTGGTGGTACCTTCACCATCAGTGCCACTCTCGACCCCAAATAGGAAAGCGCGCTCGTTGCTTTCCTGTGGCCGAATGTCGATGTGTTTGCCTAGCAACCATCTGACATCCCCGGCGTTCCCAGGAAAGTGATTGAGCACCACCTCGCCATCTGTCCTCATGCGCGGCCCGTCAAGCGGAAAGTCAGGAAGCAAGCGGTGGAGCGCCAAGAGTTCATCGCAGAAGAGATCAAGAAGTTGGAAGCGGCAGGCCTTGTCAGAGGTGTGCTCCATCCGATGTGGTTGGCCGATCCTGTTGTCGTGCGCAAAGCAAATGGGAAATGGAGGCTTTGCATCGATTTCACTGATGTTAACAAAGCTTGTCCCAAAGGTCCCTTTCCCTTGCCGCACATTGACCAGATTGTTGACTCCATGGCCGGATGTGACCTGCTTTCATTTCTTGATGCATACTCAGGATACCATCAGATCTTCATGGCTGAAGAAGATGAGGAAAAGACCGCATTCATCACTCCATGTGGCACGTACTGTTTCGTACGAATGCCTTTCGGTTTGAAGAATGCTGGTTCGACGTTTGCGAGGGTTGTCCATACCGTTTTTGAGCCGCAAATCCACAGAAATGTGGAAGCCTACATGGATGACATAGTGGTGAAAAGCAGGAATAGGGCAACCCTGATTCAAGATTTAGAAGAGACCTTCGCGAACCTGCGCAGGATCAGTCTCAAGCTCAACCCCGAGAAGTGCGTGTTTGGAGTCCCTTCCGGCAAGCTTCTCGGGTTCTTCGTGTCTCAGCGAGGAATCGAAGCCAATCCAGACAAAATCAAGGCCATCGAGCAGATTGAAGCACCAACACGCGTCAAGGATGTACGAAGGCTTGCCGGCTGCGTCGCGGCTCTCAGCAGGTTTATTTCCAAGTCTGCAGAACGCGCCCTGCCACTTTTCAAAGTTTTGAAAAAGGCGGGTCCAGTGAAATGGACTCCGGAAGCGGAGGCTGCGCTGCAGGACTTGAAGAAATACCTGTCCTCCGCTCCAATACTTGTCACGCCTAAACCACAAGAGAAGTTGCTGCTGTACCTAGCGGCAACCAATCAAGTGGTTAGTGTTGCGCTAGTAGCGGTGAGGGAGGCAGATGATGAGCCAGCTACCGAGGCAAGCGCGTCCAGCGACAAGCAGGAGACTTCCCCGACAAGCTCTGGCCCCAACAAGGATGAATCTGCGCAGGAGCGAGTGGAGGTGCAGAAGAAGAGAATGGTGCAGCGCCCAGTTTACTTTGTCAGCTCCCTTCTGCAGGGGGCTAGGTCAAGGTACTCTGGTGTGCAGAAATTGCTTTTCGGCCTTCTCATGGCCTCGAGAAAGCTGCGCCATTACTTCCAAGCACATGAGATTACAGTTGTCACCCGCTTTCCGCTGAAGAGGATACTGCAGAATCCAGAAGCCACAGGCAGGATTGTCGAGTGGGCACTGGAACTGTCAAGCTTCGGTCTCAAATTCGAGAGCACTTCAACTATCCAAAGCAGAGCATTAGCGGAGTTCATAGCAGAGTGGACACCGACACCAGACGAAGAAATCCCAGAGACGAGCATCCCCGTTAAAGAAGCAAGCAAAGAGTGGCTGATGTATTTTGATGGTGCCTTCTCGCTGCAAGGCGCCGGTGCTGGCGCGTTGCTTATCGCGCCCATCGGAGAGCACCTCAAGTACGTAGTCCAGATGCACTTCCCCAAGGAGCAAGCAGCCAACAATACTGCAGAGTATGAAGGTTTGCTTGCCGGTCTCAGGATCGCGGCAGAACTTGGGATCAAGAGGCTCATTGTCAGGGGTGACTCGCAGCTCGTCGTCTGCCAAGTGAACAAAGATTACCAGAGTCCGTTGATGGAAGCATACGTTGATGAAGTGAGGAAGCTAGAAGAGCACTTTGACGGCCTGCAAATGGAACACGTTCCAAGAGCTGAGAACGACATTGCTGATGGCCTGTCAAAGTGCGCAGCATTTAAGTTACCTGTGGAACCAGGAACCTTTGTGCTCAAGCTAACTCAGCCATCCGTAACATCATCAACCGGATAGAGCAAGAAGAGGAAGTTGGTCTCCGGCGACTATCTTCCGGCAGAGCTCCCCGGAGCCGCCGCCAAGAAGGTCCCCAAGATCGACACCAAGAGCGCTGAGGAGCCGTCTGCTCCGGCAAACCCCAGGGTTTGTTCCGTAGAAGCAGGCGCTCCCGACAAGTTTTGCTCCGGCAATCTTGCCGGGGAATGTCAAGCTCCGGCTGAGCCCCGGATCCTCGCCGTAGAAGCGGACGTTCCCGCAGCAGCAGATGTGCCTTCAGTCCTTGTTGTCGAGCCACAGGCTCCAGCATGGGCGCAGCAGACTGTCCATTTCCTCCAGAACAGAGAACTTCCCGAAGAACAAGAAGAAGCGGAAAGAATAGCCTGGCGCTCGAGTATGTACCAGTTCGTCGACAACACGCTGTACAGAATAGGGCGCAACGGTGTGAAATTGAAGTGTATTTCCCGGGAAGACGGACAAAAGCTGTTGGCAGAGATACATGGAGGCATATGTGGTCGCCACATTGGCGCAAGAGCACTTGCCGGCAAAGCGTTCCGGCAAGGTTTCTTCTGGCCGACAACCCTCCAGGATACAACTGCACAAGTAACCAAGTGTGAAGCGTGCCAGTTCCATTCCAAGCAGATACACCAGGCAGCTCAAGCTCTCCAGACGATCCCTTTATCCTGGCCATTTTCGGTCTGGGGGCTCGACATCCTCGGCCCCTTCCCCCGAGCTGTCGGGGGCTTTGAGTACTTGTACATCGCAATCGACAAGTTCACAAAGTGGCCAGAAGTGGAACCAGTGAGGAAGGTGATTGCACAGTCAGCAGTCAAGTTCTTCAGGTCGATTGTTTGCCGCTTCGGGATCCCCAACAGGATCATCACCGACAACGGTACGCAATTCACGAGCCGCGCCTTCAGGCAATACGTCCAAGATCTCGGCGCCAAGGTCTGCTTCGCTTCTGTTGCTCATCCCAGGAGCAACGGTCAAGCGGAGAGGGCCAATGCCAAAGTGTTGCGCGGGCTCAAGACCAGAACTTTCGACACGCTGCACAAGTGCGGAAGAAACTGGATCGAGGAGCTGCCGGTGGCTCTTTGGTCGATCAGAACGACGCCAAATCGAGCCACTGGCCAGACACCATTTGCTCTAGTCTATGGAGTAGAAGCAGTTACCACCACGGAACTCGTATACGGGTCACCTCGAGTGCTCGCTTACGATGAGCTTGAGCAAGAGCGGCTGCGTGAAGATGACGCACTGCTCCTTGAGGAAGATCGTCTTCAGGCTGCTGTGTGAGTGTCGGGGGGAATCGGCTTCCTCGAACACCTATGGGGACCGAGCCCCTTGCTGGTTCGGCGGGGGGCGGAGGTTGCACAGAGAGCAGATCGAGGCGGTGCACATAGGGGGATTTTACCCAGCTTCGGGCCGCAAAGATGCGTAAAACCCTACTGCTGCTTGGTGGATTGTATTGTGTTCTTGCTCGGGAGCGCGCGGTGCTACAGTACACGTAGGCCGCCGGCGAGGTCCAGCGTAAAGATTGGTCCCCCCCTCTACGTGCGCATGGGGCCTCCTTTTATATGCTCAAGGGGTTACCCACAGGTGGCAACGTAGGTGAGGGCAAAAATGGTAGAATGTTGTAGTGGGTACATCTGCCTGCACAGTGGCTGTACAGTGCTATCATACCTAAATCTGACGGCGGGGGACAAGGGCATTAAATGCCCGTCCGCGTCGCCCAGACGGAGCAGGGGAGTGGACCGTCAGGAGCGCCACCGTTTGCCACGATGGCTACTCTGTCAGCTTCGCTTCGCCACCGCATGCTCCTCGCTGCCCAGCCTCCGCCACGTGTGCCTGGGATGCCCCCCAGAGCGACACGTTGGGGGGTGAGCTGGAGCGCAGGCACGAGGTGGTAACTTGCCGCGGCAAGCGCCTTGCCGCGGTGGATGTCTTGTCGCGCCCGGGAGCTTGTTGCTCACCGGGCCTTGCCGGGGCGCGGGGCGCGCCGTGGCTGGGTCCTTGTCGTGCCGTGGATGGCCTTCCCCGCAAGCTCCTCTTGCCGGGGTCTTGTGCTTCGAGCGGCAGTCCCGGCAAACTCCTCTTGCCAGGGCCTCACTCTCTTTGGGTGGCCTTCCCGGCAAGCTCCTCTTGCCGGGGCCTTGGCTCAAATACTTTGTTCTTGAATGGCCCAAGAGGGGACCATTAAGGTTCTTGGCGATCGCCTGGCAGGCCTTGCCGCGGGGTACTACGACTGCCCGTGCACAAGGGTACTAAGGTACCCCTACTTTAGTACACCGACAGCGAGCCTCTCGCTACCAGCAAGCTTTGTGTCACAACCATAGCCGCAAAGTTAAAGCCAAAAGCTTCGAGGAAGGCGACCTTGTTCTTCGGCGCGCTCCGTTCGCCAAGAATCATAACAAGTTGACGTCGAAGTGGGAAGGCCCTTACCGGGTGAGACGAGTCACGAGGCCCGGCACTGTCCGCCTTGAGACCGTAGATGGCATTCCGGTGAGCAGCTCCTGGAATATTGAGCATCTTCGTAAGTTTTACCCGTAAGGCGCGGTTGTCGGACCCTGTCCGACAACCACCCTTTTGTACAAGTCTTGCCGCTGTTGCATGTAATCCTTTGTACAAAGCTAGGCGCAGTCCCTGAGCAGCAGTAAATGAAGCGCTGGCGCCCTAAGTTTTAGCATGCATGCTGAGTCGAGTCTCGTCCTTGGTTAGGGTTGATAGTGCCTAACAGCTGCTAACCCCTAGCTTAGAGGTCGGGTCTGCGTCCTTTTTTCCTGTTCCTTCGTTTCCCTTGGTTCGCATGGTCTTGCATATCCTGGCCAGACCGCTTAAGGACGAAGAAGAGAAGAAGGGCGGACCAGCATCTGGTCCCCGGCAAACCAGTGTTGCCGGGGGCTACAAGTACAAAGATTCGCCCGCGGCAAGCCAAAGTTGCCGGGGGCTGCAATCCTAGATAAGTTTTTCATCCCTTGTCATGCATTCTCTTATGGAGTGAGGAATGCGAAAACCTTGTTTCTTCCTAAAAAGCTACCGTGCTCCCTTAACTCTGGGCCCCGGAGCGCGTTCCTGGGGCCAGTTTTGGTAGTAGCCGCGGCGGCAAAGGAACGGAATGAGGAGCCCGAACCCGCCTCATCCCTACCTCCGCCAAAGGCGTGAGGAAGGTCGAGTGGCGCGGGAAGACGGTAGGGCCTGTTGCCGGTCAAAGAAGTATCTATCTTAACGATATAAAGGATTCGCTCCTTGGCGTGGGTTTTACCCGCGAGACAAATGGCCCGGCAAACATCCACTTTTCATTAAAAACATTCCGCTCAGGTACAGTTCAGAGAGAATGAAAAACATGAGAGATGGGATTACAAGCTTTAAATGCAACTAGAGCCCGAGGGCTTACAAGTCAAAAAGAGATAAGGTGCCCGTAATCCCTTTCTTGTCTCTCTCCTCAGGAGGTAGGGCAAGGAGGCGAAAAGGGCAAAAGGGGCGCCTAGATGAGCTACGGGTGGCAGAAGACACCAACAGAACGCCCCGGGGGCCGTCTGAAGGCTGGACGGTGACGGCGGCGCCGGAAGCAGGGCTCGACGGGGCAGCAGGACGTCAGCATGCTGTCGAGGGCGCCGTGCCCTCGTACTCTGAGTTGACGGCCTTGCCGCCCACCCTCTTCCTCTTCCGCAGCCTCCCTACGCCAGCCGCCAAGGAGACGACCCCGGGAAGCTCAAGGAGCCGGCGACACGGATGATGGGGTCGCCGGTGCCACGCGGAGCCGCGACCGACGCTTAGTCGGACCCGTCATCCCGACGACCGCTACCCTCGTCGTCGTTGTCGCTCCCCTCCTCGTCACTCTTGCTCGAGGAGGAGCCTTCGCTGTCAGAGGAGCTATCCACGCAGCACCGGGCCCGGGTTCCGAAGCACCCGAAGACCTTGACGGAGAGGAGATCGCCCTCCATCAACTTAAAATGGAGGGTGAACCCCTCCATCAAGCTGTGGATACGGGCGAACGTCTTCCACCCTCGACCAAGATACATCACGCCGGGGGCTGGGGACTCAACGTGGACCCGTGTGCCGCTGATCCCACAGCCCCTCATGCGCAGTCTTAGCGTCTTGGGTTGTTCCATCTCCATCACGCTTGCGAAGGGAGCCGGGAGACGGAGGCGACGACGAGGTGCCCGGCGCAGGACGACCCTTGCGAGTTCTTCGTCAGGCTGCGCCGGGCACCTCGTCGTCGCCTCCGTCTCCCGGCTCCCTTCGCAAGCGTGATGGAGATGGAACAACCCAAGACGCTAAGACTGCGCATGAGGGGCTGTGGGATCAGCGGCACACGGGTCCACGTTGAGTCCCCAGCCCCCGGCGTGATGTATCTTGGTCGAGGGTGGAAGACGTTCGCCCGTATCCACAGCTTGATGGAGGGGTTCACCCTCCATTTTAAGTTGATGGAGGGCAATCTCCTCTCCGTCAAGGTCTTCGGGTGCTTCGGGACCCGGGCCCGGTGCTGCGTGGATAGCTCCTCCGACAGCGAAGGCTCCTCCTCGAGCGAGAGTGACGAGGAGGGGAGCGACAACGACGACGAGGGTAGCGGTCTTCGGGATGACGGGTCCGACTAGGCGTCGGTCGCGGCTACGCGTGGCACCGGCGACCCCATCATCCGTGTCGCCGGCTCCTTGAGCTTCCCGGGGTCGTCTCCTTGGCGGCTGGCGTAGGGAGGCTGCGGAAGAGGAAGAGGGCGGGCGGCAAGGCCGTCAACTCGGAGTACGAGGGCACGGCGCCCTCGACAGCGTGCTGACGTCCTGCCGCCCCGTCGAGCCCTGCTTCCGGCGCCGCCGTCACCGTCCAGCCTTCAGACGGCCCCCGGGGCGTTCTGTTGGTGTCTTCTGCCACCCGTAGCTCATCTAGGCTCCCCTTTTTCCCTTTTCGCCTCCTTGCCCTACCTCCTGAGGAGAGAGACAAGAAAGGGATTACGGGCACCTTATCTCTTTTTGACTTGTAAGCCCTCGGGCTCTAGTTGCATTTAAAGCTTGTAATCCCATCTCTCATGTTCTTCATTCTCTCTGAACTGTACCTGAGCGGAATGTTTTTAATGAAAAGGGGATGTTTGCCGGGCCATTTGTCTCGCGGGTAAAACCCACGCCAAGGAGCGAATCCTTTATATCGTTAAGATAGACACTTCTTTGCCCGGCAACAGGCCCTGCCGTCTTCCCGCGCCACTCGACCTTCCTCACGCCTTTGGCGGAGGTAGGGATGAGGCGGGTTCGGGCTCCTCATTCTGTTCCTTTGCCGCCGCGGCTACTACCAAAACTGGCCCCAGGAACGCGCTCCGGGGCCCAGAGTTAAGGGAGCACGGTAGCTTTTTAGGAAGAAACAAGGTTTTCGCATTCCTCACTCCATAAGAGAATGCATGACAAGGGATGAAAAACTTATCTGGGATTGCAGCCCCCGGCAACTTTGGCTTGCTGCGGGCGAATCTTTGTACTTGCAACCCCCGGCAACACTTGTTTGCCGGGGACCATATGCTGGTCCGCCCTTCTTCTCTTCTTCGTCCTTAAGCGGTCTGGCCAGGATATGCAAGACCCTGCGAACCAAGGGAAACGAAGGAACAGGAAAAAAGGACGCAGACCCGACCTCTAAGCTAGGGGTTAGCAGCTGTTAGGCACTATCAACCCTAACCAAGGACGAGACTCGACTCAGCATGCATGCTAAAACTTAGGGCACCAGCGCTTCATTTACTGCTGCTCAGGGTCTGCGCCTGGCTTTGTACAAAGGATTACATGCAACAGCGGCAAGACTTGTACAAAAGGGTGGTTGCCGGACGGGGTCCGACAACCGCGCCTTACGGGTAAAACTTACGAAGATGCTCAATATTCCAGGAGTTGCTCACCGGAATGCCATCTTCGGCCTCAAGGCGGACAGCGCCGGGCCTCGTGACTCGTCTCACCCGGTAAGGGCCTTCCCACTTCGGCGTCAACTTGTTATGATTCTTGGCGGACGGAGCGCGTCGAAGAACAAGGTCGCCTTCCTCGAAGCTTCTGGCTTTAACTTTGCGGCTATGGTAGCGACGCAAAGCTTGCTGGTAGCAAGAGGCTCGCACAGCAGCCTGAAGACGATCTTCCTCAAGGAGCAGCGCGTCATCTTCACGTAGCCGCTCTTGCTCAAGCTCATCATAAGAGAGCACTCGAGGTGACCCGTATACGAGTTCCGTGGGGGTAACTGCTTCTGCTCCATAGACTAGAGCAAATGGTGTCTGGCCAGTGGCTCGATTTGGCGTCGTTCTGATCGACCAAAGAGCCACCGACAGCTCCTCGATCCAGTTTCTTCCGCACTTGTGCAGCCTGTCGAAAGTTCTGGTCTTCGGGCCGCACGGATGCGTAAAACCCTACTGCTGCTTTGTGGTTTGTATTGTGTTCTTGTTCGGGAGCGCTGAGTGCTACAGTACACTCAGGCGACTAATCAGACCAAGCGTGAGTGGCCTCCGTCCTCCCTCCCTTATGTTGCGCATGGGGCCTCCTTTTATATGCGCAAGGTGTTACCCACAGGTGGCAAAGTAGGTGGGGGTAAAACTGGAAAACGCTGTGTTGGGTACAGCTGTTTGCACAGTGCTATCATACCTAACTCTGACGGCAGGGGACAAGGGCATTAAATGCCCGTCTGGGTCACCCAAACAGTGCAGAAAAGAGACCGTCAGGGGCGCCACCGTTTGCCACGACGGCTACCCTGTCAGCGTTGCTTCGCCACCGCATTCCCCTGGCTGCGCCGCCTCTCGCCACGTACGCCTGGAACGGCCCCAGAGCGACGCGTGGGTGGATGAGCTGGAACGCAGGCGCGGGGTGGTGACTTGCCGCGGCAGGCGCCTTGCCGCGGTTGATGCCTTGTCGTGCCCGGGAGCTTGTTGCTCACCGGTCCTTGCCGGGACACGTGGCGCGTCGCAGCATGTCTCTTGTCGTGCCTTGGTCGGCCTTCCCGGCAAGCTCCTCTTGCCGGGGCCTTGTGCTTCGAGCGGCCGTCCCGGCAAGCTCCTCTTGCCGGGGCCTTGCTCTCTTCGGGTGGCCTTCCCGGTAAGCTCCTCCTGCCGGGGCCTTGGCTCAAATACTTTGTTCTTGGATGGCCCAAAAAAGGGACCATGGAGAGTTTTGGCTATCGCCTGGGAAGCCTTGCCGCGGGGTGCACGGATGCGTAAAAACCTACTGCTGCTTTGTGGTTTGTATTGTGTTCTTGTTCGGGAGCGCTGAGTGCTACAGTACACTCAGGCGACTAATCAGACCAAGCGTGAGTGGCCTCCCTCCTCCCTCCCTTACGTTGCGCATGGGGCCTCCTTTTATATGCGCAAGGGGTTACCCACAGGTGGCAACGTAGGTGGGGGTAAAACTGGAAAACGCTGTGTTGGGTACAGCTGTTTGCACAGTGCTATCATACCTAACTCTGACGGCAGGGGACAAGGGCATTAAATGCCCGTCTAGGTCGCCCAAACAGTGCAGAAAAGGGACCGTCAGGGGCGCCACCGTTTGCCACGACGGCTACCCTGTCAGCGTTGCTTCACCACCGCATGCCCCTGGCTGCGCAGCCTCTCGCCACGTACGCCTGGAACGGCCCCAGAGCGACGTGTGGGTGGATGAGCTGGAACGCAGGCGCGGGGTGGTGACTTGCCGCGGCAGGCGCCTTGCCGCAGTTGATGCCTTGTCACGCCCGGGAGCTTGTTGCTCACCGGTCCTTGCCGGGACGCGTGGCGCGTCCCAGCATGTCTCTTGTCGTGCCTTGGTCGGCCTTCCCGGCAAGCTCCTCTTGCCGGGGCCTTG
This sequence comes from Aegilops umbellulata, assembly GCA_032464435.1. Lineage (NCBI taxonomy): Eukaryota > Viridiplantae > Streptophyta > Magnoliopsida > Poales > Poaceae > Aegilops > Aegilops umbellulata. Next base: position 274,028,353 of record CP136055.1, read on the forward strand.
TGCTTGGAGCGGCCGTCCCGGCAAGCTCCTCTTGCCAGGGACTTGCTCTCTTCGGGTGGCCTTCCCGGCAATTAGGTTCAACTTTAATTAGTTTAGGGGGTTTGGGTGTCCTAATATTACTTTTGTTTACTACTGTTGAAGCTTTAGCATGATCCTTTATTCTAACAGGGAAAGGTGGTTTCTCAACATAAGCAGTAGGAACAATAGGATCATTATAAGTGATAGTATTTTCTTCAACTTTAATAGGTGCAACTACATTTACTTCAATGGGAGGATTATATTTAAACCACTTCTCCTTAGGGAGATCAAAATGAGTAGCAAATGATTCACAGAAAGAAGCTACTATCTCAGAGTCAAGTCCATATTTAGTGCTAAATTCACGGAAAGCATCGGTATCCATAAAAGATTTAACACAATCAAACTTAGGTGTTATACCTGACTCCTTACCTTCATTGTCAGAGTTACGTTTAATTCTTTCCAATAAATCCCATTTGAATTCAATAGTCTTCATCATCAAAGAGCCAGTACAAGAAGTATCGAGCATGGAGCGATTATTGAGAGAAAGCCGAGCATTAATTTTTTAAATAATCATTTCTCTTGAGAGCTCGTGATTGGGGCATGAATATAACATTGACTTATGCCTCCCCAAAGCTTGAGCGATGCTTTCTCCTTTGCAAGGCCAAAAATTATATATATAATTACAATCACGATGAACAAGATGCATAGGATAAAACTTCTGATGAAATTCCAATTTCAATCGCTTGTAGTTCCATGATCCCATATCATCACATAGCCTAAACCATGTCAATGCATGTCCCTTCAAAGATAAAGGGAAAAATTTCTTATTGATAACATCCTCGGCATACCTGCAAGCTTAAATAATCGATAAACTTCACCCACATAGATTAAGTGTAAATCGGGATGCATTGTTCTATCTCCTGCAAAAGGATTAGCTAGCAGTTTCTCTATCATACCCAAAGGAATTTTAAAGTAAACATTTTCAGTATGTTCAATAGGTTGAGGGGTAGCTAATCGTGGTTCCGGACGAGGTGAAGATACCCCTAACAAACCCCTCAAAGGATTGTTTTCCATAGTAACAAGTGACAATAAATTTCAGCACACTATATAAAATTTTCCTTACCAAATTCCACCTACCAAAGGTGCTTCACACCCCGGCAATGGCGCCAGAAAATAGTCTTGATGACCCACAAGTATAGGGGATCTATCATAACCTTTTCGATAAGTAAGAGTGTCGAACCCAACAAGGAGCAGAAGGAAATGATAAGCGGTTTTCGGCAAGGTATTCTCTGCAAGCACTGAAATTATCGGTAACAGATAGTTTTGTGATAAGGTAATTTGTAACGGGCAATAAGTAATGAAAGTAAATAAGGTGCAGCAAGATGGCCCAATCCTTTTTGTAGCAAAGGACAAGTCTGGACAATTTCTTATATGAAGGAAAACGCTCCCGAGGACACATGGGAATTATCGTCAAGCTAGTTTTCATCACGCTCATATGATTCGCGTTCGTTACTTGGATAATTTGATATGTGGGTGGACCGGTGCTTGGGTGCTGCCCTTCCTTAGACAAGAATCCCACTTATGATTAACCTCTATTGCAAGCATCATCAACTACAAAAGAAGTATTAAGGTAAACCTAACCATAGCATGAAACATATGGATCCAAATCAGCGCCTTACCAAGCAACACATAAACTAGGGTTTAAGCTTCTGTCACTCTAGCAACCCATCAGCTACTTATTACTTCCCAATGCCTTCCTCTAGGCCCAAACAATGGTGAAGTGTCATGTAGTCGACGTTCACATAACACCACTAGAGGAAAGACAACAGACATCTCATCAAAATATCGAACGAATACCAAATTCACATGACTACTTATAGCAAGACTTCTCCCATGTCCTCAGGAAAAAACGTAACTACTCACAAATCATATTCATGTTCATAATCAGAGGGGTATTAATATGCATAATGGATCTAAACATATGATCTTCCACCAAATAAACCAACTAGCATCAACTACAAGGAGTAATCAACACTAATAGCAACCTACAGGTACCAATCTGAGGCTTTGGGACAAAGATTGGATACAAGAGATGAACTAGGGTTTTAGAGGAGATGGTGCTGGTGAATATGTTGATGGAGATTGGCCCCCTCCCGATGAGAGGATCGTTGGTGATGACGATGGCGATGATTTCCCCCTCCCAGACGGAAGTTTCCCCGGCAGAACAGCTCTGCCGGAGCCCTAGATTGGTTCCGCCTCGTGGCGGCGGAGTTTCTTCCTGAAAGCTTGCTTATGATTTTTTCAAGGTAAAAGACTTCGTATAGCAGAAGATGGGCACCGGAGGCCTGCCATGGGGCCCACGAGGCAGGGGGCGCACCCAGGGGGTAGGGCGCGCCCCTCACCCTCATGGCCAGGGTGTGGGCCCCCTCTGGTGGATTCTTTTGCCAGTATTTTTTGTTAATTCAAAATTGACTTCCGTGAAGTTTCAGGACTTTTGGAGCTCTAGGTCTCTAATATTCGCTCCTTTTCCAGCCCAGAATTCCAGCTGCCGGCATGCTCCCTCTTCATGTAAACCTTGTAGAATAAGAGAGACTAGGCATAAGTATTGTGACATAACGCGTAATAACAACCCATAATGCAATAAATATCGATATAAAAGCATGATGCAAAATGGACGTATCAGATCACAGGTAATTATGCTTTTTCCTTGCATGCAGCAGAGAGTCGTCAATTCGGGCAGTTGCTGAGGCATCATGGGGAAGCGGAGACGCCCATGTACAATCAACCGCCACGCGTCGACCAAGGCCGCAGGCTATTGGAGCCCGTGGCGCTCCGCACTTGCCCTTTGGCTTCGCCTTGAAGCCAAGCCCGAGTGTGCCTTGGGCCTGGAGGCTACTGTCGGTGTTCTGGGAACGGGGGTCCCCAGACTTGCCTGCCTGCAGCCCAAGGCGTGGCTCTGCAAGTGGGCCCGTACGTCCCATCTTCACCAACAAGCATTCGAGACCCTCGCGAGGGGCCAAGCCTCACGAGGCGGACGACACCAGACCTCCTCGGGAGCGGCCTCACCAGGATGGCTCGCGAGGGGCGGAGAGATCAAGGCAAGGCAAACCTCACAAGGTTCCAATGACGTGAGCCATGATGATCGAGACCAGGCGGGCGCCAGGCGGGTGCCAGCACGCGCAGTGTCCTTGCTTCCTCTTTGGTGCTAAGGAGGCAAGCGCAAGCGAGGAGTACCGATGCGTCAAGCAAAGGTTCCCATATTGGTGCAACGAGACCAAGACCAGCAGGACGGCAAGACGGAGATCACCATGGAGCCCAAGACGGCGTCACCACCAGAGCCTTTGGCAGGCGAAGACTGCTTTTGTCAGGATAACTTGTACTAGCTATCCCCTTTCAAATTGGCCGTTGTGGCATCCCTTCCCACTCAATATTTGGGGAGAGGACTAGGGCCTCTATAAATAGGATTAGCCACCACAGTAGGAGGCAATGGAGCCTCAGCCCATCTTGGACTAGATCCAACCCATCCTCACACCCACCAAGCACAAGAACACCTCACCTCAGGAGGTTGTTCTTCCCCTTGTATTGTTCATCCTCAGCCCGAGAGGCAATCCACCACACCACACTGGAGTAGGGTTTTACACCACAATGGTGGCCCGAACCACTATAAATCTTGTGTCTCTTGTGTTGTGAGTTCGTCGAGCTAGCCTTTGAGATCGTGGCGAGGTTGAGGGCGTGATTTGGTAGGGGGAGATCTTCGCGCGCACCCCAGTGTTCGAACCTTGAGGGTTTTGCTGGAACCCGAGATCCGACAATGTTAATGTGGTTGTGTAAAAAATGTCACTTCCTGCTCGTGATTTGCGTTATATAAATATGAGAAGTTTGCTAACTACTAAAGTAAAGTGGAATTTGTCCATGTTATACCAGTAAATTAAGGTGATTGTTTATCATACGAGTAAGGTTGGACGAAGCATGGTAGGAACAAATGCTCCGCCTAGAGCATGTGTGTGTGAGACGGAGTCTTAGTGTGTGTGTGTGTGTGTGTGTGTATGTGTGTGTGTGTGTGAAGCAGAGTCTTCAGTAGCGAAAGTAATTTAAGTGTGTGTGGCTTCATTGTAGAGAAGTGATGTGTATGGCAGAGGCCACCAATGAGGGGGGTGCGAGAGAGAAGAGGCCCGTAGAGAGGGAAGAGAAGGCGTGTGCGCGTGAGAGGAGTCGACGTCGAGAGAACACATTTGTTTGAGAGACACCTAGGAATACTACTATATATCGATGGTGCATGTAGACGAGAATTAAAAGAAGGGATGGTCTTATTGCTTTTGGGGATATAGGGGAAGAGTGAGAGAGGGGGTAGCTAGAAGGAGATTGTTAAGTGTGAGTGTGTGTTTTACCCATCCAGGCGGAAGTTATGTGCACACGAGAAGAGAATGATTCGATGTCGGGTTAGAGATAAGGGTAATTAACAATGTATGGAGACATAGGAGACCTTGAACGTGCATGTGAGAGACGTATACATGTATACGTGGGATGTGTGTGTGTGTGTGCGCGCCCGCATGATTGAGATAAAAGAAAGAAGATATAAGTCATAAGATCAACGCCATGGGAGAGATGGATCAGTATGACAATATGCATTCATGTGAGATTGGAGGGAAGAAGACACGATAATTGAGCATGCATTTTTGTCTTTAAGAGATAGTGGCGTGGGCTGGAGCATGCATCTATGGCGAGCAAAGGGAGCGAGACACAATGATTGTGCAAAAGAGATCAACCTATAGATGCATGTATGGAGAGACAGATATAGTGTGCGTGATAGGAAGCAAGAGTGCGTGCAGGAAAGAAACGTTGACGAAGAAACTACAGATAGATAGAGAGATAGGGATGCTAGCTAGAGGGACATCGGCTAGTTTGTGTGTTAGAGATGACCGCTGAGTGGTTCAGAGGGTGAAGTTATGTGTGTGCGAGAGAAAGATAAAAAGAGGGCGCATGACTGCATGTAGAGAGAAACATATATAGTTTGCATGATAGGAAGCAAGATTGAGGGCGAGAAAGAAGGTTGATGGAGAAACAGATAAATAGAAAGATAAAGATGCTAGCTAGAGGGAGATTGACTAGCTAGTGTGTGTGTTAGACATAAGAGTCGAGTGGATTAGAAGGCTGAGTTATGTGTGTTGGTGTGAGAGAGATAGAGAGAGGGTGCATGTGATTCACATACAAACAAATATCAGAGAGAAATGATATCCCGAGAGATAGATTTTTGTGTTTGCGAGAGAGAAAGACATTTCACAACGAGAGTGATAGCTAGAGAGACATATCAGGGAACGCGAGATATCTCTAGGGACAGAGAGAGTGTGCGAGTGACATACAAGGGAATGGTTGAAAGATATGAGACCTTGGGAGACAGAGTTTTTGTTTGTGTGAGAAAGAGATATTTAAGAGGAAGAGAAGTAGCTTGTCATACCTAAGGAGCGCAAGACATCTCTGTGTGAGAGGGGGTGTGCGAGTGGCACACAAGGGAATAGTAGAGACAAATGAGACCCCGGGATACAAAGTTTGTGTTTGTGTGAGAGAAAGAGATTTCACAGGGAGATTCATAGTTAGAGACACATAGCAGGGAGCGAGATATACTTAGAGAGAGATAGAGTGAAGGTCGAGGGAGAGAGTACCATCAGTGTGTTATGAAGATAAACGATCATTGTCGACATACAAGTAGCACGAGAGATACCCAAGAGACGATGAAGGCGTATAGGTCTAGAGAGATATATAAGCATGAGTGATTGCTATATGAGATGAATATCTTAAAGGGGATTCAAATATTTAAACTAGAGATCACGACATCGATAATATCATAACGAGCAGACTAAGGCATAGCCTAGTGGTGGGAAGGGGATGATGCCTTCCCACCCACCCAAGTTCAAGGCATGGTACTTGCAATTTAGGTTTGTTGCACCAATTATACTATAGGGGGTTCCGTTACAATCTTTCTGTAAAAAAATATAATATCATAAAAAAATTGGTCTATCAGACATGCATATTCATTTGAATTTGGGGACACGTGTAATGTTATATAGTTTATCAATATTAGTGATCCATAGAATATTTAATTAGAGACAATGGACGGTTCATATGCAATTAATGTCTAAACGAGATTACACTATATGTTGCGTGTGTGAAACACATTATACATGTTTAAGAAGTAAAAAACCCGCATGAAACACACATTAATTGGAGACAGTTAGCGATTAATGCATACATTGGATTTCAACATAAAAGTGGTTTCAAATATTTGAAAATCCAAATTAAGATGGATGTAGCCTTATGAATCTGATTTCTTGCCATTTTTAAACCATATTTATGTATAAAGGGTGTTGTGCTTTTGAAAGTATATATAAAAAATGATGTATATAGATTTGTATTCGAATACAAAATGGATCCTGCCTGAAAAAAATACAAACTGGATTCTAATTGAGTTGGCACGGTAAACGTGCACTCTTTCTCTGCAAAAATTTGAACGAAGTAGGGAAAGTCACAATAACCGCCCGAAACCAAAATCTGCGAGATGGAAATTACTGCCTATCCCTCACACGCAAAGCCTACCGGCTCGATTTCTATAGGTTTCGATAGGGGTAGGCTTGTAATTTCACTCAAACATGACATACCGCCTCCGCCTCTCACCTCCCCGAATTCATACACGGTGGATGCCAAAACACAGTTTCTCCTTGGCCGAAATCGCCTCTGACCTCCCTCCCCGATTCATACACGGTGGGCGCCAAAACAAACTCTCATCGGCCGAAATCTCTATGGGCATATTCGGTGTATGCGAGATTACCGTCCTATGCCCAACCGACTAATATTGCTGTGATATAGGAAATTTTAAACCGGGGTAAGTTTGTAAATTTCCTCGCATTTGAGACAAGCGCACCCTCAAGACATGGTTCCCCCATCCGCTCTCCCTCGATTTCCCCATTCGTACTCCGTGGGTGCCAAAACACCCTCTTCACCGCAGTCTCCTCCGTCGGCCACCCCATCCAGCGCCGTCCTCCTCCACCATGCCAGAGCTGATACCTCGACGCCGTCGTCCATTACAAGAGATCGACCTCTCTCATCCACGGCTTCGGACCAGGATCCTTGATTCGCGTCCTCTCGCTTCATCCGCGTCATCGTCCTCCTTGCCGAGGCCTCTCGTACGGCGGTCTCATCCACCGCACTGGGATATTTCCCTCACCGCCACCATCTGCCCTCCTAGATTTACTTCCACGCCGTCGGAACAGCCATAGGTACCGCAGCACCCTCAACGCCTCAGCAGATGCTTTCATGGCGCCACACCAGAGGCAATACTCTTTCGTATTTTCTCAAGTTATTTATCTCAGCAAGAAAAGAGATCGCCATTGCTTTACTGTGATTTCTTGTCCATCACTTAGAATCTTACTTGTTAGTTGAAACCAAACATTGGTTGCGAAGTTGCCTTTGTCCGGTTTGCACCTTCAGATCCGCCATGGCACGTGCACCACTATACTCGCAATGCTTATGGGTTCCCCTTTTATATTCCACATTATCTTAAATGGCAGTCGACTGAATTTCAAATTGGGGTCAGTACATTTTTGGGAGTTCACCGAAGGGAAGGAAGGGGCTCACTGGAGGGCTGCCCCATTATCTATCTTAGGGTTTCAGGTGGGGGCAGTGGTTATGGGGGGTTGTCGTTGGGCTATGGTGGGGCCTCGCCAGAGGAAAAACTCGATGCGGGTGGGGGATGGCCAAGGGTGATGGAAGATCGGAGGTGGTGGGCGGTTCAGGGGAGGGTGGGGTCGGTGGTTCTGCCAGCGACCCGTGCGGTGGTCATTAGGGGAAGAATAAGAGGCGAGGAAGAAGAAGGGTTAGGAGACGTAGGATCTTCATCTAACCGCCTGAAATAGTCGACTGACAAAGTCAGGCGACTTGCATGTAGACATTCCCATATATTCAGTACCATTATTGTAGGTGCTTCGAGACGTACGTGCAAGCAATGCTCCTCAACCCATCAAGCTAAACAAGATGCCACTCATAATTCCAAACTTAGTTGCTCAAATACGAATCTGATATCATGCTAACCTGTACTAAAATAGAGAATGTTTAATTGGTCAGTTAATGTTCCTACATTACTTTCGAAAAGCACACGCGCCACATATCGAGGGACAGCAGGGAGTTGCGTTCTTTATGCGCGCTGGTTTATCATGTGTGACCAACCAACATTTTATTATCCAAAATTTGCTTGCTCTTCTTTAGCATGCTCCTCTTCTGTTCTTCCTTTGTAAGTAGTCTCTCCGTACCTAAATATAATTCTTTGTAGAGATTCCTCCATGGACTACATACAGAGCAAAATGAGTGAATCTACACTCTAAAATGTATCTATATACATCCGTATGTGATCCATAGTGGAATCTCTACAAAGATTTGTATTTAGGAACAGAGGGTATATAATAGTTGTACAGTATGTTCTTTGTAGTGAAGAGGAGCGGGGACATTTGCAGTCTACAGTTCTATTCAGTCGCTTATCATGGACGCTTTCAACTCTTAATGTTGGTCTTCATGTCGATTGTGATGGAAGCTTTCAACTCTTCGTATTTGATCGTATGTGTCGGCTTTGAGAGTTAGACTGATAGTAACAGTATCGCGCCTTCAGTTGTAGAGAGCTGGTATTCGAAGCCTTTCAAGCCGTACCGGCAATACTAGCACATATATTCCAGCAAGTTCCACTTTCTTGATTTTACTCCCGATGCTTAGGGTTTTCGCATTATATCTGCACTACGATCTGCGTAGGTGATTTGTGTCCTACTAGCAGCTATTCACCCTTTAAAGCTAAATAACACACCAATCATACGTCCTAAGGTTCTTCAAATATGAATGCGATATGATACTGACATTAGCTAATGCTACCTCTTGAGCTTGCGTTGGTTTTTACCTTGAAGAGGAAAGGGTGATGCCGTAAAGTAGCGTAAGTATTTCCCTCAGTTTTGAGAACCAAGGTATCAATCCAGTAGGAGACAATGCAACAAGCCACCAAATACCTACACAAACAAACACCAACTTGCAACCAACGCGACAAAGGGGTTGTCAATCCCTTCATGGTTATTCGCAAAGTGAGATCTAATAAAGATGGATAAACGGTAAAGTAATATTTTTGCTATTTTTGGTTTATGGAATGGAAAATAAAAGATTGCAAAGTAAGGGAATGCCGACAGAAATTGGCAAGTTGACGGGAAACTAATATGTCGTAAAATAGACCCGGGGCCATAGGTTTCACTAGATGCTTCTCTCAAAAAAGGAATTATTACGGTGGGTGGACAAATTATGACGATATCTAAGGCAATGATCATGAATATAGGCATCACTTCCGTGTCCAGTAGACCGAAACGATTCTGCATCTACTACTATTACTCCAGACATCGACCGCTATCCAGCATGCATTTAGAGTATTAAGTTCATAAAGAACAGAGTAACGCCTTAAGCAAGATGACATGATGCAGAGGAATTAACTCAAGCAATATGATGAAAACCCCATCTTTTTATCCTTGATGGCAACAATACAATACGTGTCGGTTTCCCTTCTGTCGCTAGGATCGAGCATGACAAGATTGAACCCAAAGCTAAGCACTTCTCCCATTGCAAGAAAAACCAATCTAGTTGGCCAAACCAATTCGATAGTTCGAAGAGACGTGCAAAGATATCAAATCATGCATAAAAGAACTAAGAGGAGATTCAAATAATATTCACAGATAAGCTGATCATAAATCCACAACTCATTGGATCTCGGCAAACACACCGCAAAATAATATTACATCGAATAGATCTCCAAGAACATCGAGGAGAACTTTGTATTAAGAATCAAAGAGAAAGAAGAAGCCATCTAGCTACTAGTTATGGACCCGTAGGTCTTAGGTAAACTACTCACGCTTCATATGAGAGGCAATGGTGTTGATGTAGAAGCCCTCCGTGATCGAATCCCCCTCCGGCAGGATGCCGGAAAAGGCCCCAAGATGGGATCTTATGGCTACAGAAGGTTGCGGCAGTGGAAAAGTGGTTTCGTGGCTCCCCTCGATGTTTTCGGGCTGTAAGAGTATATATATAGGAGGAAGAACTAGGTCAGGAGGTTAACAAGGGGCCCACAAGGTTGGGGCACGCCCTACCCCCTTAGGCACGCCCTCCACCCTTGTGGCCACCTCATGGCTCTTCTGACTTGCACTCCAAGTCTCTTGGGTGTCTTCTGGTCCAAGAAAAATCATCGCGAAGGTTTTATTCTGTTTGGTATTCCGTTTCTGCGATACTCTAAAACAAGGGAAAACACAAAAACTGGTCCTGGGCTCTAGGTTAATATGTTAGTCCCAAAAATCATATAAAACAGCATATTAATGCATATAAAACATCCAAAACAGACAATATAATAGCATGGAACAATAAAAAATTATAGATACGTTGGAGACGTATCAGCTAACAGACACACATTTAAGTGGCTTGCTAATGCTCCCACTTGAGTTTCCAAATGCATGTGGCCACATATAGAGAGACGTCATGGAATGACATTTCTTGTGGCGCTCTGATTCATCATGGGTGGGCGACCAACATTGTATAGAATGAAGGGGAATCTCAATAATATGCTTCCCCTTCTATTCTTTAACATGTTCCTTTTCTGTTCTTCTTTAGTAAGTACAGTATGTTCCTTGTCAGGAAGGGGAGCAGGGACATCTGCAGTCGATGGCTCTATTGGGCCGGTTCTGCTACATGATTTCGCACTTCGAGTTGGTCTGCCATAATATCCTGGAAATGGTAGGAGCCGCGCGGTCTTTGATAGGCTAGACTGATGGTAACAACTGTGCGCCTTCAGATGAATAGAGCTGGCCTGTGGGTGATTGATAGGCTACATATTAGTAGCGACAAAACCCTGTATTTTCCAGCCAGTTCCGCTTTCCTGATTTTTTTATGGTGGTTATGGTGTACCCCTATTATCTACACTATGATCTGCCTAGTGGCCCTGTGCTCTCGTTATCATGGTTTGGCAATAAACTTTCTATACGGTATATTATGAACCTACCATCTGCCAGCTATCCTTACATCTGGAGCTCCCAACAGGGAGCCTATTTTTTGTCTAGTTGTGCCAGATTATATTAATCTACTCACCATATTACAGCACACATGGGCTCTCTCATCAAAATCCAGTGATAGCACACAAGGGTTTACATGGAGCCCCTATTATATTACAATATCCTCTGCATTACAAAGATAATCTCACTACTATTTATGTTTTCATGCTTTTCAGATATTGTACGTAATCACAATGAATATAAGAATGCACACATCAGAAGAATATTGTAGAACAGTTCAGTGGGTAACAAACTTGGCATCAAGGGATTGAGGTCCATTGTGGATGCAAGGAAACCCACATGCTCCCGACCTATAGATTTGTATCCATAATATGTTCCTAATCACTATTCTGAGCTCAAGGGAGTCAAAGGTAGATGGCCTCACCTATTCACCAAATAAGGTGCCTGTTCTAATTTGGCAAGGTTTTATTGGTTACACATATCTTGCATAAGGTGTCTTGCATTTCTTTTTCTTCATTGCACTGCCATATGCTTAGGTTACTCATGATACATGTGAAGATGCCATGCCCGTCCATTACCAACACCTATTCTATTTGTCATCATACTATGTTTTTTCATTCAAATGTTGTTCTTGTGTTTCAGACATCCAAAAAGGAAGAGGGTGATTGCAGAACCTGAAGGAGTACAAGCAAAGTCCTTGAAAAAGGTGGTGCTACCGGAGAAATCACATAGAACCCAACGTATATTGGCGATAGGACCAGCAACGCAAAACCTACGACATCGCAACTATGCTAGTCGCTGCTTTGCTCTTGTGAGTGCCTATTGTCCTATCGCTGTCCTTACATTCATACCTGGTGGATTATGTGGCACCATTGTGCATTATGGCTTGATTATCCACTGTTCTCTCCAAATTATCATATCTATATTAATGCTTAAATTAATGTATAATAAACCCAATGCTTATGACGAAATTTAGTTATGCATTGTTCTTGTAAGTATCCGATGTCCTTCATCACTGTACTTATATTTGTCAGCTAGTTCTTCATGTACACTTTGCAGCTTATTTTCCTCTGCCCTATATTTTCTACACATCAGATCTACATTTACTCTTGCCAACATATTGAATAAAACCAATGTTACTGATGAAGTTTAGCTCCGCATTGCTCTTGTCAGTGCCTTTTGCCTATATGCTGTATTTACATTTGTACTCTGCATCTTAGGTTAAATAATCACCATTTGTTCCTATATTTTCACATAAATATTTACTCTTAACAAAATGTAAAATAAAGGCAATGCTCTTGAAGAAGAGTGTGCGGTAAACTTCTTGAATTGCCCCCCCCATCAATATGGACAAGGGCTTTATAGAGCCTGTCTTCACTACTATTGTAATTTTGTCCTCCTCGAGCCTTCAAACTTTGTTGTGTATATTGGGATAGATATGATTGCAAATGTTGTTTATTTTTGTCGTCTGCATCAAATTGCTTGTTCAAAGTTTCTAAAGAAGAAATACATAACCATAAGTTTGTCCTTCTCAATTTTAGTCTTTAGTTGTACAACCTAGTTCCTTATTAGTACCATGTAAATTAAACTAAACATAGCAAGTTATCTTCTTTAGCACTATGTGTATGCTTGTGTTCTTGATCTGTAATCCAGTGGTGTGGTGAAACTACCAACAACAGCACAATGTCATATCCTGCTACATCTTAGCTATGAACAATGCCATATTATATTAATGTTATTTAAATCGTGTCTCTTTATTACCAATCTGAAATGGTATAAATTGATAGTACACTCACCATTCATGCTTATACGTTATTTAGAACTACATGTATGATTGTGTTCTTGATCTGTAATCCAGTGGTCTGGTGAAGGTGGCCGCTCCTACATAATGCCATTTCTTGTCGTCTTAACTAGGAACACTGCCTACTATGTTAATGCTATTTTAAACCATGTCTCTTTATTTCTGACAAAGAAATGAGATGAATTGGCAGCGTTGATTCTTATACGTGTAAAACCTGTTATCTACCTACTTGTTTCTCTTTTAGGGTGACAACACTGATGCTAGGAAGAACTGGCACAAGGATAGTGAGACGAACCCATTTTTTGTCCCTCTAGCATATATTCCAGAGAAGAAGGCAACACATCTTGAGGGTAGGGACACAACCACAAAGTCATATCTTGGTGTAGTGTCGTACTTACTCAGTGACACAAGCTCGATGAAGTCGCCGCCTAAATCTGTTCGACTTCTTCAGTCTGAAATTCAAGCAAAAAGACATGCTTCCGCTCAAATCCGACTGGAACTCCAATCTCTATGCAAGATTAACCATAAGTACGGGACGTCTATTGATGCTATGTAGCTTAAGTTGGTGGATATAAGTGTCAAAGAAGCGCAGTCTCATTAGGTTGCTAAGCTGCTTGCGCTGCAGCGGCTCGACCGAGCTAACCCTTCTTGAACTGTGTTGAAGTGTTGTCGGTTCTGTCTATTATTTTTTCGTCCTGTTTACTTCGACTGATGGCGACCTGCCCACACTACTGCAGGCTGCTGCTAACGCGACACTACGATCAGAGACCCTTCGACGAAACTATGTGTGATGCATTAATCGCAAACGGTGGTGTAAAAAACCCGTTAAAAAGGTGCAAAATGTTTGTGATGATGGATGCATCAAACACGGTTCAGATTTTAGTTGTGTGTGCGACGGAGGGCATACAGTTTAGTTCAATTAACTGTTTGTGATGAGGAGGAACAAAAGAAACGGGCAACCAGATGAAGGTGTGTGCGATATACGGCATACGGTTCACTCGGATAAACTGTTTGTGATTAAGCAACACAAAAGAAATGGTCAGCCAAATCAAGGTGTGTGCGATATACGGCATACGCTTCACTTGGATGAACTCTTTGCTTTGAGCCAAGAGAACAGAAATAGTTCAACTTAACAGGATGTGTGTGATACACGATAAGCAGGTCTGTAATCAGAAATGTGTGCGAAGACCGATAATAATACAGACGATTGCTGCTAATAAGTCGCGTGTGTTCTGGGCAAACGCTTGGTGGTATAGAATTGTCAGCGATTGATGAAATCGTCGCCGACGGGTTCCCCAGTATGATCCATGTGCGATGTCATTGCACACAGAAAAACATCACATGTACTTATAACTTATAAGGACTTGATTCCATAAACAGATTGAACATCCAATTACATATGTGGCTAGTACACACATGACCTTTGCACACACCAAAGTATGTTCCAAAATGCCTAGAAAACTTAAACAATGTATAAAAAGGCAAAACAAACCGAGAATAATTTCATATTACTATAGTTGCATGTTGCCTCTGTAAAATAAATCAAGGCGGGAAGAGACAGCGTATGTCGTTTCGCACACATAGGTGACAAGGTCCCTCTCGGAACCATGAGCCTTTTTGAGAGAAGCTCCGGTTTGTAAGAAGTTACCCAAATTGGACTAATTTTTTACCACAACATGTTGGTGCTATGTCATAACACCATGCCAAGTTTCATGATTTTGAGGCGAGTTTTGGATTTACAGTAATTTTAAAACTAGGTTTCTCAATGTTTACAATCGAGTCGGCACTGCCCTACACTGGTATAGTGACGTTCTAAACAAACGGTTTTTAACCCCTTTCCGCGACGGCATTTGGAACCGTCGCCAAGTGAGTGTGTGCGATAGGGTGTCCTTCCCACATGACCCAGAAATTGTCGGGGATAGGCCCTCCCAGAACCCAGGCTAGGGCCGTGTGCGATCGGGCGAGGCATCGACACCCAATCATTTCTATAGGTATGTGCATCCCACACGGTGAATCCCAGAAAATCATTTCCGTAGGTATGTACATCCCACATGGTGAATCCCAGAAAATCATTTCCGTAGGTATGTACATACCACACGGTGAATCCCAGAAAATCATTTCTGTAGGTATGTACATCCCACACAGTGAATCCTAAAAAAACATTTCCGTAGGTATGTATATCACACACAGTTCTTTGTGTGGAAACGTTTGTGCAAGGTGGCCTAACGCAAACAGTTCGCCGCCGGAAGCCATGTGTGATTGTTAGTTGATCAAACACGCCTACTTTCTAGAAACCGTGCGGGTTGTTTGAGTTCATTGCCCACGATGCTGTCTGAGTAACCGTCTGTAATAAAAAAACCCCAATAAGCAGGGTAATTAGCCTATTATTGATAATCCATGTACTAATCAAATTGATATTTCTTATAAAACACGCTAGATATTTCATATCCGTATAAAAGCAACCGGGATTTCATAATCAAGTTACATCAAATAGCTTAGGCACGCCGTTAAGCCATTGCACAACAGCACCAAGTTTCACATGCAGCATCAAAAACCTTTGGAAAGTAGCATCATACACGGTAAATAGACAAATGAATCTCATCTGGGAAACTGCAGAAGCAGAAGGCAAATATTGAGCCTTCAGTGATGTTGAATGTCCTTGCAACTTTAGGCCAGTAGCTATGGATAATTGCCCGCCCAACCTTCGTCCTCTTCAGCAAGACTTCAATATTGTACCATGGGTGTTGAATGAATACCTTCCTCGCCTCTTGACCATGCAGGTGGTTTGAGAGGTAATCATTGGTGAACTGCTTTGAAAAGTACTGAAAACAAAGCTATGCATAAATCGTTGTTGTAAATTTTGAAATGGCGCAAGGGATAAAAACAAGGTAAAAGAGTTGGTACCATCCTATAGTTGACTGATGTCCTCTTCATTGTGCAAGTTTCTTCATCCTAACAATCTTTTTGAGTTTCTTGACTTGACTGATATTCATGGACATCTCATTTCCCGATATGCAAAATGGGTCGAACAGTGGGTCTAAGCCTCTGACAGCAGGACCTACATGTGCAAGACGAAATTGTAAGAAACCTAAATATTAGAATGATTCCTGCAACTGCACAATAATGTGCTATTAGCCAAAGGACCCTGCTTGAACGAACCTCGATGGTAAACCGCAGTGTCTCCCATTGTTTCCTGGCAACACACATAAGGAAGATCTTGATCAGGTTAACTGAGAGTTGCCATACTATCAGTAGAATATGTATTGAGTACAGTCAAATTTGATTGGTGTCATATGCATAACAATACAAAATTGTACCCACAACAAATGAAAATCAAATTTCATAACTGAACCAAGCAGTTAAATGGACATCAGATCAAATGAACAAAAATAGTTAACTGAGCACGATATTGCAGAATAGGAACATGTACTAGAAGATAAGACAGTTAACAAAACAAAGAATGCTTGAGAACAATACTACAAAATGTAGCAATTGTTGGACCAAAGTGTTAACTGAACATTACATTTTAGAGGACCAAACTATTAACTGAACATCATATTGCATATTAACATTACAGAGGACAAATCACTAGAAGGCACTGGCGGTGGCCTCGAGAAAACGTCACGAACTGTATTTTAAAGTAGACAACCATGTGGCAGTGTCGACGGTGGCCTCGAAGACAAGGTGCTCCTCCAAGATCTGGCGGTCGACACGCATGGCAACCATAGCGACCTCGTTCGTGTGTGCGGCCGCATGCTACTCAGATCCATGTTATACTAGGTGTAAAATGTCTATGGGCGGCGCTTAATTGGAGGAGGGGGGCAGTGATTTTGGTGGAAGGTGTCGCTCCGTCGGTCGGGGCATGTGGGACGGTAATGGAGGATGATGGTGTGGGTGGGGTGTGGGTTACCTGACCATATCGACAAGGCTGTGCAACAAGAAGAAGGGTCGGCGGCGAGGAGGCCCCGCAGCAAGAAGAAGGGTTGTCGGCAAGGAGGCGGCGCTCCAAGAAGAAGGGTCGCCGGCGAGGAGGCGGCGCTGCAAGAAGAAGGGTAGCCAGCGAGGAGGAGGCACTGCAAGAAGAAGGGTCGCCGGCGAGGAGGCTGAGCTGCCAGTAAGCAGCAATGAAAGTTTGAACTTGGAAAGCAAGGAGGAACAGTGGAAATGTGGTTTTTGGTAGGAGGGAGGGGCGGGGAGATAGATATTTCCGCGGTGGCAAAAAAATTTCGCTCGGTGCCGCGAGAAACTGGCGTGCAAATGTGGTTCAAGCGGTGGACTGTAGATGACGAAGCTTCCTGCATAAGCCAGACAAGGCAGTGCACCAAGATACTTTATATCGCATCCCACACGATTCTTTCTAGTAAACTGGTTGTGGTATACCTGATTTTTTCATTATGTTTTGAAAGACAAAATGGTGTTCCGGAGGGAAAGTATGGTGTTTGAATTGCTAGAAAATATACATACAGTGAACATGCAACTAGTGCATGAGTGTCGTGTTTAAATTTGGAATTATTCCTGGTTCATTTGGCATTTTCATGCATTAATTGAGTTTCTGGGCATTTAATGTGCATAATTCAAATTTGAACTACAAGCACATGCTCCAATGCACCAAAGTTTGCTGAAAAATCACATTTGTGTCTTTGGGTGAATTTATAGGTCCCATGCAAGAAATGGGAATAAAATTCAAACATCTGGGTGTCATGGCTCAGCCGGAATGATTGAGAAACTTGGTTTTTTAATTCCTGTAAATCCAAAACACGGCTGAAAATCATGAAACTTGGCATGGTGTCTTGACATGGCACCAACATGTTGCAGTAATTTTTTTGGCCGAATTGGGACAAGCTTTGGTGTAAGCTTTTTGCAAACCGGAGCTTCCCTCAAGAAGGTTCATGGTTCCAAGAGGGCACGTGTCACCTCAGTGTGCGAAACGACATACATACACTTCCTTCTCCCGCCCTAACATTTTTACACACGCAGATTAGGCCAAATAGAAGTATCGTTCTAAATTTTGGAATTATTTCGGGTTCGTTTGGCATTTTTATGCATTAATTGAGTTTCTACGCATTTAATGTGCATAATTCAAATTTGAACTACAAGCACAGGCTCCAGTGCGCCAAAGTTGTTTGAAAAACCGCATGTGTGTCCTTGGGTGAATTTCTAGGTCCTATGCAAGAGATGTGAATGAAATTCAAACATCTGGGTGCCGTGGTTCGCCCGGAAAGATTGAGAAACTTAGTTTTTCAATTCCTGTAAATCCAAAACACGCCTGAAGATCATGAAATTTGGCATGGTGTCATGACATGGCACTAACATGTTGTGGTAATTTTTCTGTCCGATTTGCCAAGGCGCACACATTAACAATCAACAAAGTCATTTTGGAACAAGTCCTGTCACGTTAAAAATCGAAAACACAAGTATTATTGAAACCGTGGGCGTTCTACTTACCAATTATGCGCCACGAGCGTCCCCTTTTTATTGGCTAGGAGGTGCCGTGCGGGGTAGCTATTTGAGTACGGGAGGCGTGCGATCAGACCCCCACGTGTGCTCATCGGGAGGAGAGCCCTTTGACCGCTACCCGCCATGCACCTCCCTCCCAACGTCCGCATTAATGGCGCCCGAGCACCTGTTCTACGGCGTGACTATATTTCTCATTGGACTGAGATTTAAGAGAGAAAAATGAAAATCTGAAAAGAAAGTTTTGCACGGATCTTGATGTAAGATCCGACGGACCTATATAGCATCGACTGCGACTTATAGCAAGCATGATGAATATAAGGACGATGACAATGGATAATAATTGTCTTACATATTTAGGAACGTAATTAAAAAAAGTGACATGCGACAACGCCCGAAATACACAAGGGCAAAAGAAGAAGGAAGACAATGATCTGGCTCGCTGGTCTCTACTTTGTTGATGCGTCGCTGCAGGCCGCGGGAACTAGTCTCCGCGGAGAGCAGCGATGAGCTGTTTCTTGTCCTCAAGATGCTGCTTGAGAGCATCCACGGATTCCTCCACCAGGCTTCTGCACTCGATGCGCAACATGGCATTATCGTCCATAAGTTTCTCGACGATGACGCCGGTCCTCTTTAACAAGGCAGTGGTCTGCTCTTGCTGCTCCACACTTCCGACGATCTTCGCCCTCAGCAGGTCGCGCTTGGCCTGGAGCTTCGCATTGCTCTCATTTAGTTGCTCTCATGTTTGTTGGCTGCTTTTGCGGCGAGGCGGGACTTCTCTCATGCTTCTGCTTCCAGGCTCGCCTCTCCCTGGTGACAATCTCTCGACCCAGAACTCACGCTGGCCACGGCGGACGCAAGGGAACGATGATGAATGACTTGTTTGTTTTTGACTTTTTGTGGATGAAGAGTTGAGGAGAAATGTGCAGTCATCTTGGAATATTAGTATTTATAACCGCATAGTAATACACTCCTAAGTAGGAAACCGTTTAGGTTTTGATCGGTCTGAACAGGTTTGCAATTTGGAATGTGACGGGACACGGCCTCCCTGTTCTTCTAAAAAAATTGTGACGGTACGCATGCTCAAAATTTACTGACGGTTATAAGTGTGACACTATTCTCGAAAGGCGTAACGTGGGCACATACGCCTTCTCGGCCGCGTAGGTGGCATTTGCACCATAGGGTGCACCGCAATAGGCAATGTCAGCACACGTCTTGTTCCAACAACCGTGCGCGCTCGTTATTACCATCGCGCACACTTCTTCTAATTAGAATGTGTGTGCCCGTCTAGCGCACACATGTTGATCTATCTAACTGTTTCAGTTTGTTGTGGCTAATCGCAAACAGTTCATCCATGTGAAGTGTATGCCATCAGTCATAGACACTTTGATTTGGCTGACCCATTTCTGTTCTGTTGCCTAATCGCAAACAGTTAATCCTTCTAAAGCATATGCCCTCAATCACACACACCTTGATCTGGCTGACCGTTTCTTTTGTGTTGCCGAATCACAAACAGTTCATCTATATCGCACACGCCTTCATCGGGCTGCCCGTTTCTTTTGTTCCACCTCATCGTAAACAATTCATTGGACTGAACCGTATGCCCTGGATCGCACACGCAACTAAAATCTGAACCGTGTTTGATGGCTCCTCCATCGCAAACGTTTTGCACCTTTTTTGACGGTTCTTTTACACCACCGTTTGCGATTATTGCATCGCACACGGTTTCCTCGAAGGGTCTCTGATCATAGTGTCGCGTTAGCAGCATCCTGCAGTAGTGCTATATAGGCTTTTTCCTTGTGGGTCCCAAATGAAAAATACAAAATTTTCACTACCATGCAACTTTTCTTATTAAGAATT
Organism: Aegilops umbellulata; assembly: GCA_032464435.1. Lineage (NCBI taxonomy): Eukaryota > Viridiplantae > Streptophyta > Magnoliopsida > Poales > Poaceae > Aegilops > Aegilops umbellulata. The sequence goes on from CP136055.1 coordinate 274,048,555, forward strand.
ACAGCCTATTTGGCGTGCTAGCTGAAAATAAGTTTATGGGTGCTGGTGGCGCTAAGAACTTGCAGTTCTGTAATGAACAAAGATCTCAAGGATCCCGCGAGAGTGAGGTTCTTTCCCTATGTTGTGAATGATTATAATATTTATGTCTTAATTAAAGAAATGGCAAGCCATTGGCCCAGTATGAAAGAAAATGTGGGTCAAACCCTAGTTGAAAAGGGAAACAATGTCTAACTCCAGCTTACAAAAGGTACAAACGCACGAGGATTAATTCATTGGGTTTACACATAACCTGGATTAAACAGGACAATGACATCTAACTCAACCAAAGTTTTTGGTAGTTACAATCAAATGGATCAGTCTGATCCATAAAATCAAGATCCCTGTACAATAATTCTACTCCTCCATGATGATCACAAGCTATTGTAAAGAGAAGCCGGACACGATTAGAAGCCCTTAGGTCCACCTGAAACTTCTTTTTATGCTCTTCGACACTTGCATCCATGATTAATTTCTTGTTGAAAAATATAATCCTCACGGACAATAATGCCCTCGCATTCAACATGAAGAATTTGACAAGGCTCATGTTTGCACTGTTGGATTCATAACGTTCCAGCGTTACTGCCTTCAAACAAATGTCATGAGATCTGAGAAAATCCCCGTGCTTCATCGACCATAGATTGGTTATAGCTTTTTCTCCATGTGTTGTTGCCTAAATAGAGATGAAGACCGAAAACAGTTAATGTCTAAAAATCATTATGTTGAAAGAGTGATAGCTGAACGATTAATTATAGTACATTATATATGGGCTTTCAATATGCGTGAAATCATCACCTTTACATACATTCTCCAGACATGGAAAGAATCGCAGAAAGGCAATTATGATGTTGAGATTAAAACACCACATACTGATATATAAGGTCTTGACAGAATCCACCGCCGTCGATAGGATGGACAAGCACTTGATTGAGCATAGAACATAATATTAGCACTGTAAGTGTACTCCAAGATGATACGTAACTTATGCGCACAAATGAAAAATGCAAATTACAAAAGTGTATGTGAATAATATACAGTACCTCAATAGGTGTGGAGGCAAACACCATCTCAAACCATTTAAATGGATCACTAATTGCACCCAAGTTATCTAGTTTAGGCTCAGAGACCACAATTATTTGCTGAGGTTTATAACAACAATCAAGGACCAACCTTTGAAGTGAAGGGGCATCTTCGATGATGAGCTCCTGTCCGTGAAAACTAATTCCAATGGTTACAAGGTGAGGCAACTTTATATTGAGACAAGGGATATTTATTCCTGCTCCAAAAACAAGCACCAAATGCTCCAGTGCAGGGCAACTGGAGTGGATGATGCTATGCAGTGAGGCCTGCAACAGATGATCCAACACAAGCACAAGTTTTTTCAGCAGTGGTAGTCAAAGCATTTGTACCAGATTGTCTGCTAGATGGCACCTGGTCAAGGTGGCGGTGTGGAGAGAGGACGAAAACCATGAGATGGACATAAGTGGTGAGGGCACAGATGCAATTATTGGTGGTAACCAATGTTGTAGTTATGGTAGAACTCAAGCTGCCGGAGTTTATCGAATTGACAGGATGTCAGCCAGGGGCCCGCCATGCAGGGTATGTCCAGCAGGTAGCATGCCGGGATGCAGATCCATTGAACAGAGCCGTCGTGGGAGGAGATGATGGCTCCGGGGAGTTCAGAATCATCATCGACAGATAGCTGATGACACACTACAAAAAGAAAGATACATCCGTGACATTTTGGGACAAACGGAAAAAAAACTGTCATGCTTATGACACTTCTATGACGATAATTGTGACAAAAACCGGTATCATCATAGATGTGGTGGGCTCCTACTTCTATGACAAAAAGTCATGACAGAAAATGGGTTGTTCGTCCTGGGCGGGCCGGAGACACAGCTGCATGACATTCTTTGGGCCGTCCATGACGGAAAAAACCATGGTAGAAGCGAGGGCGAGGAAAATATCGGGGAGTTCCCGGTTATGCTGGGTGGTCGGCGGTCGAGCGATGCGCGGTTCTCTCGTACGTACGCGCGTGTGTGCGAGGCATTGGGCTCTAACGGAACCCGAGCGAGGCGTTGGGATCTAATTGAACCCGAGCGATTGCACTGCAGGCTACGCATTACTGAACCCGAGCGATCAATCGATCCCTTGCTGTTAACTGAACCCGAGTGATTCCTTTGCTACTGCTGCTAACTGAAGCCGACCGAACACTGCTGCCTCCTTCCCTTGATGAACAGTGAGCGTTATTGGGGGGTTTGGATGAATAGTTCCCAGTGGGGGGTTGGATGAACAGGACCCTGTGGTAGTAGAGGCCGTTGCCGTTGGATAAACAATACCCCGATCGATCGAGCCGGTGGATGAACAGGACCCCGTGGAGGGCTGGATGAACAGTAGCCCTTTGAGGGGTGGTTGAATAGGACTCTGTGGAGAGGGCTAGCTGAACAGTAGCCAGTGGAGGAGCGGTGGAGGCTGGATCAACAGGAGCCCATGGATGAACAGGCGGAGGCTGGAGTAGATCAACGGTGGATGAACAGGAGCCCGTGGAGGCAGTGAATAGTAGCACGTGGAGGCAGTCGACGGTGGAGATGAAAAGTATCCCGTGGAGTCCCGTTTTGTGGTACGCCACACCCCTCCTGATGAACATGACCCCTGTTTCGACCGTAGTGCTCCAACACAAGTCTGTTTCCTCTGTTTTGCGCTACGCCACAACCCTCCCGCTCAACAGGACCCCATTTCGACCGTAGGAGGTCTGTTTCCTCCGTTTTGCCGTATGCCAGAACCCTCCCAATGAACATGATCCCGTTTCGACCATGGCCGGTCGAACACAAAGGACGTTTCCTCCATTCTGCGGTACGCCAGGCCTCGTTTCCATCGCCTGTTCTGTCCAAGCCGGTTGGCTCCCGATGAACAGCACGCTGATACGTCCATTTTGCATCATGCTTTTATATCAATATTTGTTGCATTGTGGGCTGTTATTACACGTTATGTCACAATACTTATGCCTATTCTCTCTTATTTTACAAGGTTTACATGAAGAGGGAGAATGCCGACAGCTGGAAATCTGGGCTGGAAAGGAACAAATATTAGAGACCTATTCTGCACACCTCCAAAAGTCCTGAAACTTCACAGAAATAATTTTTGGAATTAACAAAAATACTGGCGAAAGAATCCACCAGAGGGGGCCCACACCCTGGCCACGAGGGTGGGGGCGCGCCCTACCCCCTGCCTCGTCGGGCCCCTGGCAGGCCTCTGATGCCCATCTTCTGCTATATGAAGTCTTTCGTCCGAGAAAAAATCATAAGCAAGCTTTCAGGAAGAAACTCCTCCGCCACGAGGCGGAACCTTGGCGGAACCAATCTAGGGCTCCGGCAGAGCTGTTCTGCCAGGGAAACTTCCCTCCGGGAGGGGGAAATCATCGCCATCGTCATCACAAATGATCCTCTCATCTGGAGGCGGTGAATCTCCATCAACATCTTCACCAACACCATCTCCTCTCAAACCTTAGTTCATCTCTTGTATCCGATCTTTGTCCCAAAGCCTCAGATTGGTACCTGTGGGTTGCTAGTAGTGTTGATTACTCCTTGTAGTTGATGCTAGTTGGTTTATTTGGTGGAAGATCATATGTTCAGATCCTTTATGCATATTAATACCCCTCTGATTATGAACATGAATATGATTTGTGAGTAGTTATGTTTGTTCCTGAGGGCATGGGAGAAGTCTTGCTATAATTAGTCATGTGAATTTGGTATTCGTTCGATATTTTGATGAGATGTCTGTTGTCTTTCCTCTAGTGGTGTTATGTGAACGTCGACTACATGATACTTCACCAATGTTTGGGCCTAGAGGAAGGCATTTGGAATTAATAAGTAGATGATGGGTTGCTAGAGTGACAGAAGCTTAAACCCTAGTTTATGAGTTGCTTCGTAAGGGGCTGATTTGGATCCATATGTTTCATGCTATGGTTAGGTTTACCTTAATACTTATTTTGTAGTTGCGGATTCTTGCAATATGGGTTAATCATAAGTGGGGTACTTGTCCAAGAAAGGGAGGTACCCAAGCACCGGTCCACCCACATACCAAATCATCAAAGTAACGAACGCGAATCATATGAGCGTGATGAAAACTAGCTTGACGATAATTCCCATGTGTCCTCGGGAGCGCTTTTCTCTATATAAGAGTTTGTCCAGGCTTGTCCTTTGCTACAAAAAGGATTGGGCCATCTTGCTGCACCTTATTTACTTTCATTACTTGTTACCCGTTACAAATTACCTTATCACAAAACTATTTGTTACCGATAATTTCAGTGCTTGCAGAGAATACCTTACTGAAAACCGCTTATCATTTCCTTCTGCTCCTCATTGGGTTTGACACTCTTACTTATCGAATGGACTACGATAGATCCCCTATACTTGTGGGTCATCAAGACTCTTTTCTGGCGCCGTTGCCGGGGAGTGAAGCGCCTTTGGTAGGTGGAATTTGGTAAGGAAAAATTTATATAGTGTGCTGAAATTTACTGTCACTTGTTACTATGGAAAGTAATCATTTGAGGGGCTTGTTCGGGGTATCTTCACCCCGACCAGTAGAGCAAAGAGTTGCTCCTCAACCTACTGAAACTACTGAAAATGTTTACTTTGAAATTCCTTCGGGTATGATAGAGAAACTGCTAGCTAATCCTTTCATAGGAGATGGAACATTACATCCTGATTTGCACCTAATCTATGTGGATGAAGTTTGTGGATTATTTAAGCTTGCAGGTATGCCCGAGGATGTTGTCAAGAAGAAGGTCTTCCCTTTATCTTTGAAGGGAGAGACATTGACATGGTATAGGCTATGTGATGATATGGGATCATGGAACTACAACCGATTGAAATTGGAATTTCATCAGAAGTTTTATCCTATGCATCTTGTTCATCGTGATTGAAATTATATATATAATTGTCAGTGGGGAACGACACCTATGGGATCACAAGAATCCCTACTATGGTTGACGGGGCGCGGGGTTGTGAGAAGAGCATGCTTAGCAGTCAACACATTGATCGTTTACCCAGGTTCGGGCCGCGAGGATGCGTAATACCCTAGTCCTGCTTTGGTGTGTATTTGAGAGAGTTCTTGAGCTCTTGAACTAGCTATGGTGGCTGCATAGTCCAAAAGAGCCGAATCCCTCTCCAGTATGCCATGGGCCTCCTTTTATAATCGAAAGGGGCTGCCACAGTGGCATACAGGAGGTGGAAAGGTCTACAGTGCTGCGAGCTTATCGCCCGTATTACAGGACACGACACATTTAATGCATTGCTTAGGTGTCCCTTAGCTTTATCGGGGACGGGAGCGAGGCCCGTCCCGTCCGTTGCCGCCTCACCTTGCTTTGACACGCGCCCAGGCCAGCGATGCATGCGGCGCCATGTAGGCAGGCAGGCAGCTGAGGTGGCGCAGTGGTAGGGTCTTCACGAAGATCTGCATGCCACCATGCAGGTGCTTGCTGAGTTGGCTTGGAAGCCGCCCGTCTCCACGCAGGTGCCTGCCCAGCTGGTTGAGCTAGCAGCCGCTTGGGGACGGCGGTGGAGTCATGGTCGATGTGGGCCTGGCTGTGGCCCCGCTAGCACCCTCGGCAAGGGCCTTGCCGGGGACCCCACAAGGGTCTTGCCGTGGTGTCGCAGTCGTCCCCGGCAAGGCGCTTGCCGGGGGTCTTATGGATCTCCTCCGCAAGGATCCCGCCGAGGGTCGCCGTCTTCTAGTTCTCATCTGATCTCATATATCTATGTTCTTGACAAAGATCTGCATGCCACCGCGGAGGTGCCTCCCGAGCCCCTGGTCCCAGCGTAGTTGTTGACGGTGTTCGGAACCTTTGGGCTCAAGGGTGGCTCGCTCTACGGGTGTTGGGGAAGTTGCCCCGGCAAGGCCCTTGTCGGGGCCGCGGAGGCCGCCCCGGTAAGGATCTTGCCGGGGGAGTCCACCTTGCCCCTTTGCTCTTTGTGTTTCTGGTCTTGGCGTTGCCTTGGGCTTCGGCTTCTCTCCGGCTCCCCTCCTCTTCCCTGCTTAGTGTGGCCTCAGCGCGTGGCACTGACTGCCCGTGCACAAGTAATGGGGTACAAAGGAGTGCCCCTACTTTTGTACACCGACAGGAGCCCCCGGTCCTGGTCCACACATAAGCGCGACATGTTGTTGGGCCAGGCCCATAACGGTGCGTGGGCAGGCGGGGCAGATTTTACCGCAGTAACTGTTCCGTCCGCCGGGCTTCCCTACGACCCGCGTTGAACGCGCAACGTGGGGGTCGTGCGTGACGTGGGGGGCATGCGTGGGACGGTTCCCACACGTGTGCGTCACATAGCAGTTAATGGGAAAGGAGGCGGCCCATGCCTTCCCCGTAAAAAGGAATAACCGCGGGCGCGCTGCTCACATTACCCCCTCCTTCCTGCGTCTTCTCCAATCTCAGAGCCGCCACCCCCTTCCTTCCTCCTTCTCGAGCTCTCTCCTTCGCTTGCCGCCGCTGCGCCTTCGCCATCCTCTGCCCCCTGCTTCTCGCAGCCGCCATGGCTCCCAAATCCACCAAGGGCAAGGGAGTGGCCAAAGATGCCGGGGTGACGGAGCCGCCGGAGAGTGAGCAGGCGGCGCAACGGACGCAGCTCATCTACTTCCCCTCGACGGTCGACGTCGACCTCCGGGACTGCTTCAAGCACCTGTGGGGGGTGAAGACGGGGGGAGAGACGACGGGGCATCCAGCCACGCACGTCATCCCCGCCAACTGCAGTGAGGCCGCCCTGAATCGGTACCTGTTCTTCGTCGACTACTTCTGCTGTGGGCTCTGTCCCCCCTTCTCCGATTTCTTCAATGATGTCATGCACACCTACGGCTTCCACCTTTTTGATTTTACTCCAAATGTTGTGGCGTGCATGGCTCTTTTCGCGCACCTCTACGAGGGCTTCATCGGGGTGCACCCCAACACGGCGCTCTTCCGCCACCACTTCTTCCCTCGGATCCAACCGGGGGGGCGCCTTTCCGGTTATGTCGCCTGGATCCCACGGGTCAAGGGGGCATACCCGGAGGGTGCCATGAAGGAGAGGTGGGAAGAATGGCGGGGCCGGTGGTGCTGGATTAAAGGGAAGGACCCGCCGAACTTTTGCTGGGTCCGCGACGCGCCGTCGGTTCGACGGGGCGACTGGAGCGACGTTGATGGCGACGACGCGAATCTCACGGTCGCCACCACCAGATCCTTCGCCTTATAGAGGCCGGGCTCACCCTTGAGATGATCGGGGCGGATTTCAGCCGCTGCCGAATCGCTCCGCTGCATAACAAGGGGAGGCCGTCGTGGCTCTTCACGAACGCCGCCGACATCATGAGGCTTCGCCCTGGCCTCGACCACAACTTCACGGTGATGGGGCACGTCCACTTCTTCCAGCTCGACGTGAACCGCGACGGCGAGGTCGAGCGGACCGGGAGGGCCGCGAGGGCTATCCCGAAGGCCGGCAAGGTATCCAAGGGGCCCTTGTTCAAGTTGCCGGCAGGAGTGGTCCCACTGAGCAACAACTTGCGCCGGACCGACATCATCGCCATGATGCCGGACTTCAACGCGCATGGCCTTGACCCAAGCTGGGCCGAGCCAGAGGAAATTCAAGTGCAAGAGTTCTTCGACACCTTGCATGAGGGGTACGTCACCCCCGAGCCGCGGATCGTCCAAGACACCACCCAGGCGGAGCTGGACTACATCGCCGCTAGGGCGATGGAGGCGAAGCTTGCCGAGGAGGCCGACAGCGCTGGTGGCATGGAGTACAAGGCTGCGAACGAGAAGGAGCTCGCCCAGTGGGTGGAGGCCGCTAGGGAGGCCAGCAGCGCCGGCACTGGGGCTCCTCCCATCGAGGATGTGGTCGACGAGTCATCGTCAGAGGAGGCCGAGGCCGTCGACCCTCTGGCCACAGGGAGAGGGTGAGTCCTGCGGCGGGCCACCTCTGGCGAGCCGGTTCGGCCCGGCAGGATCGAGCAGCCCCGGCAAGCCTAGGAGGCGTCCGCGCGCCAGACGAGGGCCATGGCGGTGATGAAGGTGGTGAAGGTCGCGGTGGCGAAGGAGAAGGTGACTGCCTCTTGAGAGGATCGAAAAGAGGTGTCTAGAGGGGGGGGTGATTAGACACTAAGTGCCAAAAGTTGCATTTTTTAACATTCTTAAATTTACGTGGAGTTTAAGCACAACTTTGACGAACACAATACATATCAAGCAAGCATGCAATGAGTATATGAGCAGCGGAAAGTAAAGCATGCAACTTGCAAGAATGTAAGGGGAAGGGTTTGGAGTATTCAAACGCAATTGCAGACACGGATGTTTTTGGCGTGGTTCTGACAGGTGGTGCTATCGCACATCCACATTGATGGATACTTCAACCCACGGAGGGTAACGGTTGTGCGAGTCCACGAAGGGCTCCACCCACGAAGGGTCCATGAAGAAGCAACCTTGTCTATTCCATCACGGCCGTCGCCCACGAAGGACTTGCCTCACTAGCGGTAGATCTTCACGAAGTAGGCGATCTCCTTGCCCTTACAAACTCCTTGGTTCAACTCCACAATCTTGTCGGAGGCTCCCAAGTGACACCTAGCCAATCTAGGAGACACCACTCTCCAAGAAGTAACAAATGGTGCGTTGATGATGAACTCCTTGCTCTTGTGCTTCAAATGATAGTCTCCCCAACACTCAACTCTCTTTCACAGGATTTGGATTTGGTGGAAAGAAGATTTGAGTGGAAAGCAACTTGGGAAAGGCTAGAGATCAAGATTCATATGGTTGGAATGTGATATCTTGAGCTCAACACATGAGTAGGTAGTTCTCTCTCAGAAAATGTGTATTGGAAGTGAAGGTATGTTTTGATGGCTTTCTCAATGAATGAAGAGTGGGTGGAGGGGTATATATAGCCTCCACACAAAATCTAACTGTTACACACAATCTGCCAAACTCGGTGGGACCGAATGGTTAAACTCGGTCGGACCGATTCAGCAAACCTAGTGACCGTTAGGATTTTTTGTGGGACTGAGATGCAACTTGGTAGGACCGATATGGTTAGGGTTACGGCATAACGTAATCTCAGTGTGACCGATTACACAAACTCGGTGGGACCGATTTTGGTAATAAGCTAACCAGAGAGTTGGTCAGGCAAACTCGGTGATACCGATTACACAAACTCGATGGAACCGATTTTGGTAATAAGCTAACCAGAGAGTTTGCATTGTAATCTCGGTAGTACCGATTGCTTAAACTTGGTGAGACCGATTTTGGCAATGGACATACATAGTGAGATTACAATCCCATCTCGGTGAGACCGAGATCCCTATCGGTGAAACCGATTTGCTAGGGTTTGTGGCAGTGGCTATGACATGTGAAACTCGGTGGCGCCGGATAGAAAGAATCGGTGAGGCCGAGTTTGACTTTTGGTTTAGGTCATATGTGGATGTGGGAAGTTAGTTGAGGGTTTTGGAGCATATCACTAAGAACATGAAGCAAGAGGCTCATTAAGCAACACCTCATCCCTCCTTGATAGTATTGGCTTTTCCTATAGACTCAATGTGATCTTGGATCGCTAAAATATAAAATGTAGAGTCTTGATCTTGAAGCTTGAGCCAATCTTTTGTCCTTAGCATCTTGAAGGGGTTCCACATCCTCTAGTCCATGCCACTCCATTGTTGAACTTATCTGAAACATACTAGGTAAAAGTGTTAGTCCAACAAGAGATATGTTGACATTAATTACCAAAACCACCCAGGGAGCACTTGTGCTTTCAATCTCCCCCTTTTTGGTAATTGATGACAACATGCATCAAAGCCTTAGATAAAGATATAGAGAATAGCAAGTAAAGCTTTGGAAAGACATGTAACATGCATAGGCTCCCCCTACATGTATGCAATCATGTGAATATTGAATATAGGAGCATGTGAGTGCATAAGCATGACATAGTAAGCAATGTGTTACATATCTTGGCTATATGCATCAGAGCAAATGATATGAATATGAGAAATGTACCTTCATGCTCATGAGTCCTTCTTGCAAACAGTATGCACATCAGCAAGAATTTCTCATTCACATGACTGAGATGCATATACTTACCTTGTGGTCTTGAGTTGGCTTAGGATGGGATGAACCTGCGCAAACAAGGTTAAATAACACAGATGCATCTACTAACCAGAGCAAACAAGAGAAACCACAAGAGAACCAAGACTGGGATGACATGTAGAGTGAGTACTAAGTACCACATTGGATATAGACATGTCCCCAAAGGTAAAGATATGCAACAAAATCAGAGATTTCCTTCCCTTAGATGTCTTGCTCCCCCTGAATCTGCATGGGATATTGGGAGAAGATAGGGAACAGAGAATCAGAGCAATAGAAAATAAACAACAGAGCTTGAGCTAAAGCAAGCAAACAAACATGTCTTTCCCCTCTTAAAGACATGTGACATCTCTCCTCTTGAACACCAAGCATCTGGGGTATTTGATGATATTACTTTCTCCCCCTGAGTATTCTCTATTTCTCCCCCTATAGGAAAGATTAAGCTTTGATGTGATCTCTCTCTCTCCCCCTTTGACATCAATTTCCAAGAAGGGATCTTCTGGACAGGTGATACAAATGGGTCGGTCCTTGAGTCACAGAGCAAAGCAGCATGTCTAATATGATGCTGGTAGAGGACAAGAATCATTAAGTGGACCTGGAGCAAATAGAAATCAGGAATAAGTGGCAAGTTGGTTGTCTTCTGGTGGAATCGGTGACTCCGAGTTGTGTGCTTCGGTTGCACCGAAAGGTTTCGGTTGAGCCGAAGAAAACAAACCAGTGGGATCAAGACCATCAGAGTGAAACTACTTGTCACCTCAGCTCACTAGACAAGTAAGATCTCACAAGGATTTGCAAGGAATTAACTGAAAGATTTGCAACGAATTGGATGCAGAAAATGCAGAACAGAAAGAAAAGAAAAGAAACTAAAAGATCTAGATGATGTTTTTTTTGAAAAGGGGAAACAAATATGCAAGAGACAAATGCAATAACACAGAAAAGAACACAAAAGAACTTCATCTAGAGTTGGGCGGTGACAAAGTCACCTATGTTAGAGTATATTGACTTAGGAGTCAAGTGAGAACACTTGATCATAGGTCATACTCATCGTTTAAGCTCAAAATGGGGTTTCCATTTTTCGTTTAAGAATCTTTATGTATTCACATCTTGTCGAGTTTCTTTGACTCATGACTTGGAGTAAAGCTTCTCTAAGATGGAGTAACATACCTTGGGGGTGGTGGTGTTGATCTTGCTCATGTAGTTGAACTTGTGTGGGTTGCTCAAGGTTGACGTAGTTCATCAAGAGTTGGGAGCACCACTTGGAGTTTGAGTTCATATACCTACATGGATTAGCTTTGCAAGGAAGAGCACTTGTGTATCCAAAATGACAATCATGAGACTCAACATAGAATTTGTCAAAGGATATGTTTGAATGGTTTCGTGTTTCCTTGTCTTCAACCACCATTGTGTAGAGACTTGGTGATGTAGAGATTGCTCAAGATGTGAGTGAGTTGCAACCTCATAGATTTATATTCAACCAAGTACCTACACGGGTTAGATAACATGCAAGGTACAAATGTATCCAAGACATATGAAAGACACCATAAGAGAAATATCGAGGATTAGTTAAATGCTCATGCCATGCATGTATCAAGTGGAGTTCCTACTCCAAGTTTGAAGCATCGATGATGTTCAATTCACCTCTCAACCTGCAAAACACTTTCTCATCAAGTGGTTTAGTGAATATATCCGCTAATTGCTTATTGGTGTGAACATGCTTAATGTCAATGTCCCCTTTTGCAACATGATCTCGAATGAAATGATGACGAGCTTCGATATGCTTAGTTCGAGAGTGTTGCACTGGATTGTGATCAATCTTAATAGCACTTTCATTGTCACAAAGCAATGGAACATGTTTCACATATATCCCATAATCTTTAAGAGTTTGGGCCATCCAAAGTAATTGAGCACAACATGAATGCCGGGGTTTCCTGGGCTCCCCGAGCACCTATGGGGACGGAGCCCCTTCTCGGTTCGGCGGGGGGCGGAGGCCGCGCGAAGAGTGGATCGAGGCGAGGCACGCAGGGGGTTTTTACCCAGCTTCGGAGCTCTCCGGAGAGATAACACTCCTACTGCTGCTTTGTGGATTGTATTGAGTTCTTGCTCGGGAGTGCTGAGTGCTACAGTACACCCAAGCAGCTAACGAGACCGAGCGTTCCTCTGAGGGTCGATCCCCCCCTACGTTGTGCATGGGCCTCCTTTTATATGTTCAAGGGGTCTCCAACAGGTGGCAACGTAGGTAAGGGCAAAAGTGTAAATATGCTGCGGTAGGTACAACTACCTACACAGTGTATCATACCTAACCCTGACGGCAGGGGACAAAGGCATTAAATGCCCGTCTACGTCACCCAGACGGTGCAGAAAAGGGACCGTCAGAGGCGCCATCGCTCGCCACGATGGCGATCCTATCCGCTCTGCATGCCACAGTGTACCCCTGGCTGCACAGCCTCCCGCCATGTACGCTGGGAAGGGTCCCGGAGCGACATGTAGGTGGGTGAGCTGGAGCGCGGGTACAGAGTGGCTGCCTGCCATGGCAAGTGCTTTGCCGCGGCCGTTGCCTTGCCGTGCCTGGGAACTTGTCGCTCGCCGGGTCCTGCCGGGACGCGTGGCGTACTGCGGCAGGTTCTTTGAGATGCTCTGGTTGGCCTTCCCGGCAAGCTCCTCTTGCCGGGGTCTTGTGCCTTGAGTGGCCTTCCCGGCAAGCTCCTCTTGCCGGGGACTTGTCTCCTTGGCTTAAATACTTTGCTCTTGGATGGCTTCAAAGGATCCATGGAGGACCTTGGCGGTCACCTGGCGGGCCTTGCCGCGGGGTGCTGCGACTGCCCGTGCACAAGTTCGGGATAGTAGAGTACCCCTACTTTAGTACACCGACAGGAGCCCCTGGGCCTGGGCCACACACGGTGCCGAGCGCTGTTGGGCCAGGCCCAGAACAGGGCACGTGCACGCATGGCCTGGGTCACGTCGCACCTTGCTCCGCATCCACCACGCCCTCCCCGAACGGTACGCGTCGATTGCGGCGTCGTGGGAGAGGTCGTGGGTGGTTCCTTAACTCGGAAAGGCGAAACGTCCGCCCCCATCCCTCCTTATAAGCAGAGGGAACAGGGGCAGTTCGCCCATCTGCCCGTTGCTGTTCCTTCCTCGAGAATCTCCGCCACTCCCCTTCTTCCCAAAGCCGAAGGAGAGCGGAGCCCCGTCCCCATCGCCACCAGCACCACCAACACCGCCGTCCTCCTTCGCCATTCCCGCCATGGCTCCGAAGGCCGAGAAGGCGAAGTCGGCTGAGGCGCAGCGGCTCGCGGCGCTGCAAAAGGAGCGGGCAATCTTCCCTCCGAGGCTCGAGGCAACAGAGCTGAAGGAAGACTTCTATCTCTTCTGTTCGACGGAAACACGAGCGCATCCGCGCACGAGGGTACTCCCAGCCACTGCTTGTTATCCTGACCATGGTAGTGTTCGCACATCTCTGCGAAAACTTTGTCGGGATCCATCCAAACGTAGCTCTTTTCCGCCATTTCTTTTCGCCTCGAGTTGAGAAAGGAGAGCCTTTATCCGGCGGAATCGCCTGGATCTCGAAGGCCGGCAAGAAAGACACTTATCTGGAAGGAGAGTTCCATAGCAAGTGGGAGGAGTGGAGGGCAGACTGGTGTCTGATTGTCGAGGAAAACCCTCAGCCGTTTACTGCTCTGCGCGAAACCCCAATAGTGCACGGCAGCGATTGGAGTAGCTTGGTCCCGGAAGACGACAGACTGGGGATTGCCGTCACCCGGATCGTACGCATCAGGCTTGCCGGGCTTACTGTAGGAGCGGTCGGCGCAGATTTCCTCCGCAGCCGCATTGCCCCCTGCAGGAGAGGAGGAGACCCGCCTGGGAGTTCCAGAATGCGGCGGATATCATGAGGTTGCGGCCGGGCCTCAATTTTAACTTCACTGTCATGGAGCTCATCGCGACGCTCCAGGAGTTGTTCAAGCACGATCCGCAGCATCCCGAAGTGTTCAGGTTGCCGAGGGGTGTCGTTCCGCTGTGCAACAACTCCGCGCTCGACCGCATCCGTGCAATAATGCCGTTGTGCGACTCGCACGGAATTGATCCAGCCTGGATAGAGCCTGCGGATGATGTCGTTCGGGCGTTCTTCGACAACTTGATAGAAATGCCGGTCGACCCTGACGAGAAAAAGGGCCTCACCCGGGACACCACCGACGACGAGCTCAAGCGTATCGCCACCAGGATGGAAGAGGCGGCGGCAGCCGCCGCGGCAGGTGAGTTTGGGTTCACCGCGGAGGAAGCAGCGGCAGCAGAGGCGGCAAGCCTTGCCGACCGAGAGGAACTTGCTGGCGAGAGGAGGTCCGCCGAGCACGACGGCGAGAGGAGGTCCGCCGAGCACGACGTCGGGCCGAGCGGGCCCGCCGAGGACACGAGCGGCTCGTTGGAGATCGGCTCCTCTTCCTCCTCGTCTTCGGACAGCCTGCCGCAAGTAGAGCCCCCGGCTCCGCAAGCAGAGCCCCTGGCTCCGCCAAGAAAGCATCTTCATAAGGCCGGGGACGTAGCGGAGCAGCGGGCGAGTCAACCCCCGCCGCGCCGCACGACACGCTCCACCGTGGCAAGTTCTGTTGCCGCGGGAACACCTCGGGCTGTAGCGGCAACTGGGGCGGGATCCTCTCGGCCTGCTGCCCTAGCTCCCGCCAAGCGGCCAAGAGATCCCACTCTCCCGCCTCCTCGCGCCGGAGGTGGGCCAGGCTTTGACTTCTCCGCGCTCAGCTCCGACGAGGAAGAAAGAGAGTAAGATCCTTGTTGTATTTGCATGTCTTCAATACTTGCTGTCTTGTATTGTATCTCATTTGCCTTACTCTGAACTCATTCCTTTTTAGGACGCTGGTCCAGAGAATGGCAAAGAGGGCCAAGGTCCCGGTGATTGTTATCGAGGATGACCCCACCGTGGGAGCAGGGGGTGCGCCCGAGATAAACTTGCCGGACCCGATGGCTGTTCTTCAGAGCAGCCCCCAGCGCAGCCCCCGGCGTAAGTATATGGTTCACTTCCAGCTGTTAGGCGCGCATGGATACTCTTTGCTTGCTGATATCTGACCGTTGGCTTATGTAGGAGCAGAGCAGCTCCACCAGGAGCGCCCGGAGTCCACCCCTGACGTGCCACCTGCTTCGACTATGCCACCAAGGGAGAATTCTCTGGTGAGGGAGAGCTCCCCGGCAAGGGAGAAGTCCCCGACGAGGGAGAGTTCCCCGGCGAGGGAGAAGTCTCCGGCAAGGGACGGTACCAGCGAACCCCCGGCAGCGGAGATCCCCACCACCGAGCCTGGTACAGGTACTCCTTGCTTCTAAACCTCCCTTGGGTTCTTCTTTTTGGGTATTTGCTTAACTTTTCTTGTTTTTCCGGCCGTCAGATCCATCCACTGTGGAGCCGATGGAGACTGAAGTCGTTATTGATGACGCCACTGCCACCGAGTAGACGGCCGGCGCCGATGATCCCGCCGGCGAAGAGGCCGCCAAGGCTGCTGCCGCAGCAGCTGACGGGGGGTCCGGCGATCGTACTGACGACCCTGGGGCCGCAGGAGCGACAGGCACTACACCGACCACTGATCCTTATGCCGCTGCCGCAGTGCCAGGCTCCGAGGAACCCCAGCCGGGCATGTACTTGAAGGCTGGCGCTGGTATCTTCATCAACCTCCCCTGGGTGTCAACGTCTAGGGCGCCAGTCGAAGGAGAAAGCTTCGACGTGGAGGTGCTCGCCTCCGCTGGGCTGACGTTGGTCGACGCACCAAGCAGCAGCAACAACGAGCCCGAGGAGGAGCGGCTGCTGCGGAAGCTGGTGTCGCTCTATCGCGCTCGCCAGGCCAAGCTGGAGTCCCGCGAAGCGCTTGTCGCGAAGGCGGGGGTGGACGTGGAGAAGCGCGCGGAGGAGCTCCGAGGCCTCAACCAGGCAGCTCTCCAGTCGCTGGCGGCGGAGCGGGTGCACCCCGATGAGGCGCAGAAGGCTTTCATCCTCGAGAAGGCAGAGGTTGCAGAGCAACAGCGGCTTGCCGCCGGGGAGTTATCCGCGCGGGACGGCGAGTTGGTGCAGCTGAAGGCCAGCCTGGACAGCCACGAAGAGAAGCTTGCGGCGTGCGAGCAAGCACTCGGCGGAGCCCTCAAGGAAGCAAAGGACGCTGCCACAGCTGCCGAGGCCGCCAAGAAGGAGCTGGAGGCGAAAGTGGCGCAGCTGGAGAGTGATCTCAAGGCGAGCGGTGAAGCGCTTGCCGCGCTCAAGCATGAGTGCGAGAAGGACACCTACACCTTTGGCGATCTGCAGGGCCGTCTTGCTGAGAAAATCAAGGAGCTTGACGCCGCCAAGGACTCCAACGCCGATCTTGAGCTAAAGCTGGCTGCTCTGACCAAGATGCTGGACGGCGCCAGGGAGCAGGAGGCAGCCTTGAAGAAGGAGATCGAGGCCGACCAGGCGTTGCTGGAGAGCTTCGCTACCACCCAGAATACCTTCAGAGAGACTGTGGAGCAGTGGACGGAGGGTCTCGTGAATGCTGCCGCAAACATCGACAAGGAGTTAACGCTACTGGGGGTGGAGGGTCTCGGGTATTCCTCTGACGAGAGCCTCCCATCTAGCGCCAAGCTCACCTTGTTCTTTAGAGGTGTGGCGACGGCCCTCCAGCAACTCCAGGAGAGGATCCCAAAGCAGCTGGCCGACGAGTCACGCGAGATCTGCGCGGGAGCTCTCAAAAAGGTGCTGATGAAGGTGGCCTTCCGCAACCCGGGCCTCCGCCTTGCTAACGTCCTCAGGTACCTGCCGCCTGAAGCCGATCTGGAGGAGCTTGAGACCCTCGTCGCACCCATTGTGGACAAGGTGAGCGGGATCAAGAGGGTTGAGGGCAACCGCGCAGATTAGGCCGCCTATTTTCTTCTTTTCTCGCCGCCGCTGGTTATGTTATTAAAACAGTTTATTAGAGTCGCGACAAGCTATCTTGTAATATAACTTTGTTTCATGTCACGATTGCAATGTTATTCCCTTTACTCGATTCCTTCCTTTGTATGTTTTTGCCCTACGCTTTTAGGGAACCTGCCGGCGTAGGCACCTTTGCCGCGAGGGCTGAGTGCGGGACGTTAGCAGCCTGCTGGCGGTGCCGTTTACCGACAAGAAACCTTGTCGCGACTAGTCGCAGCTCGCTTAAGTTGCTGAGTGAGCTCGAAACAAAGTAAGGGCGTGACTCTAGTCGCGGCACACTTAAGTTGTTGAGCGAACTCGAAGCAAAGTAAGGGCGCAACTAGCCACGAGCTGGTTCCTTCGCGCACAGGTTTTCCATACAAAGCATGGCCGTTCAAGGAAAATACCTTGAAGTTAAAAAAAATCTGATTGCTCAAACTTTGGCACTTAGCTTTTTTTGTCGTTCGCTCCCCGGCAAGGCGGAATTTTTCCTGAACGGCGCTGGGTCCATACAATTATCTTCCCTTCCCCCCCGGCTAACTTGTGGGTGAAGGATCCTTCCTTTCCTTGAGAAGAAGAAAAGAGAAAACAATAGTATGGAGCCTTATGGCTCGTTATTGCTTACCGAGGGAGGCTCGCTGCACAAAGTGTCAGATAATTTATGCAGAAAGGCATGAAATTGACAGGGTGTGCGGAGCATGCGAGTTTTATTCATGGAGAGAGTCTGCGCCTGGCTTTGTACAAAGTATTACATGCAACAGCGGCAAGACTTGTACAAAATGGTGGTTGCCGAACAGGGTCCGACAACCGCGCCTTACGGGTAAAACTTACGAAGATGCTCGATGTTCCAGGAGTTGCTCACCGGAAAGCCATCCTCGGTCTCAAGGCGGATAGCGCCAGGCCAAGTGACTCGTTTCACCCGGTAAGGGCCTTCCCACTTCGGTGTCAACTTGTTGGAATTCTTGGCGGAATGAACGCGCCGAAGAACAAGGTCGCCGTCCTCGAGACTTCTGGCTTTAACTTTGCGTCTATGGTAGCGGCGCAAAGCTTGTTGGTATCGAGTAGCTTGTACAGCAGCCTGAAGACAGTCTTCCTCAAGGAGCAGCTCGTCATCTCGTCGCAGCTGCTCTTGCTCAAGCTCATCATAAGCGAGCACTCGAGGTGACCCGTATACGAGTTCCGTGGGGGTAACTGCCTCTGCTCCATAGACTAGAGCGAAAGGTGTCTGGCCAGTGGCTCGATTTGGCGTCGTCCTGATCGACCAAAGAACCATCGGCAGCTCCTCAATCCAGTTTCTTCCGCACTTGTGCAGCCTGTCGAAAGTCCGGGTCTTGAGTCCACGCAGCACTTCAGCATTTGCCCTTTCCGCTTGACCGTTGCTCCTGGGGTGAGCAACAGAAGCGAAGCAGACCTCGGCGCCAAGGTCCTGGACGTACTGCATGAAGGTGCGACTCGTGAATTGTGTACCGTTATCGGTGATGACCCTGTTAGGGATTCCAAAGCGGCAAACAATCGACCTGAAGAACTTGACTGCTGACTGTGCTGTCACCTTCCTCACTGGTTCCACTTCTGGCCACTTTGTGAACTTGTCGATTGCGACGTACAAGTACTCAAAGCCCCCGACTGCTCGGGGGAAAGGGCCGAGGATGTCGAGCCCCCAGACCGGAAATGGCCAGGATAAAGGGATCGTCTGGAGAGCTTGAGCTGGCTGGTGTATCTGCTTGGAATGGAACTGGCACGCTTCACACTTGGTTACTTGTGCAGTTGCATCCTGGAGGGCTGTCGGCCAAA
Source organism: Aegilops umbellulata (assembly GCA_032464435.1). Taxonomy (NCBI): domain Eukaryota; kingdom Viridiplantae; phylum Streptophyta; class Magnoliopsida; order Poales; family Poaceae; genus Aegilops; species Aegilops umbellulata. The sequence continues at coordinate 274,067,385 of CP136055.1, forward strand.
AGAAGCCCTGCCGGAATGCTGTGCCGGCAAGCGCTCTTGCGCCAATGTGGTGACCACAAATGCCTCCATGCACCTCTGCCAACAACTTCTGTCCATCTTCCCGGGGAATACACTTCAATTTCACTCCGTTGAGTCTTCTTCTGTACAGTGCGCTGTCATGGTACATACTAGACTGCCGGGCTACTCTTTCCGCTTCTTCTGGCTCTTCGGGAAGTTCTCCTGACTGGAGGAAACGGACGATCTGCTGTGCCCATGCTGGAGCCTGCGGCTCGACAACAAGGACTAAAGGCATATCTGCTGCTGCGGGAACATCCGCTTCTACGGCGAGAACCCGCGGTTCAGCCGGAGCTTGATGATCCCCGGCAAGTTTGCCGGAGCGAAACTTGTCGGGAGCGTCTGCTTCAATGAAACAAACCTTGGGGCTTGTCGGAGCAGACTGCTCCTCAGCACTCTTGGCGTTGATCTTGGGGACCTTCTTGGCGGCGGCTTCGGGAAGCTCAGCCGGAAGATAGTCACCAGAAATCAACTTCCTCTTCTTGCTCTGTCCAGTTGGTGGCGTCACGGATGGTTGAGTCAGCTTGAGCACAAAGATTCCTGGTTCCACAGGTAACTTACATGCCGCGCACTTTGACAGGCCGTCAGCGATGTCGTTCTGAGCTCTAGGAACATGTTCCATCTGTAGGCCAACAAAGCGCTCTTCCAGCTTCCTCACTTCATCAATGTAAGCTTCCATCAACGGACTCTGATAATCCTTGTTTACTTGTCGGACGACAAGCTGCGAGTCACCCCTGACAATGAGCTGCTTGATCCCAAGGTCTGCCGCGATCCTGAGACCGGCGAGCAATCCTTCATACTCTGCAGTATTGTTTGTTGCTTGCTCCTTGGGAAAGTGCATCTGGACCACGTACTTGAGGTTCTCTCCGGTGGGTGCGACAAGCAGCACGCCAGCACCGGCGCCTTGCAGCGAGAACGCACCATCAAAGTACATCAGCCACTCTTTGTTCGCTTCCTTGACGGGGATGCTCGTCTCTGGGATTTCTTCGTCAGGTGTTGGCGTCCACTCTGCTATGAATTCTGCCAATGCTCTGCTTTGGATAGTTGAAGTGCTCTCAAACTTGAGGCCAAAGCTTGACAGTTCCAAAGCCCACTCAACAATCCTGCCTGTTGCTTCTGGATTCTGCAGTATCCTCTTCAGCGGAAAGCGAGTGACAACTGTGATCTCATGCGCTTGGAAGTAATGGCGCAGCTTTCTCGAGGCCATAAGAAGACCGAAAAGCAACTTCTGCACACCAGAGTACCTTGACCTAGCCCCCTGCAGAAGGGAACTGACAAAGTAGACTGGGCGCTGCACCATTTTCTTCTTCTGTATCCCTTCGCACATCTGCGCAGATCCATCTTCGTCGGGACCAGAGCTCGTCGGGGAAGCCCTTTGCTTGTCGCTAGACATGCTTGCCGCGGTTGCTGGCTCATCATCTGCCTCTCTCTCCGCTACTAACGCAGCACTAACCACTTGATTGGTTGCCGCCAAGTATAGCAACAACTTCTCTTGTGGTTTAGGCGCGACAAGTATTGGAGTGGAGGACAGGTACCTCTTCAAGTCCTGCAGCGCAGCCTCCGCTTCCGGAGTCCATTTCATTGGACCTACCTTTTTCAAGATTTTGAAAAACGGCAGGGCGCGCTCAGCAGACTTAGAGATAAACCTGCTGAGAGCCGCCACGCAGCCGGCAAGTTTTCGTACATCCTTGACGCGCTTCGGTGCTTCGATCTGCTCAATGGACTTGATCTTGTCGGGATTGGCTTCAATTCCCCGCTGAGACACAAAGAACCCGAGAAGCTTGCCAGAAGGGACTCCAAACACGCACTTCTCGGGGTTGAGCTTGAGGCTAATCTTGCGCAGATTTGCAAAAGTTTCTTCTAGATCTTGAATCAGAGTTGACTTGTCCCTGCTCTTGACCACTATATCGTCCATGTAGGCTTCCACATTTCTGTGTATTTGCGGCTCAAAAGCAGTATGGACGACCCTTGCAAATGTTGAACCAGCATTCTTCAAACCGAAAGGCATTCGTACAAAACAGTACGTGCCACATGGAGTGATGAACGCGGTTTTCTCCTCATCCTCTTCTGCCATGAAGATCTGATGGTATCCTGAGTATGCGTCAAGAAAGGAAAGCAAGTCGCATCTGGCTGTGGAGTCGACAATCTGGTCAATGCGCGGCAAGGGAAATGGGTCTTTGGGACAAGCTTTGTTGACATCGGTGAAGTCGATGCAAAGTCTCCATTTCCCGTTCGCCTTGCGCACGACTACAGGATTGGCCAACCACGTACGATGGAGCACTCCTCTGACGAGGCTTGCTGCTTCCAACTTCTTGATCTCTTCGGTGATGGACTCTTGGCACTCCACCGCTTGTTTCTTGACTCTCTGCTTGACGGGCCGCGCGTGAGGACAGACGGCGAGGTGGTGCTCGATTACTTTCCTGGGAACGTCGGGGATGTCAGACGGTTGCCACACAAACACATTGACATTCGCCCGCAGGAAAGCAACGAGCGCGCTTTCCTATTTAGGGTCGAGAGTGGCACTGATGGTGAAGGTACCACCAGTGCCGTCCTCCTTGGCGGACACCTTCTTGGTTGCTGGCAGAGCTGCCATTGTCTTCTTACACTTGCCGGTCCCCCCCGGCCGTTGCGTTTTGTACCAGATACTCCAGCACCTCCTTGGGCCTTCTCCTTGTTGCGTCGCTCGTACTCGGCCTTTTGCAACTCAACGAGCTGTTCGACCTTCTTGCAGCTCTGGAGGTCATGGCCTTTGGTGCGGTGAATCTTGCAGTACTGCTTGTTGGTGCCATCCTGCTTGTCGGCGGCCGCCACAGCCTGGCAGTTGGCGCATGCGGCAACCTCCTTGCCGGAGCCACCAGTCTTGGCTGTCTTGGCGCCACCTTCGTTGCCGGATTGCTCGACAACTAGCACATCTTTGCCTTTCCTCTGCCTGTTGTCCCGCCGCCGGTTTTTGCTTGCCGGGGCGGCATCATCGCTGTCAGATCCTCCGGTTCCTACGTTCTCTCCGGGGAGTTTCCTTCTTTCCTCAGCACGTGCACATCTGTCGGCCAGGGCATACAGCTCGCTGACGTCTCTGATCTTGCACATCGCCATCTCCTCCCGCATCCTGCGGTTGCGCACTTTCTGATGGAACGCACTGATGACCGTGGTAGGGTGGATGTATGGGATGTTGCATTGCACTTGGCTGAATCTCTGGATGTACTTACGTAGAGGCTCCCCTTCCTTCTGGGCAAGCAGGTGAAGATCACTCTCCTGGCCATGGGGTTTGTGGCCGCCTGTAAAGGCGCCGACAAACTGATGGCATAGGTCCGCCCAGGAAGATATGGAGTTTTCCGGCAAGTGCATGGGCCAGGACCTGACGTTGGGCTTGAGCACCAGAGGGAAGTAATTGGCGAGGATCTTGTCGTCCCGCCCCCCGGCAGCCTGCACCGCAATGGTGTAGATGCTGAGGAACTCCGACGGATGCAGCCTACCTTCGAACTTCTCTGGTACGTCTGGCTTGAAATTCTTCGTGCTGGGCCACTGGACTTGCCGCAGCTCACGAGTAAACGCAGGGCAACCTACCGCGTACGGCAGGTCGCCTGGTTCCCCTGGCGCTTGCATGTCGACAGCTGGGCCAGTGCGTAGGTCTGATTGACGTTGCGTTTCTCTCCGGCGCTCGATGCGGGTGCGAGCGTCTTCTTGCTGCCGTTCGTGAAGAACGTGGCGCTGATCGCGACGAGTTCGTGGATCTGAGGAAGCAGTGGAGTCGCTGTCGTGGCGGACCCGGCGAGTCGGCGATCTTGGCCTTTGGGGAGGAGAGTGCACGATGGTTGCACCCACACTGGTTTTGTCGCCATTGGCTCGCACTTGGCTGGCCTACCGCGGCTGCGATGTGGTCGCTGGCCGCGGAGTGTCGCCGTTGGCGAAACCGATGAGACTCTGAATGGTGGCCCTCCAGTCGTCGATCTTGTCTGGCACTGGAGGGAAGTCTAGGAGCAGTTGAGCTCGCGCTAGAGCTTCTGCTGGGGTGGCGGGTAGCGGTGGCGAACGGTGCGAGGAGCGGGATATGCTCGGACTCCCAGCGATGTTGGAAGGAGCAGTATTCCGTCCAGGCAACCGTGCCTCGCTCGCGCCAGCACGTCGGCGTGCATGTTGGCCTTGAGCGTCCCGGGATCCGCTAGCTCGATTTGGGTCCAGCGAGCGTATGGTACCGTGAGTACCACGACGCTGTCGGTCCTGCGCCTCTTGAGATGGGCGCGGTGCGTCTACAGATGCCCGGTCGTCGTGGGAGCCGACTACGCCGCCAGCGGGCAGCGCGGTCTTGTCCTTGGACTTGTTGGCACCATGGGCTCCCTCGTCGGCGCCCGTTCCACCGCCGGCGTTCTCCCCGCCGGCCGTTTGCTGCGGCGGCGGTGGATTCGACGCGGACGGCGCAGCCGCCTCCGAAGTCTTCTTCTTCGGTGGCATGTCGATGAAGTCGATGAAGATTCAGCTCGCGTGAACGCCGGATCAGGTTCCCACAACCTCGACGCCCCCTACCTGGCGCGCCAGAGATGCCGGGGTTTCCTGGGTTCCTCGAGCACCTATGGGGACGGAGCCCCTTCTTGGTTCGGCGGGGGGTGGAGGCCGCGCGAAGAGCGGATCGAGGCGAGGCACACGGGGTTTTTTTACCCAGCTTCGGAGCTCTCCGGAGAGATGAGACTCCTACTGCTGCTTTGTGGATTGTATTGAGTTCTTGCTCGGGAGCGCTGAGTGCTACAGTACACCCAAGCAGCTAACGAGACCGAGCGTTCCTCTGAGGGTCGATCCCCCCCCTACGTTGTGCATGGGCCTCCTTTTATATGTTCAAGGGGTCTCCAACAGGTGGCAACGTAGGTAAGGGCAAAAGTGTAAATATGCTGCGGTAGGTACAGCTACCTACACAGTGTATCATACCTAACCCTGACGGCAGGGGACAAAGGCATTAAATGCCCGTCTACGTCGCCCAGACGGTGCAGAAAAGGGACCGTCAGGGGCGCCATCGCTCGCCACGATGGCGATCCTGTCAGCTCTGCATGCCACAGTGTACCCCTGGCTGCACAGCCTCCCGCCACGTACGCTGGGAAGGGTCCCGGAGCGACACGTAGGTGGGTGAGCTGGAGCGCGGGTACAGAGTGGCTGCCTGCCGCGGCAAGTGCTTTGCCACAGCCGTTGCCTTGCCGCGCCCGGGAACTTGTCGCTCGCCGGGTCCTGCCGGGACACATGGCGTGCTACGGCAGGTTCTTTGAGATGCTCTAGTTGGCCTTCCCGGCAAGCTCCTCTTGCCGGGGTCTTGTGCCTTGAGTGGCCTTCCCGGCAAGCTCCTCTTGCCGGGGACTTGTCTCCTTGGCTTAAATACTTTGCTCTTGGATGGCTTCAAAGGATCCATGGAGGACCTTGGCGGTCACCCGGCGGGCCTTGCCGCGGGGTGCTGCGACTGCCCGTGCACAAGTTCAGGATACTAGAGTACCCCTACTTTAGTACACCGACAATGAACCAGCGGCAATGTATTTCGCTTCGGCGGTGGATAAGGATACCGAGTTTTGTTTCTTGGAAGACCAAGATACAAGATATCTACCAAGGAATTGACAAGTACCCGAAGTGGACTTTCTATCAACCTTGTCTCCGGCATAGTCCGAATCGGAGTAGCCGACAAGATCAAAAGAGGACCTCCTAGGAAACCAAATGCCAAAATTTGGTGTATGGATTAGGTATCTCACTATCCTTTTCACAGCCTTAAGATGACATTCTTTAGGAGCAGCTTGATATCGTGCACACATGCACACACTTAGCATAATATCAGGATGAGAGGCACATAGATATAACAATGAACTAATCATAGAGCAATAAACTTTTTGATCAACTGGTTCACCATCTTTGGTCAAATCAAGATGTCCACTAGTAGGCATGGGTGTAGTCATACCTTTGCATTCTTGCATATTGAACTTCTTGAATAAGTCTTTGGTGTACTTTGTTTGAGAGACAAAGGTACCTTCCTTAGTTTGCTTGATTTGCAAACCGAGAAATAATTTGAGTTCACTCATCATAGACATCTCAAACTTCTCCGACATTAGCTTGTCAAACTTCTCACTAAATTGAGGGTTAGTTGAACCAAATATGATATCATCAACATAAATTTGGCACACAAATAGTTCTCCATTAACCCTCAGTAGAGTCAATTTTACCAATTTCAAAGCCTTTTTCAATAAGGAACTTGTTCAAGCATTTATACCATGCTCTAGGAGCTTGTTTAAGACCGTAAAGAGCTTTGTGAAGTTTGTAAACATGATTAGGTTTCTTAGGATTGAAAAATCTGGGAGGTTGCTTAACATAAACTTCCACCTCAATTTTGCCATTTAGAAAAGCACTTTTAATGTCCATTTGGTACAAGGTGATATCATGGTGATTATCATAGGCAAGTAAGATGCGAATGGACTCAAGCCTAGCAACGGGAGCATAAGTCTCACAATAGTCCATACCTTCAACTTGTGTGTAGCCTTGGGCGACGAGACGTGCTTTGTTGTGAACCACTTGTCCATCTTCATCTTGTTTGTTGCGAAACACCCATTTGGTAACAATGATATTGTGGTTGTTGTCGGGCTTCTTGACCAATGTACACACTTGATTTCTCTCAAAGTTGTGTAGCTCTTCATGCATGGCGTTTATCCATCCGGATCCTCCAATGCTTCTTCAACCTTCATAGGTTCAATGCTAGAGATGAATGAGTAATGTTCACAAAAGTTAGCTAAACGAGTTTTAGAGCGAGTGATTCTCCCGGTTTGGATATCATTGTAGATTTGCTCAACAAGATGATCTTTGGCAATTCTTGCTCGAACTTTTGAAAGCTTTTGCTTGGGTCGGGGTGGAACATCCTCTTCATCTTGTTCTTGGCCTTCTTCATTGTTGACGTTGTTGTTCTCTTGTCGTGGTGGAGAAGGAGGTTGTTGATGTTCATCTTGGTGTACTTCCTCGTTTTCTTCATCTTGGCGTGTCCCACTTGTGGATGCTTCCGTATCAACTCTTGGTTCACCTTGTCGTGAGGTAGAAGCTTCCACTTGGACGGACGAGGTACTCTCCTTCATTTCCGTTGGACGAATCTTGCCGATGGACAAGTCTTGAATTGCTTCCGAAGGGTCTTTGTCTCCTACATCAATTGGCAGTTGCTCTACTTGTGAGATGTTAGATTCATCAAACTTCACATCTACCGCCTCTTCAACCTTTCGGGTGAAATTGTTGTAGACACGGTAAGTGTGAGAGTTTGAGCCATAACCAAGTAGGAAACCTTCAAGAGACTTAGGAGCAAATTTAGAACGACGATGCTTATCAAGAATGTAGCACTTTGAGCCGAATACTCGAAAGTATCCAACTTGGGGTTTGTTACCGGTGAGGAGCTCGTATGCCGTCTTGCTGAGTAGCTTGTGAAGATACAAGCGATTTGTTGCATGACAAGCTGTCTCAACTGCTTTCGCCCAAAAGTGCTTTGGCATCTTGTACTCATCAAGCATCGTTCTTGCCATCTTGATAAGAGTCCGGTTCTTCCTCTCAACAACTCCATTTTGTTGAGGTGTGTATGTTGCCGAGAACTCGTGTGAAATCCCTTCTTCGTCAAGAAAGGTGTCCACATTTGCGTTCTTGAACTCCGTCCCGTTGTCGTTTCGAACCTTCTTGATCTTCACGTCAAACTGATTTTGGGCCTTCCTAGCGAAGTTTTTGAAGATCTTTTGGACCTGCGATTTGTCATCAAGAAAGAACACCCACGTAAATCTTGAAAAATCATCAACTATGACTAGACCAAATGAGTTACCACCGAGACTCTTGTATGCATTTGGACCAAAGAGATCCATGTGAAGTAGCTCGAGTGGTCTTCTTGTGGTCATGATGTTCTTCGCGCGGTGGCTTCCTCCAACTTGTTTCCCTGCTTGACAAGCGCTACAAAGTCTATCCTTGTCAAATACGGCATCTTTTATTCCAAGGATATGATCACCTTTAATAAGCTTCTCAAGATTTCGCATTCCAACATGACCTAGTCTTCTATGCCACAACCAACCTTTAGAAGATTTAGCAATTAAGCAAGTTTTCGGTTTAGCCCTTTTAGTGAAGTCAACAATGTAAAGATCTCCTCTACGTATACCGGTAAAGACCATTTTCTGATTGTCTCTATGAAACACTTGGCAATCTACTTTAGTGAATAAGACAATGAAACCAAAATCTGCAAGTCTAGAAACTGAAAGTAAATTGTATCCAAGGGATTCAACGAGCATGACATTTTGTATGGAGCTATCATGTGAGATGGCCACCTTACCAAGGCCAACCACCTTACCCTTTGAATTATCACCAAAAGTGACATATTTTCAGCAAGCTCATTGAACATATCTTCATCTCCGGTCATATGATCAGTACATCCACTATCAAGGACCCATTCCTTTCCTCCAGCCATGTAGCCGCGAAGATTTGCCATAAGACCAAAATGCCTCATTGCATCCTCAAGATCATGGTCACTATCATCATCTTCATCATAGTATCCATGTTCAACATCATCTTGTGATTGATCAATTCCTAGAGAGGGTAATTCATTAGATAAATGATCATCACAATGGTTACCTTTATGAATTCTAATAGCTTCGGATATGATATAGCTAATGATTCCAATGTTTCCTTTAGCGCGCATGAGATTGGTAAGCTTAAATAGACAATCACCAAGATTAGGATCACTAGAATTCATCTTACTCAACGCAATTGACTTATGGAGAATTTCATCTAGGTGTTTCAAGGAATAACTTGGAAATCGTTCCTCAAGAATTTTCCATATAGTATAGGCACAATCAAGAGTAGGCAAACTAGCAATCAAATTTTTGGGCAATCCTCTAATGATGAGTGAGGGAGTCCTGTATTAGGGGGTGTTCGGATAGCCGGACTATACCTTCAGCCGAACTCCTGGACTATGAAGATACAAGATTGAAGACTTTGTCACCTGTCCGGATGGGACTTTCCTTGGCGTGGAAGGCAAGCTAGGCGATGCGGATATTCAGATCTCCTACCATTGTGACCGACTTTGTTTAACCCTAACCCTCTCAGGTTTCTATATAAACCGGAGGGTTTTAGTCCGTAGGACAACAACTCCAACATACAACAATCATACCATGGGCTAGCTTCTAGGGTTTAGCCTCCTTGATCTTGTGGTAGATCTACTCTTGTACTACCCATATCATCAATATTAATGAAGCAGGACGTAGGGTTTTACCTCCAGCAAAGGGGCCCGAACCTGGGTAAACATTGTGTTCCCTTGTCTCCTGTTACCATCCGCCTAGACGCACAGTTCGGGACCCCCTACCCGAGATCCGCCGGTTTTGACACCGACATTGGTGCTTTCATTGAGAGTTCCTCTGTGTCGTCACTTTTAGGCCGATGGCTCCTTCGATCATCAACAATGATGCAGTCCAGGGTGAGACTTTTCTCCCCGGACAGATCTTCGTCTTCGGCGGGTTCGCACTGCGGGCCAATTCGCTTGGCCATCTGAAGGAGATCGAAAGCTACGCCCCTGGCCATCAGGTCAGGTTTGGAAGTTTGAACTACATGGGCGACATCCGCGGGGACTTGATCTTCGACGGATTCGAGCCACAGCCAAGCGTGCCGCACCGTATCGATGGGCATGACCTAGCTCTGCCGCCGAACAGTGTCCTGGAGGCCGCACGCGCATTGGTTCAGACCCTTAATTCGGAGCCTGCTGCGCCGATCGAGGCTGAGCGGTTGGATGCCACCTTGGGGGATGCGACCTCAAAGGCGATCGAGCCGAACACCAGCCCCGCACTTTACATGGCCCGTGACTCTGAGGAGCTGGATTCCGCCCCGGATTCCGAGCCCCCCGCGCCCCTGCCGATCGAATCCGATTGGGCGCCGATAATGGAGTTCACCGCCGCGGACATCTTTCAGCACTCGCCCTTCGGCGACATCCTGAATTCGCTAAAGGCTCTCTCTTTATCAGGAGACTCCTGGTCGGACTACGGTCAGCAAGGTTGGGGTACGGACGATGAAGAAATTCAAAGCCCACCCACCACCCACTTCGTAGCCACTGTCGATGATTTCACCGACATGCTTGACTTCGACTCCGAAGACATCGACGGTATGGACGACGATGCAGGAGACGAACAGGAACCGACACCTGTAGGGTGCTGGAAGGCCACCTCGTCATACGACATATATATGGTGGACACTCCAAAATAAGGAGAAGGCGATGAAACAACGGGGGATGACACATCCAAGAAACACCCCAAGCGCCGGCGTCAGCGGCGCTGCTCTAAATCCTGCCAAAGCAAAAACGGTGATTCTGGCAGGGGAGATAATAATACTCCGGATAGCGCCGAAGAACACCCCCTCCAGCAAGATTCAGCACAGGAGGACGGAGAAGCAAGCCCTCACGAAAGAGCGGCAGACAGAGAGGTTGAGGATGATAATTACATGCCTCCCTCCGAAGACGAGGCAAGCCTCGGTGACGACGAATTCGTCGTGCCAGAGGATCCAACCGAACAAGAGCGTTTTAAACGCAGGCTTTTAGCCACGGCAAGCAGCCTCAAGAAAAAGCAGCAACAGCTTAGAGCTGATCAAGATTTGCTAGCTGACAAATGGACTGAAGTCCTTGCGGCCGAAGAGTATGAACTCGAACGCTCCTCCAAGCGTTACCCAAAACGCAAGCTACTACCCCGATTAGAGGGGGAAGCACCTACATCACCAGCGCATGACATGACCGACCGGCCACCTCGTGGCCGTGATAGAGAGGCCTCTAGGCCCTCCACTCAAGCCATGCCCCGACGCCGCTCAAAACAAGCTAAGGCATGGGAAAACGCGCCAGACCTGCGAGATATGCTGGAGGACAAGGCAAGGCAAACAAGATCGATCTACGGATCACGCGGGCACCCCACAACACGTGGCGGTGATCGTCACTCCGGATACAATAAGTCCGGCCGGGCCGAACACAATAGACAAAGCTCCTTTGAGCTGCGTCGTGATATAGCCCAGTACAGAGGCGCCGCACACCCACTATGCTTCACAGATGAAGTAATGGATCATAAAATCCCTGAGGGCTTCAAACCCGTAAACATTGAATCATACGATGGCACAACAGATCCTGCGGTATGGATCGAGGATTATCTCCTTCATATCCACATGGCCCGCGGCGATGATCTACACGCCATCAAATACCTCCCGCTCAAACTTAAGGGACCGGCCCGGCATTGGCTTAACAGCTTGCCAGCAGATTCAATCGGTTCTTGGGAGGACCTGGAAGCCGCATTCCTCGACAATTTCCAGGGTACCTATGTGCGACCACCGGACGCTGATGACCTAAGCCACATAATTCAGTAGCCAGAAGAATCGGCCAAGCAATTCTGGACACGGTTCCTAACAAAGAAAAACCAAATAGTCGACTGTCCGGACGCAGAGGCCATAGCGGCCTTCAAGCATAATATCCGTGACGAGTGGCTCGCCCGGCACCTGGGACAGGAAAAGCCGAAATCTATGGCAGCCCTTACGACACTCATGACCCGCTTTTGCGCGTGAGAAGACACCTGGCTAGCTCGCAACAACAACCTAACCAAGAACCTTGGTAATTCAGATAGCAAGGACAAAAGCGCCAGGTCGCGCCGGAACAAGCAGAAACACCGTGTTAACAGCGACAACAACGAGGATATGGCAGTAAATGCCAGATTCCGAGGCTACAAATCCGGTCAACGGAAAAAGCCATTCAAAAGAAACACTCAGGGCCCGTCCAATTTGGAACGAATACTCGACCGCTTGTGCCAGATACATAGCACCCCCGAAAGACCAGCCAATCACACCAATAGGGATTGTTGGGTGTTCAAGCAATCAGGCAAGTTAAATGCCGAAAATAGAGGCAAGGGGCTGCATAGCGACGACGAGGAAGAGCCCAGGCTGCCGAACAATAGTGGACAGAAGGGTTTTCCCCCACAAGTGTGGACGGTGAACATGATATACGCAACCCACATCCCCAAGAGGGAGCGGAAGCGTGCACTGATGAAGCTATGTACCTAGGGTAGGGTCATGGACCTGTCCTAACTGCCCTTCCCAAGGACATCCCTAGAAGGTATCACCTTTCAATCGACTTGGAGGTGATCCACTCGAAGACACTCGACCATGAAGCAATCACTCGACCAACACCCAACCACTCGACGGTCAGGAGACCTAAAGCCACTCCGCACGCTAACGGTCGGTCATTAAGTAGCTTTTATGGTCATCATAGCTCTTTATTAGAGGCGTTACCAGTAACGCCCAGCCTTAATGTACTTTAAACCCTGCATTACTGAGGGCCGGAGGGGTCTGGCGAACTCTATATAAGCCACCCCCTCCTCAGTGTAAAGGGTTCGCACCCCTGTAATTCACACACACATAATCCAGTCGACTGCCTCCGGGCTCCGAGACGTAGGGCTGTTACTTCCTCAGAGAAGGGCCTGAACTCGTAAACCTCGTGTACTTACAACTGCTCCATAGCTAAGATCTAGCCTCTCCATGCATACCCCCTACATCACTATCAGAGTTAGAACCACGACAGTTGGCGCCCACCTTGGGGCAGGAATCTTAGCGCCTAGTTGGAGAAGTTGCAATTTTTCTCGATTCCTTGATCATGGTTTCAGGCGGAGTTTTGGTGGAGGGCCGCGAGATCCGTCTCGGCGCGCTCACGTTCATCGCCGATGATTCCGCTTGGCTTCAGGAGGTGGAGACGTTGATGCGCTCCCCGTCCGCGGGGCGACGCACTTTCGCGCATGTGTCCGTGGTGTCCTCCTCCGATAGCCGTCGACCCAGTATCGGTCGGCTCTTGTGACGTATTCCCTCCCTGTCTCCCGCCGGTGCAAGCGCTTCGGTCGGTCGAGGCTTCAGCGGTGGGTGAGGAATGCAGTGGCCCGCCAGTCGGCCACCCCTCAAGTCGCAACCATCGAACCCGACGAATCTCTCTACGGCCTGTTCGACTGGCTCCGTGGAGACCGCGTCTGAGTGCGACAGCAGTGATCCGGCAGCAGAGGTTCTGATGGCCGATGGACCGCGCAGTCCTCCTGGTTTTCCCCGCACCGACAGAGGCGCGGGTGGAGGCGACCCGTCGCATCCCATGAAGAATACCTCCCCAAGCCTCTCACGTCGTTGCAGAGAGAAGAACTTCGTCGCCGGAACATGGACGCACTTCACACTCCTATCGTTGGAGAACCCCCCGAGGCCCGTGCCTTGGAGGACGCGTGCTTGGCCAACTTGGCTGAGCGCACTCGACTGGAGAACTTCCAGCGAGCACTCGACGAGCGAGCGCGTTAGCGGGTTCCAGAATCCAGTCGCCGCCAGCTCTTTCCGCCCCCGCAGATATATCAAACTCCGATTTAGAATTTAGGAGCTGCAACCCGTATAGCAGAGTCGATTCAGCCTTCCCAATCAGAGGCTGTCAGAGGCTTGCTGCAGATCAGAGTGTTGCTCCGGGCAGCAGGAGACCAGAATTCTGTTGTTTCTCAGTCGCGGAACTGTAGGATCTAGAAGTAGGTGTGTCTAGAGCGGAGGTGATTAGATACTTAGTGCTAAAGTTGCAATTTTTAAGCTTTTCGGTTTGAGTGGAGTTTTAGGCACAACTTCAACATACACAATACATATCAAGCAAGCATGCAAAGAGTATATGAGCAGCGGAATGTAAAGCATGCAACTTGCAAGAATGTAAAGGGAAGGGTTTGGAGAATTCAAACGCAATTGGAGACACGGATGTTTTTCCCGTGGTTCGGATAGGTGGTGCTATCCTACATCCACGTTGATGGAGACTTCAACCCACGAAGGGTAACAGTTGCGCGAGTCCACGGAGGGCTCCACCCACACCAAGGGTCCACGAAGAAGCAACCTTGTCTATCCCACCATGGCCATCGCCCACGAAGGACTTGCCTCACTAGCGGTAGATCTTCACGAAGTAGGCGATCTCCTTGCCCTTACAAACTCCTTGGTTCATCTCCACAATCTTGTCGGAGGCTCCCAAGTGACACCTAGCCAATCTAGGAGACACCACTCTCCAAGAAGTAACAAATGGTGTGTTGATGATGAACTCCTTGCTCTTGTGCTTCAAATGATAGTCTCCCGAACACTCAACTCTCTCACACAGGATTTGAGTTTGGTGGAAAGAAGATTTGAGTGGAAAGCAACTTGGGGAAGGCTAGAGATCAAGATTCATATGGTAGGAATGGAATATCTTGGCCTCAACACAAGGGTAGGAAGTTCTTTCTCAGAACATATGAGTTGGAAGTGTAGATGTGTTCTGATGGCTCTCTCCACGAATGAAGAGGAGGTGGAGGGGTATTTATAGCCTCCACACAAAATCCAACCATTACACACAATTTACCAATCTCGGTGGGACCGAATCAACAAACTCGGTCGGACCGAAATAGTAAACCTAGTCACCGTTAGAGATTTTCGGTGGGACTGACATGCAACTCGGTAGGACCGATATGGTTAGGGTTAGGGCATAATGTAATCTCGGTGAGACCGATTACACAAACTTGGTGAGACCGATTTGGTAATTAGCTAACCAGAGAGTTGGTCAGGTAAACTCGGTGGGACCGATTTGCTCTTTCGGTGAGACCGAAAAGTTACAAAAGGGAAACAGAGAGTTTACATTGCAATCTCGGTGGGACCGATCCGCTCTTTTGGTGAGACCGAAAAGTTACGGAAAGGAAACAGAGAGATTGCAATCCCATCTTGGTGAGACCGAGATCACTATCGGTAGAACCGATTTGCTAGGGTTTGGCAGTGGCTTATGACAAGTGAAACTCGGTGGCGCCGGATGGAAATAATCGGTAGGGCCGAGTTTGACTTTGGGTTTAGGTCATATGTGGAAGTGGGAAAGTAGGTGAGGGTTTTGGAGCATATCATCAAGCACATGGAGCAAAAGGCTCATTAAGCAACACCTCATCCCTGCTTGATAGTATTGGCTTTTCCTATGGACTCAATGTGATCTTGGATCACTAAAATGTAAAATGAAGAGTCTTGAGCTTTTGAGCTTGAGCCAATCCTTTGTCCTTAGCATCTTGAAGGAGTTCCCACAACCTTTAGTCCATGCCACTCCATTGTTGAACTTATCTGGAATATACTAGATAAAAGTGTTAGTCCAATAAGAGATATGTTGACATTAATTACCAAAACCACCTGGGGAGCCCTTGTGCTTTCAATCTCCCCCTTTTTGGTAATTGATGGCAACATACATCAAAGCTTTAGAGAAAGATACAACGAATAGCAAGTAAAGCTTTGGAAGAACATGTAACAACCATAGGCTCCCCCTATATGTATGCAATCATGTGAATATAGAATATAGAAGCATGTGAGAGCATAATCATGACAGAGTAAGCAATGTGTTACATGTATCTTGGCCATATGCATCAGAGCAAAAGATAATTAAGAGAAATACCTTCATGCTTATGAGTCCTTCTTGCAAATAGTATGTACAAGAGCAAGAATTCCTCATACTCATGATTCTGATACATATACTTACCTTGTAGTCTTGAGTTGGCTTAGGATGGAATGAACCTGCATAAACAAGGTTAGATAACATAGGTACATCCACTAGCCAGAGCAAACCAAAAGAAAACCACAAGAATACCAAGACTGGGATGACATGTAAAGAGTGAGTACAAGGTACCACATTGGATTAGACATGTCCCTAAGAGTAGAGATATGCAATGAATTTGAATGATTTCTTTCCCTTAGATGTCTTGCTCCCCCTGATTTTGACATGGGATATTGGGAGAAGATAGGGAACAGAACATCAGAGCTGAAAGATATGAATGAATAAAACTTAATGTAAATGAGCACATATGAACATGTCTTTCCCCCAAAAAGACATGTGGCATCTCTCCTCTTGAACATCAAGCATCTGGGATCCTTGAGTATTCTCTCCCCCTGGAGATCTCTTTCTCCCCCTTAATACTTTCTCTCTCTTTCTCCCTGATGATAAGCTTTGATGTGATCTCTCTCTCCCCCTTTGACATCAATTCCCAAGAAGGTTTTTCTGGAATCCGTCGAATAGGTTTGGTCCTTGAGACTCAGCACAAAGCAGTGGATAAAACTGTGATGCTTGTAGAGGACAAGATTCATTGAGTGGAGCTGGATCAGAAGAAATATAGAATAAGTGGCAAACTGTTTTTCCTATTGCGAAATCAGTGACACCGAGTGGCATGTTTCGGTGGTACCGAAGGGATTCAGTTGGACCGAAAATTACAATTCGGTGAAACCGAGTTCATCACAGAGAAAACACTTGTCACCTCAGCTCACTAGTCAAGTAAGATCTCGAAAAGATTTGCAATGAATTAACTGAAGAATTTGCAAGGAATTTGATGCAGAAATATGCAGAACAAAAAAAATGAAAGTTCTAGATGAACTTTTTTTTGTAAAAGAGGGAAACAAATATGCAAGGGACAAATGCAATAACAAAAAAACACAAGAGAACTTCATCTAGAATTGGGCGATGACATAGTCACCTATGTTAGAGTATATTGACTTAGGAGTCAAGTGAGAACACTTGATCATAGGTCGTACTCATCGTTTAAGCTCAAAATGGGGTTACCATTTTTCGTTTAAGCATTTTGATGTATTCTCATCTTGTTGAGTTGCTTTGACTCATGACTTGGAGTAAAGCTTCTCTAAGATGGAATATCATACCTTGGGTGGTGGTGTGGGTCTTGCTCATGTAGTTGAACTTGTGTGGGTGCTCGAAGTTGATGTAACTCATCATGAGTTGGGAGCACCCCTTGGAATTTGAGTTCATCTACCTACATGGGTTAGTTCTTGCAAGGAATAGCACATTTATATCCAAGAATGACAATCATGAAGCTCAACATAGAATTTGTCAAAGGATATGTTTGAATGGTTTCGTGCTTCCTTGTCTTCAACCACCGTTGTGTAGAGACTTGGTGATGTAGAGATTGCTCAAGATGTGAGTGAGTTGCAATCTCATAGAATTAGATTCAACCAAGTACCTACATGGGTTACATAACATGCAAGGTACAAATATATCCGAGACATAAGATAGTCATCATCAGAGATATATCAAGGATTAGTCATAAGCTCATGTCTTGCATGTCTCCAATGGAGTTTCTACTCCAAGTTCGAAGCATCGATGATATTCAATTCTCCTCTCAACCTGCAAAACACTTTCTCATCAAGTGTTTTAGTGAATATATCCGCTAATTGCTTATCGGTGCGAACATGCTTAAGATCAATGTCACCCTTAGCAACATGATCTCGAATGAAATGATGACGAACTTCAATGTGCTTAGTTCGAGAATGTTGTACATGATTATGACCAATTTTAATGGCACTTTCATTGTCACAAAGAAATGGAACATATTTCACATAGACCCCATAATCTTTAAGAGTTTGGGTCATCCAAAGTAATTGAGCACAACATGAACCAGCGGCAATGTATTCTGCTTCAGCGGTAGATAAGGATACCGAGTTTTGTTTCTTGGAGGACCAAGACACGAGATATCTGCCAAGAAATTGACAAGTACCTGAAGTGGACTTTCTATCAACCTTGTCTCCGGCATAATCCGAGTCGGAATAGCCAACAAGATCAAAAGAGGACCTCTAAGGATACCAAATGCCAAAATTTGGTGTATGGATTAAGTATCTCACTATCCTTTTCACGACCTTAAGATGACATTATTTAGGAGCAGCTTGATATCGTGCACACATGCACACACTTAGCATAATATCAGGACGTGAGGCACATAGATATAACAATGAACCAATCATAGAGCGATAAACCTTTTGATCAACCGGTTCACCATCTTTGGTCAAATCATAATGTCCACTCGTAGGCATAGGTGTAGGCATACCTTTGCATTCTTGCATATTGAACTTCTTGAATAGGTCTTTGGTGTACTTCGTTTGAGAGATAAATGTACCTTCCTTAGTTTGCTTGATTCGCAAACCGAGAAAGAATTTGAGTTCACTCATCATAGACATCTCAAACTTCTTTGACATTAGCTTTCCAAACATTTCACTAAAAAGAGGGTTAGTTGAACCGAATATGATATCATCAACATAAATTTGGCATACAAATAGTTCTCCATTAACCCTTTTAGTAAAAAGTGTGGAATCAAAATTTCCAATTTCAAAACCACTTGCAATAAGGAACTTGGTCAAGCATTTATACCATGCTCTAGGAGCTTGTTTAAGACCATAAAGGGCTTTGTGAAGTTTGTAAACTTGATTAGGTTTCTTAGGATTGACAAAGCCGGGAGGTTGTTTGACATAAACTTCCTCCTCTATTTCAACATTTAGAAAAGCACTTTTAATGTCCATTTGGTACAAGGTGATATTATGGTGATTAGCATAGGCAAGTAAGATGCGAATGGACTCAAGTCTAGCAACGAGAGCATATGTCTCACCATAGTCCATACCTTCAACTTGTGTGTACACTTGGGCGACGAGACGTGCTTTGTTGCGAACCACTTGTCCATCTTCATCTTGTTTGTTGCGAAACACCCATTTGGTACCAATGATTTTGTGGTTGTTGTCGGGCTTCTCAACCAATGTCCAAACTTGGTTTCTCTCAAAGTTGTGTAACTCTTCATGCATTGCGTTTATCCAATCCGCATCCTTCAATGCTTCTTCAACCTTCATAGGTTCAACGCTAGAGATGAATGAATAGTTTTCACAAAAGTTAGCTAAACGAGTTTTTGAGCGAGTAATTCTCCCGGTTTGGATATCATTGTAGATTTGCTCGACGGGATGATCTTTGGCAATTCTGGCTCGAACTCGTGAAAGCTTTTGCTTGGGTCTTCATTGAACATCTTCTTCATCTTGTTCTTCTTGGTCTTCTTCATTGTTGGCGTTGTCGTTCTCTTGTCATGGTGGAGAAGGAGGTTGTTGATGTTCGTCTTGACGCATTTCCTCGTTTTCTTCATCTTGGTGTGTCCCACTTGTGGATGCTTCTGGGTCAATTCTTGGTTCACCTTGTCGTGAAGTAGAAGCTTCCACTTGAACGGACGAGGTACTCTCCTTCACCTCCGTTGGACGAATTTTTCCAATAGACAGGTCTTGGATTGCTTCTGAAGGGTCTTTGTCTCCTACATCAATTAGCAATTGCTCTACTTGCGAGCCATTAGATTCATCAAACTTCACATCTACCATTTCTTCAACCTTTTGGGTGAATTTGTTGTAGACACGGTAAGTGTGAGAGTTTGAGCCATAACCAAGTAGGAAACCTTCATGAGATTTAGGAGCAAACTTTGAACGACGATGCTTATCAAGAATGTAGCACTTTGAGCCGAATACTCGAAAGTATCCAACTTGGGGTTTGTTACCAGTGAGGAGCTCGTATGCCGTCTTGCCGAGTAGCTTGTGAAGATACAAGCGATTTGTTGCATGAAAAGCCGTCTCAACCGCTTCTGCCCAAAAGTGCTTCGGCGTCTTGTACTCATCAAGCATCGTTCTCGCCATTTCGATGAGCGCCCGGTTCTTTCTCTCAACAACTCCATTTTGTTGAGGTGTGTACGTAGCCGAGAACTCGTGTGAAATCCCTTCTTTGTCAAGAAAGGTGTCCACATTTGCGTTCTTGAACTCCGTTCCGTTGTCACTCTAAACTTTCTTGATCTTCACGTCAAACTGATTTTGGGCCTTCCTAGCGAAGTTTTTGAAGATCTTTTGGACCTGCGATTTATCATCAAGAAAGAACACCCACGTAAATCTGGAAAAATCATCAACTATAACTAGGCCAAAAGAATTTCCACCGAGACTCTTGTAGGCATTGGGACCAAAAAGATCCATATGAAGTAGCTCGAGTGGCCTCCTTGTGGTCATGATGTTCTTCACGGGATGCCTTCCTCCAACCTGTTTACTTGCTTGACAAGCACTACAAAGTCTATCCTTATCAAATATGACATCGTTAACTCCAAGGATATGATTTCCTTTAATAAGCTTGTCAAGGTTTCTCATGCCAACGTGACCTAGTCGTCTATGCCACAACCAACCTTTTGAGGATTTAGCAATAAAGCAAGTTTTAGGTTGTGCCTTTTTAGAGAAATCGACAATGTAAAGGTCACCTCTACGTATACCGGCAAAAACCATTTTATGATTGTCTCGATGAAACACTTGGCAATCTACCTCAGTAAATAAGACATTCAAACCGAAATCAGCAAGTCTAGATACTGAAAGTAAGTTGTAGCCAAGAGATTCAACGAGCATGACATTTTGAATGGAGCTTCGTGTGAGATGGACACCTTACCAAGGCCAACCACCTTACCCTTTGAATTATCACCAAAGGTGACATATTTTCGAGGGTCGTCATTTTCAGCAAGCTCACGGAACATCTCTTCATCTTCGGTCATATGATCAGTACATCCACTGTCGAGAACCCATTCTTTTCCTCCTGACACATATCCTCGAAGATTAGCCATAAGACCAAAGTGACTCGTTGCATCATCAAGATCGAAGTCACTATCATCATTCTCATCATAGTATCCATGTTCAACATGATCTTGTGTTTCATCATTTCCTAGAGAGAGTGATTCATTAGATAAATGATCATCAAAGTGGTCACTTTTATGAATTCTTATAGCTTCGGATATAATATCACTAATGCATGGTTCCAACATTTTCTTTAGCATGCATGAGATTAGTAAGCTCAAGTAGACAATCACCAAAACTAGGATCACTAGAGTTCATTTTACTCAAGGCAATAGATTTATGGAGAATTTCATCCAAATTTTTCAAGGAATAATCGGGGAATCGTTCCTCAAGAAATTTCCATACAGCATGGGCACAAATAAGAGTAGGTAAACTAGCAATCAAGTTTTTGGGCAATCCTCTAATGATGAGCTCAACGGTTATAAGATTGCGAATCATGTCAATATCTTTATCTAGGGTGGGATGCATAGGATCAACATGAGGTGCACAAGGACTAGCAATATACTTGTTCAAATGATATTGATTGAAAATCACAAGCATCTCATTTTTCCACTCATGAAAATACTCTCCATCAAGAATAGGCACTCTATGTCTAAGACTCCCTAAAGTAGACGCATCCATCTTCCTCCAATGGTGATTAAACCAAGGCAATGGAGACCAAAGCTCTGATACCACTTGTAGGATCTAGAAGTAGGTGTGTCTAGAGGGGGGTGATTAGACACTTAGTGCCAAAGTTGCAATTTTTAAGCTTTTCGGTTTGAGTGGAGTTTTAGGCACAATTTCAACATACACAATACATATCAAGCAAGCATGCAAAGAGTATATGAGCAGCGGAATGCAAAGCATG
Organism: Aegilops umbellulata; assembly: GCA_032464435.1. Taxonomy (NCBI): domain Eukaryota; kingdom Viridiplantae; phylum Streptophyta; class Magnoliopsida; order Poales; family Poaceae; genus Aegilops; species Aegilops umbellulata. The sequence goes on from CP136055.1 coordinate 274,088,719, forward strand.
CAACTTGCAAAGAATGTAAAGGGAAGGGTTTGGAGAATTCAAACGCAATTGGAGACACGGATGTTTTTCCCGTGGTTCGGATAGGTGGTGCTATCCTACATCCACGTTGATGGAGACTTCAACCCATGAAGGGTAACGGTTGCGCGAGTCCACGGAGGGCTCCACCCACGAAGGGTCCACGAAGAAGCAACCTTGTCTATCCCACCATGGCCATCGCCCACGAAGGACTTGCCTCACTAGCGGTAGATCTTCACGAAGTAGGCGATCTCCTTGCCCTTACAAACTCCTTGGTTCAACTCCACAATCTTGTCGGAGGCTCCCAAGTGACACCTAGCCAATCTAGGAGACACCACTCTCCAAGAAGTAACAAATGGTGTGTTGATGATGAACTCCTTGCTCTTGTGCTTCAAATGATAGTCTCCCCAACACTCAACTCTCTCTCACAGGATTTGAATTTGGTGGAAAGATTTGACTGGAAAGCAACTTGGGGAAGGCTAGAGATCAAGATTCATATGGTAGGAATGGAATATCTTGGCCTCAACACAAGGGTAGGAAGTTCTTTCTCAGAACATATGAGCTGGAAGTGTAGATGTGCTCTGATGGTTCTCTCCACGAATGAAGAGGAGGTGGAGGTGTATTTATAGCCTCCACACAAAATCCAACCGTTACACACAATTTACCAATCTCGGTGGGACCGAATCAACAAACTTGGTCGGACCGAAATAGTAAACCTAGTGACCGTTAGAGATTTTTGGTGGGACTGACATGCAACTCGGTAGGACCGATATGGTTAGGGTTAGGGCATAACGTAATATCGGTGAGACCGATTACACAAACTCGGTGAGACCGATTTGGTAATTAGCTAACCAGAGAGTTGGTCAGGTAAACTCGGTGGGACCGATTTGCTCTTTTGGTGAGACCGAAAAGTTACAAAAGGGAAACAGAGAGTTTACATTGCAATCTCGGTGGGACCGATCCACTCTTTCGGTGAGACTGAAAAGTTACGAAAAGGAAACAGAGAGATTGCAATCCCATCTCGGTGAGACCGAGATCCCTATCGGTAGAACCGATTTGCTAGGGTTTGGCAGTGGCTTATGACAAGTGAAACTCGGTGGCGCCGGATGGAAAGAATCGGTAGGGCCGAGTTTGACCTTGGGTTTAGGTCATATGTGGAAGTGCGAAAGTAGCTGAGGGTTTTGGAGCATATCATCAAGCACATGGAGCAAAAGGCTCATTAAGCAACACCTCATCCCTGCTTGATAGTATTGGCTTTTCCTATGGACTCAATGTGATCTTGGATCACTAAAATGTAAAATGAAGAGTCTTGAGCTTTTGAGCTTGAGCCAATCCTTTGTCCTTAGCATCTTGAAGGAGTTCCCACAACCTTTAGTCCATGCCACTCCATTGTTGAACTTATCTGAAATATACTAGATAAAAGTGTTAGTCCAACAAGAGATATGTTTACAGTAATTACCAAAACCACCTGGGGAGCACCTGTGCTTTCAGAAACAGAATCCACAGCAGATCCATTGCTACAGACACAGTCCAGTCGGCTCACAACCCAAGATCGCCTCCGAGGAGTGAGGGACGTGTGGACCGACAAGATCAGTACAAGAACCGTGAGCAGTATGGTCACCGATTCAATCGTGATGATCGACGTCGAGTGCCCACCCCTCCCCCGAGGAGCGGATCATACGTGCCTCGAAAGCAGGACGACATGCTCCCTCATAGTGTTGTGCAGAGGATTCCAGTCGACCCCAGGGAACCAGGCTTTGATGCGAGATCCATTCTCATTCAAGGTTTAGTCGACAGGAACAGAGCTCACCGAGAAGTTCACGACAGGGATGCACCTACCAGCAGCAGAGTGCATGTTTCAGGGCCAGAGTGCTTTAGTAGAGCCATCAGGGCCGCAGTGATTCCTCCCAACTTCAGGTTGGCGACTGGAGTCAGTAAGTTCACTGGTGAGTCCAAGCCTGATACTTGGCTTGAAGACTACCGAGTAGCTGTCCAAATTGGCGGTGGCAATGATGAAGTGGCCATGAAGCATCTACCTCTCATGTTGGGAGGCTCGGCCAGAGCTTGGCTGAATGAGCCATCACCATGCAGCATTTACACTTGGGAAGATCTCGCCAGAGTATTTGTCACGACATTTGAAGGAACATGCAAGCGACCAGCAGGGCTGACAGAACTGCGGTCTTGTGTGCAGAAGTCGAATGAAACTTTGAGGGATTACATCCAGAGGTGGATCACGTTGCACCACACTGTAGAAAATGTGCCAGACCACCAAGCAGTCTGTGCCTTCAAGGAAGGTGTTAGGAACAGAGAGCTGAATCTGAAATTCGGTCAAACCGGAGACGTGTCTGAATCGGATGATGGAGATTGCCACCAAGTACGCTAATGGTGAAGATGAGGATCGACTCCGGAGTGGCAAACTCAAGTCAGTCGCCCAAGAAACCGGAGGAGGAAATTTCAATCGGAAGCAGAAGCGAAAAGCCGAGCCAGCAGCTCCTGGGGAAACCTTGGCTGTAACCCAAGGAAAGTTCAAGGGAAAACCCAAAGGACCTTGGAACCCCAAGAAAGTTAAAGAACAAGATGGAAATGATGTATTGGATTTGCCATGTCACATCCACACAAAGAAAGATGAAGAGGGTAAACTCATTTACCCAAAACATACCACTCGACAGTGTCGGCTCTTGGTCCAGCAGTTCCAGGGCAAGCAGCCCAAAGATAAGGAAAAGGAGTCGGACAAAGTTGAAGACAAGCAAGACAGTGATGATGGATACCCCCAGATCAATTCCACCCTGATGATTTTTGCTGATGTTGAAAGCAAAAGTCGACTGAAAGTTATCAACCGTGAGGTGAATATGGTTGCTCCGGCGACACCCAGTTATCTGAAGTGGTCTCAGACTGCCATCACATTCGACCAGTCTGATCACCCAACGCACATTGCCACCCCTGGGAGGCAAGCTTTGGTGGTCGACCCAGTTGTCGAAGGCACTCGACTAACCAAAGTCTTGATGGATGGGAGCTGCGGTTTGAACATACTGTACACGGAGACGTTGAAAGGGATGGGCATTCCGATGTCCAGACTCAGTTCCAGCAACATGAGTTTCCACGGAGTCAGTCCTGGAAAGAAGGCTGAGTCACTCGGCCAAATTGCTCTTGATGTGGTTTTTGGTGATTCCAAGTATTACCGCAAAGAAAAGTTGACATTCGAGGTTGTGGATTTTCAGAGTGCTTATCACGCCATTTTGGGCAGGCCAGCTTATGCACGCTTCATGGCTCGACCATGTTATGTGTACCTCAAATTGAAGATGCCTGGTCCTAAAGGTGTGATCACTGTTACGGGCAATCGGAAAAAGGCAGAAGAGTGTTTTCAGAAAGGCTCAAAGATTGCTGATGCTCAGATGGAGGTGGTAGAGCTGCAGGAATACTAGAAGATGGTAGACCCGAGTGACTTGTTGCAAGCCAAGAAGCCCGCTACCGAATCAGCTTTTCAGTCGTCCGGTGAAACAAAGCCGGTCCACATTCACCCGACCGACCCCAGCGCTGCTCCGACTCATATTTCAACAACACTCGACTCCAAATAGGAAGAAGCGCTCATCTAGTTCCTCCGTGAGAACTGGGACATCTTCGCACGGAGGCCTTCTGACATGCCAGGTGTTCCCAAGGGGCTGGCTGAGCACCGCCTACGAGTCGACCCAAAAGTGAAACCTGTCAAAGAACATCTCCGATGGTCCGCCGTCCAGAAGAGAAAGGCTATTGGCGAGGAGGTAGCTCGGCTCTTAGAAGCGGAGTTCATACGAGAGATTTACCACTCCGAGTGGCTTGCCAATGTGGTCATGGTCCCCAAGAAGGACAAGTCACTTTGTATGTGCATTGATTTTAAGCACATCAATCGGCCCTGCCCGAAAGATCATTTTCCTCTCCCCGCATTGACCATATAGTCGACTCGACTGCGGGGTGTGAGCGATTGTCTTTTTTAGATGCCTATTCCGGATACCATCAGATCCGTCTGCACGGGCCCGACGAGATCAAAACAGCTTTCATCACTCCATTCGGGTGCTTCTGTTATATAACCATGCCATTCCACCTCAAGAATGTCGGAGCCACGTTTATGAGGATGATTCCGAAGTGTTTGCTCACTCAAATCAGTCGGAATGTGGAGGCATACATGGATGATATCATGGTCAAGTCACGGAGAGGTTCTGACCTGCTGACTGACCTTGCTGAAACCTTTGCCAACCTCCAGAGGTATGATATCAAGCTTAATCCATCAAAATGCACGTTCAGAGTCCCAGGTGGGAAGTTACTCGGTTTTCTCGTTTCCGAACGGGGGATCGACGCCAATCCAGAAAAGGTTGGAACTATACTCCGGATGAAACGTCCTGTGCGTGTGCACGACGTCTAGAAGCTTACAGGTTGCTTGGCTGCTTTAAGTCGATTCATCTCTCGTCTCGGTGAAAAGGCATTGCCTCTTTACCGACTGATGAAGAGATCAGACAAGTTCGAGTGGACTCTAGAAGCTGATGCAGCGTTTGCAGAGCTCAAAGCTCTGCTCTCCACCCAGCCGGTGCTTGCTGCCCCAATCAGCAAAGAGCCTTTGCTGCTTTACATTGCAGCCACGGGACAAGTCAGTACAGTACTTATGGTCGAGCGGGAAGAAGAAGGAAAAGCCTTCAAAGTTCAACGCCCAGTATATTATATTTCTGAAGTTTTGAGTCCATCAAAGCAAAGATATCCTCATTATCAGGAGCTTGTATATGGGATTTATATGACCATGAAGAAGGTTGCACATTACTTTTCTGACCATTCCATCACAGTCGTCAGCGACGCTCCATTGTCAGAGATTTCGCACAACAGAGATGCAACTGGCCGAGTGGCAAAATGGGCGATTGAACTCCTTCCCCTAGATATCAAGTTTGAGGCTAAGAAGGCTATCAAGTCCCAAGCAATAGCAGATTTCGTCGCCGAGTGGATCGAACAGCAACTACCGACTCAAGTTCACTCGGAGCACTGGACCATGTTCTTCGATGGGTCTAAGATGCTGAATGGTTCCGGCGCTGGGGTAGTATTGGTTTCCCCCCAAGGAGATAAGCTTAGATATGTTCTCCAGATTCACTTCGATTCCTCCAATAACGAAGCAGAATATGAAGCACTCTTGTATGGGTTGCGTATGGCCATTTCACTCGACGTCCGTCGCCTCATGGTCTATGGTGACTCAGATTTGGTGGTTAATCAGGTGATGAAGGAGTGGGACGTCAGAAGTCCAGCCATGACTGGTTATTGCAATGCAGTGAGAAAGTTAGAGAAGAAATTCGAGGGGTTAGAGCTTCATCACATACCCCGACTGAAGAATCAAGCAGCTGACGATTTGGCAAAAATAGGTTCCAAGAGAGAAGCCATTCCCGGTAATGTGTTTTTGGAACACATCCACTCGCCATTGGTTCGAGAGGATCCTTTCACTGAAGAAGCTCCGCAGCCGAAAAGTGCCACGGATCCAACTAAAGTTGAAGTCCCAGCAGTGGTCGATCTGATCATGGAAGTCTTAGTCATCACACCCGAATGGACGGTGCCATACATCACATACATCTTAAGGAAAGAACTCCCAGAGGACGAAGAAGAGGCTCGACAGATCGTCCGTCGATCCAAGGCCTTTACAGTCATAACGGGATAGTTGTATAGAGAAAGCGCGACTGGAGTCAGCCAGAAGTGTATAACACCAGAAGAAGGTCAAATAATCCTTGATGATATCCACTCGGGGACCTGTGGTCATCATGCGTCCTCCCGGATTATTGTGGCTAAAGCATACCGAGCGGGATTTTACTGGCCAAGAGCAAATGAGATGGCGAAGGAAATAGTCGACAAATGCGAAGGGTGTCAGTTCTACTCCAACATGTCCCACAAACCCGCGTCAGCCCTGAAGACCATTCCACTCGTCTGGCCCTTCGCTGTTTGGGGATTGGATATGGTTGGACCACTGAGAACAGGCAGGAGCGGATTCACTCATGTGCTAGTGGCAGTCGACAAGTTTACCAAATGGATTGAAGCCAAGCCCATCAAGAATCTTGATACCTGCACTGCTATCAGTTTCATCAGAGAATTGATATTCAGATATGGAGTTCCGCATAGCATCATTACTGACAATGGGTCAAACTTCGATTCGGACAAGTTCAGAGCTTTTTGCGCCTCTCAAGGCACTCGAGTCGACTATGCTTCAGTTGCTCATCCCTAGTCGAATGGACAAGCAGAAAGGGCAAATGGTCTGATTCTCAAAGGACTTAAACCCCCGACTGATGCGCGATCTCAAGCACACAGCAGGCGCATGGGTCGACGAGCTTCCATCAGTTCTGTGGGGATTGAGGACTACCCTAAATCGGTCGACTGGAAGAACCCCATTCTTTCTGGTCTACGGAGCTGAAGCAGTTTTGCCGAGTGACCTGCTTCACAATGCACCCCGAGTCGAGCTCTACTCTGAAAATGGAGCAGAACAAGCCCGGCAGGACGTAGTCGACCTCCTGGAAGAAGAAAGAGAAATGGCCATGATTCGATTGACCATATACCAGCAAGACTTGCGTCGATTCCATGCCAGAAATGTGAAGAGTCGAGCCTTCCAAGAAGGAGACTTGGTCCTCCGAGTGGATCAACAGAAACCACACAAGCTTGATCCTACTTGGGAAGGTCCCTTCATCATCACCAGATCCTCCACAATGAAGCGTACCACCTTTACAATGTCAATCGCCAGATCAACGAGCCACGAGCTTGGGATGCGGAGCTTCTCCGCCCCTTTTACACTTAAGTACTCACTCGGATGAGATGTTATAAGAGACACCTCTGTAGTTTATTTATCAAAGATAAGAGTGTTGCAAATTTTCCGGTAATCATTGTAGCTTTTCTTTGCGTATGAAATCCCCCAGTGGGTGGCTTAGCTGCGAATCCGTTTCGGCTAAGTTTGTAAAAAAAATCCTACCGAGTGGAGAGCCAGCCTTCCACTCGGGGGCTTAGCTGCAGTCCAGTACTCGCCTAAGTGTTCAACATCCTACCGAGTGGAGAGCAAACCTCCCACTCGGGGGCTTAGCTGCAGTCCAGTACTCGCCTAAGTGTTTAAAATCCTACCGAGTGGAGAGCCAGCCTTCCACTCGGGGGCTTACCTGGAGTCTAGTACTCGCCTAAGTGTCTAAAATCCTACCGAGTGGAGAGCCAACCTTCCACTCGGGGGCTTAGCTGCAGTCCAGTACTCGCCTAAGTGTTCAAAATCCTACCGAGTGGAGAGCAAACCTCCCACTCGGGGCTTAGCGGCAGTCCAGTACTCGCCTAAGTATTTAAAATCCTACCGAGTGGAGAGCCAGCCTTCCACTCGGGGGCTTAGCTGCAGTCCAGTACTCGCCTAAGTGTTTAAAATCCTACCGAGTGGAGAGCCAGCCTTCCACTCGGGGGCTTAGCTGCAGTCCAGTACTCGCCTAAGTATTCAAAATCCTACCGAGTGGAGAGCAAACCTCCCACTCGGGGGCTTAGCTGCAGTCCAGTACTCGCCTAAGTGATTAAAATCATACCGAGTGGAGAGCTAGCCTTACACTCGGGGGATTAGCTGTAGTCCTGTACTCGCCTAAGTGTTTAAAATCCTACCGAGTGGAGAGCAAACCTCCCACTCGGGGGCTTAGCTGCAGTCCAATACTCGCCTAAGTGTTCAAAATCCTACCGAGTGGAGAGCAAACCTCCCACTCGGGGGCTTAGCTGCAGTCCAGTACTCGCCTAAGTGTTCAAAATCCTATCGAGCGGAGAGCAAACCTCCCACTCGGGGGCTTAGCTGCAGTCCAGTACTCGCCTAAGTGTTCAAAATCCTACCGAGTGGAGAGCAAACCTCCCACTCGGGGGCTTAGCTGTAGTCTAGTACTCGCCTAAGTGTTTAAAATCCTACCGAGTGGAGAGCCAGCCTTCCACTCGGGGGCTTACCTGCAGTCCAGTACTCGCCTAAGTGTCTAAAATCCTACCGAGTGGAGAGCCAGCCTTCCACTCGGGGGCTTAGCTGCAGTCCAGTACTCGCCTAAGTGTTCAAAATCCTACCGAGTGGAGAGCAAACCTCCCACTCGGGGCTTAGCGGCAGTCCACTACTCGCCTAAGTATTTAAAATCCTACCGAGTGGAGAGCCAGCCTTCCACTCGGGGGCTTAGCTGCAGTCCAGTACTCGCCTAAGTGTTTAAAATCCTACCGAGTGGAGAGCCAGCCTTCCACTCGGGGGCTTAGCTGCAGTCCAGTACTCGCCTAGGTGTTCAAAATCCTACCGAGTGGAGAGCAAACCTCCCACTCGGGGGCTTAGCGGCAGTCCAGTACCCGCCTAAGTATTCAAAATCCTACCGAGTGGAAAGCCAGCCTTCCACTCGGGGGCTTACCTGCTGTCAAGTACTCGCCTAAGTGTCTAAAATCCTACCGAGTGGAGAGCCAGCCTTCCACTCGGGGGCTTAGCTGCAGTCCAGTACTCGCCTAAGTGTTCAAAATCCTACCGAGTGGGGAGCAAACCTCCCACTCGGGGCTTAGCGACAGTCCAGTACTCGCCTAAGTATTTAAAATCCTACCGAGTGGAGAGCCAGCCTTCCACTCGGGGGCTAAGCTGCAGTCCAGTACTCGCCTAAGTGTTTAAAATCCTACCGAGTGGAGAGCCAGCCTTCCACTCGGGGCCTTAGCTGCAGTCCAGTACTCGCCTAAGTGTTCAAAATCCTACCGAGTGGAGAGCAAACCTCCCACTCGGGGGCTTAGCTGCAGTCCAGTACTCGCCTAAGTGTTTAAAATCCTACCGAGTGGAGAGCCAGCCTTCCACTCGGGGGCTTAGCTGCAGTCCTGTACTCGCCTAAGTGTTTAAAATCCTACTGAGTGGAGAGGAAACCTCCCACTCAGGGGCTTAGCTGTAGTCCAGTACTCGCCTAAGTGTTCAAAATCCTACCGAGTGGAGAGCAAACCTCCCACTCGGGGGCTTAGCTGCAGTCCAGTACACGCCTAAGTGTTCAAAATCCTATCGAGTGGAGAGCAAACCTCCCACTCAGGGGCTTAGCTGCAGTCCAGTACTCGCCTAAGTGTTCAAAATCCTACCGAGTGGAGAGCCAGCCTCCCACTCGAGGGCTTAGCTTCAGTCCAGTACTCGCCTAAGTGCTTAAAATCCTACTGAGTGGAGAGCAAACCTCCCACTCGGGGACTTAGCTACAGTCCAGTACTCGCCTAAGTGCTTAAAATCCTACCGAGTGGAGAGCAAACCTCCCACTCGGGGACTTAGTTGCAGTCCAGTACTAGCCTAAGTGCTTAAAATCCTACCAACTGGAGAGCAAACGTCCCACTCGGGGGCTTAGCTGCAGTCCAGTACTCGCCTAAGTGTGGAACACGTCCCAATCCGCAAAGACGACGAGGTGCAAGTCAATTGCTACCTTCTCCTTCGGAGCTGCACACAAATAAAAAGTTGTTTCAAGTGAGGAACATGTCCCACTCGACAGATAATTCATGAGGATATCCAACGATAAACTAAGCTCAGATAAATCCTAATGGGCCTAGACCGCAGATCAAAGTACTCGAGCATCCAGCTCGAAAGAGTTTAACGGATACAAAATCCACTCGGCATTCCGAGGAAAATTTAAAATGAAGCATAGAAGTTTTATTCCTCAGGCGGAGGACTGGAAGGGGCGACGAACTCGTCCGAGTCAATCCCATCAGCAATTCGAGTGGCAGCAGCAATGAAAGTCTCCATGAAGGCTTGAAAGTTGTGCTTCCTGGTGTTGGCAACTTGGATAGCAGCCAGCTTTTCCTCTCGCGCCTCCTTGCAATGAACACGGACCAGAGACAGAGCAACGTCAGCACCACACCTGGCTAAAGATTTCTTCCATTCCGTCACTCGACCTGGAACTTCATTCAGTCGAGTCATCAGAGACTCAAGGTCATTTTGAAGCGTCATTCTAGGCCAGAGCGACATGTCGATCCGTGACATCGCAACCTTCAGTTGGGCAAGGTAATCAACCACGCCAGCAACACGAGACTCCAGTCGGAGCACGTTCATGGTAGCCTCATCCTTCACTAGAGAATTAATGGGGTCCAAGCTTGTCTCCACTCGACTAGTCTCTTCTTCGAAGTTTTGACAGAATTCTGTAAACACAATTAAAAGATAAGCCAGTGGCTCTACATGGGGTTAAAGACAACAAGTCAATTGGGTAGGAGGGATTACCCTCAAGCATGGCAAATAACTTCTCAGCGAATGCTCCAAAATAAGCCTCCAGGTCCTTCTTCTGCCCTGCCAGTGCACCCACCTTGTCAATCAGAGCTATCTTGTCGTTCTTCAGACGGCTGGCCTCTTTGTTGGATGCGTCGAGAGCAGCTTTCAGTCTGGATTTTTCCTCTCCAAGATTTCCGACTGAAGCCAGCTTCTCTTCCGCAAGCTTCATTTTGTCCAAGGCCGTCTTCTGCGCTTCGGCAAGGTCATGATCTTTCTTCTTCAGAGCCTCCTCCATTTTATCTGTGAAATGACAAGTGAGATCAACATCAAGAATGAGCAGAAAAGAAAAGGACAGTCACCAAATGCTCACCAGCCATACCTTCTGCTTCGTCTCTCGCCTTCTGCAAGTTTTCCTGGGCAAGCTTTAAGTCAAGGTTGAGCTGGATCTGCTTGTTTTCCAATTCAGTATAGCGAGCCACAAGCTCGCAGGATTTCTACGAAGAATCAGTCGACAGATGTCAAAGGTAGGTTGCTTCCGAGCAACTAAGAGAAAACCGTGACATTTCTAAGACTACAGCCGAATCAAAAATATTCGACAGTAGTCTCGGGGACTACACCCAGTGGGTGCACTCAGCATGCCCCCACTGGTTCAAAAAAAAGAAAGAGAAAGAGTCGACTGCCCGCAGTCGACCATGTCCAGTGGGTGTTCTCAGCGTGCCCCCACTAGTTCCAAGATTCCATTCGACATGGCCTGACCAGACCGAGTGAAAAAGTTCAAATAAAGCAACACAATACAAAGACTGCAGCCGACTGCCAGCAGTCCACCATAGTCTCGGGGACTACACCCAGTGGGTGCACTGAGCGTGCCCCCACTATTCAATCGACAAACCCAGTGGGTGTACAGATACAAAGATCTTCGGAAAAGAGAGTTTCCAGATAACATATCTTAACAGAACAAGTAGTAGTCGACGGACCTAGACATTGCTCTGAAGGGCCGAACTCGCGTCATAAGCTGCTTGGCTGGCTTCCCGGACCACCTTCACTTGCTCCATCATAACTCCTGCCTGGCGTATAGCCTCCTTAGCGGCACCCACTTGATCCTCATGGACATGGTGTGTGGCAAAGAGAGAAGGCGGGTCTGCAGTCGACGACGAAGGCCGGACACTCGTCAAGGGCACAGCGAAAGACATAGAAGTTCGAGTGGCATTACCACCTTCTTGAACTACGGCCTCAGGCGCTGATGTGGTTTGCGGGGTCTTGCCAGTCGATGCCTTCCTGTTCCTTCTCGCCCTCATCGACACTTCATCATCATCATCAGGGAGGTCAATGACATGAGGAGGAGCTATAAGAAAAGCCAAAGTTAAAAATGAAAAACCCAATCGACCAGAAGAGACCGTCAGTCGACTAAAAGCGTAACATCAAAAATTATACCGAGGTTGGAAGTAACAGCATCTTCCATCTCCTGATCGTTGTCCTTGGCAGAAATCTCAGAGGTAGCAGCACTGCAAGTTTCGAAAGCCAGTCGGTTTATCCAATGAATCGACAAAGAGCCCGTCCATGTTCAACAAAAGAAAACAAGTTCTATTGTCACCCGGAAATGGTGGGAACAGTCATCTTCATCTTAGGCAGAGCCTTTGGCGGTTTTGACGGTGCCGCTCGTGGATGCTTGGGAGCTTTTTCTGCCGGTACTGGGGAAGAAGTCCGAGGGCGTTTCGACGACTGCCCAACAGGCACAGTCACTTTACCGCATTCGCGCGATGGATCGTGTGTGAGCTCAGATCGCCTCTCCGAGCGGGGAGGTTGAACCTCTTCCTCCTCCGCCTCACTGGAGTCGACGTCATCGTCCCCCTCCCCTTCACCGTCAGATTGCCACTCCTCTCCACTTTCGCCGCCGCTCGCCTCCCCCTCCTTGGCCTGCTCCTGTGCTCCGTTAGGCATCAAATACATCTCAGTAATATCCTGGAAGACAGCAAACAAGACAAAAGTCAATTGACCGATTCGAAGAGAACAAAACGAAGAAAGCAAGATTACAGTCGGAGATGCGAGGTCAGACCTTGTCTACTTCATATGATTGGTTGAGTGGAGGAATCCTCCTGGCTCCTCGGGGGTTGTCCTTGTTCCCTGTGATACTCGACAACCACCCTTCCAGCATCTCGTCAGTGACCTCCTCCGGATGAATCCGAGTGGTGTCTTTGAGACCCGAATACAACCACATCGGGTGGTCGCGAGCCTGGAGCGGTTGGATACGCCGCCAGAGGAAGACCTCTAACAAATCCATGCCGGTCACCCCATCGCGGACAAGCTGAACCACTCGACCGACTAGCACTTTGACTTGCGCCTTTTCTTCTGGCGTCACTTTCAAGGAGGAAGGTTTTTGTGCTCGGTTCAGGGAGAAAGGGGGATGCCCAGTCGACTGTCCTGGGGTCGCTTGGTCCTTACAGTAGAACCAGGTCGACTGCCACCCGCGGACCGACTCAGGAAAAGTGATAGACGGAAAAGAGTTTTTTCCTCTCATTTGGATCGCCAGACCCCCGCACAACTGAATCACTTGCGTCCTCTCATCACTCGACTTGTCCTTCTTAACCGACTGGGAGCGACAAGTGAAAATGTGCTTGAAGAGCCCCCAATGGGGGCGGCAACCCAAGAAATTCTCACACAAGGAAACAAAGGCAGCGAGATACATAATAGAATTTGGAGTAAAGTGATGGAGCTGCGCTCCGAAGAAGTTCAAGAAACCCCGAAAGAAAGAATGAGGAGGCAGAGAGAATCCACGATCGATGTGGGTGGTGAGGAGGACGCACTCACCCTCGTGAGGCTGGGGTTCGATCTCGCTCCCCGGGAGACGCGCAGATTCGTGAGGAATGAATCCCCCTCGACCAGATCATCAAGATCCTCTTGCCGGATCGCCGAGGGCATCCAATCACCTTGGATCCAGTCCTTAGGCAGAGCGGACCTCGAAGAAGATCCGCCCCGACCGGACTTCTTCCCCTTCCCCTGCGCCGCCGCCTTCTTCGCGCGCTCCAGAGCCGCCGTCTTCTCGTTCACCATCGTCGAGGGCGAAGCTCAAATGGGCAGACAGCACCGAGGCGAGAACGGAGGTGGCGGAAGATTTTGCGAAGGAAGGGGAAAAGTGAGGGCGCACTGTTCAAAAACCCTGGGCCGACAGCTTACATAGGGTCGTTTCCGAGTGACTGACCTGCGGGCCCGGGCAATCCTGCCAAAACCCGCAACAGCCGCGCGCGCGATACGTGGCGATAAAGTTGGCACGGAGATCGAGGATACTTCGTTCTATCCCGTCCGATTACTGCGGTCACCTCTGCCCCGCGCGCTTCACAAATTTCGAATCCCGTGAAATCCGCGGGCTGCAGAACAACTCGTCAGTTGGAGGATCTCTCCCACGCAATCACTCGAGATCTTTAAGTAAAAGGATCCACTCGACTAAAGCAAACCAAGAATGGATCAAGGCGACTGGAGGAAGTTGATGGCATCATCCATGACAATTGATCCAACAAGACGTTCTCATAGCACGAAGAATGGTCGGAAAGATTCCCAACTCCTTCCCCACTCAAACCTCGATCCATTCGGGGGCTAATGATGAAGCTATGTACCTAGGGTAGGGTCATGGACCTGTCCTAACTGCCCTACCCAAGGACATCCCTAGAAGGTATCACCTTTCAACCGACTTGGAGGTGACCCACTCGAAGACACTCGACCATGAAGCAATCAATCGACCATGAAGCAATCACTCGACCAACACCCAACCACTCGACAGTCAGGAGACCTAAAGCCACTCCACACGCTAACGGTCGGTACTTCCTCAGAGAAGGGCCTGAACTCGTAAACTTCGTGTACTTACAACTGCTCCATAGCTAAGATCTAGCCTCTCCATACATACCCCCCTACATCACTGTCAGAGTTAGAACCACGACATGCACTACGGGACGTATATGCGCTAGAGCCAGTCGCCCCAAAGTTCAACCCATGGTCCTCCTACCCGATCACTTTTGATCGAAGGGACCACCCCACTAGCATCCGTCATGGCGGATTTGCCGCATTGGTTCTAGACCCAATTATCGATGGATTTCATCTCACAAGAGTCCTTATGGACGGCGGCAGTAGCCTGAACCTGCTTTACCGGGATACAGTGCGGAAAATGGGCATAGATCCCTCGAGGATTAAACCCACCAAAACAACCTTTAGAGGCGTCATACCAGGTGTAGAGGCCAATTGTATAGGCTTAGTCACACTTGAAGTGGTCTTCGGATCTCCGGATAACTTTCAAAGCGAGGAGTTAATCTTTGACATAGTACCGTTCCGCGGTGGCTATCACGCACTGCTCGGACGAACCGCATTCGCAAAGTTCAATGCGGTACCGCACTATGCATACCTCAAGCTCAAGATGCCAGGCCCTCGAGGAGTAATCACGGTCAATGGAAACACTGAACGCTCCCTTCGAACGGAGGAGCACACGACAGCGCTCGCAGCAGAAGTACAAAGCAGTCTCTCCAGGCAATTCTCCAGTCCGGCCTTCAAGAAGCCGAACACTGTCAAGCGCGCCCAGAGTAACCTACAACAAGACCGCCTAGCACGTTCCGAGCAAGCGTAGTAATGCGGCCCCAACCCCAGCCCTCGCAAAATAGCGAAACAAGCACTTCGCGTACATAACTACGCTCTCAAAGTACCATGGGCACGGGGGAAGGGGCATCACCACGGCACACCCAAAGCACGGCTTAAACCGTACTAGGGGCTGCCGAATTCTTTCTTTACTTTCTCTTATTTTCAGGACTCCATACTTCGGACGACCTGTTCGGCAATTCAACTGCCGCACAAACGATGCAAGATCCAGGAAAGCAGAGAAGCCATGCCGCATTATGGAACTCCCAGGTGGTCTCTATTATGAGCAGTATACCAGTTGTAAATACAATTCCGCGGCTCGCCCCTGGACAAGACATGTTAAATAGTCCAGTTTCTTTTGCTTATCACACTATTTGTATCGTTCTGCTTAGATAGCAGCCTTCTTATAAACAATGCATAGCTTTTTGTCTATTTTTTGCATTACTCTATTTTTATATATGTTCATTAATGACATGTGGCACCCGTACACTGTGGTACGGCAAATATGCTAGGGGCTTCAGTACCCCTTAATATGGTGTAAGAAGTCCGAACACTTTCATAAGTGCGGCACCCCGAACTTATAGCACTATATGCATCGGCTCCGAATCATGATTTGGATCAATAGTTGGGTTTGCCCGGTTCCTATGTTTTGGTGCCTTACGTTCCGCTATATCGGCTAAGGTAGCACTAGGAGAACTACTGCGATTGTGCCCCAGTTGAGCTGGGCTGAGCACCTCAGTAGAGAAATCTAAAACTGACTATCATGATAAGGCGAGAGACCGGTCGCTGTTCGAGAGGTTTTTCGGGTCCTTAAAGACCTATGCCGCTTAGAGCGAGGAACCGGATTCTGTCCGGCCAAGGCATGGATAGCGCCCCGAACTCGGTCTTCCGAATACTAGGGGCTTCGCCGAAATTTAAAATTATAAAGTTCTATGGCTAAGTGAGAGTGTTCAAGCATTATAGTCCGATTGCCTTGTTCGTTGTGCTGAGCGCCTCCCTCGAAGGACCCAAACAAGGGAAAAAGAGCGCTCAGGTTTATCCCGAACACCCCAGCACTAGTGGCATGGGGGCGGAAGCCGACGACTGGCCATCTCTCAATTTTTTGATAAACGGCCGCACAGAAAATAATATTTTAAATTCAACAAGCATTGCTTAGCGCAAATGAACAAGTTTTCAGCGCACAGGACAACACGAGCGAGTTTATTCAAAAATTACATCTTTGGTACATTCATCTGCCACAAGGCGGGCACCCTTCAGAACATCCTTGTAATAGTTCTCGGGCTTGCGATGCTCCTTCCCCGGCGGCGACCCGTCCCTCACAAGCTTCTCACCGTCCAGCTTACCCCAGTGCACCTTTGCACGGGCAAGGGCCCTACGGGCACCTTCGATGCAGACGGAGCGCTTGATGACATCGAGCCATGGACAGGCCTCCACCAGCCGCCGCACTAGTCTGAAGTAGCTCCCAGGAAGGGCCTCTCCAGGCCACAGCCGAACTATGAAGCCCTTCATGGCCTGTTCGGCCGCCTTGTGGAGCTCGACCAGCTGCTTCAGCTGGTCGCTCAAGGGCACAGTGTGTCCGGCCTCAGCGTACTCAGACCAGAACACCTTCTTCATCGAGCTGCCTCTTCGGCTCGGTAGAATGCGGCGGCATCGGATACGCTGTGGGGAAGATCTGCGAACGCCCCTGGAGAGCTCCGGATTCGGGTAAGTAACAAGTAGTTTACTTTTATATGTCTGCTTTGCATAAAAACTGCCTTACCCGCCGCTATCTTTTTCACCGCATCCAATTCATCGAGGCCCTTCTGGGCTTCGGCCTTGGCAGAGTCGGCAGTCGTGACGGCCGCGGCGAGCTCGGACGCTCGCATTTTAGAGTCAAGCTCCAAACTCTCATGTTTTTTCATGAGAGCCTGAAGCTCTTGCTGCGCCTCGCCGACGTGCGCCTCAAATTTCTCCCGCACATTGCGCTCCGAGGCCGCTCTATTCTTGGCCTCGGACAGCGCCTGCTTGAGGGTTGTCACCTCAGTCGTGGCCCCTTCAACAATTAGCATAATCCTGTAAATTTTTTGCAATTGCATCTTTCTATATATATTTTTCTATAAGGTATCTCTTACCTTCTTTCTCCTCGAGCTGCCGCTTGGCAAGGCCGACCTCTTGCTCGGCCCGCTCGAGACCCTGCTTCAGGGTACCTACCTCCGCAATCAGTGCGGCGGTAGCAAGCAGCGAAGCCTGCATACGCATATTGACTCATTTTTTGTTAGACCCTTGCGAAATTATTTGATCCTCTATTCGGATTTTCTTTCCGAACACCAAACAGAGCATCAGGGGCTACTGTCTATGCGGTAATATTTTTACTTACCTTGAAGCCTGTTAGAAGGCTAGCACAAGCTTCAGTCAGCCCGCTCTTAGCGGACTGAACCTTCTAGATCACCGTACTCATAATAGTATGGTGCTCCTCGTCGATGGAGGCGCCGTTAAGCACCTCCAGCAGATTGTCCGGCACCTCTGGTTGGACGGAGGCCGCCGGCTCAGAAGGCTTGCTCCTCTTAGAAGGAGTTCGCCTACCATAGTCCAGAACCGTTGAAGATTCCGGCGCGGTGTCCGGCTCAAAGCCGGACTTGGAACCCTGGGGGGTCTTGTCCCCCCCACTCCTGGAGTCCGGGAGGTCGCCTCGCGGCGCCTACCGGACCACCTCCTCTTGGCTTGGAATCTGTTGGGACAACACTTCGGCGTCATCCGCAGGGCAGGGGGGAGGTAGCCGTCGGAAGTGAATTTACGTCCGACGAGTCCAGGGAGCCGCTCGACGACTCGTCGAGCCCAACCTTGAGCGGACTGCATAATTATGTTCGACATAAGGAAAAGTTGTGCAACAAAGGAAAGCTATGAGTCACTCTAGTATCCGAATACTTACGATCCCGCCGGGCGCCTGGCCCTTTGCGTCCACTCCTCTTCGCCCTCGTCGGCGTCAGGGGAGTAGTCCGACGGAAGGGTTTCCCCCTTCTTGGACCCTTCGGCCTCCCTAGTTGGGGCGGCCTTCCTCTTCTTTCCTCCCCCCGCTGGAGGGGGAGAGGTTTCTTCTTCCTCCTCCTCGTCTTCACGGGAGGAGTGCGTCTCGGACTCGTCGGACGACGAGTCCGACACCACCATATGACGGGAACTCTTTCGAGTCCCCGTGGCCTTCTACTTCTTGGCCTTCTTCTCTGGCACCACATAAGGCGCCGGAGCCAGCAGCTTCGATAAACGAGCATCTGCTGGGTCTTCGGGCAAAGGGGCCGGACAGTTGACCTGTCCAGACTTCTCCTGCCACGCCTGTTAAAGGTAGGAGAGTTTAGATCCCGCATAAAGTCAATCTATGAGAAACAAATTTCCTGTAAAAGGTAAGGATAACTCACCGCGCTAGCTGTACGCTGCGTGCTGAATCTGCGGTCCTCGGACGCGGACACGGGAGCTTCGGCGCCCTTGAACAGCACCTTCTAGGCATCTTCGTACGTTGTGTCGAAGAGCCTGCTCAAGGTTTGGTGCTGTGCTGGATTGAACTCTCACAGTGTGAAAGCCCGTTGTTGACATGGGAGGATCCGGCGGACGAGCATGACCTGGACTATATTGACAAGCTTGAGTCGCTTGTTCGCCAGGGATTGGATGCATGTTTGCAGTCCGGTCACCTCTTCCTCGTTACCCCACGACAGGCCCGTCTCTTTCCAGGACGTGAGCCGCATGGGGGGTCCGGATCGGAACTCAGGGGCTGTGACCCACTCAGG
Organism: Aegilops umbellulata; assembly: GCA_032464435.1. NCBI lineage: Eukaryota > Viridiplantae > Streptophyta > Magnoliopsida > Poales > Poaceae > Aegilops > Aegilops umbellulata. The sequence continues at coordinate 274,107,277 of CP136055.1, forward strand.
GTCGCGCGGCTCGGTGATGTAAAACCACCCTGATTGCCACCCCTTCAGGGTCTCCACAAAGGAGCCCTCGAGCCATAGGACGTTGGCTATCTTGCCCGCCATGGCACCTCCGCACTCCGCCTGGCTGCCGCGCACCTCCTTCGGCTTGACGTTGAAAGTCTTGAGCCAAAGACCGAAATGGGGGTGGATGCGGAGGAAAGCCTCACACACGACGATAAACACCGAGATGTTGAGGACAAAGTTCGGGGCCGGATCGTGGAAATCCAGGCCATAGTAGAACATGAGTCCCCGGACAAATGGGTGGAGTGGAAAACCCAGTCCGCGGAGGAAGTGGGGAAGGAATACAACCCTCTCATGGGGCCTAGGGGTGGGGAGAAGCTGCCCCTCTTCAGGACACCGGTGCGCAATGTTATCAGACAAGTATCCGGCCTTCCTTAGTTTTTTGACATGGCCCTCCGTAACAGAGGAGGCCATCCACTTGCCTCCCGCTCCGGACATGGCTGGAGAAGGTCGAGGTGGGAAGTGCGGACTTGGGTGCTGGAGCTCGGGTGCGCAGGAGATGGATAGGCAAAGGAGGAAGAAGGCGTAGGTAAAAAGGTGGATCCTTATCCCCTTATATGGGCATATGCGACTATGCGTCCCCACCAGCCTGATAAAACTCGCTTGCCACCCAAGCGCCGTGATAAATGGCGCGGTTGGGTTACCCACGTCCGTATTGATGAGAATCCCGTAAATGGGGGACACGATCTCTGCTTTGACAAGACATGCCAAGGAAACCGCCTCGCGATATGCACTGAGGTGGGGAAGTGAAAACGATTCAGATAAAGGCTTGGCCGTAGTGTGATGTCACGCTGCGGAATATGTCAGCAGATTAGATTTGTGTTAATATTATTCTCTCTATGGCAATATGTGGAAACTTGTTTTGCAGGGCCGAACACTATCCATAGTGTTTAAAAACTTTTATGAAGAACTTGGAGGAGGAACCCGCCTTGCAATGCCGAAGACAATCTGCGCGCCGGACTCGCCGTCATTGAAGCCTGGTTCAGGGGCTACTGAGGTAGTCCTAGATTAGGGGGTGTTCGGATAGCCGGACTATACCTTCAGCGGGACTCCTGGACTATGAACATACAAGATTGAAGACTTCGTCCCGTGTTCGGATGGGACTTTCCTTGGCGTGGAAGGCAAGCTAGGCGATGCGGATATTCAGATCTCCTACCATTGTAACCGACTTTGTGTAACCCTAACCCTCTCCGATGTCTATTTAAACCGGAGGGTTTTAGTCCGTAGGACAACAACTCCAACATACAACATTCATACCATAGGCTAGCTTCTAGGGTTAAGCCTCCTTGATCTCGTGGTAGATCTACTCTTGTACTACCCATATCATCAATATTAATCAAGCAGGACGTAGGGTTTTACCTCCATCGAGAGGGCCCAAACCTGGGTAAACATTGTGTTCCCTTGTCTCCTGTTACCATCCGCCTAGATGCACAGTTCGGGACCCCCTACCCGAGATCCGCCGGTTTTGACACCGACAATGAGCTCAACAGTTCTAAGATTACGAATCATGTCAATATCTTCATCTAGTGTAGGGTGCAAAGGATCAATATGAGGTGCACAAGGACTAGCAATGTACTTGTTCAAATGTTATTCATTGAAAATCTCAAGCATTTCATTTTTCCACTCATGAAAATACTCTTCATCAAGAATGGGCACTCTATGTCTAAGACTCCCTAAAGTAGACACATCCATCTTCCTCCAAAGGTGTTTAAACCAAGGCAATGGAGACCAAAGCTCGGATACCAGTTGAAAGGATCGAGAAGAGGTGTCTAGAAGGGGGGTGATTGGACACTAAGTGCCAAAAGTTGCATTTTTTAAGATTCTTAAATTTTGGTGGAGTTTAAGCACAACTTTGACGAATACAATACATATCAAGCAAGCATGCAATGAGTATATGAGCAGCGGAAAGTAAAGCATGCAACTTGCAAGAATGTAAGGGGAAGGGTTTGGAGTATTCAAACACAATTGGAGACACGGATGTTTTTGGCGTGGTTCCGATAGGTGGTGCTATCGTACATCCACGTTGATGGAGACTTCAACCCACGGAGGGTAACGGTTGCGTGATTCCACGGAGGGGTCCACCCACGAAGGGTCCACGAAGAAGCAACCTTATCTATTCCATCACGGCCGTCTCCCACGAAGGACTTGCCTCGCTAGCGGTAGATCTTCACGAAGTAGGCGACCTCCTTGCCCTTACAAACTCCTTGGTTCAACTCCACAATCTTGTCGGAGGCTCCCAAGTGACACCTAGCCAATCTAGGAGACACCACTCTCCAAGAAGTAACAAATGGTGTGTTGATGATGAACTCCTTGCTCTTGTGCTTCAAATGATAGTCTCCCCAACACTCAACTCTCTTTCACAGGATTTGGATTTGGTGGAAAGAAGATTTGAGTGGAAAGCTACTTGGGAAAGGCTAGAGATCAAGATTCATATGGTTGGAATGGAATATCTTGAGCTCAACACATGAGTAGGTAGTTCTCTCTCAGAAAATGTGTATTGGAAGTGAAGGTATGTTCTGATGGCTTTCTCCACGAATAAAGAGTGGGTGGAGGGGTATATATAGCCTCCACACAAAATCTAACTGTTACACACAAACTACCAAACTCGGTGGGACCGAATGGTTAAACTCGGTCGGACCGATTTAGCAAACCTAGTGACCGTTAGGATTTTTTGTGGGACTGAGATGCAACTTGGTAGGACCAATATGGTTAGGGTTAGGGCATAACATAATCTCGGTGTGACCGATTACACAAACTCGGTGGGACTGATTTTGGTAATAAGCTAACCAGAGAGTTGGTCAGGCAAACTCGGTGATACCGATTACACAAACTCGGTGGAACCGATTTTGGTAATAAGCTAACCAGAGAGTTTGCATTGTAATCTCGGTAGTACCGATTGCTTAAACTCGGTGAGACCGATTTTGGCAATGGACATACACAGTGAGATTACAATCCCATCTCGGTGAGACCGAGATCCCTATCGGTGAAACCGATTTGCTAGGGTTTGTGGCAGTGGCTATGACATGAGAAACACGGTGGCGCCGGATAGAAAGAATCGGTGAGGCCGAGTTTGACTTTTGGTTTAGGTCATATGTGGATGTGGGAAGATAGTTGAGGGTTTTGGAGCATATCACTAAGCACATGAAGCAAGAGGCTCATTAAGCAACACCTCATCCCTCCTTGATAGTATTGGCTTTTCCTATAGACTCAATGTGATCTTGGATCACTAAAATATAAAATGTAGAGTCTTGATCTTGAAGCTTGAGCCAATCTTTTATCCTTAGCATCTTGAAGGGGTTCCATATCCTCTAGTCCATGCCACTCCATTGTTGAACTTATCTGAAACATACTAGGTAAAAGTGTTAGTCCAATAAGAGATATGTTGACATTAATTACCAAAACCACCCAGGGAGCACTTGTGCTTTCACCTCTTCTTCGTCCAAGCGCATCCAGACTCCACCTTCCTCCCCTCCCCCGGCGGATTCCGATGCAGACGTCGATGCGGAGGTCACCTTTGAATTCGGGTCCCTCAGCCAAAGGAGGAAGAGGAAAGCAGCAAAGGAGGAGGTGGAGGACGAGTAAGTATCTTGTTCGTTTTTGTTATCTCCGTCTCCTCAATCTGTGCCGCTTGTCTTGACTTGCTATCACCTTTGCAGGGATGCGGAGACGCTGGCCCAGAGGGTGAAGAGGGCCAAGGCCTTGGCGGGTGGCCAGCCCCCGGCGGGTACTTCGAGGGTGCCATTGGTGGTGTTTAGCAGCCTGGGCAGCAGCCCCCGGCACAGCCCCCAGCGTAAGTTCATCACTCACCCATCGTCAACATGTGTCGGGGGCACGATCTCTTGGTGCTGACCTTGCCGTGGTCGTAGGAGGAGCACATCAGCAGGAGGAGCCACAGAGGGCTACCCCCAACACGCCGTCCCCATCGACCACGCCGCCGCGTGGGGCGTCCCCAGCAAGGGCGCCAAGCACCGAGTCCACGCACATGGAGGAGGAGGAGGAGGAGAACTCGGGCGCTGCTGGCTTCGTCTCGGTGCCAAATGTTGGCGGGCAGGGGACCCCTGCTTTCCAGCCCGGCGCCGGTAAGCCACTTGCCTTTCATCCCTGTTCTTCCTTTTCTTTTTGTTCTTTCTAAATCTTGATCTTGGCCTCGCCTCATCCCCTTTTCGGTATCTAGATTTCCCCTCGGTGGACCCAGAGGACGTCGACACCATCATCGAGGATGTCGCCAAGGACGTCGCAGGGGAGGCCGAGAAGATTGCTGCCGAGGAGACTACAAAGGGCGCTGCTGAGGACGCCGCCAAGGAGCCTGCCGGGGAGCCCGACAAGGCCACTGCCGAGGAGGCCGGCAAGGCCGCTGCCGAGGAGGAGGTGGTCGATGACCAGCCCTCCTCCTCTGCTGCCTCTGGCTCCGGCATGTATCTGAGGGTGAGCGACGACCTTTTCGTCCACCTTCCAGGGGCGTCGAGCTCCGGGGCGCCCGTCGACGGAGAGGTGTTTGACGAGGAGGTGCTTGCCGCCGCCAGGCTCGAGGTCGTTGATGAGCCGAGCACCGGTGGCGATGACTCTTAGGAGGAGCGCCTTCTCCAGGCCATGGGCGCCAATTTCCAGATGCTCCAGGCGCTCCGCCGCGCACGCCTGGACAAGGCCAAGTCCAGGATGGCAACGGTGGACAAGGTCGGAGGCGGACCTCAAGGTGCGCGTCGCCGAGGCATAGACTTGGTTCCACCAAGCTAGCGAAGAGCTGAAGGCCGCCCAGGGCGAGCTGGCCAAGCGCGATGTGGAGCTCACCATGAAGCTGGCCGACATCAAGAAGGCCCGGGAGACGGCGGAGAGCTTGGCCGCCGCAGTCGAGGCGGCTCGGACCCAGCACCAGGCCGCGCTGAACTCCCAGGAGGAGGACCTCACCACGCGAGAGGAGAAGCTTGCCACAACGCTCCACGGCAAGGATGAGGAGGTGGAGAAGATCGTCGTGCAGCGGACCCAAGAGCTGGAGCAGAGGCATAGGGAGGCGCTCGATGCCCAAGCTCTGGTTCACGCCGGCAGGGTGAAGGAGCTGGAGGTGGAGCGGGATGAGCTGAAGGGGCAGGCCCTGAAGCTGTCCTAGGAGAAGGACACGTTGAACGGCGCCCTGACGGAGGCGTAGGGCGCGGCCGTCAGCAGGGCCGGGGAGCTCTCCGAAGCCAACAACTCCATCAAAGACGTAAAGTTGAAGCTGGGGGGCCTCGAGGAGATGCTCTTAGAGTCCAAGGCTCGGTAGGAGACCCTGGCCAAGGATCTGGAGGCCGAGAAGCTGCAGCGGAAGAACGAAGCCGCCAGCCACAAGGATATTGTGGAGGGCGAGATTTGCTGGATCAGCCGCCTCGAGGACGTCACCGGCAGGATCACCATGCAGCTGGCTAGCATGGGGATGCCAAATGTGTGGTACGCCCCAGAGCGCAGCGGGATTACCAACGCCAAGCTGACCCTATTCTTCGAGGGTGTCCTCGGGGCCCTGGAGCAGCTCCACTCCAACTGGGAGCCCGCGCTGGCCGATGAGTCCCGGAGGCTCTGCCGGGGTTCCATGACCAAGGTCCTTGCCAAGGTGGCGCACAGGAATCCTGACCTCGACTCCGAAGTTGCGCTAGAGAGCTTGCTGGAGGATGCGGACATCACGGTGCTCAAGGAGCGTATCAAGCCCATCATCAGACGCATCAACGGAATCCAGAGGGTGGAGGGCCAGCGCCGTGATACATCTCTGACGTATCTATAATTTTTGATTGTTCCATGCTATTATATATTCTGTTTTGGATGTTCAATGGGCTTATATATAAACTTTTATATTATTTTGGGGACTACCCTATTAACCGGAGCCCCAGCCCAAATTGTTGTTTTTTCCTATTTCAGTGTTTCGCGGAAAAATAATATCAAACGGAGTCCAAACGAAATGAAGCCATCCGGAATGTGATTTTTGGAACAAACATGATCTAGAGGACTTGGAGTTGTCGTCAAGCAACAGACGAGGAGGCCACAAGGTAGGGGGCACGCCTACCCCACAGGCGCGCCTTCCACCCTCGTGGGCACCTCGTAGCTCCACCGACCTACTTCTTCCTCCTATATATACCTACGTACCCCTAAACCATCAGAAGCGACGACGAAAACCTAATTCCACCGCCACAACCTTCTGTACCCGTGAGATCCCATCTTGGGGCCTTTTCGGGTGTCCTGCCGGAGGGGGCATTGATCACGGAGGGCTTCTACATCAACAACATAGCCTCTCCGATGATGTGTGAGTATTTTACCTGAGACCTTCGGGTCCATAGTTATTAGCTAGATGGCTTCTTCTCTCTCTTTGGATCTCAATACAAAGTTCTCCTCGATTCTCTTGGAGATCTATTCGATGTAATCTTCTTTTGCGGTGTGTTTGTCGATATCCGATGAATTGTGGGTTTACGATCAAGATTATCTATGAACAATTTGTGAATCTTCTCTGAATTCTTTTATGTATGATTGGTTATCTTTGCAAGTCTCTTCGAATTATCAGTTTGGTTTGGCCTACTAGATTGATCTTTCTTGCAATGGGAGAAGTGCTTAGCTTTGGGTTCAATCTTGCGGTGTCCTTTCCCAGTGACAGCAGGGGCAGCAAGGCACGTATTTTATTGTTGCCATCGAGGATAAAAAGATGGGGTTTATATCATATTGCATGATTTTATCCCTCTACGTCATGTCATCTTACTTAAAGCGTTACTCTGTTCTTATGAACTTAATACTCTAGATGCATGCTGGATAGCGGTCGATGTGTGGAGTAATAGTAGATGCAGAATCGTTTCGGTCTACTTGTCACGGACATGATGCCTATATACATGATCATACCTAGATATTCTCATAACTATGCTCAATTCTATCAATTGCTCGACAGGAATTCGTTCACCCACCGTAATACTTATGCTCTTGAGAGAAGCCACTAGTGAAACCTATGGCCCCCGGATCTATTTTCCATCATATTAATCTCCTGTTATTTCCGTTACTTTTTACTTGCTTTCTTTACTTTTACTCTTTATCATAAAAATACCAAAAATATTATCTTATCATCTCTATCAGATCTCACTCTCGTAAGTGACCGTGAAGGGATTGACAACCCCTTTATCGCGTTGGTTGCGAGGTTCTTATTTGTTTGTGTAGGTGCAAGGGACTTGAGCGTGACCTCCTACTGGATTGATACCTTGGTTCTAAAAAACTAAGGGAAATACTTACGCTACTTTACTGCTTCACCCTTTCCCCTTCAAGGGAAAACCAATGCAGTTCTCAATTGGTAGCAAGAAGGATTTCTGGCGCCATTGCCGGGGAGGTGTGCGCCAAGTCAAGTCAAGACATACCAAGTACCCATCACAAACTCTTATCCCTCGCATTACATTTTGCCATTTGCCTCTCGTTTTCCTCTCCCCCACTTCACCCTTGCCGTTTTATTCGCCCTCTCTTTTCCGTTCGCCCACTTTTTCGCTTGCTTCTTGTTCGCTCGTGTGTTGGATTGCTTGCTTATCAAGATGGCTCAAGATAATACTAAATTGTGTGACTTTGCCAATACAAAAAACTATGATTTTCTTAGCACTCTGATTGCTCCTCTTACCAAAGCTGAATCTTGTGAAATTAATGATGCTTTGTTGAATCTTGTCATGAAAGGTCAATTCACCGGCCTTCCTACTGAAGATGACGCTACCCATCTAAATAGCTTTGTTGATTTGTGTGATATGCAAAAGAAGGAAGATGTGGGTAATGATATTGTTAAATTGAAGCTATTTCCATTTTCTCTTAGAGATCGTGCTAAAACTTGGTTTTCGTCTTTGCCTAAAATAGTATTGATTCTTGGAATAAGTGCAAAGATGCTTTTATCTCTAAGTATTTTCCTCCCGCTAAGATCATCTCTCTTAGAAACGATATTATGAATTTTAAGCAACTTGATCATGAACATGTTGCACAAGCTTGGGAGAGAATGAAATTAATGATACGTAATTGCCCTACTCATGGATTGAACTTATGGATGATTATACAAAAAATTTATGCCGGATTGAATTTTGCTTCTAGAAATCTCTTAGATTCGGCCACGGGAGGCACTTCTATGGAAATCACTTTAGGAGAAGCTACCAAACTCCTAACGGTTAATTATTCTCAATGCCACACTGAAAGATCTACTAGTAAAAAAGTGCATGTGATAGAAGAAATTAATGTGTTGAGCGGAAAGATGGATGAACTTATGAAATTGTTTGCTAAGAAGAGTGTTTCTTCTGATCCTAATGATATTCCTTTGTCTACTTTGATTGAGAATAATAATGAATCTATGGACATGAATTTTGTTGGTAGGAATAATGTTGGTAACAACGCTTATAGAGGAAATTTTAATTCTAGGCCGTATCCTAGTAATTCCTCTAATAATTATGGTAATTCCTACAACAACTCTTATGGAAATTTTAATAAGTTGCCCTCTGATTTTGAGACTAGTGTTAAAGAATTTATGATTTCTCAAAAGAATTTCAATGCCTTGCTTGAAGAAAAATTGCCTAAGATTGATGAATTGGCTAGGAACATGGATAGACTTTCTCTTGATGTTGATTCTTTGAAACTTAGATCTATTCCACCTAAGCAAGATATCAATGAGTTTCTCAAAGCCATGAGAATTTCCATTGATGAGTGCAAAGAAAGAACCGCTACGATGCGTGTTAGGAAAGATTGCTTTGTAAAAGCGTGTTCTTCTAATTTTTATGAGAATAAAGATGAAGATCTAAAAGTTATTGATGTGTCCCCTATTAAATCTTTGTTTTTCAATATGAATCTTGATAATGATGGGACTGGAGATGAGTCAACTTTAGTTAGAAGGCGTCCCAAAAATTCAGAGTTTTTAGATCTTGATGCAAAAATTGGTAAAAGTGGGATTGAAGAGGTTAAAACTTTAGATAGCAATGAACCCACTATTTTGCATTTCAAGGGATTAAAATTATTATAATTGCTATTTGATAGATTGTATTTCCTGGTTGCAATCCGTGCTAAATTCTCTGCATGCTTATAGTCAAAATAAAGCTTTTACTAAACATATCGTTGATGCTTTGGTGCAATCTTATGAAGAAAAGCTTGAGTTGGAAGTTTCTATCCCTAGAAAACTTTATGATGAGTGGTAACCTACTATTATAATTAAAATTAAAGATCATGAATGCTATGCTTTGTGTTATTTGGGTGCTAGTGTTTCCACGATTCCAAAAGCTTTATGTGATTTGTTAGGTTTCCGCGAATTTGATGATTGCTCTTTAAACTTACACCTTGGGGATTCCACTATTAAGGAACATATGGGAAGAATTAATGATGGTCCTATTGTTGCAAATAGGAACTATGTGCCCGTAGATTTTTTTGTTCTTGATATAGATTGCCATCCTTCGTGTCCTATTATTCTTGGTAGACCTTTCCTTAGAACGATTGGTACAATTATTGATATGGAGGAAGGGAATATTAGATTCCAATTTCTGTTAAGGAAAGGCATGGAACACTTCCCTAGAAAGAAGCTTAAATTACCTTATTAATCTATTATGAGAGCCACTTATGGATTGCCTACTAAGGATGGCAATACCTAGATCTATCCTTGTTTTTATGCCTAGCTAGGGGCGTTAAATGATAGCGCTTGTTAGGAGGCAACCCAATTTTATTTTTAGTTTTTTGATTTTTGCTCCTGTTTAGGAATAAACCTTTGATCTAGCCTCTGGTTAGAATTTTTTGTGTTTTAATTAGTGTTTGTGCCAAGTTAAACCTATAGGATCTTCTTGGATGATAGTTATTTGATCTTGCTGAAAATTCCAGAAACTTTCTGTTCACGATAACAATTGTTACAAATCGCCATAGATTCCAATTGAAGCACATCAATAAACAAATTATTTAGGTCGTCCTATTTTGGCAGAATTTTTAGAGGTCCGGAAGTTTGTCTTAGTTACAGATTACTACAGACTATTCTGTTTTTGACAGATTCTGTTTTTCGTGTGTTGTTTGCTTATTTTCATGAATCTATGGTGTCGGTGTACTAAAGTAGGGGTACCTTAGTACCCCAGACTTGTGCACGGGCAGTTGTAGCACCCTGCGGCGAGGCCCGCCCAGGAAGCGCCAAGAGAAGACCAAGCATTCAAGACAAGGCCCCCGGCAAGAGGAGCTTGCCGGGCCAAGAAGACAAGACCCCGGCAAGAGGAGCTTGCCGGGACGACTAAGCCCATGTAATACCATCCAAGAACAAAGTATACGAGACAGAAGATCGAGACCCCGACAAGAGGAGCTTGTCGGGAAGGCCGAACCCAGGCACCACAAGAGAAGCCCGCCATGGCGCGCCATGCGCCCCGGCAAGGCCTGATAGCCGGCAAGCTATCAGGCACAGGAAGACGACCCCCGCGGCAAGCCACTTGCCGCGGCAAATCGCCACCTCAGGACTGCGCTCCAGCTCACCCGCCCACGCGTCGCTCCGGGGTTTCCCCCAAGGGCACGTGGCGGGGCACCGCGCAGCCTGGGGTATGCGGTGGCATGCAGCCACCACCGTGGCGAGCGGTGGCGCACCTAACGGTCCGCCTCGGTGCTGTCCAGGCGACCGTGACGGGCATTTAATGCCCTTGTCCCCTACCGTCAGAAGTAGGTATGATAACACTGTGCCGCACTGTAGCGCCACTGTTCCCGCACTGTTACAACTTCCACCCCTTTTATACTTTTACCCCTTTCTCTTACGTTGACACCTGTCGGTGACCCCTTTGCGCTATAAAAGGAGGCCCGTGTGCAACGTAGAGGGGGTTCGGAGATTCGGAATCCAGACAGCCATACGCTCGGTGTAGCTAGCTCTCCAAGCTCCCGAGCTCCCCAGTTCAATACAACCAAGCAGGAGTAGGGTTTTACGCGTCCATCGCGGCCCGAACCTGGGTAAACCGCCCGTGTGCTCGCCTCGATCTGCTCTCCGTGCTCCCTCCGCCCCCCTCACCGGACAACGAAAGGGGCTCCGGCCCCATAGGTGCTCGCGGGGGACGCCGTCCACCCTGACATCTTTGGCGCGCCAGGTAGGGGGTCGCGTCGAGTTTGTGCGGATCTGATTCAGGCGAACACTGGTAAGTTCAGGTATGAACAGGTACCTTTCCGCCCCGCTCCGCGGGGCGGAGGCATTCCTCCGTACGGAATCGTGCACGGCCCTCCTCGAGTACCCACTCACGCAGAGTTCGAGCAAGAAGCAGCTGCTCCTTGAGGAGGACCGCCTTCCGGCCGCTGGGCGAACCGCTCGCTTCCAGCGAATCCTGCGCCGCTCCTGTAGCCGCAGCGGTTAGCGCCGGAAGCCGCGAAAAAGGCGACCTCGTTCTTCGGCGCGTTTCGTCCGCCAAGATCCAAACGAGTCGACGCCGACCGTGGGAGGAGTTTCGCCAGCGCGGTTGCCGGAACCCGTTCCATCAACCAACCTCCCTGCCCAAGTCTTGCCGCAGTTGCATGTGATCCTTGGCGCAGGGGCGGGCGCAGACCCCGCGCATCAGTGAAAGCTCCTATGCTTTGCGCTTTTTGCCTTTTACATGCTCCTCTTCGTTATTTGCATGTATTATTTGGCATCCTGCGTAACATGCATGTCCAGTAAGCATCAGCACGCCGAAAGGCCATGTGCTTGCTTCCCTCTTTATTTTCCTTGCCTCTTAGACAGAGGGAGCGTTCCTCGCGCACAAAGTTTGCCGGGGGAAGGAGATGGGAGAGGAACCAAGTGCTGGAACCAAGTGCTGTCCGAGAAAAAGAAGCCTGTCGAGGAACGAGCGTTATACATAAGCTAAGTTATTAGAATTTGAGCAGTTCAGATTCTTAATTTTCGGTTGTCTTCCTTGAACAGTCACACTTTGTATGGAAAACCTGTGCGCGGAGGAACCTACCCGCGGCTAGCCGCACCCTCACCTTGTTTCGAGTACGCTCAATGATTTAAGTGAGCTGCGATGAGCGTCGCGCCCTTGTTTCGTTTCCGAGCTCACTCAACAAGCTGAGCGCGATTGCGGCTGGCTGCGGCGAGGTTGCTTCCCGGTGAGGCCTTGGCCGGCAGGCTGCTATAAGCCCAAGGGCCCCTTGCCGGAAAGTTCCCCGGGAGCGTAGGGTGAAAAGCATACAAAGTAAAGGGCCAGGACAAGGAAGATAACAATGCACTGATTGGTTCAGATAAGATAAAAACCTTACGTAACTTATCACAGTGACTAATGAGCTCATAACGCCGTGTGCAGCGACAAAAAGAGATAAGATAAAGGAGGCCTAGTCTACGCGGTCTCCCTCAATCCTGGAAATCTTGCCCACTCTGGCGATGATGTCGGCGACCTGCTCCTTCAGCGCCTCCATGTCAGCGTCGGCCGGCAGGCTGCGAAGAACGTTGATGAGATTTATACCGGGATTGCGGTATACAATCTTCGTCAGCACACGCTCCAAGGTTCCCGTGCAGGCCCGGCGCGTCTCCTCGGCCAGTTGCACGGGGATCTTCTTCCGAAGATCCGCAAGAGCCGGCGCGACCCCTCTGAAGAAGAGGCTGAGCTTGGCGCTGTGAGGGAGGTCCGGGTCCGGAGAGTAGATGAGGTGTTCCAACTTCAACGCCAGCAACTCCTGGTCGATGTTGGATGCAGAAGACACCAGGTCCTCGGTCCACACCGCGACGGTCCGACGGAAGTCCTCGGCCGCAGTGTTGGCGCTCTCCGCCAAGCTTCGCTCCTTGCGGAGCCCCTCCTCCAGCGCGGAGACTTTCAGCTCCAGGGCCTCGATGGAGTCCTTGGCGGCCTTCAGCTCGTCGCCCTGCTTGGAGAGACGCGCCTGGAGTTCGGAGTTGGCGTGGGCGTCCTTCTCCCGCTCCGCATTGAGCGCGCCGACCCTCTCCGTGCTCGCCTTCAACGACTCCTCTAGCTGCGCGACCTTGGCGGCAAGCTCCTCCCTGGCGGTCTCCGCGGCAGCCGCGGTGGCTTTCGCCTCTTCCAGCTCCTCGCCAAGGGCCAGCTCCCGAGCGGCAAGTTCCTCCTCGTGGGAGTTGAGATTGGCCTGCAGCTGGGCAAGCTCCCCCTCTCGCCGGGACAGCTCCACCCCGGCGAGCCGCTGCTGCTCTTCGGCGTCGGCCTTCTGCAGCACCCACTCCTGGTACTCCCCGGCGAGCCTCTCGCGCTCCTCCGCCACGCCGCGGAGGGCAGCTTGGTTGGCGGCGCGGAGCTCCGTCGCACGCTTCTCCATCTCGACGGCGGCCTCCGCAGCGAGGGTCTCCCGGGAAGGAAGCTTCGCCTGCCTGGCCCGGTAAAGGGCCAGGAGCCGGCGAAGCAGCTTCTCCTCCTCGGGCTCTTCGGCCCCGCCGGGCGCCTTGACAATCTTCAGGCCCGCGGAGGCGAGGACCTCCCCATCAAGGGCGTCGCCCTCCGCGGGGGCCCGCGCAGAAGAGCCCCATGGCACCTGGATGAAGATGCCATTGGGGGCTTCAAGGTAATGACCCGCCCGCTCCTTTTCGGCGGAGGGGTCGGCGGCCGGCGCAGCGCCTGATGCTCCTGCTGCCTCCGGGTCGGCAGTGCGACCGCCGTCCCCCTCCCCGGCCGTTGCGTCCGCCGCTGGGGCGGTCTCCTGCGCGGATGGCTCGGCAGCTCCCGCCGCGTCCTCAGCGGCAGGGGCGTCGCCGCTGCCGCCGCGCGCACCCTCCTCCTCCTCGATGTTGATGACCTCCGTCTCCATCTGCTCGGGGGGAGGGGAATCTAGAAGAAGGAGAATAGAGAGCAAAAGAAATTCAAGCAAACATCCAAAAAAAAAAAGACGAACCCAAGATGACTAAGTCACAGAGCTTACCTTGGCGGACGTCATCAGCGGCGGGTTCCCTCGCCGGGGAGCTCTGCCTTGGCGGGGTCACCGCCCTCGCCGGGCTACCCGCCCCTGGCGGGGTACTCGCCCTCGGAGGAGTGCTCGCCCTTGGCGGGATGCTCTCCTTTACCGGAGAGCTCGGCCTTGGCGGGGACGGCGGGGCCCGCGGCTCCTCGGGGGCGGTTTCTGGACGCTCCTGCGGCTGCGGCCCCACCTCTGCACGAGACAGTATTATCAAGATACCAGCGCAGGGACGATCCCTCAAGCACGCCCGACGAGCGAAAGTACGGAACCCAGACTTACGCTGGGGGCTGCGCTGGGGGCTACGCTGGGGGCTGCCCCTCGGAGCAGCGCTCGGATCCGGCAGGCTGGGCTCCGGCACGCCCCCAGTTGCCGCGGTGGGCGAGTCGCCCACAACCTCAACCACGGGCGCCTTGGCTTTCTTCGCCACTCGCTCCGCCAAGGTCCTGAAGTTAAGATAAGGAACAAGATCAGAGCCTGCGACAATCAAGGCAAAGTTTACGAAGATGCAAGACCTCAAAGCTCTTACTCCCGTTCGTCCTCGTCGTCGTCGTCGCTCAAGGCGGAGAAATCAAACTCCACCTGACGCGCGGTCACGCGGGGAGCGGGAGGCGAGGTCTCCCTCGGGCGCTTGGCGGTCCCGACGGTTGCCGGGGAGCGGGCGGAGCCACCGCTCCACCTTCCAAGGGCTCCTTTCCGTGCGGCGCTGCCTTACGGGGCGCCCCCGACGTGGCTGACGCGCCGGGCGCCCTCGTCGCAACCTGGCTCCCCCGAGAGGCTCGTGCCGCTTGGCGGGGTGGTTGTTGCCGGGAGGCCGGCGCCTTTGCCCCCATCGCCGTCCTGCGGACACGCTTCGCTGGAGAACGCCTGGGGCTTACACGGGAGGAGGAGGGGAGCCGCTCCCGTTTCCTCTGCCTTATATGGGGAAGTGGCGGACACTCCGTTCTTGCCATTAAGAATCGTGCGCGACGTGACGCGCGCCTGCGCGGTTCAGCCCCGCGCACGCCACCCACGTCACGCTCACCCCGCACGCCCCGCCCCCACGACGCCGCGATAAGCGCGCGCCGCCTGGGGAAGGTGCGACGGATGCGGAGTTAAGGAGCAGCGCGACCAAGGCCACGCATGCCCGTGCACTGTTAGGGCCTGGCCCAACGACACTCGGCACCGTGTGTGGCCCAGGCCCGGGGGCTCCTGTCGGTGTACTAAAGTAGGGGTACCTTAGTACCCCAGACTTGTGCACGGGCAGTTGTAGCACCCTGCGGCGAGGCCCGCCCAGGAAGCGCCAAGAGAAGACCAAGCATTCAAGACAAGGCCCCCGGCAAGAGGAGCTTGCCGGGCCAAGAAGACAAGACCCCGGCAAGAGGAGCTTGCCGGGACGACTAAGCCCATGTAATACCATCCAAGAACAAAGTATACGAGACAGAAGATTGAGACCCCGACAAGAGGAGCTTGTCGGGAAGGCCGAACCCAGGCACCACAAGAGAAGCCCGCCACGGCGCGCCATGCGCCCCGGCAAGGCCTCATAGCCGGCAAGCTATCAGGCACAGGAAGACGACCCCCGCGGCAAGCCACTTGCCGCGGCAAATCGCCACCTCAGGACTGCGCTCCAGCTCACCCGCCCACGCGTCGCTCCGGGGTTTCCCCCAGGGGCACGTGGCGGGGCACCGCGCAGCCTGGGGTATGCGGTGGCATGCAGCCACCACCGTGGCGAGCGGTGGCGCACCTAACGGTCCGCCTCGGTGCTGTCCAGGCGACCGTGACGGGCATTTAATGCCCTTGTCCCCTACCGTCAGAAGTAGGTATGATAACACTGTGCCGCACTGTAGCGCCACTGTTCCCGCACTGTTACAACTTCCACCCCTTTTACACTTTTACCCCTTTCTCTTACGTTGACACCTGTCGGTGACCCCTTTGCGCTATAAAAGGAGGCCCGTGTGCAACGTAGAGGGGGTTCGGAGATTCGGAATCCAGACAGCCATACGCTCGGTGTAGCTAGCTCTCCAAGCTCCCGAGCTCCCCAGTTCAATACAACCAAGCAGGAGTAGGGTTTTACGCGTCCATCGCGGCCCGAACCTGGGTAAACCGCCCGTGTGCTCGCCTCGATCTGCTCTCCATGCTCCCTCCGCCCCCCTCACCGGACAACGAAAGGGGCTCCGGCCCCATAGGTGCTCGCGGGGGACGCCGTCCACCCCGACATATGGCTAGTAAAACATTTTATTAGCCATAGAGAAGTTGGAATATAGTAGGTTTAACACCAATATAAATAAATAATTATTTCAATACGATACCTTGAACTGGTGTTTTGTTTTGTTTCGCTAACGGAGCTCACGAGATTTTCTGTTATGTTTTGTGTTGTGAAGTTTTCAAGTTTTGGGTAAAGATTTGATGGAGTATGGAACAAGGAGTGGCAAGAGACTAAGATAACCCAAGGAAACCAAAAAGCCAAAGCTTTGGGATGCCCCGGAAAGCATCCCCTCTTTTGTCCTCATCCATCGGTAAATTTACTTGGAGCTATATTTTTATTCACCACATGATATGTGTTTTGCTTGGAGCGTCTTGTATGATTTTAGTCTTTGTTTTTTAGTTTGCCACAATCATCCTTGCTGAACACACCTTTTGAGAGAGGCACACAGGATTCGGAATTTGTTAGAATACTCTATGTGCTTCACTTATATCTTTTGAGCTATATAGTTTTTGCTCTAGTGCTTCACTTATACCTTTTAGAGCACGGCGGTGGTTATATTTTACAGAAATTGTTGAGCTCTCATGCCTCACTTATATTATTTTGAGAGTCCTAAACAGCATGTTTATTTGCTTTAATTGTGAAATTAATATTCTATATTGAGTTCATTGAATGTTATGAGAAGTTAGATACTTGATAAGTGTTTTGAAATATAAAGGTGGTAATATTAGAGTGTGCTAGTTGAGTAATTGTGAAATTGAAAAATACTTGTGTTAAAGTTGGCAAGTCTCGTAGCATACACATATGGTAAAAGTTGTGTGACAATTTTGACACATAGGTGTTCTTTTATTGCTTTCCTTATGAGTGGCAGTCGGGGACGAGTGATGGTCTTTTCCTACCAATCTATCCCTCTAGGGGCATGCATAGTAGTACTTTGCTTTGAGGGCTAATAAAATTTTGCAATAAGTATATGAGTTCTTTATGGCTAATGTGAGTCCATGGATTATACGCACTCTCAACCTTCCACAATTTTCTAGCCTCTACGGTGCCGCGCATTGCCCTTTCTCACCTTGAGAGTTGGTCCGAACTTCGCCGGTGAATCCAAACCCCGTGATATGCTACACTATATCACACATAAGCCTCCTTATATCTTCCTCAAAACAGCCGCCATACCTACCTATCATGGCATTTCCATAGCCATTCCGAGATATATTGCCATGCAACTTTCCACCGTTCCGTTTATTATGACACGCTTCATCATTGTCATATTGCTTTGCATGATCATGTAGTTGACATCGTATTTTTTGGCAAAGCCACTATTCATAATTTTTTCATACACGTCACTCTTGATTCATCGCATATCCCGGTACACCGCCGGAGGTATTCACATAGAGTCATATTTTGTTCTAAGTATTGAGTTGTAATTGTTGAGTTGTAAATAATAAAAGTGTGATGATCATCATTATTAGAGCATTATCCCACGTGAGGAAAGGATGATGGAGACTATGATTCCCCCACAAGTCGGGATGACATTCCGGACTAAAAAAAGAGGCCAAGAAAAAAAAGGCCCAAAGAAAAAAGAAAAAAAAGAAAAAAGAGAGAAAAAGAGAGAAAAAGAGAGAAGGGACAATGTTACTATCCTTTTTCCACACTTGTGCTTCAAAATAGAACCGTGATCTTCATGATATAGAGTTTCCTATGTTGTCACTTTCATATACTAGTGGGAATTTTTCAATATAGAACTTGGCTTGTATATTCCAATGATGGGCTTCCTCAAAATGCCCTAGGTCTTCGTGAGCAAGCAAGCTGGATGCTCACCCACTTAGTTTCTTTTGTTGAGCTTTCATATATTTATAGCCCTAGTGCATCTATTGCATGGCAATCCCTACTCCTCTCATTGACATCAATTGATGGGCATCTCCATAGCCTATTAATTAGCCGCGTCAATGTGAGACTTCCTACCTTTTTGTCTTCTCTCATAACCCCCATCGTTATACTTTACTCCACCCATAGTGCTATATCCATGGCTTGCGCTCATGTATTGCGTAAGAGTTGAAAAGGCTAAAGCGCGTTAAAAGTATGAATCAATTGCTCGGCTTGTCATCGGGGTTATGCATGATGAGTACGTTTGTGTGACAATATTGAAACATATCCTAACTATATGATTTTGTAGGGATAAGCTTTCTTTGGTTATGTTATTTTGATCAGACATAATTGCTTGGTTAACATGTTTGAAGTATTATTGTTTTTATGTCAACATTAAACTTATATCTTGAATCTTTTGGATCTAAATATTCATGCCACAATAAAAAGATTTACATTGAGAATTATGCTAAGAAGCATTCCACATCAAAAATTATGTTTTTATCATTTACCTACTCGAGGACGAGCAGGAATTAAGCTTGGGGATGCTTGATACGTCTCCAACGTATCTATAATTTTTTATTGTTCCATGCTATTATATATTCTGTTTTTGATGTTTAATGGGCTTATTTATACACTTTTATATTATTTTGGGGACTACCTATTAACCGGAGGACCAGCCCAAATTGTTGTTTTTTGCCTATTTCAGTGTTTCGCAGAAAAAGATTATCAAACAGAGTCCAAACGAAATGAAACCTTCGGGAACGTGATTTTTGGAAAAAACGTGATCCAGAGGACTTGGAGTGGACGTCAAGCAACAGATGAGGAGGCCACGAGGTAGGGGGACGCGCCTACCCCCCAGGCGCACCCTCCACCCTCATGGGCCCCTCGTGGCTCCACTGACCTACTTCTTCCTCCTATATACCTACATACCCCCAAACCATCAGAAGCGACCACGAAAACCTAATTCCACCGCCGCAACCTTCATTACCCGTGAGATCCCATCTTGGGGCCTTTTCCGGCGTCCTGTCGGTGGGGGCATTTATCATGGAGGGCTTCTACATCAACACCATAGCCTCTCTGATGATGTGTGAGTAGTTTACCTTACACCTTAGGGTCCATAGTTATTAGCTAGATGGCTTCTTCTCTCTCTTTGGATCTCAATACAAAGTTCTCCTCGATTCTCTTGGAGATCTATTCGATGTAATCTTGTTTTGCGGTGTGTTTGTCGAGATCCAATGAATTGTGGGTTTATGATCAAGATTATCTATGAACAATATTTGAATCTTCTCTGAATTCTTTTATGTATGATTGGTTATCTTTGCAAGTCTACTCGAATTATCAGTTTGGTTTGGCCTACTAGATTGATCCTTCTTGTAATGGGAGAAGTGCTTAGCTTTGGGTTCAATCTTGCGGTGTCCTTTCCCAGTGATAGCAGGGGCAGCAAGGCACGTATTGTATTGTTGCCATCGAGGATAAAAAGATGGGGTTTATATCATATTGCATGAGTTTATCCCTCTACATTGTGTCATCTTGCTTAAAGCGTTACTCTGTTCTTATGAACTTAATACTCTAGATGCATGCTGGATAGCGGTCGATGTGTGGAGTAATAGTAGTAGATGCATAATCTTTTCGGTCTACTTGTCACGATCGTGATGCCTATATACATGATCATACCTAGATATTCTCATGACTATGCTCAATTCTATCAATTGCTCGATTGTAATTCTTTCACCCACCGTAATACTTATGCTCTTGAGAGAAGCCACTAGTGAAACCTATGGCCCCCGGGTCTATTTTCCATCATAGTAATCTCCCGTTGTTTCCATTACTGTTTACTTGCTTTCTTTACTTTTACTCTTTATCATAAAAATACCAAAAGTATTGGTTGCGAGGTTCTCATTTGTTTGTGTAGGTGCAAGGGACTTGAGCGTGACCTCATACTGGATTGATACCTTGGTTCTCAAAAACTGAGGGAAATACTTACGCTACTTTACTGCATCACCCTTTCCTCTTCAAGGGAAAACCAACACAGTGCTCAAGAGGTAGCACGCCGGGGATTAGGCGCTCGTTTCTTTTCTTTGCTGCAGGTTCACAACCAAGACAATGTTTATCTTTAGTTAGAACTACGGCAACAAGTGAGGTAATATAACTCTGCAGTACTTTTGATACAATGCATGTTATTTTCTTGTTCGATTTTCCTTTGTATGTCCACCCTACGTTAACTGGGTCGGCTTGCCAGCGCGTAAACCCAGGGCAGCGTCTTGGGGACAGATCCCCAATGGCCTGTCGGGTGTGCTTGCTGCCAGGCGAACCACCTCACCGCCCTTAATGCGGCCGCTCGAACTGTCGAGCTTGACTCGTGTCAGAATCAAGAGCGTTGCTAACTGCGGAAGGCTACCCTGCCACTCTCGACGCGGCCGCTTGAGCTGTTGAGCGGACTTGAAACAGAACAAGGGCGTTGCCAATCGCGGGAGGGCCCTTTTGCGTGCAGGTTTTTCGTACAAAGAACAAGATCTCTGAGGGGAATAACCTTATATAAAAAGGAAAAATCTAAAGTTCGGCATGACTTAGCTTTCTTGTCGCCAAACAGGCGCCCTTCGCGTATGCAGGCGGCGCCATCCTCTTGGCCGTCTTCTTCCTTAGAAACCATGGCCATGAGGAACTTCTAAGCTGGTTGCTAAACTAGATTCTCAAAATTGTGCCCCCTACCTGGCGTGCCAAAGATGTCAATGGGAAACGACACCTATGGGATCACAAGAATCCCTACAATGGTTGCCGGGGCGCGGGGTTGTGAGAAGAGCAGGATTAGCAGTCAACACAAGGACCGTTTATCCAGGTTCAGGCCGCGAGGATGCATAATACCCTAGTCCTTCTTTAGTGTGTATTTGAGAGAGTTCTAGAGCTCTCGAACTAGCTATGGTGGCTGCGTAGTCCAAAAGAGCCGAATCCATCTCTAGTATGCCATGGGCCTCCTTTTATAGTCGAAAGGGGCTGCCACAGTGGCATACCGGAGGTGGAAAGGTCTACAGTGCAGCGGGCTTATCGCCCGTATTACAGGATAAGGCGCATTTAATGCATTGCTTAGGTGTCCCTTAGCTTTATCGGGGACGGGAGCGAGGCCCGTCCCGTCCGTTGCCGCCTCGCCTTGCTTCGACACGTGCCCAGGCCAGCTATGCATGCGGCGCCATGTAGGCAGGCAAGAAGCTGAGGTGGCGCGGTGGTAGGGTCTTCACGAAGATCTACATGCCACCACGCAGGTGCTTGCTGAGTTGGCTCGGAAGCCGCCCGTCGCCACGCAGGTGCCTGCCCAGCTGGTTGAGCTAGCAGCTACTTGGGGATGGCGGTGGAGTCCTGGTAGATGCGGGCCTGGCCGTGGCCCCGCTGATGCCCTTGGCAAGGGCCTTGCCGGGGGCCCGGGAAGGGTCTTGCCATGGCGTCACAGTCGTCCCCAGCAAGGCGCTTGCCGGGGGTCTTGTGGATCTCCTTGGCAAGGATCCCGCCGAGGGTCATCGTCTTCTAGTTCTCATCTGATCTCATATATCTATGGTCTTGACAAAGATCTGCATGCCACTGCGGAGGTGCCTCCCGAGCCCCTGGTCCAAACGTAGTTGTTGATGGCGTTCGGAACCTTTGGGCTCAAGGGTGTCTCGCTCTGCGGGTGTTGGGCAAGTTGCCCCGGCAAGGCTCTTGCCAGGGCCGCGGAGGCCACCCTGGCAAGGATCTTGCCGGGGAGTCCACCTTGCCCCTTTGCTCTTTGTGTTTCTGGTCTTGGCGTTGCCTTGGGCTTCGGCTTCTCTCCGGCTCCCCTCCTCTGCCCTGCTTAGTGTGGCTGCGGCGCGTGTGAGGGAGTCCTGGATTAGGGGTTGTTCGGGTAGCCGGACTATACCTTCGCCGGACTCCTGAGCTATGAAGATACAAGATTGAAGACTTCGTCCCGTGTTCGGATGGGACTTTCCTTGGCGTGGAAGGCAAGCTAGGTGATGCGGATATCCAAGATCTCCTACCATTGTAACCGACTCTGTGTAACCCTAACCCTATCCGGTGTCTATATAAACCGGAGGGTTGTAGTCCGTAGGACGAACCATCATCATACACAATCATACCATAGGCTAGCTTCTAGGGTTTAGCCTCCTTGATATCGTGGTAGATCTACTCTTGTACTACCCATATCATCAACATTAATCAAGCAGGAGTAGGGTATTACCTCCATCGAGAGGGCCCGAGCCTGGGTAAAAACATCGTGTCCCTTGTCTCCTGTTACCATCTGGCCTTGACGCACAGTTCGGGACCCCCTACCCGAGATCCGCCAGTTTTGACACCGACATTGGTGCTTTCATTGAGAGTTCCTCTGTGTCGTCGCCTTTAGGCCCGATGGCTCCTCCGATCATCAACAACGATGAGGTCCAGGGTGAGACTTTTCTCCCCGGACAGATCTTCGTCTTCGGCGGCTTCGCTCTGCGGGCCAATTCGCTTGGTCATCTGGAGCAGATCGAAAGCTACGCCCCTGGCCATCAAGTTAGGTTTGGAAGCTTAAACTACACGGCAGATATCCGCAGAGACTTGATCTTCAATGGGTTCGAGCCACAGCCAAGCGCGCTGCACTACCTCGAGGGGCATGTGTTGGGGAACGTAGTAATTTCAAAAAATTTCCTACGCACACGCAAGATCATGGTGATGCATAGCAACGAGAGGGGAGAGTGTTGTCTACGTACCCTCGTAGACCGAAGCGGAAGCGTTGACACAACATAGAGGAAGTAGTCGTACGTTCTCCTCGCGATCCAACCGATCACAGCACCGTTACTCCGGCACCTCCGAGTTCTTGGCACACGTTCAGCTCGATGACGATCCCCGGGCTCCGATCCAGCAAAGCGTCGGGGAAGAGTTCCGTCAGCACGACGGCGTGGTGACGATCTTGATGAGTTACCGGCGCAGGGCTTCGCCTAAGCTCTGCAACGATATGACCGAGGTGGAATTTGGTGGAAGGGGGCACCGCACACGGCTAAGGAACGATCTCAATGATCAATTGTGTGTCTCTGGGGTGCCCCCTGCCCCTGTATATAAAGGAGCCAAGGGGGAGGGGCTGGCCGGCCAAGCCTGGCGCGCCAGGAGAGTCCTACTCCCTCTGGGAGTAGGATTCCCCCCCCCCCCCCAATCCTAGTTGGACTAGGATTCTCCAAGGGGGAGAGAGAGAGAGAGGGGGCGCCCACCTCTCCTAGTCCTAATAGGACTAGGGGAAGGGGGGAGGCGCGCAGCCCATGAGGGCAGCCCTCTCACCTCTTCTCCAAGGCCCATGTTGGCCCATTATGCCCCCGGGGGGTTCCGGTAACCCTCCCGGTATTCCGGTAAAATCCTGTTTTCACCTGGAATGCATCCGATGTCCAAACATAGGCTTCCAATATATCATTCTTTACGTCTCGACCATTTCGAGACTCCTCGTCATGTTCGTGATCACATCCGGGACTCCGAACTCCTTCGGTACATCAAAATGCATAAACTCATAATAACTGTCATCGTAACGTTAAGCGTGCGGACCCTACGGTTCGAGAACAATGTAGACATGACCGAGACACGTCTCCGGTCAATAACCAATAGCGGGACCTGGATGCCCATATTGGCTCCTACATATTCTACGAAGATCTTTATCGGTCAGACCGCATAACAACATACGTTGTTCCCTTTGTCATCGGTATGTTACTTGCCCGAGATTCGATCGTCGGTATCCAATACCTAGTTCAATCTCGTTACCGGCAAGTCTCTTTACTCGTTCCGTAATACATCATCTCGCAACTAACTCATTGGTTGCAATGCTTGCAAGGCTTTATGTGATGTGCATTACCGAGAAGGCCCTGAGATACCTCTCCGACAATCGGAGTGACAAATCCTAATCTCGAAATACGCCAACCCAATATGTACCTTCGGAGACACCTGTAGACCACCTTTATAATCACCCAGTTACGTTGTGACGTTTGGTAGCACACAAAGTGTTCCTACGGTAAACGGGAGTTGCATAATCTCATAGTTAAAGGAACATGTATAAGTCATGGATAAAAGCAATAGCAACATACTAAACGATCGGGTGCTATGCTAATGGAATGGGTCAAGTCAATCAGATCATTCAACTAATGATGTGATCTCGTTAATCAAATAACAACTCTTTGTTCATGGCTAGGAAACATAACCATCTTTGATTAATGAGCTAGTCAAGTAGAGGCATACTAGTGACACTCTGTTTGTCTATGTATTCACACATGTATTATGTTTCCAGTTAATACAATTCTAGCATGAATAATAAACATTTATCATGATATAAGGAAATAAATAATAACTTTATTATTGCCTCTAGGGCATATTTCCTTCAGTCTCCCACTTGCACTAGAGTCAATAATCTAGATTACAAAGTAATGATTCTAACACCCATGGAGTCTTGGTGCTGATCATGTTTTGCTCGTGGAAGAGGCTTAGTCAACGGGTCTGCAACATTCAGATCCGTATGTATCTTGCATATCTCTATGTCTCCCACCTGGACCAAATCCCGGATGGAGTTGAAGCGTCTTTTGATGTGTTTGGTTCTTTTGTGAAATCTGGATTCCTTTGCCAAGGCAATTGCACCAGTATTGTCACAAAAGATTTTCATTGGACCCGATACGCTAGGTACAACACCTAGATCGGATATGAACTCCTTCATCCAGACTCCTTCATTAGCTTCTTCCGAAGCGGCTATGTACTCAGCTTCACATGTAGATCCCGCCACGATGCTTTGTTTAGAACTGCACCAACTGACAGCTCCACCGTTTAATGTAAATACGTATCCGGTTTGCGATTTAGAATCGTCCGGATCAGTGTCAAAGCTTGCATCGACGTAACCGTTTACGACGAGCTGTTTGTCACCTCCATAAATGAGAAACATATCCTTAGTCCTTCTCAAGTACTTAAGGATGTTCTTGACCGCTGTCCAGTGATCCACTCCTGGATTACTTTGGTACCTGCCTGCTAAACTTACAGCAAGGCACACATCAGGTCTGGTACACAGCATTGCATACATGATAGAGCCTATGGCTGAAGCATAGGGAACATTTTTCATTTTCTCTCTATCTTCTGCGGTGGTCGGGCATTGAGTCTTACTCAACTTCACACCTTGTGCCACAGGCAAGAACCCTTTCTTTGCCTGATCCATTTTGAACTTCTTCAAAACTTTGTCAAGGTATGGGCTTTGTGAAAGTCCTATTAAGCGTCTTGATCTATCTCTATAGATCTTAATGCCCAATATGTAAGCAACTTCACCGAGGTCTTTCATTGAAAAACTCTTATTCAAGTATCCCTTTATGCTATCCAGAAATTCTATATTATTTCCGATTAGTAATATGTCATCCACATATAATATCAGAAATGCTACAGAGCTCCCACTCACTTTCTTGTAAATACAGGCTTCTCCAAAAGTCTGTATAAAACCAAATGCTTTGATCACACTATCAAAGCGTTTATTCCAACTCCGAGAGGCTTGCACCAGTCCATAAATGGATCGCTGGAGCTTGCACACTTTGTTAGCTCCCTTTGGATCGACAAAACCTTCTGGTTGCATCATATACAACTCTTCTTCCAGAAATCCATTCAGGAATGCAGTTTTGACATCCATTTGCCAAATTTCATAATCATAAAATGCGGCAACTGCTAACATGATTCGGAAAGACTTAAGCATCGCTACGGGTGAGAAAGTCTCATCGTAGTCAATCCCTTGAACTTGTCGAAAACCTTTTGCAACAAGTCGAGCTTTATAGACAGTAACATTACCATCAGCGTCAGTCTTCTTCTTAAAAATCCATTTATTCTCAATTGCTTGCCGATCATCGGGCAAGTCAACCAAAGTCCACACTTTGTTCTCATACATGGATCCCATCTCAGATTTCATGGCCTCAAGCCACTTTGCGGAATCTGGGCTCACCATCGCTTCTTCATAGTTCGTAGGTTCATCATGGTCTAGTAACATGACTTCCAAAATAGGATTACCGTACCACTCTGGTGCGGATCTTACTCTGGTTGATCTACGAAGTTCAGTAGAAACTTGATCTGAAGTTTCATGATCATTATCATTAGCTTCCTCCCTATTTGATGTAGGTGTCATAGAAACAGATTTCTGTGATGTACTACTTCTTAATAAGGGAGTAGATACCGTTATCTCATCAAGTTCTACTTTCCTCCCACTCACTTCTTTCGAGAGAAACTCCTTCTCTAGAAAGTTTCCGACTTTAGCAACAAAAATTTTGCCTTCGGATCTGTGATAGAAGGTATACCCAACAGTCTCCTTTGGGTATCCTATGAAGACACATTTTTCCGATTTGGGTTCGAGCTTATCAGGTTGAAGCTTTTTCACATAAGCATCGCAGCCCCAAACTTCAAGAAACGACAACTTTGGTTTCTTGCCAAACCACAGTTCATAAGGCGTCGTCTCAACGGATTTTGATGGTGCCCTATTTAACGTGAATGCGGCCGTCTCTAAAGCATAACCCCAAAAAGATAGCGGTAAATCGGTAAGAGACATCATAGATCGCACCATATCCAGTAAAGTACGATTACGACGTTCGGACACACCATTACGTTGTGGTGTTCCGGGTGGCGTGAGTTGCGAAACTATTCCGCATTGTTTCAAATGTAGACCAAACTCGTAACTCAAATATTCTCCTCCACGATCAGATCGTAGAAACTTTATTTTCTTGTTACGATGATTTTCCACTTCACTCTGAAATTCTTTGAACTTTTCAAATGTTTCAGACTTGTGTTTCATTAAGTAGATATACCCATATCTGCTTAAATCATCAGTGAAGGTGAGAAAATAACGATATCCGCCACGAGCCTCAACATTCATTGGACCACATACATCAGTATGTATGATTTCCAATAAATCTGTTGCTCTCTCCACAGTACCGGAGAACGGTGTTTTAGTCATCTTGCCCATAAGGCACGGTTCGCAAGTGCCAAGTGATTCATAATCAAGTGACTCCAAAAGTCCATCAGTATGGAGTTTCTTCATGCGTTTTACACCGATATGACCTAAACGGCAGTGCCACAAATAAGTTGCACTATCATTATCAACTCTGCATCTTTTGGCTTCAACATTATGAATATGTGTATCACTACTATCGAGATTAAGTAAGAACAAACCATTCTTTAATGGTGCATGACCATAAAAGATATTACTCATATAAATAGAACAACCATTATTCTCTGATTTAAATGAATAACCGTCTCGCATCAAACAAGATCCAGATATAATGTTCATGCTCAACGCTGGTACTAAATAACAATTATTTAGATCTAATATTAATCCCGAAGGTAGATGTAGAGGTAGCGTGTCGACCGCAATCACATCGACTTTGGAACCATTTCCCACGCGCATCGTCACCTGGTCCTTAGCCAATCTTCGCTTAATCCATAGCCCCTGTTTTGAGTTGCAAATATTAGCAACAGAACCAGTATCAAATACCCAGGTGCTACTGCGAGAATTAGTAAGGTACACATCAATAACATGTATATCATATATACCTTTGTTAACCTTGCCAGCCTTCTTATCCGCCAAATACTTGGGGCAGTTCCGCTTCCAGTGACCAGTCTGCTTGCAATAGAAGCACTCAGTTTCAGGCTTAGGTCCAGACTTGGGTTTCTTCTCTTGATTAGCAACTTGCTTGCTGTTCTTTTTGAAGTTCCCCTTTTTCTTCCCTTTGCCCTTTTCTTGAAACTAGTGGTTTTGTTAACCATCAACACTTGATGCTCCTTTTTGATTTCTACCTCCGCGGCTTTCAGCATCGCGAAGAGCTCGGGCATAGTTTTGGTCATCCCTTGCATATTATAGTTCATCACGAAGCTCTTGTAGCTTGGTGGCAGTGATTGGAGAATTCTGTCAATGACGCAATCATCCGGAAGATTAACTCCCAGTTGAATCAAGTGATTGTTATACCCAGACATTTTGAGTATATGCTCACTGACAGAACCGTTCTCCTCCATTTTACAGCTATAGAACTTATTGGAGACTTCATATCTCTCAATCCGGGCATTTGCTTGAAATATTAACTTCAACTCCTGGAACATCTCATATGCTCCATGGTGTTCAAAACATCGTTGAAGTCCCGGTTCTAAGCCGTAAAGCATGGCACACTGAACTATAGAGTAGTCATCAGCTTTGCTTTGCCAGACGTTCACAACATCTGGCGTAGCTCTTGCACCAGGCCTGGCACCTAGCGGTGCTTCCAGGACGTAATTCTTCTGTGCAGCAATGAGGATAATCCTCAAGTTACGGACCCAGTCCGTGTAATTGCTACCATCATCTTTCAACTTTGCTTTCTCAAGGAACGCATTAAAATTCAATGGAACAACAACACGAGCCATCTATCTACACAACATAGACAAGCAAGATACTATCAGGTACTAAGTTCATGATAAATTTAAGTTCAATTAATCATATTACTTAAGAACTCCCACTTAGATAGACATCCCTCTAATCCTCTAAGTGATCACGTGATCCAAATCAACTAAACCATGTCCGATCATCACGTGAGATGGAGTAGTTTCAATGGTTAACATCACTATGTTGATCATATCTACTATATGATTCACGCTCGACCTTTCGGTCTCCGTGTTCCGAGGCCATATCTGTTATATGCTAGGCTCGTCAAGTTAAACCTGAGTATTCCGCGTGTGCAACTGTTTTGCACCCGTTGTATTTGAACGTAGAGCCTATCACACCCGATCATCACGTGGTGTCTCAGCACGAAGAACTTTCGCAACGGTGCATACTCAGGGAGAACACTTCTTGATAATTTAGTGAGAGATCATCTTATAATGCTACCGTCAATCAAAGCAAGATAAGATGCATAAAAGGATAAACATCACATGCAATCAATATAAGTGATATGATATGGCCATCATCATCTCGTGCTTGTGATCTCCATCTTCGAAGCACCGTCATGATCACCATCGTCACCGGCGCGACACCTTGATCTTCATCGCAGCATCGTTGTCGTCTCGCCAATCTTATGCTTCCACGACTATCACTACCGCTTAGTAATAAAGTAAAGCATTACATCGCGATTGCATTGCATACAATAAAGCGACAACCATATGGCTCCTGCCAGTTGCCGATAACTCGGTTACAAAACATGATCATCTCATACAATAAAATTTAGCATCATGTCTTGACCATATCACATCACAACATGCCCTGCAAAAACAAGTTAGACGTCCTCTACTTTGTTGTTGCAAGTTTTACGTGGCTGCTACGGGCTTAAGCAAGAACTCATCTTACCTACGCATCAAAACCACAACGATAGTTTGTCAAATAGACTCCGTTTTAACCTTCTCAAGGACCGGGCGCAGCCACACTCGGTTCAACTAAAGTTGGAGAGACAGTCTTCCGCAAGCCATCTATGTGCAAAGCACGTCGAGGGAACCGGTCTCGCGTAAGAGTACGCGTAAGGTTGGTCCGGATCGTCTCGTCCAACAATACCGCTGAACCAAAGTATGACATGCTGGTAGGCAGTATGACTTGTATCGTCCACAACTCACTTGTGTTCTACTCGTGCAAATAACATCAAACCATAAAAACCTAGGCTCGGATGCCACTGTTGGGGAACGTAGTAATTTCAAAAAAATTCCTACGCACACGCAAGATCATGGTGATGCATAGCAACGAGAGGGGAGAGTGTTGTCTACGTACCCTCGTAGACCGAAGCGGAAGCGTTGACACAACATAGAGGAAGTAGTCGTACGTTCTCCTGGCGATCCAACCGATCACAGCACCGTTACTCCGGCACCTCCGAGTTCTTGGCACACGTTCAGCTCGATGACGATCCCCGGGCTCCGATCCAGCAAAGCGTCGGGGAAGAGTTCCGTCAGCACGACGGCATGGTGACGATCTTGATGAGTTACCGGCGCAGGGCTTCGCCTAAGCTCTGCAACGATATGACCGAGGTGGAATTTGGTGGAAGGGGGCACCGCACACGGCTAAGGAACGATCTCAATGATCAATTGTGTGTCTCTGGGGTGCCCCCTGCCCCTGTATATAAAGGAGCCAAGGGGGAGGGGCTGGCCGGCCAAGCCTGGCGCGCCAGGAGAGTCCTACTCCCTCTGGGAGTAGGATTCCCCCCCCAATCCTAGTTGGACTAGGATTCTCCAAGGGGGAGAGAGAGAGAGAGGGGGCGCCCACCTCTCCTAGTCCTAATAGGACTAGGGGAAGGGGGAGGCGCGCAGCCCATGAGGGCAGCCCTCTCACCTCTTCTCCAAGGCCCATGTTGGCCCATTATGCCCCCGGGGGGTTCCGGTAACCCTCCCGGTATTCCGGTAAAATCCTGATTTCACCTGGAATGCATCCGATGTCCAAACATAGGCTTCCAATATATCATTCTTTACGTCTCGACCATTTCGAGACTCCTCGTCATGTCCGTGATCACATCCGGGACTCCGAACTCCTTCGGTACATCAAAATGCATAAACTCATAATAACTGTCATCGTAACGTTAAGCGTGCGGACCCTACGGTTCGAGAACAATGTAGACATGACCGAGACACGTCTCCGGTCAATAACCAATAGCGGGACCTGGATGCCCATATTGGCTCCTACATATTCTACGAAGATCTTTATCGGTCAGACCGCATAAAAACATACGTTGTTCCCTTTGTCATCGGTATGTTACTTGCCCGAGATTCGATCGTCGGTATCCAATACCTAGTTCAATCTCGTTACCGGCAAGTCTCTTTACTCGTTCCGTAATACATCATCTCGCAACTAACTCATTGGTTGCAATGCTTGCAAGGCTTTATGTGATGTGCATTACCGAGAAGGCCCTGAGATACCTCTCCGACAATCGGAGTGACAAATCCTAATCTCGAAATACGCCAACCCAATATGTACCTTCGGAGACACCTGTAGACCACCTTTATAATCACCCAGTTACGTTGTGACGTTTGGTAGCACACAAAGTGTTCCTACGGTAAACGGGAGTTGCATAATCTCATAGTTAAAGGAACATGTATAAGTCATGGATAAAAGCAATAGCAACATACTAAACGATCGGGTGCTATGCTAATGGAATGGGTCAAGTCAATCAGATCATTCAACTAATGATGTGATCTCGTTAATCAAATAACAACTCTTTGTTCATGGCTAGGAAACATAACCATCTTTGATTAATGAGCTAGTCAAGTAGAGGCATACTAGTGACACTCTGTTTGTCTATGTATTCACACATGTATTATGTTTCCAGTTAATACAATTCTAGCATGAATAATAAACATTTATCATGATATAAGGAAATAAATAATAACTTTATTATTGCCTCTAGGGCATATTTCCTTCAACATGATCTAGCTCTGCCTCCGAACAGTGTCCTGGAGGCCGCATACGCACCGGTTCCGACCCTTAACTCGGAGCCTATTGCGCCAAGCGAGGATGGACGGTTGGACGTCACCTCGGGGGCTGCGATCTCAAAGGCGATCGAGCCAAACGCCAGCCCCGTACTCCGTGTGACCCATGACCCCGAGGGTCCGGACTCCTCCGCGGACTCCGAACCCCCCGCGCCCCTGCCGGTCGAATCCGATTGGGCGCCGATAATGGAGTTCACCGCCGCGGACATCTTTCAGCACTCGACTTTTGGCGGCATCTTGAATTCTTTCAAGTCTCTCTCTTTATCAGGAGAGCCCTGGCCGAATTATGGTCAGCGAGGATGGGATAGGGACGATGAAGAAATTCAAAGCCCACCCACCACCCACTTGGTAGCCACTGTCGACGATTTAACCGACATGCTTGACTTCGGCTCCGAAGACTTCGGCGGTATGGACGACGAGGTTGGAGACGAACAAGAACCAGAACCTGTAGGGCGCTGGACAGCCACCTCGTCATATGACATATATATGGTGGATACTCCAAAAGATGGAGATGGCAAGGAAACAGCGGGGGATAACACCTCCAAGAAACAGCCAAAGCGCCGACGTCAGCGGCGCCGCTCTAAATCCCGCCAAAGCAAAAATGATGGTTCTGGCACCGGAGATAATAGTACCCCGGATAGCGCCGAAGAACACCCTCCCCAGCAAGATTCGGCGCAGGAAGATGGAGAAGCCAGCCCTCATGAGAGAGCGGCAGACCGAGAGGTTGAGGATGATAACTATATGCCTCCCTTCGAAGACGAGGACAGCCTCGATGACGACGAATTCGTCGTACCATCAGACCCCTCCGAACAAGAGCGTTTCAAACGCAGGCTTTTAGCCACGGCGAACAGCCTCAAGAAAAAGCAGCAACAGCTTAGAGCTGATCAAGATCTGCTAGCTGATAGATGGACTGAAGTCCTTGCGGCTGAAGAGTATGAACTCGAACACCCCTCCAAGAGCTACCCAAAGCGCAGACCGCTACCCCAATCAGAGGAGGAAGCGCCTACATCACCAGCGCACGACATGGCAGACCGGCCACCTCGCGGCCGCGACAGAGAGGCCTCTCGGCCCTCCAGACAAGCCATGCCCCGATGCCTCTCAACTAAGGCATGGGAAAATGCGCCAGACCTGCGAGATGTACCGGAG
This sequence comes from Aegilops umbellulata, assembly GCA_032464435.1. Taxonomy (NCBI): domain Eukaryota; kingdom Viridiplantae; phylum Streptophyta; class Magnoliopsida; order Poales; family Poaceae; genus Aegilops; species Aegilops umbellulata. The sequence continues at coordinate 274,139,777 of CP136055.1, forward strand.
GATAAGGCAAGGCAAACAAGATCGATCTATGGATCGCGCAGGCGCCCTACGACACGTGATGATGATCTTCACTCCGGTTACAACAAATACGGCAGGGCCGAACACAACAGACATAGCTCCTCTAAGCTGCGTCGTGACATAGCCCAATACAGGGGCGCCGCACACCCACTATGCTTCATAGATGAAGTAATGGATCATAAAATCCCAGAGGGTTTCAAACCCGTAAACATCGAATCATACGATGGCACGACAGATCCGGCGGCATGGACCGAGGATTATCTCTTTCACATCCACATGGCACGTGGCGATGATCTACACGCCATCAAATACCTCCCGCTCAAACTCAAAGGACCGGCCCGGCACTGGCTTAGCAGCCTGCCAGCGGACTCAATTGGTTCTTGGGAGGACCTGGAAGCCGCATTCCTCGACAACTTCCAGGGCACTTATGTGCGACCACCGGATGCCCAAGACCTAAGCCACATAATTCAGCAGCCAGAGGAATCGGCCAGGCAATTCTGGACACGGTTCCTAACAAAGAAAAACCAGATAGTCGACTGTCCGGATGGAGAGGCCCTAGCAGCCTCCAAGCATAACATCCGCGACGAGTGGCTTGCCCGGCACCTAGGACAGGAAAAGCCAAAATCTATGGCAGCCCTCACGACACTCATGACCCGCTTTTGCGCGGGCGAAGATAGCTGGCTAGCTCGCAGCAACTGTTGGGGAACGTTGCAGAAAATTAAAATTTTTCCTACGGTTTCACCAAGATCCATCTAGGAGTTCATCAAGCAACGAGTATTCAGATTAGATAGCATCTACATACCACTTTGTAGATCGCAACGGAAGCGTTCGAGTGAACGTGGATGAGGTAGTCGTACTTGCCGTGATCCAATTCACCGATGATCTAGTGCCGAACGGACGGCACCTCCGCGTTCAACACACGTACGGAAAGCGTGACGTCCCCTCCTTCTTGATCCAGCAAGGCAAAGGAGAGGTTGGGGATGAAGGTTCCAGCAGCAGCACGACGGCGTGGTGATGGTGGAACTGCAGTACTCCGGCAGGGCTTCGCCGTGCTCAATGGAGGAGGAGGAAGTGTTGGAGAGGGAGAGGGAGGCGCCAGGGCAATGGGGTGATCAGCCCCCTCTCTCCCCCCCCTTTATATAACCCCCAAGGGGGGCGCCTGCCCTAGGAGATGAGATCTCCTAGGGGGGGCAGCGGCCAGGGAAGGGGGCTTGCCCCCCAAGCAAGGGGGGCGCCCCCTTTAGGGTTTCCCTCCCCCCAAACCCTAGGCGCATGGGCCCATGGGGGGGGAGGCGCACCAGCCCCCTATGGGCTGGTTCCCTCCCTTATACAGCCCATGGGGCCCTCCGGGATAGGTGGCCCCACCCGGTGGACCCCCCGAGACCCTCCGGTGGTCCCGGTACAATACCGATAACCCCGAAACTTGTCCCGATGTCCGTATGATGACTTTCCATATATAAATCTTTACCTCCGGACCATTCCGAAACTCCTCGTGACGTCCGAGATCTCATCCGGGACTCCGAACAACATTCGGGTTACTGCACATACATATCCCTACAACCCTAGCGTCACCGAACCTTAAGTGTGTAGACCCTACGGGTTCGGGAGACATGCAGACATGACCGAGACGGCTCTCGGGCAATAACCAACAGCGGGATCTGGATACCCATGTTGGCTCCCACATGCTCCACGATGATCTCATCGGATGAACCACGATGTCAAGGATTCAATTAATCCCGTATACGATTCCCTTTGTCAATCGGTATTTTACTTGCCCGAGATTCGATCGTCGGTATACCAATACCTCGTTCAATCTCGTTACCGGCAAGTCACTTTTCTCGTTCCGTAATGCATGATCCCGTGATCAAACACTTTGGTCACATTGAGCTCATTGTGATGATGCATTACCGAGAGGGCCCGGTGATACCTCTCCGTCAAGCGGAGTGACAAATCCCAGTCTCGATCCATGTCAACCCAACAGACACTTTCAGAGATACCCGTAGCATACCTTTATAGTCACCCAGTTACGTTGTGACGTTTGGCACACCCAAAGCACTCCTACGGTATCCGGGAGTTACATGATCTCATGGTCTAAGGAAAGGATACTTGACATTGGAAAACTCTAGCAAACGAACTATGCGATCTTATGCTATGTTTAGGATTGGGTCTTGTCCATCACATCATTCTCCTAATGATGTGATCCCGTTATCGATGACATCCAATGTCCATAGTCAGGAAACCATGACTATCTGTCGATCAACGAGCTAGTCAACTAGAGGCTCACTAGGGACATGTTGTTGTCTGTTATTCACACATGTATTACGATTTCCGGTTAACACAATTATAGCACGAACAAAGACAATTATCATGAATAAGGAAATATAATAATAATGCTTTTATTATTGCCTCTAGGGCATATTTCCAACAGTCTCCCACTTGCACTAGAGTCAATAATCTAGTTACATTGTGATGAATCGAACACCCATAGAGTTCTGGTGCTGATCATGTTTTGCCTTAGGGAGAGGTTTAGTCAACGGATCTGCAACATTCAGATCCGTGTGCACTTTACAAATCTCTATGTCTCCATCTTGAACATTTTCACGAATGGAGTTGAAGCGACGCTTGATGTGCCTGGTCTTCTTGTGAAACCTGGGCTCCTTTGCAAGTGCAATAGCTCCAGTGTTGTCACAGAAGAGCTTGATTGGCCCCGACGCATTGGGTATGACTCCGAGGTCGGTGATGAACTCCTTCACCCAAATTGCTTCATGTGCTGCCTCCGAGGCTGCCATGTACTCCGCTTCACATGTAGATCCCGCCACGACGCTTTGCTTGCAACTGCACCAGCTTACTGCCCCACCATTCAAAATATACACGTATCCGGTTTGTGACTTAGAGTCATCCAGATCTATGTCAAAGCTAGCGTCGACGTAACCTTTTACGACGAGCTCTTCGTCACCTCCATAAACGAGAAACATTTCCTTAGTCCTTTTCAGGTACTTCAGGATATTCTTGACCGCTGTCCAGTGTTCCTTGCCGGGATTACTTTGGTACCTACCTACCAAACTTACGGCAAGGTTTACATCAGGTCTGGTACACAGCATGGCATACATAATAGAACCTATGGCTGAGGCATAGGGGATGACGCTCATCTCTTCTATATCTTCTGCCGTGGTCGGACATTGAGCTGAGCTCAATTTCACACCTTGTAACACAGGTAAGAACCCTTTCTTAGATTGATCCATATTGAATTTCTTCAATATCTTATCAAGGTATGTGCTTTGTGAAAGACCTATGAGGCGTCTCGATCTATCTCTATAGATCTTGATGCCTAATATATAAGCAGCTTCTCCAAGGTCCTTCATTGAAAAACTCTTATTCAAATAGGCCTTAATGCTGTCCAAGAGTTCTATATCATTTCCCATCAAAAGTATGTCGTCTACATATAATATGAGAAATGCTACAGAGCTCCCACTCACTTTCTTGTAAACACAGGCTTCTCCATAAGTCTGTGTAAACCCAAACGCTTTGATCATCTCATCAAAGCGAATGTTCCAACTCCGAGATGCTTGCACCAGCCCATAAATCGAGCGTTGGAGCTTGCATACCTTGTCAGCATTCTTAGGATCGACAAAACCTTCCGGCTGCAGCATATACAATTCTTCCTTAAGGAAACCATTAAGGAATGCCGTTTTGACGTCCATTTGCCATATCTCATAATCATAGTATGCGGCAATTGCTAACATGATTCGGACGGACTTCAGCTTCGCTACCGGTGAGAAAGTCTCATCGTAGTCAACCCCTTGAACTTGTCGATAACCCTTAGCGACAAGCCGAGCTTTATAGATGGTCACATTACCATCCGCGTCTGTCTTCTTCTTAAAGATCCATTTATTTTCTATGGCTCGCCGTTCAACGGGCAAGTCAGTCAAAGTCCATACTTCGTTTTCATACATGGATCCTATCTCGGATTTCATGGCTTCCAGCCATTTGTCGGAATCCGGGCCCGCCATTGCTTCCTCATAGTTCGAAGGTTCACCGTTGTCTAACAACATGATTTCCAAGACAGGGTTGCCGTACCACTCTGGTGCGGAACGTGTCCTTGTGGACCTTCGAATTTCAGTAGGAGCTTGATCAGAAGTATCTTGATCATAATCATTAATTTCCTCTCTATTCGGTGCAGGCACCTCAGGAACGATTTCTTGAGTTTCGCCATTTTCCGGTTCAAGAGTTAACACTTCATCAAGTTCTACTTTCCTCCCACTTACTTCCTTCGAGAGAAACTCTTTCTCTAGAAAGGATCCATTCTTGGCAACAAAGATCTTGCCTTCGGATCTGAGGTAGAAGGTATACCCAACAGTTTCTTTTGGGTATCCTATGAAGACGCATTTTTCCGATTTGGGTTCGAGCTTTTCAGGTTGAAGTTTCTTCACATAAGCATCGCATCCCCAAACTTTTAGAAACGACAGCTTAGGTTTCTTCCCAAACCATAATTCATACGGTGTCGTCTCAACGGATTTCGACGGAGCCCTATTTAAAGTGAATGCGGCAGTCTCTAAAGCATAGCCCCAAAAAGATAACGGTAAATCGGTAAGAGACATCATAGATCGCACCATATCTAATAGAGTGCGATTACGACGTTCGGACACACCATTACGCTGAGGTGTTCCAGGCGGCGTGAGTTGTGAAACTATTCCACATTTTCTTAAGTGTGTGCCAAATTCGTGACTCAAGTATTCTCCTCCACGATCTGATCGTAGAAACTTGATCTTTCTATCACGTTGATTCTCAACCTCATTCTGAAATTCCTTGAACTTTTCAAAGGTCTCAGACTTGTGTTTCATTAAGTAGATATACCCATATCTACTCAAGTCATCAGTGAGGGTGAGAACATAACGATAGCCACCGCGAGCCTCAACACTCATTGGACCACACACATCGGTATGTATGATTTCCAATAAGTTGGTTGCTCGCTCCATTGTTCCTGAGAACAGAGTCTTGGTCATTTTACCCATGAGGCATGGTTCACACGTGTCAAATGATTCATAATCAAGAGACTCTAAAAGTCCATCTGCATGGAGCTTCTTCATGCGTTTGACACCTATGTGACCAAGGCGGCAGTGCCACAAATATGTGGGACTATTGTTATCAACTTTAACTCTTTTGGTACTCACACTATGAATATGTGTATCATCACGTACGAGATTCATCAAGAATAAACCATTAACCATCGGAGCATGACCATAAAACATATCTCTCATATAAATAGAACAACCATTATTCTCGGATTTAAATGAGTAGCCATCTCGAATTAAGCGAGATCCGGATACAATGTTCATGCTCAAACTTGGTACTAAATAACAATTATTAAGGTTTAAAACTAATCCCGTAGGTAAATGTAGAGGCAGCGTGCCGACGGCGATCACATCGACCTTGGAACCATTCCCGACGCGCATCGTCACCTCGTCCTTCGCCAGTCTCCGTTTATTCCGCAGCTCCTGCTTTGAGTTACAAATGTGAGCAACTGCACCGGTATCAAATACCCAAGAGCTACTACGAGTACTGGTAAGGTACACATCAATTACATGTATATCACATATACCTTTGGTTTTGCCGGCCTTCTTGTCCGCTAAGTATTTGGGGCAGTTCCGCTTCCAGTGACCACTTCCCTTGCAATAAAAGCACTCAGTTTCGGGCTTGGGTCCATTCTTTGGCTTCTTCCCGGCAACTTGCTTACCGGGCGCGGCAACTTCCTTGCCGTCCTTCTTGAAGTTCTTTTTACCCTTGCTCCTCTTGAACTTAGTGGTTTTATTCACCATCAACACTTGATGCTCTTTCTTGATTTCTACCTCTGCTGATTTCAGCATAGCATACACCTCAGGAATGGTCTTTACCATCCCCTGCATATTGTAGTTCATCACAAAGCTCTTGTAGCTAGGTGGAAGCGACTGGAGGATTCTGTCAATGACCGCTTCATCCGGGAGATTAACTTCCAGTTGAGTCAAGCGGTTGTGCAACCCAGACATTTTGAGTATGTGTTCACTGACAGAACCATTTTCCTCCATCTTACAGCTAAAGAATTTATCGGAGACTTCATATCTCTCGACCCGGGCATGAGCTTGGAAAACCATTTTCAGCTCTTCGAACATCTCATATGCTCCATGTCTCTCAAAACGCTTTTGGAGTCCCGGCTCTAAGCTGTAAAGCATGCCGCACTGAACGAGGGAGTAATCATCGCAGCGTGACTGCCAAGCGTTCATAACGTCTTGTTCTGCAGGGAGAATAGGTGCGTCACCCAGCGGTGCTCTTAGGACATAATCTTTCTTGGCAGCTATGAGGATAATCCTCAGGTTCCGGACCCAGTCCGTATAGTTGCTACCATCGTCTTTCAGCTTGGTTTTCTCTAGGAACGCGTTGAAGTTGAGGACTACGTTGGCCATTTGATCTACAAGACATAAATATTTAGACTAAGTTCATGATAATAAAGTTCATTTAATCAAATTTAATGAACTCCCACTTAGATAGACATCCCTCTACTAGTCATCTAAGTATTACATGATCCGAGTCAACTAGGCCGTGTCCGATCATCACGTGAGACGGACTAGCCAACATCGGTGAACATCTTCATGTTGATCGTATCTTCTATACGACTCATGCTCGACCTTTCGGTCTTCTGTGTTCCGAGGCCATGTCTGTACATGCTAGGCTCGTCAAGTCAACCTAAGTGTTTTGCGTGTGTAAATCTGGCTTACACCCGTTGTATGCGAACGTAAGGACCTATCACACCCGATCATCACGTGGTGCTTCGGAACGACGAACCTTAGCAACGGTGCACAGTTAGGGTGAACACTTTCTTGAAATTATTATGAGGGATCATCTTATTTACTACCGTCGTTCTAAGTAAACAAGATGCAAAAACATGATAAACATCACATGCAATCAAATAATAAACGTGACATGATATGGCCAATATCACATAGCTCCTTTGATCTTCATCTTGGGGCTCCATGATCATCTTGTCACCGGCTTGACACCATGATCTTCATCATCATGATCTTCATCATCGTGTCTCCATGAAGTTGCTCGCCAACTATTACTTCTACTACTATGGCTAACGCGTTTAGCAATAAAGTAAAGTAATTTACATGGCGATTCTCAATGACACGCAGGTCATACAAAAAATAAAGACAACTCCTATGGCTCCTGCCGGTTGTCATACTCATCGACATGCAAGTCGTGATTCCTATTACAATAGCATGAACATCTCATACATCACATATAGATCATTCATCATACATCACAACTTTGGCCATATCATATCACAAAGCACTTGCTGCAAAAACAAGTTAGACGTCCTCTAATTGTTGTTGCAAGTTTTACGTGGCTGGATTAGGGTTCTAGCAAGAACGTTTTCTTACCTACGTTAAAACCACCACAACGTGATTTGTCAACTTCTATTTACCCTTCATAAGGACCCTTTTCATCGAATCCGCTCCAACTAAAGTAGGAGAGACAGACACCCGCCAGCCACCTTATGCAACTAGTGCATGTTCGTCGGTGGAACCGGTCTCACGTAAGCGTATGTGTAAGGTTGGTCCGGGCCGCTTCATCCCACAATACCGTTGAAGCAAGATAAGACTAGTAGCGGCAAGAAGAGTTGACAACATCTACGCGCACAACAAATTGTGTTCTACTCGCGCAAGAAGAACTACGCATAGACCTGGCTCATGATGCCACTGTTGGGGAACGTTGCAGAAAATTAAAATTTTTCCTACGGTTTCACCAAGATCCATCTAGGAGTTCATCAAGCAACGAGTATTCAGATTAGATAGCATCTACATACCACTTTGTAGATCGCAACGGAAGCGTTCGAGTGAACGTGGATGAGGTAGTCGTACTTGCCGTGATCCAATTCACCGATGATCTAGTGCCGAACGGACGGCACCTCCGCGTTCAACACACGTACGGAAAGCGTGACGTCCCCTCCTTCTTGATCCAGCAAGGCAAAGGAGAGGTTGGGGATGAAGGTTCCAGCAGCAGCACGACGGCGTGGTGATGGTGGAACTGCAGTACTCCGGCAGGGCTTCGCCGTGCTCAATGGAGGAGGAGGAAGTGTTGGAGAGGGAGAGGGAGGCGCCAGGGCAATGGGGTGATCAGCCCCCTCTCTCCCCCCCCCTTTATATAACCCCCAAGGGGGGCGCCTGCCCTAGGAGATGAGATCTCCTAGGGGGGCGGCGGCCAGGGAAGGGGGCTTGCCCCCCAAGCAAGGGGGGCGCCCCCTTTAGGGTTTCCCTCCCCCCAAACCCTAGGCGCATGGGCCCATGGGGGGGGAGGCGCACCAGCCCCCTATGGGCTGGTTCCCTCCCTTATACAGCCCATGGGGCCCTCCGGGATAGGTGGCCCCACCCGGTGGACCCCCCGAGACCCTCCGGTGGTCCCGGTACAATACCGATAACCCCGAAACTTGTCCCGATGTCCGTATGATGACTTTCCATATATAACTCTTTACCTCCGGACCATTCCAAAACTCCTCGTGACGTCCGAGATCTCATCCGGGACTCCGAACAACATTCGGGTTACTGCACATACATATCCCTACAACCCTAGCGTCACCGAACCTTAAGTGTGTAGACCCTACGGGTTCGGGAGACATGCAGACATGACCGAGACGGCTCTCGGGCAATAACCAACAGCGGGATCTGGATACCCATGTTGGCTCCCACATGCCCCACGATGATCTCATCGGATGAACCACGATGTCAAGGATTCAATTAATCCCGTATACGATTCCCTTTGTCAATCGGTATTTTACTTGCCCGAGATTCGATCGTCGGTATACCAATACCTCGTTCAATCTCGTTACCGTCAAGTCACTTTTCTCGTTCCGTAATGCATGATCCCGTGATCAAACACTTTGGTCACATTGAGCTCATTGTGATGATGCATTACCGAGAGGGCCCGGTGATACCTCTCCGTCAAGCGGAGTGACAAATCCCAGTCTCGATCCATGTCAGCCCAACAGACACTTTCAGAGATACCCGTAGCATACCTTTATAGTCACCCAGTTACGTTGTGACGTTTGGCACACCCAAAGAACTCCTACGGTATCCGGGAGTTACATGATCTCATGGTCTAAGGAAAGGATACTTGACATTGGAAAACTCTAGCAAACGAACTATGCGATCTTATGCTATGTTTAGGATTGGGTCTTGTCCATCACATCATTCTCCTAATGATGTGATCCCGTTATCGATGACATCCAATGTCCATAGTCAGGAAACCATGACTATCTGTCGATCAACGAGCTAGTCAACTAGAGGCTCACTAGGGACATGTTGTTGTCTGTTATTCACACATGTATTATGATTTCCGGTTAACACAATTATAGCACGAACAAAGACAATTATCATGAATAAGGAAATATAATAATAATGCTTTTATTATTGCCTCTAGGGCATATTTCCAACAGCAACACCTTATCAAAGAACCCTGGTAATTCGGATACCAAGGACAAAAGTGGCAGGACACGTCGAAATAAGCAAAAGCGTCGCGTTAGCAGCGACAGCAATGAAGATACGGCAATCAACGCCGGATTCAGAGGCTATAAATCTGGTCAGCGGAAAAAGCCATTTAAAAAGAATACTCAGGGCCCGTCCAGTTTGGACCGAATACTCGACCGCTTGTGCCAGATCCATGGCACCCCCGAAAGGCCAGCCAATCACACCAACAGGGATTGTTGGGTGTTCAACCAGGCAGGCAAATTAAGAGCCAAAAACAAAGACAAGGGGCTGCATAGCGACGACGAGGAGGAGCCCAGGCCGCCGAACAACAATGGACGGAAGGGGTTTCCCCTACAAATGCGGACGGTGAACATGATATACGCAATCCACATTCCCAAGAGGGAACGGAAGCATGCGCTACGGGACGTATACGCGATGGAGCCAGTCGACCCAAAGTTCAACCCATGGTCCACCTGCCCGATCACTTTTCATCGAAGGGACCACCCCACTAGCATCCGTCATGGCGGCTTTGCCGCATTGGTTCTCGACCCAATCATCGACGGCTTTCACCTCACAAGAGTCCTCATGGACGGCGGCAGTAGCCTGAACCTGCTTTACCAGGATACAGTGCGGAAAATGGGCATAGATCCCACAAAAATGACCTTTAAAGGCGTTATACCAGGTGTAGAAGCCAACTGTACAGGCTCCGTAACACTTGATGTGGTCTTCGGATCTCCGGATAACTTCCGAATCGAAGAGTTAATCTTCGACATAGTCCCGTTTCGCAGTGGCTATCACGCCCTGCTCGGACGAACCGCATTTGCAAAGTTCAATGCGGTGCCGCACTACGCATATCTCAAGCTCAAGATGCCAGGCCCTCGAGGAGTAATCACGGTCAACGGAAACACCGAACGCTCCCTCCGTACGGAGGAGCACACGGTGGCTCTCGCAGCAGAAGTACAAAGCAGCCTTTTTAGGCAACTCTCCAGTCCGGCCGTTAAAAAGCCAGACACTGCCAAGCGCGCCCGGAGTAACCTACAACAAGACCGCCTGGCATGTTCTGAGCAGGCATAGCAATGCGGCCCCAACCCCAGCCATCGCGACATAGCGAAGCTAGTACCTCGCGTACATAATTATGCCCTTGAAATACCATGGGCACAGGGGAAGGGGCACAGTAACGGCATGCCCAAAATACGGCTTAAAACGTACTAGGGGCTGTCGGATTCTTTTTTTTTACTTTTAGGACTCCACACTTTGGACGACCTGTTCGGCAATTCGACTGCCGCACAACCGATGCAAGATCCAGGGAAGCAGACAAAGCTACGCCGCATTATGGAACTCCCAGGTGGTCTCTATTACGAGCGGTATATCTGTTTCGAATACAATTCCGCGGCCTGCCCCTGGTCAGGACATGTTAAATAATCTAATATCTTTTTGCTTATCGCACTACTTGTATCGTTCAGCTTTGATAAATAGCCTCTTTATAAACAATGCATAGCTTTTTGCCTATTTTTTGCATTATCCTCTTTTAATATTAATGTTTATTAAATAACACGATCGCACCCATACACCATGGTACGGCAAACATGCCAGGGGCTTCAGTACCCTTCGATCTGGTGTGAGAAGTCCGTACACTTTCACAAGTGCGGCACCCCGAACTTATAGCACTATATGCATCAGATCCGAGTCATCATTTGGGTCAATAGTTGGGTTTGCTCGGCTCCTATGTTTTGGTGCCTTACGTTCCGCTATATCGGCTAAGGTAGCACTAGGAGAACCACTGCGATTGTGCCCCGGTTCAGCTGGGTTAAGCACCTCAGTGGAGAAAGCTAAAACTAACTGTCATGATAAGGCGAGAGACCGGTCACTGTTCGAGAGGTTTTTCGATTCCCTAATGACTTATGCCGCTTCGAGCGAGGAGCTGGCTTTGTCCGGCCAAAGGCATGGATAGCGCCCCGAATTCGGTCTTCCGAACTAGGGGCTTCACCGAAATTTAAAATTATAAAGTTCTATGGCTAAGTGAGAGTGTTCAAGCATTACAGTCCGATTGCCTGGTTCGTTGTGCTGAGCGCCTCCCTCGAAGGACCCAACCATGGGAAAAAGAGCGCTCAGGTTTATCCCGAACACCCCAGCACTAGCGGCATGGGGGCGGAAGCCGACGACTGGCCATCTCTCAATTTTTGATAAACGGCCGCATAGAAAATAATATTTTAAATTCAATAAGCATTGCTTAGCGCATATGAACAAGTTTTCAGCGCACAGGATAAAAACGAGCGAGTTCATTCAAAAATTACATCTTTGGTACATTCATCTGCAATAAGGCGGGCACCTGCAAGAACATCCTTGTAGTAGTTCTCGGGCTTGCGATGCTCCTTCCCCTGCGGCGGCCTGTCCTTCACCAGCTTCTCACCGTCAAGCTTACCCCAGTGCACCTTTGCACGAGCAAGGGCCCTCCGGGCACCTTCGATGCAGACGGAACGCTTGATGACCTCAAGCCTTGGACAGGCCTCCACCAGCCGCTGCACCAGCCCGAAGTAGCTCCCAGGTAGGGCCTCTCCGGGCCACAACCGAACTATGAAGCCCTTCATGGCTTGTTCGGCCGCCTTGTGGAGCTCGGCCAGCTGTTTCATCTGGTCGCTCAAGGGCACAGGGTGTCCGGCCTCAGAATACTGAGACCAGAACACACTCTCCGTCGAGCTGCCCTCTTCAGCTCGGTAGAATGCAGCGGCATCGGATACGCTGCAGGGAAGATCTGCGAACGCCCCTGGAGAACTCCGGATTTGGGTAAGTGACAAGTAGTTTACTTTTATATTTCTACTTTGCATTAAGAATGCCTTACCCGCTGCTATCTTTTTCATCTCCTCCAACTCTTGGAGGGCCTTTTGGGCTTCGGCCTTGGCACCCTTGGCGGTCTCAAGGGCCGACACGAGCTCGGATGCTTGCGCCTTTGACTCAAGCTCCAAGCTCTCATGTTTTTTCATGAGAGCCTGCAGCTCTTGCTGCACCTCGCCAACCTGAGCCCCAAGTCTTTCTCGCTCGGTGCGCTCCTCGGCCGTTTTCTTTTCGGCCTCAGATAGTGCCTGCTTGAGGGTCGCCACCTCAGTTGTGGCCCCTACAATAAGCAATACGATCCTGTTATTCTTTGCAATCGCGCCTCTCTATAGGCACCTTTTTCTGTAGGGTATTTCTTACCTTCTTTTTCCTCGAGCTACCGTTTGGCAAGGCTGAGCTCTTGCTCAGTCCGCCCGAGGTCCTTTTTTAGGACATCCACCTGTGCAGTCAGTGCAGCGGTGGATAGCAGCGAAGCCTGCATACGCATATTGACTCTTTATTGTTAGACTCCTGCGAAAATTAATAGATCCTCTATTCGGCTTTTCTTTTCGAATGCCAAACAGAGCATCACGGGCTACTGTCTATGCGGTAATATTTCGGCAAGCTTCAGTCAGTCCGCTCTTGGCAGACTGAACCTTTTGGATCACCGTACTCATAATAGTATGATGCCCCTTGTCGATGGAGGCGCCGTCAAGCACCTCCAGCAGATGGTCCAGCGACTCCGGTTGGATGGAGGTCGCTGGCTTAGAAGGCTTGCTCCTTTTGGAAGGAGTTCGCCTATCGCGGCTCGTAACTGTTGAAGATTCCGGCGCGGTGCCCGGCACAAAGCCGGACTTGGAGCCCTGGGGGGTCTTGTCCCCTTCACTCCTGGAGTCCGGGAGGTTGCCTTGAGGCTCCTCCAGGACCACCTCTTCCTGCCCCGGAGCTTGTCGCGACGCCACTTCAGCGTCATCCATGGTGCGGGGGGAGACAGCAGGCAGAACGGAGTTCACGTCCGATGAGTCCAGGGAGCCGCCCGACGATTCGTTGTAGTTGGCCCGGGGCGGGCTGCATATTCACACTCAACATTAAGGAAAGCTGCGCAACAAAGGAACATCATGAGTTACTCTGATGTCTGAACTTACGATTTCGCCGGACGCTTGGCCCTGTTCAGCCACTCCTCTCTGCTCTCTTCGGTGTCATGGGAGTAGTCCGGCGGAGGGGTCTTCCTTTTCCTAGACCCCTCGGCCTCCCCTGATGGGGCGGCCTTCTTCTTCTCTTCTCCCTCCGCCGGGGGGGGGGGAGAGCTTTCTTCTTCCCCCTCCTCGTTTTCACGAGGGGAGGGCGTCTCGGACTCGTCAGATGACGAGTCTGACACCACCAAGTTACGGGCACTCTTTCGAGTCCCGGTGGTCTTCTTCTTCTTGACCTTCCTCTCCGGCACCACATAAGGTGCCGGAGTCAGCAGCTCCACTAGGAGAGCTGGGGCTGGGTCTTCGGGCAGGGGAGTCGGACAGTTAATTGGTCCGGATATCGCCTGCCAAGCCTGTCAAAGGTAAGGGAGTTCAGATCCCGCATAGAGTTAATCTATGAAAAGAGCTTAATAATCATGTCAAAGGCATAGATAGCTTACCTCGCTAGCGTGCTGTATCCGCGGTCCTCGGAAGCGGATGCGGGGGCCTTGGCGCCTTTGATTAGCACTTTCCAGATGTCTTCATACGACGTGTCGAAAAGCCTGTTGAGGGTTCGGTGCTGCGCCGGGTCGAACTCCCACAAATTGAAATCCCGTTGTTGGCACGGGAGGATCAGACGAACGAGCATGACCTGGACTATATTGACAAGCCGGATTGGCTTGTTTACCAGGGACTGGATGCAGGTCTTCAGTCTAGTCACATCTTCCTCGTTCCCCACGACAGGCCCGTCTCTTTCCAGGACATAAGCCGCGTGGGGGGTCTGGATCTGAACTCGGGGGCTGCGACCCATTCCGGATCGCGTGGCTCGGTGATGTAAAACCACCCGGCTTGCCACCCCTTTAGGGTCTCCACAAAGGAGCCCTCGAACCAGAGGACGTTGGCTATCTTGCCAGCCATAGCGCCTCCGCACTCTGCTTGGCTGCCGTGCACCACCTTGGGCTTGACGTTGATGGTCTTAAGCCAAAGGCCGAAATGGGGGCGGACGTAGAGGAAGGCCTCACACACGACGATAAATGCCGAGATGTTGAGGATGAAGTTTGGGGCCAGATCGTGGAAATCTAGGCCGTAGTAGAACATGAGTCCCCGGACGAATGGGTGAAGTGGAAAACCCAGACCGCGGATGAAGTGGGGAAGGAAAACTACCCTCTCATGGGGCCTTCGGGTGGGGAGAAGCTGCCCCTTCTCAGGAAGCCGGTGTGGGATGTCCTTGGACAGGTATCCGGCCTTCCTTAGCTTTTTTACTTGAACCTCCATGACGGAGGAGACCATCCACTTGCCTCCCGCTCCGGACATTGCTGGAGAAGGTTGAGGTGGGAAGAGCGAGCTTGGGCGCTAGAGCTTGAGTGCGCAAGAGATGGATTGGCAAAGGAGGAAGAAGGCATAGGTAAAAAGGTGGATCCTTATCCCCTTATATGGGCGGATGCGGTTATGCGTCCCCACCTACCTAATAAAACTCGCTTGCCTCCCAAGTGCCGTGGCAAAGGGCGCGGTTGGGTTACCCACGCCTGTATTGATGAGAATCCCGTAAAAGGGGCACACGATCTCTGCTTTGACAAGACGTGCCAAGGAAACCGCCTCGCAAAGCATGCTGAGGGCGAAAAAGTAAAGATGATTCGTAAAAGGACTTGGCCGCAATGTGATGAGGCACTGCGGAATACGTCAGGAGATTAGATTTGTGTAAATATTATTCTCTCTACGACAATATGTGGAAACTTATTTTGTAGAGCCGGACACTATCCTTTGTGTTCAAAATCTTCTATGAAGTACTTGGAGGAGGAACCCGCCTTGCAATGCCGAAGACAATCTGCGCGCCGGACTCGTCGTCATTGAAGCCTGGTTCAGGGGCTACTGAGGGAGTCCTGGATTAGGGGGTGTTCGGGTAGCCGGACTATACCTTCGCCGGACTCCTGGGCTATGAAGATACAAGATTGAAGACTTCGTCCCGTGTCCGGATGGGACTTTCCTTGGCGTGGAAGGCAAGCTAGGCAATGCAGATATTCAAGATCTCCTACCATTGTAACCGACTCTGTGTAACCCTAACCCTATCCGGTGTCTATATAAACCGGAGGGTTGTAGTCCGTAGGATGAACCATCATCATACACAATCATACCATAGGCTAGCTTCTAGGGTTTATCCTCCTTGATCTCGTGGTAGATCTACTCTTGTACTACCCATATCATCAATATTAATCAAGCAGGAGTAGGGTATTACCTCCATCGAGAGGGCCCGAACCTGGGTAAAAACATCATGTCCCTTGTCTCCTGTTACCATCCGGCCTTGACGCATAGTTCGGGACCCCCTACCGAGATCCGCCGGTTTTGACACCGACAGCATGGTTCCGACTGCCCGTGCACAAGTAAAGGGTTACAAAGGAGTGCCCCTACTTTTGTACACCGGCAATAATTTTTGGCCTCGCGAAGGAGAAAGCATCGCTCAAGCTTGGGGGAGGCTTAAGTCAATGTTATATTCATGCCCCAATCATGAGCTCTCAAGAGAAATGATTATTCAAAAAAATTATGCTCGACTTTCTCTCAATAATCGCTCCATGCTCGATACTTCTTGTACTGGCTCTTTTATGATGAAGACTATTGAATTCAAATGGGATTTGTTGGAAAGAATTAAACGCAACTCTGAATATTGGGATCTCGACGAAGGTAAGGAGTCAAGTATAACACCTAAGTTTGATTGTGTTAAATCTTTTATGGATACCGATGTTTTCCGTGAATTTAGCACCAAATATGGACTTGACTCTGAGATAGTAGCTTCCTTTTGTGAATCCTTTGCTACACATGTTGATCTCCCTAAGGAGAAGTGGTTTAAATATAATCCTCCCATTGAAGTAAAAGTAGTTGCACCTATTAAAGTTGAAGAAAAGACTATCACTTATAATGATCCTGTCGTTCCTACTGCTTATATTGAGAAACCACCTTTCCCTGTTAGAATAAAGGATCATGCTAAAGCTTCAACTGTGGTCAATAAATGTAACATTAATACACCCAAACCCCGTGAGCAAATTAAAGTTGAACGTAGTATTGCTATGGTTAAAGATCTCTTGGCTGATAACATTGATGGGCATGTTATTTACTTCTGTGAGGAAATTGCTAGAATTGCTAGACCTGATACTAAAAATAAACATAGACCTGTCGTAGGCATGCCTGTTATTTCTGTTAAAATAGGACATCATTGTTATCATGGCTTATGTGATATGGGTGCTAGTGCAAGTGCAATACCTCATTCCTTATATACAGAAATTATGCATGATATTGCACCTGCTGAGATAGAAGAAATTGATGTTACAATTAAGCTTGCCAATAGAGATACTATTTCACCAATCAGGATTGTTAGAGCTGTTGAAGTATTGTGTGGGAAAGTTAAATATCTTGCTGATTTTCTTGTTCTTGGTTCCCCACAAGATAGCTTTTGTCCCATCATATTTGGTAGACCCTTCTTGAATATTGTTAATGCTAGGATAGACTGCGAAAGGGATGTTGTTACTATTGGTTTGGGGGATATGTCTCATGAGTTCATTTTTGCTAAATTTCTTAGACAACCCCGTGACGAAGAATTACCTAGTAAAGATGAAATTATTGGTCTTGCTTCTATTGTCGTGCCTCCTAATGATCCTTTAGAACAATATTTGCTAGACCATGAAAATGATATGTTTATGAATGAAAGAAGGGAAATAGATGAAGTATTCTTTAAACAGGGACCTATTTTGAAACACAACTTGCCTGTTGAAATCCTAGGGGATCCTCCTCCACCCAAGGGTGATCTCCTGTTTGATCTTAAACCATTACCTGAGACTCTTAAATATGCTTATCTAGATGAGAAAAAGATATATCCTGTTACTATTAGTGCTAACCTTTCAGAGCATGAATAAAAGAAGTTATTGAAAACTCTGAAGAAGCACCATGATGCTATTGGATATACTCTTGATGATCTAAGGGCATTAGTCCCACTCTATGCCAGCACAAAATAAAATTGGAGAAAGTCGCTCAACCAGTTGTTGATCACCAACGACGGTTAAATCCTAAGATGAAATAAGTGGTAAGGAAAGAAATACTAAAGCTTCTGGAGGCAGGTATAATTTATCCCGTTGCTGATAGTCAGTGGGTATGTCATGTCCATTGTGTCCCTAAGAAGAGAGGTATTACTATTGTTCCTAATGATAAAGATGAATTGATCCCACAAGGAATTATTACAGGTTATAGAATGGTAATTCATTTCTGCAAATTAAATAAATCTACTAAAAAGGATCATTACCATTTACCTTTTATTGATCAAATGCTAGAAAGACTATCCAAACATACACATTTTTGCTTTCTACATGGTTATTCTGATTTCTCTCAAATACCTGTGTCCAAAGAGGATCAAGAAAAGACCACTTTTACTTGTCCTTTCAGTACCTTTGCTTATAGACGTATGCCTTTTGGTTTATGTAGTGCACCTGCTACCTTTCAAAGAGGCATGATGGTTATATTCTCTGATTTTTGTGAAAATATTGTTGAGGTTTTCATGGATGATTTCTCCGTATATGGAACTTCTTTTAATGATTGCTTGAGCAACCTTAATCGAGTTTTGTAGAGATTTGAATAAACTAACCTTGTCTTGAATTGGGAGAAGTGCCACTTTATGGTTAATGAAGGTATTGTCTTGGGGCATAAAATTTCTGAAAGAGGTATTGAGGTTGACAAAGCTGAAATTGATGCTATTGAAAAGATGTCGTGTCCCAAGGACATTAAAGGTATAAGAAGTTTCCTTGGTCATGCCGGTTTTTATAGGAGGTTCATTAAGGACTTCTCTAAAATCTCTAGGCCTCTGACTAATCTCTTACAAAAAGATATTCCTTTTGTCTTTGGTGATGATTGTGTAGAAGCATTTGAAATACTTAAGAAAGCTTTGATTTCTGCACCTATTGTTCAACTACCTAATTGGAATTTACCATTTGAAATTATGTGTGATGCTAGTGATTATGCTGTAGGTGCTGTTCTAGGGCAAAGAGTTGATAAGAAATTAAATGTTATCCAATATGCTAGTAAAACTCTAGACAGTTCCATAGAAATTATGCCACCACTGAAAAAGAATTTTTAGCAGTTGTATTTGCTTGTGATAAGTTCAGACCTTATATTGTCGATTCTAAAGTAACTGTTCACACCGATCATGCTTCTATTAAATATCTTATGGAAAAGAAAGATGCTAAACCTAGACTTATTAGATGGGTTCTCTTGCTACAAGAATTTGACTTGCATATTATCGATAGAAAGGGAGCTGAGAACCCCGTTGCAGACAACTTGTCTAGGTTAGAGAATGTTCTTGATGACCCACTACCTATTGATGATAGCTTTCCTGATGAAAAATTGGTTGTCATAAATGCTTCTCGCACTACTCCATGGTATGCTAATTATGCTAATTATATTGTTCCTAAATTTATACCTCCTAGGTTCACATATCAGCAAAAGAAAAAGTTCTTCTATGATTTAAGACATTACTTCTGGGATGACCCACATCTTTATAAAGAAGGAGTAGATGGTGTTATTAGACATTGTATACCTGAGCATGAACAGGAACAGATCCTACGCAAGTGTCACTCGAAAGCTTATGGAGGACACCACGCTGGAGATAGAATTGCGCATAAGGTATTGCAATCTGGTTTTTATTGGCCTACTTTCTTCAAAGATGCCCGTAAGTTTGTCTTATCTTGTGATGAATGTCAAAGAATTGGTAATATTAGTAGACATCAAGAAATTCCTATGAATTATTCACTCATTATTGAACCATTTGATGTTTGGGGCTTTAATTACATGGGACCGTTTCCTTCCTCTAATGGGTATACACATATTTTAGTTGTTGTTGATTATGTTGCTAAGTTGGTAGAAGCTATTCCAACTAGTAGTGTTGATCATAACACCTCTATTAAGATGCTTAAAGAAGTTATTTTTCCGAGGTTTGGAGTCCCTAGATATTTAATGACTGATGGTGGTTCACATATTATTCATGGTGCTTTTCGTAAAATGCTTGCTAAGTATGATGTTAATGATAGAATTGCATCTCCATATCACCCGCAGTCTAGTGGTCAACTAGAATTGAGTAACAGAGAGCTCAAATTAATTTTGCCAAAGACTGTTAATAGATCTAGAAAGAATTGGTCCAAGAAACTTGATCATGCATTATG
This sequence comes from Aegilops umbellulata, assembly GCA_032464435.1. Lineage (NCBI taxonomy): Eukaryota > Viridiplantae > Streptophyta > Magnoliopsida > Poales > Poaceae > Aegilops > Aegilops umbellulata. Next base: position 274,159,469 of record CP136055.1, read on the forward strand.
GGCCTATAGAACTGCATATAAAAATCCTATGGTTATGTCTCTGTATAAAATAGTTTATGGAAAAGCATGTCACTTACCTCTTGAAGTAGGACATAAGGCATATTGGGCCATTAAAGATCTCAATTATGATTTCAAACTTGCCGGTGAGAAGAGGTTATTTGACATTAGCTCACTTGATGAATGGAGAACTCAAGCCTATGAGAATGCCAAACTATTTAAAGAGAAAGTTAAAAGATGGCATGACAAAAGGATACAAAAGCGTGAGTTTAATGTAGGTGATTATGTATTGCTATTCAACTCTTGTTTAAGACTTTTTGTCGGAAAACTTCTCTCTAATGGGAAGGTCCTTCCGTTATCGAGGAGGTCTATTGTTCTGTTGCCATAAAAATCAACAACTTCGAAGGCACAAATCCGAAGGTGGTGAACGGTCAAAGAATCAAACATTATATCTCAGGTAATCCTATAAATGCTGAAACCAATGTTATTGAAACCGTAACCGTGGAGTAATACATAAGGGACACTTTCCAGAACATTTCAGACTTCGGAAAGGAATAGGTATGTGGTACGGTAAGTAAACCGACTCCAAAACAGTTCTAATGGCAATTTTTCTCTGTTTTGGAATATTTAAGAAAATAGGAAAATAAGAAGTAGTCCGGGAAGGACACGAGGCTTCCACGAGGGTGGAGGGCGCGCCCTACCCCCTGGGCGCACCCCCTGCCTCGTGGGCACCTCGTGTGCCCTCCGGACTCCGTTTTCTTGCACTATACTTCTTTTGGTCGGTAAAAATTCGTTATATAATCTCCTGAAGGTTTTGACCACCGTACCACGCAAATATCCTATGTTTTTGTTTCGAGTTGTTTTCTGCCAGGGTTGTCAAGGCCAAGCATCATGTCGTCCCTCTCCTCCAACAATGGTGACAACGATGCTTGGCCAATGAAGATAGAGCTGAAGAGAGAAGAACCCAGGAAGATCAACAAGGATAATGGGATCAAGAAGGCCATGGAGGACCAAGTTCCGGCAGTAGAAGACATCCTTCAACTTGATCACAATCTTCTTACCCCAACTGAGATCGAAGCTTTCAAGATGACTGAGTTAGCTCGTATACAAAACAAGTATCTCACACGTGAAAATATTTTGTTGAAGGAGCATATCATCGCACTCAAGGGCATTATCCGCAAATTGGAGGACCTCCTACGCTCGATGTGCGGCTATCCATCATCACCTCCATCTCCTTCACGAGCAAAAGAGACATAATCACATGGGTATGGGCACTCCCCTTGGCAACTGCCAAGCTTGGGGGAGGTGCCCCGGTATTGTATCATCATCACACTCCTATCTTTACGGTTTTTCTTAGTTTGATCCTTTTGGTAATATCTTGATCTAGTAGAATAAAGTTTAGTGTGATTTAGTTTGAGTTTTGCCTGATGATCCTTCTATGTAATCGAGTCTGTGATCCATATATAATAAAGATTAGTGTTGAGTCGAGGGCTTGATTATTTATCTATGATCGTGAGGGAATAAAAGAAAAGAGAAAGAATAAAAATAAGTCAAGAGATCTGTCAGATCGTGGGTTCCGGCAGACCCTTGAGGTTCGAACTCTAGGGTGCGCGCGGAGATTCTGCCCTCTACCTCTCCGTCTCGCAAGGATCTGAACTACCCAAAGAACAACACAAAAGACACAGAGTTTATACTGGTTCGGGCCACCAGTGTGGTGTAATACCCTACTCCAGTGTGGTGGGTGGATCGCCTCTTGGGCTGATGAAGATCAACAGTACAAAGGTGAACAGCCTCGCGAGGGCGTGTTCTAACTGGGACGATGAACTGCTAGGGGAGTTCAGCCGCCCTTCTCTCTCTCTCTCTCTTTGCTTGGGTTCTGAATACCAGATGATGGGTGCAAGATGAACACCCCTTCCTCTCTCTAGATGCCCGGATCCCGGATGCTAGATGCCTCTACCCTCGGGGGTGGCTAGTCCTATTTATAGGCAAAGGCCTTGGGCCTCTTCCCAAATATTGAGCGGGAAGGGCGCCAACAATTGGCCAATTCGAAGGGGAACATACGGCACACTTATCCTGACCAAAGTTGGTCCTCGCCTGCCAAAGGCCCTGTGGTGACGCCGTCCTGGGCTCCACGATGAGCTCATTCCCACCGTTGGACTGGTCTTGGTCTCGTTGCACCGAAATGGATGCCTTTGATTGATCCTCTCGCCTGCCCTTCCCCCCTTTGCACCAAAGAGGAAAGGGGAGGACACTGTGCGGTCTGGCGCCCGCCTGGCACCCTTGGTCATCATGGCTTGCGTCATGGGCACCTCGCGAGGTACCCTGCCTTGATATCTCCGCCTCCTCATGAGCCAACCTGAGGAGGCCGCGCCCGAGGAAGCGTTGCGTCGTCCTCCCCACGAGGCTTGGCCCCTCGCGAGGGTCTTGAGTCTTGTATTGACGAAGGTGGGCCGTACCGGGCCTCCATTTGAGCCACGCCGCAGGCCGCAGGCAGGCAAGTCTGGGGACCCCCGTTCCCAGAACGCCGACAAGATCATATTAAGCTTATGGAGAGTAATGACTTCACATATAAAGAGTATGATGAATAAAAGTTGTTGAGAGTTGACAAACATAGTTTTGGTCATCGTTGCAATTAATAGGAAGTAATAAAGAAAGAGAGGTTTTCACATATAAATATACTATCTTGGACATCTTTTATGATTGTGAGCACTCATTAAAGTATGACATGCTAAAGAGTTGATGTTGGACAAGGAAGACAACGTAATGGGTTATGTTTTCTTATATCTGAAATAAAGTATATTGTCATGGATCATCCAACATGTTGAGCTTTCCTTTCCCTCTCATGCTAGCCAAATTCTTTGCACCAAGTAGAGATACTACTTGTGCTTCTGAATATCCGTAAACCCAGTTTTGCCATGAGAGTCCACCATATCTACCTATGGATTGAGTAAGATCCTTCAAGTAAGTTGTCATGTTGCGTGCAATAAAAATTGCTTTCTAAATATGTATGATATATTAGTGTGGAGAAAATAAACTTTATACGATCTTGTGATATGAAAGCAATAAAAGCGACGGACTGCATAATAAAGGTTCATACCACTAGTGGCAATATAAAGTGACATTCTTTTGCATTAAGATTTCGTGCATCCAACCATAAAAGCACATGATAACTTCCGTTTCCCTCTGCGAAGGGCCTATCTTTTACTTTTGTCTTATACCTTATGCAAGAGTCATGGTGATCTTCAGCTTTCCTTTTTACATTTTACCCTTTGGCAAGCACCTTGTGTTGGAAAGATCCTGATATATATATATATATCCAATTGGATGTAAGTTAGCATGAATTATTATTGTTGACATTACCCTTGAGGTAAAAGGTTGGGAGGCAATGCTATAAGCACCTATCTTTCTCTGTGTCCGATTAAAACTCCATACCCATAAGTATTGCGTGAGTGTTAGCAATTGTGAAAGACTAAATGATAGTTGAGTATGCGGACTTGTTGAAAAGCTCTTATATTGACTCTTTCCGATGTTATGATAAATTGCAATTGCTTCAATGACTGAGATTATAGTTTGTTGGTTCTCAATGAAGTTTCTGATTCATACTTGACATTGTGAATAGATTATTACTTGAGCATAAGAAATCATATGACAATATCCATATATGTTGCTGTTATAAGAATGATCATGATGCCCTCATGTCCGTATTTTATTTTATTGACACCTCTATCTCTAAACATGTGGACATATTTATCGTTATCGGCTTCTGCTTGAGGACAAGCGATGTCTAAGCTTGGGGGAGTTGATACGTCCATTTTGCATCATGCTTTTATATCAATATTTATTGCATTATGGGTTGTTATTACACGTTATGTCACAATACTTATGCCTATTCTCTCTTATTTTACAAGGTTTACATGAAGAGGGAGAATGCCGGCAGCTGGAAATCTGGGCTGGAAAAGGAGCAAATATTATAGACCTATTCTGCAAGCTCCAAAAGTCTTGAAACTTCACGAAAGTTATTTTTGGAATTAATAAAAAATATTGGCGAAGGAATCCACCAAAGGGGGTCCACACCCCACTACTAGAAAAAGGGATATAGATGAGATTGACACTAATGGCGCACCAGACAAGCGGTGCGCCATTAGTATATACTAATGGCGCACCACCTTCTGATACGCCATTAGAGTTGAAACTACTAATGGCGCACCTGGCCCAGGGTGCGCCATTAGTATCAATTTTTTTTTGAACTAGTGCGCCTGTCCAAACATACTAATGGCGCATCCAGACACAGTGCGCCTTTACTAGTTGTAACTAGTAATGGCGCACCTGTCGGAAAGTGCGCCACTCATGTTGTTTTTTATTATATTTTTGTTCCCTTTTTTTGCAAAACTACTAATGGCGCATTGTGGAACAGTGCGCCATTAGTATGTTTTTTTGCAAAACTACTAATGGCGCACCACCAGAAGGTGCGCCATTAGTAACCTGGATTACTAATGGCGCATTTAGAGTTGGTGCGCCATTAGTAAGTGGGCAGCAACAAGATATTTTGGACAGCCTCTCCTACCCACACTCACTTTCTCCCCACTTCATTCTCTCCACCTCCTCCTTGTCTCGGGTGCCTCCTCTTTTTAACCTCATTTCCACCATAGATTCATTCAAATTAAGTGGTTAAATTACCTTGTTTTGATAGGTAAGTAAGGGGGGAAACTATATTTATGTTGTTCTCCCTACAAAATGTGCACATGCACTTTTTATGGCCTAGCTAGATCTATGTATGTTCGTGGTGTTGCATATGTTTGTGGTGTTGCATATGTGTTTGTGTTTGGAGGTGTACCGGTATTTGAAATGCGATAGTTGCCAATATTTTGCCGGAATGTTGATTCATTTCCGTTTCGGCGAGAATTTTGGCATTAAGCATTCTTTTTGGTCCTATTTTTAGGGAAAGTCATGCCAAATTTTTTCTTGGTTCTAAAATATCGTTTTGCTCTACCCCGCAGGCGACCATGGTCCGCACGATGACTGAAGGCATCGTGAATAGGTTTTTGAGGTCCGCGAAGGCCGAGATGCTTCAAAAGAATGAGAAGGAGATAAGATGTCCGTGTCGAAGATGCAAGCTGAAGAGCCTTATTGCGGACCCGGATTCCGGGCAGGTGCGGGACCACCTGCTCTTGCGTGGTTTCATGGATGGCTATCAGTGGCAAGGTGATGAAGATGACTACGAAGTCGTCCATGGGGGTCGGGCAAGAAATGAGGAAGGGCAGCAAGACAACCACCGCGGCTCGGGCGGGCGAGAAGACGAAGAATCCCCAGGAGATGATCACGACGGTGATGCTGTACACAGTCATCATGTAGAAGATGCAGGACATGATGATGAGGAAGATGCGGGAGCAGACGACGGGCATGATCATGAAGATGATGATGCCAGCGGAGCAGACGACGCTGGACCATCGATGGGCTGGGTGCAAGACCCTCATATTCAAGAGCTGCTTCTCAAGCAGACGGATAACGCAAGAGTTGCCGCCTGAGAGAAAGCCAAGATGGATCAACTTGAGTTAGACGCGGTTACTCGATTGTATGAAGGATGCAGGCCCGAGGATACCCGCCTGAAAGTAACGCTCATGGCTCTGGAGATGAAGGTAAAACACAAAATGACCGACGCATGCTTCGACGAGAACATGTCATTCTGGCATGAACGTCTTCCCAAGGGGAACAAGTGCCCGACCAGTTTGGAGGAGGCGAAGAAAATCGTGTGTCCTCTGGATTTACCGCACGTGAAATACCATGTGTGCATGAACAATTGCATCATTTATCGGGACGAGCACGCGGAGTCTACCATATGTCCGGTGTGCGGCGTCACTCGATACAAGAAGAGGCAGAAAGCTCCTCGAAAAGTGGTGTGGTACTTTCCGATCACTCCTCGTCTGCAGCGGTATTTCATGGACCCTAAGGTAGCAAAGCTCCTGCGTTGGCACGTGGATAGGGAGGAGAAGAAGCGAGCAGATGACGCAAATGATCCGGAGATAGATAAAAAAGACAAGATGCTGAGTCACCCTAAGGATGCGAGCCAGTGGCAAGCGTTGAACTTCGAGTACCTAGAATTTGGGAACAATCCAAGGATCATCGTGCTGGGCGCGAGCACCGATGGAGTCAATCCGTTTGGCAGCCAGAGAAGCACACATAGCACCTGGCCTGTGTTTGTGTGGATGTACAACCTTCCTCCCTGGTTGTGCATGAAGAGGAAGTACATTCACATGAGTATGCTAATTGAAGGGCCGAAACAACCAGGGAACAACATCAATCTGTATCTGGGGCTGCTGAAGGAGGAGCTAGACACGCTGTGGAAAACGCCAGCCAATACGTGGGATGCCGCAGAGAAAGAATATTTCCCTATGAGAGACGCACTGCTCACGACGGTGCACGACTATCTCGGTTACGGATATCTCGCGGGGCAGGTAGTCCACGGATTTTCTGGATGCGTAAGGTGCATGGATGACACAACGTATCACCAGCTGGATAGAGATCCCGGGTCTTCGAAAACCGTGTTCATGGGACATCGAAGGTGGCTTCGCGACGATGACCCGTGGAGGAAACGCAAGGATCTGTTCGATGGTGAAACCGAACCCCGAAAACGCCTGTGTACGAGGAGCGGCGAGGAAATAGACGAGCTGTTGAAAAATTGGAAAGACTGCCCACTGCCGGGAAAGAAGCAAAAGGCGCCAGAGCCGGGAAAGAAGCGAAAGGCGCTAGAGCCCCTGCTGAAGGTATGGAAAACGAGGTCTGTTTTCTGGGACTTGCCGTACTGGAAGATCCACCGTGTGCCTCACAGTCTTGATGTCATGCATATCACGAAGAACGTATGCGAGAGTCTGCTTGGTACCCTGCTCAACATGCCAGAGAGGACCAAAGATGGGCCAAAAGCAAGGGAAGACTTGAAATCAATGGGCATCAGGCAGGAGCTTCACGCTAATGATGATGATGAGGCGAAGCAGGACACAGAAAGTCGTCGCAAAGGCAAAAAGGCCAAGAAGACCGGAAATGACTACCCTCCCGCGTGCTTCACTCTAAGTCAGGAGGAGATCGAGCAATTTTTCACCTGCCTCCTAGGAGTAAAACTTCCTTACGGTTACGCGGGGAAGATAAGCAGATACCTAGACCCAGCGAAGCAGAAGTTCAGCGGGATGAAGTCTCACGACTGTCACGTGCTGATGACGCAGATACTTCCAGTTGCAATCCGTGGGATCATGGACGCGCACGTCTGTGAAATGCTATTTGGCCTATGCAACTTTTTCGACGTCATCTCTCGGAAGTCGATTGGCGTGAGGCAACTCAGAAGGCTACAGGAAGAGATCATGGTGATACTATGCGAGCTTGAGATGTACTTCCAGCCCGCATTCTTCGACGTTATGGTGCATCTGCTGGTCCATATCATGGACGATATCATCCAACTCGGGCCGACGTTCCTGCACAACATGATAACGTTCGAAAGGATGAATGGTGTCATCAAAGGATACGTTCGCAACATGTCACGTCCAGAGGGAAGCATAGCCAGGGGCTTTCTGACCGAAGAGTGCATCTCCTACTGCACGAATTATCTAGGCATCGAGAACCCCGTTGGTCTGCCCGTCAACAGGCACCTCGGCAGGCTCGCTGGATGGGGTCACCGTGAGGGTCGCCGCGAAATGCATGTCGACTTCGAGGGTCGACTCGCCGACTTTGAAAGAGCAAACCTAGTCACGCTACAACACATAGACGTGGTCGATCCTTGGGTGGTAGAGCACAAAACCTTTATTGAGAAGACGTACAATGACCAAGGCCAACAGAGGACGGACGGAGATATAATCAAAGAGCACAACTCATGTTTCACGCGTTGGTTCAAGCAGAAGCTTCTGTCGTACCCTTTACATGAGGATTCTTCCACGGAAGAACAACTCATATTCGCCTTGTCACAGGGCGCCGAGCACAACCTGATGACCTATGATGCATACGATATCAACGGCTACACATTCTACACTGAGGCCAAGGACATGAAGAGCGATGGTTATCAGAACTCCGGGGTAACGATGGAATCCTACACCGGTAATGACAAGGACAGATACTACGGAAGGATCGAGGAGATATGGGAGCTGAGCTACGCTGGAGAGAAGGTCTCGATGTTCCGTGTCAGATGGGCGAAGAGCGTCCTAAAAGAAGACCGGTATTTCACCACCATGGTTATACCCGAAGACAAATCCAAGACCGCGGGCGCAAACATCACCGCTTAAAATGAGCCATGGGTACTGGCTTCCCAAGTTGACCAATGCTTCTTCATTACCGACCCGTCAAAGCCTAGTCGTGTTGTCGTGAGGAGAGGCAAAAGGAAGATCATCGGAATGGATGGAGTAGCCAATGAGCAAGACTTCGACAAGTACGGCGACCCGAGGATCGAACATGACGACGATGATGAAGTAGCAGCATACACCACAAGAAGAAGCAGGACCACCCTACCTAAAGGACGTCCGTTCCACAGAAGAACTCCGTTTGCGAAAAAGAAGGGCAAGAAGATTGTGAACAGATAGCTAGCTAAGATCGATTGTATTTAAGTCGTAGCATTCATTTCTTGATTGTATTTCATGGGCACTTTTTGAACTATCATGAATATTTTTAAATTTCATGGACACTCGATCTCGATCCCCCTCCATCTCGATCGCTATCCCACCTCGCCAGATCCGGTCCCCCTCGCCGCCGAGCACCCCCCGGTCCACCGGTCGCCGCCGCCGACCCCCCGCACCCTCGATTCCCCTACTCAACCGCCGCCGCTGACCCCCCGCACCCCTCCCCTACTCAACCGCCACCGCCGACCCCCCGCACCCCCCGCACCCTCCCCCGTTCCACCGGCATTACTGTTTGATGATATTTTTAAAAAAATATTACTGTCTTATAAAAAAATATTATTGTTATGATTTAAACAAGTTTGAACATATTTAAACACAAATAAGTATCAAACAGCATTTTAAATGCATAAAAAAATTGTGGAGCCTGGGAATCGAACCCAGGACCTCCTGGTGTGAGAATTGGCTGCTGACCAGTCGAGCTAGTAGAGGGAACTTGATGTGGATCAGGTCAGGTGGAAGATAACTTGTTGGCTCGAGCAGAAATAAAAAAAATACTAATGGCGCACCGAGGGGTGGTGCGCCATTAGTATTGTGCCGCCACCATCCATATTTCCTCCCCGGCCCAAACCTATCCCCTCTCTCTCCCTCGCCCTCGCCCTCGATCCCCTTCCCCTCTCCTCTCCCGACGCTGCTGCCCCACCGCCTCGACGCCGCCCCGACGCCGCCTCGATGCCTCGACGCCGCCTCGACGCCCCGACGCTGCCTGGATGCCCCGACGCTGCCTCGACGCCCCAACGCCGCTGCCCCGCCGCCTCGACGCCGGCGGACATCTAGCGGATCAACCCCAAGGTGGCCAAGGAGGAGGCCATGGCCATCTCCGGCCCGAATTGATCGCGACCTCCCTGAGCACCACCAGTCGCCCCAACCTCCAGATCCCGCCCATCAGCGCCACATAAGGTCAATATTTTTTTTACTTGTGCATGATTTCTCGTGGCATAGTAGCAGTCTCGATTGTTCAGAATCACAAAGTGCATCAAATTCTCAGTTCCTTGCATTTAACTGTTTGACCCAACTTTTGATATGGTGTATCAAAGATTCAGAATAGGATAAGTTATGATGATTGTATGAGTGATCTGCAGCTGTGAAATTATCTGATTTAGGTAGATTTCGATGCAAGAGCTCTTCTTGGGTAAATCAATTAGCCAAAAAATCTAAAAGAAATTTAAAGGATGTTAATTAGAGTCTGATTTGTGTCATTTTAGTATATTCTGAAGAGCAACTTGCTCCTTGTTACTGCAAATGGCAAGAAGAATACACATTCAATGCTTTTACTACTGGACTGGTTTGCTTCTAGAGTAGATTATAGCTTTATTATGTAGTTAGTTCTTTTTTTGGGAGGGGGGGGGGGGGTCAAGCGAATCATTGTTTTTGAATTTACAGTGTGTATTTGATTTTCATGGGGTTCAAAGGGTCTGTCTAAAGTGTTAACCTGATATACCAAAACTATGAGGCATAATCAAGTTTGTTATTGAGTCCCTGGAATCCAATTTCTACAATAATTCAACATATATTATTGGAAAACAGTTTGTGTTGTTTAACCCAATTTGTACATTGCCCACTAGTTATATGTTAGTGCCATATAAATAATTGAAGGAACTGATGCCCGGAAGCAATTAGTACAGCTTGGCCTCTGCCTATACCTCCTTCTTTGGTCAGATGATGCTTAGACTAGGAAGATTGCAGTTTCTGCCCTCTTTTTAGTGCCTTGGATTCCATTTGGGAAGCAAACAAAGTAGGAGTAGATAGTTCTACTCCATACCAATACCGTGTAGTCTGTTACAGACCAGTGTCTTGTGATTATATGCAATATGTTGTATGCTCAACTCCGTGATCTGAGCGTAGGTATTTGGGTACTGGTAGTATGATGTTTCTGCCATTATTAGGTTTATATACTATATGCTGGCATGACTGTTTTTATTAGGCAGGACAGTGCAGTAGTTGATGTATCTTGGGTTGATTATAAAGTTGCTTGGGTTTAATATTACCCAGCATGATGATGTATCAATGTAGCTGATCCAGTATTGCTTGTAGTGGTTTGTCCAAAATGTTGAATGATACTGCTTGGAGATGCATATATTGTCTCACCTCTTCACATGCCAATGTATTTTCCATTTTGTGATGGAGGCCTTTTTTGCCTTGTCCACCCGAGAGGCCCTTGAGTTTGCTGGAATGTCGATTAACTTCCGTTCCAGCAAATTCGGGTACTCCATATGTCCTATTTTCAGCAAAGGTCATGCTGAAATTTTCCATGAATTTTAGCATGACTTTGCTAAAAATAGGACATATGGGGTACTTGTGACTAATGCATGGGCCGGGGTACTTGTGACTAATGATGAAAGCTTAGGCTTTTAGGGTGCCTCGGCGTCGGAAAACCCTCAATGATAAAAGCTTAGCTTTTAGGATGCCTCGGTGTTGACAAACCCTAAATGATGAGACCATGATCTTGTTCCTTGACAATAACCAACTTTTTGACCAAACTTTGTTCCTATTTAGAGAGAAACATGGCCAACAACGATGAGGCCGGGGGTTCGGGCGGCAAGGCATTCTGGGAGTTGTCCCAGGAGATGGAGGAACAACCTCACTTGTATGAGGACGCCGCCTTCCCCACCGATCCTGAGACCACTGATGGTACCGTCGAGGATGACCCCACTGATGCCACCCCTGATGGTGCCGCCGAGGATGCCACCACTGATGATGGCGGCGCACGCACAGATGGCAGCCAACCGAAGAGGCAACGGAAGGACCGGCGCCCGACCGTGCTCCGCACCCTCAAGGAGGAAGTTACTGAAGTGGACTCCAACGGGAATCCAACGGCGCCCGAACGAATAGTCAAGGGGTACTCGCTTCAGCTCGGGTGCATTCTCCGGAGCACCGTCTCGATCAACACCGAGAACCTGAGGCATCCTGACCGAGGGAATTTGCGAAACCTCCTCTTCACGAAGCTGCACGAACGATACAAGTTCCCCGCTGAATTTGAAAACACAAGCCTCAAAGGGAATAAAGTGAACAATGCTGCCCTCACGAAGATGAGCAAGGCCCTGTCTACTTGGAAAAGCAATGTGAAGAGAATGATCGAGAAAGGTGAGAGTTATGAGAAGATCAAGGAGAAAAATCCTTTGATCGTCGAAGATGACTACAACGACTTCAAGATCAATTGCTCGAGCACCGCAAACTCCCAATCAAGTCAGTGGGGGAAAGAAATGCAGGAGCTGAACTTAGGGGAACACACACTCGATCCCAGCGGGTACAGAGTGGCAGAGCCTATATGGGACAAGGAGGAGGTGGACCGTGCCGAGCAAGGCCTACCGCCCCTCTTCGATAAATACGGTGACAAGCAGACCAGGAACTTTGTCAGGGCCCGATACAAGAAGGACCCGAAAACAAAGGAGCTTACCACGGATCCGAAGACCAGGGCGCTTGAGCTTGTTCTGGTAAGGAATACACCCCCGCGTAATTAGCTCCATATGGTTGCATTCTAATTAATGAAGCCAAATTTCTAAATGGTTCACATTCCTTCCGCAGGCGACTGAAAGCAGTAGCGCGGGGTCGACTAAGAGCAACCCTTGGGACACCACTCTAAATAGGGCGTTGAATGTAATGAAGAACAAGGATAAGCTCAGTAAGCCGACGTCAGCTGGTCGTGTGGCTGGCAAAGGCTTGTCGACAAAATGGTCGTCATACTATAACACTGTTGGGCGAAAGGAGAAAAAGACCAGCTCGGAAAGCCAGGTGCGCGAGGTTGAAGAACTCAAGGCACAGGTGGCGCGGATTCCGGAGATTGTCCAAGAGCAAGTTCAACAACAACTCGGAGCGACGATCACCGCCATTGTGCCTACCTTGATCGAGGGGTTGAGTGCGTGGATTGCGGGCGGCCAACAGGGGCCGCCCCCGATTCCTAGCTTCACGGCCAGCAACTCGTAGAACGCGATGGCGGAGCCATTGGTGTCTCCGGCGGAGGTGGCATTGGTGTCTCCGATGCCGGCACGGGAGCTTAATGCACCCGGGTGTACGCCGGCCGGCACCTCTGCAGCAAGCGGCCCCTCCGTCAACTGCACGCCCGCCGTTGGCGGTGCCTCAACATTAGCCGAGCTCGACGCCATCATCACGGTAACTAATTAAGCCTCTCTCGGCCGAGGACTTCATCTCCTTGCCTTTGACTGGGCATCCCTGACGCCCTACATGTTTTCGCAGGGCGCCGCCGATGTTCCGTGCACTCTTCTGCACTTCGTGAACAACGAGTTGGTCGATGTCGCCAAGGGCAAAATCGTTCAACCGGGCAACCCCTTGTTCCACGGTACCCAGATGCCACGCAACTTGTTTAGGGTTCAACTGGTTCGGGTGCTGCCAGGCTGCGACGAGTTGTTACCTCCGATTCGACCCGTCGGGGACGACGATGATGACGTGATGACCCTCAGCGCCTGCCTGAGTTGGCCCCTGCTTTGGCCGAAGAGCCAGATTCGTTTGGTGGCGGGGGACACCACCCCAAAGACAACACCGCCAGTCGTGCCGGCGCCAAGTCGGCCCCATGGCAAGACCGCCGCAACGGTGCCGGACATCCCTATGCCACTGGATCCAAACATGCATATGGCACAATATCAGAACGACGACAACGACGATACATTTGGCAACGTCGATCAGTACTTTGCCGATCATGGGTACGATGGCGACTTCATGGGGCCTCCTTCTCAAGAACCCAACCCAACAAAAGACGTGCGCGATCTAGCTGGTACCGCGGAGAAGCCAAGTTGCAACAGGCGTCGTCTGCCGTTCAGCTCTCAGGAGACGCCTCCAGCTACCGACTTCACCGAGCCTCAGATAGGCGAGGTGCGAAATATTATCAGCCCCAACACACTCAAGAAGGCGGTCTGTGAGCAGAACTCGGTCCCATTACAGGAGAAGAAGAAGGCACGCACAAGAAAGACTAACAAGGGTGCGAGCCAGCCGGCATCGAGTACGATCCGTGCTCAGGACGGGCCACCTTCACCTGAGGGTTTAATGAGGAGGGTGCATGTGGCCGGTAGGCCGATGCTACCGAGAAATATGCTCGATGCTGCAACCGGTGCTATGCGGAGTCTGCATGACAATGTTCTTTCTTTGGAGAAGTGGTGTCTCAGAGAGAAGGATGTGGCATACTCGGTTTTCGCGGCCAAGGTGCCAGAGGGCAAGGGCTTTGTGGATAACTCCATCGGGGGTACGATCGTCCTGCGGTTTGATGACATCCACGCTATGTTGAACCTTCATCCGCTGCACTACACCTTTGTTCGGCTATTTTCGCTGAGTATGGAGATGCGGATCATTCGCGACAAGACCCCGGACATCGTGATAGTCGACCCCTTCTACATGCGTGCCAAGATCTTGGGCAGCGCTGGGGACCGGCAAATCGCGAGTTCTTACCTCGAAGGCGTCATTCTGGCAAACCAAGATAAGGATAACTTCCTTGTGCCTTACTTTCCCGAGTAAGTCCTCCCCTCAACCGCCCCGTAACATATGAATTCTTAGATTTCGATCGTTTTTCTTTTAACATTCCGTGTTTTCTACAGTGACACACTGTCGGAGCGGACGGGCTGTCCCCCGCGGGCACCTATGGGGCCGGAGCCCCTTTCGTTGTCCGGAGGGGGGCGGAGGGAGCGCGGAGAGCAGATCGAAGCGAGCACATGGGCGGTTTACCCAGGTTCGGGCCGCGATGGACGCGTAAAACCCTACTCCTGCTTAGTTGTATTGAACTGGGGAGCTCGGGAGCTTGGGGAGCTAGCTGCACCGAGCGTATGGCTGTCTGCGTGCCGATTCTCCGAACCCCCGGAACCCCCTCTACGTCGCACACGGGCCTCCTTTTATAGCGCAAAGGGGTCACCGACAGGTGTCAACGTAGGAGAAAGGGGCAAAAGTGTAAAAGGGGTGGTAGCTGTAATAGTGCGGGAACGGTGGCGCTACAGTGCGGCACAGTGTTATCATACCTACTTCTGACGGTAGGGGACAAGGGCATTAAATGCCCGTCACGGTCGCTCGGACAGCACCGAGGCGGACCGTTAGGTGCGCCACCGCTCGCCACGATGGCGGCTGCATGCCGCCGCATGCCCCAGGCTGCGCGGTGCCTCGCCACGTGCCCTCGGGGGAAGCCCCGGAGCGACGCGTGGCGGGCGAGCTGGAGCGCAGCCTTGAGGTGGCGATCTTGCCGCGGCAAGTGGCTTGCCGCGGGGGTCGTCTTCCTGTGCCTGATAGCGTGCCAGCTATCAGGCCTTGCCGGGGCGCTTGGCGCGCCACGGCGGGCTTCTCTTGTGATGCCTGGGTTCGGCCTTCCCGACAAGCTCCTCTTGTCGGGGGCTCGATCTTCTGTCTCGTTATACTTTGTTCTTGGATGGCCTTTCATGGGCGCAGTCGTCCCGGCAAGCTCCTCTTGCCGGGGTCTTGTCTTCTCGGCCCGGCAAGCTCCTCTTGCCGGGGGCCTTGTCTTGAACGCTTGGTCTTCTCTTGGCGCTTCCGGGGCGGGCCTTGCCGCAGGGTGCTACAACTGCCCGTGCACAAGTCTGGGGTACTAAGGTACCCCTACTTTAGTACACCGACAGGAGCCCCCGGGCCTGGGCCACACACGGTGCCGAGCGTCGTTGGGCCAGGCCCTAACAGTGCACGGGCACCCGTGGCCTTGGTCGCGCCGCTCCTTAACTCCGCATCCGCCACGCCTTCCCCAGGCGGCGCGCGCTTACCGCGGCGTCGTGGGGGCGGGGCGTGCGAGGTGAGCGTGACGTGGGTGGCGTGCGCGGGGCTGAACCGCGCAGGCGCGCGTCACGTCGCGCACGATCTCTTGATGGCAAGAATGGAGCGTCCGCCCCTTCTCCCATATAAGGCAGAGGAAACGGGAGCGGCTCCCCTCCTTCGCCCTTACTGCGTCCTCTCCCTTCTCCAGAGATCCCATCTGCGCCCCGCGTCCATTTTTCCTCCGCCGCTCGCGCGCACTTGCGGAGCTACCGGATTCTTCGTCTCCCTCCTCTCGCCGCCTCCGCCATGGCCCCGAAGACTGAGAAGGCGAGGGCGGAGAAGACCAAGAAGGAGAAATCGGAGCACGCGGCGATGCTCACCTTGCTGCGGAAGCAGAACCTCGTCTTCGCGCCGAAGCTTGGCGCGCGGGAGCTCTGGAACAAATACTACTTGTTCTGGGCGGAGGAGACCAAGGCGCATCCCCGCACCCGGGTCTATCCGGCCGCCGCCAAGGGCAACTACCCCGGTGGGTATTATTTCTTCGCAGCCTTCTTCCACTGCGGTCTTTGCCCTCCTTTTTCTGATTTCTTCTGCGACATAATGAACACCTTCGGCCTCCACCTTCTTGACTTCACTCCCAACGCCGTCCTCACGATGGCGGTTTTCGCGCATATGTGCGAGAACTACGTTGGGGTATACCCAAACGTCGCGCTGTTCAGGCACTTTTTTATCCCCAGAGTGGAGGCCGGCGCCCCCCTCGCCGGGGGGATATCTTGGGTCTTCCGCCTGAACAAGAAGGATTCCTACTTGCCGGGGGAGCTCCGTGGCAAGTGGGAGGAGTGGCGCGCCGACTGGTGCTGGGTCGTCGAGGACCAGCCGCAACCTTTCACCGCGCCGTGCACAACACCTATTATGCGCGGCAAGGATTGGAGCGAGATGGATTCAGACGACGGCAAGCTCAACGCCGCCATCATCAGGATTCTCCGTCTTCGGGCAGCAAGGCTGTCCGTCGGAGAGGTGGGCGCAGACTTTCTCCGCCGCCGCATCGCCCCTCTTCAAGATAGGAAGAGGCCAGCCTGGGAGTATAGCAACGCGGCGGACATAATGAGGCTGCGCCCCGGGCTCAACTTCAACTTCACGTCGGTGGAGCTGAAGGGGATGGTCCGGGAGCTATTCAAGCATGACCCGGCCCACCCAGAGTGGTTCAGGGAGCCCCGGGGAGTTGTGCCTCTTTGCAACAGCTCGGCCCGGGATTCCCTTCGCGCCATGATGCCCGCGTGTGACTCGCACGGCGTCGACCGCACGTGGATTCCGCCCAGGCCAGACGTCATCTTGAACTTCTTCGACAACCTGGCGGAGGTGGCGAAGAAGAGGGACGAGGCCCGGGGGCTGACGTGGGACACCACCGCGCAAGAGGCAGCCTGCATGGCTTCTTGGGCTGAAGAGGCCGCCGCAGCCACAGCGGCCGGGGAGTTCGGCTTCTCGCCCGAAGAGGCGGAGGCCGCGGAGGCGTCCCGCCAAGCGGAGGTGGCGGAGATCTGCGAACTGCTGAAGCTGCCCCCCGACGAGCTCGCCGGGGTTCCCTCTCTGAGGCACTCCGGGATCCAGGGGATCTTGATCGAGGCCGCGGCGAGGGGCACCACCGCCGGAGGACAAGGAGCCTCAGCGCAGGATGCTGGGTCCAGCGGGCTCGCCGGGGAGGAGGAGGAGGACGGTGGTGACGACGACTCCGACGGATCCTTGGAGCTCTACGCCGATGACCTTCCCTCAGCGTCGGAAACCTCCTCGTCCCGTGTAAGCCCCCGGCGCCCTCCAGCGAAGCGTCCCCGCCGGGCGGCGATGGGGGCAAAGGCGCCGGCCTCCCGGCAGCAACCACCCCGCCAAGCGGCACGAGTCTCCCGGGGGAGCCAGGTTGCGGCGGGGGCGCCTGGCGCGTCAACTACGTCAGGGGCGCCCCGTGAGGCGGCGCCGCACGGAAAGGAGCCCTTGGAGGGTGGGGCGGCGACTCCGCCCGCTCCCCGGGCCCCGGCAACCGTCGGGACCGCCAAGCGCCCGAGGGAGACCCCACTGCCCGCTCCCCGCGTGGCCGCGCGTCAGGTGGAGTTTGATTTCTCCGCCCTGAGCGACGACGACGACGAGGACGAACGGGAGTAAGAGCTTTTGAGGTTTCGCATCTTCATGGACCTGGCTTTGATTGTCGCAGGCTCTGATCCTGTTCCTCGTCTTAACTTCAGGACCTTGGCGGAGCGAGCGGTGAAGAAAGCCAAGGCGCCCGTGGTTGAGGTTGTGGACGACTCGCCCACCGCGGCAACTGGGGGCGTGCCGGAGCCCAGTCTGCCGGATCCGAGCGCTGCCCCGAGGGGCAGCCCCCAGCGTAGCCCTCAGCGCAGACCCCAGCGTAAGTCTGGGTTCCGTACTTTCGCTCGTCGGGCGTGCTTGAGGGATCGTCCCTGCGCTGGTATCTTGATAATACTGTGTCGTGCAGAGGTGGGGCCGCAGCCGCAGGAGCGTTCAGAAGCCGCCCCCGAGGAGCCGCGGGCCCCGCCGTCCCCGCCAAGGCCGAGCTCTCCGATAAAGGAGAGCGTCCCGCCAAGGGTGAGCACCCCGCCGAGGGCGAGTACCCCGCCAGGGGCGGGTAGTCCGGCGAGGGCGGTGACCCTGCCAAGGCAGAGCTCCCCGGCGAGGGAACCCGCCGCTGATGACGTCTGCCAAGGTAAGCTCTGTGACTTAGTCATCTTGGGCTCGTCTTTTCCTTTTGGATGTTCGCTTGAATTTCTTTTGCTCCCTGTTCTCCTTCTTCTAGATTCCCCTCCCTCCGGGCAGATGGAGACGGAGGTCATCATCGTCGAGGAGGAGGAGGACGCGCGCGGCGGCAGCGGCGACGCCCCTGTCGCCGAGGACGCGGCGGAAGCTACCGAGTCATCCGCGCAGGAGACTGCCCCCGCGGCGGACGCAACGGCCGGGGAGGGGGATGGCGGCCGCACTGCCGACCCGGAGGCAGCAGGAGCGTCGGGCGCTGCGCCGGCCGCCGACCCCTCCGCCGAAAAGGAGCGGCCGGGGCATTACCTTGAAGCCCCCAACGGCATCTTCATCCAGGTGCCATGGGGCTCTTCTGCGCGGGCCCCCGCGGAGGGCGAGGCCCTCGACGGGGAGGTCCTTGCCTCCGCGGGCCTGAAGATCGTCGAGGCGCCCGGCGGGGCCGAAGAGCCCGAGGAGGAGAAGCTGCTTCGCCGGCTCCTGGCCCTTTATCGAGCCAGGCAGGCGAAGCTCGCTTCCCGGGAGGCCCTTGCTGCGGAGGCGGCCATCGAGATGGAGAAGCGTGCGGCGGAGCTCCGCGCCGCCAACCAAGCTGCCCTCCGCGGCGTGGCAGAGGAGCGCGAGAGGCTCGCCGGGGAGTACCAGGAGTGGGTGCTGCAGAAGGCCGACGCCGAAGAGCAGCAGCGGCTCGCCGGGGAGGAGCTGTCCCGGCGAGAGGGAGAGCTTGCCCAGCTGCAGGCCAATCTCAACTCCCACGAGGAGGAGCTTGCCGCTCGGGAACGGGCCCTTGGCGGGGAGCTGGAAGGAGCGAAAGCCGCCGCGGCTGCCGCGGAGACTGCCAGGGAGGAACTTGTCGTCAGGGTCGCGCAGCTGGAGGAGTTGTTGAAGGCGAGCGCGGAGAGGGCTGGCGCGCTCAATGCGGAGCGGGAGAAGGACGCCCACGCCAACTCCGAACTCCAGGCGCGTCTCTCCAAGCAGGGCGACGAGCTGAGGGCCGCCAAGGACTCTATCGAGGCCCTGGAGCTGAAAGTCTCCGCGCTGGAGGAGGAGCTCCGCAAGGAGCGAAGCTTGGCGGAGAGCGCCAACACCGCGGCCGAGGACTTCCGTCGGACCGTCGCGGTGTGGACCGAGGACCTGGTGTCTTCCGCATCCAACATCGACCAGGAGTTGCTGGCGTTGAAGTTGGAACACCTCATCTACTCTCCGGACCCGGACCTCCCTCACAGCACCAAGCTCAGCCTCTTCTTCAGAGGGGTCGCGCCGGCTCTTGCGGATCTCCGGAAGAAGATCCCCGCGCAACTGGCCGAGGAGACGCGCCGGGCCTGCGCGGGAACCTTGGAGCGTGTGCTGACGAAGATTGTATACCGCAACCCCGGTATAAATCTTATCAACGTCCTTCGCAGCCTGCCGGCCGACGCTGACATGGAGGCGCTGAAGGAGCAGGTCGCCGACATCATCGCCAGAGTGGGCAAGATTTCCCGGATCGAGGGCGACCGTGTAGACTAGGCCCCCTTTATCTTATCCCTCCTTTTTTTTTGTCGCTGCACACGGCGTTATGAGCTCATTAGTCACAGTGACAAGTTACGCAAGGTTTCTACCTTAGCTGAGCAAAACGGTGCATCGTTATCTCCCTTGTCCTGGCCCTTTACTTTGCACGCTTTTCGCCCTACGCTCCCGGGGAACTTCCCGGCAAGGAGCCCTTGGGCTTATAGCTGCCTGCTGGCCAAGGCCTCACCGGGAAGCAACCTCGCCGTAGCCAGTCGCAATCGCGCTCCGCTTGTTGAGTGAGCTCGGAAACGAGACAAGGGCGCGACGCTCATCGCAGCTCGCTTGAACCGTTGAGCGTACTCGAAACAAGGTGAGGGTGCGGCTAGCCGCGGGTAGGTTCCTCCGCGCACAGGTTTTCCGTACAAAGTGTGACCGTCCAAGGAAGACAACCGAAAGTTAAGAATCTGAACTGCTCAAATTCTAATAACTTATCTTATGCATAGTGCTTGCTTCTTGGCAAGGCTTCTCTTTCTTGAACAGCATTTGGTTCCAGCACCTGGTTCCTCTCCCATCTCCTTCCCCCGGCGAACTTCGTGCGCGAGGAACGCTCCCTCTGCTTAAGAGGCAAGGAAAATAAAGAGGGAAACAAGCACACGACCTTTCGGCGTGCTGGTGCTCATCAGCCATGCATGTCACGCAGGATGCCAAATAACACATGCAAATACCGAGAGGAGCATGTAAGAGGCAAAACGGCGCAAAGCATAGAAGCTTTTACTGACGCGCGGGGTCTGCGCCCGCCCCTGCGCCAAGGATTACATGCAACTTCGGCAAGACTTGGGCAGAGAGGTTGGTTGACGGAACGGGTTCCGGCAACCGCGCTGGCGAAACTCCTCCCATGGTTGGCGTCGACTCGTTTGGATCTTGGCGGACGAAGCGCGCCGAAGAACGAGGTCGCCTTTCTTCGCGGCTTCCGGCGCTAACCGCTGCGGCTACGGGAGCGGCGCAGGGTTCACTGGAGGCGAGCGGTTCGCCCAGCGGCCGGAAGGCGGTCCTCCTCAAGGAGCAGCTGCTTCTTGCCCGAACTCTGCGTGAGTGGGTACTCGAGGAGGGCCGTGCACGATTCCGTAGGGAGGAATGCCTCCGCCCCGCGGAGCGGGGCGGATAGGTACCTGTTCATACCTGAGCTTACCAGTGTTCGCTTGGATCAGATCCGCACAACCTCGACGCGGCCCCCTACCTGGCGCGCCAAAGATGTCGGGGCGGACGGGCTGTCCCCCGCGGGCACCTATGGGGCCGGAGCCCCTTTCGTTGTCCGGAGGGGGGCGGAGGGAGCGCGGAGAGCAGATCGAAGCGAGCACACGGGCGGTTTACCCAGGTTCGGGCCGCGATGGACGCGTAAAACCCTACTCCTGCTTAGTTGTATTGAACTGGGGAGCTCGGGAGCTTGGGGAGCTAGCTGCACCGAGCGTATGGCTGTCTGCGTGCCGATTCTCCGAACCCCCGGAACCCCCTCTACGTCGCACACGGGCCTCCTTTTATAGCGCAAAGGGGTCACCGACAGGTGTCAACGTAGGAGAAAGGGGCAAAAGTGTAAAAGGGGTGGTAGCTGTAATAGTGCGGGAACGGTGGCGCTACAGTGCGGCACAGTGTTATCATACCTACTTCTGACGGTAGGGGACAAGGGCATTAAATGCCCGTCACGGTCGCTCGGACAGCACCGAGGCGGACCGTTAGGTGCGCCACCGCTCGCCACGATGGCGGCTGCATGCCGCCGCATGCCCCAGGCTGCGCGGTGCCTCGCCACGTGCCCTCGGGGGAAGCCCCGGAGCGACGCGTGGCGGGCGAGCTGGAGCGCAGCCTTGAGGTGGCGATCTTGCCGCGGCAAGTGGCTTGCCGCGGGGGTCGTCTTCCTGTGCCTGATAGCGTGCCAGCTATCAGGCCTTGCCGGGGCGCTTGGCGCGCCACGGCGGGCTTCTCTTGTGATGCCTGGGTTCGGCCTTCCCGACAAGCTCCTCTTGTCGGGGGCTCGATCTTCTGTCTCGTTATACTTTGTTCTTGGATGGCCTTTCATGGGCGCAGTCGTCCCGGCAAGCTCCTCTTGCCGGGGTCTTGTCTTCTCGGCCCGGCAAGCTCCTCTTGCCGGGGGCCTTGTCTTGAACGCTTGGTCTTCTCTTGGCGCTTCCGGGGCGGGCCTTGCCGCAGGGTGCTACAACTGCCCGTGCACAAGTCTGGGGTACTAAGGTACCCCTACTTTAGTACACCGACACACACATTGCACGCTCATCCTCCTAAGCCCCAAATATTCCATGGCCACGTATTTCGACCCGGACCGTCAGTCAAACGTAGACTACACAAATGTCAAGAAGGTTCTTGATGATGTTCTCCCCGGCTACGCCAAATCTGGAGGCACCTTCACCAGGCCTATTCGTAAGTACGGCAAGCACGTGTTCTCCCACAATACGACGTTCTGCTGCGTCAAGCAGCCGCCTGGCGGTCAGAAGGGTGCCTACTACGCCATCCATCACATGCGGGTGATCGTACGGGACCATCATCAACTTCTGCTACCGAGTAAACTCAAAGATTGGGCTGCGAGCGTGTCGGCAATACAGGACGCGGACATCAGACAAGAATTCTTTCGCATCCAATCGGAGTTTGCGGAAATCATCCATCAAGATGTCCTTCGTACCTCGGGGTAGTTCTACCTCAGAAATCAACCGTCCAACAGTGACATCGACACAATGCTACAAATGCAGGCTGCCAACGCCCGTTATTTCATGACTCCCACGATAGACGGCGACTTCATCCACGCTCCGGTCCCTTGAGTCGAGTCGAAAGCAGTGATGCTGTGTCTAGTTCTGAAACATCGATTGGCTCATGTTGTAATTAAACTTTAATGAACTTGTAGTATGTCTCTTTGGTTTCGAGAGTCGTTCAACTTAGATGTAATCGATGCTATTAATGTCTTGCTTTTCTCTTCCGATCGTTCTGTTGCATACTTATATATTGCTTATGTGTTGTCTGTGAACTAGCAGGTGCACCCGCGCATTTGCACGGCTAGAATTTTATGGATAATAAATGTGTTAATTTCTTTATTTGTTGCAAATTTCATATATAATAGAAATATATTATCCATTTGCATTATAATAAATAATTTATTGCTTTAAATTTTCTATTGAGGTACCTGCAAAAAAGTTCCTATTGTGGTCGCCGGACAATGGTTCGCCAATTGCCTGGCTCTGTCATATATGCCGCAGAGACACATAGCTGCCTTGTGCATGACCATGTTCCATGGCTCGTCTTATCCAATACATTGAAGCATGCCATACAATGTTTTTTGCAAATTCTTTTATAGAAATTATTTACATGATATATATAGTAGATTTATTTGACTTGCCATTTATTTGTGTTAGTTTTCTAGAGATTTGGACTTAGATTTTTTCCCCATTATACAGAACTTAAAATTTTGTTTTTTGTGAACACGTCCAAAGCAATTACATGCAACTTATATAAATTATGTACCCCAAAAAATTGTAACCAAGTCTGTTTTTGGATAAAACTGTAACCAAGAATTTTTTTTAGTTTTTTAGGTAACCAAGTTTTTGTGGATATATACAAAGAGAAACCAAGTGTGCATAGTGCATCATATGTAAGGCTCATTGGTTTTGATGTAGGCCCAATAGTCAATTAGTCATACCACCACGCACCTTTTTTTCTTCCAAGAAAAACAACCTGTTTTTCCCTTGAAAAAATACAACGCACTATGCTCTCATCTCGTTAGATCCCCCACCAGGTTCCTCTCATCCACAAGTGCCATTTCTTCCGATTTGCTGCGAGCGATTGAAAGATGTCGCTGCTGGCATCAAGTAATCGATCCCCATGCTATCCTCAATCTAGTTGCCATTTATTTTCTTTGAATTTCTCTTCCTTGGGTGGTGGCTTAGGTGTCCGGATGAGTGCGTGCACGCGTTTGATGCAGTCTCTATCGGTGCGGATCCTCACTTACCTCGTTGACACTTGCAACACGGCAACGGTGAGTGTCAGGCAGAAAGCGCCGGTTGTGCTGCTCAACCTCGTCTAGCGGCCGTGGCAGAGGTGCTGAAGGTTGGGGGCGCGGAGGAGACGGTGGGGGATCTCACGGAGGATGAGGCGTCGGTTCATGTATTTGCAGAACGAAATCATGCTACCGAGTTACTGAGTTTTTACCCTCCACATTTGTCGTGCTATCAGACTCATACTAAATGTAAGTACTAATGATATTCATATTTCCTAATGCAGCTTACATCTTATAGTTCCTCCCATGACAATATAAAGTGTTTTATTTTGTATTTTTTGTGTTACTATGTCCTAGCAAAAAAGGCCTTAATTTGTCAACTGTAATTTGGTTCATATGTATTGATCCACATAGAATGGTTGAAGTTTCATTGTTGAAGGTGGTGCTTATGATATCGAACATCTATTCATGGTTTTATTTAACTGAAAAGTCGTATGAGCTATAGAAGTTTTATTGTCCAGAACAATAAACTGACAAAAGAGCATTTCTTTCAAGATATTACAATATGAGCTGCTTCTAATATTGTGGACATTCACACCACTATAATCTAATAGGTGTCCTTATGCAGTTATCCTGGTCGTTGTCAAGTACTCTTATCATATCTTTGTAAATACATATATAATCTACCTTAGTATTTTGTTGATAACCAATTCACTAATTTTCTGGATAACTTCCATGTTCTCCAAGGCTTTGTTTCACCTACTATATCATTCAGCCGGCACTTGTCTTCTTCCTTATGATGTCAGTAACATGGATTTTATTTTTTTTGCAGTGTGGCCTTCTCTTTTGCAAAAAAAGCGACAACATCTGACCTTTGTACTCTTGGTCTTCCAGCCATTTTTTTACTTTGCTCCAGCAGATTTCCTATTCTTGTGGACATCTTTTCCCTTTCTTTCTGTCGTACTTGCCACATTTCATTCTTCCTCTTGAGTCATTTGATAGTACAATAGATCTTAGTCTCCTCCTTTTGTCAATTTGTAGTTCACATGATGATAACAGTTGGTCGCGGTGCCCATCTTTGTTTACTGTAGCCCCATTGCTATCATGTGGTTCCTCTTTCGCAGGCACCAGTTCACATGACATTTTGGTAGGTGAAACTTTATTATTTTGTGACTGCAAAAAAATATATGTATTTGGAAATTAGACATGTTTCTAAAAATCTGGAAGTGTATATGTGAATAAAAATCAATCACCCTTTTAACTGCATGTTCAGCTTCTTCGTATTATGTTTTAGCAAGGCGTCCCCTTCATCATCCATCAAATCATGTGTAACATATGTGCCGAATCGGTTTGGAACTTATAAACATGGTACCTAATTTTTAATTTTTGAAAAAATGAATAAAAGCACCTTTACCTCCTCAGCTTTATTGTATAAGTACATCATCTCTAGTCGATCATTACGCACAAATGTTATGTTTTACATAATTATGGTATTAACTTTGGAGCATCAGATTTCCCATCCAATGACTCAGCAAGTTAAAGAAAGATGTATAACGGTCAGAAAAATAATTAGTTTGAAGTCTTAATAACAACTATAAAAATACCCAAGCATTGGAGTGTAGTTGAAAGTCTCAATTGAAATCATAAACATACATGAGCATCGTATATCTTCCTTTGCCCGTTCTTGTATTAAGTCAGGTTCTTGGTAGATAGCTCGAAGTAATAAAAGGAGGATATTTTCTGGACTCCTCAATCGTAAAATTGCTAAATGCATAAGTAGATTGCTCATCGATCTTTGATCTGAAAGTGTGTATGAGACTTAGTATTTGTTTTAAAAATGCTAGAATAATTTGCAGTTTAAAATATAAAGAATATACATGTTCATCGATTAAGATCATATCTAGGCTAATAAGCTCATCAATTGTAGAATTTATCCCGTATCCTTATTACTTTCACTCGAATGTCCCTGTTTTGTCCCTTTGTTGTTAAGTAGCTCAATTTCTTGTGTGGCACAATATTTTTCCTACAAATAATACAAAAATAGTTTTTCAGTTCATGAAGTACCAGCGAAAACTCCCAAAACTAAGTGAATTTAGTAAATAATAATTACCAAACTTCGTAAGTCAGGTGAGAAGACATTGGGTGTGGCGTCGTCCAACTTCAAGTTACTTGTTATGTGAATCTGTTGGATGTGGTAGTCATGGAGTGTCAGTTCTTGTTGACTTCAATATTTGTCGGTGTCGAGTTGAGCGTCAAGTCGCCCGTTGCTTCCTATTACCAGCTAACTTTGTTTTTCTTTGTGGTGCCAAGACTCAGGCATCAATTCGCTCATTGTGTCTAGCACTGGCTCGCTTTGATTTTCCTGTTTTTGGTAGATTCTTGGGCGTGTGCTATATGTGGTCAGCTAATAATTGTGGAACTTGATGATTCAGGTCAGAAGACATTGGGCACCTTTCGACTTTGAGTTTTCGTGCCACATGAAGCAGTTGGATGTGGTAGTTGTGCAGTGGCAGTTCTTGCTAACTTCGATATTTGTCGGTGTCGAGTTGAGCGGCGAGTCTCTCATTGCATCATCGTACCAGCTTCATATTTTCTTGGTGGTGTCAATACTCAGGCATTGATTTCGTCCCACTGGTTGTGTCCTTGTCGAATTGAGTGGCAAGTCTTCCATTGCATCATCGTACCAGCTTCATTTTTCTTTGTGGTGTCAAGACTCAGGCATTGATTTCCACCCACTGACTCCCTTCAATTTCTTGTTTTTGGCTGATTTCTTAGGCATGTGTTTTATGTGGACGACTGGTCTTGTTTATATTGGTTGATGTGGCTGACACCGTGTGGAGTCCTGATCCTATATTTGTCTTGCATGCATCCGTCCGGTTTTGGATTGTCAGCACGTGAGTTGTACTTACGTATCCTTATATGTTTGGGTATCCTTATTTGTTGACCCATCATTGAGAAAGAAAACTATTATTTGGATCTTTCCGTGGTTGTCTCGGACATATTTGCTAGAAGACTTGTTGTACTACTTGACGTGGCGTGTTGTATTGTTTTGTATTACACATTAATATTTGCATGTACACAGTTTCAAAAAAATTCCCAAATCAATACGGACGTTTTCTTTTGAGCCGAATACACACGTTTCCTTGCTTCCACCTGTGATGCTTATAGATGTGATAGTTTTTTTCTTTTTGAGGAATAGACGTGATAGTTCAATATATTGACACGTACATCTTAACATGTTACACAAAATCTTTTAAATCTCAGCCATCATTATTTTGATCTAACGGTGGTAATAATATTAGCATATGTGGGTAAACGTGATGGCTCGTTTGACTCTTGTTTTAATTATATAATAGATTGGTACTAACGTTTCGTTTGGCTAGTGCATAGCGATGCCGTCGTATGTCGTGTACAAGGGTAAGGTTCCCGGAGTCTACGACGACTGGGAGGAGTGTCGGAGACATGTTCACCGATTCAGCGGTAACAGTTACAAAGGGTACACCACTAGGGC
Source organism: Aegilops umbellulata (assembly GCA_032464435.1). Taxonomy (NCBI): domain Eukaryota; kingdom Viridiplantae; phylum Streptophyta; class Magnoliopsida; order Poales; family Poaceae; genus Aegilops; species Aegilops umbellulata. The sequence continues at coordinate 274,186,557 of CP136055.1, forward strand.
CGAGGCCGAATCTAGATATGCCCGCTATCTAGCGGGAGAGGGGAGGGAGCGTTGGAGGAACCGGATGAAGACGAGTTTCATCGTGATGACCGCAGCTCTCTTCTATGTGATGGTAGTTTGGATGATCGATATCGACTTGTAATGTGAAGACAAACTCGCTACTCGCGGTCTCGAGACTTGTAATATAATGTTCTATCTTTGTTCGGTCTTTTCAATTCAGAGACTAATATGATGAATTGTATTCGGAGACTAATACGATGAATTGTATTCAGAGACTAATCTTCTATTGTATTCGATGAATCTGTTGTTGATGTGTGCTGTCTATATTTTGTCCAATTATACATTTTGTAACCTGTGCAAAAAACAGAAAATAAAAAAAATAAAAAAAACCTAATATTCATACTAATGGCGCATCACATCACAGTGCGCTATTAGTATGCCAAAGGATACTAATGGCGCATCACTAAACAGTGCGCCATTAGTATGCCGAAGTTACTAATGGCGCATCTTGTTGTTGTGCGCCATTAGTGTGCCAAAGCACCTGGGTATACATGGCCCCCTGGGAGGCATACTAATGGCGCACTGTTGTATATACTAATGGCGCATCTGAGGTCCGCCATTAGTAACATATACTAATGGCGTGGCACTAATGGCGCACCACTAATGCGCCATTAATGACCAAATTAGGTGCACCATTAGTAGGCCTTTTCCTAGTAGTGCCCTGGCCACGAGGGTGGGGGTGCGCCCCCTGCCTCGTGGGCCCACTGGCAGGCCTCCGGTGCCCATATTCTGCTATATGAAGTCTTTTGTTCGAGAAAAAAAATCATAACCAAGCTTTCAGTAAGAAACTCCGCCGCCACGAGGCGCAACCTTGGCGGAACTAATCTAGGGCTCCGGCAGAGCTGTTCTGCCAGGGAAAGTTTCCTCCGGGAGGGGGAAATCATCGCCATCGTCATCATCGAACGATCCTTTCATCAGGAGGGGGTCAATCTCCATCGACATCTTCACCAACACCATATCCTCTCAAACCCTAGTTCATCTCTTGTATCCAATCTTTGTCCCAAAGCTTTAGATTGGTACCTGTGGGTTGCTAGTAGTGTTGATTACTCCTTGTAGTTGATGCTAGTTGGTTTATTTGGTGGAAGATCATATGTTCAGATCCTTTATGCGTATTAATACCCCTCTGATTATGAACATGAATATGATTTGTGGGTAGTTACGTTTGTTCCTGAGGACATGGGAGAAGTCTTGCTATAAGTAGTCATGTGAATTTGGTATTAGTTTGATATTTTGATGAGATGTATGTTGTCTTTCCTCTAGTGGTGTTATGTGAACGTCGACTACATTACACTTCACCATTGCTTGGGCCTAGAGGAAGGAATTGGGAAGTAATAAGTAGATGATGGGTTGCTAGAGTGACAGAAGCTTAAACCCAAGTTTATGAGTTGCTTCGTAAGGGGCTGATTTGGATCCATATGTTTCATGCTATGGTTAGGTTTACCTTAATACTTATTTTGTAGTTGTGGATGCTTGCAATAGGGGTTAATCATAAGTGGGATGCTTGTCCAAGAAAGGGCAGTACCCAACCACCGGTCCACCCACATACCAAATTATGAAAGTAACGAACGCGAATCATATGAGGGTGGTGAAAACTAGCTTGACGATAATTCCCATGTGTCCTCAGGAGCGCTTTTCTCTTGTCCAGGCTTGTCCTTTGCTACAAAAAGGGTTGGGCCATCTTACTGCACCTTATTTACTTTCATTACTTGTTACCCGTTACAAATTACCTTATCACAAAACTATCTGTCACCGATAATTTCAGTGCTTGCAAAGAATACCTTACTGAAAACCACTTATCATTTCCTTCTGCTCCTCGTTGGGTTCGACACTCTTACTTATCGAAAGGACTACGATAGATCCCCTATACTTGTGGGTCATCACACACATTCCGCTGCCTCTCGATGAACACGATGCGTTCCGTTGCCTCTCCATGAACACGACGACGACGCAGTTTCTCCGTTCCGACCCAGCCATGTACACGAGCCTTGGCCGTACGTATGCGCGAGTAGGCGTTCGACACCCCGCCCATATGTACGTACGTGGCCGTATTTACTTTCTTGCACTCTGGCCACTGTACGTACATGTACATGCTACGTGCGTGCCTCTACTACGACACGTGCGTGCCTCTACATCGACTAGTATGTACGTACACGTTCGTGACCACAATGACAACACTATGTACGCTTCGACCAGGTGGGTCCCAACTATCAGGCACTTCCATCCATGCAAAGATGTAGCTGGTGGGTCCCAGTAGTCAGGGGGCAAATCTTTTTTTTTGCCGCAATATGTACAGACTTCCTTGCGTGCGAAGATATATAGCTGGTGGGTCCTAGCAGTCAGGGGGGAATGTTTTTTTCACGAAATATGGTGGACCGTCCGGTGGGTCCCTGCTGTTAGGTGGAGGAATCATTATTTTCCGCGTAATAAGGAGGCACTTCCTTGATGCGGCCGTGGACCCAGCTGTGAACCTCTCCAAGTACAGTACTCTTCTGATGGAAGTCGGTCGTTGACCACATTGACCACGCCGCGCCGAGAGCACCACGGCGGTGGACGACGGCGAGGCCTAGGAAGGGGACAACACAGAGCCGGGGAAGACGCGGAAGTGCATGCCCACGCGGAGAGGAGTACGAGGGTTCACTGGTTCAGCTGCGGTGTGAGGCTGCCGTCGCCGCAGGGCCTGGCTAGTGGTGGGAGTAGTAGGAGGCGGTGAGGCCTCCGCGGCAGCACAGCCGGCCACGGGAGGCAGCAGCACGCGGCACGACCGGCGCTGCTTTGGGCGGCTGGAGCAAGAAGACCAGAGGTTGAAGAAGCACTGGGCCGTTTGATGGACATCGTACGGTCACTGGAGCTAGAATCGTTCATATTGACTATGTTGACAAAGCCCTCCGTCCCGTCAACTTAGTAGGCCCACAAGTCAGCCTCCCACTATGCTGGGTCCCAGCTAGCAGGGGAGTATTCATTTTTTTGTGCGTAATAAGGAGGCACTTCCTTGCGTGCAAAGATATAGCTGGTGGGTCCGACGTGTCAGCGGGGGAACGTTTTTCTCGCGAAATACAGAGGCCGTTCCGGTGGGTCCCAGTTGTCAGGTGGAGGAATCATTATTTTGTGCGTAATAAGGAGGCATTTCCTTGTGTGCGGCTGTGGACCCAGCTGTCAGCCTCTCCACATACAGTCCACGTCCGATGGATGTCGTTCGTTGACCACGTTGACCACAGCGCGCCGAGAGCACCATGGCGGTGGACGAGGGCGAGGCCTAGGAAGGGGACGACGCGGAGCCCGGGAAGACGCGGAAGTGGATGCCCACGTGGAGAGGAGTACGAGGGTTCACTGGTTCGGCTGCGATGTGTGGCTGTCGTCGCGGCAGAATAACAAGGCGTGTGGGTGAGTAGAGGGATGGCCTGGCCAGCGGTGTGAGTAGTAGGGGGCGGTGAGGCCTCTGCGGCAGCACAGCCGGCCACGAGAGGCAGGAGCAGGCGGCACGACCGGTGCTGCTTTGGGCAGCTGGAGAAAGAAGACCAGAGGTTGAAGAAGCACGACGGCCGTTGGATGGACATCGTACGGTCACTACAGCTAGAATCGTTTATAATGACTAAGTTGAAAAAGCCCTTGGTACGCGTCAACTTAGTAGGCCAACAGGCCAGCCTCCGAAACGGTGCACCCCAGATGTCAGGGGGAGGAATCATTTTTTGGGCGGTTGAAGCTAGAATATCCGAGATTGAAGAAGAAGCACGACATCCGTTGGATCAAAACGACCACTGTTGCTAGAACTGTGTGTTGACTATAAGTTGACAAAGCCTTGCATACGGGTCAACTTACCTTTTTAGGGGACGCGTCAACGTAGTAGGCCCACAAATGTGTGGCAGAGAACTTATAGCCCATTTGCGATTTGTATGAATGCACAACCCATTTTTGAATTCTAATGGAATTTACTACATCCCATTTAGAGTTTGTTAAAAGTGCAGCCCATTTTCTAGCAAGGACAACGATTAATATTTTCAACCAACCGTTCAAAACAGAATTCAAAAAAAATCCCACATTTTGATGGGATCTGAAATATTTTTATCTCGAAATTTCTAGTCAGATTAAATACAATTTCAATATAAATTTGTATTACGTAAAAATCCAACGAAACATTGCGCGCACAACAATTAATAAAATTAAAATTTTCAAAATCCAAAAATAATATTTTATAAACTAATTACTTGATTGGTGCATGTTTTTATAGTTACTTCCCAGTTTTTATAATTACATCCCATTTAATATTTATTAAAGCCCGTTTTCCTATTAAGCCTAATGCATCACTCCTGTGAAAGATTTGCAGCCCAGCGGGCCGGAGAATAACAAGTTGACCTTGCCTGGGTATTCCTCAAAAAAAAGTATAGCTGGGCTAGCCATTTTCAGCTTGAAAAAAATTAAAATCTGGGCTGGATATCTGGCCTGGGCTAGACGGGCCACAGCCCGCCCAGTTAATACCCTGCTCTCCTCTGAACAACAATGAAAAGATCGGTCAAGAAAAACTATGCAGTGCCCACACCTCAAAAACAGAAATACTGCTCGAGCTGCTTGGTCCCAGCTGTCGATCGCTCCTTGTGTAATTCTCTCGTTTATTGACTACATAGGTTGACAATGGTGTGGGACCATTATGTCAGGAAACCAGGAGGAATAAAAATATATAGTTGTACATAATAAGGAGGCACGTGCGTACGTACGGCTATGGCCCAGTGGGTCCCTACTGTCATCCAGTCAAAATAAAGTCATCTCCTGAATCCTCGTGTTCGTTGACCATGTTGACAATGCTCGACGCCACGGCAAGCGCAACAACTCGAAGGACGACGGAGAGGGCCTCGCGGGCCCTACGGATGGTCTTATACAGCGTCTGCTGCTCATTCAGGAAGCCAGGATCATTGGACACCTATGAGCACCTTCGAGAGACTGAGACGGCATGAAATGGTAAGGCCGCGCTTGGGAGCTCTGGTTTATTTGACACATGTATTAAGATACAAGTGTAATTTACTCGTCATCAGAAACAACACGTAAAATACGGGCGTAATGAAACCAAGGGCCCGAGGTCTGTAAGTAAAACCGGCGGGTTACGCGAGTAATTTGAGAGACCATTGTATATTTTACTAGTCGAAATTGACCAACCAAGCGCTTCGCTCGAGACCATCTGATTTTATTTACAAGCATAAGTTTTACAAGCGGTTTTGCTTGGAAAACGACAATCCAATCACAGCCTAAGATGATGAGTTGGTCGGAAGATCATATGCTTTCACCTCTAACCTACCCGAGTTGTCGTATAGGCTATAAATGTAACATAAGACAATGAACTTCTTAAGCACATAAACAACAAAAGAGGATGATCTTCTTAACATGCAAATCACGGGCATTAGATCAACATGAAAAACAATACGAAGCATTATTTCCAGGAGGTACGGTGAACAGCTCGTGATGCCTCATGCCACAGCATTCCAAGCTCAACTTTGCAATCAAACTCACAAGGCCTGGCATTACACAGAAAACATTCAGAACAAACTCTTAAAATACCTTAGATAAGTCAACATTCATGTGACTATGCATCTCAGTAGAGTAAATATTTACTTCTGAACTGAAGACAAGAATAGGAAAAAATGATCGACGTTGCTCACAGCAAAGGGCGTCCCACTCAAAAATATCAAATACATGTCTTCTGGCTAACATCAATGAGCAAAATTTGACAAGGTTTTCCAATTCCAATATATTAAACTAATGTCTTCTTGCTAACATCAATGATTAAACTTTGACAAGTGTTTCCCATTCAAAATATGTAATGCCTATGATTGTGGAACGGGCAGGGTTTGTCATCAGTTTGTCATCTGATAGTCCGGTGGCTCAAGGTGATGACAAATGATTAGAGAACCATTTGACGTATTGTGCATGATGAAGTATTATGGAGGACACAAACTATCTGAACATTTTGTGCAGTTCCACTAAAATCAAGCTGAGCATCCCCGTGGATTCCATATTTATATGCTGCCAGAAAACAAAGACACATCAGCACACACATGAATATTGGCCCAGTGTCAACCCACCAATCGGTGGACTAACAAACTGAAAGTACGGTAAACAAATTACCATACCTAGATGCCCCATCATTGTTGCTTAGAGTGACACTGATAGACTTGGAGTCCTGTCCTGGCTTCTTGGTACTTGTTTGGGCACTTGTTTGCCCAGTGTTCCTCCGAACCACAAGTAAAGCAGCCATCTCTCCTTTTGTCTTTCTTCTTACCCTTCTTAATGGCCGATGCTAGCAGCTCCATTCAAACATATAGTCCGGTGGCTCAAGGTGACGACGAATGGTTAGAGAACCATTCGATGTATTGTGCATGATGAAGTATTATGGAGGACACAAACCATCTGAACATTTTGTGCAGTTCCACTAAAATCAAGCCGAGCATCCTTGTGGATTTCGTATTTATATGCTGCAAGAAAACAAAGACACATCAGCACACACATGAATATTGGCCCCAGTGTCAACCCACCAATCGGTGGACTAACAAACTGAAAGTACGGTAAACAGATTACCATACCCAGATGCCCCATCATTGTTGCTTAGAATGACATTGACAGATTTGGAGTCCTGTCCTGGCTTCTTGTACTTGTTTGGGCACTTTTTGCCCAGTGCACTCCACGTGTTGTAGAGTTTCCTATGCTCTCTTCAGACTAGTCATGTCACCAACGTCTACTAATACACTGTAAAGCCTCTCGATCATTCCTTGTGTAATGTAGCGCGAATAGTGACTGTTTCTTTCTGCAAAGTGGTAAGACCAACTGGATCCACTAATGCAGCAGTTTGCCTTAGACACATTGGCTCCTTTTGTGCAGTTCAACTAAAATCAAAGTTGGAATAAAACCGAGCTTTAATTTTGATATGCCTGTAAGAAACAATAGGTATAAGGGAAACAATTACTGAGAAATAATGGTTGATGACTTGTACTCCTAGAAGAAAAACATCTACTGATCTACCTTATCTTAATGGGAAACAAAGCAGGAGAGTAGCAGTTCTCAATCTGTGTGATTCATTCATATTAACTGAGACATTATCTTAACAATGCCTTGTTTCAACATGTATATAGAACGACAAAGCAGAAAAGTACCATTCCTAAAACAATGCGACTGATTCATTTTAATAGAGACATTATCTCAAGAGTACCTTGGTTAAACATGTAGAAAGAACTACAAAGCATGATAGTACTATTTGTAACATGTACATTTCTTAAACATGAGACATTATCTGAACAATACATTTCTTAAACATGTACTCCGGTCGATCCCTAACAGAAATGGTACTCCCGCCGATCCCTAACAAGTGTTGCAATTTTGAACTAAGATTCAGTAGTTAATTCTGAGGAAAGTCGGTACTGACATTTCAAGACCAATATTTGAAACAACTTGTGAGGAAGACCTAAAAGAGATCTCAACACAAATATGGAACTCCGGTCTCCTTTTGTGCAATTCCACCAAAATTAAGCGAAGCAAAATGACGCAATAGCAACAAGTTGAATAGATATCCCTGTTTTAACAGAGGCAAAAAAGGAATCAATTACTGGCCAATAAAGGAGGACGAAACATGCGACCACAAAAATGGTAATCGCGCCAATCCCTAACAAGTGTTGCAGTTTTGAACTAAGATTCAGTAGTTAATTCTGAGAGTGGCATTGCTGAATTTTACCAGCGGCACTAGATTAACAAAAAGCATAAACAGTTCCAGGGGAGAGTGGGCACAACAACAACATGTGCTTCCATCTAGTTATAAAGGGAGTGATGCTGAGTTTGTTGTAACAAAGCAACAAGCATTATGTCTGGGTTGGTCCCATTTTTGTTCACTACTTAATGGGAAAAGAAAGTAATACAATAGCTTCAATTCATCATTTATTTAAAACAGTACCAATGCAAGTAGCACAACATCGCAAAAGCACACCGCACAATCATGTGGATGAAGGTCTGTACTGACCTTTCATGAGACGACCAACATAAAATATGAATCTACCAACACGAATAGGAAATGCAATCTCGTTTTGTGCAGCTGTACTGAAATCAAGCAAAGTTGCCGGTGTGACATTTAAGTTTGCTATAGCAACAAGTTGAATAGATATCCCTGTTTTAATAGGCAAAAAAGGAAACAATTACTGTCCAATAAAGGAGGATCAAAAATGCGGCCACAATAAGAAGCATCTACCTTTTCTTGCTGGAAAACAAAGTATAGGACAATAGCATTTCGAAAACGGTTGCATTGATTCATATTAACAGAGAAATTCCCTTAAAACAGTTCAATAGTTAATTTTGAGAGTGGCATTGCTTAATTTTACCTGCGGCATTAGATTAAGAAAAAGCATAAACAGTTCCAGGGGAGAGTGGGCGCAACAACACCATGTGCTTCCATCTACTTATAAAGGGGTTGATTCAGAGTTTGTTGTAACAATGCAACAAGCATCATGTCTGGGTTGGAGCAATTTTTGCCCACTTAATGGTAAAAGACAGCAGTTCAATAGCTTCAATTCAACATTTATCCAAAATAGTACCAATACAAGTAGCACAACATCTCAAAGCACACTTCAGCATCATGTGGATGAAAGTCGGTACTGACCTTTCTTGACAAAGATTTGAAACAACTCACGAGGACGACTTGAAAGAAATCCCAACACATATATGAAAATCCATGATCTCCTTTTGTGCAGTTCCACCAAAATTAAGCAAATTCGCCGGTGTGACATTCAAGTTGAACTGCACAAAACACTCTTAAAACAAAAGTGTTTCGCGTAGCGAAGCAAAATGTCGCAATAACAACAAGTTGAATAGATATCCCTGTTTTAACAGAGGCAAAAAAGGAAACAATTACTGGCCAATAATGGAGGATGAAACATGCGGCCACAAAAATGGTAATCGCGCCAATCCCTAACAAGTGTTGCAGTTTTGACCTAAGATTCAGTAGTTAATTCTGAGAGTGGCATTGCTGAATTTTACCAGCGGCATTAGATTAATAAAAAGCATAAACTGTTCCAGGGGAGAGTGGGCACAACAAAAACATGTGCTTCCATCTACTTATAAAGGAGGTGATGCAGAGTTTGTTGTAACAAAGCAACAAGCATCATGTCTGGGTTGGTCCCCTTTTTCTTCACTACTTAATGGGAAAAGACAACAATACAATAGATTCAATTCAACATTTATTTAAAACAGTACCAATACAAGTAGCACAACATCTCAAAACACACTGCATGATCATGTGGATGAAGGCAAGTACCAACCTGTCATGACGCACACGAGATCACATACAAATCTGCCAACACGAATAGGAAATCCAATCTCGTTTTGTGCAGTTGCACTGAAATCAAGCAAAGTCACCGGTGTGACATTTAAGTTTGCTATAGCAACAAGTTGAATAGATATCTCTGTTTTAACAGAGGCAAAAAAGGAAACAATTACTGGCCAATAAAGGAGGATGAAACAGATGGCGACAAAAAGAAGCATCTAACTTATCTTGATGGAAAACAAAGTAGGACAGTAGCATTTCTAAAACGGTTGCATTGATTCATATTAACAGAGACATTCTCTTAAAACAACATTCGTTAAGGACGGGAGAAGCTTGCGCGTGGTGGCTCGCAGGACAAGGAGAAACTTTTGACTAATGCAAGCTCTCCCTCGCTCAGGCGATGGACGTGCATCAGTTAATTCGGTGTCAGATTGCCAGAAGCATACACTATACTAGTACTATTATTGTTCGACTTCCGGAAGAGGCGAACAACCAAGCGCAAAGTTTACTAGTACTATAGAGGTATGTACTATACTACTAGGAACCGGATGGAGGAGCGTCTGCACTCTTATTATATTTTGAAATGTGATAAAGCAATCTTCAACACATTTGGTTCTCTTCGAGGGTTCTCGCATGTGATAATGGAAGTTGATTGCATGGAACACTCGCCACAATTCTCGCTTAATTCTGGCTCATATCCTGTTACAAATAGGAGTGCTCGGTAATATTTCCTCTTTTTTTTGTTATTCAGCATGTAAACAGGTCAGCAAACCTTGCGACGCATCTTTGTGCGAACCGTGCTTGCTGCACTTTGAATGTGGTCAAGAGCTGGCTTGATGAAACACCTCGCTGCCTTCTTTTTTTTGCGGGGTACCTCGCTTCCTAGTGACCAGTGTCTTGGCTGATCGTACTAAGAATGCTTTTATATGAATAAAGCTCTCTCATTTACCCGCAAAATAGATTAAGCCATATTAACCGGAAAGGAGGGAGTATGGACTAGCACTACTTTTTCGTGTGTCCCATCAACTCACAAAACGAGGAGAAGCTTGCACGACAAGGTGAACCTCGCTTATGGCTTTTGACTAATGCAACCTACCCAGGCGGTGGACATGCATCAGTTCATTCGATGTCAGATTGCCAGAGGCATACACTGTAGTACCCAACATGCAGAGTACCATAATTGTTCGACTTCGCAAAGAGGCGAAGAGCCAAGCGCAAGGTTTAGTAGTACGAGTAGTACTACTACTAAAACCGCATGCTGGAGCGTTTGTACTCTTATTTTATTTTAATCTCTAATAAAGTACACATTTATTCAGGAGAAGGGCGGAAAACGACAGCCCAATAGTATAGTATTAAAAAACATCGACCATGTAATGATGATATCGATCAACCTTGCTCGAATATATCTTGGCCTCCTTGCAAGCCCATCTATGTGTTCTCGCTCCTCGTCTCTCTCAAGGAACGGCGGGTTGGCCATTTTCCCGTCAATTGAGATCGGTTTGCTCACACTCCGGTCCCACATGTCAGTTATATGCCAAGAGGAGGTGCATTGATCGACTGGCCATACGCGTACTTGGTTTTGCACCTTCATACTACTCCTCCCTCCGTCATAGTTTATGGGGAGCGCTTCATTCTGATGCATTTCTCTCAATGCATTTCCACAACCAGAGAGACTTTAGATGCGTTTAGTTTAATGCTCAATTAATTAGGCTGTGGTAACCGCAATCAAGTCCACAATTTTCTCTCGCGGTACTACGGAGTGGAGTAAGTGCATGCATGTGTGTACCCGGGGTGGAAGCACTGCATGCATGTGTGTACGCATTATTTCCTCTAGTAATAGACGCTGTGCTATAACTACCAATGCTATTTTTCAGGCCGATCGCTAGTCGCCTTGGTCCCAGAGATTTTTTATTATTTTTTGAAGCGCGCTCTATAAACAGTGACAGATGGAGTAGTATGAGCGGATTCAAAGAAGAGCGTATTAATGGTTGCTTCTTCCGAGCAACTTACAGTGTGAAAGGTGGGGCTTATGATATGATTGCTCATTACTCACTATTAATGCGGCGCAACGACCGGGCTGAGTCTCCCATGCGGTTGTGCAGTACTTCCTCGGTTCTTAAATATACTCCGGAGTATTTGTCTTTCTAGAGATTTCAAGGAGTGACTACATACGAAGCAAAATGAGTGAATCTACACTCTACAATATTCCCATTTGAAATTTGTAAAAATACAAATATTTAGGAACGGAGGAGTATAATTTTCTGCATGGCACATGGACCCGGATGTTGAAGAGGCTTCTGGCAATGCTATCAAGCTTCCAGCATTTTGTTTACATAATTGACATATTATACAAATAATTTTCCAGCGACATGAAATTGTACGATGCTCTAAGCTTTCAGCATTTGTTTCGTGTGTCTTGCCATCGATGCTCTTTCGAAAACAATAAAAAACTAACTTCCTTGATAGTGCATCTCAATGATTAGCAGATTAGAGCTAATATTTACATCACAACTGAAGACAAAGTTGTGAGAAGGTGTTAAATTAAAATTGATCCATGCTTTCATTGGCAGCAACGTCCCCCCAGCTCTGTCTAAATCAAGAAGGCATGTTGGGAAAAAAAGTAGTTGTCTGGAGCATGCAACATTCCGATCATTTTGTGCAGTTCCACTAAAATAGAGTTGAGCGTCCCTATTCCAAATATATTAAGTGTGATTACGATAGTAGAGGACTGCTAATGAAACAATAAACACACAAATAGAAGTCGGTCACCTTTGCAGTCTCTCTTAAGAATAACTCGTTGGAGAAGATTAGGAAAATAGTTGGAGAAGATTAGGCTCAGAGTTGGATGAGGAGGGTAGAGCAAAACCAATCTCCCTTTGTGCAGTCGCACTGAAACATAGAGACATTGCCCATGTGACATTTTAGTACAACTGCACAAAACACTCTTAAGAAAAAAGTGATTTGTGCAATTCACCAAAAGGTCGCAATAGCAATGAGGTGAAATGGATAGCCCTGTTTGCAAAAAAGAGGTAGAAAGGAAACAATTACTAGCCAATAATAGTTGATGACACATACAATGACAAAAAAGAAGCATATTCCTTGTCCTAAGGGAAGATAACAACACGGTTGTGTTTGTCTAAAAGCGGTGTGAGGACAAGATTGCAATATGGAAAGTACGCCGGACGAGCTAAGTTTTGGGCAAAGAACTATGGAAGATCCACATGCAAGATTTTCCACATGCAGCGACGTGGGAAGGCGGGCAGTGGCGCAAGGCCGGAGGGGATACCTGGGGGTCGTCGGGATGTAACAAGGTGAGTGGCGGCGGGCGGGGTCTGCCCATACTGCGGCAGCGAGCAGGTGGCGTAGGCCGTACCGCGCCGGAGCTTGGTCAGAGAGAATGGCAGATACCGCAGATCGGGACGTGCTGCCTCGGTGCCGTCGAACGGAGAAATGATGCACATCCTCCCTTTCCGCCGACGGACGAGATGCGGCCGGATCAGTGACCAACGATGGGAGAGAGAGAGGCCACCGCCGCCTTGTGTGAGATACTCTGAAGAGAGACAAACCCAGGCAGGCAGGATCCATTGTATATAGTGGAGCGGACTACCTTTTTCTCCATAGAAATCGTTTTATATTCTGTGTAAATTCCATTGAGCGATATAAATTTATTTAAAAATAACGCGCCAATGCATCAAGTCGAACTTTGCTTCGTGCACGCGTGGTACACGACCTCCGTTGGTAAACAACCGCTGCACGTGTTCAAATTAGCACACGGGCTGCCATTTTCGTACAGAAATGGGCTCCACCGTGTACCCGCGCGGGTGTGGCTGGGCACGAAGCATGAGTACGTGCACCTATTATCTTCGTGTATGTACACCACCTACATGGGGTTGTGTGAGATAGATACAAACGTAGAGAGATATAGTGTGTGGGTTCATGAGTGTTTTTTTGGGGGGGGGGATGGTCAATCAAAAAATGTAACATATGCAATGTGTGTGAAATAAAGTCCTGGATATATCATCTATATATAGAGGGGGCGATCCACGAGAAGAGAGTGGTGGTATCATCAGCTTGAGGTATCCATAGAACCGAAGAGAGGTATGATGTGTGTGTGTGTGTGCGCGCGCACGATCGATAAGGAGTGCCATCGAATTTGTGTGTGCCCATGTCAAAGATATAGAGTGGCTGGCCTACTGGAACGTGAGAGGGGACAGGTGCAGTTTGTCTCTATGGCATGGATACCTACCTATAGCGCTCGACTATCGGTGTGTGGTGGGGGGAGGCCTAATTAATTATAGAGGTACAATGGCTGGTATATGTGTGGAGGAGGAGAGAGGCCTACCTTATGTATTAAGGGAGATCTATCGACATCCATGCACATGTGTAGGAGAGGAATAAGGTTGGGAGAGAGACAGATCTAGAGTGTTGGAGGGGGTGGTAGTGGAGTTGCTTCTAACAAATGGTGGGACTGGGAGAGGCTTGCTAGAAAAACGGTGGGCACGCCTGCAATATCAATAAGAGAGGGGATGGTTGCCTGTCTATGCACATGCGTGCGAGAGACGGGTCAAGAGGCATGCACGAATGATGAGCGGGGGCGCGATATGGCTGTGGTAAGCAGACGTAACTACATAGGAAGATCAATCGTCCTTTGTCAGAGAAAGGAGAGACATAACTTGTGAGGTACGTCGATCGATGGGTGGGGGGAAATAGTTAAAGTCAATCTAGGTATATGTAGGGAGATCGATCGGTATACATGCATGTATGTGTTAGAAGCAAATAAGGCCCGGGAAGAAGGATAGAGAGAGAGGGATGCATCTAGGAGGTGGTGCGAGAGGCATACTATATCGAGGAGGAAGGAGTGTGCGAGTACGAGATTGATTAAAAGAGTGGTGGGAGTGAGGCATGGACGGTGAGAAGAGAAGAGGGGAAGCTTGTGTTTGTGGTAGGCACACCTGGCTAGAGAGGCATATCGATCGATGTGTGCCATAAAGAAGGAGCTGGGGGCCTACACACACCATGGGTGATCGACCTAAAGTGAAAAGACGAATTTGCGCGATGGAGCTAGAGAATGCTGAGGGAGGGTGAGAGGGATGCGGGCGTGTGCATGCACGAGAGAAAGTTAGCGCTAGCTACAAAGATAATAGGATCGTGTGAGTGTAAAATACGAATAGAGATCATGATTCATTATAAAAAGCGAATTCGGATATTTGAAGAATTTATCATAGTGTTTTAACCCGACGCATGCGTGAATATATATAATGGTGATACACATGGTGTGGTTATGAACATGTTATACTACATATAATATATGTTTATCTCTACTCCTATAAAAACAGAGTTGTTGATGATGGTGTGCCTGCCATCCTGCAATATAGGTCGTCCGATTTATATCTGATGGATAGGAAGGAAACTATGGCATTTTTTTAAAAAAGATACCCACACCCCTCTCCATATTTGCAAATAAGGCCTCCCCTTGATCATGTTGATGTTCCTTGGAACGCATGGGCATCTTGCTAGTACTACATATAATATATAGAACATTGATTATAATTTGGGCTAATGTGTGGATTTTGCAGCTCACGGCTAAATACTTGTCACAATGTAGGGGGTGAGGCACTATACTTTGTGTGATAAACATAGTGTACGTATGTAACATGGTTTAGATTATAAATATATAGTTAGTACATGAAATGTACTATTATTTGGAATCAACATCAAGTGTATTCAAAAAATTGAATTCGAGTTCATATAGTACACATATTTCATATCTATCTCTGTAGTAATCACGTGGTGTGTTGTTAAGGTAATACACGAATGATGGTTGAAGTTGGCAACAATCATGATTGTAGATTCTTATTGAAATAGATAAACAAGTTCAAATTCAGTTCAAATTGCAGCGGTAGTATAAAACTTTGGAATGCACTAAAATGTTGGTATGAGTAGGTTACATGCATTATACAGCCAGCGGAAATTTTTATTTGGACATAACATGGATTCATACTCCCTCCTTCCATCTATATAGGGCCTAATGCGTTCTTTAAGACCGCCTTTGACTATTGACAAAATTAATAGTACACCCTCCATTCCCTTATAGAAGGCCACTATGAAAAATACATTTTGCATCTATACAAGGCCACTAACAGTAATCGAGACAAAATTTATTGATGTTTCCTCGTACTAGCAACTTGTTTAATGCTTGCATGCATGTAATCATAATAACATTGTGCTACTTTCTTCTTATTTCTTCCTTGCATGCAAGCGGGCGTATTAATAATCCCGGTTAATGAGAAGAAAAGTTGGATTAAAAAGCAATCATTAAGTTTTACCTTGATACCTGTAATTTGAGTTTGTGGCCTTGTATAAGGGAATGGAGGGAGTACATGATATGCACAATGTGAAAATTATATCATTGAAAGCTCCTTTCACACACGAATTTAACAGTGTGCTTTGTGTAAGTTGAATGTCATATATTATTGCTCTAATATTTGGTCAAGGTTAGCCTCAGAAAACGCATTAGGCCCTATATAGATGGAAGGAGGTTGTACCTTTGAATAGCATTTGTATAGTAAAACGGGACAAGACTCTCTCTTTGTGTGGTGTGAATAGTTTTATTTTTTCGTTTTTTTTCATTGAGGGAAGTGCGAATTGATTTGGTACGTACAAGTACAATATTACACATTAGGCTTGTCCCTAAAATTCAACCCAAGCGCCTTGTTATATCCCGAAAATTCAGATATCGTGCTCCCAAAACTGGCGCCTTCACAACCCGCGCCTTGCTATCCCGAAATTACAACGCGCGGGAAAACTCCCTCCGGCTGCCAAATCCCGACACGCGAAATCCCCCTTCTAACCCTGAGCCGAAAGGGCCACTAGTTCAAATCGGTGGGGGTACTTTTGTAACACACCCTACATTTTGGACAAGCACGTCCCTAAGTCCTGGTTCCCCCTCCCATCGCCTCCTTTTCGCCATTCAAAATCCCAGGCCGCCATAACCTCTCCGCTCAAGCCGCGAAACCCCACCCTCCTCCGTCCGCCACCTCACCGCTGCCCAGCCGGAGCCTCTTCCCCGACGACGTCGTCCATCGCAACAGCTCGACGTCCCTCATCCACCTCCCAGGATGAGGATCTGTCGTCCATCTCGTCGCCCTGCCGGTTCAGTCGCCCCGTCCTCCAGCTCCAAGGAGCTGCTCCGACGATCGCCTCGTCTATCACGGCTGCTCCATCCCCACAGCGCCGCCTTAACCTGCTCCACCGGAACTGCAGCATCCTCACCGACTCCTCGGACGAAGCCGAGGCCTACTCGGTGCCACCAAAGAGGTTGTACACTCATCGCATCGCACCTTCTCCTTAACTCGACCTTCCGGTGCCGACGGTGCTCCATTCCGCACCCCCATGGAGCGGCTACCTCGAAGCCGGCGCCACGGGCGACATCTCCATGGCGGCTCTCCCCCAGTGCGAGGCCCCTTCGGCGGCGGCGGCCATACCAGCCGGATCTGCTACTGCTGCTCTGGCTCTCACTCGCTCGCTCGCCCAGCTGCTGCTGCTCCGGTTCTCGCTCGCTCGCTCGCGTTGCTGCTAGTACTCTCCCCCTCGCTCGTGCTGCTACTCTGCTCCGATTTAGCCACACTTCAGTCGACTGAATTGACTTTTGGGTCAGTCGATTTCCAGGGGGGGGGGGGGCTCGCCGGAGTTAAGGATGAACCACCCGCAACATGGAGAGGGGTGCGCCAAAGAGGTACCCCACTATCTATCTTAGGGTTCTGGGTGGGGTGCTGCTCGCCGGCGGTGATGGCTTGGTGGTGGGGCGGTGTTGGCGTTCTGGGAACGGGGGTCCCCAGACTTGCGTGCCTGCGGCCTATGGCGTGACTCAAAGGGGGGCCCAACACGGCTCATCTTCATCAACACAGACCCAAGACCCTCGCGAAGGGCTAAGCCTCGCGGGGCGGACGACACGGAGCTTCCTGAGGCGCGGCCTCATCAGGCTGGCTCGCGAGGAGGCGAAGAGATCAAGGCGGGGTACCTCACGAGGTGCCTGTGACGCAAGCCATGACGACCAAGGGCGCCGGGCGGGCGCCAGGCGGGCGCCAGCCCGCGCAGTGTCCTTCTTTCCTTTTTAGTGCAAAGGGAGCAAGCGCAGGCGGGAGCATCAAGCAAAGGCACCCATTTCGGTGCAATGAGACCAAGACCAGCCCAACGGCAGGGAAGAAGTTATTGTGGAGCCCAAGCCGGCGTCACCACCAGAGCCTTTGGCAGGCGAGGACCAACTTTAGTCAGGATAAGTGTACCATATGTTCCCCTTCAAAATGGCCAATTGTTGGCGCCCTTCCCGCTCAATATTTGGGAAGAGGCCCAGGGCCTTTGCCTATAAATAGGACTAGCCACCCCCAGGGTAGAGAGACGTAGACGTAGAATGAGAACTTAATTGGAATCAGAGTGAGAATCAGAGAGAGAGAGAAAAGGGTGACTGAACTCCTCCTAACATTTCATCGCCCCAGCCAAGAACAAACCCTCGCGAGGCTGTTCTTCCTTGTATTACTCATCATCATCAGCCCAAGAGGCAATCCACCACACCACAAACTGGAGTAGGGTATTACACCACAACGGTGGCCCGAACCAGTATAAACCCTGTGTCTCTTGTGCTGCTCTTTTCATAGCTTAGATCTTAGCGAGGCGGAGGGGTACAGGTAGGTAGAAGGAGAAATCTCCGCGCGCACCCCAGTGTTCGAACCTCAAGGGTCTGCCGGAACTCTAAATCCGACATTTGGCGCGCCATGTAGGGGTGCACCGGAATTCATCTTCCACCGCCCCGTTCTCCTCCGACCATCGCGTCCATGTCTGACGCTCGACGGGCCCGCGCTGAGCGCCAAGCCGCTCTCGCTTCCCGCGTCGCCCAAATGGCTCTTGTCGGCGGGCGTCCTCGCCGTTCCCTGTCACCTGCCGTCAACGCCGCCACCGGCTCGGCATGGAACGAGCAGCAAGCGCCGTCTCAGCACCCGTCCGTGCGGCAAGACGGCCGCACCACCACCCCCTCGCTTACCCCAGCTGGTTCTTTGTCCCGTGCGCTCCACGCACCCATGGAGGCTCGAGCTGCGCTCATCGCGGCGAACGAGCTCCTGCACTACCGTCACGTCGACGACGTCTACGAAGAATGGCTTGACCGCGTCGCCGAGCTCGTCCGCGCCACGGGGGGCTCTCCCGCGCCATCCTTTCCGTTGCACCGCACCCCGCCCCGCGCGGGCGACGAAGCTCCGGGGGCGCCCTAGCCGCCTCCTCCTCAAGAAGGCGCCCCGGCTCCAAGGCGCGTGGCCCCTGGGTGGAACCCGTTCCGTCAGGTGCTAGCGCGGCAAGACCAGAGCTGCCAAGAAGTCGCTCGCCCGCAAGAAGATGCCTGGGCGCTCCCTGCTCCAGCACGTCGCGACTATGCTCCTGCTCCCGCATGTCAAGACCCCGCGCGGATCCCAGCTGCAGCGCGTGGGGACCTGCAAGACTAAGCTCTCCGTCACCCAAGGCCTCCCGTGGCCATAGCAGGCTGCCATGCATTCACCACCGAGCTACCCAGCGTCACGTGGTCGGGCAAGTTCAAGCCAGACCTACCTCCTTGTTACGACGGCACGGCCGACCCCGCGGAGTTCCTCTAGCTCTACGAGCTGGGCATCGAAGCTGCCAACGGAGACGAGAAGGTCATGGCGAACTGGTTTCCCATGGGGCTTAAGGACGGGGCCGCACCTGGCTCCTCAACCTGGCTCCAGGCACGATCTCCTCCTGGGACGAGATGCGCACCCGCTTCATCGCAACTTCCAAGGTACTCGCGACCGGCCACCCGTCGTGAGCTACATGCGCCGCATCAAGCAACAACCCTGGGAGACCCTGCAGAAATACATCCAGCGCTTCAACAACGCACGCCTCAAGATTCCCAAGGTGACCGAGGAGGCCATCATCTCAGCCTTCTCCGACGGCGTGCGCGACATCAAGATGAAGGAGGAGCTGGCGATGCATGAGGACTTGTGCACTTCCTTGGAGCTGTTCAACTTGGCGACCAAGTGCGCCAGGGCTGAGGAAGGGCGTCTCTCCCTCCTCGAGCTGCCTGCCGCGGACCCAGAAGAGAAGAAGCTCAAGGCCAAGGATGTGAAACGCAAGGGGGCTGCCGTGCTATCTGCAGAACCAGACACCAAGCAGGGCAGAGATCAGCCCGAGTCTTCCAAGGGCAGTCGGTACTGTGTGTACCATGACCTCCACACCCACAACACCAATGAATGTCAAGAGCTCCGAGCCGTGCGACAAGGAAGGATCAGCCATCGTCCCGACCGCGGTGACCGGGGCTACGGTCGAGGAGGAGGAAGGAACGCAGGACGCTGGGAATACCACGACCCGCGCCAAGGGTGGCGTGATCGACCTCGCAAGGACCGCTGGCAAGACCAGCCTCGCGAGGGAGACTGGAGGGATCAGCCTCGCGAGGATCGCCCGCAAGGCAACGCAGGCCTCCCTCTGCTACCGCCGCAGCCAAGGAGAAACGAGGACCGCCATCAGGACGAGGGGGCTGGGGGCTTCCAGGAGCCGCGCGCGATCGCCTGCATCCTGGGTGGAGCTCAAGCCCTAGCCTCTCAGCGCATCATCAAGCAGTTTGTCGGCGTTCTGGGAACGGGGTTCCCCAGACTTGCCTGCCTGCGGCCTGCGGCATGGCTCGAATGGAGGCCCAGTACGGCCCATCAGCATCAACGCAAGACTCAAGACCCTCGCGAGGGGCCAAGCCTCGCGGGGAGGACGACGCAGTGCTTCCTCAGGCACGGTCTCCTCAGGCTGGCTCATGAGGAGGCGGAGAGATCAAGGCAGGGTACCTCGCGAGGTGCCCATGACGCAAGCCGTGACGACCGAGGGTGCCAGGCGGGTGCCAGACCGCCCAGTGTCCTCCCCTTTCCCCTTTGGTGCAAAGGGGGCAAGCGCAGGCGAGAGGATCAAGCAAAGCCATCCATTTCGGTGCAACAAGACCAAGACCAGTCCAACGTTGGGAATGAGCTCATCGTGGAGCCAAGAGCGGCGTCACCACAGGGCCTTTGGCAGGCGAAGACCAACTTTGGTCAGGATAAGTGTACTGTATGTTCCCCTTTGAATTGGCCAATTGTTGGCGGCCTTCCCACTCAATATTTGGGGAGAGGCCCAAGGCCTTTGCCTATAAATAGGATTAGCCACCCCCAAGGGTAGAGGCATCTAGTATCTGGGGTCCGAGCAAGGAGAGGGAGAGAGAAGGGCAGCTGAACTTCCCTAGCAGTTCATCGTCCTAGCCAAGAACAGGCCCTCGCGAGGCAGTTCTCATTTGTACTGATCATCATCATCATCGGCCCCAGAGGCAATCCATCCACCCACCACACTAGAGTAGGGTATTAGACCACAACGGTGGCCCGAACTAGTATAAACTCTGTGTTCTTTGTGTTGTTCTTTCGGTAGTTTAGATCCTTGCGAGACGGAGAGGTAGAGGGCAGAATCTCCGTGCGCACCCCAGAGTTCGAACCTTTAGGGTCTGCCGGAACCCTTGATCCGACATTTGGCGCGCCAGGTAGGGGTGCGCCGGAATCTGCCTTCTCACCGCTCCGCTTCTCGTCACATCATCGTCACCATGTCCGGCGACCAGGCCGGCAACCAAGATCCATGGGCGGCGTAGCCCGCCTGCGCGGTGCCGCCCGCCCTGGGCGACCCCGCGCCCCAGGCAGCTCGTGGCCCGCAGGGTGCTGCGGGCCGCGGGCGGCGCAGACATACTTCAGCAACCCTTACGCCGCGGCAGGAGCGGTCGGCGGCAAGGGCCCCCAATCATGCCGCGGCCATGACACCGAACACCCGCCGGGAACAGGCGAACTCGAGGGCCGCACTCGCGGTAGCCCGAGAGGTGCTGCAGTGCAAGCTACTGGAAGGCAGCCGCGACGTGCTGCTGGAGCGGGTCGCCGAGATCCTGGGCTTTGCCGCTTCGGGGGCTCACCCTTTCTGCGTCCAGCTTCCGTCTCAAGCCCAGGGTGGCACGCGCGGGGGCCCCGCGCGCTCCCGCGGGCCTCTGGGCTACCCCGACACCGGCGAATCCGTCGGCGCCGGATTGACAGTGGCGCTACCCCTGCCCCCGACGCGTGAGGGAGAAGGACCCGGTCTGGCCCACGGCGCCGGCGGGCAGCCGCGCTACCACGCCGCGGTGGGCGCGTCAAGCAACGACGCATGGCGCATGGAGCACTATAGCGCCGCCTTCGGGATAGCGGCGCCAAAAGAATACGTGCCACGCATGATGGACCAAGGGCACGCTCACGAGGGGGAACAAGGCTCGCTTCTTAGCCCAAGCTAGGGAGACGAGGCACCTGAAGCCGAGCTCTTCCAGGAACCCCGGGGCGACCCTGCCAGCCACGCTAGAAGCGACACTTATCGAGTACCACTAATCCCTCAGGAGCAGGCATACGCTAATAATTGATCGCAGGAGGTACAGGTCGCCGTAGCAAGTGTGTGCCCCGCTCCCGCGGTCTCCTACCCCTCGGGAGGAGGGCATAGGGGGCTGCAGGGGAGGGGCAGGAACCCCACATCACCACCGCGGCGTTCAGAGCAAGGCGTTCTCAAGAGGTAGGCCCTTCACTGGGGAGGCGCCTGAGGGCCTCCCCCTGGCGGAGGACCCGTGGTCGTCAGGGGAACCACTGGCGACCGCTCTACCCCACCGGCGGCGTCCTGGTTTTAGGTCGTCGTTGGTGGCACTAGAGTGTGGCGCAAGGCGGGGCCCTCGTCTGGCGATATGAAGCAAGGCCGGTACCTGTGAAGAAGGCCCAGTGCCTGTGAAGCTCGCCGCCCCGTGACACTCTCACGTAATAATGAGTGGGGCTGTACATGCCCCGGAGTCTCAGGGGTGCCGGCCTCAGGCCCTGGGGCTCCCTCCCACGCCCAGTGGACAACACTTAGCTCCGCGCTGGTGAGAAGACGTCCAAGACTAGATTAGGTGCCGGACGCGGCTTTTTGTCTGCCTTTATCGCCCTTTTCTTTTGGTTGTAACTTTTCCCTGCTGGATTTAAGTTGAATTCGAATTTGAGCTTTGCGTGTGTTCGGGGAGGGGTGCTTAATCTCGTTCAAACCATTTCTCGCGTTCTGGTCACCGCCTCACCGCAGCTGCCTCCCCTCGCGAGCCCCTCGCGAGACGGGCCAGGCCTAGCTCGAGCGCAGCCCAGACTGCCGCTGCTGCTCCCTTACGAGATTACCTTTTGGTGACTGCAAAGGTTGTCTTTTCATAAAAAGGCCCAGAGCATGTAAAGAAGGCGAACGCCTGTGAAGCTGTTGCACACAGGAAAAAGGCCCAGAGCCTGTGAAGAAGGCGAACGCCTGTGAAGCCGTTGCACTCAGGAAAAAGGCCCAGAGCCTGTGAAGAAGGCGAACACCTGTGAAGCTGTTGCACTTAGGAAAAAGGCCCAGAGCCTGTGAAGAAGGCGAACGCCTGTGAAGCTGTTGCACTCAGGAAAAAGGCCCAGAGCCTGTGAAGAAGGCGAACGCCTGTGAAGCTGTTGCACTCAGGAAAAAGGCCAAGAGCCTGTGAAGAAGGCGAATGCCTGTGAAGCCGTTGCACTCAGGAAAAAGGCCCAGAGCCTGTGAAGAAGGCGAACGCCTGTGAAGCCGTTGCACTCCGGAGAAGGCCCAGAGCCTGTGAAGAAGGCGAATGCCTATGAAGCTACCACGTCTATAAAAAGGCCCAGAGCCCGTGAAGAAGGCGAATGCCTGTGAAGCTACCGCGTCTATAAAAAGGCCCCGAGCCCATGAAGAAGGCGAATGCCTGTGAAGCTACCGCATCTATAAAAAGGCCCGGAGCCTGTGAAGAAGGCGAATGCCTGTGAAGCTACCGCATTTATAAGAAGGCCCGGAGCCTCTAAAGAGGGCCAGCGCCTGTGAAGCCCCTCACTGATAACACTTACGCATCTTATGATTTCAACTAAAAAGCGCTCAGGACGCCACGAGCTGCCTCGAGGCCTGCGCGAAGCGAAGGTAAACCAGCCAGCCGCCGGGCACGGATGCTCGCACAATATAATAGCTGCTAGTACGATCTACACAAGTTTTACACGAGGGGCTCCCCCTCCCAAAATGCTCTCACGACCATCAGGCCAAACACCTGAGTTCTATCCATGCAGGACAAAAAGGCAGGAGCAACACGCAGTCAGTCGGACAAGTCCCCCAAGGCGTCCTCGGGAGCACCTCCCGAGCCGCCGCTGATGTCATCGGACTCGCCACCGCTGCTTGCATCATCGTCAGCGGTGCCGGGACCGTCCACCACACCGCCTTCCTTGGTAGCCACGAACACGCCATCGTTATCCGAAGCAAAGGCCTGCACAAGGGCGTCCACGTTGTTTTCCACCCAGCTCGCCAGGTCGCCTCGGGCGGCCTGGGGGACTGGGGCGATGACGGCATCGAAGTCGAAGTGGGGATCCATGTCCTGAAGATGGCTGAAGACGCGGGAAAAAGCGCGCCCAAGCAGGGCACGGCTCCTCTCCTCCACCAACCTGTCGGCCCTGGCCGACCGTGCCTCAAGCTGCGTCACCAGGGCAGTGAAGAACTGCAGGTTGCCAGCATAGTTGACCGTATGCGGCTCGCCGACGGCCTCCTCGCAGATGTTTCCCAAGGCTGCGTTGGCCCTCTCCCTGAGCGTAGCCAGCATGGGGCTGTGCACGTGCTCCAGGACCTGCCGCTGGCGTATCTCATCGGCGTTCTGACGCTTGACAGCCTCGGCCTCTTCCACCTGCTGACGAAGGTGAAGCACCTCGGCCTGGAGGGCAGCCAACTCCTTTTGCGCTGCCTCAAGGGCGGCCCGGGAAACGTCGGTTCGTCGCATCGCTTCGTCTCGTTGAGCCCTCAGGGCTGCGGTTCTCCCCTCGGCTTCAACCCGGATCAACTCCAGCTTCCTCTCAAACTCACGCTCGAGGCCTTGGCACGCTGTTGCCACCCGGCGACCGACCTCCTCCAAGACATGCGCCTCCCGAGCAGCTACTTCATGTTTAGCCTGCGCCACCAGGCGCTCCCTCGTCTCCAGCCGCTCGTACTCACGGGTACGTTTGGCGGCCTCCAGCGTCAGCGCCTCTTCACGTCTCTGGAGCCGAGCTGGGTCGCCAGAGGCCACCCTCATTGACGTAAGGGCCGCCTCGCGCAGTTCCACTTGCCCCTCCAGCAAGTGGCAACGGGCCAGGAGCTCCCGAACCCGCTCCTCCGCCGCCTCTCGCTGTCGGTCGACCCCCAGGGCCTCTTCAGCGGCCTGGGATCGGGCCACTCGGGAGGCCTCCAGTGACGCCTTCGCTTCTTCGTCTTCGAGGTCGCGCTGGCGACGCGCGAGGGTGATAGCAGCCTCCAGCTCGCGCCTCTCTGCGGCTAGGCGCAGGCCCTCTCCTCCAAGCGCGCGTCTTCATCAGCGAGCTCCTCCCCGAGCAGGTCCACTGCGTCGCTCGCCCTTCGGAGGAATTCGCGGCGGCGAGCGCGGCGCTCTCGAGCACGCTCGAGCACGTCTCCCACGCCCTCGTCTGCCCTAGGCAAGCGCCTGGGGGCACGGATCATCGCTCCCTCTCCGGGCAGGGGGCTGGGGGCTAGCGCCCCCACGACGGCCGGGCGCGCCATGCCGGAAGTTCGGCCCGGGGCCGGCACATCCCCAGGCGAAGGGCGCGGGGGGCGCCTCAGCTAGTCGCAGCCCGTGACCAGATGAGGAGCCCACGGCAAGTTGGCCACGCCAAAAGAAGGCCCACGAAGGAAGATCGCTGGAAGAGAAGAGCTGCGGGGCACCTCAGGAAGGTCCGCCTCCTCGTTCTCCCTCACCACAAGAGCCCTGCTGCTCGGGACGTCCAGGGGCGATGGGGGAGGTGGAGCCAAAGGAGGCGGCACCTCGTCGGCCTCCACGACCTCGTCAGGAAGGGGCCTGCGGAGCCAGAATCAGTAGGCGCAACAAGGGGATCAGGAGCCGGAAAAGGAGGAGGCTTACTCGTTGATGGCGAAGTACTTCCGACGCTTCAGCAAGCGACAAGGGGAGTCGTCACCTAGGGCCTCCCTTTTCCTCCGGAGGGCCTCAAAGTCCACACGAAAGCGGCCCAGAAGGAGGGCGCAAGGATCAACCCGCGGCGGAGGCAAAGCAGCAGCGCTGTCCGCGCCAGGGACGCCGGCCTGGCGCGTGCTGCTGGACACCTCGGCAGAAGACGCAGCCAGGGCCTCGGGAGCCACGGCCCCGGGCATCGGAGGCGGCTGCGCCACACCAACGGCCTCGACAGCACGGGCCTTAGGAGCTGCCCCCTCGAGAGCACCGCCAGTTGCAGTCACCTCATCAGGAGCTTTCTCGGCCTCCGTCGTCTCCTGCCTCCCTGCTCCGCCACTTGAGGAGGATTCTCCTAAGCCGACCGGAAGGGCGGTCACCACCACAGGGTTCTCGCGAGGTCCTTGGAAGCCAGCAGGGCGTAGCCCCCACTCGTCGAAAGAGGGCATCTGCCTCATGAAATCATCCCTGTTCTGACAGAGGTACAACAGAGCCCCACCACGCTGGATGCTGCCCGGGTTGGGGTCGCCGGTCAAGACCAAGAGCACCGTCCTTAGTACTCCAGGCGTCAGTGTTGGAAATATGCCCTAGAGGCAATAATAAATTGATTATTATTATATTTCCTTGTTCATGATAATCGTTTATTATCCATGCTAGAATTGTATTGATAGGAAACTCAGATACATGTGTGGATACATAGACAACACCATGTCCCTAGTAAGCCTCTAGTTGACTAGCTCGTTGATCAATAGATGGTTACGGTTTCCTGACCATGGACATTGGATGTCATTGATAACGGGATCACATCATTAGGAGAATGATGTGATGGACAAGACCCAATCCTAAGCCTAGCACAAGATCATGTAGTTCGTATGCTAAAGCTTTTATAATGTCAAGTATCATTTCCTTAGACCATGAGATTGTGCAACTCCCGGATACCGTAGGAATTCTTTGGGTGTGCCAAACGTCACAACGTAACTAGGTGGCTATAAAGGTACACTACGGGTATCTCCGAAAGTGTCTATTGAGTGGCACGAATCGAGACTGGGATTTGTCACTCCGTGTGACGGAGAGGTATCTCTGGGCCCACTCGGTAGGACATCATCATAATGTGCACAATGTGATCAAGGAGTTGATCACGGGAGACTTGCCGGTAACGAGATTAAACAAGGTATCGGAATACCGACGATCGAATCTCGGGCAAGTATCATACCGATAGGCAAAGGGAATTGTATACGGGATTGATTAAGTCCTTGACATCGTGGTTCATCCGATGAGATCATCATGGAACATGTGGGAGCCAACATGGGTATCCAGATCCCGCTGTTGGTTATTGACCGGAGAACATCTCGGTCATGTCTGCATGTCTCCCGAACCCGTAGGGTCTACACACTTAAGGTTCGATGACGCTAGGGTTATAAAGGAAACTTGTATGTGGTTACCGAATGTTGTTCGGAGTCCCGGATGAGATCCTGGACGTCACGAGGAGTTCCGGAATGGTCCGGAGGTAAAGATTTATATATAGGAAGTCCTATTTCGGCCATCGGGACAAGTTTCGGGGTCATCGGTATTGTACCGAGACCACCGGAGGGGTCCCGGGGGCCCACCGGGTGGGGCCACCCATCCCGGAGGGTCCCATGGGCTGAAGTGGGAAGGGATCCAGCCCAAAGTGGGCTGGGGCTCCACTTCCCTTATGGCCCATGCGCCTAGGGTGAAAGGGGAAACCCTAATGAAGAGTCCCAAGGAGGGAAGGCACCTCCTAGGTGCCTTGGGGGGGAGGGAAACCTCCCCTGGCCGCCGCCCCCTAGGAGATTGGATCTCCTAGGGCTGGAGCACCCCCCCTTGGGATCCCTATATATAGTGGGGGTAGAGGGCCTCTTGAAACACACCTTTTGCCTTTGGTGCAGCCCCTCCCTCTCCCAAGTTCTTCTCCTCTCCCGCAGGTGCTTGGCGAAGCCCTGCAGGATTGCCACGCTCCTCCACCACCACCACGCCGTTGTGCTGCTGCTTGATGGAGTCTTCCTCAACCTCTCCCTCTCTCCTTGCTGGATCAAGGCGTGGGAGACGTCATCGGGCTGTACGTGTGTTGAACGCGGAGGTGCTGTCCGTTCGGCACTAGGATCATCGGTGATCTGAATCACGACGAGTACGACTCCATCAACCCCGTTCACTTGAACGCTTCCGCTTAGCGATCTACAAGGGTATGTAGATGCACTCTCCTTCCCCTCGTTGTTGGTTTCTCCATAGATAGATCTTGGTGACACATAGGAAAATTTTGAATTTCTGCTACGTTCCCCAACAGTGGCATCATGAGCTAGGTCTATTGCGTAGATTCTTTGCACGAGTAGAACACAAAGTAGTTGTGGGCGTTGATTTTGTTCAATATGCTTACCATTACTAGTCAATCTTGATTCGGCGGCATTGTGGGATGAAGCGGCCCGGACCGACCTTACACGTACTCTTACGTGAGACAGGTTCCACCGACTGACATGCACTAGTTGCATAAGGTGGCTAGCGGGTGCCAGTCTCTCCCACTTTAGTCGGATCGGATTCGATGAAAAGGGTCCTTATGAAGGGTAAATAGCAATTGACATATCATGTTGTGGTTTTGCGTAGGTAAGAAACGTTCTTGCTAGAAACCCATGGCAGCCACGTAAAACATGCAAACAACAATTAGAGGACGTCTAACTTGTTTTTGCAGGGTATGCCATGTGATGTGATATGGCCAAAGGATGTGATGTATGATATATGTGATGTATGAGATGATCATGTTCTTGTAATAGGAATCACGACTTGTATGTCGATGAGTATGACAACCGGCAGGAGCCATAGGAGTTGTCTTAATTTATTTATGACCTGCGTGTCAACTTAAATCGTCATGTAATTACTTTACTTTATTGCTAAAGCGTTAGCCATAGTAGTAGAAGTAATAGTTGACGTGACAACTTCATGAAGACACGATGATGGAGATCATGATGATGGAGATCATGATGATGGAGATCATGATGATGGAGATCATGGTGTCATGCCGGTGACGACGATGATCATGGAGCCCCGAAGATGGAGATCAAAAGGAGCAAAGTGATGATGGCCATATCATGTCACTATTTGATTGCATGTGATGTTTATCATGTTTTTGCATCTTATTTGCTTAGAACGACGGTAGTAAATAAGATGATCCCTCATTAAAATTTCAAGAAAGTGTTCCCCCTAACTGTGCACCGTTGCGAAAGTTCGTCGTTTCGAAGCACCACGTGATGATCGGGTGTGATAGATTCTTACGTTCACATACAACGGGTGTAAGCTAGATTTACACACGCGAAACACTTAGGTTGACTTGACGAGCCTAGCATGTACAGACATGGCCTCGGAACACAAGAGACCGAAAGGTCGAGCATGAGTCGTATGGTAGATACGATCAACATAAAGATGTTCACCGATGATGACTAGTCCGTCTCACGTGATGATCGGACACGGCCTAGTTGACTTGGATCATGTAATCACTTAGATGACTAGAGGGATGTCTATCTGAGTGGGAGTTCATAAGATGAACTTAATTATCCTGAACATAGTCAAAAGATCTTTGCAAATTATGTCGTAAGCTCGCGCTTTGGTTCTACTGTTTTAGATATGTTCCTAGAGAAAATATAGTTGAAAGTTGATAGTAGCAATTATGCGGACAGTAGAAGGCTTGTGTCCTTAATGCATTGCTCAGTGTGCTGGACCTCGAACGTGGTATGTGGATGTTGCGAACATTTGGCATACACGTTTTGATGACTACATGATAGTTCGGTAATGATAAATGGTTTAGAATTGAGGCACCGAAGACATTCTTGAAATGTCGCGGAACATATGAGATGTTTCGAGGGCTGAAATTGGGATTTCAGGCTCGTGCCCACGTCAAGAGGTATAAGACCTTCCACGATTTTCTTAGCCTGCAAACTAAGGGAGAAAAGCTCAATCATTGAGCTTGTGCTCAGATTGTCTGAGTACAACAATCACTTGAATCGAGTGGGAGTTGATCTTCCAGATAAGATAGTGATGTTTCACCAAAGTCATTGCCACCAAGCTGCTAGAGCTTCGTAATGAACTATAACATATCAGGGATAGATATGATGATCCTTGAAATATTCGCGATGTTTGACACCGCGAAAGTAGAAATCAAGCAGGAGCATCAATTGTTGATGGTTAGTGAAACCACTAGTTTCAAGAAGGGCAAGGGCAAGAAGGGATACTTCATGAAATGGCAAATCAGCTGCTGCTCTAGTGGAGAAACCCAAGGTTGAACCCAAACCCAGGACTGAGTGCTTCTGTAATGAGGGGAACAGCCACTAGAGCAGAATTACCCTAGATACTTGGTAGATGAGAAGGCTGTCGATAGAAGTATATTGGATATACATTATGTGAATGTGTACTTTACTAGTACTCCTAGTAGCATCAGGGTATTAGATACCGGTTCGGTTGCTAAGTGTTAGTAACTCGAAATAAAAGCTACGGAATAAACGGAGACTAGCTAAAGGTGAGCTGACGAGATGTGTTGGAAGTGCTTCCAAGGTTGATATGATCAAGAATCGCACGCTCCCTCTACCATCGAGATTGGTGTTAAACCTAAACAATTGTTATTTGGTGTTTGCGTTGAGCATAGACATGATTGGATTATGTCTATCGCAATACGGTTATTCATTTAAGGAGAATAATGGTTACTCTATTTATTTGAATAATACCTTCAATGGTCTTGCACCTAAAATGAATGGTTTATTGAATCTCGATCATAGTGATACACATGATCATGCCAAAAGATATGTCGGTGTACTAAAGTAGGGGTACCTTAGTACCCCGAACTTGTGCACAGGCAGTAGTAGCGTCCCGCGGCAAGGCTTGCCAGGAGAGCGACAAGAGTCTCCACGGCCCTTTCTGGGCCGGACGAAGGCCAAGTGATCGAGCCTAGAAGACCAGGCCCCGGCAAGAGGAGCTTGCCGGGCTAAGGAGGCGAGGTCCGGCAAGAGGAGCTTGCCGGGCCAAGGCGACAAGGCCCCGGCAAGAGGAGCTTGCCGGGACGACTAAGCCGAAGCACCAAGGCCCCGGCGGGAGGAGCTCGCCGGGACGGCCAAGCCAAGGCACCCCAAGAAAAGCCCGCCGCGGCGCGCCGCGCGCCCCGGCAAGGCCTGACGAGCGGCAAGCTTTCAGGTGCGGCAAGACAACCACCGCGGCAAACCACCACCTCAGGCCTGCGCTCCAGCTCACCTGACCACGCGTCACTCTGGAGCTTCCCCAGAGGCACATGGCGAGGCGCCGCGCAACCTGAGGTGCGCGGTGGCATGCGACGTTGGCAGAGTCGCCCCCGTGGCAAGCGGAGGCGCCCCCAATGGTCCGCCTCGGTACTGTTCGGGCGATCCAGACGGGCATTTAATGCCTTTGTCCCCCGCCGTCAGAGTTAGGTGCGATAGCACTGTGCGGCCACTGTTCGCACAGTTCCTTGCCATTTTTACCCTCACCTGCGTCGCTACCTATGGGAAACCCCTTAGCATATAAAAGGAGGCCCATGCGCACGTAGGGAGGAGGACCCCGAAGGAGGACACCCAGTAGACCCTCGTCTACGTCCAGCTCCAACTTACTGTAGCTTCTTGCGCTCCAAAGCAAGAACTCGAATCAACCAGACAAGCAGCAGTAGGGTTTTACGCATCCGTGCGGCCCGAAGCTGGGTAAAATCGTTGTGTGTGTGTCGCCTTGATCTGCTCTTTGTGCAACCTCCGCCCCCCACCGAACCGAAAAGGGGCTCCGTCCCCATAGGTGCTCATGGAGGCTGATTTCCCCCGACATCTTTGGCGCGCCAGGTAGGGGGTGCGTCGAGGTTGTGTGAACCAGATCCGGCGTCCGCGCGAGCCAGACTCTCATTGTTTGCGTCGGCATGGCACCGAAGAAGAAAGCTCCGGAGGTGACCGGTCCGTCAGCGTCAAACCCACCGCCCATGGAGCAGACGGGTGGTGGGGAGGACGCCGGCGGAGGAACGGGCGCCGTCGAACCAGTTCTTGGTCCTGCGACGTCCGAGCTCGCCCCGCGCCCCTCTCAGGAGGCGCGAAACCAGCAGCATCATGGTACCCATGGTACCATACGCTCGCTGGACCCAGACCGTGCTGGTGGGTCCCAAGGCGCTCAGGACCAGCATGCAATCCAGCGTGCCGGAACGAGCGTCGCGCGGCTGCCTGGACCGGGTGTTGCTCCTTCTAACATAGTTAGGAGTTCGAGCACATCCCGCTCGTCGCGCCGTTCGCCGCCTCTGCCCGCCACCCCAGCGGAAGCTCTCGCGCGAGCTCAGCTACTCCTAGACTACCCTCCGACGGCGGACAAGCTCGACGACTGGAGGGCAACCATCCAGAGCCTCATCGGTTTCGCCAACGGCGACACTCCGCGGCAGCACAGCGCGTCGCAACCGCGGCCAGTCACCCAGGCGAGAACCGATGGCACCAAGAATGGCGGGGGTGCGACGACCGTGCACTCCCCGCCCCAGAAGCCGCGGTCGCCGACTCGCTGGGCTCACCTCGACAACGACTCCACCGCGTCGTCGAACCCGCGAACTCGCCGCGACCAACGCCAAGTCCTTCACGAACGAAGGGAAGAAGACGCTCGAACCCGCATCGAGTGCAGAAGAGAGGCGCGGCGTCAATCAGACCAGCGCGTTGAGCCCTCTGGAAACATGCACGCACCGGGGGAACCAGGCGAACTGCCGTATTCGGTAGGCTGCCCCGCGTTCACCCGCGAGCTGCGGCAAGTCCAGTGGCCCAGCACGAAGAACTTCAAGCCCGACGTGCCCGAGAAGTACGACGGCAAGTCGCACCCGTCGAAGTTCCTCAGCATCTACACCATTGCGGTGCAGGCTGCCGGGGGACGGGACGACAAGATCCTTGCCAACTACTTCCCGCTGGTACTCAAGCCCAACGTCAGATCCTGGCTCATGCACTTGCCGGACGGCTCCATCTCCTCCTGGCCAGATCTATGCTATCAGTTCGTTGGCGCCTTCACGGGCGGCCACAAACCCCATGGCCAGGCAAGCGACCTTCATCTGCTTGTTCAGAAGGAGGGGGAGCCTTTGCGCAAGTTCATCCAAAGGTTCAGCCATGTGCACTACAACATCCCAGACGTCCACCCCGCCGCGGTGATCAGTGCGTTCCACCAGAACGTGCGCAACCGCAGGATGCGGGAGGAGATGGTGATGTGCAAAATCAAGGAGGTCAGCGAGCTTTATGCCCTGGCCGACAAGTGTGCACGCGCTGAGGAGGGGAGGAAGCTCCCCGGAGAAAGCGTTGGAGAAGGAGAATCCGACAGTGAAGGTACCGCCCCGGCAAGGAGAGGCCGGCGGCGGAACGGCAAAAAGAAGAAAAACCCAGAGGTGCTGGTTGTCGAGAAGTCCGGCAGCGAGGGCTCCGCCAAGAAAGCCCAGGCGGGAGGCCCCGGCAAGGAGGTTGTCGGGTGCGCCAACTGCCGGGCGGTGGCTGCTGCCGATAAGCGGGACGGTACCGACAAGAAGTACTGCAAGATCCACCGTACCAGGGGCCACGACCTCCAGAGTTGCAAGCAAGTCGAGCGACTCGTCGAGCTGCAGAAGGCCGAGTACGCACGGCGCGACAAGGAGAGAGCCCAAGCAGGCGGTGGGGGATCCGGCACGAAGCGTCCTGGCCTGGGGGAGCGCCGCGGCAAGGACAAGCAGCGGCAAGCAGACAGACCTCCCCGGGGACGCGACAAGGACGAAGACGATGACGACGACGAAGACATGGAAGACCCCGAGACCAGCGTGCAGGAGTTTCAGAAAGCCACTGAGGTCTTGTGTGTGGACGGCGGTGCCTCCCTGCACGCTTCCCACCACCAGCTTAAACGGTGGGTGCGGGAGGTCAATGCAGCGGAGCCACCCGTCGAGTCACGCAGACCCCTGAGATGGTCCAGCACGCCTATCATCTTCGACATTGAGGACCACCCTGATCGCACAACCGCGGTCGGGTGCTTGCCTATGTTGGTTTCCCCAACGGTCCGCAACCTCAAGGTCACTAATATGCTAGTTGACGGCGGGGACGGCTTGAATCTGATCTCCTCTGCTGCTCTCCGGAGACTCCAAGTTCCCGACAGCGAGCTCAAAGAAACCGGCACATTCCAAGGAATCAACCCGGGAAGGAGCAAGCCGAAGGGAAAGATCACGCTGCCGGTAACATTTGGCAGCGAGCTGAATTTCAGGACTGAGAAGGTCACCTTTGACGTCGCCGACTTTCCGTTGCCTTACAACGGGATCCTCGGCCGACCAGCGCTCGCCAAGTTCATGGCGGCCTCTCACTACGCGTATAACATGCTCAAGATGCCTGGCCCGATAAGCGTCATTTCTGTCCCCGGCGACAAGAAGGATGCCCTTATCTGCGCCGACCAAATATACCGGGACGCAACAGCAGCAACGGCCCGCGGCCCACTTGCCGCTGGAGCTTCCGGGGGAAAGAAGAAGTCCGGCAAGTGCTCTGGCGCCCACTCCGGCAAGCGCGCCTCTTCGGAGTGCTGCGCTGCCGTCGAGGACGTGCCATCGAGCCCCTCCGGCAAGAAGACCAAGCCCGGCAAGTGCTCTGGCGCCCACTCCGGCAAGCGCGCCTCTTCGGAGTGCTGCGCTGCCGTCGAGGACGTGCCATCGAGCCCCGCCGGCAAGAAGACCAAGCCCGACAAGTGCTCTGGCGCCCACTCCGGCAAGCGCGCCTCTTCGGAGTGCTGCGCTGCCATCGAGGACGTGCCATCGAGCCCCGCCGGCAAGAAGGCCAAGCCCGGCGAATGCTCTGGCGCCCACTCCGGCAAGCGCGCCTCTTCGGAGCGCTGCGCTGCCGTTGAGGACGCACCATCGAGCCCCGCCGGTAAACACAAGAAGAAGCGGAAAGAGTAGCCCGGCAATCCAGTATGTACCAGTTCGTCGACGGTGCACTGTACAGAAGAGGACGCAATGGGGTGAAATTGAAGTGCATTCACCAGGAAGACGGACAGGAGCTGTTGGCGGAGATACACGGAGGCATATGTGGACACCACATTGGCGCCAGAGCACTTGCCGGCAAAGCGTTCCGGCAAGGTTTCTTCTGGCCAACAGCCCTCCAGGATGCAACTGCACTAGTAACCAAGTGTGAAGCGTGTCAGTTCCATTCCAAGAAGATACACCAGCCAGCTCAAGCTCTCCAGACGATCCCTTTGTCCTGGCCCTTCTCGGTCTGGGGGCTCGATATCCTCGGCCCCTTCCCCCGAGCCGTCGGGGGCTTTGAGTACTTCTTCGTTGCCATCGACAAGTTCACAAAGTGGCCATAAGTGGAACCGGTGAAGAAGGTGACAGCCCAGTCCGCGATCAAATTCTTCAGGTCGATTGTTTGCCGCTTCGGGGTCCCCAACAAGATCATCACCGACAACGGTACGCAGTTCACAAGCCACGCTTTCATGCAGTACACCCAAGACCTCGGCACCAAGGTCTGCTTCGCTTCTGTTGCTCATCCCCGGAGCAACGGTCAAGCGGAAAGGGCCAACGCCGAGGTACTGCGCGGGCTCAAGACCAGAAGTTTTGACAGGCTGCTCAAGCACGAAGGGAACTGGATCGAGGAGCTGCCGGCGGTTCTTTGGTCGGTCAGAATGACGCCAAATCGAGCCACCGGCCAGACACCATTTGCTCTAGTCTATGGAGCAGAAGCAGTTACCCCCACGGAACTCGTATACGGGTCACCTCGAGTGCTCGCTTATGATGAGCTTGAGCAAGAGCGGTCGCGTGAAGATGACGCACTGCTCCTCGAGGAGGATCGTCTCCAGGCTGCTGTGCGATCCGCTCGCTACCAGCAAGCTCTGCGTCGCTATCATAGCCGCAAAGTTAAAGCCAGGAGCCTCGAGGAAGGCGACCTTGTTCTTCGGCGCGTTCAGTCGGCCAAGATACACAACAAGTTGACGCCAAAAGTGGGAAGGCCCTTACCGGGTGAAACGAGTCACGAGGCCCGGCGCCGTCCGCCTCGAGACCGAAGATGGTACTCCGGTGAGCAATTCCTGTAACATTGAGCATCTTCGCAAGTTTTACCCGTAAGGCGCGGTTGTCGGACCCCGTCCGGCAACCAACTCTTTGTACAAAGTCTTGCCGCAGTTGCATGTAATCCTTTGTACAAAGCCAGGCACAGACCCTGGCAGCAGATAATGAAGCGCTGGCGCCCCCAAGTTTTAGCATGCATGCTGAGTCGAGTCTCGTCCTTGGTTAGGGTTGGTAGTGCCTAACAGTCGCTAACCCCTAACTTAGAGGTCGAGTCCGTGTCTTTTTCCCGTCCTTCCCCTTTGGCTCGCAGGAATTGCATACCCTTGCCGAGCCGCTCAAGGACGAAGAAGGGGAGAAGGGCGAGCCAGCACCCGCGCCCCGGCAAGCCAGAGTTGCCGGGGGTTGCAACCTCAGATAAGTCTTTACATCCCTCATCATGCATTCTCTCGTGAGCTGCGGAATGCGAAAACCTTGCTTCCTCCTAAAAGCTGTCGTGCTCTCTTAAGCGACAAACCCCGGAGCGCGTTCCTGGGGCCCGCTTCTGATAGTAGTCGCGGCGGCAAGAGGAGGAAGCGAAGGGCCAGAACCCGCCTTCTCCCTGCCTCCGCCAAGAGCGTGAGGAGGGCCAAGGGGCGCGGGGAGACGGCAGGGTCCGTTGCCGGGCGGGGAAGTGTCTATCTTAACGATGCAAAGGGTTCGCTCCTTGCCGCGGGATGTACCCGCGAGACAAATGGTCCGGCAAACACTCCCTTTTCATTAAAAACATTCCACTCAGGTACAGCTCAGAGAGAATGAAAAACATGAAAGATGGGATTACAAGATTTAAACACAATTAAGGCCCGAGGGCTTACAAGATAAAAAGAGATAAGGTGCCCGTGATCCCTTTCTTGTCTCTCTCCTCAGGAGGTAAGGCAAGGAGGCGACAAGGGCAAAAGGGGCGCCTAGACGAGCTACGGGTGGCAGAAGACGCCAAGACAGCATCCGGGGCTCCGCCCGGGGGCTCCGGAGGCCGGATGGAGACGGCGACGCCGGAAGCGGAGCTCGAAAAGGAGGCTGCGGGACGTCAACACGCTGTCGAGGGCATCTAGCCCTCGTACTCCGAGTTGACGGCCTTGCCGCCGGCCTCTTCCGCAGCCTCGCCACTCCGGCCGCCCGAGAAGATGAAGCCCCGGCAAGAGGAGCTTGCCGGGCCGGAGAGAAGACCCCGGTGGTCGTCGCCGCGAGCAGGGGTGGTGACGGCGTCTGGGGCGAAGCTGGAAGACGAGGCAGCAGCCTTGCCGCCCGCCCTCTTCCTCTTCCGCAGCCTCCCTACGCCAGCCGCCCAAGGAGACGACCCCGGGGAGTTCACGGCGCCAGCGACGCGGACGATGGGAGTCGCCGATGCCACGCGGAGCTGCGACCGGCACCTAGTCGGACCCGTCATCCCGGCGACCGCTCCCCTCGTCGTCGCTGTCGCTCCCCTCCTCGTCACTCTCGCTCGAGGAGGAGCCTTCGCTGTCGGAGGAGCTATCCACGCAGCACCGGGCCCGGGTGCCGAGGTCCCCGAAGACCTTGACGGAGAGGAGATCACCCTCCATCAGCTTAAAATGGAGGGTGAACCCCTCCATCAAGCTGTGGATCCGGGCGAACGACTTCCACCCCCGGCCAAGATACATCACGCCGGGGGCTCGGGATTCGACGTGGACTCGCGTACCACTGATCCCGCAGCCCCTCATGCGCAGTCTCAATGTCTCGTGTTGCTCCGCTTCCAGGACGTCCACGAAGGGAGCCGGGAGGCGGAGGCGACGGCGAGGCGCCTGGCGCAGCCTGATGATGAACTCGCAGGGGTCGTCCCCGAGATGAACCGCCGGGAGAAACGGAGGCGCCGGCGGAGGCGAGGCCGGCGCGCCGCCCCGCCCGCCTCGAGCGCCTCGGCCCCGTCCACGGCCTTGTCCACGACCTCGCCCCCTCTCCCTTCCCCTTACGGTTGGCTCCGTAACCACGGGTGCAAGGGGAGGAGGGGCGCGCTGCCTGGCGGCAACCCTTGCCGCCACCGAAGAAGGACCAGGGTTCCCTTTCTCCATGGCAGTTGGGGAGAGGGGACCAGGGATCTAAGAGAAGAAAGAAGGAAGGAGTGCGGACCCTCATCACCCCCTTCCGCTCCTTATAAAGGGGCGGAGTGGGGGCTCGGCCGCCCCGCCCAACCAATCAAAGCAGAGGAAGGGCAGGCGACGGGGCCGACCCTCTACTTCGACCCGCGTCGGCCCGGTTTCCTACCTCCACCACCGCAACCCCAAGCGCATGGAGGACGCGTGGCGGGCGAGCACGGCCGAGGCGACAGATGAGTCGACCTCTCCCCACCCTGTGATCGTGGGGGCGGGCGCCCCGAAAGCCGCGCCTCGACCTCGTTCGTTCACCAAGCCGCGCCTCCACGTCTCCCCCCACTTGAAAGTGGGGGCGGACGTTTCACCTTTCCAAATAAAGGAATCGTGCCCGACGTGACGCATGCCTGCAGGCCTCAAGCCCCGCGCACGCCACCCACGTCACGCACGCCTCGCACGCCTCGCCCCCCACAACGCCGCGATAAGCGCGCGCCACTTGGGGAGGGCGCGACGGGCACAGAGTTAAGGAGCAGCCCAACCCAGGCCACGCGTGCCCGTGCACTGTTAGGGCCTGGCCCAACAACGCTCGGCACCGTGTATGGCCCAGACCCGGGGGCTCCTGTCAGTGTACTAAAGTAGGGGTACCTTAGTACCCTGAACTTGTGCACGGGCAGTAGTAGCGTCCCGCGGCAAGGCTTGCCAGGAGAGCGACAAGAGTCTCCACGGCCCTTTCTGGGCCGGACAAAGGCCAAGTGATCGAGCCTAGAAGACCAGGCCCCGGCAAGAGGAGCTTGCCGGGCCAAGGAGGCGAGGTCCGGCAAGAGGAGCTTGCCGGGCCAAGGCGACAAGGCCCCGGCAAGAGGAGCTTGCCGGGACGACTAAGCCGAAGCACCAAGGCCCCGGCGGGAGGAGCTCGCCGGGACGGCCAAGCCAAGGCACCCCATGAAAAGCCCGCCGCGGCGCGCCGCGCGCCCCGGCAAGGCCTGACGAGCGGCAAGCTTTCAGGTGCGGCAAGACAACCACCGCGGCAAGCCACTTGTCACGGCAAACCACCACCTCAGGCCTGCGCTCCAGCTCACCTGACCACGCGTCACTCTGGAGCTTCCCAGAGACACGTGGCGGGGCGCCGCGCAACCTGAGGCGCGCGGTGGCATGCGACGTTGGCAGAGTCGCCCCCGTGGCAAGCGGAGACGCCCCCAACGGTCCGCCCCGGTACTGTTCGGGCGATCCAGATGGGCATTTAATGCCTTTGTCCCCCGCCGTCAGAGTTAGGTGCGATAGCACTGTGCGGCCACTGTTCTCACAGTTCCTTGCCATTTTTACCCTCACCTGCGTCGCTACCTGTGGGAAACCCCTTAGCATATAAAAGGAGGCCCATGCGCACGTAGGGAGGAGGACCCCGAAGGAGGACACCCAGTAGACCCTTGTCTACGTCCAGCTCCAACTTACTGTAGCTTCTTGCGCTCCAGAGCAAGAACTCGAATCAACCAGACAAGCAGCAGTAGGGTTTTACGCATCCGTGCGGCCCGAAGCTGGGTAAAATCGTTGTGTGTGTGTCGCCTTGGTCTGCTCTTTGTGCAACCTCCGCCCCCCGCCGAACCGAAAAGGGGCTCCGTCCCCATAGGTGCTCGTGGAGGCCGATTTCCCCCGACAAGATATAAGATAGTAATGATAGTACCACCTACTTGTGGCACTGCCATGTAAGTCATATTGGTATAAAACGCATGAAGAAGCTCCATGTTGATGGATCTTTGGACTCACTCATTTTTTTGAAAAAGGATTGAGTAATGTGAACCATGTCTACTGGTATATACGCATGAAGAAACTCCATGCAGATGGACCGTTTGGACTCACTTGATTTTGAATCACTTGAGATATGCAAATCATACCACATGGGAAAGATGACTGAAAGCTTCGGTTTTAGTAAAATGGAACAAGAAAGCAACTTGTTGGAAGTAACACATTTTGATGTGTGCAGTCCAATGAGTGCTGAGGCACGCAGTGGATATCGTTATGCTCTTACTTCACAGATGATTTGAGTAGATACTGAGCATATTTACTTGATGAAACACAAGTCTGAATTATTGAATGGTTCAAGTAATTTCAGAATGAAGTTGAATATCGTCGTGACAAGAGGATAAAATATCTATGATATGATCATAGAGATGAATATCTGAGTTGCGAGTTTGGTACACAATTGAGACATTGTGGAAATTGTTTCACGACTAGTACCGCCTGGAACACCATAGTGTGATGGTGTGTCCGAACATCATAACTGCACCCTATTGGATATGATGCATACCATGATGTCTCTTATCGAATTACCACTATCGTTCATGGGTTAGGCATTAGAGACAACCGCACTCACTTTAAATAGGGCACCACGTAATTCCGATGAGATGACACTGTATGAACTATGGTTTAAAGAAACCTAAGCTGTCATTTCTTAAAAGTTTGGGGCTGCGACGCTTATATGAAAAAGTTTCAGGCTGATAAGCTCGAACCCAAAGCGGATAAATGCATCTTCATAGGACACCCAAAATAGTTGGGTATACCTCCTGTCTCAGATCCGAAAGCAATAGGGATTGTTTCTCGAATCGGGTCCTTTCTCGAGGAAAAGTTTCTCTCGAAAGAATTGAGTGGGAGGATGGTGGAGACTTGATGAGGTTATTGAACCGTCACTTCAACTAGTGTGTAGCAAGGCACAGGAATTGTTCCTGTGGCACCTACACCAATTGAAGTGGAAGCTTATGATAGTGATCATGAGACTTCGGATCAAGTCACTCCCAAACCTCGTAGGATGACAAGGATGCGTACTACTTCAGAGAGGTACGTAATCCTGTCTTGGAAGTCATGTTGCTAGACAACAATGAACCTACGAGCTATGGAGAAGCGATGGTGTGCCCGGATTCCGATGAATGGCTCGAGGCCATAAAATCTGAGAGAGGATCCATGTATGAAAACAAAGTGTAGACTTTGGCAGAACGGCTCGATGGTCGTGAGGCTGTTGAGTACAGATGGATTTTAAAAGGAAGACGGACAATGATGGTAAATGTCACCATTAAGAAAGCTCGACTTGTCATTAAAATGTTTCCCGACAAGTTCAAGGAGTTGACTACGATGAGACTTTCTCATTCGTAGCGATGCTAAGAGTCTGTTGGAATTATATTAGCAGGTACTGCATTATTTATGAAATCTTGCAGATAGGATGTCAAAATATTGTTTCCTTGATTTTCTTGAGGAAAGGTTGTATGTGATACAACCAGAAGATTTTTTGTCAATCCTGAAAGATGCTAACAAGTATGCAAAGCTCCAGCAATCCTTCTAAGGACTGGAGTAAGCGTCTCGGAGTTGGAATGTACGCTTTGATGAGATGATCAAAGATTTGGGTTTTTACAAAGTTTATGAGAAACTTGTATTTCGAAAGAAGTGAGTGGGAGCACTATAGAATTTCTGATGAGTATATGTTGTTGACATATTGTTGATCAGAAATGATGTAGAATTTCTGGAAAGCATATAGGGTTATTTGAAAGGTGTTTTCAATGGAAAACCTGGATTAAGCTACTTAAACATTGAGCATCAAGATCTATAAGCATAGATCAAAATCGCTTAATAGTACTTTCAAACAAACACATACCACGACAAGATTTTGAAGGAGTTCAAAATAGATCAGCAAAGAAGGAGTTCTCGGCTGTGTTACAAGGTGTGAGTATTGAGCAAGACTCAAGACATGACCACGGCAGAATAGAAAGGACGAAGGTCATCCCTTATGCTTTAGTCGTAGGCTCTAAAGTATGCTATGTTGTGTACCGCACCTGAAGTGTGCCAAAGCATGAGTCAGTCAAGGGGTACAAGTGTGATCTAGAAATGGATCACAGGACAACGGTCAAGGTTATCCTTAGTAACTAATGGACTAAGGAATTTTCTCGATTATGGAGGTGGAAAAGGAGTTCGTCGTAAAGGGTTACGCCGATGCAAGCTTTGACACTAATCCAGATTATTCTGAGTAGTAAACTGGATTCGTATAGTAGAACAGTTATTTGGAATAGCACCAAATAGAGCGTGGTAACTGCATCTAGGAGATGACATAGATGTTTGTAAAGCACACACGGATCTGAAAGGTTCAGACCCATTGACTATAACCTCTCTCACAAGCATAACATGATCAAACCCAGAACTCCTGGGTGTTAGTCACATAGGGATGTGACCTTGAGTGTTAATCACATATCGATGTGAACTAGATTATTGACTCTAGTGCAAGTGGGAGACTGTTGGAAATATGCCCTAGAGGCAATAATAAATTGATTATTATTATATTTCCTTGTTCATGATAATCGTTTATTATCCATGCTAGAATTGTATTGATAGGAAACTCAAATACATGTGTGGATACATAGACAACACCATGTCCCTAGTAAGCCTCTAGTTGACTAGCTCGTTGATCAATAGATGGTTACGGTTTCCTGACCATGGACATTGGATGTCATTGATAACGGGATCACATCATTAGGAGAATGATGTGATGGACAAGACCCAATCCTAAGCCTAGCACAAGATCATGTAGTTCGTATGCTAAAGCTTTTATAATGTCAAGTATCATTTCCTTAGACCATGAGATTGTGCAACTCCCGGATACCGTAGGAATGCTTTGGGTGTGCCAAACGTCACAACGTAACTGGGTGGCTATAAAGGTACACTACGGGTATCTCCGAAAGTGTCTGTTGGGTGGCACGAATCGAGACTGGGATTTGTCACTCCGTGTGACGGAGAGGTATCTCTGGGCCCACTCGGTAGGACATCATCATAATGTGCACAATGTGATCAAGGAGTTGATCACGGGATGATGTGTTGCGGAACGAGTAAAAGAGATTTGCCGGTAACGAGATTGAACAAGGTATCGGAATACCGACGATCGAATCTCGGGCAAGTATCGTACCGATAGACAAAGGGAATTGTATACGGGATTGATTAAGTCCTTGACATCGTGGTTCATCCGATGAGATCATCGTGGAACATGTGGGAGCCAACATGGGTATCCAGATCCGCTGTTGGTTATTGACCGGAGAACATCTCGGTCATGTCTGCATGTCTCCCGAACCCGTAGGGTCTACACACTTAAGGTTCGATGACGCTAGGTTTATAAAGGAAACTTGTATGTGGTTACCGAATGTTGTTCGGAGTCCCGGATGAGATCCCGGACGTCACGAGGAGTTCCGGAATGGTCCGGAGGTAAAGATTTATATATAGGAAGTCCTATTTCGGCCATCGGGACAAGTTTCGGGGTCATCGGTATTGTACCGGGACCACCGGAGGGGTCCCGGGGGCCCACCGGGTGGGGCCACCCATCCCGGAGGGTCCCATGGGCTGAAGTGGGAAGGGATCCAGCCCAAAGTGGGCTGCGGCACCACTTCCCTTATGGCCCATGCGCCTAGGGTGAAAGGGGAAACCCTAATGAAGAGTCCCAAGGAGGGAAGGCACCTCCTAGGTGCCTTGGGGGGGAGGGAAACCTCCCCTGGCCGCCGCCCCCTAGGAGATTGGATCTCCTAGGTCTGGCGCACCCCCCCCTTGGGATCCCTATATATAGTGGGGGGTAGAGGGCCTCTTGAAACACACCTTTTGCCTTTGGTGCAGCCCCTCCCTCTCCCAAGTTCTTCTCCTCTCCCGCAGGTGCTTGGCGAAGCCCTGCAGGATTGCCACGCTCCTCCACCACCACCACACCGTTGTGCTGCTACTGGATGGAGTCTTCCTCAACCTCTCCCTCTCTCCTTGCTGGATCAAGGCGTGGGAGACGTCATCGGGCTGTACGTGTGTTGAACGCGGAGGTGCTGTCCGTTCGGCACTAGGATCATCGGTGATCTGAATCACGACGAGTACGACTCCATCAACCCCGTTCACTTGAACGCTTCCGCTTAGCGATCTACAAGGGTATGTAGATGCACTCTCCTTCCCCTCGTTGCTGCTTTCTCCATAGATAGATCTTGGTGACACGTAGGAAAATTTTGAATTTCTGCTACGTTCCCCAACAATCAGGTCTTGCTCCTGAAGCCTCATGTGATCACCATGTCCGCTGAAGGCCCACATCCGGCGAGAATGACGCTGGAGAGGGGCAATGCGGCGCAACAGAAATTCCTTCACCACCTTGGGCGCCGCCACGCCAAGTGTTTTCAAGAACGTAAAGCGGCGCCAGACGAAGGCGAGCCTCGGTCTCTCGAGCGTCTCCTGGCCCCAGCAAGAGTTGGGTACAGCAGGCAAAGTTGGCTTCACCAGCAGGGGGCTGGGCACCCCGACATCGACGTATATCCACCGCTCACGGAACCCAGCTGAAGGTGTAGGGAGCTTGAAGTCAATACCGGAAGCTGCAGTCTCAGGCGCAGCGACGAAGCTCACGCATGCCGAGCATTGAGCGGGGTCGGCAAGACGCAGAGAGAAGAAGTGGCGCAGCAGGGCAACGGAAGGAGGGATGCCCATCAGCGCCTCACAGACAAAAGCAAAAACTGAAAGGAGGGCGATGGATTCAGGGCCCAGATGCATCATGTGGATCTGGTAATGGGTGAGGACGGCGTTGAAGAAATCAGAGAAGGGGGGAACCAGACCCGCCCACAAGGCGTCAGCAAAGTAATGAACCTCGGTGATTATCCTGTCGGAGGGGAGGTGAGACATAGGCCAGGCCGTCGTCCTCCCACACTCCTTGAAGACAGTGGCCAAGGCTGGGCTGAGCTTATCCAGGCACTCCAGATTGCGTATGATTGACTGGCCAACGACGGGGGCCGCCGATGGCGGCGGATGAGAAGGAAGCATAGGCTTCTTCCCTTTCTCTTTCTTCGTCGGAGCCATGATTGAGGACGGGAGGAAGGAGATGTGACATGGGATGAGAGGTAGGAGTCAGAGTTCGAAGGAAGGAAGAACAAGGGATGGTCGAGCGACAGGAAGAGGGGCGG
Organism: Aegilops umbellulata; assembly: GCA_032464435.1. NCBI lineage: Eukaryota > Viridiplantae > Streptophyta > Magnoliopsida > Poales > Poaceae > Aegilops > Aegilops umbellulata. Next base: position 274,230,937 of record CP136055.1, read on the forward strand.
CCGTGTACAACTGCGGGGCAACCTAGCGCAGCGCAAAATAGGGGAGCGTGGGCAAACAGTACCACCCACGTCCAATCAACTGCCACACGGTGCCCAAGGCCGCAGGCTGTTAGGGCCCGCGGCGCTTCGCCCTTGCCCCTTCGCCTTTCGGCCCGGCCAATCCCGGGCGCGCCTTGGGCCCGTGGGCTACTGTCGGCGTTCTGGGAACGGGGGTCCCCAGACTTGCCTGCCTGCGGCCTGCGGCGTGGCTCGAATGGAGGGCCAGTACGTCCCATCAGCATCAACGCAAGACTCAAGACCCTCGCGAGGGGCCAAGCCTTGCGGGGAGGACGACGCAGTGCTTCTTCAGGCACGGCCTCCTCAGGCTGGCTCATGAGGAGGCGGAGAGATCAAGGCAGGGTACCTCGCGAGGTGCCCATGATGCAAGCCGTGACGACCGAGGGTGCCAGGCGGGCGCCAGACCGCCCAGTGTCCTCCCCTTTCCCCTTTGGTGCAAAGGGGGCAAGCGCAGGCGAGAGGATCAAGCAAAGCCATCCATTTCGGTGCAACGAGACCAAGACCAGTCCAACGGTGGGAATGAGCTCATCGTGGAGCCCAGAGCGGCGTCACCACAGGGCCTTTGGCAGGCGAAGACCAACTTTGGTCAGGATAAGTGTACTGTATGTTCCCGTTTGAATTGGCCAATTGTTGGCGCCCTTCCCGCTCAATATTTGGGGAGAGGCCCAAGGCCTTTGCCTATAAATAGGACTAGCCACCCCCAAGGGTAGAGGCATCTAGTATCCGGGGTCCGAGCAAGGAGAGGGAGAGAGGAGGGCGGCTGAACTTCCCTAGCAGTTCATCATCCTAGACAAGAACAGGCCCTCGCGAGGCAGTTCTCATTTGTACTGATCATCATTATCATCGGCCCCAGAGGCAATCCATCCACCCACCACACTAGAGTAGGGTATTACACCACAACAGTGGCCCGAACTACTATAAACTCTGTGTTCTTTGTGCTGTTCTTTCGGTAGTTTAGATCCTTGCGAGACGGAGAGGTAGAGGGCAGAATCTCCACGCGCACCCCGGAGTTCGAACCTTAAGGGTCTGCCGGAACCCACGATTCGACACAGTTCACCCGCGAAGTAAATGCAGTCCTCCCCAAGCTCGAAGCCACGCGCCCTCTCAGGTGGTCCGCGTGCACCATCACGTTCAGCTCAGCGGATCAACTCAAGTGTGCAGCCACATCCGGAGTCCTCCTGATGCTTTGCTCCCCAATCATCAGCAACGTGCTGGTCACCAGGACTCTCATCGATGGCGGGGCAGGGTTCAACGTCCTGTCCGTGGAAACATTCAACAATCTCCAAGTGCCCTACAACCAGCTTCAGCCAACCAAGCCCTTCTCCGGAGTCACCGACGGCTCCACGGTCCCGATTGGGCAGGTTCGCCTCCCAGTCACCTTCGGGACACGCGAAAACTACCGCACCGAGCTCATCGACTTCGACGTCGCTCACATTCGCCTGCCGTACAATGCCATCCTTGGGTACCCAGCGCTAGCCAAGTTCATGGCCGGAACTCACCATGGCTACAACATCCTCAAGATGCCAGGAAGTTGCGGAGTCATCACGGTGCCCTGTGAAGAGAAGGATGCGGTGTGTTCCCTGAAACGAGCCTTTCAGGCCGCATCACTGGAAGACCCGGATCGCGAAAGCAGGAGGCTTCCCGAGACCACCCCCAAGAAGAAGAAGACATCGTACGACCCGGCCCCTCGGGAGGCAGGCCCCTCAGGGCCCGCGCCTGCCCAGGGGGATCCTCCTTCCATCGCATAGGAAAGCATGCTCGACGCCCTCCTCGGGCAGGGCTCGGGGGCTCTCCCCTGGAGGGCCACCGACCTGGCTCGGGTCACAAGGGAGGCGCTTGGGCACCACATGGAGGCGTGTTTCGAAGCACGTTTCCCTCAAGAAGGAGTAAGGCAAGGAGGGCCAAACCCTCAGGAGTTCGTCAGCAAGGCCATTCAGGAGCTACAAGAGTCAAGAGTCATGAGAGGCGGCCGCCGCCTACCAGCTGCGGCTCCCCATCCAGGCGAGGATGGTGGGCTGCGTGTCTGCATTGACATACCACGGCTCAATCGAGTGACCTCTCTGGAGCGCCTCTGGCGCTCGCAAGTGGGGCGCTGCGAAGTTCCACCCCACATCTACATTCGCATGCCTTACGGCTTGCCGAATGCGGTTGCCACGTACGAGCGCCTCATGAGGGGCATCATGGAGGCTCAAGAGGCCAGGTGTTCCGCAGCCTTGGCGGAGATGGAGATGGTCCGCGAGGAGCCACCAGCGCCTCCGGAGCCTCCCGAGGCCCCTGGGCCTGGGGGCTCGTGAGGACCGGCTTCCGCAGCCCACCGAGTCTACTACACCAACACTTCTTCGTCCTCAACATCATCAGGTGACATCTTTCAAGTTTCATTTCCAGCTGGGAGCGCCCCTAGGGCTGCATCATTCCCAGGCCATGTGGGTCCGTCCCTGCGGCATGTACCCCTTTTATTTCATGTCGTTAGCTTACTTTGTTGGGGGCGCCCCTCGGGCAGCATCATCCCCAAGTCGCTCGGGCCAGACCCAGCGACATGTATCCCTTTTGCGCTTATTTCCGGATATGCGTTCGACCTACCATGCTTGATTATTTGATGCCGGTCCACGGCACCTCTTCTTCTCCATGTCGACCACTTGCACGTTAAAGGGGGGTACCTGAGCATCGCGACTCAGGGCTCTTACTGGCTCTCTAGCCCTCACCCTCTGGCCTTGTCCATGGCATCGCGACCTGGCATACCAGCGACGACTGAGACCAGCTCGAGGGCCGGGACCCGAGGACGTAGAGTGCAGGCATCTAACTAAATTTGCAGGAACACATTACAAGGTAAGGCCCAGTGCCAGGCGCAACCCGCCTAGAGGTAGGGCCCCATGAGTCCCGCGCTGGCTCACGGGTGCCCAGATACACCTCAACAGGCCCTACCGTGCCAGCCACGTGTCAGGGCGGGGCTGTACAAGCCCCGGGGGCTCCTCCCGGAGGGGAGCCCCCTCCCACGTACCAGTGGAAGCACCATGCTCCGCGCTGGCTGACGACACTGCTGAGGAGCAGCTATGCCCGTACACATACGGAAGCGCTATGCTCCGCGCTGGTGATAAACAACTGAGGGTGGCCCCCGGGCCGCATCAACCTCAAGGAGCCCAGAGCTCAGTGTCTAGCCTCATCATAACGCCTCCCCTCGGGAGTGCCGCGCGAGGGGGCTGGGCACGGGGGCTGCGCCTGGGTCACGCCCAGACGCACGCCACCCAGCCAGGCCCCCCGGGCCTAGTTCGTCGCGCGTCTCTCCCCGAGCGGAGCCAAGGTACGAAGGACGTTTGAGCGTCAAGGGGGACTCCTGAGCATCGTGACTCAGGAGCCTAACTGGTCTCGTAGCCCCTCACTCCTTAGTTCCGAAAGGCTAACAATGGGTGAGGTACGCGCGGGGCCGGGCTCTGCAGACGTAGAACGGTAGATCCACCCACATCTCACCTTCCTACTTGATGTTCGCGCGCCAAGGGGGACTCCTAAGCATCGTGACTCAGGAGCCTAATTGGTCTCGTATCCCCTCAGTCCTTAGTTCCGAAAGGCTAATGCTGGGTGAGGTACGCGCGGGGCCGGGCTCTGCCGGCGTAGAACATAAGCAAGTAGGAAGGAAAAGCGTAAACTTCAAGGATCGCCTCCCTACTTGCTGTTCGTGCGCCAAGGGGGACTCCTGAGCATCGCGACTCAGGAGCCTAACTTGTCACGTAGCCCCTCACTCCTTGGTCCCGTCCTGGTTTCCGGTCAGGGCTAATGCTGGGTGAGGTACGCGCGGGGCCAGGCTCTGCCGGCGTAGAACATAAGCAACTAGGAAGGAATAACGTGAATTTGAAGGAATTCAAAAGCAAATATTACAGTCCACACTGTTATCTCAATGCCAGACGCAAGTTTAAACGCCTCCCCGAGGCATGGTACATGTGCAGGAATTAAAAGCAAGACAGGAGCCACGACGGAATCGCTCGACGGCGGTGGAGCAGCGCGGAGTGGGTTCGCCTCATGGAGCAGCAGGGTCGGCAGCGCCTTGCTTCGGCTTGGTGCTGAAGGCCCGGAACTTCACTAGCAGAGCCTCCGCGCGACCCTTCACGGCCTCGGCAGTGACAGCGGCACGCTCGCCGCTTGCTGGCCCCAGCAGGCTGTCGAGGTCGACGCTGGGGTCGCGAAGGTAGATGTGGGTGAAGACCCGCGTCAGCGCTGCAGAAGATAGGACATGCGCCTCGGCCTCGGCCATGGGGCAAAGGCCAATGGCGACATCTTCAAGAGCAAGAACCAGGAAGGGAAGCATCTTGGCGGGGCCGTCCTCGGCGCCAGCCAGCGGGCTCTCCAGGCCGCTGTCGTAAAGCGTCTTCAGTGAGGAGCGAGCCTTCTTCTCCATCTCTGCGAAGGCCACGCGGTCCTCGGCAAGAACCTGGGCCTTGTTGTCCAGCTCGACCTTCCTCTCCCCCAACTCCTACTCCAGCGCGCCCAGGCAGTCATGACGCTTCTTGAGCTTGGCCTCCCGGCCCTTGACGGCCGCCTCGCGAGCCTTCACGCCTTCTTCTTGTTCTTGGCGAAGGCGGGCCTCTTTCGCGAGCTGGTCCCACAGGCCTTGCAGCTCCTCCTCCAGCTCCTTGCAGCGACCACGGACGGCGACCACCTCCCCAAGGGCTGCGTCACGAGCAGCCTTCGCCTCAAGGATGGCCTGCCTCTCCTCGTCGCAAGCTGTCGAGGCCTAGACCAGCGCCGCCCAAATCGAAGCGTCAAAGCGAATCCATCCTGAAGCCAGCTCCAAGCGCCCGACCACCAAGCGAGGGTCGGTGCCAAGAAGATCTTGCCGTAGCCGGTCCAGTTCAGCAGCAGCACGATCCAGAACGGCAGAAGGAGCCGGAGAGACAGCAGTCGGTGGAGTAGGAGGAGAAGGCGGTTGCACAACCACAGCATCCTGAGGCGAAGCCTACTGCGCCCACACGGCTACGGAGGCGGCAACAGGCGAAGGCACCTCGGGAGTCGCCTGGGCCATGGGGGCTGAGCTCGCCCCTGCCAGCTCAGCCTGGCCTCGCGAGGACGACCGGGCAGGAGAGGCCCGTGCGTCGCGGTCACCTTCCTTCGCGGGCAGAGGCGCTTCCCCAGATGGAACCTCAGGAGCTCCCTTCACCTTCTTCGCTGAGGGCGCCAGCCTATCCAAGAGATGCGGACGTCAAGCGTCAGCAGCAAAATAATAAATTAAGACAAGAATCAAGCGCTTACAGGTCGTCGCCAGTGGGCTCAAACAGCCTTCGGCCAAATTTGAAGCCCGAAAGCCGGCTGGTAGGGTCAACCTCGGGAAGCTCGGGAGCGGAAGGCGCGTCTGCGGTCCGCCCCGGGGCCGGGGCAGACCCGCGGGAGATCAGCCCGGTCCTGTCCTTCTTGGGGATCGGGGGCAAGCTCCCGCCGCCCTGCTCGTCATCATCGCTCGGAGAGAGGCGGAGAGCGTGGGGCCTGCACTGGGGGAAGGGAGCCCTCGACTCTCCGTCGGTCGCCTAGGAGTCAGGCCCTTTTTCCCGCTCCCCTCCTTCCTCCTCTTCGCTGGAGTCGTCAGAGGACACGTCCACCGGGTCCTCGGGAGCTTCCGTGGGCATGGGCCCGTCCCCGTTGAAGACGGGCATGGACTCCACTACCTGCTCCCAGTCGTCGCGGAGGAACAAGGGCGTAGGAGCGCCCTCCAACCTCGCCACATCGCCCCCGATCAGAGATTGGAGGACCGCGGCCAGATCTTCACCGACCAAGGCCGCGGGGCTCGGATGGGGCCTCCACATCAGAAGTGAGTACCGCCGAAGCGGAGCCAGCTGGTGCTCCAGGAATTCCCTCAGCAGCGACGCGCCAGTCAGCTTCGTCGCCGCCATGTTGGCCAGCTTCAGATCCGCGTCCATCTTCTCCAACACCATCTTCGCGTGGGGATCCGTGAGCTCCGCTTGACCCCAATCGCTGGAGCTCGCGGGTTGCTCCGTGGGCAAGATCAGCCGAGGGTGGAAGTGCCCAGCATCTACCAAGACCCACTTGCTCCTGAAGCCCTTGATCCTCTTCCCGGGGCTCGAAATGGCAATGGCGCCACCGTACACGACGAAGCTCGCGCACGCGGAAGCAGGACCGCGGGAAGTCCGAAGGTAGAAGCACTACAAGAAATATGTCAACTTGTGACCTTCTGTCAGTGACCCTGGAAGAATTGGTCATAGATCCATGACCATTTCAGACCAATTGGTCAAAAGCTGTTCAGGGGGCTCCAAACCCTAAACCATTGCGACCATTTTGGTCAGAAAGGTCGTAATTTCCTTACACGAAATGGTCATAAAGCAAACAGTGCTAGTCCGCTGCCTTATTTCTAGTTGTTAACGACCAATATAGATGGTCATAGCCTTGTAAATTGTGGTGGGTTGCTATGACTAGGCGCCACCTCATCAGTTTTGCCTATGTGTCATGTCCATGTGGCAGTTTTTGGCCTAGGTTGTGAAGCAACCTATATTTCTATCATTCCCAAAATTCCCAAGAAAATCTCATAAATTCTTTGGGTCATATCTTCGTCAAATATGTAAAAACCTTCCTTGCCTAGTTCAAAAATAATTCAAAAATATTCATTTTCCTATTCTGTTCAGAGTAATAGTTTGTGAAGGAAGTACCACTTTGGCATGTCCAAATAGTATCCATTTTCTACGGTGCTTTTCTATGCCCAAATAACCATCCTCCACCAAATGCTAGCTCAATCCATTCATTATCTTGAGCCGAGCTTCAACATTCGTATTTATGTCCAGTGTGGTGGTTTGCAAAGCAAGTACCACCTAGGCTCCTCCTTTTGAGCTGAAAATTTGTGAAGACGGTCTTCTTAGTAACTGATCATCCTCGGCCAAAACTCACGCCCATTAGCCATGTACATTTCCCGTACCGCTAATCAAACACTTGGCTGCTTATTCATGTTTGAGCATTGATCGGTCTCCTCGTGAGAATCTTATGTTGTGATTTTCTTCCTAGCACTTACCTGGGGAGTTTCCAACCCACTAGACATTCCTAGGCCGCCCAGAACACATGGCAACACCACGGTCACGCGGTGACCACGCGGCGGGCATGCGAGCTTACGCGCTCTAGAGTTGGGGCCCTCGGCCACCGTCCAAACCTCGATGTCTCTCCATCAAACCATGTATTTATGATTAAATAGATACTTATTTACCTAGAAATGATTTTTGAAAAAAATAAAGAGCAAACTATGACGCAGCTGCAGTTCAAATTTGACCCGCTTCCAGCTGAATCGATGGGAATTTGTCTTTTTCACCAGAGGTGGATCAAAAAATTTGACACCCAACCATTTTGTCAATTGTGCATTAAATATGGCCTAGTATTTTATAAAATTGATTAGGTCCAATTTTGCAACAATTATTTGGTAGTTCCTTCACAAAAAAACCTCCTTTCGGGCACTCGAAAAATGGAAAATGGTTTTTTCATCCAACGAAAATGAAAACTTCCTTAGGCAACATTTTTAGCCATTCCAATATGCACCCTTGTGCACAATATGAGATCATTTGAACAAACTATGCCATGAATGCGGGCCATAAGATTGATCATTTGGCTTGAAGGCCATTGATCTCCACACGTGTTCGCTCATTTTTGAGAACACTTTTTAAAAATAATATTCGTATTACAAGTTTGTTATTTTTCCTAGGAACTTGGCCACATATAATGACACAATGCGAAGGTTTCCTAATTTTTTGAATTTTTTTTGAATTTTTTATGCCCGTTTCAAAATGCGGTCAAAAACGGCGGGAATGACCGTTCTTATCTAGTGGTTGAATCTAGGATTTTTTTTGGTGTTTCTATGATTAAATAGATACTTATTTACCTAGAAATGATTTTTGAAAAAATTAAAGAGCAAACTATGACGCAGCTGCAGTTCAAATTTGACCCGCTTCCAGCTGAATCGACCGGAATTTGTCTTTTTCACCAGAGGTGGATCAAAAATTTTGACACCCAACCATTTTGTCAATTGTGCATTAAATATGGCCTAGTATTTTATAAAATTGATTAGGTCTAATTTTGCAACAATTATTTGGTAGTTCCTTCACAAAAAAACCTCCTTTCGGGCACTCGAAAAATGGAAAATGGTTTTTTCGTCCAACGAAAATGAAAACTTCCTTAGGCAACATTGTTATCCATTCCAATATGCACCCTTGTGCACAATATGAGATCATTTGAACAAACTATGCCATGTATGTGGCCATAAGATTGATCATTTGGCTTGAAAGCCATTGGTCTCCACACGTGATAGCTCGTTTTTTAGAACACTTTTTTTAAATAATTGTCGTATTACAAGTTTGTTATTTTTCCTAGGAACTTGGCCACATATAATGACACAATGCGAAGGTTTCCCAATTTTTTGAATTTTTATGCCCGTTTCAAAATGCGGTCAAAACGGCGGGAATGACCGCTCCTAGCTAGTGGTTGAATCTTGGAAAAAGTTTGATATTTCCCTGATTAAATAGATACTTATGTACCTCGAAATTATTTTTGGAAAAAATAAAGAGCAAACTATGACGCAGCTGCAGTTCAAATTTGACCCGCTGTCGGTGTACTAGAGTAGGGGTACCCTAGTATCCCGTACTTGTGCACGGGCAGTCGCAGCGTCCCGCGGCAAGGCTTGCCAGGTGACCGCCAAGGACCTCCGTGGTTCCTTTGGAGCCATTCAAGAACAAAGTATTCAGGCCGAGAAGACAAGGCCCCGGCAAGAGGAGCTTGCCGGGAAGGCCACTCAAGGCACAAGGCCCCGACAAGAGGAGCTTGCCGGGAAGGCCAACCGAGGCATCTCAAGGAACTTGCCGCGACGCGCCACGTGTCCCGGCCAGGCCCGGCGAGCGACAAGCATCCGGACGCGACAAGACAACGACCGCGGCAAGACGTTTGCCGCGGCAAGCGATCACTCTGTACCTGCGCTCCAGCACACCCACCAACGTGTCGCCCTGGGACCCTTCCAGGCGTACGTGGCGGAAGGCTATGCAGCCAAAGGTACACTGTGGCAAGCGGCGCTGACAAGATCGCCATCGTGGCGAACGGTGGCGTCCCTGACGGTCCCTTTTCACACTGTTTGGGCGACGTAGACGGGCATTTAATGCCCTTGTCCCCTGCCGTCAGGGTTAGGTATGATACACTGTATAGGTAGTTGTACCAACCGCAACACCTTTTCCATTTTTGCCCTTGCCTACGTTGCCACCTGTCGGTGACCCCTTGAGCATATAAAAGGAGGCCCATGCGCAACGTAGAGAGGGGGGAGGAGGACAAAAAGAAGCACGCTCAGTCTCGTTAGCTGCTTGAGTGTACTGTAGCACTCAGCGCTCCCGAGCAAGAACACAATACAATCCACAAAGCAGCAGTAGGGTTTTACGCATCCGTGCGGCCCGAAGCTGGGTAAACCGCTCGTGTGCCTCGCCTCGATCCGCTCTTTGTGCGACCTCCGCCCCCCGCCGAACCGAAAAGGGGCTCCGTCCCCATAGGTGCTCGTGGAGCCAGTTTCCCCGGCATCTTTGGCGCGCCAGGTAGGGGGCGTCGAGGCTATGTGAACCTGATCCGGCGTTCACACGAGCTAGATCTTCATCATCTTCATCGACATGCCGCCGAAGAAGAAGGCTTCGGAGGCGGCTGATCCGTCCGCGTCAAATCCACCACCGCCGGAGCCAACGGCTGGTGGGGTAGGCGCTGGCGGAGGAACGCGCATCAGCGAGGAAGCTCACAATGCCGCGGCGTCCGAACATGCACCACGCCCATCTCAGGAGGCGCGGGACCGGCAGCGTCATGGTACTCACGGTACCATACGTTCGCTGGACCTAGATCGAGCTGGCGGATCGCGAGATCCTCAAGACCAGCATGCGCGCCAACATGCTGGCGCGAGCGAGGTACAGTCGCCTGGATGGGATACTGCTCCTTCTAACGTTGTTAGTAGTCCGAGCATATCCCGCTCCACGCACCGTTCACCACCGCTACCCGCCACTCCAGCGGAAGCTTTGGCGCGAGCTCAACTGCTCCTAGATTTCCCTCCAACGCCAGACAAGATCGACGACTGGAGGGCCACCATTCAGAGTCTCATCGGCTTCGCCAACGGCGACACTCCACGGCAGCCGAGTACATCGCAGCCACGGCGAGCCAGCCTGGTGCGAGCCGATGGCGACAAGACCGGTGGGGGTGCGACCACCGTGCACTCTCCGCCCCAAAGGCCAAGATCGCCGACCCGCCGGGTCCACCACGACGGCGACTCCACTGCTTCGTCAGATCCGCGAGCTCGTCGCGATCAGCGCCAAGTTCTTCACGAACGACAGCAAGAAGACGCTCATACTCGCATCGAGCGCCGAAGAGAAGCGCGGCGTCAGTCAGACAAGCGCGCTGGACCCACTGTCGACATGCATGCGCCAGGGGAACCAGGCGACCTGCCGTACGCGGTAGGTTGCCCTGCGTTTACCCCTGAGCTGCGGCAAGTCAAGTGGCCCAGTATGAAGAACTTCAAGCCAGACGTACCAGAGAAGTATGACGGCAAGTTGCATCCGTCGGAGTTCCTCAGCATCTACACCATTGCGGTGCAAGCTGCCGGGGGGCGAGATGACAAGATCCTTGCCAACTACTTCCCGCTGGTGCTCAAGCCCAACGTCAGGTCCTGGCTCATGCACTTGCCGGACAACTCCATATCCTCCTGGGCAGACCTGTGCCATCAGTTTGTCGGCGCCTTTACAGGCGGCCACAAACCTCATGGCCAGGAGAGTGATCTTCATCTGCTCACCCAGAAGGAAGGAGAGCCTCTGCGCAAGTACATCCAGAGATTCAGCCAAGTACAACGCAACATCCCAGATGTCCACCCTGCCGCGGCCATCAGCGCATTCCATCAGAACGTGCGTAACCGCAGGATGCGGGAGGAGATGGCGATGTGCAAGATCAGAGACGTCAGTGAGCTGTATGCCCTGGCCGACAAGTGTGCACGTGCTAAGGAAGGGAGGAGACTCCCCGAAGAAAATACAGCAGCAGAAGGATCTGACAGCGACGATGCTGCCCCGGCAAAGAAGGGCCGGCGGCGGAACAACAGAAAGAAGAAAAGCCAAGAGGTACTAGCTGTTGAGCAGTCCGGCAACGGAGGTGGCGCCAAGACAGCCAAGGTGTGTAGCTCCGGCAAGGAGGTTGCCGCATGCACCAACTGCCAGGCTGTGGCGGCCGCCGACAAGCAGGACGGCACCAACAAACAGTACGGCAAGATCCACCGCACCAAGGGCCATGACCTCCAGAGCTGCAAGAAGGTCGAGCAGCTTGTTGAGCTGCAAAAGGCCGAGTACGAGCGACGCGACAAGGAGAAAGCCCAAGGAGGTGCTGGAGGATCCGGCACGAAGCGCCCCGCCCGGGGGGACGCCGCGGCAAGGCCAAGCAGCGGCAAGGAGACAGACCTCCCCGCGGCCGCGACAAGGATGAAGACGACGACGATGACGAAGACATGGAAGATGACGAGACCAGTGAGCAGGAGTTTCAAAAAGCAACAGAGGTCTTGTGCGTTGACGGCGGTGCTTCTCTGCATACTTCACACCGCCAACTCAAGCAGTGGGTGCAGGAAGTCAATGCGGCAGAACCACCCGTCGAGTCGCACAAGCTTCTGAAATGGTCCAACACGCCTATCATCTTTGATATTGAGGACCACCCTGATCGCACAACTGCGATCGGGTGCTTGCCGATGTTGGTTTCACCAACTATCCGCAACCTCAAGGTCACTAAGATGTTAGTTGACGGCGGGGCCGGCTTGAACCTGATGTCCTCCGCTGTGCTCCAGAAACTCCAGGTCCCTGACAGCGAGCTCGAGGAGACCGGCACATTCCAAGGAATCAACTCGGGAAGGAGCAAGCCGAAGGGGAAGATCACGTTGCCAGTGACATTTGGCAGCGAGTTGAACTTCAGGACTGAGAGGATCACTTTTGACGTTGCCGATTTTCCATTGCCTTACAATGGGATTCTTGGCCGTCCAGCGCTCGCCAAGTTCATGGCGGCCTCCCACTACGCGTACAACATGCTGAAGATGCCAGGCCCGATAAGTGTCATCTCTGTCCCTGGCGACAAGAAGTATGCTCTTATCTGTGCCGACAAGATCTACCGGGAAGCAGCAGCCACAACGGATCGCGAGACACTTGCCGCTGAAGCTCCCGGGGGGAAGAAGAAGACCAAGTCCGGCAAGAGCTCTGATGCCCACTGCAGCAAGCGAACCTCTTCGGAGTGCTGCGCTACCGTCGAGGACGCACCATCGAGCTCCACCGGCAAGTGTAAGAAGACGATGGCAGCTCCGCCAGCGACCAAGAAGGTGTCCGCCAAGGAGGACGGCACTGGTGGTACCTTCACCATCAGTGCCACTCTCGTCCCTAAATAGGAAAGCGTGCTCATTGCTTTCCTGCGGGCGAATGTCGATGTGTTTGCATGGCAACCGTCTGACATCCCCGGTGTTCCCAGGAAAGTAATTGAGCACCACCTTGTCGTCTATCCTCATGCGCGGCCCGTCAAGCAAAAAGTCAGGAAGCAAGCAGTGGAGCGCCAAGAGTTCATCGCAGAAGAGATCAAGAAGTTGGAAGCAGCAGGCCTTGTCAGAGGAGTGCTCCATCCTACGTGGTTGGCCAATCCTGTAGTCGTGCGCAAAGCAAACGGGAAATGGAGGCTTTGTATCGACTTTACCGATGTTAACAAAGCTTGTCCCAAAGACCCATTTCCCTTGCCGCGCATCGACCAGATTGTTGACTCCACGGCCGGGTGTGACTTGCTTTCATTTCTTGATGCATACTCAGGATACCATCAGATCTTCATGGCAGAAGAGGATGAGGAGAAGACCGCATTTATCACTCCGTGTGGCACATACTGTTTCATACGGATGCCTTTCGGTTTGAAGAATGCTGGTTCAACATTTGCAAGGGTAGTCCATACCGCTTTTGAGCCACAAATACACAAAAATGTGGAAGCCTACATGGATGATATAGTGGTCAAGAGCAAGGACAAAGCAACTCTGATTCAAGATCTAGAAGAGACTTTTGCAAATCTGCGCAAGATCAGCCTCAAGCTCAACCCCGAGAAGTGTGTGTTTGGAGTCCCTTCCGGCAAGCTTCTCGGGTTCTTCGTGTCTCAGCGGGGAATTGAAGCCAATCCCGACAAGATCAAGTCCATCGAGCAGATCGAAGTACCAAAGCGCGTCAAGGATGTACGGAAACTTGCCGGTTGCGTGGCGGCTCTCAGCAGGTTTATCTCCAAGTCTGCTGAGCGCACCCTGCCATTTTTCAAAATATTGAAAAAGGCAGGTCCAATGAAATGGACTCCGGAAGCGGAGGTTGCGCTGCAGGACTTGAAGAGATACATGTCCTCCACTCCAATACTTGTCGCACCTAAGCCACAAGAGAAGTTGCTGCTGTATCTGGTGGCAACCAATCAAGTGGTTAGTGCTACGTTAGTAGCGGAGAGGGAGACAGATGATGAGCCGGCAACCGCGGCAAGCGCATCCGGCGACAAGCAGGGGGCTTCCCCGACAAGCTCTGGTCCCGACAAGGATGGATCTGCGCAGGCGCAAGAGGAGATACAGAAGAAGAGAATGGTGCAGCGCCCAGTTTACTTTGACAGCTCCGTTCTGCAGGGGGCTAGGTCAAGGTAATCTGGTGTGCAGAAATTGCTTTTCGGCCTTCTCATGGCCTCGAGAAAGCTGCGCCATTACTTCCAAGCGCATGAGATCACAGTTGTCACTCGCTTTCCGCTGAAGAGGATACTACAGAATCCGGAAGCAACAGGCAGGATTGTGGAGTGGGCACTGGAACTGCCAAGCTTTGGCCTCAAATTTGAGAGCACTTCAACTATCCAAAGCAGAGCATTGGCAGAATTCATAGCGGAGTGGACGCCAACACCACATGAAGAAATTCCGGAGACGAGCATCCCCGTCAAGGAAGCAAGCAAAGAGTGGCTGATGTACTTTGATGGTGCCTTCTCACTGCAAGGCGCCGGTGCTGGCGTGCTGCTTGTCGCACCCACCGGAGAGCACCTCAAGTACGTAGTCCAGATGCACTTTCCCAAGGAGCAAGCAACAAACAATACTACAGAGTATGAGGGTTTGCTTGCCGGTCTCAGGATCGCGGCAGACCTTGGGATCAAGAAGCTCATTGTCAGGGGTGACTCGCAGCTTGTCGTCCGCCAAGTGAACAAGAATTACCAGAGTCCATTGATGGAAGCTTACGTTATTGAGGTGAGAAAGCTAGAAGAACACTTTGTCGGCCTACAGATGGAACACGTTCCCAGAGCTCAGAACGACATCGCCGATGGCCTGTCAAAGTGCGCCGCACTTAAGTTACCTGTGGAACCAGGGATCTTTGTGTTCAAGCTGACTTAACCGTCTGTTACGCCATCAACTGGACAGAGCAAGAAGAGGAAGTTGATTTCTGGTGACTATTTTCCGGCAGAGCTTCCCGAAGCCACCGCCAAGAGGGTCCCCAAGATCAACACCAAGAGTGCTGAGGAGCAGTCTGCTCCGGCAAACCCCAGGGTTTGTTCCGTTGAAGCAGACGCTCCCGACAAGTTTTGCTCCGACAAGCTTGCTGGGGAACGTCAAGCTCCTACTGAGCCGCAGGTTCTCGCCGTATAAGCGGATGTTCCCGCAGCAGCAGATGCGCCTTTGGTCCTTGTTGTCGAGCCGCAAGCTCCAGCATGGGCACAGCAAATTGTCCGTTTCCTTTAGACAGGAGAAATTCCCGAAGAGCAAGAAGAAGCGCAAAAAGTAGCCCGACAGTCAAGTATGTACCAGTTTGTCGACAACACACTGTACAGAAGAAGACTCAACGGTGTGAAATTGAAGTGTATTCACCGGGAAGATGGACAAAAGCTGTTGGCAGAGATACATGGAGGCATATGTGGTCACCACATTGGCGCAAGAGCACTTGCCGGCAAAGCTTTCTGGCAAGGTTTCTTTTGGCCGACAGCCCTCCAGGATGCAACTACACAAGTAACCAAGTGTGAAGCGTGTCAGTTCCATTCCAAGCAGATACACCAACCAGCTCAAGCTCTCCAGACGATCCCTTTATCCTGGCCATTTTCGGTCTGGGGGCTCGACATCCTCGGCCCCTTCCCCCGAGCTGTCGGGGGCTTTGAGTTCTTGTACGTTGCAATTGACAAGTTCACAAAGTGGCCGGAAGTGGAAGCAGTGAGGAAGGTGACAGCACAGTCAGCAGTCAAGTTCTTCAGGTCGATTGTTTGCCGCTTCGGGATCCCTAACAGGATCATCACCGACAATGGTACGCAATTCACGAGCCGCACCTTCATGCAGTACGTCCAAGATCTTGGCGCCAAGGTCTGCTTCGCTTCTGTTGCTCACCCCAGAAGCAACGGTCAAGCGGAGAGGGCAAATGCTGAAGTGCTGCGTGGGCTCAAGACCAGGACTTTCGACAGGCTGCACAAGTGCGGAAGAAACTGGATTGAGGAGCTGTCGGTGGTTCTTTGGTCGATCAGGACGACGCCAAATCGAGCCACTGGCCAGACACCTTTTGCTCTAGTCTATGGAGAAGAGGCAGTTCTCCCCACGGAACTCGTATACGGGTCACCTCGAGTGCTCGCTTATGATGAGCTTGAGCAAGAGCAGCTGCGAGAAGATGACGCACTGCTCCTTGAGGAGGACCGTCTTCAGGCTGCTGTGCAAGCTGCTTGCTACCAGCAAGCTTTGCATGAAGGAAATATGCCCTAGAGGCAATAATAAAGTTATTATTTATTTCCTTATATCATGATAAAGGTTTATTATTCATGCTAGAATTGTATTAACCGGAAACATAATGCATGTGTGAATACATAGACAAACAGAGTGTCACTAGTATGCCTCTACTAGACTAGCTCGTTAATCAAAGATGGTTATGTTTCCTAACCATGAACAAAGAGTTGTTATTTGATTAACGAGGTCACATCATTGGTTGAATGATCTGATTGACATGACCCATTATATTAGCTTAGCACCCGATCGTTTAGTATGTTGCTATTGCTTTATTCATGACTTATACATGTTCCTATGACTATGAGATTATGCAAACTCCCGTTTGCCAGAGGAACACTTTGGGTACTACCAAACATCACAACGTAACTGGTTGATTATAAAGGAGTATTACAGGTGTCTCCAATGGTAATGTTGGGCTGGCGTATTTCGAGATTAGGATTTGTCACTCCGATTGTCGGAGAGGTATCTCTGGGCCCTCTCGGTAATGCACATCACTTAAGCCGTGCAAGCATTACAACTAATGAGTTAGTTGCGGGATGATGTATTACAGAATGAGTAAAGAGACTTGCCGGTAACGAGATTGAACTAAGTATTGGATACTGACGATCGAATCTCGGACAAGTAACATACCGATGACAAAGGGAACAACGTATGTTGTTATGCGGCCTGACCGATAAAGATCTTCGTAGAATATGTAGGAGCCAATATGGGCATCCAGGTCCCGCTATTGGTTATTGACCGGAGACGTGTCTCGGTCATGTCTACATTGTTCTCGAACCGTAGGGTCCGCACGCTTAATGTTACGATGACAGTTATTATGAGTTTATGCATTTTGATGTACCGAAGGTTGTTCGGAGTCCCGGATGTGATCACGGACATGACGAGGAGTATCGAAATGGTCGAGACATAAAGATTGATATATTGGAAGCCTATGTTTGGACATCGGAAGTGTTCCAGGTGAAATCAGGATTTTACCGGAATACCGGGTGGGTTACCGGAACCCCCCGGGAGCCTAATGGGCCTTAATGGGCCTTAGTGGAAAGGAGAAAGGGGCAGCCCTAGTGGCCGCGCGCCTCCCCCCTTCCCTAGTCCTATTAGGACTAGGAGAAGGTGGCCGGCCCCCCTCTCTCTCTTTCCCCCCCTTGAGGAATCCTATTCCAACTAGGATTGGGGAGGGGAATCCTACTCCTGGAGGGAGTAGGACTCCCTGGTGCACCACCCCTTGGCTGGCCAGCCCCTCCCCATGGATCCTTTTTATACGGAGGCTGGGGGCACCCCAGAGACACACAAGTTGATATTCGTGATCGTTCCTTAGCCGTGTGCGGTGCCCCCCTCCACCATATTCCACCTCGGTCATATCGTTGCAGTGCTTAGGCGAAGCCCTGCGCCGGTAGTGCATCAAGATCGTCACCATGCCGTCGTGCTGACGGAACTCCTCCCCGAAGCTTTGCTGGATCGGAGCCCGGGATCGTCATCGAGCTGTACGTGTGCCAAGAACTCGGAGGTGCCGGAGTAACGGTACTTGGATCGGTCGGATCGGGAAGACGTACGACTACTTCCTCTACGTTGCGTCAACGCTTCCGCTTCGGTCTACGAGGGTACGTAGACAACACTCTCCCCTCTCGTTGCTATGCATCACCATGATCTTGCGTGTGCGTAGGAATTTTTTTGAAATTACTACGTTCCCCAACAGTGGCATCCAAGCCTAGGTTTTTTATGGTTTGAT
This sequence comes from Aegilops umbellulata, assembly GCA_032464435.1. Lineage (NCBI taxonomy): Eukaryota > Viridiplantae > Streptophyta > Magnoliopsida > Poales > Poaceae > Aegilops > Aegilops umbellulata. The sequence continues at coordinate 274,248,462 of CP136055.1, forward strand.
GTTATTTGCACGAGTAGAACACAAGTAAGTTGTGGACGATACAAGTCATACTGCCTACCAGCATGTCATACTTTGGTTCAGCGGTATTGTTGGACGAGACGATCCGGACCAACCTTACGCGTACGCTTACGCGAGACCGGTTCCCTCGACGTGCTTTGCACATAGATGGCTTGCGGAAGACTGTCTCTCCAACGTTAGTTGAACCGAGTGTGGCTACGCCCGGTCCTTGAGAAGGTTAAAACGGAGTCTATTTGACAAACTATCGTTGTGGTTTTGATGCATAGGTAAGATGAGTTCTTGCTTAAGCCCGTAGCAGCCACGTAAAACTTGCAACAACAAAGTAGAGGACGTCTAACTTGTTTTTGCAGGGCATGTTGTGATGTGATATGGTCAAGACATGATGCTAAATTTTATTGTATGAGATGATCATGTTTTGTAATCGAGTTATCGGCAACTGGCAGGAGCCATATGGTTGTCGCTTTATTGTATGCGATGCAATCGCAATGTAATGCTTTACTTTATTACTAAGCGGTAGTGATAGTCGTGGAAGCATAAGATTGGCAAGACGACAACGATGCTATGATGGAGATCAAGGTGTCGCACCGGTGACGATGGTGATCATGACGGTGCTTCGGAGATGGAGATCACAAGCACAAGATGATGATGACCATATCATATCACTTATATTGATTGCATGTGATGTTTATCTTTTTATGCATCTTATCTTGCTTTGATTGACGGTAGCATTATAAGATGATCTCTCACTAAATTATCAAGAAGTGTTCTCCCTGAGTATGCACCATTGCAAAAGTTCTTTGTGTTGAGACACCACGTGATGATCGGGTGTGATAGGCTCTATGTTCAAATACAACGGGTGCAAAACAGTTGCACACGCGGAATACTCAGGTTATACTTGACGAGCTATGCATATAAGATATGACCTCGGAACACAGAGACCGAAAGGTCGAGCGTGAATCATATAGTAGATATGATCAACATAATGATGTTCACCATTGAAAACTACTCCATATCACGTGATGATCGGTTATGGTTTAGTTGATTTGGATCACGTGATCACTCAGAAGATTAGAGGGATGTCTATCTAAGTGGGAGTTCTTAATTAATTTGATTAACTAAACTTAAACTTATCATGAACTTAGTATCTGATAGTATCTTGCTTGTTTATGTTGATTGTAGATAGATGGCTCGTGCTGTTGTTCCGTTAAATTTTAATGCGTTCCTTGAGAAAGCAAAGTTGAAAGATGATGGTAGCAATTACACGGACTGGGTCTGTAACTTGAGGATTATCCTCATTGCTGCACAGAAGAATTACGTCCTGGAAGCACCGCTAGGTGCCAGGCCTGCTGCTAGAGAAACACCAGAAGTTATGAACGTCTGGCAGAGCAAAGCTGATGACTACTCGATAGTTCAGTGTGCCATGCTTTACGGCTTAGAACGGGACTTCAACGACGTTTTGAACGTCATGGAGCATATGAGATGTTCCAGGAGTTGAAGTTAATATTTCAAGCAAAATCCTGGATTGAGAGATATGAAGTCTCCAATAAGTTCTATAGCTGCAAAATGGAGGAGAACAGTTCTGTCAGTGAGCATATACTCAAAATGTCTGGGTATAATAATCACTTGATTCAATTGGGAGTTACTCTTCCAGATGATTGCGTCATTGACAGAATTCTCCAATCACTGCCACCAAGCTACAAGAGCTTCGTGATGAACTATAATATGCAAGGGATGACCAAGACTATTCCCGAGCTCTTCGCAATGCTAAAAGCTGCGGAGGTAGAAATCAAGAAGGAGCATCAAGTGTTGATGGTTAACAAAACCACTAGTTTCAAGAAAAAGGGCAAAGGGAAGAAAAAGGGGAACTTCAAGAAGAACGCCAAGCGAGTTGCTGCTCAAGAGAAGAAACCCAAGTCTGGACCTAAGCCTGAAATTGAGTGCTTCTACTCTAAGCAGACTGGTCACTGGAAGCGGAACTGCCCCAAGTATTTGGCGGATAAGAAGGATGGCAAGGTGAACAAAGGTATATGTGATATACATGTTATTGATGTGTACCTTACTAATGTTCGCAGTAGCACCTGGGTATTTGATACTGGTTCTGTTGCTAATATTTGCAACTCAAAACAGGGACTACAGAATAAGCGGACACTAGCAAAGGACAAGGTGACGATGCGCGTGGGAAATGGTTCCAACGTCGATGTGATCGCAGTTGGCACGCTACCTCTACATCTACCTTCGGGATTAGTATTAGACCTAAATAATTGTTATTTGGTGCCAGCGTTGAGCACGAACATTATATCTGGATCTTGTTTGATGCGAGACGGTTATTCATTTAAATCAGAGAATAATGGTTGTTCTATTTATATGAGTAATATCTTTTATGGTCATGCACCCTTGAAGAGTGGTCTATTTTTGATGAATCTCGATAGTAGTGATACACATATTCATAATGTTGAAGCCAAAAGATGCAGAGTTGATAATGATAGTGCAACTTATTTGTGGCACTGCCGTTTAGGTCATATCGGTATAAAGCGCATGAAGAAACTCCATACTGATGGACTTTTGGAGTCACTTGATTATGAATCACTTGGCACTTGCGAACCGTGCCTCATGGGCAAGATGACTAAAACACCGTTCTCCGGAACTATGGAGAGAGCAACAGATTTGTTGGAAATCATACATACGGATGTATGTGGTCCGATGAATGTTGAGGCTCGTGGCGGATATCGTTATTTTCTCACCTTCAAATATGATTTGAGCAGATATGGGTATATCTACTTAATGAAACACAAGTCTGAAACATTCGAAAAGTTCAAAGAATTTCAGAGTGAAGTTGAAAATCATCGTAACAAGAAAATAAAGTTTCTACGATCAGATCGTGGAGGAGAATATTTGAGTTACGAGTTTGGTGTACATTTGAGAAATTGTGGAATAGTTTCACAACTCACGCCACCCGGAACACCACAGCGTAATGGTGTGTCTGAACGTCGTAATCGTACTTTACTAGATATGGTGCAATCTATGACGTCTCTTACTGATTTACCGCTATCGTTCTGGGGATACGCTCTAGAGACGGCCGCATTCACGTTAAATAGGGCACCATCTAAATCCGTTGAGACGACGCCTTATGAACTATGGTTTGGCAAGAAACTAAAGTTGTCGTTTCTTAAAGTTTGGGGCTGCGATGCTTATGTGAAAAAGCTTCAACCAGATAAGCTCGAACCCAAATCGGAGAAATGTGTCTTCATAGGATATCCAAAGGAAACTGTTGGATACACCTTCTATCACAGATCCGAAGGCAAGACTTTTGTTGCTAAGTTCGGAAACTTTCTAGAGAAGGAGTTTCTTTCGAAAGAAGTGAGTGGGAGGAAAGTAGAACTTGACGAGGTAACTGTACCTACTCCTTTATTGAGAAGTAGTACATCACAGAAAACTGTTTCTGCGACACCTACACCAATAAATGAGGAAGCTAATGATGATGATCATGAAACTTTAGATCAAGATACTACTGAACCTCGTAGATCAACCAGAGTGAGATCCGCACCAGAGTGGTACGGTAATCCTGTTCTGGAGGTCATGATATTAAATCATGATGAACCTACGAGCTATGAAGAAGCGATGGTGAGCCCAGATTCCGCAAAGTGGCTTGAAGCCATGAAATCTGAGATGGGATCCATGTATGAGAACAAAGTATGGACTTTGGTTGACTTGCCTGATGATCGGCAAGCAATTGAGAACAAATGGATCTTTAAGAAGAAGACTGACGCTGATGGTAATGTTATTGTCTACAAAGCTCGACTTGTCGCAAAAGGTTTTCGACAAGTTCAAGGGATTGACTACGATGAGACTTTCTCACCCGTAGCAATGCTTAAGTCTGTCCGAATCATGTTAGCAATTGCCGCATTTTATGATTATGAAATTTGGCAGATGGATGTCAAAACTGCATTCCTGAATGGATTTCTGGAAGAAGAATTGTATATGATGCAACCGGAAGGTTTTGTCGATCCAAAGGGAGCTAACAAAGTGTGCAAGCTCCAGCGATCCATTTATGGACTGGTGCAAGCCTCTCGGAGTTGGAATAAACGCTTTGATAGTGTGATCAAAGCATTTGGTTTTATACAGACTTTCGGAGAAGCCTGTATTTACAAGAAAGTGAGTGGGAGCTCTATAGCATTTCTAATATTATATGTGGATGACATATTACTGATTGGAAATGATATAGAATTTCTGGATAGCATAAAGGGATACTTGAATAAAAGTTTTTCGATGAAAGACCTCAGATAAGCTGCTTACATATTAGGCATAAAGATCTATAGAGATAGATCAAGACGCTTAATTGGACTTTCACAAAGCACATACCTTGACAAGATTTTGAAGAAGTTCAAAATGGATCAAGCAAAGAAAGGGTTCTTGCCTGTGTTACAAGGTGTGAGATTGAGTAAGACTCAAAGCCCGACCACTGCAGAAGATAGAGAGAAAATGAAAGATGTTCCCTATGCTTCAGCCATAGGCTCTATCATGTATGCAATGCTGTGTACCAGACCTGATGTGTGCCTTGCTATAAGTTTAGTAGGGAGGTACCAAAGTAATCCAGGAGTGGATCACTGGACAGCGGTCAAGAACATCCTGAAATACCTGAAAAGGACTAAGGATATGTTTCTCATATATGGAGGTGACAAAGAGCTCACCGTAAGAGGTTACGTTGATGCAAGCTTTGACACTGATCCGGACGATTCTAAATCGCAAACCGGATACGTGTTTACATTAAACGGTGGAGCTGTCAGTTGGTGCAGTTCTAAACAAAGCGTCGTAGCGGGATCTACATGTGAAGCGGAGTACATAGCTGCTTCAGAAGCAGCAAATGAAGGAGTCTGGATGAAGGAGTTCATATCCGATCTAGGTGTCATACCTAGTGCATCGGGTCCAATGAAAATCTTTTGTGACAATACTGGTGCAATTGCCTTGGCAAAGGAATCCAGATTTCACAAAAAGACCAAACACATCAAGAGACGCTTCAACTCCATCCGGGATCTAGTCCAGGTGGGAGACATAGAGATTTGCAAGATACATACGGATCTGAATGTTGCAGACCCGTTGACTAAGCCTCTTCCACGAGCAAAACATGATCAGCACCAAGACTCCATGGGTGTTAGGATCATTACAGTGTAATCTAGATTATTGACTCTAGTGCAAGTGGGAGACTGAAGGAAATATGCCCTAGAGGCAATAATAAAGTTATTATTTATTTCCTTATATCATGATAAAGGTTTATTATTCATGCTAGAATTGTATTAACCGGAAACATAATGCATGTGTGAATACATAGACAAACAGAGTGTCACTAGTATGCCTCTACTAGACTAGCTCGTTAATCAAAGATGGTTATGTTTCCTAACCATGAACAAAGAGTTGTTATTTGATTACCGAGGTCACATCATTGGTTGAATGATCTGATTGACATGACCCATTATATTAGCTTAGCACCCGATCGTTTAGTATGTTGCTATTGCTTTATTCATGACTTATACATGTTCCTATGACTATGAGATTATGCAAACTCCCGTTTGCCAGAGGAACACTTTGGGTACTACCAAACATCACAACGTAACTGGGTGATTATAAAGGAGTATTACAGGTGTCTCCAATGGTAATGTTGGGCTGGCGTATTTCGAGATTAGGATTTGTCACTCCGATTGTCGGAGAGGTATCTCTGGGCCCTCTCGGTAATGCACATCACTTAAGCCGTGCAAGCATTACAACTAATGAGTTAGTTGCGGGATGATGTATTACGGAATGAGTAAAGAGACTTGCCGGTAACGAGATTGAACTAAGTATTGGATACTGACGATCGAATCTCGGACAAGTAACATACCGATGACAAAGGGAACAACGTATGTTGTTATGCGGTCTGACCGATAAAGATCTTCGTAGAATATGTAGGAGCCAATATGGGCATCCAGGTCCCGCTATTGGTTATTGACCGGAGACGTGTCTCGGTCATGTCTACATTGTTCTCGAACCGTAGGGTCCGCACGCTTAATGTTACGATGACAGTTATTATGAGTTTATGCATTTTGATGTACCGAAGGTTGTTCGGAGTCCCGGATGTGATCACGGACATGACGAGGAGTATCGAAATGGTCGAGACATAAAGATTGATATATTGGAAGCCTATGTTTGGACATCGGAAGTGTTCCAGGTGAAATAAGGATTTTACCGGAATACCGGGTGGGTTACCGGAACCCCCCGGGAGCCTAATGGGCCTTAATGGGCCTTAGTGGAAAGGAGAAAGGGGCAGCCCTAGTGGCCGCGCGCCTCCCCCCTTCCCTAGTCCTATTAGGACTAGGAGAAGGTGGCCGGCCCCCCTCTCTCTCTTCCCCCCCTTGAGGAATCCTATTCCAACTAGGATTGGGGGGGGGGGAATCCTACTCCCGGAGGGAGTAGGACTCCCTGGCGCGCCACCCCTTGGCCGGCCAGCCCCTCCCCCTGGATCCTTTATATACGGAGGCTGGGGCACCCCAGAGACACACAAGTTGATCTTCGTGATCGTTCCTTAGCCGTGTGCGGTGCCCCCCTCCACCATATTCCACCTCGGTCATATCGTTGAAGTGCTTAGGCGAAGCCCTGCGCCGGTAGTGCATCAAGATCGTCACCATGCCGTCGTGCTGACGGAACTCCTCCCCGAAGCTTTGCTGGATCGGAGCCTGGGGATCGTCATCGAGCTGTACGTGTGCCAAGAACTCGGAGGTGCCGGAGTAACGGTACTTGGATCGGTCGGATCGGGAAGACGTACGACTACTTCCTCTACGTTGCGTCAACGCTTCCGCTTCGGTCTACGAGGGTACGTAGACAACACTCTCCCCTCTCGTTGCTATGCATCACCATGATCTTGCGTGTGCGTAGGAATTTTTTGAAATTACTATGTTCCCCAACATTGCGCTGCTACCATAGCCGCAAAGTTAACGCCAGAAGTCTTGAGGAAGGCGACCTTGTTCTTCGGCACGTTCAGTCTGCCAAGAATTCCAAAAAGTTGATGCCGAAGTGGGAAGGCCCTTACCGGGTGAAACGAGTCACTAGGCCTGGCGCTGTCCGCCTTGAGACCGAGGATGGCATTCCAGTGAGCAACTCCTGGAATATTGAGCATCTTCGTAAGTTTTACCATTAAGGCGCGGTTGTCGGACCCTGTTCTGGCAACCACCTTTTGTACAAGTCTTGCCGCTGTTGCATGTAATCCTTTGTACAAAGCCAGGCGTAGACCCTGAGCATAAGTGAAGCGCTGGTGCCCTAAGTTATAGCATGTATGCTAGGTCGAGTCTCGTCCTTGGTTAGGGTTGATAGTGCTTAGCAGCGGCTAACCCCTAGCTTAGAGGTCGAGTGTGCGTCCCTTTGTTGTTCTTTCGTTTCCCTTGGTTCGCAGGGCTCGCATATCCTGGCCGGACCACTTGAGGACGAAAAAGAGAAGAAGGACAGACCAACATCTGGACCCCGGCAAGCCAGTGTTGCCGGGGGCTGCACCCGGCAAGCCAGTGTTGCCGGGGGCTGCAAGTACAAAGATTCACCCACGGCGAACTAGAGTTGCCGGGGGCTGCAGTCTCAGATAAGTTTTTCATCCCTTATCATGCATTCTCTTATGGACTGAGGTATGCGAAACCTCGTTTCTTCCTAAAAGCTACTGTGCTCCCCTAACTCTAGGCCCTAGGGCTCGTTCCTGGGGCCAGGTTTGGTCGTAGTTGCGGCAGCAAAGGGACGAAACGAGGAGCCCGAACCCGCCTCATCCCTGCCTCCACCAAAAGCGGTAGAAAGGTCGAGCGACGTGGGAAGACGGCAGGGCCTGCTGCCGGGAAAAGAAGTGTCTATCTTAAAGATATCAAGGATTTGCTCCTTGACGTGGGTTCCACCCGCAAGACAAGTGACCTAGCAAGCATCCCCTTTTCACTAAAAAACATTCCACTCAGGTACAGTTCATAGAGAATGAAAAACATGAATGATGGGATTACAAGTTTTAAATGCAGCTAAGGCCCGAGGGCTTACAGATTAAAAAGAGATAAGGTGCCCGTAATCCCTTTCTTGTCCCTCTCTTCAAGAGGCAGGTCAAGGAGGCGAAAAGGGCAAAAGGGGCGCCTAGACGAGCTATAGGTGGCAGAAGACACCAAGAGAACATATCGGTGGTCGTCCAAAGGCTGGATGGTGATGGCGGCGCCGGAAGCAGGGCTAGAAGACGAGGCGGTAGGACGTCAGCACGCTGTCGAGGGCGTCGTGCCCATGTACTCCGAGTTGACGGCCTTGCCGCCCGCCCTCTTCCTCTTCCGCAGCCTCCCAACGCCAGCCGCCCAAGGAGATGACCCCGAGAAGTTCGAGGAGCTGGCGACACGGATGATGGGGTCGCCGGTGCCACACGGAGCGGCGCCCGACGCCTAGTCGTACCCGTCATCCTGCCACCCGCTACCCTCCTCGTCGCTGCCGCTGTCCTCCTCGTCACTCCCGCTCGAGGAGGAGTCTTCGCTATCGGAGGAGCTCTCCACGCAGCACCTTGCCCGAGTCCCGAAGCACCCGAACACCTTGACGGAGAGGAGACCGCCCTCCATCAGCTTAAAATGGAGGGTGAGCCCCTCCGTCAGGCTGTGGATACGGGCGAACGTCTTCCACCCTCGACCAAGATACATCACATTAGGGGCTGGGAAGTCAACGCGGACTTGCATACCGTTGATTCCACAGCCCCTCATGTGTAGCCTCAGTGTCTCGGGCGGGTCCAACTCCATCTCGCTCGCAAATGGAGTCGGGAGACGAAGGCGACGACGAGGCGGCCGACGCAGCCTGACAAAGAACTCGCAAGGGTCGTCCCCAATATGGACCGCCATGGGAAGAGGAACCGCTGGCGGAGGCGAGGCCGGCGCGCCGCCCCGTCCACCTCTTCCCCGAGCGCCTCGGCCTCGCCCTCGACCTCGCCCACAGCCTCGCCCCCTTCCCCTTCCCCTTACGGCTGGCTCTGCCACCACGGGTGCGGGAGAAGGAGGGACGTGTTGTCTAGCGGCGACCCTCGCCGCCAACATTGAAGGACCAGGGTTCCCTTTCTCCATGGGGAATGAGAGAGAGGGGAGCAGAAGCTGAAGGAAAGAGGAGATGAAAGAATGCGGGCCTCCGTCGCCCCCCTCCTGCTCCTTATAAAGGAACGGGGTGGGGGCTCGGCCGCCCCGCTCAGCTAATCAAGACACAGAAGGAGCAGAGAACTGGGACCGGCCCGCTGCCTCGACCCACGACGGCCCGGTTCCCCGCCTCCGCCGTTCGCCGCCCCAAGCGCATGGAAGCCGCGCGGCAGGCGTGCAGAATCGAGGCGACGGATGAGGCGACCTCTCCCCACCCCGTGATCATGGGGAGTGGACGCCTCGAAAACCACGCCTCTGCCCCTGTTTCCCCTGCTTATAAGGAGAGAGGGGGCGGACGTTCCGCCTTTCCGAATAAAGAAACCACCGACGATCTCTCCCACGACGCCACAATCGACGCGTGCCCTTCGGGGAGGGCGCGGTGGATGTGGAGTCAGGTACGGCGTGACCCAGGCCGCGCGTGCCCGTGCCCTGTTTTGGGCCTGGCCCAATAGTGCTCGGCACCGTGTATGGCCCAGGCCCGGGGGCTCCTGTCGGTGTACTAGAGTAGGGGTACCCTAGTATCCCGAACTTGTGCACGGGCAGTCGCAGCGTCCCGCGGCAAGGCTTGCCAGGTGACCGCCAAGGACCTCCGTGGTTCCTTTGGAGCCATTCAAGAACAAAGTATTCAAGCCGAGAAGACAAGGCCCCGACAAGAGGAGCTTGCCGGGAAGGCCACTCAAGGCACAAGGCCCCGGCAAGAGGAGCTTGCCGGGAAGGCCAACCGAGGCATCTCAAGGAACTTGCCGCGACGCGCCACGCGTCCCGGCAAGGCCCGGCGAGCGACAAGCTTCCGGACGCGACAAGACAACGACCGCGGCAAGACGTTTGCCGCGGCAAGTGACCACTATGTACCTACACTCCAGCACACCCACCAACGTGTCGCCCTGGGACCCTTCCAGGCGTACGAGGCGGGAGGCTGTGCAGCCAGAGGTACACTGTGGCAAGCGGCGCTGACAAGACCGCCATCGTGGCGAACGGTGGCGTCCCTGATGGTCCCTTTTCGCACTGTTTGGGCAACATAGACGGGCATTTAATGCCCTTGTCCCCTGCCGTCAGGGTTAGGTATGATACACTGTATAGGTAGCTGTACCAACCGCAACACCTTTTCCATTTTTGCCCTTGCCTACGTTGCCACCTGTCGGTGACCCCTTGAGCATATAAAAGGAGGCCCATGCGCAACGTAGAGAGGGGGAGGAGGACAAACAGAAGCACGCTCGGTCTCGTTAGCTGCTTGAGTGTACTGTAGCACTCAGCGCTCCCGAGCAAGAACACAATACAATCCACAAAGCAGCAGTAGGGTTTTACGCATCCGCGCGGCCCGAAGCTGGGTAAACCGCTCGTGTGCCTCGCCTCGATCCACTCTTCGTGCGACCTCCGCCCCCCGCCGAACCGAAAAGGGGCTCCGTCCCCATAGGTGCTCGTGGAGCCAGTTTCCCCGGCACCCGCTTCCAGCTGAATCGGTGGAAATTTGTCTTTTTCACGAGAGGTGGATCAAAACTTTTGACACCGAACCATTTGGTCAATTATGCATTAAATATGGCCAAGTATTTTATAAAAATGATTTGGTCCAATTTTGCAAAAAATATATGGTAGGTCCTTCACAAAAAAACTCATTTTGGGCACTCGAAAAATGAAAAATTGATTTTTTGTGCAAAGAAAAATAAAAACTCTCTTTATCAATATTGTTTGCCAATCCAAAATGCAAACTTTGTGCAAAATATGGTATAATTTGAAAAATATTTGGTTGATCCATTTAAAAAATACTCATTTTAAGCACTCAAAAATTGAAAAAGGAAGTTTTCATGAAAAAATTTATCTTTAATCTAATTGATTTCGACCAATTTAGATGGTCATAAAGTCTTCAAATTGCTTGCTGCGTTTTGATTGGTCTAGGAGCCTATCACGCGGATCATGCGTCAGACACCGTCGGATGCTCCAGAATCTAACGGCGGCCCTCACCCCTCACCCTCTCACCCACGCCCCCACTCCCCACCGTACCTGCCACACACCCACTCACCACCTTTCCAAACCCCACGCACGCACTCACCACCATTCCAATCCCGCACCCGCACCCGCTCGCCGAAACCCTAGCCGCCGCCGCCCCCTCCCCGTCCCCTCCACCAAGATCGCACCAACCACCCCGATGGCCGCCGCCGCACCGCCGCACGCCGCGGCGCTCCTGGACGCCCTCCCCCCTCTCCCCCAGACCCCCCTTCTCCATCGCCGCCTCCCCCTTCTCCCCCAGATCCCCCTTCTCCATCGCCGCCTCCTCCTTCTCCCCCAGATCCAATCGCCCTCGTCCCCCTCGTCCACCGGCCCCTTCCTCCCGTCACCACACCTCACCGCCGGCCTTACTCCCCCCTCTTCTCCGCCCCACCCCACTTCCTCCACCTACCGCATCCACAGAGCCAGAACCCCTCGCCCCCGCGTGCCCTCGTCGACTCTGCCTCTCGCACCTCACCTTCGCCGCATACCTGCCGCAGCCCACCCCTGCCCCGCGGCTCCTCGTCGTCCTCATCTCCCCTGACTCCCTCGCTCTCCTCCCCTCCCCCCTGCAGCAGTCCCGCGCGCCCATCTGCTTCTACCTCCACCCGTTGAGCAGCAACAGGTCAGGCGGCGGCTCCTCCGCGTTGCTTCCGGATCCGCGCCCTCGTCACACGCGCTCGACACCATGGAACTCGTCAACAAGGTCTTCTCTCGCCCTCTTCTCTTCTCCTTTCGATTCAATCTGGATGTTGCTCACACATGCCCGATTTGTTTTTCTTCCTCACACAGGTCGTCGTCAAGCCCTCGATCTGGCTACGACCTCCAGCGCGCTCGCGCGGCTGATGGGCATAGGCTGGTCCATGCACGCTGGTGATGGCGGCTCACCAAGGTTGCCGTCGTCGCCTGGACGCACGAGGCACCCGACGACCTCCTCCATCGCCAACCACCAGCACCCGTCTAGAGGATTTGCATTCTATCCCCTCCCCCACATGAGCGACCTCCTGCCTGCAACCATGACACGCACGGGAGAGCTCAGCTCGCCTTCATGGGCGCCCTCTTGCTGGCCACCGGTAAGGCACATCAGTAGCAGAGCTCAGCTCGCCTTCATCAGCTCGCCTTCATGGGTGAGTCGTTTTTACCCTGAATCCTAGCCTCTCAAGTCACGAATTGTACTTTGTTTGTCTTACTTTTTCTGAAGTTCAGTTGAGCTATGGAGCAACACTGTGCAGATCACTAGTATGTTTACTGAATTTTTTTACATTTCTCCTCCATGACTACCATCATCAGAGAGTAAAGTACCCTACTCGCCCTGCCAGCCCGCGCACTAACTCACTCTGCTGCCACTAGCGATTGTGCTCGATGTATTGTTGCGGCTTTGACTGTTCGTCAATGGCCATACAGTAGATAGTTTTCCTCTTCTTTGCGCTTAGTCGTACTCTTGCATATCAATACCAGGCATTCCATTACATGCTGATGTTCAACTCAGTGATCTTAGCATGCGTTTTGGTTGCTACTAGTAGGAAATTTCTGCAATTAAAGTTAGCATCAGGCATCTTGTAGGCCATTGTCATCGAATATGCTGAATTTGTATGCTATGATAGACACCTGGTGAGGTAAACAATTGATTCTTGTTCATGCCACTTCCTGTTTTAGATGCTCAATGTGGTTACTGCATGAGTTTGTTATGTTTAGTCAAAGTGTCTTGAAATGCTTGGGAATGGCATGTCTGTCTGGACATGCAGTTAGTCTGAATCTGTTTTGGCAGCTAACATGCCTCGTCATTCTGACTACTTGCTTTCTCACTTCATGGCACTTGAGAACATTCATGTTCTATTTTATCCATTCTCACATTCTGGCATCTAGTACTTCAACGATCTCACAGTGGCGGTTTAGGACATGCTTATCGTTGCAAAAAAATTTAGCTCAGGCAATACTAATGTTTATATCTATCATCCAGTACTACTGTTTATATCTAATCAAGACCTTATGATTTACACAGGTCGGGTTGTCGCAGGTTCCATGGAGCCCCCTCCCCTTGTCAAGCTCGGCGCCAAGAGCGAGGAGCTGCTCTTTGCCTTGCCTCGCCTCGCACAAGTGACGTCATCTGCTCTTTCACTAGTGTCGACCCTTGCTTTCATTGCTAATAATACACGCATGCTCCACAACTAATACAGAAGATGCATTTCCATCCCATCTAGTAGGTGCTGACTTGATGCAAACAAATAAAATAAAATTAGTAGGTGTTGACTGCTCACATCCCATATATGCTGAACGATGCTAACTGTTGTACCAATGTGATGTTGCTTGCTTGATTGACGACTGGTTGTCATTAACTAGAAAAAAGAAGAAGAAAACCTTGTCAATTTATTTGAGTAGAATCATGTATCCCATACTTGTATTTGCATGTTTGCTTGCTTGCTTGCTTGTAGCACTATCAAGTGTGAGGAAATTTAGTACTAGGATGTGTGGAGATGGGACGCTGTTGGATCATTAGCACTTGTAGCACTATCAAGTTTGTACTGATTGCAGATAGAAAACCTTGTAATTTTTTTCTGTAAGCTAAACTTTGTGATTTAATTTCTTGAAGCTAAACATTGTAAGTCTATTAAGAAACTTGAGCAAAATCAGTCCACAAGTTAGTTGAAGTCACAAGTGCCTTTTATTGACAGAGTCTTCTGCCAGGGCGAATGTTATATTCAAAACCACTTCTGATCACTTTGTGTTTTCTTTTTTAATATTTTGTTGTGTCTTGCTTGTTGGGAATTGATCTAGTTAAGTGGCTGACTGGGAATATTATGCTGTCAAGTTCGTGTCTTGGTGCGTCTGAGAATGTTGTTTCTTTCTTTCTTTCTTCCTTTTGTTGCAAACCTGAAAAGAAAGTGCAATGTGAACCTGGAAGGTGCATGTACTGCTGTTACTTTCGTGTGCCAACTGCTATACTAGTTGGTTTGTGATGATCCAAACAAGTCGACAACAGTAGTACTGTTGGCAGTTGGTGTTTAATTTCATTGCTGCCATGGTATTTATTCTCTCGACATGTCATGTACATGCTTGGTTCCCTAATGGGTGCACTTTCTAACACGCGCAGATGCAAGACAGAGACACGCCACCACGCAATGATTCTTTTTCCACTCGCAGGCCTCCCACTCCAATAACTCTTTTTCTGCTCTAGCATAGCATAGCTGGTAAGCAACCGCTCCTCTCTTTTGCTCTCTCTTGCTCTATTATCTTGCTCTGCGTGTGTCCATGACCACACACCCCTTCTGCTAAGTTATGTTCTGGCCATGGTGATTTCTGTCTAGTGCTTATGATGCTTTGGACTTGTAGTTTAGTGATGCCAAGTGTTGCATCGATAATATTTGATCAAAACCACCCAATTAAGTTGAACAATTGAAGAGAGCCTGCTAAAGTTTTTTGCACGACTTGCACTTGAGCCATGCATATTCATATTATGTATCTGTTTTCTTGTATGTATGGGTATCTCATTTTAACTCGTTGGAGGACAAAAAGCATGGCACTAGCTCAATTTGTGTTATCATTCTAAATAAATTTCATTTTCTTGAATGGTCTGTTCAATATATTTGCCCCAATTTTTCTTATTCTTCTCTCATTCATGTAACAGGGTGACAGAGGAAGCCATGTTGCAGTTTTGTTTGTTTCCAGCCCTGACTTCGGTCGTCCAGCGAGTCTGGCATGTTGTTCATCTGACTCCGGTCGTCCAGCGAGTCTGTCATGTTGTTCATCTAACTACAGTCGTCCAGCGAGTCTGTATTACACTTGTAGAGCTCGTTAGTACACTTGTAGAGCCTGATCATGGTTGTTATTGTGATTGCCATTGTATTATTGTGAAAGTATTGCATTACACATGGTCATGTATTGGCACGTAGAGAGCTTGTTATTGTGATTGCCATTGTATTATGTGATCTAGTTGCTCTTATTTGAAGTTTATGTGTTCTTTTTGTCTGGCAATTTAAATACTGGTTGAAATATGAAGAATATGAGCCTGATCGATGGGACCCACTTACCAGAACATGAAAAATGGGACCCAGTTACAACAACCTGACAATTGGGACCCATCTGGACCCATTTAATAAAAAAAGGAAAATGAAATAGCTTAGACAAAAAGGCCATGGCCCAACAACAAAAAAGCTACAATGTTGGGCTTGGCCCATGAACCCAACACAAAATTGATGGAAAAAAACACAAATAGGCTGAATTAATGAGCTCGGCCCATGTAAAACACCGAATCGGACCGGGCTGAATCTTGTGCCACATCAGCTTGCCACGCTGGATGCCTACCTGGCCTGGGGAGGTTGCTAGTGACCAAAACGCCACAGTAGGAATATTTTGGTCGTAAACGTCCACGACCTTCTCACAGAGAAGGTCGCTATAGTCAGTTTACAATGGCCAGCTTTTGACCTTCTGTTTTTGGTCACAAAAAGGTCGTAAATGAAAATTTGTGACCTTTCAGTGACCAATAGTGGTGGTGACAAGTTGACATATTTCTTGTAGTGAAGTAGTGGCGCAGCAAGGCCACTGAGGGCTGCACCCCTACGTGAGCCTCGCAGTAGTAGGCAAAGATTGCCAGGAGAAGGACGGAGTTGGGGTGGAGATGCAGAGCCTGTAGCTTGTAATGGCGGAGGACAGAGAACAAGAACTCGGAGAAGGGAGGCACCAAGCCAGCAGCAATTGCGCTAGCAAAGAACAGATAGAAGGTGCTCCTCTGGCCCTCAGGGGTGGCGGAGCCGGCCTTGAACGCCTTCGCTCCGTCGATGCCCTGCGTCGCCGCCATCCGGCGCAGCCGGGCGAGGCTCGCCTCCGACACGCTCGGCGGCTCCAGGGAAGACGAGTACCACGCTCCGGCCGGGGACTAACGAGGCGCCATGGCTTCCTAGGTCGCCCGGACGAAGTAGATGTGAAATTTTGGAGGAAGGAAGGAGAGGCACAAGAAAGGGGATCTGAGCAGCAACTGGAGAAAGCAAAAAGCAAAGCCCGGGCAGACGCCGCTCCCTTATGAACCCGCGCGGTTACCGAGGCGCCCACATCCAAATCAACCGCCACGTGGCGCCCAAGGCCGCAGGCTGTTAGGGCCCGCAGCGCTTCGCCCTTGCCCTTTCACCTTGCTGCACGGCCAAGTCCGAGCGCGCCTTGGGCCCGGGGGCTACTGTCGGCGTTCTGGGAACGGGGGTCCCCAGACTTGCCTGCCTGCAGTGTGACTCAAAGGGGGCCCCAGCACGGCTCATCTTCATCAACACAGACCCAAGACCCTCGCGAGGGGCCAAGCCTCGCGGGGCGGATGACACGGAGCTTCCTCAGGCGTGGCCTCATCAGGCTGGCTCGCGAGGAGGCGGAGAGATCAAGCCGGGGTACCTCTCAAGGTGCCCGTGACGCAAGCCATGACGACCAAGGGCGCTAGGCGGGCGCCAGCCCGCGCAGTGTCCTGCTTTCCTCTTTAGTGCAAAGGGAGCAAGCGCAGGTGGGAGTATCAAGCAAAGGCACCCATTTCGGTCCAACGAGACCAAGACCAGCCCAACGGCAGGGAAGAAGTCATTGTGGAGCCCAAGCCGGCATCACCACCAGAGCCTTTGGCAGGCGAGGACCAACTTTAGTCAGGATAAGTGTACCATATGTTCCCCTTCAAAATGGCCAATTGTTGGCGCCCTTCCCGCTCAATATTTGGGAAGAGGCCCAGGGCCTTTGCCTATAAATAGGACTAGCCACCCCCAGGGTAGAGAGACGTAGACGTAGACGTAGAATGAGAACTGAATTGGAACCAGAGTGAGAATAAGAGAGAGAGAGAGAAAAGGGTGACTGAACTCCTCCTAGCAGTTCATCGCCCCAGCCAAGAACAGACCCTCGCGAGGCTGTTCTTCCTTGTATTACTCATCATCATCAGCCCAAGAGGCAATCCACCACACCACAAACTGGAGTAGGGTATTACACCACAACGGTGGCCCGAACCAGTATAAACCCTGTGTCTCTTGTGCTGTTCTTTTCATATATTAGATCTTAGCGAGGCGGAGGGGTACATGTAGGTAGAAGGAGAAATCTCCGCGCGCACCCCAGTGTTCGAACCTCAAGGGTCTGCTGGAACCCTAAATCCGACAGGCGGTGGCGTGGGGATCGCTAGAGAAAAAGCTTGGGCGCGGGGGGGGGGGGCTAGAGGGTTGGCCGGGGCGGCGGTGGACCGACGGTGGGGAGTTGTTTCGGGGTGGCGAGGTGGCGCGGGGTTCGGCCGGTGGTGGCTGGCGGCTCAGGGGGTGCATGTTGAAGATGAACTGCAGGCCCTCCCTAAACTATCCCATGTGCAATGCCTTTCTGCTACCATTGTGTTCAGTTTTGACAGTAACATTCAGATTCCACAGTAAATTTCAGTTTCGACAGTTAGTTCAGAGTCAACAGTTTTTACCTCATCTGTTGTAGTCAGGTGGTTTTTGGTGATGTAAATTTTACATCTATCACTTTTTGGTAATTCATTTTACATCATCTATTGGAGATGCTATTAGAATCCCACTTGAGATTAACGATGTCTGTCTTGTGCTGCTTCAGCGTTGACGTGTTAAGGCTCACCGGAGCTGCTCCAACGATGGAACGATCCATCACAACAAAGCAGTGCCCTGGACGACGTCTATAGATTCCTCAGATCTTCCTCCACACCTCCGACAGCCACCTCTGCCTCAACTTCTTCAGTGACCAACCCAATGATGCTGAGGTCGACACGGCTACGGCAAAGAGGTTGTACACTTGTTGCATCACTTTTTACTCTACATTCATGTCGATCCATTAGGGCTATTTTGGTTCAACGGAAAAACATAGCAATAGGAAATTTTCCTATGGCACTCTACTATTCAATTATTCATGCATTTTGTTGAAAGGACTGGAGCAAAACATCCACCTGGACCTACTTTTCAAAATCCTATGCATGAAAACAAGACCAAGTGCATTAGTGGCAAAATAACATTCTAAATGTACACGCTTTCATATGGTTTCACTTTATTTTGGCCATGTTTCTTTGCATTCCTCTACTCTTCCAATTCCTGTGAACCGAACACCCAAGTTGACAGAAATCCTATGATTACAAATGCTATGTTTACCATGTGCATTCCTATCCTATTCCGGTGTTTTTCCTATCCCTGTGTTTTTAGAATCATGCAAGCCAAATGAGACCTTACATAATTACTTCAGTCATAGGTAGGTGTCGAAGGAAACTATGTGTGGTTTGTCCTACTCCTGCCGCGACGTCGTCCACCTCACTTGAGCTGCTCCATCAACAGAAGTGCTACCTCTTGAGCATGCGTTGGTTTTCCCATGAAGAGGAAAGGGTGATACAGTAAAGTAGCGTAAGTATTTCCCTCAGTTTTTGAGAACCAAGGTATCAATCCAGTAGGAGGCCACAAGCAAGTCCCTCGTACCTACACAAACAAATAAGAACCTTGCAACCAATGCGATAAAGGGGTTGTCAATCCCTTCACGACCACTTGCAAAAGTGAGATCTGATAGAGATGATAAGATAATATTTTTGGTATTTTTATGATAAAGATTTAAAGTAAAGATTGCAAAATAAATGGCGAAAAAATGGCTAGTTGACAAAAGATTAATATGATGGAAAATAGACCCGAGGGCCATAGGTTTCACTAGTGGCTTCTCTCAAGATAGCATAAGTATTATGGTGGGTGAACAAATTACTGTCGAGCAATTGATAGAAAAGTGCATAATTATGAGAATATCTAGGCATGATCATGTATATAGGCATCACGTCCGTGACAAGTAGACCGACTCCTGCCTGCATCTACTACTATTACTCCACACATCAACCGCTATCTAGCATGCATGTACAGTATTAAGTTCATAACAACAGAGTAACACATTAGGCAAGATGACATGGTGTAGAGGGATAAACTCAAGCAATATGATATAAACCCCATCTTTTTATCCTCGATGGCAACAATACAATACGTGTCGTTTCCCTTTGTCACTGGGACCGAGAAACGCAAGATTGAACCCAAAGCTAAGAACTTCTCCCAGTGTAAGAAAGATCAATCTAGTAGGCCAAACCAAACTGATAATTCGAAGAGACTTGCAAAGATAACCAATCATACATAAAAGAATTCAGAGAAGATTCAAATATTTTTCATAGATAATCTTGATCATAAACCCAAAATTCATCGGATCTCGACAAACACACCGCAAAAAGAGTTACATCGAATAGATCTCCAAGAAGATCGAGGAGAACTTTGTATTGAGATCCAAAGAGAGAGAAGAAGCCATCTAGATAATAACTATGGACCCGAAGGTCTATGGTAAACTACTCACACATCATCGGAGAGGCTATGGTGTTGATGTAGAAGCCCTCCGTGATCGATTCCCCCTCAAGCGGAGCACCGGAAAAGGCCTCAAGATGGGATGTCACGGGTACAGAAGGTTGCGGCGGTGCAAATAGGGTTTTGTGGTGCTCCTCAATGGTTTCGAGGTACATGGGTATATATAGGAGGAAGAAGTAGGTCAGTGGAGCCATGAGGGGCCCACGAGGGTGGGGGCGCGCCCAGGGGGGCAGGCGCGCCTCCCTGCCTCGTGGCCTCCTCGTTGGTTTCTTGACGTCCACTCCAAGTCCTCTGGATCACGTTTGTTCCAAAAATCACGCTCCCGAAGGTTTCATTCCGTTTGGACTCCGTTTGGTATTCCTTTTCTGCGAAACACTGAAATAGCCAAAAAAAACAGCAATTTGCACTAGGCCTTGGGTTAGTAGGTTAGTCCCAAAAATAATATAAAAGTGTATAATAAAGCCCATTAAACATCCAAAACAGAATATATAATAGCATGGAGCAATCAAAAATTATAGATACATTGGAGACGTATCAAGCATCCCCAAGCTTAATTCCTGCTCGTCCTCGAGTAGGTAAATGATAAAAACTGAATTTTTGATGTGGAATGCTACTTAGCAAATTCTTCAATGTAATTTTATTTATTGTGGCATGAATGTTCAGATCCGAAAGATTCAAGATAAAAGTTTAATATTGACATAAAAATAATAATACTTCAAGCATACTAACTAAGCAATCATGTCTTCTCAAAATAACATGGCCAAAGAAGGTTCTTCCCTACAAAATCATATAGTTTGGTCATGCTCCATTTTCGTCACACAAGATGCTCTCATCTTGCACAACCCCGATGACAAGCCAAGCAATTGATTAATACTTCAGTAATCTCAAACTTTTTTCAACTTTCACGCAATACATGAGCGTGAGCCATGGATATAGCACTATGGGTGGAATAAAATATAATGATGGGGGTTGTCTGGAGAAGACAAAAAAAAGTCTCACATTGACGCGGCTAATCAATGGGCTAGGGAGATGCCCATTAATTGATGTCAATGCAAGGAGTAGGGATTGCCATGCAACGGATGCACTTGAGCTATGAATGTATGAAAGCTCAACAAAAGAAACTAAGTGGGTGTGCATCCAACTTGCTTGCTCACGAAGACCTAGGGCATTTGAGGAAGCCCATTGTTGGATTATACAAGTCAAGTTCTATAATGAAAAATTCCCACTAGTATATGAAAGTGACAAAACAAGAGACTCTCTATCATAAAGACCATGGTGCTACTTTGAAGCACAAGTGTGGAAAAAAGGATACTAGCATTGTCCCTTTTTATTTCTTTTTATTTCTTTTTATTTTTTTATTTTTTTGGGCCTTTCTCTTTTTTTGGGACAATGCTCTATTAATGGTGATCATCACACTTCTATATATTTACAACTTGATACTAGAACAAAATATGACTCTATATGAATGCCTCCGGCGGTGTACCGGGATGGGCAATGAATCAAGAGTGACACGTATGAAATAATATGCATGGTGGCTTTGCCACAAATATGATGTCAACTACATGATCATGCAAGGAAATATGACAATGATGAAGCGTGTCATAATAAACGGAACGGTCAAAAGTTGCATGGCAATATATCTCGGAATGGCTATGGAAATGCCATAATAGGTAGGTATGGTGGCTGTTTTGAGGAAGATATAATGAGGTTTATGTGTGATAGAGTGTATCGTATCACGGGGTTTGGATGCACCAGCGAAGTTTTCACCAACTCTCAAGGTGAGAAAGGGCAATGCATGGTACCGACGAGGCTAGCAATGATGGAAGGTTGAGAGTGCGTATAATCCATGGACTCAACATTAGTCATAAAGAACTCATATACTTATTGCAAAAATCTACAAGTCATCAAAAACCAAGCACTACACGCATGCTCCTAGGGGGATAGATTGGTAGGAAAAGACCATCGCTCGACCCCGACCGCCACTCATAAGGATGACAATCAAAGAACACCTCATGTTTCAAATTTGTTACACAACGTTTACCATACGTGTATGCTACGGGACTTGCAAACTTCAACACAAGTATTTATCAAATTCACAACTACTCAACTAGCACAACTTTAATATCATTATCTCCATATCTCAAAACAATCATCAAGTATCAAACTTCTCTTAGTATTCAACGCACTTATATGAAAGTTTTTTTTATTATATCCAACTTGGATGCCTATCATATTAGGACTAATTTTATAGCCAAAGCAAATTACCATGCTGTTCTAAAATAATCTCAAAATAATATAAGTGAAGCATGAGAGATCAATAATTTCTATAAAATAAAACCACCACCGTGCTCTGAAAGATATAAGTAAAGTACTAGAGAAAAATTGTTTAGCTCAAAAGATATAAGTGAAGCACAAAGAGTATTCTAATAAATTCTGATTAATGTGTGTCTCTCCCAAAAGGTGTGTACATCAAGGATGGTTGTGGTGAACTAAAAAGCAAAGACTCAAATCATACAATACGCTCCAAGCAAAACACATATCATGTGGTGAATAAAAATATAGCTCCAAGTAAAGTTACCGATGGACGAAGACAAAAGAGAGGATGCCTTCCGGCGCATCCCGAAGCTTAGGCTTTTTGGTTGTAATTGGATTTTACCTTGGGGTGCCTCGGGCATCCCCAAGCTTAGGATCTTGCCACTCCTTGTTCCATAATCCATCAAATCTTTACCCAAAACTTGAAAACTTCACAACACAAAACTTAATAGAAAATCTCGTGAGCTCCGTTAGCGAAAGAAAACAAAACACCACTTCAAGGTACTGTATTGAACTCATTATTTATTTATATTGGTGTTAAACCTACTGTATTCCAACTTCTCTATGGTTCATAACCTCCAGTACTAGCCATAGATTCATCAAAATAAGCAAACAACACACAAAAAACAGAATCTGTCAAAAACAGAACAGTCTGTAGTAATCTGTATCAAACGCATAATTCTGTAACTCCAAAAATTCTAAAATAAAATTCTGGACATGAGTAATTTATCTATTAATCATCTGCAAAAAGAATCAACTAAATATCACTCTCCAGTAAAACGTTGTAGCTAATCTCGTGAGCGCTAAAGTTTCTGTTTTTTACAGCAAGATCAAAAAGACTTCACCCAAGTCTTCCCAAAGGTTCTACTTGGCACAAACACTAATTAAAACATAAAAAACCATCTAACCAGAGTATATATCAAATATTTATTACTAAACAGAACCAAAAAGCAAGAAACAAAAATAAAATTGGGTTGCCTCCCAACAAGCGCTATCGTTTAACGCCCCTAGCTAGGCATAAAGGCAAGGATAGATCTAGATATTATCATCTTTGGCATGCAATCCATAAGTGGCTCTCACAATAGATTCATAAGGTAATTTAATTTTATTTCTAGGTAAGTGTTCCATTCCTTTCCTTAACGTAAATTGGAATCTAATATTCCCTTCCTTCATATCAATAATTGCACCAATTGTTCTAATAAAAGGTCTACCAAGAATAATAAGACATGAAGGATTACAATCTATATCAAGGACAATCAAATCTATGGGCACATAATTACTATTTGCAACAATAATAAAATCATTAATTCTTCCCATAGGTTTCTTAATGTGGAACCCGCAAGGTGCAAGTTTAAAGAACAATCATCAAATTCACGGAAACCCAACATATCACACAAAGTTTTTGGAATCGTGGAAACACTAGCACCCAAATCACACAAAGCATAGCACTCATGATCTTTAATTTTAATTTTTAATAGTAGGTTCCCACTCATCATAAAGTATTCTAGGGATAGAAACTTCCAATTCAAGCTTTTCTTCATAAGATTGCATTAAAGCATCAACGATATGTTTGGTAAAAGCCTTATTTTGACTATAAGCATGTGGAGAATTTAGCATGGATTGCAACAAGGAAATACAATCTATTAAAGAACAATTATCATAATTAAATTCCTTGAAATCCAAAATAGTGGGTTCGTTGCTATCTAAAGTTTTGACCTCTTCAATCCCACTTTTACCATTTTTTGCATCAAGATCTAAAAACTCCGAATCATTGGGACGCCTTTTAACTAAAGTTGACCCATCTCCAGTCCCATCGTTATCAAGATTCATATTGCAAAAGAAAGATTTAATAGGAGACACATCAATCACTTTTATATCTTCATCCTTATTATCATGAAAACTAGAAGAACACGCTTTTATAAAGCAATCTTTCTTAGCACGCATCCTAGCGGTTCTTTCTTTGCACTCATCAATGGAAATTATGATGGCTTTGAGAGACTCATTCATATCATGCTTAGGTGGAATAGATCTTAGTTTGAAAGAATCAACATCAAGAGAAATTCTATCCACGTTCCTAGTAAATTCATCAATCTTAGGCAACTTTTCTTCAAGCAAAGCATTGAAATTCTTTTGAGAAATCATAAATTCTTTAACACTAGTCTCAAAATCAGAGGGCACGTTATTAAAATTTCCATAAGAGTTGTTATAGGAATTACCATAATTATTAGAGGAATTACTAGGATACGGCCTCGGATTAAAGTTTCCTCTATAAGCGTTGTTACCAAAATTGTTCTTACCAACAAAATTCACATCCATAAATTCATTATTATTATCAATCAAAGTTGACAAAGGCATATCATTGGGATTAGAAGAAACACTCTTATTAGCAAATAATTTCATAAGTTCATCCATCTTTCCACTCAAAACATTAATTTCTTCAATTGCATGCACCTTTTTACTAGTAGATCTTTCAGTGTGACACTGAGAATAATTTACCATAATATTATCTAGGAGTTTAGTAGCTTGTCTAAAGTGATTTCCATAAAGGTGCCTCCCGAGGCCGAATCTAAAAGATTTCTAGAAGCAAAATTCAATCCGGCATAAATTTTTTGTACAATCATCCATAGATTCAAACCATGTGTAGGGCAATTACGTATCATTAATTTCATTCTCTCCCAAGATTGTGCAACATGTTCATGATCAAGTTGCTTAAAATTCATAATATCGTTTCTAAGAGAGATGATCTTAGCAGGAGGAAAATGCTTAGAGATAAAATCATCTTTGCACTTATTCCAAGAATCAATACTATTTTTAGGCAAAGATGAAAACCAAGTTTTAGCAAGATCTCTAAGCGAAAAAGTAAATAGCTTCAATTTGACAATATCATTGTCCACATCTTTCTTATTTTGCATATCACACAAATCAACAAAGCCATTTAGATGGGTAGCGACATCTTCACTAGGAAGGCCGGCGAATTGACCTTTCATGACAAGATTCAGCAAAGCAACATTAATTTCACAAGATTCAGCATCGGCAAGAGGAGCAATCGGAGTGCTAAGAAAATCATTGTTGTTGGTATTGGCAAAGTCACACAATTTAGTGTTATCTTGAGTCATCGTGACAAGCAAGCAATCCAACACACAAACAAACAAGAAGCAAGCAAAAAAAGGCGAACAGAAAGAGAGGGCGAATAAAACGGCAAGGGTGAAGTGGGGGAGAGGAAAACGAGAGGCAAATGACAAATAATGTAATGCAAGGGATAAGAGTTTGTGATGGGTACTTGGTATGTCTTGACTTGTGCGTAGCACTACTAGGAAAAGGCCTGTTAGTGGCGCACCTGTTTTGGCCATAAATGGCGCACTACAGGTGCGCCACTATCATCACGCCATTAGTAACTAATACTAATGGCGCACCCTTGGTGCGCCATTAGTATACCAGACAGTAGTGGCGCACCAGGCAGTGCGCCATTAGTATGTCCCCTGGTGCGCCATTAGTATGCCTCCCAGGGGGCCATATTTAGCTTGTGCTTTGGGTCACTAATGGCGCACTTAAATATAATGTGCCACTAGTATTTTTTACAGCAGTGCGCCACTAATGTGTTGTATGGTGCGCCAGTAGTATGAATATTAGGAATTTTTTCTTTTCTAATATTTGCACAGGTTACAAAATATATTATTGCACAGAATATAGACAGCAAAACATATAAACAGCAGATTCATCGAATACAATAGAAGATTAGTCTCCGAATACAACTCATCATATTAGCTAGTCTCCGAATTCAAAATACCGAACAAAGTTAGAACATTAAAAGTCTCGAGACCGCGAGTAGCGAGTTTGTCTTCACATTACAAGTCGTTATCGATCATCTAAACTACCATCACATAGAAGAGAGCTACGGTCATCATGATTAGCATCATCGCGATGAAACTTGTCTTTATCCGGTTCCTCCTCCGCTCCCTCCTCTCTCCCGCTAGATAGCGCGCGTATCTAGCTTCCACCTCTGCCCTAGTGGTGTACCCTTTGTAATTGTTACCGCTAAAACGGTGAACCTGTCTCCGACACTCCTCCCAGTCATCGTAGACTCCGGGAACCTTACCCTTATACACGACATACGATGTCATCTCTATGCACTAGCCAAACAACACGTTAGTAGCAATTCACAGACAATACATAAGCAATATATAAGTATGCAACAAAAGGATCGGAAGAGAAAAGCAAGACATTAATAGAACGATTCATGGTCCTACTAATAAATAGCATCGATTACATATAAGTTGAGTGACTGTCCAAACCAAAGAGACATACAAGTTCATTAAAGTTTAATTACAACATGAGCTAATCGATATTTCAGAAGTACATAGCATCACTACTTTTGACTCGACTCAAGGACCGGAGCGTGGATGAAGCCGCCTTCTGTCGTGATGGTCATGAAATCGCGGGCATTGTTAGCCTGCATTTGTAGCGTTGTTTCTATCTCACTGTTGGACGGTTGATATCTGAGGAAGAACTGCCCCGTGGTACGAAGGACATCTTGATGGATGATTTTCGCAAACTCCGACTGGATGCGAAAGAATTCTTGTCTGATGTCTGCGTCCTGGATTGCCGACAAGCGTGCGGCCCAACTGTCGGTGTACTAAAGCAGGGGTACTCTAGTATCCCGAACTTGTGCACGGGCAGTTGCAGCACCCCGCGGCAAGGCTCGCTGGGTGACCGTCAAAGCCCTACGTGGATCCTTTGAAGCCATCCAAGAGCAAAGTATTTAAGACAAGGAGACAAGTCCCCAGCAAAAGGAGCTTGCCGGGAAGGCCATTCGAGGTACAAGACCCCGGCAAGAGGAGCTTGCCGGGAAGCCCAACAAGAGCATCTCAAAGAACCTGCCGCCGTACGCCACGCGTCCTGGCAGGACGCGGCGAGCGACAAGTTCCCGGGCGCGGCAAGGCAATGACCGCGGCAAGCAGCCACTCTGTACCCACGCTCCAGCTCACCCACCACGTGTCGCTCCGGGACCCTTCCCAGCGTACGTGGCGGGAGGCTGTGCAGCCAGGGGAACACTGTGGCATGCAGCGCTGACAGGATCGCCATCGTGGCGAGCGATGGCTCCCCTGACGGTCCCTTTTTTGCACCTTCTGGGCGACGTAGACAGGCATTTAATGCCTTTGTCCCCTGCCGTCAGGGTTAGGTATGATACACTGTGTAGGTAGCTGTACCTACCGCGGCGTATTTACACTTTTGCCCTTACCTACGTTGCCACCTGTTGGAAACCCCTTGAACGTATAAAAGGAGGCCCATGCACAACGTAGGGGGTAATGGATCCTCAGAGGAACGCTCGGTCTCGTTAGCTGCTCGAGTGTACTGTAGCACTCAGCGCTCCCGAGCAAGAACTCAATACAATCCACAAAGCAGCAGTAGGAGTGTTATCTCTCCGGAGAGCTCCGAAGCTGGGTAACCCCCCCCCCCCCCCCCCCGCGTTCCTCGCCTCGATCCGCTCTTCGCGCGGCCTCCGCCCCCCGCCGAACCGAGAAGGGGCTTCGTCCCCATAGGTGTTCGAGGAGCCCAGGAAACCCCGGCATCTCTGGCGCGCCAGGTAGGGGGCGTCGAGGTTGTGTGAACCTGATCCGGCGTTCACGTGAGCTGAATCTTCATTGACTTCATCGACATGCCGCCGAAGAAGTAGGCTCCAGAGGCGGCTGCGCCGTCCGCGTTGAATCCACCGCTGCCGCAGCAAACGACCAGCGGGGAGAACGCCGGCGGTGGAACGGGCGTCGACGAGGGATCCCACGGTGCCAACAAGTCCAAGGACAAGACCGCGCTGCCCGCTGGCGGTGTAGTCGGCTCCCACGACGACCGGGCATCCATAGACGCACCGCACCTATCTCAAGAGGCGCAGGACCGACAGCGTCGTGGTACTCACAGTACCATACGCTTGCTGCACCCAAATCGAGCTAGCGGATCCCGGGACGCTCAAGGCCAACAACCACGCCGACGTGCTGGCGCGAGCGAGGCATGGTCGCCTGGACGGAATACTGCTCCTTCCAACATCGCTGGGAGTCCGAGCATATCCCACTCCTCGCACCGTTCGCCACCGTTACCCGCCACCCCAGCAGAAGCTCTAGCGCGAGCTCAACTGCTCCTAGACTTCCCTCCAGCACCAGACAAGATCGACGACTCGAGGGCTACCATTCAGAGTCTCATCAGCTTCGCCAATGGCGACTCTCCGCGGCAGCGACCACATCGCAGTCGCGGCAAGCCAGCCAAGCGCGAGCCGGTGGCGCCAAAACCGGTGGGGGTGCAACCACCGTGCACTCTCCGCCCCAAAGGCCAAGATCGCCGACTCGGCGGGTCCACCACGACAGCGACTCCACTGCTTCCTCAGATCCACGAACTCGTCGCGATCAACGCCACGTTCTTCACGAACGGCAGCAAGAAGACGCTCGCACCCGCATCGAGCGCCGGAGAGAAACGCGGCGTCAATCAGACCGACGCGCTGGCCCCGTTGTCGACATGCAAGCGCCAGGGGAACCAGGCGACCTGCTGTACGCGGTAGGTTGCCCTGCGTTTGCTCGTGAGCTGCGGCAAGTCCAGTGGCCCAGCACGAAGAATTTCAAGCCAGACGTACCAGAGAAGTACGACGGCAGGCTGCACCCGTCGGAGTTCCTCAGCATCTACACCATTGCGGTGCAGGTTGCCGGGGGGCGCGACGACAAGATCCTCGCCAATTAGTTCCCTCTGGTGCTCAAGCCCAACGTCAGGTCCTGGCTCATGCACTTGCCGGAAAACTCCATATCTTCCTGGGCGGACCTATGCCATCAGTTTGTTGGTGCCTTCACAGGCGGCCACAAGCCCCATGGCCAGGAGAGTGATCTTCACCTGCTTGCCCAGAAGGAAGGGGAGCCTCTACGCATGTACATCCAGAGATTCAGCCAAGTGCAACGCAACATCCCAGACGTCCACCCTGCCGCCGTCATCAGTGCGTTCCATCAGAACGTGCGCAACCGCAGGATGCGGGAGGAGATGGCGATGTGCAAGATCAGGGACGTCAGCGAGCTGTATGCCCTGGCCGACAGATGTGCATGTGCTGAGGAAGGAAGGAAACTCCCCGAGAGAACATAGGAACCGGAGGGTCTGACAGCGATGATGCCGCCCCGGCAAGCAAAAACCGGCGGCGGAACAACAGGAAAAGGAAAGGCAAAGATGTGCTAGTTGTCGAGCAATCCGGCAATGAAGGTGGCGCCAAGACAGCCAAGACTGGTGGCTCCGGCAAGGAGGTTGCCGCATGCGCCAACTGCCAGGCTATGGCGGCCGCCGACAAGCAGGATGGCACCAACAAGCAGTACTTTAAGATTCACCGCACCAAAGGCCATGACCTCCAGAGCTGCAAGAAGGTCGAACAGCTCGTTGAGCTGCAAAAGGCCGAGTACGAGCGACGCGACAAGGAGAAGGCCCAAGGAGGTGCTGGAGGATCTGGTACGAAGCGCACTGGCCGGGGGGACGCCGCGGCAACACCAAGCAGCGGCAAGGCGACAGACCTCCCCGCGGCCGCGACAAGGATTAAGATGACAACGACGACGAAGACATGGATGACGCCGAGACCAGCGAGCAGGAGTTCCAGAAAGCCACAGAAGTTTTGTGCATTGACGGCGGTGCTTCTCTGCATACTTCACACCGCCAACTCAAAACAGTGGGTGCACGAAGTTAATGCAGCAGAACCACCCGTTGAGTCACGCAAGCTTCTGAAATGGTCCAGCACGCCTATCATCTTTGATATTGAGGACCACCCCAATCGCACAACTGCTGTCGGGTGTTTGCCGATGTTGGTCTCACCAACTATCCACAACCTCAAGGTCACTAAGATGCTAGTTGACGGCGGGGCCGGCTTGAACCTGATCTCCTCCGCTGTGCTCCGGAGACTCCAAGTCCCTGACAGCGAGCTCGAAGAGACCGGCACGTTCCAAGGAATCAACCCGGGAAGGAGCAAGCCGAAGGGGAAGATCACGCTGCCGGTGACATTTGGCAGTGAGTTGAACTTCAGGACTGAGAGGATCACTTTCGACGTTGCCGATTTTCCATTGCCTTACAATGGAATTCTCGGCCGTCCAGCGCTCGCCAAGTTCATGGCGGCCTCTCACTACGCGTACAACATGCTGAAGATGCCAGGCCCGATAAGTGTCATCTCTGTACATGGCGACAAGAAGGACGCTCTTATCTGTGCCGACAAGATCTACCGGGAAGCAGCAGCCGCCGCGGATCGCGAGACACTCGCCGCTGAAGCTCCCGGGGGGAAGAAGAAGACCAAGTCTGGCAAGAGCTCTGGTGCCCACTCCGGCAAGCGCACCTCTTCGGAGTGCTGCGCTACCGTCGAGGACGCACCATCGAGCTCCACCGGCAAGTGTAAAAAGACAATGGCAGCTCCGCCAAGGAGGATGGCACTGGTGGTACCTTCACCATCAGTGCCACTCTCGACCCTAAATAGGAAAGTGCGCTCGTTGCTTTCCTGCGGGCGAATGTCGACGTGTTTGCGTGGCAACCGTCCGACATCCCCGGCGTCCCCCGGGAAAGTAATCGAGCACCACCTCGCCATCTGTCCTCACGCACGGCCCGTCAAGCAGAGAGTCAGGAAACAAGCGGTGGAGTGCCAAGAGTTCATCGCCGAAGAGATCAAGAAGTTGGAAGCAGCAGGCCTCGTCAGAGGAGTGCTCCATCCTACGTGGTTGGCCAATCCTGTAGTCATGCGCAAGGCGAACGGGAAATGGAGACTTTGCATTGACTTTACCGATGTTAACAAAGCTTGTCCCAAGGACCCATTTCCCTTGCCGCGCATTGACCGGATTGTCGACTCCACAGCCGGATGCGACTTGCTTTCGTTTCTTGACGCATATTCAGGATACCATCAGATCTTCATGGCAGAAGAGGATGAGGAGAAAACCGCGTTCATCACTCCATGTGGCACGTACTGTTTCGTACGAATGCCTTTCGGTTTGAAGAATGCTGGTTCAACATTTGCAAGGGTCGTCCATACTGCTTTTGAACCGCAAATACACAGAAATGTGGAAGCCTGCATGGATGATATAGTGGTCAAGAGCAGGGACAAGTCAACTCTGATTCAAGATCTAGAAGAAACTTTTGCAAATCTGCGCAAGATCAGCCTCAAGCTCAACCTCGAGAAGTGCGTGTTTGGAGTACCTTCCGGCAAGCTTCTCGGGTTCTTTGTGTCCCAGCGGGGGATTGAAGCCAATCCCGACAAGATCAAGGCCATTGAGCAGATCGAAGCACCGAAGCGCGTCAAGGATGTACGAAAACTTGCCGGCTGCATGGCGGCTCTCAGCAGGTTTATCTCCAAGTCCGCTGAGCGCGCCCTGCCGCTTCTCAAAATCTTGAAAAAGGCAGGTCCAATGAAATGGACTCCAGAAGCGGAGGCCGCGCTGCAGGACTTGAAGAGGTACCTGTCCTCCACTCCAATACTTGTCGCACCTAAACCACAAGAGAAGTTGCTGCTATATCTGGCGGCAACAAATCAAGTGGTTAGTGCTGCGTTAGTAGCGGAGAGAGAGGCAGATGATGAGCCAGCAACCGCGGCAAGTACGTCCAGCGACAAGCAAGGGGCTTCCCCGACGAGCTCTGGTCCCGACGAAGATGGATCTGCGCAGATGTGCGAAGTGATACAGAAGAAGAAAATGGTGCAGCGCCCAGTTTACTTTGTCAGTTCCCTTCTGCAGGGGGCTAGGTCAAGGTACTCTGGTGTGCAGAAGTTGCTTTTCGGTCTTCTTATGGCCTCGAGAAAGCTGCGCCATTACTTTCAAGCACATGAGATCATAGTTGTCACTCGCTTTCCGCTGAAGAGGATACTGCAGAATCCAGAAGCAACATGCAGGATTGTTGAGTGGGCATTGGAACTGTCGAGCTTTGGCCTCAAGTTTGAGAGCACTTCTACTATTCAAAGCAGAGCATTAGTATAATCCATAGCAGAGTGGACGCCAACACCTGACGAAGAAACCCCAGAGATGAGCATCCCCGTCAAGGAAGCAAACAAAGAGTGGCTGATGTACTTTGATGGCGCGTTCTCGCTACAAGGCGCTGGTGCTGGCGTGCTGCTTGTCGCACCCACCGGAGAGCACCTCAAGTACGTGGTCCAGATGCACTTTCCCAAGGAGCAAGCGACAAACAATACTGCAGAGTATGAAGGATTGCTCGCCGGTCTCAGGATCGCGGCAGACCTTGGGATCAAGCAGCTCATTGTCAGGGGTGACTCGCAGCTTGTCATCCGCCAAGTAAACAAGGATTATCAGAGTCCGTTGATGGAAGCTTATGTTGATGAAGTGAGGAAGCTGGAAGAGCGCTTTGTCGGCCTACAGATGGAACATGTTCCTAGAGCTCAGAACGACATCGCTAACGGCCTGTCAAAGTCCGCGGCATTTAAGTTACCTGTGGAACCAGGGTTCTTTGTGCTCAAGCTGACTCAACCCTCCGTGACGCCACCAACTGGACAGAGCAAGAAGAGGAAGTTGATTTCCGGTGACTATCTTTCGGCTGAGCTTCGCGAAGCCGCCTCTAAGAAGGTCCCCAAGATCAACGCCAAGAGTGCTGAGGAGCAGTCTGCTCCGACAAGCCCCAAGGTTTGTTTCGTTGAAGCAGACGCTCCCGACAAGTTTCGCTCCGGCAAACTTGCCGGGGATCATCAAGCTCCGGCTGAACCGCGGGTTCTCGCCGTAGAAGCGGATGTTCCCGCAGCAGCAGATATGCCTTTAGTCCTTGTTGTCGAGCCGCAGGCTCCAGCATGGGCACAGCAGATCGTCCGTTTCCTCCAGTCAGGAGAACTTCCCGAAGAGCCAGAAGAAGCGGAAGGAGTAGCCCGACAGTCTAGTATGTACTAGTTCGTTGACAACGAACTGTACAGAAGAAGACTCAACGGAGTGAAATTGAAGTGTATTCCCCGGGAAGATGGACAGAAGCTGTTGGCAGAGGTGCATGGAGGCATATGTGGTCATCACATTGGCGCCAGAGCACTTGCCGGCAAAGCATTCCGGCAAGGTTTCTTTTGGCCGACAGCCCTCCAGGATGCAACTGCACAAATAACCAAGTGTGAAGCGTGCCAGCTCCATTCCAAGCAGATACACCAACCAACTCAAGCTCTCCAGACAATCCCTTTATGCTGGCCATTTTCGGTCTGGGGGCTCGACATCCTCGGCCCTTTACCCCGAGCAGTCGGGGGCTTTGAGTACTTGTACGTCGCAATCGACAAGTTCACAAAGTGGCCAGAAGTGGAACCAGTGAGGAAGGTGACACCACAGTCAGCGGTCAAGTTCTTCAGGTCGATTGTTTGCCGCTTTGGGATTCCTAACAGGATCATCACCGACAACGGTACACAATTCACGAGTCGCGCCTTCATGCAGTACGTCCAAGACCTTGGCGCCAAGGTCTGCTTCGCTTCTGTTGCTCACCCCAGAAGCAACGGTCAAGCAGAGAGGGCAAATGCTGAAGTGATGCGTGGGCTCAAGACCCGGACTTTCGACAGGCTGCACAAGTGCGAAAGAAACTGGATCGAGGAGCTGCCGGTGGTTCTTTGGTCGATCAGGACGACGCCAAATCGAGCCACTGGCCAGACACCATTCGCTCTAGTCTATGGAGCTGAAGCAGTAACCCCCACGGAACTCGTATACGGGTCACCTCGAGTGCTCGCTTATGATGAGCTTGAGCAAGAGCAGCTGCGACGAGATGACGCGCTGCTCCTTGAGGAGGACCGTCTTCAGGCTGTTGTACGAGCTACTCGATACCAGCAAGCTTTGCGCCGCTACCATAGCCGCAAAGTCAAAGCCAGAAGTCTCGAGGAAGGCGACCTTGTTCTTCGGCGCGTTCATTCCGCCAAGAATTCCAACAAGTTGACGCCGAAGTGGGAAGGCCCTTACCGGGTGAAACGAGTCACTAGGCCTGGCGCTGTCCGCCTTGAGACCGAGGATGGCTTTCCGGTGAGCAACTCCTGGAACATCGAGCATCTTCGTAAGTTTTACCCGTAAGGCGCGGTTGTCGGACCCTGTTCGGCAACCACCATTTTGTACAAGTCTTGCCGCTGTTGCATGTAATCCTTTGTACAAAGCCAGGCGCAGACTCTCTCCATGAATGAAATTCGCGTGCTCCGCACGTCCTGTCAATTTCATGCATTTCTGCATAAATTATCTGATACTTTGTGCAGCGAGCCTCCCTCGGTAAGCAATAACGAGCCATAAGGCTCCATACTATTATTTTCTCTTTTTCTTCTTCTCAAGGAAAGGAAGAATCCTTCACCCACAAGTTAGCCGGGGGGGAAGGGAAGATAATGGTGTGGACCCGGTGCCGTTCAGGAAAATTCCGCATTGCCGGGGAGCAAACGACAAAAAAAAGCTAAGTGCCAAAGTTTGAGCAATCAGATTTTTTAACTTCAAGTTATTTTCCTTGAACGACCATGCTTTGTATAAAAAACCTGTGCACGAAGGAACCAGCTCGTGGCTAGTTGCGCCCTTACTTTGCTTCGAGTTCGCTCAACAGCTTAAGTGTGCCGCGACTAGAATCGCGCCCTTACTTTGTTTCGAGCTCACTCAGCAACTTAAGCGAGCCGCGACTAGTCGCGACAAGGTTTCTTGTCGGTAAACGGCACCGCCAGCAGGCTGCTGACGTCCCGCACTCAGCCCTCGCGGTAAAGGTGCCTACGCCGGCAGGTTCCCTAAAAGCGTAGGGCAAAAACATACAGAGGAAGGAATCGAGTAAAGGGAATAACATTGCAATCGTAACATGAAACAAAGTTATATTACAAGATAGCTTGTCGCGGATCTAATAAACTGTTCTCATAACATGACCAGCGGCGGCGAGAAAAGAAGAAAATAGGCGGCCTAATCCACGCGGTCGCCCTCAACCCTCTTGATCCCGCTCACCTTGTCCACAATGGGTGCGACGAGGGTCTCAAGCTCCTCCAGATCAGCTTCGGGCGGCAAGGACCTGAGGACGTTAGCGAGGCGGAGGCCCGGGTTGCGGAAGGCCACCTTCATCAGCACCTTTTTGAGAGCTCCCGCGCAGATCTCGCGCGACTCGTCGGCCAGCTGCTTTGGGATCCTCTCCCGGAGTTGCTGGAGGGCCGTCGCCACACCTCTAAAGAACAAGGTGAGCTTAGCGCTAGATGGGAGGCTCTCGTCGGAGGAATACCCGAGACCCTCCACCCCCAGCAGCGCCAACTCCTTGTCGATGTTTGCGGCAGCATTCACGAGACCCTCCGTCCACTGCTCCACGGTCTCTCTGAAAGTGTTCTGGGTGGTAGCGACGCTCTCCAGCAACGCCTGGTCGGCCTCGATCTCCTTCTTCAAGGCCGCCTCATGCTCCCTGGCGCCGTCCAGCGTCTTGGTCAGAGCGGCCAGCTTCAGCTCAAGGTCGGCATTGGAGTCCTTGGCGGTGTCGAGCTCCTTGATCTTCTCGGCGAGATGGCCCTGCAGATCGCCAAAGGTGTAGGCGTCCTTCTCGCGCTCATGCCTGAGCGCGGCAACCGCCTCGCCGCTCACCTTGAGATCGGTCTCCAGCTGCGCCACCTTTGCCTCCAGCTCCTTCTTGGCTGCCTCGGCAGCTGCGGCAGCGTCCTTTGCCTCTTTGAGGGCTCCGCCGAGTGCTTGCTCGCGCGCCGCAAGCTCCTCTTCATGGCTGCCCAGGCTGGCCTTCAGCTGCACCAACTCGCCGTCCCGCGCGGATAACTCCTCGGCGGCAAGCCGCTGTTACTTTGCAACCTCTGCCTTCTCAAGGATGAAAGCCTTCTGCGCCTCGTCGAGCTGCACCCGCTCCGCCGCCAGCGACTGGAGAGCTGCCTGGTTGAGGCCTCGGAGCTCCTCTGCGCGCTTCTCCACGTCCACCCCCGCCTTCGCGACAAGTGCTTCGCGGGACTCCAGCTTGGCCTGCCGAGCGCGGTAGAGCGACACTAGCTTCCGTAGCAGCCGCTCCTCCTCGGGCTCGTCGTTGCTGCTGCTTGGTGCGTCGACCAACGCCAGCCCAGCGGAGGCGAGCACCTCCACGTCGAAGCTTTCTCCTTCGACTGGCGCCCTGGACGTTGACGCCCAGGGGAGGTTGATGAAGATAACAGCGCCAGCCTTCAAGTAGACGCCTGGCTGGGGTTCCTCGGAGCCTGGCGCTGCGGCAGCGCTGGAAGGATCAGCGGTCGGTGTAGCACCTGTCGCTCCTGCGGCCCCAGGGTCGTCAGTACGATCACCGGACCCCCCGTCAGCTGCTGCGGCGGCAGCCTTGGCGACCTCTTCGCCGGCAGGATCGTCGGCGCCGGCCGTCTCCTCGGTGGTAGTGGCGTCATCAATAGCGACTTCGGTCTCCATCGGCTCCACAATGGATGGATCTGACGACCGGGAAAAGAAGAAAAGTTAAGAAGATACCCAAAAAGAAGAACCCAAGGGAGGTTTGAAAGCAAGGAGTACCTGTACCAGGCTCAGTGGTGGGGATCTCCGCTGCCGGGGGTTCGCTGGTACCGTCCCATGCCGGAGACTTCTCCCTCGCCGGGGAACTCTCCCTCTTCGGGGACTTCTCCCTTGCCGGGGAGCTCTCCCTCATCGGAGAATTCTCCCTTGGCGGCGTAGTCGAAGCAGGTGGCACGTCAGGGGTGGCCTCCGGGCGCTCTTGGTGGAGCTGCTCTGCTCCTACATAAGCCAACGGTCAGATATCAGCAAGCAAAGAGCATCCATGCGCGCCTAACAGCTGGAAGTGAACCATATACTTACGCTGGGGGCTGCGCTGGGGGCTGCTCTGAAGAACGGCCGTCGGGTCCGGCAAGTTTATCTCGGGCGCATCCCCTGCTCCCACGGTGGGATCGTCCTCGATAACAATCACCGGGACCTTGGCCCTCTTTGCCATTCTCTGGGCCAGCGTCCTAAAAAGGAATGAGTTCAGAGTGAGGCAAAATGAGATACAATACAAGACGACAAGTATTGAAGACATGCAAATACAACAAGGATCTTACTCTTCCTCATCCTTGTCGGAGCTGAGCGCGGAGAAGTCAAAGCCTGGCCCACCTCCGGCGCGAGGAGGCGGGGGAGTGGGATCTCTTGGCCGCTTGGCGGGAGCTGGGGCAGCAGGCCGAGAGGACCCCACCCCAGTTGCCGCTGCAGCCCGAGAAGTTCCCGCGGCAACAGAACTTGCCACGGTGGAGCGTGTCGTGCGGCGCGGCGGGGGTTGACTCGCCCGCTGCTCCGCTACGTCCCCGGCCTTGCGAAGACGCCTTCTTGGTGGAGCCGGGGGCTCTGCTTGCGGGGCCGGGGGCTCCACTGGCGGCGGGCTGTCCGGGGACGAGGAGGAAGAGGAGCCGATCTCCAACGAGCCGCTCGTGTCCTTGGCGGGCCCGCTCGGCCTGACAACGCGCTCGGCGGACCTCCTCTCGCCGTCGTGCTCGGCGGACCTCCTCTCGCCGGCAAGCTCCTCTCGGTCGGCAAGGCTTGCCGCCTCTGCTGCCGCTGCTTCCTCCGCGGTGAACCCAAACTCACCCGCGGCGGCAGCTGCCGCCGCCTCTTCCATCTTGGTGGCGATGCGCTTGAGCTCGTCGTCGGTGGTGTCCCGGGTGAGGCCCTTCTTCTCGTCAGGGTCGACCGGCATTTCTATCAAGTTGTCGAAGAACGCCCGAACGACATCATCCACATGCTCTATCCAGGCTGGATCAATTCCGTGCGAGTCGCACAACGGCATTATTGCACGGATCCAGTCGAGCGCGGAGTTTTTGCACAGCGGAACGACGCCCCTCAGCAACTTGAACACTTCGGGATGCTGCGGGTCGTGCTTGAACAACTCCTGGAGCATCGCGATGAGCTCCAGGACAGTGAAGTTAAAATTGAGGCCCGGCCGTAACCTCATGATATCCGCCGCATTCTGGAACTCCCAGGCGGGTCTCCTCCTGTCCTGCAGGGGGGCAATGCGGCGGCGGAGGAAATCTGTGCCGACCGCTCCTACAGTAAGCCCGGCAAGCCTGAGGCGTAGGATCCGGGTGACGGCAATCCCCAGTCTGTCGTCTTCCGGGGCCAAGCTACTCCAATCGCTGCCGCACACTACTGGGGTTTCGCGCAGAGCTGTAAACGGCTGCGGGTTTTCCTTGACAATCAGACACCAGTACGCCCTCCACTCCTCCCACTTGCTGCGGAACTCTCCTTCCAGATAAGTGTCTTTCTTGCCGGCCTTCGAGATCCAGGCGATTCCGCCGGATAAAGGCTCTCCTTTCTCAACTCGAGGCGAAAAGAAATGGCGGAAAAGAGCTACGTTTGAATGGATCCCGACAAAGTTTTCGCAGAGATGTGCGAAAACTGCCATGGTCAGGACAGCATTGGGGGTGAAATCAAGAAGTTGGAGCCCGTAGGTGTTCATGACATCGCAAAAGAATTCAGAAAAGGGCGGGCAGAGCCCGCAGTAGAAGAACAAGGCGAAGAAGGGATACCCGGTGGGATACTTATCCCAAGCAGTGGCTGGGAGTACCCTCGTGCGCGAATGCGCTCGCGTTTCCGTCGACCAGAAGAGATAGAAGTCTTCCTTAAGCTCTGCTGCCTCTAGCCTCGGAGGGAAGATTGCCCGCTCCTTTCGCAGCGCCGGGAGCCGCTGCGCCTCGACCGACTTCGCCTTCTCGGCCTTCGGAGCCATGGCGGGAATGGCGAAGGAGGATGGTGGTGTGGTGGTGCTGGTGGCGATGGGGACGGGGCTCAGCTCTCCTTCGGCTTTGGGAAGAAGGGGAGTGGCGGAGATTCTCGAGGAAGGGACAGCAACGGGCAGATGGGCGAACTGCCCCTGTTCCCCCTGCTTATAAGGAGGGATGGGGGCGGATGTTTCGCCTTTCCAAGTAAAGGAACCACCCACGACCTCTCCCACGACGCCGCAATCGACGCGTGCCGTTCGGGGAGGGCGTGGTGGATGCGGATCGAGGTGCGAGGTGACCCAAGCCATGCGTGCCCGTGCCCTGTTTGGGCCTGGCCCAACAGCGCTCGGCACCGTGTGTGGCCCAGGCCCGGGGGCTCCTGTCGGTGTACTAAAGTAGGGGTACTCTAGTATCCCGAACTTGTGCACGGGCAGTTGCAGCACCCCGCGGCAAGGCTCGCTGGGTGACCGTCAAAGCCCTCTGTGGATCCTTTGAAGCCATCCAAGAGCAAAGTATTTAAGCCAAGGAGACAAGTCCCCGGCAAGAGGAGCTTGCCGGGAAGGCCATTCGAGGTACAAGACCCCGGCAAGAGGACCTTGCCGGGAAGCCCAACAAGAGCATCTCAAAGAACCTGCCGCCGTACGCCACGCGTCCCGGAAGGACCCGTCGAGCGACAAGTTCCCGGGCGTGGCAAGGCAACGGCCGCGGCAAGGCACTTGCCGCGGCAAGCAGCCACTCTGTACCCGTGCTCCAGCTCACCCACCACGTGTCGCTCCGGGACCCTTCCCAGCGTACGTGGCGGGAGGCTGTGCAGCCAGGGGAACACTATGGCATGCAGCGCTGACAGGATCGCCATCGTGGCGAGCGATGGCTCCCCTGACGGACCCTTTTTTGCACCGTCTGGGCGACGTAGACAGGCATTTAATGTCTTTGTCCCCTGCCGTCAGGGTTAGGTATGATACACTGTGTAGGTAGCTGTACCTACCGCAGCGTATTTACACTTTTGCCCTTACCTACGTTGCCACCTGTTGGAAACCCCTTGAACGTATAAAAGGAGGCCCATGCACAACGTAGGGGGGGATGGATCCTCAGAGGAACGCTCGGTCTTGTTAGCTGCTCGAGTGTACTGTAGCACTCAGCGCTCCCGAGCAAGAACTCAATACAATCCACAAAGCAGTAGTAGGAGTGTTATCTCTCCGGAGAGCTCCGAAGCTGGGTAACCCCCCCCCCCCCCCGCGTGCCTCGCCTCGATCCGCTCTTCGCGCGGCCTGCGCCCCCCGCCGAACCAAGGAGGGGCTCCGTCGCCATAGGTACTCGGGGAGCCCAGGAAACCCCGGCACCAACCTTTGAGATTATTTGGTAGCAGAAGGTGATTATGGTCCCGTACGATCGCCCGCATGTGATGGAGGTCTTAGTAGCCATCCTTCTGACCGCCAGGCGGCTGCTTGAGGTAGGGGAACATCGTATTGTGGGTGAACACGTGCTTGCCGTACCTACGATCTAGCATGTTGAAGGTGCCTCCAAATCTGGCGTACCCGGGGAGAACATCATCAAGGACTTTCTTGATATTTGTGTAGTCTTTCTTCGACTGACGGTCTGAGTCAAAATACGTGGCCATGGAATATTTTGGGCTTAAGAGGATGAGTATGCAATGTGTGTCACTGCACAAAACACGGAATGTTAGAAAAAAAGAACAATCGAAATCTAAGAAATCATATGTTACGGGGCGGTGAGGGGATGACTTACTTGGGAAAGTAAGACACGAGGAAGTTATCCTTATCTGGGTTTGCCAGAATGACGCCTTCGAGGTGTGAACTCGCGACTTGCCAGTCCCCAGCGTTGCCCAAGATCTTGGCACGCATGTAGAAGGGGTCAACTATCACGATGTCCGAGGTCTTGTCTCTAATGATCCGCATCTCCATACTCAGCGAAAATAGCCGAACGAAGGTGTAGTGCAGCGGATGAAGGTTAAACATAGCGGAGATGTCATCAAACCGTAGGACGATCGTACCGCTGATGGCGCTGGCACCTTGGCCATGAAAACCGGGTATGCCACATCATTCTTGGAGAGACGCCGCTTCTCCAAAGAAAGAACACTGTCATGCAGACTCTGCATACCACCGGCTGCAGCATTGAGCAGATTAGTCGGTAGCATCGGCCTACCCGCCACATGCACCCTCCTCGAGATATCGACCGTCTTGAGCATGGATCGTACTCGGTGCCGGCTGGCTCGCACCCTTGTTACTCTTTATTTTTCGTCCCTTCTTCTTCTGCTGTAATGGGATCGAGCTCTGCTCAGAGACCACCTTCTTGAGTGTATTGGGGCTGATAATATTTCGCACCTCGGCTATCTGAGTCTCGGTGAAGGCGGCAGCTGGAGGCGTCTCCTGAGAACTGAACGCCAGACGACGCCTGTTGCAATTGGATTTCTCCGTGGTACTAGCTAGATCGTCTTTTACAGGGTTGGGTTCTTGAGAAGGAGGCCCCAAGAATTCGTCATCATACCCATGTTCGTTGAAGTACTTATCGATGTTGGTAAATATACCGTCGTCGTCGTCGTCCGGATCCTGTGCCATATGCATGTCCGGATCCTGTGCCATATGCATGTCCGGCATGTCCGTAGCGTTGCGGGGGTCTTGCCATGGCTTGGCGCCGGCACGACTGGCGGTGTTGTCTGTGGGGTGGTGTCCCTCGCCCCCAAACGAATCTGGCTCTTCGGCCAAAGCATGGGCCAGCTTATGCAGGCGCTGAGGGTCATCACATTATCTTCGTCGGCCCCATGGGGTCGATACGGAGGTAACATGTCGTTGAAGCCCGGCAGCACCCGAACCAGTTGAACCCTATAAACGATGGGTGGCATCGGATTACTGTGGAACACGCGGCTGCCCGGTTGAACGATTCTGCCCTTGGCGACATCGACCAACTCGTTGTTCTTGAAGTGGAGGAGATTGCATGGAACATCGGCGGCACCCTGCGAAAACATGTAGGGCGTCAGGGATGCCCAGTCAAAGGCAAGGAGATGAAGCCATCGGCCGAGAGGCTTAATTAGTAATTGTGATGGCATCGATCTCGGCTAATGTCGAGGCACCGCCAACGGCAGGCGTGCAATTGACGAAGGGGCCACTTGTTGTCGAGGTGCCGGCCGGCGTATTCTTCCCACACCCGGGTGCATTAAGCTGCAATGTCGGCGCTGCCGCAGGAGACACCAATGCCACCTCCGCCGGAGACACCAATGGTGCCGCCGCGGGAGACAACAATGCCGCCTCCGCTGGAGACACCAATGGTGCCGCCGGCGCGTTGCGCGAGTTACTACCCGTGAAGCTGGGAATCGGGGGCGGCCCCTGTTGGCCGCCCGCCACCCACGCCTGCAGCCCGGAAACCAAGGTAGGTATAATGGCGGTGATCGTCACTCCCAGTTGGTCTCACACTTGCTCTTCGACCATCTCCAGAATCCTCGCCACTTGTGCCTTGAGTTGTTCAACCTCGCACTGCTGGCTTTCCGAGCTGGTCTTTCTCTCCTTTCGCCCCGCGGTATAGTATTCTGACCATTTCGTGGACAAGCCTTTGCCGGCCACACGACTAGCTGACGACGGCTTACTGAGCTTATCCTTGTTTTTCATTATGTTCAACGCCATATTTAAAGGGGTGTCAAAAGGGGAGCTCTGAGACGACCCCACGCTACTGCTTTCAGTGTCCTGCGGAAGGAACGTGAACCATTTAGAAATTTGGCTTCATTAACTAGAATGCAACCATATATGGAGCTAATTACGCGGGGGTGTATTCCTTACCAGAACACGCTCAAGCGCCTTGGTCTTCGGATCCGTGGTAAGCTCCTTACCGGGTCAATCTTATACTGGGCCTTGACATAGTTCTTGGTCTGCTTGTCACGGTATTTCTCGAAGCGGGGCGGTAAGCCTTCCTCGGCACGCTCTGTGTCCTGCTTGTCCCATATAGGTTCCGCCACTCTGTAACCGTCGGGACCGAGTTTGTGGACCCCTAAGTTCAAGTCCCGCATATCTTTCCCCCCCTGAATTGATTCCTCGGACGTGTTGCTTTCGCACTTGATCTTGAACTCCAGGTAGTCATCTTCGTTGATCGAAGGATTTTTCTCCTTGATCTTCTCATAACTATCACCTTTTTCAATCATGCTCTTCACCACGCCTCTCCAAGTAGCCAGGGCCTTGCTCATCTAAGTGAGGGCGGCACTGTTCACTTTATTCCCTGAGAGGTGTGTGTTTGCGAAGTCACCGGGGAACTTGTATCGTTCGTGCAGCTTCATGAAGAGGAGGTTGCGCAAATTCCCTCGGTCATGATGCCTTAGGTTCTCGGTGTTGATCGAGACGGTGCTCCAGAGAATGCACCCGAGCTGTCCTGCGTACCCCTTGACTATTTCTTTGGGCG
Organism: Aegilops umbellulata; assembly: GCA_032464435.1. Taxonomy (NCBI): domain Eukaryota; kingdom Viridiplantae; phylum Streptophyta; class Magnoliopsida; order Poales; family Poaceae; genus Aegilops; species Aegilops umbellulata. The sequence continues at coordinate 274,291,262 of CP136055.1, forward strand.
CCATTGGATGCCCCTTGGAGGACACTTCAGTAAATTCCTCCTTGATGCGCGCCGGTCCTTTCATTGCCTCTTCAATTGGCTGCCATCTGTGCGTGCGCCGCCATCATCAGTGATGGCATCCTCGGCGGCACCATCAGTGGTGTCATCCCCGATGTCATTAGGGGTTGTGTAGTCGGGATCGGTGTCTTCCGTGGCATACTCATAGCGGTGATGTTCTTCCTCCATCTCCTGGGACAGCTCCCAGAATGCCTTGCCCGAACCGCCGGCCTCATCGTTGTGTGCCATGTTTCGCTCTAAATAGGGAAAAAAATTAGTCAAAAAGTTGGTTATTGTCAAGGAACAAGATCATGGTCTCATCATTTAGGGTGTGTCGACACTGAGGCATCCTAAAAGCCAAGCTTTTACCATTTAGGTTTTGTTGACGCTGAGGCACCCTAAAAGCCTAAGCTTTCATCATTTAGGTTTCTATCAACACCGAGGCACCCTAATAGCCAAGGTTTTATCATTTAGGGTTTGTCAACGCTGAAGCGGCCTAAATGCTAAGTTAAGTTTTCATCATTTAGGGTTTATCGATGCCGAGGCACCCTAGGTTGACTGATATATAATGGTATCTTCTAATAATATACCCTATCAAGAAAAGGGAAGGTGAATTCTAAGTTGGGCCTAATCACTTGGCTCTATTACCACCTATGGTTTAATGCAGCAAGAATAAAGGGGCAGTTGATCCTACTTAAAGTACTAAGATACCCTAGCCCATGCATTAGCCGCAAGTACCCCATATGTCCTATTTTTAGCAAAGTCATGCTAAAAATCACGAAAAATTTCAGCATGACCTTTGCTGAAAATAGGACATATGGAGTACCCGAATTTGCCGGAATGGAAGTTAATGGATATTCCGGCAAACTCAAGGGCCTCTCGGGGTACAGAAGCAGCATCACAAGTTGACAAAATTCCCAAGTAGTACAGTAGCAGCATCGCAAGTAGTACCAATGAACATATAGTCCAGCACATTCTGAATTTCGATAAATGACAGCAAGTTAACTCATGCTGACAGCAACAAACTTATAACAACATAAATGAAATTGCAGTATTTCCATATACAAAGCAGCAGGATCATCCACCCCATGACAGCAACAAACTTATAATAACACAAACTTATAAAATTAAATAGCCATATATCCATCTTCTGAGCTATGAGCCATGGACCATCCACCCCATGAACTAGGAGTGTCATGCATCCATATACAAAGCAGCAGGATCATTCCAAATTGATATGCCCCTGGGTCTGGCAGTCAAAATCCGACATCACCAGTCTACAGATATATGCGGCAAGTTAAGATTTTTGTTTGCCTCAAATAAATTTGTAACGCGCTCTTCGGCCAAACAAAACAAGAAGCTTATATGGACCATAAAAACATGCACCCAGCAAAATTAAAAGGTTGGATATGTATGACGAACATGATGAAACAAAATTAAGAGGAAGAGTATGTATGATGAACATGATGAAACAAAATCAATGGTCCTAGGTTGTGCTACGCTACCACCACAAACTAAACAATGGCATAACAAAAAAAGGACAATATCCATCCCTCCACTACTTCTGTAATTACACCTGAGTGACAAACTACCCTCACTCGGCAAGAAAGCTCGTCCTAAATGGGCAGAAGAAGTAAATTATCTCTAGTTATGATTTGCACCAAAGTAGGAACCCAATCTAACAATCATCAGTTACAAAAAGGGCATGAATGTATAGATAGCACAGCCTGACACCAAGGGACCCACCACTAAGCTAGCTAAGAGCACCAAAGCATCAAGAACTGCTTGACTGTAAAAAATAGTTGTTTCTACTGCCAAATTACCCAGTTTTCTCAAGCAGTCAATTACACCATGATGATACCAAATTCTTATAGCAGTACAGTGAGTTCACAGGATAAAAAAATCATCCACATTCACCAATCACCTTGTTACAGCAAGCAAAAAATTTCATTTTCATGGGCAACTAGGGACCAGGTGAATTGTGGACTAACTTCAATCACAGATGTTGGTGGCTACATACTCTCCTCAATCAAGAGCTGCTAGCTATAGGGTGCACCTAGTGACCCTGTTTCTTATAAATCTAAAATCAAATTAACCAACTTATGATGACAAACTGAAGCAAGCTATAATCTACTACAATTATCACAAGATAGCAGAAGAACTCATCTAGCAATGCTAGTTGCTAGAAACCAAAGAACCTAGCCAATAACTTCTCTCCAAGATTTTTATCATAACCTCTACGGTTCAAACATCCCCCTGGTCTGTTATGATTTTCAACCTCTTCTTTGCATATACTGGCATAAAATGGCTATGTGGTGTGCATATCCCAATTTGCCTTTTTCCTTTTTCACCCATTTCACATCACAAATTTCAATCAAGCATGTATAAAAGGTAAACTGCCACACACTTCACATCAGCATAACCAGGAAGTAATAGTAGTACATGTTTCACACACAAGCTGCTGTGTATCAACATAAGCAGGAAATAATGCATGTTGAGGACACACACAACATACGAATCTACACATAGGTTTTCATGCTGGGATTTATCCATAAGAATTAGAAACATAGAAGTAGCATATGCAAGTAAGTTTGCTTCTTTACCTCTGGTTATAGGGAGGAGGGGAAGAGCAGAGACTTAAGGTGTGCTCCTGCTGCTCGAGGTGGATGGGGATGGCGGATGCAGGTAGAGGTGGAGCTCCTGCTGCTCGAGGCGGACCCAGGGGTTGTGAGGCTCCTGCGTTGGCCGTTGGCGGTGGTCGACGAGGGGCAGCGCCGGTGGAGAGAAGCTGGGTGGCGGCTAGAGAAGAGAGAAGAGGAGGCGGGCGTGGGTGGAGCTCCCGCGGCGGTGGTTGAGGAGGGGCCGCGCCGATGGCCGGCGGCGCCAGCAAACCCTAAATCGCGAGGAAGCCTGCTCGAGGAGGAAGCGCGCGAGGATGGTGGCTGCCGGTGGAGTGGCTTGGCGATGATGGTGGTGCTCCCTATCAAACGGGTGCTCGACGGCGCTGCTCTCGAGTGGCGCGACGACGGTGGTGGCCGAGAGTAGTGGAGTGGTTGTTGGGGCAGCAGAGGATGGTGGAGGGGCTACCGTGATGGGGATTGGGCATTTTAGTCGGGGAGGGATAGCAATGGCGCACCACCTAGCGGTGCGTCATAAGTAACTATTTTTTTGAATAGCAATGGCGCACCACCCAGCGGTGCGCCATAAGTAACTTTTTTTTGTATATCAATGGCGCACCATCCAGCGGTGCGCCATTAGTAATTATTATTATTATTATTATTATTATTATTATTATTATTATTATTATTATTATTTGTTACATCTAATAATTTTTTAGAAAATGAATATGAATATGAAACAGTAATAATTTTTTATAAAAGTAGTAATAATTTTTTTAAAAATATCATCAAATTTGTTATTTGAAAATATTTATGAATATGAAAAAAAGTCATCAAATTTGTTATTTGAAAATATCATCAAATTTGTTTTTTATTATTTATAGTTGCATTCATTTGTGAATTGGTAAAACATTTATGAATATGAAAAAATATCATCAAATTTGAAAAAATATTCATAAATTCAAAATGTGCCCATGAAATTTAAAAATATTCATGCATGAGTTCAAAAAATATTAAAAAATTCAATACTTTTTGTGAGTTAGAAATTCAATACCATAATAAACATAAATAAATATTGATGAGGACCTGAATAGAAGAAATATCATTTCAAAATGTCGAAATACAATCGAGAAAGGAAGACTACGATTTAAATACAATCGACCTTAGCTAGCTATCTTTTCACAATCTTCTTGCCCTTCTTTTTCGCAAATGGAGTTCTTCTGTGGAACAGAAATCCTTTAGGTAGGGTGGTCCTGCTTCTTCTTGTGGTGTATGGCACTTCATCGTCATCGTCATGTTCCATCTTAGGGTCGCCGTACTTGTCGAAGTCTTGCTCATTGGCGACTCCATCCATTTCGATGATCTTCCTTTTGCCTCTCCTCACGACAACACGACTGGGATTTGACGGGTCGGTAATGAAGAAGCATTGGTCCACTTGGGAAGCCAGTACCCATGGCTCATTTTTCGCGGTGACGTTTGCGCCCACGGTCTTGGATTTGGTTTCGGGTATAACCATGGTGGTGAAATACCGGTCTTCTTTTATGGTGCTCTTGGCCCATCTGACATGGAACATCGAGACCTTCTCTCCAGCGTAGCTCAGCTCCCAGATCTCCTCGATCCTTCCGTAGTATATGTCCTTGTCGTTACCGGTGTAGGATTCCATCGTTACCGCGGAGTTCTAATAACCATCACTCTTCATGTCCTTGTCCTCGGTGTAGAATGTGTAGCCGTTGATATCGTATGCCTCATAGGTCATCAGGTTGTGCTCGGCACCCTGTGACAAGGCGAATATGAGTTTTTCTTCCGCGGAAGAATCCTCATGTAAAGGGTACGACAGAAGCTTCTCCTTGAACCAACACGTGAAACATGAGTTGTGCTCTTTGATTATATCTCCGTCCGTCCTCTGTTGGCCTCGGTCATTGTACGTCTTCTCAATAAAGGTTTTGTGCTCTACCACCCAAGGATCGACCACGTCTATGTGTTGTAGAGCGACTAGGTTTGCTCTTTCAAAGTCGGCGAGTCGACCCTCGAAGTCGACATGCATTTCACGGCGACCCTCGTGGTGACACCATCCAGCGAGCCTGCCGAGGTGCCTGTTGATGGGCAGACCAACGGGGTTCTCGATGCCTAGATAATTCATGTAGTAGGAGATGCACTCTTCGGTCAGAAAGCCCCTGGCTATGCTTCCCTCTGGACGTGACATGTTGCGAACGTATCCTATGATGACACCATTTATTCTTTTGAACGGCATCATGTTGTGAAGGAACGTCGGCCCGAGTTGGATGATATCCTCCACGATATGGACCAGCAGATGCACCATAACATCGAAGAATGCGGGCGGGAAGTACATCTCAAGCTCGCATAGTATCACCACGATCTCTTCCTGTAGCCTTCTGAGTTGCCTCACGCCAACCGACATCCGAGAGATGACGTCGAAAAAGTTGCATAGGCCAAATAGCGTTTCACGGACGTGCGCGTCCATGATCCCACGGATTTCAACTAGAATTATCTGCGTCATCGGCACGTGACAGTCGTGAGACTTCATCCTGCTGAACTTCTGCTTCGCTGAGTCTAGGTATCTGCTTATCTTCCCCGCGTAACCGTAAGGAAGTTTTACTCCTACGAGGCAGGTGAAAAACTGCTCGATCTCCTCCTGACTTAGAGTGAAGCACGCGGGAGGGTAGTCATTTCCGTTCTTCTGGGCCTTTTTGCCTTTGCGGCGACTTTTCGTGTCCTGCCTCGCCTCATCATCATCATCATTAGCGTGAAGCTCCTCCCTGATGCCCATTAATTTTAAGTATTCCCTTGCTTTTGGCCCATCTTTTGTCCTCTCTGGCATGTTGAGCAGGGTACCAAGCAGACTCTCGCACACGTTCTTCGTGATATGCATGACATCAAGGCTGTGAGGCACATGATGGATCTTCCAGTACGGCAAGTCCCAGAAAACAGACCTCTTTTTCCATACCTTCAGTAGCGGCTCTGGCGCCTTTCGCTTCTTTCCCGTCTCTGGCGCCTTTTGCTTCTTTCCCAGCAGTGGGCAATCTTTCCAATTTTTCAACAGCTCGTCTATTTCCTCGCCGCTCCTCATACGCGGGCGTCTTCGGGGTTCGATTTCACCATCGAATAGATCCTTGCGTTTTCTCCATGCGTCATCATCGCGAAGCCACCTTCGATGTGCCATGAACACGGTTTTCGAAGACCCGGGATCTCTATCTAGCTGGCGATATGTTGTGTCATCCATGCACCTGACGCATCCAAAAAATCCGTGGACCACCTACCCCGCGAGATATCCGTAACCAAGATAGTCGTGCACCGTCGTGAGTAGTGCGGCTCTCATAGGGAAATATTCTTTCTCTATGGCGTACCACGTATTGGCTGGCGTTTTCCACAGTGTGTCTAGCTCCTCTTTCAGCAGCCCCAGATACAGATTGATGTCGTTCCCTGGTTGTTTCGGCCCTTCAATTGGCATACTCATGTGAATGTACTTCATCTTCATGCACAACCAGGGGGAAGGTTGTACATCCACACTAACACATGCCAGGTGCTATGTGTGCTTTTCTGGCTGCCAAATGGATTGACTCCATCGGTGCTCGCGCCCAGCACGATGTTCCTTGGATCATTCCCAAATTCTGGGTGTTTGAAGTTCAACGCTTGCCACTGGCTCGCATCCTCAGGGTTACTCAACGTCTTGTCTTTTTTATTTATCTCCGGATCATTTCTGTCATCTTCTCGCTTCTTCTCCTCCCTATCCGCGTGCCAAGGCAGGAGCTTTGCTAGCTTAGGGTCCGCGAAATACAGCTGCAGACGAGGAGCGATCAGAAAGTACCACACCACTTTTCGAGGAGCTTTCGTCCTCTTCTTGTATCGAGTGACGCCGCAGACCGGACATATGGTAGACTCCGCGTGCTCGTCCCGATAAATGATGCAATTGTTCATTCGCACATGGTATTTCACGTGCGGTAAATCCAGAGGACACATGATATTCTTCGCCTCCTTGAAACTGGCCGGGCACTTGTTCCCACTGGGAAGACGTTCGTGCCAGAATGACATGTTCTCGTCGAAGCATGCGTCGGTCATTTTGTGTTTTACCTTCATCCCCAGAGCCATGAGCGTTACTTTCAGGCGGGTATCCTCGGGTCTGCATCCTTCATACAATGGAGTAACCGCGTCTATCTCTAGTTGATCCAGCTTGGCTTTCTCTTGGGCGGCAGCTCTTGCGTTATCCGTCTGCTTGAGAAGCAGCTCTTGAATATGAGGGTCCTGCACCCAGCCCATCGATGGTCCATCGTCGTCTGCTCCAGCATCTTCATCTTCATGATCATGCCCTTCGTCTTGATCTTCCTCATCATCATGTGCGGCATCTTCTACATGATGACTGTGTACAGCATCACCGTCGTGATCATGTCCTGGAGATTCTTCGTCTTCTCGACCGCCCTCGCCACTGTGGTTGTCTTGCTGCCCTTCCTTATTTCTTGCCCGGCCCCCATGGACGACTTCATAGTCATGTTCATCACCTTGCCACCGATAGACATCCATGAAACCACGCAAGAGTAGGTGGTCTCGCACCTGCCCGAAATCCGGGTCCACAATAAGGCTCTTCAGCTTGCATCTTTGACACGGACATCTTATCTCCGTCTCGTTCTTTCGAAGCATCTCGGCCTTCACGGAGCTCAAAAACCTATTCACGATGACTTCGGTCATCGTGCGTACCATGGTCGCCTGCGGGGTAGAGCAAAACGATATTTTAGAACCAAGAAAAAATTTGGCATGACTTTGCCTAAAAATAGGACAAAAAAGAATGCATAGTGCCAAATTCTCGCCAAAACGGAAATGAATCAACATTCCGGCAAAATATTGGCAAGTATCGCATTTCAAATACTGGTACCTGCAAACACAAACATATATGCAACACCACAAACGTACGTAGATCTAGCTAGGCCATAAAAAGTGCATGTGCACGTTGTTGGAGGGAGAAAAAAGTAGATCTACAACATAACGAAAGCTTTCCCCTTACTTACCTATCAAAAAAAGGTAATTTAATCACTTAATTTGGATGAATCTATGGTGCAAATGAGGTGAGGAGGAGAAGGTAACCGAGACAAGCTTGGAGGAGGAGGTGGAGAGAATGAAGTGGGTAAAGTGAGTGTGGTAGGTGGCTGTCCAAAATATCTATCTGGTCTCAGGTTACTAATGGCGCACCACCTAAACATGCGCCATTAGTAACCCTGGTTACTAATGGCGCACCAGTTAGGAGTGCGCCAATACTAGTTTTGCAAAAAATGTCAGTAGAGGCGCACCGTGGTTGTGGTGCGCCATTACTAGTTTGAACTAGTAATGGCGCACTTCACCCAGGTGCGCCATTACTACTTTTGAAAAAACACTAAAAAATTGTCAGTAGTGGCGCACAAAGCATGTGGTGCGCCATTACTTGTTAAAAGTAGTAATGGCGCACTGCGCCCGGGTGCGCCATTAGTAGTTTTGGAAAAACAAATTGCTAGTAATGGCGCACCGTGTGTCTGGTGCGCCATTAGTGATGAGGACACTAATGGCGCACCTGTATCTGGTGCGCCACTGCTATATAGTAGTGGCGCACCACTGTCGGGGGGAATCGGCTTCCTCGAACACCTATGGGGACCGAGCCCCTTACTGGTTCAGCGGGGGGCGGAGGTTGCACAAAGAGCAGATCAAGGCGCTGCACACGAGGGATTTTACCAAGCTTCGGGCCGCAAGGATGCGTAAAACCCTACTGCTGCTTGGTGGATTGTATTGTGTTATTGCTCGGGAGCGTGCGGTGCTACAGTACACACGAGCTGCTGGCGAGGTCGAGCGTGACGATCCCTCCATTTTTTCCCCTACGTGCGCATGGGGCCTCCTTTTATATGCTCAAGGGGTTACCCACAGGTTGCAGCGTAGGTGGGGGGCAAAAATGGTAGAATGCTGTAGTGGGTACAGCTGCCTGCATAGTGGCTGTACAGTGCTATCATACCTAACTCTGATGGCGAGGGACAAGGGCATTAAATGCCCGTCCGCGTCGCCCAGACGGTGCAGGGAAGTGGACCGACAGGAGCGCCACCGTTTGCCACGATGGCTACTCTGTCAGCTTCGCTTCGCCACCGCATGCCCCTGGCTGCACAGCCTCCCGCCACGTGCGCCTGGGATGCCCCCAGAGCGACACGTTGGTGGGTGAGCTGGAGCGCAGGCACGAGGTGGTAACTTGCCACGGCAAGCGCCTTGCCGCGGTGGATGTCTCGTCGCGTCCGGGAGCTTGTTGCTCACCGGGTCTTGCCGGGGCGCGGGCCGCGCCGTGGCAGGGTCCTTGTCATGCCGTGGATGGCCTTCCCGGCAAGCTCCTCTTGCCGGGGCCTTGTGCTTCGAGCGGCAGTCCCGGCAAGCTCCTCTTGCTAGGGGCTTCGCTCTCTTTGGGTGGCCTTCCCGGCAAACTCCTCTTGCCGGGGCCTTGGCTCAAATACTTTGTTCTTGAATGGCCAAAGAGGGGACCATGGAGGGTCTTGGCGATCGCCTGGCAGGCCTTGCCGCGGGGTGCTACGACCGCCCGTGCACAAGTTCGGGGTACTAAGGTACCCCTATTTTAGTACACCGACAGGAGCCCCCGGGCCTGGGCCATACACGGTGCCGAGCGCTGTTGGGCCAGGCCCAAAACAGTGCACGGGCACGCGCGGCCTGGGTCACGCTGTATCTTTTTCTGCGCCCACCAAGTCCTCCCCAAACGGCACGCGTCGAATGTGGCATCGTGGGGAGAGGTGTGCGCGGGGCCGAGCCCTGCAGGCATGCATCACGTCGCAATAAATGGGGACGGTTCGTGCCATCTTCATAAGTGGAGGGAGGCGTGGAGGCGTGGCTCCTTTGCTGGACGGGGCCGAGGCACGGTTTCTGAGGCGCCCGTTCCCCACGATCACGGGGTGGGGGAGAGGTCGCCTCATCCGTCGCCTCGGTCCTGCGCGGCATCCATGCACCTGGAGTTGCAGGCGGTGGAGGCAGGAAACCGGGCCGTCACGGGTCGATGCAGCAGGCCGGCCCCGGTCGCCTGGCCTCCCTGCGCCCTGATTGGTTGAGCGGGGCAGTCGAGTCCCCACCCTGCTCCTTTATAAGGAGCAAGAGGGGGGCGACGGGAACCCACACTCCTCCATCTCTTCCTCCTCTTCATCCTCTGGCCCCTCTCTCCATTAGCCATGGAGAAAGGGAATCCGGGTCCTTCATCGGTGGCGGCGAGGGTTGCCGCTAGGCAGCGCGCCCTTCCTCCCCTTGCACCCGCGGTGGCGGAGCCAGCTGCAAGGGGAAGGGGGAGGGGGCGAGGTCGTGGACAAGGGCGTGGACGAGGCCGCGGCGCTCAGGGAAGAGGCGGGCGGGGCGACGCGCCGGCCTCGCCTCCGCCAGCGGCCCCTCTTCCCACGGTGGTCCATCTCGGGGAAGATCCTTGCGAGTTCTTCGTCAGGCTGCGCCGGGCGCCTCGCCGCCGCCTCCGCCTCCTGGCTCCTTTCGCGAGCGTGATGGAGATGGAGCAACCCGAGACGCTAAGGCTGCGCATGAAGGGCTGCGGGATCAGCAGCACGCGGGTCCACGTCGAGTTCCCAGCCTCCGGCGTAGTGTATCTTGGCCGAGGGTGGAAGACATTCGCCCGTATCCACACCTTCACGGAGGGGTTCACCCTCCATTTTAAGTTGATGGAGGGCGATCTCCTCTCCGTTAAGGCCTTCGGGGACTTCGGGACCCGGGCCAGGTGCTGCGTGGATAGCTCCTCCGACAGCGAAAGCTCCTCCTCGAGCGAGAGTGACGAGGAGGGGAGCGACAGCGATGACGAGGGCAGCGGTCGTCGGGATGACAGGTCCGACTAGGCGCCGGTCGCAGCTCCGTGTGGCACCGGCGACCCCGTCATCCGGATCGCCGGATCCTTGAGCTTCTCAGGGTCGTCTTCCCGGGCGGCTGGAGTGGCGAGGCTGCGGAAGAGGAGGAGGACTGGCGGCAAGGCCGTCAACTCGGAGTACGAGGGCTAGGTGCCCCCGACAGCGTGTTGACGTCCCGCTGCCTCATCTTCGAGCTCCATCTCCGGCGCCACCGCCACCATCCAGCCTCCGGAGCCCCCGGGGCGTTCTGTTGGTGTCTTCTGCCACCGGTAGCTCGACTAGGCGCCCCTTTTGCCCTTTTCACCTCCTTGTCCTACCTCCTGAGGAGAGAGACAAGAAAGGGATTATGGGCATCTTATCTTTTTTCAATCTGTAAGCCCTCGGGCCTTAGTTGCATTTAAAACTTGTAATCCCATCTTTCATGTTTTTCATTCTCTCTGAACTGTACCTGAGCGGAATGTTTTTAATGAAAAGGGGATGCTTGCCGGGCCATTTGTCCCGTGGGTAGAACCCACACCAAGGAGCGAACCCTTTGTATCGTTAGGATAGACATTTCTTCGCCTGGCAACAGGCCCTGCCGTCTTCCCGCGCCGCTCGACCCTTCTCACGCCCTTGGCGGAAGCGGGGAGAAGGCGGGTTCCGGCCCCTCGCTTCGCCCCTTTGCTGCCGCGACTACTACCAAGACGGGCCCCAGGAACGCGCTCTGGGGCCTGTCGTCGAGGGAGCACGGCAGCTTTTAGGAGGAGAAAGGGTTTTCGTATTCCACAGTTCATGAGAAAATGCATGACAAGGGATGCGAAAACTTATCTGCGATTGCAGCCCCCGGCAACTTTGGCTTGCCGCGGACGAATCTTCGTACTTGCAGCCCCCGGCAATACTGGCTTGTTGGGGACCAGATGCTGGTCTGCCCTTCTTCTCCTCTTTGCCCTTAAGTGGTCTGGCCAGGATGTACAAACCCCTGCGAACCAAAGGAAACGAAAGAACAGGAAAAAGGACGCAGACTCGACCTCTAAGCTAGGGGTTAGCAGCTGTTAGGCACTATCAACCCTAACCAAGGACGAGACTCGACTCGGCATGCATGCTAAAACTTGGGGCGCCAGCGCTTCATGTCTGCTGCTAAGTGTCTGCGCCTGGCTTTGTACAAAGGATTACATGCAACTGCGGCAAGACTTGTACAAAAGGTTGGTTGCCGGGCGGGCCCCGACAACCGCGCCTTACGGGTAAAACTTACGAAGATGCTCAATATTCCAGGAGTTGCTCACCGGAGTGCCATCTTCGGTCTCGAGGCGGACAGCACCGGGCCTCGTGACTCGTCTCACCCGGTAAGGGCCTTCCCACTTCGGCATCAACTTGTTATGATTCTTGGCGGACGGGGCGCGCCGAAGAACAAGGTCGCCTTCCTCGAAGCTTCTGGCTTTAACTTTGCGGCTATGGTAGCGGCGCAAAGCTTGCTGGTAGCGAGAGGCTCGCACAGCAGCCTGAAGACGATCTTCCTCGAGGAGCAGCGCGTCATCTTCACGCAGCCGCTCTTGCTCGAGCTCATCATAAGCGAGCACTCGAGGTGACCCGTATACGAGTTCTGTGGGGGTAACTGCTTCTGCTCCATAGACTAGAGCGAATGGTGTCTGGCCAGTGGCTCGATTTGGCGTCGTTCTGATCGACCAAAGAGCCACCGGCAGCTCCTCGATCTAGTTTCTTCCGCACTTGTGCAACCTGTCGAAAGTTCTGGTCTTGAGCCTGCGCAGTACTTCGGCATTGGCCCTTTCAGCTTGACCGTTGCTCCTGGGATGAGCAACAGAAGCGAAGCAGACCTTGGCGCCGAGATCTTGGACGTATTGCATGAAGGCGCGGCTCGTGAATTGTGTACCGTTGTCGGTGATGATCCTGTTGGGGATCCCGAAGCGGCAGACAATCGACCTGAAGAACTTGATGGCTGACTGTGCTGTTACCTTCCTCACTGGTTCCACTTCCGGCCACTTTGTGAACTTGTCGATTGCGGCGTACAAGTACTCAAAGCCCCCGACAGCTCGGGGGAAGGGGCCCAGGATGTCGAGCCCCCAGACCAAAAATGGCCAGGATAAAGGGATCGTCTGGAGAGCTTGAGCTGGCTGGTGTATCTGCTTGGCATGGAACTGGCACGCTTCACACTTGGTTACTTGTGCAGTTGCATCCTGGAGGGCTGTCGGCCAGAAGAAACCTTGCCGGAATGCTTTGCCGGCAAGTGCTCTTGCACCAATGTGGTGACCACATATGCCTCCATGTATCTCCGCCAACAGCTGCTGTCCGTCTTCCCGGGAAATACACTTCAATTTCACACTGTTGCGCCCTCTTCTGTACAGTGCGTTGTCGACGAACTAGTACATACTGGAGCGCCGGGCTACTCTTTCCGCTTCTTCTTGCTCTTCGGGAAGTCCTCCGTGCTAGAGGAAATGGACAGTCTGCTGCGCCCATGCTGGAGCCTGCGGCTCGACAACAAGGACTGAAGGCACTTCCGTTGCTGCGGGAACGTCCGCTTCTACAGCGAGGATCTGAGGCTCGGCCGGAGCTTGACGTTCCCCGGCAAGCTTGTCGGAACAAAACTTGTCGGGAGCGCCTGCTTCTATGGAACAAACCCTGGGGTTTTCCGGAGCAGACGGTTCCTCGGCGCTCTTGGCGTCGATCTTGGGGACCTTCTTGGCGGCGGCTCCGGGGAGCTCTGCCGGAAGATAGTCGCCGGAGACCAACTTCCTCTTCTTGCTCTGTCTGGTTGATGGCGTTACGGACAGCTGAGTCGGCTTGAGCACAAAGGTCCCTGGTTCCGCAGGTAACTTAAATGCTGCGCACTTTGACAGGCCGTCAGCGATGTCGTTCTCAGCTCTTGGAATGTGTTCCATTTGCAGGCCAACAAAGTGCTCTTCCAACTTCCTCACTTCGTCAACGTACGCTTCCATCAACGGACTCTGGTAATCCTTGTTCACTTGGCGGACGACGAACTGCGAGTCACCCCTGACAATGAGCTTCTTGATCCCAAGTTCTGCTGCGATCCTGAGACCGGCAAGCAAACCTTCATACTCTGCAGTATTGTTGGTTGCTTGCTCCTTGGGGAAGTGCATCTGGACTACGTACTTGAGGTGCTCTCCGGTGGGCGCGACAAGTAACGCGCCGGCACCGGCGCCTTGCAGCGAGAAGGCACCATCAAAGTACATCAGCCACTCTTTGCTTGCTTCTTTGGCGGGGATGCTCGTCTCTGGGATATCTTCATCCAGTGTCGGTGTCCACTCCGCTATGAACTCCGCCAATGCTCTGCTCTGGATAGTCGAGGTGCTCTCGAACTGGAGACCGAAGCTCGACAGTTCTAGTGCCCACTCAACAATCCTGCCTGTTGCTTCTGGATTCTGCAGTATCCTCTTCAGCGGAAAGCGGGTGACAACCGTAATCTCGTGTGCTTGGAAGTAATGGCGCAGCTTTCTCGAGGCCATGAGGAGGCCGAAAAGCAATTTTTGCACACCAGAGTACCTTGACCTAGCCCCCTGCAAAAGGGAGCTGACCAAGTAAACTGGGCGCTGCACCATCTTCTTCTTCCGCACCTCCACTTGCTCCTACGCAGATTCATCCTTGTCGGGGTCAGAGCTTGTCGGGGAAGCCCCCTGCTTGCCGGTGGTCGTGCTTGCCGCGGTCGTTGGCTCATCCTCTGCCTCCCTCTCCGCTACTAACGCAGCACTAACCACTTGATTGGTTGCCGCCAGGTATATCAGCAACTTCTCTTGCGGTTTAGGCGCGACAAGTATTGGAGCGGAGGAAAGGTACTTCTTCAGGTCCTGCAGCGCAGCCTCCGCTTCCGGGGTCAATTTTACTGGACCCGCCTTTTTAAAAATTTTGAAAAATGGCAGGGCGCATTCTGCAGACTTAGAAATAAACCTGCTGAGAGCCGCGACGCAGCCGGCAAGCCTTCGTACGTCCTTGACACGGGTTGGTGCTTCAATCTGCTCGATGGCCTTGATCTTGTCTGGGTTGGCTTCTATTCCTCGCTGAGACACGAAGAACCCGAGAAGCTTGCCGGAAGGGACTCCGAACACGCACTTCTCGGGGTTGAGCTTGAGGCTGATCCCGCGCAGATTCGCAAAGGTCTCTTCTAAGTCTTGAATCAGGGTGGCCCTATCTCTGCTCTTGACCACTATGTCATCCATGTAGGCCTCCACATTCCTGTGGATTTGTGGCTCAAAAGCAGTGTGGACAACCCTCGCAAATGTCGAACCAGCATTCTTCAGTCCGAAAGGCATCCGTACGAAACAGTACGTGCCACATGGAGTGATGAATGCGGTCTTCTCTTCATCTTCTTCAGCCATGAAGATCTGATGATATCTAGAGTAGGCGTCAAGAAATGAAAGCAGGTCACATCCGGCCATGGAGTCAACAATCTGGTCAATGCGCGGCAAGGGAAAGGGATCTTTGGGGCAAGCTTTGTTAACATCAGTGAAATCGATGCAAAGCCTCCATTTCCCATTCGCTTTGCGCACGACAACAGGATTGGCCAACCACGTCGGATGGAGCACACCTCTGACGAGGCCTGCTGCCTCCAACTTCTTGATCTCTTCTGCGATGAACTCTTGGCGCTCCACTTGCTTCCTGACTCTCTGCTTGATGGGCCACGCGTGAGGACAGACGGCGAGGTGGTGCTCGATCACTTTCCTGGGAACGCCGGGGATGTCAGATGGTTGCCAGGCAAACACATCGACATTCGCCCATAGGAAAGTAACGAGCGCGCTTTCCTATTTGGGGTCGAGCGTGGCACTGATGGTGAAGGTACCACCAGTGCCGTCCTCCTTGGCGGGCACCTTCTTGGTCGTTGGGGGAGCTGCCATTGTCTTCTTACTCTTGCCGGTGGAGCTCGATGGCGCGTCCTCGACGGTAGCGCAGCACTCTGAAGAGGTGCGCTTGCCGGAGTGGGCGCCAGAGCACTTGCCGGGCTTGGTCCTCTTCTTTCCTCCGGGAGCTTCAGCGGCAAGCGGCTTGTGATCCGCTACGGCTGCTGCTTCCCGGTAGATCTTGTCGGCACAGATAAGGGCATCCTTCTTGTCGCCGGGGACAGAAATGACGCTTATCAGGCCTGGCATCTTGAGCATGTTGTAGGCGTAGTGAGAGGCCGCCATGAACTTGGCGAGCGCTGGACGGCCGAGAATTCCATTGTAGGGCAATGGAAAATAGGCAACGTCAAGAGTGATCCTCTCTGTCCTGAAGTTTAGCTCGCTGCCAAATGTTACTGGCAACATTATCTTCCCCTTCGGCTTGCTCCTTCCCGGGTTGATTCCTTGGAACGTGCCGGTCTCTTCAAGCTCGCTGTCGGGGACTTGGAGTTTCCGGAGCACAACGGAGGAGATCAGGTTCAAGCCGGCCCCGCCGTCAACTAGCATCTTAGTGACCTTGAGGTTGCGGACTGTTGGTGAGACCAACATCGGCAAGCACCCGACGCAGTTGTGCGATCAGGGTGGTCCTCAATATCGAAGATGATAGGCGTGCCGGACCATTTCAGAGGCTTGCGCGACTCGACTGGTGGTTCCGCTGCATTGACTTCTCGCGCCCACTGCTTGAGCTGGCGGTGAGAAGTATGCAAGGAGGCGCCGCCGTCTATGCACAAGACCTCTGCGGCTTTCTGAAACTCCTGCTCACTGGTCTCGATGTCATCCATGTCTTCGTCTTCGTCGTCGTCTTCATTCTTGTCGCGGCCGCGGGGAGGTCGCTCCGCTTGCCGCTGCTTGTCCTTGTCGTGGCGTCCTCCCTGGCCGGGGCGCTTCGTGCCTGATCCTCCGCCACCTCCCCGGGCTCTCTCCTTGTCGCGCCGCTCGTACTCGGCCTTTTGCAGCTCGACGAGCCGCTCGACCTGCTTGCAGCTCTGGAGGTCATGGCCCTTGGTGCGGTGGATCTTGCAGTACTGTTTGCTGGTGCCATCCCGCTTGTCGGCGGCCGCCACGGCCTAGCAGTGGACGCATCCGGCAATCTCCTTGCCAGAGCTACCAGCCTGGGCCTTCTTGGCAGTGCCTTCGTCGCCGGACTACTCAACAACCAGTACTTCTTGGCTCTTCTTCTTCCTGTTGCTCCGCCGCCGGCCCTTCCTTGCCGGGGCGGTATCCTCACTGTCAGATTCTGCTGCTCCAGTGTTCTCTCCGGGGAGTTTCCTCCCTTCCTCAGCACATGCACACTTATCGGCCAGGGCATATAGCTCGCTGACGTCTTTGATCTTGCACATCGCCATCTCCTCCCTCATCCTGCGGTTGCGCACGTTCTGCTGGAACGCGCTGATGACCGCGGCAGGGTGGACATCGGGGATGTTGTAGTGCACACGGCTTAATCTCTGAATGAACTTGCGCAGAGGTTCTCCCTCCTTCTGGACGAGCAGATGAAGGTCGCTCGCTTGGCCATGGGGTTTGTGGCCGCCCGTGAAGGCGCCAACAAACTGATGGCACAAGTCTGTCCAGGAGGTTATGGAGTTGTCCGGCAAGTGCATGAGCCAGGATCTGACGTTGGACTTGAGCACCAGCGGGAAGTAGTTGGCAAGGATCTTGTCGTCTCGCCCCCCGGCAGCCTGCACCGCAATGGTGTAGATGCTGAGGAACTCCGACGGATGCGACTTGCAGTCGTACATCTCTGGCACGTCTGGCTTGAAATTCTTTGTGCTGGGCCACTGGACTTGCCGCAGCTCACGGGTGAACGCAGGGCAGCCCACCGCGTACGGCAGGTCGCCTAGTTCCCCTGGTGCATGCATGTCGACAGAGGGCCCAGCGCGGTGGTCTGATTGACGCCGCGCTTCTTTCCGACGCTCGATGCGAGTACGAGCATCCTCTTGCTCTCGCTCGTGAAGAACTTGGCGTTGATCGTGACGAGTTCGCGGATTCGACGACGCGGTGGAGTCGTTGTCGTGGTGATTTCGGCGAGTCGGCGATCTTGGCCTCTGGGGCGGGGAGTGCACGGTGGTCGCACCCCCGCCGGTCCTGGCGCCATCAGTCCTCGCCTGGCCGTCCCGCCGCGGTTGCGACGCGCTGTGCTGCCGTGGAGTGTCGCCGTTAGCGAAACCGATGAGGCTCTATATCGTGGCCCTCCAGTCGTCAAGCTTGTCCGCCGTTGGAGGGTAGTCTAGGAGCAGTTGAGCTCGCGCCAGAGCTTCTGTTGGAGTGGTGGGCAGTGGTGGTGAACGGCGCGTGGAGCGGGATGTGCTCGAACTTCTAACTATGTTAGAAGGAGCAACACCCGGACCAGGCAGCCGCGCCACGCTCGCGCCAGCACGTTGATGTGAGTGCTGGCCTTGAGTGCCCTAGGATCCGCCGGTTCAATTTGGGTCCAGCGACCGTATGGTACCATGGGCGCCAAGACGCTGCTGGTCCCGTGCCTCTTGAGAGGGGCGCGGTGCATGTTCGGACACCGTGGCGCCATGAGCTGGCTCGACGATGCCCGTCCTGCCGCCGGTGCCGTCCCCGCCACCCATTTGCTCCAAGGGCGGCGGGTTCGACGCGGACGGACGGGCCACCTCCGGAGCCTTCTTCTTCGGTGGCATGTCGACGAGGATGAAGGAGATCTAGCTGGTGCAGATGCCGGATCAGGTTCGCACAACTTCGACGCCCCCTACCTGGCGTGCCAAAGATGTCGTGGGGAATCGGCTTCCTCGAACACCTATGGGGACCGAGCCCCTTACTGGTTCGGCGGGGGGCGGAGGTTGCACAAAGAGCAGATCGAGGCGCTGCACACGAGGGATTTTACCCAGCTTCGGGCCGCAAGGATGCGTAAAACCCTACTGCTGCTTGGTGGATTGTATTGTGTTCTTGCTCGGGAGCGCGCGGTGCTACAGTACACACGAGCTGCTGGCGAGGTCGAGCGTGATGATCCCTCCCTTTTTTCCCCTACGTGCGCATGGGGCCTCCTTTTATATGCTCAAGGGGTTACCCACAGGTGGCAGCGTAGGTGGGGGGCAAAAATGGTAGAATGCTGTAGTGGGTACAGCTGCCTGCACAGTGGCTGTACAGTGCTATCATACCTAACTCTGACGGCGGGGGACAAGGGCATTAAATGCCCGTCCGCGTCGCCCAGACGGCGCAGGGAAGTGGACCGTCAGGAGCGCCACCGTTTGCCACGATGGCTACTCCGTCAGCTTCGCTTCGCCACCGCATGCCCCTTGCTGCACAGCCTCCCGCCACGTGCGCCTGGGATGCCCCCAGAGCGACACGTTGGTGGGTGAGCTGGAGCGCAGGCACGAGGTGGTAACTTGCCACGGCAAGCGCCTTGCCGCGGTGGATGTCTTGTCGCGTCCGGGAGCTTGTTGCTCACCAGGTCTTGCCGAGGCGCGGGGCACGCCGTGGCAGGGTCCTTGTCGTGCTGTGGATGGCCTTCCCGGCAAGCTCCTCTTGCCGGGGCCTTGTGCTTCGAGAGGCAGTCCCGGCGAGCTCCTCTTGCCAGGGGCTTCGCTCTCTTTGGGTGGCCTTCCCGGCAAGCTCCTCTTGCCGGGGCCTTGGCTCAAATACTTTGTTCTTGAATGGCCCAAGAGGGGACTATGGAGGGTCTTGGCGATCGCCTGGCAGGCCTTGCCGCGGGGTGCTACGACCGCCCGTGCACAAGTTCGGGGTACTAAGGTACCCCTATTTTAGTACACCGACAACCACATACATGGTGCGCCATTAATGTCCATATCAGCTATAGCCCTTTTCCTAGTAGTGTAGACTCCCCGGCAACGGCGCCAGAAATCCTTCTTGCTACCTCTTGAGCATGCGTTGGTTTTCCCTTGAAGAGGAAAGGGTGATGCAGCAAAGTAGCGTAAGTATTTCCCTTAGTTTTTGAGAACCAAGGTATCAATCTAGTAGGAGGCCACACGCAAGTCCCTCGTACCTACACAAACAAATAAGAACCTTGTAACCAACGCGATAAAGGGGTTGTCAATCCCTTGACGGCCACTTGCAAAAGTGAGATCTAATAGAGATGATAAGGTAATATTTTTGGTATTTTTATGATAAAGATTGAAAGTAAAGATTGCAAAATAAATGGCGAAAGAAATAGCTAGTTTACGGAAGAGTAATATGATGGAAAATAGACCCAGGGGCCAAAGGTTTCACTAGTGGCTTCTCTCAAGATAGCATAAGTATTACGGTGGGTGAACAAATTACTGTCGAACAATTGATAGAAAAGTGCATAATTATGAGAATATCTAGGCATGGTCATGTATATAGGCATCACGTCCGCGACAAGTAGAGCAACTCGTGCCTGCACCTACTACTATTACTCCACACATCGACCGCTATCCAGCATGCATCTAGATTATTAAGTTCATAAGAACAGAGTAACACATTAGGCAAGATCAAATGATGTAGAGGGATAAACTCAAGCAATATGATATAAACCCCGTCTTTTTATCCTCGATGGCAACAATACAATACATGTTGTTTCCCTTTCTGTCACTGGGATCGAGCAACGCAAGATTGAACCCAAAGCTAAGCACTTCTCCCATTGCAAGAAAGATCAATCTAGTAAGCCAAACCAAACTGATAATTCGAAGAGACTTGCAAAGATAACCAATCATACATAAACGAATTTAGAGAGGACTCAAATATTGTTCATAGATAATCTTGATCATAAACCCACAATTCACCGAATCTCGACAAACACACCACAAAAAGAGTTACATCGAATAGATCTCCAAGAAGATCGAGGAGAACTTTGTATTGAGATCCAAAGAGATAGAAGAAGTCATCTAGCTAATAACTATGGACCCAAAGGTCTGTGGTAAACTACTCACACATCATCATAGAGGCTATGGTGTTGATGTAGAAGCCCTCCATGATCGGTTCCCCCTCCGGCGAAGCGTCGGAAAAGGCCCCGAGATGGGATCTCATGGGTACAGAAGGTTGCGGCGGTGGAAATAGGGTTTCGTGGTGCTCCTCGATGGTTTCGGGGTACATGGGTATATATAGGAGGAAGAAGTAGGTCGGTGGAGCCACGAGGGGCCCACAAGGGTGGGGCGCGCCCAGGGGAGGCAGGCGCGTTTCCCTGGCTCGTGGCCTCCTCGTTGGTTTCTTGGCGTCCACTCTAAGTCCTCTGGATCATGTTTGTTCCAATAATCACGCTCCCGAAGGTTTCATTCCCTTTGGACTCCGTTTGGTATTCCTTTTCTGCGAAACACTGAAAAAGGAAAAAAACAGCAATTTGCACTGGGCCTTGGGTTAGTAGGTTAGTCGCAAAAATAATATAAAAGTGTATAATAAAGTCCATTAAACATCCAAAACAGAATATATAATAGCATGGAGCAATCAAAAATTATAGATACATTGGAGACGTATCAAGAAGCATCCGCCAAACCATACATCATGACTCCTGACCGTCTTTCACCGCCTCAGAGCTCCTTCCTTGCCGCCGGCACCCACCGCAACAACATCACCATCATCGACTCAGCAGATAAACCTGAGGAGTACACGGGTCTACAAGAGAGGCCGCACTCTTTTGTTTATGCTTATGTTATGCATTGCTTAAAATTACCTACTACTTTATCTTCCTGTTCACCTGTTAGACTCCATGTCAGGTCCAAATTAATGTTCAAACTTGAGTCCTAAATTAGTTGTGGGGCACATATCGAGGTAGCAATGAATAGTATCTCTGTCTAATATCTGGTTCACCTAGGGTATGCCTATGTTGTTGATATTGGGTGGGAAACAAATAGTAAAGCAATCATCATCTGTCTTTTTATTAAATTAAAGCAATCGTCAGCCTCCTATCATTATTTTTGGATCCATCCAGTGGTTGTTACCATCACTCTATATGGGAATTATGCAGTCTCATGTCTTTTAGCCAGCCATAATATATGTGAAATGTGCAATGCCATCCTGTTTAACCAGGCATCATATATTTGAATGATATCTTGCCCATCCTTTTCTTCATTACATTTCCATTTGTCAGCAATGTTTGTACATTAAACTACTCTTCCCGTGAATAAGCCATTTGGGTGGGAGATGGAAAAATCTGGAGTGAAAACAAGGCCTTCAGAGCAGACAGTGCTACCTGTCAAAGTAGATCTCTTGTTTGGTCCCGATAGCTCCTTAGAGATGGATTCGGAGACACATGACCAGTCCTATTCCCCCATCGAGGTGTATGCTCTAACTTGGCACAGTTATACTGCTCATATCATGCATATGGTGTCTTGCATTGCATAGTTTAGACATCATATACACAATATTCAACACCATGTTATTAGTTCAGACATCATATCAAATGCCCTCTGTTTAGCATATAAATCACATATGTGAATTAAATCATGCGATCTTGGTTA
Organism: Aegilops umbellulata; assembly: GCA_032464435.1. Classification (NCBI taxonomy): domain Eukaryota; kingdom Viridiplantae; phylum Streptophyta; class Magnoliopsida; order Poales; family Poaceae; genus Aegilops; species Aegilops umbellulata. The sequence continues at coordinate 274,313,053 of CP136055.1, forward strand.
CTTAGATAACTTGTATGTGAATTATGTCATGCAATCTTGTTTAGTTATTCATCATATCTTTGAATTATGTTATGCTATGCTATCCAGTTTAGATAGACATCATATACGTGAAATTATGTCATGCTATCCATTTTAGTTAAATAATATACATGTCAACTATTTCATGCCCTCTTTTTGCCACACAATCTATTGCATCTGTCTCTCATACAATGTCTGTACATTCAACTATGTTTCCTGTTTATCAACCATTTGAATTGGAACGGGTGATGCCAGTATCTAGCAGAGTAAAAACACGGTCTTGAAATAAAACAGTGCTACCTCTTGGTGGAGATAACACCCCGGTTGTACATGCACGAGAACCAACCCTATGACACATAACCCAGACTATCGTAGATTGTATCCCTAATGCGATGGTTAGAGAACCAGCTTCACCCAATCTTACCCCAACTGATAGTAACCCAGTTCCTGTTGACACATCACCATCTCCACCACAAAGCTCCCAAACAAGAGCACTTAGTAAGGCAGCTCTAGTGCCCAAAGGGCAAGTACTACCACGGCGAACCCCAACTCCACTAGTTAGTATGCCTATTCCTGTGGAGGAAGCACAACCAGCCAGTCGTAGTTTAGCATCAATCGCATTTGATGTTGTTAAATCCTATGTGCGTATCTTCCCATCTTGGAAATATTATACTGAAGATGAAGGAAAATTCCAGTTGCAGGAGTTTGTCCAGGAGTTATGTGTAAGTAATGTTATTTATGGCAATTAATTTGCTTTGTCCCATATATTCTACCTCCATGATGGTTATAATACAACAATTTTTCCCATTTTTCTCTCCAGAGAAGGACCGATTTGGAAACTCGGGATGAGGTAACCTGTGCTAATACCTCCGCTATCTTCAAGAATGCTTGGTGGAAGTATCGGAATTACCTGAAGAAAATGTACTTCACTGGCAAAGAAACTCATCAAATTCCCTTAGGTTCTCCTGAGACACATTTACTTGACGATGACTGGGAACGCCTTGTTCTGTACTGGTCCCGAACCAATAATGTGGTAAGGTCTATGAGCTCATTTTTTAAGTACTTTACTCATTGTCATTTATCTTGAAGCGGTTGAAGAGGTTGCGTAGAACACTGATCCTTGAGTCTCTCTGGGTTGAGACGCCTTCGTTGACCTTGGAGAGCCAGTCATAGACTAGCTTTGAAGTTTCCAGAGCACTCACATGACCATACTGTCCTTTGGTCAGATGACCACAGATGATGTTCTTGGCAGTCAAATCCATTTGAATGAACTTCTTGACATCAGCAGAACTGTCCTTGGTGCTCCCTTGTCCAGGTGGTTTATCCGAATCACACAGAACAAGGGAGCACCTTGCTCTGATACCAATTGAAAGTGTTAGTTATCGACTAGAGGGCGGTGAATAGGAGATTTTTATAAATGTCTTCAAAACACGGGAGTTTCAAAGACAAACAATAGAAATGAACCTATTGATATGCAGTGGAAGGTAGACTACACTAGACAAGCCATAGTCAAGTAAACAATAGAAATGAACCTATTAGCAGCTAGGTAGTATGGATCGGGATGGAAGATAGTATGAAGCCAAGCAACAAAAGTCTTCACACCGTGAAGCCAATCAGATCATGCATGTAGGCAATGACTTCACGAAGACAAACTGTAAGTAAGGAGAGGTAAGAGATAGAACCAGTTGCTTGGTGAGGACAAGGATTTGTTGGACCAGTTCCAGTTGCTGTGACAACTGTACGTCTGGTTAGGGAGGCTGAGATTCAACTCAAAAGGCCGCGTCTTCACCTTATTCCCCTTTATCTAAGGACACTTAGTCCTCGCCCAATCACTCTGGTAAGTCTTCAAGGTAGACTTCCAAACCTTCACAGACTTCGTTCACTGGCAATCCACAATGACTCGTGGATGCTCATAACATGACGCCTAACCGGCTGGAGGATTCATAGTCCTCAAATGTAATAAGTCTTTAGATCACGCGAACAGAAAGACTTCAGTGATGCCTACCACTCTTTGGCTCTTGGTGTTTTGGCCTTTGTCCTCGCAAGGATCTCTCTCTCAAATGCTTCGGAGGTGGGTTGCTCTCAAACGACAAAAGCCGTGCACTAACTCTGAGCATCCACCAATTTATGGTGTTGGGGGTGGACTATTTATAGCCAGGAGGCAACCCGACCTGATTTGTCCTTAATGACCCTGGGTCACTAAGGAACTGACACGTGTCAAACAGTCAGATTTCATACACACGCGGCAGCTTGACTTGGGCTACAAGTAAAGCTGACTCATCCAGCTCTTGATAAGATTTGCCCTCATTGTCTTCGCTCAAAGACATATAATTTGGTTGAGCATCACTTCGGTCACGCTGACTTTGTTCACTTGGACCCCACTTAACAGTGCGGTGGTTCCTATGACTCAACAAATAAGAAAAGGAAACTATGAAACAACTATGTCTTCGCACTCCATAGTCTTCACGTGAATATCTTCTCGTGTCATAATCTTTGTTGTGAATATCTTCACATGCCACCATTGTCTTCAATGTCTTCACACATTTTTAGGGGTCATCTCTGGTAGGTAAACCGAATCAATGTGGGACTACTACATGTGTTATCCTGCAATTCTCACAAACACATTAGTCCCTCAACCAAGTTTGTCGTCAATACTCCAAAACCAACTAGGGGTGCCACTAGATGCACTTATAGGACCCATGTTCAGTTTGTTAGCTACTGCCTTTCCTTCACAAATTCTAGTGAATTGTGCTATCTACTTTTACCTTGCAATCTTTTGCTCTAGTATATATGTTCTATATGTCGTGCAATGTGGTCTTCAGTTAAATGTTTGGTTCAATTCTGCAAATGTGATGTTCAATTCTTCAGGGTGCAATTTTCCAAGTTGTCAAGCATGCTTAGTTTGGTTAACTGTCTGATCTTCTATTAGGAGTATGTTATATTGTGCAATGTGGTGCTTAGTTAACATTTGCTTCATTTGTCGTGGTGTTTAGTTACACTGGTATAGGGAGGTGTTAGACAAATGGTTTTTAACCCCTTTCCATGACGGTGTTCGGAATTGTCACCTAGTGAGTGACTGCGATAGGGGGGGTCCTTCCCACATGACCTAGAAACCGTCGGGGATATGCCCTCCTGGCAGACACACTCGGCAAAATGAGGTCGTGTGCAACCAGCGAGCGACCAAATACGGTTATACGTACAGTAGTGCTAAAAAATACAATTATAGAGGCGAAAACATTTGCGGTCGTAAGTACATCCCACACAGTCAGTCCCCGTTAAACATTTCCGTTCGTATATACATCCCACACAGTCACTCCAAGGAAAACGTTTGCGCAAGGTGGCGTAACGCAAACAATTTTCAAGATAATGTCATGTGTTATTGTTCATTGATCCAATGAGGTTTATTCCTAGAAACTGTGTGCGTTGCCTGAGGTCATCGCCCACGGTGTTTCCTCAATAACCGTTTGCAACAGGAAAACCCAATTAGTAGGCTAATTGGCCAATTAGCAGGCCAATTTCCCTATTATTAATAATCCATTTATTAATCTAACTGACATTCATATTAAGCACATAATATATTTCATTTCCATATTAAGGAAGCGTGATTTCATAATTGAAATACATCAGAGTACAACTTGATATAGCTTCAGCACTCAACTACTCCATTACACAACTGCACCAGCACCAAGTTTCACATGCAATATCTAGAACCTTTCGAAATTAGCATCATAGACGGTACATAGACAGATGCATCTCATTTGGAAAACTGCTGAAGTGGAAGGCGAGTATTGAGCCTTCATTCATGTTGAAGGTCTTTGCAACTTTAGGCCAGTGCCTGTGGATGATTGGCCGTCCATCCTTCGTCCTCTTCGGGAATACTTCAATATTGAACCGTGGGTGTTGTATGAAAACTTTCCTCGCCTCCTGACCATAGAGGTGGTTTGAGAGGTAATCATCAGTGAACTGCTTTGGAAAGGCATGAAAACAAGGTTGTGCATAAATATATTCTGTATATTGGAAATGGGGCAAATGAATAAAAGAAGACAAGGTATAATAGTTAGTACCATCTTGTGAACCTCAGTGCTTCCCATTGTTTCCCTGCAACACATATAAGGTAGTTAGTCATTAGGTTAAGTAAGGGTTCGCATGCTCTCAGTAAAATATGTTGATGAAAAATAAGCACATTGCAGATTTATCAGATTAATTCAAGCCACATGGAAAACCCATTTATCCAAACCAAGCATGATTAAGAACTAGGAAATATAGCACTTGTATATGTTTCTCATGTATGAAATGCAGCCAAATCCGATTTATTCCTCACATGGTATACAATAACAGAATGCATCCATAACAATTGAACATCGCATTGCATAATTGAACCAAGCAGTTAACTAAACACCACAACAAATGAACCAAACATTAACTGAGCAGCACATTGCACAATATAACATACTCCTAATAGAAGATCAGACAGTTAACCAAACCAAGCATGCTTAACAACTTGGAAATATAGCAATTGTATTTGTTTCTCATGTATTTAGTATAGCCAAATTCGATTTATTTCTCACATGGTATACGATAACAGAATGCAGCCACAACAATGGAACATCGCATTGCAGAATTGAACCAAGCAGTTAACTAAACACCACAACAAATGAACCAAATGTTAACTGAGCACCACATTGTACAATATAACAAACTCCTAATAGAAGATCAGATAGTTAACCAAACCAAGCATGCTTAACAACTTGGAAATATAGCAATTGTATTTGTTTCTCATGTATTTAGTACAGCCAAATTCGATTTATCTCTCACATGGTATACAATAACAGAATGCAGCCACAACAATCGAACATCGCATTGCAGAATTGAACCAAACAGTTAAATAAACACCACAATAAATGAACCAAACGTTAACTAAGCACCACATTGCACAATATAACATACTCTTAATAGAAGATCAGACAGTTAACCAAACCAAGCATGCTTGATAACTTGGAAAATTGCACCCTGAAGAATTGAACATCACATTTGTAGAATTGAACTAAACAGTTAACTGAACACCACATTGCACGACATATAGAACATATACACTAGTGTAGAAGATTGCATGGTAAAAGTAGATATCACAATTCACTATAATTTGTTAAGGAAAGGCAGTAGCTAGCAAACTGAACATGGGTCCTTATAGTGAGCTAATAAGACAAGCTACTCCTCATTGCTGGAGAAATCGATGACGATTGGCTCCTAGGACATGGAAGAGGGCGAGGCCTCTGCATCGTGGGTGCCCTTGTCGTAGTGGTGAGTTGCCTGAGTCGCTCCGGGCACCAACCTGCTGGCTCTCATGATCAGGTAAGCACGTGCACACTGAGAAAACACCTCGTAGTCTTCATCGAAGGCATCGACAGTGGCCTCGAGAAAACACCACGAACTGTGGTTTAAAGCAGACAAACCGCGTCTAGCATTGGCGTGCGAGGTGTCGACGATGGCCTTGACGGCGAGGTGCTTCTCCAATGTCACGCCCAAGATGCGACCCTATCCTAAAGGAACTCGAAGGTCCCACCAAGGATAGAAGCGCATATTGAAGATGCTTTTGCAAGGTGGATATCATTACATCAACATTACATAATAGTGGGGATACAACCAAGACATACAATGTCATATGAATACAACAACACATCATATACCAGATCTACATCCGACTACGGATGAAACATAAACAGAAAATCAAACAATATCCACCCTGCTAGCCCAGTCTGCCGACCAGGAACCTATCCCTCAATCGAAGAAGAAGCAAAATGTCGGTGTACTAAAGTAGGGGTACCTTAGTATCCCGAACTTGTGCACGGGCAGTCGTAGCACCCCGCGGCAAGGCTCGCCACGCGATCGCCAAGACTCTCCGTGGTCCCTTTTTGGGCCATCCAAGAACAAAGTATTTGAGCCAAGGCCCCGGCAGGAGGAGCCTGCCGGGAAGGCCACCCGAAGAGAGCAAGGCCCCGTCAAGAGGAGCTTGCCGGGACGACCGCTCGAAGCACAAGACCCCGGCAAGAGGAGCTTGCCTGGAAGGCCAACCACGGCACGACAAGGACCTTGCCACGGCGCGTCCCGCGCTCCGGCAAGGCCCGGTGAGCGACAAGCTCCCGGACGCGACAAGACATCCACCGCGGCAAGGCGTTTGCTGCGGCAAGTTACCACCCCGTGCCTGCGCTCCAGCTCACCCACCAACGTGTCGCTCTGGGGGCATTCCAGGCGCACGTGGCGGGAGGTTGTGTAGCCAGGGGCATGCGGTGGCGAAGCGAAGCTGACAGAGTAGCCATCGTGGCAAACGGTGGCGCTCCTGACGTTCCACTTCCCTGCACCGTCTGGGCGACGTGGACGGGCATTTAATGCCCTTGTCCCCCGCCGTCAGAGTTAGGTATGATAGCACTGTACAGCCACTGTGCAGGCAGCTGTACCCACTACAGCATTCTCCCGTTTTTGCCCCCACCTACGCTGCCACCTATGGGTAACCCCTTGAGCATATAAAAGGAGGCCCCATGCGCATGTAGGAGGAGGAGGACACCCATCGCCACGCCCAGTCTCGCCAGCGGCTAGTGTGTACTGTAGCACCGCGCGCTCCCAGCAAGAACACAATACAATCCACAAAGCAGCAGTAGGGTTTCACGCATCCTTGTGGCCCGAAGCTGGGTAAAATCCCTTGTGTGCACCGCCTCGATCCGCTCTTTGTGCAACCTCCGCCCCCCGCCGAACCAGTAAGGGGCTCGGTCCCCATAGGTGTTCGAGGAAGCCGATTCCCCTCGACATCTTTGGCGCGCCAGGTAGGGGGCATCAAAGTTGTGCGAACCTGATCCGGCATCTGCACTAGCTAGATCTCCTTCACCTTCATCGACATGCCACCGAAGAAGAAGACTCCGGAGGTGGTTGGTCCGCCCACGTCAAACCCACCGCCCTTGGAGCAAACGGGTGGAGGGGACGGCGCCGGCGGTGGAACGGGCGTCACCGAGCCAGATCATGATGCCGCGGCGTCCGAACATACGCCGACATCCTCGGCGCAAGTGAGCCCTGGTATGACCAGGCAACCTTTCGCTCTATTGCATAGAGCGGAGGCAGTTAGCCCCACGGATCTCGCATGCGGGCCGCCTCGAGTGTTCGCTCATGCTGAGCTCGAGCGAGGGCAGCTGCGTCGAGATGATGCGCTGCTCCTCGAGGAGGACCGCCTTCAGGCCGCTGTGCGAGCTGCTCGCTACCAGCAAACCTTGCGCCGCTTTTATAGCCGCAATGGTTAGTGCCAGAAGTCTCGGGAAGGTGGGAAGGCCCTTACCGGGTGAAACGAGTCGATAGGCCTGGCGCTGTCCGCCTTGAGACCGAAGATACCGCTCCGGTGAGCAACTCCTGGAACGATGGGCATCTTCGTAAGTTTCGCCCGTAATGCGCGGTTGTCGGACCCCGTCCGACAACCACCCTCCTGTACAAAGTCTTGCCACTATTGCATGTGATCCTTTGTATGGAGCCAGGCGCAGACCCTATGCGCAGACTGAGTTCATGTGCTCCGCGCACCTTGTCGATCTCATGCTCTTTATTCTTTGCATGCATTATCTGACACCCTGTGCAGCACTGACCCCCGGTAAGCGACGGCGAGCCCCATGCCTCGCCCTGCCGGATAGCGACCTTGCCGGGCAGCGAGCCACAGAAAAGCTAAGTTGCCATAGCTTGAGCAATTGGTTTTTTTTAATTTTTGAGGTTATCTTCCTCGAACGATCGTACTTTCATTGGAAAACCTGTGTGCGGAGGGACCGACTCGTGGCTAGTTGCGCCCTTACTTCGTTTCGAGTCCGCTCAACGACTTAAGTGTGCTACAACCAGAGTGGCATCCTTACTTTGTTTCGAGCTCGCTCGGCAGCTTAGGTGTGCTGCGACTGCAGTCGCAACACTTACTTTGCTTTGAGCCTACTCAACAATTTAAGTGAGCTGAAGCTAGCCGCGGCAAGGTTTCTTGCTGGTAGTGGCGCCGCTGGCGGGCTGCTGATGTCCCGCACTCAGAGCCCGCGGTAAGGCGGAGGCTTACGCCGTCAAGTCCCCAAAAGCGTAGGGCAAAAACATACAGAGCACGGAGTCAAGTAGAGGAAATAACAGTGCAGTCACTACCTAAGATAGAGTTATATTACAAAGATAAGCTTGTCGCACCCCTAATGAATCACTTTCGTGACTTGGCCGGCAGCGACAAGAAAAGAAAAAGGGAGGCGGCCTAATCCACGCGGTCGCCCTCGATCCTCTTGATCCCGGCCACCTTCTCCACGATGGGCGCGACAAGGGCCCTGATCTCCTCGAGGTCAGCGTCCGCCGACAGGGATTTGAGGACGTTGGTGAGCCTGATGCCGGGGTTGCGAAAGGCGATCTTCACCAACACCTTCTCGAGGGCTCCGGCGATGGCGTCGCGCGTCTCGCCGGCCAGCTGCTCTGGGATCGCATTCCGGAGATGCTGAAGGGCCGCCACCACGCCTTTGAAGAACGAAGTGAGCTTGGCACTGGGCGGGACGTTTTCACCAGAGGGGTACTCGTGACCCTCCATCCCCAGCAGCGTCAGCTCCTTGTCGATGGAGGCGGCGATGTCCATGAGGCCCTCGGTCCACTGCTCCACCGTCGCCCTGAATTCGTTCTAGGTGAACGCGGCGCTCTCCAACAACGCCTCGTTGTCCGCGACCTCCTTCCGCAAAGCCACCTCTTGCTCCTTGGCGCTGTCCAGCGCCTTGGACAAGGTGTCCAGCTTCAGCTTGAGATCGGCGTTGGAGTCCTTGGCGGCGTCGAGCTCCTTGATCTTCTCGGCGAAGCGGCCCTGTAGCTCACCAAGGGTGTGGGCACCCTTCTCGCGCTCCTGCTTGAGCGCGGCGAGCTCCTCGCCGCTCGCCTTGAGGTCGGTGTCGAGCTGCGCCACCCTCGCCTCTAGTGCCTCCTTGGCGGTCTCGGCGGCCGCGGCAGCATCTCGCGCCTCCTTGAGGGCTCCGCCGAGCGCTTGTTCGCGCGCGGCGACCTCCTCCTCGTGGCTGGCGAGGCTGGCTTTCTGCTGCGCCAGCTCGCCCTCCCACGCGGCTAGCCCCGCGGCGGCAAGCCTTTCCTGTTCTTCGGCTTCCGCCTTCTCGAGGATGAAGGCCGTCCGCGCCTCGTCGAGCTGCCTTTGCTCCTCCGCCAAGGATCGGAGGGCCTCCTGGTTGAGCTCTCGGAGCTCCCCGGGGCGCTTCTCCATGTCCGCTCCCGCCTTCGCGACAAGCGCTTCCCGGCGTTCCACCTGGGCTTGTCGGGCGCGGTAGAGTGACACCAGCTTCCGAAGCAGCCGCTCCTCCTCAGGCTCGCCGCCGCTGCTGCCTGGCGCGTCAACCAGCGTCAGCCCGGCGAAGGCGAGCACCTCTCCATCCAAGGTCTCCCCCTCGACCGGCGCCCTGGAGGTCGACTCCCAGGGGAGCTTGATGAAGATATCATCGCCGGCCTTCAGGTAGGCGCCTGGCTGGGGCTCCTCGGGGCCCGGCGCCGCTGCGGAGGCGGGATCGGCGGTCGGCGCAGCGCCTGGTGCTCCTGTGGCCTCGGGGCCGTCCGTACGATGGCCGGCCCCTTCGCCCGCGGCTGCTGCGGCAGCCTTGGCGGCCTCTTCGCCGGCCGGATCTACAGCACCATCCGTCTCTCCGGTGGCGGCCGCGTCGTCGGTATGGCCGCGCGCGTCCTCCTCGACGACGACCTCGGTTTCCATCGGGTCCGTGGCGGGCGTGTCTGAAGGCCGAAGGAGGGGGAGAAGTCAAGAAACTATCCAAAGAAGAAGAACCCCAGGGGAGTTTCGAGGCAAGAAGGTTACCTGGGCCGGGGTCTGCAGTCACGGTCTCCGTCGCCGAGGGGCCGCCGGTGCCGTCCCTCGCCGGAGACTGATCCTTTGCCGGGGACTGCTCCCTCGTCGGAGACTGCTCCCTCGCCGGGGACCGCTCCCTTGTCGGGGGCTCCTCCCTTGCCGGGGAACTCCCCCTTGGCGGTGTAGTTGTAACGAGTGGCTCATCGGGGACGGTCTCCGGACGCTCCTGGTGGGGCTGCTCTGCTCCTACACGAATCGTCAGCCAGATGTCAAGAAGAGCGAAGGGCACCCGGGCGCGCCCAACGGCAGGGAGCAAGTCATATGCTTACGCTGGGGGCTGCGCTGGGGGCTGCTCTGAGGACCAGTTGGCGGCTCCGATAAGGTCATCTTAGGCGCACCCCCTGCCGTCACGGTGGGCTCGTCGTCGAGGATGACCACCGGGGCCTTGGCTCTCTTTGCCACCCTCTGAGCCAGAGTCCTGAAAAGGGGCAAATTCAGAGGAAAGCAAATGAGATGCGAGGCACAACTACAAGAATTAAAGAAACACAAGAACAGCGAGGATCATACTCCTCTTCCTCTTCCTCGTCGGAGCTAGGCGCGGAGAAGTCGAAGACTGGCCCGCTTCTGGCGCGAGGAGGCGGAGGAGTAGGCTCCCTCGGCCGCTTGGCGGAGGCAGTGGTGGCGCCAGCCCGAGACGGCCTTGCCCCGGCCGCCGCCGTAGCGCGAGGGGCGGCAGGAGCAGAAGCAGCGGCCTGTGAAGACCCCGCTCCCGCTGAGACAGCGGAGCGCGTCGCGCGGCGCTGCGGCTGTTGGCTCGCTTGCCGTACCACCTCTCCGGCCTTGCGGAGGCGCCTCCGTGGTTGAGCCGGGGGGCTCCGCTTGCGACAAGCTGCCCGAAGGTCGGGAGGAAGAGGCGCCAGCCTCCGGCAAGCCGCTCGTGCCCTCGGTGGACTCATCCGCCCCTACGCCGTGCCCGGTAAGCTCTTCCTCGCCGGCGAACTCCGCTCGGTCGGCAAGGCTTTCCGCCTCCGCTGCGTCCGCCTCCGCCAATGTGAATCCGAACTCGCCCGCGGCCGCGGCCGCCGCCGCCTCTTCCATCCTGGAGGCGATGCGCGCCAACTCCGCATCGGTGGTGTCTCGTGTGAGGCCCCTCTGCTCGTCGGCGTCGGCTGGCCTCTCCACCAGGTCGTCGAAGAACGCCCGCACGACATCGTCGGCGGGCTCCTGCCAAGTGGAGTCGATCCCGTGCGAGTCGCACAGCGGCATCATTGCAAGGGTGCGTCTGAGCGATGAATTGGTGCACAACGGGACGACGCCTCGCGGCAGCCTGAACCATTCGGGGTGGTCGGGGTCGTGCTTGAACAGCGCCCTGAGCGTCCCGTCAAGCTCCAAGACGGTGAAATTGAAGTTGAGGCCAGGGCGCAGCCTCATGATATCCGCCGCATTCTGGAACTCCCAGGCAGGCCTCCCCTTCTCCTGCAGGTGAGCGATGCGGCCGCGGAGGAAATCTGCGCCGACGGCGCCAACTGTGAGCCCGGCACTCCTGAGCCACAGGATCCGCATGACGGCAATCCGCAGCTTGTCGTCGTCCGGAGCCACGTCGCTCTAATCCCTGCCGCGCACCACAGGGGTTTGGTGCACGGCGGTGAATGGCTGCGGGTTCTCCTCGACGATCAGGCACCAGTCTGCCCTCCATTCCTCCCATTTGCTGCGGATCTCTCCCTCCAGATAAGCATCCTTCTTGCCGGGCTTCGAGATCTAGGCGATCCTGCCGGAGAGGGGCTCTCCTCTCTCTACTCGAGGCATGAAGAAGTGGCGGAAGAGAGCTACCTTTGGAAAGACTCCGACAAAATTTTCGCAGAGATGTGTGAAAATTGCCATGGTCAAGACAGCATTGGGGGTGAAATCAAGAAGGTGGAACCCGTAGGTGTTCATGATGTCGCAGAAAAAGTCAGAGAAGGGCGGGCAGAGCCCGCAATAGAAGAACAGAGCGAAGAAGGGATACCCAGTCGGATACTCCTTCTGGGCGATGCCGGGAAGAACCCTCGTGCGCGGATGCGCTCGCGTCCTCGTCGACCAGAAGAGGTAGTATTCCTCCCTCAGGACCAACGCGTCGAGCTCAGGAGGGAAGGTCGCCTGCTCCTTTCGCAGCACCTCAAGCCGCTGCGCCTCGGCCGACTTCACGGCCTTCCCTTTCCCCTTGTCGCCCTTCGGGGCCATGGCGGAAAGAGGGAGAGAGGTCGGCAGCGTCGGTAGCACTCGTGGCGGCGGAAGGGGGGGGGCGGAGAGCTGCTTCTCTTGGGAAGTGGCGGAGGATTTCGAGGAATCGCAACTGGCGGGTGGGCGGACTGCCCCTGTCTCCCCTACTTATAAGGGGAGGAGGGGGGCGTTTCGCCTTTCCGAATAAATAAATGGCCTGTGACGTGACGCACGCCTGCGGGGCTCAGCCCGCGCACGCCGCCCACGTCACGCACACCTCTCCCCATGATGCCATGTTCGACGCGTGCCGTTCGGGGGGGGGGGGGACATGGTGGGCGCAGAAGCAGATGCAGCGTAACCCAGGCCGCGCGTGCCCGTGCACTGTTTTTGGCCTGGCCCAACAGCGCTCAGCACCGTGTATGGCCCAGGCCCGGGGGCTCCTGTCGGTGTACTAAAGTAGGGGTACCTTAGTATCCCGAACTTGTGCACGGGCAGTCGTAGCACCCCGCAGCAAGGCTTGCCAGGCGATTGCCAAGACTCTCCGTGGTCCCTTTTTGGGCCATCCAAGAACAAAGTATTTGAGCCAAGGCCCCGGCAGGAGGAGCCTGCCGGGAAGGCCACCCAAACAGAGCAAGGCCCCGTCAAGAGGAGCTTGCCGGGACAACCGCTCGAAGCACAAGACCCCGGCAAGAGGAGCTTGCCGGGAAGGCCAACCACGACATGACAAGGACCTTGCCACGGCGCGTCCCGCGCTCCGGCAAGGCCCGGTGAGCGACAAGCTCCCAGGCGCGACAAGACATCCACCGCGGCAAGGCGTTTGCCGCGGCAAGTTACCACCCCGTGCCTGCGCTCCAGCTCACCCACCAACGTGTCGCTCTGGGGGCATTCCAGGCGCATGTGGCGGGAGGTTGTGTAGCCAGGGGCATGCGGTGGCGAAGCGAAGCTGACAGAGTAGCCATCGTGGCAAACGGTGGCGCTCCTGACGGTCCACTTCCCTGCACCGTCTGGGCGACGCGGACGGGCATTTAATGCCCTTGTCCCCCGCCGTCAGAGTTAGGTATGATAGCACTGTACAACCACTGTGCAGGCAGTTGTACCCACTACAGCATTCTCCCATTTTTGCCCCCACCTATGCTGCCACCTGTGGGTAACCCCTTGAGCATATAAAAGGAGGCCCCATGCGCACGTAGGAGGAGGAGGACACCCATCGCCACGGCCGGTCTCGCCAGCGGCTCGTGTGTACTGTAGCACCGCGCGCTCCGAGCAAGAACACAATACAATCCACAAAGCAGCAGTAGGGTTTTACGCATCCTTGTGGCCCGAAGCTGGGTAAAATCCCTTGTGTGCACCGCCTCGATCCGCTCTTTGTGCAACCTCCGCCCCCCGCCGAACCAGTAAGGGGCTCGGTCGCCATAGGTGTTCGAGGAAGCCGATTCCCCCTGACACAAAAGAAGAACTCCAACACAAAAAAAATCGCTCTCGCGTCATGATCATCGCATAACCTGTACCTACAACTGGTGGTGTAGTAAACTATGAGCCACGAGGACTCAGCAATCCCATTACCATGGGTATCAAGACTAGCAAAGCTTAATGGGAAAGGAAGGGGTAAAGTGGTGAGGCTGCAGCAGCGACTAAGCATGTATGGTGGCTAGCTTACGCAAATAAGAGCGAGAAGAGAAGCAAAGCAAGCGGTCGTCAACTAGTAATGATCAAGAAGTGATCCTGAACTCCTACTTACGTCAGACATAACCCAGAAACCGTGTTCTCCTCTCGATCAACCCCGAAAAGAGACCATCACGGTTACGCACACGGTTGGTGTATTTTAGAAGAGTTTACTACAACCGGACATCAACAAATTCCCATCTGCCACATAACCGCGGGCACGACTTTCGAATGTTCAAACCCTGCAGGGGTGTCCCAACTTAGCCCATGATAAGCTCTCGCGATCAACGAAGGATATTCCTTCTCCCCGGGAAGGCCCGATCAGTCTCAGAATCCCGGCTACAAGACATTTTGACAGTAATAAAACAAGACCAGCAAAGCCGCCCGATGCGCCGACATCCCGATAGGAGCTGCACATATCTCGTTGTGAGTGCAACACCGGATGAGCACTCCGTACAACTAAAACCAGACCTCAAGTTTCCCCGAGGTGGCGCTGCAAAGGACTCTAGTTCGGACCAACACTTAGACAAGCATTGGCCCGGGGGGGGGGCTAAAATAAAGATGACCCTTGGGTTAATTACTCCCAAGGGAAAAGGGGTGGTGGTGAGGCAAATGGTAAAACCAAGGTTGGGCCTTGCTGGAGGAGTCTTATTCAAAGCGAACTGTCAAGGGGGTCCCATAAATCACCCAACCGCGTTAGGTTCACAAAATCCGGGAACATAATACCGATATGACGGAAACTAGGGCGGCAAGAGTGGAACAAAACACCAGGCATAAGGTCGAGCCTTCCACCCTTTACCAAGTATATAGATGCATTAATAGTATAAGAGATATTGTGATATCCCAACAATAAACATAAACCAACATGGAGCAATCTTCATCTTCACCTGCAACTAGCAACGCTATAAGAGGGGCTGAGCAAAAGCGGTAACATGGACACACAACGGTTTGCTAGGAAGGGTGACAAAGGTTAGAAGTTCATGGCAATTTGGGAGGCTTGAGCAGCAAGTGGTAGGTAACGCAGCAAAGCGATAGAACGACGCAACTAGCATAGCAATGATAGTAATGAGATCCAAGGTGACGGTCATCTTGCCTGAAATCCCGCAAGGAAGAAGAACGAGTCCATGAAGAAGATGAAGCCATGAAGACGAACCAAGCGTAGACGAACGAATCCTCACGATCGCAACGAGATGGGAACTAGCGAGAAGAAGCACACAACATGGTAAACACACCACACATAAACAAGGCATGATGCTCAACCAAGTATGATGCATTACAAGGCTACATGAAGCTACTCATGGCAAAATATGATGCATACAAGAACAACACATCAAAGCAAGTTTAAATGAGGCCGGAAACAACATAGAATAATTCTGGTAAGTCCTCATATGCAAATTTCGAAATTGGTCCAGATCTGAATAAACCTTATGTTCAAGTGGTTAAACAGAAAGTTAAGATGCACTATGATGATCTACACGAAATGCTAGTCAAGTTACATATAAAGTTCATTAGATTCGGAGCTACGGCCTAGAAGATATGAGCAAAACAAGATAAACATGGCATTGATGCAAAATGCATACAAACATCAAGCAAACACATCAAAACAAGGATGCAATATGATAATATGAGACTACATGAAAAACTAAGCAAGTTTCATATAGAGCACACTCAAAACGGAGCAACGGTTCAGCACATACACCCTATACAAGTTATAACAACAATCTGTCCAAAACACCAAGTAGGCATCTTGCAAGCATCAAAACAACAAGCTACAAGATCTCAACATAAAAACAAGAGGCATGGACATGATGTACAGGTAAAGAATAACAAAACATGAACACTGAGCTATCTCCAAAAATCATTAGAACATGCTCAAAAGGACATGGCAAGATTGCAAATAATAACAGGTTCACAGACTTAGCAGAATTCACAGGGCATGGCAGAAATAACATCAGGTTGCAATATTTAGAGCTATCAAACAACATGTTACAGCAAGCTATCATGTCAAACTAGAGCATGGCATGCATCTACTCAAAGCATATAACAAAAGTCCCTTAGTGACCATAAGACAAAAGGGATCAGAGAATACAAGTGCAAGCATGTGAACATAGCAAAAACATAAACAGATTCAGACTTTGTGAAAAACTGGAGCATGGCATAAACAGATAACAAGTAGGCATGTTAACGAGCTTGATGCACTCACTACGAGGTATTGAATGACAAACTAAGCATACACCCAGAAACTAGATATGGCATAGAAGCTATACATGGCAAGAACAACAACATAGCATGCACGGATCAACTACAACAAGCTTGGCAAAATTGCAGAACACGTACACAATCTGCCAGGAACATTTTATAGCAAAAGTAGAGCTCGATTAAGACATGATAGAGCTCTCTATAGTTGCAACCAGAGGCATAAATGGATAGAGCATAACCATATGAACAAAACACTCTTACTGAACATACTCAAAAGAGGCATGGATCTCACTGTAGCAACATGAATACATGGCATCAAAATAACAGCAGACAAAGACGGTGAAATTCTAAGTCTGTGAAGTCAGCAACATTGAGTAAGCTATTTTGCAAGCTTTAAACAAACAATACATGCCATATCATGACAAATGGGTTGCACCACAGCAAAGATGGCTTGTTTTAGCTCATAACACATGTAGACTTCATGCTCAAAATAAAATCACACAAAAAGATACAAAATTAACAAATGAGCATATTCTGATAACAGACAGCAGTTAACATCACATAGCAGTCTTGCAACAATGATTAGGGCATCCAGATGAACTCAAATGAACATGGCACAAAGGAACAAAATGTAGAGCATCTCCGGACGAACATTTGTATATATTATATGCATGAATTTATGCAGTATGCAGAGAGTTACGGTGCGATGAACATGACAACATAATGCTGAAAAATTAAGGACTTAGAGGAATTTTCGGGGTCAACCTCGTTGCACGGATTTCAAAGCGGCGCGGATCTCGCCGGAAAAAAGGGGCGGAGAGGAGGAATACGATGCCGGGGCTGACGAGGGCGACCGGATCCGGCGCCGGCGGAGGCGGAGCAGGGCCGGACGGCGAGGGCGACGGCGAGCGACGCGGTGGTCGGCGGCGCAAGGCGGCGGAGGAGCAGGGCGCCGCGCGCGAGTGGCGCGGCGGCGCGGGGCGGTCCGGTGGCGGAGCGGGGCGCCGGCGAAGGCGAGGCAACGGCGCGGCGAGGCGTGGGCGGGCGGCGCTCGCGGGACCGGCGAGGGCGGCGGCAGGCGGTGCAGGTCAGCGGCAGTCGCGGCGGCGGAGAGCGGGCCCGGCGAGGCCCGGTTCGGCCCCGGGGCGGGTCGGAGATGGGCTCCGCGGGCCCGGCGGTGATGTGGGGCGCGGTGGACACGTGGCGCGCCGCGATTGGAGGAGGGCGGCGGCGGACATGTCCGGCACGCGGGGTGGACGCGTCCGGCGGCGCGGGGAGGAGCGGGGCTAGGGTTAGGGTAGAATGACCCGAAAATTTGGGGGGAGGCACATATTTTTAAAGGTAGGAGGTGGTAGGAGACTTCAAATGGAGTGCGGTTTTCGCCCACACGATCGTGATCAAACGGCCGAGAACATCGAGATGACTTAGATGGGTTTTGGGCCACTTGGAAGGTGGTGTTGGGCTGCACACGAAAGAGGCCTTTAAGGTTACCCGGTTAACCGTTGGAGTATCAAACGGACTCTAAATGGCACGAAACGAGATAGGTGGTCTACCGGTGGTATACCAAGGCCGCTTGCCAAACCTCTGGCCATTCCAAGAAAGTTTAACACCCGCACACGAAAAGAGGCAAAAGGGGGCGCCGGGTGACATAGGAGTGCCGGATTACAAAACGGACAAGGGGAAAAAGCTCGGATGCATAAGACGAACACGTATGCAATGCAATGCACAAGATGACATGATATGAAATGCAGATGATGACCTGACAAAGTGCAACACGCAAGCACATGGCATGGCAATGACGGCGAATAACTGGCGGACACCGGGCGCATCGAATCTGGGGCGTTACATCCAAGACCTGGGGGTCGGCACGAATGGCAGCCATCGCGACCTCATCCACGCGTGGGGCCGCAATTTGCTTCTCCGCTGCCAAATGCTCCTTGAGATCCTGGCTATACCGCGTGCACCATGCCTTATGGCGGCACTTATTTTGTGGAGGGGTCGGTGATTTGGGTGGAAGGTGTCGCGCTGGCGGTCGGGGCATGTGGTATGTGGAAGGAGGAAGAGGATGGGGGTCGGGTGTAGATTACCTGCCTGGATAGACGAGGCCAAGCAGTGTGGAGGAGGGTCGCCGGCGAGGAGGCGGCACTGCAAGCAAGGAATGAGGGTTTCAACTTGGAATGGAAGGTGGAAACAGGGGAAATGTGGCTTTTGGTAAGGGGGGGGCGGGGAGGTAGATATTTCCGCGGAAGCCGAAAATTTGGAATCGCTTTAGCAAAAACACTGGCACGCAAAGTGTCATCAGCCATGGCCCCTTATTCAGAGCGGGCTGTGGACTGTCGCCGTCGCACCTTCTCACGTAAGCCGTATCCGTACTATACTCCAACGGTATTTGTGCTTCATCTTGATACGTACATTTTGCATCATGTTTTCTTACTGTTATTTATAATTTTTTCATCCATAATAATGCTTTTTGGAGTAATTCTAATGCCTTTTCTCTCATAATTTGCAAGGAACACACCAAGAGGCAGAATTCCGGCAGTTGGAAATCTGGACCTGGAAAAGCTACGTCAGGCCACCTATTCTGCACAACTCCAAATAAGCTGAAACTTCACGGAGATTTTTTATGGATTGTTTAAGAAATACTAGAGCCAATAACCACCAAAGGGGGGCCACCAGGTGGGCACAACCCACCTAGGCAAGCCAGGCCTCCCAAGCGCGCCCTGGTGGGTTGTGGCCTCCTTGGCCCACCTCCGGTGCCCATCTTCTGGTATATTAGTCATTTTGACCAAGAAAAATAAGGAGGAGACTTTCGGGACAGAGCGCCGCCATCTCGAGGTGGAACTTGGGCAGGAGCACTTTTGACCTCCAGCGGAGCGATTCCGCCGGGTGAACTTCCCTCTCAGAGGGGGAAATCATCGTCATCAGCATCACCAACAACTCTCCCATCTTGGGGAGGGTAATCTCCATCAACATCCTCAACAACACCATCTCATCTCAAACCCTACTTCATCTCTTGTATTCAATCTTGTTACCGGAACTATAGATTGGTGCTTGTGGGTGACTAGTAGTGTTGATTACATCTTGTAGTTTATTACTATATGGTTTATTTGGTGGAAGATTATATGTTCAGAGCCATTATGCTATTTAATACTCCTCTAATCATGAACATGTTTATCATCTGTGAGTAATTACTTTTGTTCTTGAGGTCACGGGAGAAATCATGTTGCAAGTAATAATGTGAACGTGATATGTGTTCGATATTTTGATAGTATGTATGTTGTGATTCCCTTAATGGTGTCATGTGAACGTCGACTACATGACACTTAACCATATTTGGGCCTACGGGAATGCATTGTGTAGTAGCAATTAGATGATGGGTTGCAAGAGTGACATAAGCTTAAGCCCCAGTTTATGCGCTATTTCGTAAGGGACCGATTGGATCCAAAAGTTTAATGCTATGGATAGAATTTATTCTTAATACTTTTCTCGTAGTTGCGGATGCTTGCGGGAGGGTTAATCATAAGTAGGAGCTTTGTTCAATTAAGAACAACACCTAAGCACCGGTCCACCCACATATCAAATTATCAAAGTAGCGAACACAAATCAAACCAACATGATGAAAGTGACTACATGAAATTCCCGTGTACCCTCAAGAACGCTTTGCTTATCATAAGAGACCGTTTTGGCCTGTCCTTTGCCTCAAAAGGATTGGGATACCTAGCTGAACTTTTGTTACTACTATCGTTACTGGCTCGTTACAAATTATCTTGCTATCAAACTACTTCGCTACTTACAATTTCAGCACTTGCAGACATTACGTTACTGAAAACTACTTGTCATTTCCTTCTGCTCCTTGTTGGGTTTGACATTCTTACTTCTCGAAAAGAGCTACAATTGATGCCCTATACTTGTGGGTCATCAAGACTATTTGTCTGGCGTCGTTGTCGGGATGTGAAGCGTCATTGGTAATGTAATTTGGTAAGGAAACATTTATATAGTGTGCTGAAATTTATTGTCACTTGTTACTACGGAAAACAATCCTTTGAGGGGTTTGTTCAGGGTATCTTCACCTCGTCCCGAACCACAATTAGCTACCCCTCAACCTACTGCACCTACTGAAAATAGTGAATATGAAATTCCTTCGGCTATGATAGAACAACTACTGGATAATCCTTATGCAGGAAATGGAACCGAACATCCTGATATGCACTTGATATATGTGGAAAAAAATTATGGATTGTTTAAGCTTGCAGGTTTACCCAGGGATCAAGTTATGAAAAAGGTTTTCCCTTTATCTTTGAAGGGAAAATCATTGGCATGGTATAGTCTATGAGATGATATTGGATCATGGAATTGGAATCGTTTGAAATTGGAGTTCCACCAAAAAAATTATCCTATGCATCTAGTTCATCATGATCGGAATTATATATATAATTTTTGGCCTCGTGAAGGAGAAAGTGTCGCTCTAGCTTCGGAGAGGCTTAAGTCAATGTTATATTCATTCCCCAACCATGAGCTCTCAAGAGAAATTATTATCCAGAATTTTTATGCTCGGCTTTCCCGTAATGATAAAACCACGCTTCATACTTCTCCTGCTGGTTCTTTTATGAAGAAGAGCATTGAATTCCGATGGGATCTTTTGGCAAGAATTAAACACAACTCTGAAGATTGGGAACTCAACGAAGGTAAAGAGTCAGGTATTAAAATTAAGTATGATCGTGTTAAATATTTTATGGATACCGATGCTTTTTAAAAGTTTAGCACTAAATATGGACTTGACTCTGAGATAGTAGCTTCCTTTTGTGAATCATTTGCTACTCATGTTGAACTCCCTAAGGAGAAGTGGTTTACATATCACCCACCTTTAAAGAAGAAATTTAAAAATTGGTGCCAGTTAAAGAAGAAACTATACTTTATAATGTTGATCTAGTTGTTCCTTCTGCTTATATAGAGAAACCACCTTTCCCTGTTAGGATAAAGGAACATGCTAAAGTTTCAACTATGGTTAACAAAAGCTATATTAGAACACCTAAACATGATGGACAAATTAAAGTAGAACCTAGCATTGCTATGGTTAAAGATCTCTTGGAAGAAGATATGGATGGGCATGCTATTTACTTCTGTGAAGAAGCTGCTATAATTGCCAAACCTGATAGAAAAGATAAACATAGACATATTGTTGGCATGCCTGTTATTTCAGTTAAAATAGGAGATCACTTTTATCATGGTTTATGTGACATGGGTGCTAGTGTGAGTGCTATTCCTTACACTTTATATAAAGAAATTATGAAAGACATAACACCTGCTGAGATAGGAGAAATAAATGTTACTATTAAACTTGCTAATAGAGACACCATATCACCAATTGGGATTGTTAGAGATTTTGAAGTCTTGTGTGGGAAAATAAAATACCCTACTGATTTTCTTGTTCTTGGTTCCCCACAAGATGACTTCTGTCCCATTATCTTTGGTAGACCTTTCTTGAACATAGTTAATGCTAAGATAGATTGTAAGAAACAAACTGTGGGTGTTAGCTTTGGTGATGAGTCTCATGAGTTTAATTTTTCCAAGTTTAGTAGAAATCATCATGAAAAAGAATTTCCTAGTAACGATGAATTGGTCTTGCTTCTATTGCTGTACTACCTACTGATCCTTTAGAACAATATCTGCTAGACCATGAAAATTATTTACATATGCATGAAGGAAATGAAATAGATAAAGTTTTCTTTGAACAATGTCCTCTACTTAAACACAATTTTCCTATTGAAACTCTTGGAGGTCCTCCTCCCCCTAAAGGTGTGTCGGTGGGAACGACACCTATGGGGTCACTGGGATCCCTTCTATGGTCGGCGGGCGCGAGGTTGTGCAAAGAGCAGGTCTGACAGGAAGAACACGAGCCGTTTACCTAGGTTCGGGCCGCGGAGATGCATAATACCCTGTTCCTGCTTTGGTGGATGTATTTCAGAGTGTTCTTGAGCTCTTGAACTAGCTACGGTGGCTGCGTAGTTTCAAAGAGCCGAATCCCTCTACTAGTCGCCTCGGGCCTCCTTTTATAGGCAAAAGGGGTTGCCATAGTAGCACACAGGAGGTGGAAATGTGTACAGTGCGCGAGCTTATCACCCGGCATTACGGGACAAAGCACATTAAATGCGCTACTTAGGTGTCCATCAGCTTTATCGGGGACAGGAATGAGGCACGTCCTGTCCGTCGCCGCCCCGCCTCGCTTCGACACACACCCAGGCCAGCAATGCATGCGCCACCATGTAGGCAGGCAGGCTACTGAGGTGGCGCGGTGGCAGGGTCTTCACGAAGAGTTGCATGCCACCGCGCAGGTGCTTGCTAAGTCGGCATAGAGGCCGCCCGTCGGCACGCATGTGCCTGCCCAGCTGGTTGAGCTAAAAGATGCTTGGGGACGGCGGTGGAGTCTCGGCTGGTGCGGGCCTGGCTGTGGCCCAGCTGATGCCCTCGGCAAGGGTTTTGCCGGGGACCTGGCAAGGGTCTTGCCGCGGCGTTGCGGTCGTCCTCGGCAAGGCGCTTGCCGGGGATCTTGTGGATTTCCTCGGCTAGGATCCCGCCGAGGGTCGTCGTCTTTGGATCCTCATCTGATCTTTTGTGTTTATGATCTTGGCAAAGATCTGCATGCCACCACAGAGGCGCCTCCCGAGCCTTGGTTCCAATATAGTTGGTTGGTGGTGTTGGAACCCTTGGGCTCAAGGGTGGCTTGCTCTGCTGGCGTTGGGCAAGTTGCCCCGGCAAGGCTCTTGCCGGGGCCGCGGAGGCTGCCCCGGCAAGGATCTTGCCGAGGGAGTCCACCTCGCCCTCTTGCTTGCTACCTCTTGAGCACTGCGTTGGATTTTCCCGAAGAGGAGAGGATGATGCAGCAAAGTAGCGTAAGTATTTCCCTCAGTTTTTGAGAACCAAGGTATCAATCCAGTAGGAGGCTACACGCAAGTCCCTCGTACCTACACAAAACAAATAGCTCAACGCAACCAACGCGATTAGGGGTTGTCAATCCCTTCACGGTCACTTACGGAGTGAGATCTGATAGATAATATTTTTGGTATTTTCGGTATAGAGATGCAAAGTAAAAAGTAAAAGGCAAATTAAAAAGCAAAGCAAAAATAAAGTGATGGAGATTGATATGATGAGAATAGACCCGGGGACCATAGGTTTCACTAGTGGCTTCTCTCGAGAGCATAAGTACTCTAAAGTGGGTGAACAAATTACTGTTGAGCAATTGACAGAATTGAGCATAGTTATGAGAATATCTAGGTATGATCATGTATATAGGCATCACGTCCGAGACAAGTAGACCGACTCCTGCCTGCATCTACTACTATTACTCCACTCATCGACCGCTATCTAGCATGCATCTAGAGTATTAAGTTAAAAACAGAGTAACGCCTTAAGCAAGATGACATGATGTAGAGGGATAGTTTCATGCAATATGATAAAACCCCATCTTGTTATCCTCGATGGCAACAATACAATACATGCCTTGCTGCCCTTCTGTCACTGGGAAAGGACACCGCAAGATTGAATCCAAAGCTAAGCACTTCTCCCATTGCAACAAAAACCAATCTAGTAGGCCAAACCAAACTGATAAGTCAAAGAGACTTGCAAAGATAACCAATCATACATAAAAGAATTCATAGAAGACTCAAATATTATTCATAGATAGACTTGATCATAAACCCATAATTCATCGGTCTCAACAAACACACCGCAAAAAGAAGATTACATCAAATAGATCTCCACGAGAGAGGGGGAGAACATTGTATTGAGATCCAAAAAGAGAGAAGAATCCATCTAGCTACTAACTATGGACCCGAAGGTCTGAGGTAAACTACTCACACTTCATCGGACATGCTATGATGATGTACAAGCCCTCCGGATGACGGCCCTCTCCGGCGGAGCTCCGAAACAGGCCCCAAGATGGGATCTCGTGGGTACAGAATGTTGCGGCGGTGGAATTAGGTTTTTGGCTCCGTATCTGATCGTTTGTGGGTACGTAGGTATATATAGGAGGAAGGAGTACGTCGGTGGAGCTTCGAGGGTCCCACGAGGCAGGGGTGCGCGCCCTAGGGGGGGAGGCGCGCCCTCCACCCTGTTGACCGCCTCGTGGCTTTCTTGACGGAGGGTCCAAGTCTCCTGGGTCTTATCTGATGAGAAAATCACGTTCCCGAAGGTTTCATTGCGTTTGGACTCCATTTGATATTCCGTTTCTTCCAAACACTGAAATAGGCAAAAAAACAGCAATTCTGGGTTGGCCCTCCGGTTAATAGGTTAGTCCCAAAAATAATATAAAAGTGGAAAATAAAGCCCAATATAGTCCAAAACAGTAGATAATATAGCATGGAGCAATCAAAAATTATAGATACGTTGGAGACGTATCATTGCTCTCTGCGTTTCTGGTCTTGGCGTTGCCTTGGTTGTCTTGTGCTTCGGCTTCTCTCCGGCTTCCCTCCTCTGCCTTGCTAGGTGTGGCCGTGGCACGCGGCTCCGACTGCCCGTGCACAAGTAAAGGGGTCAAAAGGAGAGCCCCTACTTTTGTACACCGACACAAGCCCCTGGGTCTGGGCCACACATAAGCACGACGCGTTGTTGGGCCAGGCCCATGTAACGCCCTGAGACCGATGCTCCAGATGCCTTCCATCTTTTTCGTTATCGTTGTGTGTATTTATTTGTTTGTTGCATTTCATCATAGCATCATACGCTTTGCATCTGCATGTTTTCTTAACTTGCACCCGTTCGTAGTTGTCGCATTCCCCTAGCCTTCGTTGACCGTCCCGAGACCAACCGTGTTTTCGGTTCCCTCTTGTCAAGCCACCTAACCTCTCTCGTCAACCCGCAGTCCCCCTCACGTGTGCGTCCGAAACTTTCAGGAACCCGAACCGGACTATCGTTACCGTCGCATCAAAATCATCTCCAAACATCCCTGAAACATCCCTGAAACATCCCCAGTTTCTCTATTTAACCTCCCTAGTCTATTTTTCTCAACCGTCCGATTTTGATCTTAGGGGCAAGATAACCCCTAACCAAATCCCCATGCTATATAAACAGATAACCCTAGCCTAGCCTCCTGTCCCATCCATCCTTTCCCATCGCGCCGCCGCTAGCCCACCTGGTCTCCTCCTCGTCTTCCTCACCGAGCCAACCACCATCCGTCTGTCTCAGATCCACCTCCCTCCGAACGCCTCCCGTGATTTCCGCGCCACCAAAAATCCCCAGCAGATCGCAGCCTCCACCTTCCCGCTTCACCCGCAGTCAACAAGCTCCTCCCGAGCAAGGGCTTTTGCCTCCTGTCGTCCCAGAGAAGGGGACCTTCTCTTGGAGCCCCTCCCTTGCTCTCCTCCCGCAGCTCACCGCCGGAGTTCGCCGCCACCGGAGCGCCAGGCCAGGACTCCCTCGCCCTTTCACTTTCCTTCTTCCCTCTGTTTCCATCTCCATCATCTGATCTCTCTCTTCCTCTGCGTCTTATCATAGGGACCGAAAGGAGTCAGCCTTGGCCTCGTCACCGCGCCGCTCCGGCGACCAAGTCCCCACGACCCACGGCGCGTCCAACCCGCAACCGCAACGATCCATCCATCTAGCTCCAGCGAGCCCCCTCCTGCCGTGCCTCGATCGCCTCCAAGACTGGCAAGTTCCGCCGTCTGCCATGGCCGTGGAGCTCGTCGTCGTCGTCCTCGTGCCATCCTAGTCCAGTCGCCGTTTGCCTCGTCGCCGTCTGGATCCAGTCGTCTCCGCGTCATCCGCGCCCCTGCCTCGCCATGGACGCGCCTCCCTGTTGTCGGAGCCCCACGAACCCTCTTGCAAGCTATCGCCGTTGCTGCTTTGCTTCAGGTCAAACAGAAGAGGACGCTCGCGCCCCTGCCTCGCCTTGGTTCTCGCCAGGTTGTCATCTCACCGCCGGAGCAGCGCCCGCTCCTCTGCTTCGGGTCCCAGCGTCCCCAGCTCGCCAGTAGCGTCGCCCCACATTCTTGCCTGCGCCCAAGTCTCCACCGCCAAGTTCCTTGCTCGCGCGCCAAGTTCCTGGTTGCCTTCGCCTGGATCCGCTCCTCCTCGCCTTGTCCTCGTCACTGGGAGCCGCGCCATAGCCGCCCCGCCATCTTTAGTGTCACGCCGCCGCTCCCTGCATCAGCTCCGCCTGCAGCCGCGTCGCCTATCCATGTCCTCTGCTTCGAGCGACAGAACGAAGCCGCTCGTGCCCGTTGACCTCGCTGGTCGAGCATGGGGCCTCCAAGGCCCAGCCTGCGTCCAGCCGCTTCTTTGCTTCCGGCCTGAGAGCCCGATGTGAGCAGCCGGCATTTCCTATTTAGCGCCATAGGCACCGGTTTCAGTTGTTTCCGCAAACCGGCGCGTACAGCACTCCCGCGATGGGCCGACCCAATTTCCTCTATGTGTTCTAATTCCGCAAAAAGAAACAGGAGCTCTGGTGGTGATTCGAACCGGCGCGCCACTGACAAAACTTTGTTGGAGTAACCACTGCGCCACCCCAGTGGTATCTATACAATGAGAACTTTCTCTTTTATTTGTTATATATTCTCTCGTTTACCCAGTTTCCTCCCTTTTTTATTTTTCTTTCATTTTTCGTTTTCTGTTTTCTTTTTCATCCCGGTTCATTGAATTGTTTGCAAATACGTGAAATTTTTCTTTTGAAATTCGATTATGTTTTTTCAAATATGTGAACTTTTTTCCAAATCTATGAACTTTTTTTCAAATTCGGTGAACTTTTTTGAAAACTGATGAACTTCTTTTAAATCCGATGAACTTTTTTTCAATTCCGATGAACTTTTTTTCAAAGTTATTGACTTTTTTCAAATTAGATGAACTAGTTTTCAAATTCAATGAACTTTTTTCAAGATTAATGAACTTTTTTCAAAATTAGTGAACATTTTTTCAAAGAACCAACAGTTTACGTTTAAATTCAATGAACCTTTTTAAATTTAATGAACTTTTTTTCAAATAACCAAAAGTTTACGTTTAAATTCAATGGACTTTTTCAAATTTTTTGTGAACTATTTTTATTATTTATGAACTTTTTTCAGAATCATTGAACTTCTATTGAATAGGGCAAAGTATTTTTGCATGTTTAGAAACTTTTTCCAAAATCTGTGATGTTTCAGTTTTTTAAAGGAAATCATGTAACAGCGGATTTCTTAGCTTTTAAAGGTTTCGTGCTGCACTGAAACACTTCTAATCGCATGCCCTAGTGGTTAGCCGAATACAATACGCTGTGTGGGTCGCGAGTTCGATTCCCCGCAGTCGCACTATTTTTTGGATAGTGTTCGCACTTGTTTTGTGCGGTACCCCTTCGTGGGCCGGCCCACCCCGCGCTGTAGCAAGCGCCGCATCTCCTAATCGGCACCTGCAACACCGACTAGGAGCTCCCTGAGTAGCCACCCAGACCCCCCGTGCACTGTTGGGCCAGCAGTTTCAGCCCGATTGTGTTTTTTCTTTGCCCGCGAATTTGTCTTTTATTCCAGAGAACTCCGTTTTACAGAAAAGTCCCTAGAGTTCATGCATTTAATATCTCACAAACCGTGCATCGGATTAAAATGTTTTAAATATGTAAAATGCTTAGAATTTCATCTAGTTTCGCAATATGCAGCTTTCATCCATGTTAAAAATGTTTTACTTGTTGTTTGCATTAATTTGCTTAAATGCCATGCTAAAATGCTTTATTTCATAACTAAATAATCGTAGCTTGATTTTAAATAAACTTTATGTGTAAATGGGGTAGAAAAATGCATAGTTTAAGATGGTGCCATTGCTTTGCATGTTTAACAACTTTAAAATATGGTTTAGGGCAGAACAGTATGAAATTCATAATATGGACATGAGGATTTTCCGGAATTGTTGTTTGTTATTCTGACCTCATTTAAACTTGCCTAGATAGGTAGTTTTCTTTTGCTTCACCCCATGCCATGTTAAGAACATTTAATATTATTGGGTAGATAAACAAGAGATAACTAAATAACTTGAATGTGGTGTTTCGTCAATATGCAACTCGTTGCATATTGAGCTCCACTAAACTTGTAGTGTTGTTTGTTACACTTTGCCATGCCATGCATATTCAAACCGGACATGCATCATACTTGGTTGTGCTTCATGCCTTGATTATGTGATGGTTGTTTACTATGTTGTTTGCTTCTTTCCGGTGTTGCTTCTTCGGGTTAGTTCCGATAACGTCGCGTTTATGAGGATCCGTTCGACTACGTTCGTTTGTCTTCTTCATGGACTCATTTTTCTTCCTTGCGGGATCTCAGGCAAGATGACCATACCCTCGAAATCACTTCTATCTTTGCTTCCTAGTTGTCCGCTCTATTGCTATGTCGCGCTACCTACCACTTGCTATATCATGCCTCCCATATTGCCAAGTCAAGCCTCTAACCATCCTTTCCTAGCAAACCGTTGCTTGGCTAAGTTACCGCTTTTGCTAAGGCCCTCTTATAGCGTTGCTAGTTGCATGTAAAGATCAAGTTGGTTCCATGTTGGAACATGGATATTTTGGGATATCACAATATCTCTTATTTAATTAATGCACCTATATACTTGGTAAAGGGTGGAAGGCTCGGCCTTATGCCTGGTGTATTGTTCCACTCTTGCCACCCTAGTTTCCGTCATACCGGTGTTATGTTCCCGGAGTTTGCGTTCCTTACACGGTTGGGTGATTTATGGGACCCCCTTGACAGTTCGCTTTGAATAAAACTCTTCCAGCAAGGCCCAACCTTGGTTTTACATTTGCCTAACAACCTATTACCCTTCCCTTGGGTCGGCCAACCCGAGGGTCATCATCTTTATTTTAACCCCCCCCCCCCCAGGCCAATGCTTCTCTAAGTGTTGGTCCGAACTAGAGCCACTTGCAGCGCCCCCTCGGGGAAACTTGAGGTCTAGTTTTAGTTGTACGTAGTGCATATCCGGTGTGTCCTGAGAATGAGATATGTGCGACTCCTATCGGGATTGTCGACACATCGGGCGGCTTTGCTGGTTTTGTTTTACCATTGTCGAAATGTCTTGTAACCGGGATTCCGAGACTGATCGGGTCTTCCCGGGAGAAGGATTATCCTTAGTTGACCGTGAGAGCTTGTGATGGGCTTTGGGACACCCCTGCAGGGTATTATCTTTTGAAAGCCGTGCCCGCGGTTATGTGGCAGATGGGAATTTGTTAATGTCCGGTTGTAGAGAACTTGACACCTGACTTAATTAAAATACATCAACCGCGTGTGTAGCCCTGATGGTCTCTTTTCGGCGGAGTCCGGGAAGTGAACACGGTTTGTGTTATGTTTGTGCGTAAGTAGTTTCAGGATCACTTCTAGCTTCTCGACCGTTGCGTTGCTTCTCTTCTCGCTCTTATTTGCGTATGTTAGCCACCATATATGCTTAGTACTTGTTGCAGCTCCACCTCATTACCCCTTTCCTACCCATCAGCTTGAATAGTCTTGATCTCACTGGTGTGAGATTGCTGAGTCCTCGTGACTCACAGATACTTCCAAACAGTTGCAGGTGCCGATGAAACCAGTGCAGGTGATGCAACCGAGCTCAAGTGGGAGCTCGAGGAAGATCTTAATCATTGTGTTGTGTCTTTTCCGGTTGATCAGTAGTGGATCCCAGTCGGGACGATCGGGGATCTAGCATTTGGGGTTGTCTTCCTTTATTTTGGTTCCGTAGTCGAACCTTGATTGTATTCTGGATGATGTATGTTTAACTTGTATTTGTGTGAAGTGGCGATTGTAAGCCAACTCTTTATCCCATTCTTGTTCATTACATGGGATTGTGTGAAGATGAACCTTCTTGCGACAAAACCACCATGCGGTTATGCCTCCAAGTCATGCCTCGACACGTGGGAGATATAGCCGCATCGTGGGTGTTACAGCCCAGAACAATGCGCGGGCAGGTGGGGCGGATTTTACTGCAGCAACTGTTTCGTCCACTGCACGTCCCCACGACCCGCGATGAACGCGCGACGTGCAGGATCGTGCGTGACGTGGGGGTCATGCGTGGGGAGATTCCCGCACGCATGCGTCACATCACAGTAAAGAGGCGGCTCGGGCCTTTCCCATACAAAGAGGGAGGCGTGGAGGCGCGACTCATTTACTGAGTGGACTCGGGTCGCGGTCTTTAAGGCACCCACGCACCACAATCATGGGGCGGGTAGCGGTCGCCTCACCCGTCCTCTCAGTTATGCTTGCTCGCCACGCGTCCCCCATGCAGGTGGCAGGCGGTGGAGGCGAGAAACCGGGTCGTCGCTGATTGAGGCAGCGGGTCGGTCCTGATTCCCTGCGCCTCCGATGGCTGGATTGGTCGAGTGGAGCGGCCGAGCCTCGACCCCGCCCCTTTATAAGGAGGGAGAGGGGGATGTCATCCCATGTTCTCCCAGCATCCATCTTCTTCCACTTCCGCTCCTTCCTTCCACCCGTCATGGCAAGAGGGGCGCAGGCCCTTCAACGGTGGGGCTGAGGGTCGCCGCCCGACAGCGCGTTCGTCCTTCCCACGAGCTTGCGGCGGCGGAGCCGGCCATGAGAGGAAGGGGGAGGGGCGAGGCCAAGGTTGCCCAAGGCGGTCGGGGGAGAGGCGGATGAGGCGCCGCGATGGTCGTGCCTCCACCGGCGATGCCGCCCGTGATGGAGGGCCACGTCGGGGACCAGCCTCGGGAGTTCTTCATTAGGCTGCGCCGGCCACTGTGTCGTCGTCTTCATCTCCCTACCCCATTTGCTCAGGAAATGGGGCTCGATCCGCCCTAGACCCTCAGATTGCACATGAGGGGTTGCGGGAACAATGACACGCGGGTCGACGTTGACTTCCCCGCTCCTCACGTCATGTACCTCCGTTAGGGATGGAAGACGTTTGCTCGTGTCCACAGCCTGACGACAGGGCTCGTCCTCTACTGCAAGTTAATGGAGGGCGCCCTGCTCTCCGTTAAGGTCTTCAGAGATCTTGGAACTCTCCTAAAGTGCTGCGTGGAGAGCTCCTCCGATGATGAAGATTCCTCCTCGAGCAGGAGTGACGAGGAGGACAGCGGCAACGACGACGAGGGAGTCGAGCGGCAGTATGCCGACCCCGACTTTGACTGACCGCGCCGCCCCTCCCTCGGCCACGCGCCCTGCCGAGGGCCTCCCTCATCAAGCTCTCCATCAGGGTGCTCCCCGTCGTCTCCTTGGGAAGCTGGCACAGGAGTTCCGGAGAAGGCGAAGAAGGCGGGCGGCAGCCGTCAAGTTAGAGTACACGGGCACCGACGCCTTCATTGCGTATTGCCGGCCCGCTGCCTCGTCTTCCAGCTCCTTTCTCGGCACCAAGATGTTCTCTTGGTGCCTTCTGCTCCTCGCACCTCGCCTAGGCGCTCCTTTTGCCCTCCCATTGTCTTGTTCCACCTTCTAAGGAGAGGGACAAGAAAGGGATTACGTGCACCTTATCTCTTTTTCGTTTGTAAGCCTGCGGGCACTCATTTTAAGACTTGTAATCCCCTTGCTCATGTTTTTAATTCGGTATGAACTGTACCTGTATGGGATGTTTTTAATGAAAAAAGGTGCTTGCCGGGTTTCTTTGTGAGTGAGCGAGGCCCATGCCAAGGGATGAATCCTTGTTATTTTTAAGATAAACATTGTTGCCCGGCAACAGGCCTTGCCGTCCCCCCACTTCAGTCGACCATTCTCACGCTTTTGGCGGAGGCAGGGGTGAGGTTGAGTTGGGACCCTCGTTCATTTTCCTGCCACCGCGACTACGACCAAGTTCCGACCCAGGGGATAGCTCTTGGGTACAGGACAAGGGGACCATGATGGTTTAAGAATATAAATGTGGTTTCACATGTCCCAGTTTCATACGGAAATGCATAACAGGGGATGAAAGACTTATCTAAATCCACAGCCCCCGGCAACCTTGGCTTGCCGTGGTTGGATCCTTGTGTGTTCAGCCCCCGAGAGTCTTAGCTTGCCGTGGTCGGGGCGCCGGTTCGTCCTCTTTCTCCGAAGCGGCTCAGCAGAAGTGTCCATGTGCCCTGCGAACCAAAGAGGATAGAAAGACGCAAGCTCGACCTCTAGGCTAGGGGTTAGTCACCGCTAAGCACTATCAACCCTAACCGAGGGAGAGACTTAACCTAGCATGCATGCTATAACTTAGGGTGCCAGCGCTTCGTTTATTTATGCTCAGGGTCTGCGCCTGGCTTTGTACATAGGGTTACATGCCTTGCCGGCAAAGCTTGTACAAAAGGTGGCTTGCCGGGAGGCCCGGCAGCCGCGCCTTATGGGTAAAACTTGCGAAGATGTTCGATGTTCCATGATTTGCTCACCGGGACAACATCTTCGGTCTCCAGGCGGACTGCGCCGGGCCTGGTGACTTGTATTACCCGATAAGGGCCTTCCCACTTTGGCGTCAACTTGTTGGAATTCTTGGCCGACTGAACGTGCCGAAGAACATGGTCGCCTTCCTCAATGCTTCGGGCATTAACCTTGCGGCTATGGTAGCGGCGTAGGGCTTGCTGGTAGCATGCTGCTCTCACAGCCACCTGAAGACGATCTTCCTCACGAAGCGTTGTGTCATCTTGCCGCAACTGCTCTTGATCAAGCTCGTCATAAGCGAGCACTCGAGGTGACCCATATGTGAGTTCCGTGGGGAGAACTGCTTCTGCCCTGTATACCAGGGCAAACGGTGTCTGGCCGGTGACTCGATTTGGCATCATTCTGATCAACCAAAGAACCGCCGGCAACTCATCAATCCAGCTCCTTCCACTCTTGTGCACCATGTCAAAAGTCTTTACCCTCAGGCCTTGCAACACTTCAGCATTTGCCCTCTCCGCCTGGCCGTTGCTCCGTGGATGTGCCAAGGAAGTGAAACAAACCTTGCTGCCGAGGTCTTGGATGTATTGCATGAAGGTGTGGCTTGTGAACTGCGTGCCGTTGTTGGTGATGACTCTGTTTGACACACCAAAACGGCAGATTAGCCCTTTCAAGAACTTGATGGCTGACTGTGCAGTAACCTTCCTCACTGCCTCCACCTCTGTCCACTTTGTGAACTTGTCAATTGCAACGTACAAGTACCCAAAGCCCTCGATAGCGCGAGGGGAAGGGCCCAGTATCTCGAGCCCCCAGAACGAAAATGGCCAGGAGAGAGCGATTGTTTGAAGGGCTTGAGCTGGCTGACGAAGCTTCTTCGAATGGAACTGGAACGCTTCACACCGGGTTACTAGTGCCATCGCATCCTGGAGGGCGGTGGGCCAGAAGAAGCCTTGCCGGAATGCCTTGCCGGCAAGGGCCCTCGACCCTATGTGGGAGCCACATATGCCTCCATGTATCTCTGCCAACAGCTCCAGTCCTTCCTCCCGGGGGATGCACTTCAATTTCACACCGTTCGATCTCCTTCTATATAGGATGTCGTCGTCGAACTGGTACAAGGCAGACCAACATGCTACTTTTTTCGCTTCTTCTTGCTCCTGAGGAAGTTCCCCTGTCTGGAGGAAACGGACGGTATGTTGTGCCCATGCCGGAGCCTAGGGCTCGACGGCAAGGACCAAAGGCATCTCTTCTGCCATGGGGGCGGCCGTCTCTACGGCCAGGGCTTGGTGCCTCGCCGGAGCCAGCTGCCCCTCGGGAGGCTCAGAATCCGCGGCAACACCCTTGCCAGCGGCCCCTGGGGCTCAGCGGGAAAGTGTCGGGGCCTGATTTCCTCCGCTTGTTCTGTTCCGTTGATGGTTCGACGGATGGTTGAGTTAACCGAAGCAAAAAGGTACCTGGTTCCATAGGTAGCTTGAATTCAGCGCGCTTTGACAGGTAATCAACAATGTCATTCTCCGCTCGAGGAATGTGCTCCGCTTGTATACCGTCGAAGCGCTCCTCCAGCTTCCTCACCTCATCTACGTAGGCCTCCATCAACGGGCTCTGATAATCTTTGTTGACTTGTCTGATGACAAGCTGCGAATCACCCCTGACGATGAGCTTCTTAACCCCGAGGTCTGCCGCGATCCTGAGACCGGCAAGCAGCCCCTCGTACTCAGCAGTGTTGTTTGTGGACATCTCCCTAGGAAAGTGCATCTCGATCACATACTTGAGGTGCTCTTCGGTGGGCGCGACAAGCAGCACACTGGCACCGGCGCCTTGAAGCAAGAAAGCCCCATCAAAGTACAAGATCCTGTCGCAACTTGCTTCATTGCAGGGGAGAGTGGTCTCCGGGGTTTCTTCGTCAGGCGTTGAGGTCCATTCTGCAATGAACTCTGCCAAGACTCTGCTCTGGATTGTCGAAGTACTTTCAAACTTCAACCCAAAGCTTGACAACTCCAAGGCCCACTCCACAATCCTTCCGGTTGCGTCTGGGTTGTGTAGTATCCGTTGCAACGGGAGGCGGGTGACGACTGTGATCTCGTGGGCTTGGAAGTAATGATGCAGCTTCCTCGAGGCCATAAGGAGGCCGAAGAGCAATTTCTGCACACCGGAGTACCTTGACCTGGCCCCCGACAAGAGGGAGGTGACAAAGTAAACCGGGTGCTGCATCATCTTCTTCTTCTGCACCACTTCACTTGGCTGCGCGGGCCCTATCCCGATAGCGTCAGACTCTTATGGGGGCCTTGCCTTGCTGGCACCAGGCATTGCCGGTGGAATCTCTGACGCGCCATCCACCGGTCCCGCCGTTGCTACTTCCTCTTCGTCGACCTCCCTCTGTGCCACCAGCGCGGCGCTGAGCACTTGATTCGTCGCCGCCAGATACAGCAGCAACGGCTCTTGTGGTTTAGGTGCCACCAGTACTGGTGTAGAAGAGAGGTATTTCTTCAGATTTTGCAATGCTACTTCGGCCACCGGGGTCCACTCCATTGGGCCCGCCTTTTTCAAAATCTTGAAAAAGGGAAGGGCGTGCTCAGCAGACTTGGAGATGAATCGACTCATGGCGGCAACACAGCCAGTGAGCCGACGCGCATCCTTGATCCGCTTGGGTGCCTCAATCTGCTCGATAGCCTTGATCTTGTCTGGGTTTGCCTCGATCCCACACTGTGACACAAAGAACCCGAGAAGTTTGCCGGACGGAACGCCGAAGACACACTTCTCAGGGTTCAACTTGAAGTTGATCTTGCGCAGGTTGGCAAACGTCTCTTCTAAATCTTGTACAAGAGTTGCCTTGTCCTTGGTTTTGATCACTATGTCATCCATGTAAGCGTCCATATTTCTATGCAGCTGGGGTTCAAAATAAATTTGGACCGCTCTTGCAAACATTGAGCCAGCACTCTTCAACCCGAAAGGCATCCATAAAAAGCAATACATACCACATGGGGTGATGAATGTTGTCTTCTCTTCGTCTTCTCTTGTCATGAAGATCTGGTGGTAGCCCGAATAGGCGTCGAGGAATGATAACAGATCACACCCGGCTGTGGAGTCAACAATCTGGTCGATGCGCGTCAACGGGAAGGGGTCCTTAGGACAAGCCTTGTTGATATCTGTGTAGTCAATACACAGCCTCCACTTCCCGTTTGCCTTGCGCGCCACCACCGGATTGGCCAACCACGTCAGATGGAGCACTCCCCTCACCAAGCCGGCCGCTTCCAACTTCCTGATCTCCTCTGTGATGAACTCCTGCTGTTCCAAAGCTTGCTTCCTGACCTTCTGCTTGACGGGTCGCACATGGGGGCAGACAGCAAGATGGTGCTCAATCACTTCCCTGGGAACGTCGGGGATGTCAGATGCTTGCCATGCAAACACATCGACATTCACCTGCAGGAAAGTGACGAGCGCGCTTTCCTATTTGCTGTCGAGGGTGGAGCTTATGGTGAAAGCCCCTCCCGTGGTATCCTCCTTGTTGATATCTGTGTAGTCAATACACAACCTCCACTTCCCATTTGCCTTGCGCGCCACCACCGGATTGGCCAACCACGTCAGATGGAGCACTCCCCTCACCAAGCCGGCCGCTTCCAACTTCCTGATCTCCTCTGTGATGAACTCCTGCTGTTCCAAAGCTTGCTTCCTGACCTTCTGCTTGACGGGTCGCGCATGGGGGCAGACAGCAAGATGGTGCTCAATCACTTCCCTGGGAACGTCGGGGATGTCAGATGCTTGCCATGCAAACACATCGACATTCGCCTGCAGGAAAGTGACGAGCGCGCTTTCCTATTTGCTGTCGAGGGTGGAGCTTATGGTGAAAGCCCCTCCCGTGGTATCCTCCTTGTTGATATCTGTGTAGTCAATACATAGCCTCCACTTCCCGTTTGCCTTGCGCGCCACCACCGGATTGGCCAACCACGTCATATGGAGCACTCCCCTCACCAAGCCGGCCGCTTCCAACTTCCTGATCTCCTCTATGATGAACTCCTGCTGTTCCAAAGCTTGCTTCCTGACCTTCTGCTTGACGGGTCGCGCATGGGGGCAAACAACAAGATGGTGCTCAATCACTTCCCTGGGAACGTCGGGGATGTCAGATGCTTGCCATGCAAACACATAGACATTCGCCTGCAGGAAAGTGACGAGCGCGCTTTCCTATTTGCTGTCGAGGCACTACTAGAAAAAGGGCTACTAATGGCGCACCTAATTTGGCCATTAATGGCGCATTAGTGGTGCGCCATTAGTAGCACGCCATTAGTAATATTTACTAATGGCGCACTACTGGTGCGCCATTAGTATCTGGTATACTAATGGCGCACCGCTGGTGCGCCATTAGTGTGGGGCACGGTGCGCCATTAGTATGCCTACCAGCGCCATGTGTAGCCAGGTGCTTTGGTATACTAATGGCGCACCACTGGGTGATGCGCCATTAGTAACCTAGGCATACTAATGGCGCACTACTTAGTGATGCGCCATTAGTATCCTCTGGAATACTAATGGCGCACTTTTATGTGATGCGCCATTAGTATGAATATTAGGTTTTTTTTATTTTTTAGTTTTCTGTTTTTTTGCACAGGTTACAAAATGTATAATTGGACAAAATATAAACAGCACACATCAACAACAGATTCATCGAATACAATAAAAGATTAGTCTCCGAATACAATTCATCATATTAGTCTCCGAATACAATTCATCATATTAGTCTCCGAATTGAAAAGACCGAACAAAGATAGAACATTATATTACAAGTCTCGAGACCGCGAGTAACGAGTTTGTCTTCACATTACAAGTCGATATCGATCATCTAAACTACCATCACATAGAAGAGAGTTGCGGTCATCACGATGAGCATCATCACGATGGAACTCGTCTTCATCCGGTTCCTCCAACGCTCCCTCCCCTCTCTCGCTAGATAGCGGGCGTATCTAGATTCGGCCTCGGCCCTAGTGGTGTACCCTTTGTAACTGTTTCCGCTGAATCGGTGAACCTGTCTCCGACACTCCTCCCAGTCGTCGTAGACTCCGGGAACCTTACCCTTGTAGACGACATACGATGGCATCGCTATGCACTAGCCAAACGTTAGTACCAATTCACAAACAATACATAAGCAATATATAAGTATGCAACAGAACGATCGGAAGAGAAAAGCAAGACATTAATAGCATCGATTACATCTAAGTTTAACGACTCTCGAAACCAAAGAGACATACTACAAGTTCATTAAAGTTTAATTACAAGGAGCGACTCTCGACTCAAGGGAGCGGAGCATGGATGAAGCCGCCGTCTATCGTGGGAGTCATGAAATTACGGGCGTTGTCAGCCTGCATTTGTAGCATTCCGTCTATCTCACTGTTGGACGGTTGATTTTTGAGGTAGAACTGCCCCGAGGTACGAAGGACATCTTGATGGATGATTTCCGCAAACTCCGACTGGATGCGAAAGAATTCTTGTCTGATGTCCGCGTCCTGGATTGCCGACACGCTCGCGGCCCAATCTTTGAGTTTACTCGGTAGCAGAAGTTGATGATGGTCCCGTGCGATCGCCCGCATGTGATGGATGGCGTAGTAGGCACCCTTCTGACCGCCAGTCGGCTGCTTGACGCAGCAGAACGTCGTATTGTGGGAGAACACGTGCTTGCCGTACTTACGAATAGGCCTGTTGAAGGTGCCTCCAGATTGGGCGTAGCCGGGGAGAACATCATCAAGAACCTTCTTGACATTTGTGTAGTCTACGTTCGACTGACGGTCCGGGTCGAAATACGTGGCCATGGAATATTTGGGGCTTAGGAGGATGAGCGTGCAATGTGTGTCACTGCAGAAAACACGGAATGTTAAAAGAAAAACGATCGAAATCTAAGAATTCGTATGTTACGGGGCGGTTGAGGGGAGGACTTACTCGGGAAAGTAAGGCACGAGGAAGTTATCCTTATCTGGGTTTGCCAGAATGACGCCTTCGAGGTAAGAACTCGCGACTTGCCGGTCCCCAGCGCTGCCCAAGATCTTGGCACGCATGTAGAAGGGGTCGACTATCACGATGTCCGGGGTCTTGTCGCGAATGATCCGCATCTCCATACTCAGCGAAAATAGCCGAACGAAGGTGTAGTGCAGCGGATGAAGGTTCAACATAGCGTGTATGTCATCAAACCGCAGGACGATCGTACCCCCGATGGAGTTATCCACAAAGCCCTTGCCCTCTGGCACCTTGGCCACGAAAACCGGGTATGCCACATCCTTCTCTCTGAGACGCCGCTTCTCCAAAGCAAGAACACTGTCATGCAGACTCCGCATAGAACCGGTTGCAACATCGAGCATATTTCTCGGTAGCATCGGCCTACCGGCCACATGCACCCTCCTCATTAAATCCTCAGGTGAAGGTGGCCCGTCCTGAGCACGGATCGTACTCGTTGCCGGCTGGCCCGCACCCTTGTTTGTCTTTCTTTTGCGTGCCTTCTTCTTCTCCTGTAATGGGACCGAGTTCTGCTCACAGACCGCCTTCTTGAGTGTGTTGGGGCTGAGAATATTTCGCACCTCGCCTATCTGAGGCTCGGTGAAGTCGGCAGCTGGAGGCGTCTCCTGAGAGCTGAACGGCAGACGACGCCTGTTGCAACTTGGCTTCCCCGCGGTACCAGCTACATCGCGCACGTCTTTTGTTGGGTTGGGTTCTTGAGAAGCAGGCCCCATGAAGTCGCCATCGTACCCATGCTCGGCAAAGTACCGATCGACGTTGACAAATGTATCGCCGTCGTCGTCGTTCTGATCCTGTGCCATATGCATGTTTGGATCCAGTGGCATAGGGATGTCCGGCACCGTTGCGGCGGTCTTGCCATGGGGCCGACTTGGCGCCGGCACGACTGGCGGTGTTGTCTTTGGGGTGGTGTCCCCCGCCCCCAAACGAATCTGGCTCTTCGGCCAAAGCAGGGGCCAGCCGATCAGGCAGGCGCTGAGGGTCATCACGTCATCATCGTCGGCCCCGACAGGTCGAATCGGAGGTAGCAACTCATCGCAGCCTGGCAGCACCCGAACCAGTTGAACCCTAAACAAGTTGGGTGGCATCTGCGTACCGTGGAACAAGGGGTTGCCCGGTTGAACGATTTTGCCCTTGGCGACATCGACCAACTCATTGTTCACGAAGTGCAGGAGAGTGCACGGAACGTCGGCGGCGCCCTGCGAAAACATGTAGGGCGTCAGGGATGCCCAGTCAAAGGCAAGGAGATGAAGTCCTCGGCCGAGAGAGGCTTAATTAGTTACCGTGATGATGGCGTCGAGCTCGGCTAATGTCGAGGCACCGCCAACGGCGGGCGTGCAGTTGACGGAGGGGCCGCTTGCTGCAGAGGTGCCGGCCGGCGTACACCCGGGTGCATTAAGCTCCCGTGCCGGCGTCGGAGACCCCAATGGCCCCGCCATCGCGTTCTGCGAGTTGCTGGCCGTGAAGCTAGGAATCGGGGGCGGCCCCTGTTGGCCGCCCGCAATCCACGAAGTAATCCCCTGGATCAAGGTAGGCACAATGGCGGTGATCGTCCTTCCGACTTGTTGTTCCACTTGCTCTTGGACAATCTCCGGAATCCGCGCCACCTGTGCCCTGAGTTCTTGAACCTCGCGCGCCTGGCTTTCCGAGCTGGTCTTTTTCTCCTTTCGTCCACCAGTGTTATAGTATGACCCCCATTTTGTCGACAAGCCTTTGCCGGCCACACGACCAGCTGACGTCGGCTTACTGAGCTTATCCTTGCTCTTCATTACATTCAACGCCCTATTTAGAGTGGTGTCCCAAGGGTTGCTCTTAGTCGAACCCGCGCTACTGCTTTCTGTCGCCTGCGGAAGGAATGTGAACCATTTAGAAATTTGGCTTCATTAATTAGAATGCAACCATATGGAGCTAATTACGCGGGGGTGTATTCCTTACCAGAACAAGCTCAAGCGCCCTGGTCTTCGGATCCGTGGTAAGCTCCTTTGTTTTCGGGTCCTTCTTGTACCGGGCCCTGACAAAGTTCCTGGTCTGCTTGTCCCCGTATTTATCGAAGAGGGGCGGTAGGCCTTGCTCGGCACGGTCCGCCTCCTCCTTGTCCCATATAGGCTCCGCCACTCTATAACCGCCGGGACCGAGTGTGTGTTCCCCCAAGTTCAGCTCCCGCATTTCTTTCCCCCACTGACTTGATTGGGAGTGTGCGGTGCTCGAGCAATTGATCTTGAAGTCATTGTATTCATCTTCGGTGATCGAAGGATTTTTCTCCTTGATCTTCTCATAACTCTCACCTTTCTCGATCATTCTCTTCACATTGCTTTTCCAAGTAGACAGGGCCTTGCTCATCTTCGTGAGGGCAGCATTGTTCACTTTATTCCCTTTGAGGCTTGTGTTTTCAAATTCAGCGGGGAACTTGTATCGTTCGTGCAGCTTCGTGAAGAGGAGGTTGCGCAAATTCCCTCGGTCAGGATGCCTCAGGTTCTCGGTGTTGATCGAGACGGTGCTCCGGAGAATGCACCCGAGCTGAAGCGAGTACCCCTTGACTATTCGTGCGGGCGCCATTGGATTCCCGTCGGAGTCCACTTCAGTAACTTCCTCCTTGAGGGTGCGGAGCACGGTCGGGCGCCGGTCCTTCCGTTGCCTCTTCTGGCTGCCATCTGTGCGTGCGCCGCCATCATCAGTGGTGGCATCCTCGGCGGCACCATCAGTGGTGGCATCAGTGGGGTCATCCTCGGCGGCACCATCAGTGGTCTCAGGATCGGTGGGGAAGGCGGTGTCCTCATACAAGTGAGGTTGTTCCTCCATCTCCTGGGACAGCACCCAGAATGACTTGCCGCCCGAACCCCCTGCCTCATCGTTGTGGGCCATGTTTCTCTCTAAATAGAAACAAAGTTTGGTCAAAAAGTTGGTTATTATCAAGGAAAAAGATCATGGTCTCATCATTTAGGGTTTGTCGGCACCGAGGCATCCTAAAATCTAAGCTTGTATCATTGAGGGTTTTTCGACGCCGAGGCACCCTAAAAGCCTAAGCTTTCATCATTTCGGTTTTTATCGACACCGAGGCACCCTAAAAGCCATGCATTATTCACAAGTACGCCGGGGCACTTGATCCTACTTAATTAACTACTAAGATACCCCGGCCCATGCATTAGTCACAAGTACCCCATATGTCCTATTTTTAGCAAAGTCATGCTAAAATTCACGGAAAATTTCAGCATGACCTTTGCTGAAAATAGGACATATGGAGTACCCGAATTTGCCGGAACGGAAGTTAATCAACATTCCGGCAAACTCAAGGGCCTCTTGGGGTACCTGCAAAACCATTATCCCAGGTGGACAAGGCAATGTGCTACTTGCTTAAATATCATTCCACCGAAATTTCGATCCACTGTCATTATGACTCTTATAATTCAGAGCAAATCACAATAAGCACTATGTGCTGAAGTAGCATTTCACTACTATCCTACTATCCGAGCAAGAATACCAGCAGCAACATTCAGGTTTAAACACCACACCACCAATCAGGACCCTACAATGTGGCATTTGTTCATCCTACCGAGAAGAGTAGCATTCAGAAAGGTAAACGGACCATCACTTTAAACACCACACCACAGTAGCTCCCCTGGGTCAAGTGGCCAGGTTACTACTACAATTTTTTTAGCAACTGTTAATGTTTACAGGTGATTACCCCACAACAGACAAAGCTGTGATCCTTGACTCCTATTTGACTACAGGCAAGCACTTAACTGCTGTCATCAGAAAAATACATGGTGCTGTAGTAATAACAAATAGTAGGTGTGCATATGGTAAGTTTTTATCTGTTTTCTTATTCTAGATTTAAGAACAGCCTTGTGTTTTATTATGTTTTGATTATAATAGTGGTCGTCTACTTGTCTTCATGCATCTGAATTCACTTATGCAGCTTACTACTTATATTAGATATTTGTTGATAGAGTAGACACATCTACTGCCTTGAGGTGGATAAACTGTTGAGCTGTATTGTAGGTGTGCAGATGTGCATTTCTGTCCTGTGGTTATTCTTAGCATTTCTGATTTATCTTCTGATATCTATCAAAATTAAACTGCCTCTCATACATTACAGGATAAATTTAATGACATATAACAATCTTCACTAATTGCCATCATATATGGGTCAAGATATACCCATATATATGCACGACTACAAGGTGTCCCGTGGTTATTCTAGCATTTATAATTTATCTTCCCATATATATCAAAGTTAAACTGCATCTCATACATTATAGGCTAAATTTAATATATGACAATCTTCAGTAAATCTTCAGTAATGTCATCTATTTTCTCAAGAGCCCGTTTGGCCTGGTTTAGACTTAGGACTGAAAATGAAGCTTAAGCAGGAGCTGTGTGGCCAATTAATTTGTTTGTTTAGCTCATATTAGTTATTAGCTTAAAGCGGTTTGATTATAAAAAAAAAAGAACTCATGGGGGAGAGGGCGAGAGGGGGAGAGGGGGAGAGGAGGAGGGGGAGCTCACGGGGGTCGGGGAGTGGGGCGCGTGGAGGATGCCGGGGTGTGGACGGGGCGGCGTCCGGGCGGCGGGGTAGGGTCGAGGCGGCGTCGGGGCGGCGTCGGGGCGGCGGGGTCGCGTCGAGGCGGCGGGGTCGCGTCGAGGTGGCGGGGCAGCGGCGTCGGGGTAGGGTCGAGGCGGCGTCGGGGCGGCCGCGGGGCGGCGGGGCAGCGTCGAGGCGGCGTCGGGGCGACGGGGCAGCGTCGAGGCGGCAGGGCAGCGGCGTCGAGAGAGGAGAGGGGAAAGGGATCGAGGGCGAGGGCGAGGGAGAGAGAGGGGATAGGGAGGGGCCGGGGTGAATGGGGCCGGGCACAATACTAATGGCGCACCACCCCTCGGTGCGCCATAAGTATATACATGCTAATGGCGCACCTCGACCTGGTGCGCCATTAGTATTTTTTTTTTCTGCCCGAGCCAACAGGTTATGTACCACCTGACGTGAACCACACCAAGATCCCTCTACTAGCTCGACTGGTCAGCAGCCAGTTCTCTCACCAGGAGGTCCTGGGTTCGATTCCCAGGCTCCACAATTTTTTTTATTCATTTAAAATGCTGTTTGATACTTATTTGTGTTTAAATATGTTCAAACTTGTTTAAATCATAACACTAATATTTTTTTATAAGACAGTAATAATTTTTTTAAATATCATCAAACAGTAATGCCGGTGGAGCGGGGAAGGGTGCGCGGGGTGCGGGGGGTCGGCGGCGGCGGTTGAGTAGGGGAATCGAGGGTGCGGGGGATCGAGATGGATGGGGATCGAGATCGAGTGTCCATGAAATTTAAAAATATTCATGGTAGTTCAAAAAGTGCCCATGAAGTCTACGATTTAAATACAATCGATCTTAGTTAGCTAGCTATCTGTTAACAATCTTCTTGCCCTTCTTTTTCGCAAATGGAGTTCTTCTGTGGAATGGACGTCCTTTAGGTAGGGTGGTCCTGCTTCTTCTTGTGGTGTATGCTGCTACTTCATCATCGTCGTCATGTTCGATCCTCGGGTCGCCGTACTTGTCGAAGTCTTGCTCATTGGCTACGCCATCCATTCCGATGATCTTCCTTTTGCCTCTCCTCACGACAACACGGCTGGTCTTTGACGGGTCGGTAATGAAGAAGCATTGGTCCACTTGGGAAGCCAGTACCCATGGCTCATTTTTCGCGGTGACGTTTGCGCCCGCGGTCTTGGATTTGGCTTCGGGTATAACCATGGTGGTGAAATACCGGTCTTCTTTTAGGACGCTCTTGGCCCATCTGACACGGAACATCGGGACCTTCTCTCCAGCGTAGCTCAGCTCCCAGATCTCCTCGATCCTTCCGTAGTATCTGTCCTTGTCGTTACCGGTGTAGGATTCCATCGTTACCCCGGAGTTCTGATAACCATCGCTCTTCATGTCCTTGGCCTTGGTGTAGAATGTGTAGCCGTTGATATCGTACGCCTCATAGGTCATCAGGTTGTGCTCGGCGCCCTGTGACAAGGCGAATATGAGTTGTTCTTCCGCGGAAGAATCCTCATGTAAAGGGTACGACAGAAGCTTCTGCTTGAACCAACGCGTGAAACATGAGTTGTGCTCTTTGAGTATATCTCCGTCCGTCCTCTGTTGGCCTCGGTCATTGTACGTCTTCTTAATAAAGGTTTTGTGCTCTACCACCCAAGGATCGACCACGTCTATGTGTTGTAGCGCGACTAGGTTTGCTCTTTCAAAGTCGGCGAGTCGACCCTCGAAGTCGACATGCATTTCGCGGCGACCCTCACGGTGACCCCATCCAGC
Source organism: Aegilops umbellulata (assembly GCA_032464435.1). NCBI lineage: Eukaryota > Viridiplantae > Streptophyta > Magnoliopsida > Poales > Poaceae > Aegilops > Aegilops umbellulata. Next base: position 274,357,525 of record CP136055.1, read on the forward strand.
GAGCCTGCCGAGGTGCCTGTTGACGGGCAGACCAACGGGGTTCTCGATGCCTAGATAATTCGTGCAGTACGAGATGCACTCTTCGGTTAGAAAGCCCCTGGCTATGCTTCCCTCTGGACGTGACATGTTACGAACGTATCCTTTGATGACACCATTCATCCTTTCGAACGGCATCATGCTGTGCAGGAACGTCGGCCCGAGTTGGATGATATCCTCCACTATATGGACCAGCAGATGCACCATAACGTCGAAGAATGCGGGCGGGAAGTACATCTCAAGCTCGCATAGTATCACCACGATCTCTTCCTGTAGCCTTCTGAGTTGCCTCACGCCAATCGACTTCCGAGAGATGACGTCAAAGAAGTTGCATAGGCCAAATAGCGTTTCACGAACGTGAGCGTCCATGATCCCACGGATTGCAACTGGAAGTATCTGCGTCATCAGCACGTGACAGTCGTGAGACTTCATCCCGCTGAACTTCTGCTTCGCTGGGTCTAGGTATCTGCTTATCTTCCCCGCGTAACCGTAAGGAAGTTTTACTCCTAGGAGGCAGGTGAAAAACTGCTCAATCTCCTCCTGACTTAGAGTGAAGCACGCGGGAGGGTAGTCATTTCCGGTCTTCTTGGCCTTTTTGCCTTTGCGACGACATTCTGTGTCCTGCTTCGCCTCATCATCATCATCATCATCATCATCATCATCATCATCATCATCATCATCATATATAGCGTGAAGCTCCTGCCTGATGCCCATTGATTTCAAGTCTGCCCTTGCTTTCGGCCCATCTTTGGTCCTCTCTGGCATGTTGAGCAGGGTACCAAGCAGACTCTCGCACACGTTCTTCGTGATATGCATGACATCAAGGCTGTGAGGCACACGGTGGATCTTCCAGTACGGCAAGTCCCAGAAAACAGACCTCGTTTTCCATACCTTCAGTAGTGGCTCTGGCGCCTTTCGCTTCTTTCCCGGCTCTGGCGCCTTTTGCTTCTTTCCCGGCAGTGGGCAGTCTTTCCAATTTTTCAACAGCTTGTCTATTTCCTCGCCGCTCCTCGTACACGGGCGTTTTCGGGGTTCGGTTTCACCATCGAACAGATCCTTGCGTTTCCTCCACGGGTCATCGTCGCGAAGCCACCTTCGATGTCCCATGAACACGGTTTTCGAAGACCCGGGATCTCTATCTAGCTGGCGATACGCTGTGTCATCCATGCACCGTACGCATCCAGAAAATCCGTGGACTACCTGCCCCGCGAGATATCCATAACCGAGATAGTCGTGCACTGTCGTGAGCAGTGCGGCTCTCATAGGGAAATATTCTTTCTCTGCGGCGTCCCACGTATTGGCTGGCGTTTTCCACAGCGTGTCTAGCTCCTCCTTCAGCAGCCCCAGATACAGATTGATGTCGTTCCCTGGTTGTTTCGGCCCTTCAATTAGCATACTCATGTGAATGTACTTCCTCTTCATGCACAACCAGGGGGGAAGGTTGTACATCCACACAAACACAGGCCAGGTGCTATGTGTGCTTCTCTGGCTGCCAAACGGATTGACTCCATCGGTGCTCGCGCCCAGCACGATGTTCCTTGGATCCTTCCCAAATTCTGGGTATTCAAAATTCAACGCTTGCCACTGGCTCGCATCCTTAGGGTGACTCAGCATCTTGTCTTTTTTATCTATCTCCGGATCATTTGCGTCATCTTCTCGCTTCTTCTCCTCCCTATCCGCGTGCCAACGCAGGAGCTTTGCTACCTTAGGATCCGCGAAATACCGCTGCAGACGAGGAGTGATCGGAAAGTACCACACCACTTTTCGAGGAGCTTTCTTCCTCTTCTTGTATCGAGTGACGCCGCACACCGGACATATGGTAGACTCCGCGTGCTCGCCCCGATAAATGATGCAATTGTTCATGCAGACATGGTATTTCACGTGCGGTAAATCCAGAGGACACACGATTTTCTTCGCCTCCTCCAAACTGGTCGGGCACTTGTTCCCCTTTGGAAGACGTTCGTGCCAGAATGACATGTTCTCGTCGAAGCATGCGTCCGTCATTTTGTGTTTTACCTTCATCTCCAGAGCCATGAGCGTTACTTTCAGGCGGGTATCCTCGGGCCTGCATCCTTCATACAATGGAGTAACCGCGTCTAACTCAAGTTGATCCACCTTGGCTTTCTCTCGGGCGGCAGCTCTTGCGTTATCCGTCTGCTTGAGAAGCAGCTCTTGAATATAAGGGTCCTGCACCCAGCCCATCGATGGTCCACCGTCGTCTGCTCCGCCGGCATCATCATCTTCATGATCATGCCCGTCGTCTGCTCCGGCATCTTCCTCATCATCATGACTGTGTACAGCATCACCGTCGTGATCATCTCCTGGGGTTTCTTCGTCTTCTCGCCCGCCCGAGCCGCGGTGGTTGTCTTGCTGCCCTTCCTCATTTCTTGCCCGGCCCCCATGGACGACTTCGTAGTCATCTTCATCACCTTGCCACCGATAGCCATCCATGAAACCACGCAAGAGCAGGTGGTCCCGCACCTGCCAGGAATCCGGGTCCGCAATAAGGCTCTGCAGCTTGCATCTTCGACACGGACATCTTATCTCCGTCTCGTTCTTTTGAAGCATCTCGGCCTTCGCGGACCTCAAAAACCTATTCACGATGCCTTCGGTCATTGTGCGGACCATGGTTGCCTGCGGGGTAGAGCAAAACAATATTTTAGAACCAAGAAAAAATTTGGCATGACTTTCCCTAAAAATAGGACCAAAAAGAATGCTTAATGCCAAAATTATCGCCGAAACGGAAATGAATCAACATTCCGGCAAAATATTGGCAACTATCGCATTTCAAATACCGGTACACCTCCAACCACAAACACATATGCAACACCACTAACATATGCAACACCACGAACATACATAGATCTAGCTAGGCCATAAAAAGTGCATGTGCACATTGTTGTAGGAAGAACAACGTAAATATAGCTTCCCCCTTACTTACCTATCAAAACAAGGTAATTTAACCACTTAATTTGAATGAATCTATGGTGGAAATGAGGAGAAAGAGAGGAGGCACCCGAGACAAGGAGGAGGTGGAGAATGAAGTGGGGGAGAAAGTGAGTGTGTGGGTAGGAGAGGCTGCCCAAAATATCTTGTTGCTGCCCACTTACTAATGGCGCACCTTACATAAATGCGCCATTAGTAATCCAGCATACTAATGGCGCACCAGAGCCTGATGCGCCATTAGTAGTTTTGCGAAAAAAGTAAATCATACTAATGGCGCACTCTGCCTCAGTGCGCCATTAGTAGTTTGAACTAGTAATGGCGCACTTTGGGACAGTGCGCCATTAGTAGTTTTCCAACAAAAGGAATAAAAAATATAATTAAAAAAAAATCATTAGTGGCGCACCCTGTCACTGGTGCGCCATTACTAGTTACAACTAGTAATGGCGCACCGTACCGGGATGCGCCATTAGTATGTTTGGCCAGACGCGCTAGTTCAAAAAAAAAAAATTTAGAACACTAATGGCGCACCCCTGGCTGGGTGCGCCATTAGTAGTTTCAACACTAATGGCGCATCAGAAGGTGGTGCGCCATTAGTATATACTAATGGCGCACTACTTGTCTGGTGCGCCATTAGTGTCAATCCCATCTATAGCCCTTTTTCTAGTAGTGAGGGTGGAGCTTATGGTGAAAGCCCCTCCCGTGGTATCCTCCTTGTTGATATCTGTGTAGTCAATACATAGCCTCCACTTCCCGTTTGCCTTGCGCGCCACCACCGGATTGGCCAACCACGTCATATGGAGCACTCCCCTCACCAAGCCGGCCGCTTCCAACTTCCTGATCTCCTCTATGATGAACTCCTGCTGTTCCAAAGCTTGCTTCCTGACCTTCTGCTTGACGGGTCGCGCATGGGGGCAAACAACAAGATGGTGCTCAATCACTTCCCTGGGAACGTCGGGGATGTCAGATGCTTGCCATGCAAACACATAGACATTCGCCTGCAGGAAAGTGACGAGCGCGCTTTCCTATTTGCTGTCGAGGGTGGAGCTTATGGTGAAAGCCCCTCCCGTGGTATCCTCCTTGTTGATATCTGTGTAGTCAATACACAGCCTCCACTTCCCGTTTGCCTTGCGCGCCACCACCGGATTGGCCAACCACGTCAGATGGAGCACTCCCCTCACCAAGCCGGCCGCTTCCAACTTCCTGATCTCCTCTGTGATGAACTCATGCTGTTCCAAAGCTTGCTTCCTGACCTTCTGCTTGACGGGTCGAGCATGGGGGCAGACAGCAAGATGGTGCTCAATCACTTCCCTGGGAACGTCGGGGATGTCAGATGCTTTTCATGCAAACACATCGACATTCGCCTGCAGGAAAGTGACGAGCGCGCTTTCCTATTTGCTGTCGAGGGTGGAGCTTATGGTGAAAGCCCCTCCTGTGGTATCCTCCTTGTTGATATCTGTGTAGTCAATACACAGCCTCCACTTCCCATTTGCCTTGCGCGCCACCACCGGATTGGCCAACCACGTCAGATGGAGCACTCCCCTCACTAAGCCGGCCGCTTCCAACTTCCTGATCTCCTCTGTGATGAACTCCTGCTGTTCCAAAGCTTGCTTCCTGACCTTCTGCTTGACGGGTCGCGCATGGGGGCAGACAGCAAGATGGTGCTCAATCACTTCCTTGGGAACGTCGGGGATGTCAGATGCTTGCCATGCAAACACATCGACATTCGCCTGCAGGAAAGTGACGAGCGCGCTTTCCTATTTGCTGTCGAGGGTGGAGCTTATGGTGAAAGCCCCTCCCGTGGTATCCTCCTTGTTGATATCTGTGTAGTCAATACACAGCCTCCACTTCCCGTTTGCCTTGCGCGCCACCACCGGATTGGCCAACCACGTCAGATGGAGCACTCCCCTCACCAAGCCGGCCGCTTCCAACTTCCTGATCTCCTCGGTGATGAACTCCTGCTGTTCCAAAGCTTGCTTCCTGACCTTCTGCTTGACGGGTCGAGCATGGGGGCAGACAGCAAGATGGTGCTCAATCACTTCCCTGGGAACGTCGGGGATGTCAGATGCTTTTCATGCAAACACATCGACATTCGCCTGCAGGAAAGTGACGAGCGCGCTTTCCTATTTGCTGTCGAGGGTGGAGCTTATGGTGAAAGCCCCTCCTGTGGTATCCTCCTTGTTGATATCTGTGTAGTCAATACACAGCCTCCACTTCCCATTTGCCTTGCGCGCCACCACCGGATTGGCCAACCATGTCAGATGGAGCACTCCCCTCACTAAGCCGGCCGCTTCCAACTTCCTGATCTCCTCTGTGATGAACTCCTGCTGTTCCAAAGCTTGCTTCCTGACCTTCTGCTTGACGGGTCGCGCATGGGGGCAGATAGCAAGATGGTGCTCAATCACTTCCCTGGGAACGTCGGGGATGTCAGATGCTTGCCATGCAAACACATCGACATTCGCCTGCAGGAAAGTGACGAGCGCGCTTTCCTATTTGCTGTCGAGGGTGGAGCTTATGGTGAAAGCCCCTCCCGTGGTATCCTCCTTGTTGATATGTGTGTAGTCAATACACAGCCTCCACTTCCCGTTTGCCTTGCGCGCCACCACCAGATTGGCCAACCACGTCCGATGGATCACTCCCCTCACCAAGCCGGCCGCTTCCAACTTCCTGATCTCCTCTGTGATGAACTCCTGCTGTTCCAAAGCTTGCTTCCTGACCTTCTGCTTGACGGGTCACGCATGGGGGCAGACAGCAAGATGGTGCTCAATCACTTCCCTCGGAACGTCGGGGATGTCAGATGCTTGCCATGCAAACACATCGAGATTCGCCTGCAGGAAAGTGACGAGCGCGCTTTCCTATTTGCTGTCGAGGGTGGAGCTTACGGTGAAAGCCCCTCCCGTGGTATCCTCCTTGTTGATATCTGTGTAGTCAATACACAGCCTCCACTTCCCGCTTGCCTTGCGCGCCACCACCGGATTGGCCAACCACGTCAGATGGAGCACTCCCCTCACCAAGCCGGCCGCTTCCAACTTCCTGATCTCCTCTGTGATGAACTCCTGCTGTTCCAAAGCTTGCTTCCTGACCTTCTGCTTGACGGGTCGAGCATCGGGGCAGACAACAAGATGGTGCTCAATCACTTCCCTGGGAACGTCGGGGATGTCAGATGCTTTTCATGCAAACACATCGACATTCGCCTGCAGGAAAGTGACGAGCGCGCTTTCCTATTTGCTATCGAGGGTGGAGCTTATGGTGAAAGCCCCTCCTGTGGTATCCTCCTTGTTGATATCTGTGTAGTCAATACACAGCCTCCACTTCCCATTTGCCTTGCGCGCCACCACCGGATTGGCCAACCACGTCAGATGGAGCACTCCCCTCACCAAGCCGGCCGCTTCCAACTTCCTGATCTCCTCTGTGATGAACTCCTACTGTTCCAAAGCTTGCTTCCTGACCTTCTGCTTGACGGGTCGCGCATGGGGGCAGACAGCAAGATGGTGCTCAATCACTTCCCTGGGAACGTCGGGGATGTTAGATGCTTGCCATGCAAACACATCGACATTCGCCTGCAGGAAAGTGACGAGCGCGCTTTCCTATTTGCTATCGAGGGTGGAGCTTATGGTGAAAGCCCCTCCCGTGGTATCCTCCTTGTTGATATCTGTGTAGTCAATACACAGCCTCCACTTCCCGTTTGCCTTGCGCGCCACCACCAGATTGGCCAACCACGTCAGATGGAGCACTCCCCTCATCAAGCCGGCCGCTTCCAACTTCCTGATCTCCTCTGTGATGAACTCCTGCTGTTCCAAAGCTTGCTTCCTGACCTTCTGCTTGACGGGTCGAGCATGGGGGCAGACAGCAATATGGTGCTCAATCACTTCCCTGGGAACGTCGGGGATGTCAGATGCTTTTCATGCAAACACATCGACATTCGCCTGCAGGAAAGTGACAAGCGCGCTTTCCTATTTGCTGTCGAGGGTGGAGCTTATGGTGAAAGACCCTCATGTGGTATCCTCCTTGTTGATATCTGTGTAGTCAATACACAGCCTCCACTTCCCATTTGCCTTGCGCGCCACCACCGGATTGGCCAACCATGTCAGATGGAGCACTCCCCTCACCAAGCCGGCCGCTTCCAACTTCCTGATCTCCTCTGTGATGAACTCCTGCTGTTCCAAAGCTTGCTTCCTGACCTTCTGCTTGACGGGTCGCGCATGGGGGCAGACAGCAAGATGGTGCTCAATCACTTCCCTGGGAACGTCGGGGATGTCAGATGCTTGCCATGCAAACACATCGACATTCGCCTGCAGGAAAGTGACGAGCGCGCTTTCCTATTTGCTGTCGAGGGGTGGAGCTTATGGTGAAAGCCCCTCCCATGGTATCCTCCTTGTTGATATCTGTGTAGTCAATACACAGCCTCCACTTCCCGTTTGCCTTGCGCGCCACCACCAGATTGGCCAACCACGTCAGATGGAGCACTCCCCTCACCAAGCCGGCCGCTTCCAACTTCCTGATCTCCTCTGTGATGAACTCCTGCTATTCCAAAGCTTGCTTCCTGACCTTCTGCTTGACGGGTCGCGCATGGGGGCAGACAGCAAGATGGTGCTCAATCACTTCCCTGGGAACGTCGGGGATGTCAGATGCTTGCCATGCAAACACATCGAGATTCGCCTGCAGGAAAGTGACGAGCGCGCTTTCCTATTTGCTGTCGAGGGTGGAGCTTACGGTGAAAGCCCCTCCCGTGGTATCCTCCTTGTTGATATCTGTGTAGTCAATACACAGCCTCCACTTCCCGTTTGCCTTGCGCGCCACCACCGGATTGGCCAACCACGTCAGATGGAGCACTCCCCTCACCAAGCCGGCCGCTTCCAACTTCCTGATCTCCTCTGTGATGAACTCCTGCTGTTCCAAAGCTTGCTTCCTGACCTTCTGCTTGACGGGTCGAGCATGGGGGCAGACAGCAAGATGGTGCTCAATCACTTCCCTGGGAACGTTGGGGATGTCAGATGCTTTTCATGCAAACACATCGACATTCGCCTGCAGGAAAGTGACGAGCGCGCTTTCCTATTTGCTGTCGAGGGTGGAGCTTATGGTGAAAGCCCCTCCTGTGGTATCCTCCTTGTTGATATCTGTGTAGTCAATACACAGCCTCCACTTCCCATTTGCCTTGCGCGCCACCACCGGATTGGCCAACCACGTCAGATGGAGCACTCCCCTCACCAAGCCGGCCGCTTCCAACTTCCTGATCTCCTCTGTGATGAACTCCTGCTGTTCCAAAGCTTGCTTCCTGACCTTCTGCTTGACGGGTCGCGCATGGGGGCAGACAGCAAGATGGTGCTCAATCACTTCCCTGGGAACGTCGGGGATGTCAGATGCTTGCCATGCAAACACATCAAGATTCGCCTGCAGGAAAGTGACGAGCGCGCTTTCCTATTTGCTGTCGAGGGAGGAGCTTACGGTGAAAGCCCCTCCCGTGGTATCCTCCTTGTTGATATCTGTGTAGTCAATACACAGCCTCCACTTCCCGTTTGCCTTGCGCGCCACCACCAGATTGGCCAACCACGTCAGATGGAGCACTCCCCTCACCAAGCCGGCCGCTTCCAACTTCCTGATCTCCTCTGTGATGAACTCCTGCTATTCCAAAGCTTGCTTCCTGACCTTCTGCTTGACAGGTCGAGCATGGGGGCAGACAGCAATATGGTGCTCAATCACTTCCCTGGGAACGTCGGGGATGTCAGATGCTTTTCATGCAAACACATCGACATTCGCCTGCAGGAAAGTGACAAGCGCGCTTTCCTATTTGCTGTCGAGGGTGGAGCTTATGGTGAAAGCCCCTCATGTGGTATCCTCCTTGTTGATATCTGTGTAGTCAATACACAGCCTCCACTTCCCATTTGCCTTGCGCGCCACCACCGGATTGGCCAACCATGTCAGATGGAGCACTCCCCTCACCAAGCCGGCCGCTTCCAACTTCCTGATCTCCTCTGTGATGAACTCCTGCTGTTCCAAAGCTTGCTTCCTGACCTTCTGCTTGACGGGTCGCGCATGGGGGCAGACAGCAAGATGGTGCTCAATCACTTCCCTGGGAACGTCGGGGATGTCAGATGCTTGCCATGCAAACACATCGACATTCGCCTGCAGGAAAGTGACGAGCGCGCTTTCCTATTTGCTGTCGAGGGTGGAGCTTATGGTGAAAGCCCCTCCCGTGGTATCCTCCTTGTTGATATCTGTGTAGTCAATACACAGCCTCCACTTCCCGTTTGCCTTGCGCGCCACCACCAGATTGGCCAACCACGTCAGATGGAGCACTCCCCTCACCAAGCCGGCCGCTTCCAACTTCCTGATCTCCTCTGTGATGAACTCCTGCTGTTCCAAAGCTTGCTTCCTGACCTTCTGCTTGACGGGTCGCGCATGGGGGCAGACAGCAAGATGGTGCTCAATCACTTCCCTGGGAACGTCGGGGATGTCAGATGCTTGCCATGCAAACACATCGAGATTCGCCTGCAGGAAAGTGACGAGCGCGCTTTCCTATTTGCTGTCGAGGGTGGAGCTTACGGTGAAAGCCCCTCCCGTGGTATCCTCCTTGTTGATATCTGTGTAGTCAATACACAGCCTCCACTTCCCGTTTGCCTTGCGCGCCACCACCGGATTGGCCAACCACGTCAGATGGAGCACTCCCCTCACCAAGCCGGCCGCTTCCAACTTCCTGATCTCCTCTGTGATGAACTCCTGTTGTTCCAAAGCTTGCTTCCTGACCTTCTGCTTGACGGGTCGAGCATGGGGGCAGACAGCAAGATGGTGCTCAATCACTTCCCTGGGAACGTCGGGGATGTCAGATGCTTTTCATGCAAACACATCGACATTCGCCTGCAGGAAAGTGACGAGCGTGCTTTCCTATTTGCTGTCGAGGGTGGAGCTTATGGTGAAAGCCCCTCCTGTGGTATCCTCCTTGTTGATATCTGTGTAGTCAATACACAGCCTCCACTTCCCATTTGCCTTGCGCGCCACCACCGGATTGGCCAACCACGTCAGATGGAGCACTCCCCTCACCAAGCCGGCCGCTTCCAACTTCCTGATCTCCTCTGTGATGAACTCCTGCTGTTCCAAAGCTTGCTTCCTGACCTTCTGCTTGACGGGTCGCGCATGGGGGCAGACAGCAAGATGGTGCTCAATCACTTCCCTGGGAACGTCGGGGATGTCAGATGCTTGCCATGCAAACACATCGACATTCGCCTGCAGGAAAGTGACGAGCGCGCTTTCCTATTTGCTGTCGAGGGTGGAGCTTATGGTGAAAGCCCCTCCCGTGGTATCCTCCTTGTTGATATCTGTGTAGTCAATACACAGCCTCCACTTCCCGTTTGCCTTGCGCGCCACCACCGGATTGGCCAACCACGTGAGATGGAGCACTCCCCTCACCAAGCCGGCCGCTTCCAACTTCCTGTTCTCCTCTGTGATGAACTCCTGCTGTTCCAAAGCTTGCTTCCTGACCTTCTGCTTGACGGGTCGAGCATGGGGGCAGACAGCAAGATGGTGCTCAATCACTTCCCTGGGAACGTCGGGGATGTCAGATGCTTTTCATGCAAACACATCGACATTCGCCTGCAGGAAAGTGACGAGCGCGCTTTCCTATTTGCTGTCGAGGGTGGAGCTTATGGTGAAAGCCCCTCCCGTGGTATCCTCCTTGTTGATATCTGTGTAGTCAATACACAGCCTCCACTTCCCGTTTGCCTTGCGCGCCACCACCGGATTGGCCAACCACGTCAGATGGAGCACTCCCCTCACCAAGCCGGCCGCTTCCAACTTCCTGATCTCCTCTGTGATGAACTCCTGCTGTTCCAAAGCTTGCTTCCTGACCTTCTGCTTGACGGGTCGAGCATGGGGGCAGACAGCAAGATGGTGCTCAATCACTTCCCTGGGAACGTTGGGGATGTCAGATGCTTTTCATGCAAACACATCGACATTCGCCTGCAGGAAAGTGACGAGCGCGCTTTCCTATTTGCTGTCGAGGGTGGAGCTTATGGTGAAAGCCCCTCCTGTGGTATCCTCCTTGTTGATATCTGTGTAGTCAATACACAGCCTCCACTTCCCATTTGCCTTGCGCGCCACCACCGGATTGGCCAACCACGTCAGATGGAGCACTCCCCTCACCAAGCCGGCCGCTTCCAACTTCCTGATCTCCTCTGTGATGAACTCCTGCTGTTCCAAAGCTTGCTTCCTGACCTTCTGCTTGACGGGTCGCGCATGGGGGCAGACAGCAAGATGGTGCTCAATCACTTCCCTGGGAACGTCGGGGATGTCAGATGCTTGCCATGCAAACACATCAAGATTCGCCTGCAGGAAAGTGACGAGCGCGCTTTCCTATTTGCTGTCGAGGGAGGAGCTTACGGTGAAAGCCCCTCCCGTGGTATCCTCCTTGTTGATATCTGTGTAGTCAATACACAGCCTCCACTTCCCGTTTGCCTTGCGCGCCACCACCAGATTGGCCAACCACGTCAGATGGAGCACTCCCCTCACCAAGCCGGCCGCTTCCAACTTCCTGATCTCCTCTGTGATGAACTCCTGCTATTCCAAAGCTTGCTTCCTGACCTTCTGCTTGACAGGTCGAGCATGGGGGCAGACAGCAATATGGTGCTCAATCACTTCCCTGGGAACGTCGGGGATGTCAGATGCTTTTCATGCAAACACATCGACATTCGCCTGCAGGAAAGTGACAAGCGCGCTTTCCTATTTGCTGTCGAGGGTGGAGCTTATGGTGAAAGCCCCTCATGTGGTATCCTCCTTGTTGATATCTGTGTAGTCAATACACAGCCTCCACTTCCCATTTGCCTTGCGCGCCACCACCGGATTGGCCAACCATGTCAGATGGAGCACTCCCCTCACCAAGCCGGCCGCTTCCAACTTCCTGATCTCCTCTGTGATGAACTCCTGCTGTTCCAAAGCTTGCTTCCTGACCTTCTGCTTGACGGGTCGCGCATGGGGGCAGACAGCAAGATGGTGCTCAATCACTTCCCTGGGAACGTCGGGGATGTCAGATGCTTGCCATGCAAACACATCGACATTCGCCTGCAGGAAAGTGACGAGCGCGCTTTCCTATTTGCTGTCGAGGGTGGAGCTTATGGTGAAAGCCCCTCCCGTGGTATCCTCCTTGTTGATATCTGTGTAGTCAATACACAGCCTCCACTTCCCGTTTGCCTTGCGCGCCACCACCAGATTGGCCAACCACGTCAGATGGAGCACTCCCCTCACCAAGCCGGCCGCTTCCAACTTCCTGATCTCCTCTGTGATGAACTCCTGCTGTTCCAAAGCTTGCTTCCTGACCTTCTGCTTGACGGGTCGCGCATGGGGGCAGACAGCAAGATGGTGCTCAATCACTTCCCTGGGAACGTCGGGGATGTCAGATGCTTGCCATGCAAACACATCGAGATTCGCCTGCAGGAAAGTGACGAGCGCGCTTTCCTATTTGCTGTCGAGGGTGGAGCTTACGGTGAAAGCCCCTCCCGTGGTATCCTCCTTGTTGATATCTGTGTAGTCAATACACAGCCTCCACTTCCCGTTTGCCTTGCGCGCCACCACCGGATTGGCCAACCACGTCAGATGGAGCACTCCCCTCACCAAGCCGGCCGCTTCCAACTTCCTGATCTCCTCTGTGATGAACTCCTGCTGTTCCAAAGCTTGCTTCCTGACCTTCTGCTTGACGGGTCGAGCATGGGGGCAGACAGCAAGATGGTGCTCAATCACTTCCCTGGGAACGTCGGGGATGTCAGATGCTTTTCATGCAAACACATCGACATTCGCCTGCAGGAAAGTGACGAGCGTGCTTTCCTATTTGCTGTCGAGGGTGGAGCTTATGGTGAAAGCCCCTCCTGTGGTATCCTCCTTGTTGATATCTGTGTAGTCAATACACAGCCTCCACTTCCCATTTGCCTTGCGCGCCACCACCGGATTGGCCAACCACGTCAGATGGAGCACTCCCCTCACCAAGCCGGCCGCTTCCAACTTCCTGATCTCCTCTGTGATGAACTCCTGCTGTTCCAAAGCTTGCTTCCTGACCTTCTGCTTGACGGGTCGCGCATGGGGGCAGACAGCAAGATGGTGCTCAATCACTTCCCTGGGAACGTCGGGGATGTCAGATGCTTGCCATGCAAACACATCGACATTCGCCTGCAGGAAAGTGACGAGCGCGCTTTCCTATTTGCTGTCGAGGGTGGAGCTTATGGTGAAAGCCCCTCCCGTGGTATCCTCCTTGTTGATATCTGTGTAGTCAATACACAGCCTCCACTTCCCGTTTGCCTTGCGCGCCACCACCGGATTGGCCAACCACGTGAGATGGAGCACTCCCCTCACCAAGCCGGCCGCTTCCAACTTCCTGTTCTCCTCTGTGATGAACTCCTGCTGTTCCAAAGCTTGCTTCCTGACCTTCTGCTTGACGGGTCGAGCATGGGGGCAGACAGCAAGATGGTGCTCAATCACTTCCCTGGGAACGTCGGGGATGTCAGATGCTTTTCATGCAAACACATCGACATTCGCCTGCAGGAAAGTGACGAGCGCGCTTTCCTATTTGCTGTCGAGGGTGGAGCTTATGGTGAAAGCCCCTCATGTGGTATCCTCCTTGTTGATATCTGTGTAGTCAATACACAGCCTCCACTTCCCATTTGCCTTGCGTGCCACCACCGGATTGGCCAACCACGTCAGATGGAGCACTCCCCTCACCAAGCCGGCCGCTTCCAACTTCCTGATCTCCTCTGTGATGAACTCCTGCTGTTCCAAAGCTTGCTTCCTGACCTTCTGCTTGACGGGTCGCGCATGGGGGCAGACAGCAAGATGGTGCTCAATCACTTCCCTGGGAACGTCGGGGATGTCAGATGCTTGCCATGCAAACACATCGAGATTCGCCTGCAGGAAAGTGACGAGCGCGCTTTCCTATTTGCCGTCGAGGGTGGAGCTTACGGTGAAAGCCCCTCCCGTGGTATCCTCCTTGTTGATATCTGTGTAGTCAATACACAGCCTCCACTTCCCGTTTGCCTTGCGCGCCACCACCGGATTGGCCAACCACGTCAGATGGAGCACTCCCCTCACCAAGCCGGCCGCTTCCAACTTCCTGATCTCCTCTGTGATGAACTCCTGCTGTTCCAAAGCTTGCTTCCTGACCTTCTGCTTGACGGGTCGAGCATGGGGGCAGACAGCAAGATGGTGCTCAATCACTTCCCTGGGAACGTCGGGGATGTCAGATGCTTTTCATGCAAACACATCGACATTCGCCTGCAGGAAAGTGACGAGCGCGCTTTCCTATTTGCTGTCGAGGGTGGAGCTTATGGTGAAAGCCCCTCCTGTGGTATCCTCCTTGTTGATATCTGTGTAGTCAATACACAGCCTCCACTTCCCATTTGCCTTGCGCGCCACCACCGGATTGGCCAACCACGTCAGATGGAGCACTCCCCTCACCAAGCCGGCCGCTTCCAACTTCCTGATCTCCTCTGTGATGAACTCCTGCTGTTCCAAAGCTTGCTTCCTGACCTTCTGCTTGACGGGTCGCGCATGGGGGCACACAGCAAGATGGTGCTCAATCACTTCCCTGGGAACGTCAGGGATGTCAGATGCTTTTCATGCAAACACATCGACATTCGCCTGCAGGAAAGTGACGAGCGCGCTTTCCTATTTGCTGTCGAGGGTGGAGCTTATGGTGAAAGCCCCTCCTGTGGTATCCTCCTTGTTGATATCTGTGTAGTCAATACACAGCCTCCACTTCCCATTTGCCTTGCGCGCCACCACCGGATTGGCCAACCACGTCAGATGGAGCACTCCCCTCACCAAGCCGGCCGCTTCCAACTTCCTGATCTCCTCTGTGATGAACTCCTGCTGTTCCAAAGCTTGCTTCCTGACCTTCTGCTTGACGGGTCGCGCATGGGGGCAGACAGCAAGATGGTGCTCAATCACTTCCCTGGGAACGTCGGGGATGTCAGATGCTTGCCATGCAAACACATCGACATTCGCCTAAAGGAAAGTGACGAGCGCGCTTTCCTATTTGCTGTCGAGGGTGGAGCTTATGGTGAAAGCCCCTCCCGTGGTATCCTCCTTGTTGATATCTGTGTAGTCAATACACAGCCTCCACTTCCCATTTGCCTTGCGCGCCACCACCAGATTGGCCAACCACGTCAGATGGAGCACTCCCCTCACCAAGCCGGCCGCTTCCAACTTCCTGATCTCCTCTGTGATGAACTCCTGCTGTTCCAAAGCTTGCTTCCTGACCTTCTGCTTGACGGGTCGCGCATGGGGGCAGACAGCAAGATGGTGCTCAATCACTTCCCTGGGAACATCGGGGATGTCAGATGCTTGCCATGCAAACACATCAAGATTCGCCTGCAGGAAAGTGACGAGCGCGCTTTCCTATTTGCTGTCGAGGGAGGAGCTTACGGTGAAAGCCCCTCCCGTGGTATCCTCCTTGTTGATATCTGTGTAGTCAATACACAGCCTCCACTTCCCGTTTGCCTTGCGCGCCACCACCAGATTGGCCAACCATGTCAGATGGAGCACTCCCCTCACCAAGCCGCCCGCTTCCAACTTCCTGATCTCCTCTGTGATGAACTCCTGCTATTCCAAAGCTTGCTTCCTGACCTTCTGCTTGACGGGTCGCGCATGGGGGCAGACAGCAAGATGGTGCTCAATCACTTCCCTGGGAACGTCGGGGATGTCAGATGCTTGCCATGCAAACACATCTACATTCGCCTGCAGGAAAGTGACGAGCGCGCTTTCCTATTTGCTGTCGAGGGTGGAGCTTATGGTGAAAGCCCCTCCTGTGGTATCCTCCTTGTTGATATCTGTGTAGTCAATACACAGCCTCCACTTCCCGTTTGCCTTGCGCGCCACCACCAGATTGGCCAACCACGTCAGATGGAGCACTCCCCTCACCAAGCCGGCCGCTTCCAACTTCCTGATCTCCTCTGTGATGAACTCCTGCTGTTCCAAAGCTTGCTTCCTGACCTTCTGCTTGACGGGTCACGCATGGGGGCAGACAGCAAGATGGTGCTCAATCACTTCCCTGGGAACGTCGGGGATGTCAGATGCTTGCCATGCAAACACATCGAGATTCGCCTGCAGGAAAGTGACGAGCACGCTTTCCTATTTGCTGTCGAGGGTGGAGCTTACGGTGAAAGCCCCTCCCGTGGTATCCTCCTTGTTGATATCTGTGTAGTCAATACACAGCCTCCACTTCCCGTTTGCCTTGCGCGCCACCACCAGATTGGCCAACCACGTCAGATGGAGCACTCCCCTCACCAAGCCGGCCGCTTCCAACTTCCTGATCTCCTCTATGATGAACTCCTGCTGTTCCAAAGCTTGCTTCCTGACCTTCTGCTTGACGGGTCGCGCATGGGGGCAAACAGCAAGATGGTGCTCAATCACTTCCCTGGGAACGTCGGGGATGTCAGATGCTTGCCATGCAAACACATCGACATTCGCCAGTAGGAAAGTGACGAGCGTGCTTTCCTATTTGCTGTCGAGGGTGGAGCTTATGGTGAAAGCCCCTCTCGTGGTATCCTCCTTGTTGATATCTGTGTAGTCAATACACAGCCTCCACTTCCCGTTTGCCTTGCGCGCCACCACCAGATTGGCCAACCACGTCAGATGGAGCACTCCCCTCACCAAGCCGGCCGCTTCCAACTTCCTGATCTCCTCTGTGATGAACTCCTGCTATTCCAAAGCTTGCTTCCTGACCTTCTGCTTGACGGGTCGCGCATGGGGGCAGACAGCAAGATGGTGCTCAATCACTTCCCTGGGAACGTCGGGGATGTCAGATGCTTGCCATGCAAACACATCGAGATTCGCCTGCAGGAAAGTGACGAGCGCGCTTTCCTATTTGCTGTCGAGGGTGGAGCTTACGGTGAAAGCCCCTCCCGTGGTATCCTCCTTGTTGATATCTGTGTAGTCAATACACAGCCTCCACTTCCCGTTTGCCTTGCGCGCCACCACCGGATTGGCCAACCACGTCAGATGGAGCACTCCCCTCACCAAGCCGGCCGCTTCCAACTTCCTGATCTCCTCTGTGATGAACTCCTGCTGTTCCAAAGCTTGCTTCCTGACCTTCTGCTTGACGGGTCGAGCATGGGGGCAGACAGCAAGATGGTGCTCAATCACTTCCCTGGGAACGTTGGGGATGTCAGATGCTTTTCATGCAAACACATCGACATTCGCCTGCAGGAAAGTGACGAGCGCGCTTTCCTATTTGCTGTCGAGGGTGGAGCTTATGGTGAAAGCCCCTCCTGTGGTATCCTCCTTGTTGATATCTGTGTAGTCAATACACAGCCTCCACTTCCCATTTGCCTTGCGCGCCACCACCGGATTGGCCAACCACGTCAGATGGAGCACTCCCCTCACCAAGCCGGCCGCTTCCAACTTCCTGATCTCCTCTGTGATGAACTCCTGCTGTTCCAAAGCTTGCTTCCTGACCTTCTGCTTGACGGGTCGCGCATGGGGGCAGACAGCAAGATGGTGCTCAATCACTTCCCTGGGAACGTCGGGGATGTCAGATGCTTGCCATGCAAACACATCAAGATTCGCCTGCAGGAAAGTGACGAGCGCGCTTTCCTATTTGCTGTCGAGGGAGGAGCTTACGGTGAAAGCCCCTCCCGTGGTATCCTCCTTGTTGATATCTGTGTAGTCAATACACAGCCTCCACTTCCCGTTTGCCTTGCGCGCCACCACCAGATTGGCCAACCACGTCAGATGGAGCACTCCCCTCACCAAGCCGGCCGCTTCCAACTTCCTGATCTCCTCTGTGATGAACTCCTGCTATTCCAAAGCTTGCTTCCTGACCTTCTGCTTGACGGGTCGAGCATGGGGGCAGACAGCAATATGGTGCTCAATCACTTCCCTGGGAACGTCGGGGATGTCAGATGCTTTTCATGCAAACACATCGACATTCGCCTGCAGGAAAGTGACAAGCGCGCTTTCCTATTTGCTGTCGAGGGTGGAGCTTATGGTGAAAGCCCCTCATGTGGTATCCTCCTTGTTGATATCTGTGTAGTCAATACACAGCCTCCACTTCCCATTTGCCTTGCGCGCCACCACCGGATTGGCCAACCATGTCAGATGGAGCACTCCCCTCACCAAGCCGGCCGCTTCCAACTTCCTGATCTCCTCTGTGATGAACTCCTGCTGTTCCAAAGCTTGCTTCCTGACCTTCTGCTTGACGGGTCGCGCATGGGGGCAGACAGCAAGATGGTGCTCAATCACTTCCCTGGGAACGTCGGGGATGTCAGATGCTTGCCATGCAAACACATCGACATTCGCCTGCAGGAAAGTGACGAGCGCGCTTTCCTATTTGCTGTCGAGGGTGGAGCTTATGGTGAAAGCCCCTCCCGTGGTATCCTCCTTGTTGATATCTGTGTAGTCAATACACAGCCTCCACTTCCCGTTTGCCTTGGGCGCCACCACCAGATTGGCCAACCACGTCAGATGGAGCACTCCCCTCACCAAGCCGGCCGCTTCCAACTTCCTGATCTCCTCTGTGATGAACTCCTGCTGTTCCAAAGCTTGCTTCCTGACCTTCTGCTTGACGGGTCGCGCATGGGGGCAGACAGCAAGATGGTGCTCAATCACTTCCCTGGGAACGTCGGGGATGTCAGATGCTTGCCATGCAAACACATCGAGATTCGCCTGCAGGAAAGTGACGAGCGCGCTTTCCTATTTGCTGTCGAGGGTGGAGCTTATGGTGAAAGCCCCTCCCGTGGTATCCTCCTTGTTGATATCTGTGTAGTCAATACACAGCCTCCACTTCCCGTTTGCCTTGGGCGCCACCACCAGATTGGCCAACCACGTCAGATGGAGCACTCCCCTCACCAAGCCGGCCGCTTCCAACTTCCTGATCTCCTCTGTGATGAACTCCTGCTGTTCCAAAGCTTGCTTCCTGACCTTCTGCTTGACGGGTCGCGCATGGGGGCAGACAGCAAGATGGTGCTCAATCACTTCCCTGGGAACGTCGGGGATGTCAGATGCTTGCCATGCAAACACATCGAGATTCGCCTGCAGGAAAGTGATGAGCGCGCTTTCCTATTTGCTGTCGAGGGTGGAGCTTACGGTGAAAGCCCCTCCCGTGGTATCCTCCTTGTTGATATCTGTGTAGTCAATACACAGCCTCCACTTCCCGTTTGCCTTGTGCGCCACCACCGGATTGGCCAACCACGTCAGATGGAGCACTCCCCTCACCAAGCCGGCCGCTTCCAACTTCCTGATCTCCTCTGTGATGAACTCCTGCTGTTCCAAAGCTTGCTTCCTGACCTTCTGCTTGACGGGTCGAGCATGGGGGCAGACAGCAAGATGGTGCTCAATCACTTCCCTGGGAACGTCGGGGATGTCAGATGCTTTTCATGCAAACACATCGACATTCGCCTGCAGGAAAGTGACGAGCGTGCTTTCCTATTTGCTGTCGAGGGTGGAGCTTATGGTGAAAGCCCCTCCTGTGGTATCCTCCTTGTTGATATCTGTGTAGTCAATACACAGCCTCCACTTCCCATTTGCCTTGCGCGCCACCACCGGATTGGCCAACCACGTCAGATGGAGCACTCCCCTCACCAAGCCGGCCGCTTCCAACTTCCTGATCTCCTCTGTGATGAACTCCTGCTGTTCCAAAGCTTGCTTCCTGACCTTCTGCTTGACGGGTCGCGCATGGGGGCAGACAGCAAGATGGTGCTCAATCACTTCCCTGGGAACGTCGGGGATGTCAGATGCTTGCCATGCAAACACATCGACATTCGCCTGCAGGAAAGTGACGAGCGCGCTTTCCTATTTGCTGTCGAGGGTGGAGCTTATGGTGAAAGCCCCTCCCGTGGTATCCTCCTTGTTGATATCTGTGTAGTCAATACACAGCCTCCACTTCCCGTTTGCCTTGCGCGCCACCACCGGATTGGCCAACCACGTGAGATGGAGCACTCCCCTCACCAAGCCGGCCGCTTCCAACTTCCTGTTCTCCTCTGTGATGAACTCCTGCTGTTCCAAAGCTTGCTTCCTGACCTTCTGCTTGACGGGTCGAGCATGGGGGCAGACAGCAAGATGGTGCTCAATCACTTCCCTGGGAACGTCGGGGATGTCAGATGCTTTTCATGCAAACACATCGACATTCGCCTGCAGGAAAGTGACGAGCGCGCTTTCCTATTTGCTGTCGAGGGTGGAGCTTATGGTGAAAGCCCCTCATGTGGTATCCTCCTTGTTGATATCTGTGTAGTCAATACACAGCCTCCACTTCCCATTTGCCTTGCGTGCCACCACCGGATTGGCCAACCACGTCAGATGGAGCACTCCCCTCACCAAGCCGGCCGCTTCCAACTTCCTGATCTCCTCTGTGATGAACTCCTGCTGTTCCAAAGCTTGCTTCCTGACCTTCTGCTTGACGGGTCGCGCATGGGGGCAGACAGCAAGATGGTGCTCAATCACTTCCCTGGGAACGTCGGGGATGTCAGATGCTTGCCATGCAAACACATCGAGATTCGCCTGCAGGAAAGTGACGAGCGCGCTTTCCTATTTGCTGTCGAGGGTGGAGCTTACGGTGAAAGCCCCTCCCGTGGTATCCTCCTTGTTGATATCTGTGTAGTCAATACACAGCCTCCACTTCCCGTTTGCCTTGCGCGCCACCACCGGATTGGCCAACCACGTCAGATGGAGCACTCCCCTCACCAAGCCGGCCGCTTCCAACTTCCTGATCTCCTCTGTGATGAACTCCTGCTGTTCCAAAGCTTGCTTCCTGACCTTCTGCTTGACGGGTCGAGCATGGGGGCAGACAGCAAGATGGTGCTCAATCACTTCCCTGGGAACGTTGGGGATGTCAGATGCTTTTCATGCAAACACATCGACATTCGCCTGCAGGAAAGTGACAAGCGCGCTTTCCTATTTGCTGTCGAGGGTGGAGCTTATGGTGAAAGCCCCTCATGTGGTATCCTCCTTGTTGATATCTGTGTAGTCAATACACAGCCTCCACTTCCCATTTGCCTTGCGCGCCACCACCGGATTGGCCAACCATGTCAGATGGAGCACTCCCCTCACCAAGCCGGCCGCTTCCAACTTCCTGATCTCCTCTGTGATGAACTCCTGCTGTTCCAAAGCTTGCTTCCTGACCTTCTGCTTGACGGGTCGCGCATGGGGGCAGACAGCAAGATGGTGCTCAATCACTTCCCTGGGAACGTCGGGGATGTCAGATGCTTGCCATGCAAACACATCGACATTCGCCTGCAGGAAAGTGACGAGCGCGCTTTCCTATTTGCTGTCGAGGGTGGAGCTTATGGTGAAAGCCCCTCCCGTGGTATCCTCCTTGTTGATATCTGTGTAGTCAATACACAGCCTCCACTTCCCGTTTGCCTTGCGCGCCACCACCAGATTGGCCAACCACGTCAGATGGAGCACTCCCCTCACCAAGCCGGCCGCTTCCAACTTCCTGATCTCCTCTGTGATGAACTCCTGCTGTTCCAAAGCTTGCTTCCTGACCTTCTGCTTGACGGGTCGCGCATGGGGGCAGACAGCAAGATGGTGCTCAATCACTTCCCTGGGAACGTCGGGGATGTCAGATGCTTGCCATGCAAACACATCGAGATTCGCCTGCAGGAAAGTGACGAGCGCGCTTTCCTATTTGCTGTCGAGGGTGGAGCTTACGGTGAAAGCCCCTCCCGTGGTATCCTCCTTGTTGATATCTGTGTAGTCAATACACAGCCTCCACTTCCCGTTTGCCTTGTGCGCCACCACCGGATTGGCCAACCACGTCAGATGGAGCACTCCCCTCACCAAGCCGGCCGCTTCCAACTTCCTGATCTCCTCTGTGATGAACTCCTGCTGTTCCAAAGCTTGCTTCCTGACCTTCTGCTTGACGGGTCGAGCATGGGGGCAGACAGCAAGATGGTGCTCAATCACTTCCCTGGGAACGTCGGGGATGTCAGATGCTTTTCATGCAAACACATCGACATTCGCCTGCAGGAAAGTGACGAGCGTGCTTTCCTATTTGCTGTCGAGGGTGGAGCTTATGGTGAAAGCCCCTCCTGTGGTATCCTCCTTGTTGATATCTGTGTAGTCAATACACAGCCTCCACTTCCCATTTGCCTTGCGCGCCACCACCGGATTGGCCAACCACGTCAGATGGAGCACTCCCCTCACCAAGCCGGCCGCTTCCAACTTCCTGATCTCCTCTGTGATGAACTCCTGCTGTTCCAAAGCTTGCTTCCTGACCTTCTGCTTGACGGGTCGCGCATGGGGGCAGACAGCAAGATGGTGCTCAATCACTTCCCTGGGAACGTCGGGGATGTCAGATGCTTGCCATGCAAACACATCGACATTCGCCTGCAGGAAAGTGACGAGCGCGCTTTCCTATTTGCTGTCGAGGGTGGAGCTTATGGTGAAAGCCCCTCCCGTGGTATCCTCCTTGTTGATATCTGTGTAGTCAATACACAGCCTCCACTTCCCGTTTGCCTTGCGCGCCACCACCGGATTGGCCAACCACGTGAGATGGAGCACTCCCCTCACCAAGCCGGCCGCTTCCAACTTCCTGTTCTCCTCTGTGATGAACTCCTGCTGTTCCAAAGCTTGCTTCCTGACCTTCTGCTTGACGGGTCGAGCATGGGGGCAGACAGCAAGATGGTGCTCAATCACTTCCCTGGGAACGTCGGGGATGTCAGATGCTTTTCATGCAAACACATCGACATTCGCCTGCAGGAAAGTGACGAGCGCGCTTTCCTATTTGCTGTCGAGGGTGGAGCTTATGGTGAAAGCCCCTCATGTGGTATCCTCCTTGTTGATATCTGTGTAGTCAATACACAGCCTCCACTTCCCATTTGCCTTGCGTGCCACCACCGGATTGGCCAACCACGTCAGATGGAGCACTCCCCTCACCAAGCCGGCCGCTTCCAACTTCCTGATCTCCTCTGTGATGAACTCCTGCTGTTCCAAAGCTTGCTTCCTGACCTTCTGCTTGACGGGTCGCGCATGGGGGCAGACAGCAAGATGGTGCTCAATCACTTCCCTGGGAACGTCGGGGATGTCAGATGCTTGCCATGCAAACACATCAAGATTCGCCTGCAGGAAAGTGACGAGCGCGCTTTCCTATTTGCTGTCGAGGGAGGAGCTTACGGTGAAAGCCCCTCCCGTGGTATCCTCCTTGTTAATATCTGTGTAGTCAATACACAGCCTCCACTTCCCGTTTGCCTTGCGCGCCACCACCAGATTGGCCAACCATGTCAGATGGAGCACTCCCCTCACCAAGCCGCCCGCTTCCAACTTCCTGATCTCCTCTGTGATGAACTCCTGCTATTCCAAAGCTTGCTTCCTGACCTTCTGCTTGACGGGTCGCGCATGGGGGCAGACAGCAAGATGGTGCTCAATCACTTCCCTGGGAACGTCGGGGATGTCAGATGCTTGCCATGCAAACACATCTACATTCGCCTGCAGGAATGTGACGAGCGCGCTTTCCTATTTGCTGTCGAGGGTGGAGCTTATGGTGAAAGCCCCTCCTGTGGTATCCTCCTTGTTGATATCTGTGTAGTCAATACACAGCCTCCACTTCCCGTTTGCCTTGCGCGCCACCACCAGATTGGCCAACCACGTCAGATGGAGCACTCCCCTCACCAAGCCGGCCGCTTCCAACTTCCTGATCTCCTCTGTGATGAACTCCTGCTGTTCCAAAGCTTGCTTCCTGACCTTCTGCTTGACGGGTCGCGCATGGGGGCAGACAGCAAGATGGTGCTCAATCACTTCCCTGGGAACGTCGGGGATGTCAGATGCTTGCCATGCAAACACATCGAGATTCGCCTGCAGGAAAGTGACGAGCGCGCTTTCCTATTTGCTGTCGAGGGTGGAGCTTACGGTGAAAGCCCCTCCCGTGGTATCCTCCTTGTTGATATCTGTGTAGTCAATACACAGCCTCCACTTCCCGTTTGCCTTGCGCGCCACCACCAGATTGGCCAACCACGTCAGATGGAGCACTCCCCTCACCAAGCCGGCCGCTTCCAACTTCCTGATCTCCTCTATGATGAACTCCTGCTGTTCCAAAGCTTGCTTCCTGACCTTCTGCTTGACGGGTCGCGCATGGGGGCAAACAGCAAGATGGTGCTCAATCACTTCCCTGGGAACGTCGGGGATGTCAGATGCTTGCCATGCAAACACATCGACATTCGCCTGTAGGAAAGTGACGAGCGCGCTTTCCTATTTGCTGTCGAGGGTGGAGCTTATGGTGAAAGCCCCTCTCGTGGTATCCTCCTTGTTGATATCTGTGTAGTCAATACACAGCCTCCACTTCCCGTTTGCCTTGCGCGCCACCACCGGATTGGCCAACCACGTCAGATGGAGCACTCCCCTCACCAAGCCGGCCGCTTCCAACTTCCTGATCTCCTCTGTGATGAACTCCTGCTGTTCCAAAGCTTGCTTCCTGACCTTCTGCTTGACGGGTCGCGCATGGGGGCAGACAGCAAGATGGTGCTCAATCACTTCCCTGGGAACGTCGGGGATGTCAGATGCTTGCCATGCAAACACATCGAGATTCGCCTGCAGGAAAGTGACGAGCGCGCTTTCCTATTTGCTGTCGAGGGTGGAGCTTACGGTGAAAGCCCCTCCCGTGGTATCCTCCTTGTTGATATCTGTGTAGTCAATACACAGCCTCCACTTCCCGTTTGCCTTGCGCGCCACGACCAGATTGGCCAACCACGTCAGATGGAGCACTCCCCTCACCAAGCCGGCCGCTTCCAACTTCCTGATCTCCTCTATGATGAACTCCTGCTGTTCCAAAGCTTGCTTCCTGACCTTCTGCTTGACGGGTCGAGCATGGGGGCAGACAGCAAGATGGTGCTCAATCACTTCCCTGGGAACGTCGGGGATGTCAGATGCTTTTCATGCAAACACATCGACATTCGCCTGCAGGAAAGTGACGAGCGCACTTTCCTATTTGCTGTCGAGGGTGGAGCTTATGGTGAAAGCCCCTCCTGTGGTATCCTCCTTGTTGATATCTGTGTAGTCAATACACAGCCTCCACTTCCCATTTGCCTTGCGCGCCACCACCGGATTGGCCAACCACGTCAGATGGAGCACTCCCCTCACCAAGCCGGCCGCTTCCAACTTCCTGATCTCCTCTGTGATGAACTCCTGCTGTTCCAAAGCTTGCTTCCTGACCTTCTGCTTGACGGGTCGCGCATGGGGGCAGACAGCAAGATGGTGCTCAATCACTTCCCTGGGAACGTCGGGGATGTCAGATGCTTTCCATGCAAACACATCGGCATTCGCCTGCAGGAACGTGACGAGCGCACTTTCCTATTTGCTGTCGAGGGTGGAGCTTATGGTGAAAGCCCCTCCCGTGGTATCCTCCTTGTTGATATCTGTGTAGTCAATACATAGCCTCCACTTCCCGTTTGCCTTGCGCGCCACCACCGGATTGGCCAACCACGTCAGATGGAGCACTCCCCTCACCAAGCCGGCCGCTTCCAACTTCCTGATCTCCTCTGTGATGAACTCCTGCTGTTCCAAAGCTTGCTTCCTGACCTTCTGCTTGACGGGTCGCGCATGGGGGCAGACAGCAAGATGGTGCTCAATCACTTCCCTGGGAACGTCGGGGATGTCAGATGCTTGCCATGCAAACACATCGACATTCGCCTGCAGGAAAGTGACGAGCGCGTTTCCTATTTGCTGTCGAGGGTCGAGCTTATGGTGAAAGCCCCTCCTGTGGTATCCTCCTTGTTGATATCTGTGTAGTCAATACACAGCCTCCACTTCCCATTTGCCTTGCGCGCCACCACCGGATTGGCCAACCACGTCAGATGGAGCACTCCCCTCACCAAGCCGGCCGCTTCCAACTTCTTGATCTCCTCTGTGATGAACTCCTGCTGTTCCAAAGCTTGCTTCCTGACCTTCTGCTTGACGGGTCGCGCATGGGGGCAGACAGCAAGATGGTGCTCAATCACTTCCCTGGGAACGTCGGGATGTCCGATGCTTGCCATGCAAACACATCGACATTCGCCTGCAGGAAAGTGACGAGCGCGCTTTCCTATTTGCTGTCGAGGGTGGAGCTTATGGTGAAAGCCCCTCCCGTAGTATCCTCCTTGTTGATATCTGTGTAGTCAATACACAGCCTCCACTTCCCGTTTGCCTTGCGCGCCACCACCGGATTGGCCAACCACGTCAGATGGAGCACTCCCCTCACCAAGCCGGCCGCTTCCAACTTCCTGATCTCCTCTGTGATGAACTCCTGCTGTTCCAAAGCTTGCTTCCTGACCTTCTGCTTGACGGGTCGAGCATGGGGGCAGACAGCAAGATGGAACTCAATCACTTCCCTGGGAACGTCGGGGATGTCAGATGCTTTTCATGCAAACACATCGACATTCGCCTGCAGGAAAGTGACGAGCGCGCTTTCCTATTTGCTGTCGAGGGTGGAGCTTATGGTGAAAGCCCCTCCTGTGGTATCCTCCTTGTTGATATCTGTGTAGTCAATACACAGCCTCCACTTCCCATTTGCCTTGCGCGCCACCACCGGATTGGCCAACCATGTCAGATGGAGCACTCCCCTCACCAAGCCGGCCGCTTCCAACTTCCTGATCTCCTCTGTGATGAACTCCTGCTGTTCCAAAGCTTGCTTCCTGACCTTCTGCTTGACGGGTCGCGCATGGGGGCAGACAGCAAGATGGTGCTCAATCACTTCCCTGGGAACGTCGGGGATGTCAGATGCTTGCCATGCAAACACATCGAGATTCGCCTGCAGGAAAGTGACGAGCGCGCTTTCCTATTTGCTGTCGAGGGTGGAGCTTACGGTGAAAGCCCCTCCCGTAGTATCCTCCTTGTTGATATCTGTGTAGTCAATACACAGCCTCCACTTCCCGTTTGCCTTGCGCGCCACCACCGGATTGGCCAACCACGTCAGGTGGAGCACTCCCCTCACCAAGCCGGCCGCTTCCAACTTC
The DNA here is from genome assembly GCA_032464435.1 of Aegilops umbellulata. NCBI lineage: Eukaryota > Viridiplantae > Streptophyta > Magnoliopsida > Poales > Poaceae > Aegilops > Aegilops umbellulata. The sequence goes on from CP136055.1 coordinate 274,384,398, forward strand.
CTGATCTCCTCTATGATGAACTCCTGCTGTTCCAAAGCTTGCTTCCTGACCTTCTGCTTGACGGGTCGAGCATGGGTGCAGACAGCAAGATGGTGCTCAATCACTTCCCTGGGAACGTCGGGGATGTCAGATGCTTTTCATGCAAACACATCGACATTCGCCTGCAGGAAAGTGACGAGCGCACTTTCCTATTTGCTGTCGAGGGTGGAGCTTATGGTGAAAGCCCCTCCTGTGGTATCCTCCTTGTTGATATCTGTGTAGTCAATACACAGCCTCCACTTCCCATTTGCCTTGCGCGCCACCACCGGATTGGCCAACCACGTCAGATGGAGCACTCCCCTCACCAAGCCGGCCGCTTCCAACTTCCTGATCTCCTCTGTGATGAACTCCTGCTGTTCCAAAGCTTGCTTCCTGACCTTCTGCTTGACGGGTCGCGCATGGGGGCAGACAGCAAGATGGTGCTCAATCACTTCCCTGGGAACGTCGGGGATGTCAGATGCTTTCCATGCAAACACATCGGCATTCGCCTGCAGGAACGTGACGAGCGCACTTTCCTATTTGCTGTCGAGGGTGGAGCTTATGGTGAAAGCCCCTCCCGTGGTATCCTCCTTGTTGATATCTGTGTAGTCAATACATAGCCTCCACTTCCCGTTTGCCTTGCGCGCCACCACCGGATTGGCCAACCACGTCAGATGGAGCACTCCCCTCACCAAGCCGGCCGCTTCCAACTTCCTGATCTCCTCTGTGATGAACTCCTGCTGTTCCAAAGCTTGCTTCCTGACCTTCTGCTTGACGGGTCGCGCATGGGGGCAGACAGCAAGATGGTGCTCAATCACTTCCCTGGGAACGTCGGGGATGTCAGATGCTTGCCATGCAAACACATCGACATTCGCCTGCAGGAAAGTGACGAGCGCGTTTCCTATTTGCTGTCGAGGGTCGAGCTTATGGTGAAAGCCCCTCCTGTGGTATCCTCCTTGTTGATATCTGTGTAGTCAATACACAGCCTCCACTTCCCATTTGCCTTGCGCGCCACCACCGGATTGGCCAACCACGTCAGATGGAGCACTCCCCTCACCAAGCCGGCCGCTTCCAACTTCTTGATCTCCTCTGTGATGAACTCCTGCTGTTCCAAAGCTTGCTTCCTGACCTTCTGCTTGACGGGTCGCGCATGGGGGCAGACAGCAAGATGGTGCTCAATCACTTCCCTGGGAACGTCGGGATGTCAGATGCTTGCCATGCAAACACATCGACATTCGCCTGCAGGAAAGTGATGAGCGCGCTTTCCTATTTGCTGTCGAGGGTGGAGCTTATGGTGAAAGCCCCTCCCGTAGTATCCTCCTTGTTGATATCTGTGTAGTCAATACACAGCCTCCACTTCCCGTTTGCCTTGCGCGCCACCACCGGATTGGCCAACCACGTCAGATGGAGCACTCCCCTCACCAAGTCGGCCGCTTCCAACTTCCTGATCTCCTCTGTGATGAACTCCTGCTGTTCCAAAGCTTGCTTCCTGACCTTCTGCTTGACGGGTCGAGCATGGGGGCAGACAGCAAGATGGAACTCAATCACTTCCCTGGGAACGTCGGGGATGTCAGATGCTTTTCATGCAAACACATCGACATTCGCCTGCAGGAAAGTGACGAGCGCGCTTTCCTATTTGCTGTCGAGGGTGGAGCTTATGGTGAAAGCCCCTCCTGTGGTATCCTCCTTGTTGATATCTGTGTAGTCAATACACAGCCTCCACTTCCCATTTGCCTTGCGCGCCACCACCGGATTGGCCAACCATGTCAGATGGAGCACTCCCCTCACCAAGCCGGCCGCTTCCAACTTCCTGATCTCCTCTGTGATGAACTCCTGCTGTTCCAAAGCTTGCTTCCTGACCTTCTGCTTGACGGGTCGCGCATGGGGGCAGACAGCAAGATGGTGCTCAATCACTTCCCTGGGAACGTCGGGGATGTCAGATGCTTGCCATGCAAACACATCGACATTCGCCTACAGGAAAATGACGAGCGCGCTTTCCTATTTGCTGTCGAGGGTGGAGCTTATGGTGAAAGCCCCTCCCGTGGTATCCTCCTTGTCGATATCTGTGTAGTCAATACACAGCCTCCACTTCCCGTTTGCCTTGCGCGCCACCACCAGATTGGCCAACCACGTCAGATGGAGCACTCCCCTCACCAACCCGGCCGCTTCCAACTTCCTGATCTCCTCTGTGATGAACTCCTGCTGTTCCAAATCTTGCTTCCTGACCTTCTGCTTGACGGGTCGCGCATGGGGGCAGACAGCAAGATGGTGCTCAATCACTTCCCTGGGAACGTCGGGGATGTCAGATGCTTGCCATGCAAACACATCAAGATTCGCCTGCAGGAAAGTGACGAGCGCGCTTTCCTATTTGCTGTCGAGGGAGGAGCTTACGGTGAAAGCCCCTCCCGTGGTATCCTCCTTGTTGATATCTGTGTAGTCAATACACAGCCTCCACTTCCCGTTTGCCTTGCGCGCCACCACCAGATTGGCCAACCACGTCAGATGGAGCACTCCCCTCACCAAGCCGGCCTCTTCCAACTTCCTGATCTCCTCTATGATGAACTCCTGTTGTTCCAAAGCTTGCTTCCTGACCTTCTGCTTGACGGGTCGCGCATGGGGGCAAACAGCAAGATGGTGCTCAATCACTTCCCTAGGAACGTTGGGGATGTCAGATGCTTGCCATGCAAACACATCGACATTCGCCTGCAGGAAAGTGACGAGCGCGCTTTCCTATTTGCTGTCAAGGGTGGAGCTTATGGTGAAAGCCCCTCCCGTGGTATCCTCCTTGTTGATATCTGTGTAGTCAATACACAGCCTCCACTTCCCGTTTGCCTTGCGCGCCACCACCGGATTGGCCAACCACGTGAGATGGAGCACTCCCCTCACCAAGCCGGCCGCTTCCAACTTCCTGATCTCCTCTGTGATGAACTCCTGCTGTTCCAAAGCTTGCTTCCTGACCTTCTGCTTGACGGGTCGAGCATGGGGGCAGACAGCAAGATGGTGCTCAATCACTTCCCTGGGAACGTCGGGGATGTCAGATGCTTTCCATGCAAACACAGCGACATTCGCCTGCAGGAAAGTGACGAGCGCGCTTTCCTATTTGCTGTCGAGGGTGGAGCTTATGGTGAAAGCCCCTCCCGTGGTATCCTCCTTGTTGATATCTGTGTAGTCAATACACAGCCTCCACTTCCCGTTTGCCTTGCGCGCCACCACCGGATTGGCCAACCACGTTAGATGGAGCACTCCCCTCACCAAGTCGGCCGCTTCCAACTTCCTGATCTCCTCTGTCATGAACTCCTGCTGTTCCAAAGCTTGCTTCCTGACCTTCTGCTTGACGGGTCGTGCATGGGGGCAGACAGCAAGATGGTGCTCAATCACTTCCCTGGGAACGTCGGGGATGTCAGATGCTTGCCATGCAAACAAATCGACATTCGCCTGCAGGAAAGTGACGAGCGCGCTTTCCTATTTGCTGTCGAGGGTGGAGCTTATGGTGAAAGCCCCTCCTGTGGTATCCTCCTTGTTGATATCTGTGTAGTCAATACACAGCCTCCACTTCCCGTTTGCCTTGCGCGCCACCACCGGATTGGCCACCCACGTCAGATGGAGCACTCCCCTCACCAAGCCGGCCGCTTCCAACTTCCTGATCTCCTCTGTGATGAACTCCTGCTGTTCCAAAGCTTGCTTCCTGACCTTCTGCTTGACGGGTCGAGCATGGGGGCAGACAGCAAGATGGAACTCAATCACTTCCCTGGGAACGTCGGGGATGTCAGATGCTTTTCATGCAAACACATCGACATTCGCCTGCAGGAAAGTGACGAGCGCGCTTTCCTATTTGCTGTCGAGGGTGGAGCTTATGGTGAAAGCCCCTCATGTGGTATCCTCCTTGTTGATATCTGTGTAGTCAATACACAGCCTCCACTTCCCATTTGCATTGCGTGCCACCACCGGATTGGCCAACCACGTCAGATGGAGCACTCCCCTCACCAAGCCGGCCGCTTCCAACTTCCTGATCTCCTCTGTGATGAACTCCTGCTGTTCCAAAGCTTGCTTCCTGACCTTCTGCTTGACGGGTCGCGCATGGGGGCAGACAGCAAGATGGTGCTCAATCACTTCCCTGGGAACGTCGGGGATGTCAGATGCTTTCCATGCAAACACAGTGACATTCGCCTGCAGGAAAGTGACGAGCGCGCTTTCCTATTTGCTGTCGAGGGTGGAGCTTATGGTGAAAGCCCCTCCCGTGGTATCCTCCTTGTTGATATCTGTGTAGTCAATACACAGCCTCCACTTCCCGTTTGCCTTGCGCGCCACCACCGGATTGGCCAACCACGTCAGATGGAGCACTCCCCTCACCAAGTCGGCCGCTTCCAACTTCCTGATCTCCTCTGTCATGAACTCCTGCTGTTCCAAAGCTTGCTTCCTGACCTTCTGCTTGACGGGTCGTGCATGGGGGCAGACAGCAAGATGGTGCTCAATCACTTCCCTGGGTACGTCGGGGATGTCAGATGCTTGCCATGCAAACACATCGACATTCGCCTGCAGGAAAATGACGAGCGCGCTTTCCTATTTGCTGTCGAGGGTGGAGCTTATGGTGAAAGCCCCTCCCGTGGTATCCTCCTTGTCGATATCTGTGTAGTCAATACACAGCCTCCACTTCCCGTTTGCCTTGCGCGCCACCACCAGATTGGCCAACCACGTCAGATGGAGCACTCCCCTCACCAAGCCGGCCGCTTCCAACTTCCTGATCTCCTCTGTGATGAACTCCTGCTGTTCCAAAGCTTGCTTCCTGACCTTCTGCTTGACGGGTCGCGCATGGGGGCAAACAGCAAGATGGTGCTCAATCACTTCCCTGGGAACGTCGGGGATGTCAGATGCTTGCCATGCAAACACATCAAGATTCGCCTGCAGGAAAGTGACGAGCGCGCTTTCCTATTTGCTGTCGAGGGAGGAGCTTACGGTGAAAGCCCCTCCCATGGTATCCTCCTTGTTGATATCTGTGTAGTCAATACACAGCCTCCACTTCCCGTTTGCCTTGCGCGCCACCACCAGATTGGCCAACCACGTCAGATGGAGCACTCCCCTCACCAAGCCGGCCGCTTCCAACTTCCTGATCTCCTCTATGATGAACTCCTGTTGTTCCAAAGCTTGCTTCCTGACCTTCTGCTTGACGGGTCGCGCATGGGGGCAAACAGCAAGATGGTGCTCAATCACTTCCCTAGGAACGTTGGGGATGTCAGATGCTTGCCATGCAAACACATCGACATTCGCCTGCAGGAAAGTGACGAGCGCGCTTTCCTATTTGCTGTCAAGGGTGGAGCTTATGGTGAAAGCCCCTCCCGTGGTATCCTCCTTGTTGATATCTGTGTAGTCAATACACAGCCTCCACTTCCCGTTTGCCTTGCGCGCCACCACCGGATTGGCCAACCACGTGAGATGGAGCACTCCCCTCACCAAGCCGGCCGCTTCCAACTTCCTGATCTCCTCTGTGATGAACTCCTGCTGTTCCAAAGCTTGCTTCCTGACCTTCTGCTTGACGGGTCGAGCATGGGGGCAGACAGCAAGATGGTGCTCAATCACTTCCATGGGAACGTCGGGGATGTCAGATGCTTTTCATGCAAACACATCGACATTCGCCTGCAGGAAAGTGACGAGCGCGCTTTCCTATTTGCTGTCGAGGGTGGAGCTTATGGTGAAAGCCCCTCATGTGGTATCCTCCTTGTTGATATCTGTGTAGTCAATACACAGCCTCCACTTCCCATTTGCCTTGCGTGCCACCACCGGATTGGCCAACCACGTCAGATGGAGCACTCCCCTCACCAAGCCGGCCGCTTCCAACTTCCTGATCTCCTCTGTGATGAACTCCTGCTGTTCCAAAGCTTGCTTCCTGACCTTCTGCTTGACGGGTCGCGCATGGGGGCAGACAGCAAGATGGTGCTCAATCACTTCCCTGGGAACGTCGGGGATGTCAGATGCTTTCCATGCAAACACAGCGACATTCGCCTGCAGGAAAGTGACGAGCGCGCTTTCCTATTTGCTGTCGAGGGTGGAGCTTATGGTGAAAGCCCCTCCCGTGGTATCCTCCTTGTTGATATCTGTGTAGTCAATACACAGCCTCCACTTCCCATTTGCCTTGCGCGCCACCACCGGATTGGCCAACCACGTCAGATGGAGCACTCCCCTCACCAAGTCGGCCGCTTCCAACTTCCTGATCTCCTCTGTCATGAACTCCTGCTGTTCCAAAGCTTGCTTCCTGACCTTCTGCTTGACGGGTCGTGCATGGGGGCAGACAGCAAGATGGTGCTCAATCACTTCCCTGGGAACGTCGGGGATGTCAGATGCTTGCCATGCAAACACATCGACATTCGCCTGCAGGAAAGTGACGAGCGCGCTTTCCTATTTGCTGTCGAGGGTGGAGCTTATGGTGAAAGCCCCTCCTGTGGTATCCTCCTTGTTGATATCTGTGTAGTCAATACACAGCCTCCACTTCCCGTTTGCCTTGCGCGCCACCACCGGATTGGCCAACCACGTCAGATGGAGCACTCCCCTCACCAAGCCGGCCGCTTCCAACTTCCTGATCTCCTCTGTGATGAACTCCTGCTGTTCCAAAGCTTGCTTCCTGACCTTCTGCTTGACGGGTCGAGCATGGGGGCAGACAGCAAGATGGAACTCAATCACTTCCCTGGGAACGTCGGGGATGTCAGATGCTTTTCATGCAAACACATCGACATTCGCCTGCAGGAAAGTGACGAGCACGCTTTCCTATTTGTTGTCGAGGGTGGAGCTTATGGTGAAAGCCCCTCCTGTGGTATCCTCCTTGTTGATATCTGTGTAGTCAATACACAGCCTCCACTTCCCATTTGCCTTGCGCGCCACCACCGGATTGGCCAACCATGTCAGATGGAGCACTCCCCTCACCAAGCCGGCCGCTTCCAACTTCCTGATCTCCTCTGTGATGAACTCCTGCTGTTCCAAAGCTTGCTTCCTGACCTTCTGCTTGACGGGTCGCGCATGGGGGCAGATAGCAAGATGGTGCTCAATCACTTCCCTGGGAACGTCGGGGATGTCAGATGCTTGCCATGCAAACACATCGACATTCGCCTGCAGGAAAATGACGAGCGCGCTTACCTATTTGCTGTCGAGGGTGGAGCTTATGGTGAAATCCCCTCCCGTGGTATCCTCCTTGTCGATATCTGTGTAGTCAATACACAGCCTCCACTTCCCGTTTGCCTTGCGCGCCACCACCAGATTGGCCAACCACGTCAGATGGAGCACTCCCCTCACCAAGCCGGCCGCTTCCAACTTCCTGATCTCCTCTGTGATGAACTCCTGCTGTTCCAAAGCTTGCTTCCTGACCTTCTGCTTGACGGGTCGCGCATGGGGGCAGACAGCAAGATGGTGCTCAATCACTTCCCTGGGAACGTCGGGGATGTCAGATGCTTGCCATGCAAACACATCAAGATTCGCCTGCAGGAAAGTGACGAGCGCGCTTTCCTATTTGCTGTCGAGGGAGGAGCTTACGGTGAAAGCCCCTCCCGTGGTATCCTCCTTGTTGATATCTGTGTAGTCAATACACAGCCTCCACTTCCCGTTTGCCTTGCGCGCCACCACCAGATTGGCCAACCACGTCAGATGGAGCACTCCCCTCACCAAGCCGGCCGCTTCCAACTTCCTGATCTCCTCTATGATGAACTCCTGTTGTTCCAAAGCTTGCTTCCTGACCTTCTGCTTGACGGGTCGCGCATGGGGGCAAACAGCAAGATGGTGCTCAATCACTTCCCTAGGAACGTTGGGGATGTCAGATGCTTGCCATGCAAACACAACGACATTCGCCTGCAGGAAAGTGACGAGCGCGCATTCCTATTTGCTGTCAAGGGTGGAGCTTATGGTGAAAGCCCCTCCCGTGGTATCCTCCTTGTTGATATCTGTGTAGTCAATACACAGCCTCCACTTCCCGTTTGCCTTGCGCGCCACCACCGGATTGGCTAACCACGTCAGATGGAGCACTCCCCTCACCAAGCCGGCCGCTTCCAACTTCCTGATCTCCTCTGTGATGAACTCCTGCTGTTCCAAAGCTTGCTTCCTGACCTTCTGCTTGACGGGTCGAGCATGGGGGCAGACAGCAAGATGGTGCTCAATCACTTCCCTGGGAACGTCGGGGATGTCAGATGCTTTTCATGCAAACACATCGACATTCGCCTGCAGGAAAGTGACGAGCGCGCTTTCCTATTTGCTGTCGAGGGTGGAGCTTATGGTGAAAGCCCCTCATGTGGTATCCTCCTTGTTGATATCTGTGTAGTCAATACACAGCCTCCACTTCCCATTTGCCTTGCGCGCCACCACCGGATTGGCCAACCACGTCAGATGGAGCACTCCCCTCACCAAGCCGGCCGCTTCCAACTTCCTGATCTCCTCTGTGATGAACTCCTGCTGTTCCAAAGCTTGCTTCCTGACCTTCTGCTTGACGGGTCGTGCATGGGGGCAGACAGCAAGATGGTGCTCAATCACTTCCCTGGGAACGTCGGGGATGTCAGATGCTTGCCATGCAAACACATCGACATTCGCCTGCAGGAAAGTGACGAGCGCGCTTTCCTATTTGCTGTCGAGGGTGGAGCTTATGGTGAAAGCCCCTCCTGTGGTATCCTCCTTGTTGATATCTGTGTAGTCAATACACAGCCTCCACTTCCCGTTTGCCTTGCGCGCCACCACCGGATTGGCCAACCACGTCAGATGGAGCACTCCCCTCATCAAGCCGGCCGCTTCCAACTTCCTGATCTCCTCTGTGATGAACTCCTGCTGTTCCAAAGCTTGCTTCCTGACCTTCTGCTTGACGGGTCGAGCATGGGGGCAGACAGCAAGAAGGAACTCAATCACTTCCCTGGGAACGTCGGGGATGTCAGATGCTTTTCATGCAAACACATCGACATTCGCCTGCAGGAAAGTGACGAGCACGCTTTCCTATTTGTTGTCGAGGGTGGAGCTTATGGTGAAAGCCCCTCCTGTGGTATCCTCCTTGTTGATATCTGTGTAGTCAATACACAGCCTCCACTTCCCATTTGCCTTGCGCGCCACCACCGGATTGGCCAACCATGTCAGATGGAGCACTCCCCTCACCAAGCCGGCCGCTTCCAACTTCCTGATCTCCTCTGTGATGAACTCCTGCTGTTCCAAAGCTTGCTTCCTGACCTTCTGCTTGACGGGTCGCGCATGGGGGCAGATAGCAAGATGGTGCTCAATCACTTCCCTGGGAACGTCGGGGATGTCAGATGCTTGCCATGCAAACACATCGACATTCGCCTGCAGGAAAATGACGAGCGCGCTTACCTATTTGCTGTCGAGGGTGGAGCTTATGGTGAAATCCCCTCCCGTGGTATCCTCCTTGTCGATATCTGTGTAGTCAATACACAGCCTCCACTTCCCGTTTGCCTTGCGCGCCACCACCAGATTGGCCAACCACGTCAGATGGAGCACTCCCCTCACCAAGCCGGCCGCTTCCAACTTCCTGATCTCCTCTGTGATGAACTCCTGCTGTTCCAAAGCTTGCTTCCTGACCTTCTGCTTGACGGGTCGCGCATGGGGGCAGACAGCAAGATGGTGCTCAATCACTTCCCTGGGAACGTCGGGGATGTCAGATGCTTGCCATGCAAACACATCAAGATTCGCCTGCAGGAAAGTGACGAGCGCGCTTTCCTATTTGCTGTCGAGGGAGGAGCTTACGGTGAAAGCCCCTCCCGTGGTATCCTCCTTGTTGATATCTGTGTAGTCAATACACAGCCTCCACTTCCCGTTTGCCTTGCGCGCCACCACCAGATTGGCCAACCACGTCAGATGGAGCACTCCCCTCACCAAGCCGGCCGCTTCCAACTTCCTGATCTCCTCTATGATGAACTCCTGTTGTTCCAAAGCTTGCTTCCTGACCTTCTGCTTGACGGGTCGCGCATGGGGGCAAACAGCAAGATGGTGCTCAATCACTTCCCTAGGAACGTTGGGGATGTCAGATGCTTGCCATGCAAACACAACGACATTCGCCTGCAGGAAAGTGACGAGCGCGCTTTCCTATTTGCTGTCAAGGGTGGAGCTTATGGTGAAAGCCCCTCCCGTGGTATCCTCCTTGTTGATATCTGTGTAGTCAATACACAGCCTCCACTTCCCGTTTGCCTTGCGCGCCACCACCGGATTGGCTAACCACGTCAGATGGAGCACTCCCCTCACCAAGCCGGCCGCTTCCAACTTCCTGATCTCCTCTGTGATGAACTCCTGCTGTTCCAAAGCTTGCTTCCTGACCTTCTGCTTGACGGGTCGAGCATGGGGGCAGACAGCAAGATGGTGCTCAATCACTTCCCTGGGAACGTCGGGGATGTCAGATGCTTTTCATGCAAACACATCGACATTCGCCTGCAGGAAAGTGACGAGCGCGCTTTCCTATTTGCTGTCGAGGGTGGAGCTTATGGTGAAAGCCCCTCATGTGGTATCCTCCTTGTTGATATCTGTGTAGTCAATACACAGCCTCCACTTCCCATTTGCCTTGCGCGCCACCACCGGATTGGCCAACCACGTCAGATGGAGCACTCCCCTCACCAAGCCGGCCGCTTCCAACTTCCTGATCTCCTCTGTGATGAACTCCTGCTGTTCCAAAGCTTGCTTCCTGACCTTCTGCTTGACGGGTCGCGCATGGGGGCAGACAGCAAGATGGTGCTCAATCACTTCCCTGGGAACGTCGGGGATGTCAGATGCTTTCCATGCAAACACAGCGACATTCGCCTGCAGGAAAGTGACGAGCGCGCTTTCCTATTTGCTGTCGAGGGTGGAGCTTATGGTGAAAGCCCCTCCCGTGGTATCCTCCTTGTTGATATCTGTGTAGTCAATACACAGCCTCCACTTCCCGTTTGCCTTGCGCGCCACCACCGGATTGGCCAACCACGTCAGATGGAGCACTCCCCTCACCAAGTCGGCCGCTTCCAACTTCCTGATCTCCTCTGTCATGAACTCCTGCTGTTCCAAAGCTTGCTTCCTGACCTTCTGCTTGACGGGTCGTGCATGGGGGCAGACAGCAAGATGGTGCTCAATCACTTCCCTGGGAACGTCGGGGATGTCAGATGCTTGCCATGCAAACACATCGACATTCGCCTGCAGGAAAGTGACGAGCGCGCTTTCCTATTTGCTGTCGAGGGTGGAGCTTATGGTGAAAGCCCCTCCTGTGGTATCCTCCTTGTTGATATCTGTGTAGTCAATACACAGCCTCCACTTCCCGTTTGCCTTGCGCGCCACCACCGGATTGTCCAACCACGTCAGATGGAGCACTCCCCTCACCAAGCCGGCCGCTTCCAACTTCCTGATCTCCTCTGTGATGAACTCCTGCTGTTCCAAAGCTTGCTTCCTGACCTTCTGCTTGACGGGTCGAGCATGGGGGCAGACAGCAAGATGGAACTCAATCACTTCCCTGGGAACGTCGGGGATGTCAGATGCTTTTCATGCAAACACATCGACATTCGCCTGCAGGAAAGTGACGAGCGCGCTTTCCTATTTGCTGTCGAGGGTGGAGCTTATGGTGAAAGCACCTCCTGTGGTATCCTCCTTGTTGATATCTGTGTAGTCAATACACAGCCTCCACTTCCCATTTGCCTTGCGCGCCACCACCGGATTGGCCAACCATGTCAGATGGAGCACTCCCCTCACCAAGCCGGCCGCTTCCAACTTCCTGATCTCCTCTGTGATGAACTCCTGCTGTTCCAAAGCTTGCTTCCTGACCTTCTGCTTGACGGGTCGCACATGGGGGCAGACAGCAAGATGGTGCTCAATCACTTCCCTGGGAACGTCGGGGATATCAGATGCTTGCCATGCAAACACATCGACATTCGCCTGCAGGAAAATGATGAGCGCGCTTTCCTATTTGCTGTCGAGGGTGGAGCTTATGGTGAAAGCCCCTCCCGTGGTATCCTCCTTGTCGATATCTGTGTAGTCAATACACAGCCTCCACTTCCCGTTTGCCTTGCGCGCCACCACCAGATTGGCCAACCACGTCAGATGGAGCACTCCCCTCACCAAGCCGGCCGCTTCCAACTTCCTGATCTCCTCAGTGATGAACTCCTGCTGTTCCAAAGCTTGCTTCCTGACCTTCTGCTTGACGGGTCGCGCATGGGGGCAGACAGCAAGATGGTGCTCAATCACTTCCCTGGGAACGTCGGGGATGTCAGATGCTTGCCATGCAAACACATCAAGATTCGCCTGCAGGAAAGTGACGAGCGCGCTTTCCTATTTGCTGTCGAGGGAGGAGCTTACGGTGAAAGCCCCTCCCGTGGTATCCTCCTTGTTGATATCTGTGTAGTCAATACACAGCCTCCACTTCCCGTTTGCCTTGCGCGCCACCACCAGATTGGCCAACCACGTCAGATGGAGCACTCCCCTCACCAAGCCGGCCGCTTCCAACTTCCTGATCTCCTCTATGATGAACTCCTGTTGTTCCAAAGCTTGCTTCCTGACCTTCTGCTTGACGGGTCGCGCATGGGGGCAAACAGCAAGATGGTGCTCAATCACTTCCCTAGGAACGTTGGGGATGTCAGATGCTTGCCATGCAAACACATCGACATTCGCCTGCAGGAAAGTGACGAGCGCGCTTTCCTATTTGCTGTCAAGGGTGGAGCTTATGGTGAAAGCCCCTCCCGTGGTATCCTCCTTGTTGATATCTGTGTAGTCAATACACAGCCTCCACTTCCCGTTTGCCTTGCGCGCCACCACCGGATTGGCCAACCACGTCAGATGGAGCACTCCCCTCACCAAGCCGGCCGCTTCCAACTTCCTGATCTCCTCTGTGATGAACTCCTGCTGTTCCAAAGCTTGCTTCCTGACCTTCTGCTTGACGGGTCGAGCATGGGGGCAGACAGCAAGATGGTGCTCAATCACTTCCCTGGGAACGTCGGGGATGTCAGATGCTTTTCATGCAAACACATCGACATTCGCCTGCAGGAAAGTGACGAGCGCGCTTTCCTATTTGCTGTCGAGGGTGGAGCTTATGGTGAAAGCCCCTCATGTGGTATCCTCCTTGTTGATATCTGTGTAGTCAATACACAGCCTCCACTTCCCATTTGCCTTGCGCGCCACCACCAGATTGGCCAACCACGTCAGATGGAGCACTCCCCTCACCAAGCCGGCCGCTTCCAACTTCCTGATTTCCTCTGTGATGAACTCCTGCTGTTCCAAAGCTTGCTTCCTGACCTTCTGCTTGACGGGTAGCGCATGGGGGCAGACAGCAAGATGGTGCTCAATCACTTCCCTGGGAACGTCGGGGATGTCAGATGCTTTCCATGCAAACACAGCGACATTCGCCTGCAGGAAAGTGACGAGCGCGCTTTCCTATTTGCTGTCGAGGGTGGAGCTTATGGTGAAAGCCCCTCCCGTGGTATCCTCCTTGTTGATATCTGTGTAGTCAATACACAGCCTCCACTTCCCGTTTGCCTTGCGCGCCACCACCGGATTGGCCAACCACGTCAGATGGAGCACTCCCCTCACCAAGCCGGCCGCTTCCAACTTCCTGATCTCCTCTGTCATGAACTCCTGCTGTTCCAAAGCTTGCTTCCTGACCTTCTGCTTGACGGGTTGTGCATGGGGGCAGACAGCAAGATGGTGCTCAATCACTTCCCTGGGAACGTCGGGGATGTCAGATGCTTGCCATGCAAACACATCGACATTCGCCTGCAGGAAAGTGACGAGCGCGCTTTCCTATTTGCTGTCGAGGGTGGAGCTTATGGTGAAAGCCCCTCCTGTGGTATCCTCCTTGTTGATATCTGTGTAGTCAATACACAGCCTCCACTTCCCGTTTGACTTGCGCGCCACCACCAGATTGGCCAACCACGTCAGATGGAGCACTCCCCTCACCAAGCCGGCCGCTTCCAACTTCCTGATCTCCTCTGTGATGAACTCCTGCTGTTCCAAAGCTTGCTTCCTGACGTTCTGCTTGACGGGTCGCGCATGGGGGCAGACAGCAAGATGGTGCTCAATCACTTCCCTGGGAACGTCGGCGATGTCAGATGCTTGCCATGCAAACACATCAAGATTCGCCTGTAGGAAAGTGACGAGCGCGCTTTCCTATTTGCTGTCGAGGGAGGAGCTTACGGTGAAAGCCCCTCCCGTGGTATCCTCCTTGTTGATATCTGTGTAGTCAATACACAGCCTCCACTTCCCGTTTGCCTTGCGCGCCACCACCAGATTGGCCAACTACGTCAGATGGAGCACTCCCCTCACCAAGCCGGCCGCTTCCAACTTCCTGATCTCCTCTATGATGAACTCCTGTTGTTCCAAAGCTTGCTTCCTGACCTTCTGCTTGACGGGTCGCGCATGGGGGCAAACAGCAAGATGGTGCTCAATCACTTCCCTAGGAACGTTGGGGATGTCAGATGCTTGCCATGCAAACACATCGACATTCGCCTGCAGGAAAGTGACGAGCGCGCTTTCCTATTTGCTGTCAAGGGTGGAGCTTATGGTGAAAGCCCCTCCCGTGGTATCCTCCTTGTTGATATCTGTGTAGTCAATACACAGCCTCCACTTCCCGTTTGCCTTGCGCGCCACCACCGGATTGGCCAACCACGTCAGATGGAGCACTCCCCTCACCAAGCCGGCCGCTTCCAACTTCCTGATCTCCTCTGTGATGAACTCCTGCTGTTCCAAAGCTTGCTTCCTGACCTTCTGCTTGACGGGTCGAGCATGGGGGCAGACAGCAAGATGGTGCTCAATCACTTCCCTGGGAACGTCGGGGATGTCAGATGCTTTTCATGCAAACACATCGACATTCGCCTGCAGGAAAGTGACGAGCGCGCTTTCCTATTTGCTGTCGAGGGTGGAGCTTATGGTGAAAGCCCCTCATGTGGTATCCTCCTTGTTGATATCTGTGTAGTCAATACACAGCCTCCACTTCCCATTTGCCTTGCGCGCCACCACCAGATTGGCCAACCACGTCAGATGGAGCACTCCCCTCACCAAGCCGGCCGCTTCCAACTTCCTGATTTCCTCTGTGATGAACTCCTGCTGTTCCAAAGCTTGCTTCCTGACCTTCTGCTTGACGGGTAGCGCATGGGGGCAGACAGCAAGATGGTGCTCAATCACTTCCCTGGGAACGTCGGGGATGTCAGATGCTTTCCATGCAAACACAGCGACATTCGCCTGCAGGAAAGTGACGAGCGCGCTTTCCTATTTGCTGTCGAGGGTGGAGCTTATGGTGAAAGCCCCTCCCGTGGTATCCTCCTTGTTGATATCTGTGTAGTCAATACACAGCCTCCACTTCCCGTTTGCCTTGCGCGCCACCACCGGATTGGCCAACCACGTCAGATGGAGCACTCCCCTCACCAAGCCGGCCGCTTCCAACTTCCTGATCTCCTCTGTCATGAACTCCTGCTGTTCCAAAGCTTGCTTCCTGACCTTCTGCTTGACGGGTCGTGCATGGGGGCAGACAGCAAGATGGTGCTCAATCACTTCCCTGGGAACGTCGGGGATGTCAGATGCTTGCCATGCAAACACATCGACATTCGCCTGCAGGAAAGTGACGAGCGCGCTTTCCTATTTGCTGTCGAGGGTGGAGCTTATGGTGAAAGCCCCTCCTGTGGTATCCTCCTTGTTGATATCTGTGTAGTCAATACACAGCCTCCACTTCCCGTTTGACTTGCTCGCCACCACCAGATTGGCCAACCACGTCAGATGGAGCACTCCCCTCACCAAGCCGGCCGCTTCCAACTTCCTGATCTCCTCTGTGATGAACTCCTGCTGTTCCAAAGCTTGCTTCCTGACGTTCTGCTTGACGGGTCGCGCATGGGGGCAGACAGCAAGATGGTGCTCAATCACTTCCCTGGGAACGTCGGCGATGTCAGATGCTTGCCATGCAAACACATCAAGATTCGCCTGTAGGAAAGTGACGAGCGCGCTTTCCTATTTGCTGTCGAGGGAGGAGCTTACGGTGAAAGCCCCTCCCGTGGTATCCTCCTTGTTGATATCTGTGTAGTCAATACACAGCCTCCACTTCCCGTTTGCCTTGCGCGCCACCACCAGATTGGCCAACTACGTCAGATGGAGCACTCCCCTCACCAAGCCGGCCGCTTCCAACTTCCTGATCTCCTCTATGATGAACTCCTGTTGTTCCAAAGCTTGCTTCCTGACCTTCTGCTTGACGGGTCGCGCATGGGGGCAAACAGCAAGATGGTGCTCAATCACTTCCCTAGGAACGTTGGGGATGTCAGATGCTTGCCATGCAAACACATCAACATTCGCCTGCAGGAAAGTGACGAGCGCGCTTTCCTATTTGCTGTCAAGGGTGGAGCTTATGGTGAAAGCCCCTCCCGTGGTATCCTCCTTGTTGATATCTGTGTAGTCAATACACAGCCTCCACTTCCCGTTTGCCTTGCGCGCCACCACCGGATTGGCCAACCACGTCAGATGGAGCACTCCCCTCACCAAGCCGGCCGCTTCCAACTTCCTGATCTCCTCTGTGATGAACTCCTGCTGTTCCAAAGCTTGCTTCCTGACCTTCTGCTTGACGGGTCGAGCATGGGGGCAGACAGCAAGATGGTGCTCAATCAATTCCCTGGGAACGTCGGGGATGTCAGATGCTTTTCATGCAAACACATCGACATTCGCCTGCAGGAAAGTGACGAGCGCGCTTTCCTATTTGCTGTCGAGGGTGGAGCTTATGGTGAAAGCCCCTCATGTGGTATCCTCCTTGTTGATATCTGTGTAGTCAATACACAGCCTCCACTTCCCATTTGCCTTGCGCGCCACCACCAGATTGGCCAACCACGTCAGATGGAGCACTCCCCTCACCAAGCCGGCCGCTTCCAACTTCCTGATCTCCTCTGTGATGAACTCCTGCTGTTCCAAAGCTTGCTTCCTGACCTTCTGCTTGACGGGTCGCGCATGGGGGCAGACAGCAAGATGGTGCTCAATCACTTCCCTGGGAACGTCGGGGATGTCAGATGCTTTCCATGCAAACACAGCGACATTCGCCTGCAGGAAAGTGACGAGCGCGCTTTCCTATTTGCTGTCGAGGGTGGAGCTTATGGTGAAAGCCCCTCCCGTGGTATCCTCCTTGTTGATATCTGTGTAGTCAATACACAGCCTCCACTTCCCGTTTGCCTTGCGCGCCACCACCGGATTGGCCAACCACGTCAGATGGAGCACTCCCCTCACCAAGCCGGCCGCTTCCAACTTCCTGATCTCCTCTGTCATGAACTCCTGCTGTTCCAAAGCTTGCTTCCTGACCTTCTGCTTGACGGGTCGTGCATGGGGGCAGACAGCAAGATGGTGCTCAATCACTTCCCTGGGAACGTCGGGGATGTCAGATGCTTGCCATGCAAACACATCGACATTCGCCTGCAGGAAAGTGACGAGCGCGCTTTCCTATTTGCTGTCGAGGGTGGAGCTTATGGTGAAAGCCCCTCCTGTGGTATCCTCCTTGTTGATATCTGTGTAGTCAATACACAGCCTCCACTTCCCGTTTGCCTTGCGCGCCACCACCGGATTGGCCAACCACGTCAGATGGAGCACTCCCCTCACCAAGCCGGCCGCTTCCAACCTCCTGATCTCCTCTATGATGAACTCCTGTTGTTCCAAAGCTTGCTTCCTGACCTTCTGCTTGACGGGTCGCGCATGGGGGCAGACAGCAAGATGGTGCTCAATCAATTCCCTGGGAACGTCGGGGATGTCAGATGCTTGCCATGCCAACACATCGACATTCGCCTGCAGGAAAGTGACGAGCGCGTTTCCTATTTGCTGCCGAGGGTGGAGCTTATGGTGAAAGCCCCACCTGTGGTATCCTCCTTGTTGATATCTGTGTAGTTAATACACAGCCTCCACTTCCCATTTGCCTTGCGCACCACCACCGGATTGGCCAACCACGTCAGATGGAGCACTCCCCTCACCAAGCCGGCCGCTTCCAACTTCCTGATCTCCTCTGTGATGAACTCCTGCTGTTCCAAAGCTTGCTTCCTGACCTTCTGCTTGACGGGTCGCGCATGGGGGCAGACAGCAAGATGGTGCTCAATCACTTCCCTAGGAACGTCGGGGATGTCAGATGCTTGCCATGCAAACACATCGACATTCGCCTGCAGGAAAGTGACGAGCGCGCTTTCCTATTTGCTGTCGAGGGTGGAGCTTATGGTGAAAGCCCCTCCCGTGGTATCCTCCTTGTTGATATCTGTGTAGTCAATACACAGCCTCCACTTCCCGTTTGCCTTGCGCGCCACCACCGGATTGGCCAACCACGTCAGATGGAGCACTCCCCTCACCAAGCCGGCCGCTTCCAACTTCCTGATCTCCTCTGTGATGAACTCCTGCTGTTCCAAAGCTTGCTTCCTGACCTTCTGCTTGACGGGTCGCGCATGGGGGCAGACAACAAGATGGTGCTCAAGCACTTCCCTGGGAACGTCAGGGATGTCAGATGCTTGCCATGCAAACACATCGACATTCGCCTGCAGGAAAGTGACGAGCGCGCTTTCCTATTTGCTGTCGAGTGTGGAGCTTATGGTGAAAGCCCCTCCTGTGGCATCCTCCTTGTTGATATTTGTGTAGTCAATACACAGCCTCCACTTCCCGTTTGCCTTGCGCGCCACCACCGGATTGGCCAACCACGTCAGATGGAGCACTCCCCTCACCAAGCCGGCCGCTTACAACTTCCTGATCTCCTCTGTGATGAACTCCTGCTGTTCCAAAGCTTGCTTCCTGACCTTCTGCTTGACGGGTCGAGCATGGGGGCAGACAGCAAGATGGTGCTCAATCACTTCCCTGGGAACGTCGGGGATGTCAGATGCTTTTCATGCAAACACATCGACATTCGCCTGCAGGAAAGTGACGAGCGCGCTTTCCTATTTGCTGTCGAGGGTGGAGCTTATGGTGAAAGCCCCTCCTGTGGTATCCTCCTTGTTGATATCTGTGTAGTCAATACACAGCCTCCACTTCCCATTTGCCTTGAGCGCCACCACCGGATTGGCCAACCACGTCAGATGGAGCACTCCCCTCACGAAGCCGGCCGCTTCCAACTTCCTGATCTCCTCTGTGATGAACTCCTGCTGTTCCAAAGCTTGCTTCCTGACCTTCTGCTTGACGGGTCGCGCATGGGGGCAGACAGCAAGATGGTGCTCAATCACTTCCCTGGGAACGTCGGGGATGTCAGATGCTTTCCATGCAAACACATCGACATTCGCCTGCAGGAAAGTGACGAGCGCGCTTTCCTATTTGCTGTCGAGGGTGGAGCTTATGGTGAAAGCCCCTCCTATGGTATCCTCCTTGTTAATATCTGTGTAGTCAATACACAGCCTCCACTTCCCGTTTGCCTTGCGCGCCACCACCGGATTGGCCAACCACGTCAGATGGAGCACTCCCCTCACCAAGCCGGCCGCTTCCAACTTCCTGATCTCCTCTGTGATAAACTCCTGCTGTTCCAAAGCTTGCTTCCAGACCTTCTGCTTGACGGGTCGCGCATGGGGGCAGACAGCAAGATGGTGCTCAATCACTTCCCTGGGAACGTCGGGGATGTCAGATGCTTGCCATGCAAACACATCGACATTCGCCTGCAGGAAAGTGACGAGCGCGCTTTCCTATTTGCTGTCGAGGGTGGAGCTTATGGTGAAAGCCCCTCCCGTGGTATCCTCCTTGTTGATATCTGTGTAGTCAATACACAGCCTCCACTTCCCGTTTGCCTTGCGCGCCACCACCGGATTGGCCAACCACGTCAGATGGAGCACTCCCCTCACCAAGCCGGCCGCTTGCAACTTCCTGATCTCCTCTGTGATGAACTCCTGCTATTCCAAAGCTTGCTTCCTGACCTTCTGCTTGACGGGTCGAGCATGGGGTCAGACAGCAAGATGGTGCTCAATCACTTCCCTGGGAACGTCGGGGATGTCAGATGCTTTTCATGCAAACACATCGACATTCGCCTGCAGGAAAGTGACGAGCGCGCTTTCCTATTTGCTCTCGAGGGTGGAGCTTATGGTGAAAGCCCCTCCTGTGGTATCCTCCTTGTTGATATCTGTGTAGTCAATACACAGCCTCCACTTCCCATTTGCCTTGCGCGCCACCACCGGATTGGCCAACCACGTCAGATGGAGCACTCCCCTCACCAAGCCGGCCGCTTGCAACTTCCTGATCTCCTCTGTGATGAACTCCTGCTATTCCAAAGCTTGCTTCCTGACCTTCTGCTTGACGGGTCGAGCATGGGGGCAGATAGCAAGATGGTGCTCAATCACTTCCCTGGGAACGTCGGGGATGTCAGATGCTTTTCATGCAAACACATCAACATTCGCCTGCAGGAAAGTGACGAGCGCGCTTTCCTATTTGCTGTCGAGGGTGGAGCTTATGGTGAAAGCCCCTCCTGTGGTATCCTCCTTGTTGATATCTGTGTAGTCAATACACAACCTCCACTTCCCATTTGCCTTGCGCGCCACCACCGGATTGGCCAACCACGTCAGATGGAGCACTCCCCTCACCAAGCCGGCCGCTTCCAACTTCCTGATCTCCTCTGTGATGAACTCCTGTTGTTCCAAAGATTGCTTCCTGACCTTCTACTTGACGGGTCGCGCATGGGGGCAGACAACAAGATGGTGCTCAATCACTTCCCTGGGAACGTCGGGGATGTCAGATGCTTGCCATGCAAACACATCGACATTCGCCTGCAGGAAAATGACGAGCGCGCTTTCCTATGTGCTGTCGAGGGTGGAGCTTATGGTGAAAGCCCCTCCCGTGGTATCCTCCTTGTTGATATCTGTGTAGTCAATACACAGCCTCCACTTCCCGTTTGCCTTGCGCGCCACCACCAGATTGGACAACCACGTCAGATGGAGCACTCCCCTCACCAAGCCGGCCGCTTCCAACTTCCTGATCTCCTCTGTGATGAACTCCTGCTGTTCCAAAGCTTGCTTCCTGACCTTCTGCTTGACGGGTCGCGCATGGGGGCAGACAGCAAGATGGTGCTCAATCACTTCCCTGGGAACGTCAGGGATGTCAGATGCTTTCCATGCAAACACATCGACATTCGCCTGCAGGAAAGTGACGAGCGCACTTTCCTATTTGCTGTCGAGGGTGGAGCTTATGGTGAAAGCCCCTCCCGTGGTATCCTCCTTGTTGATATCTGTGTAGTCAATACACAGCCTCCACTTCCCGTTTGCCTTGCGCGCCACCACCGGATTGGCCAACCACGTCAGAAGGAGCACTCCCCTCACCAAGCCGGCCGCTTCCAACTTCCTGATCTCCTCTGTGATGAACTCCTGCTGTTCCAAAGCTTGCTTCCTGACCTTCTGCTTGACGGGTCGTGCATGGGGGCAGACAGCAAGATGGTGCTCAATCACTTCCCTGGGAACGTCGGGGATGTCAGATGCTTGCCATGCAAACACATCGACATTCGCCTACAGGAAAGTGACGAGCGCGCTTTCCTATTTGCTGTCGAGGGTGGAGCTTATGGTGAAAGCCCCTCCTGTGGTATCCTCCTTGTTGATATCTGTGTAGTCAATACACAGCCTCCACTTCCCGTTTGCCTTGCGCGCCACCACCGGATTGGCCAACCACGTCAGATGGAGCACTCCCCTCACCAAGCCGGCCGCTTCCAACTTCCTGATCTCCTCTATGATGAACTCCTGCTGTTCCAAAGCTTGCTTCCTGACCTTCTGCTTGACGGGTCGCGCATGGGGGCAGACAGCAAGATGGTGCTTAATCACTTCCCTGGGAACGTCGGGGATGTCAGATGCTTGCCATGAAAACACATCGACATTCGCCTGCAGGAAAGTGACGAGCGCGCTTTCCTATTTGCTGTCGAGGGTGGAGCTTATGGTGAAAGCCCCTCCCGTGGCATCCTCCTTGTTGATATCTGTGTAGTCAATACACAGCCTCCACTTCCCGTTTGCCTTGCGTGCCACCACCGGATTGGCCAACCACGTCAGATGGAGCACTCCCCTCACCAAGCCGGCCGCTTACAACTTCCTGATCTCCTCTGTGATGAACTCCTGCTGTTCCAAAGCTTGCTTCCTGACCTTCTGCTTGACGGGTCGAGCATGGGGGCAGACAGCAAGATGGTGCTCAATCACTTCCCTGGGAACGTCGGGGATGTCAGATGCTTTTCATGCAAACACATCGACATTCGCCTGCAGGAAAGTGACGAGCGCGCTTTCCTATTTGCTGTCGAGGGTGGAGCTTATGGTGAAAGCCCCTCCTGTGGTATCCTCCTTGTTGATATCTGTGTAGTCAATACACAACCTCCACTTCCCATTTGCCTTGAGCGCCACCACCGGATTGGCCAACCACGTCAGATGGAGCACTCCCCTCACGAAGCCGGCCGCTTCCAACTTCCTGATCTCCTCTGTGATGAACTCCTGCTGTTCCAAAGCTTGCTTCCTGACCTTCTGCTTGACGGGTCGCGCATGGGGGCAGACAGCAAGATGGTGCTCAATCACTTCCCTGGGAACGTCGGGGATGTCAGATGCTTTTCATGCAAACACATCGACATTCGCCTGCAGGAAAGTGACGAGCGCGCTTTCCTATTTGCTGTCGAGGGTGGAGCTTATGGTGAAAGCCCCTCCCGTGGTATCCTCCTTGTTGATATCTGTGTAGTCAATACACAGCCTCCACTTCCCGTTTGCCTTGCGCGCCACCACCAGATTGGACAACCACGTCAGATGGAGCACTCCCCTCACCAAGCCGGCCGCTTCCAACTTCCTGATCTCCTCTGTGATGAACTCCTGCTATTCCAAAGCTTGCTTCCTGACCTTCTGCTTGACGGGTCGCGCATGGGGGCAGACAGCAAGATGGTGCTCAATCACTTCCCTGGGAACGTCAGGGATGTCAGATGCTTTCCATGCAAACACATCGACATTCGCCTGCAGGAAAGTGACGAGCGCACTTTCCTATTTGCTGTCGAGGGTGGAGCTTATGGTGAAAGCCCCTCCCGTGGTATCCTCCTTGTTGATATCTGTGTAGTCAATACACAGCCTCCACTTCCCGTTTACCTTGCGCGCCACCACCGGATTGGCCAACCACGTCAGAAGGAGCACTCCCCTCACCAAGCCGGCCGCTTCCAACTTCCTGATCTCCTCTGTGATGAACTCCTGCTGTTCCAAAGCTTGCTTCCTGACCTTCTGCTTGACGGGTCGTGCATGGGGGCAGACAGCAAGATGGTGCTCAATCACTTCCCTGGGAACGTCGGGGATGTCAGATGCTTGCCATGCAAACACATCGACATTCGCCTACAGGAAAGTGACGAGCGCGCTTTCCTATTTGCTGTCGAGGGTGGAGCTTATGGTGAAAGCCCCTCCTGTGGTATCCTCCTTGTTGATATCTGTGTAGTCAATACACAGCCTCCACTTCCCGTTTGCCTTGCGCGCCACCACCGGATTGGCCAACCACGTCAGATGGAGCACTCCCCTCACCAAGCCGGCCGCTTCCAACTTCCTGATCTCCTCTATGATGAACTCCTGCTGTTCCAAAGCTTGCTTCCTGACCTTCTGCTTGACGGGTCGCGCATGGGGGCAGACAGCAAGATGGTGCTTAATCACTTCCCTGGGAACGTCGGGGATGTCAGATGCTTGCCATGAAAACACATCGACATTCGCCTGCAGGAAAGTGACGAGCGCGCTTTCCTATTTGCTGTCGAGGGTGGAGCTTATGGTGAAAGCCCCTCCCGTGGCATCCTCCTTGTTGATATCTGTGTAGTCAATACACAGCCTCCACTTCCCGTTTGCCTTGCGTGCCACCACCGGATTGGCCAACCACGTCAGATGGAGCACTCCCCTCACCAAGCCGGCCGCTTACAACTTCCTGATCTCCTCTGTGATGAACTCCTGCTGTTCCAAAGCTTGCTTCCTGACCTTCTGCTTGACGGGTCGAGCATGGGGGCAAACAGCAAGATGGTGCTCAATCACTTCCCTGGGAACGTCGGGGATGTCAGATGCTTTTCATGCAAACACATCGACATTCGCCTGCAGGAAAGTGACGAGCGCGCTTTCCTATTTGCTGTCGAGGGTGGAGCTTATGGTGAAAGCCCCTCCTGTGGTATCCTCCTTGTTGATATCTGTGTAGTCAACACACAACCTCCACTTCCCATTTGCCTTGAGCGCCACCACCGGATTGGCCAACCACGTCAGATGGAGCACTCCCCTCACGAAGCCGGCCGCTTCCAACTTCCTGATCTCCTCTGTGATGAACTCCTGCTGTTCCAAAGCTTGCTTCCTGACCTTCTGCTTGACGGGTCGCGCATGGGGGCAGACAGCAAGATGGTGCTCAATCACTTCCCTGGGAACGTCGGGGATGTCAGATGCTTTTCATGCAAACACATCGACATTCGCCTGCAGGAAAGTGACGAGCGCGCTTTCCTATTTGCTGTCGAGGGTGGAGCTTATGGTGAAAGCCCCTCCTGTGGTATCCTCCTTGTTAATATCTGTGTAGTCAATACACAGCCTCCACTTCCCGTTTGCCTTGCGCGCCACCACCGGATTGGCCAACCACGTCAGATGGAGCACTCCCCTCACCAAGCCGGCCGCTTCCAACTTCCTGATCTCCTCTGTGATGAACTCCTGCTGTTCCAAAGCTTGCTTCCTGACCTTCTGCTTGACGGGTCGCGCATGGGGGCAGACAGCAAGATGGTGCTCAATCACTTCCCTGGGAACGTCGGGGATGTCAGATGCTTGCCATGCAAACACATCGACATTCGCCTGCAGGAAAGTGACGAGCGCGCTTTCCTATTTGCTGTCGAGGGTGGAGCTTATGGTGAAAGCCCCTCCCGTGGTATCCTCCTTGTTGATATCTGTGTAGTCAATACACAGCCTCCACTTCCCGTTTGCCTTGCGCGCCACCACCGGATTGGCCAACCACGTCAGATGGAGCACTCCCCTCACCAAGCCGGCCGCTTGCAACTTCCTGATCTCCTCTGTGATGAACTCCTGCTATTCCAAAGCTTGCTTCCTGACCTTCTGCTTGACGGGTCGAGCATGGGGGCAGACAGCAAGATGGTGCTCAATCACTTCCCTGGGAACGTCGGGGATGTCAGATGCTTTTCATGCAAACACATCGACATTCGCCTGCAGGAAAGTGACGAGCGCGCTTTCCTATTTGCTGTCGAGGGTGGAGCTTATGGTGAAAGCCCCTCCTGTGGTATCCTCCTTGTTGATATCTGTGTAGTCAATACACAGCCTCCACTTCCCATTTGCCTTGTGCGCCACCACCGGATTGGCCAACCACGTTAGATGGAGCACTCCCCTCACCAAGCCGGCCGCTTCCAACTTCCTGATCTCCTCTGTGATGAACTCCTGCTATTCCAAAGCTTGCTTCCTGACCTTCTGCTTGACGGGTCGCGCATGGGGGCAGACAGCAAGATGGTGCTCAATCACTTCCCTGGGAACGTCGGGGATGTCAGATGCTTTCCATGCAAACACATCGACATTCGCCTGCAGGAAAGTGACGAGCGCGCTTTCCTATTTGCTGTCGAGGGTGGAGCTTATGGTGAAAGCCCCTCCCGTGGTATCCTCCTTGTTGATATCCATGTAGTCAATACACAGCCTCCACTTCCCATTTGCCTTGCGCGCCACCACCAGATTGGCCAACCACGTCAGATGGAGCACTCCCCTCACCAAGCCGGCCGCTTCCAACTTCCTGATCTCCTCTATGATGAACTCCTGCTGTTCCAAAGCTTGCTTCCTGACTTTCTGCTTTACGGGTCGCGCATGGGGGCAGACAGCAAGATGGTGCTCAATCACTTCCCTGGGAACGTCGGGGATGTCAGATGCTTGCCATGCAAACACATCGACATTCGCCTGCAGGAAAGTGACGAGCGCGCTTTCCTATTTGCAGTCGAGGGTGGAGCTTACAGTGAAAGCCCCTCCCATGGTATCCTCCTTGTTGATATCTGTGTAGTCAATACACAGCCTCCACTTCCCGTTTGCCTTGCGCGCCACCACCGGTTTGGCCAACCACGTCAGATGGAGCACTCCCCTCACCAAGCCGGCCGCTTCCAACTTCCTGATCTCCTCTATGATGAACTCCTGCTGTTCCAAAGCTTGCTTCCTGACCTTCTGCTTGACGGGTCGAGCATGGGGGCAGACAGCAAGATGGTGCTCAATCACTTCCCTGGGAACGTCGGGTATGTCAGATGCTTTTCATGCAAACACATCGACATTCGCCTGCAGGAAAGTGACGAGCGCGCTTTCCTATTTGCTGTCGAGGGTGGAGCTTATGGTGAAAGCCCCTCCTGTGGTATCCTCCTTGTTGATATCTGTGTAGTCAATACACAGCCTCCACTTCCCATTTGCCTTGCGCGCCACCACCGGAATGGCCAACCACGTCAGATGGAGCACTCCCCTCACCAAGCCGGCCGCTTCCAACTTCCTGATCTCCTCTGTGATGAACTCCTGCTGTTCCAAAGCTTGCTTCCTGACCTTCTGCTTGACGGGTCGCACATGGGGGCAGACAGCAAGATGGTGCTCAGTCACTTCCCTGGGAACGTCGGGGATGTCAGATGCTTTCCATGCAAACACATCGACATTCGCCTGCAGGAAAGTGACGAGCGCGCTTTCCTATTTGCTATCGAGGGTGGAGCTTATGGTGAAAGCCCCTCCCGTGGTATCCTCCTTGTTGATATCTGTGTAGTCAATACACAGCCTCCACTTCCCGTTTGCCTTACGCGCCACCACCGGATTGGCCAACCACGTCAGATGGAGCACTCCCCTCACCAAGCCGGCCGCTTCCAACTTCCTGATCTCCTCTGTGATGAACTCCTGCTGTTCCAAAGCTTGCTTCCTGACCTTCTGCTTGACGGGTCGCGCATGGGGGCAGACAGCAAGATGGTGCTCAATCACTTCCCTGGGAACGTCGGGGATGTCAGATGCTTGCCATGCAAACACATCGACATTCGCCTGCAGGAAAGTGACGAGCGCGCTTTCCTATTTGCTGTCGAGGGTGGAGCTTATGGTGAAAGCCCCTCCTGTGGTATCCTCCTTGTTGATATCTGTGTAGTCAATACACAACCTCCACTTCCCATTTGCCTTGCGCGCCACCACCGGATTGGCCAACCACGTCAGATGGAGCACTCCCCTCACCAAGCCGGCCGCTTCCAACTTCCTGATCTCCTCTGTGATGAACTCATGCGGTTCCAAAGCTTGCTTCCTGACCTTCTGCTTGACGGGTCGCACATGGGGGCAGACAGCAAGATGGTGCTCAGTCACTTCCCTAGGAACGTCGGGGATGTCAGATGCTTTCCATGCAAACACATCGACATTCGCCTGCAGGAAAGTGACGAGCGCGCTTTCCTATTTGCTATCGAGGGTGGAGCTTATGGTGAAAGCCCCTCCCGTGGTATCCTCCTTGTTGATATCTGTGTAGTCAATACACAGCCTCCACTTCCCGTTTTCCTTGCGCGCCACCACCGGATTGGCCAACCACGTCAGATGGAGCACTCCCCTCACCAAGCCGGCCGCTTCCAACTTCCTGATCTCCTCTGTGATGAACTCCTGCTGTTCCAAAGCTTGCTTCCTGACCTTCTGCTTGACGGGTCGCGCATGGGGGCAGACAGCAAGATGGTGCTCAATCACTTCCCTGGGAACGTCGGGGATGTCAGATGCTTGCCATGCAAACACATCGACATTCGCCTGCAGGAAAGTGACGAGCGCGCTTTCCTATTTGCTGTCGAGGGTGGAGCTTATGGTGAAAGCCCCTCATGTGGTATCCTCCTTGTTGATATCTGTGTAGTCAATACACAGCCTCCACTTCCCATTTGCCTTGCGCGCCACCACCGGATTGGCCAACCATGTCAGATGGAGCACTCCCCTCACCAAGCCGGCCGCTTCCAACTTCCTGATCTCCTCTGTGATGAACTCCTGCTGTTCCAAAGCTTGCTTCCTGACCTTCTGCTTGACGGGTCGCGCATGGGGGCAGACAGCAAGATGGTGCTCAATCACTTCCCTGGGAACGTCGGGGATGTCAGATGCTTGCCATGCAAACACATCGACATTCGCCTGCAGGAAAGTGACGAGCGCGCTTTCCTATTTGCTGTCGAGGGTGGAGCTTATGGTGAAAGCCCATCCTGTGGTATCCTCCTTGTTGATATCTGTGTAGTCAATACACAGCCTCCACTTCCCGTTTGCCTTGCGCGCCACCACCGGATTGGCCAACCACGTCAGATGGAGCACTCCCCTCAACAAGCCGGCCGCTTCCAACTTCCTGATCTCCTCTATGATGAACTCCTGCTGTTCCAAAGCTTGCTTCCTCACCTTCTGCTTGACGGGTCGCGCATGGGGGCACACAGCAAGATGGTGCTCAATCACTTCCCTGGGAACGTCGGGGATGTCAGATGCTTGCCATGCAAACACAT
This sequence comes from Aegilops umbellulata, assembly GCA_032464435.1. Lineage (NCBI taxonomy): Eukaryota > Viridiplantae > Streptophyta > Magnoliopsida > Poales > Poaceae > Aegilops > Aegilops umbellulata. The sequence continues at coordinate 274,412,728 of CP136055.1, forward strand.
CGACATTCGCCTGCAGGAAAGTGACGAGCGCGCTTTCCTATTTGCTGTCGAGGGTGGAGCTTATGGTGAAAGCCCCTCCCGTGGCATCCTCCTTGTTGATATCTGTGTAGTCAATACACAGCCTCCACTTCCCGTTTGCCTTGCGTGCCACCACCGGATTGGCCAACCACGTCAGATGGAGCACTCCCCTCACCAAGCCGGCCCCTTACAACTTCCTGATCTCCTCTGTGATGAACTCCTGCTGTTCCAAAGCTTGCTTCCTGACCTTCTGCTTGACGGGTCGAGCATGGGGGCAGACAGCAAGATGATGCTCAATCACTTCCCTGGGAACGTCGGGGATGTCAGATGCTTTTCATGCAAACACATCGACATTCGCCTGCAGGAAAGTGACGAGCGCGCTTTCCTATTTGCTGTCGAGGGTGGAGCTTATGGTGAAAGCCCCTCCTGTGCTATCCTCCTTGTTGATATCTGTGTAGTCAATACACAGCCTCCACTTCCCATTTGCCTTGCGCGCCACCACCGGATTGGCCAACCACGTCAGATGGAGCACTCCCCTCACGAAGCCGGCCGCTTCCAACTTCCTGATCTCCTCTGTGATGAACTCCTGCTGTTCCAAAGCTTGCTTCCTGACCTTCTGCTTGACGGGTCGCGCATGGGGGCAGACAGCAAGATGGTGCTCAATCACTTCCCTGGGAACGTCGGGGATGTCAGATGCTTTCCATGCAAACACATCGACATTCGCCTGCAGGAAAGTGACGAGCGCGCTTTCCTATTTGCTGTCGAGGGTGGAGCTTATGGTGAAAGCCCCTCCTGTGGTATCCTCCTTGTTAATATCTGTGTAGTCAATACACAGCCTGCACTTCCCGTTTGCCTTGCGCGCCACCACCGGATTGGCCAACCACGTCAGATGGAGCACTCCCCTCACCAAGCCGGCCGCTTCCAACTTCCTGATCTCCTCTGTGATGAACTCCTGCTGTTCCAAAGCTTGCTTCCTGACCTTCTGCTTGACGGGTCGCGCATGGGGGCAGACAGCAAGATGGTGCTCAATCACTTCCCTGGGAACGTCGGGGATGTCAGATGCTTGCCATGCAAACACATCGACATTCGCCAGCAGGAAAGTGACGAGCGCGCTTTCCTATTTGCTGTCGAGGGTGGAGCTTATGGTGAAAGCCCCTCCCGTGGTATCCTCCTTGTTGATATCTGTGTAGTCAATACACAGCCTCCACTTCCCGTTTGCCTTGCGCGCCACCACCGGATTGGCCAACCACGTCAGATGGAGCACTCCCCTCACCAAGCCGGCCGCTTGCAACTTCCTGATCTCCTTTGTGATGAACTCCTGCTATTCCAAAGCTTGCTTCCTGACCTTCTGCTTGACGGGTCGAGCATGGGGGCAGACAGCAAGATGGTGCTCAATCACTTCCCTGGGAACGTCGGGGATGTCAGATGCTTTTCATGCAAACACATCGACATTCGCCTGCAGGAAAGTGACGAGCGCGCTTTCCTATTTGCTGTCGAGGGTTGAGCTTATGGTGAAAGCCCCTCCTGTGGTATCCTCCTTGTTGATATCTGTGTAGTCAATACACAGCCTCCACTTCCCATTTGCCTTGCGCGCCACCACCGGATTGGCCAACCACGTCAGATGGAGCACTCCCCTCACCAAGCCGGCCGCTTCCAACTTCCTGATCTCCTCTGTGATGAACTCCTGCTATTCCAAAGCTTGCTTCCTGACCTTCTGCTTGACGGGTCGCGCATGGGGGCAGACAGCAAGATGGTGCTCAATCACTTCCCTGGGAACGTCGGGGATGTCAGATGCTTTCCATGCAAACACATCGACATTCGCCTGCAGGAAAGTGACGAGCGCGCTTTCCTATTTGCTGTCGAGGGTGGAGCTTATGGTGAAAGCCCCTCCCGTGGTATCCTCCTTGTTGATATCCATGTAGTTAATACACAGCCTCCACTTCCCATTTGCCTTGCGCGCCACCACCAGATTGGCCAACCACGTCAGATGGAGCACTCCCCTCACCAAGCCGGCCGCTTCCAACTTCCTGATCTCCTCTATGATGAACTCCTGCTGTTCCAAAGCTTGCTTCCTGACTTTCTGCTTGACGGGTCGCGCATGGGGGCAGACAGCAAGATGGTGCTCAATCACTTCCCTGGGAACGTCGGGGATGTCAGATGCTTGCCATGCAAACACATCGACATTCGCCTGCAGGAAAGTGACGAGCGCGCTTTCCTATTTGCAGTCGAGGGTGGAGCTTACAGTGAAAGCCCCTCCCGTGGTATCCTCCTTGTTGATATCTGTGTAGTCAATACACAGCCTCCACTTCCCGTTTGCCTTGCGCGCCACCACCGGTTTGGCCAACCACGTCAGATGGAGCACTCCCCTCACCAAGCCGGCCGCTTCCAACTTCCTGATCTCCTCTGTGATGAACTCCTGCTGTTCCAAAGCTTGCTTCCTGACCTTCTGCTTGACGGGTCGAGCATGGGGGCAGACAACAAGATGGTGCTCAATCACTTCCCTGGGAACGTCGGGGATGTCAGATGCTTTTCATGCAAACACATCGACATTCGCCTGCAGGAAAGTGACGAGCGCGCTTTCCTATTTGCTGTCGAGGGTGGAGCTTATGGTGAAAGCCCCTCCTGTGGTATCCTCCTTGTTGATATCTGTGTAGTCAATACACAGCCTCCACTTCCCATTTGCCTTGCGCGCCACCACCGGATTGGCCAACCACGTCAGATGGAGCACTCCCCTCACCAAGCCGGCCGATTCCAACTTCCTGATCTCCTCTGTGATGAACTCCTGCGGTTCCAAAGCTTGCTTCCTGACCTTCTGCTTGACGGGTCGCACATGGGGGCAGACAGCAAGATGGTGCTCAGTCACTTCCCTGGGAACGTCGGGGATGTCAGATGCTTTCCATGCAAACACATCGACATTCGCCTGCAGGAAAGTGACGAGCGCGCTTTCCTATTTGCTATCGAGGGTGGAGCTTATGGTGAAAGCCCCTCCCGTGGTATCCTCCTTGTTGATATCTGTGTAGTCAATACACAGCCTCCACTTCCCGTTTGCCTTGCGCGCCACCACCGGATTGGCCAACCACGTCAGATGGAGCACTCCCCTCACCAAGCCGGCCGCTTCCAACTTCCTGATCTCCTCTGTGATGAACTCCTGCTGTTCCAAAGCTTGCTTCCTGACCTTCTGCTTGACGGGTCGCGCATGGGGGCAGACAGCAAGATGGTGCTCAATCACTTCCCTGGGAACGTCGGGGATGTCAGATGCTTGCCATGCAAACACATCGACATTCGCCTGCAGGAAAGTGACGAGCGCGCTTTCCTATTTGCTGTCGAGGGTGGAGCTTATGGTGAAAGCCCCTCATGTGGTATCCTCCTTGTTGATATCTGTGTAGTCAATACACAGCCTCCACTTCCCATTTGCCTTGCGCGCCACCACCGGATTGGCCAACCATGTCAGATGGAGCACTCCCCTCACCAAGCCGGCCGCTTCCAACTTCCTGATCTCCTCTGTGATGAACTCCTGCTGTTCCAAAGCTTGCTTCCTGACCTTCTGCTTGACGGGTCGCGCATGGGGGCAGACAGCAAGATGGTGCTCAATCACTTCCCTGGGAACGTCGGGGATGTTAGATGCTTGCCATGCAAACACATCGACATTCGCCTGCAGGAAAGTGACGAGCGCGCTTTCCTATTTGCTGTCGAGGGTGGAGCTTATGGTGAAAGCCCCTCCTGTGGTATCCTCCTTGTTGATATCTGTGTAGTCAATACACAACCTCCACTTCCCATTTGCCTTGCGCGCCACCACCGGATTGGCCAACCACGTCAGATGGAGCACTCCCCTCACCAAGCCGGCCGCTTCCAACTTCCTGATCTCCTCTGTGATGAACTCATGCGGTTCCAAAGCTTGCTTCCTGACCTTCTGCTTGACGGGTCGCACATGGGGGCAGACAGCAAGATGGTGCTCAGTCACTTCCCTAGGAACGTCGGGGATGTCAGATGCTTTCCATGCAAACACATCGACATTCGCCTGCAGGAAAGTGACGAGCGCGCTTTCCTATTTGCTATCGAGGGTGGAGCTTATGGTGAAAGCCCCTCCCGTGGTATCCTCCTTGTTGATATCTGTGTAGTCAATACACAGCCTCCACTTCCCGTTTTCCTTGCGCGCCACCACCGGATTGGCCAACCACGTCAGATGGAGCACTCCCCTCACCAAGCCGGCCGCTTCCAACTTCCTGATCTCCTCTGTGATGAACTCCTGCTGTTCCAAAGCTTGCTTCCTGACCTTCTGCTTGACGGGTCGCGCATGGGGCAGACAGCAAGATGGTGCTCAATCACTTCCCTGGGAACGTCGGGGATGTCAGATGCTTGCCATGCAAACACATCGACATTCGCCTGCAGGAAAGTGACGAGCGCGCTTTCCTATTTGCTGTCGAGGGTGGAGCTTATGGTGAAAGCCCCTCATGTGGTATCCTCCTTGTTGATATCTGTGTAGTCAATACACAGCCTCCACTTCCCATTTGCCTTGCGCGCCACCACCGGATTGGCCAACCATGTCAGATGGAGCACTCCCCTCACCAAGCCGGCCGCTTCCAACTTCCTGATCTCCTCTGTGATGAACTCCTGCTGTTCCAAAGCTTGCTTCCTGACCTTCTGCTTGACGGGTCGCGCATGGGGGCAGACAGCAAGATGGTGCTCAATCACTTCCCTAGGAACGTCGGGGATGTCAGATGCTTGCCATGCAAACACATCGACATTCGCCTGCAGGAAAGTGACGAGCGCGCTTTCCTATTTGCTGTCGAGGGTGGAGCTTATGGTGAAAGCCCATCCTGTGGTATCCTCCTTGTTGATATCTGTGTAGTGAATACACAGCCTCCACTTCCCGTTTGCCTTGCGCGCCACCACCGGATTGGCCAACCATGTCAGATGGAGCACTCCCCTCACCTAGCCGGCCGCTTCCAACTTCCTGATCTCCTCTATGATGAACTCCTGCTGTTCCAAAGCTTGCTTCCTCACCTTCTGCTTGACGGGTCGCGCATGGGGGCACACAGCAAGATGGTGCTCAATCACTTCCCTGGGAACGTCGGGGATGTCAGATGCTTGCCATGCAAACACATCGACATTCGCCTGCAGGAAAGTGACGAGCGCGCTTTCCTATTTGCTGTCGAGGGTGGAGCTTATGGTGAAAGCCCCTCCCGTGGTATCCTCCTTGTTGATATCTGTGTAGTCAATACACAGCCTCCACTTCCCGTTTGCCTTGCGCGCCACCACCGGATTGGACAACCACGTCAGATGGAGCACTCCCCTCACCAAGCCGGCCGCTTCCAACTTCCTGATCTCCTCTGTGATGAACTCCTGCTGTTCCAAAGCTTGCTTCCTGACCTTCTGCTTGACGGGTCGAGCATGGGGGCAGACAGCAAGATGGTGCTCAATCACTTCCCTGGGAACGTCAGGGATGTCAGATGCTTTTCATGCAAACACATCGACATTCGCCTGCAGGAAAGTGACGAGCGCGCTTTCCTATTTGCTGTCGAGGGTGGAGCTTATGGTGAAAGCCCCTCCTGTGGTATCCTCCTTGTTGATATCTGTGTAGTCAATACACAGCCTCCACTTCCCATTTGCCTTGCGCGCCACCACCGGATTGGCCAACCACGTCAGATGGAGCACTCCCCTCACCAAGCCAGCCGCTTCCAACTTCCTGATCTCCTCTGTGATGAACTCCTGCTGTTCCAAAGCTTGCTTCCTGACCTTCTGCTTGACGGGTCGCGCATGGGGGCAGACAGCAAGATGGTGCTCAATCACTTCCCTGGGAACGTCGGGGATGTCAGATGCTTGCCATGCAAACACATCGACATTCGCCTGCAGGAAAGTGACGAGCGCGCTTTCCTATTTGCTGTCGAGGGTGGAGCTTACGGTGAAAGCCCCTCCCGTGGTATCCTCCTTGTTGATATCTGTGTAGTCAATACACAGCCTCCACTTCCCGTTTGCCTTGCGCGCCACCACCGGATTGGCCAACCACGTCAGATGGAGCACTCCCCTCACCAAGCCGGCCGCTTCCAACTTCCTGATCTCCTCTGTGATGAACTCCTGCTGTTCCAAAGCTTGCTTCCTGACCTTCTGCTTGACGGGTCGCGCATGGGGGCAGACAGCAAGATGGTGCTCAATCACTTCCCTGGGAACGTCGGGGATGTCAGATGCTTGCCATGCAAACACATCGACATTCGCCTGCAGGAAAGTGACGAGCGCGCTTTCCTATTTGCTGTCGAGGGTGGAGCTTATGGTGAAAGCCCATCCTGTGGTATCCTCCTTGTTGATATCTGTGTAGTCAATACACAGCCTCCACTTCCCGTTTGCCTTGCGCGCCACCACCGGATTGGCCAACCACGTCAGATGGAGCACTCCCCTCACCAAGCCGGCCGCTTCCAACTTCTTGATCTCCTCTGTGATGAACTCCTGCTGTTCCAAAGCTTGCTTCCTGACCTTCTGCTTGACGGGTCGAGCATGGGGGCAGACAGCAAGATGGTGCTCAATCACTTCCCTGGGAACGTCGGGGATGTCAGATGCTTTTCATGCAAACACATCGACATTCTCCTGCAGGAAAGTGACGAGCGCGCTTTCCTATTTGCTGTCGAGGGTGGAGCTTATGGTGAAAGCCCCTCCTGTGCTATCCTCCTTGTTGATATCTGTGTAGTCAATACACAGCCTCCACTTCCCATTTGCCTTGCGCGCCACCACCGGATTGGCCAACCACGTCAGATGGAGCACTCCCCTCACCAAGCCGGCCGCTTCCAACTTCCTGATCTCCTCTGTGATGAACTCCTGCTGTTCCAAAGCTTGCTTCCTGACATTCTGCTTGACGGGTCGCGCATGGGGGCAGACAGCAAGATGGTGCTCAATCACTTCCCTGGGAACGTCGGGGATGTCAGATGCTTGCCATGCAAACACATCGACATTCGCCTGCAGGAAAGTGACGAGCGCGCTTTCCTATTTGCTGTCGAGGGTGGAGCTTACGGTGAAAGCCCCTCCCGTGGTATCCTCCTTGTTGATATTTGTGTAGTCAATACACAGCCTCCACTTCCAGTTTGCCTTGCGCGCCACCACCGGATTGGCCAACCACGTCAGATGGGGCACTCCCCTCACCAAGCCGGCCGCTTCCAACTTCCTGATCTCCTCTGTGATGAACTCCTGTTGTTCCAAAGCTTGCTTCCTGACCTTCTGCTTGATGGGTCGCGCATGGGGGCAGACAGCAAGATGGTGCTCAATCACTTCCCTGGGAACGTCGGGGATGTCAGATGCTTGCCATGCAAACACATTGACATTCGCCTGCAGGAAAGTGACGAGCGCGCTTTCCTATTTGCTATCGAGGGTGGAGCTTATGGTGAAAGCCCCTCCCGTGGTATCCTCCTTGTTGATATCTGTGTAGTCAATACACAGCCTCCACTTCCCGTTTGCCTTGCGCGCCACCACCGGATTGGCCAACCACGTCAGATGGGGCACTCCCCTCACCAACCCGGCCGCTTCCAACTTCCTGATCTCCTCTGTGATGAACTCCTGCTGTTCCAAAGCTTGCTTCCTGACCTTCTGCTTGACGGGTTGCGCGTGGGGGCAGACAGCAAGATGGTGCTTAATCACTTCCCTGGGAACGTCGGGGATGTCAGATGCTTGCCATGCAAACACATCGACATTCGCCTGTAGGAAAGTGACGAGCGCGCTTTCCTATTTGCTATCGAGGGTGGAGCTTATGGTGAAAGCCCCTCCCGTGGTATCCTCCTTGTTGATATCTGTGTAGTCAATACACAGCCTCCACTTCCCGTTTGCCTTGCGCGCCACCACCGGATTGGACAACCACGTCAGATGGAGCACTCCCCTCACCAAGCCGGCCGCTTCCAACTTCCTGATCTCCTCTATGATGAACTCCTGCTGTTCCAAAGCTTGCTTCCTGACCTTCTGCTTGACGGGTCGCACATGGGGGCAAACAGCAAGATGGTGCTCAATCACTTCCCTGGGAACGTCGGGGATGTCAGATGCTTGCCATGCAAACACATCGACATTCGCCTGCAGGAAAGTGACGAGCGCGCTTTCCTATTTGCTGTCGAGGGTGGAGCTTATGGTGAAAGCCCCTCCCGTGGTATCCTCCTTGTTGATATCTGTGTAGTCAATACACAGCCTCCACTTCCCGTTTGCCTTGCGCGCCAGCACCGGATTGGACAACCACGTCAGATGGAGCACTCCCCTCACCAAGCCGGCCGCTTCCAACTTCCTGATCTCCTCTGTGATGAACTCCTGCTATTCCAAAGCTTGCTTCCTGACCTTCTGCTTGACGGGTCGAGCATGGGGGCAGACAGCAAGATGGTGCTCAATCACTTCCCTGGGAACGTCGGGGATGTCACATGCTTTTCATGCAAACACATCGACATTCGCCTGCAGGAAAGTGACGAGCGCGCTTTCCTATTTGCCGTCGAGGGTGGAGCTTATGGTGAAAGCCCCTCCCGTGGTATCCTCCTTGTTGATATCTGTGTAGTCAATACACAGCCTCCACTTCCCGTTTGCCTTGCGCGCCACCACCGGATTGGCCAACCACGTCAGATGGAGCACTCCCCTCACCAAGCCGGCCGCTTCCAACTTCCTGATCTCCTCTGTGATGAACTCCTGCTGTTCCAAAGCTTGCTTCCTGACCTTCTGCTTGACGGGTCGCGCATGGGGGCAGACAACAAGATGGTGCTCAATCACTTCCCTGTGAACGTCGGGGATGTCAGATGCTTGCCATGCAAACACATCGACATTCGCCTGCAGGAAAGTGACGAGCGCGCTTTCCTATTTGCTGTCGAGGGTGGAGCTTACGGTGAAAGCCCCTCCTGTGGTATCCTCCTTGTTGATATCTGTGTAGTCAATACACAGCCTCCACTTCCCGTTTGCCTTGCGCGCCACCACCGGATTGGCCAACCACGTCAGATGGGGCACTCCCCTCACCAAGCCGGCCGCTTCCAACTTCCTGATCTCCTCTATGATGAACTCCTGCTGTTCCAAAGCTTGCTTCCTGACCTTCTGCTTGACGGGTCGCGCATGGGGGCAAACAGCAAGATGGTGCTCAATCACATCCCTGGGAACGTCGGGGATGTCAGATGCTTGCCATGCAAACACATTGACATTCGCCTGCAGGAAAGTGACGAGCGCGCTTTCCTATTTGCTGTCGAGGGTGGAGCTTATGGTGAAAGCCCCTCCCGTGGTATCCTCCTTGTTGATATCTGTGTAGTCAATACACAGCCTCCACTTCCCGTTTGCCTTGCGCGCCACCACCGGATTGGCCAACCACGTCAGATGGGGCACTCCCCTCACCAAGCCGGCCGCTTCCAACTTCCTGATCTCCTCTGTGATGAACTCCTGCTGTTCCAAAGCTTGCTTCCTGACCTTCTGCTTGACGGGTCACGCATGGAGGCAGACAGCAAGATGGTGCTCAATCACTTCCCTCGGAATGTCGGGGATGTCAGATGCTTGCCATGCAAACACATCGACATTCGCCTGCAGGAAAGTGACGAGCGCGCTTTCCTATTTGCTGTCGAGGGTGGAGCTTATGGTGAAAGCCCCTCCCGTGGTATCCTCCTTGTTGATATCTGTGTAGTCAATACACAGCCTCCACTTCCCGTTTGCCTTGCGCGCCACCACCGGATTGGCCAACCACGTCAGATGGAGCACTCCCCTCACCAAGCCGGCCGCTTCCAACTTCCTGATCTCCTCTGTGATGAACACCTGCTGTTCCAAAGCTTGCTTCCTGACCTTCTGCTTGACGGGTCACGCATGGAGGCAGACAGCAAGATGGTGCTCAATCACTTCCCTCGGAACGTCGGGGATGTCAGATGCTTGCCATGCAAACACATCGACATTCGCCTGCAGGAAAGTGACGAGCGCGCTTTCCTATTTTCTGTCGAGGGTGGAGCTTATGGTGAAAGCCCCTCCCGTGGTATCCTCCTTGTTGATATCTGTGTAGTCAATACACAGCCTCCACTTCCCGTTTGCCTTGCGCGCCACCACCGGATTGGCCAACCACGTCAGATGGAGCACTCCCCTCACCAAGCCGGCCGCTTCCAACTTCCTGATCTCCTCTGTGATGAACTCCTGCTGTTCCAAAGCTTGCTTCCTGACCTTCTGCTTGACGGGTCGCGCATGGGGGCAGACAGCAAGATGGTGCTCAATCACTTCCCTGGGAACGTCGGGGATGTCAGATGCTTGCCATGCAAACACATCGACATTCGCCTGCAGGAAAGTGACGAGCGCGCTTTCCTATTTGCTGTCGAGGGTGGAGCTTATGGTGAAAGCCCCTCCCGTGGTATCCTCCTTGTTGATATCTGTGTAGTCAATACACAGCCTCCACTTCCCGTTTGCCTTGCGCGCCACCACCGGATTGGCCAACCACGTCAGATGGGGCACTCCCCTCACCAAGCCGTCCGCTTCCAACTTCCTGATCTCCTCTGTGATGAACTCCTGCTGTTCCAAAGCTTGCTTCCTGACCTTCTGCTTGACGGGTTGCGCATGGGGGCAGACAGCAAGATGGTGCTTAATCACTTCCCTGGGAACGTCGGGGATGACAGATGCTTGCCATGCAAACACATCGACATTCGCCTGCAGGAAAGTGACGAGCGCGCTTTCCTATTTGCTGTTGAGGGTGGAGCTTATGGTGAAAGCCCCTCCCGTGGTATCCTCCTTGTTGATATCTGTGTAGTCAATACACAGCCTCCACTTCCCGTTTGCCTTGCGCGCCACCACCGGATTGGCCAACCACGTCAGATGGAGCACTCCCCTCACCAAGCCGGCCGCTTCCAACTTCCTGATCTCCTCTGTGATGAACTCCTGCTGTTCCAAAGCTTGCTTCCTGACCTTCTACTTGACGGGTCACGCATGGAGGCAGACAGCAAGATGGTGCTCAATCACTTCCCTCGGAACGTCGGGGATGTCAGATGCTTGCCATGCAAACACATCGACATTCGCCTGCAGGAAAGTGACGAGCGCGCTTTCCTATTTGCTGTCGAGGGTGGAGCTTATGGTGAAAGCCCCTCCCGTGGTATCCTCCTTGTTGATATCTGTGTAGTCAATACACAGCCTCCACTTCCCGTTTGCCTTGCGCGCCACCACCGGATTGGCCAACCACGTCAGATGGAGCACTCCCCTCACCAAGCCGGCCGCTTCCAACTTCCTGATCTCCTCTGTGATGAACTCCTGCTGTTCCAAAGCTTGCTTCCTGACCTTCTGCTTGACGGGTCGCGCATGGGGGCAGACAGCAAGATGGTGCTCAATCACTTCCCTGGGAACGTCGGGGATGTCAGATGCTTGCCATGCAAACACATCGACATTCGCCTGCAGGAAAGTGACGAGCGCGCTTTCCTATTTGCTGTCGAGGGTGGAGCTTATGGTGAAAGCCCCTCCCGTGGTATCCTCCTTGTTGATATCTGTGTAGTCAATACACAGCCTCCACTTCCCGTTTGCCTTGCGCGCCACCACCGGATTGGCCAACCACGTCAGATGGAGCACTCCCCTCACCAAGCCGGCCGCTTCCAACTTCCTGATCTCCTCTGTGATGAACTCCTGCTATTCCAAAGCTTGCTTCCTGACCTTCTGCTTGACGGGTCGCGCATGGAGGCAGACAACAAGATGGTGCTCAATCACTTCCCTGGGAACGTCGGGGATGTCAGATGCTTGCCATGCAAACACATCGACATTCGCCTGCAGGAAAGTGACGAGCGCGCTTTCCTATTTGCTGTCGAGGGTGGAGCTTATGGTGAAAGCCCCTCCCGTGGTATCCTCCTTGTTGATATCTGTGTAGTCAATACACAGCCTCCACTTCCCGTTTGCCTTGCGCGCCACCACCGGATTGGCCAACCACGTCAGATGCAGCACTCCCCTCACCAAGCCGGCCGCTTCCAACTTCCTGATCTCCTCTGTGATGAACTCCTACTGTTCCAAAGCTTGCTTCCTGACCTTCTGCTTGACGGGTCGCGCATGGGGGCAGACAGCAAGATGGTGCTTAATCACTTCCCTGGGAACGTCGGGGATGTCAGATGCTTGCCATGCAAACACATCGACATTCGCCTGCAGGAAAGTGACGAGCGCGCTTTCCTATTTGCTGTCGAGGGTGGAGCTTATGGTGAAAGCCCCTCCCGTGGTATCCTCCTTGTTGATATCTGTGTAGTCAATACACAGCCTCCACTTCCCGTTTGCCTTGCGCGCCACCATCGGATTGGCCAACCACGTCAGATGGAGCACTCCCCTCACCAAGCCGGCCGCTTCCAACTTCCTGATCTCCTCTGTGATGAACTCCTGCTGTTCCAAAGCTTGCTTCCTGACCTTCTGCTTGACGGGTCGCGCATGGGGGCAGACAGCAAGATGGTGCTCAATCACTTCCCTGTGAACGTCGGGGATGTCAGATGCTTGCCATGCAAACACATCGACATTCGCCTGCAGGAAAGTGATGAGCGCGCTTTCCTATTTGCTGTCGAGGGTGGAGCTTACGGTGAAAGCCCCTCCTGTGGTATCCTCCTTGTTGATATCTGTGTAGTCAATACACAGCCTCCACTTCCCGTTTGCCTTGCGCGCCACCACCGGATTGGCCAACCACGTCAGATGGGGCACTCCCCTCACCAAGCCGGCCGCTTCCAACTTCCTGATCTCCTCTATGATGAACTCCTACTGTTCCAAAGCTTGCTTCCTGACCTTCTGCTTGACGGGTCGCGCATGGGGGCAGACAGCAAGATGGTGCTTAATCACTTCCCTGGGAACGTCGGGGATGTCAGATGCTTGCCATGCAAACACATCGACATTCGCCTGCAGGAAAGTGACGAGCGCGCTTTCCTATTTGCTGTCGAGGGTGGAGCTTATGGTGAAAGCCCCTCCCGTGGTATCCTCCTTGTTGATATCTGTGTAGTCAATACACAGCCTCCACTTCCCGTTTGCCTTGCGCGCCACCACCGGATTGGCCAACCACGTCAGATGGAGCAATCCCCTCACCAAGCCGGCCGCTTCCAACTTCCTGATCTCCTCTGTGATGAACTCCTGCTATTCCAAAGCTTGCTTCCTGACCTTCTGCTTGACGGGTCGCGCATGGGGGCAGACAGCAAGATGGTGCTCAATCACTTACCTGTGAACGTCGGGGATGTCAGATGCTTGCCATGCAAACACATCGACATTCGCCTGCAGGAAAGTGACGAGCGCGCTTTCCTATTTGCTGTCGAGGGTGGAGCTTACGGTGAAAGCCCCTCCTGTGGTATCCTCCTTGTTGATATCTGTGTAGTCAATACACAGCCTCCACTTCCCGTTTGCCTTGCGCGCCACCACCGGTTTGGCCAACCACGTCAGATGGAGCACTCCCCTCACCAAGCCGGCCGCTTCCAACTTCCTGATCTCCTCTATGATGAACTCCTGCTGTTCCAAAGCTTGCTTCCTGACCTTCTGCTTGACGGGTCGCGCATGGGGGCAAACAGCAAGATGGTGATCAATCACTTCCCTGGGAACGTCGGGGATGTCAGATGCTTGCCATGCAAACACATCGACATTCGCCTGCAGGAAAGTGACGAGCGCGCTTTCCTATTTGCTGTCGAGGGTGGAGCTTATGGTGAAAGCCCCTCTTGTGGTATCCTCCTTGTTGATATCTGTGTAGTCAATACACAGCCTCCACTTCCCATTTGCCTTGCGCGCCACCACCGGATTGGCCAACCACGTCAGATGGAGCACTCCCCTCACCAAGCCGGCCGCTTCCAACTTCCTGATCTCCTCTGTGATGAACTCCTGCTATTCCAAAGCTTGCTTCCTGACCTTCTGCTTGACGGGTCGCGCATGGAGGCAGACAGCAAGATGGTGCTCAATCACTTCCCTGGGAACGTCGGGGATGTCAGATGCTTGCCATGCAAACACATCGACATTCGCTTGCAGGAAAGTGACGAGCGCGCTTTCCTATTTGCTGTCGAGGGTGGAGCTTATGGTGAAAGCCCCTCCCGTGGTATCCTCCTTGTTGATATCTGTGTAGTCAATATACAGCCTCCACTTCCCGTTTGCCTTGCGCGCCACCACCGGCTTGGCCAACCACGTCAGATGGAGCACTCCCCTCACCAAGCCGGCCGCTTCCAACTTCCTGATCTCCTCTGTGATGAACTCCTGCTGTTCCAAAGCTTGCTTCCTGACCTTCTGCTTGACGGGTCGCGCATGGGGGCAGACAGTAAGATGGTGCTCAATCACTTCCCTGGGAACGTCGGGGATGTCAGATGCTTGCCTTGCAAACACATCGACATTCGCCTGCAGGAAAGTGACGAGCGCGCTTTCGTATTTGCTGTCGAGGGTGGAGCTTACGGTGAAAGCCCCTCCCGTGGTATCCTCCTTGTTGATATCTTTGTAGTCAATACACAGCCTCCACTTCCCGTTTGCCTTGCGCGCCACCACCGGATTGGCCAACCACGTCAGATGGGGCACTCCCCTCACCAAGCCGGCCGCTTCCAACTTCCTGATCTCCTCTATGATGAACTCCTGCTGTTCCAAAGCTTGCTTCCTGACCTTCTGCTTGACGGGTCGCGCATGGGGGCAAACAGCAAGATGGTGATCAATCACTTCCCTCGGAACGTCGGGGATGTCAGATGCTTGCCATGCAAACACATCGACATTCGCCTGCAGGAAAGTGACGAGCGCGCTTTCCTATTTGCTGTCGAGGGTGGAGCTTATGGTGAAAGCCCCTCCCGTGGTATCCTCCTTGTTGATATCTGTGTAGTCAATACACAGCCTCCACTTCCCGTTTGCCTTGCGCGCCACCACCGGTTTGGCCAACCACGTCAGATGGAGCACTCCCCTCACCAAGCCGGCCGCTTCCAACTTCCTGATCTCCTCTGTGATGAACTCCTGCTGTTCCAAAGCTTGCTTCCTGACCTTCTTCTTGACGGGTTGCGCATGGGGGCAGACAGCAAGATGGTGCTTAATCACTTCCCTGGGAACGTCGGGGATGTCAGATGCTTGCCATGCAAACACATCGACATTCGCCTGCAGGAAAGTGACGAGCGCGCTTTCCTATTTGCTGTCGAGGGTGGAGTTTATGGTGAAAGCCCCTCTTGTGGTATCCTCCTTGTTGATATCTGTGTAGTCAATACACAACCTCCACTTCCCGTTTGCCTTGCGCGCCACCACCGGATTGGCCAACCACGTCAGATGGAGCACTCCCCTCACCAAGCCGGCCGGTTCCAACTTCCTGATCTCCTCTGTGATGAACTCCTGCTATTCCAAAGCTTGCTTCCTGACCTTCTGCTTGACGGGTCGCGCATGGAGGCAGACAGCAAGATGGTGCTCAATCACTTCCCTGGGAACGTCGGGGATGTCAGATGCTTGCCATGCAAACACATCGACATTCGCTTGCAGGAAAGTGACGAGCACGCTTTCCTATTTGCTGTCGAGGGTGGAGCTTATGGTGAAAGCCCCTCCCGTGGTATCCTCCTTGTTGATATCTGTGTAGTCAATACACAGCCTCCACTTCCCGTTTGCCTTGCGCGCCACCACCGGCTTGGCCAACCACGTCAGATGGAGCACTCCCCTCACCAAGCCGGCCGCTTCCAACTTCCTGATCTCCTCTGTGATGAACTCCTGCTGTTCCAAAGCTTGCTTCCTGACCTTCTGCTTGACGGGTCGCGCATGGGGGCAGACAGCAAGATGGTGCTCAATCACTTCCCTGGGAACGTCGGGGATGTCAGATGCTTGCCTTGCAAACACATCGACATTCGCCTGCAGGAAAGTGACGAGCGCGCTTTCGTATTTGCTGTCGAGGGTGGAGCTTACGGTGAAAGCCCCTCCCGTGGTATCCTCCTTGTTGATATCTTTGTAGTCAATACACAGCCTCCACTTCCCGTTTGCCTTGCGCGCCACCACCGGATTGGCCAACCACGTCAGATGGGGCACTCCCCTCACCAAGCTGGCCGCTTCCAACTTCCTGATCTCCTCTATGATGAACTCCTGCTGTTCCAAAGCTTGCTTCCTGACCTTCTGCTTGACGGGTCGCGCATGGGGGCAAACAGCAAGATGGTGCTCAATCACTTCCCTGGGAACGTCGGGGATGTCAGATGCTTGCCATGCAAACACATCGACACTCGCCTGCAGGAAAGTGACGAGCGCGCTTTCCTATTTGCTGTCGAGGGTGGAGTTTATGGTGAAAGCCCCTCTTGTGGTATCCTCCTTGTTGATATCTGTGTAGTCAATACACAGCCTCCACTTCCCGTTTGCCTTGCGCGCCACCACCGGATTGGCCAACCACGTCAGATGGAGCACTCCCCTCACCAAGCCGGCCGCTTCCAACTTCCTGATCTCCTCTGTGATGAACTCCTGCTATTCCAAAGCTTGCTTCCTGACCTTCTGCTTGACGGGTCGCGCATGGAGGCAGACAGCAAGATGGTGCTCAATCACTTCCCTGGGAACGTCGGGGATGTCAGATGCTTGCCATGCAAACACATCGACATTCGCTTGCAGGAAAGTGATGAGCGCGCTTTCCTATTTGCTGTCGAGGGTGGAGCTTATGGTGAAAGCCCCTCCCGTGGTATCCTCCTTGTTGATATCTGTGTAGTCAATACACAGCCTCCACTTCCCGTTTGCCTTGCGCGCCACCACCGGCTTGGCCAACCACGTCAGATGGAGCACTCCCCTCACCAAGCCGGCCGCTTCCAACTTCCTGATCTCCTCTGTGATGAACTCCTGCTGTTCCAAAGCTTGCTTCCTGACCTTCTGCTTGACGGGTCGCGCATGGGGGCAGACAGCAAGATGGTGCTCAATCACTTCCCTGGGAACGTCGGGGATGTCAGATGCTTGCCTTGCAAACACATCGACATTCGCCTGCAGGAAAGTGACGAGCGCGCTTTCGTATTTGCTGTCGAGGGTGGAGCTTACGGTGAAAGCCCCTCCCGTGGTATCCTCCTTGTTGATATCTTTGTAGTCAATACACAGCCTCCACTTCCCTTTTGCCTTGCGCGCCACCACCGGATTGGCCAACCACGTCAGATGGGGCACTCCCCTCACCAAGCCGGCCGCTTCCAACTTCCTGATCTCCTCTATGATGAACTCCTGCTGTTCCAAAGCTTGCTTCCTGACCTTCTGCTTGACGGGTCGCGCATGGGGGCAAACAACAAGATGGTGCTCAATCACTTCCCTGGGAACGTCGGGGATGTCAGATGCTTGCCATGCAAACACATCGACATTCGCCTGCAGGAAAGTGACGAGCGCGCTTTCCTATTTGCTGTCGAGGGTGGAGCTTATGGTGAAAGCCCCTCCCGTGGTATCCTCCTTGTTGATATCTGTGTAGTCAATACACAGCCTCCACTTCCCGTTTGCCTTGCGCGCCACCACCGGCTTGGCCAACCACGTCAGATGCAGCACTCCCCTCACCAAGCCGGCCGCTTCCAACTTCCTGATCTCCTCTGTGATGAACTCCTACTGTTCCAAAGCTTGCTTCCTGACCTTCTGCTTGACGGGTTGCGCATGGGGGCAGACAGCAAGATGGTGCTTAATCACTTCCCTGGGAACGTCGGGGATGTCAGATGCTTGCCTTGCAAACACATCGACATTCGCCTGCAGGAAAGTGACGAGCGCGCTTTCGTACTTGCTGTCGAGGGTGGAGCTTATGGTGAAAGCCCCTCCTGTGGTATCCTCCTTGTTGATATCTGTGTAGTCAATACACAGCCTCCACTTCCCGTTTGCCTTGCGCGCCATCACCGGATTGGCCAACCACGTCAGATGGGGCACTCCCCTCACCAAGCCGGCCGCTTCCAACTTCCTGATCTCCTCTGTGATGAACTCCTGCTGTTCCAAAGCTTGCTTCCTGACCTTCTGCTTGACGGGTCGCGCATGGGGGCAGACAGCAAGATGGTGCTCAATCACTTCCCTGGGAACGTCGGGGATGTCAGATGCTTGCCATGCAAACACATCGACATTCGCCTGCAGGAAAGTGACGAGCGCGCTTTCCTATTTGCTGTCGAGGGTGGAGCTTATGGTGAAAGCCCCTCCCGTGGTATCCTCCTTGTTGATATCTGTGTAGTCAATACACAGCCTCCACTTCCCGTTTGCCTTGCGGGCCACCACCGCATTGGCCAACCACGTCAGATGGAGCACTCCCCTCACCAAGCCGGCCGCTTCCAACTTCCTGATATCCTCTATGATGAACTCCTGCTGTTCCAAAGCTTGCTTCCTGACCTTCTGCTTGACGGGTCGCGCATGGAGGCAGACAGCAAGATGGTGCTCAATCACTTCCCTGGGAACGTCGGGGATGTCAGATGCTTGCCATGCAAACACATCGACATTCGCCTGCAGGAAAGTGACGAGCGCGCTTTCCTATTTGCTGTCGAGGGTGGAGCTTATGGTGAAAGCCCCTCCCGTGGTATCCTCCTTGTTGATATCTGTGTAGTCAATACACAGCCTCCACTTCCCGTTTGCCTTGCGCGCCACCACCGGCTTGGCCAACCACGTCAGATGGAGCACTCCCCTCACCTAGCCGGCCGCTTCCAACTTCCTGATCTCCTCTGTGATGAACTCCTGCTGTTCCAAAGCTTGCTTCCTGACCTTCTGCTTGACGGGTCGCGCATGGGGGCAGACAGCAAGATGGTGCTCAATCACTTCCCTGGGAACGTCGGGGATGTCAGATGCTTGCCATGCAAACACATCGACATTCGCCTGCAGGAAAGTGACGAGCACGCTTTCCTATTTGCTGTCGAGGGTGGAGCTTATGGTGAAAGCCCCTCCCGTGGTATCCTCCTTGTTGATATCTGTGTAGTCAATACACAGCCTCCACTTCCCGTTTTGCCTTGCGCGCCACCACCAGATTGGCCAACCACGTCAGATGCAGCACTCCCCTCACCAAGCCGGCCGCTTCCAACTTCCTGATCTCCTCTGTGATGAACTCCTGCTGTTCCAAAGCTTGCTTCCTGACCTTCTGCTTGACGGGTCGCGCATGGGGGCAGACAGCAAGATGGTGCTCAATCACTTCCCTGGGAACGTCGGGGATGTCAGATGCTTGCCATGAAACACATCGACATTCGCCTGCAGGAAAGTGACGAGCGCGCTTTCCTATTTGCTGTCGAGGGTGGAGCTTACGGTGAAAGCCCCTCCCGTGGTATCCTCCTTGTTGATATCTGTGTAGTCAATACACAGCCTCCACTTCCCGTTTGCCTTGCGCGCCACCACCGGATTGGCCAACCACGTCAGATGGGGCACTCCCCTCACCAAGCCGGTCGCTTCCAACTTCCTGATCTCCTCTATGATGAACTCCTGCTGTTCCAAAGCTTGCTTCCTGACCTTCTGCTTGACGGGTAGCGCATGGGGGCAAACAGCAAGATGGTGCTCAATCACTTCCCTGGGAACGTCGGGGATGTCAGATGCTTGCCATGCAAACACATCGACATTCTCCTGCAGGAAAGTGACGAGCACGCTTTCCTATTTGCTGTCGAGGGTGGAGCTTATGGTGAAAGCCCCTCCCGTGGTATCCTCCTTGTTGATATCTGTGTAGTCAATACACAGCCTCCACTTCCCGTTTGCCTTGCGCGCCGCCACCAGATTGGCCAACCACGTCAGATGCAGCACTCCCCTCACCAAGCCGGCCGCTTACAACTTCCTGATCTCCTCTGTGATGAACTCCTACTGTTCCAAAGCTTGCTTCCTGACCTTCTGCTTGACGGGTTGCGCATGGGGGCAGACAGCAAGATGGTGCTTAATCACTTCCCTGGGAACGTCGGGGATGTCAGATGCTTGCCATGCAAACACATCGACATTCGCCTGCAGGAAAGTGACGAGCGCGCTTTCCTATTTGCTGTCGAGGGTGGAGCTTATGGTGAAAGCCCCTCCTGTGGTATCCTCCTTGTTGATATCTGTGTAGTTAATACACAGCCTCCACTTCCCGTTTTGCCTTGCGCGCCACCACCGGATTGGCCAACCACGTCAGATGGAGCACTCCCCTCACCAAGCCGGCCGCTTCCAACTTCCTGATCTCCTCTGTGATGAACTCCTGCTATTCCAAAGCTTGCTTCCTGACCTTCTGCTTGACGGGTCGCGCATGGAGGCAGACAGCAAGATGGTGCTCAATCACTTCCCTGGGAACGTCGGGGATGTCAGATGCTTGCCATGCAAACACATCGACATTCGCTTGCAGGAAAGTGACGAGCGCGCTTTCCTATTTGCTGTCGAGGGTGGAGCTTATGGTGAAAGCCCCTCCCGTGGTATCCTCCTTGTTGATATCTGTGTAGTCAATACACAGCCTCCACTTCCCGTTTGCCTTGCGCGCCACCACCGGCTTGGCCAACCACGTCAGATGGAGCACTCCCCTCACCAAGCCGGCCGCTTCCAACTTCCTGATCTCCTCTGTGATGAACTCCTGCTGTTCCAAAGCTTGCTTCCTGACCTTCTGCTTGACGGGTCGCGCATGGGGGCAGACAGCAAGATGGTGCTCAATCACTTCCCTGGGAACGTCG
This sequence comes from Aegilops umbellulata, assembly GCA_032464435.1. Taxonomy (NCBI): domain Eukaryota; kingdom Viridiplantae; phylum Streptophyta; class Magnoliopsida; order Poales; family Poaceae; genus Aegilops; species Aegilops umbellulata. The sequence continues at coordinate 274,433,193 of CP136055.1, forward strand.
GGGATGTCAGATGCTTGCCTTGCAAACACATCGACATTCGCCTGCAGGAAAGTGACGAGCGCGCTTTCGTATTTGCTGTCGAGGGTGGAGCTTACGGTGAAAGCCCCTCCCGTGGTATCCTCCTTGTTGATATCTTTGTAGTCAATACACAGCCTCCACTTCCCGTTTGCCTTGCGCGCCACCACCGGATTGGCCAACCACGTCAGATGGGGCACTCCCCTCACCAAGCCGGCCGCTTCCAACTTCCTGATCTCCTCTATGATGAACTCCTGCTGTTCCAAAGCTTGCTTCCTGACCTTCTGCTTGACGGGTCGCGCATGGGGGCAAACAGCAAGATGGTGCTCAATCACTTCCCTGGGAACGTCGGGGATGTCAGATGCTTGCCATGCAAACACATCGACATTCGCCTGCAGGAAAGTGACGAGCGCGCTTTCCTATTTGCTGTCGAGGGTGGAGCTTATGGTGAAAGCCCCTCCCGTGGTATCCTCCTTGTTGATATCTGTGTAGTCAATACACAGCCTCCACTTCCCGTTTGCCTTGCGCGCCACCACCGGCTTGGCCAACCTAGTCAGATGCAGCACTCCCCTCACCAAGCCGGCCGCTTCCAACTTCCTGATCTCGTCTGTGATGAACTCCTATTGTTCCAAAGCTTGCTTCCTGACCTTCTGCTTGACGGGTTGTGCATGGTGGCAGACAGCAAGATGGTGCTCAATCACTTCCCTGGGAACGTCGGGGATGTCAGATGCTTGCCATGCAAACACATCGACATTCGCTTGCAGGAAAGTGACGAGCGCGCTTTCCTATTTGCTGTCGAGGGTGGAGCTTATGGTGAAAGCCCCTCCCGTGGTATCCTCCTTGTTGATATCTGTGTAGTCAATACACAGCCTCCACTTCCCGTTTGCCTTGCGCGCCACCACCGGCTTGGCCAACCACGTCAGATGGAGCACTCCCCTCACCAAGCCGGCCGCTTCCAACTTCCTGATCTCCTCTGTGATGAACTCCTGCTGTTCCAAAGCTTGCTTCCTGACCTTCTGCTTGACGGGTCGCGCATGGGGGCAGACAGCAAGATGGTGCTCAATCACTTCCCTGGGAACGTCGGGGATGTCAGATGCTTGCCTTGCAAACACATCGACATTCGCCTGCAGGAAAGTGACGAGCGCGCTTTCGTATTTGCTGTCGAGGGTGGAGCTTACGGTGAAAGCCCCTCCCGTGGTATCCTCCTTGTTGATATCTTTGTAGTCAATACACAGCCTCCACTTCCCGTTTGCCTTGCGCGCCACCACCGGATTGGCCAACCACGTCAGATGGGGCACTCCCCTCACCAAGCCGGCCGCTTCCAACTTCCTGATCTCCTCTATGATGAACTCCTGCTGTTCCAAAGCTTGCTTCCTGACCTTCTGCTTGACGGGTCGCGCATGGGGGCAAACAGCAAGATGGTGCTCAATCACTTCCCTGGGAACGTCGGGGATGTCAGATGCTTGCCATGCAAACACATCGACATTCGCCTGCAGGAAAGTGACGAGCGCGCTTTCCTATTTGCTGTCGAGGGTGGAGCTAATGGTGAAAGCCCCTCCCGTGGTATCCTCCTTGTTGATATCTGTGTAGTCAATACACAGCCTCCACTTCCCGTTTGCCTTGCGCGCCACCACCGGCTTGGCCAACCTAGTCAGATGCAGCACTCCCCTCACCAAGCCGGCCGCTTCCAACTTCCTGATCTCCTCTGTGATGAACTCCTACTGTTCCAAAGCTTGCTTCCTGACCTTCTGCTTGACGGGTTGCGCATGGGGGCAGACAGCAAGATGGTGCTTAATCACTTCCCTGGGAACGTCGGGGATGTCAGATGCTTGCCTTGCAAACACATCGACATTCGCCTGCAGGAAAGTGACGAGCGCGCTTTCGTATTTGCTGTCGAGGGTGGAGCTTATGGTGAAAGCCCCTCCTGTGGTATCCTCCTTGTTGATATCTGTGTAGTCAATACACAGCCTCCACTTCCCGTTTGCCTTGCGCGCCATCACCGGATTGGCCAACCACGTCAGATGGGGCACTCCCCTCACCAAGCCGGCCGCTTCCAACTTCCTGATCTCCTCTGTGATGAACTCCTGCTGTTCCAAAGCTTGCTTCCTGACCTTCTGCTTGACGGGTCGCGCATGGGGGCAAACAGCAAGATGGTGCTCAATCACTTCCCTGGGAACGTCGGGGATGTTAGATGCTTGCCATGCAAACACATCGACATTCGCCTGCAGGAAAGTGACGAGCGCGCTTTCCTATTTGCTGTCGAGGGTGGAGCTTATGGTGAAAGCCCCTCCCGTGGTATCCTCCTTGTTGATATCTGTGTAGTCAATAAACAGCCTCCACTTCCCGTTTGCCTTGCGCGCCACCACCGGCTTGGCCAACCTAGTCAGATGCAGCACTCCCCTCACCAAGCCGGCCACTTCCAACTTCCTGATCTCCTCTGTGATGAACTCCTACTGTTCCAAAGCTTGCTTCCTGACCTTCTGCTTGACGGGTTGCGCATGGGGGCAGACAGCAAGATGGTGCTTAATCACTTCCCTGGGAACGTCGGGGATGTCAGATGCTTGCCTTGCAAACACATCGACATTCGCCTGCAGGAAAGTGACGAGCGCGCTTTCCTATTTGCTGTCGAGGGTGGAGCTTATGGTGAAAGCCCCTCCCGTGGTATCCTCCTTGTTGATATCTGTGTAGTCAATACACAGCCTCCACTTCCCGTTTGCCTTGCGCGCCACCACCGGATTGGCCAACCACGTCAGATGGAGCACTCCCCTCACCAAGCCGGCCGCTTCCAACTTCCTGATCTCATCTGTGATGAACTCCTGCTGTTCCAAAGCTTGCTTCCTGACCTTCTGCTTGACGGGTCGCGCATGGGGGCAGGCAGCAAGATGGTGCTCAATCACTTACCTGTGAACGTCGGGGATGTCAGATGCTTGCCATGCAAACACATCGACATTCGCCTGCAGGAAAGTGACGAGCGCGCTTTCCTATTTGCTGTCGAGGGTGGAGCTTACGGTGAAAGCCCCTCCTGTGGTATCCTCCTTGTTGATATCTGTGTAGTCAATACACAGCCTCCACTTCCCGTTTGCCTTGCGCGCCACCACCGGATTGGCCAACCACGTCAGATGGGGCACTCCCCTCACCAAGCCGGCCGCTTCCAACTTCCTGATCTCCTCTATGATGAACTCCTGCTGTTCCAAAGCTTGCTTCCTGACCTTCTGCTTGACGGGTCGCGCATGGAGGCAGACAGCAAGATGGTGCTCAATCACTTCCCTGGGAACGTCGGGGATGTCAGATGCTTGCCATGCAAACACATCGACATTCGCCTGCAGGAAAGTGACGAGCGCGCTTTCCTATTTGCTGTCGAGGGTGGAGCTTATGGTGAAAGCCCCTCCCGTGGTATCCTCCTTGTTGATATCTGTGTAGTCAATACACAGCCTCCACTTCCCGTTTGCCTTGCGCGCCACCACCGGTTTGGCCAACCACGTCAGATGGAGCACTCCCCTCACCAAGCCGCCCGCTTCCAACTTCCTGATCTCCTCTGTGATGAACTCCTGCTGTTCCAAAGCTTGCTTCCTGACCTTCTGCTTGACGGGTTGCGCATGGGGGCAGACAGCAAGATGGTGCTTAATCACTTCCCTGGGAACGTCGGCGATGTCAGATGCTTGCCATGCAAACACATCGACATTCGCCTGCAGGAAAGTGACGAGCGCGCTTTCCTATTTGCTGTCGAGGGTGGAGCTTATGGTGAAAGCCCCTGTTGTTGTATCCTCCTTGTTGATATCTGTGTAGTCAATACACAGCCTACACTTCCCGTTTGCCTTGCGCGCCACCACCGGATTGGCCAACCACGTCAGATGGAGCACTCCCCTCACCAAGCCGGCCGCTTCCAACTTCCTGATCTCCTCTGTGATGAACTCCTGCTATTCCAAAGCTTGCTTCCTGACCTTCTGCTTGACGGGTCGCGCATGGAGGCAGACAGCAAGATGGTGCTCAATCACTTCCCTGGGAACGTCGGGGATGTCAGATGCTTGCCATGCAAACACATCGACATTCGCTTGCAGGAAAGTGACGAGCGCGCTTTCCTATTTGCTGTCGAGGGTGGAGCTTATGGTGAAAGCCCCTCCCGTGGTATCCTCCTTGTTGATATCTGTGTAGTCAATACACAGCCTCCACTTCCCGTTTGCCTTGCGCGCCACCACCGGCTTGGCCAACCACGTCAGATGGAGCACTCCCCTCACCAAGCCGGCCGCTTCCAACTTCCTGATCTCCTCTGTGATGAACTCCTGCTGTTCCAAAGCTTGCTTCCTGACCTTCTGCTTGACGGGTCGCGCATGGGGGCAGACAGCAAGATGGTGCTCAATCACTTCCCTGGGAACGTCGGGGATGTCAGATGCTTGCCTTGCAAACACATCGATATTCGCCTGCAGGAAAGTGACGAGCGCGCTTTCGTATTTGCTGTCGAGGGTGGAGCTTACGGTGAAAGCCCCTCCCGTGGTATCCTCCTTGTTGATATCTTTGTAGTCAATACACAGCCTCCACTTCCCGTTTGCCTTGCGCGCCACCACCGGATTGGCCAACCACGTCAGATGGGGCACTCCCCTCACCAAGCCGGCCGCTTCCAACTTCCTGATCTCCTCTATGATGAACTCCTGCTGTTCCAAAGCTTGCTTCCTGACCTTCTGCTTGACGGGTCGCGCATGGGGGCAAACATCAAGATGGTGATCAATCACTTCCCGGGGAACGTCGGGGATGTCAGATGCTTGCCATGCAAACACATCGACATTCGCCTACAGGAAAGTGACGAGCGCGCTTTCCTATTTGCTGTCGAGGGTGGAGCTTATGGTGAAAGCCCCTCCCGTGGTATCCTCCTTGTTGATATCTGTGTAGTCAATACACAGCCTCCACTTCCCGTTTGCCTTGCGCGCCACCACCGGTTTGGCCAACCACGTCAGATGGAGCACTCCCCTCACCAAGCCGGCCGCTTCCAACTTCCTGATCTCCTCTGTGATGAACTCCTGCTATTCCAAAGCTTGCTTCCTGACCTTCTGCTTGACGGGTTGCGCATGGGGGCAGACAGCAAGATGGTGCTTAATCACTTCCCTGGGAACGTCGGGGATGTCAGATGCTTGCCATGCAAACACATCGACATTCGCCTGCAGGAAAGTGACGAGCGCGCTTTCCTATTTGCTGTCGAGGGTGGAGCTTATGGTGAAAGCCCCTCTTGTGGTATCCTCCTTGTTGATATCTGTGTAGTCAATACACAGCCTCCACTTCCCGTTTGCCTTGCGCGCCACCACCGGATTGGCCAACCACGTCAGATGGAGCACTCCCCTCACCAAGCCGGCCGCTTCCAACTTCCTGATCTCCTCTGTGATGAACTCCTGCTATTCCAAAGCTTGCTTCCTGACCTTCTGCTTGACCAGTCGCGCATGGAGGCAGACAGCAAGATGGTGCTCAATCACTTCCCTGGGAACGTCGGGGATGTCAGATGCTTGCCATGCAAACACATCGACATTCGCTTGCAGGAAAGTGACGAGCGCGCTTTCCTATTTGCTGTCGAGGGTGGAGCTTATGGTGAAAGCCCCTCCCGTGGTATCCTCCTTGTTGATATCTGTGTAGTCAATACACAGCCTCCACTTCCCGTTTGCCTTGCGCGCCACCACCGGCTTGGCCAACCACGTCAGATGGAGCACTCCCCTCACCAAGCCGGCCGCTTCCAACTTCCTGATCTCCTCTGTGATGAACTCCTGCTGTTCCAAAGCTTGCTTCCTGACCTTCTGCTTGACGGGTCGCGCATGGGGGCAGACAGCAAGATGGTGCTCAATCACTTCCCTGGGAACGTCGGGGATGTCAGATGCTTGCCTTGCAAACACATCGACATTCGCCTGCAGGAAAGTGACGAGCGCGCTTTCGTATTTGCTGTCGAGGGTGGAGCTTACGGTGAAAGCCCCTCCCGTGGTATCCTCCTTGTTGATATCTTTGTAGTCAATACACAGCCTCCACTTCCCGTTTGCCTTGCGCGCCACCACCGGATTGGCCAACCACGTCAGATGGGGCACTCCCCTCACCAAGCCGGCCGCTTCCAACTTCCTGATCTCCTCTATGATGAACTCCTGCTGTTCCAAAGCTTGCTTCCTGACCTTCTGCTTGACGGGTCGCGCATGGGGGCAAACAGCAAGATGGTGCTCAATCACTTCCCTGGGAACGTCGGGGATGTCAGATGCTTGCCATGCAAACACATCGACATTCGCCTGCAGGAAAGTGACGAGCGCGCTTTCCTATTTGCTGTCGAGGGTGGAGCTTATGGTGAAAGCCCCTCCCGTGGTATCCTCCTTGTTGATATCTGTGTAGTCAATACACAGCCTCCACTTCCCGTTTGCCTTGCGCGCCACCACCGGATTGGCCAACCACGTCAGATGGAGCACTCCCCTCACCAAGCCGGCCGCTTCCAACTTCCTGATCTCCTCTGTGATGAACTCCTACTGTTCCAAAGCTTGCTTCCTGACCTTCTGCTTGACGGGTTGCGCATGGGGGCAGACAGCAAGATGGTGCTTAATCACTTCCCTGGGAACGTCGGGGATGTCAGATGCTTGCCTTGCAAACACATCGACATTCGCCTGCAGGAAAGTGACGAGCGCGCTTTCCTATTTGCTGTCGAGGGTGGAGCTTATGGTGAAAGCCCCTCCCGTGGTATCCTCCTTGTTGATATCTGTGTAGTCAATACACAGCCTCCACTTCCCGTTTGCCTTGCGCGCCACCACCGGATTGGCCAACCACGTCAGATGGAGCACTCCCCTCACCAAGCCGGCCGCTTCCAACTTCCTGATCTCATCTGTGATGAACTCCTGCTGTTCCAAAGCTTGCTTCCTGACCTTCTGCTTGACGGGTCGCGCATGGGGGCAGGCAGCAAGATGGTGCTCAATCACTTACCTGTGAACGTCGGGGATGTCAGATGCTTGCCATGCAAACACATCGACATTCGCCTGCAGGAAAGTGACGAGCGCGCTTTCCTATTTGCTGTCGAGGGTGGAGCTTACGGTGAAAGCCCCTCCTGTGGTATCCTCCTTGTTGATATCTGTGTAGTCAATACACAGCCTCCACTTCCCGTTTGCCTTGCGCGCCACCACCGGATTGGCCAACCACGTCAGATGGGGCACTCCCCTCACCAAGCCGGCCGCTTCCAACTTCCTGATCTCCTCTATGATGAACTCCTGCTGTTCCAAAGCTTGCTTCCTGACCTTCTGCTTGACGGGTCGCGCATGGAGGCAGACAGCAAGATGGTGCTCAATCACTTCCCTGGGAACGTCGGGGATGTCAGATGCTTGCCATGCAAACACATCGACATTCGCCTGCAGGAAAGTGACGAGCGCGCTTTCCTATTTGCTGTCGAGGGTGGAGCTTATGGTGAAAGCCCCTCCCGTGGTATCCTCCTTGTTGATATCTGTGTAGTCAATACACAGCCTCCACTTCCCGATTGCCTTGCGCGCCACCACCGGTTTGGCCAACCACGTCAGATGGAGCACTCCCCTCACCAAGCCGGCCGCTTCCAACTTCCTGATCTCCTCTGTGATGAACTCCTGCTGTTCCAAAGCTTGCTTCCTGACCTTCTGCTTGACGGGTTGCGCATGGGGGCAGACAGCAAGATGGTGCTTAATCACTTCCCTGGGAACGTCGGCGATGTCAGATGCTTGCCATGCAAACACATCGACATTCGCCTGCAGGAAAGTGACGAGCGCGCTTTCCTATTTGCTGTCGAGGGTGGAGCTTATGGTGAAAGCCCCTCTTGTGGTATCCTCCTTGTTGATATCTGTGTAGTCAATACACAGCCTCCACTTCCCGTTTGCCTTGCGCGCCACCACCGGATTGGCCAACCACGTCAGATGGAGCACTCCCCTCACCAAGCCGGCCGCTTCCAACTTCCTGATCTCCTCTGTGATGAACTCCTGCTATTCCAAAGCTTGCTTCCTGACCTTCTGCTTGACGGGTCGCGCATGGAGGCAGACAGCAAGATGGTGCTCAATCACTTCCCTGGGAACGTCGGGGATGTCAGATGCTTGCCATGCAAACACATCGACATTCGCTTGCAGGAAAGTGACGAGCGCGCTTTCCTATTTGCTGTCGAGGGTGGAGCTTATGGTGAAAGCCCCTCCCGTGGTATCCTCCTTGTTGATATCTGTGTAGTCAATACACAGCCTCCACTTCCCGTTTGCCTTGCGCGCCACCACCGGCTTGGCCAACCACGTCAGATGGAGCACTCCCCTCACCAAGCCGGCCGCTTCCAACTTCCTGATCTCCTCTGTGATGAACTCCTGCTGTTCCAAAGCTTGCTTCCTGACCTTCTGCTTGACGGGTCGCGCATGGGGGCAGACAGCAAGATGGTGCTCAATCACTTCCCTGGGAACGTCGGGGATGTCAGATGCTTGCCTTGCAAACACATCGATATTCGCCTGCAGGAAAGTGACGAGCGCGCTTTCGTATTTGCTGTCGAGGGTGGAGCTTACGGTGAAAGCCCCTCCTGTGGTATCCTCCTTGTTGATATCTGTGTAGTCAATACACAGCCTCCACTTCCCGTTTGCCTTGCGCGCCACCACCGGATTGGCCAACCACGTCAGATGGGGCACTCCCCTCACCAAGCCGGCCGCTTCCAACTTCCTGATCTCCTCTATGATGAACTCCTGCTGTTCCAAAGCTTGCTTCCTGACCTTCTGCTTGACGGGTCGCGCATGGGGGCAAACAGCAAGATGGTGATCAATCACTTCCCTGGGAACGTCGGGGATGTCAGATGCTTGCCATGCAAACACATCGACATTCGCCTGCAGGAAAGTGACGAGCGCGCTTTCCTATTTGCTGTCGAGGGTGGAGCTTATGGTGAAAGCCCCTCCCGTGGTATCCTCCTTGTTGATATCTGTGTAGTCAATACACAGCCTCCACTTCCCGTTTGCCTTGCGCGCCACCACCGGTTTGGCCAACCACGTCAGATGGAGCACTCCCCTCACCAAGCCGGCCGCTTCCAACTTCCTGATCTCCTCTGTGATGAACTCCTGCTGTTCCAAAGCTTGCTTCCTGACCTTCTGCTTGACGGGTTGCGCATGGGGGCAGACAGCAAGATGGTGCTTAATCACTTCCCTGGGAACGTCGGGGATGTCAGATGCTTGCCATGCAAACACATCGACATTCGCCTGCAGGAAAGTGACGAGCGCGCTTTCCTATTTGCTGTCGAGGGTGGAGCTTATGGTGAAAGCCCCTCTTGTGGTATCCTCCTTGTTGATATCTGTGTAGTCAATACACAGCCTCCACTTCCCGTTTGCCTTGCGCGCCACCACCGGATTGGCCAACCACGTCAGATGGAGCACTCCCCTCACCAAGCCGGCCGCTTCCAACTTCCTGATCTCCTCTGTGATGAACTCCTGCTATTCCAAAGCTTGCTTCCTGACCTTCTGCTTGACCAGTCGCGCATGGAGGCAGACAGCAAGATGGTGCTCAATCACTTCCCTGGGAACGTCGGGGATGTCAGATGCTTGCCATGCAAACACATCGACATTCGCTTGCAGGAAAGTGACGAGCGCGCTTTCCTATTTGCTGTCGAGGGTGGAGCTTATGGTGAAAGCCCCTGCCGTGCTATCCTCCTTGTTGATATCTGTGTAGTCAATACACAGCCTCCACTTCCCGTTTGCCTTGCGCGCCACCACCGGCTTGGCCAACCACGTCAGATGGAGCACTCCCCTCACCAAGCCGGCCGCTTCCAACTTCCTGATCTCCTCTGTGATGAACTCCTGCTGTTCCAAAGCTTGCTTCCTGACCTTCTGCTTGACGGGTCGCGCATGGGGGCAGACAGCAAGATGGTGCTCAATCACTTCCCTGGGAACGTCGGGGATGTCAGATGCTTGCCTTGCAAACACATCGACATTCGCCTGCAGGAAAGTGACGAGCGCGCTTTCGTATTTGCTGTCGAGGGTGGAGCTTACGGTGAAAGCCCCTCCCGTGGTATCCTCCTTGTTGATATCTTTGTAGTCAATACACAGCCTCCACTTCCCGTTTGCCTTGCGCGCCACCACCGGATTGGCCAACCACGTCAGATGGGGCACTCCCCTCACCAAGCCGGCCGCTTCCAACTTCCTGATCTCCTCTATGATGAACTCCTGCTGTTCCAAAGCTTGCTTCCTGACCTTCTGCTTCACGGGTCGCGCATGGGGGCAAACAGCAAGATGGTGCTCAATCACTTCCCTGGGAACGTCGGGGATGTCAGATGCTTGCCATGCAAACACATCGACATTCGCCTGCAGGAAAGTGACGAGCGCGCTTTCCTATTTGCTGTCGAGGGTGGAGCTTATGGTGAAAGCCCCTCCCGTGGTATCCTCCTTGTTGATATCTGTGTAGTCAATACACAGCCTCCACTTCCCGTTTGCCTTGCGCGCCACCACCGGCTTGGCCAACCACGTCAGATGCAGCACTCCCCTCACCAAGCCGGCCGCTTCCAACTTCCTGATCTCCTCTGTGATGAACTCCTACTGTTCCAAAGCTTGCTTCCTGACCTTCTGCTTGACGGGTTGCGCATGGGGGCAGACAGCAAGATGGTGCTTAATCACTTCCCTGGGAACGTCGGGGATGTCAGATGCTTGCCTTGCAAACACATCGACATTCGCCTGCAGGAAAGTGACGAGCGCGCTTTCGTATTTGCTGTCGAGGGTGGAGCTTATGGTGAAAGCCCCTCCTGTGGTATCCTCCTTGTTGATATCTGTGTAGTCAATACACAGCCTCCACTTCCCGTTTGCCTTGCGCGCCATCACCGGATTGGCCAACCACGTCAGATGGGGCACTCCCCTCACCAAGCCGGCCGCTTCCAACTTCCTGATCTCCTCTGTGATGAACTCCTGCTGTTCCAAAGCTTGCTTCCTGACCTTCTGCTTGACGGGTCGCGCATGGGGGCAGACAGCAAGATGGTGCTCAATCACTTCCCTGGGAACGTCGGGGATGTCAGATGCTTGCCATGCAAACACATCGACATTCGCCTGCAGGAAAGTGACGAGCGCACTTTCGTATTTGCTGTCGAGGGTGGAGCTTATGGTGAAAGCCCCTCCCGTGGTATCCTCCTTGTTGATATCTGTGTAGTCAATACACAGCCTACACTTCCCGTTTGCCTTGCGCGCCACCACCGCATTGGCCAACCACGTCAGATGGGGCACTCCCCTCACCAAGCCGGCCGCTTCCAACTTCCTGATCTCCTCTATGATGAACTCCTGCTGTTCCAAAGCTTGCTTCCTGACCTTCTGCTTGACGGGTCGCGCATGGAGGCAGACAGCAAGATGGTGCTCAATCACTTCCCTGGGAACGTCGGGGATGTCAGATGCTTGCCATGCAAACACATCGACATTCGCCTGCAGGAAAGTGACGAGCGCGCTTTCCTATTTGCTGTCGAGGGTGGAGCTTACGGTGAAAGCCCCTCCCGTGGTATCCTCCTTGTTGATATCTGTGTAGTCAATACACAGCCTCCACTTCCCGTTTGCCTTGCGCGCCACCACCGGATTGGCCAACCACGTCAGATGGAGCACTCCCCTCACCAAGCCGGTCGCTTCCAACTTCCTGATCTCCTCTATGATGAACTCCTGCTGTTCCAAAGCTTGCTTCCTGACCTTCTGCTTGACGGGTCGCGCATGGAGGCAGACAGCAAGATGGTGCTCAATCACTTCCCTGGGAACGTCGGGGATGTCAGATGCTTGCCATGCAAACACATCGACATTCGCTTGCAGGAAAGTGACGAGCGCGCTTTCCTATTTGCTGTCGAGGGTGGAGCTTATGGTGAAAGCCCCTCCCGTGGTATCCTCCTTGTTGATATCTGTGTAGTCAATACACAGCCTCCACTTCCCGTTTGCCTTGCGCGCCACCACCGGCTTGGCCAACCACGTCAGATGGAGCACTCCCCTCACCAAGCCGGCCGCTTCCAACTTCCTGATCTCCTCTGTGATGAACTCCTGCTGTTCCAAAGCTTGCTTCCTGACCTTCTGCTTGACGGGTCGCGCATGGGGGCAGACAGCAAGATGGTGCTCAATCACTTCCCTGGGAACGTCGGGGATGTCAGATGCTTGCCTTGCAAACACATCGACATTCGCCTGCAGGAAAGTGACGAGCGCGCTTTCGTATTTGCTGTCGAGGGTGGAGCTTATGGTGAAAGCCCCTCCCGTGGTATCCTCCTTGTTGATATCTTTGTAGTCAATACACAGCCTCCACTTCTCGTTTGCCTTGCGCGCCACCACCGGATTGGCCAACCACATCAGATGGGGCACTCCCCTCACCAAGCCGGCCGCTTCCAACTTCCTGATCTCCTCTATGATGAACTCCTGCTGTTCCAAAGCTTGCTTCCTGACCTTCTGCTTGACGGGTCGCGCATGGGGGCAAACAGCAAGATGGTGCTCAATCACTTCCCTGGGAACGTCGGGGATGTCAGATGCTTGCCATGCAAACACATCGACATTCGCCTACAGGAAAGTGACGAGCGCGCTTTCCTATTTGCTGTCGAGGGTGGAGCTTATGGTGAAAGCCCCTCCCGTGGTATCCTCCTTGTTGATATCTGTGTAGTCAATACACAGCCTCCACTTCCCGTTTGCCTTGCGCGCCACCACCGGCTTGGCCAACCTAGTCAGATGCAGCACTCCCCTCACCAAGCCGGCCGCTTCCAACTTCCTGATCTCCTCTGTGATGAACTCCTACTGTTCCAAAGCTTGCTTCCTGACCTTCTGCTTGACGGGTTGCGCATGGGGGCAGACAGCAAGATGGTGCTTAATCACTTCCCTGGGAACGTCGGGGATGTCAGATGCTTGCCTTGCAAACACATCGACATTCGCCTGCAGGAAAGTGACGAGCGCGCTTTCGTATTTGCTGTCGAGGGTGGAGCTTATGGTGAAAGCCCCTCCTGTGGTATCCTCCTTGTTGATATCTGTGTAGTCAATACACAGCCTCCACTTCCCGTTTGCCTTGCGCGCCATCACCGGATTGGCCAACCACGTCAGATGGGGCACTCCCCTCACCAAGCCGGCCGCTTCCAACTTCCTGATCTCCTCTGTGATGAACTCCTGCTGTTCCAAAGCTTGCTTCCTGACCTTCTGCTTGACGGGTCGCGCATGGAGGCAGATAGCAAGATGGTGCTCAATCACTTCCCTGGGAACGTCGGGGATGTCAGATGCTTGCCATGCAAACACATCGACATTCGCCTGCAGGAAAGTGACGAGCGCGCTTTCCTATTTGCTGTCGAGGGTGGAGCTTACGGTGAAAGCCCCTCCCGTGGTATCCTCCTTGTTGATATCTGTGTAGTCAATACACAGCCTCCACTTCTCGTTTGCCTTGCGCGCCACCACCGGATTGGCCAACCACGTCAGATGGAGCACTCCCCTCACCAAGCCGGTCGCTTCCAACTTCCTGATCTCCTCTATGATGAACTCCTGCTGTTCCAAAGCTTGCTTCCTGACCTTCTGCTTGACGGGTCGCGCATGGAGGCAGACAGCAAGATGGTGCTCAATCACTTCCCTGGGAACGTCGGGGATGTCAGATGCTTGCCATGCAAACACATCGACATTCGCTTGCAGGAAAGTGACGAGCGCGCTTTCCTATTTGCTGTCGAGGGTGGAGCTTATGGTGAAAGCCCCTCCCGTGGTATCCTCCTTGTTGATATCTGTGTAGTCAATACACAGCCTCCACTTCCCGTTTGCCTTGCGCGCCACCACCGGCTTGGCCAACCACGTCAGATGGAGCACTCCCCTCACCAAGCCGGCCGCTTCCAACTTCCTGATCTCCTCTGTGATGAACTCCTGCTGTTCCAAAGCTTGCTTCCTGACCTTCTGCTTGACGGGTCGCGCATGGGGGCAGACAGCAAGATGGTGCTCAATCACTTCCCTGGGAACGTCGGGGATGTCAGATGCTTGCCTTGCAAACACATCGACATTCGCCTGCAGGAAAGTGACGAGCGCGCTTTCGTATTTGCTGTCGAGGGTGGAGCTTACGGTGAAAGCCCCTCCCGTGGTATCCTCCTTGTTGATATCTTTGTAGTCAATACACAGCCTCCACTTCCCGTTTGCCTTGCGCGCCACCACCGGATTGGCCAACCACATCAGATGGGGCACTCCCCTCACCAAGCCGGCCGCTTCCAACTTCCTGATCTCCTCTATGATGAACTCCTGCTGTTCCAAAGCTTGCTTCCTGACCTTCTGCTTGACGGGTCGCGCATGGGGGCAAACAGCAAGATGGTGCTCAATCACTTCCCTGGGAACGTCGGGGATGTCAGATGCTTGCCATGCAAACACATCGACATTCGCCTACAGGAAAGTGACGAGCGCGCTTTCCTATTTGCTGTCGAGGGTGGAGCTTATGGTGAAAGCCCCTCCCGTGGTATCCTCCTTGTTGATATCTGTGTAGTCAATACACAGCCTCCACTTCCCGTTTGCCTTGCGCGCCACCACCGGCTTGGCCAACCTAGTCAGATGCAGCACTCCCCTCACCAAGCCGGCCGCTTCCAACTTCCTGATCTCCTCTGTGATGAACTCCTACTGTTCCAAAGCTTGCTTCCTGACCTTCTGCTTGACGGGTTGCGCATGGGGGCAGACAGCAAGATGGTGCTTAATCACTTCCCTGGGAACGTCGGGGATGTCAGATGCTGGCCTTGCAAACACATCGACATTCGCCTGCAGGAAAGTGACGAGCGCGCTTTCGTATTTGCTGTCGAGGGTGGAGCTTATGGTGAAAGCCCCTCCTGTGGTATCCTCCTTGTTGATATCTGTGTAGTCAATACACAGCCTCCACTTCCCGTTTGCCTTGCGCGCCATCACCGGATTGGCCAACCACGTCAGATGGGGCACTCCCCTCACCAAGCCGGCCGCTTCCAACTTCCTGATCTCCTCTGTGATGAACTCCTGCTGTTCCAAAGCTTGCTTCCTGACCTTCTGCTTGACGGGTCGCGCATGGAGGCAGATAGCAAGATGGTGCTCAATCACTTCCCTGGGAACGTCGGGGATGTCAGATGCTTGCCATGCAAACACATCGACATTCGCCTGCAGGAAAGTGACGAGCGCGCTTTCCTATTTGCTGTCGAGGGTGGAGCTTACGGTGAAAGCCCCTCCCGTGGTATCCTCCTTGTTGATATCTGTGTAGTCAATACACAGCCTCCACTTCTCGTTTGCCTTGCGCGCCACCACCGGATTGGCCAACCACGTCAGATGGAGCACTCCCCTCACCAAGCCGGTCGCTTCCAACTTCCTGATCTCCTCTATGATGAACTCCTGCTGTTCCAAAGCTTGCTTCCTGACCTTCTGCTTGACGGGTCGCGCATGGAGGCAGACAGCAAGATGGTGCTCAATCACTTCCCTGGGAACGTCGGGGATGTCAGATGCTTGCCATGCAAACACATCGACATTCGCTTGCAGGAAAGTGACGAGCGCGCTTTCCTATTTGCTGTCGAGGGTGGAGCTTATGGTGAAAGCCCCTCCCGTGGTATCCTCCTTGTTGATATCTGTGTAGTCAATACACAGCCTCCACTTCCCGTTTGCCTTGCGCGCCACCACCGGCTTGGCCAACCACGTCAGATGGAGCACTCCCCTCACCAAGCCGGCCGCTTCCAACTTCCTGATCTCCTCTGTGATGAACTCCTGCTGTTCCAAAGCTTGCTTCCTGACCTTCTGCTTGACGGGTCGCGCATGGGGGCAGACAGCAAGATGGTGCTCAATCACTTCCCTGGGAACGTCGGGGATGTCAGATGCTTGCCTTGCAAACACATCGACATTCGCCTGCAGGAAAGTGACGAGCGCGCTTTCGTATTTGCTGTCGAGGGTGGAGCTTACGGTGAAAGCCCCTCCCGTGGTATCCTCCTTGTTGATATCTTTGTAGTCAATACACAGCCTCCACTTCCCGTTTGCCTTGCGCGCCACCACCGGATTGGCCAACCACATCAGATGGGGCACTCCCCTCACCAAGCCGGCCGCTTCCAACTTCCTGATCTCCTCTATGATGAACTCCTGCTGTTCCAAAGCTTGCTTCCTGACCTTCTGCTTGACGGGTCGCGCATGGGGGCAAACAGCAAGATGGTGCTCAATCACTTCCCTGGGAACGTCGGGGATGTCAGATGCTTGCCATGCAAACACATCGACATTCGCCTACAGGAAAGTGACGAGCGCGCTTTCCTATTTGCTGTCGAGGGTGGAGCTTATGGTGAAAGCCCCTCCCGTGGTATCCTCCTTGTTGATATCTGTGTAGTCAATACACAGCCTCCACTTCCCGTTTGCCTTGCGCGCCACCACCGGCTTGGCCAACCTAGTCAGATGCAGCACTCCCCTCACCAAGCCGGCCGCTTCCAACTTCCTGATCTCCTCTGTGATGAACTCCTACTGTTCCAAAGCTTGCTTCCTGACCTTCTGCTTGACGGGTTGCGCATGGGGGCAGACAGCAAGATGGTGCTTAATCACTTCCCTGGGAACGTCGGGGATGTCAGATGCTGGCCTTGCAAACACATCGACATTCGCCTGCAGGAAAGTGACGAGCGCGCTTTCGTATTTGCTGTCGAGGGTGGAGCTTATGGTGAAAGCCCCTCCTGTGGTATCCTCCTTGTTGATATCTGTGTAGTCAATACACAGCCTCCACTTCCCGTTTGCCTTGCGCGCCATCACCGGATTGGCCAACCACGTCAGATGGGGCACTCCCCTCACCAAGCCGGCCGCTTCCAACTTCCTGATCTCCTCTGTGATGAACTCCTGCTGTTCCAAAGCTTGCTTCCTGACCTTCTGCTTGACGGGTCGCGCATGGGGGCAGACAGCAAGATGGTGCTCAATCACTTCCCTGGGAACGTCGGGGATGTCAGATGCTTGCCATGCAAACACATCGACATTCGCCTGCAGGAAAGTGACGAGCGCGCTTTCCTATTTGCTGTCGAGGGTGGAGCTTATGGTGAAAGCCCCTCCCGTGGTATCCTCCTTGTTGATATCTGTGTAGTCAATACACAGCCTCCACTTCCCGTTTGCCTTGCGCGCCACCACCGCATTGGCCAACCACGTCAGATGGGGCACTCCCCTCACCAAGCCGGCCGCTTCCAACTTCCTGATCTCCTCTATGATGAACTCCTGCTGTTCCAAAGCTTGCTTCCTGACCTTCTGCTTGACGGGTCGCGCATGGAGGCAGACAGCAAGATGGTGCTCAATCACTTCCCTGGGAACGTCGGGGATGTCAGATGCTGGCCATGCAAACACATCGACATTCGCCTGCAGGAAAGTGACGAGCGCGCTTTCCTATTTGCTGTCGAGGGTGGAGCTTATGGTGAAAGCCCCTCCCGTGGTATCCTCCTTGTTGATATCTGTGTAGTCAATACACAGCCTCCACTTCCCGTTTGCCTTGCGCGCCACCACCGGCTTGGCCAACCACGTCAGATGGAGCACTCCCCTCACCAAGCCGGCCGCTTCCAACTTCCTGATCTCCTCTGTGATGAACTCCTGCTGTTCCAAAGCTTGCTTCCTGACCTTCTGCTTGACGGGTCGCGCATGGGGGCAGACAGCAAGATGGTGCTCAATCACTTCCCTGGGAACGTCGGGGATGTCAGATGCTTGCCTTGCAAACACATCGACATTCGCCTGCAGGAAAGTGACGAGCGCGCTTTCGTATTTGCTGTCGAGGGTGGAGCTTACGGTGAAAGCCCCTCCCGTGGTATCCTCCTTGTTGATATCTTTGTAGTCAATACACAGCCTCCACTTCCCGTTTGCCTTGCGCGCCACCACCGGATTGGCCAACCACGTCAGATGGGGCACTCCCCTCACCAAGCCGGCCGCTTCCAACTTCCTGATCTCCTCTATGATGAACTCCTGCTATTCCAAAGCTTGCTTCCTGACCTTCTGCTTGACGGGTCGCGCATGGGGGCAAACAGCAAGATGGTGCTCAATCACTTCCCTGGGAACGTCGGGGATGTCAGATGCTTGCCATGCAAACACATCGACATTCGCCTGCAGGAAAGTGACGAGCGCGCTTTCCTATTTGCTGTCGAGGGTGGAGCTTATGGTGAAAGCCCCTCCCGTGGTATCCTCCTTGTTGATATCTGTGTAGTCAATACACAGCCTCCACTTCTCGTTTGCCTTGCGCGCCACCACCGGCTTGGCCAACCTAGTCAGATGCAGCACTCCCCTCACCAAGCCGGCCGCTTCCAACTTCCTGATCTCCTCTGTGATGAACTCCTGCTGTTCCAAAGCTTGCTTCCTGGCCTTCTGCTTGACGGGTCGCGCATGGGGGCAGACAGCAAGATGGTGCTCAATCACTTCCCTGGGAACGTCGGGGATGTCAGATGCTTGCCTTGCAAACACATCGACATTCGCCTGCAGGAAAGTGACGAGCGCGCTTTCCTATTTGCTGTCGAGGGTGGAGCTTACGGTGAAAGCCCCTCCCGTGGTATCCTCCTTGTTGATATCTGTGTAGTCAATACACAGCCTCCACTTGCCGTTTGCCTTGCGCGCCACCACCGGATTGGCCAACCACGTCAGATGGGGCACTCCCCTCACCAAGCCGGTCGCTTCCAACTTCCTGATCTCCTCTATGATGAACTCCTGCTGTTCCAAAGCTTGCTTCCTGACCTTTTGCTTGACGGGTCGCGCATGGGGGCAAACAGCAAGATGGTGCTCAATCACTTCCCTGGGAACGTCGGGGATGTCAGATGCTTGCCATGCAAACACATCGACATTCGCCTGCAGGAAAGTGACGAGCGCGCTTTCCTATTTGCTGTCGAGGGTGGAGCTTATGGTGAAAGCCCCTCCCGTGGTATCCTCCTTGTTGATATCTGTGTAGTCAATACACAGCCTCCACTTCCCGTTTGCCTTGCGCGCCACCACCGGCTTGGCCAACCTAGTCAGATGCAGCACTCCCCTCACCAAGCCGGCCGCTTCCAACTTCCTGATCTCCTCTGTGATGAACTCCTACTGTTCCAAAGCTTGCTTCCTGACCTTCTGCTTGACGGGTTGCGCATGGGGGCAGATAGCAAGATGGTGCTTAATCACTTCCCTGGGAACGTCGGGGATGTCAGATGCTTGCCATGCAAACACATCGACATTCGCCTGCAGGAAAGTGACGAGCACGCTTTCCTATTTGCTGTCGAGGGTGGAGCTTATGGTGAAGGCCCCTCCTGTGGTATCCTCCTTGTTGATATCTATGTAGTCAATACACAGCCTCCACTTCCCGTTTGCCTTGCGCGCCACCACCGGATTGGCCAACCACGTCAGATGGAGCACTCCCCTCACCAAGCCGGCCGCTTCCATCTTCCTGATCTCCTCTGTGATGAACTCCTGCTATTCCAAAGCTTCCTTCCTGACCTTCTGCTTGACGGGTCGCGCATGGAGGCAGACAGCAAGATGGTGCTCAATCACTTCCCTGGGAACGTCGGGGATGTCAGATGCTTGCCTTGCAAACACATCGACATTCGCCTGCAGGAAAGTGACGAGCGCGCTTTCCTATTTGCTGTCGAGGGTGGAGCTTATGGTGAAAGCCCCTCCCGTGGTATCCTCCTTGTTGACATCTGTGTAGTCAATACACAGCCTCCACTTCCCGTTTGCCTTGCGCGCCACCACCGGATTGGCCAACCACGTCAGATGGAGCACTCCCCTCACCAAGCCGGCCGCTTCCAACTTCCTGATCTCCTCTGTGATGAACTCCTGCTATTCCAAAGCTTGCTTCCTGACCTTCTGCTTGACGGGTCGCGCATGGAGGCAGACAGCAAGATGGTGCTCAATCACTTCCCTGGGAATGTCGGGGATGTCAGATGCTTGCCATGCAAACACATCGACATTCGCCTGCAGGAAAGTGACGAGCGCGCTTTCCTATTTGCTGTCGAGGGTGGAGCTTATGGTGAAAGCCCCTCCCGTGGTATCCTCCTTGTTGATATCTGTGTAGTCAATACACAGCCTCCACTTCCCGTTTGCCTTGCGCGCCACCACCGGATTGGCCAACCACGTCAGATGGAGCACTCCCCTCACCAAGACGGCCGCTTCCAACTTCCTGATCTCCTCTGTGATGAACTCCTGCTGTTCCAAAGCTTGCTTCCTGACCGTCTGCTTGACGGGTCGCGCATGGGGGCAGACAGCAAGATTGTGCTCAATCACTTCCCTGGGAACGTCGGGGATGTCAGATGCTTGCCTTGCAAACACATCGACATTCACCTGCAGGAAAGTGACGAGCGCGCTTTCCTATTTGCTGTCGAGGGTGGAGCTTATGGTGAAAGCCCCTCCCGTGGTATCCTCCTTGTTGATATCTGTGTAGTCAATACACAGCCTCCACTTCCCGTTTGCCTTGCGCGCCACCACCGGATTGGCCAACCACGTCAGATGGAGCACTCCCCTCACCAAGCCGGCCGCTTCCAACTTCCTGATCTCCTTTGTGATGAACTCCTGCTGTTCCAAAGCTTGCTTCCTGACCTTCTGCTTGACGGGTCGCGCATGGGGGCAGACAGCAAGATGGTGCTCAATCACTTCCCTGGGAACATCGGGGATGTCAGATGCTTGCCATGCAAACACATCGACATTCGCCTGCAGGAAAGTGACGAGCGCGCTTTCCTATTTGCTGTCGAGGGTGGAGCTTATGGTGAAAGCCCCTCCCGTGGTATCCTCCTTGTTGATATCTGTGTAGTCAATACACAGCCTCCACTTCCCATTTGCCTTGCGCGCCACCACCGGATTGGCCAACCACGTCAGATGGAGCACTCCCCTCACCAAGCCGGCCGCTTCCAACTTCCTGATCTCCTCTGTGATGAACTCCTGCTGTTCCAAAGCTTGCTTCCTGACCTTCTGCTTGACGGGTCGCGCATGGGGGCAGACAGCAAGATGGTGCTCAATCACTTCCCTGGGAACGTCGGGGATGTCAGATGCTTGCCATGCAAACACATCGACATTCGCCTGCAGGAAAGTGACGAGCGCGCTTTCCTATTTGCTGTCGAGGGTGGAGCTTATGGTGAAAGCCCCTCCCTTGGTATCCTCCTTGTTGATATCTGTGTAGTCAATACACAGCCTCCACTTCCCGTTTGCCTTGCGTGCGACCACCGGATTGGCCAACCACGTCAGATGGAGCACTACCCTCACCAAGCCGGCCGCTTCCAACTTCCTGATCTCCTCTGTGATGAACTCCTGCTGTTCCAAAGCTTGCTTCCTGACCTTCTGCTTGACGGGTCGCGCATGGGGACAGACAGCAAGATGGTGCTCAATCACTTCCCTGGGAACGTCGGGGATGTCAGATGCTTGCCTTGCAAACACATCGACATTCGCCAGCAGGAAAGTGACGAGCGCGCTTTCCTATTTGCTGTCGAGGGTGGAGGTTATGGTGAAAGCCCCTCCCGTGGTATCCTCATTGTTGATATCTGTGTAGTCAATACACAGCCTCCACTTCCCGTTTGCCTTGCGCGCCACCACCGGATTGGCCAACCACGTCAGATGGAGCACTCCCCTCACCAAGCCGGCCGCTTCCAACTTCCTGATCTCCTCTGTGATGAACTCCTGCTGTTCCAAAGCTTGCTTCCTGACCTTCTGCTTGACGGGCCGCGCATGGGGGCAGACATCAAGATGGTGCTCAATCACTTCCCTAGGAACGTCGGGGATGTCAGATGCTTGCCATGCAAACACATCGACATTCGCCTACAGGAAAGTGACGAGCGCGCTTTCCTATTTGCTGTCAAGGGTGGAGCTTATGGTGAAAGCCCCTCCCGTGGTATCCTCCTTGTTGATATCTGTGTAGTCAATACACAGCCTCCACTTCCCGTTTGCCTTGCGCGCCACCACCGGATTGGCCAACCACGTCAGATGGAGCACTCCCCTCACCAAGCCGGCCGCTTCCAACTTCCTGATCTCCTCTGTGATGAACTCCTGCTGTTCCAAAGCTTGCTTCCTGACCGTCTGCTTGACGGGTCGTGCATGGGGGCAGACAGCAAGATGGTGCTCAATCACTTCCCTGGGAACGTCGGGGATGTCAGATGCTTGCCTTGCAAACACATCGACATTCACCTGCAGGAAAGTGACGAGCGCGCTTTCCTATTTGCTGTCGAGGGTGGAGCTTATGGTGAAAGCCCCTCCCGTGGTATCCTCCTTGTTGATATCTGTGTAGTCAATACACAACCTCCACTTCCCGTTTGCCTTGCGCGCCACCACCGGATTGGCCAACCACGTCATATGGAGCACTCCCCTCACCAAGCCGGCCGCTTCCAACTTCCTGATCTCCTTTGTGATGAACTCCTGCTGTTCCAAAGCTTGCTTCCTGACCTTCTGCTTGACGGGTCGCGCATGGGGGCAGACAGCAAGATGGTGCTCAATCACTTCCCTGGGAACATCGGGGATGTCAGATGCTTGCCATGCAAACACATCGACATTCGCCTGCAGGAAAGTGACGAGCGCGCTTTCCTATTTGCTGTCGAGGGTGGAGCTTATGGTGAAAGCCCCTCCCGTGGTATCCTCCTTGTTGATATCTGTGTAGTCAATACACAGCCTCCACTTCCCATTTGCCTTGCGCGCCACCACCGGATTGGCCAACCACGTCAGATGGAGCACTCCCCTCACCAAGCCGGCCGCTTCCAACTTCCTGATCTCCTCTGTGATGAACTCCTGCTGTTCCAAAGCTTGCTTCCTGACCTTCTGCTTGACGGGTCGCGCATGGGGGCAGACAGCAAGATGGTGCTCAATCACTTCCCTGGGAACGTCGGGGATGTCAGATGCTTGCCATGCAAACACATCGACATTCGCCTGCAGGAAAGTGACGAGCGCGCTTTCCTATTTGCTGTCGAGGGTGGAGCTTATGGTGAAAGCCCCTCCCGTGGTATCCTCCTTGTTGATATCTGTGTAGTCAATACACAGCCTCCACTTCCTGTTTGCCTTGCGTGCGACCACCGGATTGGCCAACCACGTCAGATGGAGCACTACCCTCACCAAGCCGGCCGCTTCCAACTTCCTGATCTCCTCTGTGATGAACTCCTGCTGTTCCAAAGCTTGCTTCCTGACCTTCTGCTTGACGAGTCGCGCATGGGGACAGACAGCAAGATGGTGCTCAATCACTTCCCTGGGAACGTCGGGGATGTCAGATGCTTGCCTTGCAAACACATCGACATTCGCCTGCAGGAAAGTGACGAGCGCGCTTTCCTATTTGCTGTCGAGGGTGGAGGTTATGGTGAAAGCCCCTCCCGTGGTATCCTCATTGTTGATATCTGTGTAGTCAATACACAGCCTCCACTTCCCCTTTGCCTTGCGCGCCACCACCGGATTGGCCAACCACGTCAGATGGAGCAATCCCCTCACCAAGCCGGCCGCTTCCAACTTCCTGATCTCCTTTGTGATGAACTCCTGCTGTTCCAAAGCTTGCTTCCTGACCTTCTGCTTGACGGGCCGCGCATGGGGGCAGACATCAAGATGGTGCTCAATCACTTCCCTGGGAACGTCGGGGATGTCAGATGCTTGCCATGCAAACACATCGACATTCGCCTACAGGAAAGTGACGAGCGCGCTTTCCTATTTGCTGTCAAGGGTGGAGCTTATGGTGAAAGCCCCTCCCGTGGTATCCTCCTTGTTGATATCTGTGTAGTCAATACACAGCCTCCACTGCCCATTTGCCTTGCGCGCCACCACCGGATTGGCCAACCACGTCAGATGGAGCACTCCCCTCACCAAGCCGGCCGCTTCCAACTTCCTGATCTCCTCTGTGATGAACTCCTGCTGTTCCAAAGCTTGCTTCCTGACCTTCTGCTTGACGGGTCGCGCATGGGGGCAGACAGCAAGATGGTACTCAATCACTTCCCTGGGAACGTCGGGGATGTCAGATGCTTGCCATGCAAACACATCGACATTCGCCTGCAGGAAAGTGACGAGCGCGCTTTCCTATTTGCTGTCGAGGGTGGAGCTTATGGTGAAAGCCCCTCCCGTGGTATCCTCCTTGTTGATATCTGTGTAGTCAATACACAGCCTCCACTTCCCGTTTGCCTTGCGTGCGACCACCGGATTGGCCAACCACGTCAGATGGAGCACTCCCCTCACCAAGCCGGCCGCTTCCAACTTCCTGATATCCTTTGTGATGAACTCCTGCTGTTCCAAAGCTTGCTTCCTGACCTTCTGCTTGACGGGCCGCGCATGGGGGCAGACATCAAGATGGTGCTCAATCACTTCCCTGGGAACGTCGGGGATGTCAGATGCTTGCCATGCAAACACATCGACATTCGCCTACAGGAAAGTGACGAGCGCGCTTTCCTATTTGCTGTCAAGGGTGGAGCTTATGGTGAAAGCCCCTCCCGTGGTATCCTCCTTGTTGATATCTGTGTAGTCAATACACAGCCTCCACTGCCCATTTGCCTTGCGCGCCACCACCGGATTGGCCAACCACATCAGATGGAGCACTCCCCTCACCAAGCCGGCCGCTTCCAACTTCCTGATCTCCTCTGTGATGAACTCCTGCTGTTCCAAAGCTTGCTTCCTGACCTTCTGCTTGACGGGTCGCGCATGGGGGCAGACAGCAAGATGGTGCTCAATCACTTCCCTGGGAACGTCGGGGATGTCAGATGCTTGCCATGCAAACACATCGACATTCGCCTGCAGGAAAGTGACGAGCGCGCTTTCCTATTTGCTGTCGAGGGTGGAGCTTATGGTGAAAGCCCCTCCCGTGGTATCCTCCTTGTTGATATCTGTGTAGTCAATACACAGCCTCCACTTCCCGTTTGCCTTGCGTGCGACCACCGGATTGGCCAACCACGTCAGATGGAGCACTCCCCTCACCAAGCCGGCCGCTTCCAACTTCCTGATCTCCTCTGTGATGAACTCCTGCTGTTCCAAAGCTTGCTTCCTGACCTTCTGCTTGACGGGTCGCGCATGGGGACAGACAGCAAGATGGTGCTCAATCACTTCCCTGGGAACGTCGGGGATGTCAGATGCTTGCCTTGCAAACACATCGACATTCGCCTGCAGGAAAGTGACGAGCGCGCTTTCCTATTTGCTGTCGAGGGTGGAGGTTATGGTGAAAGCCCCTCCCGTGGTATCCTCATTGTTGATATCTGTGTAGTCAATACACAGCCTCCACTTCCCGTTTGCCTTGCGCGCCACCACCGGATTGGCCAACCACGTCAGATGGAGCACTCCCCTCACCAAGCCGGCCGCTTCCAACTTCCTGATCTCCTTTGTGATGAACTCCTGCTGTTCCAAAGCTTGCTTCCTGACCTTCTGCTTGACGGGCCGCGCATGGGGGCAGACATCAAGATGGTGCTCAATCACTTCCCTGGGAACGTCGGGGATGTCAGATGCTTGCCATGCAAACACATCGACATTCGCCTACAGGAAAGTGACGAGCGCGCTTTCCTATTTGCTGTCAAGGGTGGAGCTTATGGTGAAAGCCCCTCCCGTGGTATCCTCCTTGTTGATATCTGTGTAGTCAATACACAGCCTCCACTTCCCGTTTGCCTTGCGCGCCACCACCGGATTGGCCAACCACGTCAGAT
Organism: Aegilops umbellulata; assembly: GCA_032464435.1. Lineage (NCBI taxonomy): Eukaryota > Viridiplantae > Streptophyta > Magnoliopsida > Poales > Poaceae > Aegilops > Aegilops umbellulata. The sequence goes on from CP136055.1 coordinate 274,458,655, forward strand.
GGAGCACTCCCCTCACCAAGCCGGCCGCTTCCAACTTCCTGATCTCCTCTGTGATGAACTCCTGCTGTTCCAAAGCTTGCTTCCTGACCGTCTGCTTGACGGGTCGCGCATGGGGGCAGACAGCAAGATGGTGCTCAATCACTTCCCTGGGAACGTCGGGGATGTCAGATGCTTGCCTTGCAAACACATCGACATTCACCTGCAGGAAAGTGACGAGCGCGCTTTCCTATTTGCTGTCGAGGGTGGAGCTTATGGTGAAAGCCCCTCCCGTGGTATCCTCCTTGTTGATATCTGTGTAGTCAATACACAACCTCCACTTCCCGTTTGCCTTGCGCGCCACCACCGGATTGGCCAACCACGTCATATGGAGCACTCCCCTCACCAAGCCGGCCGCTTCCAACTTCCTGATCTCCTTTGTGATGAACTCCTGCTGTTCCAAAGCTTGCTTCCTGACCTTCTGCTTGACGGGTCGCGCATGGGGGCAGACAGCAAGATGGTGCTCAATCACTTCCCTGGGAACATCGGGGATGTCAGATGCTTGCCATGCAAACACATCGACATTCGCCTGCAGGAAAGTGACGAGCGCGCTTTCCTATTTGCTGTCGAGGGTGGAGCTTATGGTGAAAGCCCCTCCCGTGGTATCCTCCTTGTTGATATCTGTGTAGTCAATACACAGCCTCCACTTCCCATTTGCCTTGCGCGCCACCACCGGATTGGCCAACCACGTCAGATGGAGCACTCCCCTCACCAAGCCGGCCGCTTCCAACTTCCTGATCTCCTCTGTGATGAACTCCTGCTGTTCCAAAGCTTGCTTCCTGACCTTCTGCTTGACGGGTCGCGCATGGGGGCAGACAGCAAGATGGTGCTCAATCACTTCCCTGGGAACGTCGGGGATGTCAGATGCTTGCCATGCAAACACATCGACATTCGCCTGCAGGAAAGTGACGAGCGCGCTTTCCTATTTGCTGTCGAGGGTGGAGCTTATGGTGAAAGCCCCTCCCGTGGTATCCTCCTTGTTGATATCTGTGTAGTCAATACACAGCCTCCACTTCCCGTTTGCCTTGCGTGCGACCACCGGATTGGCCAACCACGTCAGATGGAGCACTACCCTCACCAAGCCGGCCGCTTCCAACTTCCTGATCTCCTCTGTGATGAACTCCTGCTGTTCCAAAGCTTGCTTCCTGACCTTCTGCTTGACGAGTCGCGCATGGGGACAGACAGCAAGATGGTGCTCAATCACTTCCCTGGGAACGTCGGGGATGTCAGATGCTTGCCTTGCAAACACATCGACATTCGCCTGCAGGAAAGTGACGAGCGCGCTTTCCTATTTGCTGTCGAGGGTGGAGGTTATGGTGAAAGCCCCTCCCGTGGTATCCTCATTGTTGATATCTGTGTAGTCAATACACAGCCTCCACTTCCCGTTTGCCTTGCGCGCCACCACCGGATTGGCCAACCACGTCAGATGGAGCACTCCCCTCACCAAGCCGGCCGCTTCCAACTTCCTGATCTCCTTTGTGATGAACTCCTGCTGTTCCAAAGCTTGCTTCCTGACCTTCTGCTTGATGGGCCGCGCATGGGGGCAGACATCAAGATGGTGCTCAATCACTTCCCTGGGAATGTCGGGGATGTCAGATGCTTGCCATGCAAACACATCGACATTCGCCTACAGGAAAGTGACGAGCGCGCTTTCCTATTTGCTATCAAGGGTGGAGCTTATGGTGAAAGCCCCTCCCGTGGTATCCTCCTTGTTGATATTTGTGTAGTCAATACACAGCCTCCACTGCCCATTTGCCTTGCGCGCCACCACCGGATTGGCCAACCACGTCAGATGGAGCACTCCCCTCACCAAGCCGGCCGCTTCCAACTTCCTGATCTCCTCTGTGATGAACTCCTGCTGTTCCAAAGCTTGCTTCCTGACCTTCTGCTTGATGGGTCGCGCATGGGGGCAGACAGCAAGATGGTGCTCAATCACTTCCCTGGGAACGTCGGGGATGTCAGATGCTTGCCATGCAAACACATCGACATTCGCATGCAGGAAAGTGACGAGCGCGCTTTCCTATTTGCTGTCGAGGGTGGAGCTTATGGTGAAAGCCCCTCCCGTGGTATCCTCCTTGTTGATATCTGTGTAGTCAATACACAGCCTCCACTTCCCGTTTGCCTTGCGTGCGACCACCGGATTGGCCAACCACGTCAGATGGAGCACTCCCCTCACCAAGCCGGCCGCTTCCAACTTCCTCATCTCCTCTGTGATGAACTCCTGCTGTTCCAAAGCTTGCTTCCTGACCTTCTGCTTGACGGGTCGCGCATGGGGGCAGACAGCAAGATGGTGCTCAATCACTTCCCTGGGAACGTCGGGGATGTGAGATGCTTGCCTTGCAAACATATCGATATTCGTCTGCAGGAAAGTGACGAGCGCGCTTTCCTATTTGCTATCGAGGGTGGAGCTTATGGTGAAAGCCCCTCCCGTGGTATCCTCATTGTTGATATCTGTGTAGTTAATACACAGCCTCCACTTCCCGTTTGCCTTGCGCGCCACCACCGGATTGACCAACCACGTCAGATGGAGCACTCCCCTCACCAAGCCGGCCGCTTCCAACTTCCTGATCTCCTTTGTGATGAACTCCTGCTGTTCCAAAGCTTGCTTCCTGACCTTCTGCTTGACGGGTCGCGCATGGGGGCAGACATCAAGATGGTGCTCAATCACTTCCCTGGGAACGTCGGGGATGTCAGATGCTTGCCATGCAAACACATCGACATTCGCCTGCAGGAAAGTGACGAGCGCGCTTTCCTATTTGCTGTCAAGGGTGGAGCTTATGGTGAAAGCCCCTCCCGTGGTATCCTCCTTGTTGATATGTGTGTAGTCAATACACAGCCTCCACTTCCCATTTGCCTTGCGCGCCACCACCGGATTGGCCAACCACGTCAGATGGAGCACTCCCCTCACCAAGCCGGCCGCTTCCAACTTCCTCATCTCCTCTGTGATGAACTCCTGCTGTTCCAAAGCTTGCTTCCTGACCTTCTGCGTGACGGGTCGCGCATGGGGGCAGATAGCAAGATGGTGCTCAATCACTTCCCTGGGAACGTCGGGGATGTCAGATGCTTGCCATGCAAACACATCGACATTCGCCTGCAGCAAAAGTGATGAGCGCGCTTTCCTATTTGCTGTCGAGGGTGGAGCTTATGGTGAAAGCCCCTCCCGTGGTATCCTCCTTGTTGATATCTGTGTAGTTAATACACAGCCTCCACTTCCCGTTTGCCTTGCGTGCCACCACCAGATTGGCCAACCACGTCAGATGAAGCACTCCCCTCACCAAGCCGGCCGCTTCCAACTTCCTGATCTCCTCTATGATGAACTCCTGCTGTTCCAAAGCTTGCTTCCTGACCTTCTGCTTGACGGGTCGTGCATGGGGGCAGACAGCAAGATGGTGCTCAATCACTTCCCTGGGAACGTCGGGGATGTCAGATGCTTGCCGTGCAAACACATTGACATTCGCCTGCTGGAAAGTGACGAGCACGCTTTCCTATTTGCTGTCGAGGGTGGAGCTTATGGTGAAAGCCCCTCCCGTGGTATCCTCCTTGTTGATATCTGTGTAGTCAATACACAACCTCCACTTCCCGTTTGCCTTGCGCGCCACCACCGGATTGGCCAACCACGTCAGATGGAGCACTCCCCTCACCAAGCCGGCCGCTTCCAACTTCCTGATCTCCTCTGTGATGAACTCCTGCTGTTCCAAAGCTTGCTTCCTGACCTTCTGCTTGACGGGTTGCGCATGGGGGCAGACAACAAGATGGTGCTCAATCACTTCCCTGGGAACGTCGGGGATGTCAGATGCTTGCCATGCAAACACATCGACATTCGCCTGCAGGAAAGTGACGAGCGCGCTTTCCTATTTGCTGTCGAGGGTGGAGCTTATGGTGAAAGCCCCTCCCTTGGTATCCGCCTTGTTGATATCTGTGTAGTCAATACACAGCCTCCACTTCCCGTTTGCCTTGCGCGCCACCACCGGATTGGCCAACCACGTCAGATGGAGCACTCCCCTCACCAAGCCGGCCGCTTCGAACTTCCTGATCTCCTCTGTGATGAACTCCTGCTGTTCCAAAGCTTGCTTCCTGACCTTCTGCTTGACGGGTCGCGCATGGGGGCAGACAGCAAGATGGTGCTCAATGACTTCCCTGGGAACGTCGGGGATGTCAGATGCTTGCCATGCAAACACATCGACATTCGCCTGCTGGAAAGTGACAAGCGCGCTTTCCTATTTGCTGTCGAGGGTGGAGCTGATGGTGAAAGCCCCTCCCGTGGTATCCTCCTTGATGGACACCTTGTTGGTCTCTGGTGGCACAACTATGGATTTCTTGCTCTTGCCAGTGGAGCTCTCTGGCACGTCCTGGACGGTAGCACAACACTCCGAAGAGGTGCACTTGCCGGAGTGGGTGCAAGAGGTCTTGCCGGTCTTCTTCTTCCCTCCCGGGGCTTCAGCAGCAGGAGCAAGTGCCTTGGCGGCAGCTGCTGCAACTACTTCCCAGTAGAGTAGGTCGGTGGAGATCAGCGCATCCTTCTTGTCGCAGGGGCCAGTGATGATGGTCATCGGCCCAGGCATCTTCTGTGTGTTGTAGGCGTAATGTGACGCCACCATGAACTTGGCTAGTACCGGGCGGCCGAGGATCCCGTTGTAGGATAAGGGGATCTCGGCTACATAGAAGACAATCCTCTCCATCCTGTATTTCAGCTCGCCTCCAAACATCATAGGCAACGTAACCTTCCCCTTCGGCTGGCTCCTTCCTAGGTTGACCCCTTGAAACGTACCCGTGTCCTCGAGGTCTCCGTCGGGAATTTGCGGACTCTTGATCACAACGGGCGAGATTAAGTTCAGATCGGCCCTGCCGTCAACCAGCATCTTGTTCACCTTGAGGCTGCGTATCGTTGGTGAGACCAACAATGGCAAACACCCGACCGTAGTGGTGCGATTAGGGTGGTCCTCGGCGTCAAAGATGATGGGCGTGATGGACCACTTCAGCGGCTTCCGAGCGTCGAACGATGGCTCCGCTGCTGTGATCTCACGCGCCCACTGTTTGAGCTGGCGGTGAAAAGTGTGCAGCGAGGTGCCACCATCGACGCACATGGCCTTCGTAGCCTTCTGAAACTCTTGCTCGCCGGACTCATTGTCCTCACCATGATCATCGTCTTCTTTCTTCTTGTCACGGCCCCGAGCAGGCCTATCTTGCTGGTTATCCTTCCCGCGGCAGCCTCCTTGGCCAGCACCCTTCTTGCCGGATCCTTCGGCACCGTCCTGACCCTTCTCCTTGTCCCGCCTCTCATACTCGGCCTTTTGCTTTTCGGCAAGCAGCTCGACCTGTCGGCAGTTTTGGAGGTCGTGGCCCTTGGTGCGGTGGATCTTGCAATATTGCTTGTCGGAGCCTCCTGGCTTGTCAGCAGCTGCCAAGGCCCAGCACGCGGCGCACCCGGCAATCTCCTTGTCGGGGTCGTCTACCTTGGCCTTCTTGGTAGCGCTGGTGTCATCGGATCCCTCGACGGCAAGCACGGCCTTGCCATTGCATTTCCTATTGCGACACTGGCCCTTCTTTGTCAGGGTGGCGGTGTCTTCATCAGTAGAGTCGGTTTCCATGTTAGCGTCCTCGCCGGGGTACTTCCTTCCCTCTTCAGCCTGGGCGCACCTATCGGCCAGAACATAAAGTTCGGCCACATCCTAACCTTGTTCATCGCCAGCTCTTCGCGCATCTTGCGATTGCGCATGTTTTGATGGAACCCGCTGATCACGGCGGCGAGATGAACATCAGGGATGTTGTACTGCACCCGGATGAACCTCTGTATGTACTTGTGCAGGGTTTCCCCTTCCTTCTGGGGAATGATATGCAAATCACTGGCCTGGCCATGAGCTTGGTGTAGATGCTGAGGAACTCTGACGGATGGGTCTTGCCGTTGTACTTCTCGCTGACGTCGGGCTTGAACGTGCGGTTGGACGGCCACTGGAACTATCATAGCTCACGGGTAAAGGCTGGGCAACCCACCTCGTAAGGTAGGCCGCCGGAGCCCCCCGGTGTTGGGTGGTCCATAGCGGGTCCTGCCCGCTTATCCGACTGGTGGCGTGTATCGCGTCGGCGCTCGATGGTGGTTCGAGCGTCTTCATGGGCTCGTTCTCGAAGAACTCGGCGATGGTCGCAGTGGGTCCATGGGTCGGACGACGCTATGGAAATGTTATCACAAGCGTCGTCACGACGGACCGGCACCGGCGGCAACTGACGCGGGGGAGGAGAGTGTACTGTGGCTGCAGCTCCCCCGATCCTTCCACCGCTGGCATGTGGTGGCTCGACGGAGTGCCGGCCCGAGGGCCCCGCCGGTCGCGGATCATCTTTGTTGGTGATGGCGACGAGGCTCCGGATGGTGGCCCTCCATTCGTCGAGCTTCTCCACCGTAGGAGGGAAGTCGAGGAGTAGCTGTTAGGGATGGCAATGGGAACAATCTCCTATGGGGATACCTAAAACATCCCCATCCCCATCTATTCCCTATCATCCCATCCCCATCCCCGTTTACATGACTGGGGATGAAATTTCCCCATGCCCATGCCCCACTGGGGAACGGGGGGCCATTAGGGTCCCCATCCCCATAAACAAATACTCATATACATAATATGACACCCTATAATCAACATACATCCATGGTGTTGTCCTTGTCCTGCTAATGCCTATCTAGGTCATATTGACTTCTTGGTCATGGTGGCAGCTGAGGTGAGGATGTGAGATAGATTTAAGGTTTTTTCAGAGCTTTTTTTGTTTTCGCAAGTTTGTTCGTGAATATTTCAAGGTTGACCACAGTGTCACGGTTACTAACCGGGTCCCCGATGGGTATTGGGTCTAGGGAATAGGATATCATCCCCATCCCCGTTGTACCCTATGGGGAATAAATTAGTTTGGTAAATATCCCCATGGGGATGCTTTTTTGCCCATCCCCACCCCCTAATAGATGAAATCCCCACGGGTTCGGCGGGTATGGGTCCCCGTTGCCATCCCTATTAGTTGTACACGCGCCAAAGTTTCTGCTGGCGTGGGTGGTGGCGAAAGCTGCGTGGACTGTGGCGCGCTTCGACTTCTAACCACGTTAGAAGGAGCTCTATCATGGCTCAGTGGCTGCGTGCCATTTTGGCCAGCACTTCGGCGAGCATGCTGGCCTCATTCGTCTCGCAGATGATGCACAGGGCTCTTCCCACGGCGATGTCTAGGGTCACCGGCGTGGTGACGTTGCTCGTCACGCGCACCCTAGGAAGAGCCCGTTGTGGGCACCGGCGTAGGAGTCTTGGAGGTTGTTGCACCACCCGTAGGTGGCACAGCGACACCCCTAGAGGGGCCCGTGCTGCCTGCGGGGGGCCCAGCCCCGTCTTTGGACTTGGCAGTGTGCGGCCCGTCGTCTGGCGCACGAACGACGCCGCTCACCAGGCTCTGACTGCCAGAGCAGTGCTGGTGCTCGCGGACCGCGGATCGGGTTCTGTCCTCTACCGGTCCGCTGCTCACCCGCACTGGCATGGGCCGTTCGGCTCCCGACGAGCCAATCGCCGTGATCGTCTTGTTCTTGGGGGCCATGGCGATGAAGAATTGTTAGGCTAACTGCTAGACCAGATTCTCACAACTGCGCCCCCTACCTGGCGCGCCAAAGATGTCGGTGGGAACGACACCTATGGGTCACTCGGATTCCTTTTGCGGTCGGCAGGCCCGAGGTTGTGCAAAGAGCAGGTCTGACAGGAAGCACACGACTCGTTTACCCAGGTTCGGGCCGTGGACATGCGTAATACCCTAGTCCTGCTTTGGTGGATGTATTTTAGAGTGTTCTTGAGCTCTCGAACTAGCTACGGTGGCTGCGTAGTTTCAAAGAGCCGAATCCCTCTCCTGGTCGCCTCGAGCCTCCTTTTATAGGCAAAAGGGGTTGCCACAGTGGCACACAGGAGGTGGAAAGGTGTACAGTGCGCGAGCTTATCGCCCGACATTACAGGACAAAGCGCATTAAATGTGCTACTTAGGTGTCCATCAGCTTTATCAGGGACGGGAACGAGGCCCATCCCGTCCATCGCCGCCCCGCCTTGCTTCGACACGCGCCCAGACCAGCGATGCGCGCAATGCCATATAGGCAGGCAGGCTGCTGAGGTGGCGCGGTGGCAGGGTCTTCACGAAGAGTTGCATGCCACCGCGCTGGTGCTTGCTGACTCGGGTAGAGGCCGCTCGTCGCCACACAGGTGCCTGCCCAGCTGGTTGAGCTTGGAGCTGCTTGGGGACGGCGGTAGAGTCTCGGCTGGTGCGGGCCTAGCTGTGGCCCCGCTGATGCCCTCGGCAATGGTCTTGCCGGGGACCCGACAAGGGTCTTTCCGCGGCGTTGCAGTCGTCCCCAGCAAGGCGCTTGCCGGGGATCTTGTGGATTTCCTCGGCTAGGATCCCACCGAGGGTCACCGTCTTCCGATCCTCATCTGATCTTGTGTGCTATTGATCTTGACAAAGGTCTACATGCCACCACAGAGGCGCCTCCCCAGCCTTGGTTCAAATGTAGTTGGTTGGTGGTGTTGGAACCCTTGGGCTCAAGGGTGGCTCGCTCTGCTGGCGTTGGGAAAGTTGCCCCGGCAAGGCTCTTGCCGGGGCCGCGGAGGCTGCCATGGCAAGGATCTTGGCAAGGGAGTCCACCTCGCCCTCTTGCTCTCTGCGTTTCTGATCTTAGCGTTGCCTTGGTTTTCTTGTGCTTTGGTTTCTCTCTGGCTTCCCTCCTCTGCCCTACTAGGTGTGGTCGCGGCACGCGGCTCCGACTGCCCGTGCACAAGTAAAGGGGTCAAAAGGAGAGCCCCTACTTTTGTACACCGATAAGGTGATCCTGTGTTTGAATTAAAACAATTGCCAGACACGTTGAAATATGCTTATCTTGATGAAAAGAAGATATATCCTGTTATTATTAGTGCTAACCTTTCAGGACATGAAGAAGAAAGAGTATTGAAAGTTCTAAGGAAGCACCGGGCTTCTATTTGATATACTCTTGATGATTTGAAGGGCATTAGTCCCACTCTATGTCAGCACAAAATTAATATGGAACCTGATGCTAAACCCGTTGTTAATCACCAACATCGGTTAAATCCGAAGATCAAAGAAGTGGTAAGAATGGAAATATTAAAACTTCTAGAAGCAGGTATAATCGATCCCATTGCTGATAGTAGATGGGTAAGTCCTGTTCATTGTGTCCCTAAGAAAGGAGGTATAACTATTCTTCCTAATGATAAGAATGAGCTTATTCCACAAAGAATCGTTACAGGCTATAGAATGGTAATTGATTACAGAAAATTAAATAAAGAAACTAGGAAAGATCATTACCCTTTGCCTTCTATTGGTCAAATGCTTGAAAGATTATCTAAGCACACACACTTCTGCTTCCTTGATGGATACTCTCGCTTTTCACAAATACCTGTTTCTCAACCTAATCAGGAAAAGACCACTTTTACTTGTCCTTTTGGAAGCTATGCTTATAGACGTATGCCTTTTGGTTTATGTAATGAACCTTCTACCTTTCAAAGATGTATGACTGCTATATTCTCTGACTTTTGTGAAGAGATTGTTGAGGTTTTCATGGATGACTTTTCTATTTATGGAAAGTCTTTTGATGATTGTTTAAGCACTCTTGAGCGAGTTTTGCATAGATGTGAACAAACAAATCTTGTCTTGAATTGGGAGAAGTGCCACTTTATGGTTAATGAAGGCATTGTCTTGGGTCATAAAATTTCTGAAAGAGGTATTGAAGTGGTCATGCTAGTTTTTATAGCAGATTTATCAAAGACTTCTCTAAAATTTCTAGGTCTCTCACTAGTATTTTTCAAAAAGGATATTCCTTTTGTTTTTTATGATGATTGCTTAGAAGCCTTTGAAACACTTAAGAAAGCCTTAATTTCTGCACCTATTGTTCAACCACCTGATTGGAACTTGCCTTTTGAAATTATGTGTGATCCTAGTGATTATGCTGTTGGTGTTGTTCTAGGACATAGAGTTGATAACAAATTGAATGTTATTCATTATGCTAGTAAAACTCAAGACAGTGCTTAAAGAAATTATGCTACTACTGAAAAAGAATTCCTAGCAGCGGTGTTTGCTTGTGATAAATTTAGACCTTATATTGTTGATTCCAAAGTAACTATTCACATAGACCATGCTGCTATTAAATACCTTATGGAAAAGAAAGATGCTAAACCTAGACTTATTCGTTGGGTTTTCTTGTTATAAGAATTTGATTTAGATATCATTGATAGGAAAGGAGCTGAGAACCCAATAGCTGATAACCTGTCTAGGCTTGAAAATGTGCTTGATGACCCACTACCTATTGATGATAGTTTTCTTGATGAGCAGTTAGCTGCAATAAATGTTGCTAATAGTACTCCTTGGTATGCTGACTATGCTAATTACATTCTTGCTAAATATTTACCACCTAGCTTTACATACCAAAAAAATTTCTTCTATGATTTAAGACATTACTTTTGGGATGACCCACATCTTTATAAAGGAGTAGATGGTATTATTAGACGTTGTGTACCTGAGCATGAACAAGGACAAATCCTAGGGAAATGTCACTCTAAGGCTTATGGAGGGAATCATGCTGGAGATAGAACTGCTCACAAGGTATTGCAATCTGGATTTTATTGTCCTACTCTCTTCAAGGATGCCCGTAAGTTTGTCTCTTGTGATGAATGTCAAAGAATAGGTAATATCGGTAAGCATCAAGAAATGCATAGGAATTATTCAATTGATGTTGAACCATTTGATGTTTGGGGATTTGATTACATGGGACCTTCTCCTTCCTCTAATGGGTGTACACATATTTTGGTTGATGTTGATTATGTTACTAAGTGGGTAGAAGCTATTCGAACCAGTAGTGCTGATCACAACACCTCTATTAAAATGCTTAAGGAAATTATTTTCCCAAGGTTTGGAGTCCCTATATATTTAATGACTAATGGTGGTTCACACCTTATTCATGGTGCTTTCGATAAAATGCTTGCCAAATTATGATGTTAACCATAGAATTGGATCACCCTATCATCCTCAGTCTAGTGGTCAAGTTGAACTTAGTAATAGAGAAATAAAATTAATTTTGCAAAAGACTGTCAATAGGTCCAGGAAGAATTGGTCTAAGAAATTCGATGATGCACTTTGGGCTTATAGAACAGCATAAAAAAATCCTATGGGCATGTCTCCTTATAAAATGGTTTATGGAAAAGCTTGTCATTTGCCTCTTGAGTTAGAACATAAATCATATTGGGCAGTTAAAGAACTCAATTATGATTTCAAACTTGCTGGTGAAAAGAGGTTATCTGATATAAGTTCTTTAGATGAATGGAGAACACAAGCTTATGAAAATGCAAAGTTATTCAAAGAAAAAGTTAAAAGATGGCATGACAAAAGAATCCAAAAGCGTGAGTTTAAAGTGGGAGAATATGTTCTTCTGTACAACTCTCGTTTTAGATTTTTTGCAGGAAAGGTCCTCTGAAAATGGGAAGGCCCATATGTCATCGAGGAGGTTTACCGGTCTGGAGCCATCAAAATAAATAATTCCGAAGGTACTAACCCGAAGGTTGTCAATGGGCAACGAATAAAACATTATATCTTAGGTACGCCTATTAATGTTGAAAGTAATATTATCCAAACTTTGACACCGGAAGAACACATAAAAGAGTCCTTCTGGAACACTCCAGAATCATGAAAATAAGGAGGTACGTGATACGGTAAGTAAACGGACTCCGAAAAATCCGCAAAAATATTTTTTTATCAGTTTTGGAATGTTTTAGAATTTTGGAAATAAAGAAACTACAAGGAAGCATCCCTGGAAGGCACAACCCACCTGAGCGTGCCACACCAAGGCGTGCCAGGCGTGCCTGGCGCGCCCAGGTGGGTTGTGCCCACCTGGGACACCTTCCGTACTCCGTTTTCCTTCCATATACTTGTCCTGCAAGATAAAAAATCTATATATACTTCCTGAACCTGTTAACCACCGTATCGCGGAGAAATCCTCTGTTCACGTTTTCCATGCAGTTTTCTGTCAGATCCCATCTACCATGGTCTCTTCAAGCTCCTCCAAGGACAAGTTCTTCAAGAACGTCATCAACCCATATCCGTGGGAGGTGGTGCAGCACCCTTAGGTCATCCAGATGCATGAGGGGTTGCTTCATCTCCGCGATGTGCCATGTCACAAGGGGACGGGAACCATGAAGGACATCATGTTCACCCTCAATGAGCAAATCAACTTCCTCCGAAGCTAGATCTACGACCTTCAGAACCAAGTCTTTGAATATGAGGCGAGGTTTGAAGGTATGAGTTTGGCTGCTAGTTGCAGGACCCATGAGACTCACTCTTCCTCTTATGACGGTTGTCGGCGTACTAGGAACCAGGGTACCAAGACTTGCCTGTCTGCGGGCCATGTCGCGTTCCTGGTATGGCCCAGTAGGGCCCAACTGATCGACCAGCTGCTCAAGACCCTCGCGAGATGAACGACCAAGACCTCCTCGGGGAGCGGCCTCACCTAGGATGCTCCGGAGGGGTGACCAAGACCTCTCCCCAAGAGTGGCCTCAACTAGGCTGATTCAGGAGGGCGGAGATCTCAAGGCAAGGGCTACCTCAGGAGGAGGCAGTGACGCAAGCCTTGACGAACCGTGCCAGCGGGCGCCAGCGGGCGCAGTTTCCATATCAGTGCAAAGGAGACCGCACAGGCACATGTTCCTGAGGGGCGAGACAAAGCTTTCCCCTTTGGTGCAACAAGACCGAAGACCGCAAGGACGGCAGGAAGGATGTTATCGCCGGTCCCACCACCGCGTCACCACCTGCCCTCTTTGCAGGCGAAGACCACCTTCTGTCAGGATAGGAGCGTCCTTGTGTTCCCGCTCAAATGGCTGTTGTGGGATTCCCTTCCAGCCTAAACATTTCGGGGGAAGAGGACCCTGGTCGTCTATATAAGTAGCTAGGGTTCCTGGCAGAGAGGAGGACGACCCATCGGGAGACGAACCCATTAGCGCTTAGCAAAGCGAAGGAGCAAGAACACCAACCTTCCTCATCCTTCTTGGGCTCGCCTCCTGAGCTCGGGAAACCACTATACTTGTCCATACTCGTGCCCTCGTGAGGCCAATCCACCAAAGCAGGAAGTAGGGTTTTACACCACAAGGTGGCCTGAACCTGGGTAAACTCTTGTCCATTCTACTTATTTGCTTGCTTCCTTGCATCCCATTCCCTGCACCAGGAGAGGAGCGAGGCTCTAGGTAGACGTGTAGTGGGAGAGATCTTCGTCACGCCGCTGTGTTAGAATCTTAAGGGTTTTGCGGAGCCCGAAATCCAACATTTGGCGCGCCAGGTAGGGGGCGTGTCGAGATCTCGCCTCTCCAAACGACCTCGCCTCCCCTCTTCCGCTCTACGTCGCCATGGCGACACCTGCCTGCTGCATCCGCGAAGAGGCTGGAGCCGTCCCCATTGCCCGGGCGGCGGCGGTGGACCGCATCGTTCACGGGCGCTTCGTCCTCCACGCCGATGACCCCGTCACCTGCCCGGCCACTGGGAAGCGGCCTGCTACGCCACTCCCGCTTCCCCTGGCTTCGCCGGCGGCGCTTCTAGCGGCCCAGGAGATGCTTCGACACCAGCCGCCTGCGGCGGGGCTTGACACTTGGGTGGCTCGCCTTGGCGACCTGCTGGCCGGCGCCGGTGGGGCGCCACAGTGCCGCGGAGTCGCCTGCATCATCGGAGGATCCCAGGCGCCATCGTCGCCCCGTCACGCTAAATCACACTTCCGACGGCTGGGGGCTGCCGCGCGGCCACAGGAGGCCCCACGGGGGCTAGACGTGCAGGGGCACGCCATCGTCCTCGGCCCCAGCGACCGCACCAGAGCTACAACCGGCACATGCATCCTCCCCACGATGTGTACCCCCACCATCTGTGGGGTGGCCGTCACAAGGACCCTCATCGATGGCGGCGCCGGGCTCAGCATCCTCTCTCCGGAGGACTTTGGCCGTCTGCCGATGGCCTACGGGCGGCTCCTCTCCACCAAACCCTTCTCGGGGGTCGCGGGCTAGGCCGTCCCGCTCGGGCAGGCCGGCCTCCCCATCACCTTCGGGACGCACGCCAATTACCGGACCGAGCTCATCGAGTTTGACGTCGCGCCCATCCACCTGCCCTACAACGCCATCCTCGGCTTCCCGGCCCTGGCCAAGTTCATGGCGGCGACTCACCCGGGCTACAACGTCGTCAGGATGCCCGGGAGCAGTGGCACCATCACCATCAAAGGAGACACCAAGGCCGCCCTTTAGGTCCTCGAGCATGCTTATTGAGCCGCTGTCGCGGCTCGCCCAAGCACAGAGGGGGCTCCGTAGGTCGCCGGAGCCGCTCCAGCCAAAAAGAAACAGCTCTTCTCTCAGGATCGCACCGAGACCAAGCAGGTAGCCGTTAATGAGGGTGACGCGAGCTCCACTTTCACCATTGGTGCGGGCCTACCTCCAGAGCAAGAGGAGGCATTGGTGGCCTTCCTCAGGGCGAACAGGGACGTGTTCGCATCGAAGGCGACCGACCTGGTCGGGGTGCCTAGGCACGTCATCGAACATCACCTCATGGTGTGCCCGAACGCACCACTTATCAAGCAAAAGGCACGGCAGCAAGCTCCGGAAAAGCAGGCCTTCATCGTCCAGGAGGTCCAGAAACTGGAAGAAGCAGCGTTATCCGGGAGGTGCGCCACCCAGAATGGTTGGCCAATCCCGTCATCGTCCTGAAGAAAGGAGGCAAAGAGCGCATGTGCGTCGACTTCACGAGCCTCAACAAGTTCTGCCCTCAGGATCCGTTCCCTCTCCCTCACATTGACCAGATCGTGGACTCAACGGCCGAGGGCAACCTGCTTTGCTTCCTCGACGCCTTCTCGGGCTACCACCAGATCAAAATGGCAGTACAAGACATAGAGAAGACGTCGTTCCTGACCCCATGTGGGACTTATTGCTACATCTGCATGCCCTTCGGGCTGAGGAACGCAGGAGCCACCTTCCAGCGGCTGATGCACGTCACCCTTGGCCCTCAGCTCGGGAGGAACACTGAGGCCTACGTCGACGACATCATGGTCAAGTCCAAGGAGTCCAAGACCCTTATCGGGGACTTGAGGAAACATTCGCCAACCTGCGGAAGGTGAACTTAAGCCTCAACCCGGAAAAATGTGTGTTTGGGTTCCCCTCGAGCAAGCTGCTGGGATTCCTGGTCTCGCACCGGGGCATTGAGGCCAACCCGGAGAAGGTCAAAGCCATCGAGAGAATGAAGCCACCTACGACCTTGAAGCAAATGCAAAAACTTGCGGGGTGTGTGACGTCTTTGGGGCGTTTCATCTCGAAGCTCGGCGAGCGCGCCCTCCCCTTCTTCAAGCTCATGAAGAGGAAGGGGCCTTTTGAGTGGACTCCGGAAGCCGACGCCGCCTTCCAAGATCTCAAGAAGTACCTCACCAGCCCGCCGATTATGGTGGCGCCAAGGCCTCAGGAGCCCTTGATCCTTTATCTCGCTGTCGCGCCTCACTCCGCCAACGCGGCGCTGGTAGTGGCACGAGAAGAAAGGGTCAGGGGTAATAGCTCGCGGAACAACAAGAAGCCCTCCGGAACTTCGCTGCCTCACGACACGCCCTCCTGGGCCGACGCAGCCACAACGTCTGGTGACCCCGCCGGCCTATGTAAGGCTCCTGAGCCATCAGAAGCGCTTGAGGATCCCGCATCACCGACCCTCGTGGAGCATCCCGTGTACTTCTTCAGCATCGTGCTCCGCAACGCTCGCTCGCGCTACCCCATGCCCTAGAAGCTGCTGCTGGCGCTCCTTGTTGCTTCTAGGAAGCTGCGCCACTATTTTCAAGGCCATCCCATCAAGGTCGTCTCAGCCTACCCCCTGGAGAAGGTCCTCTGGGGCCCGAACGTCGTCGGGAGGATTGCTGAGTGGAACATCGAGCTGCAGGCATTCTAGCGGGAGTTCAGCACCACGCGAGTCATCAAGGGGGCAGCGCTGGCTGATTTCATGGTAGAGTGGACCGACGCTTCGGACCAGGGGGCTAGCATGGACCGCTCGCTGGCCCTAAGTGACGAAACTCCGGATGGATGGGTGGTATATTTTTATGGTGCCTTCTCGTGCCTCGGCGCAGGGGCTGGCGTCGTGCTGGTATCACCCACTCAGGACAAGCTCCGCTACGCTGTGCAACTTTGCCTCCAGCACGGCGAAAAGGTCTCCAACAACATCGCAGAGTACAAGGGCCTAATCGTCAGGCTCAAGGCCGCGGCCGCACTAGGGGTGAAGCATCTCACCATCAAAGGCGACTCGCAGCTCCTCGTCAACTTCTCTAACAAAGAGTACAAGCCCAAAGACGAACACATGGAAGCCTATCTGGAGGAGGTGCGCAAGATGGAGAAGCGGTTCCTAGGACTGGAGCTGCAGCACGTGCCGAGGGGCACGAATAAGGAAGCAGACAACATCGCCAGGCGGGCCTCCCGACGAGAGCCGCAAGAACCAGGTGTCTTTGAGGAGCGCTTGCTTAGGCCATCCGCAGTGCCATCTACTCCGGAGCTGGTATCCATGCACGAGGGGCTGCCAGCGGCTCCCGAGGCCGGTGCACCACCCTGTCGGCCGCCCTTCGGAGCCCGCCTGCTGCTTGCTACCGAACCCGAGGAAGACTGCTGGACTAAGGAGCACAAGGCATACCTACTACGCGGCACCTTGCCGGAGATGGAGGAAGACGCGGAACGCGTGGCTCGGCAGGCCTCGGCCTACTGCATCCAAGACGGTGAGCTCTACAGGAGGCGCCCTAACGGCGTCTCGCTAAAATGCATCTCGAGGAGGCAAGGACAAGAGCTGCTAGCCGACATCCACAGAGGGGATTGCGGCCATCATTCGTCATCCCGCACCCTCGTGGGGAAGATTTTTTGCAGCGGCTTCTACTGGCCCACAGCGTTGGACGACGCCATGGAGCTCGTGCGAGCCTGCGAGGCATGCCAGTTCCATGCCAAGCAAATCCATCAGCTAGCGCAAGGTCTTCAGACCATCCCGCTCTCCTGGCCCTTCGCGGTCTGGGGGCTGGACATCCTGGGACCATTCCCCCGAGCGGCTGGGGGCTACCATTTTCTCTATGTCGCCGTCGACAAGTTCACCAAGTGGGCCGAGGTGGAGCCGGTCCGCACGATTCCTGCAGGATCAGCAATCAAGTTCATCAAGGGCCTTGTGACCCGCTTCGCCGTCCCCAACCGCATCATCACGGATAATGGTTCGCAGTTCACGAGAAATCTATTCAGATGATATTGAGCTAACCTTGGAAGACAGATCTGCTACGCCTCAGTGGCCCACCCCAGGAGCAATGGGCAGGCCGAACGCGCCAACGCAGAGGTCCTGCGCGGCCTCAAGACGCGCAGCTTTAAGAAAAAGCTCGAGCATGCGGTAGGGGCTGGATCGACGAGCTCCAGTCCGTGCTGTGGTCAATCCGCACCACCGCAGCCAAACCTATGGGAGAAACCCCATTCTTTCTCGTTTATGGTGCGGAGGCGGTCCTCCCTCACGAGGTCAAGCGTCGCTCCCCACGGGTCTTGTCTTTCGATGAGGAACGCCAGGACGACGCCTGGCGGATGGACCTCGTGCTCGGCGAGGAGGGCCGCCGCCGAGCTACGCTCAGGGCAGCGCGATATCAGCAGGCGCTGCAGCGGTATCATTGCCGCAGCGTCCGCTCGAGAACATTGGAAGTTGGTGACTTGGTCTTAAGGCGGGTCCTGTCCAGGGAAGGGCTACACAAGCTCTCGCCTATGTGGGAGGGCCCGTTCAGGATCGCCCGTCTCTCTAGGCCTGGCGCTGTGCGCCTGGAGACGCAGGATGGGATACTCATACAGAATTCCTGGAACATTCAGCACCTCAGGAGGTTCTATCCATAATCAAGGCTCCGTGCCCGTGAAGACAATCAAGGCTCCGTGCCCCTGAAGGTCTCCGCTCGTGACACTATCACGTAATAATGAGTTGGGGCTGTACACGCCTCGGAGTCTCCTGTGCGTCACCTACGGGCCCATAGATCGGGCTCCCACCCACGTCCCAGTGGCAGTCCTTCGCTCCGCGCTGGGAAGAAGACGTAGCTAGGGGTCGGACGCGACCTTTTTTTCGCCTTGGTGTTTGGCTGTCAGCCTTTTCTACTTCCTTGGCTGTCAGCCCTTCCTCTACCCCGTGCTATGAAGTTTTTCGAGTTTATTGCATTTCGCTCTGGTTTCGCTCGTTTTTCTCGCACTGCTCTCGAGTTCAGTTCTTCCGGCCGGGCTGCGCCGCTTGTCCTCCCTCGCGCGGCTCACGCGTGGGGCTGGGATACGGCCGTTCTCAGCTCTCGGCTAACGTGACCTCACGACCTCACCTTGCCAATCCTGCTCAGGCTCTGGCGTCAGGCTTTTCAGCCCTCATGACTTACTTTGCCAAGCCTGCTCGGGCCTTGGCATATCAGTACTCGCTCCACGCTCTCAGGTGAGCTCAAGGGCGTGAGCCCTCCTCAAGTCACCAAGGCTCATCTACGCTCGGGGGCTCCGAGCCCGGCGGTCCTCATGATTCGTTTGGGGGCTCGTGACATCAGGAGGCCACTCGCCTCAGGACTTCGTCCCACGACAAGCGCAGCACACAAGCTAAGTAATTTCGTCCAGAACGAAAATAACAGCAGACTTCCATTTCATGCATACATGCCATTGTTCATTACACGCCCGCCCGAGGCAGCTTATACCAAATGCAGGAAGGAAATGAAGAAAATCAAAAGCAAGGGCCGGGCGGATTTGGAGCCCATGGATCGGCGTAATCAGCACCTCAACCAAGTCGGAGCCCTACTCTTCGCGCTTCACCGAAGAGCGGCGGCACGAGGGCCCCTCCCCCTCGGCGAGCCGGGCACGGCGGAGCGGCCGCCCAAGATAGCCGCCGCTACTGGAGGAGCTGCTGCTGCCACAGAGGGGAGACCTGCGGAGCCTGCTGAGGCCGGGCTCGCCTTCAGAGGAAGAGCTGCTCCTCAGGACGCCATCGCCACTCTCCTCGTCGTCGTCCACCTCTAGGCAACACCCAAGGCGCCTTCCTTCCTCCGAGAAGGCCCTGACCAGCAACGACGACACCCCGTCATACTTGAAGTGGAGAGTGCACTTTCCCCGCAGCCGTCGCGCACGGGCAAAGGGTTGCTATCCACGACCAAGGAACACGTCGCCTGAAGCAAGGACCTCGACCTCCACCCAGAAGGCTCTGTTGCAGCACCCGTCGCCCTGCAGCCAAACGCCGTCAGACCCTTCTTCTGGCAGTTCGGCGCGGAACCAGCGGGGAAGCCGGAGCCACATGCTGCCGGGCTTCTCCACCCACATCACGAATTCGGAGGCCGCGTCGGAGGAATGGAGTTGCCGGCGCGGGGGACGGATAGGCGCCGGTCTCCCCCCCGCGCCACCTCGACCACCGCGGCCACGGCCGCCCTCACCAAGAGGAGAAGCTCCACGCCTCTCACCGGCGACCCCGTCGGAGCCCGAGACGCCGCACCCGTTCCCCCAAGGAGCCGTCACGGCCGTGGCGGCGTACTTACATGGACGCCCGCGGCCCCTCTTCGGCGGCGGCGAGACCGGCTCCTTCACACCCTTGCCCCTCTTTGTGGCGGAGGACTTCCTCAGCGGCGCCATGCAAATCTTGGAGGCGAAGGAGAATGAAGGGAGAAGATGGCGTGGGGGCTCCTCCCCGAGCCTCATTTATAGGGTGAGGAAGGCCAACCATCAATTGGTCATGGCCATGATGACTGCGTCGCCCGCGCCAGGGAGTCGTCTAGTCACACGGTTACCAAGGTTGCGTGGGGAGTGGAGTCGTCACGTCTAATCCAACCGTAACGCACCAGCCAGGCTCGCAGTCTTTGGAGCCCGCAGTGCTTCGTCCTCGACTAGGCTTTGTCCAGAAGCCAACTCCGCGCGCGCCTTGGGCCCGGGGGCTACTGTCGGCGTACTAGGAACCAGGGTACCCCGACTTGCCTATCTGCGGCCCACGTCGCGTTCCTGGTACGGCCCGGTAGGGCCCAGCTGATCGACTAGCTGCTCAAGACCCTCGCAAGGGGGCTGTCGTGGTTCTACGTCTGACAGTAGTGTAGGGGGGTAGGAATGGAGAGGCAAGATCCTAGCTATGGAGTAGTTGTATACGCACGAGTTTTACGAGTTCAGGCCCTTCTCGGAGGAAGTAACAGCCCTACGTCCTCGGAGCCCGGAGGCGGTCGACTGGATTATGTGTGTATGGATTACTGGGGTGCGAACCCTTGTCCCAGTGGAGGGAGGTGGCTTATATACAGTACGCCAGGACCCCAGCTCCCCCTTGTTACACAGGGTTCAATCTACATTAAGAAGGGGGGTGTTATAGGTAACGCCTGTAATAAAGTGCTAAAAATGATCATTAAGTATGCGAATGAATGCCTGACCGTTGCTGCACAGGGCGGCCTTAGGTCTTCTAATATGTCGAGTGGTTTGATGGTCGAGTGACTTGGGTAAGAGAGGTCTCCGAGTGTTTAGCAGGACGAGCGGACTTCACTCGACACCTTTGCTGGACTTCTGCTACTGATTCTTGAACTTCTTAGTTCTTAGGACAAGAACTTTGGGTAGGACGTACAGGTCAGGCCTGTTACCCTACCCTAGGTCTGTGTCCACATCATTATCCCCCGAATGGATCGAGGTTTGAGTGAAAAAGAAAGAAGGTAGTTGACCTTGCTTTTGCCCTTGATCTGTCTTGACTTTATCTTCAAGTGGAGGTCAGTTGCTAAAACTTTTGACTTCATTTCAGTCGCCTTGATCGATTTAGAAATTACCGACTGGTTTATTCTGTGGTATCTGTCGAGTGATATCTCTGCTTGGAATCTTTGGCGTGATCGGTTACAAAGGATCCCGGATCTCAAGGGATTCAAAATTTGAGTGGAAGCGCGTCAGGCGGAGCGTCCCGCGGTAAGTGGAGTAGATAAATTGGATGTTTTGATTTCCGTGCCACCTTTTTCGCCATGTATCACGTGCGCAACTGTTGGGGGGATTTGACAGGATTGCTCGGACCCACGTGTCAGCCACTCGGAAGTAGGCCTTTATAAGCGGCGAGGCCGAGGCATTTGCACTGTGCGTGCTCATTCCCCTTCTTCTTCCTATCGCGTCTCCACCTCACCTAGCTCGACCACTCTCGATGCCGCTGTCCCGCCGCCATGGGGAAGGTAAAAATAGCGGCGTTAGAGCGTGCAAAGAAGGCGACGGGGGCGGCGAAGAACAAGAAGATGAATCAGGGGTCTTCATCGCGCTCGGGGCTGCCGTCAGGTTGGATGCAGGGAGACTGGATCCGATCTTCGCTCTGGCAAGAGGACTTGGATGTGATGGCCGAGTTAGGGCTGATCGTCCATAAGTCCGCGCGCCTGCCGAGAGGGGAGTCGGAGCCGCAGCCACAACCGGGTGAGTGTGTCTTGCTCGCCACCCATGTCGACCGCAGTTTCTCGCTTCCACCGCATCCTTTCTTTCGGGGTTTCTTAAACCTTTTCGGTGCCCAACTCCACCATTTTACTCCTAACACCATCAAGTATCTTGCTCCATTCGTCTCTATGTGTGAGAATTTCTTGGGGTGCCGACCGCACTGGGGCCTTTTCAAACATATCTTTACCATCCGATCCCAAACTGTGAAGAAAGCAAACTCGAAAGACGACAAAACCCACGTTATCCAGATGTGTGGGGGCCTAGGCATTCAGAAGAGGAAGAGGAGCTCTTTTCCTCCGATGACCCTTCCTGAGTCGGTCAGAGGTTGGCAGTCGACCTGGTTCTACTGCCAAGATATCACGACCCCAGGCCAGTTGACTAGACTTCCCCCTTTTCTCTTGACCGTGTCCAAACCCCATCTTCCTTGCAAGTGACCGCTGCTGAGAAGGCAGAGACAGGCATGCTAGTTGAGAGAGTAGTCCAACTAATCAACCAAGGTGTCACTGGTATGGATCTGCTCGAGGTGTTCCTCAGTCGGCGGATCTAACCCCTCCAAGCTCGCGATCATTCCATGTGGATGTACTCTGGGGCTGGCGACACTGCTCGGGTTCATCCAGAGGAGGTGGAGGCCGAAACCATGGCCGAGTGGCTGGTGAGCATTACTGGGAACAAAGACAACCCCAGGGGTGCCAGGAGAGTCGACCCTTTCAGCGACAGCAACCTGCCAGACAAGGTCTGGTCGTCATAACTGAATTTTTGAACATATTTTCCGACTGATTGTGGTTCCGACTGACTTATGATCGGTTCCTTGTTTTGCAGATCTATGCGGAGATGTATTCGATGCCCAATGGTGAACAAGCCCTGGAGCAAGACCAAGAGGGCGTGGACAGTGCCGAGGAGAGCGGCGAGTGGGAGTCCCCAGCTGATGACGATGATGATGAGAGTGACGAGTCTAGCGATGAGGAGGTAGCTGACTCGCCACCTCCCTCTGAACGTCGATCCAAGCAGCGGCATGATCCCGCGAACAGGCACGGCAAAGCTGTGGCGTCGAGTGCTCCATCTCACAAGCGCGCTCGGTCTCCGACTCCAGAACTAACAGAGACAGTCCCCAAGCAGCCCAAAGCTAATCCTTCGAAGGCTCGAAAGACCTTGCCTATAATCAAGATGGACGTCCCTGTTGCCTCTGGGTAAATGTTATTCTCATATTTTTCTGCTCCGATCAGTTTTCTTGTTCTGACCGAATGGATGATGAATCTGTATAGGCCGACTTCAGCTGCGAATGATATGGATGTTGACAAGGCCCCTGCCGACGAGGAAGCTGATGACGTCATCACCTCCAAAGCCAGTAAGTCTGCCCCATTCGAAGTTTGTCTGGTCGACTGGATTGTTCGTTAGTTGTCTTTATGGCTCTCTCTGTTCCTTGCAGCCCTACGAGACGTTGTTGTGCTCCCAGACGATGAAGATGAAGTACCGCTGAGAGGAAGGAGGAGGAAGGACAAGGAGCCGGGCGGGAAGGCGTCTGGAGCCCAAGTTCCTCGGTCGACTGGGACGCCGGGGGCGACGGTGGAGCGATCGACAGATCCGGCTCGGACCAACGTCACCTTCGTTGTTCCTTTTTCGACTGACTGTCCCTCGGGATCAGCTGCTTAGACTCCTGCTGTGCCGACGTCACTCCATGCTTCAGATCCGGCGGCTGGTTCAACTGCTCTACCTTCGTCACTTTTTACTGCATATCAAACTCCGGACGATCCATCGACTGCTGCCAGAGAAGCTCTTCTTCAGCTGAACCTTGTGATGGGGCAGATGAAGGTGGTGCATGAGGCCAGTCAGGTGGCCTTCAATGCCGGAGCTGCTATGCAGGCCAATGTCCAGGTTAGTTGATTTTTCGATCGACCATTTTTCTTGACTGATCACCCATTGGGGTGTGGCTGTTTGGAATTTGTATATCCTTTTGTGTCGATTCGAACTGACTCTTTGTACTAGTGGGGGCACGCTGAGTGCACCCACCGGGTGTAGTCCCCGAGACCATAGTTGACTGTGGGTAGTCAACTGTGGTATGAGAATTTGGATCTCTTTTTTTTGTGAAAGTCAGTCGACTGTCGATTGTGGTCTGAAAATCAGCGGGGGCACGCTAAGTGCACCCACTGGGTGTAGTCCCTGAGACTGTCGTTGAATGTTTGATTCGGCGGTAGTCTTAGAATAATTACCATTGTGATTTCTTTCATCTTAGTCGACTGATATGGTTGTAACTGCAGAAATCTTGTGATCTTGGGGATCAACTTTCTACCATGAACAAACAGCAAATCAGCCTCAACGTTGATCTGGAACTGGCCAAGAAGAATCTCAAGACTTCTCGTGATGAAGTGGCTGCTATGGGAGGTAACCAATCGACCACTTTAAATTCCAACGCTGGCATTTTTCCTTTCCATCTTTGAACCGAGTGGTTTCACTCGAGCAGATGTATGTAGTGAAAATCGCCAACTCCAAGCTCGTCTGAAGAATGTTATTTATTTAGAGAAAATGAAGCCAGCTTTGGATAAGAAGGTTTTGGATCTTTCCGCAGCACAGAAGGAGGCGCGCGGGAAGACAACGCTTGCTGACAATAAGCTTGCTTCAGTCGGCAAGTTAGAAGAAGAAAACTCCAGGCTGAAGACTAATGTATCTGACGCCAATCAGGAGGTCGAGCGATTGAAGAAGGACAAGGAGAGACTGACCGATGAACTTGGAAGCCTCAAGGCCAAGACTGGCGAGCTAGAGTCTTATGTGGGCCAACTTGCCGCGAAGCTAGTCTTGAAACTTGAAGGTACTGATTAATCTGTCTTATTTCTGTCGACTGAGAAGTCTAATGGCACCGTTGGCTCATAATTCACTCGACCATGCAGAACTTTGCCAAGACTTTGAAGCAGAAACTGGGCGGGTCGAGATGGGTCTTGATCCCATCAACCGTCCAGTCAAAGATGATGTTGCAATGAATGTGCTATGGTTGGTGTCTCGCATGGATAGCGCGGTTGGTTATCTGGCTCGCTTGAAAGCTGCAATGACTCAGGTTGATGCTGAACTTTGGCCCTAGGCGGAACTATCTCAAGATCTCGAGTCTTTGATGGCTCGACTGAATCAAATCCCTGAGCGCGTGCAAGAATGGAAGAAGTCATCTGCTCACTGTGGTGCTGACGTCGCTCTGTCTCTGGTTCGAGTGCACTGCAAGGATGTCAAAGAAGACAAGCTGGCGGAGCTCAAGGTTGCTAACACAAAGAGGCACACATTCCAGTCTTTCATGGACACCTTCCTTGACGCCGCCACTCGCATTACAGACAGTATTGACCTTGACAGCTTCTGCGACCCAGCCAATCCTTCTCCTGATGCATGACCATAAAAACATTATGCCCCACTTTTATTTGCCTCGGAATCCCGAGTGATTGTGTAACCGTTAAACTTCTTCGGGCTTGATGATCGAATACTTTTGATCTGCCGTCTGGAACCTTGGGATTTATCCGAACTTGGTTTATTTCCGAATATGCTGGTGTTTTCTTTCGATTGGAATTTCTTTTTCAGTCAGAATAATCTTTGTGCTTGGGATGCAGCTCTGAGGTGGTAAATACTTAGGCGAGTACTTGGACTGCAGCTAAGCCTCGGAGTGGGAGGATTGCTCTCCACTCGGTAGGAATTTTTAAACTGAGGCGAGTACTTGGACTGCAGCTAAGCCCCCGAGTGGGAAGATTCCTCCCCACTCGGTAGGAATTTTCAAACTTAGGCGAGTACTTGGACTGCAGCTAAGCCCCCGAGTGGGAGGATTGCTCTCCACTCGGTAGGATTTTTCAAACTTAGGCGAGTACTTGGATTGCTGCTAAGCCCCCAAGTGGGAGGATTGCTCTCCAGTCGGTTGGATTTTTCAAACTTAGGCGAGTACTTGGACTGCAGCTAAGCCCCCGAGTGGGAGGCTGGCTCACCACTCGGTAGGATTTTCAAATACTTAGGAGAAACGGATTCGCAGCTAAGCCTCCGAGTGAGAGGCTGGCTCATCACTCAGTAGGATTTTCAAATACTTAGGCCAAACGGATTCGCAGCTAAGCCTCCGAGTGAGAGGCTGGCTCGTCACTCGGTAGATTTTTTTTACAAACTTAGGCGAAACGGATTCGCAGCTAAGCTACCCACTGGGGGATTTATTACGTAAACAAAAGTAACAACAATCACTAGGAAAACTATAACACTTTTGTCTTTGATAAATAAACTACAGAGGTATCTCTTATTACATCTCATCCGAGTGAGTACTTTAAGTATAAAAGGGGCAGAGGAGCTCCGCATTCCAAGCCCGTGGCTCATCAATTTGGCAATCGATATTGTAAAGATGGTACGCTCCATTGTGGAGAACTTTGGTGACGACGAAGGGGCCTTCACAAGTAGGAGCGAGCTTGTGTGGTTTCTGTTGATCCATTCGGAGGACCAAGTCTCCTTCTTGGAAGGCTCGGCTCTTCACATTTCTGGCATGGAATCGATGCAATTCTTGCTGATAGATAGTCGATCGAATCATGGCCATCTCTCTTTCTTCTTCTAGAAGGTCGACTGCGTCCTACCGGGCTTATTCTGCTTGATCTTTAGAGTAGAGCTCGACTCGTGGTGCATTGTGAAGCAGGTCGCTTGGCAGAACTGCCTCAGCTCCATAGACCAAAAAGAATGGAGTTCGTCCAGTTGACCGATTAGGAGTGGTCCTCAATCCCCAAAGAACTAATGGAAGCTCGTCGACCCATGCGCCTGCTGCGTGCTTGAGATCACGCATCAGTCGTGGTTTCAGTCCTTTGAGAATCAGACCGTTTGCTCTTTTCGCTTGTCTACTCGACTGGGGGTGAGCGACTGAAGCATAGTCGACTCGTGTGCCTTGAGAGGCGCAAAAAGCTCTGAACTTGTCGGAATTGAAGTTTGACCCATTATCAGTGATGATGCTATGCGGGACTCCATATCTGAATATCAACTCTCCGATGAAGGTGATAGCAGTGCATGCATCGAGATTCTTGATAGGCTTAGCTTTGATCCATTTAGTGAACTTGTCGACTGCTACCAGCCCATGGGTGAAGCCGCTCCTGCCAGTTCTCAGTGGTTCAACCATATCCAATCCCCAAACAGCGAAGGGCCAGACGAGTGGTATGGTCTTCAAGGCTGAGGCGGGCTTGTGTGACATATTGGAATAGAACTGACATCCTTCACATTTGTCGACTATCTCCTTTGCCATTTCATTTGCTTTTGTCCAGTAAAATCCTGCTCGGTATGCTTTAGCCACAATGGTCCGAGAGGACGTATGATGTCCACAGGTCCCCGAGTGGATATCGTCAAGAATTATTTGACCTTCTTCTGGTGTTATACATTTCTGATCGACTCCAGTCGCGTTTTCCCTGTACAACCGTCCCTTTATCACAGTGAAGGCCTTGGATCGATGGACGATCTGTCGAGCCTCTTCTTCATTCTCTGGGAGTTCTTTCCTTAGGATGTACGTGATGTACAGCACCGTCCAGTCAGGAATGATGACTAAAACTTCCATGATCAGGTCGACCACCGCTGGAACCTCAACTTCAGTTGGATCCGTGGCACTTTTTGGCTGCGGAGCTTCTTCAGTGAAAGGATCCTCGTGAACTGATGGTGTGTGGATGTGTTCCAGAAACACATTGCTGGGAATGGCTTCTCTCTTGCAACATATTTTTGCCAAATCATCAGCTGCTTGATTTTTCATTCGGGGTATATGATGCAGCTCTAACCCCTTGAATTTCTTCTCTAGCTTTCTCACTGCATTGCAATAACCAGTCATGGTCGGACTTCTGACATCCCACTCCTTCATCACTTGATTAACCACCAAATCTGAGTCGCCATAGACCATGAGGCGACGGATGCCGAGTGAAATGGCCATACGCAACCCATACAAAAGTGCTTCATATTCTGCTTCGTTATTGGAGGAATCAAAGTGAATTTGGAGAACATATCTGAGCTTATCTCCTCGGGGGGAAACCAATACTACCCCAGCACCGGAACCATTCAACATCTTAGAGCCATCGAAGAACATAGTCCAGTGCTCCGAGTGAACTTGAGTCGGCAGTTGCTGTTCAATCCACTCGGCGACGAAATCTGCTATTGCTTGGGACTTGATAGCTTTCTTTGCCTCAAACTTGATATCTAGGGGAAGGAGTTCAATGCCCATTTTGCCACTCGACCAGTTGCGTCTCTATTGTGCAGAATCTTTGACAATGGAGCGTCGCTGACAACTGTAATGGAATGGTCAGAGAAGTAATGTGCAAACTTCTTTGTGGTCATATAAATCCCATATACAAGCTTCTGATAATGAGGATATCTTTTCTTTGATGGGGTCAAAACTTCAGAAACATAATATACTAGGTGCTGAACTTTAAAGGCTTTTCCTTCTTCTTCCGGCTCGACCGTAAGTACTGAATTGACGACTTGTCCCGTGGCTGCAATGTAAAGCAGCAAAGGCTCTTTGCTGATTGGGGAAGCAAGCACCGGCTGGGTGGAGAGCAGGGCTTTTAGCTCTGCAAACACTGCATCAGCTTCAGGAGTCCACTCGAACTTGTCTGACTTCTTCATCAGTCGGTAAAGAGGCAATGCCTTTTCATCGAGACGAGAGATGAATCGACTTAAAACGGCCAAGAAACCAATAAGCTTCTGGACATCGTGCACACGCACAGGACGCTTCATCCGGAGTATAGTACCAACTTATTCTGGGTTGGCATCGATTCCTCGTTCGACAAGAAAACCGAGTAACTTTCCGCCAGGAACTCCGAATGTGCACTTTGATGGATTAAGCTTGATATCGTACCTCCTGAGGTTGGCAAATGTCTCAGCAAGGTCAGTCAGCAGGTCGGAACCCTTCCGTGACTTGACCACAATATCATCCATGTATGCTTCCACATTCCGACAGATTTGAGTGAGCAAACACTTCTGAATCATCCTCGTGAACGTGGCTCCGGCATTTTTGAGGACGAATGGCATGGTAACATAACAGAAGCACCCGAATGGAGTGATAAAAGCTGTTTTGATCTCGTCGGGACCGTACAGACGGATCTGATGGTAACCGGAATAGGCGTCTAAAAAAGACAGGCGCTCACACCCCGCAGTCGAGTCGACTATCTGGTCGATGCGGGGGAGAGGAAAATGATCTTTCAGGTAGGCCCGATTGATAAGTTTGAAGTCAATGCACATGCGAAGTGACTTGTCCTTCTTGGGGACCATGACAACATTGGCGAGCCACTCGGAGTGGTAAATCTCTCGGACAAACTCCACTGCTAAGAGCCGAGCCACCTCCTCGCCAATGGCCTTTCTCTTCTGGACGGCGGACAGTCGAAGATGTTCTTTGACAGGTTTCATTTCTGGGTCGACTCGTAGACGGTGCTCAGCCAGCCCCCTGGGAACACCTGGCATGTCAGAAGGCTTCCATGCGAAGATGTCCCAGTTCTCACGGAGGAACTGGATGAGTGCTTCTTCCTATTTGGAATCGAGTGTTGTTGAGATATGAGTCGGAGCAGCATTAGGATCGATCGGGTGAATGTGAATCGGCTTTGTCTCACCGGACGGCTGAAATGTTGAATCCGTTATAGGCTTCTTAGCTCGCAGCAAATCACTCGGGTTTGCAGTTTTCTGGTATTCCTGCAGCTCTACCACTGCCATCTGAGCATCGGTGATCTTTGAGCCTTTCTGAAAGCACTCTTCCGCCTTCTTCCGATTGCCAGTAATAGTGATCACACCTCTGGGACCACGCATCTTCAATTTGAGGTACACATAACATGGTCGAGCCATGAAACGTGCATAAGCTAGCCTGCCCAAAATAGCGTGATAAGCACTCTGGAAATCCACAACTTCAAATGTCAACTTTTCCTTGCGGTAATTCTTGGAATCACCAAAAACCACATCAAGAGCAATTTGGCTGAGTGACTCAGCCTTCTTTCCCAGAATGACTCCATGGAAACTCATGTTGCTGGTACTGAGTTTGGACATCGGAATGCCCATCCCTTTCAACGTCTCTGCATATAGTATATTCAGGCCACTGCCTCCATCCATCAAAACCTTGGTCAGTCGAGTGCCCTCGACAACTGGGTCGACCACCAGCGCTTGCCTCCCAGGGGTGGCTATGTGCGTCGGGTGATCGGACTGGTCGAATGTGATGGCAGTCTGAGACCATTTCAAATAACTGGGTGTCGCCGGGGCGACCATATTCACTTCTCGGTTGATAACTTTCAGTCGACTTTTGCTTTTAACATCAGCAAAAATCATTAGGGTGGAATTGACCTGGGGATATCCATCATCACTATCCTCTTTGTCCTCAGCTTTGTCCGACTCCTTTTCCTTATCTTTGGGCTGTTTTCCTTGGAACTGCTGGATCAAGAGCCGACACTATCGAGTGGTATGTTTTGGGTAAATGAGTTTACCCTCTTCATCTTTCTTTGTGTGAATGTGGCAAGGCAAATCCAACACATCATTTTCGTCTTGGTCTTTCACCTTCTTAGGGTTCCAAGGCCCTTTGGCCTTCCCCTTAAACTTTCCTTGAGTCACGGCCAAAGCTTCTCCAAGCGCAGCTGGTTCGGCTTTCCGCTTCTACTTCTGACTGGAGTTCCCTCCTTCGGTTTCGTGGACGACTGACTTGTGCTTGCCACTCCGGAGCCGATCCTCTTCTTCACCATTGGCATACTTGGTGGCAATCTCCATCATTCGACTGAGAGACATGTCTCCGGTTCGACCGAATTTCAGGTTCAGCTCTCTGTACTGAACACCTTCCTTGAAGGCACAAACTGCTTGGTGATCAGACACATTCTCTACCGTGTGATGCAACGTGATCCATCTCTGGATGTAATCCCTCAAAGTTTCATTCGACTTCTGCACGCAAGATTGCAGCTCTGTCAATCCTGCTGGTCGCTTGCAAGTTCCTTCAAATGTTCTGACAAACACTCGGGCAAGATCTTCCCAAGTGTAAACGCTGCTGGGTGCCAACTGATTCAGCCATGCTCTGGCCGAGCCCTCCAACATAAGAGGCAGGTGTTTCATGTCCACTTCATCATTGTCGCCGCCAATCTGAACAGCCACTCGGTAGTCCTCAAGCCAAGTGTCAGGCTTGGACTCACCAGTGAACTTACTGACTCCAGTCGCCAACCTGAAGTTGGGAGGAATCACCGCGGCCCTGATGGCCCTGCTGAAGCACTCTGGTCCTGAGACGTGTACTCTGCTGCTGGTGGGTACATCCCTGTCATGACCTTCTCGGTGAGCTCTGTTCCTGTCGACCAAACCTTGAACGAGAATGGATCGAGCATCAAAGCCTGGTTCCCTGGGGTCGACTGGAATCCTTCACCCAACACTGCGAGGGCGTCTTTCGTCCTGCTGTCGAGGCACGTACGATCCACTCCTTGGGGGAGGGGTGGGCACTCGACGTCGATCATCACGATCGAGTCAGTGATCATACTTCTCACGGTTCCTGTACTGATCACGCCGGTCTCCACGTCCCTCATGCCTCGGGGCGATCTTGGGCTGTGGGCCGACTGGACTGTATCTGCAGCGACGGATCTGTTGTGATACAGCTGAATTTTGATCTCCTGCCGCCCGGAGTAATGCTCTGATTTGCAACAAGCCTCTGCCAGCCTCTGACTGGGAAGGTTGAATCGACTCTGTTATACGGGCTGCAGCTGCTAAATTCTAAATCAGAGTTCGATATACCTGAGTCGGTGGTGGGAAGAGCTGACGTCGACTGGATTCAGTAACCCATTATCGCGCACGCTCGTTGAGTGCTCGCTGGGGGTTCTCCAGTCGAGTGCGCTCAGCCAAGTTGGCCAAGCGCGCGTCCTCTAAGGCACGGGCCTCAGGGGTTTCTCCAATGATAGGAGTGTGCAGTGCATCCATGTTCCGGTGGCGAAGTTCTTCCCTCTGCAGCGAAGTGAGGGGTTCGGGGAGGTACTCTTCATGGGCACGCGATGGATCGCCTCTGCCGTCGCCTCCGTCGGTGCGGGGAAAGCCGGGAGTACTGCGTGGTCCATCGACCATCAGAACCTCCGCCGCTGGATCACTGTTGTCGCACTCGGATGCAGTCTCTACGGAGCCAGTCGACAGGTCGAACAGGCCATAGAGAGATTCGTCGGGCTCGATTGCCGCGACTTGGGGGGTGGCCGACTGGCGAGCCACTGCGTGCCTCACCCACCGCTGAGGCCTCGACCGACCGGAGCGCTTGCGCCAGC
Organism: Aegilops umbellulata; assembly: GCA_032464435.1. NCBI lineage: Eukaryota > Viridiplantae > Streptophyta > Magnoliopsida > Poales > Poaceae > Aegilops > Aegilops umbellulata. Next base: position 274,490,333 of record CP136055.1, read on the forward strand.
GGGAGACCAGGAGGGAGGACAACACAGGGGCCGACCGATACCGGGTCGACGGTTGCCGCAGGAGGACGCCGCGGACGCACACACGAAAGTGCGTTGCCCCACGAACAGGGAGCGCGTCGACGTTGATCAGAGCCTCCTGAAGCCAAGCGGAGTCGTCGGCGATGAACATGAGCGCGCCGAGACGGATCTCGCGGCCCTCAACCAAAACTCCGCCTTAAACCATGATGAAGGGAATCGGAAAAATCGCAACTTCTCCAACAAGTCGCTAAGACACCAGCCCCACGGTGGGCGCCAACTGTCGTGGTTCTAAGTCTGACAGTAGTGTAGGGGGTAGGAATGGAGAGGAAAGATCCTAGCTATGGAGTAGTTGTATACGCACGAGTTTTATGAGTTCAGGCCCTTCTCGGAGGAAGTAACAGCCCTAGTCTCGGAGCCCGGAGGCGGTCGACTGGATTATGCGTGTATGGATTACAGGGGTGCGAACCCTTGTCCCAGAGGAGGGAGGTGGCTTATATAGAGTACGCCAGGACCCCAACTCCCCCCTGTTACACAAGGTTCAATGTACATTAAGAAGGGGGGTGTTACAGGTAACACCTATAATAAAGTGCTACAAATGATCATTAAGTATGTGAATGAATGCCTGACCGTTGCTGCATAGAGCGGCCTTAGGTCTTCTAATATGTCGAGTGGTTTGATGGTCGACTGACCTGGGTAAGAGAGGTATCCGAGTGTTTAGCAAGTCGAGCGGACTTCACTCGACACATTTGCTGGACTTCTGCTGCTGATTCTTGAACTTCTTAGTTCTTAGGACAAGAACTTTGGGTAGGACGTACAGGTCAGGCCTGTTACCCTACCCTAGGTCTGTGTCCACATCAGCGGCCAGCCCTCGCGAGGAGAACGACCAAGACCTGCTCGGGGAGCGGCCTCACCTATGCTGCTCCGGAGGGGCGACCAAGACCCCTCCCCAAGAGTGGCGTCAGTTAGGCTGCTTTGGGAGGGCGGAGATCTCAAGGCAAGGGCTGCCTCAGGAGGAGGCAGTGACGCAAGCCATGACGAACCGTGCCAGCGGGCGCAGTTTCCATATCGGTGCAAAGGAGACCGCACAGGTGCAGGTTCCCAGGGGAGAGACAAAGGTTTCCCCTTTGGTGCAACAAGACCGAAGACCGCAAGGATGACAGGAAGGATGTCATCGTCGAGCCCACCACCGCGTCACCACCTTCCCTCTTTGCAGGAGAAGACCACCTTTTGTTAGGATAGGAGCGTCCTTGTGTTCCCGCTCAAATGGCCGTTGTGGGATTCCCTTCCCGCCTAAACATTTCGGGGGAAGAGGATCCTGGCCGTCTATATAAGTAGCTAGGGTTCCTAGCAGAGAGGGGGACGACTGAGGGACTCCTGGAGTAGGGGGTGTTCGGATAGCCGGACTATAACCGTTAGCCGGACTCCAGGACTATGAAGATACAAGATTGAAGACTTCGTCCCGTGTCCGGATGGGACTTTCCTTGGCGTGGAAGGCAAGCTTGGCGATACGGATATGTAGATCTCCTTCTGTTGTAATCGGCTCTGTGTAACCCGAACCCTCTCCGGTGTCTATATAAACCGGAGGGTTTTTAGTCCGTAGGACGAACAACAATCATACCATAGGATAGCTTCTAGGGTTTAGCCTCTCTGATCTCGTGGTAGATCTACTCTTGTACTACCCATATCGTCAATATTAATCAAGCAGGAGTAGGGTTTTACCTCCATCGAGAGGGCCCGAACCTGGGTAAAAACATCGTGTCCCTTGTCTCCTATTACCATCCGACTAGACGCACAGTTCGGGACCCCCTACTCGAGATCCGCCGGTTTTGACACCGACATTGGTGCTTTCATTGAGAGTTCCTCTGTGTCGTCACTTTTAGGCCCGATGGCTCCTCCGATCATCAATGGTGATGCGGTTCAGGGTGAGACTTTTCTCCCGGAACAGATCTTCGTATTCGGCGGCTTGGCACTGCGGGCCAATTCGTTTGGCCATCTGGAGCAGATTGAAAGCTACGCCCCTGGCCATCAGGTCAGATTTGGAAGCTTGAACTACACGGCGGATATCCACGGGGACTTGATCTTCGAAGGATTCGATCCACAGCCGGGCACGCCGCATTGTCACGAAGGGCATGATCTAGCTCTGCTGCCGGACAGTGCCCTGGAGGGCGCACCCGTGTCCGTTCCGGCCCTTAGCTCGGAGCCGACTGCACCGATCGAGGACGGGTGGCTAGACACCGCCTCGGGGGCTACAATCTCTACGGCGATTGAGCCAAACACCAGCCTTACCCTCTGTGAAGCCCGTGACTCCAAGGCGTCGGACTCCTTTCCGGACTCCGAGCCCCCCGCGCCCTTGCCAATCGAATCCGATTGGGCGCCGGTCATGGAATTCACCGTCGCGGATATGTTTCAGCACTCGGCCTTCGGCGATATTCTGAATTCACTAAGGTACCTCTCTTTGTCAGGAGAGTCCTGGCCGGACTATGGCCAACAGTATTGGGATGCGGACGACGAAGAAATTTGATGCCTGTCGTGGTTCTAACTCTGACAGTAATGTAGGGGGGTATGTATGGAGAGGCTAGATCTTAGCTATGGAGGAGTTGTAAGCACACGAGGATTACGAGTTCAGGCCCTTCTCGGAGGAAGTAACGGTATACGTCTCGGTGCCCGGAGGCGGTCGATTGAATTATGTGCGTATGAGTAACAGGGGTGCGAACCCTTGATATTGAGGAGGGGGTGGCTTATATAGAGTTCGCCAGACCCCTCCAGCCCTCAGTAATGCAGGGTTTAAAGTACATTAAGGCTGGGCGTTACTGGTAACGCCCCTAATAAAGTGCTATGATGACCATAAGAGCTATTTAATGACCGACCGTTTGTGAGTGGAGTGACTTTAGATCTCCTATCAGTCGAGTGGTTGGCTTCATGGTCGAGTGATAGCTCCGTGGTCGAGTGTCTTGAATCCGTCGAGTGGGATACCTCCAAGTCGATTGAAAGTGACTTCTTCTAGGGATGTCCTTGGGTAGGGCACTTAGGACAGGTCCATGCCCCTACCCTAGGTACATAGCTTCATCATTAGACCCCGAATGGATCGAGGTTTGAGTGGGGAAGGAGTTGGGGATCCTTCCGACCGGTTCTTCGTATTATATGAACGCCTTGTTCTGGATCAATTGTCATGGATGACGTCATCAACTTCTTTCAGTCGCCTTGATCCATTCTTGGTTACTTGTCGAGTGAGTTCCTTTACTTGAAAATTTCCGAGTGATGGTGTGAAGGAGATCTTCTGTCTGACGAGTTGTTCTGCAGCCCGCGGATTTTGCAGGATTTGAATTTCCGGAAGCGCGCGGGACGGGGGTGGTCGCAGTAATCGGATGGGATAGAACGGAGCCTCCTCGATCTCCGCGCCACCAGCGGGATTGCCTCGGCCTGCCGGTCAGTCACTCAGAAGCGACCCCTTATAAGCTGCCGACCCAGGGCTTCTGAACGGTGCACCTTCGCTTTTTCCCCTTCACGAAATCCTCCGCCACCTCCGCTCTCGTCTCGGTGCAGTAGGCCCGTTCGAGCTTCACCGACGATGATGGGGAAGGAGAAGACGTCTGCTCTGGAGCGCGCAAAGAAGGCGGCAGCGCAGGGGAAGGCGAAGAAGTCCGGTCGGGGCGGATCCTCTTCGAGGTCCGCTCTGCCCAGGGACTGGATCCAGGGTGATTGGATGCCATTGGCGATTCGACAAGATGATCTTGATGATCTGGTTGAGGGGGGATTCATTCCCCACGAATCGGCGCGTCTCCCAGGGAAAGAGATCGAACCTCAGCCTCTTGAGGGTGAGTGCGTCCTCCTTACCACCCATATCGATCGTGGATTTTCTCTTCCTCCTCATCCTTTTTCCAGAGCTTCCTGAACTTCTTCGGAGCGCAGCTCCATCACTTTACTCCCAATTCCATCGTCTACCTTGCTGCCTTTGTTTCCTTGTGCGAGAACTTCTTGGGTTGCCGTCCCCATTGGGGGCTCTTCAAGCACATTTTCACTTGTCGTTCTCAATCGGTTAAGAAAGCCAAGTCGAGTGATGAAAGGACGCAAGTGATCCAGTTGTGCGGGGGCCTGGCGATCCAAATGAGGGCAAAAAGCTCTATTCCGTCCATTACCTTTCCTGGGTCGATCCACGGGTGGCAGTCGACCTGGTTTTACTGTAAAGACCAGGTGACCCCAGGACAGGTGACTGGGCTTCCCCCTTTCTCCCTGAACCAAGCAGAAAAACCTACCTCTCTGAAAGTGACGCCAGAAGAAAGGGCGCAAGTCAAGGTGCTGGTCGATCGAGTGGTTCAACTTGTCTGCGAGGGTGTGACTGGCATGGAATTGTTGGAAGTCTTACTTCGGAGACGCATGCAACCGCTTCAGGCTCGTGACCACCCGATGTGGATGTACTCGGGTCTCGAAGACACCACTCGGATTCACCCGGAGGAGGTCACTGATGAGATGTTGGAAGGGTGGCTGTCGAGTATCACAGGGAACAAGCACAACCCCCGAGGAACCAGGAGGATTCATCCACTCAACCAATCATACGAAGTGGGACAAGGTCTGACCTTGCGTTTTCGACTGTAATCTTGCTTTCTTTACTTGTTCTCTTTGAATCAGTCGATTAACTTTTGTCTTGTTTGCTGTCTTCCAGACTATTACTGAGATGTACTCGACACCCAATGGAGCGCAGGAGCAGGCCGAGGAGGGGGAGGCGAGTGGGGGCGAAAGTGGAGAGGAGAGAGAAGATTGGGAATCTAACGGCGAAGGAGAGGGGGATGATGACGACGACTCCAGCGAAGAGGAGGAGGAAGAATTCGAACCTCCCTGCTCGGAAAGGCGATCAAAGCTTACACACGACCCTGTGCAGGAACGTGGTAAGGCAACTACCCCTGTTGGGCAGTCGTCGAAGCGGGCTCAGACCTCTTCTCCAGTGCCGACAGAAAAAGCTCCCAAGCATCCACGAGCAACGCCGTCCAAGCCGCCCAAGGCTCTGCCTAAGATGAAGATGACTGTCCCCACCATTTCCGGGTAATAGTAAAACTTGTTTTCCTTTGTTGAATGTGACGGACTCTTAGTCGACTCATTGAATAAGCCGAATGATTTTTGAAACTTGCAGTGCTGCTACCTCTGAGATCTCTGCCAAGGACGATGACCAAGAGATGGAAGATGCTGTTACCTCCAACCCCGGTATGATTTCTGATGCTCTGCTTTTAGTCGACTGACGATTTCTCATAGCTCCGGTCGACTGGATTTTTCTTGTAGCTCCACCTCATGTCATTGACCTCCCTAATGATGATGACGAAGTGCCGCTGAGGGTGAGAAGGAACGGGAAGACGCCGGCTGGCAAGACCCCACAAACTACTCCGGCGCTTGAGGTCTTAGTTTGGGAGGGTGGTGATACCACTCGAGCTTATGTGACCTTCGCCGTGCCTCTAACGAGTGTTCGGCCGTCAACGTCGACTGCAGATCCGCCTTCGCTTTTCGCCACACACCACGTCCCTGAGGATCAAGTGGGTGCCGCTAAGGAGGCTATACGCCAGGCGGGGATCATGATGGAGCGAGTGAAGGTGGTCCGGGAAGCTAGCCAAGCGGCTTATGACGCAAGTTCAGCTCTTCGGAGCAATGTCCAGGTCAGTCGATCGCTGCTTGTTCCGGTAGGATATGCTTATCTGAAGATTCTCTTTTCCGAAGATCTTTGTATCTGTACACCCACTGGGTGTGTTGATCGAATATTTGGACTAGTGGGGGCACGCTGAGTGCACCCACTGGGTGTAGTCCCCGAGACTACGGTGGACTGCTCGTAGTCGACTGTAGTATTTACATTGTGTTATTTTATTCGAACTTCTTCACTCGGTTTGGTCAGGCCATGTCGAATGGAATCTTGTATCTAGTGGGGGTACGCTGAGAGCACCCACTGTACATGGTCAACTTCGGGCAGTCGATTTTTTTTGATCGAACCAGTGGGGGCACGCTGACTGCACCCACTGGGTGTAGTCCCCGAGACTACTGTCGAATGTTTTTGATTCGGCTGTAGTCTTAGAAACGCCACCATTTTCTCTTAGTTACTCGGAAGTAACCTATCCTTGATATCTGTCGACTGATTATTCGCAGAAATCCTGCGAGCTTGTTGCCCGCTACACTGAGTTGGAAAACAAACAGATCCAGCTCAACCTTGACTTGAAGCTTGCTCAAGAGAACTTGCAGAAGGCGAGAGACGAAGCGAAAGGTATGGCTGGTGAGCTTTTGACAACTGTCCTTTCTTTCTGGCCATTCTCGATGTTGATCTCACTTGTCGTTCAACAGATAAAATGGAGGAGGCTCTGAAGAAGAAGGACCATGACCTTGCCGAAGCGCAGAAGGAAGCCTTGAACAAAACGAAGCTTGCTGAAGAAAAATCGGCTTCAGTCGGAACCCTTGAAAAGGAAAATTCCAGACTGAAAACTGCTCTCGAAGCGGCTAACCAAGAGGTCAGCCGTGTGAAGAATGACAAGATAGCTCTGGGTGACAAGGCAAGTGAATTGGTAGGGAAGAGGAACGATCTGGAGGCTTATCTCGGAGGACTCGCCAAGAAGCTGTTCGTCATGCTTGAGGGTAACCACTTTTACCCGATTGACTTGTCGTCACCAAGCTCATGCAGAGTCACTGTCTTATCTTTGACTTGTGTTTACAGAATTCTGCCAGAACTTCGAGGAGGAGACCAGTCGAGTGGAGAGGAGCATGGACCCCATTAACTCTCCGATGAAGGACGAAGCTGCTATGAACGTGCTCCGACTAGAGTCTCGTGTTGCAGGTGTGGTTGATTATCTGGCCCGACTGAAGGTTGCGGTGTCGCGGATCGACACGTCGCTCTGGCCCAGGACGACGCTTCCAAATGACCTCGAGTCTCTGATGACTCCACTGAATGACCTTCCTGGTCGAGTGACGGAATGGAAGAAATCTTCTGCTACGTGTGGCGTTGACATCGCTCTGTCCCTGTTCCGCGTCCATTGCAAGGAGGCGTGAGAGGAAAAGCTGGCTGCTATCCAAGTTGCCAATACCAGGAAGCACAACTTTCAAGACCTCATGGAGACTTTCATTACTGCTACCACTCGCATTGCAGAAGGGATCGATTTGGACGAGTTCGTCGCCGCTTCCAGTCCTCCGCCTGAGGAATAAGACTTTTATGCTTCACTTTAAATTTGCCTCGGAATGCCGAGTGGATTTTGTAACCTTTAAACTCTGTCGAGCTGAAGGCCCGAGTACCTTGATCTGAGGTCTGGGACCTTTGGGTCTTATCCGAACTTGATTTATCGTTGAATATCTTCATGGATTATCTGTCGAGTGGAAACTGTTCCTCACTCGAAATAATTTTGTATCCGTGGTGCAGCTCCGAAGGAGAAGGTAGCAGTCGACTTGCATCTCGTCGTCCTTGTGAATTAGGATTTGTTCTATACTTAGGCGAGTACTAGACCGCGGCTAAGCCTCTGAGTGGGAGGTTTGCTCACCACTCGGTAGGATTTTAAAACACTTAGGCGAGTACTGGACTGCAGCTAAGCACCCGAGTGGGAGGTTTACTCACCACTCGGTAGGATTTCGAACACTTAGGCGAGTACTGGACTGCAGCTAAGCCCCCGAGTGGGAGGTTTGCTCACCACTCGGTAGGATTTCAAACACTTAGGCAAGTACTGGACTGCAGCTAAGCCCCCGAGTGGGTGGTTTGCTCACCACTGGGTAGGATTTCAAACACTTAGGCGAGTACTGGACTGCAGCTAAGCCCCTGAGTGGGAGGTTTGCTCACCACTCGGTAGGATTTCAAACATTTAGGCGAGTACTGGACTGCAGCTAAGCCTCCGAGTGGGAGGTTTGCTCTCCACTCGGTAGGATTTTTTCAAACTTAGGCGAGTACTGGACTATAGCTAAGCCACCAAGTGGGAGGTTTGCTCTCCACTCAGTAGGATTTTTTCAAACTTAGGCGAGTACTGGACTGCAGCTAAGCCCCCGAGTGGGAGGTTTGCTCTCCACTCGGTAGGATTTTTTCAAACTTAGGCGAGTACTGGACTGCAGCTAAGCCCCCGAGTGGGAGGTTTGCTCTCCACTCGGTATGGTTTTTTCAGACTTAGGCGAGTGCTGGACTGCAGCTAAGCCCCCGAATGGGAGGTTTGCTCTCCACTCTGTAGGATTTTTTTCATATAGACTTAGGCGAAATGGATTCGCAGCTAAACCCCCGAGTGGGAAGCTAGCTCTCCACTCGGTAGGATTTCAAACACTTAGGCGAGTACTGGACTGCAGCTAAGTCTCCGAGTGGGAGGTTTGCTCTCCACTCGGTAGGATTTTTCAAACTTAGGCGAGTACTGGACTGCAACTAAGCCCCCGAGTGTGAGGTTTGCTCTCCACTCGGTAGGATTTTTTCAAATTTGGCGAGTACTGGACTGCAGCTAAGCCCCCGAGTGGGAGGCTGGCTCTCCACTCGGTAGGATTTTTTTCGTATAGACTTAGGCGAAACGGATTCGCAGCTAAGCCCCCGAGTGGGAGGCTGGCTCTCCACTCGGTAGGATTTTTTTCATATAGATTTAGGCGAAACGAATTCGCAGCTGAGCCACCCACTGGGGGATTTCACACGCAAACAAAAGCAACAACAATTACTGGAAAAATTGTAACACTCTTGTCTTTGATAAATAGACTACAAAAGTTTCTCTTATTACATCTCATCCGAGTGTGAATTCAAGTGTAAAAGGGGCGGAGCAGTTCCGCATTCCAAGCTCGTGGCTCATCAATCTGGCGATCGATATTGTAAAGGTGATACGCTCCATTGTGGAGAACTCTGGTGACGATGAAAGGACCTTCCCAAGTAGGAGCGAGCTTGTGTGGTTTCTGTTGATCCACCCAGAGGACCAAATCTGCTTCTTGGAAGGCTCGACTCTTCACATTTCTGGCATGGAATCGACGTAAGTCTTGCTGATAAATGGTCGATCGGATCATAGCCATTTCTCTTTCTTCTTCCAGGAGGTCGACTGCGTCTTGCCGGGCTTGTTCTGCTTCATCTTCGGTGTAAAGCTCGACTCGGGGTGCATTGTGAAGTATATCACTCGGCAGGACTGCCTCCGCTCCGTAAACCAGAAAGAACGGGGTTCTTCCAGTCGACCGATTTGGGGTGGTCCTCAATCCCCACAGAACTGACGGAAGCTCATTCACCCACGCGCCTGCTGCATGCTTGAGATCACGCATCAGCCGAGGTTTTAGCCCTTTGAGAATCAGACTGTAGGATCGGAAGTATGTCTAGAGGGGGGGGGGTGATTAGACTACTTGACCAAATAAAAACTTAACCTTTTCCCAATTTTAGTTCTTGGCAGATTTTAGCAACTTTAGGACAAGTCAAGCAATCATCACACAATTCAAGCAAGCATGCAAAGAGTATATAGGCACCGGAAAATAAAGCATGCAACTTGCAAGAATGTAAAGGGAAGGGTTTGGAGAATTCAAACGCTATTGGAGACACGGATGTTTTTCCCGTGGTTCGGATAGGTGGTGCTATCCTACATCCACGTTAGTGGAGACTTGAACCAACGAAGGGTAACGGTTGCGCGAGTCCACTGAGGGCTCCACCCACGAAGGGTCCACGAAGTGGCAACCTTGTCTATCCCACCATGGCCATCGCCCACGAAGGACTTGCCTCACTAGCGGTAGATCTTCACGAAGTAGGCAATCTCCTTGCCCTTACAAACTCCTTGGTTCAACTCCACAATCTTGTCGGAGGCTCCCAAGTGACACCTAGCCAATCTAGGAGACACCACTCTCCAAGAAGTAACAAATCGTGTGTTGATGATGAACTGCTTGCTCTTGTGCTTCAAATGATAGTCTCCCCAACACTCAACTCTCTCTCATAGGGTTTGGATTTGGTGGAAAGAAGATTTGAGTGGAAAGCAACTTGGGGAAGGCTAGAAATCAAGATTCATATGGTAGGAATGGATTATCTTTGTCTCAACACAAGGGTAGGTGGTTCTCTCTCAGAACATATGAGTTGGAAGTGTAGATGTGTTCTGATGGCTCTCTCCATGAATGAAGAGGAGGTGGAGAGGTATTTATAGCCTCCACTTAAAATCCAACCGTTACACACAATTTACCAATCTCGGTGGGACCGAATCAACAAACTCGGTCGGACCGAAAAGGTAAACCTAGTGACCGTTAGAGTTTTTCGGTGGGACTGACATGCATCTCGGTAGGACCGATATGGTTAGGGTTTGGGCATAACGTAATCTCGGTGAGACCGATTACACAAACTCGGTGAGACCGATTTGGTAATTAGCTAACCAGAGAGTTGGTCAGGCAAACTTGGTGGGACCGATTTGCTCTTTCGGTGAGACCGAAAAGTTACAAAAGGGAAACAGAGAGTTTGCATTGCAATCTCGGTGGGACTGATCCGCTCTTTCGGTGAGACCGAAAAGTTACGGAAAGGAAACATAGAGATTGCAATCCCATCTCGGTGAGACCGAGATCCCTATCTGTGAAACCGATTTGCTAGGGTTTTGGCAGTGGCTTATGACATATGAAGACTCGGTGGCGCTGGATAGAAAGAATCGGTATGACCGAGTTTGGCTTAGGGTTTAGGTCATATGTGGATATAGGAAAGTAGTTGAGGATTTTGGAGCATATCATTAAGCACATAAGGCAAAGAGCTCATTAAGCAACACCTCATCCCTCCTTGATAGTATTGGCTTTTCCTATGGACTCAATGTGATCTTGGATCATTAACATATAAAATGAAGAGTCTTGAGCTTTTGAGCTTCAGCCAATCCTTTGTCCTTAGTATTTTGAGGGTTCCACTTTCACCATTCATGCCATGCCAATCATTGAGCTTTCCTGAAATAGTTATCTTGGAATATCATTAGCTCAATGAGCTATATGTTGTTATGAATTACCAAAACCACCTAGGGATAGTTGCACGTTTAATCTCCCCCTTTTTGGTAATAGATGACAACATACAGATCAAAGCTTCGACAAATGATAATAAGAATGAATTACATCGTCGCTTTGAGAAGTATGTGATAAGTAAGAGCTCCCCCTAAATTTGTGCATATTTAAAATTTGCTTTGGACTGCAAATGCACAAGAAGTTAGAATTATGGGTTACTCTTCCATGTCACATACATCTTGGTGGAGCGCTCAAAATGATTAATAATGAAATACATGCACTCATCACCAAGGCAAAGTGAATGATCACATAAGATAGATAAGATATATCAAGCATGCATAACTATAGCTTATGATCAAACACATGATCATCAATGTCTCAGAAGCATATCAAAGTATCTCGGCCAAAAGCAAACAATGTTTGAAAAACCACCAAATAAGGCAAGAGAGAATAAAAGCAACACTCTCTCTTGAAGCCTATGATCTATACATTTTTCTCCCCCTTTGGCAACAAGTTACCAAAAAGTTCCTAGAAAATGCATAGTGCTAGATCGACACTCAGGCTTGATCTTCGGGTGGTGGTGGAGTCTAGATCACTCCAAGGACGAAGGCTTCCGTAGATGCTGTTGGAGTTGGAGCTGAAGTGGATGCTGGAGTAGGTTGGGTTGGTGCTGCGGCTAGTGCTGAGGCGGTTGCTCTTGTGTCAGGAACTGGCACTGCAAACGACCTTGGACCTCGTGGCACTCTGGCAAATGCATCTGTGGTTGTCTTCCCTCTCCTCTCCTGCATGTCATCTTGGAGTTGCTCCACTGCAGTCTGAATTTCTGTCACCTTGATGTCTAAGTCATAGAACTTTTGTTCTACGATTCTCTCTAAGCTTGCTTGGTTCTGAGTTAGGTTGGCCAAACCTTTCTCAATCCGCAGGGTGGATGCAATCAGGTAACTAAGCTGCTCTTGCTTGGTTTTCAAGAAGTATTCAGATGCCTCCTCTTGAGTTGGCATCCTTGCAGCTTTCTACTTCCTTGCCTTCTCCTTCTGTGCTTGTGCATGGGCTGAAGATGGTTCATCTCTATTCATCACAACCTCATTGTCTTGAAAATCAGGATGAATAGGCAGATGTTCCTTATCCAAAAGATATATGCCAGTGCCCATCTTGGAGTTGATCAGTTCCTGGATCTGAGGGGCATATCCATAGCTCCTCTTCTGGTCTGCTGCAGTCCTCTTGATTGTTTCTATCATAATGCTCATGACTTTGAACTTCTGAGGCACATCAAAGATATGAAGCAAATTGATTGCATGGCCTCTGATCATCTTGTGATCACCTAACTTGGGCAACAGAGTGTGCCTTAAGATCCAATTGATGGTTGGCAATCCTGGCAGAACATAGTGTACAGATCCATACCTGAAAGTTTCCAGTGCCTTGTCAGGGATCTCTTTGTACATGTTGATCATGGAGTTGTGGTCCATCTTCATCTTGGAATAGACATCCAAGTCATCTTCATTTTCCTCTAGGGCATTGATCAACTTTGCCCATTCCTCAATAGTTGAGTGGTACCTTGTACCTTCAGACATCCATGTGATCTTTCCATCTGGGTAAAAGTGTGCTGTGGAGTAGAACTGCATGATAAGTTCCTCATTCCACTTTGTGAGCTTTTGCCCAACAAAGTCTGCTACTCCACACGCCTTAAAGCTGTCCTGCACTCCAGGGTAGTGCTCTTCGTTGTCCTTGATGTATTGCCAATCGACCCATCTCATGTCACATACAATGGGCTTCTTGTCTAACAAGACTGTCTCATAGAAGTCCTGTTGTTCCTTAGTATGGAACCTGTAGTCTACAGCAGTCCTTCTCCTGGTAGCATAGGGATCCTCTGCTCTCCATTTTCTCAATCCAGAGTCTCTCCTGATTTTCATATCCTCAGCCACAGGATGAGCATCATTATGGTCTGGGATCTTGAGCTTCAATTTTCTCAACACTTGGCCTTCCTCTTCTTCTGCAGGTTCAGGCACTGGGGCCTTGTCTTTCTCAGATGCTGGGATGCTTCTTGTATTCCTCTTTGGTTTTGGCTTTGGAGCTGGCTTGGCCATGGAAGCAGACTTGGGGGCTTCCTTTGGCTTAGATGCAGCTGCTCCTGATCTAATGGCATCACCCATCAGCTTGGGTGCCTTAGGTGCTGGTGCAGCACCTTCCTCTTCCTCTTCTTCTTCTTCATCAGAAGAATGTTGTTCAAATTCAGCCATGGGATCTACTTTCTTGCACCATCTGCCTCTTTTCCTTTCTTTCTTTGTTTCAGCTGCAACTGGCTCTTTGGGTGCAGGCTTCTCAGGAATCTTTGTTGAGGCTTTGGCCTTTGGCATGGGCTGCCTGCCTGCTGGCCTTTTGACCTTTAAGTCTGGCTTGTTGGCTGCAGCTGAGCCATATTATTTCTTCAGCACAACTCTCTTGGAAGTTGCCTCTTCCTCTGCCACATAATCTTCATCCTCTGAGTCTGAAGTTCTCTTCTTTGTCTGTCTTGTGGCAGCTTTTGGCAGATTGCTAGGGGTGCTCCTGCTGCCATCATCTGAGGAACTGGAGGGACTAGTGCCCTCACTCATGTGCACAGGCTGCTCTGACTGATTCTGACTATCACTTTGATCTGACATGATGAACAAGCTGACTGTTGACTGCTGACCCTGTGAATAGTTTATAGATGAGGTAGAGTGGATGAGCATCACAAAATGCAGAGATTTTTGCAAAAAGAATGATTCAAAAACTTAGTTTTAGTTTCCCAGAGAAAGCATCTCGGATCTACCGATTTCTAAACTCGGTGATACCGAAGCAGCATTTGGAACCTAAACTAGTGATCTTGGTCAGACCGAGTCATAGTTCGGTGGCACCGAGACTGCTAGGGTTTCACAAAGTTCAAACATCGGTCACACCGATTAGTTACACTCGGTCAGACCGAGTTTCACTTGTGCAATGGCATAGGCCAAATCGGTGGGACCGAGTTTTTCAACTCGGTGGGTCCGAGATGGTTTCAGCGGAAACCTAACCCTAAAATTTTGGAATCAAAACTAATCTACGAGTTCTTTGACTGGATAGAAGTGTATCAATCGTGGCAAGAATCATTATGATCACAATGTGCCAGGAATCGGATTGGGGAATAGCACAAAGATCGAGTCCTTCGGCGGAGACTCGCTACGGCGGCAATGGTGGGGTTGATTCCCGTTGACGGCGACAGAGACCAGCGACTGGAGGCTGCTGGCGGTGAGGAGACGATCCGAAGACCACGTCGGCAGAGCGAGCTATGGCGCGGGCGAAGAGGTTCAGAGAAATTTCCAAAATTTTGCCCGTGTCTATATATAGCCCGACCCTGTCGGTGTGACCGAGTGGAACAACTAGGTGGCACCGAGATGCAAAACTGGGTACAATTATTGCAACTCGGTGTGACCGAATGGTTCAAATCGGTTGCACCGAGATCGAAAACATAGATCAACTTGATGATCTTGGTAAGAACGAAAATGGGGTATCGGTCAGACCGAGAATCACAAACAGGTTTTGGAAGTTTAAGTCTATGATGAATCGGGCACTCCGAGTGCTCCTCACACAGAGTGGTTCGAATCTGACTTGATCAATTTTGTGATGTAGCATGAATAGAGTTTGAGACGAGAAAAGCATAGATAGCTAGAGAAGGTTCTTAGGCATTCTTGTCCATCCACTTGGCAAATGAAAAATTAAAGCCAAACAATCAAAACAACAAGTGGATGTCCTCGAATGAGTAAAACATGCAACCAACATGCTCACACAATAAAATGGCAATTGAAATATGTGACGAAGCATGCACAACCAATTCTAGCATTTATCAAGCAATTGGCGATGACTAGGTCATCTATATATGAGTATATTGACTTAGGAGTCAAATGAGAACATTTGATCATAGGTCATACTCATCGTTTAAGCTCAAGTGGGGTTACCACTTTTACATAAAGCATTGTTGTGTTCACATCATTAGAGTCGCTTTAGCTCAAGTCTTAGAGTAAAGCTCCCCCTAGATGTGATATCCCCCCGAAGAGGGATGAACTAACCTTGGGTTTTGTCGATGATGACTTCATGTAGATGTTGAAGATGTGGATGCTCAATGTAGATGTAGATCACTTGGAGCTATCCTTATGAGTGAATTGCACTTTCAATACCTACATGGGTTAGTCCCACAAGGAACAAGCAAGTATATCCATAGACATAGAGTGATGCACATACAAGATGATGTCTATGAAAGCTTTTAGGTTACCTTGTCCCTTGACTTACCAACAAGAGGGTTTGTGACTCCTTGAACTAGTGCAAGATGTGGAAGTTGATTGCACTTGTTCTTGCCAAAACGATAAGAGTGAAGTTTGTTGGCGGAGTCACCCTCAAGAACTCTCTAGTTCTTCTTCTTTTGGATCCACACCATCTTGATGGGAATTCTTGGAATTGTAGTCGTACTTGATGAAGTGGAACTTGAAGTAGTCTTGGGAATCCACTTGACTAAGGTCTTAGGAGCTTCTTCAAATGCATCTATTTCCTCTTGAAGCTTGTCCTTGCCTTTTTGCTTGTAGTCTTGTGGTGGAAGATCATCTTGAGTTTGTGTCCCCTTGAAAGAAGTTGGGTCATACTTCTCTTGTTGAGGAACAAACTTTGTCTTGGGGTATTGATATTCTTCCCACTCAACTCCATTGGCATTGAACTTTCGTTCAAAACCAACACCTTGATTCTTCCGGTGCCTTCCTTGCTTGCGTACAATCTCCTCAAATTGCTTACTTCCGGCAAGGCTTTTGTACACTCCTTTCTCTATGATTTCCTTCAATATGCTATTTTCTTGCTCAAGTGTAACTTGGCTAAGAGAATGATTAGTGGAATCAAGAGAACTAATAGAAGCAACAATATTGGATTTAACATGATCATTGTTACTACTAGAAGAAGAATCTTTCTCGTTCTTGTTACTAGACTTGACTTGAGGCATGTAAGTGGATAAGAGTAAACGTTTGGCAATGTAAGAAGAACTTTTCTTGCGGAGATCATCATTGATTGCCTTTAAAAGCTCATGCTCTTGCTCAAGATTGAGCTTTTCAAAGCGTAACTTCTCATGAGCCCTTAAAAGTTCTCGATGATCTTCGAAGATAGTTTAATGAGCTAACTTAAGATTGTTTAGTTCTTTAGTTGGAGCCTCAATTTTCTCATTATCATTGTCAATCGTTTTAGCATGATTAATTGATGTTTCATCATAGGATTCATCACTAGAGTTGTCAACAAGTAAATCATCATCGCCTAACAAGTCATCTTCATCACTATTAAAATCTACATACTCAGGATGAGTTACCTTAGGACCTTTGGCCATGAAACATCTTCCAATTCCTTCATTTGGTGAATCAAATATGTCGTAGGAGTTGGTTGTCACAAGTGCTAGACCGGCAACACCTTCATCTTGAGTATATTCGGAGTCGGAGTGATAACTTCTCTCGGAGTGGTTGTCGGAGTCGGAGCCAGATACCCATTCACCAACATGAGCTTGATGTCTTCGTTTTGTGTAGCTCCTTGATGATTTTTCCTTCCTTTCCGAATCCTTGCTTCTCCGTGAGTATCTTCGTTCATAACGATCATCTCTACTCCTTCTCTCTCGTGATGGTGATTCCTCTCTTTTGCTTCTTCTTTTTGGAGAATCTTCTCTTCTTTTGTAGGGAGCCGTACACTCATTGGAATAGTGTCCGGGTCTTCCACAATTGTAGCAGTTTCGCTCACGACCAGAAGATCTTTTGTCATTGTAGGACCTTGACTTGGAGCTTCTATCTTTGCTTCTACTCTTGTAGAACTTGTTGAAGTTCTTCACCATTAAGCTCAGTTCTTCATTGAAGTTTTGTTTCTCACTTGATGATGTGGGGGCTTCACATGAGGCTTTGTAAGCACCACTTGATTTGTTGTGAAGTTCCTCTTTATCCTTGAGTGACATCTCATGAGCAACAATTCTTCCAATGACTTCCGTTGGCTTGAGATCTTTGTAATTGGGCATCATTTGGATCAATGTGCACACGGTATCATATTTTCCATCCAAGGCTCTTAGGATCTTCTTGATGATGAATCTGTCGGTCATCTCTTCACTCCCTAAGCCGGCAATCTCATTTGTGATAAGAGCAAGCCTAAAGTACATTTCAGCGACACCTTCACCATCCTTCATTTTGAACTTGTCAAGTTGACTTTGAAGAACATCCAATTTGGATTCCTTGACGGAGTCGGTACCCTCGTGCATATCAATCAAAGTATCCCAAATTTCCTTTGCATTCTCAAGACGGCTGATTTTGTTGAATTCTTCGGGGCATAATCCGTTGAAGAGAATATCACAAGCTTGAGCGTTGTATTGTAGCATCTTCAACTCATCCGCGGTAGCTTCATGGTTTGGTTCTTTCCCGTCGAAGAAGTCACCTTGCAAGCCAACACACACAATAGCCCAAACGGCTGGGTTATGTCCAAGAATATGCATTTTCATTTTATGCTTCCAACTAGCAAAGTTAGTACCATCAAAGTAAGGACCTCTACGGTGATAATTTCCCTCACTAGATGCCATACTCTCCTAGGTTGTGAAACCAAGGCTATGACCACCAAAAGCTATGGAAATCAAAGCAAATGGAGACCAAAGCTCTGATACCACTTGTAGGATCGGAAGTATGTCTAGAGGGGGGGGGGGGTGATTAGACTACTTGACCAAATAAAAACTTAACCTTTTCCCAATTTTAGTTCTTGGCAGATTTTAGCAACTTTAGGACAAGTCAAGCAATCATCACACAATTCAAGCAAGCATGCAAAGAGTATATAGGCACCGGAAAATAAAGCATGCAACTTGCAAGAATGTAAAGGGAAGGGTTTGGAGAATTCAAACGCTATTGGAGACACGGATGTCTTTCCCGTGGTTCGGATAGGTGGTGCTATCCTACATCCACGTTAGTGGAGACTTCAACCCACGAAGGGTAACGGTTGCGCGAGTACACGGAGGGCTCCACCCACGAAGGGTCCACGAAGTAGCAACCTTGTCTATCCCACCATGGCCATCGCCCACGAAGGACTTGCCTCACTAGCGGTAGATCTTCACGAAGTAGGCGATCTCCTTGCCCTTACAAACTCCTTGGTTCAACTCCACAATCTTGTCGGAGGCTCCCAAGTGACACCTAGCCAATCTAGGAGACACCACTCTCCAAGAAGTAACAAATGGTGTGTTGATGATGAACTCCTTGCTCTTGTGCTTCAAATGATAGTCTCCCCAACACTCAACTCTCTCTCATAGGATTTGGATTTGGTGGAAAGAAGATTTGAGTGGAAAGCAACTTGGGGAAGGCTAGAGATCAAGACTCATATGCTAGGAATGGAATATCTTGGTCTCAACACAAGGGTAGGTGGTTCTCTCTCAGAACATATGAGTTGGAAGTGTAGATGTGTTCTGATGGCTCTCTCCACGAATGAAGAGGAGGTGGAGGGGTATTTATAGCCTCCACTTAAAATCCAACCGTTACACACAATTTATCAATCTCGGTGGGACTGAGTCAACAAACTCGGTCGGACCGAAAAGGTAAACCTAGTGACCGTTAGAGTTTTTCGGTGGGACTGACATGCATCTCGGTAGGACCGATATGGTTAGGGTTTGGGCATAACGTAATCTCGATGAGACCGATTACACAAATTCGGTGAGACCGATTTGGTAATTAGCTAACCAGAGAGTTGGTCAGGCAAACTCGGTGGGACCGATTTGCTCTTTCAGTGAGACTGAAAAGTTACAAAAGGGAAACAGAGAGTTTGCATTGCAATCTTGGTGGGACCGATCCGCTCTTTTGGTGGGACCGAAAAGTTACGAAAAGGAAACAGAGAGATTGCAATCCCATCTCGATGAGACCGAGATCCCTATCGGTGAAACCGATTTGCTAGGGTTTTGGCAGTGGCTTATGACATATGAAGACTCAGTGGCGCCGGATAGAAAGAATCGGTATGACTGAGTTTCGCTTAGGGTTTGTGCGACATATTGTAGTAGAACTGGCACCCTTCACACTTGTCGACTATTTCTTTTGCCATTTCATTTGCTCTTGGCCAGTAAAATCCCGTTCGGTATGCTTTAGCCACAATGGTCCGAGAGGACGCATGGTGACCACAGGTCCCCGAGTGGATATCATCAAGGATTATCTGACCTTCTTCTGGTGTTATACACTTCTGACTGACTCCAGTCGCGCTTTCTCTATACAACTGTCCCTTTATGACTGTAAAGGCCTTAGATCGACGGACAATCTGTCGAGCCTCTTCCTCGTCCTCCGGGAGTTCTTTCCTCAGGATATACACGATGTATGGTATCGTCCAGTCGGGGCTGATTGCCAAGACTTCCATGATTAGGTCGACCACTGCTGGAATTTCGACTTCAGTTGGATCCGTGGCACTCTTTGGCTGCGGGGCTTCATCCGTAAAAGGATCCTCCTGGACTGACGGCGAGTGGATGTGTTCCAAAAACACATTACTGGGAATGGCTTCTCTCTTGGAGCCTATCTTTGCCAAATCATCAGCTGCTTGATTTTTCAGTCGGGGGATGTGGTGAAGCTCTAACCCCTCGAATTTCTTCTCTATCTTTCTCACTGCATTGCAATAACCAGTCATAGCTGGACTTCTGACGTCCCACCTCTTCATCACCTGATTAACCACCAAATCTGAGTCACCATAGACCATGAGGCGACGGACGCCGAGTGAAATGGCCATGCGCAACCCATACAAAAGTGCTTCAGATTCCGCTTCGTTATTGGAGGAATCGAAGTGAATCTGGAGAACATATCTGAGCTTATCTCCTCGGGGGGGAAACCAATACTACACCAGCACCGGAACCATTCAGCATCTTAGATCCATCGAAGAACATGGTCCAGTGCTCCGAGTGAACTTGAGTTGGAAGTTGCTGTTCAATCCACTCGGTGACGAAATATGCAATTGCTTGGGACTTGATAGCTTTCTTTGCCTCAAACTTGATATCTAGGGGAAGGAGTTCAATCGCCCATTTCGCCACTCGACCAGTTGCATATCTGTTGTGTAAAATCTCTGACAGTGGAGCGTCGCTGATGACTGTTATGGAATGATCAGAGAAGTAATGTGCAACCTTCTTTGTGGTCATACAAATCCCATATACAAGCTTATGGTAATGAGGATATCTTTTCTTTGAAGGAGTCAAAACTTCAAAAACATAATATACTGGGAGCTGAACTTTGAAGGCCTTTCCTTCTTCTTCCCGCTCGACCGTAAGTACTGTACTGACAACTTCTCCTATGGCTGCAATGTAAAGCAGCAAAGGCTCCTTGCTGATTGGGGCAGCAAGCACCGGCTGGGTGGAGAGCAGAGCTTTGAGCTTCGCAAACGCTGCATCAGCTTCCGGAGTCCAGTCGAACTTGTCTGACTTCTTCATCAGTCGGTAAAGAGGCAAGGCCTTTTCACCAAGACGAGAAATGAATCGACTTAAAGCGGCCAAGCAACCTGTAAGCTTCTGGACATCGTGCACGCGCATAGGACGCTTCATCCGAAGTATAGTCCCAACCTTTTCAGGATTGGTGTCGATTCCTTGTTCGGAAACGAGAAAACCGAGTAACTTTCCACCTGGAACTCCGAATGTGCACTTTGACGGATTGAGCTTGATATCATACTCCTGAGGTTGGCAAAGGTTTCAGCAAGGTCAGTCAGCAGGTTGGAACCCTTCTGCGACTTGACCACAATATCATCCATGTATGCTTCCACATTCCGACTGATTTGAGTGAGAAAACACTTCTGAATCATCCTCATGAACGTGGCTCCGGCATTCTTGAGGCCGAATGGCACGGTGACATAACAGAAGCACCCGAATGGAGTGATGAAAGCTGTTTTGATCTCGTCGGGCCCGTACAGATGGATCTGATGGTACCCGGAATAGGCGTCTAGAAAAGACAAACGCTCACATCCCGCAGTCGAGTCGACTATCTGGTCGATGCGGGGTAGTGGAAAATGATCTTGCGGGCAGGCCCGATTGATATGCTTAAAATCAATGCACATGCGAAGTGACTTGTCCTTCTTGGGGACCATGACAACATTGGCGAGCCACTCGGAGTGGTAAATCTCTCGGATAAACTCCGCTGCAAGGAGCCGAGCCACCTCCTCGCCGATGGCTTTTCTCTTCTGGACGGCGGACCGTCGAAGTTGTTCTTTGACAGGTTTAATCTTTGGGTCGACTCATAAACGGTGCTCAGCCAGCCCCCTGGGAACTCCAGGCATGTCAGAAGGCTTCCATGCGAAGATGACCCAGTTCTCACGGAGGAACTGGATGTTGGATTTCGGGTTCCGGCAGACCCTTAAGGTTTGAACTCTAGGGTGCGCGCGGAGATTACGCTCTCTACCTCTCTGTCTCGCAAAGATCTAGACTACCGAAAGAACAACACAAGAGACACAGGGTTTATACTAGTTCGGGCCACCATTGTGGTGTAATACCCTACTCTAGTTTGTCGTGGGTGGATTGCCTCTTGGGATGATGATGATGAACAGTACAAGGTAGAACAGCCTCGCGAGGGCCTGTTCTTGGCTGGGAGGATGAACTGCTAGGAGGAGTTCAGCCGTCCTTCTTTCTCTCTTTCTTTCTCTCCGGATTCTAGCTCGCTAGTCCTCGACCTCCTTTACCTTGGGGGTGCTAGTACTATTTATAGGCAAGGGCCCTGGGCTCTTCCCCAAATATTGAGCGGGAAGGGTGCCAACAGTTGGCCATTTTGAAGGGGAACATCTGGTACACTTATCCTGACTAAAGTCGGTCCTTGCCTGCCAAAAGGCTCTGTAGTGACGCCATCCTGGGCTCCACGGTGACCTCCTTCCCGCCGTTGGACTGGTCTTGGTCTTGTTGCACCGAAATGGATGCCTTTGCTTGATCCTCTCACCTGCGCTTGCCCCCTTTGCACCAAAGAGGAAAGGAGGACACTGCGCGGGCTGGTGCCCGCCCGGCGCCCGTGGTCGTCATGGCTTACGTCATGGGCACCTCGTGAGGTACCCCGCCTTGATCTCTCCACCCCCTCGTGAGCCAGCCTAATGAGGCCGCGCCTGAGGAAGCTCTGCATCGTCCGCCCCGCGAGGCATGGCCCCTCGCGAGGGTCTTGGGTCTTGTGTAGATGAAGATGGGTCGTGCTGGGCCTCCTTTGAGCCACGCCGCAGGCCGCAGGCAGGCAAGTCTGGGGACCCCCGTTCCCAGAACGCCGACAGTAGCCCTCGGGCCAAAGGCGCGCCTGGACTTGGCCGTGCCGAGAGGCGAAAGGGCAAGGGCGAAGCGCCGCGGGCCCTAACAGCCTGCGGCCTGACGGGACGCGGGCGTCTCCGCTTCCCCACGACGCCTCGGTGATCGCATGGATTGGACAAGTCTGTGCATGCAAATCGTGTCATGATTACCTGTGATTGTGGAGGTCGACGGTTGGTCTCCGCCGGCTATAAGTACGGAACTGCTCGTGCCCTTCCAGTCCATCCCTCCTTGCTTTTCCTTCTTCCTCATGGCTCCGTCGAGGAAGTTCTCGGTTGCAGAGAAGGGGAAAGCCCGCCAGGTTGAGCCTGCCTCCCCCCCGCTCAAGC
Source organism: Aegilops umbellulata (assembly GCA_032464435.1). Classification (NCBI taxonomy): domain Eukaryota; kingdom Viridiplantae; phylum Streptophyta; class Magnoliopsida; order Poales; family Poaceae; genus Aegilops; species Aegilops umbellulata. The sequence continues at coordinate 274,512,836 of CP136055.1, forward strand.
GCGACCGAGGACACCCTCGGAAGCATCACAGGGCCGCCGCGGCTGCGTCCCGCGGTCGTGGAGGTGGTTCCCAGCGTGGTGACGGGCGAGCTGCTGCGGCCGGGGGACACGCATTGGTCGCGCGCTCCCCTAGGCCGCGGTTTCGCGCCGCGGAGGTGCTGCCGGAGTTCGTCATATGGTCGGCGGAGCCGGCTAGCGCCCGGCTCCAGCTTCCTCGCTTCCTCCTTGGTGAGCTCCCGGCCGGCGCCCCGGGTGGCCTCTCGCTCCAGGCGGACGGTTGCTGCGGGCGGGCCTCATGGGCCGCACTGGAGGTCTCCGTTACTGGGAGCTTGGCCCTGACTTGTGGTTGGCAGGCGTTCGCCCGTGCCCGCGGCCTGGGGCGCCAGTGCACCCTGCACTTTAGGTTTGACGGCGATGCTACCCTCTACATGAGGGTGTTTGGGGAAGATGGTCGCCGCGCAGGGTGCTGTCCTGAAGGCGACAACCGCGGCCGGGGACCCAGCCCCGACGATGATGGAGGAGACAGCGCCTGCGCGGCTGGCGGCGCCCAAGGCTCCCCAAGCTACATCGACTCTTCTTCAAGCGACTCTTCCAGCGGTGGGCGCAGCCAGCCCCCTCGCCGTTGCGCTGGCTCAGGAGGCGCAAGCACGTTCGCCCGCCGTCGCGCCCCGGTGAAGCGCGAGGAGGAGTCCGCCTGAGCCCCGGAGGCAGCCCGAGTCTCCTCTGCAAGCGGGTGCGAGGCGAGCCGCGCCGGACTTGTACTTTATTTCCTTTTGTTTCCTGTGTAAAAGAAAACAGATGCGTGGAGCCCCGCAGGGACGTGTTCGGGTTTATTTCTGTTAACCATTACCTTGATTCCGCTCTCGTGCCCTTTGGCTATGTGTCCGCGCGTAAATAGTTCCCGGCCCCAGCCGTGGGGGGCGACTGACCCAGGCCCTGTGCGTGTCGCGGTGCCCGAGGGGCACAGACCAGAGGGGTGCTGTTGTAACAGGCCCAGGTCGTGAAACCTTCAAATGACTAGGGTAGGAACACTCGCGAGGGCGCTCGGCTATCCCCCCTCGCGAGGCCTTGCTCAAGGGAAATCAAAGCGGGGGGAGTAAAAATCGACGAACCACAAACCAACGACGGCAATAGTTTCAACAAGACTTCAAATGCGAACAAACAAGCCAACTGCGGAAAGCAAATGAAAAAGCCGCGTCCGGCACCTAATCTAGTCTTCGACGTCTTCTCACCAGCGTGGAGCTAAGTGCTGCCGCTGGGCATGGGAGGGAGCCCCAGGGCCTGAGGCCGGTGCTCCTGAGACTCCGGGGCATGTATAGCCCCAACTCATTATTACGTGAGAGTGTCACGGGCGGCGAGCTTCACAGGCGTTGGCCTTCTTCACAGGCTCCGGGCCTTTCTTCTTAAAAGCGTAATCTTCACAGGCGTTCGCCTTCTTCACAGGCTCTGGGCCTTTTCCAAAAAGGATAATCTTCATAGGCATTCGCCTTCTTCACAGGCTCTGGGCCTTTTCCAAAAAGGATAATCTTCACAGGTGTTCGCCTTCATCACAGGCTCTGGGCCTTTTCCAAAAACGATAATCTTCACAGGCGTTCGCCTTCTTCACAGACTCTGGGCCTTTTCCAAAAAGGATAATCTTCACAGGCGTTTGCCTTCTTCACAGGCTCTGGGCCTTTTCCAAAAAGGATAATCTTCACAGGTGTTCGCCTTCTTCACAGGCTCTGGGCCTTTTCCAAAAAGGATAATCTTCACAGGCGTTCGCCTTCTTCACAGGCTCTGGGCCTTTTAGGGGTAAAACCTCCGGAGGTGCTGGATGTTCCACGCGTTCTAGATCGGCTCCCCCTCCTGAGTCTCCAAGCGTGCTGAGCCAGGCCTGGAAACATGAACAACCTTGAACGGGCCCTCCCACATGGGGGAGAGCTTGTGCAGCCCCTCCCTGGAGAGAACCCGCCTGAGCATGAGGTCTCCTACCTCGAGAGTCCTAGGGTGGATGTTGCGGCAGTGATATCGTCATAGCACTTGTTGGTACCTCACCGCTCGTAACGCGGCTTCTCGGCGGCGTTCCTCCCCTAGCACGAGGTCCGTCCCCCGCATGGCGTCCTGCTGTGCCTCGTCGAACGCCAGGACCCGCACGGAGCGACGTCTGACCTCGTGAGGGAGGACTGCTTTGGCTTCGTAGACCAGGAAGAACGGGGTCTCTCCAGTTGGCTTGGTCGCGGTTGTGCGGATGGACCACAACACGGACTGGAGCTCATCGTACCAACCTCTGCCGCAGGCATCCAGCTTCTTCTTGAACGTCCTGGTCTTGAGGCCCCTCGGGACCTCTGCGTTGGCTCGTTCGGCCTGGCTGTTGCTCCGTGGGTGCGCCACCGAAGCGTAGCATATCTACGTTCCAAGGTTAGCATAGTATGTTCTGAAAAGGTTACTGGTGAACCGCGAACCGTTGTCTGTGATGATGCGGTTCGGCACCCCGAACCGACTCATGATGCCTCTGATGAACTTGACCGCCGAACCCGCGAGGATGGTGCGGACGGCCTCTACTTCTGCCCACTTGGTAAACTTGTCGATGGTGACGTAGAGGTAGCGGTAGCCTCCTGGCGCCCGAGGGAACGGGCCCAGAATGTCCAGCCCCCAGACTGCGAATGGCCATGAAATGGGGATAGTCTGCAGGCCTCCCGTCGGCTGATGGATATGCATGGCGTGAAATTGGCAGGCTTCACAAGCCTTTACCAGCTCGACAGCGTCGTTGAGCACGGTGGGCCAGTAGAACCCACTACGAAATGCCTTGCCAACGAGGGTCCGTGATGATGCATGATGCCCACAGTCCCCGCCGTGTATGTCCCCTAGCTGTTCCTTTCCTTGCTCCCTGGAGATGCAGCGCAGCGATACGTCGTTTGGTCGCTTCCGGTAGAGTTCTCCATCCCTGATGCAGTATGCCGTGGCCTGCCGCGCCATGCGCTCCGCTTCCTCCTCCTTCTCCGGCAGGGTCCCTTGTGTTAAATAACTCCTAAGTTCCGTGATCCAGCACTCCTCCTGGGGTTCCATTGTCAGGAGCAGGCTTGCTCCTGAGGCCGGGCCGCAGACCGGGGCTCCCGAGGCAGGTGGCTGGGGGAGTTCCTCCCGAGGCTGAGCAGTGTTTGATAATGACGGCTGGGCTGAGGGCTTGAAGAGCCGCTCTTCGAAGACGTCAGGTGCCTGAGGTAACCGCCGGGACGCCCGTCCGGCGATGTCATCGGCCTCCTGATTGGTGTCGCGGGGCACATGCTTCAACTCCAACCCCCAGAACTGTTTCTCCATTCTGCGGACCTCCACTAGATAGGCTTCCATGTTCTCATCTTTTGGCTCATACACCTTGTTGGAGAAGTTGACAAGGAGCTGCGAATCGCCCTTGACGGTGAGGCGCTTCACCCCCAGGGCGGCTGCGGCCTTCAAGCCCGCTATTAGACCTTCATACTCCACTATGTTGTTGGAGACCTTTTCAACATGCTGGAAGTAGAGTTGTACAGCGTAGTAGAGCTTGTCCTGAGTGGGTGATATCAGCACCGCACCAGCCCCAACGTCGTGCCTGGAGAACGCGCCATCGAAGTACATGACCCAACCTTCCGGCGCCTCGCTCCCTGGGGAGAGGGACCGATCCTCGTCGTCCTTTAGGCCTGGTGCCTCCGTCCATTCTGCCACGAAATCCGCTAATGCTGCTCCCTTGATGACCCTGGTCGTGCTGAACTCGAGCTGAAACGCCTACAGTTCTATGTTCCATTCAGCGACCCTTCCGGCTGAGTTAGGGCTCCTGAGCACTATTTCCAAGGGGTATGACGAGACGACCTTGATGGGGTGACCCTGGAAGTAGTGACGCAGCTTTCGCGAGGCCACCAGTAGCGCGAGGAGGAGCTTCTGAGGCATGGGATACCGTGCCCTCGCGTCCCGTAACACCGTGCTAACGAAGTACACTGGGTGTTCCACAAGGCTGAGTGCATCAGCGCTCGCGGCGCCCTCCGGAGGCAAGGGCGCCTCGCGAGGCGACGAGGCCTCCGGAGGCAGACCATCCAGGTGAGTGGCCTCTCCTGCTCTCGGCGCACTCTTTTGTGGCTGATCTTCCTCAACCGCGGTTGCGGCCTTCGGGGGCCTTCCCTGTTCCTGTTTTGCCTTGTCCCGAGTTGCTGTTGTGGTTCTGATTTGGCGCTCCTCCCTAACCACCACTAGGGCTGCGCTGGCGGAGTAAGGAGTGGCGGCGAGGTAGAGCACCAGGGGCTCCTGAGGACGCGGAGCCACCATGACTGGAGGGCTGGTCAGGTATTTCATGAGATCTTGAAACGCTTTGTCTGCCTCTTCAGTCCATTCAAAGGGCCCCTTTTTCTTCATTAGCTGGAAGAAAGGCAGCGCCCGTTCCCCCAGCCTGGAGATGAAGCGCCCTAGCGCGGTCACACGTCCGGTGAGCTTCTGCATTTCTCTGAGGGTGTTTGGCGGGCTCAAGTCCTCGACCGCCTTGACTTTTTCCGGGTTAGCCTCGATGCCTCGATGGGACACGAGGAAACCCAAGAGCTTGCCTGAGGGGACTCTGAACACACACTTCTCTGGGTTGAGCCGCAGGTTCACTGCATCGAGGCTCGCGAAGGTTTCCTCCAGGTCTTGTATCAGGGTCTTGGCCTCCCGAGACATCACCACAATGTCGTCAACGTAAGCTTCGACATTCTTCCCAAGCTGTGGGCTCAAGGTGATGTGCATCAGCCACTGAAAGGTTGCCCCTGCGTTACGCAGCCCAAAAGGCATGCATGTATAGCAGTACACCCCGCAAGGGGTTAGGAAGGCAGTCTTCTCGACGTCTTCCACCGCCATCTTGATCTGATGATACCCAAAGAAGGCGTCCAGGAAGCATAGTAGGTCGCACTCTGCATGGAATCGACGATCTGGTCGATGCGGGGAAGCGGGAATGGATCTTGCGGGCATGCCTTGTTGAGGTTGGTGAAGTCGACACACATGCGCTCCTTCCCTCCCTTCTTTGGCACCACGACAGGGTTTGCCAACCAATACGGGTATCGAACCTCGCGAATGACCCCAGCGGCTTCTAACTTGCGGGTTTCTTGAACGATAAAGGCCTGCTTTTCTGTGGACTGCCACCTTGACTTCTGCTTCACGGGGCACACGTTTGGGCACACGTTGAGGTGGTGCTCGATTACGCTCCTGGGAATCCCTGCTAACTGATCAGGCTCCCAAGCGAATACCTTTTTGTTCGCGTGCAGGAACCTGATCAGGGCCTCCTCCTGCTCAGGCTCGAGGTTGGCGCCTATGGTGAAAGTGGCACTGGAGGTCCCGTCCTTGTCGACAGGTATCTGCTTGGTTTCCGCCTTGTCCTGGGTGAACAACTGCTTCTTCTTGGCGGGCGCAGCCCCCTTGGCTTGGGGGTCCCTGAGTCGGCGGGCTGTGCCGATGCCGCAGTCCTGAAGGCGAGCTCGAGCACCCGCAGCGCGTCGCCGGCGTCCCCGTGCACGGTGAGGACGCTGCTGCTCCCGGGCATCTTCATTAGGTTGTACGCTGGGTGCATGGCGGCCATGAACTTGGCCAGCGCGGGGTACCCGAGGATGGCGTTGTAGGGGAGGCCGATGGGGGCGATGTCGAGGTCGACCATCTCCGTGCGGAAATTGTCGTAGGTGCCGAAGGTTACTGGGAGCCGGATCTGTCCCAGGGAGCTGGATGACCCGCCCCCAACGCCCGAGAAGGGCCGACTGGGTTGCAGCCGTTCCAGGGGTATGCGAAGGAGATTGAAGGCCTCAACTGAAAACAAGCTGAGGCCTGCGCCACCATTGATGTGGGTTCTGGTGACGGCCACCTGGCAGATGGTGGGGGTGCACAACATGGGGAGCGCGCCCGAGCTTGCCGAGTTGGACGGGTGGTCTTCCGAGCTGAAGGTCAGGCCGGCCTTGGGCGCCGCCCGATCCGGGGGAGCCCCTGCCGCGCGGAAGCGGTGCTGACCTGGCGGATAAACGACATGATGTGGCGACTTGTGGGCGGCGCCTGTGAGCCGCCCAGGAGGGCCACAATGACCGGGGGTGTTGGTGTAGCGGCGCGGCCGTCTCGCTGCACTGACGGATGCTGAGACGATGCTTGCCGCCCGTTCCCCACCGGGTCGGGGGCGGCGTTGACGGCGGGCGACGGAGAACGACGAGGACGCCCGCCGACGGGAGCCGTCCAGGCGACGCGGGAAGTGATGGCGGCCCGGCACCCGGTGCGGACCCGGCGAGCGTCGGACATGGACGCGACGGTCGGAGGAGAGCGGAGCGGTGGAAAACAAATTCCTGCGCACCCCTACCTGGCACGCCAAATGTCGGATTTCAGGTTTCGGCAGACCCTTAAGGTTCGAACTCTGGGGTGCGCGCGAAGATTACGCTCTCTACCTCTCCGTCTCGCAAAGATCTAAACTACCGAAAGAACAACACAAGAGACACAGGGTTTATACTAGTTCGGGCCACCATTGTGGTGTAATACCCTACTCTAGTTTGTGGTGGGTGGATTGCCTCTTGGGCTGATGATGATGAACAGTACAACGTAGAACAGCCTCGCGAGGGCCTGTTCTTGGCTGGGAGGATGAACTGCTAGGAGGAGTTCAGCCGTCCTTCTTTCCCTCTGTCTTTCTCTCCGGATTCTAGCTCGCTAGTCCTCGACCTCCTTTACCTTGGGGGTGCTAGTCCTATTTATGGGCAAGGGCTCTGGGCCTCTTCCCCAAATATTGAGCGGGAAGGGCGCCAATAGTTGGCCATTTTGAAGGGGAACATCTGGTACACTTATCCTAACTAAAGTCGGTCCTCGCGTGCCAAAAGGCTCTGTAGTGATGCCGTCCTGGGCTCCACGGTGACCTCCTTCCCGCCGTTGGACTGGTCTTGGTCTTGTTGCACCGAAATGGATGCCTTTGCTTGATCCTCTCGCCTGCGCTTTCCCCCTTTGCACCAAAGAGGAAAGGAGGACACTGCGCGGGCTGGTGCCCGCCCGGCGCCCGTGGTCGTCATGGCTTACGTCATGGGCACCTCGTGAGGTACCCCGCCTTGATCTCTCTGCCCCCTCATGAGCCAGCCTGATGAGGCCGCGCCTGAGGAAGCTCTGCGTCGTCCGCCCCGCGAGGCTTGGCCCCTCGCGAGGGTCTTGGGTCTTGTGTTGATGAAGATGGGCCATGCTGGGCCTCCTTTGAGCCACGCCGCAGGCCGCAGGCAGGCAAGTCTGGGGACCCCCGTTCCCAGAACGCCGACACTGGATGAGTGCTTCTTCCTATTTGGAGTCGAGTGTCGTTGAAATATGAGTCGGAGCAGCATTGGTATCGGTCGGGTGAATGTGAACTGGCTTCGTTTCACCAGATGACTGAAAAGCTGATTCTGAAGCAGGCTTCTTGGCTCGTAGCAACTCACTCGGATCTGCAGTCTTCTAATACTCTTGCAGCTCGACCACTGCCATCTGAGCATTAGCGATCTTTGAGCCTTTCTGAAAACACTCTTCTGCCTTCTTCCGATTACCCGTAATAGTGATCACACCTTTGGGACCGGGCATCTTCAATTTGAGATATACATAACATGGTCGAGCCATGAAGCGTGCATAAGCTGGCCTACCCAGAATAGCGTGATAAGCACTCTGGAAATCCACAACTTCGGATGTTAACTTTTCCTTGCGGTAATTCTTGGAATCACTGAAAACCACATCAAGAGCAATTTGGCCGAGTGACTCGGCTTTCTTCCCAGGGATGACCCCATGGAAACTCATGTTGCTGGTACTGAGTCTGGACATCGGAACGCCCATCCCTTTCAATGTCTCCGCATAAGGTATGTTCAAACCACTACCACCATCCATCAGGACTTTGGTCAGTCAAGTGCCTTCGGCAACTAGGTAGACCACCAAAGCTTGCCTCCCAGGGGTGGCTATATGCGTAGGGTGATCAGACTGGTCGAATGTGATGGCAGTCTGAGACCACTTTAGATAACTGGGTGTCGCCGGAGCAACCATATTCACTTCATGGTTGATAACTTTCAGTCGACTTTTACTTTCGACATCAGCAAAAATCATCAAGGTGGAATTGACCTGGGGTTATCCATCACTATCTTCCTTGTCCTCAACTTGATCTGACTCTTTCTCTTTATCTTTGGACTGTTTACCCTGGAACTGCTGGATCAAGAGCCGACACTATCGAGTGGTATGCTTAGGGTAAATGAGTTTACCATCTTCATCTTTCTTGGTGTGAACATGACACGGTAGATCCAGGACATCGTTTCCATCTTGGTCTTTAACTTTCTTAGGGTTGCAAGGCCCTTCGGGTTTCCCCTTAAACTTTCCTTGGGTTACGGCCAGGGCCTCCCCAGGAGCGGCTGGCTCGGCTTTCCGCTTCTGTTTCCGACTGGAATTTCCTCCGGTTTCCTGGACGACTAACTTATGCTTGCCACTCCGGAGTCGATCCTCATCTTCACCATTAGCATATTTGGTGGCAATCTCCATCATCTGATTCAGAGACATTTCTCCGGTTCGACCGAACTTCAGATTCAATTCTCTGTACTTAACGCCTTCTTTAAAGGCACAAACTGCTTGATGATCTGGTACCACAATTCCGTAAGACCTGCAGGTCGCTTGCACGTTCCTTCGAATGTTGTGACAAACACTCGGGAGAGATCCTCCCAAGTGTAAATGCTGCTGGGTGCTAACTGATTCACCCACACTCTGTCCGAGCCTTCTAACATGAGAGGCAGGTGCTTCATGGCCACCTCATCATTGCCACCGCCAATCTGGACAGCCACTCGGTAGTCTTCGAGCCAAGTATCGGGCTTAGACTCACCGGTGAACTTACTAACTCCAGTCGCCAACCTGAAGTTGGGAGGAATCACAACGGCTCTGATGGGTCGACTGAAACATTCCGGCCCTAACACATGTACTCTGCTAGTGGTAGGCGCATCTCCGTCATGGCCTTCTCGGTTAGCTCTGTTCCTGTCGACCAAACCTTGAATGAGAATGGATCTCACATCAAAGCCCGGTTCCCTGGAGTCGACTGGAATTCTTCGCCCAACACTACGAGGGTGTCTGTCGTCTTGCTGTCGAGGCACATATGATCCACTCCTCGGGGGAGGGGTTGGCACTCGACGTCGATCATCACGATCGAATCGGTGATCATACTGCTCATTCCTTCTGTGTTGATCACATCGGTCTCCATGTCCCTCACGCCACGGGGGAGATCTTCGGCTGTGAGCCGACTGGACTGTATCCGCTGCAACGGATCGACTATGGATCCTGTTCCACGACTGAGAAACGGCGGAATTCTGGTCTCCCGCTGCCCGGAGCAACGCTCTGATTTGCAACAAGCCTCTGCAAGCCTCTGACTGGGAGGGCTGAATTGACTCTGCTATACAGGCTGCAGCTGTCAAATTATGAATCGGAGTTCGATATACCAGCGGGGGCGGAAAGAGCTGACATCGATTGGATTCTGGAACCCGCTGACGCGCTCGCTCGTCGAGTACTCGCTGGAGATTCTCCAGTCGAGTGCGCTCAGCCAAGTTAGCCAAGCGCGCGTCCTCCAAGGCCCGGGCCTCGGGGGTTTCTCAAACGAGAGGAGTGTGAAGTGCATCCATGTTCCGGCGGTGAAGCTCCTCTCGGTGCAATGACGTGAGAGGCTTGGGGAGGTACTCCTCGTGGGGATGCGACGGATCGCCTCCATCTGCGCCTCCGTCAGTGCGGGGAAAATCGGGAGGACTGCGTGGCCCATCGATCACCAGAACCTCCGCCGCTGGGTCACTGCTGTCGCATTCGGATACGGTCTCTGCGGAGCCAGTCGACAGGTCGAACAGGCCGTAGATGGATCCGTCGGGCTCGATTGCCGCGACTTGTGGGGTGGCCGACTGGCGGGCCACCGCATGTCTCACCCACCTCTGAAGCCTCGACCGACCGGAGCGCTTGCGCCGGTGAGAGACGGGGCGGGGGGATGCCACAGGAGCCGACCGATACTGGGTCGACGGCTGCCACAGGAGGACACCACGGACGCATGCGCGAAAGTGCGTCGCCCCGCGGACCGGGAGCGCGTCGATGTCAAGTGGAGCCTCCTGGAGCCAAGCGGAGTCGTTGGCGATGAACGTGAGCGCGCCGAGACGGATCTCGCGGCTCTCAACCAAAACTCCGCCCGAAACCATGATCAAAGAGATCGGAAAAATTGCAACTTCTCCAACTAGGCGCTAAGACTCCTGCCCCACGCTGGGCGCCAACTATCGTGGTTCTAACTCTGACAGTAATGTAGGGGGGTATGTATGGAGAGGCTAGATCTTAGCTATGGAGGAGTTGTAAGCACACGAGGTTTACGAGTTCAGGCCCTTCTCGGAGGAAGTAACAGCCCTACGTCTCGGTGCTCGGAGGCGGTCGATTGAATTATGTGCGTATGAGTAACAGGGTGCGAACCCTTGATACTGAGGAGGGGGGTGGCTTATATAGAGTTCGCCAGACCCCTCCAGCCCTCAGTAATGCAGGGTTTAAAGTACATTAAGGCTGGGCGTTACTGGTAATGCCCCTAATAAAGTGCTATGATGACCATAAGAGCTATTTAATGACCGACCGTTTGTGAGCGGAGTGACTTTAGATCTCCTATCAGTCGAGTGGTTGGCTTCATGGTCGAGTGATAGCTCCGTGGTCGAGTGTCCTGAATCCGTCGAGTGGGATACCTCCAAGTCGATTGAAAGGTGACTTCTTCTAGGGATGTCCTTGGGTAGGGCACTTAGGACAGGCCCATGCCCCTACCCTAGGTACATAGCTTCATCAATGCCCACCCACCACCCACTTCGTAGCCACTGTCGATGATTTAACTGAAATGCTAGCTTTTGACTCCGAAGACATCGACGGTATGGACGACGATGTAGGAGACGAACAGGAACCAGCGCCTATAGGGAACTGGACAACCACCTCATCTCACGAGGTATATATGGTGGACAAACCTAAAGGAAGCGACAACGAGGATCAACGGGATGCAACGAGGGATCATTCCCTTGAGAAGCAGTCAAAGCGGCAACGTAAGCGCCGCTGCAAGCCCCGCCTCGACAGAGACAACAGCCAGACGGACCCAGCCACAGAGCAGGGCAAACCGGCGGTCGGCGAACATGCCATAGAGCAACCATCCGAACAAGATAACTTGGATACACAAGCCGCACAACCCGTCCTCGGCAAAGATAACAGTCCGGACGACCTCACGCCGGACAAACTCCTAGAACAGGAAAACCTCCACAAATGGCTCGCCGCCACGGCGCGCAGCCTGAAAAAGCAGAAGCGGAAGCTCAAAACCGCGGAAGACGCACTCCGAATCAGATGGAGCAGAATATTCAACACCGCAGAAAAATACGGCGATAGTCGCCACACAAAGAGCTACCCAAAGCGAAAGCTACTGCCCGAATTTGATGAAGAGGCCCTAGAGCCCCCAAAATCAAAAAATCAGGAAGCCACCCGGTCGGATAGACGACCCCATGGCCAATACAGAACGGCACATGGCGCCACACACAAATCAACACGCGATCCACCCAAGGATTCACATCAAAAGGATGACCTAACAAGGTCTCTCTACGGGCCAAGATAGCAAGCTCTAGTAAGCAATGCGACGCAACAAACATCCGCACAACACGACACGCCCAAATATAGGGGTGCCGCACACACCCTCTGTTTCACCGATGAGGTGCTGGACCATGAGTTTCCAGCGGGATTTAAGGCCGTAAACATAGAGGCATACGACGGAACCACAGACCCTGGAGTCTAGATTGAGGATTATATCCTCCACATACACATGGCCCGAGGAGACGACCTCCACGCCATAAAATACTTACCCCTCAAGCTCGAAGGGCCAGCCCGGCATTGGCTTAAAGGCCTACCCGAAAACACCATTGGAAGTTGGGAAGAGCTCGAGGAGGCCTTTCGGGCAAATTTTCAAGGAACCTATGTCGGACCTCCGGACGCAGACGATCTAAGTCATATAACTCAACAACCCGGAGAGTCAACCCGGAATCTCTGGAACAAATTTCTTACTAAAAAGAACTAGATAATCGACTGTCCGGACGCCGAAGCTTTAGCAGCTTTCAAACACACCGTTCAAGATGAATGGATCGCCAGACACCTCGGCAAAGAAAAGCCAATAACAAATGCCACATTAACAAGCCTCATGACCCGCTTTTGCGCGGGAGAGGACAGCTGGTTGGCAAGACGCAACACAAGCGACCCAAGTACATCCGAAGTCAGGGATGGAAACGAAAAACCACGACACAGTAAGGAACATCGCCGGAATAAGGAAAGCAGCTCGAAGAGCACGGCAATCAACGCCCGATTCAAAAGCTCTCGGCAGAATCAGAAAAAGCTGCCCCCAAGGGTAACAGGGATGAGCTATCTAACCTAAACAAAATCTTGGATAAGATATGGCAAATCCACTGCACCCCCGGGAAGCCTGCAAACCATACCCACAGAGAATGTTGGGTCTTCGAGCAATCCGGCCAACTCAACGCCGAACACAAGGGGCTCGACACACCAAGTGAGGACGATGACGAACCCCACAAGCAGAGCACGGGGAAACAAAAAAAATTTCCACTCGATGTCAAAACAGTAAACTTACTTCACGTGACAAAAGGGAAAATAGAGTGGAGCCTATGCGGCCTACCCCAAAGCAGTCCCGCCACTGGTTGTTAAAACCGATCACCTTCGACCATCAGGATTACTCTAGAAGTATCTGGAACGAAGGTCAGACTGCCTTAGTGCTAGATCCAATAATCGAAGGACTCCACTTTACACATGTCCTAATGGACGGCGCCAGTGATTTAAACCTGATATATCAAGACACAATCTAAAAAATGGGGATAGACCCAACAAGAATTCGCCGTAGCAACACTTCCTTTCAAGGAGTAATGCCAGGCCCCGATGCCCATTACATGGGTTCTCTCTGGTTAGATGTTATGTTCGGCTCCCCCGATAATTTCCGCCACGAAAAGCTAACCCTCCACAGCGCCCCATTTTCAAGTAGCTATCAAGCACTACTGGGACGAGAGGCTTACGCCCGCTTTAACGCAATACCGCATTATGCATCTCTTATGATTAAGATGCCCGGTCCACGAGGCATCATCTCACTAAAGGGAAATACCAAGTGTCCCCCGCGCGCGAAAGAATTTATGTCTGCCTTGACAGCCATACATTAAAACAGCTTCACCAACAAAAGCATCTACCAGGTCATCAAGACCACGGACTCGGCTAGGCGAGTCCGGAGCAAACACATAATTGATAAAGGTTTAGTAGCCGTACACCCCTATACAAGGGGCTCCGCGTATGTAAAATACACGACAATAAGGCTCAATTTTACCCATCTCAAATTATACATTGTTCATCTAGTACAGCGTACATTCCGCACTACTATTCTTTTTCTTGTCAGCTAAGTTGCCCTCTTTTACAGATGAACACCATGCTACACCCCGTCCAGGACATGGCACAACGGAGACACAGGCGCAGACGTGCAGCAAGGAGCCGTCCCCAGGATTCTTTTAAGATTAAGACCCTGCATAAACCTTTTTTTACTGTCTCTTGTTGATATACATCCCCCGGATTTTCAGTATAACCGAGGAGGAGGCTGGCGTCTTGGCATGTGGCCACGTCAGAATTTTGCACGTACCTGGACACCAGGGGCTTATTATCAAGGGCACTGATTAGCCCGTTTTTCATAAAGACCGAATACCTTAGGGAGTGTTCGGCGTCGCGAGTTTGGCCTTATATGCATCAGCTCCGAATCATGTCTTTGGTCAACTGTTGGGTTTGCCCGGCTCCTGTGTTTTGTTGCCTTACGTTCCGCTCTATCGGCTAAGGCGACACCAGGAGAACTACTGCGATTGTGCCCCGTTCAGCCACGCAAGCACCTCAGTAGAGAAAGCCGAAAACTGGTTGTCATGATATAGCTGAGACTGGTCAACCACTCGATGACCCGCTGGAATCTTTAGGATTCCTCCGCATTAACGAAGGGTTGTTTCCCGGCCAGGCACACACGCGCCCCGAATTCCAGCAAGCACGGTGCCACCAGGGGCTATATAGTAGCTCCACGGTCAAACTCCTATGGCTAACTGAAAGTGATAAAGCATTATAGTCTGGTTGCCTAGTTCGCTGCGCTACCACCTCCTTAATGGACCAAGACGTTGGATCAAGTGTGATGATGCGCCTTTTGTGAACACCCCGGCATTATATGCGTGGGGGCTGAAGCCAACGACTGCAATCTTTCAAGTTATATATACATATACGTAAACGGCCGCACAGGAGGCGTTATAATTCTTGTAAGCACAAGTGTAAAAAGCTTTTCCATTAAATCAAAGTATTGTTTTACAATGCTACATGCTATTCGAACATAATATCCTTCGAGCACTGCGTCTCTATTAAACGAGCGCCCTCCAGGACTTCTTGAAAGTAGTGCTCGGCAGGTACTCGGCTTTCGCCCGAATCTTGGGCTGCAACAACGGTGGCCTCCATCTCCGCCCAGTATGTTTTGACACGGGCAAGGGCCATCCGCGCACCCTCCACACACGCTGACCTCTTCATCGCGTTGATATGCGGCACCGCACCAAGGAACTGCTGCACCAAGCTAAAATAACTGTTCAGCTTTGGCCTTTTCGGCCACAAATGATCCACGACATACTTCATGGCGAGTCCGGATAACCTATTCAGCTCGGCCCATTCCGCCAAGCGATCGAGTAATGGAAGTGGACGCTCGGGATTATGGAACTGCGACCAGAAAAGCTTTTCCACTTCATGACCTTCCTGATCGCGGAAGTGTTCGACCGCATCAGCAGCACTCGCCGCTAAATCCATATACGCGTCTGCCGAACTCCACATCCGGTCCAACAAAGCATGTTTAGGATCCCCGAACTTCATCCGCAGCATAAAGGGCTTTCCAGCCGCGATATCTCCGGCCTAACGCAGCTCCTCCTTCATCTCTCTCATCGCAGAACGCCTTTTCCAGGTCTATCCGCTCCGCCCGATCTTCTTTTTTCAAGAAGCTTGCAGCGGTCAGCAGCTGTCTTCAACTCCGCAGCCATCTCGGCCATCTCCTTTTTGCTTTGGCAATGAGCAGCCTGTTCGGCTTTCAGCTCCTCAACCGCCTTTAAGGCAGTCGCATCACTTTCTCTGGCTCGCTCCTTGGCTCAGGCAAGCTCTGCCCGAAGGTCCTCCACAGAGGCAGCCCCATCTGCATCAGGTACAAACACTATAAGATACTGGCGTCAAGCTCCTCTTACCACGTGTCTCCGGACAAATTACATACCTTGTGCCTCGTCGAGCCGCTTGTTGACAAGCACGATGTAGGCATCTGCCACGTCAAGTTGCCGCTTTAGTTCAGCAAATTCATCAGTCCGGCTAGCCGCCGGACATTTCACCACCTGCACATGACAGGAGACATATTATTCCTGGGATTATGATCCTCTGCGCGCCGTCACTTTTGACACTGCACAGAGTCTCAGGGGCTACTATCTACACAGGATGCATCCTATATATGCGGAACTGGCAAAAGGTGCATCATTTCACATACCTCAAAACATGTTAGTAAACTCCCGACGGCCTCGTGCAACCCACTCTCCGCGGATGAAATCCTTTCAATCACCGTACCCATTAACGTACGGTGTTCTTCTGAGATAGACGCTCGCCCGAGTAGCTCCTTCAGCTCCTCCAGCCGTGCACCGGGCGGTGCCGGACTCGTCCGATGGCCTTTTTTAGAGGCCGGATGCGGAGGGCTTTGGGGGGACATATGACTGCCGTCCGGCCCTGCCGGATTCGGGGAAACCCTCCGTGACGACACCTCGGGGTCACCCGCCTCATGAGGCGGTATGGCAGGGGGAGGCGATCCCCTCTCCATCATATCCGGAAGAAGATCCCCCGAAGATGAGCTCTGCTGAGAAGGGCTGAGATCCAAACTGCAAGGTAAAAATTCGGTTATTTTCCTCAGGAATAAATCAGGGGTGTTTCTCATCTTAAACTCCCCTTTCTACTTACGGCTTGGTGGAGGGATGATCCCCTTGGGGGCATAGTACGGCCGAGGTATCCCTCGGCGCAGGACTCTCTGATGAACATTCCTTCCCACGCTTTGAGACCATGGCCTCCGGGTCGTCAGAGGCGCTCCTCTTCTTCCCCGGGGTGGAGGAATGTTTGATCCCCTGTTCCAAACAGACTCCTTCGAGGAGCCGGTAGCACCCTTGTCCCCCTCCTCGTTCTCTTCCAAAGGCACAATCTCCAGCATCCTGGTTAACACGGGATTAGGCGAGGCCTCAGGAAGGGGGGTCGGACACCTGATTAACTTCGCCTTCGCTACCCACTCCTGTTTCAAAGACAACTCTTTTAAGGGTGACGTCGTGATAAATGAACGGATGGTGTGTCCGGAAACAGGGCTACTTACTTGAGTATCCGAACGATTGCAGCTTAGTCCTGCGTCCTCCGTATAATCCGGACACATTACTTGTGGTCCGAAGAACAACTTGTACATCTCCACGGGCGTCATGCTGAGAAAATGTTGGAGAGCTCGTGGTCCCTCCGGGTTGAACTCCCATAGACGGAGAGGGCGACGTTTGCAAGGCAGGATTCGGCGAATTAACATAACCTGCGTCACCACGACCAGACTGATATCTCTTTCTAGGAGATCTCAGATGCGGCCTTGTGGTAGGGGCACGTCTTTTGCTGGCCCCCAGTCTAGCCCCTTATTGACCCATGACGCCAGTCGAGGCGGGGGACCCGAGCGGAAAACAGGTGGCGCCACCCACTTGGTGCCCCTGGGAGCAGTGATATAGAACCACTCTTGTTGCCATAAGCTCAACTCCTCATGAAAAGAGCCCTCGGGCCATGGAGCGTCAGCGTTCTTGCTTATAACAGCACCTTCGCACTTTGTGTGCCGTCCCTCGATCATCTTCGGCTCTACTTTAAAAGTCTTAAGCCATAGTCCGAAGTGGGGGGTAATGTGGAGGAAGGCTTCGCACACAACGATGAATGATGAGATATGGAGGATGGACTCCATAGCTAATTCGTGAAATTCCAGCCCGTAATAAAACATGATCCCCCTCACGAAGGGATCCGTCGCGAAGCCGAGCCCTCGGAGGAAGTGAGACACGAATACCACACTCTCACCGGGCTCGGGAGTAGGAACAACCTGCCCTTGAGCGGGCATCCTATGCGGAATTTCGCCGGTCAAGAGCCCGGCTTCTCTCAGGTTCAGCACGTCCCCCTCCGTAATGGAGGAAGGCGTCCATCGGCCTCGGAGGTCGGATCCGGACATCTTCGAAGGTCCGAAGCGCCTGAAATCTACGGCCTTGGGTGTTGGAACTCGAGGTGAAGGGCGAACTCGATTGAGATTGAAAGAATGGAGTAAGGCCTTGGTCTCTTTATAAGGGGTTGAATACCAAGAGCCCTCCCCGTGACCGTTTGGGACTCGCCTTTAATTGAGGAGACACGCCAACGGGCACGACTGGGTTACCCACGTCCGTATTGATGAGAATCCCGTAAATTAAGGGGACACGAGCTCTGCTTCCACAAGACATGCCAACGAAACCGCCTCGCTAAACGCGCTGAGGTGGGACAGTAAAACGATTCGAATAAAGACTTGGCCGTGGTGTGATGTTACAATGCGGGGTATGTCAGCAGATTAGATTTGTGTAAATGTTATTCTCTCTATGGCAATATGTGGAACTTGTTTTGCAGAGCCAGACACTATCCTTGTGTTTGCAATCTTCTACGATGTATTCGGAGGAGGAACCCGCCTTGCAATGCTGAAGACAATTTGCGCGCCGGACTCGTCGTCATTGAAGCCTGGTTCAGGGGCTACTGAGGGAGTCCTGGATTACGGGGTGTTCAGATAGCCGGACTATAACCGTTGGCCGGACTCCAGGACTATGAAGCTACAAGATTGAAGACTTCGTCCCGTGTCCGGATGGGACTTTCCTTGGCGTGGAAGGCAAGCTTGGTGATACGGATATGTAGATCTCCTTCCATTGTAACCGACTCTGTGTAAGCCTAACCCTCTCCGGTGTCTATATAAACCGGAGGGTTTTTAGTCCGTAGAACGAACAACAATCATACCATAGGCTAGCTTCTAGGGTTTAGCCTCTCTGCTCTCGTGGTAGATCTACTCTTGTACTACCCATATCATCAATATTAATCAAGCAGGAGTAGGGTTTTACCTCCATCAAGAGGGCCCGAACCTGGGTAAAAACATCATGTCCCTTGTCTCCTGTTACCATCTGCCTAGACGCACAGTTCGGGACCCCCTACCCGAGATCCGCCGTTTTTGACACCGATAATGACCCATTGGGAGACGAACCCATTAGTACTTAGCAAAGCGAAGGAGCAAGAACACCAACCTTCCCCATCCTTCTTGGGCTCGCCTCCTGAGCTCGGGAAACCACTGTACTTGTTCATACTCGTGCCCTCGTGAGGCCAATCCACCGAAGCAGGAAGTAGGGTTTTACACCGCAAGGTGGCGCGAACCTGGGTAAACTCTTGTGCATTCTACTTATTTGCTTGCCTGCTTGCATCCCATTCCCTCCACCAGGAGAGGAGCATGGTGCTAGGTAGACGTGTAGTGGGAGAGATCTTCGTCACGCCACTGTGTTTGAATCTTAAGGGTTTTGCAGAGCCCGAAATCCAACAACGGTGGACCACTACCATGGAACTCCGAGGACAACATCTCTTCTTCATCACCACCCTCATCTTGTTCACCACCAAAGGAGATTTGAGTATCGGGTATGGGCACTCCCCTTGGATTCCGCCAAGCTTGGGGGAGGTGCCCCGGTGTCGTATCATCCCACTATCTTTTTGCTTTTATTTATCTTAGTTCAATCTTTTGCTTTAGATGAAATAAAGTTTAGTCCGATCCTTTCTTCTTTGAGAGTTTGCTTAGTGATCTATCATTGTAATCGTGTGCAAGTTATATAATAAACTTAGTTTGAGTTTTTGCTTTCTTTACTTTCATATTGCAAATAAAGAAAATAAAGAAATAAGAAAGAAAAAGAAAAAGGAAGTAAATAAAACAAAGGAAATAAATCAATAAGATTATATACTAATCCTATGGTAGGTGATAGCACCACATAAGGAAAAGTATAAGTACAAAATTTTATTAGAGAATGACAAACATAACATTAGTCAATGATGCAACTCATGAAACAATTAAGGGAAGAGAAGATTCACATACAGATATACTACCTTAGAAATCGTTTGTGATTGTGAGCCCTCATTAGAATATTATATGCCAAAATTGTTGATATTGGACAAGGAAGACAACTTAATGACTTATGCTTGTTTATATGCACATAGAAGTCATATTGTCATAGATCCTTTAACATGTGATGCTTGCCCCCTATCTTTGCTAGCCAAAATTTTTGCACTAAGTAGAGATACTACTTGTGCATCCGAAAACCCTTAAACCCAAATCTTATGTTCAAGTGTCCACCATATCTACCTAGGGATTGAGCAAGATCCCTCAAGTAAGTTGTCATCGGTGCAAAAAGGTAAAGTGTGATATCATTTAGTGTAAGAGAAAATTGAGCGTTGTACGAACTTGGATGACAAAGAATAAAAGCGACAGACTGCATAATAAAGGTTGTCATCTTAAGGGGCAATACAACGTGATGTTCTCTTGCACTAAGGGATTGAGCATACAAACAAATAAGCGCATGGCAACCTCTGCTTCCCTCTGCGAAGGGCCTATCCTTTACTTTTATGCAAAGAGTCAAAATTTTCCTTCTATTCCTTTTCTTTTTCTCCTTTGGCAAGCATCAAGTGGTGAGGAAAGATCTAGGCACATATGTCCAGTTGAATATAGATAGCATGAGTTACTATTGTTGAAATCACCCTTGAGGTGAGTATGTTGGGAGGCAAAATTATAAGCCCCTATCTTTCTATGTGTCCGGTGGAAACATTTTTCTTATGGGTACAAGGTGAGTGTTAGTAATCATAGAAGACTATATGATGGTTGACTATGTGGACTTGCCTAAAGGCTTTGACATGTGACTCTTCCTGAAAAGATGATGAATTGCAGTTGCAAAGTTCACTAAGAACATAGTTTCTTGGTTTCTAATAGAGTTCTTGCTTTATACTTCGATCATGTGATGAACTATTACTTAGAAGTATATGATAAAAGTTCTATGTTTAATTTTGTTGCTATTATAATAATGAACATGATGATTCTATGTCCGTATTTTGTTTTTATCGACACCTCTCTCTCAAAGCATGTGGACATGTTTTTCGATTTCGGTTTTCTCTTGAGGACAAGCGAGGTCTAAGCTTGGGGGAGTTGATACATCCATTTTTCATCATATTTTATTACTGTTATTTATAAAGTTTTTATCCATAATAATGCTTTTTGGAGTAATTCTAATGCCTTTTCTCTCATAATTTGCAAGGAACACACCAAGAGGGAGAATTCCGGCAGCTGGAAATCTGTACCTGGAAAAGCTACGTCAGGCCACCTATTCTGCACAACTCCAAATAAGCTGAAACTTCACGGAGATTTGTTATGGATTATTTAAGAAATACTGGAGCCAATAACCACCAGAGGGGGGCCACCAGGTGGGCACAACCTACCTGGTATATAAGTCATTTTGACCTACAAAAAATAAGGAGGATACTTTCGGGACGGAGCGTCGCCGTTTCGAGGCGGAAGTTGGGTAGGAACAGTTTTGCCCTCTGGCGGAGCGATTCCGCCGGGGGAACTTCCCTCCCGGAGGGGGAAATCATCGTCATCATCATCACCAACAACTCTCCCATCTTGGGGAGGGCAATCTCCATCAACATGTTCAACAACACCATCTCATCTCAAACCCTAGTTCATCTCTTGTATTCAATCTTGTTACCGGAACTATAGATTGGTGCTTGTGGGTGACTAGTAGTGTTGATTACATATTGTAGTTGATTACTATATGGTTTATTTGGTGGAAGATTATATGTTCAGATCCATTATGCTATTTAATACTCCTCTAATCATGAACATGTTTATCATTCGATATTTTGATAGTATGTATGTTGTGATTCCCTTAGTGGTGTCATGTGAACGTCGACTACATGACACTTCACCATATTTGGGCCTAAGGGAATGCATTGTGGAGTAGAAATTAGATGATGGGTTGCGAGAGTGACAGAAGCTTAAACCCGAGTTTATGCGCTATTTCGTAAGGGACCGGTTGGATCCAAAAGTTTAATGCTATGGTTAGAATTTATTCTTAATACTTTTATCATAGTTGCGGATGCTTGCGGGAGGGTTAATCATAAATAGGAGGTTTTTTCAAGTAAGAACAACACCTAAGCACCGGTCCACCCCACATATAAAATTATCAAAGTAGCGAACACAAATCAAACCAACATGATGAAAGTGACTAGATGAAATTCCCATGTACCCTCAAGAATGCTTTGCTTATCATAAGAGGCCATTTTGGCCTGTCCTTTGCCTCAAAAGGATTGGGCTACCTTGCTGCACTTTTGTTACTACTATCGTTACTTGCTCGTTACAAATTATCTTGCTATCAAACTACTTCCCTACTTACAATTTCAGCACTTGCAGACATTAGCTTACTGAAAACTACTTGTCATTTCCTTTTGCTTCTCGTTGGGTTCAACACTCTTACTTATCGAAAAGAGCTACAATTGATCCCTTAAACTTGTTGGTCATCACATCTTACACAGTTGGTTATAATAAACTGTGCGGGATCTACTTGAATTTTCTTCTTGATTTGAATTACATAATGGGGTCACAGTAGTAATGGACGGTGTTTGAATTGTTAGACCTTTTATCTGCAGTGAACATGCAACTAGATGTGTGTTGTAAAAGAATTGGAATTATTCAGGGTTTGTTTGGACATTTTATACATTCAATTGGTTTTCTAGCCATTTCAGGTGCACAATTCAAAGTTAAACTGCATGCACATGCTCCGGTGCACCAACATGGGTTGTAAAATCATATATGTGTCCATGGGTTTATGCTTATGTCCCATGCAAGAAATGCGGATGAGTTTCGAACACCACGACACCGTGGCTCTCCGGCAAACATCGACGTACTTGCTTTTGTAATTCTAGTAAATCCAAAAGTCATCCAAAATTCATGAAACCTGGCATGCTATCATGGAGCGGCATCAACATGCCGTGGTAAATTTTTTGTCCCATTTGGGGCAGGTTTGGGTATAAGCTTCTCACAAACCAGAGCTTCTCACAACAAGTGTGATGGTTTCGGTAGGGAACATTTTACCTTTCTGGACGAAACGATATCTGTTGCCTCTTCGCGATTCCAAATTTTTTTCCTAGTGTCAACATAAAACAACATGAGTGTTGTGTCAATTTTTGGGATTTTTCGGGGTTCACTTGGACATTTTATACATTAACTGAGTTTTCTATGCATTCATGTGCATAATTCAAATTTGAACTACATGCACATGCTCTAATGCATATAAATTAGTTGAAAATTCAAATTTGTGTCCTTGGTTGCATGCTTAGGTCCCATGCAAGAAATGAGAATGAATGTCAAACACCCTGCCACCGTCACTCGGCCGCAAACATTGAGATACCTGGTTTTTAAATTCTAGTAAATCCAAAGCTCGTCTGAAATTCTTGAAACTTGGCATGCTATCATGGAGCGGCATCAATATGCATGGTAATTTTTTTGTCCCATTTGGAGTAGGTTTGGGGATATGCTTCTCACAAACCAGAGCTTCTCACAACAAGCGTGATGGTTTCGATAGGGAACGTTTCACCTTTCTGGACGAAACTTTATCAATTGCCTCTTCTCGATTTCAATTTTTTTCCCGGTGTCAACATAGAACAACAGGAGTGTTGTGTCAATTTTTGGGATTTTTCAGGGTTCGCTTGGACATGTTTATACATTGACTGACTTTTCTATGCATTCATGTGCATAATCAAATGTGAACTACAGGCACATGCTCTAATGCATATAAATTGGTTGATATTTCAAATTTTTGCCTTGGTTGCATGCTTAGGGCCCATGCAAGAAATGGGAATGAATGTCAAACAACCTGCCACCGTCACGGCCGCAAACATTGAGATACCTGGTTTTTAAATTCTAGTACATCCAAAACTCGTCTGAAATTCATGAAACTTTGCATGTTGTCATGGAGCGGCATCAACATGCCATGGTAATTTTTTTGTCCCATTTGGGGCAGGTTTCGGGACATGCGTCTCACAAACCAGAGCTTCTCACAACAAGCCTGATGGTTTTAGTTGGGAAAGTCCCACCTTTGGGGCGAAACGATATCCATTGCCTCTTATTGCTTTCAAAAATATTCTCGTGTCAACATAGAACAACAGGACTGTTGTGTCAATTTTTGTGATTTTTCGGGGTTCGTTTGGACATTTTTATGTATTAATTGAGTTTTTAATGCATTTATGTGCATAATTCAAATTTGAACTACATGCACATGCTCTAATGCATATAAATTTGTTGAAAATTCAAATATGTGTCCTTGGTTGCATGCTTAGGTCCCATGCAAGAAATGGGAGTGAATGTCAAACACCCTGCCACCATCACTCGGCCGCAAACATTGAGATACCTGGTTTTTAAATTCTAGTAAGTCCAAAATTCGTCTGAAATTCATGAAACTTTGCATGCTATCATGGAGCGGCATCAACATGCCGTGGTAAAAATTTGGTGCCATTTTGGGGTAGGATTGGGTATATGCTTCTCACAAACCAAAGCTTCTCACCACAAGCATGATGGTTTCGGTATGGAACGTCCCACCCTTGGGGATGAAACGATATCCATAGCCTCTTATTGCTTTCAAAATTTTCTCTTGTCAACATTGAACAACATGAGTGTTGTGTCAATTTTTGGGATTTTTCGGGGTTCGTTTGGACATTTTTATGCATTAATTGAGTTTTCAATGCATTTATGTGCATAATTCAAATTTGAACTACATGCACATGCTCCAGTGCATATAAATTGGTTGAAAAATCAAATCTTTGTCCTTGGGTGCATGCTTAGGTCCCATGCAAGAAATGGGAATGAATTTCAAACACCAAGGCACCGTCTATTGTTGGCAAAACGTTGAGATACTTTGTTTTTAAACTCTAGTAAATCCAGAACTCGTCTGAAATTCATGAAACTTGGCATGCTATCATGGAATGGCAGCCAACATGCAATGGTATTTTTCGTGTCCATTTTGAGAGAAGGCGCAGTCGAATAACAGCCAACAAAGGCATTTTGAAAAAATAGTTGCCACTTTAATATCTCAAACATTTGTATAATTCAAACCATGTGCGTTCTGTTAACCATTCACGTGATGCGACATGTCTTTGTTTTAATGGCTATAGGTTTTAATGGCTGTTGATCGCAAATGTTTTAGATAGAACACTCATATGCAAAGTGAGAGCAGGATTTGTGCATCTCTTCAACGCAAACGATTCTTTTGGATGACCTGTGTGCAACCACTTACAAACAATTTGGTAAGATTTGCATCTGTCATATTGGGGTTGTTGCCATTTGTCAAACTAGAAAGATTGACATTTGTTGATCTAGTAACATTGCCATTTGTCAACCTTGTAATACTGCAATTTGTCAAAATATGAAGCTAAAAATCGCTAGCAGTATCTAATTTTTGCAGCTAAAATTCAGTAATTAAGCATAGATAGAGGCAAGGAGGCGTGTTTAGTCGGGCATGGAGTGGGCGGCGCAGTACTATTCGAGTTGACAGCGGGCGGCACAGTTCCCGATACGGCTTTCATGCAGACGAGGGAGAGGGTAGCGGTTCCCGAAATGTTGAACGGCCAATGATGCATCCTCCTTCAATTAGCATCGTGAATGCACGAGGGAAGTAATGGGAGAAGGACCGGGAAAAGAGGCAGCACGATGTGAATGCAACGTAGTTTGCACTCATATAAAGGGCTCCCCTCCATTCTAGTGCATCTACCACATCGTATGCACCTAAGCATTTGCCTAAGCACCTACACTAAGCGCAAAAGTGCTCACTCCAGACCAATGGCGGCGATGCGCACGAGCGGCCAGCGGCTATGCCAGATGGTGCACGACGCCGGCCAGCGGCATGGCACCGAGGATCGTCTCCAGACGGTGTTGGCGACCGACTAGTGGATGGCTGCCGTCGACGCCAGCTACGACTCTCAATTGGACCAAATGATCGTTGCCACCACCAACAAGTTCACCATCGTCAAGAAGCTCATGGACGACATCCCCGTACTCCTCCAGCCCACGCGCCCAGGCTCCTCATTTCCTGCCACCTTAATCGGCCTCCATGGTTGGAACCTCTTTCAAGCACTGGTGGCCCTACGACTGCCCTCCGTCACCATGAAGAATGTCCACCTGGAGGTCGCGCTCACCGCAAGGCGCCTCGCCCTGCAAGAATTCGTCGACCTACACATCCACATGTACGAGAAAATCGTGTACATAGGTATCTACAAGGCCAGCAAGGACTCTACGACATTGGCCTTCTTCAACCAGCTGGAAGCCTTGGATGCCTTTGTTGAGAAGCACCTTGACCTCGCCACAAAAGTCGCCGCTCCTTAGCCGCCGGTCGGTGGCCCGGCGCACTGAGTTGAGGAGGAGGAGGAGGAGGTCGTACGTTCATGGATGCATCTTTCTTCTTGCCTCCTGTAACCACCACTGCGATTGCATCATCGTGGCCTTAATTCTTATTGTGCTATTCCATTCTCGTTCCAGTCAATACAGACATGTGCGATCCCTTTGCTTAATTATATGCATCACTGTAACTAGTACTCCATCTGTCAATTTGTAAGTTGTGATGTCAGTGTTTGGGGTCGGCGCACGACACAATAAGCACACCCATGGCGACACATATAGAGAGGACATCCAGCGGTTCCAATGGCGATCCCCGTGGCTCCAATGTCGCTCCCAGCGGCCGACGACAACAACGGCGGGCAGTTCACCACGCATCACATAGTGGACACCCACGTGAGGGGGAATGCCCTCTTGGTGGTGTACGCAAACGATCCGATCTCGATGGAGAGCTCCTTCCAAACTATCAAGCAGTTCCTTGCCGAGGACAAGTACCAAGTGGTCGGCTTGGACCTCAAGTACACCATCAGTTGTGTCGGGCACATTCGCGGGGGACGTGGCATTGACCATTGGGCAGCAATAGTCGGTCATCCAAGTGCCCAATAACGGATGTAAAGAGGGATACTATAGCAGCAAGGACCAGCTTCCCTACCGATAGCTCATCTAACAGAACTCCCAAGTTAACTGTGTTGAGGCTTGAGTAGTCATCAGATGGGTAACCGGATGGGAAGTGGCCTCGATGTGAAATTAACTGATGTGATGGGTCATTACAAACATTTAATTGTGTTGAATGTATATAGTGCTCCATCATATTAGTTGAATTAACCTCGAGGTCCTTGTTTTGTAATTTTTGACATTTTTTGTTTTTTGTACACATGTTGATTGGCTAGAAGAAGGTCTATCTCGTTACTTTTTGATAATTTTTTTTGCACACATGTTGATTGGCTTGAATGATGGTCTATCCCGTTACTTTACGACATGTTTCCAAAACATGGACCTCGAGGTTAATTCAACTAATAGGACGGAGCACTATATACATTCAACACAATTAAATGTTTTCCAAAAAAAGTGATATGATTTCTGTGAAACTTATAAGTCATGTATGTCACATTAACCTTTGTGTACTTGTTCTCGAATTAACCTACGGGCCTTTTTGTCGCGTATCACACACATCTTGTTAAGTTGAACCATTCATGTTATCTTCCCTAATCGAAAACAGTTCATTCGACTAAACCGTATGCCGTATATAACACACACCTTGATCTGGATGACCGTTTCTGTTGCTTTCCCTAATAGCAAACAGTTCATCGGAGCGAACTGTATGCCGTATATCGCTCAAAAATTGATATGGCTGCCCGTTTCCGTTGTTCTGTCTAATCGCAAATAGTTCGTCTGGATCAACCATATGCCCTGCTTTGCACACGCAACTAAAATCTGAACCGTGTTTGATGCATCCGTCATCGCAAACTTTTGCATCTCTTTCAATGGTTTTTTACACCACTGTTTGCGATTATTGCATCGCACACAGTTTCGTCGAAGGGTCTCTGATCGTAGTGTCGCGTTAGCAGCATCCTGCAGTAGTGTTAACTATTTTGTTCAATTCTGCAATGCGATGTTCAATTGTTGTGGGTGCATTCTATTATTGTATACCATGTGAGAAATAAATTGAATTTGGTTGTACTAAATACATGAGAAACAAATACAATTGCTATATTTCCAAGTTGTTAAGCATGCTTGGTTTGTTTAACTCTCTGATCCTCTATTAGGAGTATGTTATATTGTGCAATGTGGTGCTCAGTTAACATTTGGTTCATTTGTTGTGGTGTTTAGTTAACTGCTTGGTTCAATTCCGCAATGTGATGATCAATTGTTGTGGCTGCATTCTGTTATTGCGTACCATGTGAGAAATAAATCGAATTTGGTTGTACTAAATACATGAGAAACATATACAATTGCTATATTTCCTAGTTCTTAATCATGCTTGGTTTGGATAAATGGGTTTTCCATGTGGCTTGAATTAATTTGATGAATCTGCAATGAGCTTATTTTTCATCAACATATTTTACTGATAGCATGCGAACCCTTACTTAATATGATGACTAACTACCTTATATGTGTTGCAGTGAAACAATGGGAAGCACTGAGGTTTACAATCAAGGTTAGCATGTGTATGGTCCGGTCTAATAGCACATTATTGTGCAATTGCAGGAACCATTATAATATTTAGCTTTTCAAAAATTTGGTCTTGCACATGTAGGTCCTGCTACGAGAGGTTTTGACCCATTGTTCGATCCTTTATGCATATGGGGAGATGAGTCGCCCATGAATATCAATCAAGTCAAGAAACTCAGAAAGATTGTTAGGATAAAGAAATTAGCGGCATAAAACAACAAAATCTTTGTCTGCACAATGAAGAAGACATCAGTACTACAAGATGGTTGTCACACCCTAGCTAGTCATGCATTAGAGTGTTGCATGATGGTTACTTTTCATCAGAAACTTGAAATGGGGAAGGAAGAACCCCCAACACCCCCCCTGAAATCAACTAGGGTTTACGAAAAGTATTTTCAATGAACCTAAAATGCCCTTCTAAAATGTTCACCCTCTTTGTCATGGGATAAAACCTCTGACAAAATAGGTGCACAATTTTCTAGGTTAACAGACGGTCATTGATTTAAATCATAAGTATTTGAATTTGGGCATTAAAATGCTATTAAATAATTTAAATGCTCAAATAATTCTGGAGATAAATGTTTGCTGTTGGAAATAATCCAAACAGAGCCCACATTTATTTTTAGGATTTTTGGAATGTTCTGGTATTTTAAATAAAGGCCAACAGTTTCTGTTAAATAGAAAAACAGAAACAATTTGAAAAAAGACGGAGATTGCCACTTGGGCCTTACCTGTGCTGGTCAGCCCACCAGGCTCGGCCCAGCCGACGGGCGCTGCCAGTCGTCGTTCTCCTCGCGCCAGAAGGACGCAGAGCGCGTGGCCGGCGCCCGCGGCCACACGCCGGCCACCTCCTGCTTCCGCCGATGCCCCGAGACGTCCTGGGTCGCCACGTGACCCCCCCACATCCACCTCTCGTCCTCGCTCACTCTTCCCCTCGTCTTCCTCCCCCTCTCCCGCGATGGCCGACGCACCCGTCGCCGTCTCGCCGCCATAGCCACGCCCACCGTCACCCCCTCGCCCCTCTGACCTGCCCAGAGGCTCCGCCACTTCGCCCTCGCCCTCCCCATCGAGCCACGCCTCGCCGGAGGCCCTGCATCGCCGCCATCAGCTCGTCTTCGACCTCGGTGCCCGCCGGCCGCCGTTCGTCGATTCGCGCCGCTCCGTTCGCCCCCGAGGCCGCTGAGCTGCTCGCCGACCTCCCTGTGAGCCCCCACACCTTCTCTCCCTCCTCCCATGTCCGCTAGCTCACCGTAGCGCCCGTCCCCGACGAGCCCGAGTGCTTGGCTCCGCCGGCCATGGCGCCGCCGCGGCCACAGCCCCTGCCACCCGCGCCAGAGCGCATCAACGTGCTCCTGGAGCCTCCAGGAGGCCAAAGCAGCCACCAGCTGGAACCCTAGTGCCCCGTAGCGCCAAAGCCGACCCCGCCCGAACTCCGGCGCCGCCCCGGGCTCGTTTCCGGCGAGCTCCGGCCGTCCCCGCTGCAGCCGCATGCCGTGCTGGATGCGCACGAGCCCCAACCTCTTGTAGATGGCCTCGGCCGTCGTTTTGGTCGCCGGAGCGCGAATTCCGCGCTGCCCCGCACACGTCTGGTCGTCGCCGGCGGCTCAACACCGGCGAGTTGACCCCGCTGACCCCATTTGACCACGGGTGGGCCCAGTTTGACCCCCTGGGTCAATGACAGATGGGCCCAGCCCTGCTAATTAGTTAGGATTAATACTAATTATTTTTAGTTAAACTAATCCACACTGACACGCGGGACCCACGTGTCAGGTTTGACCTGGACCGGGTCAATTGACCGCTGACGTCACACTAACGCCAGGCTGACGCAGTAAATCCTTTTCTGGATTTATTTTTATTCAGGAAAATCCAGAAAATGTTTCAAACTTCAAAAAATCATAGAAATTAATCTCTAACTCCAAATGAAATAATTTATATATGAAAAATTATCAGAAAAATTCAATCTATCCATCTTTAATGGTTTCATGCATGACAAAAGAAGTTTAACTTGCTGTTTAAGAAGAATAAGGAAATGCACTATTAAGGCCATGTCTAATGAGCTAATATTTGAATCTTTGATTGAAATGAGTTCATCCCTTTCTATTTTAGCTTGCATTAGGCCAGGACACATTCATATTGCCATGTCATAGCATGCATCATATTGTTGCATATCGTCATGTGTTGATTATGTTTCGATGTGTTCTTCGTGGTAGGTCCTGCCTCCGAGGATATTCAAGAGTATCCAACTGAAGGGCAGTATCCCGCTACCACTCCATCAGGCAAGCAACCCATTGATCATTCCGATACAAACCCATGTTCTCGCTTCTGCTCTCGTTTACTGCATTAAGACAACGCGATTCAAACTGCTGTGTGTCTCGGTAGTTGAACCCACTTCCTTTGCATGACCTGTCATTGCCACAGTAACTAGATGAAACCCACTAGCATGTGTAGGAGTTGATTGAGCCATTTGTGTGTGTGTTCCTACCATGCTATGCTTGCTATGCTTAGAGTTGTGTCAGGTCTGGCTCATCGGGATGATGAACTAGAGTGAAAGGTTGTGACGTTGTCGAGAGTGTGAAAGTGTTGAACACGATTTGGTAAAGGAATCGATGGAAGGCCATGTAGGAGTACATGGTGGGTTGTTTCATTGAGGCCGTCCTTAAGAACTGAGATCTGTGTGTGTGATTTTAGATTCAGCTACTACCACACATTGGGCCCTGAAATATGACCCCGCTCGACTTACCGACCCCTCTCGTCCTCTTTCCAGGAGTTGCAAGTAGTTCCTAGTGTTTTTAGTTGCTGGGGGCCGCACGCAGTGCTGACCATAGGGGTGGGCTGTGTTGTGGTAGGCACGTGGCCTGGTGTACCGATTCGCCCGTTTGGTGTCTCAGGAACCCTGCACACATCGTTTGGGGCCGTTGAGGACACCCCGGCCGGATCTCCTTGTGGATGGAACCCGAATAGGCGATAAACCTGGACTAGAGACTAGTGTGGTTGGTCAGGTCGTGGTCTACACCCACGTCGGCTTTCGCTTGAAGTCTGCCGAGCACATGACGTGTGCAGACGCTAAGTGGTGGAAACATGTGTGAAGAAGTACACCCCTACAGGGTATAAAACTATTCGAATAGCCGCGTCCGCGGTAAAGGACTACTTGGTCACCTATACAGTTCATAGACAATTAAATGGATACTACTAAAAGTCTCAAGATAAGTGTGAGTACCGCGGATGGCCCTCTCCTAGGTTGGCGAGAGAGGATCCACGGTGGAGAATTGTGTTGGTGATAGTGGACTCGTGTGCGACAAATGCTTTACAAGTTGTGTCTGTCGTAGGATAGCTTAGCCAAGAGTCAAAGCTGGCTTGCTGCAATAACTCCACTACCTTCTTGAGAACGTGCATGTATAGTAGGATTCTGTTGTAAGACTTGCTGAGTACCTTCGTACTCATGTTGCTTTAATTAATATTTTCAGACGACTACGCCAACCCCTCTGATGGGTTCTACGTAGACCTCGACGTTGACGAGTGACTTATCACCCAGGTGGTGATCCAAGACTTGTGAAGGGTCGATGTAGATAGACAGGCTTCGTCACGCCTTCTTTCTTTCTAGCATCTGTACTCAGACTACTTTGCTTCCGCATGTGCTTGTATGATTGTATGACTTTAGTGTCGGGTCATGTGACCCCTATCTGTATGGATGATATGTATGGCTCTTTGGAGCCTCTTAATAAAGTACTTGAGTTGTAGAGTTTTGTTGTGATGCAATGTTGTATTTACTCATATAGGGCATATTGTGTGTATGATTGAAATGCTTGGTATGAGTGGGATCCGACTATGTAGTTGTTTATCCTTGGCAGCCTATCATATGAGGAAATGTAGTCTAGTGTTTCTGAGCGATAGTAGTCCACTACAGCCCGGTTCACCGGAGTCTTGCTAGCCCAGCACTACTGCTCGGAACACATGACTGGCCGGCATGTGTTTCACTTCGTTCCTATGTCTGTTCCTTCGGGGAAGTGTCATGCGGTGTTATCCGGAGTCCTGCCTAGCCTGCTATAGCCCGGGTTACCGGAGTCCTGTTAGCCCAGTGCTACAGCTCGGATTTATACGTTGTTGACCGACAAGCTCGATGTGATTCATGTATGCCTGTCCTCATGGTTTAGTGCCGCCTTGGGTTCATGACTAGCCATGTCGGCCCGGGTTCTCTGTCATATTGATGCTAGCGACATTATCATATACGTGAGCCAAAAGGCGCAAACGGTCCCGGGCCAGGTAAGGTGGCACCCGTGGGAGTACCGTGCGTGAGGCCACAAAGTGATATGATGTGTTACATGCTAGATCGATATGACTTAGGATCGGGGTCCTGACAGCGTTGGCATCAGAGCCGGACTGCCTGTAGGTTCGCTAAGCCAAACTGGTCGATGTCGAGTCTAGAAATGCTTTAGTTATATGTAGGGGAATTGATTGTGGGAGGGAACGTAAGGCTCTTTTACTCCTTTACCTTATGCCCTCTGTTCTGAGTCATCCTCTTCTCATTCTACGTGGGTTAAGGACTAGGCTTTCATCTCTCTATCAGGTTCACGTGTTACAAATCCGTAGTAACTTATAGGATTGTTGGTTACAACCCAGTTCAGCTTCTACTAAATTTTAGTATGTTGTTAGTTGAACCAGAACCTTGATATGATGTTGTTGATTGGTTTTGCAAACTGTTGTGGATGTCTCATCTCTTTTTCTGAGCATTTACAGCCGTTATGCTGTCCAAATTCTCCTAGAAAGTTCTAATGCCTTTGCATTATTTTGCGCTTTCAGATGGCCACCCATTCCCAGAACCAAGTGGTTCGTCTGACCGTTGCATCGATATATGTGGTCACACAGCTATGTTGGTTCGAGTGATGGTCGAGACAGGTTACCGATGGTATCCTGAATACATCGTCGAGGAGCAGTTTAGAGACTTTAATCAAAGCTAGTATCTGTGCACGGTCAGGATATATCCATCTTATCCCGGAGCTACTGAACCGCTCCGCTGCTCTTATGGACTTGGGATCACCATTGGGATGTCCGTGCAGGATGCAGCCTACTCGATGATGACTGTTATTCGAGCCAGAACTGCCTTGCTGAGCAACACTGATTTCCGCTACATGCCAGCATCCCTCCCTGGGGCGCATGGTTACCTTCAGGGTATGTATAGCGATACATCCCATGAGAACTCACTTCTCCGCACCACTACCGAGATGTTGGAAGACAAGGACCGTGAAAACCGGGCCTTGCGTATGGAGCTCTTTAATGCTCGTTCTGATCACTGGGCCACTTTGACTCGGTTTGCCCCTGCGGTGCAAGCGGGATACATGGACATGAGGGACTTGTATCCTGTGCGTGCCAGTCTGCCAGATTTCATGGAGTGGCGTGAGGTGGGAGGTATCACCCCTCCTCGTGGACCTCGTCTGCCGCCGTTTGTTGGACCAAGGCCACACCCAAGTCCCTATGGTCCGCAAGCTCCTCAGGACCGTTTGTTCCCAGATGATCGTGTTCCGCTTCCAGGCTTGGGTGGTGACTTCTATGAGGATTACTACGGAGCTGTCTGAGCTAGTAGTAGTTTCGCTGGTATTGTAACAGTTGTATGTCCACCGTCCTGCGTGACTTGTGGAATGTGACTTAGTGTGTATCCATTCCGGAGGTGTAGAAAAATAATGTATAGGAGCTTGGAATGCCTCTGATGAGATGTAACGTCTTTCATCATAGTTGTACCTTAGCTTGGGCTTGTACTAAACTATGTATGGTGTGTATGACTGATGGTTAATGTATGGTAGTTTCTGTATTACCATGTCATACGGATGAACATCTCTGCATTCCTTGTTATCCATTACATTCCGCACTTCTTTGCCCAGATTTTGCCATCCTGGTCTAAATCGTTGTTTTGTTTTTCCTAGGATGGTCAACACCTGCACCAACCCTGCTGCTCCGGAGCAGGGTGAAGCTAGCGCAGCTAGGGATGAAAATCTGCCGCAACCGCCATCCTTGGCCGAGGTGATGCTGGAGGCAGAACGAAACAAGCGTGAGACTAACCGCTTGCTGGAGCGGATTGAGCAGAATACTGCACGCCAGCAGAGGATCATTCCAGTGTCAATCAATGACTTTGTCAAGCTGTATCCACCAAAGTTTAACCATTCCATCGAACCTCTCGATGCGGATGACTGGCTTCGCAGCATCGCCCACAAGTTACGTTTTGCCAACGTAGCCGAAGATGATAAAGTTACCTTTGCTGCTTATCACCTCGAAGGCCCTGCTAGCCTTTGGTGGGAAAATTATGAGGCTATGCGCCCAGTCGGCCAAATCACTACTTGGGCTGAATTCAGTGCTGCTTTCCGTGAGCATCACATTCCGGAAGGTCTCATGGATCGCAAGAGGGAGGAGTTCTGTAACTTCACCCAAGGTAGACTGACTGTGGATGCTTACAGTCGCGAGTTCGGGAAGTTAGCACGTTATGCTCCCGAAGAGGTATCCACCGACGCTAAGAAGCAGGCAAGGTTCCGCAAGGGACTTAGCCCCGAGCTTTGCCGTGATCTTCGTCTGCACGAATGCACCTCTTTTCCGAAGTTGGTCAACAAGGCCATCAGTACCGAGACAGGGCAGCATGACTTTGAAGCTTCACGCAAACACTCCCATGACTTTGGATCTTCATCCGGCTCTGGATCTCAGAAGCGTCGGGTCTGGATCCCAAACACTGCTGTGCCATCCAGGTTCACTCCGAGGCCATCCTTTGAGGCGCCTCGCCCCAACCAGCAGTATGTACCGCCCAGGACTTATGGTGGTCCCGCTGCTAATGCTGCTCCACGCCCCAATATGATAACCTGCTTCAAGTGTGGAGAAACGGGTCACTACATTCGTGAGTGTCCCCAGAACAACCCCAACCAGTTCGGAAAGTCTGTTGGCCGTGGTAAGCCAACAGCAAAAGTGCTCGTCGCCAAGCCGGCCACCACTGCTCGTGGCCATGTCAACTACGTCTCAGCTGAGGAGACTCAGGAGGACCCCAACGTTGTTCTCGGTACGCTCCTTGTTAATTGCCATCCGGCAACTGTTCTCTTTGATACTGGAGCATCTCATTCATTTATTTCTGAGAGCTATGCTCGTTTGCACAACACCACATTTAGTGACATGCCCACCTCCATGGAAATTCAAACTCCCGGTTCCAGATGGCAAACCTCTAGAATCAGCCATGGAAATGAAATTCTTGTCGACAGATTGTTCTTCCTCGCGTCACTAATAGCTCTCAAGTCCTCGGACATAAACATCATCTTGGGTATGGACTGGATGTCAGCCCATTATGCTACGATTGATTGCTCTACTAGAACCGTTCAACTCACCCATCCATCGGGCAAGACAGTCCATGTTTCGACCCGAGTGTCGGAGCGTCAGCTCTACTCTCTAAATGCCAACCCCCTTCCAGATCTTGAAGATATCCCGGTAGTTCGTGACTTCCCGGATGTCTTTCCAGAGGAACTGCCAGGTGTTCCACCTGACAGAGATGTCGAGTTCGTGATAGACCTTGTTCCAGGAACCGTCCCAATCTCTAGGAGATCTTATAAGATGGCACCCCTAGAACTAGCCGAGCTCAAGAAACAACTCGATGGGTCCTTGCAAAAGGGTTTCATCCGTCCTAGTTCTTGTCCATGGGCTTGCCCCATCCTCTTCGTCAAGAAGAAGGATGGAACGGATCGGATGATTGTAGATTACCGACCTGTCAATTTGGTCACTATCAAGAACAAGTATCCGCTCCCCAGGATCAACGACCTGTATGACCAGCTCGCTGGATTCTCAGTCTTTTCCAAGATGGATTTGAGGTTGGGCTACCATCAAATCAAAATCAAGAACGGGGACATTCCCAAAACGGCCTTTGTTACTCGTTATGGCCAATACGAGTACACCGTTATGTCCTTCGGCTTAACCAATGATCCAGCCACCTTTTCTCGGTTAATGAACTTGATCTTCATGGAGTATTTGGATAAATTCGTCGTGGTTTACCTCGATGATATACTCATCTACTCCAAGAATGAGGAGGAACATGCCGAATATCTAAGGCTAGTATTGATGAAACTTCGAGAGCATCGTCTTTATGCCAAATTCTCCAAGTGTGAATTCTGGTTGCCAGAAGTGACCTATCTGGGCCATGTAATCTCTGGTAAGGGCATTGCTGTCAATCCCGAGCGAGTTCAAGCCGTCCTTGACTGGACTCCACCTGAAATGGTCAAGAAAGTTTGGAGTTTTCTTGGTTTAGCGAGCTATTCCCGCCGCTTCATCGAGAATTTCTCCAAAGTTGCTAAGCCTCTAACTGAACTCCTCAAGAAAGATAAAAAGTTCGAGTGGACCCCACAGTGCGAGTTCAGCTTTCAGGAACTGAAAAGACGCCTGACATCTGCTCTCGTACTGGTACCACCAGATTTTTCCAAGGACTTTGTTATCTATTGCGACGCCTCGCGACAAGGACTAGGTTGCATTCTCATGCAAGATCGTCATGTGATTGCCTACGTTGCTCGACAGTTGTGTGTCGGGGGGGAATCGGCTTCCTCGAACACCTATGGGGACCGAGCCCCTTACTGGTTCGGCGGGGGGCGGAGGTTGCACAAAAAGCGGATCGAGGCGATGCACACAAGGGATTTTACCCAGCTTCGGGCCGCAAGGATGCGTAAAACCCTACTGCTGCTTTGTGGATTGCATTGTGTTCTTGCTCGGGAGCGCGTGGTGCTACAGTACACACGAGCCGCTGGCGAGACCGAGCGTGGCGATGGCTGTCCTCCCCCTCCTACGTGCGCATGGGGCCTCCTTTTATATGCTCAAGGGGTTACCCACAGGTGGCAGCGCAGGTGGGGGCAAAAATGGGAGAGTGCTGTAGTGGTACAACTGCCTGCACAGTGGCTGTACAGTACTATCATACCTAACTCTGACGGCGGGGGACAAGGGCATTAAATGCCCGTCCGCGTCGCCCAGACGGTGCAGGGAAGTGGACCGTCAGGAGCGCCACCATTTGGCACGATGGCTACTCTGTCAGCTTCGCTTCGCCACTGCATGCCCCTGGCTGCACAACCTCCCGCCACGTGCGCCTGGAATGCCCCCAGAGCGACACGTTGGTGGGTGAGCTGGAGCGCAGGCACGGGGTGGTAACTTGCCGCGGCAAACGCCTTGCCGCGGTGGATGCCTTGTCGCGCCCGGGAGCTTGTCGCTCACCGGGCCTTGCCGGAGCGCGGGACGCGCCGTGGCAAGGTCCTTGTCGTGCCGTGGTTGGCCTTCCCGGCAAGCTCCTCCTGCCGGGGTCTTGTGCTTCGAGCGGTCGTCCCGGCAAGCTCCTCTTGCCGGGGGCCTGCCTCTCTTCGGGTGGCCTTCCCGGCAGGCTCTTCCTGCCGGGGCCTTGGCTGAAATACTTTGTTCTTGGATGGCCCAAAAAGGGACCACGGAGAGTCTTGGCGATCGCCTGGCAAGCCTTGCCGCGGGGTGCTACGACTGCCCGTGCACAAGTTCGGGATACTAAGGTACCCCTACTTTAGTACACCGAGAGGAGCCCCCAGGCCTGGGCCATACACGGTGCCGAGCGTTCTTGGGCCAGGCCTAGAACAGTGCACGGGCACACGCGGCCTGGGTCACGCTGCATCTGCTTCTGCGCCCACCACGTCCTCCCCGAACGGCACGCGTCGAATGCGTCATCGTGGGGAGAGGCGTGCGTGATGTGGGCGGCGTGCGCGGGGCCGAACCCTGCAGGCATGCGTCACGTCGCCATAAAGTGGGAATGGTTCGCGCTAGCTCCATAAGTGGAGGGAGGCGTGGAGGCGTGGCTTGTTCGCTGGACGGGGCCGAGGCACGGTTTCCGAGGCGCCCGTTCCCCACGATCACGGGGCGGGGAGAGGTCGCCTCATCCGTTGCCTCGGTCCTGCGCGTCAGCCACGCGGCTTCCATGCACGTGGGGTTGCGGATGGTGGAGGCAGGGAACCGGGCCGTTGCGGGTCGGGGCAGCAGGTCGGCCCCAGTCGCCTGGCCTTCCTGCGTCTTGATTGGCTGAGTGGGGCGGTCGAGCCCCCACCCTGCTCCTTTATAAAGAGCAACAGGGGGAGACGGGAACCCGCACTCCTCCATCCTTTCTTCTCTTCATCCTCTGACTCCCTCTCTCCATTAGCCATGGAGAAAGGGAATCCGGGTCCTTCATCGGTGGCGGCGAGGGTTGCCGCCAAGCAGCGCGCCCCTCCTTCCCTTGCACCCGCGGTGGCGGAGCCAGCCGTAAGGGGAAGGGGAGGGGGCGAGGTCGTGGACGAGGGCGTGGACGAGGCCTCGGCGCTCAGGGAAGAGGCGGGCGGGGCGACGCGCCGGCCTCGCCTCCGCCAGCGGCCCCTCTTCCCACGGCGGTCCATCTCGGGGACGATCCTTGTGAGTTCTTCGTCAGGCTGCGCCGGGCGCCTCGCCGCCGCCTCCGCCTCCCGGCTCCCTTCGCGAGCGTGATGGAGATGGAGCAACCCGAGACGCTAAGGCTGCGCATGAAGGGCTTCAGGATCAGCGGCACGCGGGTCCACGTCGAGTTCCTAGCCCTCGGCGTAGTGTTTCTTGGCCGAGGGTGGAAGACATTCGCCCGTATCCACACCTTGACGGAGGGGTTCACCCTCCATTTTAAGTTGATGGAGGGCGATCTCCTCTCCGTCAAGGCCTTCGGGAACTTCGGGACCCGGGCCCGGTGCTGCGTGGATAGCTCCTCCGATAGCGAAAGCTCCTCCTCGAGCGAGAGTGACGAGGAGGGGAGCGACAGCGACGACGAGGGCAGCGGTCGTCGGGATGACGGGTCGGACTAGGCGCCGGTCGCAACTCCGTGTGGCACCGGCGACCCCATCATCCGGGTCGCCGGCTCCTTGAGCTTCTCGAGGTCGTCTTCCCGGGCGGCTGGAGTGGCGAGGCTGCGGAAGAGGAGGAGGACTGGTGGCAAGGCCGTCAACTCGGAGTACGAGGGCTAGGTGCCCCGGACAGCGTGTTGACGTCCCGCTGCCTCATCTTCGAGCTCCATCTCCGGCGCCGCCGCCACCATCCAGCCTCCGGAGCCCCCGGGGCGTTCTGTTGGTGTCTTCTGCCACCCGTAGCTCGCTTAGGCGCCCCTTTTGCCCTTTTCGCCTCCTTGTCCTACCTCCAGAGGAGAGAGACAAGAAAGGGATTACGGGCATCTTATCTTTTTTTAATCTGTAAGCCCTCGGGCCTTAGCCGTGTTTAAAACTTGTAATCCCATCTTTTCATGTTTTTCATTCTCTCTGAACTGTACCTGAGCGGAATGTTTTTAATGAAAAGGGGATGTTTGCCGGGCCATTTGTCTCGTGGGTAAAACCAACGCCAAGGAACGAATCCTTTATATCGTTAATATAGACACTTCTTTGCCCGGCAACAGGCCCAGCCGTCTTCCCGCGCCACTCGACCTCTCTCACGCCTTTGGCGGAGGAAGGGATGAGGCGGGTTCAGGCCCCTCGTCCCACCCCTTTGCCACCGCGGCTACTACCAAAACGGGCCCCAGGAACGCGCTCTGGGGCCTGCCGTTAAGGGAGCACGGTAGCTTTTAGGAGGGAACAAGGTTTTCGAATTCCATAGTCCATAAGAGAATGCATGACAAGGGATGCGAAAACTTATCTGGGATTGCAGCCCCCGGCAACTTTGGCTTTCCGCGGGCGAATCTTCGTACTTGCAGCCCCCGGCAATACTGGCTTGCCGGGGACCAGATGCTGGCCCTCCCTTCTTCTCTTCTTCGC
The DNA here is from genome assembly GCA_032464435.1 of Aegilops umbellulata. Taxonomy (NCBI): domain Eukaryota; kingdom Viridiplantae; phylum Streptophyta; class Magnoliopsida; order Poales; family Poaceae; genus Aegilops; species Aegilops umbellulata. The sequence goes on from CP136055.1 coordinate 274,552,259, forward strand.
CCTTGAGCGGTCTGGCCAGGATGTGCAAAACCCTGCGAACCAAAGGAAACGAAGGAATAGGAAAAAGGATGCAGACTCGACCTCTAAGCTAGGGGTTAGCAGCTGTTAGGAACTATCAACCCTAACCAAGGACGAGACTCGACTCAGCATGCATGCTAAAACTTAGTGCGCCAGCGCTTCATTTCTGCAGCTCAGGGTCTGCGCCTGGCTTTGTACAAAGGATTACATGCAACTGTGGCAAGACTTGTACAAAAGGTTGGTTGCCGGGCGGGGCCCGTCAACCGCGCGTTACGGGTAAAACTTACGAAGATGCTCAATATTCCAGGAGTTGCTCACGGTCTCGAGGCGGACAGCGCCGGGCCTCGTGACTCGTCTCACCCGGTAAGGGCCTTCCCACTTCGGCGTCAACTTGTTATGATTCTTGGCGGACGGGGCGCGCCGAAGAACAAGGTTGCCTTCCTCGAAGCTTCTGGCTTTAACTTTGCGGCTATGGTAGCGACGCAAAGCTTGCTGGTAGCGAGAGGCTCGCACAGCAGCCTGAAGACGATCTTCCTCAAGGAGCAGCGCGTCATCTTCACGCAGCCGCTCTTGCTCAAGCTCATCATAAGCGAGCACTCGAGGTGACCCGTATGCGAGTTCCGTGGGGGTAACTGCTTCTGCTCCATAGACTAGAGCAAATGGTGTCTGGCCAGTGGCTCGATTTGGCGTCGTTCTGATCGACCAAAGAGCCACCGGCAGCTCCTCGATCCAGTTTCTTCCGCACTTGTGCAGCCTGTCGAAAGTTCTGGTCTTGAGCCCGCGCAGTACTTCGGTGTTGGCCCTTTCAGCTTGACCGTTGCTCCTGGGATGAGCAACAGAAGCGAAGCAGACCTTGGCGTCGAGATCTTGGACGTATTGCATGAAGGCGCGGCTCGTGAATTGTGTACCGTTGTCGGTGATGATCCTGTTGGGGATCCCGAAGCGGCAGACAATCGACCTGAAGAACTTGATGGCTGACTGTGCTGTCACCTTCCTCACTGTATCCACTTCCGGCCACTTTGTGAACTTGTCGATTGCGACGTACAAGTACTCAAAGCCCCCGACAGCTCGGGGGAAGGGGCCGAGGATGTCGAGCCCCCAGACCGAAAATGGCCAGGATAAAGTGATCGTCTGGAGAGCTTGAGCTGGCTGGTGTATCTGCTTGGAATGGAACTGGCACGCTTCACACTTGGTTACTTGTGCAGTTGCATCCTGGAGGGCTGTCGGCCAGAAGAAACTTTGACGGAACGCTTTGCCGGCGAGTGCTCTTGCGCCGATGTGGTGACCACATATGCCTCCATGTATCTCTGCCAACAGCTGCTGTCCGTCTTCCCGGGAAATGCACTTCAATTTCACACCGTTGCGCCCTCTTCTGTACAGTGTGTTGTCGACGAACTGGTACATACTCGAGCGCCGGGCTACTCTTTCCGCTTCTTCTTGCTCTTCGGGAAGTTCTCCGTGCTGGAGGAAATGGACAGTCTGCCGGGCCCATGCTGGAGCCTGCGGCTCAACAACAAGGACTGAAGGCACTTCTGCTGCTGCGGGAACGTCCGCTTCTACGGCGAGGATCTGGGGCTCAGCCGGAGCTTGACGTTCCTCGGCAAGCTTGCCGGAGCAAAACTTGTCGGGATCGCCTGCTTCTACGGAACAAACCCTGGGGTTCTCCGGAGCAGACGGCTCCTCAGCGCTCTTGGTGTCGATCTTGGGGACCTTCTTGGTCGTTGGCGGAGCTACCATTGTCTTCTTACTCTTGCCGGTGGAGCTCGATGGCGCGTCCTCGACGATAGCGCAGCACTCTGAAGAGGTGCGCTTGCCGGAGTGGGCGCCAGAGCACTTGCCGGGCTGGGTCCTCTTCTTCCCTCCGGGAGCTTCAGCGGCAAGCGGCTTGTGATCCGCTGCGGCTGCCGCTTCCCGGTAGATCTTGTCCGCACAAATAAGGGCATCCTTCTTGTCGCCGGGGACAGAGATGACGCTTATCGGGCCTGGCATCTTGAGCATGTTGTAGGCGTAGTGAGAGGCCGCCATGAACTTGGCGAGCGCTGGACGGCCGAGAATTCCATTGTAAGGCAATGGAAAACCGACAACGTCAAAAGTGCTCCTCTAAGTCCTGAAGTTCAGCTCGCTGCCAAATGTCACTGGCAATGTTATCTTCCCCTTCGGCTTGCTCCTTCCCGGGTTGATTCCTTGGAACGTGCCGGTCTCTTTGAGCTCGTTGTCGGGGACTTGGAGTTTCCGGAGCACAGCGGAGGAGATCAGGTTCAAGCCGGCCCCGCCGTCAACTAGCACCTTAGTGACCTTGAGGTTGCGGACTGTTGGTGAGACCAACATCGGCAAGCACCTGATCGCCGTTGTGCGATCAGGGTGGTCCTAAATATCAAAGATGATAGGCGTGCTGGACCATTTCAGAGGCTTGCGCGACTCGACGGGTGGCTCCGCTTCATTGACTTCCCGCGCCCACTGCTTGAGCTGGTGGTGAGAAGTATGCAGGGAGGCACCGCCGTCTACGCACAAGACCTCTGTGGCTTTCTGAAACTCCTGCTCACTAGTCTCGACGTTATCCATGTCTTCGTCTTCGTCGTCGTCTTCGTTCTTGTCGCGGCCGCGGGGAGGTCGGTCCGCTTGCCGCTGCTTGTCCTTGTCACGGCGTCCTCCCTGGCCGGGGCGCTTCGTGCCTGATCCTCCGCCACCTCCCCGGGCTCTCTCCTTGTCGCGCCGCTCGTACTCAGCCTTTTGCAGCTCGACGAGCCGCTCGACCTGTTTGCAGCTCTGGAGGTCATGGCCCTTGGTGCGGTCGATCTTGCAGTACTGCTTGTTGGTGCCGTCCCGCTTGTCGGCGACCGCCACAGCCTGGCAGTGGGTGCATCCGGCAATCTCCTTGCCAGAGCTACCAGCCTGGGTCTTCTTGGCGGCGCCTTCATTGCCGGAGTGCTCAACAACCAGTACTTCTTGGCTCTTCTTCTTCATGTTGCTCCGCCGTCGGCCCTTCCTTGCCGGGGCGGTATCCTCACTGTCAGATTCTCCTGCTCCAGTGTTCTCTCCAGGGAGTTTCCTCCCTTCCTCAGCACGGGCACACTTGTCGGCCAGGGCATATAGCTCACTGACGTCTTTGATCTTGCACATCGCCATCTCCTCCCGCATCCTGCGTTTACGCACGTTCTGATGGAACGCGCTGATGACCGTGGCGGGGTGGACGTCTGGGATGTTGTAGTGTACACGGCTGAATCTCTGGATGAACTTGCGCAGGGGTTCCCCTTCCTTCTGGACGAGCAGATGAAGGTCGCTCGCTTGGCCATGGGGTTTGTGGCCGCCCGTAAAGGCGCCAACAAACTGATGGCACAAGTCTGTCCAGGAGGTTATGGAGTTATCCGGCAAGTGCATGAGCCAGGATCTGACGTTGGATTTGAGTACCAGCGGGAAGTAGTTGGCAAGGATCTTGTCGTCTCGCCCTCCAGCAGCCTGCACCGCGATAGCGTAGATGCTGAGGAACTCCGACGGATACGACCTGCCGTCGTACTTCTCTGGTACGTCTGGCTTGAAATTCTTCGTGCTGGGCTACTGGACTTGCCGCAGCTCACGGGTGAACGCAGGGCAGCCCACCGCGTATGGTAGGTCGCCTGGTTCCCCTGGTGCATGCATGTCGACAGAGGGCCCAGCGCTGTGGTCTGATTGACGCCGCGCTTCTCTCCGGCGCTCGATGCAAGTACGAGCGTCCTCTTGCTCTCGCTCGTGAAGAACTTGGCGTTGATCGCGACGAGTTCACAGATTCAACGACGCGGTGGAGTCGTTGTCATGATGATTCCGGCGAGTCGGCGACCTTGGCCTCTGGAGCGGGGAGTGCATGGTGGTCGCACCCCCGCCGGTCCTGGCGCCATTGGTTCTCGCCTGGCCGTCCCGCCGCGGCTGCGACGTGCTGTGCTGCCGCGGGGTGTCGCCGTTGGCGAAACCGATGAGGCTCTGTATCGTGGCCCTCCAGTCGTCGAGCTTGTCCGCCGCTTGAGGGTAGTCTAGGAGTAGTTGAGCTCGCGCCAGAGCTTCTGCTGGAGTGGTGGGCAGTGGTGGCGAACGGAGCATGGAGCGGGATGTGCTCGAACTTCTAACTACGTTAGAAGGAGCAACACCCGGACCAGGCAGCCGCGCCACGCTCGCGCCAGCACGTTGGTGTGAGTGCTGGCCTTGAGCGCCCTAGGATCCGCCGGCTCGATTTGGGTCCAGCGAGCGTATGGTACCGTGGGCGCCAAGACGCTGCTGGTCCCGTGCCTCCTGAGAGGGGCGCGGCGCATTTTCGGACGCCGTGGCGCCATGAGATGGCTCGACGACGCCCGTCCCGCCGCCGGTGCCGTCCCCACCGCCCGTTCGCTCCAAGGGTGGCGGGTTCGACGCGGACGGACCGGCCACCTCTGGAGCCTTCTTCTTCGGTGGCATGTCGACGAAGATGATGGAGATCTAGCTGGTGCAGACGCCGGATCAGGTTCGCACAACTTCGACGCCCCCTACCTGGCGCGCCAAAGATGTCGGGGGGGGGGGGGAATCGGCTTCCTCGAACACCTATGGGGACCGAGCCCCTTACTGGTTTGGCGGGGGGCGGAGGTTGCACAAAGAGCGGATTGAGGCGATGCACACAAGGGATTTTACCCAGCTTCGGGCCGCAAGGATGCGTAAAACCCTACTGCTGCTTTGTGGATTGTATTGTGTTCTTGCTCGGGAGCGCGTGGTGCTACAGTACACACGAGCCACTGGCGAGACCGAGCATGGTGATGGCTATCCTCCCCCTCCTACGTGCGCATGGGGCCTCCTTTTATATGCTCAAGGGGTTACCCACAGGTGGCAGCGCAGGTGGGGGCAAAAATGGGAGAGTGCTGTAGTGGGTACATCTGCCTGCACAGTGGCTGTACAGTGCTATCATACCTAACTCTGACGGCGGGGGACAAGGGCATTAAATGCCCGTCCGCGTCGCCCAGACGGTGCAGGGAAGTGGACCGTCAGGAGCGCCACTGTTTGCCACGATGGCTACTCTGTCAGCTTCGCTTCGCCACCGCATGCCCCTGGCTGCACAACCTCCCGCCACGTGCGCCTGGAATGCCCCCAGAGCGACACGTTGGTGGGTGAATTGGAGCGCAGGCATGGGGTGGTAACTTGCCGCGGCAAACGCCTTGCCGCGGTGGATGCCTTGTCGCGCCCGGGAGCTTGTCGCTCACCGGGCCTTGCCGGAGCGCGGGACGCGCCGTGGCAAGGTCCTTGTCGTGCCGTGGTTGGCCTTCCCGGCAAGCTCCTCCTGCCGGGGTCTTGTGCTTCGAGCGGTCGTCCCGGCAAGCTCCTCTTGCCGGGGGCCTGGCTCTCTTCGGGTGGCCTTCCCGGCAGGCTCCTCCTGCCGGGGCCTTGGCTCAAATACTTTGTTCTTGGATGGCCCAAAAAGGGACCATGGAGAGTCTTGGCGATCGCCTGGCAAGCCTTGCCACGGGGTGCTACGACTGCCCGTGCACAAGTTCGGGATACTAAGGTACCCCTACTTTAGTACACTGACATTGCGTCCACATGAGGATAACTATCCCACCCATGATCTTGAGCTTGCAGCTGTAGTCCATGCACTCAAAACCTGGCGACATTACCTTCTTGGTAATCGTTGCGAAATTTACACTGATCACCAAAGTTTGAAATACATCTTCACCCAACCAGATTTGAATCTCAGGCAAAGACGTTGGGTCGAGTTGATCTCGGATTACGACTTAGGAATAACTTACACCCCAGACAAAGCCAATGTCATGGCCGATGCGCTAAGTCGTAAGTCTTATTGTAACAACCTGATGCATCAAGGTCAACCATTTCTCCACGAGGAATTTCGCAAGCTTAACCTTCACATTGTTCCTCGAGGATTCCTTTCCACCCTCGTGGCGAAACCTAACCTTATGGATCAAATCATAGCTGCCCAGAAACGCGATAAGGGCATATCCTGCATCAAGGAAAACATTGCTAGTGGAGTTGCTAAATGTTTTTCCATGGACGATTGAGGTGTTGTCTTCTTCGAGAACCGTTTGGTGGTCCCCAAGAAACAACATCTACGGCAACTGATCCTTAAGGAAGCTCATGAATCCCCTCTCACCATTCATCCCGGTAGTACTAAAATGTATCAAGACCTACGCCAGAGGTTTTGCTGGACTAGGATGAAGAGAGAAATCGCTCAATACATTGCAAACTGCGACCTCTGTCGTCGCGTTAAAGCAGAGCATCAACGGCCTGCTGGCACCCTTCAACCATTGGAGATTCCTGAATGGAAATGGGATAAAATCGGTATGGATTTCATTACCGGATTTCCCAGAACCAAAAGAGGGAATAATGCTATCTTCGTTGTTGTCGATCGTCTGTCCAAAGTAGCCCACTTCTTACTTGTTCGGGAGAGTATAACCGCTAGCCAGCTAGCTGAATTGTACATCTCTCGAATAGTGTCTCTCCATGGTGTTCCTTTGGAAATCAATTCAGACCGTGGAAGTCTTTTCACCTCGCGATTTTGGGAAAGTTTCCAAAATGCTATGGGAACTCGTCTCTCCTTCAGCACCGCCTTCCATCCCCAGTCAAGTGGTCAAGTAGAACGAGTCAATCAAATTCTGGAGGATATGCTCCGAGCTTCTTTCATCTCTTTCGGTATGAATTGGGAGAAGTGCCTTCCATTCGCCGAGTTCGCTTATAACAACAATTATCAAGCTAGCTTGGGCAAAGCTGCTTTCGAAGTTCTCTATGGACGAAAATGTCGAACGCCTCTTAACTGGTCAGAAACCAGCGAGAGACAACTCTTTGGCCCGGACATGATCCAGGATGCAGAAGAGCAGGTTCGTATTATTCGTGAGAAGTTGAAAACCGCCCAATCTCGACAAAAGAGTCAGTATGACCGCAAGCATAAGCCGATGGCTTATGAAGTTGGCGAGAAAGCTTACCTTCGGGTTACACCCCTAAAGGGAACCCATCGATTCGGTATCAAAGGCAAATTGGCTCCTCGTTACATTGGACCCTTTCGCGTTCTTGCCAAACGAGGGGAAGTTTCCTACCAACTGGAACTACCTTCGCATCTCTCCAGAGTTCATGATGTCTTCCACGTTTCTCAACTCAGGCGTTGCTTCTCGGATCCTATCCGTGGAGTGGACCACGAAACGCTTGATCTCCAAGATAACCTCACCTATCGAGAATACCCCGTTCGTATCCTTGATCAAGCTGAGCGTACCACTCGACGCCAGAATATCAAGTTTCTCAAAGTTCAATGGTCACACCATTCCGAGCAAGAAGCTACTTGGGAAAGGGAGGATCGTCTCCGACTCGAGTACCCCACATTCTTCCGACGGATCCTAAATCTCGGGACGAGATTCTTTCGAGTGGGGGTGAGTTGTCACACCCTAGCTAGTCATGCATTAGAGTGTTGCATCATGGTTACTTTTCATCAGAAACTTGAAATGGGGAAGGCAGAACCCACAACACCCCCCCTGAAATCAACTAGGGTTTACTAAAAGTATTTTCAATGAACCTGAAATGCCCTTCTAAAATGTTCACCCTCTTTGTCTTGGGATAAAACCTCTGACAAAATAGGTGCACAATTTTCTAGGTCAACAGAAGGTCATTGATTTAAATCATAAGTATTTGAATTTGGGCATTAAAATGCTATTAAATAATTTAAATGCTCAAATAATTCTGGAGATAAATGTTTGCTGTTGGAAATAGTCCAAACAGAGCCCACATTTATTTTTAGGATTTTTGGAATGTTCTGGTATTTTAAATAAAGGCCAACAGTTTCTGTTAAATAGAAAAACAGAAACAATTTGAAAAAAAGAGGGAGATTGCCACTTGGGCCTTACCTGTGCCCGCCGGCCGCCGTTCGTCGATTCGCGCCGCTCCGTTCGCCCCCGAGGCCGCTGAGCTGCTCGCTGACCTCCCTGTGAGCCCCCGCACCTTCTTCCCCTCCTCCCATGCCCGCTAGCTCACCGTAGCGCCCGTCCCCGACGAGCCCGAGAGCTTGGCTCCGCCGGCCATGGCGCCGCCGCGGCCACAGGCCCTGCCACCCGTGCCAGAGCGCGTCAACGTGCTCCTGGAGCCTCCAGGAGGCCAAAGCAACCACCAGCTGGCCGCCTAGTGCCCCATAGCGCCAAAGCCGACCCCGCCCGAACTCCGGCGCTGCCCCGGGCTCGTTTCCGGTGAGCTCCGGCCGTCCCCGCTGCAGCCGCATGCCATGCTGGATGCGCACGAGCCCCAGCCTCCCGTAGATGGCCTCGGCCGTCGTTTTGGTCACCGGAGCGCGAATTCTGCGCTGCCCCGCCGCGTCTGGTCATCGCCGGCGGCTCAACGCCGGCGAGTTGACCCCGCTGACCCCATTTGACCACGAGTGGGCCCAGTTTGACCCCCTGGGTCAATGACAGATGGGCCCACCCTGCAAATTAGTTAGGATTAATACTAATTATTTTTAGTTAAACTAATCCACACTGACACGCGGGACCCACGTGTCAGGTTTGACCTGGACCGGGTTAGTTGACCGCTGACGTCACACTGACGCCAGGCTGACGCAGTAAATCCTTTTCTGGATTTATTTTTATTCAGGAAAATCCAGAAAATGTTTCAAACTTCAAAAAATCATAGAAATTAATCTGTAACTCCAAATGAAATAATTTATATATGAAAAATTATCAGAAAAATTCAATCTATCCATCTGTAATGGTTTCATGAATGACAAAACAAGTTTACCTTGCTGTTTAAGCAGAATAAGGAAATGCACTATTAAGGCCATGTCTAATGAGCTAATATTTGAATCTTTGATTCAAATGAGTTCATCCCTTTCTATTTTAGCTTGCATTAGGCCAGGACACATTCATATTGCCATGTCATAGCATGCATCATATTGTTGCATATCGTCATGTGTTGATTATGTTTCGATGTGTTCTTCGTGGTAGGTCCTGCCTCCGAGGATATTCAAGAGCATCCAACTGAAGGGCAGTATCCCGCTACCACTCCATCAGGCAAGCAACCCATTGATCATTCCGATACAAACCCATGTTCTCACTTCTGCTCTCGTTTACTGCATTAAGACAACGCGATTCAAACTGCTGTGTGTCTCGGTAGTTGAACCCACTTCCTTTGCATGACCTGTCATTGCCACAGTAACTAGATGAAACCCACTAGCATGTGTAGGAGTTGATTGAGCCATTTGTGTGTGTGTTCCTACCATGCTATGCTTGCCATGCTTAGAGTTGTGTCAGGTCTGGCTCATCGGGATGATGAACTAGAGTGAAAGGTTGTGACGTTGTCAAGAGTGTGAAAGTGTTGAACACGATTTGGTAAAGGAATCGATGGAAGGCCATGTAGAAGTACATGGTGGGTTGTTGCATTGAGGCCGTCCTTAAGAACTCAGATCTGTGTGTGTGATTTAAGATTCAGCTACTACCACACATTGGGCCCTGAAATATGACCCCGCTCGACTTACCGACCCCTCTCGTCCTCTGTCCAGGAGTTGCAAGTAGTTCCTGGTGTTTGTAGTTGCTGGGGGCCGCACGCAGTGCTGACCATAGGGGTGGGATGTGTTGCGGTAGGCACGTGGCCCGGTGTACCGATTCGCCCGTTTGGTGTCTCGGGAACCCTGCACACATCGTTTGGGGCCGTTGAGTACACACCGGCCAGATCTCCTTGCGGATGGAACCCGAATAGGCGATAAACCTGGACTAGAGACTAGTGTGGTTGGTCAGGTCGTGGTCTACACCCACGTCGGCTTTCGCTTGAAGTCTGCCGAGCACATGACGTGTGCAGACGCTAAGTGGTGGAAACATGTGTGAAGAAGTACACCCCTGCAGGGTATAAAACTATTCTAATAGCCGCGTCCGCGGTAAAGGACTACTTGGTCACCTATATAGTTCATAGACAATTAAATGGATACTACTAAAATTCTCAAGATAAGTGTGAGTACCGCGGATGGCCCTCTCGTAGGTTGGCGAGAGAGGATCAACGGTGGAGTATTGTGTTGGTGATAGTGGACTCGTGTGCGACAAATGCTTTACAAGTTGTGTCTGTCGTAGGATAGCTTAGCCAAGAGTCAAAGCTGGCTTGCTGCAATAACTCCACTACCTTCTTGAGAATGTGCATGTATAGTAGGATTCTGTTGTAAGACTTGCTGAGTACCTTCGTACTCATGTTGCTTTAATTAATGTTTTCAGACGACTACGCCAACCCCTCTGATGGGTTCTACGTAGACCTCGACATTGACGAGTGACTTATCACCCAGGTGGTGATCCAAGACTTGTGAAGGGTCGATGTAGATAGACAGGCTTCGTCAAGCCTTCTTTCTTTCTAGCGTCTGTACTCAGACTACTTTGCTTCCGCATGTGCTTGTATGATTGTATGACTTTAGTGTTGGGTCATGTGACCCCTATCTGTATGGATGATATGTATGGCTCTTCAGAGCCTCTTAATAAAGTACTTGAGTTGTAGAGTTTTGTTGTGATGCAATGTTGTATTTACTCATATCGGGCATATTGTGTGTATGATTGAAATGCTTGGTATGAGTGGGATCCGACTATCTAGTTGTTTATCCTTGGCAGCCTATCATATGAGGAAATGTAGTCTAGTGTTTTTGAGTGATAGTAGTCCGCTACAGCCCGGTTCACCGGAGTCCTGCTAGCCCAGCACTACTGCTCGGAACACATGACTAGCCGGCATGTGTTTCACTTCGTTCCTATGTCTGTCCCTTCGGGGAAATGTCACGCGGTGTTATCCGGAGTCCTGCCTAGCCTGCTACAGCCCGGGTTACCGGAGTCCTGTTAGCCCAGTGCTACAGCCCGGATTTATACGTTGTTGACCGACATGCTCGATGTGATTCATGTATGCCTATCCTCATGGGTTAGTGCCGCCTTGGGTTCACGACTAGCCATGTCGGCCCGGGTTCTCTGTCATATTGATGCTAGCGACATTATCATATACGTGAGCCAAAAGGCGCAAACGGTCCCGGGCCAGGTAAGGTGGCACCCGTGGGAGTACCGTGCGTGAGGCCACAAAGTGATATGATGTGTTACATGCTGGATCGATGTGACTTAGGATCGGGGTCCTGACAACGTTACTAACTATTATACCTTGCCTTTCTTTATTCCTTTGCCCCATTTCCAATATAGAGAAGATATTTATGCACATCCTTGTTTTCAGTCCTTTCTAAAGCAGTTCGTTGATGATTACCTCTCAAACCACCTCTCTGGTCAGGAGGCGAGGAAAGTTTTCATACAACTCCCAAGATTTAGTATTGAAGTGTTCGTGAAGAGGACGAAGGATGGACGGTCAATCATCCACAAGCATTGGCCTAAAGTTGCAAATACCTTCAACATGCATGAAGGCTCAATATTCGCCTTCCGCTTCAGCAGTTTTCCAGATGCGATGCATTTGTTTATGTACCATATATGATGCTAATTTCGAAAGGTTCTAGATGTTGCATGTGAAACTTGGTGCTGGTGCAGTTGTGTAATGGGGCAGCTGGGTGCTGAAGCTATATCATGTTGTACTCGGATCTATTTCAATTATGAAATCATGCTTCCCTAATATGGAAATGAAATATATTATGTGCTTAATATGAATGTCAATTAGATTAATAAATGGATTATTAATAATAGGGCAATTAGCCTGCTAATTAGGTTTTCCTATTGCAACCGGTTATTGAGAAAACACCGTGGGCGATGACCTTAGGCAACGCACATAGTTTCTAGGAATAAACCATGTTGGATCAATGAATAATCACACACGACATTCTCTTGAAAACTGTTTGCGTTAGGCCAACATGCGCAAATGCTTTCCTTGGAGCAACTGTGTGGGATGTATATACGACCGGAAACATTTAGCGGGGATTGACTGTGTGGGATGTACTTACGACCGAAAACAATTTCGCCTGTATAATTGTATTTTTAGCACTAGTGTACATATAACCGTATTTGGTCGCTCGTCGGTAACACACGACCTCATTTTGCCAAGCGTGTGTGCCAGGAGGGCATATCCCCGACGGTTTCTAGGTCGTGTGGGAAGGACCCCCCCTATCGCAGTCACTCACTAGGTGACGGTTCCAAACGCCGTTGCGGAAAGGGGTTAAAAACCATTTGTATAACACCTCGCTGTACCAGTGCCAGTTTATGGAATCTGCTATCTGGTTGCCCCTCATTCTCACTCGCGACGAACTTTGATGCCCAGGGGATGTAATATGCTGTAATTTCTTTGTTGTATAGTCTAGGTTTATTCTTTGTCACGATGTTGTGATTTATTTGTTGTTTATGCTGTCGTCACTCTAAGGAAAGGTCGTAATCTTCGATCGGTGCGCAATGAGCCAATAGGGTAGATTTATAAAATAATAATTTATGTACTAAAACTGGCCGGTCGCCAAGAGCTAGTACGGGCCGAAACATGGGCCTACCATCATCTTCGACCATTAGTTAGGTCTAGTCTTAATCTGGCCCACTATTAGTTTTGGGACTTTAAAAGGCCGAGTAAACCGCATGCCTTAATTGGGAAGAAAAATTAAATAGGCTTTTAACAGATTGAAAACTAGATCCAGCCTTCATTGTGGCGAACAAATCACGGGCCAACAACATGCTGTAATATAAATCGGCCAATTATTGGGCCATTCGGGTGACGGGCCATTAAGAGGCTGAAATGTTTTTGGGCCTTGGCTGACCCAATTACATGACGGGCGGGAAACAGGCCGGATGTATAATGGGCCAAAATTAGGCCCAACACTCTCAAGGGCCTTTAAAGGGCTGATAGGTAGTTTGGGCTAGAATGTATCCACAAAGCCTACGAACCAGAATTTGGCCCGGGTGCAACTCGGGCCTTTAAATGGCCGAAAGTGAAACCAGGCCGAAAGAGGCCCATATGTTGACAGGGCCGCCGAAAGGACGAAACTAATATCGGGCCGAACTGTTAAACGGGCCATTAAGAGGCCGAAGAGCAAATCAGGCCCCCAATGGGCCCGATTGCAGAGTAGCTGTTAAAGGGCTGTATCTGTTATGGGTCGTAATTTGTCCCAAGTAATGAAAGTCAGTTAATGGAACGGATCAGGTATGGACTGTAATTTTGCCCAAACTATTGCAAGCTGTTAACGGGTCGGATCTGATATGGGCCGTAAACTAGCCCAGAATATTGCAGTCATTTAACGGCCCGTATCTAGTGTGGGCCATAATTTGGTCCAGAAAATGTTAGGCTGTTAATGGGCCGACCCATTAGATTTGACAAAATCTTGTGGGCCTGTTCCTGGGCCGGCTTTTAAACCTATATGGGCCTCTATTGGGTCGTCCCACATGTCAACGTTTCATTGGCAATTCTTGTCAAATGGACGGTTGACATCTGTTCCAACGTTGAGCCAACACGTGGATCGTCGGCGAATAAGAATTTTCTTCGTGGAAAATCGCCATTAGTCCAGGTTGTTAACGGGTTATCAGATCCAAACCTGAGCCCGATAGCTTAACGGTGACCTGTTATGGTGGATGCCACGTGTCGGTTACCCTTGACGAAAGCACTTCTATGACGCGCGATTTATCGTCAGCGAAGTGGACACTTCTGTGATGATAAATTTGGTAATGTCATGGAACACTTCTACAACAGCACATGTATGACTATCTTGATTCTGTCGTAAAATCTTCATGGATGTACATGCATGATAGAAAACGTGACCTACTGTGACAAACACGTATCATCACGGAAGTGTATTTTTTTGTAGTGCATACAGGTGGTTTGAGAGGTAGTCATCAGTGAACTCCTTTGGAAAGGCCTTAAAACAAGGATATGCATAAGTATCTTCTCCAGATTTGAAATGGCGCAAAGGAATTAAAAAGACAAGGTATAACTGTTAGTACCATCCCGTAGCGAACAGATGTCTTCTTCATTGTGCAGACAAAGATCTTGTTGTTTTTTGTCGCTAATTTCTTTATCGTAACAATCTTTATGAGTGTCTTGATTTGACTGATATTAATGGACAACTCATTTCCACATATGCAAAAAGGGTCAAATAGTGGGTCAAAACCTCTAACAGCAGGACCTACATGTGCAAGACTAAATTGTTAAAAACCTAATATTTAAAAACAAGAAGTGGACAGGTGTGTTATTAACAACATGCCTAATATTTAAAAACAAGCAAACGTAGTCATTCGACTTTGTATTGTGAAGGTCTAAGTATGCTAGTTACTGGCCCTGTTTGGATCCATGGGTTAGAGTTAGTTTGAGTTAGTTTGTGCTCAGATAGCCCTAAAGTATCCAAACATGAGGGCTAATTTGAGCTAGTTGCATCAAACCCACCCAAAGGAACTATCCCACCCAAGAGGTGCTGACTTGGGTTAGTTCTCCTAGTGCATCTATTGTTAATCTAACATTGTCAACCAAACACCTCTTTCCCTAGAGTTAGTTCAGGGTTAGTCATTGTTGAGTATCATTGTTATTTAGGAAATGTAGGATAACGTAAGATTTATTCTACCTTGACTTGTACTCCAAGATGACCATGTACTCCTATTTATATGCCCACGAGGCTCAAGCAATAGAATCAGCTATTCCACCAATCTATCTCTCTCCTCTTTAATTGTCATGAGCTAGAAACTAACTCTAACCTCTAGGTAAGTTAGAGTATCCAAACAGTGCCATTGTTAAATCAAATGGAAAGGCGTGTTCAATACTCCCTCCGATCCTTTTTACTATGCATATAAGAATTGTTTGAAGTCAAACTTCATAAAGTTTGACCTTATTTATGTGAAAGAATATCAACATCTAGCATGCTATAGTTATACAATATGAAAATTTAAGTCATGACACATGTACTGATATTTATTTCATATTGTGAATGTTGGTATTTTGTTCTATAAAGTTGGTCAAACTTTAAGAGGCTTGAATTTAGACAAATCATATATGCGAACTAAAAAGATTCGGAGGGAGTACAACATGCTTAACAGCAACCGAATATAGTCATTCATAGAGCTATTGTTAAATTTGGTATTGATGAAATTGAACTGCATAGTTCATACTAGCACATAACACTGTTAATAGCTGAAATAAACAAGGCATACTGCGAACAACCAAAGATGGCAATTGAAACTGGACATATGCTAACTACAAACAACTAAACAACCATAAACCATAGAAATAAACAAGGTGTAATGCAAACAACCTAATATAGCAATAAATATTGGACAGGTTCTCACTACAAAAGGGGTTCGAGAAAACAAATCATGCGTTTCCTCACTTGTCACAGATTGGCCCCTCCTCGTGGTCGCCGTCGATGAGGTATGACTTGCCAACTGAGGATCCCAGGCCAGCATCATAGAGCATGTCCTTCAAAAATGATAAAAGGGGCTCCATGGTGATGAAGGATGGAAATTTTTTGATAATGAGCCGCATGAGATCAGCGGCAGGGCCATCTATGAGATCGACAGTTGTCGAACCCAAAGAGTTTGGGGTGGGCAACTTAACCTATGACATAACCCATGTCAAGCCGTCGATGTCGACGACCTCGATGTCATAGACGGCGTCCGCGACATGCCAGAATACTCTAGCCTGCTGATTGGAAGGCTTAATCCAGGTCCAGTCACGGTCGTCAGCTTCTCCGACGGCCACCTCGCCGACGTTGGGCGAAGAGGTCGCAGTAAATCTCTTTTGGGCCATTCGCTCCTCGAGCTCCCCGGGAAGCGTAGCCAGGCTTAGGCTGCGACGCTTTGGAGTGGGGGAGGGGGTGGGGATGGGGATCTCCTGGAAAGGGGGCATTTCGCAGGCATCATCTAAGAAACTCAAGGCGACAAGGGTATGCATAAACTGCATGAGTAGACCGACAGAGGTCGATGATGGAGGCGGCATGGCGACCTAGCTAGGTTTGGAGCAAGGGAGGGGTGGTGTGTGTGTGTGAGCGGGGGATTTGGGGTGTGTGTGTGTGTGTGTGTGTGTGTGTGTGTGTGTGTGTGTGTGTGGAGGCGGTCCAAGGTGGTGTTTGAGGAAATGTCGCGGGTACTGAAAATTTTACTAGGCGGGAGTAAAATGGCGGGGCTACCAAAAACTTGGATCAAGGGATTGAAGCAGAGCGAGGCGGGAGTAAAATGTCGGGGCTACTGAAAATTTCGATCTACTGATTGAAGCAGAGCTGGAGTAACAAACATCGCACATGGTCCAGACATACTAATCGTGTGCTATCAAACAGAAAAACCATCTACGCGGACGCGGGTAGATATGTTTTAGATTGCGAGGGAGTAGATATTTTCGAGAGGGGGAGGGAAGCCTCGTGGATCCCAATATATTGTGATCATCTGGGTGACAGGGGCAGGGGCGCGGCACATGGGTAGTCCTAGGGAACCATGTCTGTTTCATACCCAATTGCAGATAGTTGCTACGTCTGACTCGTGTGATGTTTACAAATTTGGCCAAAAAACGCAGGAAAGGTTCAGAACACGAACACACTTGCATGTGGACCAAATATATGTATGAAAAGGGTGGTTTGATTTTCAAATACCCAATGCACAACTTTGATGTGGCACCTGTCGCACAAAGCCCACGTTATTACTGCTAGCCCCCTGTCGGTGTCAAAATCGGCGGATCTCGGGTAGGGGGTCCTGAACTGTGCGTCTTAGGTCGATGGTAACAAGAGACAGGGGACACAATGTTTACCCAGGTTCGGGACCTCTCTATGGAGGTAATACCCTACTTCCTGCTTGATTGATCTTGATGAATATGAGTATAACAAGATTTGATCTACCACAAGATCATAATGGCTAAAACCCTAGAAGTCAAGCATGTATGACTATATATCTTTCCAGACTAAGCCCTCCATATTTGATCTTCATATTTGACACCGGAGGGAACTAGGGTTGTACAAAGTCGGTTACGGAGAAAGGAATCTTCATATTTGATCGCCAAGCTTGCCTTCCATGCCAAGGAGAGTCCCATCCGGACACAGGGGAAAGTCTTCGGTCTTGTATCTTCACAGCCCATTAGTCCAGACCATGTCCAACAGGCCGGATGCCCGAGGACCCCTTAGTCCAGGACTCCCTCAGTAGCCACTGAACCAGGCTTCAATGACGAGGTGTCCGGCGCGTAGATTGTCTTCGGCATTGCAAGGCGGGTTCCCCTTTCCGAATACTCCAAGATAGTCTTCGGATGCAACGAACGTGTCCGGGTTTGCAACACAAGTACCACACACACAGCCGTAGAGAGTATAATATTTCACAAGTCCCATCCATTGACAACTTTTTGCTAGATGATATCACGTATGCCCGGTCATTATTTCGAACCGTTTTCGTCTGCCATTCCGCGTTTTGGGATGCGGTTTCCATTGGCACGTCTTGTCAAAGCATAGATCGTGTCCCCATATTGCGGGATTCTCATCAATACGGGTGTGGGTAATCCAACCGTGCCATTCGCACAACCCTTGGGAATAGGCGAGTTTTAAGGCGAGTGGGGAGGCGTTCAATATTCACTACCTTTATAAGGGGATAAGGATTCCCTTTCTTCACCCACGCCTTCTCTCTTCCTCTGCCCTTCCATTCTCGAGCTCCAGCGCCCAAGTTCTCATCTTTTCCGCCTCAAGAAAGCACTCCACCATGTCCGGGTTTGGAGGGCAAGGCAAGTGGATGGCCTCCTGCGTTAAGGAGAAGGACATCGCCGAGCTTTGGGAGGCCGGGTATCTGGCGAAGGAAATCACCCACCGTCTTTCGGCCAAGGGGCAATCGTCCCTACACCGAAGCCCAATGAGAGGGTGGTATTCATCCCTCATTTCATCCGCGGGTTAGGGTTTCCTCTCCACCCTTTTGTCCGCGGACTGATGTTCTATTACGGGCTAGATTTCCATGATCTAGCCCCGAACTCTTTCCTCAACATCTCGGCATTCATTGTTGTGTGTGAGGCTTTCCTCCGCATCCAGCCCCACTTCGGACTCTGGCTCAAGATCTTCAACGTGAAGCCGAAGGTGGTGGATGGCCAACACACGGAGTGCGGAGGAGCCATGGTGAGCAAGATTCCCAACATCACATGGCCCAAAGGAACGTTTGTGGAGACTGTCAAGGAGTGGCACAAGCTGTGGTTCTACATCATAGAGCCTCGCAACGCCACCTGGGCCGCGGCTCCCGAATTCAAGTATGGAGCTCCAATGTGGCTAACCTCCTAGATAGAGAAAGGCCCAAATTGGTCTTCGTCGGACGGACTGATTGCGCTGCAGACGCGCATCCAAAGCATGGTGGATAAAAACATCAAGCTCGTCCACGTGATGCTAGTTCGCCTGACCTTTCGATGCGAGAGCCGGACATCTCCTTTATGGGAATTTGATCCGGAGAAACACCAAACCTTGGGAAGACTCTCGAAACTACTCATGAAGATGTCTGGAAGTTGCTCTTCAAGGGCAACGAGACACCGCCGGCCATTGACTCGGACCGCGGGCACGATCTTGCCCATCCTGCTAGTGTGGTAAGTCACGTCCCAAGGCGCATCCTCTACTTGCTCATTTAAGGAGGATGCCTAAACTTTATTATTTCATTCTTTCAGGCATGGACGGAGAAAGCGGAGCGGATTCGGTGTCCGGCTCCGCTGCCCGAGGAACCAGTCATCCCGCTCCTGGTGAAGATGCTGGTTCCGGTGCCCTACAAGGCGCCGGAGAAGAAGGCCAAGAAGAAGGCCAAGGGGGCCAAAGGTGTCCCTCGCCGCAAGGGTGCTTCAGACGTGATGTCCGAAGACAAGACTACTCCTCTGCCGCTCAAGACGAGGAGGAGGAGGAGGAGAGCGACTCTCCCCTTGATGGCACTACAAAAAAAGACACATCCGTGGCGTTTTAGGCCGAACGAAAAAAAAATCTGTCATACTTATGACACTTCTATGACGATATTTGTGACAAAACCCGGTATCATCATAGATATGGTGGGCTCCTACTTCTATGACAAAGAATCATGACAGAAAATGGGATTTTCGTCCTGGGCGGGCCGGAGACACAACTGCATGACATTCTTTGGGCCGTCCATGACGGAAAAAGCCGTGGTAGAAGCGAGGGCGGGGAAAATATTGGGGTGTTCCCGGTTACGGTGGGTGGTCGGGGCCGAGTGATGCGCGTTTCTCTCGTACACGCACGCGCGTGGGTGCGAGGCATTGGGTGATACGTATCTAACGTATCTATAATTTTTGATTGCTCCATGCTATATTATCTTCTGTTTTGGACATTATTGGGCTTTATTATTCACTACTATATTATTTTTGGGACTAACCTATTAACTGGAGGCCCAACCCAGAATTGTTATCTTTTGCCTATTTCAGAGTTTCGCTAAAAAAGAATATCAAATGGAGTCCAAACGGAATGAAACCTACGGGAACATGATTTTCGAAACGAACATGATCCAGGAGACTTGGACCCTATGTCAAGCAACCAACAGGGAAGCCACGAGGTAGGGGCGCGCCTCCCCCTCAGGCGCGCCCTCCACCCTCGTGGGCCCCTGTTGCTCCACCGACGTACTCCTTCCTCCTATATATACATATGTACCCCCAAACGATCAGATACGGAGCCAAAAACCTAATTCCACCACCGCAACCTTCTGTACCTTCGAGATCCCATCTTGGGGCATGTTTCTAAGCTCCGCTGGAGGGGGCATCGATCACGGAGGGCTTCTACATCAACACCATAGCCCCTCCGATGATGTGTGAGTAGTTTACCTCAGACCTTTGGGTCCATAGTTATTAGCTAGATGGCTTCTTCTCTCTTTTTGGATCTCAATACAATGTTCTCCCCATCTCTCGTGGAGATCTATTCGATGTAATCTTCTTTTGCGGTGTGTTTGTTGAGACCGATGAATTGTGGGTTTATGATCAAGTTTATCTATGAGCAATATTTGAATCTTCTGAATTCTTTTATGTATGATTGGTTATCTTTGCAAGTCTCTTCGAATTATCAGTTTGGTTTGGCCTACTAGATTGATCTTTCTTGCAATGGGAGAAGTGCTTAGTTTTGGGTTCAATTTGCGGTGTCCTTTCCTAGTGACAGTAGGGGCAACAAGGCAAGTATTGTATTGTTGCCATCGAGGATAACAAGATGGGGTTTTTACCATATTGCATGAATTTATCCCTCTACATCATGTCATCTTGCTTAAAGCGTTGCTCTGTTCTTATGAACTTAATACTATAGATGCATGCTAGATAGCGGTCGATGTGTGGAGTAATAGTAGTAGATGCAGGCAGGAGTCGGTCTACTTGTCTCGGACATGATGCCTATATACATGATCATACCTAGATATTCTCATAACTATGCTCAATTCTGTCAATTGCTCAACAGTAATTTGTTCACCCACCGTAAAATACTTATGCTCTTGAGAGAAGCCACTAGTGAAACCTATGGCCTCCAGGTCTCTTTTCCATCATATTAATCTTCCAACACTTATCTATTTTCATTGCCTTATATTTTACTTTGCATCTTTATCATAAAAATACCAAAAATATTATCTTATCATATCTATCAGATCTCACTCTCGTAAGTGACCATGTAGGGATTGACAACCCCTTATCGCGTTGGTTGCGAGGATTTATTTGTTTTGTGTAGGTGCGAGGGACTCGCGCGTAGCCTCCTACTGGATTGATACCTTGGTTCTCAAAAACGGAGGGAAATACTTACGCTACTTTGCTGCATCACCCTTTCCTCTTCAAGGGAAAACCAACGCAGTGCTCAAGAGGTAGCAAGAAGGATTTATGTCGCCGTTGCCGGGGAGGTCTACGCAAAAGTCAACATACCAAGTACCCATCACAAACCCTTATCCCCCGCATTACATTATTTGCCATTTGTCTCTCGTTTTCCTCTCCCCCACTTCACCCTTGCCGTTGTATTCGCCCTCTCTTTTCCGTTCGCCTTTTTCGCTTGCTTCTTGTTTTCTCATGTGTTGGATTGCTTGTCACGATGGCTCAAGATAATACCAAATTATGTGACTTTACCAATACCAACAATAATGATTTCCTTAGCACTCTGATTGCTCCTCTTACCGATACTGAATCTTGTGAAATCAATGCTGCCTTGTTGAATCTTGTCATGAAAGATCAATTCGCTGGCCTTCCTAGTGAAGATGCCGCTACTCATCTAAATAGCTTCGTTGATTTGTGTGATATGCAAAAGAAGAAAGATGTGGATAATGATATTGTTAAATTGAAGCTATTCCCTTTTTCGCTTAGAGATCATGCTAAAGCTTGGTTTCGTCTTTGCCTAAAAATAGTATTGATTCTTGGAATAAGTGCAAAGATGCTTTTATCTCTAAGTATTTTCCTCCCGCTAAGATCATCTCTCTTAGAAACGATATTATGAATTTTAAGCAACTTGATCATGAACATGTTGCAAAAGCATGGGAGAGGATGAAATTAATGATACATAATTGCCCAACACATGGTTTGAATTTGTGGATGATTATACAAAAAATTTATGCCGGATTGAATTTTTCTGCTAGAAATCTTTTAGATTCGGCCGCGAGAGGCACTTTTATGGAAATCACTTTAGGAGAAGCTACTAAACTCCTAGATAATATATTTTTGACTATAAACAGTAGGGTAAAACCCCACTGCAATTTTTATTAATAAATAACGCAGAGAAACAAAGATGTCTGAAAGGCTTGAGGTAAGCCCAATAAACAAAAAGACTAAAAAACCTAAAACCTAGGAAACAAAGGAAGAAAGAAAAAAGAAGAAGAAAGAAAAAACTAAACAACCAACTAGCCTAAGAAAAAAGTAATTACAACATGCTATCAAGACAAACTAAAAATTGTCTCTCATGCTTCTTCCTCATTCTATATTTGAGAAGCTTCAGTTCCTCTAGAAATATGAACTTCCACCCTTGGAATGAAGGTGCAATATTTTCAAAAATCTTATTGTTTCTGGTGATCCAAATGGCCCATGCTCCAAGAATGATTATCTCCATGTAAAATGGATACCTTAGCTTTTCTTTGAGGTCTTGGAACGCTTCTAACACAGACAGGTTTGGAGCTCTTGTTGGACAAATGAAGTCCCAGCATTGTTGAACAAATGGACAGCCCCAAAAGAGATGGTCCAGTGTTTCTTCTTATTGACAGCCTCCAACAGCACAGTTGTAATCCTCCAACAAAAAATTCTTCCTTCTAAGTAAGTTTCTAGTGTTGACTCGATCATGAAGAAGTTGCTAGAAGAAAACTTTATGCTTTAATTGGCATGAACTCTGCCAGATCCAGTTGAAGTGTGGGGGTGTCTGTTTGTGACCAATTAAGACTTTATATGCTTTGATGGAGGAATAGTGCTCAGTCCCCCAAATGTAACTCCATGTGTCTAAAGAGTCTAAATGCTCAGATTGTCTCATGGCTATACAAATGTCTTCCATTTGTAAGAATTCTTCATAGGCCTCAGTTGTCAAGGGGAGGAAGAATAAATCCTGTAGATACTCAGTCTGCAATACTTGTTGAATATTCAGCTGGGGGTTTCTGACAAAAGAGAACAAGTGAGGAAATTGGTGTTTAAGTATTGCTTGGGTCCATAGATCATCCCAAAAGAAAGCACTGACACCATCTCCCACATTACATCTAGCAATAGCTTTATACTGATCAGTGAGAGCTAAGTTGGACTTCCACCAGAATGATCCAATCATGTTGTCCCCTGGTAATTTTCCATGATTATAATATGTTTCCTAGATCAAGTTGACCCAGGGAATATCATGTCTATTGAAGAATTTGTGAAGATTTTATGAGCAGGGTTTTATTATGTGTAAAGGTATCTAGAACTCCTAAGCCTCCCTGGTCTTTTGGTCTACACAATGTGGTCCATGCCACCAAGGCAGGCCTTTTGTCCTCCATATCAGGTCCTCTCCAAAGACAGTGTCTCAAGTATTTAATGATCTGCTTTTTTATTGTAACAGGAATGTCCAAACAGCACATGAAGAAGACTGAAAAAGATGTCATCACTGACTTGGCTAGCAGTAATTTTCCAGCTTGGGTCATGAAGATAGAGATACCATCCAATCTCTTTGCAATCCTGTTAACTAGGGGGAGACATTGCTCAACACTTGGTTTGTATATTCCCAAGGGCATACCAAGGTAGGTAAATGGGACTTGTCCTCTAGCACACTGCAAGGTGTTTGTATAAATTTCTACCCTGTCTTCAGCAATATTCAAGGGTACCATGATGGACTTCCCATAATTAACTTTTAGCCCAGTTGTTGTGGCAAAAGTATTCAGAAGTGCTTTTAAGCAGAACAACTGCCTAGAATCAGCTTGCATAACCACTGATGTGTCATCTGCATATTGCACAATTGGGAAGTGAGGGCATGAGTTTACATGAAGTGGAGCAATGATCAGGTTTAATCTCATGGCTCTATTAAGAATGGATTGTAGAAAATCAGCAGCCAGCACAAAAATTAAAGGAGAGTAAGGGTCTCCTTGTCTTACTCCCCTCCTTATGTAAATTCTTTTCCCAGGAACTCCATTGAGTAGTACAGAAGAGGATGCAGTTGTGAACAAAGCTTCCATCTAGGAAATCCACTTCTCTCCAAATCCTTTAGCTCTAAAAATATCAATGATTGCATCATGCTCAATTGCATCAAAAGCATTCTCAAAATCCAGTTTTGTTACTATGATTTCCACCTTAGATTTATGACACTAGTGATGTATTCATATGCCCAACCAAGGCAGTCCTGGATCACTCTATCTTTGAGAAAGCCATACTGATTAATATGCACCAACTGTAGAATAACTCTTTGCAGTCTATTGGCCAACAGTTTTGTAATGATTTTCAGAACACCATTTAGTAAAGAAATTGGCCTGAAGTCATTTGGAGAAAGTGGGACCTCTTTTTTTGGCACTAGAGTGATGAAAGAGGAGTTAATGCTTTCAAGATTTACATTCCCAGCATGAAATGCCAATATAAGCTCAAAGACATCAGTCTTAATAATATCCCAACAACTTTTAATAAACTCATTATTGAATCCATCTGGCCCTGGTGATTTATCAGTAGGTAGGTTTTTGACCACTTCCTCAACTTCCTCTTGGGTAAAAGGCTTTTCTAGATCAATGAAGATTTGGTGGTCCACTGTGTTTTCATAAAGATCATTAAGGTCAAAGTGCATTGAGTGTCCATTAGATTGTCCCAATCTATTTTTAAAAGCCTCCCAGAGGATTGCAGCCTTTCCATCATGATCTGTTACTTCAACTTGATCTTTGTTCAGCAGCATAGCAATCTTATTGTGCCTATGATTAATAGAGGATTTAGTGTGGAAGAATTTTGTGTTTTCATCTCCAAACTTTACTCCTTTAATTTTCCCTCTCTGTTTCAAACAAATCTTCTGATCATTGAGCATAGTTAATAGATACTCCTTGAGCAAGGTCTTGCAATTATTTTCAAATAGAGTAAGGTCCCTGAATTCCTCAATCATATCCCAGAGAAATATACAATCATTTAGATCTGCAATTTGCTTCTTATGACAGGCAAGGTTTTTGTCCCACAGCTTTAGGGCTCTTCTGACATTCTTGAATTTTGCAGTAATCTTCTTAGCAAAGTCTGAATGACCTACTAGAATAGTCCAAGTAGTCTGAACCACCTGTTTAAAAGAACTGTGGTTAAGCCAATAGTTTTCAAATTTGAACACTCTAGACTTTGGGATATTTGTGCCAATTTTAATTATGCAAGGGAGGTGATCAGAAATTGGTTTAGCCATGGGAAGAGCCAAGGTATCAGGATAGCTGGTCATCCAAGCTGCAGAGGTAAAAAAACCAATCTAGTTTCTCCAGAAGTGGGTTGTCTTGCATGTTGCTCCAACTAAACTACCTGCCTTTTAGGGGTAATTCAATCAGGCCAAGTTCGCTTATTGCCTCATTAAACATGAGCATTTCATTTACATCCCCTCCAGGTCTGTTTCTGTGTTCAAGAGTTCTGATAAAATTAAAATCCCCCATAATAATCCAATCTATATCATTAGGCGTCTGAATATTACCAAACCAGTCAATGAACTCAATTTTATCCTCATGATTGCAAGGACCATAGATGTTTGTGAGGACCCAACTTTTGGAGGATGTCCTGCATGTGAACTGAATAGATAATGTCACGACCGGTTTTCCGGGCATTAATTTCCAGAAAATGGCCGTTGTGCTCACCAGCCCCATGATTACTGTTAGCTGATGAGACACCAACTTGATACAGAAATTCCAGGCAAAAGTACAAAAATATGTAGTACAAGACCATTGTGGCCTATGAGTACAACAAAAGGTTTCTAGTGGTTGAGGGCGGAAGCGGTTTGTGGATCACCACGGCTATGGGACTCCATTTCCCACGGGAACAGCTGACCAGGTTAACTCCTATCTTCACGAGGCTGCTATCACCGTGGCTCAGGTTCCGAGGCTGTCGTCGCAATGCTCCTCTCCAAGCAAGCAATCTGGCCAAGACAATAGCCAGGGACAAGCCAGTGAGTACTTTGAATGTACTCGCAAACATTAAGGACACAGGTATAATATAACCATTGATGCTCATGCTTTGCAATATCCTTATACTCACTTAGTTAGTCATAAAAATAATTATCTTGATGCATGCAAACAGGTTACTCATATGCAACCGGAAATTTATGCAATGGCCACATAGAGGTAATAAATACTGGGTGCCAAGCGAGGGTCTGAAAGACTCCTCAAGCGGAAAATGCGGAATAATAGATACTGGTGCCAAACAAGTGTCTGAAAGACTCCTCGAGCGGAAAATGCAGAATAACAATACTGGTGCCAAACGAGTGCCTGAAAGACTCCTCGAGCGGAAAATGCAGAATAATAATGCCACAGCCGGGCGTCTGAGCAACACCACAGAAAGGGCTTTAAAAGAAATGCCACAGCCGGGCGTCTGAGCGACACCACAGAAAGGGCTTTAAAAGAAATGCCACAGCCGGGCGTCTGAGCGACACCACAGAAAGGGCTTTAAAAGAAATGCCACAGCCGGGCGTCTGAGCGACACCACAGAAAGGTCTTTAAAAGAAATGCCACAGCCGGGCGTCTGAGCGACACCACAGAAAGGGCTTTAAAAGAAATGCCACAGCCGGGCGTCTGAGCGACACCACAGAAAGGGCTTTAAAAGAAATGCCACGGCCGGGCGTCTGAGCGACACCACAGAAAGGGCTTTAAAAGAAATAATCATAGTGAAATATCCCGGAGGTAGAACCATCCCAGAGATATTCGATGATAACAATAATATCACGGGTTAGTCAACAATAGTAATAATCATAATCATCACAAGTCTCAATTAGTAGTTCCCGTTCTGGTTTAACCGTTTCACCTCCGAAGACCGACACTAAGACCGACGCTTGACCCATCCCAGACTGTAGTCCTTAACCATGGACACAGCTATTCGAATAGGTTTAATCTCTGCAGAGGGTGTACTCTTTACCCACGAGTAACGGATTCCTTTAGTCCATCAGGACTAATTCCGTCTACGGTCTTTTAGTTGAAAACACACCTGACTTGCACACACCAGCTTAACTCACCGGTGTCTGGAATCACCCACGACACCTGTCAAGCAAACTCTAAGTGGGGAGGCTACAACCTCGACATAGCATGGGATCACAAAATTTATACCGCGCGCAAACTGGGGGAGCTACCCCCTTCGGCTACAACCAAAACACCCATGCCCCCTGACCAGGTGGCATGCCTACCGGCTACAACCGATATCTTCCCCCATGGCCTCTCTGTACGGTGTGTGCCAAGACAAGGGTTAACAGCTTACTGAACCATACCCCACCTATGGTAGGGACCTGTGGCAGTACGGAACAAGTATGGGGGTTACTGGCACAAGGCTCGATCTACGGTCGACTTAGGAGGTAGTAATAATCCCTGCAAGTTTAGCATAACAATGTATATACTTCAACCAACAGATAGGAACACCACACGACATACTCCATCATGCCATACCGGACACGACCGTCTCAACGGAGGACTAGGGTCAAGACCGCGTCTACCCAAGACAGAGGCCTACCCGGCATTTCCCTCCGGTATGCATGAAAAGTGTACGACGGTGATTTCCATCACAAAACATGTCAAATCCATATGCATGAACTTCACTAATATGCACTTATGAAGAGGATCACATTCTCACATAAAATGACGCATGCACGTGCCGGGGTGGTGTTGTTACCGAGTCAAACGACACACACAAAAATTACACCAGGGTTCAGAATGCTTGCCTTTAGGTCATGGAAAAGAGGGGTGCATCCAAAACCTCTTGAAATCTTCCAAAATCCTATTTAAAGGAATACGTATGAATTAACACATACAATTAAAACAGCACAGAAAGTTGTTTGGAAATTTTTTCAAATAAATCTTAAAATAAACTAGACAAAATTTAAGGAATGTAGGAAAAAGAATCAATTCATTTGGACTTGTATTTAAAAAGTTATAGACAGTCAAAGTTGTGGTCAAATCTGTTTTTAAATTAAAACAGAAAAGAAAACGTTTCAGAGGGGATTACGCTTTCGGAGCGGGGAAAACGTACTGGTTGGATTACGCCTTCACTTACTCCAGCGTGGACGGCGCGTGTGTCACTGACAGTGGGTCCAGGGGTCCCCACTAGTCAGGTTTGACTAGTCTACTCCCTCCTCTACCTCTGTACCGAGCAGAGGCGGGACTCCGGCGATCGTCGCTGGCGAACGGCGGCTCCCCGCGGGTTCCAGAGGGTCTGGATGGATCCGCGAGACCAAGGCGGTCCTCCCGGTGGTCGACTTGCAGGAGGGGACGGAGGGAGCTGCCGGCGGCGAGCTTCGCGGCGGCCGGAGGCTTCGGGAGCGGAGTGCAAATTCTCCCGCGGTGAGTCTCGATCAAAATTGAGTAGTGGGAAAGGTCCACGGGAGGAAGGGGAAGCTTCTGGTGAAGAGAACGGAGAGAGGGAGGCTTTGGTTGAGGCGAATGGAGCTGGGGTGAGGCGGCGGCTGGAGTTGCCGGAGACGGGGAAGGAAGCCTCCCTAGGTCGATTGTGAGCTAGGAGAGCGCTATAAGGGTGGCCTGAGGTTGCCTCCGTGCTCGGGGGAGTTCGGGGACCTCCATTTATAGCATTTCCATGTCGGTTTGCGGCTGCCGAGGATAAGGACGGCGGCGAACCGCCTCTCTGTAGTGCCAGGGAGACGTGGCGGCGACGAGGGCTAGAGGACGCGCGAGTGGATGAGGCCGAGCTGTGCCGGGGCCAGGTGGCGAGCGGGAGGGGCTTGGGCGGCGCTGAACGGGGTAGAGATGGTGGGCCGACGCCGGCGTGCCGCCAAAAGAGCTCTGGCGGTGGCGCTGTAGGGTGCCAGGGCGGGCTGGCGCGTAGTGGCGAGGAAGGATGCGCGTGGCGAGGTTCTGCCGCGAGTGCAAAAACCAGGGGCGGGGCGTGGCGGTTTTGGGCGCGCGGCTGCAATTGGCGCGCTCTGGGCGCGTCCAGTGCACGCACGGGACGTGCTCGAAGAAATGCCGTGGCCTGCTAGGTGGCTTGGATGGAGCTGGGGTTTAGCAGTCCTAGCTTAGGGGTAGTTGTGATGCTAGTGGACATGCTGGTTTTGTCAGAGGTGCAAGCTCATAGTGCAATGCCAAAACTAATGTCAAAACTGGACATGCCCACAGGGTGCTCGACAGAATGCCACATGCATCTAGGCATCCCTTGGGGTGGCCAAATTCTCCAGATCAGTGTCTCCTTAGATGCAAGAGGGAGTGGTGAAGTTAGTTTGTTAAAAGGAGAAACTTGTTAGTGCAAGTTTTGCAAAAACTCAATTCTGGTCAGGAGAAAAAATGCATTGTTACATGAACCAAAAATGGTCCAATAGGTGCATGCTCCTGGACTTAGGGGTTTGGTAGGGTTGGCTACAAGTAGAAAAAGGAATCATGGTTAAAGGAGCAACTAAAAATGTGGTTGCTGTACAAACCAGCAAGTTGGGCCAGAATGAAAATGAGGTTGATCCACTCAAATTCTCCAAAGAACAACTCTATGTTTTTGCATAAAGTCGAATCATATGTTGCTGCCAACATCTCATAATTTTGGTGGAGGCTAGAAAGAAATATTTAAAAGGGTTGTAGTGCAAATTTGCACTCTGGACCAGAGAAGGAAATAGGGTGTAGAGCTCAAAATATTTCAAGAATAAAAGATATTTTTGCACAAAAGTGATTTAAAAACTTCACATGACATCTCCAAATCTTGGTTGGAATTTATGGGATAATTTATGAATAGGGTGTAGTTCAAAAATGGCCTTATAGCCTTGAAAGACCATTTTTCAATAAAGATCAAGCAATTTAATTTTGTAATTGGTCTTACTAGTAAAAGAAAAGTTTTTTCCTTGAGAGGTTTAAACCAGTCCAATAACATATTTGAAAAGTTTTCACTTTGGGGAAAAACTCCATAACAACCAAGTTCAAAAATAGAAAGGGAGCTCAGAAAATAAAAGTTTTAATTCCTGGCAAAATTTTAATCAGTAAAACAAGGTCAAAATTTTTTTGGGTGTCACAACACTACCCCCCTTAAGAAAAATCTCGTCCTCGAGATTTGCTAAGGGTTGTTTTAAAAACTCCCCGGGATTTTCGCGAGGGAAAACGGTTAACAATAAAGGAGCACAAGTCGCAACAAAACCGTACATATTAGTAGAAACTAGATAATCTATTCGTTGCGCAAGCTCAGGTTACCACACACAAGTTATAATGCACAATTAAATGTTGCAATAATGGATACAGCAGCGATGCTTAAAAAGGAAACGGTAACTGGACGGGGTCCTGTGAGAACGTTTCTGGTACTGAGACCCATTCCTCCTCTGTCGGGGAAAGAGGTTTAACCAGTCGATGGATGCGTCCCTCCTGGTCGGGCCTTAGTGATTTGCCGATGGCGATCTGCGGATTTAAATCTGCGAGGCTCTGGAGATAACCCATCACATGTTGGGTTAAATGCTCTTGAGCGATGACGTACTGGACAAGGTTGGCCAGGACGGGGTCTCTCTCGATTCGCACACCGGGAAACGATGTTACTCCTCCGGGCGCTGCACGGCTCGGGAGGTAATAATACCCACGCTCGCTGGCATAGGGTACCGTGAATCGAAGGCGAGCAAGTGCTTCGCAAGCCGCAGCTTCCACGGCCATCTGTGGGGTTGGCATAGATTTCCCCACGAAGGAAACCTCTGTTGGGTCTTGGTCTGAGTTCACGGGGGGGATGTGCACTGCTGCCCAGTATCTCGAGGTGGAAGAGGTGATCCTCGATTTGAACAGCTCGTACTGGGGTGGCTGGGTAGCGCCCATGGTACTGCAGGTAAAATCCCACAATATCTTGACAAAACTACCCGGGGTTGCATCTGGGGTTCTCAGATGAATGCTGGGGCTCGGCATGGCAAGAAATGGTTGTGAGGGTGGCGCACAAGGTGAGAGGTGCTTTGGCAAGGTCACACGGTGGCCTTTTATAGCACTGGAGCTGGGTCACTTTTACCATGGAGAATGGTAAGGGAACTTCCAGCTCCGCTCCACGGGTCGGAGTCGAGCTACAGATACACACATTTCACCGAGGTGACGTGTTACTGTGGGGGTCACCGGGGTCTTCGGCAACCGTGCCTGGGGGAGAAATGCTGGCATACCCATGCAGGGCTACAGGGGCTCAACGACAGGCGGCGTTTATTTATAAGGTCACACGGTTACAAGTGAGAATTCACCGGGACTCGATCCTTCTCGGGTGACTTAGTCTACCTCGTTTACATCGTGCCTGGTGGATGTTGAGGCGTCTCCGTGGTTCTCACCGTCGGAATTAGCGGGAGTGGGCTGAGGGGCTGCAGGCTCGGGGTAGCGATGATGACCATCTCGGGGGTTGTTGGCTACAACCCCGTTGGAGTGTGCTCCCAAAATGCGACGAAGCACTTCTGGGGTTATCGCAACACTTTGGCCGATGGCTGGGGTAGACCTCAGGGGCTCGATCGGTTGTCCAAACAGCACGACTGGGTTGTCGGCGCTGGGCTCGTCCTCTCTTCTCGTTGGGGCTCGACGAACCAGCTCCCCACGAGCTGCGATAAGATCAATAGTGACCTGATCGCACAGTTCCTCTAGTGCACTTACGTAGCGCACTAGGTGCAGTAATGCAGGATTTGTTTCGTGATCTCCGTTGGCAACTTGGGGTGGTCTACCATACCCTTCACGCCTGGGGTAGTAGTGGAACGAGCGACAGTCAACTCGGGGCGACAAGTGCCGGAGATGAACTATAGCTTCTCGAGCGGCTAGTTGGATGGCTTGGGGCTCAAAGGAAGTCGTTCTTCCTGTGAACCTGTAGGGGCGTTCGGGTGCTAGACCCCTACCGTAGATGTGTACAGTGGCCCAGAATTGACGGCTCTCACCGCTCATGGATCCTTGGTACACAACATATTCTGGGGGCTCTTCTAACGCATAGGCTCGACGGGTGAGGTTTGCGAGTATGGTCACAAAACTTCCAAGGTTGGTTGCCGTAGTCTCAGTGTGCACGACAGGACCAGGCATTGTGGTTCGGTTTGGGATAGTGGCTGTGCTGTGCTGGTTGGGGCTAACGTGCCCTTTATATAGGAAAAAGGGGACGGAGTCTTCCTTTGCACGCTTGCGAGAAAGACTGTTCAGGATTCGATCACTGGCGTAAGAGCGACAGGCTAGGTTGATAGGTTGGGCACCGACTGCCAACATGTCGGGTCACTGTGGGGCTATCTTGTAGGAGAAGCTTGGCTGGGGTTTTGGTTATGTCTTGGCGGGTTGGTTTGCCTAAGATTTATTGGCCTGGCTAGGATAGGATTAGCCAATGGTCAGCCTGGCTCTGATACCAAGTCTGTCACGACCGGTTTTCCGGGCATTAATTTCCAGAAAATGGCCGTTGTGCTCACCAGCCCCAGGATTACTGTTAGCTGATGAGACACCAACTTGATACAGAAATTCCAAGCAAAAGTACAAAAATATGTAGTACAAGACCACTGTGTCCTATGAGTACAACAAAAGGTTTCTAGTGGTTGAGGGCGGAAGCGGTTTGTGGATCACCACGGCTATGGGACTCCATTTCCCACGGGAACAGCTGACCAGGTTAACTCCTATCTTCACGAGGCTGCTATCACCGTGGCTCAGGTTCCGAGGCTGTCGTCGCAATGCTCCTCTCCAAGCAAGCAATCTGGCCAAGACAATAGCCAGGGACAAGCCAGTGAGTACTTTGAATGTACTCGCAAACATTAAGGACACAGGTATAATATAACCATTGATGCTCATGCTTTGCAATATCCTTATACTCACTTAGTTAGTCATAAAAATAATTATCTTGATGCATGCAAACAGGTTACTCATATGCAACCGGAAATTTATGCAATGGCCACATAGAGGTAATAAATACTGGGTGCCAAGCGAGGGTCTGAAAGACTCCTCAAGCGGAAAATGCGGAATAATAGATACTGGTGCCAAACGAGTGTCTGAAAGACTCCTCGAGCGGAAAATGCAGAATAACAATACTGGTGCCAAACGAGTGCCTGAAAGACTCCTCGAGCGGAAAATGCAGAATAATAATGCCACAGCCGGGCGTCTGAGCGACACCACAGAAAGGGCTTTAAAAGAAATGCCACAGCCGGGCGTCTGAGCGACACCACAGAAAGGGCTTTAAAAGAAATGCCACAGCCGGGCGTCTGAGCGACACCACAGAAAGGGCTTTAAAAGAAATGCCACAGCCGGGCGTCTGAGCGACACCACAGAAAGGTCTTTAAAAGAAATGCCACAGCCGGGCGTCTGAGCGACACCACAGAAAGGGCTTTAAAAGAAATGCCACAGCCGGGCGTCTGAGCGACACCACAGAAAGGGCTTTAAAAGAAATGCCACGGCCGGGCGTCTGAGCGACACCACAGAAAGGGCTTTAAAAGAAATAATCATAGTGAAATATCCCGGAGGTAGAACCATCCCAGAGATATTCGATGATAACAATAATATCACGGGTTAGTCAACAATAGTAATAATCATAATCATCACAAGTCTCAATTAGTAGTTCCCGTTCTGGTTTAACCGTTTCACCTCCGAAGACCGACACTAAGACCGACGCTTGACCCATCCCAGACTGTAGTCCTTAACCATGGACACAGCTATTCGAATAGGTTTAATCTCTGCAGAGGGTGTACTCTTTACCCACGAGTAACGGATTCCTTTAGTCCATCGGGACTAATTCCGTCTACGGTCTTTTAGTTGAAAACACACCTGACTTGCACACACCAGCTTAACTCACCGGTGTCTGGAATCACCCACGACACCTGTCAAGCAAACTCTAAGTGGGGAGGCTACAACCTCGACGTAGCATGGGATCACAAAATTTATACCGCGCGCAAACTGGGGGAGCTACCCCCTTCGGCTACAACCAAAACACCCATGCCCCCTGACCAGGTGGCATGCCTACCGGCTACAACCGATATCTTCCCCCATGGCCTCTCTGTACGGTGTGTGCCAAGACAAGGGTTAACAGCTTACTGAACCATACCCCACCTATGGTAGGGACCTGTGGCAGTACGGAACAAGTATGGGGGTTACTGGCACAAGGCTCGATCTACGGTCGACTTAGGAGGTAGTAATAATCCCTGCAAGTTTAGCATAACAATGTATATACTTCAACCAACAGATAGGAACACCACACGACATACTCCATCATGCCATACCGGACACGACCGTCTCAACGGAGGACTAGGGTCAAGACCGCGTCTACCCAAGACAGAGGCCTACCCGGCATTTCCCTCCGGTATGCATGAAAAGTGTACGGCGGTGATTTCCATCACAAAACATGTCAAATCCATATGCATGAACTTCACTAATATGCACTTATGAAGAGGATCACATTCTCACATAAAATGACGCATGCACGTGCCGGGGTGGTGTTGTTACCGAGTCAAACGACACACACAAAAATTACACCAGGGTTCAGAATGCTTGCCTTTAGGTCATGGAAAAGAGGGGTGCATCCAAAACCTCTTGAAATCTTCCAAAATCCTATTTAAAGGAATACGTATGAATTAACACATACAATTAAAACAGCACAGAAAGTTGTTTGGAAAAATTTTCAAATAAATCTTAAAATAAACTAGACAAAATTTAAGGAATGTAGGAAAAAGAATCAATTCATTTGGACTTGTATTTAAAAAGTTATAGACAGTCAAAGTTGTGGTCAAATCTGTTTTTAAATTAAAACAGAAAAGAAAACGTTTCAGAGGGGATTACGCTTTCGGAGCGGGGAAAACGTACTGGTTGGATTACGCCTTCACTTACTCCAGCGTGGACGGCGCGTGTGTCACTGACAGTGGGTCCAGGGGGCCCCACTAGTCAGGTTTGACTAGTCTACTCCCTCCTCTACCTCTGTCCCGAGCAGAGGCGGGACTCCGGCGATCGTCGCCGGCGAACGGCGGCTCCCCGTGGGTTCCAGAGGGTCTGGATGGATCCGCGAGACCAAGGCGGTCCTCCCGATGGTCGACTTGCAGGAGGGGACGGAGGGAGCTGCCGGCGGCGAGCTTCGCGGCGGCCGGAGGCTTCGGGAGCGGAGTGCAAATTCTCCCGCGGTGAGTCTCGATCAAAATTGAGTAGTGGGAAAGGTCCACGGGAGGAAGGGGAAGCTTCTGGTGAAGAGAACGGAGAGAGGGAGGCTTTGGTTGAGGCGAATGGAGCTGGGGTGAGGCGGCGGCTGGAGTTGCCGGAGACGGGGAAGGAAGCCTCCCTAGGTCGATTATGAGCTAGGAGAGCGCTATAAGGGTGGCCTGAGGTTGCCTCCGTGCTCGGGGGAGTTCGGGGACCTCCATTTATAGCATTTCCATGTCGGTTTGCGGCTGCCGAGGATAAGGACGGCGGCGAACCGCCTCTCTGTAGTGCTAGGGAGACGTGGCGGCGACGAGGGCTAGAGGACGCGCGAGTGGATGAGGCCGAGCTGTGCCGGGGCCAGGTGGCGAGCGGGAGGGGCTTGGGCGGCGCTGAACGGGGCAGAGATGGTCGGCCGACGCCGGCGTGCCGCCAAAAGAGCTCTGGCGGTGGCGCTGTAGGGTGCCAGGGCGGGCTGGCGCGTAGTGGGGAGGAGGGATGCGCGTGGCGAGGTTCTGCCGCGAGTGCAAAAACCAGGGGCGGGGCGGGGCGGTTTTGGGCGCGCGGCTGCAATTGGCGCGCTCTGGGCGCGTCCAGTGCACGCACGGGACGTGCTCCAAGAAATGCCGTGGCCTGCTAGGTGGCTTGGATGGAGCTGGGGTTTAGCAGTCCTAGCTTAGGGGTAGTTGTGATGCTAGTGGACATGCTGGTTTTGTCAGAGGTGCAAGCTCATAGTGCAATGCCAAAACTCATGTCAAAACTGGTCATGCCCACAGGGTGCTCGACAGAATGCCACATGCATCTAGGCATCCCTTGGGGTGGCCAAATTCTCCAGATCAGTGTCTCCTTAGATGCAAGAGGGAGTGGTGAAGTTAGTTTGTTAAAAGGAGAAACTTGTTAGTGCAAGTTTTGCAAAAACTCAATTCTGGTCAGGAGAAAAAAATGCATTGTTACATGAACCAAAAATGGTCCAATAGGTGCATGCTCCTGGACTTAGGGGTTTGGTAGGGTTGGCTACAAGTAGAAAAAGGAATCATGGTTAAAGGAGCAACTAAAAATGTGGTTGCTGTACAAACCAGCAAGTTGGGCCAGAATGAAAATGAGGTTGATCCACTCAAATTCTCTAAAGAACAACTCTATGTTTTTGCATAAAGTCGAATCATATGTTGCTGCCAACATCTCATAATTTTGGTGGAGGCTAGAAAGAAATATTTAAAAGGGTTGTAGTGCAAATTTGCACTCTGGACCAGAGAAGGAAATAGGGTGTAGAGCTCAAAATATTTCAAGAATAAAAGATATTTTTGCACAAAAGTGATTTAAAAACTTCACATGACATCTCCAAATCTTGGTTGGAATTTATGGGATAATTTATGAGTAGGGTGTAGTTCAAAAATGGCCTTATAGCCTTGAAAGACCATTTTTCAATAAAGATCAAGCAATTTAATTTTGTAATTGGTCTTACTAGTAAAAGAAAAGTTTTTTTCCTTGAGAGGTTTAAACCAGTCCAATAACATATTTGAAAAGTTTTCACTTTGGGGAAAAACTCCATAACAACCAAGTTCAAAAATAGAAAGGGAGCTCAGAAAATAAAAGTTTTAATTCCTGGCAAAATTTTAATCAGTAAAACAAGGTCAAAATTTTTTTGGGTGTCACAGATAATGAGTATTTGTTTTGAAACATTAGCTCCCCAGAGAATAGAGCTCCTTTCCAAGCAGTGAGTATGCCACCTGATGCCCCAATGGAAGGTAAGTACTCAAATTTATTAATCCTTTGAGGACATACTTTATGAATGTAGGCCAGATCAAAGTTTTCTCTCTTAGTTTCCTGTATACAAACAATTCCAGCAGCACTTTGTTCCACTTTTTGCCTGATAGCCAACCACTTATCTGAGGAATTAATGCCCCTCACATTCCAGTTTAAGATATTCCATGTTGTATTGTTATTCATTAACAATCAATTTGATGTTACTGTAGTCAGCAAGGCCCACCCCCTGATGACAATCCCAGGCCAAAAAATTATTGGGATCCACAAAAAGGACAAAACACTGAAAGCATGTGGAAACATTCCAGTAGGAGACATAAGCAGATGAGTAGGTGAACCAAAGCAACCACATATGATGGCCAGAAGCTTCCATAGCATCAGATAGAATAGTAGTCTCTACCACAAGGAGATACCAGAGCTGACACAGCAGCAAAGTGCATATAACATACAAAAGGTGCCTACCAGGGCAAACAAGCATTGTGCTGCAGTTGCAAGCATTACATTTGACTACATACATAAGACAAGTAATTCCCATAAGAGAATAGCAGGCCATCCTGCTATCTATCATAGACTGATGTTGTAGACACATCATCACACATGCCTGGACTTTGCTGCTTCTACTGTGGCCTTGGACACCTTAGCCACATCTTCCTGCCCCTTCTTCTTGGGCTTCTTGGTCAACTTCTCCTGTATCTCTTCCTCAGCAACCTTGCAGAAAGATTTAGACAGATTTTTAACCACTGAATTGTGAATAATTGGAGGTATAGCATTACATGGTAAACAATACTGAGTAGCACATGACTTCCTTCTATAGCCATTGTTATCCTTTTTATTCCTATCACTTCTTCTTACCTCAGTTTCTACCATAGGTTCTTTCTCCCTCCTTCTCCTTGATATGGCCTCTCCAAGGGGCAGGACTTTATTTGGGGACACCTGTTGAAGAGGACTGCTAGCCCCAGTGGAAGAGTGAGCAGCAGGGCTAATACCTTCATTTTCTTTGCCGAGCCCCAGTATGAAATCCTTACGTGCGGGTGCCTGAGAAGTTGCACATCCATCAGGTATGTGAAAAAGCAAAGTGTCCTCAAGCTCACAATTAGCAGTCAAAAATTTCCACACATCAGACTTTAGCAAATGCATGGTCCATCCAAACTTGTCAAGTGTCAACAGTAAGTGAATTATGAAGTAAAACCAACTTACTGGTATTTCTATTTTGAAAGTTGGTGTAGCTCCTTGTGTTGCTGGTGCAAAGTGTTGTATCCATAAATCCAGTCCTTCTTCAGATATTAAATGTGAACCATCAATGATTTGCAAAGCATGATCTTGGGCCAATGTATGTAATGTAAGCAAGGAAGGAGAACCTGGCAAAGAGAAGGACCCATAGTTACCTTTAGGGTTTGCTGCAGGTGAGGATCCAATGTGGGGTACTGGAACATCAGACTTGCCCTTGATATATGGGATATGGACTTGATGTGAAGGAGTAGAATCTCCCATAGTTGCATTAGTAGCAACTTCCAGAGGCACAACACAATTTTCAGTAGCAGGGACTTCCTTCAAATTCTCAGGCTGTTTGTCTTGTTGAACAATGGGCAAAGTGGAGCAAGAAGCTTCAATATCTCTGACAGAAGAGGACATGCCTGGAGTGGGAACTGGCTGCATATATTGTTGAGTTACAGCACCCTCTGTCTGCAGGTTTTGTTGTTCTACAGCAACCACATTCAGAGTCTGTTCAGCATGCACCATGTTCACATTCTGTGGATCTTCAACATTGGTCTATACATCCTGTAAATCCTCCTCTTCTTCAACTGCATCATAAGCCAATGCAATGTTCAGTAGCCCTTGACCAATATGTGGGGCCTGAGCACCTTGGTTGACCTCCTCACTAGTAGAGTGGGTCAAGGAAAGCAAACCATCACACAGTGAAACTGTAGTAGTAATGCTGCTGTTTGGAGCCCCTTCTTCTGCCAAGGCAGGAATTTCAACTTGAGGCTACTGAGGAAGGACAAGTGCTGGCTGTGGGAAAGCCCAGTGATCCTCTTGCTCTGCCTGCTCTTCCCATTCATCCCATTCTTCATTAGGAGCTTGATTGTTAGGATTAGGCAGTGGTGGAAAGCCTGGAAAATCATTTGCATGCTGTGGCACAGGGTGTGGGTCCACACCCTCAGGTGGAAAAGGGTCCTCATCTACAGGCCCACCCCCCAACATTTCCTCAAGAAGTACCTCAACAGAGCAGGTCCAGCACTCCTCCTCAAATAGCTCTCCTTCAGACCATATTATACTCTTGGGGATATCACCAAGGTCAGTGACTCTAGCCTTGACCAAAATCTTACCCTTCAAAGCATCTTCTTTCTCCCAACTAATGATCTTGCCCCACTTTGAAATCGCAGAAGCAATATCTTCAGTATTATAGAAATCAAATGGAACCCCCACAAACAGCAACCAACAAGTTCTGTTGAAATGAACCCTACGCCAATTCCTTCCTTGATTGTGCTTAGTAAATGAAATAAAACATCGCCAAAAGCATGTGGACCCTGCTGAATGAGCCTATCTCTGTCTCTGACATGCGTGAACCTGACATAAGCCTCTCCAAAAGGACAAGGTTGGATTTCTCTAAAGCCTACTTGCTCAACTCCCTCAAGAAACTCTTCAAGAACCTCACGCACATTTGGGAAAAATACCTCATCTGGATGCGGGTGGATAGTGGCAATCGCCCAGTCTTCGTGCCGTCTCGGACGATGAGGAACAATCGCACGAGAAACCCCATTGCAGCCTTCAATCACCTTAATCTGAAAGCCATGGGGAATGAAAGGTTGAGGGTCTATGGGAATGTTGTCCATCGGCAACGGCTCCGGCGAGGTGGTGACCAGAGCCCTGTCTGACAGCAATGGCAGTAGTGGCGAGCTTGTCGAGGCAGAAGTAGAGTCGGTGGCAGAGAAGGAAAATGAAGTGGAAGGCGAGGAGGCAAGCGACGGCCTCAGCTCGAACTTTGGGAAAAAAAATCCTTGACCAACTCCTTAAATGAAGGCACCTGCCGAGTCTGTAGCGCCGGACCAATACAATGAAACAAAGATTCCACTGCACCTTCGGCCCAAGCCTCTGCTGGTGGGCTCGGGAAAGAATCAAAAGGGATAAACGGCCAAATCCCAGGAAGGTTCGGAGTGGTGCAAAAATGGGCCATGTGACCGTTGGACCCGCATGCATGGAAAACCACGTGATTACGTGCAATAGAACGTTGCATGACCTGGCGCTCCATATGGGGTCTGTCTTGACCAGGATTAACGTGCAATGAACTGTCGTTATGACCTTGATTAGAGCCCTCTTGAATGGGTCCCGCTAATCTTTCGAAAACCGATCTACCATCCCGGACCACCGCAGAATAACTCTGGTGATCACCGGAGTGAGGAACAATGGCCTTGCCGGACCTACCCACTAGGGTCCATTCTTCATCAAGCTCGGCATAGTATAGAGCTTCTTCCCGTTGCCAATTCGGGCCCCCAAAGTTCCAAAGATTGAAACCCACATTGTCGGTGTACTAGAGTAGGGGTACCCTAGTATCCCGAACTTGTGCACGGGCAGTCGCAGCGCCCCGCGGCAAGGCTTTCCGGGCGACCGCTAAGGCCCTCTGTGGTTCCTTTGGAGCCATTCAAGAACAAAGTATTCAAGCCAAGGAGACAAGGCCCAGGCAAGAGGAGCTTGCCGGGAAGGCCACCCAAGACACAAGACCCCGGCAAGAGGAGCTTGCCAGGAAGGCCAACCGAGGCATCTCAAGATACTTGCCGCGACGCGTTACGCGTCCCAGCGAGGCCAGGCGAGCGGCAAGCTTCCGGATGCGACAAGACAATGACCGCAGCAAAGCACTTGCCGCGGCAATCTACCACTCCGTGCCCACGCTCCAGCGCATCCACCAACGTGTCGCTCTGGGACCTCTTCCAGGCGTACGTGGCGGGAGGCTGTGCAGCCAGGGGTACGCGGTGGCAAACGGCGCTGACAAGATCGCCATCGTGGCGAACGGTGGCGTCCCTGGTGGTCCCTTCCTGCACTGTTTGGGCGACGCAGATGGGCATTTAATGCCCTTGTCCCCTGCCATCAGGGTTAGGTAGGATACACTATACAGGTAGCTGTACCAACCGCAGCACCTTTCCATTTTTACCCCTGTCTACGTTGCTACCTGTTGGAGACCCCTTGAGCATATAAAAGGAGGCCCACGCACAACGTAGAAGGGGGAGGACGAACAGTAGAACGCTCACGCTCGGTCTCGTTAGCTGCTGGTGCGTACTGTAGCACTCTGCGCTCCCGAGCAAGAACTCAATACAAACCACAAAGCAGCAGTAGGAGTATTATCTCTCCGGAGAGCTCCGAAGCTGGGTAAACTGCTCGTGTGCCCCGCCTCGATCTGCTCTTCGTGGAACCTCCGCCCCCCGCCGAACCGAAAGGGGCTCGGTCCACATAGGTGCTCGTGGATCAGTTTCCCCGACATCTTTGGCGCGCCAGGTAGGGGGCGTCGAGGCTGTGTGAACCTGATCCGGCGTTCACACGAGCTAGATCTTCATCATCTTCATCGACATGCCGCCGAAGAAGAAATCTTCGGAGGCGGCTGCTCCGTCCGCAACAAACCCACCACCGCCGGAACAGGCAGCTGGTGGGGAAGACGCCGGCGGAAGAACGGGCGTCGACGAGGGAGGTCACGGTGCCGCCAGGTCCAAGGACAAGGCTGCCCAGACCTCGGCATCCGCACATCCATCGCGCTCATCTCAGGAGGCGCGGAACCGGCAGTGTCATGGTACTCACGGTACCATGCGCTCGCTGGACACAGATCAAGCTGGTGAATCTCGGGATGCTCAAGGCCAGCATGCACGCCAACATGCTGGCA
Source organism: Aegilops umbellulata (assembly GCA_032464435.1). Taxonomy (NCBI): domain Eukaryota; kingdom Viridiplantae; phylum Streptophyta; class Magnoliopsida; order Poales; family Poaceae; genus Aegilops; species Aegilops umbellulata. The sequence goes on from CP136055.1 coordinate 274,593,383, forward strand.
CGAGCGAGGCACGGTCGCCCGGACGGGATACTGCTCCTTCTAACATAGTTAGATGTTCGAGCATATCCCGCTCCACACACCGTTCGCCACCGCTACCCGCCACTCCAGCAGAAGCTTTGGCGCGGGCCCAACTGCTACTAGATTACCCTCCAACGGCGGACAAGATCGACGACTGGAGGGCCACCATTCAGAGTCTCGTCGGCTTTGCCAACGGCGACACCCCGCGGCAGCCTAGTACATCGCAGCCGCGGCGAGTCAGCCAGTTGCGGGCCGATGGCGACAAAACTGGAGGGGGTGCAACCACCGTGCACTCTCCGCCGCGAGGGCCAAGATCACCACCTCACTGGATCCACCTCGACAGCGACTCCACCGCGTCATCGGATCCACGAGCTCGTCACGATCAGCGCCAAGTTCTTCACGAACGATAGCAAGAAGACGCTCGTACTCGCATCGAGCACCGAAGAGAAGCGTGGCGTCAGTCAGACCAGCGCGCTGGGCCCACTGTCGACATGCGTGCGCCAAGGGAACCAGGCGACTTGCCGTACGCGGTAGGTTGCCCTGCGTTTACCCGCGATCTACGGCAAGTCCAGTGGCCCAGCACGAAGAATTTCAAGCCAGACGTACCCGAGAAGTACGACGGCAAGTTGCATCCGTCGGAGTTCCTCAGCATCTACACCATCGCGGTGCAAGCTGCTGGGGGCCGGGAGGACAAGATCCTTGCCAACTACTTCCCGCTGGTGCTCAAGCCCAACGTCAGTTCCTGCGGGCGAACGTCGATGTGTTTGCGTGGCAACCGTCTGAAATCCCCGGTGTTCCCAGGAAAGTAATTGAGCACCACCTTGTCGTCTGTCCTCATGCGCGACCCGTCAAGCAGAAAGTCAGGAAGCAAGCGGTGGAGCGCCAAGAATTCATTGCAGAAGAGATCAAGAAGCTAGAAGCGGCATGCCTTGTCAGAGGAGTGCTCCATCCTACGTGGTTAGCCAATCCTGTAGTCGTGCGCAAGGCAAACGGGAAACGGAGACTTTGTATCGACTTTACCGATGTCAATAAAGCTTGTCCCAAAGACCCATTTCCCTTGCCGCGCATCGACCAGATTGTTGACTCCACGGCCGGATGTGACTTGCTTTCATTTCTTGACGCATACTCAGGATACCATCAGATCTTCATGGCAGAAGAGGATGAGGAGAAAACCGCACTCATCACTCCCTGTGGCACGTACTGTTTCATACGGATGCCTTTCGGTTTAAAGAATGCTGGTTCAACATTTGCAAGGGTAGTCCATACCGCTTTTGAGCCACAAATACACAGAAATGTGGAAGCCTACATGGACGACATAGTGGTCAAGAGCAAGGATAAAGCAACTTTGATTCAAGATTTAGACGAGACTTTTGCAAATTTGCGCAAGATCAGCCTCAAGCTCAACCCCGAGAAGTGTGTGTTTGGAGTCCCTTCCGGTAAGCTTCTCGGGTTCTTCGTGTCTCCGCGGGGAATTGAAGCCAATCCCGACAAGATCAGGACCATTGAGCAGATTGAAGCACCAAAGTGCGTCAAGGATGTACGAAGACTTGCCGGCTGCGTGGCGGCTCTCAGCAGGTTTATCTCTAAGTCTGCTGAGCGCGCCCTGCCATTTTTCAAGATTTTGAAGAAGGCATGTCCAATGAAATGGACTCCGGAAGCGGAGGCTGCGCTGCAGGACTTGAAGAGATACCTGTCCTCCACTCCAATACTTGTCGCACCTAAGCCACAAGAGAAGTTGCTGCTGTATCTGGCGGCAACCAATCAAGTGGTTAGTGCTGCGTTAGTAGCGGAGAGGGAAGCAGATGATGAGCCAGCAACCACGGCGAGCGCATCCAGTGACAAGCAGGGGGCTTCCCCGACAAGCTCTGGTCCCGGCAACCACCTTTTGTACAAGTCTTGCCGATGTTGCATGTAATCCTTTGTACAAAGCCAGGCGCAGACCCTGTGCATAAATAAAGCTCATGTGCTCCGCACATCTTATCAATTATATGCTTTTTATTTTTTGCATGAGTTATCTGACACTTTGTGCAGCGCCAACCCCCGGTAAGCAATAATGAGCCATAAGCCCCATATCTTTATTTTCTCTTCTTTCTTCTTTCTCAAGGAAAGGAAAGTTCCCTCGCCCACAAGTTTGCCGGGGGGGAGGAGAAGATAATGGTATGGACCAGGCGTCGTTCAAGAAAGTTTTGCCTTGCCGGGAAGCGAACGACAGAAAAGCTAAGTTGCCAAAGTTTGAGCAATCAGATGTTTTTAAATTTTTAAGTTATCTTTCTTGAACGACCATGCTTTGTATGGAAAACCTGTGCGCGAGGGAACCGGCTCGTGGCTAGTTGCGCCCTTACTTTGTTTCGAGTTCGCTCAACAGTTTAAGTGTGCTGCGACTAGAGTCGCGCCCTTACTTTGTTTCGAGTTCGTTCAACAACTAAGTGAGCTGCGACTAGTTGCGACAAGGTTTCCTGTCGGCAACGGCACTGCCAGCAAGCTGCTGACGTCCCGCACTCAGCGCTCACGGCAAGGGTGCCTGCGCCGGCAAGTTCCCTAAAAGCGCAGGGCAAAAACATACAAAGGAAGGAATCAAATAGAGGAAATAACATTGCAATCACTACCCAAAATAAGAGTTATATTACAAGATAGCTTGTCGCGGCTCTAATAGACTGTTTTCATAACATGATCAGCAGCGACAAGAAAAAAAGAAAACAGGCGGCCTAGTCCACGCGATGTAGATGAAGGAAATATGCCCTAGAGGCAATAATAAAGTTATTATTTATTTCCTTATATCATGATAAATGTTTATTATTCATGCTAGAATTGTATTAACTGGAAACATAATACACGTGTGAATACATAGAGAAACAGAGTGTCACTAGTATGCCTCTACTTGACTAGCTCATTAATCAAAGATGGTTATGTTTCCTAGCCATGAACAAAGAGTTGTTATTTGATTAACGAGATCACATCATTAGTCGAATGATCTGATTGACATGACCCATTCCATTAGCATAGCACCCGATCGTTTAGTATGTTGCTATTGCTTTTATCCATGACTTATACATGTTCCTTTAACTATGAGATTATGCAACTCCCGTTTACCGTAGGAACACTTTGGGTGCTACCAAACGTCACAACGTAACTGGGTGATTATAAAGGTGCTCTACAGGTGTCTCCGAAGGTACATATTGGGTTGGCGTATTTCGAGATTAGGATTTGTCACTCCGATTGTCGGAGAGGTATCTCAGGGCCTTCTCGGTAATGCACATCACATAAAGCCTTGCAAGCATTGCAACCAATGAGTTAGTTGCGAGATGATGTATTACGGAACGAGTAAAGAGACTTGCCGGTAACGAGATTGAACTAGGTATTGGATACCGACGATCGAATCTCGGGCAAGTAACATACCGATGACAAAGGGAACAACGTATGTTGTTATGCGGTCTGACCGATAAAGATCTTCGTAGAATATGTAGGAGCCAATATGGGCATCCAGGTCCCGCTGTTGGTTATTGACCGGAGACGTGTCTCGGTCATGTCTACATTGTTCTCGAACCGTAGGGTCCGCACGCTTAACGTTACGATGACAGTTATTATGAGTTTATGCATTTTGATGTACCGAAGGAGTTCGGAGTCCCGGATGTGATCACGGACGTGACGAGGAGTCTCGAAATGGTCGAGACATAAAGAATTATATATTGGAAGCCTATGTTTGGACATCGGATGCATTCCAGGTGAAATCAGGATTTTACCAGAATACCGGGAGGGTTACCGGAACCCCCCGGGAGCATAATGGGCCAACATGGGCCTTGGAGGAGAGGTGAGAGGGCTGCCCTAGGGGCTGCGCGCCTCCCCCCTTCCCCTAGTCCTATTAGGACTAGGAGAGGTGGGCGCCCCCCCCCTCTCTCTCTCCCCCTTGGAGAATCCTAGTCCAACTAGGATTGGGGGGGGGGAATCCTACTCCCAGAGGGAGTAGGACTCTCCTGGCGCACCAGAGTTGGCCGGCCAGCCCCTCCCCCTTGGCTCCTTTATATACGGGGGCAGGGGGCACCCCAAAGACACACAAGTTGATCTACGGATCGTTCCTTAGCCGTGTGCGGTGCCCCCTTCCACCAAATTCCACCTCGATCATATCGTTGCAGTGCTTAGGCGAAGCCCTGCGCCGGTAACACATCAAGATCGTCACCACGCCGTCGTGCTGACGGAACTCTTCCTCGACGCTTTGCTGGATCGGAGCCCGGGGATCGTCATCGAGCTGAACGTGTGCCAAGAACTCGGAGGTGCCGGAGTAATGGTGCTGTGATCGGTTGGATCGCGAGGAGAACGTACGACTACTTCCTCTATGTTGTGTCAACGCTTCCGCTTCAGTCTACAAGGGTACGTAGACAACACTCTCCCCTATCGTTGCTATGCATCAACATGATCTTGTGTGTGCGTAGGAAATTTTTTGAAATTACTACGTTCCCCAACAGTGGCATCCGAGCCTAGGTTTTTATGGTTTGATGTTATTTGCACGAGTAGAACACAAGTGAGTTGTGGGCAATACAAGTCATACTGCCTACCAGCATGTCATACTTTGGTTCAGCGGTATTGTTGGACGAGACGATCCGGACCAACCTTACGCGTACGCTTACGCGAGACCGGTTCCCTCGACGTGCTTTGCACATAGATGGCTTGCGGAAGACTGTCTCTCCAACTTTAGTTGAACCGAGTGTGGCTACGCCCGGTCCTTGAGAAGGTTAAAACGGAGTCTATTTGACAAACTATCGTTGTGGTTTTGATGCGTAGGTAAGATGAGTTCTTGCTTAAGCCCGCAGCAGCCACGTAAAACTTGCAACAACAAAGTAGAGGACGTCTAACTTGTTTTTGCAGGGCATGTTGTGATGTGATATGGTCAAGACATGATGCTAAATTTTATTGTATGAGATGATCATGTTTTGTAACCAAGTTATCGGCAACTGGCAGGAGCCATATGGTTGTCGCTTTATTGTATGCAATGCAATCGCGATGTAATGCTTTACTTTATTACTAAGCGGTAGTGATAGTCGTGGAAGCACAAGATTCGCGAGACGACAACGATGCTACGATGGAGATCAAGGTGTCGCGCCGGTGACGATGGTGATCATGATGGTGCTGCAGAGATGGAGATCACGAAGCACAAGATGATGATGACCATATCATATCACTTATATTGATTTGCATGTGATGTTTATCTTTTATGCGTCTTATCTTGCTTTGATTAACGGTAGCATTATAAGATGATCTCTCACTAATTATCAAGAAGTGTTCTCCCTGAGTATGCACCGTTGCGAAAGTTCTTCGTGCTGAGACACCACGTGATGATCGGGTGTGATAGGCTCTACGTTCAAATACAACGGGTGCAAAACAGTTGCACACGCGGAATACTCAGGTTATACTTGACGAGCCTAGAATATAACAGATATGGCCTCGGAACACGGAGACCGAAAGGTCGAGCGTGAATCATATAGTAGATATGATCAACATAGTGATGTTCACCATTGAAACTACTCCATCTCACGTGATGATCGGACATGGTTTAGTTGATTTGGATCACGTGATCACTTAGAGGATTAGAGAGATGTCTATCTAAGTGGGAGTTCTTAAGTAATATGATTAATTGAACTTTAATTTATCATGAACTTAGTCCTGGTAGTATTAGCATATCTATGTTGTAGATCAATAGCTCGCGTTATTGCTTCCCTGTGTTTATTTTGATATGTTCCTAGAGAAAATTGTGTTGAAAAATGTTAGTAGCAATGATGCGGATTGGATCCGTGATCTGAGGTTTATCCTCATTGCTGCACAGAAGAATTACGTCCTTGATGCACCGCTAGGTGACGGACCTATTGCAGGAGCAGATGCAGACATTATGAACGTTTTGCTAGCTCAATATGATGACTACTTAATAGTTTAGTGCACCATGCTTAACTGCTTAGAATCGGGACTTCAAAGACGTTTTGAACGTCATGGAGAATATGAGATGTTCCAGGAGTTGAAGTTAATATTTCAAGAAAATACCCGAGTTGAGAGATATGAAGTCTCCAACAAGTTCTATAGCTAAAAGATGGAGGAGAATCGCTCAACTAGTGAGCATGTGCTCAGATTGTCTGGGTACTACAATCGCTTGAATCAAGTGGGAGTTAATCTCCCAGATAAGATAGTGATTGACAGAATTCTCTAGTCACCATCACCAAGTTAGTAGAACTTCGTGATGAACTATAATATGCAAGGGATAACGGAAAATATTCCCAAGCTCTTCGCGATGCTAAAATCGGCGAAGGTAGAAATCAAAGAAAAACATCAAGTGTTGATGGTTGACAAGATCACTAGTTTCAAGAAAAGGGCAAAAGGAAAGAAGGGGAACTTCAAGAAAGAACGGCAAGCAAGTTGCTGCTCAAGTGAAAAAGCCCAAGTCTGGTCCTAAGCCTGAGACTAAGTGCTTCTACTGCAAAGGGACTGGTCACTGGAAGCGGAACTACCCCAAGTGATTGGCGGATAAGAAGGATGGCAAAGTGAACATAAGTATATTTGATATACATGTTATTGATGTGTACTTTACTAGTGTTCATAGCAACCCCTCAGTATTTGGTACTAGTTCAAGTTGCTAAGATTAGTAACTCGAAACGGGAGTTGCAGAATGAACAAAGACTAGTTAAAGGGCAAGGTGACGATGTGTGTTGGAAGTGGTTCCAAGATTGATATGATCATCATCACACACTCCCTATACTTTCGGGATTAGTGTTGAAACTAAATAAGTGTTATTTGGTGTTTGCGTTGAGCATGAATATGATTTGATCATGTTTATTGCAATACGGCTATTCATTTAAGTAAGAGAATAAATTGTTGTTCTGTTTACATGAATAAAACCTTCTATGGTTATACACACCAACGAAATGGTTTGTTGGATCTCGATCATAGTGATACACATATTCATAATATTGAAGCCAAAAGATGCAAAGTTAATAATGATAGTGCAACCTATGTGTGGCACTGCCGTTTAGGTCATATTGGTGTAAAGCGCATGAAGAAACTCCATGCTGATGGGATTTTGGAATCACTTGATTATGAATCACTTGATGCTTGCGAACCATGCCTCTTGGGCAAGATGACTAAAACGCCGTTCTCCGGAACAATGGAGCAAGCAACAGATTTGTTGGAAATCATACATACTGATGTATATGGTCCGATGAATATTAAGGCTCGCGACAAGTATCATTATTTTCTAACCTTCACAGATGATTTGAGCAGATATGGGTATATCTACTTGATGAAACATAAGTCTAAAACGTTTGAAAAGTTCAAAGAATTTTAGAGTGAAGTGGAAAATCATCGTGACAAGAAAATAAGGTTTCTACGATCTGATCGCGGAGACGAATATTTGAGTTACGAGTTTGGTCTTCAGTTAAAACAATGTGAAGTAGTTTCACTACTCACGCCACCTGGAACACCACAGCATAATGGTGCGTCCGAACGTCATAACCATACTTTATTGGATATAGTACAATCTATGATGTATCTTACCGATCTACCACTATCGTTTTTGGGATTATGCATTAGAGACAGTTGCATTCACATTAAATAGGGCACCATCTAAATCCGTTGAGACGACACCGTATGAACTATGGTTTAGCAATAAACCTAAGCTGTCGTTTCTTAAAGTTTGGAGTTGCGATGCTTATGTGAAAAAATTTCATCCTGATAAGCTCGAACCCAAATCGGAGAAATATGTCTTCATAGGATACCCAACGGAGACTGTTGGGTACACCTTCTATCACAGATCCTAAGGCAAGACATTCGTTGCTTATAATGGATCCTTTCTAGAGAAGGAGTTTCTCTCGAAAGAAGTGAGTGGGAGGAAAGTAGAAAACTTGATAAGGTAATTGTACCTTCTCCCTTATTGGAAAGTAGTTCATCACAAGAAATCTGTTCTTGTGACTACTACACCAATTAGTGAGGAAGCTAATGATGATGATCATGTAACTTCAGATCAAGTAACTACCGAATCTCGTAGGTAAACCAGAGTGAGATCCGCACCAGAGTGGTACGGTAATCTTGTTCTGGAAGTCATGTTACTAGACCATGACGAACTTGCAAACTATGAGGAAGCGATGATGAGCCCAGATTCCGCGAAATGGTTTGAGGCCATGAAATCTGAGATATGATCCATGTATGAGAACAAAGTTTGGACTTTGGTTGACTTGCCTGATGATAGGCAAGCAATTAAGAATAAATGGATCTTCAAGAGGAAGACGGACGCTGATAGTAGTGTTACTATCTACAAAGCTAGAATTGTCGCAAAAGGTTTTCGACAAGTTCAAAGTGTTGACTATGATGAGAGTTTCTCACTCGTATCTATGCTTAAGTCTGTCCGAATCATATTAGCAATTGCCGCATTTTATGAAATCTGGCAAATGGATAAACAAAACTGCATTCCTTAATAGATTTATTAAAAAAGAGTTGTATATGATGCAACCAGAAGGTTTTGTCAATCCTAAAGGTGCTAACAAAATATGCAAGCTCCAGCGGTCCATCTATGGACTGGTGCAAGCATCTCGGAGTTGGAATATACACTTTGATAAGTTGATCAAAGCATATAGTTTTATACAGACTTGCGGTGAAGCCTGTATTTACAAGAAAGTGAGTGGGAGCACTACAACATTTCTGATAAGTATATGTAAATGACATATTATTGATCGGAAATAATGTAGAATTATTTTGTAAAGCATAAAGGAGTATTTGAAAGGAGTTTTTCGAAGAAGGACCTCGGTGAAGCTGCTTACATATTGAGCATCAAGATCTATAGAGATAGATCAAGACGCTTGATAAGTTTTTCAATAAGTACATACCTTGAAAAAAATTTGAAGTAGTTCAAAATGGAACAGTCAAAGAAAGAGTTCTTGCCTGTATTACAAGGTGTGAAATTGAGTAAGACTCAAAGCCCGACCACGACAGAAGATAGAAAGAGAATGAAAGTCATTCCCTATGCCTCAGCCATAGGCTCTATGAAGTATGCCATGCTGTGTACCAGATCTATTGCATACCCTACCACCGAGTTTGGCAAGGGAGTACAATAGTGATCTAGGAGTAGATCACTGGACAGCGGTCAAAATTATCCTTAATGGAATAAGGATATGTTTCTCGATTATGGAGGTGACAAAAGGTTCGTCGTAAAAGATTACGTCGATGCAAGTTTTGACACTAATCTAGATGACTCTAAGTCTCAATCTAGATACATATTGAAAGTGGGAGCAATTAGCTAAAGTAGCTCCGTGCAGAGTATTGTTGACATAGAAATTCGCAAAATACTTACGGATCTGAATGTGACAGACCCGTGGACTAAAATTATCTCACAAGCAAAACATGATCACACCTTAGTACCCTTTGGGTGTTGGTCACATATCGATGTGAACTATGGGTGTTAATCACATGATGATGTGAACAATTGATGTTAATCACATGGTGATGTGATCTAGATTATTGACTCTAGTGCAAGTGGGAGACTGAAGGAAATATGCCCTAGAGGCAATAATAAAGTTATTATTTATTTCCTTATATCATGATAAATGTTTATTATTCATGCTAGAATTGTATTAACTGGAAACATAATACACATGTGAATACATAGAGAAACAGAGTGTCACTAGTATGCCTCTACTTGACTAGCTCATTAATCAAAGATGGTTATGTTTCCTAGCCATGAACAAAGAGTTGTTATTTGATTAACGAGATCACATCATTAGTCGAATGATCTGATTGACATGACCCATTCCATTAGCATAGCACCCGATCGTTTAGTATGTTGCTATTGCTTTTATCCATGACTTATACATGTTCCTTTAACTATGAGATTATGCAACTCCCGTTTACCGTAGGAACACTTTGGGTGCTACCAAACGTCACAACGTAACTGGGTGATTATAAAGGTGCTCTACAGGTGTCTCCGAAGGTACATATTGGGTTGGCGTATTTCGAGATTAGGATTTGTCACTCCGATTGTCGGAGAGGTATCTCAGGGCCTTCTCGGTAATGCACATCACATAAAGCCTTGCAAGCATTGCAACCAATGAGTTAGTTGCGAGATGATGTATTACGGAACGAGTAAAGAGACTTGCCGGTAACGAGATTGAACTAGGTATTGGATACCGACGATCGAATCTCGGGCAAGTAACATACCGATGACAAAGGGAACAACGTATGTTGTTATGCGGTCTGACCGATAAAGATCTTCGTAGAATATGTAGGAGCCAATATGGGCATCCAGGTCCCGCTGTTGGTTATTGACCGGAGACGTGTCTCGGTCATGTCTACATTGTTCTCGAACCGTAGGGTCCGCACGCTTAACGTTACGATGACAGTTATTATGAGTTTATGCATTTTGATGTACCGAAGGAGTTCGGAGTCCCGGATGTGATCACGGACGTGAAGAGGAGTCTCGAAATGGTCGAGACATAAAGAATTATATATTGGAAGCCTATGTTTGGACATCGGATGCATTCCAGGTGAAATCAGGATTTTACCGGAATACCGGGAGGGTTACCGGAACCCCCCGGGAGCATAATGGGCCAACATGGGCCTTGGAGGAGAGGTGAGAGGGCTGCCCTAGGGGCTGCGCGCCTCCCCCCTTCCCCTAGTCCTATTAGGACTAGGAGAGGTGGGCGCCCCCCCTCTCTCTCTCCCCCTTGGAGAATCCTAGTCCAACTAGGATTGGGGGGGGGGGGGAATCCTACTCCCAGAGGGAGTAGGACTCTCCTGGCGCACCAGAGTTGGCCGGCCAGCCCCTCCCCCTTGGCTCCTTTATATACGGGGGCAGGGGGCACCCCAAAGACACACAAGTTGATCTACGGATCGTTCCTTAGCCGTGTGCGGTGCCCCCTTCCACCAAATTCCACGTCGATCATATCGTTGCAGTGCTTAGGCGAAGCCCTGCGCCGGTAACACATCAAGATCGTCACCACGCCGTCGTGCTGACGGAACTCTTCCTCGACGCTTTGCTGGATCGGAGCCCGGGGATCGTCATCGAGCTGAACGTGTGCCAAGAACTTGGAGGTGCCGGAGTAACGGTGCTGTGATCGGTTGGATCGCGAGGAGAACGTACGACTACTTCCTCTACGTTGTGTCAACGCTTCCGCTTCAGTCTACAAGGGTACGTAGACAACACTCTCCCCTCTCGTTGCTATGCATCAACATGATCTTGCGTGTGCGTAGGAATTTTTTTGAAATTACTACGTTCCCCAACAGTAGATGTCCTTCTCCCGCTCACGCTTGAGCACGACAAGCTCCTCGCCGCTCACCTTGAGGTCGGCATCCAGCTGTGCCACCTTCGTCTCTAGCTCCTTCTTGGCAGCCTCGGCGGATGCGGCAGCATCCTCCGCTTGCTTGATAGCTCCGCCAAGTGTTCGCTCGCGCGCGGCGAGCTCCTCCTCGTGGCTATCAAGGTTGACCTTCCGCTGCGCCAGCTCGCCCTCCTGCGCAGACAGCTTCTCAGCGGCAAGCCGCTGCTGCTCCTCGACGTCAGCCTTCTAGAGGAGGAAGGCCTTCTGCGCCTCATCGAGCCGCTCCCGCTCCTCCGCCAGGGCCCGGAGAGCTGCCTGGTTAATACCTCGGAGCTCCTCCGCGCGCTTCTCGATGTCTGGTCCCGCCTTCGCGGCAAGCGCTTCACGGGATTCCAGCTTGGCCTGGCGGGCGCGGTAGAGCGACAACAACTTTCGCAGCAACCGCTCCTCCTCGGGCTCGCCGCCGCTGCTGCTTGGCGCGTCAACCAGCGTCAGCCCAGCGGAGGTGAGCACCTCTCCGTCAAAGCTTTCTCCTTCGACCGGCGCCCTGGGCGTCGACGCCCAGGGGAGTTTGATGAAGACGCCATCGCCGGCCTTCAAGTAGACGCCTGGCTGGGGCTCCTCGGAGCCTGACACTGCAGCAGCGGCGGAAGGGTCGGCTGTCGGTGTAGCGCCCGATGCTCCTACGGCCTCAGGGCCGTCAGTGCGATCGCCAGACCCCTCGCCAGCTACTGCGACGGCAGCCTTGGCGGCCTCTTCGCCGGCGGGATCATCAGCGACGGCCGCTTCTTCGGTGGCGGCGGCGTCATCAACAGCAACCTCGGTCTCCATTGGCTCCACAGTAGATAGATCTGACGGCCGAAAAAGGAAGAAAAGTCAAGCACATATCCAAAAAGAAGATCAAACAAAGAAGAACCGAAGGGAAGTTTCGAAGCAAGGGGTTTACCTATACCAGGCTCTGCAGTTGTAGTCTCCGCCGCAGGGGGGCCATTGGTGTTGTCCCTTGCCGGAGACTCCTCCCTTGCCGGAGGACTCCCCCTTGCCGGAGAACTTTCCCTTGTCGGAGGATTCTCCCTTGCCGGAGAACTCTCCCTTGGCGGCGTAGTCGAAGCAGATGGCATGTCAGGGGCGGCCTCCGGACGCTCCTGGTGGGGCAGCTCTGCTCCTACACAAGCCAACAGTCAGATATCAGCAAACAAAGAGTACCCATGCGTGCCTAACAGCGGGAAGCAAACCATATACTTACGCTAGGGGCGGCGATGGGGGCTGCTCTGACGAACAGTTGCCGGGTCCGGCAAGTTTGTCTCGGGCGCAACCCCTGCTGACACGGTTGGGTCGTCCTCGATGACAATCACCGAGACCTTGGCTCTCTTTGCCGCTCTCTGGGCCAGAGTCCTAAAAAGGAATGAGTTCAGAGTAAAGCAAATGAGATACAAGACAAGACAACAAGAATTGAAGACATGCAAGTACAACAAGAATCTTACTCTTCTTCTTCTTCGTCGGAGCTGAGTGCGGAGAAGTCAAAGGCTGGCCCACCTCCGGCGCGAGGAGGCGGAGGAGTAGGATCCCTTGGCTGCTTGGCGGGAGCTGGAGCGGCGGACCGGGAGGACCCCGCTCCAGTTGCCGCAGCAGCGGGAGGTGCTTCCGCGGCAACAGAACTTGCCGCAGTGGAGCGTGTTGTGCGTCGCGGCGGTGGTTGACTCGTCTGCCGCTCCGCTACGCCCCCGGCCTTGCGGAGAAGCCTTCTTGGTGGAGCCGGGGGCTCTGCTTGCAGCAAGCTGCCTGAAGACGAAGAGGAAGAGGAGCCGATCTCCAACGAGCCACTCGTGTCCTCGGCGGGCCCGCTTGGCTTGGCGTCATGCCCGACAAGCTCTTCCTCGCCGGCAAGCCCCTCTCGCTCGGCAAGGCTTGCCGCCTCTGCTGCCTCCGCCTCCTCCATGGTGAATCCAAACTCGCCCACGGCTGCAGCTGCTGCTGCCTCTTCCAGCCTAGTGGCGATGCGCTTGATCTCCTCCTCGGTGGAGTCCCGGGTGAGGTCCCTCTGCTCGTTGGCGCGGATCGGCACTTCTACCAAGCCATCGAAGAATGCCTACACGACGCCATCTGCAGGTTCTATCCAGGCTGGGTCAATTCCATGCGAGTCGCACAGCGGCATCATTGCATGGATGCGATCAAGCGAGGAGTTGTTGCACAGCGGAACGACGCCCCTCGGCAACCTGAACACTTCGGGATGCTGAGGGTCATACTTGAACAGCTCCTGGAGCATCGCGTTGAGCTCCAGAACAGTGAAGTTGAAGTTGAGGCCCGGACGCAGCCTCATGATATCCGCCGCGTTCTTGAACTCCCAGGCGGGTCTCCTCCTCTTCTGCAGGGGGGCGATGCAGCGGCGGAGAAAATCTGCGCCAACAGCTCCTACAGTAAGCCCGGCAAGCCTGAGGCATTGGATCCGGGCGACGGCGATCTTCAGCCTGTCGTCTTCCGGAGCCAAGTTGCTCCAATCGCTGCCGCGCACTACTGGAGTTTGGCGCCGGGCGGTAAACGGCTGCAGGTTCTCCTCGACAATCCAGCACCAGTCCGCTCTCCACTCCTCCCACTTGCTGCGGAACTCTCCCTCCAAATAGGCGTCCTTCTTGCCAGCTTTTGAGATCCAGGCGATTCCGCCGGATAAAGGCTCTCCTTTCTCAACTCGAGGCGAAAAGAAGTGGCGGAAAAGGGCTACGTTTGGATGGACTCCGACAAAGTTTTCGCAGAGATGTGTGAAAACTGCCATGGTCAGGACAACATTGGGGGTGAAGTCAAGGAGGCGGAGCCCGTAGGTGTTCATGATATCGCAGAAGAATTCAGAGAAGGGCGGGCAGAGCCCACAGTAGAAGAACAAGGCGAAGAAAGGGTACCCTGTTGGGGCCATTTCCCAAGCGGCGACCGGAAGCACCTTCGTGCGTGGGTGCGCCCGCGTCTCCGTCAACCAGAAGAGGTAGTAGTACTCCCTCAGATCCCCCGCGGTGAGCTTGGGGGGGGGGGGAAGATGGCCCACTCCTTTCGCAGCGCCGCGAGCCGCTGCGCCTCGACCGACTTCACGACCTTACCCTTATCGGCTTTCGGAGCCATGGCGGAAGTGGCGAGGGAGGTCGACGGCGTTGGTGGTGCCGGTGGCAATGGGGGGGGGGGGGGGGGGGCGGAGCGCTGCTCTCTTTCGGCTTTGAGAAGAAGGGGAGTGGCGAAGATTTTCAAGGACGGAATAGCAACGGGTGGATGGACGAACTGCCCCTGTTTCCCCTGCTTATAAGGGGGGAGGGGGCGGACATTCCGTTTTTCCAAATAAAGAAGCCACCCACGATCTCTCCCACGACGCCGCAATCGACGCGTGCCGTCCGGAGAGGGCGCGGGGGATACGGAGTAAGATACGGCATGCCCCAGGCCGCGCGTGCCCGTGCCCTGTTTTGGGCCTGGCCCAGCAGCGCTTGGCACCGTGTACGGCCCAGGCCCGGGGGCTCCTGTCGGTGTACTAGAGTATGGGTACCCTAGTATCCCGAACTTGTGCACGGGCAGTCGCAGCGCCCCGCGGCAAGGCTTGCCGGGCGAACGCCAAGGGCCTCTGTGGTTCCTTTGGAGCCATTCAAGAACAAAGTATTCAAGCCAAGGAGACAAGGCCCCGGCAAGAGGAGCTTGCCGGGAAGGCCACCCAAGACACAAGACCCCGGCAAGAGGAGCTTGCCGGGAAGGCCAACCGAGGCATCTCAAGATACTTGCCGCGACGCGCTACACGTCCCAGCGAGGCCCAACGAGCGGCAAGCTGCCGGACGCGACAAGACAACGACCGCGGCAAAGCACTTGCCGCGGCAACCTACCAGTCCGTGCCCACGCTCCAGCGCATCCACCAACGTGTCGCTCTGGGACCTCTTCCAGGCATACGTGGCGGGAGGCTGTGCAGCCAGGGGTACGCGGTGGCAAACGGCGCTGACAAGATCGCCATCGTGGCGAACGGTGGCGTCCCTGGCGGTCCCTTCCTGCACTGTTTGGGCGACGCAGACGGGCATTTAATGCCCTTGTCCCCTGCCGTCAGGGTTAGGTAGGATACACTGTACAGGTAGTTGTACCAACCGCAGCTACTTTCCATTTTTACCCCTATCTACGTGCTACCTGTTGGAGACCCCTTGAGCATATAAAAGGAGGCCCATGCACAACGTAGAAGGGGGAGGACGAACAGTAGAACGCTCATGCTCGGTCTCGTTAGCTGCTGGTGTGTACTGTAGCACTCTGCGCTCCCGAGCAAGAACTCAATACAAACCACAAAGCAGCAGTAGGAGTATTATCTCTCCGGAGAGCTCCGAAGCTGGGTAAACTGCTCGTGTGCCCCGCCTCGATCTGCTCTTCGTGCAACCTCCGCCCCCCGCCGAACCGAAAGGGGCTCGGTCCCCATAGGTGCTCGTGGATCAGTTTCCCCGACACACGTCAAAATCCTTCTCAACAATATTACCAGCATTGTAGATCACAAAACCCACTGCTTTTGAAGCTACTGAGAACTTGAAAGACCTATCCTTCAAGAAACGAACACGAAACTTGGGCATAGCCCGCAAACATGGCAAGGAGAGATACACTAACCGTGTGCACATTGAGCCTGAAGGAGGCACGTCTAAATGAAACCACCATGGTGAATTCCTTTTAACGAAAACCCGGGGAGAAGCCCACCGGGTGCCCAAACTTGGCCTTCATATCCGCTTGAAACTTCTTCCCACGATCAAAGTTAAGGGCAAAAGGAGCCATCATGAAGGGAGGGGTGGCTACCAGCGCCGGAGCGGGCACTGGTAGGGCTTGTGGCCGCCGTGGCCGGAGTGTCCACCGGCGCTAGGTGGGAGGGCTAGGTGGGAGGGAGTTATTCTGTGGTGGTCCTATGTCGCAAATCTCGATGGCGGATCCATACTACATGCATGATTCCATCTTGAGTCTCGGCGACTTTGAACGTAAAGCTGCTAGGGTGTACAACGAATACTTCATGATAACAAATTAATATTATGGTTAATTATTCTCAATGGCACACTGAAAGATCTACTAATAAAAAAGTGCATGCGATAGAAGAAATTAATGTTTTGAGTGGAAAGATGGATAAACTTATGAAATAATTTGCTACTAAGAGTGTTTCTTCTGATCCTAATGATATGCCTTTGTCTACTTTGATTGAGAATAATAATGAATCTATGGATGTGAATTTTGTTGGTAGGAATAATTTTGGTAACAACGCGTATAGAGGAAACTTTAATCCTAGGCCTTATCTTAGTAATTCCTCTAATAATTATGGTAATTCCTACAACAATTCTTATGGAAATTTTAATAAGATGCCCTCTGAATTTGAGACTAGTGTTATGGAATTTATGAATTCGCAAAAGAATTTCAATGCTTTGCTTAAAGAGAAACTGCTTAAAGTTGATGATTTGGCTAGGAACGTTGATAGAATTTCTCTTGATGTTGATTCTTAAAAACTTAGATCTATTCCTCCTAAGCATGATATGAATTGGTCTCTCAAAGCCATGATAATTTCCATTGATGAGTGCAAAGAAAGAACCGCTAGGATGCGTGCTAAGAAAGATTGCTTTATAAGAGCGTGTTCCTCTAGTTCCTTTGAAAATAAAGATGAAGATCTAAAAGTTATTGATGTGTCCCCAATTAAATCTTTGTTTTGCAATATGAATCTTGATAATGATGGGATTGAATATGATCCACCTCTACCTAGAAGGCGTTCCAAAAATTCAGAGTTTGTAGATCTTCATGCTAAAATTGATACAAGTGGGATTGAAGAGATAAAAACTCTAGATGTTAATGAACCTACTATTTTGGATTTCAAGGAAGTTAATTATGATAGCTGCTCTTTGATAGATTGTATTTCCTTGTTGCAATCAGTGCTAAATTCTCCTCATGCTTATAGTCAAAATAAAGCTTTTACCAAACATATCGGCGATGCTTTGATGCAATCTTGTGAAGAAAAACTTGAGTTGGAAGTTTCTATCCCTAGAAAACTTTATGATGAGTGGGAACCTATTATTAGAATTAAGATTAAAGATCATCAATGCTACGCTTTGTGTGATTTGGGTGCTAGTGTTTCCACGATTCCAAAGACTTTATGTGATTTGCTAGGTCTTCGTGATTTTGATGATTGCTCTTTGAACTTGCACCTTGCGGATTCCACTATTGAAAAACCTATGGTAAGAATTAATGATGTTATTATTGTTGCAAATAGGAACTATGTGCCCGTAGATTTTATCGTTCTTGATATAGATTGCAATCCTTCATGTCCTATTATTCTTGGTAGACCTTTCCTTAGAACGATTGGTGCAATTATTGATATGAAGGAAGGGAATATTAGATTCCAATTTCCATTAAATAAAGGCATGGAACACTTCCCTAGGAAGAAAATAAAATTACCTTATGAATCTATTATGAGAGCCACTTATGGATTGCCTACCAAAGATGGCAATACCTAGATCTATCCTTGCTTTTATGCCTAGCTAGGGGCGTTAAACGATAGCGCTTGTTGGGAGGCAACCCAATTTTATTTTTAGTTTTTATTTTGCTTTTTGCTTATGTTTAGAAATAAATCTTTGTTCTAGCCTCTGGTTGGATGTGTTTTTATGTTTTAATTAGTGTTTGTGCCAAGTTAAACCTATAGGATCTTCTTGGATGATAGTTATTTGATCTTGCAGAAATTTCCAGAAACTTTCTGTTCACGAAAATAATTGTTAAAAATCACCAGAGCGTGATAAAATATTGATTCCAATTGCTGATGATCAATAAACAAATTTTCTAGGTCTTCCTATTTTGGTAGATTTTTTGGAGTTCCATAAGTTTGTGTTAGTTACAGATTACTACAGACAGTTCTGTTTTTGACAGATTCTGTTTTTCGTGTGTTGTTTGCTTATTTTGATGAATCTATGGCTAGTAAAATAGTTTATAAACCATAGATAAGTTGGCATAAAGTAGGTTTAAAACCAATATAAATAAAGAATGAGTTCATTACTGTACCTTGAAGTGGTCTTTTGTTTTCTTTCGCTAACGGAGCTCACGAGATTTTCTGTTAAGTTTTGTGTTGTGAAGTTTTCAAGTTTTGGGTGAAAGATTTGATGGATTATGGAACAAGGAGTGGCAGGAGCCTAAGCTTGGGGATTCCCATGGCACCCTCAAGATAATCTAAGGACACCAAAAAGCCAAAGCTTGGGGATGCCCCGGAAGGCATCCCCTCTTTCGTCTACTTCCATCGGTAACTTTACTTGGAGCTATATTTTTATTCACCACATGATATGTGTTTTGCTTGGAGCGTCTTGTATGATTTGAGTCTTTACTTTTTAGTTTACCACAATCATCTTTGCTTTACACACCTTTTGAGAGAGACACACATGATTCGGAAATTATTAGAATACCCTATGTGCTTCGCTTATATCTTTTGAGTTATATAGTTTTGCTCTAGTACTTCACTTATATCTTTTAGAGCACGATGGTGGATTTGTTTTATAGAAACTATTGATCTTTCATGCTTCCCTTAGATTATTTTGAGAGTCTTAAATAGCATGGCAATTTGCTTAAATAATCCTAATATGCTAGGTATACAAGATAAGTAAAAAACTTTCTTATGAGTGTGTTGAATACTAAGAAAAGTTTGATGCTTGATAATTGTTTTGAGATATAAAGATGGTTCTATTAGAGTCATGCTAGTTGAGTAGTTGTGAATTAGAGAGATACTTGTGTTAAAGTTTGTGATTCCCGTACCATGCACGTATGGTGAACCGTTATGTGATGAAGACGGTGCATAATTTATTTATTGATTGTCTTCCTTATGAGTGGCGGTCGGGGACGAGCGATGGTCTTCTCCTACCAATCTATCCCCCTAGGAGCATGCGTGTAATACTTTGCTTTGATAACTTGTAGATTTTGCAACAAGTATATGAGTTCTTTATGACTAATGTTGAGTCCATGGATTATACACACCTTCTTCCTTCCACCATTGCTAGCCTCTCTAATACCACGCACTTTTCGCCGGTATCATACACCCACCATAAACCTTCCTCAAAACAGCCACCATACCTACCTATCATGGCATTTCCATAGACATTTCAGATATATTGCCATGCAACTTACCACCGTCTCATTTATTATGACACGCTTCATCATTGTCACATTGCTTTGCATGATCATGTAGTTGACATCGTATTTGTGGCAAAGCCACCGTTCATAATTCTTTCATACATGTCACTCTTGATTCATTACATATCCCGGTACACCGCCGGAGGCATTCACATAGAGTCATATTTTGTTCTAAGTATTGAGTTGTAATTCATGAGTTGTAAGTAAATAAAAGTGTGATGATCATCATTTTTCTTAGAGCATTGTCCCAAGTGAGGAAAGGATGATGGAGACTATGATTCCCCCATAAGTCAGGATGAGACTCCGGAATAAATAATAAAATAAAATAAAATAAGAGGCCATAAAAAAAGAAAAAAAAGCTCAAATAAAAAAAGAGAGAAAAAGAGAGAAGGGACAATGTTACTATCCTTTTACCACACTTGTGATTCAAAGTAGCACCATGATCTTCATGATAGAGAGTCTCTCATTTTGTCACTTTCATATACTAGTGGGAATTTTTCGTTATAGAACTTGGCTTGTATATGCCACTGATGGGCAAGCGAGTTGGATGCACACCCACTTAGTTTCTTTTGTTGAGCTTTCATATACTTATAGCTCTAGTGTATCCGTTGCATGGCAATCCCTACTCACTCACATTCATATCTATAAATGGGCATCTCCATAGCCCGTTGATACGCCTAGTTGATGTGAGACTATCTTCTCCCTTTTTGTCTTCTCCACAACAACCATTCTATTCCACATATTGTGCTATGTCCATGGCTCACGCTCATGTATTGCATGAAGATTGAAAAAGTTTGAGAACACCAAAAGTATGAAACAATTGCTTGGCTTGTCATTGGGGTTGTGCATGATTTAAATACTTTGTGTGGTGAAGATAGAGTATAGCCAGACTATATGATTTTGTAGGGATAACTTTCTTTGGCCATGTTATTTTGAGAAGACATGATTGCTTAGTTAGTATGCTTCAAGTATTATTATTTTTTATGTCAATATTAAAATTTTGTCTTGAATCTTTCGTATCTGAATATTCATACAACAATTAAGAAGAATTACATTGAAATTATGCCTAGTAGCATTCCACATCAAAAATTCTATTTTTATCATTTACCTACTCGAGGATGAGCAGGAATTAAGCTTGGGGATGGTTGATACGTCTCCAACATATCTATAATTTTTTATTGCTCCATGCTATATTATCTTCTGTTTTGGACAATATTGGGCTTTATTATTCACTTTTATATTATTTTTGGGACTAACCTATTAATCGAGGCCCAGCCCAGAATTGATGTTTTTTTTTCTATTTCAGAGTTTCGCAGAAAAAGAATATCAAATGGAGTCCAAACGGAATGAAACCTTCGGGAACATGATTTTCGGAACGAACATGATCTAGGAGACTTGGACCCTACGTCAAGCAACCAACGGGAAAGCCACGAGGTAGGGGGCGCACCTACCCCCCCCCCCACCAGGTGCGCCCTCCCCCTCGTGGGCCCCCTGTTGCTCCATCGATGTACTCCTTCCTCCTATATATACCTCGTACCCCGAAACGATCAGATACGGAGCCGAAAACCTAATTCCACCGCCACAACCTTCTATATCCACGAGATCCCACCTTGGGGCCTGCTCTGGAGCTCCGCCAGAGGGGGCATCGATCATGGAGGGCTTCTACATCAACACAATAGCCTCCCGATGATGTGTGAGTAGTTTACCTCAGACCTTCGGGTCCATAGTTATTATCTAGATGGCTTCTTCTCTCTTTTTAGATCTCAATACAATGTTCTCCCCCTCTCTCGTGGAGATCTATTCGATGTAATCTTCTTTTGCGGTGTGTTTGTTGAGATCGATGAATTGAGGGTTTATGATCATGTTTATCTGTGAGCAATATTTGAATCTTCTGAATTCTTTTATGTATGATTGGTTATCTTTGCAAGTCTCTTCGAATTATTAGTTTGGTTTGGCCTACTAGATTGATCTTTCTTGCGATGGGAGAAGTGCTTAGCTTTGGGTTAAATTTGCGGTGTCCTTTCCGAGTGACAGTAGGGGCAGCAAGGCACGTATTGTATTGTTGCCATCGAGGATAACAAGATGGGTTTTTTATCATATTGCACGAATTTATCCCTCTACCTCATGTCATCTTGCTTAAAGCGTTACTCTGTTCTTATGAACTTAATACTCTAGATGCATGCTGGATAGCGGTCGATGTGTGGAGTAATAGTAGTAGATGCTGGCAGGAGTCGGTCTACTTGTCTCGGATGTGATGCCTATATACATGATCATACCTAGATATTCTCAAAACTATGCTCAATTCTGTCAATTGCTCAACAGTAATTTGTTCACCCACCGTAAAATACCTATGCTCTTGAGAGAATCCACTAGTGAAACCTATGGCCCCCGGGTCTCTTTTCCATCATATTAATCTTCCAACACTTATCTATTTTCATTGCCTTTTATTTTACTTTGCATCTTTATCATAAAAAATACCAAAAATAGTATCTTATCATATCTATCAGATCTCACTCTCGTAAGTGACCGTGTTGGGATTGACAACCTCTTACAACGTTGGTTGCGAAGATTTATTTGTTTTGTGTAGGTGCGAGGGACTCGCGCGTAGCCTCCTACTGGATTGATACCTTGGTTCTCAAAAATTGAGGGAAATACTTACGCTAGTTTGCTGCATCACCCTTTCCTCTTCAAGGGAAAACCAACTCGGTGCTCAAGAGGTAGCATTGGGCTCTAAATGAACCCGAGCGAGGCATTGGGCTCTAATTGAACCTGAGCGATTGCAATGCAGGCTACGCATTACTGAACCCAAGCGATCGATCGATGGCTGTTAACTGAACCAGATCGAGCGATTCCTTCGCTACTGATGCTAACTGAAGCCGATCGATGCTGCCTCTGAATGAACAGTGAGCGTTGCTGGGGGGTTTGGATGAACAGTTCCCAGTGGGGGTGGATGAACAGAACCCCGAGGTGTTGCCTCTGGATGAACAGGACCACGGTCGATCAAGCCGGTTGGGGCTAGATGAACAGGACCCCGTGGAGGGCTGGATGAACAGGACCACCCCATGGAGGGCTGATGAACGGTAGACGGTGGAGGGGTGGATGAACAGTAGCACGTGGAGGAGTGGTTGAATAGGAGCCCGTGGAGAGGGCTGGTTGAACAGTAGTCGGTGGAGTAGCGCGCGGTGGAGGCTGGCTGAACAGGAGCCCGTGGATGAATAGTCGTAGGTGGAGGCTGGAGGAGGTCGACGGTGGATGAACAGTAGCCCGTGGAGGCTGGAGGGGTCGACGGTGGAGATGAACAGTATCCCGTGGAGTCCCGTTTTGTGGAACGCCACACCCCTCCCGATGAACAAGACCCCCGTTTCGACCGTAGCGCTCCAACACATGTCCGTTTCCTCCATTTTGCGGTATGCCACACCCCTCCCGATCAACAGGACCCCCGTTTCGACCGTAGGAGGTCTGTTTCCTCCATTTTGCGGTACGCCAGACCCCTCCCGATGAATAGGATCCCATTTCGACCGTGGCCGGTCGAACACAAGGCCGGTTCCTCCATTCTGCGGTATGCTAGGCCTCGTTTCCATCGGCTGTTCCGTCCATGCCCTCCCAATGAACACGACGACGCATTCCATTCCGACCCAGCCGGTTGGCTCCCCATGAACATGACGACGACGATGATGCTTCTCCGTTCCGACCCAACCATGTACACGAGCCCTGGCCGTACGTACATGCGAGTAGGCGTCCGAGACCTCGCCCGTATGTACGTACGTGGCCGTATTTACTTTCTTGCACCCTGGCCGCCGTATGTACGTGTACATGCTATGTGCGCGCCTCTACATCGACCGGTATGTACGTACACGTTCGCGACCAGAATGACAACACTACATACGCTTCGACCAGGTGGGTCCCGACTGTCAGGCACTTCCTTGAGTGCAAAGATGTAGCTGGTGGGTCCCAACAGTCAGGGGGCGAATTGTTATTTTGTTGCCCGGGCGCACTTCCTTGCGTGCAAAGATGTAGCTGGTGGGTCCCAGCAGTCAGGGGGAAACATTTTTTTTCATGAAATACGGTGGCCCGTCCGGTGGGTCCCCGATGTCAGGTGGAGGAATAATTATTTTGCGCGTAATAAGGAGGCACTTCCTTGCTGCGGCCGTGGACCCAGTTGTCAGCCTCTCCACGTACAGCCCACGTCCGATGGAAGACGTTCCTTGAGCACGTTGACCACGTCACGACGAGAGCACCAGGGCGGTGTACGATGGCGAGGCCTAGGAAGGGGACGACGCGGAGCCGGTGAAGAAAAGGCAGTGGATGCCCACGCGTAGAGGAGTATGAGGGTTCACTGGTTCACTGTGGTGTGAGGCTACCGTCGCCGCAGAATAACAGGGGGTGTGGGTGAGTAGAGGGATGGCCTGGCCAGCCGTGGGAGTAGTAGGGGGCGGTGTGGCCTCCGCCGCATCACAGCCGGCCATGGGAGGCAGGAGCACGAGGCACGACCGGCGCTGGTTTGGGCGGCTGGCACAAGAAGACCAGAGGTTGAAGAAGCACTACGGCCGTTGGATGGACATCGTACGGTCACTGGAGCTAGAATCATGCATATTGACTAAGTTGACAAAGCACTCCGTCCCCGTCAACTTAGTAGGCCCACAAGTCAGCCTGCCACTATACTGGGTCCCAGCTAGAAGGGGGAGTATTATTTTTTTGTGCGTAATAAGGAGGCACTTCCTTGCGTGCGAAGATATAGCTGGTGGGTCCAAGCTGTCAGCGGCGGTAACATTTTTTCGCGAAATACAGAGGCCCTTTCGGTGGGTCCCAGATGTCAGGTGGAGGAATCATGCTTAATGAGGAATTTCCTTGCTTGCGGCTGTGGACCCAGCTGTCAGCCTCTCCACATACAGTCCATTTCAGATGCATGTCGGTCGTTGACCATGTTAACCAGGCCGCGCCGAGAGAACCAGGGCGGTGGACGACGACGACGCCTAGGAAGGGAACGAGACATAGGTAGGGAAGACTCGGCAGTTGTTTCCCATGCGGAGGGGAGTATGACTGTACGAGGGTTTACTGGTTCGTCCGAAGTCGCCGGAGAATAACAACAGGTGTGGGTGAGTAGAGGGATGGCTAGGCCAGCGATGGGATTACGGTGGGGCGGTGAGGCCTGCGCAGTAGCACAGCCGGCCGCGGGGATGAGGGAGCAGGCAGTCCCGCCGTCGCTTGTTTGAGCGTCTGGAGCAGGAAGAGCAGAGATTGAAGAAGCACGACGGCCGTTGGATGGAAATCCAACAGTCACTGCTTGTGCGTCAACCTTTTTTTAGGAAAGCCTCAAATATGCGAAAAACACCATACAACCCATCTGCCATTATTTCTAATAATTTACAGCCCATTTGCTAATTCTTAAGTTTTTTTTGGAGCCCATATTCTTTTTGTTAGCATTAGAGCCCATATTGTGGCCACGGTTAAAATCAGTCCGAACTGTTTTTAATCCCGAAATTTTGAGTCACATTCAAACTAATTTTAAAAATAAATGTATATCAATATAAAATCCAACAAATTGTCCATGCATAAAAATCAATGCAATTTAAAATCTCGAAATGAAAAAAAGAAATTTGAAACTTATTGCCGGTTTGATGTGTTTTAAAAATGTACATCCCATTTCTCATTACTGATAGGCCATTTTTTCGGCCAGCCGAATGAAGCTCTCCTCGTCTTGAAAGATTTGCATCCCAACAGGCCTGACAAAGCGACTTACTTGGCAAATCACAAAAAAACTGGGCTGTGGCCGTGGACCCAGGTGCGGCCCTGGACCCAGCTGTCAGCCTCTCCACGTACAGTACTCTTCCAATGGAAGTCGGTCGTTGACCGCATTGACCACGCCGCGCCGAGAGCAAGAAGGCGGTGGACGACGGCAAGGCCTAGGAAGGGGACAATGCGGAGCCGGGGAAGACGCAGCAGTGGATGCCCACGTGGAGAGGAGTACGAGGGTTCACTGGTTCGGCTGCGGCGTGAGGCTGCCGTCACCGCAGAATAACAAGGGGTGTGGGTGAGTAGAGGGATGCCTTGGCCAGCGGTGGGAGTAGTAGCGGGCGGTGAGGCCTCCACGGCATCACAGCCGGCCACGGGAGACAAGAGAACGCGGCACGACTGACGCTGCTTTGGGCGGCTGGAGCAAGAAGACCAGAGGTTGAAGAAGCACTATGGCTGTTGGATGGACATCGTACGGTCACTGGAGCTAGAATCGTTCATATTGACTAAGTTGACAAAGCCCTCCGTCCCCGTCAACTTAGTAGGCCCACAAGTCAGCCACCCACTATGGTGGGTCCCAGCTAGCAGGGGGTATTCATTTTTTTGTGCGTAATAAGGAGGCACTTCCTTGCGTGCGAAGATATAGCTGGTGGGTCCGACCTGTCAGCGGGGGAGATGTTTTTTCGCGAAATATAGAAGCCCTTCTCACGTACAGTTCACATATAGTGCGTAATAAGGAGGAACTTTCCTTGCGTGCGACCATGGACCTCGTGGGTCCCAGCCGTCAGGCTCTCCACGTACAGTCCTCTTCCGATGACTCTCGTATGTTGACCATGCTGCGCCGAGCGCACCGAGGCGGTGGACGACGGCGAGGCCCCAGACTGGAACGACCCGGAGATGGGGAAGACGCGACAGTGGAGTCGCAGACGGAGAGGAGTGGGAAACTTGACTGGTTCGGGTGCGGGGTGAGCCTACACTCGACAGAGAATAACAGGAGGTGCGGAGTGGAGGGATGGCCTGGACATCGGTGAGGTAGCGTTTCACTGAGGAGCGCAAAACAACGCCGCTGGACGCCAGAGGCTGGAGAAGGCGGTCCCGGCAGCACTGGTGGAAGAAGACGAGAGATTGAAGAAGAATGCCGGCCGTTGGATGTAAATCCGACGCCTTCTTAGGCTTCGACCTACTGGCCCACATGTCAGCCAGTCCATTTGTTTTTTTAGTCCATTTGGTGGGCTGGGTGAAACAATGATGTAGCATCTATGCAGCCCGTTTATATATATGGTAGGATTTAAAGCCCATTTGCATTTTTCTCGAAATCCGCGGACTTGCTGGGCTGGTTGAAAATATCATGTTGGACTAGACGAAGAAATGTTATAAAAACATAAACACATGATTGCACGTCTATTACTGCATTGGCCAGTAAAATCTTTGCAAGCTTATGTACGCAATCACTAGGAGTTAAATTGCCAAGTTATATATAAACAATTATTATTATTTTGTAAGAACTTTCAAAGGCCGCTTTCGAAGAACTTATACCTGAGGGTCATTGGGATGTCGGTAGCGGCAGGTCGGATCTACAGACAATACAGCAGGGAGGAAGAAGGGTCTAAGGACCTCCCGAGCCGGCGCTGTGTCGGGGAGAACGGCACGGGCAGAGGATCGGGCCCCTCCGGCAGCTGTGGCTTTCCTCCCTCGCCGGGGATGACCGCGTGAACGATGCACCTAGTCTTCTACACACACCAGCCGAAGGGATCCGGCCGGATCTGTGACCAGAGAGAAAATGTCGCTACCCTTGTCTTGTTTATATCTGGAGAGGATGAGGGAAATAAAAAGAGCAACCCTGGTAAAGCAAGCGCTGAGGCCCCTGCGTACATATATAGTGGAGTGATTATCTTTTTCTCTCCACAACAAGCGTTTCAATTTGTGTACGTGGCATCAAAGAAAAGAAACTCTCTATTTAAGGTGACTACCTGTATGACTCCTACTTACTACTACTAGTAGTAGTATTGTTCACTTGTGCTCCCTGGCCCTCCATTCATTGAACAACCCCACGGGTGAATAAACATACAGTACTAGCATTTATATAGAACGAACAAGCTCGAACTATTTTCGCGTAGTTAAAAGTTGAGGGCGGGGCTTTTCCCGGGCAGTACGCGCGGCAGTTTTCGCGTAGGCAGTTTGACAGAGAAGTGAGGAGGGTGAGGGAGTAGCGGATTCAACTTACTTACTGTTGGAAAGGTCAGGCTGTGAGATTTGATGGCGCGTTTCTGTTTGGATCCATGTGTTAGAGTTAGTTTGGGTTAGTTTGAACCCATCTAACCCAAAAAAATCTAACCCACCCAAGAGGTGCTTATTTTGGTTAGTTCTTCTCGGGACACTAAAAAACACATTTTTCTCTCTCTCCCTGCAGCAGATCCCTCCCCATTCCTCGAAGCTTCTCATCGTCTCCCTCCCTCCCTCCCTCTCGCACCGCCCATGAAGGCACCTCGCCGTATCCGCGCTCCATCTAACCCTATCGTGCAAACACCTCTTTCGCTAGAGTTACTTCAGTGTTAGTTAAGGATTAGAATCTAACTCTAACCTTTAACTGAGATAGAGTATCCAAACAGGGCCAGGTGGTATGACCAGGGTGATGTCCCCCTTCCATTCTGCACTCTAATCTGGTGCATGACACGTATTACGTCGACCCGTATGCTGCTGGTTGTCCCACATGTCGGCGAAGTAGTACGTAGTAGTAAGAAGAAGCAAAGAATCATGCAGTATAAGTCTTTCTAGAGATTCCAACAAGTGACTAGACTACACTACATGCAGTATCTCAAATCTCAAATCTCCCTTCCGGTTTATAGGGCTCAAATCTCAAATCTCATCAACCAAAGCATTTTGTGATTGGAGGAATGTATCTCGTAATTTACAAAACTACCCTAATTAAACTCATGCATTAATTATGTAGTTCTCTCGTTTTCCTCTCCACCTTGGTCGCGGTGCACAATATTGACCACTCCTATATGACTAGCCGCTCTATCTACAAGCGGGACATCAAAGCATCCGGGCATGCATGCCATCCACCAAATCAAAGCGAGGCGCTATAGTCGAAACTCACCGGTCACCCTGGTGTGGCCGTCATGACCTGTCATATCACAAAACCCACACCTTTACCAGCAGTGGTAAAGTGGCCTCGAAGTTGGACTTGATGAAGCAACCATCATTTCACTGGAACGCTCGTTGAAGCCCTTTCTCCCCTTTCTTGAAGAAAACCTCACTCCAGGCTACTCACTTTTGCCATTTTTCTTCTGTACCGATGAAGGAAAGGTGAGTGAATCAGTGATGCTGCTACATTTTCATTCCAAGAATCTTCTTTTTGTGAAGCACCGACCAATTCTCACAGCCTATTATTTTCTCGTTTTCATTGCGATTGTGGTTTCCTTTCGATTGCTTTTTGTTTGTCAGTTCATTGATGGATCCTGGAGCACTAGGCAAAGAGTTGCCGGCGGACAACCCACTGGACACTGTGATCTCCAGGAAGTGAGCACCAACCAACGAGTTGACCATGTTGGCGGGCCAACCCATGGAGACGAAGAACTCCAAGAAACAAGCACTGGCCAAAGAGTTGATGACGTTGGCGGACGAACTCCTGAAAGAAAGTTGGAAGAACAGCAAGGGCACCACCGTGCGTACCCCAGAAACTTTGATGGCCACCTATGCAAGGCTCAAGGCCGAGTTTGAGGAGATAGTCGCCGTTGAGAAGCAGTATTACCCTGGCAAGGTGATGGCCCCCATCGAGGACGAGGAGGTGGCCCCCGAAGGGATGGGATCCCCCGGTGAGCTGCACAAGGTAAAAAATAATGGCTTATTACCGAAAGTTGTGGTTTTCGATTATTTGCAATGTGCTTGCTAATATGTTAGGGTTGTGCAGGTGTCGGTGGACGTCCTTGATGATTCCGATGTTGCGGCCCGTCCTGTGGACAATGCCCCAGAGATAGTTTTCGATGTCGCGGTCCGTCCTGTTGGCATCGCCCCGGAGATCGATTCCGATCCTGTTGTCCATCCTGTGGACATCGCCCCAGAGATCGATTACGATGTCACCGTCAGTCCTATGGACATCGCCCCAGAGATCGATTCCCATGCCGCTGTCCATGCTGTGGTCATTGCCCGAGAGATCGATGACAAGAAATATTTGGTCGCATTAATCCTTCAGGGTAGTTTGCATTGCCCTGTGTTTAATTACTAGAATGATGCGTGTTATCAAACCATCTTAGGGCCAGTGCACTGTCTTGTGTGGGCGGTACTTGCTACTTTTGTTTGATAGTGAATCATGCGAACCCTCTCTGAGTTATGGAAACAGATGTATCCTCACCAGCTTTTGATGTAATATATGGCATGCTTAGATGTAAGTTTGAACTGTTTATCATATCAGCAGAGCTTATTTGATGATTCTTGGTGTTAGTAGGCTCGCTACTGTGCGAGCTATAGTACTTGCAAAACAATCACCTAAGAGAAATGTTGGGGCTGATGAGCTCGTGGTGCGCTTATACTGATCCATCTTCGATCGGCCAATAGCCCAAGCTCCTAAAATTGTAGGCTTAGCGATCGATTAGACAATAGTCGACACGGATACGTTCATGCCTCATTTGGTTCATAGGGAAGGAAAATCGTAGCAAAAGTAGTGAGACGTACAACACAAAATCATAGCAGTACAGAGACGTCCCTCTGTTCCAAAATAGATGAGTCAAATTTGTACTACTAAGTTTGAAACTCAGGGAGTACAAATCCTAGGTGGGCTAGTTTGGCCTTGTGGGTTTTAGTGATATGACGTGGTACAGTGCCGTCCAGTCTTCGCGTGTGGTAGCAGTACTGCGAGTAGAGTAAGTTTTCATGAAGAAGCGGAATTGAACGAAGTCATGATGGTTCCTTCGTCCAACTAACTTTGTGTATGGCAGGTGGACCAGGATAATTTTGTGCATGGCAGGTGGACCAGGATGGTCGACGTCCCACATGTCAGCGAATGAAAGTATTCTTTCCGATATAGTGGACGAGCAACGAGTATTCATTGTTTATTTTTGATGAAACCTACTGTCTCCACTGTTACAACGGAGGAGGCTGAAACACGGCAGCCCAGTGAACTTGGCATGTGCGCCACTCCCTCCTTCCTCATGTAATACTACTATAGTGTTGACTATAAGGTTACAACTTTTTCTCACTCTCTCTGTATCTATTTCCTCTCAAATGTTTTTTACCTTTCTTTTTCTAGACACAATTTTTTATGCCTCTTTTTTAGAATTAGTTTTTTATACCTAGGAGCACGTGTAGAGACGGGCTCCTGCAGATCCCACTCCTTGACTTTGTCAATGCCTCTGTCTCTGTCGGGGGGGATCGGCTTCCTCGAACACCTATGGGGACCGAGCCCCTTACTGGTTCGGCAGGGGGCGGAGGTTGCACAAAGAGCGGATCGAGGCGATTCACACAAGGGATTTTACCCAGCTTCGGGCCGCAAGGATGTGTAAAACCCTACTGCTGCTTTGTGGATTGTATTGTGTTCCTGCTCGGGAGCGCATGGTGCTACAGTACACACGAGCCGCTGGCGAGACCGAGCGTGGCGATGGCTGTCCTCCCCCTCCTACGTGCGCATGGGGCCTCCTTTTATATGCTCAAGGGGTTACCCACAGGTGGTAGCGCAGGTGGGGGCAAAAGTGGGAGAGTGCTGTAGTGGGTACAGCTGCCTGCACAGTGGCTGTACAGTGCTATCATACCTAACTCTGACGGCGGGGGACAAGGGCATTAAATGCCCGTCCGCGTCGCCCAGATGGTGCAGGGAAGTGGACCGTCAGGAGCGCCACCGTTTGCCATGAAGGCTACTCTGTCAGCTTCGCTTCGCCACCGCATGCCCCTGGCTGCACAACCTCCCGCCACGTGCGCCTGGAATGCCCCCAGAGCGACACGTTGGTGGGTGAGCTGGAGCGCAGGCACGGGGTGGTAACTTGCCGCGGCAAACGCCTTGCCGCGGTGGATGCCTTGTCGCGCCCGGGAGCTTGTCGCTCACCGGGCCTTGCCGGAGCGCGGGACGCGCCGTGGCAAGGTCCTTGTTGTGCCGTGGTTGGCCTTCCCGGCAAGCTCCTCCTGCCGGGGTCTTGTGCTTCGAGCGGTCGTCCCGGCAAGCTCCTCTTGCCGGGGGTCCTGGCTCTCTTCGGGTGGCCTTCCCGACAGGCTCCTCCTGCCGGGGCCTTGGCTCAAATACTTTGTTCTTGGATGGCCCAAAAAGGGACCACGGAGAGTCTTGGCGATCGCCTGGCAAGCCTTGCCGCGGGGTGCTACGACTGCCCGTGCACAAGTTCGGGATACTAAGGTACCCCTACTTTAGTACACCGATAGGAGCCCCTGGGCCTGGGCCATACACGGTGCCGAGCGCTGTTGGGCCAGGCCCAAAACAGTGCACGAGCACGCGCGGCCTGGGTCACGCTGCATCTACTTCTGCGCCCACCACGTCCTCCCCGAACGGCACGCGTCGAATGCGGCATCGTGGGGAGAGGCGTGCGTGACGTGGGCGGCGTGCGCGGGGCCGAACCCCGCAGGCATGTGTCACGTCGCCATAAAGGGGGAACGGTTCGCGCTAGCTCCATAAGTGGAGGGAGGCGTGGAGGCGTGGCTTGTTTGCTGGACGGGGCCGAGCGCGGTTTCCGAGGCGCCCGTTCCCCATGATCACGGGGCGGGGAGAGGTCGCCTCATCCGTCGCCTCGGCCCTGCGCGTCAGCCACGCGGCTTCCATGCACCCGGGGTTGCGGACGGTGGAGGCAGGGAACCGGGCCGTTGCGGGTCCGGGCAGCAGGTCAGCCCCAGTCGCCTGGCCTTCCTGCGTCTTGATTGGCTGAGCGGGGCGGTCGATCCCCCACCCTGCTCCTTTATAAAGAGCAAGAGGGGGCGACGGGAACCCGCACTCCTCCATCCTTTCTTCTCTTCATCCTCTGACCCCCTCTCTCCATTAGCCATGGAGAAAGGGAATCCGGGTCCTTCATCGGTGGCGGCGAGGGTTGCCGCCAGGAAGCGCGCCCCTCCTCCCCTTGCACCCGCGGTGGCGGAGCTAGCCATAAGGGGAAGGGGGAGGGGGCGAGGTCGTGGACGAGGCCACGACGCTCAGGGAAGAGGCGGGCGGGGCGACGCGCCGGCCTCGCCTCCGCCAGCGGCCCCTCTTCCCACGGCGGTCCATCTCGGGGATGATCCTTGTGAGTTCTTCGTCAGGCTGCGCCGGGCGCCTCGCCGCTGCCTCCGCCTCCCGGCTCCCTTCGCGAGCGTGATGGAGATGGAGCAACCCGAGATGCTAAGTCTGCGCATGAAGGGCTGCGGGATCAGCGGCGCGCGGGTCCACGTCGAGTTCCCTGCCCCCGGCGTAGTGTATCTTGGCCGAGGGTGGAAGACATTCGCCCGTATCCACACCTTGACGGAGGGGTTCACCCTCCATTTTAAGTTGATGGAGGGCGATCTCCTCTCCGTCAAGGCCTTCGGGGACTTCGGGACCCGGGCCCGGTGCTGCGTGGATAGCTCCTCCGACAGCGAAAGCTCCTCCTCGAGCAAGAGTGACGAGGAGGGGAGCGACAGCGACGATGAGGGCAGCGGTCGTCGGGATGACGGGTCCGACTAGGCGCCGGTCGCAGCTCCGTGTGGCACCGGCGACCCCATCATCTGGGTCGCCGGCTCCTTGAGCTTCTCGGGGTCGTCTTCCCGGGCGGCTGGAGTGGCGAGGCTGCGGAAGAGGAGGAGGACTGGCAGCAAGGCCGTCAACTCGGAGTACGAGGGCTATGTGCCCCCGACAGCGTGTGGACGTCCCGCTGCCTCATCTTCGAGCTCCATCTCCGGCGCCGCCGCCACCATCCAGCCTCCGGAGCCCCCGGGGCGTTCTGTTGGTGTCTTCTGCCACCCGTAGCTCGCCTAGGCGCCCCTTTTGCCCTTTTCGCCTCCTTGTCCTACCTCCTGAGGAGAGAGACAAGAAAGGGATTACGGGCATCTTATCTTTTTTCAATCTGTAAGCCCTTGGGCCTTAGCCGTGTGTAAAACTTGTAATCCCATCTTTTCATGTTTTTCATTCTGTCTGAACTGTACCTGAGCGGAATGTTTTTAATGAAAAGGGGATGTTTGCCGGGCCATTTGTCCCGTGGGTAAAAACCCACGCCAAGGAACGAACCCTTTATATCGTTAAGATAGACACTTCTTTGCCCGGCAACATGCCCTGTCGTCTTCCCGCGCCACTCGACCTCTCTCACGCCTTTGGCGGAGGAAGGGATGAGGCGGGTTCGGGCCCCTCGTCCCACCCCTTTGCCGCCGCGGCTACTACCAAAACGGGCCCCAGGAACGCGCTCTGGGGCCTGCCGTTAAGGGAGCACGGTAGCTTTTAGGAGGGAACAAGGTTTTCGTATTCCACAGTCCATAAGAGAATGCATGACAAGGGATGCGAAAACTTATCTGGGATTGCAGCCCCCGGCAACTTTGGCTTGCCGCCGGCGAATCTTCGTACTTGCAGCCCCCGGCAATACTGGCTTGCCGGGGACCAGATGCTGGCCCACCTTTCTTCTCTTCTTCGCCCTTGAGCGGTCTGGCCAGGATGTGCAAAACCCTGCGAACCAAAGGAAACGAAGGAACAGGAAAAAGGACGCAGACTCGACCTCTAAGCTAGGGGTTAGCAGCTGTTAGGCACTATCAACCCTAACCAAGGACGAGACTCGACTCAGCATGCATGCTAAAACTTAGGGCGCCAGCGCTTCATTTCTTCTGCTCAGGGTCTGCGCCTGGCTTTGTACAAAGGATTACATGCAACTGCGGCAAGACTTGTACAAAAGGTTGGTTGCCGGGCGGGGCCCGACAACCGCGCCTTACGGGTAAAACTTACGAAGATGCTCAATATTCCAGGAGTTGCTCACCGGAGTGCCATCTTCGGTCTCGAGGCGGACAGCGCCGGGCCTCGTGAATCGTCTCACCCGGTAAGGGCCTTCCCACTTTGGCGTCAACTTGTTATGATTCTTGGCGGACGGGGCGCGCCGAAGAACAAGGTCGCCTTCCTCGAAGCTTCTGGCTTTAACTTTGCGGCTATGGTAGCGACGCAAAGCTTGCTGGTAGCGAGAGGCTCGCACAGCAGCCTGAAGACGATCTTCCTCAAGGAGCAGCGTGTCATCTTCACGCAGCCGCTCTTGCTCAAGCTCATCATAAGCGAGCACTCTAGGTGACCCGTATACGAGTTTTGTGGGGGTAACTGCTTCTGCTCCATAGACTAGAGCAAATGGTGCCTGGCCAGTGGCTTGATTTGGCATCGTTCTGATCGACCAAAGAGCCAGCGACAGCTCCTCGATCCAGTTTCTTCCGCACTTGTGCAGCCTGTCGAAAGTTCTGGTCTTGAGCCCGCGCAGTACTTCAGCGTTGGCCCTTTCAGCTTGACCGTTGCGCCTAGGATGAGCAACAGAAGCGAAGCAGACCTTGGCGCCTAGATCTTGGACGTATTGCATGAAGGCGCGGCTCGTGAATTGTGTACTGTTGTCGGTGATGATCCTGTTGGGGATCCCGAAGCGGCAGACAATCGACCTGAAGAACTTGATGGCTGACTGTGCTGTCACCTTCCTCACTGGTTCCACTTCCGGCCACTTTGTGAACTTGTCGATTGCAACGTACAAGTACTCAAAGCCCCCGACAGCTCGGGGAAAGGGGCCGAGGATGTCGAGCCCCCAGACCGAAAATGGCCAGGATAAAGGGATCGTCTGGAGAGCTTGAGCTGGCTGTTGTATCTGCTTGGAATGGAACTGGCACGCTTCACACTTGGTTACTTGTGCAGTTGCATCCTGGAGGGCTGTCGGCCAGAAGAAACCTTGCCGGAACGCTTTGCCGGCGAGTGCTCTTGCGCCGATGTGGTGACCACATATGCCTCCATGTATCTCTGCCAACAGCTGCTGTCCGTCTTCCCGGGAAATGCACTTCAATTTCACATTGTTGCGCCCTCTTTTGTACAGTGTGTTGTCGGCGAACTGGTACATACTCGAGCGCTGGGCTACTCTTTCCGCTTCTTCTTGCTCTTCGGGAAGTTCTCCGTGCTGGAGGAAATGGACAGTCTGCCGCGCCCATGCTGGAGCCTGCGGCTCGACAACAAGGATTGAAGGCACTTCTGCTGCTGCGGGAGCGTCCACTTCTAAGGCGAGGATCTGGGGCTCAGCCGGAGCTTGACGTTCCCCGGCAAGCTTGCCGGAGCAAAACTTGTCGGGATCGCCTGCTTCTACGGAACAAACCCTGGGGTTCTCCGGAGTAGACGGCTCCTCAGCGCTCTTGGTGTTGATCTTGGGGACCTTCTTGGCGGCGGCTCCGGGGAGCTCTGCCGGAAGATAGTCGCCGGAGACCAACCTCCTCTTCTTGCTCTGTCTGGTTGATGGCGTTACGGATGGTTGAGTCAGCTTGAGCACAAAGGTTCCTGGTTCCACAGGTAACTTAAATGCTGCGCACTTCGACAGGCCATCAGCGATGTCATTCTCAGCTCTTGGAATGTGTTCCATTTGCAGTCCATCAAAGTGCTCTTCCAGCTTCCTCACTTCATCAACGTACGCTTCCATCAACGGACTCTGGTAATCCTTGTTCACTTGGCGGATGACAAGCTGCGAGTCACCCCTGACAATGAGCTTCTTGATCCCAAGTTCTGCCGCGATCCTGAGACCGGTGAGCAGACCTTCATACTCTGCAGTATTATTGGTTGCTTGCTCCTTGGGGAAGTGCATCTGGACTACGTACTTGAGGTGCTCTCCGGTGGGCGCGACGAGTAACGCGCCAGCACCGGCGCCTTGCAGCGAGAAAGCACCATCAAAGTACATCAACCACTCTTTGCTTGCTTCTTTGGCAGGGATGCTCGTCTCTGGGATATCTTCGTCCAGTGTCGGTGTCCACTCCGCTATGAACTCCGCCAATGCCCTGCTTTGGATAGTCGATGTGCTCTCGAACTGGAGACCGAAGCTCGACATCTCTAGTGCCCACTCGACAATCCTGCCTGTAGCTTCTGGATTCTGCAGTATCCTCTTCAGCGGAAAGCGGGTGACAACTGTAATCTCGTGTGCTTGGAAGTAATGGCGCAGCTTTCTCGAGGCCATGAGGAGGCCGAAAAGCAATTTCTGCACACCAGAGTACCTTGACCTATCCCCCTGCAAAAGGGAGCTGACGAAGTAAACTGGGCGCTGCACCATTTTCTTCTTCTGCACCTCCACTTGCTCCTGCGCAGATTCATCCTTGTCGGGGCTAGAGCTTGTCGGGGAAGCCCCCTGCTTGTCGTTGGACGTGCTTGTCGTGGTTGCTGGCTCATCATCTGCCTCCCTCTCCGCTACTAACGCAGCACTAACCGCTTGATTGGTTGCCGCCAGGTATAGCAGCAACTTCTCTTGTGGTTTAGGCGCGACAAGTATTGGAGCGGAGGACAGGTATTTCTTCAGGTCCTGCAGCGCAGCCTCCGCTTCCGGAGTCCATTTTACTGGACCCGCCTTTTTCAAAATTTTGAAAAACGGCAGGGCGCATTTTGCAGACTTGGAAATAAACCTGCTGAGAGCCGCGACGCAGCCGGCAAGCCTTCGTACGTCCTTGACACGTGTTGGTGCTTCGATCTGCTCGATGGCCTTGATCTTGTCTTGGTTGGCTTCTATTCCTCGCTGAGACACGAAGAACCCGAGAAGCATGCCGGAAGGTGAAGGAAATATGCCCTAGAGGCAATAATAAAGTTATTATTTATTTCCTTACATGTCATGATAAATGTTTATTATTCATGCTAGAATTGTATTAAACTGGAAACATAATACATGTGTGAATACATAGACAAACAGAGTGTCACTAGTATGCCTTTACTTGACTAGCTCATTAATCAAAGATGGTTATGTTTCCTAACCATGAACAAAGAGTTGTTATTTGATTAACGAGATCACATCATTAGTTGAATGATCTGATTGACATGACCCATTCCATTAGCATAGCACCCGATCGTTTAGTATGTTGCTATTGCTTTTATCCATGACTTATACATGTTCCTTTAACTATGAGATTATGCAACTCCCGTTTACCGTAGGAACACTTTGTGTGCTACCAAACGTCACAACGTAACTGAGTGATTATAAAGGTGCTCTACAGGTGTCTCCGAAAGTATTTGTTGGGTTGGCATATTTCGAGATTAGGATTTGTCACTCCGAATGTCGGAGAGGTATCTCAGGGCCTTCTCGGTAATGCACATCACATGAAGCCTTGCAAGCATTGCAACCAATGAGTTAGTTGCAAGATGATGTATTACGGAACGAGTAAAGAGACTTGCCGGTAACGAGATTGAACTAGGTATTGGATACCGACGATCGAATCTCGGGCAAGTAACATACCGATGACAAAGGGAACAACGTATGTTGTTATGCGGTCTGACCGATAAAGATCTTCGTAGAATATGTAGGAGCCAATATGGGCATCTAGGTCCCGCTGTTGGTTATTGACCGGAGACGTGTCTCGGTCATGTCTACATTGTTCTCGAACCGTAGGGTCCGCACGCTTAACGTTACGATGACAGTTATTATGAGTTTATGCATTTTGATGTACCGAAGGAGTTCGGAGTCCCGGATGTGATCACGGACGTGACGAGGAGTCTCGAAATGGTCGAGACATAAAGAATTATATATTGGAAGCCTATGTTTGGACATCGGATGCATTCCAGGTGAAATCAGGATTTTACCGGAATACCGGGAGGGTTACCGGAACCCCCCGGGAGCATAATGGGCCAACATGGGCCTTGGAGGAGAGGTGAGAGGGCTGCCCTAGGGGCTGCGCGCCTCCCCCCTTTCCCTAGTCCTATTAGGACTAGGAGAGGTGGGCGCCCCCTCTCTCTCTCTCTCCCCCTTGGAGAATCCTAGTCCAACTAGGATTGGGGGGGGGAGAATCCTACTCCCAGAGGGAGTAGGACTCTCCTGGCGCACCAGAGTTGGCCGGCCAGCCCCTCCCCCTTGGCTCCTTTATATACAGGGGCAGGGGGCACCCCAAAGACACACAAGTTGATCTACGGATCGTTCCTTAGCCGTGTGCGGTGCCCCCTTCCACCAAATTCCACCTCGATCATATCGTTGCAGTGCTTAGGCGAAGCCCTGCGCCGGTAACACATCAAGATCGTCACCACGCCGTCGTGCTGACGGAACTCTTCCTCGATGCTTTGCTGGATCGGAGCCCGGGGATCGTCATCGAGCTGAACGTGTGCCAAGAACTCGGAGGTGCCGGAGTAACGGTGCTGTGATCAGTTGGATCGCGAGGAGAACGTACGACTACTTCCTCTACGTTGTGTCAACGCTTCCGCTTCCGTCTACGAGGGTACGTAGACAACACTCTCCCCTCTCGTTGCTATGCATCACCATGATCTTGCGTGTGCGTAGGAAAATTTTGAAATTACTACGTTCCCCAACAGTGGCATCCGAGCCTAGGTTTTATGGTTTGATGTTATTTGCACGAGTAGAACACAAGTGAGTTGTGGGCGATACAAGTCATACTGCCTACCAGCGTGTCATACTTTGGTTCAGCGGTATTGTTGGACGAGATGATCCAGACCAACCGTACGCGTACGCTTACGCGAGACCGGTTCCCTCGACGTGCTTTGCACATAGATGGCTTGCGGAAGACTGTCTCTCCAACTTTAGTTGAACCGAGTGTGGCTACGCCCGGTCCTTGAGAAGGTTAAAACGGAGTCTATTTGACAAACTATCGTTGTGGTTTTGATGCGTAGGTAAGATGAGTTCTTGCTTAAGCCCGTAGCAGCCACGTAAAACTTGCAACAACAAAGTAGAGGACGTCTAACTTGTTTTTGCAGGGCATGTTGTGATGTGATATGGTCAAGACGTGATGCTAAATTTTATTGTATGAGATGATCATGTTTTGTAACCGAGTTATCGGCAACTGGCAGGAG
Organism: Aegilops umbellulata; assembly: GCA_032464435.1. NCBI lineage: Eukaryota > Viridiplantae > Streptophyta > Magnoliopsida > Poales > Poaceae > Aegilops > Aegilops umbellulata. The sequence goes on from CP136055.1 coordinate 274,632,464, forward strand.
CCATATGGTTGTCGCTTTATTGTATGCAATGCAATCGCGATGTAATGCTTTACTTTATTACTAAGCGGTAGTGATAGTCGTAGAAGCATAAGATTGGCGAGACGACAACGATGCTGCGATGAAGATCAAGGTGTCGCGCCGGTGACGATGGTGATCATGACGGTGCTTCGAAGATGGAGATCACAAGCACGAGATGATGATGGCCATATCATATCACTTATATTGATTGCATGTGATGTTTATCTTTTATGCATCTTATCTTGCTTTGATTGACGGTAGCATTATAAGATGATCTCTCACTAATTATCAAGAAGTGTTCTCCCTGAGTATGCACCGTTGCGAAAGTTCTTCGTGCTGAGACACCACGTGATGATCGGGTGTGATAGGCTCTACGTTCAAATACAACGGGTGCAAAACAGTTGCACACGCGGAATACTCAGGTTTAACTTGACGAGCCTGGCATATAACAGATATGGCCTCGGAACACGGAGACCGAAAGGTCGAGCGTGAATCATATAGTAGATATGATCAACATAGTGATGTTCACCATTGAAACTACTCCATCTCACGTGATGATCGGACATGGTTTAGTTGATTTAGATCACGTGATCACTTAGAGGATTAGAGAGATATCTATCTAAGTGGGAGTTCTTAAGTAATATGATTAATTGAACTTAAATTTATCATGAACTTAGTCCTGGTAGTATTAGCATATCTATGTTGTAGATCAATAGCTCACGTTGTTGCTTCCCTATGTTTATTTTGATATGTTCCTAGAGAAAATTGTGTTGAAAAATGTTAGTAGCAATGATGCGGATTGGATTCGTAATCTGAGGTTTATCCTCATTGCTGCACAGAAGAATTTTGTCCTTGATGCACCGCTAGGTGACGGACCTTTTGCAGGAGCAGATGCAGACGTTATGAACGTTTTGCTAGCTCAATATGATGACTACTTAATAGTTTAGTGCACCATGCTTAATGGCTTAGAATCGGGACTTCAAAGACGTTTTGAACGTCATGGACCATACGAGATGTTCCAGGAGTTGAAGTTAATATTTCAAGCAAATACCCGAGTTGAGAGATATGAAGTCTCCAACAAGTTCTATAGCTAAAAGATGGAGGAGAATCGCTCAACTAGAGAGCATGTGCTCAGATAGTCTGAGTACTACAATCGCTTGAATCAAGTGGGAGTTAATCTTCCAGATAAAATAGTGATTGACAGAATTCTCTAGTCACCATCACCAAGTTAGTAGAACTTCGTGATGAACTATAATATGCAAGGGATAACGGAAAATATTCCCAAGCTCTTCGCAATGCTAAAATCGGCGAAGGTAGAAATCAAAGAAAAACATCAAGTGTTGATAGTTAACAAGATCACTAGTTTCAAAAAAGGGGCAAAAGGAAAGAAGGGGAACTTCAAGAAGAACGGCAAGCAAGTTGCTGCTCAAGTGAAAAAGCCCAAGTCTGGTCCTAAGCCTGAGACTAAGTGCTTCTACTGCAAAGGGACTGGTCACTGGAAGCGGAACTACCCCAAGTGATTGGCGGATAAGAAGGATGGCAAAGTGAACATAAGTATATTTGATATACATGTTATTGATGTGTACTTTACTAGTGTTCATAGCAACCCCTCAGTATTTGGTACTAGTTCAAGTTGCTAAGATTAGTAACTCGAAACGGGAGTTGCAGAATGAACAAAGACTAGTTAAAGGGCAAGGTGACGATGTGTGTTGGAAGTAGTTCCAAGATTGATATGATCATCATCACACACTCCCTATACTTTCGGGATTAGTGTCGAAACTAAATAAGTGTTCTTTGGTGTTTGCGTTGAGCATGAATATGATTTGATCATGTTTATTGCAATACGGCTATTCATTTAAGTAAGAGAATAAATTGTTGTTCTGTTTACATGAATAAAACCTTCTATGGTTATACACACCAACGAAATGGTTTGTTGGATCTCGATCATAGTGATACACATATTCATAATATTGAAGCCAAAAGATGCAAAGTTAATAATGATAGTGCAACTTATTTGTGGCACTGCAGTTTAGGTCATATTGGTGTAAAGCGCATGAAGAAACTCCATGCTGATGGGATTTTGGAATCACTTGATTATGAATCACTTGATGCTTGCGAACCATGCCTCATAGGCAAGATGACTAAAACGCCGTTCTCCGGAACAATGAAGCAAGCAACAGAATTGTTGGAAATCATACATACTGATGTATGTGGTCCGATGAATATTAAGGCTCGCGACAAAATATCATTATTTTCTGACTTTCACAGATGATTTGAGCAGATATGGGTATATCTACTTGATGAAACATAAGTCTGAAACATTTGAAAAGTTCAAAGAATTTCAGAGTGAAGTGGAAAATCATCGTGACAAGAAAATAAAGTTTCTACGATCTGATCGCAGAGACGAATATTTGAGTTACGAGTTTGGTCTTCAATTAAAACAATGTGGAATAGTTTCACAAATTCATGCCACCTGGAACACCACAGCATAATGGTGTGTCTGAACGTCATAACCGTACTTTATTGGATATAGTACAATCTATGATGTTTCTTACCGATTTACCAATATCATTTTGGGATCATGCATTAGAGACAGCTGCATTCACGTTAAAAAGGGCACCATCTAAAGTCCGTTGAGACGACACAAAATGAACTGTGGTTTGGCAAGAAACCAAAGTTGTCGTGTCTTAAAGTTTGGGGTTGTGATGCTTACATGAAAAAGTTTCATCCTGATAAGCTGAAATCCAAATCGGAAAAATATGTCTTCATAGGATACCCAAAGAAGACAGTTGGGTACACCTTCTATCACAGATCCGAAGGCAAGATATTCGTTGCTGAGAATGGATCCTTTCCAGAGAAGGAGTTTCTCTCGAAAGAAGTGAGTGGGAGGAAAGTAGAAAACTTGATAAGGTAATTGTACCTTCTCCCTTATTGGAAAGGAGTTCATCACAGAAATCTGTTCTTGTGAGTACTACACCAATTAGTGAGGAAGCTAATGATGATGATCATGTAACTTCAGATCAAGTTACTACCGAATCTCGTAGGTAAACCAGAGTAAGATCCGCACCAGAGTGGTACGGTAATCCTGTTCTGGAAGTCATGTTACTAGACCATGATGAACTTGCGAACTATGAGGAAGCGATGATGAGCCCAGATTCCACGAAATGGTTAGAGGCCATGAAATCTGAGATATGATCCATGTATGAGAACAAAGTATGGACTTTGATGGATTTGCCCGATGATCGGCAAGCCAAAGAAAATAAATGGATCTTGAAGAGGAAGACGGACACTGATAGTAGTGTTACTATCTACAAAGCTAGAATTGTCGCAAAAAGGTTTTCGACAAGTTCAAAGTGTTGACTACGATGAGAGTTTCTCACTCGTATCTATGCTTAAGTCTGTCCGAATCATGTTAGCAATTGCCGCATTTTATGAAATCCGGCAAATGGATAAACAAAACTACATTCCTTAATGGATTTATTAAAGAAGAGTTGTATACGATGCAACTAGAAGGTTTTGTCGATCCTGAAGGTGTTAACAAAATATGCAAGCTCCAGCGATCCATCTATGGACTGGTGCAAACATCTCGGAGTTGGAATATACGCTTTGATAAGTTGATCAAAGCATATAGTTTTATACAGACTTGCGGTGAAGCCTGTATTTACAAGAAAGTGAGTGGGAGCACTACAGCATTTCTGATAAGTATATGTAAATGACATATCATTGATCGGAAATAATGTAGAATTATTCTGTGAAGCATAAAGGAGTATTTGAAAGGAGTTTTTCGAAGAAGGACCTCGGTGAAGCTGCTTACATATTGAGCATCAAGATCTTTAGAGATAGATCAAGACGCTTGATAAGTTTTTCAATAAGTACATACCTTGAAAGAATTTTGAAGTAGTTCAAAATGGAACAGTCAAAGAAAGAGTTCTTGTCTGTATTACAAGGTGTGAAATTGAGTAAGACTCAAAGCCCGACCACGGCAGATGATAGAAAGAGAATGAAAGTCATTTCCTATGCCTCAGCCATAGATTCTATAAAGTATGCCATGCTATGTACCAGATCTATTGTATACCCTACACTGTGTTAAGCAAGGGAGTACAATAGTGATCTAGGAAGTAGATCACTGGACATCGGTCAAAATTATCCTTATAGTAAAATAAGGATATGTTTCTCGATTATGGATGTGACAAAAAAGGTTCGTCGTAAAAAGGTTACGTCGATGCAAGTTTTGACACTAATCTAGATGACTCTAAGTCTCAATCTAGATACATATTGAAAGTGGGAGCAATTAGCTAAAGTAGCTCCGTGCAGAGCATTGTAGACATAGAAAATTGCAAAATACATAACGGATCTGAATGTGGCAGACCCGTTGACTAAACTTCTCTCACAAGCAAAACATGATCACACCGTAGTACTCTTTGGGTGTTAATCACATAGTGATGTGAACTAGATTACTGAATCTAGTAAACCCTTTGGGTGTTGGTCACATATCGATGTGAACTATGGGTGTTAATCACATGATGATGTGAACTATTGCTATTAAATCACATGGCGACGTGAACTAGATTATTGACTCTAGTGCAAGTGGGAGACTGAAGGAAATATGCCCTAGAGGCAATAATAAAGTTATTATTTATTTCCTTACATGTCATGATAAATGTTTATTATTCATGCTAGAATTGTATTAAACCGGAAACATAATACATGTGTGAATACATAGACAAACAGAGTGTCACTAGTATGCCTCTACTTGAGCAGCTCATTAATCAAAGATGGTTATGTTTCCTAACCATGAACAAAGAGTTGTTATTTGATTAACGAGATCACATCATTAGTTGAATGATCTGATTGACATGACCCATTCCATTAGCATAGCACCCGATCGTTTAGTATGTTGCTATTGCTTTTATCCATGACTTATACATGTTCCTTTAACTATGAGATTATGCAACTCCCGTTTACCGTAGGAACACTTTGTGTGCTACCAAACGTCACAACGTAACTGAGTGATTATAAAGGTGCTCTACAGGTGTCTCCGAAAGTATTTGTTGGGTTGGCATATTTCGAGATTAGGATTTGTCACTCCGAATGTCGGAGAGGTATCTCAGGGCCTTCTCGGTAATGCACATCACATGAAGCCTTGCAAGCATTGCAACCAATGAGTTAGTTGCGAGATGATGTATTATGGAACGAGTAAAGAGACTTGCCGGTAACGAGATTGAACTAGGTATTGGATACCGACGATCGAATCTCGGGCAAGTAACATACCGATGACAAAGGGAACAACGTATGTTGTTATGCGGTCTGACCGATAAAGATCTTCGTAGAATATGTAGGAGCCAATATGGGCATCCAGGTCCTGCTGTTGGTTATTGACCGGAGACGTGTCTCGGTCATGTCTACATTGTTCTCGAACCGTAGGGTCCGCACGCTTAACGTTACGATGACAGTTATTATGAGTTTATGCATTTTGATGTACCGAAGGAGTTCGGAGTCCCGGATGTGATCACGGATGTGACGAGGAGTCTCGAAATGGTCGAGACATAAAGAAATATATATTGGAAGCCTATGTTTGGACATCGGATGCATTCCAGGTGAAATCAGGATTTTACCGGAATACCGGGAGGGTTACCGGAACCCCCCGGGAGCATAATGGGCCAACATGGGCCTTGGAGGAGAGGTGAGAGGGCTGCCCTAGGGGCTGCGCGCCTCCCCCCTTTCCCTAGTCCTATTAGGACTAGGAGAGGTGGGCGCCCCCTCTCTCTCTCTCCCCCTTGGAGAATCCTAGTCCAACTAGGATTGGGGGGGGGGGGGGAGAATCCTACTCCCAGAGGGAGTAGGACTCTCCTGGCGCACCAGAGTTGGCCGGCCAGCCCCTCCCCCTTGGCTCCTTTATATACAGGGGCAGGGGGCACCCCAAAGACACACAAGTTGATCTACGGATCGTTCCTTAGCCGTGTGCGGTGCCCCCTTCCACCAAATTCCACCTCGATCATATCGTTGCAGTGCTTAGGCGAAGCCCTGCGCCGGTAACACATCAAGATCGTCACCACGCCGTCGTGCTGACGGAACTCTTCCTCGACGCTTTGTTGGACCGGAGCCCGGGGATCGTCATCGAGCTGAACGTGTGCCAAGAACTCGGAGGTGCCGGAGTAACGGTGCTGTGATCGGTTGGATCGCGAGGAGAACGTACGACTACTTCCTCTACGTTGTGTCAACGCTTCCGCTTCGGTCTACAAGGGTACGTAGACAACACTCTCCCCTCTCGTTGCTATGCATCACCATGATCTTGCGTGTGCGTAGGAAAATTTTGAAATTACTACGTTCCCCAACAGAAGGGACTCCGAACGCGCACTTCTTCGGGTTGAGCTTGAGGCTGATCCTGCGGAGGTTCGCAAAGGTCTCTTCTAAGTCTTGAATCAGGGTTGCCCTGTCTCTGCTCTTGACCACTATGTCATCCATGTATGCCTCCACATTTCTGTGGATCTGTGGCTCAAAAGCGGTGTGGACAACCCTCGCAATTGTTGATCCGGCGTTCTTCAGTCCGAAAGGCATCCGTACGAAACAGTACGTGCCACATGGAGTGATGAACGCGGTCTTCTCTTCATCTTCTTCAGCCATGAAGATCTGATGATATCCTGAGTAGGCGTCAAGAAATGAAAGCAGGTCACATCCGGCCATGGAGTCAACAATCTGGTCAATGCGCGGCAAGGGAAAGGGATCTTTGGGACAAGCTTTGTTAACATCAGTGAAGTCGATGCAAAGCCTCCATTTCCCATTTGCTTTGCGCACGACAACAGGATTGGCCAACCACGTCGGATGGAGCACATCTGTGACGAGGCCTGCCGCTTACAACTTCTTGATCTCTTCTGCGATGAACTCTTGGCGCTCCACTGCTTGCTTCCTGACTCTCTGCTTGACGGGCCGTGCGTGAGGACAAACGGCGAGGTGGTGCTCAATCACTTTCCTGGGAACGCCGGGGATGTCGGATGGTTGCCAGGCAAACACATCGACATTCGCCCGCAGGAAAGCAACGAGCGCGCTTTCCTATTTGGGGTCGAGCATGGCACTGATGGTGAAGGTACCACCAGTGCCATCCTCCTTGGCGGGCACCTTCTTGATCGTTGGCGGAGCTGCCATTGTCTTCTTACTCTTGCCGGTGGAGCTCGATGGCGCGTCCTCGACGGTAGCGCAGCACTCCGAAGAGGTGCGCTTGCCGGAGTGGGCGCCAGAGCACTTGCCGGGCTGGGTCCTCTTCTTCCCTCCGGGAGGTTCAGCGGCAAGCGGCTTGTGATCCGCTGCGGCTGCTGCTTCCCGGTAGATCTTGTCGGCACAGATAAGGGCATCCTTCTTGTCGCCGGGGACAGAGATGACGCTTATTGGGACTGGCATCTTGAGCATGTTGTAGGCGTAGTGAGAGGCCGCCATGAACTTGGCGAGCGCTGGACGGCCGAGAATTCCATTGTAAGGCAATGGAAAATCGGCAACGTCAAAAGTGATCCTCTCTGTCCTGAAGTTCAGCTCGCTGCCAAATGTCACTGGCAATGTTATCTTCCCCTTCGACTTGCTCCTTCCCGGGTTGATTCCTTGGAACGTGCCGGTCTCTTCGAGCTCGCTGTCGGGGACTTGGAGTTTCCGGAGCATAGCGGAGGAGATCAGGTTCAAGCCGGCCCCACCGTCAACTAGCATCTTAGTGACCTTGAGGTTGCAGACTGTTGGTGAGACCAACATCGGCAAGCACCCGATTGTCGTTGTGCGATCAGGGTGGTCCTCAATATCAAAGATGATAGGCGTGCTGGACCATTTCAGAGGCTTGCGTGACTCGACGGGTGGCTCCGCTGCATTGACTTCCCGCACCCACTGCATGAGCTGGCGGTGAGAAGTATGCAGGGAGGCACCGCCGTCTACGCATAAGACGTCTGTGGCTTTCTGAAACTCCTGCTCACTGGTCTCGACGTCATCCATGTCTTCGTCTTCGTCGTCGTCTTCGTTCTTGTCGCGGCCGCGGGGAGGTCGGTCCGCTTGCCGCTGCTTGTCCTTGTCGCGACGTCCTCCCTGGCCGGGGCGCTTCGTGCCCGATCCTCCGCCACCTCCCCGGGCTCTCTCCTTGTCGCGCCGCTCGTACTCGGCCTTTTGCAGCTCGACGAGCCGCTCGACCTGTTTGCAGCTCTGGAGGTCATGGCCCTTGGTGCGGTGGATCTTGCAGTACTGCTTGTTGGTGCCGTCCCGCTTGTCGGCGACCGCCACAGCCTGGCAGTGGGCCCATCCGGCAATCTCCTTGCCAGAGCTACCAGCCTGGGTCTTCTTGGCGGCGCCTCCATCGCCGGACTGCTCAACAACCAGTACTTCTTGGCTCTTCTTCTTCCTGTTGCTCCGCCGCCGGCCCTTCCTTGCCGGGGCGGTATCCTCACTGTCAGATTCTCCTGCTCCAGTGTTCTCTCCGGGGAGTTTCCTCCCTTCCTCAGCACGGGCACACTTGTCGGCCAGGGCATATAGCTCACTGACGTCTTTGATCTTGCACATCGCCATCTCCTCCCGCATCCTGCGGTTACGCACGTTCTGATGGAACGCGCTGATGACCGCGGTGGGGTGGACGTCTGTGATGTTGTAGTGTACACGGCTGAATCTCTGGATGAACTTGCGCAGGGGTTCCCCTTCCTTCTGGACGAGCAGATGAAGGTCGCTCGCTTGGCCATGGGGTTTGTGGCCGCCCGTAAAGGCGCCAACAAACTGATGGCACAAGTCTGTCCAGGAGGTTATGGAGTTATCCGGCAAGTGCATGAGCCAGGATCTGACGTTGGATTTGAGTACGAGCGGGAAGTAGTTGGCAAGGATCTTGTCGTCTCGCCCTCCAGCAGCCTGCACCGTGATGGTGTAGATGTTGAGGAACTCCGATGGATGCGACTTGCCGTCGTACTTCTCTGGTACGTATGGCTTGAAATTCTTCATGCTGGGCCACTAGACTTGCCGCAGCTCACGGGTGAACGCAGGGCAGCCCACCGCGTACGGTAGGTCACCTGGTTCCCCTGGTGCATGCATGTTGACAGAGGGCCCAGCACGGTGGTCTGATTGATGCCGCGCTTCTCTCCGACGCTCGATGCGAGTACGAGCGTCCTCTTGCTCTCGCTCGTGAAGAACTTGGCGTTGATCGCGACGAGTTCGCGGATTCGACGACACGGTGGAGTCGTTGTCGTGATGATTCCGGCGAGTCGGCGACCTTGGCCTCTGGGGTGGGGAGTGCACGGTGGTCGCACCCCCGCCGGTCCTGGCGCCATCGGTTCTCACCTGATCGTCCCGCCGCGGCTGCGACGCGCTGTGCTGCCACGGGGTGTCGCCGTTGGCGAAACCGATGAGGCTCTGTATCGTGGCCCTCCAGTCGTCGAGCTTGTCCGCCGCTGGAGGGTAGTCTAGGAGCAGTTGAGCTCGCGCCAGAGCTTCTGCTGGAGTGGTGGGCAGTGGTGGCGAACGGCGCGTGGAGCGGGATGTGCTCGAACTTCTAACTACATTAGAAGCAGCAACACCTGGACCAGGCAGCCGCGCCACGCTCGCGCCAGCACGTTGGTGTGAGTGCTGGCCTTGAGCGCCCTGGGATCCACCGGCTCGATTTGGGTCCAGCGAGCATATGGTACCGTGGGCGCCAAGACGCTGCTGGTCCCGTGCCTCTTGAGAGGGGCGCGGCGCATGTTCGGACGCCGTGGCGCCATGAGCTGGCTCGACGACGCCCGTCCCGCCGCCGGTGCCGTCCCCACCGCCCGTTTGCTCCAAGGGCGGCGGGTTCGACGCGGACGGACCGCCCACCTCCGGAGCCTTCTTCTTCGGTGGCATGTTGACGAAGATGATGGAGATCTAGCTGCTGCAGACGCCGGATCAGGTTCGCACAACTTCGACGCCCCCCTACCTGGCGCGCCAAAGATGTCGGGGGGAATCGGCTTCCTCGAACACCTATGGGGACCGAGCCCCTTACGAGTTCGGTGGGGGGCGGAGGTTGCACAAAGAGCGGATCTAGGCGATGCACACAAGGGATTTTACCCAGCTTCGGGCCGCAAGGATGCGTAAAACCCTACTGCTGCTTTGTGGATTGTATTGTGTTCCTGCTCGGGAGCGCGTGGTGCTACAGTACACACGAGCCGCTGGCGAGACCGAGCGAAGCGATGGCTGTCCTCCCCCTCCTACGTGCGCATGGGGCCTCCTTTTATATGCTCAAGGGGTTACCCAAAGGTGGCAGCGCAGGTGGGGGCAAAAGTGGGAGAGTGCTGTAGTGGGTACAGCTGCCTGCACAGTGGCTGTATAGTGCTATCATACCTAACTCTGACGGTGGGGTACAAGGGCATTAAATGCCCATCCGCGTCGCCCAGACGGTGCAGGGAAGTGGACCGTCAGGAGCGTCACCGTTTGCCATGATGGCTACTCTGTCAGCTTCGCTTCGCCACCGCACACCCCTGGCTGCACAACCTCTCGCCACGTGCGCCTGGAATTCCCCCAGAGCGACACGTTGGTGGGTGAGCTGTTGCGCAGGCACGGGGTGGTAACTTGCCGCGGCAAACGCCTTGCCGCGGTGGATGCCTTGTCGTGCCCGGGAGCTTGTCGCTCACCGGGCCTTGCCGGAGCGCGGGACGCGCCGTGGCAAGGTCCTTGTCGTGCCGTGGTTGGCCTTCCCAGCAAGCTCCTCCTGCCGGGGTCTTGTGCTTCGAGCGGTCGTCCCGGCAAGCTCCTCTTGCCGGGGGGCCTGGCTCTCTTCGGGTGGCCTTCCCGGCAGGCTCCTCCTGCCGGGGACTTGGCTCAAATACTTTGTTCTTGGATGGCCCAAAAAGGGACCACGGAGAGTCTTGGCGATCGCCTGGCAAGCCTTGCCGCGGGGTGCTACGACTGCCCGTGCACAAGTTCGGGATACTAAGGTACCCCTACTTTAGTACACCGACAGTCTCCTCCACATAAGCGGGTTTGTCGAGAAGACAAGAGTTGATCTCTTAGCACAATATGTTTCACCATGTTTTTAGGAATAACTAGTTATTGAAGATAAGGCTAAAAGATAATCCATTGTACACATGTTTTTTGGTCATCTCTAAATTACATGCAAGATTTATGATAAGACTATCTTATCAACCATTGTACATGCCCTTTATAGCCCTGAATTTTACTGGTACTACTTATTATGAATGCGGGCAACTGGTCTCTGAAGGGGGAGCGCGCGCAGGGAGGTGGTGGGGTGGGGGAGGGATTCTGGTGGGCCAGGGCGGTAAGAAGCTAGCTTGGTGAAAGTGCAACTATCCCTGGGTGGTTTTGGTAATTCCTAACAACATATAGCTCATTGAGCTAACATTATTCCAAGATCAATATTTCAGGAAAAGCTCAATGAATGGCATGGCATGGATGAGGAAAGCGGATCCCTCAATGAATGGCATGGCATGGTGTTGTTTAATGAGCCTCTTGCTTCATGTGCTTAGTGATATGCTCCAAAACCCTCAACTATCTTCCCACATCCACATATGAGCTAAACCAAAAGTCAAACTCGGCCCCACCGATTCTTTCTATCCGGCACCACCGAGTTTCACATGTCATAGCAACTGCCACAAACCCTAGCAATTCGGTTTCACCGATAGGGATCTCGGTCTCACCAAGATGGGATTGCAATTTCTCTGTTTCCCTTTGTAACATTTCGGTCTCACCGAAAAGAGCGATCGGTCCCACCGAGATTGCAATGTAAACTCTCTGTTTCCCTTTCGTAACATTTCGGTCTCACTGAAAAGAGCGAATCAGTCCCACGAAGTTTACCTGACCAACTCTCTAGTTAGCTTATTACCAAATTCGGTCCCACCGAGTTTGTGTAATCGGTCACACCGAGATTACGTTATGCCCTAACCCTAACCATATCGGTCCTACCGAGTTACATCTCAGTCCCACCGAAAATCCTAACGGTCACTAGGTTTGCCGAATAAGTCCGACCGAGTTTGACTATTCGGTCCCACCGAGTTTGGCCGATTGTGTGTAACGGTTAGATTTTGTGTGGAGGCTATATATACCCCTCCACCCACTCTTCATTCATGGAGAAAGCCATCAGAACACATCTACACTTCCAATACACATGTTCTGAAAGAGAACCACCTACACTTGTGTTGAGGTCAAGATATTCCATTCCAACCATATGAATCTTGATCTCTAGCCTTCCCAAGTTGCTTTCCACTCAAATCTTCTCTCCACCAAATCCAAATCCTGTGAGAGAGAGTTGAGTGTTGGGGAAACTATCATTTGAAGCACAAGAGCAAGGAGTTCATCATCAACACACCATTTGTTACTTCTTGGAGAGTGGTGTCTCCTAGATTGGATATGTGTCACTTGGGAGCCTCCGACAAGATTGTGGAGTTGAACCAAGGAGTTTGTGAGGGCAAGGAGATCGCCTACTTCGCGAAGATCTACCGCTAGTGAGGCAAGTCCTTCATGGGAGACGGCCGTGATGGAATAGACAAGGTTGCTTCTTCGTGGACCCTTCGTGGGTGGAGCCCTCCATGGACTCACGCAACCGTTACCCTCCGTGGGTTGAAGTCTCCATCAACGTGGATGTACGAGAGCACCACCTATCGGAACCACGCCAAAAACATCCGTGTCTCCAATTGCGTTTGAATCCTCCAAACCCTTCCCTTTACATTCTTGCAAGTTGCATGCTTTAATTTCCGCTGCTAATATACTCTTTGCATGCTTGCTTGAATTGTGTGGAGATTGCTTGACTTGTGCTAAGATAGCTAAAATCTGCCAAGAACTAAAATTGGGAAAAGGCTAGATTTTTATTTGGTCAAGTAGTATAATCACCCCCTCTAGACATACTTCCAATCCTAAAAGTGGTATCAGAGCTTTGGTCTCCATTTGCTTTGATTTCCATAGCTTTTGGTGGTCATAGCCTTGGTTTCACAAACTAGGAGAGTATGGCGTCTAGCGAGGGAAATTATCACCGTAGAGGTCCTTACTTTGTGGAACTAATTTTGCTAGTTGGAAGCATAAGATGAAAATGCATATTCTTGGACATAACCACACTGTTTGGGCTATCGTGTGTGCTGGCTTGCAAGGTGACTTCTTTGATGGGAAAGAACCAAACCGTGAAGCTACCGCGCAAGAGTTGAAGATGCCGCAATACAACGCTCAAGCTTGTGATATCCTCTTCAATGGATTGTGCCCCGAAGAATTCAACAAAATCAGCCGTCTTGAGAATGCAAAGGAAATTTGGGATACTTTAATTGATATACACGAAGGTACCGACTTCGTCAAGGAATCCAAATTGGATGTGCTTCAAAGTCAACTTGACAAGTTCAAAATGAAGGATGGTGAAGGTGCCGCTGAAATGTACTCTAGGCTTGCTCTTATCACAAATGAGATTGCCGGCTTAGGGAGTGAAGAGATGACCGATAGATTCATCATCAAGAAGATCCTAAGAGCCTTGGATGGAAAATATGATACTGTGTGCACATTGATCCAAATGATGCCCAATTACAAAGATCTCAAGCCAACGGAAGTCATTGGAAGAATTGTTGCTCATGAGATGTCACTCAAGGATAAAGAGGAACTTCACAACAAATCAAGTGGTGCTTACAAAGCCTCATGTGAAGCTCCCACATCATCAAGTGAGAAAAAAAAACCTTCAATGAAGAATTGAGCTTAATGGTGAAGAACTTCAACAAGTTCTACAAGAGTAGAAGCAAAGATAGAAGCTCTAAGTCAAGGTCCTACAATTGTGGAAGGCCCGGACACTATTCCAATGAGTGTACGGCTCCCTACAAGAGAAGACAAGATTCTCCCAAGAGAAGAAGTAGAAGAGAAGAATCACCATCTAGAGACAGAAGGAGTAGACATGATCGTTATGAACGAAGACACTCACGGAGAAGCAAGGATTCAGAAAGAAAGGACAAGTCATCAAGGAGCTACACAAAACGAAGACATCAAGCTCATGTTGGTGAATGGGTATCCGGCTCTGACTCCGACAACCACTCCGAGAGAAGCTATCACTCCGATTCCGAATATACTCAATATGAAGGTGTTGCCGGTCTAGCACTTGTGTCAACCAACTCCTACGACATATTTGAATCACCAAATGAAGAAGTTGGAACATGCTTCATGGCTAAAGGCCCGAAGGTATCACATCCCGAGTATGTTGATTTCAATAGTGATGAAGATGACTTGTTAGGTGATGATGATTTACTTGTTGACAACTCTAGTGATGAATACTATGATGAAACGTCAATTAATCATGTTAATCAAGATAAAATGAATGACAATGATAAGGAGAAGATTGAGTCTCTAACTAAAGAACTAAATACTCTTAAGTTAGCTCATGAAACTATTGAACGAAATATGCCCTAGAGACAATAATAAAGTTATTATTTATTTCCTTACATATCATGATAAATGTTTATTATTCATGCTAGAATTGTATTAACCGGAAACATAATACATGTGTGGATATATAGACAAACAGAGTGTCACTAGTATGCCTCTACTTGACTAGCTTGTTAATCAAAGATGGTTATGTTTCCTAACCATAGACAAAGGAGTTGTCATTTGATTAACAAGGTCACATCATTAGTTGAATGATCTGATTGACATGACCCATTCCAATAGCTTAGCACCCGATCGTTTAGTATGTTGCTATTGCTTTTGTTCATGACTTATACATGTTCCTTTGACTATGAGATTATGCAACTCCCTTTTGCCGGAGGAACACTTTGGGTGCTACCAAACGTCACAACGTAACTGGGTGATTATAAAGGAGTACTACAGGTGTCTCCAATGGTAGATGTTGGGTTGGCGTATTTCGAGATTAGGATTTGTCACTCCGATCGTCGGAGAGGTATCTCTGGGCCCTCTCGGTAATGCACATCACTTAAGCCTTGCAAGCATTGCAACTAATGAATTAGTTGCGGGATGATGTATTACAGAACGAGTAAAGAGACTTGCCGGTAATGAGATTGAACTAAGTATTGGATACTGACGATCGAATCTCGGGCAAGTAACATACCGATGACAAAGGGAACAACGTATGTTGTTATGCGGTCTGACCGATAAAGATCTTCGTAGAATATGTAGGAGCCAATATGGGCATCCAGGTCCAGCTATTGGTTATTGACCGGAGACGTGTCTCGGTCATGTCTACATTGTTCTCGAACCGTAGGGTCCGCACGCTTAACGTTACGATGACAGTTATTACGAGTTTATGCATTTTGATGTACCAAAGGTTGTTCGGAGTCCCGGATGTGATCACGGACATGACGAGGAGTCTCGAAATGGTCGAGACGTAAAGATTGATATATTGGAAGCCTATGTTTGGACATCAGAAGTGTTCCGGGTGAAATCAGGATTTTACCGGAATACCGAGAGGGTTACCGGAACCCCCCGGGAGCCAAATGGGCCAACATGGGCCTTGGTGGAAAGGTGAAAGGGCTGCCCTCATGGACTGTGCGCCTCCCCCTTCCCCTAGTCCTATTAGGACTAGGAGAGGTGGCCGGCCCCCTCTCTCTCTCTCCCCCTTTGAGGAATCCTATTCCAACTAGGATTGGGGGGGGAATCCTACTCCCGGAGGGAGTAGGACTCTCCTCGCGCGCCACCCTTGGCCGGCCAGCCCCTCCCCCTTGGATCCTTTATATACGGAGGCAGGGGCACCCCATAGACACAAAAGTTGATCTTCGTGATCGTTCCTTAGCCGTGTGCGGTGCCCCCTTCCACCATATTCCACCTCGGTCATATTGTAGCGGTGCTTTGGTGAAGCCCTGCGACAGTAGAACATCAAGATCGTCACCACGCCGTCGTGCTGACGGAACTCCTCCCCGACGCTTTGCTGGATCGGAGCCCGGGGATCGTCATCGAGCTGAACGTGTGCCAAGAACTCGGAGGTGCCGGAGTAACGGTGCTTGGATCGGTCGGATCGTGAAGACGTACGGCTACATCAACCGCGTTGATATAACGCTTCCGCTTTCGGTCTATGAGGGTACGTAGACAATACTCTCCCCTCTCGTTGCTATGCATCACCATGATCTTGCGTGTGCGTAGGAATTTTTTTGAAATTACTACGTTCCCCAACAACTATCTTAGGAGATCATCGAGAACTTTTAAGGGCGCATGAGAAATTACGCTTTGAAAAGCTCAACCTTGAGCAAGAGCATGAGTTCTTAAAAGCAATCAATGATGATCTTCGTAAGAAAAGTTCTTCTTACATTGCCAAGCGTTTACTTGTATCCACTTACATACCTCAAGTCAAGTCTAGTAACAACAACAAGAAAGATTCTTCCTCTAGTAGTAACAATGATCATGCTAAATCCAATATTGTTGCTTCCAGTAGTTCTCTTGATTCCACTAATAATTCTCTTAGCCAAGTTACACTTGAGCAAGAAAATAGCTTATTGCAGGGAATTATAGAGAAAGGAGTTTACAAGAGCCTTGCCGGAAGTAAGCAATTCGAGGAAATTGTACGCAAGCAAGGAAGGCACTGGAAGAATCAAGGTGTTGGTTTTGAACGAAAGTTCAATGCCAATGGAGTTGAGTGGGAAGAAGATCAATACCCCAAGACGAAGTTTGTTCCTCAACAAGAGAAGTATGTGAAGGAAATATGCCCTCGAGGCAATAATAAAGTTATTATTTATTTCCTTATATCATGATAAAGGTTTATTATTCATGCTAGAATTGTATTAACCGGAAACATAATGCATGTGTGAATACATAGACAAACAGAGTGTCACTAGTATGCCTCTACTAGACTAGCTCGTTAATCAAAGATGGTTATGTTTCCTAACCATGAACAAAGAGTTGTTATTTGATTAACGAGGTTACATCATTGGTTGAATGATCTGATTGACATGACCCATTATATTAGCTTAGCACCCGATCGTTTAGTATGTTGCTATTGCTTTATTCATGACTTATACATGTTCCTATGACTATGAGATTATGCAACTCCCGTTTGCCAGAGGAACTGTGACACCCAAAAAATTTTTGACCTTGTTTTACTGATTAAAATTTTGCCAGGAATTAAAACTTTTATTTTTTGAGCTCCCTTTCTATTTTTGAACTTGGTTGTTATGGAGTTTTTCCCCAAAGTGAAAACTTTTCAAATATGTTATTGGACTGGTTTAAACCTCTCAAGGAAAAAACTTTTCTTTTACTAGTAAGACCAATTACAAAATTAAATTGCTTGATCTTTATTGAAAAATGGTCTTTCAAGGCTATAAGGCCATTTTTGAACTACACCCTATTCATAAATTATCCCATAAATTCCAACCAAGATTTGGAGATGTCATGTGAAGTTTTTAAATCACTTTTGTGCAAAAATATCTTTTATTCTTGAAATATTTTGAGCTCTACACCCTATTTCCTTCTCTGGTCCAGAGTGCAAATTTGCACTACAACCCTTTTAAATATTTCTTTCTAGCCTCCACCAAAATTATGAGATGTTGGCAGCAACATATGATTCGACTTTATGCAAAAACATAGAGTTGTTCTTTGGAGAATTTGAGTGGATCAACCTCATTTTCATTCTGGCCCAACTTGCTGGTTTGTACAGCAACCACATTTTTAGTTGCTCCTTTAACCATGATTCCTTTTTCTACTTGTAGCCAACCCTACCAAACCCCTAAGTCCAGGATCATGCACCTATTGGACCATTTTTGGTTCATGTAACAATGCATTTTTTCTCCTGACCAGAATTGAGTTTTTGCAAAACTTGCACTAACAAGTTTCTCCTTTTAACAAACTAACTTCACCACTCCCTCTTGCATCTAAGGAGACACTGATCTGGAGAATTTGGCCACCCCAAGGGATGCCTAGATGCATGTGGCATTCTGTCGAGCACCCTGTGGGCATGACCAGTTTTGACATGAGTTTTGGCATTGCACTATGAGCTTGCACCTCTGACAAAACCAGCATGTCCACTAGCATCACAACTACCCCTAAGCTAGGACTGCTAAACCCCAGCTCCATCCAAGCCACCTAGCAGGCCACGGCATTTCTTCGAGCACGTCCCGTGCGTGCACTGGACGCGCCCAGAGCGCGCCAATTGCAGCCGCGCGCCCAAAACCGCCACGCCCCGCCCCTGGTTTTTGCACTCGCGGCAGAACCTCGCCACGCGCATCCCTCCTCGCCACTACGCGCCAGCCCGCCCTGGCACCCTACAGCGCCACCGCCAGAGCTCTTTTGGCGGCACACCGGCGTTGGCCGACCATCTCTGCCCCGTTCAGCGCCGCCCAAGCCCCTCCCGCTCGCCACCTGGCCCCGGCACAGCTCGGCCTCATCCACTCGCGCGTCCTCTAGCCCTCGTCGCCGCCACGTCTCCCTGGCACTACAGAGAGGCGGTTCGCCGCCGTCCTTATCCTCGGCAGCCGCAAACCGACATGGAAATGCTATAAATGGAGGTCCCCGAACTCCCCCGAGCACGGAGGCAACCTCAGGCCACCCTTATAGCGCTCTCCTAGCTCACAATCGACCTAGGGAGGCTTCCTTCCCCGTCTCCAGCAACTCCAGCCGCCGCCTCACCCCAGATCCATTCGCCTCAACCAAAGCCTCCCTCTCTCCGTTCTCTTCACCAGAAGCTTCCCCTTCCTCCCGTGGACCTTTCCCACTACTCAATTTTGATCGAGACTCACCGCGGGAGAATTTGCACTCCGCTCCCGAAGCCTCCGGCCACCGCGAAGCTCGCCGCCGGCAGCTCCCTCCGTCCCCTCCTGCAAGTCGACCACCTGGAGGACCGCCTTGGTCTCGCGGATCCATCCAGACCCTCTGGAACCCGCGGGGAGCCGCCGTTCGCCGGCGACGATCGCCGGAGTCCCGCCTCTGCTCGGGACAGAGGTAGAGGAGGGAGTAGACTAGTCAAACCTGACTAGTGGGGCCCCCTGGACCCACTGTCAGTGACACACGCGCCATCCACGCTGGAGTAAGTGAAGGCGTAATCCAACCAGTACGTTTTCCCCGCTCCGAAAGCGTAATCCCCTCTGAAACGTTTTCTTTTCTGTTTTAATTTAAAAACAGATTTGACCACAACTTTGATTGTCTATAACTTTTTAAATACAAGTCCAAATGAAATGATTCTTTTTCCTACATTCCTTAAATTTTGTCTAGTTTATTTTAAGATTTATTGAAAAAATTTCCAAACAACTTTCTGTGCTGTTTTAATTGTATGTGTTAATTCATACGTATTCCTTTAAATAGGATTTTGGAAGATTTCAAGAGGTTTTGGATGCACCCCTCTTTTCCATGAACTAAAGGCAAGCATTCTGAACCCTGGTGTAATTTTTGTGTGTGTCGTTTGACTCGGTAACAACACCACCCCGGCACGTGCATGCGTCATTTTATGTGAGAATGTGATCCTCTTCATAAGTGCATATTAGTGAAGTTCATGCATATGGATTTGACATGTTTTGTGATGGAAATCACCGCCGTACACTTTTCATGCATACGGAGGGAAATGCCGGGTAGGCCTCTGTCTTGGGTAGACGCGGTCTTGACCCTAGTCCTCCGTTGAGACGGTCGTGTCCGGTATGGCATGATGGAGTATGTCGTGTGGTGTTCCTATCTGTTGGTTGAAGTATATACATTGTTATGCTAAACTTGCAGGGATTATTACTACCTCCTAAGTCGACCGTAGATCGAGCCTTGTGCCAGTAACCCCCATACTTGTTCCGTACTGCCACAGGTCCCTACCATAGGTGGGGTATGGTTCAGTAAGCTGTTAACCCTTGTCTTGGCACACACCGTACAGAGAGGCCATGGGGGAAGATATCGGTTGTAGCCGGTAGGCATGCCACCTGGTCAGGGGGCATGGGTGTTTCGGTTGTAGCCGAAGGGGGTAGCTCCCCCAGTTTGCGCGCGGTATAAATTTTGTGATCCCATGCTACGTCGAGGTTGTAGCCTCCCCACTTAGAGTTTGCTTGACAGGTGTCGTGGGTGATTCCAGACACCGGTGAGTTAAGCTGGTGTGTGCAAGTCAGGTGTGTTTTCAACTAAAAGACCGTAGACGGAATTAGTCCCGATGGACTAAAGGAATCCGTTACTCGTGGGTAAAGAGTACACCCTCTGCAGAGATTAAACCTATTTGAATAGCCGTGTCCATGGTTAAGGACTACAGTCTGGGATGGGTCAAGCGTCGGTCTTAGTGTCGGTCTTCGGAGGTGAAACGGTTAAACCAGAACGGGAACTACTACTTGAGACTTGTGATGATTATGATTATTACTATTGTTGACTAACCCGTGATATTATTGTTATCATCGAATATCTCTGGGATGGTTCTACCTCCGGGATATTTCACTATGATTATTTCTTTTAAAGCCCTTTCTGTGGTGTCGCTCAGACGCCCGGCCGTGGCATTTCTTTTAAAGCCCTTTCTGTGGTGTCGCTCAGACGCCAGGCTGTGGCATTTCTTTTAAAGCCCTTTCTGTGGTGTCGCTCAGACGCCCGGCTGTGGCATTTCTTTTAAAGCCCTTTCTGTGGTGTCGCTCAGACGCCCGGCTGTGGCATTTCTTTTAAAGCCCTTTCTGTGGTGTCGCTCAGACGCCCGGCTGTGGCATTTCTTTTAAAGCCCTTTCTGTGGTGTCGCTCAGACGCCCGGCTGTGGCATTATTATTCTGCATTTTCCGCTCGAGGAGTCTTTCAGACACTCGTTTGGCACCAGTATTGTTATTCTGCATTTTCTGCTCGAGGAGTCTTTCAGACACTCGTTTGGCACCAGTATCTATTATTCCGCATTTTCCGCTTGAGGAGTCTTTCAGACCCTCGCTTGGTACCCAGTATTTATTACCTCTATGTGGCCATTGCATAAATTTCCGGTTGCATATGAGTAACCTGTTTGCATGCATCAAGATAATTATTTTTATGACTAACTAAGTGAGTATAAGGATATTGCAAAGCATGAGCATCAATGGTTATATTATACCTGTGTCCTTAATGTTTGCGAGTACATTCAAAGTACTCACTGGCTTGTCCCTGGCTATTGTCTTGGCCAGATTGCTTGCTTGGAGAGGAGCATTGCGACGACAGCCTCGGAACCTGAGCCACGGTGATAGCAGCCTCGTGAAGATAGGAGTTAACCTGGTCAGCTGTTCCCGTGGGAAATGGAGTCCCATAGCCGTGGTGATCCACAAACCGCTTCCGCCCTCAACCACTAGAAACCTTTTGTTGTACTCATAGGCCACAATGGTCTTGTACTACATATTTTTGTACTTTTGCTTGGAATTTCTGTATCAAGTTGGTGTCTCATCAGCTAACAGTAATCCTGGGGCTGGTGAGCACAACGGCCATTTTCTGGAAATTAATGCCCGGAAAACCGGTCGTGACAGACTTGGTATCAGAGCCAGGCTGACCATTGGCTAATCCTATCCTAGCCAGGCCAATAAATCTTAGGCAAACCAACCCGCCAAGCCATAACCAAAACCCCAGCCAAGCTTCTCCTGCAAGATAGCCCCACAGTGACCCGACATGTTGGCAGTCGGTGCCCAACCTATCAACCTAGCCTGTCGCTCTTGCGCCAGTGATCGAATCCTGAACAGTCTTTCTCGCAAGCGTGCGAAGGAAGACTCCGTCCCCTTTTTCCTATAAAAAGGGCACGTTAGCCCCAACCAGCACAGCACAGCCACTATCCCAAACCGAACCACAATGCCTGGTCCTGTCGTGCACACTGAGACTACGGCAACCAACCTTGGAGGTTTTGTGACCATACTCGCAAACCTCACCCGTCGAGCCTATGCGTTAGAAGAGCCCCCAGAATATGTTGTGTACCAAGGATCCATGAGCGGTGAGAGCCGTCAATTCTGGGCCACTGTACACATCTACGGTAGGGGTCTAGCACCCGAACGCCCCTACAGGTTCACAGGAAGAACGACTTCCTTTGAGCCCCAAGCCATCCAACTAGCCGCTCGAGAAGCTATAGTTCATCTCCGGCACTTACCGCCCCGAGTTGACTGTCGCTCGTTCCACTACTACCCCAGGCGTGAAGGGTATGGTAGACCACCCCAAGTTGCCAACGGAGATCACGAAACAGATCCTGCATTACTGCACCTAGTGCGCTACGTAAGTGCACTAGAGAAACTGTGCGATCAGGTCACTATTGATCTTATCGCAGCTCGTGGGGAGCTGGTTCGTCGAGCCCCGACGAGAAGAGAGGACGAGCCCAGCACCGACAACCCAGTCGTGCTGTTTGGACAACCGATCGAGCCCCTGAGGTCTACCCCAGCCATCGGCCAAAGTGTTGCGATAACCCCAGAAGTGCTTCGTCGCATTTTGGGAGCACACTCCAACGGGGTTGTAGCCAACAACCCCCGAGATGGTCATCATCGCTACCCCGAGCCTGCAGCCCCTCAGCCCACTCCCGCTAATTCCGACGGTGAGAACCACGGAGACGCCTCAACATCCACCAGGCACGATGTAAACGAGGTAGACTAAGTCACCCGAGAAGGATCGAGTCCCGGTGAATTCTCACTTGTAACCGTGTGACCTTGTAAATAAACGCCGCCTGTCGTTGAGCCCCTGTAGCCCTGCATGGGTATGCCAGCTTTTCTCCCCCAGGCACGGTTGCCGAAGACCCCGGTGACCCCCACAGTAACACGTCACCTCGGTGAAATGTGTGTATCTGTATCTCGACTCCGAGCCGTGGAGCGGAGCTGGAAGTTCCCTTACCATTCTCCATGGTAAAAGTGACCCAGCTCCAGTGCTATAAAAGGCCACCGTGTGACCTTGCCAAAGCACCTCTCACCTTGTGCGCCACCCTCACAACCATTTCTTGCCATGCCGAGCCCCAGCATTCATCTGAGAACCCCAGATGCAACCCCGGGTAGTTTTGTCAAGATATTGTGGGATTTTACCTGCAGTACCATGGGCGCTACCCAGCCACCCCAGTACGAGCTGTTCAAATCGAGGATCACCTCTTCCACCTCGAGATACTGGGCAGCAGTGCACATCCCCCCCGTGAACTCAGACCAAGACCCAACAGAGGTTTCCTTCGTGGGGAAATCTATGCCAACCCCACAGATGGCCGTGGAAGCTGCGGCTTGCGAAGCACTTGCTCGCCTTCGATTCGCGGTACCCTATGCCAGCGAGCGTGGGTATTATTACTTCCCGAGCCGTGCAGCGCCCGGAGGAGTAACATCGTTTCCCGGTGTGCGAATCGAGAGAGACCCCGTCCTGGCCAACCTTGTCCAGTACGTCATCGCTCAAGAGCATTTAACCCAACATGTGATGGGTTATCTCCAGAGCCTCGCAGATTTAAATCCGCAGATCACCATCGGCAAATCACTAAGGCCCGACCAGGAGGGACGCATCCATCGACTGGTTAAACCTCTTTCCCCGACAGAGGAGGAATGTGTCTCAGTACCAGAAACGTTCTCACAGGACCCCGTCCAGTTACCGTTTCCTTTTTAAGCATCGCTGCTGTATCCATTATTGCAACATTTAATTGTGCATTATAACTTGTGTGTGGTAACCTGAGCTTGCGCAACGAATAGATTATCTAGTTTCTACTAATATGTACGGTTTTGTTGTGACTTGTGCTCCTTTATTGTTAACCGTTTTCCCTCGCGAAAATCCCGGAGAGTTTTTAAAACAACCCTTAGCAAATCTCGAGGACGAGATTTTTCTTAAGGGGGGTAGTGTTGTGACACCCAAAAAAATTTTGACCTTGTTTTACTGATTAAAATTTTGCCAGGAATTAAAACTTTTATTTTTTGAGCTCCCTTTCTATTTTTGAACTTGGTTGTTATGGAGTTTTTCCCCAAAGTGAAAACTTTTCAAATATGTTATTGGAGTGGTTTAAACCTCTCAAGGAAAAAACTTTTCTTTTACTAGTAAGACCAATTACAAAATTAAATTGCTTGATCTTTATTGAAAAATGGTCTTTCAAGGCTATAAGGCCATTTTTGAACTACACCCTATTCATAAATTATCCCATAAATTCCAACCAAGATTTGGAGATGTCATGTGAAGTTTTTAAATCACTTTTGTGCAAAAATATCTTTTATTCTTGAAATATTTTGAGCTCTACACCCTATTTCCTTCTCTGGTCCAGAGTGCAAATTTGCACTACAACCCTTTTAAATATTTCTTTCTAGCCTCCACCAAAATTATGAGATGTTGGCAGCAACATATGATTCGACTTTATGCAAAAACATAGAGTTGTTCTTTGGAGAATTTGAGTGGATCAACCTCATTTTCATTCTGGCCCAACTTGCTGGTTTGTACAGCAACCACATTTTTAGTTGCTCCTTTAACCATGATTCCTTTTTCTACTTGTAGCCAACCCTACCAAACCCCTAAGTCCAGGAGCATGCACCTATTGGACCATTTTTGGTTCATGTAACAATGCATTTTTTCTCCTGACCAGAATTGAGTTTTTGCAAAACTTGCACTAACAAGTTTCTCCTTTTAACAAACTAACTTCACCACTCCCTCTTGCTTCTAAGGAGACACTGATCTGGAGAATTTGGCCACCCCAAGGGATGCCTAGATGCATGTGGCATTCTGTCGAGCACCCTGTGGGCATGACCAGTTTTGACATGAGTTTTGGCATTGCACTATGAGCTTGCACCTCTGACAAAACCAGCATGTCCACTAGCTTCACAACTACCCCTAAGCTAGGACTGCTAAACCCCAGCTCCATCCAAGCCACCTAGCAGGCCACGGCATTTCTTCGAGCACGTCCCGTGCGTGCACTGGACGCGCCCAGAGCGCGCCAATTGCAGCCGCGCGCCCAAAACCGCCACGCCCCGCCCCTGGTTTTTGCACTCGCGGCAGAACCTCGCCACGCGCATCCCTCCTCGCCACTACGCGCCAGCCCGCCCTGGCACCCTACAGCGCCACCGCCAGAGATCTTTTGGCGGCACGCCGGCGTCGGCCGACCATCTCTGCCCCGTTCAACGCCGCCCAAGCCCCTCCCGCTCGCCACCTGGCCCCGGCACAGCTCGGCCTCATCCACTCGCGCGTCCTCTAGCCCTCGTCGCCGCCACGTCTCCCTGGCACTACAGAGAGGCGGTTCGCCGCCGTCCTTATCCTCGGCAGCCGCAAACCGACATGGAAATGCTATAAATGGAGGTCCCCGAACTCCCCCGAGCACGGAGGCAACCTCAGGCCACCCTTATAGCGCTCTCCTAGCTCACAATCGACCTAGGGAGGCTTCCTTCCCCGTCTCCGGCAACTCCAGCCGCCGCCTCACCCCAGCTCCATTCGCCTCAACCAAAGCCTCCCTCTCTCCGTTCTCTTCACCAGAAGCTTCCCCTTCCTCCCGTGGACCTTTCCCACTACTCAATTTTGATCGAGACTCACCGCGGGAGAATTTGCACTCCGCTCCCGAAGCCTCCGGCCGCCGTGAAGCTCGCCGCCAGCAGCTCCCTCCGTTCCCTCCTACAAGTCGACCATCGGGAGGACCGCCTTGGTCTCGCGGATCCATCCAGACCCTCTGGAACCCGCGGGGAGCCGCCGTTCGCCGGCGACGATCGCCGGAGTGCCGCCTCTGCTCGGGACAGAGGTAGAGGAGGGAGTAGACTAGTCAAACCTGACTAGTGGGGCCCCCTGGACCCACTGTCAGTGACACACGCGCCGTCCACGCTAGAGTAAGTGAAGGCGTAATCCAACCAGTACGTTTTCCCCGCTCCGAAAGCGTAATCCCCTCTGAAACGTTTTCTTTTCTGTTTTAATTTAAAAACAGATTTGACCACAACTTTGACTGTCTATAACTTTTTAAATACAAGTCCAAATGAATTGATTCTTTTTCCTACATTCCTTAAATTTTGTCTAGTTTATTTTAAGATTTATTTGAAAAAATTTCCAAACAACTTTCTGTGCTGTTTTAATTGTATGTGTTAATTCATACGTATTCCTTTAAATAGGATTTTGGAAGATTTCAAGAGGTTTTGGATGCACCCCTCTTTTCCATGACCTAAAGGCAAGCATTCTGAACCCTGGTGTAATTTTTGTGTGTGTCGTTTGACTCGGTAACAACACCACCCCGGCACGTGCATGCGTCATTTTATGTGAGAATGTGATCCTCTTCATAAGTGCATATTAGTGAAGTTCATGCATATGGATTTGACATGTTTTGTGATGGAAATCACCGCCGTACACTTTTCATGCATACGGAGGGAAATGCCGAGTAGGCCTCTGTCTTGGGTAGACGCGGTCTTGACCCTAGTTCTCCGTTGAGACGGTCGTGTCCGGTATGGCATGATGGAGTATGTCGTGTGGTGTTCCTATCTGTTGGTTGAAGTATACACATTGTTAAACTAAACTTGCAGGGATTATTACTACCTCCTAAGTCGACCGTAGATCGAGCCTTGTGCCAGTAACCCCCATACTTGTTCCGTACTACCACAGGTCCCTACCATAGGTGGGGTATGGTTCAGTAAGCTGTTAACCCTTGTCTTGGCACACACCGTACAGAGAGGCCATGGGGGAAGATATCGGTTGTAGCCGGTAGGCATGCCACCTGGTCAGGGGGCATGGGTGTTTCGGTTGTAGCCGAAGGGGGTAGCTCCCCCAGTTTGCGCACGGTATAAATTTTGTGATCCCATGCTACGTCGAGGTTGTAGCCTCCCCACTTAGAGTTTGCTTGACAGGTGTCGTGGGTGATTCCAGACACCGGTGAGTTAAGCTGGTGTGTGCAAGTCAGGTGTGTTTTCAACTAAAAGACCGTAGACGGAATTAGTCCCGATGGAAAAAAGGAATCCGTTACTCGTGGGTAAAGAGTACACCCTCTGCAGAGATTAAACCTATTCGAATAGTCGTGTCCATGGTTAAGGACTACAGTCTGGGATGGGTCAAGCGTCGGTCTTAGTGTCGGTCTTCGGAGGTGAAACGGTTAAACCAGAACGGGAACTACTACTTGAGACTTGTGATGATTATGATTATTACTATTGTTGACTAACCCGTGATATTATTGTTATCATCGAATATCTCTGGGATGGTTCTACCTCCGGGATATTTCACTATGATTATTTCTTTTAAAGCCCTTTCTGTGGTGTCGCTCAGACGCCCGGCCGTGGCATTTCTTTTAAAGCCCTTTCTGTGGTGTCGCTCAGACGCCCGGCTGTGGCATTTCTTTTAAAGCCCTTTCTGTGGTGTCGCTCAGACGCCCGGCTGTGGCATTTCTTTTAAAGCCCTTTCTGTGGTGTCGCTCAGACGCCCGGCTGTGGCATTTCTTTTAAAGCCCTTTCTGTGGTGTCGCTCAGACGCCCGGCTGTGGCATTTCTTTTAAAGCCCTTTCTGTGGTGTCGCTCAGACGCCCGGCTGTGGCATTATTATTCTGCATTTTCCGCTCAAGGAATCTTTCAGACACTCGTTTGGCACCAGTATTGTTATTCTGCATTTTCCGCTCGAGGAGTCTTTCAGACACTCGTTTGGCACGAGTATTTATTATTCCGCATTTTCCGCTTGAGGAGTCTTTCATACCCTCGCTTGGCACCCAGTATTTATTACCTCTATGTGGCCATTGCATAAATTTCCGGTTGCATATGAGTAACCTGTTTGCATGCATCAAGATAATTATTTTTATGACTAACTAAGTGAGTATAAGGATATTGCAAAGCATGAGCATCAATGGTTATATTATACCTGTGTCCTTAATGTTTGCGAGTACATTCAAAGTACTCACTGGCTTGTCCCTAGCTATTGTCTTGGCCAGATTGCTTGCTTGGAGAGGAGCATTGCGACGACAGCCTCAGAACCTGAGCCACGGTGATAGCAGCCTCGTGAAGATAGGAGTTAACCTGGTCAGCTGTTCCCGTGGGAAATGGAGTCCCATAGCCGTGGTGATCCACAAACCGCTTCCGCCCTCAACCACTAGAAACCTTTTGTTGTACTCATAGGCCACAATGGTCTTGTACTACATATTTTTGTACTTTTGCTTGGAATTTCTGTATCAAGTTGGTGTCTCATCAGCTAACAGTAATCCTGGGGCTGGTGAGCACAACGGCCATTTTCTGGAAATTAATGCTCGGAAAACCGGTCGTGACAGGAACACTTTGGGTACTACCAAACGTCACAACGTAACTGGGTGATTATAAAGGAGTATTACAGGTGTCTCCAATGTTAGATGTTGGGTTGGCGTATTTCGAGATTAGGATTTGTCACTCCGATTGTCGGAGAGGTATCTCTGGGCCCTCTCGGTAATGCACATCACTTAAGCCTTGCAAGCATTGCAACTAATGAGTTAGTTGCGGGATGATGTATTACGGAACGAGTAAAGAGACTTGCCGGTAACGAGATTGAACTAAGTATTGGATACTGACGATCGAATCTCGGACAAGTAACATACCGATGACAAAGGGAAGAACGTATGTTGTTATGCGGTCTGACCGATAAAGATCTTCGTAGAATATGTAGGAGCCAATATGGGCATCCAGGTCCCGCTATTGGTTATTGACCGGAGACGTGTCTCGGTCATGTCTACATTGTTCTCGAACCGTAGGGTCCGCACGCTTAACGTTACGATGACAGTTATTATGAGTTTATGCATTTTTGATGTATCGAAGGTTGTTCGGAGTCCCGGATGTGATCACGTACATGACGAGGAGTCTCGAAATGGTCAAGACATAAAGATTGATATATTGGAAGCCTATGTTTGGACATCGGAAGTGTTCCAGGTGAAATCAGGATTTTACCGGAATACCGGGAGGGTTACCGGAACCCCCCGGGAGCCATATGGGCCTTAATGGGCCTTAGTGGAAAGGAGAAAGGGGCAGCCCTAGTGGCCGCGCGCCTTCCCCCTTCCCTAGTCCTATTAGGACTAGGAGAAGGTGGCCGGCCCCCCTCTCTCTCTTCCCCTCCCTTGAGGAATCCTATTCCAGCTAGGATTGGGGGGGGGGGGGGGAATCCTACTCCCGGAGGGAGTAGGACTCCCTGGCGCGCCACCCCTTGGCCGGCCAGCCCCTCCCCCTTGGCTCCTTTATATACGGAGGCAGGGGCACCCCAGAGACACACAAGTTGATCTTCGCAATCGTTCCTTAGCCGTGTGCGGTGCCCCCCTCCACCATATTCCACCTCGGTCATATCGTTGCAGTGCTTAGGTGAAGCCCTGCGCCAATAGTGCATCAATATCGTCACCACGCCGTCGTGCTGACGGAACTCCTCCCCGAAGCATTGCTGGATCGGAGCCCGGGGATCGTCATCGAGCTAAACGTGTGCCAAGAACTCGGAGGTGCCGGAGTAACGGTACTTGGATCGGTCGAATCGGGAAGACGTACGACTACTTCCTCTATGTTGCGTCAACGCTTCCGCGTCGGTCTACGAGGGTACGTAGACAACACTCTCCCCTCTCGTTGCTATGCATCACCATGATCTTGCGTGTGCGTAGGAATTTTTTTGAAATTACTACGTTCCCCAACAGTGGCATCCGAGCCTAGGTTTTTATGGTTTGATGTTATTTGCACGAGTAGAACACAAGTAAGTTGTGGACGATACAAGTCATACTGCCTACCAGCATGTCATACTTTGGTTCAGCGGTATTGTTGGACGAGACGATCCGGACCAACCTTACGCGTACGCTTACGCGAGACTGGTTCCCTCGACGTGCTTTGCACATAGATGGCTTGCGGAAGACTGTCTCTCCAACTTTAGTTGAACCGAGTGTGGCTACGCCCGGTCCTTGAGAAGGTTAAAACGGAGTCTATTTGACAAACTATCGTTGGGGTTTTGATGCGTAGGTAAGATGAGTTCTTGCTTAAGCCCGTAGCAGCCACGTAAAACTTGCAACAACAAAGTAGAGGACGTCTAACTTGTTTTTGCAGGGCATGTTGTGATGTGATATGGTCAAGACATGATGCTAAATTTTATTGTATGAGATGATCATGTTTTGTAATCGAGTTATCGGCAACTGGCAGGAGCCATATGGTTGTCGCTTTATTGTATGCAATGCAATCGCGATGTAATGCTTTACTTTATTACTAAGCGGTAGTGATAGTCGTAGAAGCATAAGATTGGCGAGACGACAACGATGCTATGATGGAGATCAAGGTGTCGCGCCGGTGACGATGGTGATCATGACGGTGCTCCGGAGATGGAGATCACAAGCACAAGATGATGATGACCATATCATATCACTTATATTGATTGCATGTGATGTTTATCTTTTTATGCATCTTATCTTGCTTTGATTGACGGTAGCATTATATGATGATCTCTCACTAAATTATCAAGAAGTGTTCTCCCTGAGTATGCACCGTTGCAAAAGTTCTTCGTGCTGAGACACCACGTGATGATCGGGTGTGATAGGCTCTACGTTCAAATACAACGGGTGCAAAACAGTTGCACACGCGGAATACTCAGGTTATACTTGACGAGCTATGCATATAAGATATGACCTCGGAACACAGAGACCGAAAGGTCGAGCGTGAATCATATAGTAGATATGATCAACATAACGATGTTCACCATTGAAAACTACTCCATATCACGTGATGATCGGTTATGGTTTAGTTGATTTGGATCACGTGATCACTTAGAGGATTAGAGGGATGTCTATCTAAGTGGGAGTTCTTAATTAATTTGATTAACTGAACTTAAGCTTATCATGAACTTAGTATCTGATAGTATCTTGCTTGTTTATGTTGATTGTAGATAGATGGCTCGTGCTGTTGTTCCGTTAAATTTTAATGCGTTCCTTGAGAAAGCAAAGTTGAAAGATGATGGTAGCAATTACACGGACTGGGTCCGTAACTTGAGGATTATCCTCATTGCTGCACAGAAGAAATACGTCCTGGAAGCACCGCTAGGTGCCAGGCCTGCTGCTAGAGCAACACCAGAAGTTATGAACGTCTGGCAGAGCAAAGCTGATGACTACTCGATAGTTCAGTGTGCCATGCTTCACGGCTTAGAACCGGGACTTCAACGACGTTTTGAACGTCATGGAGCATATGAGATGTTCCAGGAGTTGAAGTTAATATTTCAAGCAAATGCCCGGATTGAGAGATATGAAGTCTCCAATAAGTTCTATAGCTGCAAAATGGAGGAGAACAGTTCTATCAGTGAGCATATACTCAAAATGTCTAGGTATAATAATCACTTGATTCAATTGGGAGTTACTCTTCCAGATGATTGCGTCATTGACAGAATTCTCCAATCACTGCAACCAAGCTACAAGAGCTTCGTGATGAACTATAATATGCAAGGGATGACCAAGACTATTCCCGAGCTGTTCGCAATGCTAAAAGCTGCGGAGGTAGAAATCAAGAAGGAGCATCAAGTGTTGATGGTTAACAAAACCACTAGTTTCAAGAAAAAGGGCAAAGGGAAGAAAAAGGGGAACTTCAAGAAGAACGGCAAGCGAGTTGCTGCTCAAGAGAAGAAACCCAAGTCTGGACCTAAGCCTGAAACTGAGTGCTTCTACTGCAAGCAGACTGGTCACTGGAAGCGGAACTGCCCCAAGTATTTGGCGGATAAGAAGGATGGCAAGGTGAACAAAGGTATATGTGATATACATGTTATTGATGTGTACCTTACTAATGTTTGCAGTAGCACCTGGGTATTTGATACTGGTTCTGTTGCTAATATTTGCAACTCAAAACAGGGACTACAGAATAAGCGGACACTAGCAAAGGACGAGGTGACGATGCGCGTGGGAAATGGTTCCAAAGTCGATGTGATCGCAGTTGGCACGCTACCTCTACATCTACCTTCGGGATTAGTATTAGACCTAAATAATTGTTATTTGGTGCCAGTGTTGAGCATGAACATTATATCTGGATCTTGTTTGATGCGAGACGGTTATTCATTTAAATCAGAGAATAATGGTTGTTCTATTTATATGAGTAATATCTTTTATGGTCATGCACCCTTGAAGAGTGGTCTATTTTTGATGAATCTCGATAGTAGTGATACACATATTCATAATGTTGAAGCCAAAAGATGCAGAGTTGATAATGATAGTGCAACTTATTTGTGGCACTGCCGTTTAGGTCATATCGGTATAAAGCGCATGAAGAAACTCCATACTGATGGACTTTTGGAGTCACTTGATTATGAATCACTTGGCACTTGCGAACCGTGCCTCATGGGCAAGATGACTAAAACACCGTTCTCCGGAACTATGGAGAGAGCAACAGATTTGTTGGAAATCATACATACGGATGTATGTGGTCCGATGAATGTTGAGGCTCGTGGCGGATATCGTTATTTTCTCACCTTCACAGATGATTTGAGCAGATATGGGTATATCTACTTAATGAAACACAAGTCTGAAACATTTGAAAAGTTCAAATAATTTCAGAGTGAAGTTGAAAAATCATCATAACAAGAAAATAAAGTTTCTATGATCAGATCGTGGAGGAGAATATTTGAGTTACGAGTTTGGTGTACATTTGAAAAATTGTGGAATAGTTTCACAACTCACGCCACCCGGAACACCACAGCATAATGGTGTGTCCGAACGTCGTAATCGTACTTTACTAGATATGGTGCGATCTATGATATCTCTTACTAATTTACCGCTATTGTTTTGGGGATACGCTCTAGAGACGGCCACATTCACGTTAAATAGGGCACCATCTAAATCCGTTGAGACGACGCCTTATGAACTATGGTTTGGCAAGAAACAAAAGTTGTCATTTCTTAAAGTTTGGGGCTGCGATGCTTATGTGAAAAAGCTTCAACCAGATAAGCTCGAACCCAAATCGGAGAAATGTGTCTTCATAGGATATCCAAAGGAAACTGTCGGATACACCTTCTATCACAGATCCGAAGGCAAGACTTTTGTTGCTAAGTTCGGAAACTTTCTAGAGAAGGAGTTTCTTTCGAAAGAAGTGAGTAGGAGGAAAGTAGAACTTGACGAGGTAACTGTACCTACTCCTTTATTGAGAAGTAGTACATCACATAAAACTGTTTCTGCGACACCTACACCAATAATTGAGGAAGCTAATGATGATGATCATGAAACTTTAGATCAAGATACTACTGAACCTCGTAGATCAACCAGAGTGAGATCCGCACCAGAGTGGTACGGTAATCCTGTTCTGGAGGTCATGATGTTAAATCATGATGAACCTACGAACTATGAAGAAGCGATGGTGAGCCCAGATTCCGCAAAGTGGCTTGAAGCCATGAAATCTGAGATGGGGTCCATGTATGAGAACAAAGTATGGACTTTGGTTGACTTGCCTGATGATCGGCAAGAAATTGAGAACAAATGGATCTTTAAGAAGAAGACTGACGCTGATGGTAATGTTACTGTCTACAAAGCTCGACTTGTCGCAAAAGGTTTTCGACAAGTTTAAGGGATTGACTACGATGAGACTTTTTCACCCGTAGCGATGGTTAAGTCTGTCCGAATCATGTTAGCAATTGCCGCATTTTATGATTATGAAATTTGGCAGATGGATGTCAAAACTGCATTCCTGAATGGATTTCTGGAAGAAGAGTTGTATATGATGCAACCGGAAGGTTTTGTCGATCCAAAGGGAGCTAACAAAGTGTGCAAGCTCCAGCGATCCATTTATGGACTGGTGCAAGCCTCTCGGAGTTGGAATAAACGCTTTGATAGTGTGATCAAAGCATTTGGTTTTATACAGACTTTCGGAGAAGCCTGTATTTACAAGAAAGTGAGTGGGAGC
Organism: Aegilops umbellulata; assembly: GCA_032464435.1. NCBI lineage: Eukaryota > Viridiplantae > Streptophyta > Magnoliopsida > Poales > Poaceae > Aegilops > Aegilops umbellulata. The sequence continues at coordinate 274,666,030 of CP136055.1, forward strand.
TCTGTAGCATTTCTAATATTATATGTGGATGACATATTACTGATTGGAAATGATATAGAATTTCTGGATAGCATAAAGGGATACTTGAATAAAAGTTTTTCAATGAAAGACCTCGGAGAAGCTGCTTACATATTAGGCATAAAGATCTATAGAGATAGATCAAGACGCTTAATTGGACTTTCACAAAGCACATACCTTGACAAGATTTTGAAGAAGTTCAAAATGGATCAAGCAAAGAAAGGGTTCTTGCATGTGTTACAAGGTGTGAGATTGAGTAAGACTCAAAGCCCGACCACTGCAGAAGATAGAGAGAAAATGAAAGATGTTCCCTATGCTTTAGCCATAGGCTCTATCATGTATGCAATGCTGTGTACCAGACCTAATGTGTGCCTTGCTATAAGTTTAGCAGGGAGGTACCAAAGTAATCCAGGAGTGGATCACTGGACAGCGGTCAAGAACATCCTGAAATACCTGAAAAGGACTAAGGATATGTTTCTCATATATGGAGGTGACAAAGAGCTCACCGTAAGAGGTTACGTTGATGCAAGCTTTAACACTGATCCGGACGATTCTAAATCGCAAACCGGATACGTGTTTACATTAAACGGTGGAGCTGTCAGTTGGTGCAGTTCTAAACAAAGCGTCGTAGCGGGATCTACATGTGAAGTGGAGTACATAGCTGCTTCAGAAGCAGCAAACGAAGGAGTCTGGATGAAGGAGTTCATATCCGATCTAGGTGTCATACCTAGTGCATCGGGTCCATTGAAAATCTTTTGTGACAATACTGGTGCAATTGCCTTGGCAAAGGAATCCAGATTTCACAAAAGGACCAAACACATCAAGAGACGCTTCAACTCCATCCGGGATCTAGTCCAGGTGGGAGACATAGAGATTTGCAAGATACATACGGATCTGAATGTTGCAGACCCGTTGACTAAGCCTCTTCCACGAGCAAAACATGATCAGCACCAAGACTCCATGGGTGTTAGGATCATTACAGTGTAATCTAGATTATTGACTCTAGTGCAAGTGGGAGACTGAAGGAAATATGCCCTAGAGGCAATAATAAAGTTATTATTTATTTCCTTATATCATGATAAAGGTTTATTATTCATGCTAGAATTGTATTAACCGGAAACATAATGCATGTGTGAATACATAGACAAACAGAGTGTCACTAGTATGCCTCTACTAGACTAGCTCGTTAATCAAAGATGGTTATGTTTCCTAACCATGAACAAAGAGTTGTTATTTGATTAACGAGGTCACATCATTGGTTGAATGATCTGATTGACATGACCCATTATATTAGCTTAGCACCCGATCGTTTAGTATGTTGCTATTGCTTTATTCATGACTTATACATGTTCCTATGACTATGAGATTATGCAACTCCCGTTTGCCAGAGGAACACTTTGGGTACTACCAAACGTCACAACGTAACTGGGTGATTATAAAGGAGTATTACAGGTGTCTCCAATGGTAGATGTTGGGTTGGCGTATTTCGAGATTAGGATTTGTCACTCCGATTGTCGGAGAGGTATCTCTGGGCCCTCTCGGTAATGCACATCACTTAAGCCTTGCAAGCATTGCAACTAATGAGTTAGTTGCGGGATGATGTATTACGGAACGAGTAAAGAGACTTGCCGGTAACGAGATTGAACTAAGTATTGGATACTGACGATCGAATCTCGGACAAGTAACAGACCGATGACAAAGGGAACAACGTATGTTGTTATGCGGTCTGACCGATAAAGATCTTCGTAGAATATGTAGGAGCCAATATGGGCATCCAGGTCCCGCTATTGGTTATTTACCAGAGACGTGTCTCGGTCATGTCTACATTGTTCTCGAACCATAGGGTCCGCACGCTTAACGTTACGATGACAGTTATTATGAGTTTATGCATTTTTTATGTACCGAAGGTTGTTCGGAGTCCCGGATGTGATCACGGACATGACGAGGAGTCTCAAAATGGTCAAGACATAAAGATTTATATATTGGAAGCCTATGTTTGGACATCGGAAGTGTTCCAGGTGAAATCAGGATTTTACTGGAATACCGGGAGGGTTACCGGAACCCCCCGGGAGCCATATGGGCCTTAATGGGCCTTAGTGGAAAGGAGAAAGGGGCAGCCCTAGTGGCCGCGCACCTTCCCCCTTCCCTAGTCCTATTAGGACTAGGAGAAGGTGGCCGCCCCCCTCTCTCTCTTTCCCCCCCTTGAGGAATCCTATTCCAACTAGGATTGGGGGCGGGGGAATCCTACTCCCGGAGGGAGTAGGACTCCCTGGCGCGCCACCCCTTGGCCGGCCAGCCCCTCCCCCTTGGCTCCTTTATATACGGAGGCAGGGGCACCCCAGAGACACACAAGTTGATCTTCGCAATCGTTCCTTAGCCGTGTGCGGTGCCCCCCTCCACCATATTCCACCTCGGTCATATCGTTGCAGTGCTTAGGCGAAGCCCTGCGCCAGTAGTGCATCAAGATCGTCACCACGCCGTCGTGCTGACGGAACTCCTCCCCGAAGCTTTGCTGGATCGGAGCCCGGGGATCGTCATCGAGCTAAACGTGTGCCAAGAACTCGGAGGTGCCGGAGTAACGGTACTTGGATCGGTCGGATCGGGAAGACGTACGACTACTTCCTCTACGTTGCGTCAACGCTTCCGCGTCGGTCTACGAGGGTACGTAGACAACACTCTCCCCTCTCGTTGCTATGCATCACCATGATCTTGCGTGTGCGTAGGAATTTTTTTGAAATTACTACGTTCCCCAACAGTATGATCCCAATTCTTTCAAAGGGACACAAGCTCAAGATGATCTTCCAACACAAGACTACAAGCAAAAAGGCAAGGACAAGATTCAAGAGGAAATTGATGCATTTGAAGAAGCTCCTAAGACCTTAGTCAAGTCGATTCCCAAGACTACTTCAAGTTCCACTTCATCAAGTACAACTACAACACCAATGATTCCCATCAAGATGGTGTCGATCCAAAAGAAGAAGAACTAGAGAGTTCTTGAGGGTGACTCCGCCAACATGCTTCACTCTCATCATCATCTTGGCAAGAACAAGTGCAATCAAGTTCCACATCTTGCACTAGTTCAAGGAGTCACAAACCCTCTTGTTGGTAAGACAAGGGACAAGGTAATCTAAAATCTTTCATAGACATCACCTTGTGTGTGCATCACTCTATGTCTATGGATATCCTTGTTTGTTCCTTGTGGGACTAATCCATGTAGATATTGAAAGTGCAACTCACTCCAATGGATAGCTCCAAATGATATACATCGACATTGAGCATCCACATCTTCAACATCTACATGAAGTCATCATCGACAAAACAAAAGGTTAGTTCATCCCTCTTAGGGGGGATATCACATCTAGGGGGAGCTTTACTCTAAGAATTGAGCTAAAGCAACTCTAATGGTGTGAACACAACAATGCTTTATGTAAAAGTGGTAACCCCACTTGTGCTTAAACGATGAGTATGACCTACGATCAAATGTTCTCATTTGGCTCCTAAGTCAATATACTCATATATAGATGACCTAGTCATCGCCAATTGCTTGATAGATGCTAGAATTGGTTGTGCATGCTTTGCCACATATCTCAATTGCCATTTTATTGTGTGAGCATGTTGATTGCATATTTCACTCATTCGAGGACGTCCACTTGTTGTTTTGATTGATTGGTTTCTTTTTCTTTGGCCAAGTGGATGGACAAGAATGCATAAGAACCTTCTATAGCTATCTATGCTTTTCTCGTCTCAAACTCTATTCATGCTACATCACAAAATTTGATCAAGTCAGGTTCAAACCACTCTGTGTGAGGAGCACTCGGAGTTCCCGATTTGTCATAGACTTAAACTTCCAAAACTTCTTTGTGCTTTTCGGTCTGACCTATTCCTCCATTTCAGTCATACCGAGGTCACTAAGTCGATTTAGGTTTCACCTCGGTGCAACCGACTTAAACCTTTCGGTCACACCGAGTTGCTATAACTGTCAACAGTTATGCATCTCGGTGCCACCAAGTTGTTCCACTCGGTCACACCGACAGGGTCGGGCTATATATACTCACGGGCAAAATTTTGGAAATTTCTCCGAAACCTCTTTGCTCGCACATAGCTCGCTCTGCCTACTGGGTCTCCGGATCGTCTTCCTCGCTGCCAGCCGCCTCCTGTCACTGGTCTCCGCCGCCGTTAACGAATTTCGTCTCCGCCGTTGCCGCTGTAGCGAGTTCACCGCCGAACTAGGGTATGGACTCGATCACAGTGCTATCCCCATCTGATTCCTAGCACATTGTGTTCATTATGATTCTTGCTACAATTGAAACACTTCCATCCAGTCAAAAAAATCCTTAGAATAGATGCGATTCGGAAATTTAGGTTTAGGTTTCCGCCAAAACCATCTCGGACCCACCGGGCTGCGGAACTCGGTTCCACCGATTCGGCCACAGCCATTGCACATGTGGTTCTCGGTCTGACCGAGAATTGCAGGTCGGTGTGACCGAGTTCAGGACTTTGTGAAACCCTAGGTGTCTCGGTGCCACCGAACTGTGACTCAGTCTGACCGAGTTCACTAGTTTTGGTTCCAAAAGCTGCTTCGGTATCACCGAGTTTGCAAATCGGTTGATCCGAAATGCTGACCGTGGAAAACTAAAACTAAGTTTTTGACTCATTATTTTGCAAAAATCTCTACAATTTGTGATGCTCATCCACTCTATCTCATCTACAATCTATTCATAGGGTCTGCAGTCAGTATTTGCAACATGTCTGATCAAAGTGACAGCCAGAACAAATCAGAGGAGGAGGTTCACATGAGTGAGGGCACTAGTCTATCTAGTAGCTCTGATGAGGGTAGCAGAAGCACCCCAAGCAACTTGCCCAAGGCTGCCACTAGAGCCAGCAAGAAGAGAACTTCTGAGTCTGAGGATGAAGATTATGTGGCAGAGGAAGAGGAAGCCACTTCAAAGAAGAAAGTGCTCAAGAAGGAATATGGCTCAGCTGCAGCCACAAAGCCAGGACTGAAGATCAAAAGGACAGCAGGGAGACAGCCCATGTTTAAAGCGAGAGCCTATTCTCAAGCATCTTTGGAATCTCAACCCAAAGAGGCTGCTGCAAAAGAGAAGAAGGAAAGAAAGAGGGGCATATGGTGCAAGAAGGTTGATCCAATGGCTGAATTTGAGAAGCACTCCTCTGAGGAAGAAGAGGAAGAAGAGGTTGCTGCACCAGTACCCAAGGCACAGAAGCTTATGGGTGATGCTATAAGGTCAGGGGCTGCATCATCAAAGCCCAAAGAAGCACCCAAAGCTGCCTCCAAGCCCAAGAGTGCACCTAAGAGGAACACTAGGAACATATCTGCTGCGGAGAAGGACAAGGCCCCAATGCCTGATGTTGCTCCTGAAGAAGAAGAAGAAGGACAAGTTCTCAAGTAGCTCAAGCCCAAGATTCCAGACCACAACGATGCTCATCCTGTGGCTGAGAACATGAAGCTCAGGAAAGATTCAGGGCTGAGGAAATGGAGAGAAACAGATCCATATGCTACCAGGAGAAGGACTGTTGTTGACTACAGGTTCCACACAAAGGAACGTGAGACAGTGCTACTGGACAAGAAACCAATAGTGTGTGATATGAGGTGGGTCGACTGGACCTATATCAAGGAAAATGAGGCACACTATCCTGGTGTGTATGACAGCTTCAATGCTTGTGGAGTTGCAGACTTTGTTGGGCAGAAGCTCACAAAGTGGAATGAGGAGCTCATAATGCAATTCTACTCCACAGCTCACTTCTATCCAGATGGCAGGATAGTATGGATGTCTGAAGGCACTAGATACCAGTCTATAGTTGCAGAATGGGCTCAGTTGATCAATGCCCCGGAAGAACAAGAAGATGACTTGGATGTCTATGCCAAGAAGAAGATGGACCACAACTCAATGGCAAACATGTAGAAGGAAATTCCAGATGCAGATCTTGAGACTCATTAGTTTGGGTCAGTAAAACACTTGCTGTCAGGGCTGCCTACAATCAATTGGATACTTAGGCACACTCTCTTGCCCAAGTCAGGTGATCATAGAATGATCAGAGGCCATGCAATAAACTTGCTACACATATTTGATGTGCCACAAAAGTTCAAGGTAATGAGCCTCATAGTTGAGACCATCAAGAGGACAGCAGCTGATCAGAAGAGGAGTTGTGGATATGCCCCACATATTCAAGAGTTGATTAACTCGAAGATGGGCACATGCACATATCTGTTGGATAAGGAACACCTGCCCATCCATCCAGATTTTGAGGACAATCAAGTTGTGATGAATGAGGATGAACCATCATTAGTGCAAGCTCAAGCAAAGAAGGAGAAGCAAAGATGGAGAAAGCTGCCAGGATGTCAACTCAAGAGGAGGCATCTGAGTACTTTTTGAAGAACAAGCAGGAGCAGCTCCGTTACCTGATAGCATCAACTCTGAGGATTGAGAAAGGACTAGCCACCCTGACTCGAAACCAAGAGAGCTTGCAAAGAATCATGGAACAAAAGTTCTATGACCTAGATGTGAAAGTAACTGAGATTCAGACTGCTGTGGAGCAATTACAGGATGATATGCAGGAGTGGAAGGGCAAAACAACAACTGATGCATTTGCCAGAGTGCCTAGAGCTCAGAGATCATCTGCAGTGCCAGTTCCTGACACCAGAGCCACTACTTCTGCACCAGCTATAACTTCAGTACCACCAGCTCCAGCACCTACCCCAGTAGCTCCATCTACTTCAACTGAAGCCTTCGTCCTCGGCATCATCCGGACTCCACCACCTGAAGACCAAGCCTGAGAGTCGTTTTAGTGCTATGCATTTTCTATGAACTTTTTGGTAACTTGTTGCCAAAGTGGGAGAAAAATGTATAGATCATAGGCTTCGAGAGAGAGAGAGAGTTTGCATTTGTTCTCTCTTGTCTTCTTGGTTGAACTTTATTTGCTTTTGAGTGCTTGAGATACTATGCTTTTATCTGTGAGACATTGATGATCATGTGTTTGATCATAAGCTACACTTAATGCTTGTTAGATGTTACTATCAGTTTATCCTTATTTTGATCTTTCACTTTGCTTGGTGATGAGTGCATGTATTTAATTCTTATCATTTTGAGCGCTCCACCAATATGTATGTGACATTGAAGAGTAACCCATGATCCTAACTCATTGTGCATTTGCAGTCCAAAGCAAATCTTAAAATATGCACAAATTTAGGGGGAGCTCTTGCTTATCACATACTTCTCAAAGCGATGATATCTTTCACTCTTATTATCATTTGTCGAAGCTTTGATCTATATGTTGTCATCAATTACCAAAAAGGGGGAGATTGAAAGTGCAACTATCCCTGGGTGGTTTTGGGAATTCCTAACAACATATAGCTCATTGATCTAACTTTATTCCAAGATCAATATTTCAGGAAAAGCTCAATGAATGGCATGGCATGGATGAGGAAAGTGGATCCCTAAAAATTCTAAGGACAAAATATTGGCTCAAGCTTCAAGATCAAGACTCTACATTTTATATTTTATTGATCCAAGATCACATTGAGTCTATAGGAAAAGCCAATACTATCAAGGAGGGATGAGGTGTTGTTTAATGAGCCTCTTGCTTCATGTGCTCAGTCATATGCTCCAAAACCCTCAACTATCTTCCCACATCCACATATGACCTAAACCAAAAGTCAAACTCGGCCCCACCGATTCTTTCTATCCGGCGCCACCGAGTTTCACATGTCATAGCCACTGCCACAAACCCTAGCAATTCGGTTTCACCGATAGGGATCTCGGTCTCACCGAGATGGGATTGCAATTTCTCTGTTTCCCTTCGTAACATTTCGGTCTCACCGAAAAGAGCGATTGGTCCCACCGAGATTGCAATGTAAACTCTCTGTTTCCCTTTCGTAACATTTCAGTCTCACCGAAAAGAGCGAATCGGTCCTACCGAGTTTACCTGACCAACTCTCTGGTTAGCTTATTACCAAATTCGGTCCCACCGAGTTTGTGTAATCGGTCACACAGAGATTACGTTATGCCCTAACCCTAACCATATCGGTCCTACCGAGTTGCATCTCAGTCCCACCGAAAATCCTAACGGTCACTAGGTTTGCCGAATCGGTCCGACCGAGTTTAACTATTCGGTCCCACCGAGTTTGGCAGATTGTGTGTAACGGTTAGATTTTGTGTGGAGGCTATATATACCCCTCCACCCACTCTTCATTCGTGGAGAAAGCCATCAGAACACATCTACACTTCCAATGCACATGTTCTGAAAGAGAACCACCTACACTTGTGTTGAGGTCAAGATATTCCATTCCAACCATATGAATCTTGATCTCTAGCCTTCCCAAGTTGCTTTCCACTCAAATCTTATTTCCACCAAATCCAAATCCTGTGAGAGAGAGTTGAGTGTTGGGGAGACTATCATTTGAAGCACAAGAGCAAGGAGTTCATCATCAACACACCATTTGTTACTTCTTGGACAGTGGTGTCTCCTCGATTGGCTAGGTGTCACTTGGGAGCCTCCGACAAGATTGTGGAGCTGAACCAAGGATTTTGTATTGGCAAGGAGATCGCCTACTTCGTGAAGATCTACCACTAGTGAGGCAAGTCCTTCGTGGGCGACGGCCGTGATGGAATAGACAAGGTTGCTTCTTAGTGGACCCTTCGTGGGTAGAGCCCTCCGTGGACTCACGCAACCGTTACCCTCCATGGGTTGAAGTCTTCATCAACGTGGATGTACGATAGCACCACCTATTGGAACCACGCCAAAAACATCCGTGTCTCCAATTGCGTTTGAATCCTCCAAACCCTTCCCTTTACATTCTTGCAAGTTGCATGCTTTACTTTCCGCTGCTCATATACTCTTTGCATGCTTGCTTGAATTGTGTGGAGATTGCTTGACTTGTGCTAAGATAGCTAAAATATGCCAAGAACTAAAATTGGGAAAAGGCCAGATTTTTATTTGGTCAAGTAGTCTAATCACCCCCCCCCCTCTAGACATACTTCCGATCCTACACTTGGAAGCGGTGCGGACTCCCGCATGGCCCACCTCACATTATCACCACATATTTCTTGGAGTCCATGCACGGCGGGCGGGCGATCTCTTCTCCCTCCCCCGTCTCTCTCCTCTCAGCCGACGCCTGCCGAGCGATTAGATTTCGGCTATCGACGGTTTATTCAATTGCAGTCCCACATGTCAATGAAAATGCAAGACAACGTGTGTCCCCTCTGGTGAGCGGCGTGTGAGCCGGACTGTCGGGGGTGCGACGTGAACGCAACACATACGAGTTGTAAGTGTGCCGCCTTTTCCTTTTGAACTTGCAAAGCGTAACATTTTCGTGCGATCGATTGATAGAAATCCAGAACAAAATGACGAGGGCGGTGCTTTCCTGCGTGTTAGGCGGGCTAGTTTGAGTGATATGACATGCTACAGTGTCGTCCACTTGCTCCATTTTTATGTAAGCAAGAGTCTACACTCTTACGTGGGAGGAGTGCGAAATACGGCGGATCTGATTTTGATCAAGGGATAACTGTTCCCTGCGAAATAATGGAGCACTCTTAGCGATTATAGCATGATAGTTAGGGCATCTCTAGCGCTGGCCCTCAAATTTACACCGGCATCTGTCCAAGGACACTGATGGCATCAATGCTGCCCGCATACCTTTCGACAACTACATGAACTAACCGGGAAAAATTCGTGCAAACAAAGCAAATTTCAAATTGACCGAATGAAATTCATTACATTTCGAGAACTTTTCCTATAAACTGGATGAAATTCATTACATATTTCACACAAACCATACTAAAACCTACTGTAAACCTAATCTAAATGATCGCCGGGCCCCGACCACCATGTCCGGCCATGAACCCGAGAAAGCCGGCCATTGCCTTTGCCTGCTCCTTATACGCCTCGATAACCTCCTCCTCCGGAGCAAAAGGTTATGAAGATTTCCGCCTCCACGTCGTCGTCAAGCGGCTAATCTGCCGCCGATTTTTATCACACCAAGATTGGTGTCGTCTGAGTGGAGGAGCGGTGGCCTTCCTGGGACCAGAGCGGTGGTGACCTACTATGTACTACTCTTCCTCGCTGCCGGCTGCGCCCGCGCTCGCGCGCCGGCTTCGTGGTTGTGGCGGCGGAGGGCGGCCAAGGGGGGAGCTGGCGATCTACTTCGTCTGCTCCTGAGAGAGTACGTCCAAGAGAGCGTTGGAGCGCGCCCGGAGCGGAGCCACCGATGTCCTTCGTCTGCTCTTGCGACAGTACGTCCAAGAGAGCTTTGGAGTGCCCGGAGGCCATGGTTGGAGTGGTGCCAACAGAAGGAAGGGACCGGAGGAGAATGAGTGTGGATCTTTGGCTATGGCTGGGAGCTGGGGCTCATGTTAATATAGCAGGCGAATGGCAATGAGCCGCGGCAGACGGATGGACGGCGGGCACCGGAGTAGGTTCATCGGCAGCCGTGGTGTCATAAACGCGGAGCAGTCGCTTGCACTGGGATGCCGCGCGGGTGGCGCTCTCTCGGCCGTCGCGCTGCTGTAATGCTGACGCCAGTGAGAGGTCGTGTCGGGCATGAATGCAGATGCTGCTTTAGTGACTTAACCGCAGGTGCGTTGTCTCACTGACATGTGGGCCCAATGGGCATCAGGCTCGCATGTCAGTGACACACCAACTGCACCTGCAGTTAAGGCCGATGAATGCGGCATTGACATTCTGGAGAGACGGTGGTCGTTTCAGGCGGGAAGCGCGCGCTAGCGATGGAAGGGGGTTCGGTAGGCCACGGCGGTCAGACGTTGGCGTGGTGGTAAAATGTGAACTCATGGATGACGATCCTTTGAAGCGAATGCTGCACGTATTGACAACCAGGCATCCATGCAACCGCTCTTGTCGCCAGCTAGCATTCGATGACCACCATTAGACTCACACAACCATACATAACTTACGAATAATGGACGAATTGGTCAGACACACACTTGTGTGCGGTGGCACTATGATCGGTTGCTCAGGATAGTACATACTCCGCACCATAGTACCCTCTCTAGCTAGGCTGTTTTATATATTTTCGTTGTGATGGATGATATACATGAGCAAGGCGCAGAGTCACGAGTATGACCGTTGGTGTTGAGCCAGGTGAATACATGCTCGGTGTTCGCGGAGGCCTCTAGCAAACGTCTAAACAGTAATGTCACATACGCATAATTTTGGTTTTTATTTCTTTCTCCACTGACAGGTAGGACCGCATAGATAGATAGATAAAGAACATGAGCTGATGAGGCGCATAGACTGTTTGACTGGTCAACCAGACAAATACGGAGCTATAGAATGAGCCAATGACCGTATAATCATCATATCTCATATACAATGATCAAACTGAGCTATCAAGACAATTTCAATGACCGCCAATGCATTTTACTCGATAATAAATGACCAGGATTGAAGGGGAATCCAAATTTCCTTCGTCTTCTGTCTTTGAGCTCTTGACAAACCAATGCACTTTAAGGTTGTCCGGCCACTCCACCCAGAGCTGTCACCAAGCGTTGTTCATGCCACCGCACCGCACACTAACCGGTAAGGAAGCGATGGCATCCCGTCGCACCGAGTTCCTCGCCGCACACGACCGCACACAGAATGGTAGGCAAGCGGTGGCATTCCGCCGTGCCGAGTTCATCGCCACTCACGACCTCTCACCTATGTGGGCGGAATTTGAAGCTGCCAAGGCCGAATGGGCGGTAGAGCAAGTGGCGGCCAAAGCCGCACAGAGGGAGCGGAAAAGTCAGAAAGCACTCAAGAAAATAGAGGTCCGCCGCCGCAAGAAATAAGAGGACGCACACGTTGCTGCGGAGAGGTCGGCGGAGATCCAAGCACGGTGGGGTGTCGCCGACAAAGCCGGGAAGGAGAACTACGACGTCTGGCCAGAATGTGAGAAGTAGTAGTACTAGTAGTTAGTGTGTGTGTGTGTGTGTGTCTGTGTCGCCCGTACATTTGTTTAATTAATTACGAGCATGTAACAGTACTACTAGTTACTACTATAGTTTTTAGAGCAAATTACCAGTACATTAGCCTAGACATAATGGAAAAATTCATATCCTATGCATCAAATGGCATCTATTTCTCTATAGGAATTGAGATGCATGTCATCTCACTTCCTATGATTTTCATATTCCTATAAAATTCCTATCCTATGAAGCAAAGGAGGCCCCTGCTGGAGTAACTACTGTAGCTAGCAGTACTGCTGGTACAATAGTTTTCTTCAAGAAGCGGAATTCAACGAAGTCATGATGGTTCCTTCGTCCGAGCAACTTCACAGTGGGTAAGGTTGGGCCTGTGATTTGATGGCTCATTAGTAATTACTGCGGCGCGACGACCGGGGTTACTCTCCCTTGGAGTTCTGTGGGCATGGCAAGTGGACCAGGATGGTCGACGTCCCACATGTCGGCGAGCGGAAGTATTATTTCCGATATCGAGGAGCAAGGAAACTGCGTGGTATAGTATCACTGGTGATTTATATTTATTTTTTATTTCTAATGAATGCTAGCGTTTCAACTCTTACGACGAAGGAGTGCCAAACACACGGCACGTGCTGGATGTCGCACACGTCAGCGAAAGGAGTGGGACATGAACAGCGTGGTAGAGCGTCTCCACTTCTGGGTCGGAGACCACACGTAGTAGTACAACTGTACTAGTGGTATGAACGATACAAAGTGCGACCCGGAGAGAAAGACACATCTAGTTGGAAGGTCTCGGGGCATACACGTAAACAAATATAAAACCTAATATGTGCCTCCAGTTAATATAGTAGTAGTAGAGTACTTAGTCATGTACTCCATAACATCACCGGGCATCGCACGTAAAAAATTTAGTGGTAGCAAGAGACAAATGCCTACATGCCACGCATGTTCATACTATTTGTCCCTTTCTACTTCACTTACTGAGCTACGTTACACAGGTCCGCACGTCCACTCCTGGGTACATGTCCGTCTCGTAGTTCCAATCCCACGTGTTCTTCATATAGATGGAACGAACCTTGCATGACACGTGCACCTTGATGCTAGATGTGTCGCGTGTTGGCAAAAGGATGAACAAAGCTCACATAAAAAATAGAGTGAGAGAACATATTCCCGATGACCGAGAAGGCGCAAGGAACCTCGGGGTGGAGCGTCTGCACTCATAATATTTTATATTATTCGGCGATATAAAATCAACCAATCATCTCCACAGTGGACTGGAAGAGTACGAAACATGGCAGCCCAGTGTAGTTACATCATACTAGTACATGGCTAACCCACGCTATCACCATATTTCTTGGCTTCCGTGCGACACCTATCTCTAGTAATCCAGCAGACCATATCGCTTCTCCCACCTCATCTCTCTCAAAGTGCGGCGGGCTGGCGTTTTTGCCGTTTATTGAGGTCAGTTAACTCATCACATGTTAGCAACATGCCAAGAGCATTCTAAAAAAATCATTTCCCGTTCCATTTTGAAAAAGAAAAAATCCTTTCACGTATGAATTTGACTGTATGCTTTGAGAAACTTGCATGTCCTATACTGCTCCTGTTTGGATACTCTAACTTAGCTAGAGGTTAGACTAACTCATGACTAACCCTAAACTAACTGTAGCCGAAGAGGTGCTTGGGTGACAGGGTTAGATTGACAATAAATGCACTTGATGGAGAGAGAAGTGATTTTTCAGTGGTCCCAATGAGAACTATCTCCAGTTAGCACCTCTTGGGTGGGATAGCTTTTTTGGTGGGTTAGGTGCAACTTGCTCCAATTTAAACCCTCATGCTTGGATACTTTAGGGCTATTTGAGCCCCAACTAGCTCAAACTAACTCTAACCCATGGATCCAAATAGGGCCTATGGCCGGGAAGCGACGCTCTCTCGGCCATCGCGCCGCTTCAAAGCCGGCGCCAGTGAAAGGTCGCCTCCGCTCTAGCCAGGCATTAATGCGGCACTGACGCTCCAGGGCGACACTGACCATTTCACGCGGGAAGCATGCGCTGGCAAGGGAGTATAGGTTTTGAACCGTTTCGTGTGTAGTACTGGTAGTTTGCAAAACTACTCAATTATTGCACTCAGTTTCCTAAGAAATTGTGGTAAAAAACGTTACTCCATAGCCCGCTTCCCTTCTCCTTCCTCTTCCACCGCCCGCGCACGTCCGCGGGAAGCAACAGGTCAACCCTTATATAGGAGTGCTAGCACAAAAAGATGCATGCATGACCACTAAAATTTCCAGATTAAAGAGCCGCTCCGGCGGGAGTATGGCATATGTTGTTCCCTTCGGCTGGGCCATGGCTTCCGGTAGACGGCGACCAGAGAAGAGGCGACGGGAGGGGAATGAATGCAGCTACTGTTTGGGTTCGCTGTCCGGCGTAAATAAATGCGCAACATTACGTGTACCCGCGGGTGCACAAATTGTAACATACGTGTTTGCTTAAGTGGGCGTAACGTAACTGGTGTGTGTGTGTGTGTGTGTGTGTGAGATTCTGAGAGACAGAGTGCGTTTGTGCGACTCTACTCTTTGGACATGTACTCAACCTTTTGCATTGGGATATAAGTATAATGGTATTTACTTTAGCTATTGATTTACGTGGCCATGTTAACGTGGTTGTGTAAAAAATGTCACTTCCTGCTCGTGATTTGCGTTATATAATTGCAAGCAAGATGCTCGTGCATTGCACGGAACATCACTATGCATTTTTTTACAAAACACATGTTGTGATTTACCCATGCAGGAGTAATCCCATGTGTAAAAACTAATGATATTTCAAGAATTTTATCGGAAAACTGGTATCTCGAGAAAGTCATCGAAAAAATGAAAGATGAGAGATAAAGTGAGGACGAGTGGAGCGTGGTGGTGAATGGTGGTCGGCATGGGCGGAGGCATGGGGATGGACGGCGCCGGCAGGCAGCAGCGGCCACCATGCTAGATTGTTCCGAAGACTTTCTTTTTTAATTGCTCAGCAATGAGGTGTGGGAGATAAGGATGTGGAGAGAGGTGCGGCTATCTTTTGTAAAATTATCATAGTTTGCTTTCTATCTGTCAGATATAGATCAGACGGTCTATATTACAAGATGGCAGGCACACCATCATCGCCAACTCGGTTTTTTATAAGGGTACAGATGATAAGTTTGCTAACTACTAAAGTAAAGTGGAATTTTTCCATGTTATACAAGTAAATTAAGGTGATTGTTTATCATACGGGTAAGGGTGGATGAAGGGTGGTAGGAACAAATGCTCCGCCTAGAGCATGTGTGTGTGAGATGGAGTTTCAGTGTGTGTGTGTGTGTGTTTGTGTGTGTGTTTGTGTGTGTGTGTGTGAGAGAGATGGAGTCTTAGTGTGTGTGGGTGTGTGTGTGTGTGATGGAGTCTTACTGTGTGTGTGCGTGTGTGTGGGTGGGTGGGTGGGTGCGTGCGTGCATGCACGTGTGTGTGCGTGTGTGTGCGTGTGTGTGTGTCGTGGGTTCCTCGGTGGCGGATGTAATTTAAGTGTGCATGGCTTCATCATAGAGAGGTGCTGGATGACAGAGGCCACCAACGATGGGGTGCGAGAGAGAAAATGCCCGTAGAGAGGGAAGAGAAGGTGTGTGTGCGCGTGAGAGTAGTCGACATCGAGAGAACGTGTTTGTTCGAGAGACACTGAGGAAGACTACTATATATCGATGGTGCATGTAGGCGGGAATTAAACGAAGGGATGGTATTATTGGTTTCGGGGATATAGGGGAAGAGTGAGAGGGGGTAGCTACAAGGAGATTCTTAAGTGTGAGTGTGTGTTTTACCAATCCAGGCGAAAGTTATGTGCATAGAAGAAGAGAATGATTCCATGTGGCGTTAGGGTTGAGGGTAATTAACTACGTATGGAGACATAGAGACCTTCAGAGTGCATGTGTGAGAGGTACACATGTATACATGGGATGTGTGTGTGTGTGTGCGTGCACGATCGAGATAAAAGAAAGAAGACATAAGTCATAAGCTAAGATCAATGACATGGGAGAGACGGGTCGGTATGACAATATGCATGCATGCGAGAATGCAGGGAAGAAGGCCCGACAATTGAGCATGTGTTTTTGTCTTTCAGAGATAGTGGCGTGGGCTGGAGCATGCATCTATGGCGAGCAGAGGGAGTGAGGCACAACGATTGTGCAAAAGAGATCAACCTATAAATGAAAGAAGGTTGATGGAGAAACAGATAAATAGAAAGATAAAGATGCTAGCTAGTGTGCATTAGAGATAGGAGTCAGTGGATCAGAAGGCTGAGTTATGGGTGTGGGTGTGAGAGAGATGAAGAAAGGGTGCATGTGACTCACATACAAACAAATATAGGATAGAAATGAGATCTCGAGAGACGGAGTTTTGTGTCTGCGAGAGATAAACATATTTCAAAACAAGAGTGATAGCTAGAGAAACATATGAGGGAATGCAAGATATCTCTAGGGAGAGAGAGTGTGTGTGAGCGACATACAAGAGAACAGTGGAGAAATATGAGACCTTGGGAGACAGAGTTTGTGTTTGTGTGTGAGAAAGAGATATTTAAGAGGAAGAGTCATAGGTTCTCATACCTAAGGAGCGAAAGACATCTCTGTATGAGGGGTGTGCGAGTGGCACACACGGGAATAGTAGAGAGAAATGAGAACCCGAAAGACAAAGTTTTGTGTTTGTGTGAGAGAAAGAGATTCCACATGGAGAATCATAGTTAGAGACACATAGCAGGGAGAGAGATATACTTAGAGAGAGATAGAGTGATGAAGGTCGAGGGAGAGAGTACCGTCAATGTGTTACAAAGATAAAAGGTCATTGTCGACATACATGTAGCACGAGAGATGCCCGAGAGACGATGAACGTGTATAGGTCTAGAGAGATAGTCCTATATAAGTGTAACGCCCTCGATGCGGCTATATCTCCCACGTGTCGAAGCACGACTTAGAGACATAACCACATTGAAAGCAATGTCGCAAGTGAGGTAATCTTCACACAACCCATGTAATACATAAGGGAAAGAGATACATAGTTGGCTTACAATCGCCACTTCACGCAAAACATGAGTAAAGCATTACATCATACATATACAATCAAGGTCCGACTACGGAACCAAAATAAAAGAAGACTACCCCAAATGCTACACAGATCCCCGATCGTCCCAACTGGGCTCCACTACTGATCAACTGAAACGAAAGAACACAACGAACACGATCTTCATCGAGCTCCCACTTGAGCTTGGGTGCGTCACCTGCGCGGTTTCATCGGCACCTGCAAACTGGTTTTGGAAGTATCTGTGAGTCACGGGGACTCAGCAATCTCACACCTGCGAGATCAAGACTATTTAAGCTTATGGGTAGGAGAAGGTAGTGAGGTGGAGCTGCAGCAAGCGACTAGCATATCTGGTGTCTAACATACGCAAATGAGAGCGAGAAGAGAAGGCAAAAGCACGTTCGAACAACAATGATCAAGAAGTGATCCTAGAACAACCTACGTCAAGCATAACTCCAACACCGTGTTCACTTCCCGGACTCCGCCGAGAAGAGACCATCACGGTTACACACGAGGTTGGTGTATTTTAATTAAGATCAACTTCAGGTTTTCTACAACCGGACATTAACAAATTCCCATCTGCCTCATAACTGCGGGCACGACTTTCGAAAGATAATACCCTGCAGGGGTGTCCCAACTTAGCCCATTATAAGCTCTCACGGTCAACGAAGGATATTCCTTCTACCGGGAAGACCCGATCAGTCTCGGAATCTCGGCTACAAGACATTTCGACAGTAATAAAACAAGACCAGCAAAGCCGCCCGATGTGCCGACAAATCCCGATAGGAGTCGCACGTACCTCGTTCTCAGGGCACACCGGATAAGTCAAGCTACGAGTAAAACCAGGCCTCGATTTTCCCCGTGGTGGCCCCGCAGGCTGCTCGGTTCGGACCAACACTCAGAGGAGCACTGGCCCCAGGGGGCTAAAATAAAGATGACCCTTGAGTCTGCAGAACCCAAGGGAAGGGGTATATGGTGGTAGGTAGGCAAATGGTAAAACAAAGGTTGGGCCTTGCTGGAGGAGTTTTACTCAAAGCGAACTGTCAAGGTGGTCCCATAAATCACCCAACCGCGTTAGGGACGCAAAATCCGGGAACATAATACCGATATGACGGAAACTAGGGCGGCAAGAGTGGAACAAAACACCAGGCATAAGGCCGAGCCTTCCACCCTTTACCAAGTATATAGATGCATTAATTAAATAAGATATATTGTGATATCCCAACAAGTAAACATATTCCAACAAGGAACAACATCTCCATGTTCCAACAAGGAACAAACTTCATCTTCACCTGCAACTAACAACGCTATAAGAGGGGCTGAGCAAAGCGGTAACATAGCCAAACAACGGTTTGCTAGGGCAAGGTGGGTTAGAGGCTTGACATGGCAATATGGGAGGCATGATAAGCAAGTGGTAGGCATCGCAGCATAGGCATAGCAAAAGAGCGAGCATCTAGCAAGCAAAGATAGAAGTGATTTCGAGGGTATGGTCATCTTGCCTGAAATCCCGCAAGGAAGAAGAACGAGTCCATGAAGAAGACAAATGGACGTAGTCGAACGAATCCTCACAACTCCGGAACGAAAACCAAAGCTAACGAGAGAAGCAACCCGGAAACAAACAAACAACATAGTAAACAACCATCACATAAACATGGCATGATGCACAAACAAGAATGATGGATGTCCGTTTTAAAGACTCATGGCATGGCAAAGTGCAACAGACAATTCTACAAATTAAGTGGAGTCCAATATGCAACTTTGTTGCATATTGACGAAACACCACGTGACTTATTTAGCTCTGTCTCGTTTAGGTACTCAACAAAATTAAATGTTGGTTAGCATGGCAAGTGGTGAAGCATATGAAAACTAACTATTTAGGCAAGTTTAAAATGAGGCAGAACAACAAACAACAATTCCGGAAGATCCCCATATGCATATATTAGGTTTGGTACTGTTCTGCCCTAAACCATATTTTATAGTTGTTAAACATGCAAAGTAAAGACACCATGTTAAACTAGGCATTTTTCTACCCCATTTACATATAAAGTTTATTTAAAACCGAGCTATGGTTATTTAGTTATGAAATAAATCATTTTAGCATGGCATTTAAGCAAATTCATTCAAACAGCACATTTAAACATTTTTAAACGTGGATGAAAGTTGTATATAATTAAACTACACAAATTTCTGAGCAATTTACATATATGAAGTTTTTACATATGATGCATAGTTCAAGAGTTATTATATGCATGAAGTTAGAGGGTTTTTCTGTAAATCTGCAGTTTCTGGATAATAGACAAAATCGCAGACGGTAAAAAAAAGGAACTGGGCTGCATCTCGGGCGGACTGGGCTTCTCACCAGAGGGCCAGGTCGGGCCGGTGGTGGAGGGAGGTCCAATCAGTGCGGATTGGACGCTGGGCCTGGGGTGGCTGTGACCCAGCCGGATCGGTCAACTGGAGAGGGGTCGGGCGAGCTGCTCTGCTCGTTTCTGAAGAACAGAAACAGCAGCACACCCATGGTGGTGCAGGAGACGATGTCAGGGGGTTCCGGTGACGGGGCCGGCGGGAACCGGCGGGAACGGGCGGCTTGAGGCGCGCTGCAGATGGGGCACTGGGGCGCTGCCGAGGCACCCCACGGTCAACGCAAGAGGGCGACGCGGCTGGCCGAGGAGGAGTTCGTCCCCTCGCCCGATGCAGGAGGCAGCAGGCGCGAAGCAGGGGAGCAACAGAGGGACTTGGCGCACGTGTGTGTTCGAAGCAGAGGTGAGGACGGGACGCCGGCGAGCAGGGTCCGGCAAGGGGCGGAGCGGTTCCCGGTGGCGACGGCATGAAGCATCCATGGCGGGGCCTTGGCTCCCTGGTACAGAGACAGACAGAGAGTTGAGAGAGAGATGTGGAAGACAGAGAGGAAGGAGAGATTCAGAGAGGGAACAGGGAAAAGAGAAGGATGAGAAGGAAAACAGAGGAGGGACGCGGCGGTCCCGCTGGTTCTGGTCGCCGGCCGCGGAGACGATGAGGCCGCGATCGGCATAAGGGCGCTGCTGCTGCTTGAAGGAGACGAAGGCGCAGCGACGAATCGAAAGAAGAGGCCGACCATGGTGTCCTGTGGAGGCAACAGAGAGAGATGAGCGGGGAAAAGAGAAGAAATAGAAAAAGGGAAGGAAGAGCAGAGAGGAAGGGCGCGGTCTGCGTGCTCGGGGCGAGGGCGCCATGGCCCGAGAGAGGGAGCTTGAGCTCCTGGTTGCTGCCGGAGGATGACGGGGTCCGGGTCAGTTGCTTCGGTTGCCGGCAGGAGAAGTGGCTCGGGGTCGGGGAGAAGGAGCTCGGGCTCCTGTTGGTGGGTGGAGGAAAACAAGGAGAAGGGGATCCCAAAGGGATTTGGTGGAACGGCGGCGGCGAAGGGATTGGATGGATGGATGGGACAGGATCCCTAGAAATTAGGGTTGGACTGTTTAAATAGGTAGGTGGGTTAGAGGGTGACCCTCCGGTTAGATCGGACGGTCGAGAAAAATAGGCTAGAGAATCCAAATAAGGAAATGAAGATGTTTTATAGATCTTTTGGGATGATCTAACTCCAACGGTCACGACCACCCGGATCGAGTTCAGGAAATTTCGGACACGGACGCAAAGAGGGCTAGACGGTCGATGCACTGCGTAAAGAGACTCCGGTTTAGGCAAGAGGGAAAGAGAAGAACAAGGTTGGTCTCGGAACGGTCAACAAAGCAAGGGGGGACGCGACAACTACGAGGGGATGCAAGTTTGAAAACAATGACGGCAACAGAGTGCCGATGCAATGCGAATGATGCGATGATGAATGCAACAAACAAATAAAACACACGGCAACAACGAAAAACATGGAAGCCGTCTGGAGCGTCGGTCTCGGGGCGTTACAACACTCCACCACTACAAGAGGATCTCATCCCGAGATCTAGGATGGCACCGGAGAAAAGCGAAAGAGGAAGAGGTAAAACAAAGTTGCTTCTTTCACAAACGAGTGAAACCACGAACCTTGAGAGGTCGCAAAGCTTGAAGAAATGACACGACGGAGATGAACAAAATTTAAAACACTCTGTTCAGCAAGAGGAACAAGGAACATTACAAGAACCTTGTATGTTGAACGACATGGAAAAAGAGCTTCACGAACGAAAAGAATATGACCACCTCAGTATAATGAGATATTCAAGGAACAAGAATGACAGAATTTGGACAGCACTCTGGTAGAAAAGAGAAGGAAAACTTGATAAGATGGAAAGAACTTGAAAAGAGAACACCACACTCCGGTTGGAAATGGAAGGAATAGAATATGAACTGGGCAAAATGAAAGCACTTGGATGAGACTCCGGTTAAAAGAGGAATGATAGACACAACACTCCGGTTAAATGGATAAGTAAGAAAAGAACACGATCCTCACAATTCGAGATGATGAGCGAAGAGAGCAACATCACCATGCCTCCAGAAGAAAAAATAGAAGATAGATCATTGGAATAAAGGAATGGAGAAGAAAATGCCAACTTCTGCCACAAATTATCTTGGAAAGCACCCTTTCAAGAAGGTTAGAACGGAGTTGTTGGAAAACCCAACAACGAAAGGATATGATCCTCGTGGGCTTATGGAGACATCTCAAAACTTGAGGTGAAAATCTTCCACTAACGAAAACAATTGCTTGCTTGAGATCAACGAAGAGATGAAAACTTCTTCCACCAAGAGGATAAAGAGCAAGCTTGGGTCATGCATGATCACCACAAATAGCAACAACCCTTAAGGAAAGGCTTTAGGTGAAATATAACCCAAGATAACTCTAATGAAGGGATTGATGGATTTAAAATACCTCATTCTTAACAGTATGTGAATCATGAAACACGAATTCAAATTGTCAAGAATGACATAACACCACCTCAAATGATAAGGTAGAACGAATTGCACTTTGGAATGCAAGATAAAGAATACTTGAACTCCTCAAAACAAAACATGTGTTGAACACCATGTTTATTTTAGAGTATAGCTTGGCGGATCTTAACTCCGAGAGAAATCTTGAGGACAATCGAAGAATGAAAAGAATCCTTGACGAACCACCATGTAGAGCCTCCATGAAGAACTCCGGTAAATAAAAGGATGATAAAAAGGAAGAGAAGTTGAAAAGAACTCCGGGAGGAGGCTTGAAATGATTATATGAAGCTTTGAAATGATGTAATTGAAATAACTTGGAGCTCCGGAAAGAAAAAAGAAAAAAACAACTAAGATCAAGAATTTTGATAATCTCCGGAATAAGGAATTAATCACTTGGATGAAACAAAAATAAGATTTATTGTATGTTTATCCTTCATCAAATTAAATTGATGACAAGCAACTGATTTGTCATACTACTTATTCTCGTAGAAAGGATCAAGAGAGATATAGCACAAACTTGAGAAGGACTTCAACGAACCACCGGTAACAACGGAAGAGAACTTGGAAAGAACGAATGAATTCATACGATAACAATGGAAGATAATTCTTGAATGAACCACCGTAAGAATTGAAAATGAACAAAGAAAAGATAAAGAAACACCGGGAAGAATTAGAAAATGAAGGAAGATACTTGAGAGAATTTAGATACATGAGAACGAAGAGATCATGAACTGATTAGAGGGTATTTGAATGATGCACCGGTAAGATTTAGAGAACAAAAGCTGAAAGTTGAGGATGAATAAACCCGAAATGATTGCCTTCAGAGAATCAAACTGAAAAGACAGTTGAATTGCTCCGGATAGGTGAAAAGAATTCTCACAATCAAAAACAATTATGGGAGGATGACATGAAGCTAGAACCATGAATCTTGAAGAGAATGGACCAAGATTTAAGAGGAACTCTTCTTCAGTCTTCAAATGTTGAGAATGATGATGAGAAACACCACCATGAATTGTTCAGGCACTTCGGAATGAAAATTGGAAAGGTTGAACCAACGATGAAAAGAATTTGAAAGATCTTGGAGAAAGACATTTGACTGATGATAATTCATTCTTACGTCAAACATGGAAAAGAATTTGAGAATAACTCCGGAAAGAATTAGAGAGTCAGGTAAGATCCTGGGAAAAGACCTGTGGGTTAGGGCCCACGAAAAAGATACACCGTTGAACGATTTCTTAGGAAGAGATGATGCACCGGTTGATTTAGATGGCTTGAATGAGGTAACAACCTCAAAAAAGCTTGAACGGGTCTTGAATGAAAAGACGAGCCTTCTAAGATATCTCCAGCACTCCAGAACTATTAAATAGCGAGAAGTGGATGATTAAGAGGTGCACCGGGATGAGAAAGCATTTGAAACGAGGAAAGGAATACGATCAACACTGAAAGCTTGAATTGAGTCCACCGGAGAAGAAAAAAGAATGAAGAATGATAAACTTGAAGCTTCCTTAGTATCTTCATGAGAATCACCAGGTAAGAACATAGAAAGAAAAGAATGAAGAGACTTCGCATCAACAAAAGGATACTTGATTAAGAAATCTGAGTCCTTGAAGAAAAAGAAAGGGTGGGAGGGGAGATAAACAAAGACAACTTGGGACGAATGAAACAAACACTGTTGAGAATACTTTAGAGTTGATCTTGCGGATGTTGAAAATGATCGGATTTACTTGGATAAAAGCACACCGGTTGGAAAAAGAATTACCATGACAACCTCGATGATCAAGAAGGATTAGTATTCACATAGCAATATGAGAACATCGCTTAGAATAAGGTATGGAATCAACACTTGACTTCGAAGCAACTCAAATACCACAAACCAAAACAAAACCAAAGGATTTGGCTTGCAGAATAAGCCGGAAACAAACATATGATAGATCCTGTCGTGGATTTGTCACGGCAGATGTCCTTAGTGTCAGGACTTAGTCGCGAGGCCAACACATCTATGTGGTATCTTGAGAGGGGTTGAGTGGGACGAGAGACGCAGGGCGGATCACACGCAAGACAAGGATTTAGACAGCTTCGGGCCCCGGGAAACATCATCCGGTAATAACCCTACATGCTGTTTGAGGCTAGGTCTCATTATCATCCCGAGGGAGACGCCGTAAACCGGCTCTTTGTGTCTAGCCCTAGAGATTATTGATTGCTTGTCGCTTCTAACTTCTAACCTGTCCCTCTTGGGGGAGCCCTGCCCCTCCTTATATATGTTGAAGGGGCGGGTTACATGTGGAGTCCTATTGGGATTAGGACTAGTCTATCTCTAATACAAACCGGATACAAGTCCTGGCTCTAACTCCTTGTAAGGCAAATATTCCTTTCCTCTTAAACCGACCCATCATAGTTGAACCGGCCTTCTGGGCCTTGGGCCTTGTCATCCGTCTAATCCGCCCGCCGGGTTATCAGTAAGTCATAACGACCAAGCGGGCTGCTTGTAAACCGTCAAGGTCAGGGCGGGTCTTCAGATAAACCGTCAAGTCCGGCCGGGTTAACTTTCGGCCGGTTTACGCCGCGGGGTATATCCCCGACATTAGCCCCCAAGTTTAGCTTGGATTTATCCATGGTAAACTTATGCTGCAAATAAACATAAGAACAAATTTGACAGGTTGCGCTCCGGGTTAAGAATTCTTGTAAACCAACCCTGATCATCCTTAAATCTTTGTTATTCCCTCCTTCTAGAAAAATCCGGATCAATAACCAGCTTCATACTTTAAACTGCTGATAGTGGTTTCTCATAGAAAAATATTGTGAAGAATAATCCACTTGAGTCGGCTTCCAAAGCGCCGGTTTAAGAAATATTGGTCTTGAAATATTCATCTGATATTCCGCCGGTTTGAAGATGATCCCGGTCTTGAAAACTTGCTGGTTTAACATTACCAAATGGCCGGGTTATAAAAACTGATGACCCCGGATTATGATTGTTGCAGACACCGGTTCATGATTGTTGCCAACATCGGTTTATGATTATTGATGACACCGGGTTGCAGCCACAGGGTCATAATGATTGGTGACGCCGGGTCAATCTAATTTGCTCAACAGAGAATTTGAAAATCTATCTTCGATAATAATATAATACCTGTAGCCCCCAAGTGCCGGGTTGTCATGCTTGCAGCAACCTGGGACTTGTAATTGATTGATGCCCATAAAATTTCAACCAATGTAGCCCCCAAGGGCTGGGTCATTATGTAATTATCAGCAGGGACTTTGTAAGTATAATCTTGTAAACTTTGAACAGCAATGTGTAGCCTCCAAGGGCCGGCTCAGTAAGATAATATTGAGCTGGGACTTTGATATATACTTCTATGAAAATAACATCATATGATGTAACCCCTCATCATGGGGCTTGAATCCACGTCCACAAGGTTAAGAGCCTTGTGCTTTACCAACTGAGCAGTAGACCCTTCAATATAATAGATAAAAAGCTTTGTACCTTGAATAGTTGACAGGAGCAATTGGTAGCCCCCAAGGGCTAGCTCATTACAATGTGATGAGTTGGGTCTTCAATAAGATGAGCAAAAATGACCTTGCATGTAGCCCCCAAGTGCCTGGTTGTAAGCCTGCAGCGACTCGGGACTATTCCTTCAATTGTATAAAATGATAACCATTGCGCTAAAGCGACTTTGAAAACCTTAATCATAATATTAATAACCGTAATAAAAATCCAGCCATGTTGGCCATTCAAGATAATATAATCTCGTATGAAAACCTTTATTCATCCAATATCATAATGAAAATTCAGCCAAGTTTGGCTATTTGAATAATATAATCCAATAATTTATAAGCGCATGATTCCAATGGCGCAATCCAAATATATACTGGCGACTTATAGTCCAAAGCCAGACCGGTTTAATAAACACTGGATAATTTATCATCATACTGGCGACTTATTGTCTTAAAGCCAGGCCGGTTTAACAAACACCGGATAATTTATAATCATGCTTTATTCAACCTGTTTCTGCATACAACAAGTTTAAAGTGTCCTGGCGGTTTACCGCCGGACGGGTCATAATGCTCAACATATAACCTGGGTTTATAACCAGGGCTGCACTTAAAAATATGAAATATATCATACCTGTGACATTGAATCACATCGTTGGTTTACCAACTTTTTATAGTAAGAGTGATAACCCCAATCTTGAGTAATGATAACTCCTTCCATATTGCGCCGATTTATGATAAAACCGTACCGGGTTGTGATAAACACCGGATTAATCATATATATACTGGTGACTTGTAGTCAAACCAGACCGGGCTCATAATCTCCGGATTATAATTTGATCATGCACTCACAACTTGTAGTTGAAAGCCGAGCCGGGTTGATAAACACCGGTTTACTCCATAATAGGATGGTAACAGAAAATCAAACCGGGCAGATAATCTCCGGTCTAAAAATGGACCGTGTTCCGCCAATTTAGCTGTTTGAACCAGTACAAAATACTGTCGGTTTAAAAAACGCAAATAAAATAGCAACTTCTCAAGAAAGGCTATTAAAGCAAAAGCAATGGCAACAATTTTTTGCAAAAGAAGAGCTCTACTGAGCTTGGTCAGATGGAATTACCATGGTCAGATGCAACCAAGCCCCCCGAAGGCGTAGCAATGGTGCCAGTCAGCCAGGACCCCAAAATGACGCGTGGCATTACGCCGGCCAAGTGGCATTGCATTGGTTCGGATTCGACCAAGCCCCCAAGTGACTCAGTGGCCTAGGGCCGATCAAGTGGCATTGCATTGGTTCGGACACGACCAAGCCCCCAAATGACTTATTGGCTGTTTAAAAGCCGATCAGAAGGCATTACCATCATCAAGACATGACCGAGCTCCCATAAAGGTGTAACTACGGTTCAAGTCGATTAGGTCCCCAACTGACTTAGTGGCAAATGTGCCAGCCAGAAGGCATTACTGTCGTCAAGACATGACCAAGCTCCCAGGAGGTGTAGCTACGGTTCAAGTCGACTAGGTCCCCAACTGACTTTGTTGCTCTTCTGTGAAGCGACCTCAAAGGGTAAACCGGAGGTTGCCCTAAAGCGAATCCACTCCGTGTAACCACGCATGATATAAAGAATAGATACCCTGCTTTACAAAGCGGGAGCCCCCATGTGATAAATAATATGTCAAGCCAATAAGGCCGGATACCCATGTTTGAACCGCGCATCATGGCAGCAGGTCCTCTTCGGTAATTTTTAACTTTTTTTGCAAGAGGTAAACTCTTCTTGAACTGGGATCTTGAACCGGATATTGAAAGCTTCAAAGCTGTGGGAGACATCTTCCCCTTGAACCGGATTTTAAACCGGAATCTTCATTTTCAGCCGGAAATTTTCTGACGGCCTTTAAACTCGAACTTGCGAGAGGTTAATTCCTTTTTGAACCGGACATTGTTAAACCGGATCTGAGCACTTCAGAGCTTTGTGGGAGAACAAATTTCCCTTGAACCGGATTGTAAACCGGATATTTGAGAACTTCAGTGAGACTGACTTCCCTTGAGCCGGATTTTTAAACCGGAATCCTTTGTGATGATCCGAAACTTCTTCATTGATCCGGGATTTTGTAACAGCCTCCAAATAAAAGTAGCCTCCGGGACCGGGTTATCTTTCCCTCCATCGTCCTGGGTTTCTTAAACCGGCTGAAACTGGCAAGAATTGCTGAGTCATGTCATCGTAGCCCCCGAGTCTCAAAGGTGACTCGAGGAGTTAGCTTGAGACTCTCCATGTTTGACAGTGATATAAACCGGCATAACTTGTATATCATTGATGTTGATAGCACGATGTAAATCCACAGAAGGTTGAGGTGACTGCGACGGGTTACAAATGATCTGTATAAGCCGTGTCAACAACTCGGCCAATGGTTCCTTCCAACTGGCTATTTGAAATTAACCAAACTATAGTGGCGGCGACTTGTGCGCATGTCCATTGATCCATCCAGTGTAGACCGCGGCTGAATGATAATTTGCCTCCAATTTATTGGAAGAAAAACCGGGCTACCCAAGCAGTGATTTGCTCATACTCAATAAATAGCTCATGTAGACAGGTGTGGCCCGGTGTGTTGATGTAGACTGAGCCACGAGAGACGGACGGAGAATACGACCGCAGCATCAGAGGCGGCACAGACAGATGAGCCGGCCGCGGCGTTGTAAACCGGTTCGGATGGGCGAGTCAAACGCAGGCGCGGTCCCGGCAAGCTGATGTAAACCGGGCCGTAAGGGCGGCGTCTTGCACGCATCCATTCCCCGTGTAATGTGGCACGGACGATCACCGGGCAGGACGTTGCCAGCGCATGCTCCGTACCCATGGTATAAACCATGTTTATAATGAATAATTGTCCTGCATAACCAATATTGCAGACCAAGGCAAAGATAAACTGCTCTTTGACAAAAATAATATGTGCCAAAAAATATAGTTTAGATGAATATCACCTGATGTGCCAGGCCAGAAATAATCTGCCATGAAATTGATGATCGCTAGGTGGAGTTGAAATCGCTCACAGGTGAACCGGCCGCGGCGCGGTAAACCGGTGCGGACGGGTGAGTCGGCCGCGACGTTTGTCAACTGTCGCGGACAGCTAGTCGGCCATGGCGTTGTAAGCTAGCGCGGACACCTGAACCGGCCGCGAGGGGCGGACGGGCGAGTCGTCCGTGGCGTTGTAAGGCAGCGCGGGCGGATGAGTCAATCACAGGGATGGTCCCAGTGAGTTGAAGTAGTCCGGGCTGCAAGGGTGGCAGCTTGCGCGTCCATTTACCGGGTAATGAGGCACGGACGAACACCGGACGCAATATTGCAAGTACGTGATCCGTACCCATGGTATAAACCACAATTGTCCTGCGTACAAAATATACAACAGGGCGGAGTAGTTGTTTGGAGAATTGAATATGTACTTAAAAATAGATAGGGTAAATAGCACCTGTTATACTGATTGATAATCCGCTGGATAATCCGAAAAAGTGCTCTGTCTTCGTCATTAACACAGCCGTTTCCAGGACTCTTCTAAAGAACCATCAACATTATTTAGCATTCCGGTAGCGCAGCGGCAAGCCTTTTTCGGCTGTTTCCTCATGTGTGCTAGATCGCTGCCTATTTTTGAATTTTGATGGCAAAGATTGGGTGCCCTGTTGAAACAGGAGTGACGCAACGGCTGGACGATGCAGAGATGGGCTGCTCGGAGGCTCCGCAATGACGTTGTGCTATGGCATGGAGGCGGTCGGTTTGGAACAGAGACCGTGGTGGCTTTGACACGGCTGTGGGGCAGGGGCGCCGACGGTTCGGCTGTGGAGGCGAGTGAAACGACTCGGGGCCGCGAGCCCGGGCGGCTCCAGGCAGAGCAGTGGCCGGGCGACTCGGAACGGCGCGGCGGCTCTGCGGAGACGGGATGACTTAACCTGCGGCGGCGATTTTGGAGGCAGGCAAAAGCGGAGGCGCGGTGGATGGGCGTCGGGCGTAGCCGCTTTGGGCGATGCGGGAGGACAGCACAGGCGGCGCACGGGCCAGAGGCCGGCAGAGGTGGAAGCGGCTTTGTCGAGCCCGCGGAAGTGGCAGCTCGCGGCGGCCGGTTCAGAGGCAGCGAGACAGCAGTGTCCGAATCCATCTTCCCGTCCCTGTCCTTGTCCTGGTCGTTGACCAATCCATTTTTTTATCAGGTTTCTTGCTGGCTGTATATGCGCATGTAACACTAGTAGTACTATTAGTACTCATCAATAGTAGCTGCAGGCTTTTAGCAGACTAGTTTACGGATTTGCTTCGGGGCGACCCTTGTGTCAATCCATCTCGGACACAGATTTAGCTGATTTCTGTGACGGCACCCAATAGAATTTTCTGTTGATCTTGGTCGGATCAGCTGCAACCCTAACTCGTCGGGATGTGACATCTCATGAGCCGGATAACGCTCGTAGGTAGCGCTGCACTCTTCGATGACATGAACGTGAATCCCTATCTGGCTCGGTGGCGTGTGGCAACAGCAGCAAAAATTGAATTTCGACGGATCGCCAGCCGCGGCGCCGCACAACCCGCAACCCTAATCCTCTCGATCTCAATCTTGTATATGCTTTTTCGACTGTTCATCTTTGACGTAGATCCTTTCTTCATCCAAAAAATTGCGAACTCCTCGATCCCTGGGGAGATCCCTCCAAGAACTCATCACCACCGTGCGCAGCCCCACGGTGGGCGCCAACTGTCGTGGATTTGTCACGGCAGATGTCCTTAGTGTCAGGACTTAGTCGCGAGGCCAACGCATCTATGTGGTAGCTTGAGAGGGGTTGAGTGGGACGAGAGACGCAGGGCGGATCACACGCAAGACAAGGATTTAGACAGCTTCGGGCCCCGGGAAACATCATCCGGTAATAACCCTACATGCTGTTTGAGGCTAGGTCTCATTATCATCCCGAGGGAGACGCCGTAAACCGGCTCTTTGTGTCTAGCCCTAGAGATTATTGATTGCTTGTCGCTTCTAACTTCTAACCTGTCCCTCTTGGGGGAGCCCTGCCCCTCCTTATATATGTTGAAGGGGTGGTTTACATGTGAGTCCTATTGGGATTAGGACTAGTCTATCTCTAATACAAACAGGATACAAGTCCTGGCTCTAACTCCTTGTAAGGCAAATATTCCTTTCCTCTTAAACCGACCCATCATAGTTGAACCGGCCTTCTGGGCCTTGGGCCTTGTCATCCGTCTAATCCGCCCGCCGGGTTATCAGTAAGTCATAACGACCAAGCGGGCTGCTTGTAAACCGTCAAGGTCAGGGCGGGTCTTCAGATAAACCGTCAAGTCCGGCCGGGTTAACTTCTGACCGGTTTACGCCGCGGGGTATATCCCCGACAGATCCCATATCGTATCATGTGTCTGTTGGAAAGATATCCTACGAGATTCTTGAATTCCCACTTATAAACTCCCGAAACTTTCTGGTTATGCAATCTGGTGTTGGGGATACAGGGGACACAAAATATATCACCCAAACTAACAATACCTAGATCCAACTGTATCCATCCTTCAACACATAACCAAGAAACCTTCGGAAATCGTTTACCTCAACCTTCGAAAAGCATACGTTATACGAGTTACGGCAATACTCCCGCACTCGCCTCAGTACTGGGCTATCAGGGTTATCTCACCAACAACTGTACAAAAGAGATTTTCGATGTCGGCGTACTAAACTCAGGTATTCCAGAACTGCAACGATAAAATTATGACGACAACACCTCAGAGCTCAACTCCCCGGGACACTTCCACTAAACCCCTGCTGACAGGAGGCACCAAGACAATGTTGTCATGACAAAACAATCGGAACAATTCTAAGATACCCGCGTGATCATAAATTTTTTCAGTGAAATTTGAGAAGAGAAGAGTCAAAACTCTACGTCAGGATGCCTTACCAGAGCGATGAGGAGACTGGGAAGTAAAAAGAATTCCTAAACTCTCCGATACATAATTCCTAAATGACTCAAAACATTTTTCTAGACACAACTGGCCGCTAAAAACGATCAATCAGTGTGGGCTCCTAAGGTCGGGGAAGGCTCTGATTACCAACTTGTAACGCCCTCGATGCGGCTATATCTCCCACGTGTCGAAGCATGACTTAGAGGCATAACCGCATTGAAAGAAATGTCGCAGGTGACGTAATCTTCACACAACCCATGTAATACATATGGGAAAGAGATACATAGTTGGCTTACAATCGCCACTTCACGCAAAACATGAGTAAAGCATTACATCATACAGATACAATCAAGCTCCGACTACGGAACCAAAATAAAAGAAGACTACCCCAAATGCTACACAGATCCGCGATCGTCCCAACTGGGCTCCACTACTGATCAACTGAAACGAAACAACACAACGAACACGATCTTCATCGAGCTCCCACTTGAGCTCGGTTGCGTCACCTGCACGGTTTCATCGGCACCTGCAAACTGGTTTTGGAAGTATCTGTGAGTCACGGGGACTCAGCAATCTCACACCCGCGAGATCAAGACTATTTAAGCTTATGGGTAGGAGAAGGTAGTGAGGTGGAGCTGCAGCAAGCGACTAGCATATCTGGTGTCTAACATACGCAAATGAGAGCGCGAAGAGAAGGCAAAAGCACGGTCAAACAACTATGATCAAGAAGTGATCCTAGAACAACCTACGTCAAGCATAACTCCAACACCGTGTTCACTTCCCGGACTCCGCCGAGAAGAGACCATCACGGTTACACACGCGGTTGGTGTATTTTAATTAAGATCAACTTCAGGTTTTCTACAACCGGACACTAACAAATTCCCATCTGCCTCATAACCGCGGGCACGCCTTTCGAAAGATAATACCCTGCAGGGGTGTCCCAACTTAGCCCATTATAAGCTCTCTCGGTCAACCAAGGATATTCCTTCTACCGGGAAGACCCGATCAGTCTCGGAATCCCGGCTACAAGACATTTCGACAGTAATAAAACAAGACCAGCAAAGCCGCCCGATGTGCCGACAAATCCCGATAGGATTCGCACGTACCTCGTTCTCAGGGCACACCGGATAAGTCAAGCTACGAGTAAAACCAGGCCTCGAGTTTCCCCGTGGTGGCCCCGCAGGCTGCTCGGTTCGGACCAACACTCAGAGGAGCACTGGCCCGGGGGGGGGCTAAAATAAAGATGACCCTTGAGTCTGCAGAACCCAAGGGAAGGGGTATATGGTGGTAGGTAGGCAAATGGTAAAACCAAGGTTGCGCCTTGCTGGAGGAGTTTTATTCAAAGCGAACTGTCAAGGGGGTCCCATAAATCACCCAACCGCGTTAGGGACGCAAAATCCGGGAACATAATACCGATATGACGGAAACTAGGGCGGCAAGAGTGGAACAAAACCCCAGGCATAAGGCCGAGCCTTCCACCCTTTACCAAGTATATAGATGCATTAATTAAATAAGATATATTGTGATATCCCAACAAGTAAACATGTTCCAACAAGGAACAACATCTCCATGTTCCAACAAGGAACAAACTTCATCTTCACCTGCAACTAACAACGCTATAAGAGGGGCTGAGCAAAGCGGTAACATAGCCAAACAACGGTTTGCTAGGGCAAGGTGGGTTAGAGGCTTGACATGTCAATATGGGAGGCATGATAAGCAAGTGGTAGGCATCGCAGCATAGGCATAGAAAAAGAGCGAGCATCTAGCAAGCAAAGATAGAAGTGATTTCGAGGGTATGGTCATCTTGCCTGAAATCCCGCAAGGAAGAAGAACGAGTCCATGAAGAAGACAAATGGACGTAGTCGAACGAATCCGCACAACTCCGGAACGAAAACCGAAGCTAACGAGAGAAGCAACCCGGAAACAAACAAACAACATAGTAAACAACCATCACATAAACATGGCATGATGCACAAACAAGAATGATGCATGCCCATTTTAAAGACTCATGGCATGGCAAAGTGCAACAGACAATTCTACAAATTAAGTGGAGTCCAATATGCAACTCCGTTGCATATTGACGAAACACCACGTGACTTATTTAGCTCTCTCTCGTTTAGGTACTCAACAAAATTAAATGTTGCTTAGCATGGCAAGAGGTGAAGCATATGAAAACTAACTATTTAGGCAAGTTTAAAATGAGGCCGGAACAACAAACAACAATTCCGGAAGATCCCCATATGCATATATTAGGTTTGGTACTGTTCTGCCCTAAACCATATTTTAGAGTTGTTAAACATGCAAAGTAAAGCCACCATGTTAAACTAGGCATTTTTCTACCCCATTTACATATAAAGTTTATTTAAAACCGAGCTACGGTTATTTAGTTATGAAATAAATCATTTTAGCATGGCATTTAAGCAAATTAATTCAAACAGCAAATTTAAACATTTTTAAACATGGATGAAAGTTGGATATAATTAAACTAAACAAATTTCTGAGCAATTTACATATATGAAGTTTTTACATATGATGCATAGTTCAAGAGTTATTATATGCATGAAGTTAGAGGGTTTTTTTGTAAATCTGCAGTTTTCTGGATAATAGAAAAAATCGCAGACGGTAAAAAAAAGGAACTGGGCTGCATCTCGGGCGGACTGGGCTTCTCACCAGAGGGCCAGGTCGGGCCGGTGGTGGAGGGAGGTCGAAGCAGGCCGGATTGGATGCTGGGCCTGGGGTGGCTGTGACCCAGCCGGATCGGTCAACTGGAGAGGGGTCGGGCGAGCTGCTCTGCTCGTTTCTGAAGAACAGAAACAGCAGCACACCCATGGTGGTGCAGGAGACAACGGAAGGGGGTTCCGGCGACGGGGACGGCGGGAACCGGCGGGAACGGGCGGCTTGAGGCGCGCTGCAGATGGGGCACCGGGGCGCTGACGAGGCACTCCACGGTCAACGCAAGAGGGCGACGTGGCTGGCCGAGGAGGAGTTCGTCCCCTCACCCGATGCAGGAGGCAGCAGGCACAAAGCAGGGGAGCAGCAGAGGGACTTGGCGCACGTGTGTGTTCGAAGCAGAGGCGAGGACGGGACGCCGGCGAGCAGGGTCCGGCAAGGGGCGGAGCGGTTCCCGGTGGCGACGGCATGAAGCATCCATGGCGGGGCCTTGGCTCCCTGGTATAGAGACAGACAGAGAGTTGAGAGAGAGATGAGGAAGACAGAGAGGAAGGAGAGATTCAGAGACGGAACAGAGAAAAGAGAAGGACGAGAAGGAAAACAGAGGAGGGACGCGGCGGTCCCGCTGGTTCTTGTCGCCGGCTGCGGAGACGATGAGGCCGCGATCGGCATAAGGTCGCTGCTGCTGCTTGAAGGAGACGAAGGCGCGGCGACGAATCGAAAGAAGAGGCCGACCATGGTGTCCTGTGGAGGCAACAGAGAGAGATGAGCGGGGAAAATAGAAGAAATAGAAAAAGGGAAGGAAGAGCAGAGAGGAAGGGCGCGGTCTGCGTGCTTGGGGCGAGGGCGCCATGGCCCGAGAGAGGGAGCTTGAGCTCCTGGTTGCTGCCAGAGGACGACGGGGTCCTGGTCAGTGGCTTCGGTTGCCGGCGGGAGAAGTGGCTCGGGGTCGGGGAGAAGGAGCTCGGGCTCCTGTTGGTGGGTGGAGGAAAACGAGGAGAAGGGGATCCCGAAGGGATTTGGTGGAACGGCGGCGGCGAAGGGATTTGATGGATGGATGGGACAGGATCCCTAGAAATTAGGGTTGGACTGTTTAAATAGGTAGGCGGGTTAGAGGGTGACCCTCCGATTAGATTGGACGGTCGAGAAAAATAGGCTAGAGAATCCAAATAAGGAAATGAAGATGTTTTATAAATCTTTGGGGATGATCTGACTCCAACGGTCACGACCACCCGGATCGAGTTCAGGAAATTTCGGACACGCACGCAAAGGGGGCTAGACGGTCGATGCACTGCGTAAAGAGACTCCGGTTTAGGCAAGAGGGAAAGAGAAGAACAAGGTTGTTCTCGGAACGGTCAACAAAGCAAGGGGGGATGCGACAACTACGAGGGGATGCAAGTTTGAAAACAATGACGGCAACAAAGTGCCGATGCAATGCGAATGATGCGATGATGAATGCAACAAACAAATAAAACACACGGCAACAACAAAAAACATGGAAGCCGTCTGGAGCGTCGGTCTCGGGGCGTTACAATAAGCATGAGTGATAGTTATATGAGACGAATATCTGGATTAAATGGGATTCAAATACTTAAATTGGAAATCACAACATCGATAATATCATAACACAAATTGGTGTATCCAACATGCATATTCATTTGAATTTGGGGACATGTGTAATGTTATATAGTTTATCAATATTGGTGATCCATAGATTCTTTAATTAGAAAAAATGCATGGTTTATATGCAATTAATGTCTAAACGTGATTACACTATATGTTGCGTGTGTGAAACACATTATACATGTTTGAGAAGTAAAAAAAGCCCGCATGAAACACACATTAATTGGAGATAGTTAGCGAGGAATGCATACATTGGATTTCAACATAAAGTGGTTTCAAATATTTGAAAATCCAAATTGATGTATACAACCTTATGAATCTGAGATCATGCCATTTGTAAACCATATTTATGTATAAAGGGTGTTGTGCTTTTGAAAGTATATATAAAAAATGATGTATATAGAATTGTATTCCAATCGAAAATGGATCCCGCCCGAAAAAATAGAATACAAACATGATTCGAATTGAGCTGGCATGGTAAACGTGCACTCTTCAAAATTTGAACGAAGCGGGGAAAGTCGCAGTAACCGCCCGAAACCAAAATCTGCGAGATGGAAATTACTACGGCCTATCCCTGCCACGCAAAGCCTATCTGCTCGATTTCTATAGGTTTCGATAGGGGTAGGTTTGTAATTTCACTCAAATGTGACATAACCACCTCTCACCCAGATTCATACACGGTGGGCACCAAAACACAGTGTGTCCTCGGCCGAAATTGACTCCCTCCCCGATTCATACATGGTGGGCGCCAAAAATAAACTCTCGTCGGCAAATATTCGGTGTATGCGAGATTACCGTCCTATCCCCAACCGACTAATATTGCTGTGATGTAGGAAATTTGAAACGGGGGCTAAGTTTGTAAATTTCCTCGCATTTGAGACAAGCGCGCCCTGAAGACATGGTTCCCCCTTCCTCTCCACCTCCATATCCCCATTCGTACTCCGTGGGCGCCAAAACACTCTCTCCACCCCAGCCTCCTCCGTGCGCCACCCCATCCACTGCCGTCCTCCTCCACCATGCCGGAGCTGATACCCTGACGCCGCCGTCCATTACAAGAGATCGACCTCTCTCATCCACGGCTTCAGACCGGGATCCTTGCATCTCGTACTCTCGCTTCATCCCCGCCGTCGTCCACCTTGCCGGCGCCGCTCCTACGACCATCTCGTCCACCGCGCCCCGCCGCCACCGTCTACCCTCCTAGATCTGCTTCCATGCCGCTGACAGCCATCGCTACCGCAGCACCGTCAAATTCTCAGCAGATGCATACATGGCGCCGCACCAGAGGCGGTACTCTTTCGTATCTGCTCAACTTATTTATCGCAGCAAGAAAATAGATCGCCACTGCTTTACTCTGATTTCTTGTCCATCACTTACTTGCTAGTTGAAAGCAAACATTGGTTGCAAAGTTGCCTTTGTCCAGTTTGCACCTTCAGATCCGCCATGGCACGCTCAACACTATACTCCCAATGCTTATGGTTTTCCCTTTTATATTCCACACTAGTTAAATCATAGTAGACTGAATTTCAAAATTGGGTCAGTCGATTTTTCAGAGCTCGCGGAGTTCGCCGGTGCGAACGAAGGGGCTCGGGTGGGGACTTTGGTTGTGGGGGGGCGGTGGTGGGTCCTCGCCGAACAAAGAAAACTCAACGAGGGTGGGGGCGAGGTGGGGGTGGGGGTGGTGGAGGAACACAGGCGATGGGGGCCGATGGTCCGGCTGGCGGCCCGTGCGGTGTTCTGTATGGGAAGAATCAAAGACGAGGAAGAAGAAGGGTTAGGAGACATGGGATCTTCATCCAACCGCCTGAACTGGTCGACTGACCCAAATGACAAAAGTCAAGCGACTTGCATGCAAACATGCCTTTATATTTAGTACCATCATCGTACCTGCTTAGCACTGCTCCTGAATCCATCAAGCTAAACATCGTGCCACTCATAATTCCAAACTTGTTGCTCAAGTACGAATCTGATATGATGCTGATATTACTAAAACAGATAACATTTAATTGGTCAGCTAATGTTCCTACTTTACTTTCGAAAAATGACATGCACCACATATCGAGAGATAGCAGAGAGTTGCTTTCTTAATGTGCTCTGGTTCATCATGTGTGGGCACTGCGCAACGAACATTTTATTATCCAAAATCTGCTTGCTCTACTTTAGCATGTTCCTCTTCCGTTCTTCTTTAATAAGTACTCTCTCCGTTCCTAAATACAAGTATTTGTATACATTCCACCATGGACTACATATGGAGCAAAATGAGTGAATCTAAACTCTAAAATGTATCTGCATACATCTGTATGTGATCCATAGTGGAAATCTCTACCAAGACTTATATTTTGGAACAGAGGGATTATGATAGTAGTACACTATGTTCCTTGTAGTGAAGATGAGCAGGGACATTTGCAGTGTAGAGGTCTATACGGTCGGTTGGTATGGACAGTTTGAACTCTTCTGGCCTCTTTGATTCGTAGGATTTTGTAAACATGGGAATAGGATTTGTAGTGGCCCGACCACTTGAATCCTATAAGAATAGCAAGGAAATGTGGGGAGCTGTGTCGCCTTTGAGAGTTACACTGATATTAAAAGTACCGCACCTTCTGTTGAAGAGAGCTGGTATTCGAAGCCTTTCTAGCCATACCGGCAATACTAGCACATATATTCCAGAATGTTCCACTTTGCTGATTTTACTCCGATGCTTATGGTTTTCCCGTTATATCAACACTATGATCTGTGTAGCTGCTTTGTGTCGCACTAGCAGCAGTCCACTCTTGAAGCTAAACACTGCAATGACTTACAAAATTGGCACGAAGGCATTGTGTGCCATTCTGGATGCAATGAAACTCATACGCTCCCCACCTATTGACTCTTGTTCAGAATATGATCCTAATGACTCTTGTTCAGAATTGCCACATATAGAGAGACAACATGGAATTGCATTTCTTTGGGCGTTGTGATTCATCACGAGTGGGTAACCAACATTGTATGCAGTTAAGCGGAACCTCAAGAATATGCTTCCTCTTTTGTTCTTTAACATGTTCCTCTTTTGTTATTCTGTATTTAGTACGTACAGTATGTTCCTTGTCAGGAAGGGGAGCAGGGACATCTGGAGTCAACAACTGATAGAGCTGGCATGTACTTGATCGATAGGCTTTCAATTACTAGCGGCAATACAACACCGTATTTTCAAGCCAGTTCCACTTTCCCGATTTATATATCGTGGTTATGGTGTACCCCTTTTATGTACACTATGATCTGCCTAGTTGTTGTGTGCTCTTGTTATCATGGTTTGGCAATAAACTCTCTATATAGTATATTTTGAACTTATCATCTGCCAACTATCCTTACTTCTGGAGCCTATTTTTTTGTGTACTTGTGCTAGATTATATGAATGCACGCACAATATTACAACACACATGAGCTCTCTCATCAGAATCCAGTGATAGAACACAAGTGTTTACAGGGGCGCCCCTATATTAGAATATCCTCTGCATTACAAAGATAATATCACAACTATTTATGTTTTCATGGTTCTCAGATATTATACGTAATTACACTGAATATCAGAATCCGCGCATCAGAAGAATATTGTGGAACACTGCAATGACTTACAAAATTGGCACCAAGGCATTGAGTGCCATTCTGGATGCAATGAAACTCATACGCTCCCCACTATATTCTTGTTCAGAATATGATCCTAATGACTATTCTAACCTCAAGGAGTCAAAGGCAGATGGAATGTCATGTTCACCCATCAAGGTGCCTGCTCTAATTTGGCAAGGTTTTATTGATTGCGCGTATCTTGCATATGTTGTCTTGCATTTCTTCTACTTTGTTGCACCGCCATCTGCTTAGTTTACTCATCATATATGTCGAGATGCCATGCCCATCCATTATCAATACATATTCCATCTGTCATCATACCATGTTTCTCCACTCAAATGTTGTTCTTGTGCATCAGACATCAAAAAGGAAGAGGGTGATTGCCGAACCTGAAGGAGCACCAGCAAAGTCCTTGAAAAACGTGGTTGCGCCGGAGAAATCAAACATCACCCCACTTATATTGGTCGTACAACCAGTGACACAAAACATAGGACCGACTCCAGCAGACTGTACCCATACTTCACTGGCGACACCACTAGCCCCACCACACAGGACCTGCACTCCAGCAAAAGGTATGCCGATTTCAGTTGCCATAGCACCAGTTGTGCCATAGAAAAATCTCACTCCAGCAAAAAGTATAGCAAGTCCACTGGCCGAAGACCTATCCCAACTGCA
The DNA here is from genome assembly GCA_032464435.1 of Aegilops umbellulata. Lineage (NCBI taxonomy): Eukaryota > Viridiplantae > Streptophyta > Magnoliopsida > Poales > Poaceae > Aegilops > Aegilops umbellulata. Next base: position 274,705,923 of record CP136055.1, read on the forward strand.
GAGACGGCCAATTCCTGCAGATTGGAACCCCATTCCAGTTATTCCCAGTTTAAAAGACAATGCTTTCAATGTTGATAGGGACTACGTGCATATATTCCCATCATTGGAAAATGATAGTGGAGACAAACACCATTTTCACGTCTTCCTGTCCCACTTACCTGTAAGTGCTATTATTCATGGTGATTATTTTCCTGTTTTCTGCTGATTGAACACATCAATGATTTACATTACATCGTTGTAAGTAGGCGAGGGTCAATCTGGATAGTCATGACGACCAAATCTTGCTTGCGCTTTTCTAGGAAGCATTGCAGCAGTATTGGTGTTACCTGAGGAAATCACACTTTGATGGCAAGTCTATAAACGAATTTCTGGTGAAGTCCCATGTGCTAATTTTTTTTGACTGGGGTCTCATGTGCTAATTTAGAAGACATTGAATAGAAAAACCTTGTTATGCACTGGTCTCGTTCCAAGGATGAGGTACTGTCTATGATATCGCATGACAATTTGAACTTCTACTTTTCCGCATGTGCCTTATGGATCTTTTTTGCAGGAAATCTGCTTGAAAAAGAATTCCGATTTGAAAAGAATGACAGGATATCGCAAATATGCTTCCCGCTGCTTTGCTCTTGTTGGTACCTGTTGTCCTATATCACTGTACTTGCATACATACCTAGTTTATTATGTGACAACAGTATGCATGATAGCTTGCTTATCAATTGTTCGCTCCAAATTATCTGATATGTATGAATGGTTACATTAGTGTAGAATATATCCAATGCCAATGAAATTTTTTAGCTCTGCATTGTTCTTGTAAGTACCTGCCGTCCTTTATCAGTGTACTTATATTGACAGGTAGTTTTTCATGTACCATCACACTACAAGGGAAAACCTTATACACAAAATCTTAGCAGCAACAATGCACAAAAAGAGGTGCTACAGCTAATTAGCAGTAGCAAGGTTAGGGAAAGCACGCTACTGATGTAAATTTAGCAGTAGCGCGTGATGTCTAAACCGTGCTGCTACAAAAATCCACCGACAGTACACAACAACCTAAGTTTACCAGCAACGCGGCGTCACGAAGCGTGCTACTGCTAATGCAATAGTAGTAGTGCGCTTTTTAGTCACGTCGTTGATGCTAATTGTAGGATCGGAGGTATGTCTAGACAGGGGGTGATTAGACTACTTGACCAAATAAAAATCTAGCCTCTTCCCAATTTTAGTTCTTGGCAGATTTTAGCTATCTTAGCACAAGTCAAGCAATCTCCACACAATTCAAGCAAGCATGCAAAGAGTATATGAGCAGCGGAAAGTAAAGCATGCAACTTGCAAGAATGTAAAGGGAAGGATTTGGAGGATTTAAACACAATTGGAGACACGGATGTTTTTGGCGTGGTTCCGATAGGTGATGCTATCGTACATCCACGTTGATGGAGACTTCAACCCACGGAGGGTAACGCTTGCGCGAGTCCACGGAGAGCTCCACCCACGAAGGGTCCACGAAGAAGCAACCTTGTCTATTCCATCACGGCCGTCGCCCATGAAGGACTTGCCTCACTAGTGGTAGATCTTCACAAAGTAGGCGATCTCCTTGCCCTTACAAAATCCTTGGTTCAACTCCACAATCTTGTCGGAGGCTCCCAAGTGACACCTAGCCAATCTAGGAGACACCACTCTCCAAGAAGTAACAAATGGTGTGTTGATGATGAACTCCTTGCTCTTGTGCTTCAAATGATAGTCTCCCCAACACTCAACTCTCTCTCACGGGACTTGGATTTGGTGGAAAGAAGATTTGAGTGGAAAGCAACTTTGGAAGGCTAGAGATCAAGATTCATATGGTTGGAATGGAATATCTTGACCTCAACACAAGTGTAGGTGGTTCTCTTTCAGAACATGTGTATTGGAAGTATAGATGCGTTTTGATGGCTTTCTCCATGAATGAAGAGTGGGTGGAGGGGTATATATAGCCTCCACACAAAATCTAACCGTTACACACAATCTGCCAAACTCGGTGGGACCGAATAGTTAAACTCGGTCGGACCAATTCGGCAAACCTAGTGATCGTTAGGATTTTCGGTGGGACTGAGATGCAACTCAGTAGGACCGATATGGTTAGGGTTAGGGCATAACGTAATATCGGTGTGACCGATTACACAAACTCGGTGGGACCGAATTTGGTAATAAGCTAACCAGAGAGTTGGTCAGGTAAACTCGGTGGGACCGATTCGCTCTTTTCGATGAGACCGAAATGTTATGAAAGGGAAACAGAGAGTTTACATTGCAATCTCGGTGGGACTGATCACTCACTTTGGTTAGACCGAAACGTTACGAAGGGAAATAGAGAAATTGCAATCCCATCTTGGTGAGACCGAGATCCCTATCGGTGAAACCGAATTGCTAGGGTTTGTGACAGTGGCTATGACATGTGAAACTCGGTGGCGCCGGATAGAACAAATTGGTGGGGCCGAGTTTGACTGTTGGTTTAGGTCATATGTGGATGTGGGAAGATAGTTGAGGGTTTTGGAGCATATCACTAAGCACATGAAGCAAGAGGCTCATTAAACAACACCTCATCCCTCCTTGATAGTATTGGCTTTTCTTATAAACTCAATGTGATCTTGGATCACTAAAATATAAAATGTAGAGTCTTGATCTTGAAGCTTGAGCCAATCTTCTGTCCTTATAATTTTGAGGGATCCACTTTCCTCATCCATGCCATGCCATTCATTGAGATTTTACTGAAATATTAATCTTGGAATAATGTTAGCTCAATGAGCTATATGTTGTTAGGAATTACCAAAACCACCCAGGGATAGTTGCGCTTTCAATCTCCCCCTTTTTGGTAATTGATGACAACATATAGATCAAAGCTTCGACAAATGATAATAAGAGTGAAAGATATCGTCGCTTTGAGAAGTATGTGATAAGCAAGAGCTCCCTCTAAATTTGTGCATATTTTAAGATTTGCTTTGGACTACAAATGCACAATGAGTTAGGATCATGGGTTACTCTTCCATGTCACATACATCTTGGTGGAGCGCTCAAAATGATAAGAATTAAATACATGCACTCATCACCAAGCAAAGTGAAAGATCAAAAATAAGGATAAACTGATAGTAACATCTAACAAGCATTAAGTGTAGCTTATGATCAAACACATGATCATCAATGTCTCACAGATAAAAGCATAGTATCTCAAGCACTCAAAAGCAAATAAAGTTCAACCAAGAAGACAAGAGAGAACAACAAGAGAGAACAAATGCAAACTCTCTCTCTCGAAGCCTATGATCTATACATTTTTCTCTCCCTTTGGCAACAAGTTACCAAAAAGTTCATAGAAAATGCATAGCACTAAAACGACTCTTAGGCTTGGTCTTCAAGTGGTGGAGTCCGAATGACGCCAAGGACGAAGGCTTCAGTAGAAGTAGTTGGAGCTGCTGGGGTAGGAGCTGGAGCTGGTGGAACTGAGGCTGTAGCTGGTGCAGAAGTAGTAGCTCTGGTGTCAGATACTGGCACTGCAGATGATCTCTGAGCTCTAGGCACTCTGGCAAATGCATCAGTTGTGGTCTTGCCCTTCCTCTCATGCATATCACCCTGTAGTTGCTCCACAGCAGACTGAATCTCAGTTACTTTCATATCTAGGTCATAGAACTTTCGTTCCATGATTCTTTCCAAGCTCTCTTAGTTTCGAGTCAGTGTGGCTAGTCCTTTCTCAATCCTCAGAGTTGATGCTATCAGGTAACCGAGCTGCTCCTGCTTGTTCTTCAAAAAGTACTCAGATGCCTCCTCTTGAGTTGGCATCCTGGCAGCTTTCTCCATCTTTGCTTCTCCTTCTTTGCTTCAGCTTGTGCAGATGATGGTTCATTCTCATTCATCACAACTTGATTGTCCTCAAGGTCTGGATCGATGGGCAGGTGTTCCTTATCCAACAGATATGTGCATGTGCCCATATTTGAGTTAATCAACTCCTGAATTTGTGGGGCATATCCACAACTCCTCTTTTGATCAGCTGTTGTCCTCTTGATGGTCTCAACTATGAGGCTCATTACCTTGAACTTCTGTGGCACATCAAATATGTGAAGCAGGTTTATTGCATGGCCTCTAATCATTTTGTGATCACCTGACTTGGGCAAGAGAGTGTGCCTTAGAATCCAGTTGATTGTAGGCAGCCCTGACAGAAGGAAGTGAACTGACCCAAACTTGAAAGTCTCAAGAGCTTTGTCTAGGATCTCCTTGTACATGTTTGACATCGAATTGCGATCCATCTTCTTCTTGGCATAGACATCCAAGTCATCTTCTAGCTCTTCTAGGGCATTGATTAGCTGAGCCCATTCAGCAATTGTAGATTGGTATCTTGTGCCTTCAGTCATCCATACTATCCTACCATCTGGATAGAAATGTGTTGTGGAGTAGAATTGCATTATGAGCTCCTCATTCCACTTTGTGAGCTTCTGCCCAACAAAGTCTGCAACTCCACAAGCTTTGAAGCTGTCAAGCACTCCAGGATAGTGTTCTTCGTTCTCCTTGATATACTCCCAGTCAACCCATCTCATGTCACACACTATGGGTTTCTTGTCCAGCAGCACTGTCTCATAGAAGTCTTGTTGTTCCTTGGTGTGGAATCTGTAATCAACAACAGTTCTTCTCTTTGAAGCATATGGATCTGCCTCTCTCCATTTCCTCAGCCCTGAATCTCTCCTGATTTTCATGTCCTCGGCCACAGGATGAGCATCGTTGTGGTCTGGAATCTTGGGCTTGAGCTTCCTGAGAACTTGTCCTTCTTCTTCTTCTTCAGCAGCAACATCAGGCACTCGGGCCTTGTTCTTCTCAGCAGCAGATATGTTCCTAGTGTTCCTCTTAGGTGCACTCTTGGGCTTGGAGATAACTTTGGGTGCTTCTTTGGGCTTTGATGATGCAGCCCCTGACCTTATAGCATCACCCATAAGCTTCTGTGCCTTGGGTGCTGGTGCAGCAACCTCTTCTTCCTCTTCTTCTCCCTCAGAGTCTCTCCTCATGGAGGGTTTGCCAAGAACTCTAGCAGTAGTGGTTCTGACTCTCTTTTTCTTCTAGTCTTGGCCACCTGCTTCTACTTTAGACTCCATGGTAAATTTCAAGGTTTCTCCAGTGGCAACCTTCCTAGGCTTGGAAGTAGGAACTCTCCTTGCAGAAGCCTTCTTATGCATACCTGGTTTTGTGGCTGCAGCTGAGCCATATTCTTTCTTGAGCACTTTCTTCTTTGAGGTGGCTTCCTCTTTCTCTGCCACATAATCTTCATCCTCAGACTCAGAAGTTCTCTTCTTGCTTGCTCTAGTGGCAGCCTTGGGCAAGTTGCTTGGGGTGCTTCTACTACCCTCATCAGAGCTACTAGAGGGACTAGTGCCCTTACTCATGTGAACCTGCTCCTCTGATTTGTTCTGGCTGTCACTTTGATCAGACATGTTGCAAATACTGACTGCAAACCCTGTGAATAGATTGTAGATGAGATAGAGTGGATGAGCATCACAAAATGCAAAGATTTTTGCAAAAGAATGAGTCAAAAACTTTGTTTTAGTTTTCCACAGAAAGCATTTCGGATCAACCGATTTGCAAACTCGGTGATACCGAAGCAGCTTTTGGAACCAAAACTAGTGAACTTGGTCAGACCGAGTCACAGTTCGGTGGCACCGAGACTGCTAGGGTTTCACAAAGTCCTGAACTCGGTCACACCGACTTGCAATTTTCGGTCAGACCGAGAACCACATGTGCAATGGCCGTGGCCGAATCGGTGGAACCGAGTTCCGCAACCCGGTGGGTCCGAGATGGTTTCGGCGGAAACCTAAACCTATATTTTCAAATCGCATCTATTCTAAGGATTGTTTTGACTGGATAGAAGTGTTTCAATTGTAGCAAGAATCATAATGAACACAATGTGCTAGGAATCAGACAGGGATAGCACTGTGATCGAGTCCATACACTAGTTTGGCGGTGAACTCGCTACGGCGGCAACGGCGGAGACGAAATCCGTTGACGGTGGCAAAGACCAGCGACAGGAGGCGGCTGGCGATGAGGAAGACGATCCAGAGACCCAGTAGGCAGAGCGAGCTATGCACGGGCGAAGAGGTTTCAGAGAAATTTCCAAAATTTTACCCATGAGTATATATAGCCCTACCCTGTCGGTGTGACCGAGTGGAACAACTCGGTGGCACCGGGATGCATAACTGTTGACAGTTATAGCAACTCGGTGTGACCGAAAAGTTCAAGTCAGTTGCACCGAGGTGAAAACCTAGATCGACTTAGTGATCTCGGTATGACCGAAATGGAGGAATCGGTCAGACCAAAGAGCACAAAGAATTTTTGGAAGTTTAAGTCTGTGACAAATCGGGAACTCCGAGTGCTCCTCACACAGAGTGGTTTGAATCTGACTTGATCAAATTTTGTGATGTAGTATGAATAGAGTTTGAGACGAGAAAAACATAGATAGCTAGAGAAGGTTCTTAGGCATTCTTGTCCATCCGCTTGGCCAAATAAAAAGAAACCAATCAATCAAAACAACAAGTGGACGTCCTCGAATGAGTGAAATATGCAATCAACATTCTCACACAATAAAATGGCAATTGAGATATGTGGCAAAGCATGCACAACCAATTCTAGCATCTATCAAGCAATTGGCGATGACTAGGTCATCTATATATGAGTATATTAACTTAGGAGCCAAATGAGAACATTTGATCATAGGTCATACTCATCGTTTAAGCACAAGTGGGGTTACCACTTTTACGTAAAGCTTTGTTGTGTTCACACCATTAGAGTTGCTTTAGCTCAATTCTTAGAGTAAAGCTCCCCCTAGATGTGATATCCCCCCCTAAGAGGGACGAACTAACCTTGGGTTTTGTCGATGATGACTTCATGTAGATGTTGAAGATGTGGATGCTCAATGTCGATGTAGATCATTTGGAGCTATCCATTGGAGTGAGTTGCACTTTCAATATCTACATGGGTTAGTCCCACAAGGAACAAACAAGGATATCCATATACATAGAGTGATGCACGCACAAGATGATGTCTATGAAAGCTTTTAGATTACCTTGTCCCTTGTCTTACTAACAAGAGGGTTTGTGACTCATTGAATAGTGCAAGATGTGGAAGTTGATTGCACTTGTTCTTGCCAATATGATGATGAGAGTGAAGTATGTTGGCGGAGTCACCCTCAAGAACTCTCTAGTTCTTCTTCTTTTGGATCCACACCATCTTGATGGGTATCCTTGGTGTTGTAGTTGTACTTGATGAAGTGGCACTTGAAGTAGTCTTGGTAATCCACTTGACTAAGGTCTTAGGAGCTTCTTCAAATGCATCAATTTCCTCTTGAAGCTTGTCCTTGCCTTTTTGCTTGTAGTCTTGTGGTGGAAGATCATCTTGAGCTTGTGTCCCTTTGAAAGAAGTGGGATCATACTTCTCTTGTTGAGGAACAAACTTCGTCTTGGGGTATTGATCTTCTTCCCACTCACCTCCATTGGCATTGAACTTTCGTTCAAAACCAACACCTTGATTCTTCCGGTGCTTTCCTTGCTTGTGTACAATTTCCTCGAATTGCTTACTTCCGGCAAGGCTCTTGTATACTCCGTTCTCTATAATTCCCTTCAATAAGCTATTTTCTTGCTCAAGTGTAACTTGGCTAAGAGAATCATTAGTGGAATCAAGAGAACTACTGGAAGCAACAATATTGGATTTAGCATGATCATTGTTACTACTACAGGAAGAATCTTTCTTGTTCTTGTTACTAGACTTGACTTGAGGTATGTAAGTGGATAAAAGTAAACACTTGGCAATGTAAGAAGAACTTTTCTTACGAAGATCATCATTGATTGCTTTTAAGAACTCATGCTCTTGCTCAAGGTTGAGCTTTTCAAAGCGTAATTTCTCATGCGCCCTTAAAAGTTCTCGATGATCTCCTAAGATAGTTTCATGAGCTAACTTAAGAGTGTTTAGTTCTTTAGTTAGAGACTCAATCTTCTCCTTATCATTGTCATTTGTTTTATCTTGATTAGCATGATTAATTGACGTTTCATCATACTATTCATCACTAGAGTTGTCAACAAGTAAATCATCATCACCTAACAAGTCATCTTCATCACTATTGAAATCAACATACTCGGGATGTGATACCTTTGGGCCTTTATCCATGAAGCATGTTCCAACTCCTTCATTTGGTGAGTCAAATATGTCGTAGGAGTTGGTTGACACAAGTGCTAGACCGGGAACACCTTCATCTTGAGTATATTCAGAATCGGAGTGATAGCTTCTCTCGGAGTGGTTGTCGGAGTCGGAGCCGGATACCCATTCACCAACATGAGCTTGATGTCTTCGTTTTGTGTAGCTCCTTGATGACTTGTCCTTTCTTTCCGAATCCTTGCTTTTCCGTGAGTGTCCTCGTTCATAACGATCATCTCTACTCCTTCTTTCTCTAGATGGTGATTCTTCTCTTCTACTTCTTCTCTTGGGAGAATCTTCTCTTCTCTTGTAGGGAGTCGTACACTCATTGGAATAGTGTCCGGACCTTCCACAATTGTAGCAGTTTTGTTCTCGACTCGAGGATCTTTTGTCGTTGTAGGACCTTGACTTAGATCTTCTATCTTTGCTTCTAATCTTGTAGAACTTGTTGAAGTTCTTCACCATTAAGCTCAATTCTTCATTGAAGGTTTGTTTCTCACTTAATGATGTGGGAGCTTCACATGAGGCTTTGTAAGCACCACTTGATTTGTTGTGAAGTTCCTCTTTATCCTTGAGTGACATCTCATGAGCAACAATTCTTCCAATGACTTCCGTTGGCTTGAGATCTTTGTAATTGGGCATCATTTGGATTAATGTGCACACAGTATCATATTTTCCATCCAAGGCTCTTAGGATCTTCTTGATGATGAATCTATCGGTCATCTCTTCACTCCCTAAGCCAGCGATCTCATTTGTGATAAGAGCAAGCCTAGAGTACATTGCAGCGACACCTTCACCATCCTTCATTTTGAACTTGTCAAGTTGACTTTGAAGCACATCCAATTTTGATTCCTTGACGGAATCGGTACCTTCGTGCATATCAGTCAAAGTATCCCAAATTTACTTTGCATTCTCAAGACGGCTGATTTTGTTGAATTCTTCGGGGCACAATCCGTTGAAGAGGATATCACAAGCTTGAGCGTTGTATTGCAGCATCTTCAACTCTTCCGCGGTAGCTTCACGGTTTGGTTCTTTCCCATCAAAGAAGTCACCTTGCAAGCCAACACACACGATAGCCCAAACGGCGGGGTTATGTCCAAGAATATGCATTTTCATCTTATGCTTCCAACTAGCAAAATTAGTTCCATCAAAGTAAGGACCTCTACGGTGATAATTTCCCTCGCTAGACGCCATACTCTCCTAGGTTGTGAAACCAAGGCTATGACCACCAAAAGCTATGGAAATCAAAGCAAATGGAGACCAAAGCTCTGATTCCACTTTTAGGATCGGAAGTATGTCTAGAGGGGGGGGTGATTAGACTACTTGACCAAATAAAAATCTAGCCTTTTCCCAATTTTAGTTCTTGGCAGATTTTAGCTATCTTAGCACAAGTCAAGCAATCTCCACACAATTCAAGCAAGCATGCAAAGAGTATATGAGCAGTGGAAAGTAAAGCAGGCAACTTGCAAGAATGTAAAGGGAAGGGTTTGGAGGATTCAAACGCAATTGGAGACACGGATGTTTTTGGCGTGGTTCCGATAGGTGGTGCTATCCTACATCCACGTTGATGGAGACTTCAACCCATTAAGGGTAGAGGTTGCGCGAGTCCATGGAGGGCTCGACCCACGAAGGGTCCACTAAGAAGCAACCTTGTCTATTCCATCACGGCCGTCGCCCACGAAGGACTTGCCTCACAGCCGTTACACACAATCTGCCAAACTCCGTGGGACCGAATAGTTAAACTCGGTCGGACCGATTCGGCAAACCTAGTGACCGTTAGGATTTTCGGTGGGACTGAGATGCAACTCGGTAGGACCGATATGGTTAGGGTTAGGGCATAACGTAATCTCTGTGTGACCGATTACACAAACTCGGTGGGACCGAATTTGGTAATAAGCTAACCAGAGAGTTGGTCAGGTAAACTCGGTAGGACCGATTCACTCTTTTCGGTGAGACTGAAATGTTACGAAAGGGAAACAGAGAGTTTACATTGCAATCTCGGTGGGACCAATCGCTCTTTTCGGTGAGACCGAAATGTTACGAAGGGAAACAGAGAAATTGCAATCCCATCTCGGTGAGACCGAGATCCCTATCGGTGAAACCGAATTGCTAGGGTTTGTGGCAGTGGCTATGACATGTGAAACTCGGTGGCGCCGGATAGAAAGAATCGGTGGGGCCGAGTTTGACTTTTGGTTTAGGTCATATGTGGATGTGGGAAGATAGTTGAGGGTTTTGGAGCATATCACTGAGCACATGAAGCAAGAGGCTCATTAAACAACACCTCATCCCTCCTTGATAGTATTGGCTTTTCCTATAGACTCAATGTGATCTTGGATCACTAAAATATAAAATGTAGAGTCTTGATCTTGAAGCTTGAGCCAATCTTTTGTCGTTATAATTTTGAGGGATCCACTTTCCTCATCCATGCCATGCCATTCATTGAGCTTTTACTGAAATATTAATCTTGGAATAATGTTAGCTCAATGAGCTATATGTTGTTAGGAATTACCAAAACCACCCAGGGATAGTTGCACTTTCACTAATTTTGAAATTGTCCACATGGTTGGCCCGTTTAGCAGTAGCGCATGTGAGAAAAGCGCGCTGCTGCTACGCTCTTAGCAGCAACGCGTTTTTCCCCCCGCGCTACTGCTAGACGCAACACCCCACCACCTTTTTCACCCGTCCTCCCCCCATCTCCTCTCCTCCCTTTCCCCTACCTCCCACATCCTCCCTCTCTCGCTCTTCTTCTTCCTCAATACTTCTCCCCCCATTACTCTCCCTCTTCTACCTACCTTTCTCTCTCTTCATTACTCCTAGATAACTACACCACCTCCATTAATGCATCTCCTTTCTCTTTTTCCTTCCCCCTCCACTAGTTGAAGTTGTTTCCTCCCAAATTAGCTAGCTAGGTAGATGTACCATTTAGTTAAGTGACCTATTTGCCCCCTAACTAGATCAATCTTTGTCAAGAAGAGCTTTGTGCACTTTTGATCTCCCTACATCATCATCTCCACCGTGTGCTCGATCTCGAGATAGAGGTGATTAAAATTTCATTCTTTTGCAAAATGGAAATATGTGTATGTGTGTGTGATATGATAATTAGGCAATAAGATGGAAATTGTGTGTGTGGCATGTGTTGATGCCAAATTATGCATTTGAGTTGCCTATGTTTTGCTGAAATGTCGATTTATTTCTGTTTCGGCGAATTCCGGGCAAACTCTAGATCTATATATGTCCTATTTTTAGTGATGGTCATGCCGAATTTTTGTATGACTTTGATGCATGCACACATTTTTATAATCAATTTGTTTATTATTACCATGCAGACGTTCATGATGGTCAGTGGAACGATGGTGGACAGGTGGTTGCGGTCGGCGGTGCAGGACATGAAAGAAAATAACCGGACAAAGGTTTTATGTCCGTGTCGAAAATGCAAAGGAATAGTTTTGGCTCGACCCCTATGACGATGGTCGTGTCGAAGCGCACCTTCTCATGACTAGTTTCATGGATGGCTATAATTGGTGGATAATTGAAGATGAGGATGACGATGTTGAGGACACCGACGGGGCAGGCAATGACGACACGAGGCAAGACAAAGAGATGATCGATAATGGCGGCGGAGAAGGGGCCGGACATGGCGGAGTAGAAGGGGCCGGACATGGCGGCGGAGAGAACATGGACTCCACGCAGCAGAGTTCATCGGTACTAAGTTCAATCATGCGTGACCCTCATGTTCAAGCACTGCTTCGCAAGGAGACGAGTACTGAGAGAGCTTCTTCTAGAGAGGAGGCTAAGATGGAGCAACTGGTGGTAGACTCGAACACTCCATTGTATGATGGTTGCAATCCTGAGGTGACCCTCTTGATTTTCACGCTCCAACTCCTGAAGACGAAGGCTAAAAACAAATGGACCGACACTAGCCTCGATGAGCATCCCAAGTACCTAAAGGATGTTCTTCTCGCAGGGAATCTATGTCCTAATAGTGTTGATGAGGCCAAGAAGATCGTGTGCCCTCTTTATCTGCCGCATGTTAGATACCATGCATGCATCAAGGATTGCATAATTTATCGGAAGGAGCACGCGGAAAAAACAAGCTGTCCGGTGTGCAATGCTTCTCGATACAAGAAGGCCAGGAAGAAATGTCCCCAAAAAGTTGTATGGTACTTACTGATCACTCCCCGTCTCCAGTGGTATTTCGTAGATCCCAAGGAAGCAAAGCTAATGCGCTGGCACGCGGAGAGGAAGAAGCCCGATGATGGAGATGATCCGAAGCTGAGACACGTCAAGGATGGAAGCCAGTGGAGAGTGTTGAACAATTTCTATCGGTATTTCGAATGTGATGCAAGGAACATCGTGCTCGGCGCGTGTACCGATGGCATGAATCCGTTTGGCAACCAGAACACCAACCATAGCACATGGCCCGTGTTTGTATTGATGTACAACCTCCCCCCTGGTTGTGCATGAAGTCGAAGTACATTCACATGAGCATGCTTATTCAAGGGCCGAAACAACCAAGAAATAATATTAATTTGTATCTGGGGCTACTTCAAGAGGAATAAGACACTTTATGGAAAACACCGGCCAAGACATGGGACGCCAGCAAAGGCGAGTATTTCTACATGAGAGCCGCGCTGATCATGACGGTGCACGACTATCTCTGTTATGAATATCTCGCAGGCCAGGTGTGCCATGGATATTGCGGATGCACGCGCTGCATGGATGATACGATGTCTCAGCAGCTAACATCAAGGAAAGATGGTGGGTCTGGGAAAATCGTGTACATGGGGCATCGGAGATGGCTTGGACAGGACGACCCGTGGAGAAACCGTGGAGATCTATTCAATGGTCACACTGAGCATCGAGGACCTTCACGTAAGCGGAGCGGTGCCAAAATCGATGAGTTGTTGAAAAACTGGAAGGAGTTCCCCGCACCGGGAAAGACGATGAAAAAGGCGCCGGAGCCGCTGCTGAAGGTATGGAAGACGAGGTCTGTGTTCTGGGAATTGGAGTACTGGCACAAACTCGATACACCTCATTGCCTTGATCAAATGCACACCCGTAAGAATGTCCTTGAGAGTTTGCTCGCGACACTGATGAACATGCCAGATAAGACCAAGGATGGGCCGAAGGCAAGAAAAGACTTGCAAGATTTGAATATCAGGATAGATCTGCACATACTGCCCCATAAACATTCGGACGAGACAGAGACGGAGACAGAGGCGCGGGAGAAGAAGGGCAAGAAAATAAAGAAAGAGGATTATTGCCCCCCTTCTTGCTTCACCTTAAGTCAGGCTGAGATCGATCAATTCTTTAAGTGCCTTACCGGAGTCAATGTTAGTTCTGGTTACTGTGGCAAGCTAAGCAGATATCTAGACACGGACAAGAAAAGGTTCAGCGGGATGAAGTCCCATGGCTCTCATGTGATGATGACGCAGATACTACCTGTTGCCCTTAGAGGGATAATGGACAAGCATGTCCGTGACACGCTTATTGGTCTCTGCAACTTTTTCGACGTCGTCTCTTGAAAGTCAATCAGTCTGAAGCAGCTCTGAAGGCTACAGGAAGTGATCGTTGTGATACTGAATGAGCTCGAGATGTACTTCCCGACCGCGTTCTTTGACGTGATGGTGCATCTGTGTGTCCATATTGTGGACGACATAATAGACTTGGGGCCATCATTTCTGCACAACATGATGCCGTTTGAGAGGATGAATGGGATCATCAACGGATTCGTTCGTAACTTGTCTTGTCCGGATGGAAGCGTCATCCAGGGCTATCTGACACAAGAGTGCATCTCTTTCTGCGAGAATTTTCTATATGGTGTAGACCAGCCGCCTGATGTTAGTGTTGGTTTGCCCGTTGACAAGCACGATGGGAGGATCGAAGGAGAAGGTCACTCCAACGGTCGCAGGGAACTGCACGTGGCATACTCAGATCGACGCAGCGACTTTGACATAGCAATCTTAGTAGTGCTACAACTCTTAGACGAGGTAGATCCTTTTGTGGCACTGCACAAATAAATCATCGCAAAGAAGTATCGTGACCGGGGGGTATGCAGGACGGACGCCGAAGTTAGTAGAGAGCACAACTCCACTTTCATGCATTGGTTCAAAGATCATATTATTGCTAATCCCCCGGAGGAGGGCTCTAAGGACGGATTGCTCATATACGTCTTAGCACATGGCCCCCCGCCCAACCTCCTAACCTATCAGGCATACGATATGAACGGATACACGTTCTACATGGAGGCCAAAGATATGGACAGTGATGATCAAAACTCAGGAGTGACGATGGAATGCATGACCGGCAGCGACAATGGCGCAACTGAAAGATTTTACGGAAGGGTCAAGGAGATCTGGGAGCTTGACTACTCTAGACTGCACAACACGACGATGTTCTGTGTCAGATGGGCTAAGAATGTCGAAAGAGAAAACCGGAATTTCACTACCATGACTATACCCGACGCCAAGAGCGCTACCGTGAACGCTATCGCAAAAAATGAGCCATGGGTACACGCAAAGCACGTGACACAATGCTTCTTCATAAACGACCCGCGCAATCCCAGCCGTGTCATTGTGAGGAGAGGCAAAGGGAACATCATTGGAATGGATGGAGTCGCCAACGAGGAAGACTGCGATCAGTACGGCCACCCAATGAGGGAAGATGATGATGATGATGAAGTATACGTCAAAAGAAGAATCAATACTACATTACCTAAGAAAAATCGTACTCCATGGAAAAGGCAAAGTCATAATGAGGGGCTCAATTATTCTTCGACGAACAAGAACGGAAAGAAGCTAACTCAAAAATGAAAACGTCAACGCTGAGGAACCATATGTTATCGGTAAAATGATGTAATATATATGTTCCTATTTTGTATACACACTTAGCCATTATTATGCATGGTTCCAATGATCTAACATATATGTTCCTATTTTGTATGCATATTTAACCGTCAAATGATGCAATATATATATCGCCTTCAATTCGCTTCCTTAACTGCTCTCGGGAAAAAAAGTGAGAGAAAATAAAGGAAAAGGAAATAGAAGGAAACATATGGGAAAACTGTTATATAGGTATTGGTTATAGCAGCAACGTTTTTTTGAGAAAAGAGCTACATCTAGTCAAGGTAGCAGTAGCGGTTTCTACACGAAACCGCTATAGCTACCTGGAGTAGCTATAGCGTGTTTTGCCTAAACGCGCTACTACTATGCCCACTTAACCCCAAAAATCCCCACTCCTCTCTTCATCCCGCCTCGTTTCCCCCAAATCCCCACACTCTCTCTTCCCCCGTCGTGTCGCCGGAGCCCTCACCGCGCCTCTGCGCTCGCCCCCGACCCCGACGCCGACCGACCCCGGCGCCGGCTCCGGCCCCCGATCCCGACACCGGCGCTCGCCCACGGCCCCGGCCCCGACCCCGACCCCGGCACTCGACCCCGACCCCGACCCCTCCCAACCACGGTCGTCGTCGGGCATGCACCCTCTGTAAGCCCCCCACCTCTCCTCCTCTCTCTGGTAGCTAGGTTTTTTGGTTAATTTAGATAGGTTTTAGTTAGGGCAGATGGTTAATAAGGCTATATATTTAGTTATGAATTTAGCTAGGTTTTTTCTTCAAATTCTATATTTTTCTTCCTTTTATATGCAAATTTGAAGTGGACATGTGATATGTGGACATGTGCTATTTTGGGCATGTCATATTTGGAAATTTGGACATGTCATTTCGACATGATGATTATGTGCAGGGTAAATGATCCGAATGGCCTATGTTACGCCGGAATGTTGATTCATTTCCGTTCCGGTGAATTTCATGCGCTCGATATGTCCATTTTTTAGCAAAGGTCATGCCGAAATTTTCCATGAATTTTGGCATGATTTGTGCTAGATAGTAGGCATATCGGGTGCTGGGAAACGACATTCCAGAAAACATAGATTTAATTTTTATGTCATTTCTCATTTTTTCATAGTTTTAGAATTAAACGAGGAGACTTAATCATAGGAAACATGTCAAACAACGAAGAAACTGGGCCTTCTAACCAAGATGCAGACGAGATGGATTATGAGAGTGAACAAGAGTACCTCGACTTTTTGACTTCTAAGAAAATGCAAAGTCAAGGTTTGCGGGTCGGCCTTGATGATGGTATTGATGCCGACATCGACACCGACGGCGCCGACACCAATGGCGGCATCGAGACCGATGGCGGCGCTAAGACCAGCGGGGAAGGTACCGGCGCCGATGCCGCTACCGAAAATAAGAAGCAGAAGAAGCAGTGGATACGAAAACCTAACAAACTAGGGATTGGACGACTGGTGATCACAAAGATGGCACCTGGCAAGTTTGAGCCATTAGAGCCGAAAGAACCTCGCAAGTGCTATGGGAACCAAGTAGGATGCATCCTACGGGAATGCGCGAGCATCAACGACGATGACTTAAGGAGTAAAGAACATTTGACCCAGTTGCTCCTGACGAAGTTGCACAAGAGATTGAAGTTCCCCGACTGGGATGATAACATAAAAGAATCGTGGGATAATCCAAAGATGAAAAAGATTAACAATCATGCCATGGGCATGTTCAGCAATGATTTGGCCTCCTGGAAAGGGAGGGTGAAACGAGATATTGAGGTTGAGGAACCCCTGTCCAAGATTCCAGAGGAAAATTTGACACTTACGGAAGAGGAGTTCGAAAAGTTCAAGGACACTTGCGCTACCGAGGAAGCCAAGTGTAAGGCTGCGAAATTCAAGAGCCTTCAACAAAGGAAGACGGGGAAGCATCGCCTCGGAAGCCGTGGCTACCTCGGTAAAAGGCCCATATCGGATAAGGAGGACGCGGAACGTGAAGCCGCGGGTATCCCAGACCCCTTCGCGAAGTTCACCAACCCCTTGGAGCGTGACTTCATCAGGGCCTGCTACAAGTGGGACAAGGAAAAGAAGGTTTTTTACACGGACCAGATCACGAGGAAATTGATTAGACTACTGGTAATTATTCTTTTACCACCTTACATTTAGCTCCAGATCTAGTCAACTACACATTCCTAAATGGTTCACGCTCCTTCTGCAGGAGAAGCAACACCAGCTTGCACCCGAAAGCCGTGCTTCTCCGATGAGGCCCAAGTGGGAACCCCTCTCAACCGGGCCTTGAACAAACTTAAGGGACTCCCTTTGGGCCATCGGCTGCAATATGGTCGTGTGTACGGCGCTGGAGACGGCGCCACATGGAAGGTGTTTTACAATGAGGGCCCGGAGGCCAAGAAGCAGAAAAAGAAGATTAGTCAGGCGGACATCGACGAGAAGGTGAAGCTTGCAGTCGAGAAAAAAGCAGCTGAGGACGCAAGAAAAATAGCCGAGGAGAAAAATGAGTTGCTACAGCAGGCAGTCAATGCAGCTGTAACTGCCTGCAGAAATAATTTCGCTACTAACTTGGTTCCAGCTATCATCAACTGGACGAAGGAAAATCCAGACAAGACGGTACATGATTTCCTGTTGCCCAGTTTCGTCGGGAGCAACTCCATGAACAACAACACCACCGCACCATCACTTGGTCACGCAACCGGGCCTCCTCTCGCAGTCGCTCCCGCTCATAGCAGCCCGTCCTCAGTCTCTGGCGCGCTAGGTGGGCCTTCGTCTTTGGCTGAGCTCGACGCCCTCACGGTAATTACATTTCGCACCAACATATATATATATATATATACATACATACATCTGGGCTAATCTGTTTCGTGTGATAGAATATTATTCTGTTACTCTACTTGAACTGATGGTTTCAGGCGGTTGTACTGATGATTTTTGTCATGTCGAACTGATCGTCTTTTCGTCGGAATGGGGCGTGTAATATATCTTTGGAAAGCTCTTAACATCTACATTACAAATATATAGGAATCTTTTGCAAAATCATCACGGTTTAAGAGCAGTTTTAAAAAAAATGTTTTTTTGAAAACCGAAAACACGAATCGTATTTTGGACTCAATTTTCAAATGGTTTGTTGGATTCGAGTAAATAAGATGGTGTTGGAAAGCTGGTAAAAATACGCATCTTCCATATAGCTACTGTTTTTTCAAATTTTATACAATTTAAAAGTAATTTCAAAAACGGTGAAATTCTAGGCGAAGCGTATTTTTGCATTTTTTCACAAACAGTTTGTCGAATTAACGCAAATGATATGGCGTTGGAAAGCTATGGAAAATGCACAACGTTTTTGTATATAGATGTTTTTCTAATTCCTTGCGGTTTAAAAACAAATTCAAATATGGTCAAATCTAATTTCAAACGCGATTTTTTTTAAGTTTGTCGAAATGGGGGCAAATAATATACCGTTGGATAGCTATCGAAAATGCGAAGCTTAGTAATGTTGAATGTTTTCTCTACTTCACAACCGTTTAAGAGTAATTTTGAATAAGATGAAACCCATCGTGTTGTTTTTTCGTCTCTAAAAAACAGAGTACTCGTACTGATCTATGTCTGTGTTTGTACTGAGGTATTTTTCACCGAGTAGTTTTCAATGGTTCTGAAAAAAGAGTACTTTGAATGGACGTCTTTATGATTTTGTACTTGCTCTCATCTTTTAAGAGTAATTTTGAATACGGTGAGACTCATCGTGATGTTTTTGTGTCCCCAAAAAAGAATACTCGTACTGATTTATGTGTGTGTTTGTATTGAGGTATTTGTCAGAGTAATTTTGAATGGTTCCGTGAAAAGAGTACTTGCACTGATGTTTGTATGGGTTTGTACTGAGTATGTTTTCACATACTAGACTTCACTTTGTTTTTTGGGTATCATACTCGTTGAACTTGCATGGTTTATATCGTTGAACTGAATGATATTTTTTCAAAAAGAAATAATTTCGTGTGTTTGTTTTTTTAACTCAATTTTCTTGCAAGTTGTTTTGGACTTCTCTTGTTTTACGACTTGAACTTTTACCATTTGATTTTTCATTGGGTTTCATTTGGTTTGAGCTTTTTTCTCAAACTTATCTGGGACGTCGTGTTGAACTTACAACTTTTTTAATTGTGAACTTGTTGTGTTTTTACAATGCCAATATGCAGGAGAGCGGGCGAGGACAACAATAGAAGGAAGTTGTGTGTGGTGATCATGGAAGCACTATAGGGCTGAGCCACAACGGTGGTTGATGGCAAGCCGCTTTTTTAATTGTGAACTTGCTGTGTTTTTACAATGCCAATATGCAGGAGAGCGGGGCGAGGACAACGATAGAAGGAAGTTGTGTGTGGTGATCATGGAAGCACTATAGGGCAGAGCCACAACGATGGTTGATGGCAAGCCGGCACGACACGACATGCGGTGGAGAGGCATGGGGATGGGTGGGCAGCGCACTGACATGACACTTGAGATGCGCCTACTTGACTGACCTCCTTGTCCCATCTGGACGGATCAGTTGCAGAACTTGGACATCAACGTCATAGAATACCAAAACCTAACCATCTTTTATTTTTCAAACTAATCATTGTTTTACTGATCAATATTTTTGATTCAAACCATTTTCTTATTCTTGCATGCACATCAAGCTGTCATGTACTATACCTTCTTTGAAGTAGCAATCATTTCATCATATATATGAATTTTTTCACACAAACAATACATGTACATGACTAACATATACACAAGACCAACTGCAAAATTCATACATAAATGACATATACACCACACCGACTGCACATTTTCTTGCTATTAGAAGCCTCTTCACATTTAATGGTTTGTACTGGGCATAAAAAATTAACCAAAAACCGAATTACGAAGGTCAAAGTTCTTGAACTACAGACCAAAAAACAAGCAAAGAAAGGATAGATAGAGGATTGACAGGTTCTAAGAGAGATCAATTGCAATACACTTTCACTCCATTTTTCACTCGATAATAGCATGACTGAATAAGTAGTTCAAAACTGGAGCAGTTTTTCCTTTTAGTATCGTTGGGCATGAGGTCCTTGAGGAAGCTTGCATGGTGGTCTTGCAATTGTGTCGACATGGAGCAGTCGCCTCCAGGTCAGCCCGCAACAGGGTAACTTCTCTGCAGTACAACAAATCAAAAGTAGTAAATGCACACATTTTGGACATACAAGCATAATGGAAATCTGCAGAAATAACATGGTGTATCCAGATACAAAGTACTAATGCTTTGGGAATTTTCGAACAGAGAAAAGAATTGCAGACGGCTCAAGCTTAAGATCAGAAGAGCATGGGCTCACCGGGGAAGGAGGTAGACAAATGACAGTGGTTGGCCTAGCGCCCGGCTCACCGACATGCTTTCATCAAAGATGTCAAGCTTATAAGCACTGCAAGAACAACCAAGATTGAGAGAATACACTGAGCACCATGTCTAATTCTCAACTTAGTGGTTGGTCCAATAATATTACGAGGTCAGTGCTTCCATAGAAGTAACAAGATGCAAGCTTAGTTCTTAGTTTGCAAATTTGTAAATACTAGTACTGCTACCAGCATTTACAAATACTGGTGAACTTGAACTATGCACACCTACTCAACTGCTCCATGCCATCGTCCCGATGCTCATCAATACACTTGTCTCCTGCTCATTGTCGTTGGACGTAGCCTGCACACACACAATAGCCACCAATTAGCATGCACAAGTTCATGTACAGTAACATTACAAATTCGCAACGAAACATAAAAAGTTATGTACTTTGAAATAATTCATTTTACTTTCCAAATACTTCATTTGTTTTGAAATATGAACTTCTATATTTATTTCCTTAGAACTTATTATGATTTCCCTCCGAACTAAAAAAACATGATTTGTTTACTTACCCACAAAATACTTGAAGTATGTCAAATGAAAAAACATCCTCGGGCCTGGAAGTGAGAAAACACATTACACTCATCGAGGTAGATATCATTCTGTGCATACCTTGCCAGAGACCACATAGGATTCCAAGATTCTGGATGGACTTTAGCAAATTGAAATGAGACCTTTTTCTAACCTAAGAACTACAGAAAATTAGCTTGATATTTTAACCACAGCAAATAAACTCTTAACTACTTCTGGCAAGTATAATTGAACTGATGTGTCCTTTTTCTAGTTACTGAATTGCTAACCACTCCAAATAAACTCTTAACTACTTGTGGCAAGTTTTTTTTAACTGACCTTTTCCCATGTTTTTTTGGTGTGTGTCTTTTCCCAAATCTTTTCCGACCCTCTTCTCTGAACTTCTATATATATTTTCCATGAACTTTTTAAGTTACCCTAGTTGAACTTCTAGCATTTTCTTTCTTTTACTAATTTTGCTTTGTCCAATATCATCTCTGTCTGGTAGTTTCCCATCCATCTCACTATCTTCGAACTTTTGGCAATTTGGAACCTAAACTCTCTGTGAAAACACAAGCTCCAGTATAATCTGAGACGCCAATTCAATCAAAACAATCAGCACTACTCACATCTATTAACAACGGCTTGAGATGCTCATGTATAGGCTAGTGCAAGCTACTAGTACTAGGCATCCAGCATGGTTGGAAGAAACAAGATGAAACAAGTGATTTAACGGAGCAGCACTACATGCATGAATAGGAACATCACTATGTACCTGGAGACTGGCCACAACAGCAAGCGACACATGGACTGAAAGCTCAAGTTGGACTGAAACTCACTCGGTAACTGAAACTCCTAGGGTGAGGGGTGGGATCCAGGGTGCTGTTGGCAATGAACGGCCTAGGGTGGTGGCGTTGAACGACCTGGAGTGTTGGCTGTGAACGGCTAGAGTGCTCCGGCGGCAGAGCCCCACCAGGAGATGGCGATGCAAGTAGGAGGTCGGGAAGCAGTGGTGCCAGTTGTTAGGGTCGTCCAATGCTCATGCCACAACAGTACAGGAAGTTGATTCATCACCCATCCAGAGTTTTTTCCTTTTTGGAATCCATTGAACTGAAAAAAAGCTACAATGTGAGCTGAAAGTATGAAAAGAACATAACGTTGACGTCCGGTACGTGCGGGGCGGCTACTTGCTCATGTACTATTTTTTTGTTTCTGTTTTTCAATGAACTTATAGGTTTATACATTTTGAACTTATAGATATTTTTTGTTGAAAGTATGAAAACAACATAACGTTGATGCCCTTAGCCAAAGAACATCCATTAAAGAAACGCTCCAGTCATCGAACAAAGAATAGCACATCCAGTTCAAGATTGAATATTGATGCATGCCTTAATAAGCAAGAGCACCAGTACAACATTAGCATAATAGTAGGTAAAATCATAGTACAGATTAGCCATCGATGCAAGCTTTTGACAAAGAAACTCCATAGGCACTGTGATTTTCGATGGGCAATGGCGGCGGCACATCTCTAGTGTCCAGTGGCATGCGTTTGTCAACAGGAGAGGCCTATGAACTTTTCCGCTTTCTCAACTCTGAACTTTCTGTATTCTTGCACTTGATCCTCCCCAATAATATTCTAAACGTTTTTAGTGGCTTTTGTTGGTGAGCCCTTCTGTTTCCCTAAACCTTCACAAGGTTTCTTCTTAGTATAAAGAAAACAAGAAATAAAAGTGTTCTGTTCACATAGGCATTAGAACAAACACCTAGCATCATTTTTGCAGACCAGGTAAACATGACTTTTGCTTCTTTTTGCATAAACTACTTGTAACGCCCCGGATCTGATGCGCCAGGTGTCCGTCAGTTATTTGCCGTCGTTGCCATGTCATGTGCTTGCGTGTTGCACTTTGTCATGTCATCATCTGCATTTCATATCATGTCATCATGTGCATCACATTCGCATACGTGTTCGTTTCATGCATCCGAGCGTTTTCCCCGTTGTCCGTTTTGCAATCCGGCGCTCCTATGTTCCCCGGCGTCCCCTTTTACCTTTTTCCGTGAGCGGGTATTAAACTTTCTCGGAATGGACCGAGGTTTGCCAAGCGGCCTTGGTATAGCACTGGTAGACCGCCTGTCAAGTTTTGGGTCAATCGGAGGTCGTTTGATACTCCAACGGTTAACCGGGTAACCGTAAAGGCCTCTTTTGTGTGCAGCCCAATACCCCTTCCAAGTGGCCCAAAACCCACCAAAGTCACTTCCATCATCTCGGTCGTTCGATCACGATCGCGTGGCCGAAAACCGCACTCCATTTGGAGCTTCCTAGCTCCCTCTACCTATAAATATGTGCCTCCCGTCTAAATTCGCAGATGAAACCCTAGCCCCACTCCCCTCGCGCCGACGGACACGTCCACCCGGCGCCGGACATGTCCAGCGCCCCGCAGCCACGTCGCCCGGCCAATCGCAACTCGCCACCTCAGCTCCGCCGCCACGTGTCGCCTCCGGATTCGCCGCCGGCCCCCGCCTCTCTCTCTCCTCCCGCCGCGGCCCGCGGAGCCCATCGCGGGCCCGCGCGAGCCCGCAGCCGCCGGCGCCTCCTCCCGCCACCCGCGCCGCTCGCCGCCGGTGAGTTCCGCCCGGGCCCAAGCTCGCCGCCGCCCGCCTCCGATGGGCCGCCGCCGCCACCGCGCCGCCTCCCCGCGCGCTCCCCGCGCCGGCCCCGTTCCGCCGTCTGGCGCCCCGCGCGCTGACGTGCCTCGCGCCTCGTGCCTCGCGCCGCCACCTCCCGGCCATCCCCGCCGCGCCGCTCGCCGCCTGCCTCCCCTCCGAGCTCTGTCCGCACCGCCCTGCTCCACTCCGGCCGCCTCCCTCCTGTCCGGCAAGGATCCGGCCACCGCGTCCGAACTCCGGCGAGGTCCGGTGGATTGGGGCGAGATCCACCGGTCCCTCCATCCAAACACGCCCCGTCGCCCCTGGATCCCTCCATCCCGTTCCGCTCCGTCCCGATTTCGCGGGGTGAGAAATCTGCTAAGTCCCTGACATATTACATTCTGGTCCCTTGTTCATCGCATCATAACTCTGCATCCGTGGCTCCGTTTTCGGCGTATATTATATCGAATTGTTTGCCTCGATGAGTACATCATTTCATTCCATTGCATCATTTTCATTTGAGTTCAGCTTGATACCCTAAATTCTGTTAGAAGAGGGCTATGTGATGTTAGTTTCAGATCTGTTTCAGTACATGCACTTTTGTCATTTTTGCCATGATTGATGTGTGCACCCTATGCACTTGAATCCTACATGTGTTTTGAACTATGCCATGCCATCTTTCCAGAGGTTTATGCCATGTATTTTTTTTGATCTATGTGGTGACTAGCACAAGCATGCAAACTAGGGTACATAATGTTGCTGATTCCAGGGACTTAGTATTTCCACTGTCATGTTCTGCTGTTATTTTTATGCCATGTGATCATGTTGTTTCAGAGAGATCTATGCCTCTTTTGAGCATGATCAGTATGGGTGTTTTGAGCATATGGATTTGCTCTATCCATCCATGCCTTTGTTAGTAATTATGGAGTGCCATAGCTTGAGTCAATCGAGCTCTACTTTTGCTATAAAATGTTACTGGCAGATTGTTTACATGTTATTCGATTTTGCCAAGCTTATTGTACTTGATCCTTGCATGATATATTGTTGTTCTTGCCATGTCTAGCTTCTATGTCATGTCTTCTTAATGGATGTATGCTTAGTTTATCATGCAATGCTCTGTAGTGAGTGCATCGAGCTCATAAACATGCCTACTTGTTATCATGGGTGTTATTATATTTTATATTCCTTTTTGGCTTATGGTGAGTAAGGGACTTTTGTTAAGTGCTTTGAGTAGATTCATGCCATGCCTTATTTTGCTATGTCCTGTTCCTGTAGCATGTTGTTTCCTTGCTCTAAACATGTCATCCTGATGTTAATTTCTGGCATGTTAGTATTTTCACCAAGTCTGTGAAGCTGATATGTTTTGCACTTTTGCCATGCTTGTTTGAACCTGTTATGGTGTGATTTAGCCGTAGCTCAGTGTTCATATTTTGTCAAGCATCTTGAGTAGATCACTGTAATATGCTTTGTTAATATGTTTGGGTACAGTAGCTTAATTTCTTGTTGCTTGCTAAGTAGCATCATGCTGTTAATGGCAGAATCTTGTCATTCTTGTTTTGCTTGTCATTTGCAAACCGTGCATCCGATTCCGGTGATCTTTATATCGATTTCAACCGAAATCACCTCACCTTTCCAGTGGCATACTTGGTTTGCCAAGATTATGCCTGGTTCATCTTTTTTCCTTCCGAAGCATGCATATGCATTGCATACCACATCTCGCATATCATGCCATGTTTATGTGGTGGTTGTTTACTTTGTTGTCTGCTTCTTTCCGGTGTTGCTTCTTCGGGGTAGTTCCGATAACTTTGCAATTGTGAGGATCCGTTCGTCTACGTCCGTTTGTCTTCTTCATGGACTCGTTCTTCTTCCTTGCGAGATTTCAGGCAAGATGATCATACCCTCGAAATCACTTCTATCTTTGCTTGCTAGTTGCTCGCTCTTTCGCTATGCCTTTGCTGCGATACCTACCACTTGCTTATCATGCCTCCCATATTGTCAAACCAAGCCTCTAACCCACCTTGTCCTAGCAAACCGTTGTTTGGCTATGTTACCGCTTTGCTCAGCCCCTCTTATAGCGTTGTTAGTTGCATGTGAAGATGAAGTTTGTTCCTTGTTGGAACATGGAGATGTTGTTCCTTGTTTGCAACATGTTTACTTGTTGGGATATCACAATATATCTTATTTAATTAATGCATCTATATACTTGGTAAAGGGTGGAAGGCTCGACCTTATGCCTGGTGTTTTGTTCCACTCTTGCCGCCCTAGTTTCCATCATATCGGTGTTATGTTCCCGGATTTTGCGTCCCTAACGCGGTCGGGTGATTTATGGGACCCCCTTGACAGTTCGCTTTGAATAAGACTTTTCCAGCAGGCCCAACATTGGTTTTACCATTTGCCTACCAGCTATACCTTTCCCTTGGTCATCTTTATTCAGCCCCCCCGGGCCAGTGCTTCTCTAAGTGCTGGTCTGAACTAGAGCCCTTTGCAGCGCCCCCTCAGGGAAACTTGAGGTCTGCTTTTAGTTGTACGGAGTGTTCATCCGGTGTTGCCCTGAGAACGAGATATGTGCAGCTCCTATAAGGATGTCGGCGCATCGGGCGGCTTTGCTGGACTTGTTTTATTACTGTCGAAATGTCTTGTAGCCGGGATTCCGAGACTGATCGGGTCTTCCCGGGGAGAAGGAATATCCTTCGTTGATCGCGAGAGCTTATCATGGGCTAAGTTGGGACACCCCTGCAGGGTTTGATCTTCCGAAAGCCGTGCCCGCGGTTATGTGGCAGATGGGAATTTGTTAATGTCCGATTGTAGAAAACCCGAAGTTGATCTTAATTAAAATACACCAACCGCGTGTGTAACCGTGATGGTCTCTTCTCGGCGGAGTCCGGGAAGTGAACACGGTGTTGGAGTTTGCTTGACATAGGTTGTTCTAGGATCACTTCTTGATCATAGTTCATCGACCGTGCTTTGCCTTCTCTTCTCGCTCTCATTTGCGTATGTTAGCCACCATATATGCTAGTCGCTTGCTGCAGCTCCACTTCATACCTTTTACCCTACCTATAAGCTTAAATAGTTTTGATCTCGCGGGTGTGAGATTGCTGAGTCCCCGTGACTCACAGATACTTCCAAAACCAGCTTGCAGGTGCCGTTGAGACCGAACAGATGACGCAACCAGGCTCAGGAGGAGCTTGATGAAGATCTCATCCTTTATGTTGTTTCGTTCTAATCGATCAGTAGTGGAGCCCAGTTGGGGTCGATCGGGGACCTTTGTCGCTTTTGGGGTTTCTTCTTTTATTTTGGCTCCGTAGTCAGGCCCTGATTGTACTTGGTTGATGTAATGCTTTACTCTTGTAATTGTGTGAAGTGGCGATTGTAAGCCAACTATGTATCTCTTTCCCTTATGTATTACATGGGTTGTGTGAAGATTACCTCACTTGCGACATTGCTTTCAATGCGGTTATGCCTCTAAGTCGTGCTTCGACACGTGGGAGATATAGCCGCATCCAGGGCGTTTCAAGTTGGTATCAGAGCCTTCCCCGACCTTAGGAGCCCCCACTGATTGATCGTTTTTAGCGCCCGAGTTGTGTCTAGAAAAATGTTTTGAGTCATTTAGTAATTATATATCGGAGAGTTTAGGAATTCTTTTTACTTCCCAGTCTCCTCATCGCTCTCGTAAGGCATCCTGACGTAGAGTTTTAACTCTTCTCTTCTCAAATTTCACTAAAAAATTTTTTAGGATCACACGGGTATCTTAGAATCGTTCCGATGGTTTTGTGATGACAACATTGTCTTGGTGCCTCCTGTCAGCAGGGGTTGAGTGGAGGTGTCCCGGGGAGTTGAGCTCCGAGGTGTTGTCGTCATAATTTTATCGTTACAGTTCTGGAATACCTGAGTTTAGTACGCCGACATCGAAAATCTCTTTTGTAAAGTTGTTGGTGAGATAACCCTGATAGCCCAGTACTGAGGCGAGTGCGGGAGTATTGCCATAACTCGTATAACGGATGCTTTTCGAAGGTTGAGGTAGACGATTTCCGAAGGTTTCTTGGTTATGTGTTGAAGGATGGATACAGCTGGATCTAGGTATTGTTAGTTTGGGTGATATATTTTGTGTCCCCTGTATCCCCAACACCTGATTGCATAACCAGAAAGTTTCGGGAGTTTATAAGTGGGAAGTCAAGTATCTCGTAGGATATCTTTCCAACAGACACATGATACGATATGGGATCTATCATATGTTTGTTTCCGGCTTATTCTGCAAGCCAAATCCTTTGTTTTTGTTTTGTTTTGTGGTATTCGAGTTGCTTCAATGTCAAGTGTTGATTCCATACCTTCCCTAAACGGTGTTATCATATTTCTATGGAAATACTGATCCTTCTTGATCATCAAGGTTGTCATGTCAACTCTTTTCCAACCGGCGTGTTTTCTCTTCAAGATGATCCTATCATTTTTCCTAATCGCAAGATCCAATCCCAGTTTTCATCAACGGTGTTCGTTTCATTCGTCCCAAGTTGTCTTTGTTTTTCCCGCCCTCCCACCCTTATTTCTCCAAGGACGCAGATTTTCTTAATCAAGTATCCATTTTATTCTTGTGAAGTCTCTATTTTTTTTCGTCAATGTTCTTACCCGGTGCTTCTCATGAAGATGCTAACGGAGCCCCAAGTTTATAATTATTTGCTCTTTTATCTTCCCCGGCGTGTTCAATGCAATCTTTCGATGGTGATCACATCTTTTTCCTCGTTGCAATACCTTCTCATACCGGTGCACCTCTTTATCATCCACTTCTCGCTATTCAATTGTTCCGGAGTGATGAAGATATCTCAGAAGATTCAAGTTTCCATTCTCAATTCACTCAAGTTCTTTTGAGGATGCTATCTCATTCAAGCCATTTAATTCAACCAATGCAATCTCTCCTTTCAAGTAATCGTTCAACGGTGTTTCTTTTGAGTGGGCCCTAACCCACAGGTCTTTTTCCAGGATCTTACCTGACTCTTCTAATTTTCCCGGAGCTTCTAAAATTCATTTCAAAGTGTGATGTAAGAATGTATTCCATCAGTCATATGTCTTTCTCCAAGATCTTTCAAATTCTTTTCATCATTGGTTCAACCTTTCCGATTCTCATTCCGTAGTGCCTCAACAATTCATGGTGGTTTCTCGTCGTCATTCTCGGATTTTGAAGACCGAAGAAGAGTTCCTCTTTAATCTTGCTCCATTCTCTTCAAGATTCTTTGTTCTAGCTTCATGCCATCCTCATAATTGTTCTTGACTGTGAGAATTCTTTTCATACCCATCCGGAGCATTTCATGAGTTGTTTCCACTTCTTTTCTCCGGAGCCCATCATCTCAGAATTATTCATTCAAGCTTTCAGCCCTCGTTCTCCAAATCATACCGGTGCATCATTCAAGTATTATCTAATCAGTTCATGATCTCTTCGTTCTCATGTATCTAAATCCTAGCAAGCATCTTCGTTCATTTGCTTATTCTTCTCGGTGTTTCCTTATCTTTTCTTCGTCCATTTTAAATTCTTATGGTGGTTCGTTCAAGACTTCACTTCCTTCGTTATCATATTAATTCATTCTGTCTTTCCACTCCCACCGGTGGTTCCATCAAAACCTTCCCAAGTTTGCGCCATATGTATCTTAATCCTTTCTACGAAAATAAGTAGTATGCCAAATCCATTGCTTGTCATCAATTTAAATTGGTGAAGGATACGCATAATGTAATTCTTATTCTTGTTTCATCCAAGTGATTCTATTCCTAATTCCGTAGGTTCATCAAAATTCTTGTTTTCATTTGTTCGTCTTTCTTTCCGAAGTTCCAAATTTTTCTCGGTTATATCATCTCAAAGCACCATCTAAATCATTGCAAGGCTTCACCTTGTGTTCAACTTCTCTTTCTTCCTATCATCCTTTTATTACCAGAGTTTCTTCATGGATGCTCTACATGGTGGTTTATCAAGGACCCTTTTCATTCTTCGATTGTCCTCAAGATTTCTCTCGGAGCTAAGATCCATCAAGCTATACTCTAAAATAAACATGGTGCTCAACACATGTTTTGTCTTGAGGAGTTCAAGTATTCTTCTTCTTGCATTCCGAAGTGCAATTCTTTCTATCTTATCTTTTGAGGTGGTGTTATGTCATTCTTGATAATTTGAGTTCGCGTTTCATGGTTCACATGTTGTCAAGAATGAGGTATTTTAAATCCATCAATCTCTTCATTGGAGTTATCTTGGGTTATATTTCACTTAAGGCTTTCTCTAAGGATTGTTGCTATTATGGTGCTTAAATATGACCCAAGTTCTTCTTTTATCCTCCCGGTGAAATAAGCTTTCTCGTCTCCTCGTTCTTATCAATCCAATTCTTTTCCCGTGAGTGGCAGGTAGTCACCTCATATTTTGAGATGTTTCCATCAGCCCGCTACAAGCTTATTCATTTCGTTGTTGGTTTTCCAACAACTCCGTTCAATCCTTCTTTTAAGGACGCTCTTTCAAATTCAATTGTGATAGAAGTTGTTGTTCTCTTCTCTGTTATCTTGATTCCACTCTTTCATTTGTACAGGAGGCAGTGTGTTGTTAATTTCAGCAAGTATCCTCTCATCTTGTCAAGATCATGTTCAAATCCATTCCATTTCTAGTCGGAGTGCTCCCCAAATTATATCAATCTTATTCCTTCTCTATCTAGTTTAACCGGAGTGGTTCCAATATCTATCTTATCACTAAACCGCTGGGTTCTCATCATATCCCATGTTCCTCTTATCTAACGGAGTGTTTTCAAGTTCGTTCAACTCTGTTGTGTTCTTTCTTTCAACTTTTCAACCTCTCAAGGTTCATGGTTTCACTCTTTTGTCAAAGAAGCAACTTAGTTTTACCTCTTCTCTTTCTCTTCCGTTTTCCCCTCCGGTGCCATCCTAGATCTCGGGACGAGATCCTCTCGTAGTGGTGGAGTGTTGTAACGCCCCGGATCTGATGCGCCAGGTGTCCATCAGTTATTCGCCGTCGTTGCCATGTCATGTGCTTGCGTGTTGCACTTTGCCATGTCATCATCTGCATTTCATATCATGTCATCATGTGCATCGCATTCGCATACGTGTTCGTTTCATGCATCCGAGCATTTTCCCCGTTGTCCGTTTTGCAATCCGGCGCTCCTATGTTCCCCGGCGTCCCCTTTTACCTTTTTTTGTGAGCGGTTATTAAACTTTCTCGGAATGGACCGAGGTTTGCCAAGCGGCCTTGGTATAGCACCAGTAGACCGCCTGTCAAGTTTCGGGTCAATCGGAGGTCGTTTGATACTCCAACGGTTAACCGTGTAACCGTAAAGGCCTCTTTTGTGTGCAGCCCAAAACCCCTTCCAAGTGGCCCAAAACCCACCCAAGTCACTTCCATCATCTCGGTCGTTCGATCACGATCGCGTGGCCGAAAACCGCACTCCATTTGGAGCTTCCTAGCTCCCTCTACCTATAAATATGTGCCTCCCGTCTAAATTCGCGGATGAAACCCTAGCCCCTCTCCCCTCGCGCCGACGGACACGTCCGCCCGGCGCCGGACATGTCCAGCGCCCCGCAGCCACGTCGCCCGGCCAATCGCAGCTCGCCACCTCAGCTCCGCCGCCACGTGTCGCCTCCGGATTCGCCGTCGGCCCCCGCCTCTCTCTCTACTCCCGCTGCGGCCCGCGGAGCCCATCGCGGGCCCGCGCGAGCCCGCAGCCGCCGGCGCCTCCTCCCTCCACCCGCGCCGCTCGCCACCGGCGAGTTCCGCTCGGGCCCGAGCTCGCCGCCGCCCGCCTCCGATGCGCCGCCACCGCCACCGCCGCCTCCCCGCGCTTCCCGCGCCGGCCCCGTTCCGCCGTCCGACGCCCCGCGCGCCGACGTGCCTCGCACCTCGTGCCTCGCGCCGCCGCCTCCCGGCCATTCCCGCCGCGCCGCTCGCCGCCTGCCTCCCCGCCGAGCTCCGTCCGCACCGCCCTGCTCCACTCCGGCCGCCTCCCTCCTCTCCCGCAAGGATCCGGCCACCGCGTCCGAACTCCGGCGAGGTCTGGTGGATCGGGACGAGATCCACCGGTCCCTCCATCCAAACACGCCCCGTCGCCCCTGGATCCCTCTGTCCCGTTCCGCTCCGTCCCGATTTCGCGGGGTGAGAAATCTGCCAAGTCCCTGACATATTACATTCTGCTCCCTTGTTCATCGCATCATAACTCTGCATCCGTGGATCCTTTTTGGGCGTATAGCATATCGAATTGTTCGCCTCGATGAGTACATCATTTCATTCCATTGCATCATTTTAATTTGAGTTCATCTTGTTGCCCGAAATGCTGTTAGAAGAGGGCTATGTGATGTTAGTTTCAGATCTGTTTCAGTACATGCACTTTTGTCATTTTTGCCATGATTGATGTGTGCACCCTATGCACTTGAATCCTACATGTGATTTGAACTATGCCATGCCATCTTTCCAGAGGTTTATGCCATGTATTTTTGTGATCTATGTGGTGACTAGCACAAGCATGCAAACTAGGGTACATAATGTTGCTGATTCCAGGGACTTGTATTTCCACCAAGTCATGTTCTGCTGTTATTTTTATGCCATGTGTTCATGTTGTTTCAGAGAGATTTATGCCTCTTTTGAGCATGATCAGTACGGGTGTTTTGAGAATATGAATTTACTCTATCCATCCATGCCTTTGTTAGTAATTATGGAGTGCCATAGCTTGAGTCAATCGAGCTCTATTTTTGCTATAAAATGTTACTGGCAGATTGTTTACATGTTATTCGATTTTGCCAAGCTTGTTTTAGTTTATCTTTGCATGATATATTGTTGTTCTTGCCATGTCTAGCTTCTCTGTCATGTCTTCTTAATGTATGTATGCTTAGTTTATCATGTAATGCTCTGTAGTGAGTGCATCGAGCTCGTAAACATGCCTACTTGTTATCTGTTTTTGACATGTCCAGTTTTCTGCTAAGTCTGAAACCTGTAACGAAACTTGCTTATTTGACATGGGTGTTATTATATTTTATTGTCCTTTTTGGCTTATGGTAAGTAAGGGACTTTTGTTAAGTGCTTTGAGTAGATTCATGCCATGCCTTATTTTGCTATGTCCTGTTCCTGTAGCATGTTGTTTCCTTGCTCTAAACATGTCATCCTGATGTTAATTTCTGGCATGTTAGTATTTTCACAAAGTCTGTGAAGCTGATATGTTTTGCTCTTTTGCCATGCTTGTTTGATCCTGTTATGGTGTGATTTAGCTGTAGCTCATTGTTCATATTTTTTCAAGCATCTTGAGTAGATCACTGTCATATGCTTTGTTGATATGTTTGGGTACAGTAGCTTAATTTCTTGTTGCTTGCTAAGTAGCATCATGCTGTTAATGGCAGAATCTTGTCATTCTTGTTTTGCTTGTCATTTGCAAACCGTGCATCCGATTCCGGTGATCTTTATATCGATTTCAACCAAAATCACCTCACCTTTCCAGTGGCATACTTGGTTTGCCAAGATTATGCCTGGTTCATCTTTTTCCTTCCGAAGCATGCATATGCATTGCATACCACATCTCGCATATCATGCCATGTTTATGTGGTGGTTGTTTACTTTGTTGTTTGCTTCTTTCCGGTGTTGCTTCTTCGGGGTAGTTCCGATAACGTTGCGATTGTGAGGATCCGTTCGTCTACGTCCGTTTGTCTTCTTCATGGACTCGTTCTTCTTCCTTGCGGGATTTCAGGCAAGATGATCATACCCTCGAAATCACTTCTATCTTTGCTTGCTAGTTGCTCGCTCTTTTGCTATGTCTTTGCTGCGATACCTACCACTTGCTTATCATGCCTCCCATATTGTTAAACCAAGCCTCTAACCCACCTTGTCCTAGCAAACCATTGTTTGGCTATGTTACCGCTTTGCTCAACCCCTCTTATAGCGTTGTTAGTTGCAGGTGAAGATGAAGTTTGTTCCTTGTTGGAACATGGAGATGTTGTTCCTTGTTTGGAACATGTTTACTTGTTGGGATATCACAATATATCTTATTTAATTAACGCATCTATATACTTGGTAAAGGGTGGAAGGCTCGGCCTTATGCCTGGTGTTTTGTTCCACTCTTGCCGCCCTAGTTTCCGTCATATCGGTGTTATGTTCCCGGATTTTGCGTCCCTAACACGGTCGGGTGATTTATGGGACCCCCTTGACAGTTCGCTTTGAATAAGACTTTTCCAGCAGGCCCAACATTGGTTTTACCATTTGCCTACCAGCTATACCTTTCCCTTGGGAGTAGCTAACCCGAGGGTCATCTTTATTCAGCCCCCCCCCCGGGCCAGTGCTTCTCTAAGTGCTGGTCTGAACTAGAGCCCTTTGCAGCGCCCCCTCAGGGAAACTTGAGGTCTGGTTTTATTTGTACGGAGTGTTCATCCGGTGTTGCCCTGAGAATGAGATATGTGCAGCTCCTATCAAGATGTCGGCGCATCGGGCGGCTTTGCTGGACTTGTTTTATTACTGTCGAAATGTCTTGTAGCCGGGATTCCGAGACTGATCGGGTCTTCCCGGGGAGAAGGAATATCCTTCGTTGATCGCGAGAGCTTATCATGGGCTAAGTTGGGACACCCCTGCAGGGTTTGATATTTCAAAAGCCGTGCCCGCGGTTATGTGGCAGATGGGAATTTGTTAATGTCCGGTTGTAGAAAACCCGAAGTTGATTTTAATTAAAATACACCAACCGCGTGTGTAACCGTGATGGTCTCTTCCCGGCGGAGTCCGGGAAGTGAACACGGTGTTGGAGATATGCTTGACATAGGTTGTTCTAGGATCACTTCTTGATCATAGTTCATCGACCGTGCTTTGCCTTCTCTTCTCGCTCTCATTTGCGTATGTTCGCCACCATATATGCTAGTCGCTTGCTGCAGCTCCACCTCATACCTTTTACCCTACCTATAAGCTTAAATAGTTTTGATCTTGCGGGTGTGAGATTGCTGAGTCCCCGTGACTCATAGATACTTCCAAAACCAGCTTGCAGGTGCCGTTGAGACCGAGCAGATGACGCAACCAGGCTCAGGAGGAGCTCGATGAAGATCTCATCCTTTATGTTGTTTCGTTCTAATCGATCAGTAGTGGAGCCCAGTTGGGGTCGATCCGGGACCTTTGTCTCTTTTGGGGTTTCTTCTTTTATTTTGGCTTCGTAGTCGGGCCCTGATTGTACTTGGTTGATGTAATGCTTTAGTCTTGTAATTGTGTGAAGTGGCGATTGTAAGCCAACTATGTATTTCTTTCCCTTATGTATTACATGGGTTGTGTGAAGATTACCTCACTTGCGACATTGCTTTCAATGCGGTTATGCCTCTAAGTCGTGCTTCGACACATGGGAGATATAGCCGCATCGAGGGCGTTTCACTACTTTTTGCACAAGGAGAAATTTTATGCAAGAGTAGTGTCACTAGTACATATATGTAGGAATAAACTCACTTTTTAAGAGCGCTACCTACTAGCATATGTGTGTGTGATTTAATCATTCAATGACGATGGACAACATCCTGAATGCCTGATATTGTTGTTTATGCGACATAATTTCATCTTTAACAAATGTGAGTTGCTTGGGGGTTGATACACGGTGCATAATTCTTTTCCTTATGTACTGTCATTTCCATTTTGTCGCTCACACTAGCCGGGTTTGTAGAAGTAATCCATGTGTTGTTATGCAAGGGGAAAGACATAATCTTTAGAGATCATTTTTTGTTTGGAGGAAATGGAAGCATGATTAACTAATATTGGAACTTTTCTTAGCACAGTAAATATATTGGAACTAAGACAATTTAACTAGGTGAACTGAGACAATTTTAACTAGTTGAAATGATACAGTCAAACTGATTATTAGCACATCTAGGTATATATACAGGCAAACGGAGATGGTGCAAAAATAAAATGCAAAAATGGAGAAAATGTCTAGATGTAAACTGTTGCAGGCCCCAAAATCCAACCAGGGGCAGCAAAATTAACCTTTCGTGATATAGAGTAGATTATGCTTCACCCACGTGAATGGTGATATAAGACAAAGCACTGAAGACCTCCTACATACGCACTCCTCCTTAAACTGAACTGGGCTAAACAAAACACCAATTCTCCCCCTTCCGAGATAACTAATCACGCTCGGAATTCAGAAAGCAGCAGCATCGAGACAAGCCTTGAAAGAAAGCAGCCTCTCGCCAGCCAGACCGCTAGCGGAATTTCGACAACAGACAAGAAAGAAATCCTAAGCAGCATAGCAGACGACAGAATTGGGCGGACTGGGTGCGGTGCACGTACCCGAGGAATGGAAGGGAAGTCGGGAGCAGGGGTGAATGGCCGAGGGTGACAGTGATGAACTGCCCGGGGTAGTGGTGGTGAACGGTGTTGGATGTTGTCCGGGTAGAAGGGGCTAAGGAGGAGGCCAACCTGTAAGCACGGGAAGGAGGTGATGCAGTAGCACCACTGCATCCACGGCGCCGTCGAGGTGAGCACCGAGCCATGGAGCGATGAAATGAGGCGCGCCGCCGTCGACAGTGCGCGGCGGCAGGGGAAGGGAGGCGCGCGGTGGCCGGGGGAGGGAGGCCCGCGGCGACCGGGAGGTGGGAGGCGTGCGGCGGCCAGGGAAGGGATGCGTGCGGCGGCCGGGGAAGGGAGGCGCGCGGCGATCGGGGGGTGGGAGGCGCGCGGCGGCCGAGAGGTGGGAGGCGTGCGGCGGCCAGGGAAGGGATGCGTGCGGCGGCCGGGGAAGGGAGGCGCGCGGCGATCGGGGGGTGGGAGGCGCGCGGCGGCCGGGAGGTGGGAGGCGGGGTGGAAGATGGGGTCCTGACTTGCGGTTCCCACCGGCGAACTGACGGACTGACGAACTCGGCATAGTCGGAGGGGTGGCCATGCTCGGGGTCCAGCGGGGGCGGCTCGTCGCCGGAGATGGGAAGCGAAGGGCCCCCAGCGCGCTGGGCAGGGGGCTAGCGATGGCGGCACGTGGAAGATGGCGGTGGGGGAGGGAATGGTGGCGTGATGGGGAAGAGGGCCAACGGGGGTGGAGGGGCCAGCGCTAGAAGCATGGCGTGGCGGTGGATGGAAGCAGTAGGGCGCCGGTGGATCGGGGCTCGGGATGTGGTCCGTGGTGTGTGGGCTGAATTCTTCGCGCATGCGTATATAGGGAACGATGGTAACAGAATAATGAATAGTCCACTCCTATATATATATATTCCATTTTCGTTGCCTTTCGGATGTTTTATGCCACAGACATGTGTTTGCAGGCCAAAGAAACCCTGTGCACCATACTCTACTTGATCAAAGGCCAGAAGGTGGACGTGGGAAAGGGGATGATAATGAACCCCTTGCAACCCACGTTCCACAACCACCTGATCCCCACTAGTCACTTTAGAGTTAACTTGTCCAGTGTGAAATCGGGGCACAAGCATTTGCCTCCTCCAATACAGCCTGTGGGAGAGGACGACGAGACCCCGCCGCAGATTGGAAGCTGCAAGGGTTGGGTGCTGCTATGACCGAAGAATCTTATTCATCTGGAGCCGTCCGAGAGCACACCAATAACCACACATCAACAACCATGTGCAGAGCCCACCACCCCGCCTACGCAATTACCATCTCCTGTAGTGCCGGGTGAGAGCGGCGGACGACGTGATGAAGGGGGTGCAATAGTATTGGCTGATGTAATCGGTCCTATAGAACATAGAATGGATGATGATACGGAGGTCGACCCAATGGGTTTCCTCAATACAAACGCATATGACTGTGGCATAGATATGATGAGTCAACCATATGATGAATCGGGCTATCAGCATGCTAATGAGGATATGGATGATCTGCCCGGGCTGGAAGGTCGTAGCAGGGATTGCAAAAAGTCTCTCTTCATGAAATCCTCACAGGACACGCCTGAAGATGCCGCCTCAACACAGGCTCAACTAGCCGAGGGTCGTACAGTGCTTAGCCCGAGAACACTGGGGCAGGGGTTAAGGAAGGGTCTGGAAGGTGTGCCCAAGAAAAAGGAGAGGAAGAGATCAGGGAAGATAGCTGCCTCCAAACAAGCCAGAGCACATAGCAGCCAGATGATGGATTCTGAAGAGCATGTACCCATGAAGGGTGCGGCCATGTTCCATCTCACGGGCGAGCCAAATGCTACCGTCGACACCGCTGGAGGCACTATCAGGGTATCTCAGGAGACTACATGACCATGTGCTCTCGACTGAGAAAAGCCTACTAGCCTCGAAGGATCCAAGATATCCGACATATGCGGCTCATGTGCCTGAGGGGAAGTGCTACATCGGCACACGGCCCGCGAAGGTGTTCTTCCTGCGGTTTGACCATATCTTTGAGATGTTTCTAACAAGGTGGCTCGATTTTACAATCATCCGCCTTTTGCGCTACATATGAGCTCCGTCATGAAGAGAGAAGAAGTCTCGCAAATCTGTGTGGCGGATCCGTACTACATGCACGAGTCTTTCTTGAGTCTCGGCGACTTTGACCGTGAAACTACTAGGGACTACCTCCAAAACTTCATGGTACAGAATAAGGACCAGGAAATTGTCCTCCTGACTTATCATCCAAACTAAGTCAGTTCCGGACAACCCTTTTGTACAATTCAATCATTCCTTCTTGCTCATATGGAGAATAATTCAAGGTGTCTTTTCCCCGCAGCAACGGGCGCGCCGTCCTTATCGTTCTTTACCTGCGAGTCTCCCACGCCGTGTATCTCGACCCTTCCAGAGACTACGAGAAGAAGGACTACACCCACATAATGAATATTCTAGATGATGCTCTCCAAGATTTCAGTATTAGAGGTGGCCACATGCAGATCAGGAAACAAAGGAACAAGAAGATGGGTTCGCGCATAAAACTAACTTCTGCTGCATCCATGTCCCAAAACCAAGCAAGAAGGATGGATTCTACATCCTCGATCTCATGATTGAGTTCAACACGGATCACCAAAAGCTTCGCACGACAAGCAGAAATGATGATCATGTCCACAAGTGGCTAGAATCTCATGGAGAAGCAGATTATAAACTTAGAGATGACTTCTTTCGCATCCAAAGGGACATTGCGACGATCATCATGAAAGAAGTCGTCGATGAGAAGGGGATGTTCCACCACGGCCCTATATCGCGAGCTGACGTCCGAACTCACATACGCATGCAACGTCAAGACCTCACGCCATTCAAGAAGCTAGGGTCCATCCTCGATGATATGGAAGGATGGAACTCTAGTGATTTACGATGCCGATGATGATGATATGTGTCGGTTGAACTTGTATACTTTCTATAGCGATGAAACTTTGTGATGTCCACGGTCCCTGCCGAACTTGCGTAATGCTACTTTGTTTGTTTGGGTACGATGACCTGCGTACCTCTAGTTAATTACTTTGCGTACTGTATGTTGCATCTAGTTGCTAATTAACCCTTTCTTTTTATCTTGGGCCTTTAGCTGGGCCAGCCCATTATGGTCCACAAAAATCTTGCGGGCCTTCACCTGGGCCGACCCATTATGGCCTGCAAAAATCTTGTTGGCCTTTACCTGGGCTGGCCCATTATGGCCCGCAAA
Organism: Aegilops umbellulata; assembly: GCA_032464435.1. Taxonomy (NCBI): domain Eukaryota; kingdom Viridiplantae; phylum Streptophyta; class Magnoliopsida; order Poales; family Poaceae; genus Aegilops; species Aegilops umbellulata. Next base: position 274,745,039 of record CP136055.1, read on the forward strand.
ATCTTGTGGGTTTAGCTGGGTCGGCCCATTATGGTCCGCAAAATCTTGTGGGCCTTTAGTTGGGTCGGCCCATTTAAACTTTATGGGCCACTTTTGGGCCGGTCCACGTGTTAACATATCATAGGCGCATCTCGCCCATTGGATGAGTGACACCTGTGCCAACACGGAGTTGACACGTGTTTCCTACAGCCAATGATGATTTTACACGTGGAAAATCCCAATTGGTTCGGGCTGTTAACGGGTTATCGGATCCAAAACCGGACCCGATAGCTTAACGGCGTTCCGTTACGGTGGATGCCATGTGTCGGTCACCCTTGACGAAAGCACTTCTATGACGCGCGATTTATTGTCATGGAAGTGGACACTTCCGTGATGATAATTTTGGTAATGTCATGGAACACTTCTACGACAGCACAGGTATGACTATCTTGATTCTGTCATAAATTTGTCATGGATGTACATGCATGACAGAAAACGTGACCTACTGTGACAAACATGTATCATCACGGAAGTGTATTTTTTTGTAGTGTGGGGGGAGGAAGAAGAGGGCGGCCTCCACAAATCTAGAGGCGGGGCGCCCAAGAGGGGGAAGGGCCCCTCACGGATGATTCCACATGGGACGTCGACAGCAGCCCCGAACGACCCCCCCCCCCCGAAGCAAGCCCCTGGCCGCATCGTAAGTACTAAAAAAGCCTAGATGCATCGGCCTCTCCTCTTTATGGTATTAATATGATTAATCATGTTGTTGCAGTCCGTCCCATGACAGCTCCCAGCGATCCTCATCAAGAGGTTCGTTGGATTCAAAGGCGATGGCCAGCGAGTCACTGCCGGCCGCTCAATCTCCCGAGGCCAAGGGCGACATCGAGGTGCTGTCCCGAAGGACCTTCCCCGGCCAGGGAGAGGCCAGGAGGCGCCAGAGGGCGAGACCTCACTCACCGAACACCTGGGGGAGCGGGTCCCCATGGAGACTGGCGATGAGGGTCGTGTTCAGTTCGGACCCAAGCCGAACACGGATCCGGAGACCCATATGGCTTCGGAATCCGGTAAGCAGCCTCCTTCGAGAGAAGGAGGTGTGCCTATCCCGCCGGTGACCTCTGTCCAACCAGAGGAACCGGATAATCTACTGGAAGCGCTACGAGGCGCTTCCATCGTGGATGAACACCATATCCTTATGGGTACGGTGATTGAGAGGGTTCAGTACGTCAAGAGCAGACTGACCGAAGCCTGCAGCAGCTTGCTGACCAGCTTTGAGGTAAGCGAGTGATACGTCTCCAACGTATCTATAATTTTTGATTGTTCCATGCTATTATATTATCCATCTAGGATGTTTTATATGCATTTATATGCTATTTTATATGATTTTGGAACAAACCTATTAACCTAGAGCCCAGTGCTAGTTTCTGTTTTTCCTTGTTTTTGAGTACTGCAGAAAAGGAAAACCAAACGGAGTCCAGTTAACCTGAAATTTGACGGAGATTGTTTTTGGACCAGAAGAAGCCCACGGAGCATCGAAGATGGGCCAGAAGAGTCCCGAGGCGGAGACCCCCCTGACTTGTTCCCGATGCCAAAACCTCTTATATATACAGAAACCCCCAGAACATAACCTAGATCTGGAGTTCCGCCGCCGCAAGCCTCTATAGCCACCAAAAACCAATCGGGACCCTGTTTCGGCACCCTGCCGGAGGGGGTTCCCTCACCGGTGGCCATCTTCATCATCCCGGTGCTCTCCATGATGAGGAGGGAGTAGTTCACCCTCGGGGCTGAGGGTATGTACCGGTAGCTATGTGTTTGATCTCTCTCTCTCTCTCTCATGTTCTTGATTCGGCATGATCTTGATGTATCGTGAGCTTTGCTATTATAGTTGGATCTTATGATGTTTCTCCCCCTCTACTCTCTTGTAATGGATTGAGTTTTCCCTTTGAAGTTATGTTATCGAATTGAGTCTTTAAGGATTTGAGAACACTTGATGTATGTCTTGCGTGGGATACCCCTGGTGACAATGGGATATTCTATTGATTCACTTGATGTATGTTTGGGTGATCAACTTGCGGGTTCCGTGACCTTTGGAATCTATGCATAAGGTTGGCACACGTTTTCGTCTTGAATCTCTGGTAGAAACTTTGGGGCACTCTTTGAAGTTCTTTGTGTTGGTTGAACACATGAATCTGAGATTGTGTGATGCATATCGTATAATCATACCCACAGATACTTGAGGTGACATTGGAGTATCTAGGTGACATTAGGGTTTTGATTGATTTGTGTCTTAAGGTGTTATTCTTGTACGAACTCTAAGATAGACCGAATGGAAAGAATAGCTTTGTGTTATTCTACTACGGACTCTTGAATAGATCGATCAGAAAGGATAACTTTGAGGTGGTTTCGTACCCTACCATAATCTCTTCATTTGTTCTCCGCTATTAGTGACTTTGGAGTGACTCTTTGTTGCATGTTGGGGGATAGTTATATAATCCAATTATGTTATTATTGTTGAGAGAACTTTCAGTAGTGAAAGTATGAACCCTAGGCCTTGTTTCCTAGCATTGCAATACCATTTACGCTCACTTTTATCATTAGTTACACTACTGGAAACAGGGAATTTGCCATCAGCCAGCTCTTTGCCATCTACCAGCTGATGGCAAAGAACGTCTTTGCCATCTGCTTATAAAAAACAGATGGCAAAGAACTGACAGACGGCAAAGAACATGGTTGCCATCAGCCAATTCTTTGCCTTCTGCTAGTGGATGGCAAATAATCTTTGCCATCTGCGAGCAGATGGCAAAGAGGTTGGCAAGTCCTGTGGACGTCAAGAGTGCAACGGCGTACCAGCCCCACCTCTTTGCCATCTGCCAGCAGACGGCAAAGATTCTTTGCCATCTGCTGGCAGATGGCAAAGAGATGGGGTAATTTTTTCCAGGTAAAAAAAACTGTGGGGTTATTTTTGTTCTCATTGGTTGAAATGTTTGTGTCATGGATTGATGACATGGCATCCATCCATCCATCCATCCATCCCATTTATCTAAACAAAAATAAGAGAAAGAAAGAAAAAGAACCCCCACCCCCCGGGCAGCCCAACCAGCCATTCACTCGCGACGGCGGCGGCGGCGGCGGTTGACCATGTCGGTAGGGAGCGAGTGCTCGAACGAGGCCTACGCGATGCCGGCGGTGGTGCTGGCGGACTTCTCGCGCGGATCCGGCCCGTCCGTTTCCGGCGGCGCCGCCGGCAGCGTCAGCGGCAGCGAGAGGAGCCAGGCCGAGGGCGGGGCGAGGAAGAAGCCCCCGTTCTGCCTCGCGGCGGACGACACCAAGCCCGTGCTCCGCGACCCGGTTAGTTCGTCCGTCCGTCCGTCCTCAGTCCGCGTGCATAGATTTATTTGTCGCTGAATCGTTCCTGGTAGTGGCGGTGCTCAACTGATTGACTGATTGGGTGCTGCTCTTGGTGATGTGCAGATCTCGCGTTCCGACCCCATGGAGAGCAAGCAAGCCGTGCTGCGCCTGCCGCCCTTCCCCTGAAGCCCAGCCGCGTCATGATGGATGGTACGCCGCTGCTCTGCCCCTCTGTTAACATCATCTTATAATTTTCCTCTGTGCTGCACCTGCACTTGTATGGCGGCTCTGTATTTTGGGAATCCAATGGTAGTGATTGTGTGGGATGTGTCAAACAATTAGGCACGGTCTCTGCTTTCAGATTTTTGGTCAAGCATGTGAGCTGAGAAATAAGTAGCATGTGGTGCCTCTGCCTTCTGGTTTTGTACAGACTGTAGGCCGCTGAAATGATCGCCTGAATGTCCTTTCCGTGATTGTTACAGTCGGGCCATGAAACAGTTGTCGAATTAGGAACGTGTCGTATTTGCGTCAGGGGTCGGTGTTAGTAACGGTGAAATACTGGAGAAATTGGTGACAGTAATAGAATGATGAAACACTTATGCCTGGCTGTCTCGGTGAGGTTCTTGCTGCGATGGTGGATAAGCTATGGGGTTGAAAATTTTTCGATGCAGTCTGTGATTAAAAACTCATACTAATAGCTTGTTTACTGGAGTGGTTTGGATTGAGAAATAGCGTACTTATGGTTGTTCAATCATCTTATTTTTTCAACAGCACTTTGCTTAGATGTGAATACTTGAATCAGCATAGTAAGGTTGGTTTGATGTTTATTCAGTTGTAGGTATATAGTACTCCCTCCCAGCCACACTTATTGTGGGAAGCAGGAAGTGCCTGGTTCTTGTGTTGCTTCCAGGACATAGAACTGCCTGCAATGATTCCTTGTGCGCTTTTTGTTCCGGGTTCCTTAGCTTCTTTTGGTGGATTAGCTACTGTATAAAATAAAACAAGCAAGCAGTTCATATGGGTTGATTAGCTGATGCATGTGATGCGTATAAATGGATAATTGAGATGGGTGTGATTTATTCATGAGATGTACTTTGATTTCTAAGAAAAGGGTTTCTTCTTGGTTGAGAATAATATAATTTGAGATGTACTGCTATGTGTTTGCTCTCCATCTTGGACATTCTAAGCTACAACTGGTGAAGTGTTGATAGGTTTGAAGTAATTATTTTGGACCTAAAACATTTCTATCAATTGTTTCAGATTGACCCGGCGAATTACAAGAGCATCTCATCTGGATTTGGTGTTCTGTTAAAGGAGCAAGGAGCTAGGGGATTCTTCAGGGGATTGGTACCTTGCTTGGTTACAGTGATACCCGGCGAATTACAAGAGCATCTCATCTGGATTTGGTGTTCTGTTAAAGGAGCAAGGAGCTAGGGGATTCTTCAGGGGATTGGTACCTTGCTTGGTTACAGTGATCAGGGGGCTTGCAAGTTTGGTTCTACAAGTTCTTTAAGAATACCTACTCAGCTATGGTTGGGCCTGACAATGCCGTGAAGTACAAGACCCTAATTTACCTTGCAGGTTCAGCTTCTGCTGAGGTAATTTCTGATATCACTCTGTGCCCCTTTGAAGCTGTCAAGGTCCGTGTGCAGACACAACCTGGATTTGCTCGTGGAAGTTGTTAGCTGAAACTCCAAAATTCACTTTTTTGCAAAAAAAAATATGTTAGCCAGACATGAGAATACTGTATGTATGTCCATCCACACTTGCGCTGTAGCAGAAGAGAGCAACTTAGCATATATGACCCACACAATAATAAAGAATAAGGAAAAGGATTATATATTTTTATATAGTATAAATAATAAAGAAGCGTGACCCCAGACTGTTAAGTGTGTCATCTCCAAAGGAGAGTGAAGATAGCTTTTTGTTGGGCTGCCAACTGGGTGAACAAATTCAGATTATGTTATTGTTCCATACACAATACCTTGCTAAACGATGGACGTCCTCAGCGAAGAAAGCCATGTCCGTGACCCTCTAAAGAAGAAAGAACACAAGCCATAAGAAACAAATGCACTTTCATATAATTAGTAGAAGTCGAACCCACGTGAAAATGAGGAGTGCATACCACCCCACGTGCAATTCCATGATAATGAGCATGCCACCCCATGTGCACACATGTCACTGCATCCACACAAGGGAATATTTAAAACTTTAAAAACTAATTTGTCAAGTTGGACACGAGGACGCCCTCTGCGAGGTACTCCCTGCACCTGTTACCTATTGCCATGAATTTGGTCAGAGTTGAGGAACTGGGTCAGGACACATCAAGGGAGATGAAAAGCTCGTCAAGGACAGAGTGAGAGGGGAGGATATAGATGCCAGGCGGGGCATGGCGAGATGTGATGCCGATGTCTAACGACACCAGTGGGTCGAGCGACATGGGCTTCTGCCCAGTGACGCCGAGAAAGAAGCGTCAATGACGGCCGCCGACCAGTCTACGCGTATTATGGGCTTATGGTCCAATTTTGTGTTTTTCATATCAACATGATTGTTTTACCGTCAATTTTCTGAATATTGTTAGTGACTAACTATTTCCTAATTTTGTTTATTTAGGTTGGAGAGAATATGTAACGCTAATGTTTGAGCAGAAGGAGAGTGAAAAGATGCAAGAGTGATACACCCAAGCACTTGATTTGAGTCAAACCTGGTTTGTTGTACAGGATTCCACTGTATTTGTCCGCACAAATACTTCTTGATATTTACTCATGATAGTTTTTCTCCATAGTTCAGTGTCTACATCTCTATTCTCCTAATATAGTCATATTGTCCATATAAGTGCAGCTTTTATTTTGAGTTCTTCCTGGATGCCACTGTGAAGGCGAATTCTTCCTGGGTGTATCATGCACCTGTGTCTTGCCGTTCTATATTCTCAAGTCTGAACTGCAGATTCTCAAAGGTTTCAGACACCACTTTGACCTACGACAAATATTTGGACTATTTAATTTAGTGACAGTGATCATAGCTGACGCAGGTTTTATTCACTCACCAGCTCTGGCTTTTGGTGTACACGATACACTATGAGGCAAGTAGGTTGACATGTCACCGTGAGGCAAGAAGGTTGACATGTTCATCTGTTATCATGAGTGTCGTGTTTATTCTTGCAGTTCAGTTGTTAAGCTTAAGCTAAAGATCTGACTGTACTGTCTAGAGGTGGAATGGCTAAGCTTTGTTTATAATCCTTTTACTGAATATCTTGCAAATGACACACTAAAGGGCATGAAGTTATTAGGTGTGTGGGTATCAGTCCACTATGTTCTTATGTCTATGGATCCGCGAAATGTTTGACGCTTTATTGGTTTTGATCACAAAAATGTTTGGTGTACATGCTTTCATCTTGAATATATGTAGCTCTAAATAATGCTACTTCCCAGTTAGTTCATTGAAGTAATAATACAATCAATTGGATGTTCTACTGTTATGGATCTAGCGGAAAAAATGTTGTTTTGATATCATTGTATTTCTCCATAGTTTATTGTCAATATCTTTATTCTCCTAATACAGTCATATTATCCATATAAGTGCAGCTTTTAGTTCGTAAAAGTACTTTGTACTTTGCCCAATTGATTTCACTAGATCCCCTGTTTGACAATCCATGCATATTTCCGCAGCATAATAATCTTCTTCTTCTAACTTTCTTCTTTCCCATTTTACAGATTTGCTTAAGATCACGGAAGCTTGGGTTGATTGAGTGCTTGTATTTAGTTTTTGTTTTGACCTTGTGAAACTTGCTACCTATGGATGAAACAGTGTAATATTGATGAAACTATGTATATGTACGGATGAAACTTGCTACTATTGGTAACATGTGTTGGATATATATGTGTTCATGACTATTGGTAATATGTGTTGAATATGCTATATTGGTCATATAAATATATTTGTGTTTGATTTATGTGAAAATGAACTGATATAAGAAAAATCAAAATTAAATGGGGCAATATAGTCGCTTTGCCATCTGCTGACAGATGGCAAAGAGCTTTGCCATCAGCTGGCAAATGGCAAAGAGGCCACGTGTCATCTACATGTAAAATTTGGGCTGGCCTATTTGGGCTCTTTGCCATCTGCCAGCAGATGGCAAAGCTCTTTGCCATCAGCTGGCAGACGACAAAGCATGCAGCCTTTGCCATCTGCTGGCAGACGGCAAAGTATGTCGTTAGCCTTCTAACGGGGCTAACCCCGTTAAGAGGCTTTGCCATCTGCCAGCTGATGGCAAAGCCAAAGGCTCTTTGCCATCAGCCAGCAGATGGCAAAGAAGCCTTTGCCGATAGGGTTTCAGACAAACTGTTTGCCATCTGCTGGCTGATGGCAAAGCCTTTGCCATCCGCCGACCATGCCTTTGCCATCTGTTATGGCAGATGGCAAAATGCCAGATTCCAGTAGTGTTACCTTGCTGTTTTTATATTTTTAGATTACAAAAACCTATATCTACCATTCATATTGTACTTGTATCACCATCTCTTCGCCGAACTAGTGCACCCATACAATTTCCCATTGTATTGGGTGTGTTGGGGACACAAGAGACTCTTTGTTATTTGGTTGCAGGGTTTTTGAGAGAGACCATCTTCATCCTAAGCCTCCCACAGATAGATAAACCTTAGGTCATCCACTTGAGGGAAATTTGCTACTGTCCTACAAACCTCTGCACTTGGAGGCCCAACAACGTCTACAAGAAGAAGGTTGCATAGTAGACATCAAGCAGTTTCTGGCGTTGTTGCCGGGGAGGTGAGTAATTGAAGGTATATCTTTAGATCTTGCAATCGAATCTTTTAGTTTCTTGTTTTATCACTAGTTTATTCTATAAAAGAAAACTAGAAAAAAATGGAACTAAGGGTACCTCATATGCTTCATCTTTTTAATGTCTTTTGTGAAAATGATGGGAAGGAAAATCATGCCAAAGTGTTAGAAGAAGAATGCATTAGAATGTTTGTCACTAAATCTTTGAATGATGAGCACGATTGCAATGTTATTAGTATAAACTATTTGAAAATCCATAGTACTAATGATGATTACACTAGTCATGATGAAAATGTCTCTTATAAGCATATCAATTTTTGTGGAGTGCATAGAGTTTGCAAATGCACACCAAATAGGGAAGATATATTTTGCAAGAGTCATAAGTATTTGGAAACTAAATGGTTGCAAGAAAGGCTAGATGATTGGGCTGAAAGATTCAATATTTATCGCCATCCTTGTGAACTTTGCAATGAACATGGTCATTTAAAGCTCCAATGCTATTTTTTTCATGATCAAATCGTGTCCAAAAATTGTGACAACTTGATTACCCTTGAGCATCATAAAGAGCTTAGTCTTCTTTTGGGGTATGAAGAAATGAAATTTATAACTAAGGGTATTCCAAAATTTAATCTTGATAGCTTTCTTGATTTTGATCTAGAAGAAATTTTTATGTATTGTGTGGTGAATTGCATTGAAAATCCTTACATTGCCAATTACATAAAAAAGAAAAAAATAGAAGATGAAGAGAATATTAATGAAAGGGAAGAGATTTCCCAATATCCTCCTATTATTTCTTATGATGAATCAGGTAATGAGGAGGAGCTTCCTATTCAACCAATCTCATTAATAAGGAGCTCCAAAAATAGGATTAAACCCACACATGATGTGAAGAAGAAAAAGAAAAGACGGAGAAGCAAAGGTAGAAAGGTATCCCTCCTAAATGATGTTGCTCCTAGTACTCATTGTGATGATGATAATTGCTATACTATTGGTGCTATGCATATTATTAATGGTGAGAGTGATTATGCTTATGATATGAAAAGGCCCAAGCTTGGGGATGCTATGTTTGATGAGAATGGCATGTTTGAGAATATATTTGCTGCAGTTAATGTTTGTCCCAAGCTTGGGGATGCTATGTCTAATGGAGATGATATTTTTAACCTCCCAAGTTTTGATGTGCAAATTTGTTATGATGATAGCATGCCTCCTACATATGATGATTATATTGATGAAAGTGGGTTCGGAAGTGTAGCGATCCGACCTCGGACGGTCAAATCTCTGTGTTCAGTGTCATCCCTGGATCGGTAGTGCTGACACACACAATACTCGAATGGATTTATAATAGAGTAGCAATCACACACTTATTACACAAGTGTCTCAAAAGAGAACTTATTACAATAAATATGGGTTAAGGCCATCTAAAGGGTAATAGCAGAAGGCTTGGAAGATAAAGTGAGTCCATCAACTCCAACGGCATACCTGAGTGCATGAAAAACGACCTACGGCACCTTACTCGTCGTCTAAGAAGTCTGCAACATGATAAGTTGCAGCCTGAAAATGGGTCAGCACATGGAATATGCTGGCAATTTAACATAGTAGAGCAATAAACAGATAAATGCTATCACTACATGCATATATGGCTAGTGGAGGCTCTATGGTTATACTGTTTTGCGAAAAGCCAATTTTTTCCTACAACAAAGGAATAGATTTTATTTAACTATCATGGTGGTTGAAACATTGAGAAGGTTCCTCCAACTCAATCCCAATTAAATTAATCATTATCAACCCAACAAATTAATTTAGAGTCATGAGATCAAATCAATAATTCAAGTACCAGATACTCAAGATGTCCATAACCGGGGACACGGCTAACCATGATTAGTTTATACACTCTGCAGAGGTTTGTGCACTTTTCCTCACAAGACTCGATCTCCTCTGTTGGATTTCTCGCACTACATGGTGTTTGAGAAACGGATGACCAAGACACAGTCTTTCAGAAACATTAACTCTAACCCTGGGTAGACAATACCAACCTATATCCCCTACATCTGCTAGCCTACCACTGGAAGAGGTCATGTAACATACTCAACTATGGTAGAGCCCATAATAGCTTGTGGTTGCACACAGAAGTTTCTAGCATGAATAATCTTATGATCCCTTTGAGCCTGGGTGGCGGACTGTAGGTGTTGGGGAACGTTGCAGAAAATAAAAAAATTCTACGGTTTCACCAAGATCTATCTATGAGTCCATCTAGCAACGAGTGATTGGAGTGCATCTACATACCTTTGTAGATCGCGAGCGGAAGCGTTCAAGAGAACGGGGTTGAAGGAGTCGTACTCGTCGTGATCCAAATCACCGAAGATCCTAGCGCCGAACGGACGGCACCTCCGCATTCAACACACGTACAGAGCGGATGACGTCTCCCGCACCTTGATCCAGCAAGGAGGAGGGAGAGGTTGATGAAGATGGCTCCAGCAGCAGCACGACGGCGTGGTGGTGGTGGAGAGGCAGTACTCCGGCAGGGCTTCGACATGCTCTACGGAGGAGGAGGAGGTGCTGGAGTGGGAGAGGAAGGCGCCAGGGGCATGGGTGCGGCTGCCCTCCCTCCCCCCTCTATATATAGGGTCCCCAGGGGGGGCGCCGACCCTAGGAGATGGGATCTCCTAGGGGGGCGGCAGCCAAGGGGGTGGAGTGCCCCCAAGGCAAGTGGAGGCGGCCCCTCCCCTAGGGTTCCCAACCCTAGGCGCAGGGGGCCCAAGGGGGGCGCACCAGCCCACTAGGGGCTGGTTCCCCTCCCACTTCAGCCCATGGGGCCCTCCGGGATAGGTGGCCCCACCCGGTGGACCCCCGGGACCCTTCTGGTGGTCCCGGTACAACACCGGTGACCCCTGAAACTTTCCCGATGGCCGAAACTCGATTTCCCATATATAATTCTTTACCTCTGGACCAAACTTACTACCAAACTTACGGCAAAGTTTACATCACGTCTGGTACACAACATGGCATACATAATAGACCCTATGGTCTTTCCCAATGGTCTCTTCTATATCTTCTGCCGTGGTCGGACATTGAGCTGAGCTCAATTTCACACCTTGCAACACAGGCAAGAACCCCTTCTTAGACTGATCCATATTGAACTTCTTCAATATCTTATCAAGGTATGTGCTTTGTGAAAGACATATGAGGCGTCTTGATCTATCTCTATAGATCTTGATGCCTAATATATAAGCAACTTCTGCAAGGTCCTTCATTGAAAAACTCTTATTCAAGTAGGCCTTAATGCTGTCCAAAAGTTCTATATCATTTCCCATCAAAAGTATGTCATCTACATATAATATGAGAAATGCTACAGAGCTCCCACTCACTTTCTTGTAAACGCAGGCTTCTCCATTAGTCTGCATAAACTCAAACCCTTTGATCATCTCATCAAAGCGAATGTTCCAACTCCGAGATGCTTGCACCAGCCCATAAATGGATCGCTGGAGCTTGCATACCTTTTTAGCATTCTTAGGGTCGACAAAACCTTCCGGCTGCATCATATACAGTTCTTCCTTAAGATAACCATTAAGGAATGCCGTTTTGACGTCCATTTGCCATATCTCATAATCATAGTATGCGGCAATTGCTAACATGATTCAGACGGACTTCAGCTTCGGTAAGGGAGAGAAAGTCTCATCGTACTCAACCCCTTGAACTTGCCGATAACCCTTAGTGACAAGTCGAGCTTTATAGATGGTAACATTACCATCCGCGCCCGTCTTCTTCTTAAAGATCCATTTGTTTTCTATCGCTCGCCGATCATCGGGCAAGTCTGTCAAAGTCCATACTTTGTTTTCATACATGGATCCTATCTCGGATTGCATGGCTTCAAGCCATTTGTTGGAATATGGGCCCGCCATCGCTTCTTCATAGTTCGAAGGTTCACCATTGTCTAACAACATGATTTCCAGGGCAGGGTTGCCATACCACTCTGGTGTGGAACGTGTCCTTGTGGACCTACGAAATTCAGTAGTAACTTTATTCGAAGTATCTTGATCATCATCATTAATTTCCTCTCCAGTGGATGTAGGCACCACAGGAACATTTTCGTGAGATGCACTACTTTGCTGTTCAAGAGGTAGTACTTCCTCGAGTTCTACTTTCCTCCCACTTACTCCTTTCAAGAGAAACTCTTTTTGCAGAAAGGATCCGTTCTTGGCAACAAAGATCTTGCCTTCGGATCTAAGGTACAAGGTATACCCAATGGTTTCCTTAGGGTATCCTATGAAGACGCATTTTTCCGACTTGGGTTCGAGATTTTTAGGTTGAAGTTTCTTGACATTACGTTGAGGTGTTCCAGGCGGCGTGAGTTGTGAAACGATTCCACATTTCCATAAGTGTGTGCCAAATTCGTGGCTTAAATATTCTCGTCCACGATCTGATCGTATGAACTTTATTTTTCGGTCACGTTGATTCTCTACCTCATTCTGAAATTCCTTGAACTATTCAAAGGTCTCAGACTTGTGTTTCATCAAGTAGACATACCCATATCTACTCAAGTCATCAGTGAGAGTGAGAACATAACGATATCCTCCGCGAGCCTCAACGCTCATTTGACCGCACACATCAGTATGTATGATTTCTAGTAAGTTGGTTGCTTGCTCCATTGTTCCGGAGAACGGAGTCTTGGTCATTTTGCCCATGAGGCATGGTTCGCATGTGTCAAATGATTCATAATCGAGAGACCCTAAAAGTCCATCAGCATAGAGCTTCCGCACCTTGATCCAAATCACCGGAGATCCTAGCGCTGAACGGACGGCACCTCCGCGTTCAACACACGTACGAAGCGGATGACGTCTCCCGCACCTTGATCCAGCAAGGAGGAGGGAGAGGTTGATGAAGATGGCTCCAGCAGCAGCACGACGGCGTGGTGGTGGTGCAGAGGCAGTACTCCGGCAGGGCTTCGCCAAGCTCTACGGAGGAGGAGGAGGTGTTGGAGTGGGAGAGGGAGGCGCCAGGGGCATGGGTGCGGCTGCCCTCCCTCCCCCCTCTATATATAGGGTCCCCAGGGGGGCGCCGGCCCTAGGAGATGGGATCTCCTAGGGGGGCGGCGGCCAAGGGGGTGGAGTGCCCCCCAAGGCAAGTGGAGGCGCCCCCTCCCCTAGGGTTCCCAACCCTAGGCGCAGGGGGGGCAAGGGGGGGGGGTGCACCAGCCCACTAGGGGCTGGTTCCCCTCCCACTTCAGCCCATGGGGCCCTCCAGGATAGGTGGCCCCACCCGGTGGACCCCCGGGACCCTTCTGGTCGTCCCGGTACAACACCGGTGACCCCTGAAACTTTCCCGATGGCCGAAACTCGACTTCCCATATATAATTATTTACCTCTGGACCATTCCGGAACTCCTCGTGACGTCCGAGATCTCATCCGGGACTCCGAACAACTTTCGGGTTACTCCATACTCATATCTCTACAACCCTAGCGTCACCGAACCTTAAGTGTGTAGACCCTACGGGTTCGGGAGACACGTAGTCATGACCGAGACAGCTCTCCGGCCAATAACCAATAGCGGGATCTGGATACCCATGTTGGCTCCCACATGCTCCTCGATGATCTCATCGGATGAACTACGATGTCGAGGATTCAAGCAACCCCGTATGCAATTCCCTTCGTCAATCGGTATGTTACTTGCCCGATATTCGATCGTCGGTATCCCAATACCTCATTCAATCTCGTTACCGACAAGTCACTTTACTCGTACCGTAATGCATGATCCCGTGACCAAACACTTGGTTACTTTGAGCTCATTATGATGATGCATTACCGAGTGGGCCCAGAGATACCTCTCCGTCATACGGAGTGACAAATCCCAGTCTCGATCCGTGTCAACCCAACAGACACTTTCGGAGATACCCGTAGTATACCTTTATAGTCACCCAGTTACGTTGTGACGTTTGGTACACCCAAAGCACTCCTACGGTATCCGGGAGTTACACGATCTCATGGTCTAAGGAAAAGATACTTGACATTGGAAAAGCTCTAGCAAACGAACTATACGTTCTTTGTGCTATGCTTAGGATTGGGTCTTGTCCATCACATCATTGTCCTAATGATGTGATCTCGTTATCAATGACATCCAATGTCCATAGTCAGGAAACCATGACTATCTGTTGATCAACGAGCTAGTCAACTAGAGGCTTACTAGGGACATGTTGGTGTCTATGTATTCACACATGTATTACGGTTTCCGGATAACACAATTATAGCATGAATAAAAGACAATTATCATCAACAAGGAAATATAATAATAGTCCTTTTATTATTGCCTCTAGGGCATATTTCCAACAGTAGGATGATCACACGGGTACTCCGGGATATCCTAGGACAATACTGGATTCTCCAGGTGCCTACAAGCAATACACCCAGATGTGTATTAAAGTTGCCACCTTAAGTCGAACCATTAATTAAAAAACTCACATCTGTCATGGATACACTCAAACCCAATCCATGTCTATGAGCATATCATGGCAATATAAGCATAACGTAGAAGTAACTCCCAAGGGTTTGATAATAAAATAGGTAATAGGTTCTACCTCATCATCTACTTCCCAAACCCACATGTTAAGAGATCCTACTCATGCAATGTGTGAGGGTTGAAACTAATGCATAAAAACTGGGTATGAAAGGGTATGATCAATGTGTTACTTGCCTTGCTGACGATCCGCAAAACCTAGTGACTCGTAGTAGCACGCTTCGCACTCCGGGAATTCTATCGCAAACAAACAATAGCATACATAAGAAATCAAGCAAAGATGCACGGGTAAAACTCAAATAAGAAGATCTAACCTGAAAGTTCAACTGAAGAACTCCGGTTTGCAAAAAGAATCAAATCAAACGGAGCAACGAAACTCAAACTACGAAAGGAACAAGATCCATTTACTAATCTGAACTAAAGTCAAATTTTACAGTACCAAAATCTTGTTCAAGATGGTTAAACAGAAAGAGGGCTTCGAGATGAAGATCTAGGCGCTTGTTTCACCTGATTTGGATAAACGACCGAAAAGATAAACTAAAACGAAGATTAGGGCAGAAATCGCGATCGCAAATAATCGCGGAAAAACCCTGGAAAAAAATGAGACGAACAGGCTAACGAACGAATGTTCGCTGTCTGCGACTAACCGATGAACAACGTTCGTTAAATGGAATGTATGGATGAACGTCTGCTAAATAACCGAACTAAAAAAACGAATCGATCTATTAAAAAACGAATCTAGGGTTTTAAAGAAAACCGGGTTTTTTTTAACCTAAAACCCCAGAAAAAACGAACGGCCGGATCAGATCGGGGCGTCGGCTCCAGCGGCTTCTCCGGTGAGCTAGCGCGGCGGCGGCGCGCGGCGGGACTAGGCGGTGGCTGCGGGCGACGGCGAGCGCGCGGGGCGGCGTGGCAAGCGGCGGCGGGGTGCGGCGACGGAGCTCGGGAGATGGGGCGGCTCGGCGAGGGCAGGCGACAAC
This sequence comes from Aegilops umbellulata, assembly GCA_032464435.1. Taxonomy (NCBI): domain Eukaryota; kingdom Viridiplantae; phylum Streptophyta; class Magnoliopsida; order Poales; family Poaceae; genus Aegilops; species Aegilops umbellulata. The sequence goes on from CP136055.1 coordinate 274,760,644, forward strand.
GGTGGCGTGGGGCTCCAGGGGTCCCCGGATCGGCTTTTAAAGGGGGGGGGGCGAGGTGGTGGCTTGGAGAAGGGGCGACGGCGGCGGTGGCTGACACGGCCGCGACGGCGAGGCGTGCGGGGCGCGGACTCCGCGAGGGAGACGGCGGCGTTGTGTGGGCAGGCTCGACTTGGCCGCTGGCCCAGTCGGTTGCTGACTTTTGTTTTTAAACAGAATTCGCCGGAAAAAAATCCTAGAAAATAAAATAAAAATCTAAAAATACCAAAAAAAATTCACCGTCTAAATAAAATATTTAGAACAGGAAATGCAATTTTGAAATATGCAAATTTTTCTAATTCAAATAAAATTGCAATAAATTTCAAATAAAATTAATTATTTGATTTTAATCTTTTTCCTCGAATATTTCATTTATTTTGGAGAAGTCATATTATCTCCTCTCATATATTTTTAATACGAAATATTTTAGAAGAGGAAAAATAATTAAAACGAAATGATCCTCTTTTTTTTCAAAATTTGAGAAAAACTCAAATATGAAAATAACGAAATTCCCAACTCTCTCCGTGGGTCCTTGAGTTGCTTAGAATTTCGAGGATTCGTGAAACGAAATGCGATAAAATATGATATGCATGAATGACCTATGTATAACATTCCAAATTGAAAATTTGGGATGTTACAGGAAGAGTGTCAACTTTAGGAAGTAATGATCCCACTATTTTGGAGGATGTTGAATCTTATTGTGCTAATTATGAAAGTGGATTTGGAGAGGTCATTACTTTGTTTAGTAATGATTCCACTATCTTGGAAGAGGTTTCAATCGATTATGATGAGAACAAAGTTGCTACTTATGATAATTATTGTGATGAAACTTATGCTATAAAAAAGAGTGATGATTATACTTATAAAACTTGTTATGATTATGATTAACCTTTTTCTGAACATTACTCTTTTAATGTGGAAACAATTTATAGTATTCGAGTTTCTTATGATACTCTCACTATTCCGATTGAGAAGAATTTTGCTTATGTAGAGAATAGTAAATTTTCTACGCTTGTAGATCATGAAAAGAATGTGTCGGGGGATATCGGCCTCCACGAGCACCTATGGGGACGGAGCCCCTTGTCGGTTCGGCAGGGGAGAGGATGCACAAAGAGCAGATCGAGGCGACACACACACACAACGATTTTACCCAGCTTCGGGCCGCATGGATGCGTAAAACCCTACTGCTGCATGTCTGGTTGATTAGGGCTCTTGCTCTGGAGCGCAAGAAGCTACAGTAAGCTGGAGCTGGGAGTAGGCGAGGGCCTCTCGGGTTCGATCCCTTTTCCTCCCTGATCCCCCCTCCCTCTACGTGCGCATGGGCCTCCTTTTATATGCCAAGGGGTTTCCCATAGGGAGCGACGCAGGTGAGGGTAAAAATGGCAAGGAATTGTGTGAATAGTGGCCGCACAGTGCTATCGCACCTAACTCTGACGGCGGGGGACAAAGGCATTAAATGCCCGTCTGGATCGCCTGAACAGTGCCGAGGCGGACCGTTAGGAGCGCCTCCGCTCACCACGGGGGCGACTCTGTCAACGTTGCATGCCACCGCGTGTCTCAGGTTGCGCGGCGTCCCGCCACGTGCCTTCCGGGGAAGCCCCAGAGCTGTTGGAAATATGCCCTAGAGGCAATAATAAATAGGTTATTATTATATTTCCTTGTTCATGATAATCGTTTATTATCCATGCTAGAATTGTATTGATAGGAAACTCAGATACATGTGTGGATACATAGACAACACCATGTCCCTAGTAAGCCTCTAGTTGACTAGCTCGTTGATCAATAGATGGTTACGGTTTCCTGACCATGGACATTGGATGTCATTGATAACGGGATTACATCATTAGAAGAATGATGTGATGGACAAGACCCAATCCTAAGCATAGCACTAGATCGTGTAGTTCGTATGCTAAAGCTTTTCTAATGTCAAGTATCATTTCCTTAGACCATGAGATTGTGCAACTCCCGGATACCGTAGGAATACTTTGGGTGTGCCAAACGTCACAACGTAACTGGGTGGCTATAAAGGTACACTACGGGTATCTCTGAAAGTGTCTGTTGGGTTGGCACGAATCGAGACTGGGATTTGTCACTCCGTGTAAACGGAGAGGTATCTCTGGGCCCACTCGGTAGGACATCATCATAATGTGCACAATGTGATCAAGGAGTTGATCATGGGATGATGTGTTATGGAACGAGTAAAGAGACTTGCCGGTAACGAGATTGAACAAGGTATCGAGATACCGACGATCGAATCTCGGGCAAGTTCAATACCGCTAGACAAAGGGAATTGTATATGGGATTGATTAAGTCCTTGACATCGTGGTTCATCCGATGAGATCATCGTGGAACATGTGGGAGCCAACATGGGTATCCAGATCCCGCTGTTGGTTATTGACCGGAGAACGTCTCGGTCATGTCTGCATGTCTCCCGAACCCGTAGGGTCTACACACTTAAGGTTCGGTGACGCTAGGGTTATAGAGATATTAGTATGCGGTAACCCGAAAGTTGTTCGGAGTCCCGGATGAGATCCCGGACGTCACGGGGAGTTCCGGAATGGTCCGGAGGTAAAGAATTATATATAGGAAGTACTATTTCGGCCATCGGGACAAGTTTCGGGGTCATCGGTATTGTACCGGGACCACCGGAAGGGTCCCGGGGGTCCACCGGGTGGGGCCACCTGCCCCCGGGGGCCACATGGGCTGTAAGGGGTGTGCCTTGGCCTATATGGGCCAAGGGCACCAGCCCCAAGAGGCCCATGCGCCAAGAGATAGGAAAAAGGGGAGAGTCCTAAAGGGGGAAGGCACCTCCGAGGTGCCTTGGGGAGGATGGACTCCTCCCCACCCTTGGCCGCACCCTTCCTTGGAGGAAGGGGCAAGGGCTGCGCCTCCCCCTCTCCATTGGCCCTATATATAGTGGGGAAAAGGAGGAGCAAACCAATCTAAGGCCTGGCGCCTCCCTCTCCCTCCCGTGACACATCTCCCTCCTCCCGCAGCGCTTAGCGAAGCCCTGTTGGAATCCCGCTACTTCCACCACGCCATCGTGCTGCTGGATCTCCATCAACCTCTCCCTCCTCCTTGCTGGATCAAGGCATGGGAGACGTCTCCGTTCCGTACGTGTGTTGAACGCGGAGGTGCCGTCCGTTCGGCACTAGGATCATCGGTGATTTGAATCACGACGAGTACGACTCCATCAACCCCGTTCTCTTGAACGCTTCCGCTTAGCGATCTACAAGGGTATGTAGATGCACTCTCCTTCCCCTCGTTGCTGGTTTCTCCATAGATAGATCTTGGTGACACGTAGGAAAATTTTGAATTTCTGCTACGTTCCCCAACAGTGGCATCATGAGCTAGGTCTATTGCGTAGATTCTATGCACGAGTAGAACACAAAGTAGTTGTGGGCGTTGATTTTGTTCAATATGCTTGCCGTTACTAGTCTTATCTTGATTCGGCGGCATCGTGGGATGAAGCGGCCCGGACCAACCTTACACGTACTCTTACGTGAGACCGGTTCCACCGACAAACATGCACTAGTTGCATAAGGTGGCTGGCGGGTGTCTGTCTCTCCCACTTTAGTCGGATCGGATTCGATGAAAAGGGTCCTTATGAAGGGTAAATAGCAATTGGCATATCACGTTGTGGTTTTGCGTAGGTAAGAAACGTTCTTGCTAGAAACCCATAGCAGCCACGTAAAACATGCAACAACAATTAGAGGACGTCTAACTTGTTTTTGCAGGGTATGCTATGTGATGTGATATGGCCAAAGGATGTGATGAATGATATATGTGATGTATGAAATTGATCATGTTCTTGTAATAGGATTCACGACTTGCATGTCGATGAGTATGACAACCGGCAGGAGCCATAGGAGTTGTCTTTATTTATTGTATGACCTGCGAGTCATTGAATAACGCCATGTAATTACTTTACTTTATTGCTAACCGGTAGCCATAGGAGTAGAAGTAATAGTTGGCGTGACAACTTCATGGAGACACGATGATGGAGATCATGATGATGGAGATCATGGTGTCATGCCGGTGACAATGATGATCATGGAGCCCCGAAGATGGAGATCAAAAGGAGCAAAAGAATATTGGCCATATCATGTCACCTTTTGATTGCATGTGATGTTTATCATGTTTATGCATCTTGTTTACTTAGAACGACGGTAGTAAATAAGATGATCCCTCATAAACAATTTCAAGAATGTGTTCTCCCCTAACTGTGCACCGTTGCTACAGTTCGTCGTTTCGAAGCACCACGTGATGATCGGGTGTGATAGATCCTTACGTTCACATACAACGGGTGTAAGACAGTTTTACACATGCAAAACACTTAGGGTTAACTTGACGAGCCTAGCATGTACAGACATGGCCTCGGAACACAGAAGACCGAAAGGTCGAGCATGAGTCGTATGGTAGATACGATCAACATGAAGATGTTCACCGACGTTGACTAGTCCGTCTCACGTGATGATCGGACACGGCCTAGTTGACTCGGATCATGTAATCACTTAGATGACTAGAGGGATGTCTATCTGAGTGGGAGTTCATAAGATGAACTTAATTATCCTGAACATAGTCAAAAAGATTTTGCAAATTATGTCGTAGCTCGCGCTTTAGTTCTACTGTTTTAGATGTGATCCTAGAGAAAATATAGTTGAAAGTTGATAGTAGCAATTATGCGGACAGTACAAGGCTTATGTCCTTAATGTACTGCTCAGTGTGCTAGACCTCGAACGTGGTATGTGGATGTTGCGAACAGTTGGCATACACGTTTTGATGACTACATGATAGTTCGGTAATGTTAAATGGTTTAGAATTGAGGCACCGAAGACATTTTCAAATGTCACGGAACAGATGAGATGTTTCGAGGGCTGAAATTGGGATTTCAGGCTCGTGCCCACGTCAAGAGGTATAAGACCTCCGACGATTTTCTTGGCCTGCAAACTAAGGGAGAAAAACTCAATCGTTGAGCTTGTGCTCAGATTGTCTGAGTACAACAATCACTTGAATCGAGTGGGAGTTGATCTTCCAGATTAGATAGTGATGCTTCTCCAAAGTCATTGCCACCAAGCTGCTAGAGCTTCGTGATGAACTATAACATATCAGGGATAGATATGATGATCCTTGAAATATTCGCGATGTTTGACACCGCGAAAGTAGAAATCAAGAAGGAGCATCAATTGTTGATGGTTAGTGAAACCACTAGTTTCAAGAAGGGCAAGGGCAAGAAGGGATACTTCATGAAACGGCAAATCAGCTGCTGCTCTAGTGAAGAAACCCAAGGTTGAACCCAAACCCGAGACTGAGTGCTTCTGTAATAAGGGGAACAACCACTAGAGCAGAATTACCCTAGATACTTGGTAGATGAGAAGGCTGTCGGTAGAAGTATATTGGATATACATTATGTGAATGTGTACTTTACTAGTACTCCTAGTAGCATCAGGGTATTAGATACCGGTTCGGTTGCTAAGTGTTAGTAACTCGAAATAAAAGCTACGAAATAAACGGAGACTAGCTAAAGGTGAGCTGACGAGATGTGTTGGAAATGTTTCAAAGGTTGATGTGATCAAGCATCACACGCTCCCTCTACCATCGAGATTGGTGTTAAACCTAAATAATTGTTATTTGGTGTTTGCGTTGAGCATAGACATGATTGGATTATGTCTATCGCAATACGGTTATTCATTTAAGGAGAATAATGGTTACTCTATTTATTTGAATAATACCTTCAATGGTCTTGCACCTAAAATGAATGGTTTATTGAATCTCGATCATAGTGATACACATGTCCATGCCAAAAGATATAAGATAGTAATGATAGTACCACCTGCTTGTGGCACTGCCATGTAAGTCATATTGGTGTAAAACGCATGAAGAAGCTCCATGTTGATGGATCTTTGAACTCACTCATTTCTGAAAAGATTGAGACATGTGAACCATGTCTATTGGTATATACGCATGAAGAAACTCCATGCAGATGGACCGTCTGGACTCACTTGATTTTGAATCACTTGAGATATGCAAATCATACCACATGGGCAAGATGACTGAAAGCTTCGGTTTCAGTAAAATGGAACAAGAAAGCAACTTGTTGGAAGTAACACATTTTGATGTGTGTAGTCCAATGAGTACTGAGGCACGCAGTGGATATCGTTATGCTCTTACTTCACAGATGATTTGAGTAGATACTGAGCATATTTACTTGATGAAACATAAGTCTGAATTATTGAATGGTTCAAGTAATTTCAGAGTGAAGTTGAATATCATCGTGACAAGAGGATAAAATATCTATGATATGATCATAGAGATGAATATCTGAGTTGCGAGTTTGGTACACAATTGAGACATTGTGGAAATTATTTCACGACTAGTACCGCCTGGAACACCATAGTGTGATGGTGTGTCCGAACATCATAACTGCACCCTATTGGATATGATGCATACCATGATGTCTCTTATCGAATTACCACTATCGTTCATGGGTTAGGCATTAGAGACAACCGCACTCACTTTAAATAAGGGCACCATGTAATTCCGATGAGATGACACCGGATGAACTATGGTTTAAAGAAACCTAAGCTATCATTTCTTAAAAGTTTGGGGTCACGACGCTTATGTGAAAAAGTTTCAGGCTGATAAGCTCGAACCCAAAGCGGATAAATGCATCTTCATAGGACACCCAAAACAGTTGGGTATACCTCCTGTCTCAGATCCGAAAGCAATAGGGATTGTTTCTAGAATCGGGTCCTTTCTCGAGAAAAGTTTCTCTCGAAAGAATTGAGTGGGAGGATGGTGGAGACTTGATGAGGTTATTGAACCGTCACTTCAACTAGTGTGTAGCAAGGCACAGGATTGTTCTTGTGGCACCTACACCAATTGAAGTGGAAGCTTATGATAGTGATCATGAGACTTCGGATCAAGTCACTCCCAAACCTCGTAGGGTGACAAGGATGCGTATTACTTCAGAGTGGTACGTAATCCTGTCTTGAAAGTCATGTTGCTAGACAACAATGAACCTATGAGTTATGGAGAAGCGATGATGGGCCCGGATTCCGATCAATGGCTCGAGGCCATATAATCCGAGAGAGGATCCATATATGAAAACAAAGTGTAGACTTTGAAAGAACTACTTGATGGTCGTAAGACTGTTAGGTACATATGGATTTTAAAAGGAAGACGGACAACGATGGTAAATGTCACCATTAAGAAAGCTCGACTTGTCATTAAGATGTTTTCCGACAAGTTCAAGGAGTTGACTACGATGAGACTTTCTCACTCGTAGCGATGCTAAGAGTCTGTTTGAATTATGTTAGCGATTACTGCATTATTTATGAAATTGTGCAGATAGGATGTCAAAACATTGTTTCCTCGACGATGTTCTTGAGGAAAGGTTGTATGTGATACAACCAGAAGATTTTTGTCAATCCTGAAAGATGCTAACAAGTATGCAAAGCTCCAGCAATCCTTCTAAGAACTGGAGTAAGCATCTCGGAGTTGGAATGTATGCTTTGATGAGATGATCAAAGATTTGGGTTTATACAAAGTTTATGAGAAACTTGTATTTCCAAAGAAGTGAGTGGGAGCACTATAGAATTTCTGATGAGTATATGTTGTTGACATATTGTTTGTCGGAAATGATGTAGAATTTCTGGAAAGCATATAGGGTTGTTTGAAAAGTGTTTTTCAATGGAAAACCTGGATTAAGCTACTTGAACATTGAGCATCAAGATCTATAAGGATAGATCAAAATCGCTTAATAGTACTTTCAAATGAATACATACCGTGAAAAGATTTTGAAGGAATTCAAAATAGATCAGCAAAGAAGGAGTTCTTGGCTGTATTACACGTGTGAGTATTGAGTAAGACTCAAGACCTGACCACGGCAGAAGAGAGAGAAAGGACGAAGGTCGTCCCCTATGTTTAGACATAGGCTCTACAGTATGCTATGCTGTGTACCGCATCTGAAGTGTGCCTTGCCATGAGTCAGTCAAGGGGTACAAGAGTGATCCAGGAATGGATCAGAGGACAGCGGTCAAGGTTATCCTTGGTAACTGGTGGACTAAGGAATTTTCTCGATTATGGAGGTGGAAAAGAGTTCGACGTAAAGGATTACGCCGATGCAAACTTTGACACTAATCCAGATTATACTAAGTAGTAAATTGGATTCGTATAGTAGAACAGTTATTTGGAATAGTTCCAAATAGAGCGTGGTAACTGCACCTAGGAGATGACATAGAGATTTCTAAAGCACACACGGATCTGAAAGATTCAGACCCGTTGACTATAACTTCTCTCACAAGCATAACACGATCAAACCCGGAACTCATTGAGTGTTAATCACATGGTAATGTGAACTAGATTATTGACTCTAGTGAACTCTTTGGGTGTTAGTCGCATGGGGATGTGACCTTGAGTGTTAATCACATATCGATGTGAACTGGATTATTGACTCTAGTGCAAGTGGGAGACTGTTGGAAATATGCCCTAGAGGCAATAATAAATAGGTTATTATTATATTTCCTTGTTCATGATAATCGTTTATTATCCATGCTAGAATTGTATTGATAGGAAACTCAGATACATGTGTGGATACATAGACAACAGCATGTCCCTAGTAAGCCTCTAGTTGACTAGCTCGTTGATCAATAGATGGTTACGGTTTCCTGACCATGGACATTGGATGTCATTGATAACGGGATTACATCATTAGAAGAATGATGTGATGGACAAGACCCAAGCCTAAGCATAGCACTAGATCGTGTAGTTCGTATGCTAAAGCTTTTCTAATGTCAAGTATCATTTCCTTAGACCATGAGATTGTGCAACTCCCGGATACCGTAGGAATACTTTGGGTGTGCCAAACGTCACAACGTAACTGGGTGGCTATAAAGGTACACTACGGGTATCTCTGAAAGTGTCTGTTGGGTTGGCACGAATCGAGACTGGGATTTGTCACTCCGTGTAAACGGAGAGGTATCTCTGGGCCCACTCAGTAGGACATCATCATAATGTGCACAATGTGATCAAGGAGTTGATCACGGGATGATGTGTTATGGAACGAGTAAAGAGACTTGCCGGTAACGAGATTGAACAAGGTATCGAGATACCGACGATCGAATCTCGGGCAAGTTCAATACCGCTAGACAAAGGGAATTGTATATGGGATTGATTAAGTCCTTGACATCGTGGTTCATCCGATGAGATCATCGTGGAACATGTGGGAGCCAACATGGGTATCCAGATCCCGCTGTTGGTTATTGACCGGAGAACGTCTCGGTCATGTCTGCATGTCTCCCGAACCCGTAGGGTCTACACACTTAAGGTTCGGTGACGCTAGGGTTATAGAGATATTAGTATGCGGTAACCCGAAAGTTGTTCGGAGTCCCGGATGAGATCCCGGAAGTCACGAGGAGTTCCGGAATGGTCCGGAGGTAAAGAATTATATATAGGAAGTACTATTTCGGCCATCGGGACAAGTTTCGGGGTCATCGGTATTGTACCGGGACCACCGGAAGGGTCCCGGGGGTCCACCGGGTGGGGCCACCTGCCCCCGGGGGCCACATGGGCTGTAAGGGGTGTGCCTTGGCCTATATGGGCCAAGGGCACCAGCCCCAAGAGGCCCATGCGCCAAGAGATAGGAAAAAGGGGAGAGTCCTAAAGGGGGAAGGCACCTCCGAGGTGCCTTGGGGAGGATGGACTCCTCCCCACCCTTGGCCGCACCCTTCCTTGGAGGAAGGGGCAAGGGCTGCGCCTCCCCCTCTCCATTGGCCCTATATATAGTGGGGAAAAGGAGGAGCAAACCAATCTAAGGCCTGGCGCCTCCCTCTCCCTCCCGTGACACATCTCCCTCCTCCCGCAGCGCTTAGCGAAGCCCTGTTGGAATCCCGCTACTTCCACCACGCCGTCGTGCTGCTGGATCTCCATCAACCTCTCCCTCCTCCTTGCTGGATCAAGGCATGGGAGACGTCTCCGTTCCGTACGTGTGTTGAACGCGGAGGTGCCGTCCGTTCGGCACTAGGATCATCGGTGATTTGAATCACGACGAGTACGACTCCATCAACCCCGTTCTCTTGAACGCTTCCGCTTAGCGATCTACAAGGGTATGTAGATGCACTCTCCTTCCCCTCGTTGCTGGTTTCTCCATAGATAGATCTTGGTGACACGTAGGAAAATTTTGAATTTCTGCTACGTTCCCCAACAAGAGCGACGCGTGGGCAGGTGAGCTGGAGCGCGGGCCTGATATGGTGGTTTGCCGCGGCAAGGGGCTTGCCGCGGCAGTTGCCTTGCCGCACCTGGGAGCTTGCCGCTCGCCAGGCCTTGCCGGGGCGTGTGGCGCGCCGCGGCGGGCTTTTCTTGGGGTGCCTTGGCTTGGCCGTCCCGGCGAGCTCCTCCCTCCAGGGTCTTGGTGCTTCGGCTTAGTCGTCCCGGCAAGCTCCTCTTGCCGGGGCCTTGTAGCCTTGGCCCGGCAAGCTCCTCTTGCCGGACCTTGCCTTCTCGACCCGGCAAGCTCCTCTTGCCGGGGCTTGGTCTTCTAGGCTCGATCACTTGGCCTTCGTCCGGCCCGGAGTGGGCCGTGGAGACTCTTGTCGCTCCCCTGGCAGGCCTTGCCGCGGGAGGCTACTACTGCCCGTGCACAAGTTCGGGGTATTAAGGTACCCCTACTTTAGTACACCGACAGGAGCCCCCGGGTCTGGGCCATACACGGTGCCGAGCGTTGTTGGGCCAGGCCCTAACAGTGCACGAGCACGCGTGGCCTGGGTTGCGCTGCTCCTTAACTCCGCGCTCGTCGCGCCCTCCCCAAGTGGCGCGCGCTTATCGCGGCGTCATGGGGGGGGGGCGAGGCGTGCGAGGCGTGCGTGACGTGGGTGGCGTGCGCGGGGCTTGAGGCCCGCAAGCATGCGTCACGTCGGGCACAATCTCCTTTATTTGGAGAAGCGAAACGTCCGCCCCCACTTTCGAGTGGGGGGGGGGGAGAGAGGTCGCCTCACCAGTCGCCTCGGCCCTGTCCGCCCGCCACGCGTCCTCCATGCACCTGGGGTCGCGGTGGTGGAGGCAGGAAGCCGGGCCGACGCGGGTCGAGGTAGAGGGTCGGCCCCGTCGCCTGCCCTTCCTCTGCTCTGATTGGTTGGGCGGGGCGGCCGAGCCCCCACTTCGCCCCTTTATAAGGAGCGGAAGGGGATGACGAGGGTCCGCATTCCTTCCTTCTTCCTCCTCTTAGATCCCTGGTCCCCTTTCCCCAGCTGTCATGGAGGAAGGGAACCCTGGTCCTTCTTCGGTGGCGGCAAGGGTTGCCGCCAGGCAGCGTGCCCCTCCTCCCCTTGCACCCGCGGCGGCGGAGCCAACCGTAAGGGGAAGGGGGAGGGGGCGAGGTCGTGGACGAGGCCATGGACGGGGCCGAGGCGCTCGAGGCGGGCAGGGCGGCGCGCCGGCCTCGCCTCCGCCGGCGGCTCCGTTTCCCCCGGCGGTTCATCTCGGGGACGACCCCTGCGAGTTCATCATCAGGCTGCGCCGGGCGCCTCGCCGTCGCCTCCGCCTCCCGGCCCCCTTTGCGGACGTCTTGGAGGCGGAACAACACGAGACGCTGAGGCTACGCATGAGGGGCTGCGGGATTAGTGGTACGCGAGTCCACGTCGAATCCCGCGCCCCCGGCGTGATGTGCCTGGGCCGAGGAAGTCGTTCGCCCGGATCCATAGCTTGGCGGTGGGGTTCACCCTCCATTTCAAGCTGATGGAGGGCGATCTGCTCTCCGTCAAGGTCTTCGGGGACCTCGGCACCCGGGCCCGGTGCTGCGTGGATAGCTCCTCCGACAGCGAAGGCTCCTCCTCGAGCGAGAGTGACGAGGAGGGGAGCGACAGCGACGACGAGGGCGGGCGGTCGCCGGGGTGACGGGCACGACTAGGCGCTAGTCGCAGCTCCGCGTGGCACCGGCGGCCCCCATCGTCCGCGTCGCTGGCGCCGTGAACTCCCCGGGGCCGTCTCCTTGGGCGGCTGGCGTAGGGAGGATGCAGAAGAGGAAGAGGACGGGCGGCAAGGCCGCTGCCTCGCCTTCCAACCTCGCCCCAGACGCCGTCACCACCCCTGCTCGCGGCGACGACCATCGGGGTCTTCTCTCCGGCCCGGGAAGCTCCTCTTGCCGGGGCTTCGTCTTCTCGGGCGGCCGGAGTGGCGAGGCTGCGGAAGAGGCTGGCGGCAAGGCCGTCAACTCGGAGTACGAGGGCTAGATGCCCTCGACAGTGTGTCGACGTCCCGCCGCCTCCTTCTCGAGCTCCGCTTCCGGCGTCGCCGTCTTCTTCCGACCTTCGGAGCTCCGGGGTGGGGCCTTGGACGCTCTCTTGGCGTCTTCTGCCACCCGTAGCTCGTCTAGCCGCCCCTTTTGCCCTTCTCGCCTCCTTGCCTTACCTCCTGAGGAGAGAGACAAGAAAGGGATTACGGGCACCTTATCTCCTTTTATCTTGTAAGCCCTCGGGCCTTAGTTGCATTAAAATCTTGTAATCCCATCTTTCATGTTTTTCATTCTCTCTGAACTGTACCTGAGTGGAATGTTTTTAATGAAAAGGGGTTGTTTGCCGGATCATTTGTCTCGCGGGTACATCCCGCGGCAAGGGGCGGACCCTTTGCACCGTTAAGATAGACACTTCCCCGCCCGGCAACGGACCCTGCCGTCCCCCGCGCCTCTTGGCCCTCCTCCTTCTCTAGGCGGAGGCAGGGAGAAGGTGGGTTCTGGCCCCTCACTTCCTCCCCTTGCCGCCGCGGCTACTATCCGAAACGGGCCCCGGGAACGCGCTCCGGGGTTTGCCGCTTTAAGAGAGCACAACAGCTTTTTAGGAGGAGGCAAGGTTTTCACATTCCGCAGCTCACGAGAGAATGCATGATAAGGGATGTAAAGACTTATCTGAGGTTGCAGCCCCCGGCAACTCTGGCTTGTCGGGAGGCGGGTGCTGGCTCGTCCTTCTCCCCTTCTTCGTCCTTGAGCGGCTCGGCAAGGGTAGGCGGTTCCCGCGAGCCAAAGGGAAAGGACGGGAAAAAGACCCGGACTCTACCTCCAAGTTAGGGGTTAGCGACTGTTAGGCACTATCGACCCTAACCAAGGACGAGACTCGACTCAGCATGCATGCTAAAACTTGGGGGCCCCCAGCGCGTAATTGCGGCCAGGGTCTGCGCCTGGCTTTGTACAAAGGATTACATGCGTCTGCGGCAAGACTTTTGTACAAAGAGTTGGTTGCCGGACGGGGTCCGACAACCGCGCCTTACGGGTAAAACTTGCGAAGATGCTTAATGTTCCAGGAATTGCTCACCGGAGTACCATCTTCGGTCTCGAGGCGGACGGCGCCGGGCCTCGTGACTCGTTTCACCCGGTAAGGGCCTTCCCACTTCGGCGTCAACTTGTTGTGTATCTTGTCCGACTGAACGCGCCGAAGAACAAGGTCGCCTTCCTCGAGGCTCCTGGCCTTAACTTTGCGGCTATGATAGCGATGCAGAGCTTGCTGGTAGCGAGCGGATCGCACAGCGGCCTGGAGACGATCTTCCTCAAGGAGCAGTGCGTCATCTTCACGCGACCGCTCTTGCTCAAGCTCATCATAAGCGAGCACTCGAGGTGACCCGTATACGAGTTCCGTGGGGGTAACTGCTTCTGCTCCATAGACTAGAGCAAATGGTGTCTGGCCGGTGGCTCGATTTGGCGTCGTTCTGACCGACCAAAGAACCGTCGGCAGCTCCTCGATCCAGTTCCGTCCATGCTTGAGCAGCTTGTCAAAACTTCTGGTCTTGAGCCCGCGCAGTACCTCGGCGTTGGCCCTTTCCGCTTGACCGTTGCTCTGAGGATGAGCAACAGAAGCGAAGCGGACCTTGGTGCCGAGATCTTGGGTGTACTGCATGAAGGCGTGGCTTGTGAACTGCGTACCGTTGTCGGTGATGATCCTGTTGGGGATCCCGAAGCGGCAAACAATCGACCTGAAGAATTTGATCGCGGACTGGGCGGTCACCTTCCTCACTGGTTCCACTTCTGGCCACTTTGTGAACTTGTCGATGGCAACGAACAAGTACTCAAAGCCCCCGGCGGATTGGGGGAAGGGGCCGAGGATATCGAGCCCCCAGACCGAGAAGGGCCAGGATAAAGGGATCGTCTGGAGAGCTTGAGCTGGCTGGTGTATCTTCTTGGAATGGAACTGGCACGCTTCACACTTGGTTACTTGTGCAGTTGCATCCTGGAGGGCCGTGGGCCAAAAGAAGCCCTGCCGGAACGCCTTTCCGGCAAGTGCTCTGGCGCCAATATGGTGCCCACATATGCCTCCGTGTATCTCCGCCAACAGCCTCTGTCCGTCTTCCCGGTGGATGCACTTCAATTTCACCCCATTGCGTCCTTTTCTATATAGTGCGCTGTCGACGAACTGGTACATACTGGACTGCCGGGCTACTCTTTCAGCTTCTTCTTGTTCTTCGGGAAGCTCTCCCGTCTGGAGGAAACGGACAATCTGCTGTGCCCACGTCGGAGCCTGGGGCTCGACGACGAGGACCAAAGGCATGTCGGCGGCTGCGGGAACATCAGCTTCTACGGCGAGGACTCGGGGCTCAGCCGGAGCTTGACGTTCCTCGGCAAGCTTGCCGAGGCGTGGCTTGCCAGGAGCGCCTGCTTCGTCGGGGCAAACCCTGGGGCTTGCCAGAGCAGGCAGCTCCTCAGCACTCTTGGCGTCGATCTCGGGGACTCTCTTGGCGGCGGCTTCGGGAAGCTCTGCCGGGAGAGAGCCGTCAGAGACCGGTCTTCTCTTCTTGCTTGGCCCAGTCGATGGCGTCATGGATGGCTGAGTCAGCTTGAGCACAAAGGTCCCTGGTTCCACAGGTAGCTTTAGTGTGGCGCATTTTGACAGGCCGTCGGCGATGTCGTTTTCTGCTCTTGGAACATATTCCATTTGCAGGCCGTCAAAGCGCTCTTCCAGCTTCCTCACTCCATCAACGTATGCTTCCATCAACAGGCACTGGTAATCCTTGTTCACTTGGCGGACGACGAGCTGCGAGTCACCCCTGACAATGAGCTTCTTGATCCCAAGTTCCGCCGCGATCCTGAGACCGGCGAGCAAACCTTCATACTCTGCCGTATTGTTGGTTGCTTGCTCCTTGGGAAAGTGCATCTGGACGACGTACTTGAGGTGCTCTCCGGTGGGCGCGATGAGCAGCACGCCAGCATCGGCGCCTTCCAGCGAAAAGGCATCCGTACAAAACAGTACGTGCCACACAGAGTGATGAACGCGGTGTTCTCCTCGTCTTCTTCGGCCATGAAGACCTGGTGGTACCCGGAGTAGGCGTCCAGGAATGAAAGCAGGTCGCATCCGGCCGTGGAGTCAACAATCTGGTCGATGCGCGGCAAGGGAAATGGATCTTTAGGGCAGGCTCTGTTGACATCGGTGAAATCGATGCAAAGCCTCCATTTCCCGTTTGCCTTGCGCACGACGACAAGATTGGCCAACCACGTCGGATGGAGCACGCCTCTGACGAGGCCTGCCGCTTCCAACTTCTTGATTTCCTCCGCGATAAACTCTTGGCGCTCCACCGCTTGTCTCCTGACCTATTGCTTGACGGGCCGCGCATGAGGACAGACGGCAAGGTGGTGCTCAATCACTTCCCTAGGAACGCCGGGGATGTCTGATGGTTGCCAGGCAAACACATCGACATTCGCCCGCAGGAAAGCGACGAGCGCGCCTTCCTATTTGGGGCCGAGAGTGGCACTGATGGTGAAGGTACCACCAGTGCCGTCCTCCTTGGCGGGCACGTTCTTGGTCGCGGGTGGAGCAGCCGTCGTCTTCTCGTGTTCGCCGGCGGGGCTCGATGGCACGTCCTCGACGGCAGCGCAGCACTCCCAAGAGGCGCGCTTGCCGGAGTGGGCACCAGAGCATTCGCCGGGCTTGGCCTTCTTGTCGGCGGGGCTCGAGGGCACGTCCTCGACGGCAGCGCAGCACTCCGAAGAGGCGCGCTTGCCGGAGTGGGCGCCAGAGCACTTGCCGGACTTGGTCTTCTTGCCGGTGGGGCTCGAGGGCACGTCCTCGACGGCAGCGCAGCACTCCGAAGAGGCGCGCTTGCCTGAGTGGGCGCCAGAGCACTTGCCAGACTTGGTCATCTTGCCGGCGGGGCTCGATGGCACGTCCTCGACGACAGCGCAGCACTCCGAAGAGGCGCCCTTGCCGGAGTGGGCGCCAGAGCACTTGCCGGACTTCTTCTTTCCCCCGGAAGCTCCAACGGCAGGTGGACCGCGGGCCGTTGCCGCTGTTGCGTCCCGGTATAACTGGTCGGCGCAGATAAGGGCATCCTTCTTGTCGCTGGGGACAGAAATGACGCTTATCGGGCCGGGCATCTTGAGCATGTTATATGCATAGTGAGAGGCCGCCATGAACTTGGCGAGTGCTGGTCGGCCGAGGATCCCGTTGTAAGGCAACGGAAGGTCGGCGACGTCAAAGGTGACCTTCTCAGTTCTGAAATTCAGCTCGCTGCCAAATGTTACCGGCAGCGTGATCTTTCCCTTCGGCTTGCTCCTTCCCGGGTTGATTCCTTGGAATGTGCCGGTTTCTTCGAGCTCGCTGTCGGGAACTTGGAGTCTCCGGAGAACAGCAGAGGAGATCAGATTCAAGCAGGCCCCGCCGTCAACTAGCATCTTAGTGACCTTGAGGTTGCGGATCGTTGGGGAGACCAACATCGGCAAGCACCTGACCGCGGTTGTGCGATCAGGGTGGTCCTCAATGTCGAAGATGATAGGCGTGCTGGACCATCTCAGGGGTCTGCGTGACTCGACGGGTGGCTCCACTGCATTGACATCTCGCACCCACCGTTTAAGCTGGTGGCGGGAAGCGTGCAGGGAGGCACCGCCGTCCACACACAAGACCTCAGTGGCTTTCTGAAACTCCTGCTCACTGGTCTCGGGGTCTTCCATGTCTTCGTCATCGTCTTCGTCTTCGCTCTTGTCGCGGCCCCGGGGAGGTCTGTCTGCTTGCCACTGCTTGTCCTTGCCGCAACGCTCCCCCGGGCCGGGACGCTTCGTGCCGGATCCCCCGCCACCTGCTTGGGCCCTCTCCTTGTCGCGTCGTGCGTACTCGGCCTTTTGCAGGTCGACGAGTCGGTCGACTTGCTTGCAACTCTGGAGGTCGTGGCCCCTGGTGCGGTGGATCTTGCAGTACTTCTTGTCGGTACCGTCCCGCTTATCGGCAGCCGCCACCGCCCGGCAGTTGGCGCACCCGGCAACCTCCTTGCCGGGGCCTCCCGCCTGGGCTTTCTTGGCGGAGCCCTCGCTGCCGGACTTCTCGACAACCAGTACCTCTAGGTTTTTCTTCTTCTTGCCGTTCCGCCGCCGGCCTCTCCTTGCCGGGGCGGTACCTTCACTGTCGGAGTCTCCTTCTCCAACACTTTCTCCGGGGAGCCGCCTCCCCTCCTCAGCGCGTGCACACTTGTCGGCCAGGGCGTAAAGCTCGCTGACCTCCTTGATTTTGCACATCGCCATCTCCTCCCGCATCCTGCGGTTACGCACGTTCTGGTGGAACGCGCTGATCACCGCGGCGGGGTGGACGTCTGGGATGTTGTAGTGCACACGGCTGAACCTCTGGATGAACTTGCGCAAAGGCTCCCCCTCCTTCTGAACAAGAAGATGGAGGTCGCTTGCCTGGCCATGGGGTTTGTGGCTGCCCGTGAAGGCACCCACGAACTGATGGCATAGATCTGGCCAGGAGGAGATGGAGCCGTCCGGCAAGTGCATGAGCCAGGATCTGACGTTAGGCTTGAGTACCAGCGGGAAGTAGTTGGCAAGGATCTTATCGTCCCGTCCCCCGGCAGCCTGCACCGCAATGGTGTAGATGCTGAGGAACTCAGAGGTATGCGACTTGCCATCGTACTTCTCGGGCACGTCGGGCTTGAAGTTCTTTGTGCTGGGCCACTGGACTTGCCGCAGCTCGCGGGTGAACGCAGGGCAACCTACCGAATACGGCAGTTCGCTTGGTTCCCCCGGCGCGTGCATGTCTCAAGTGGGCCCAACGCGCTGGTCTGATTGACGCCGCGCCTCTCTTCTGCGCTCGATGCGGGTTCGAGCGTCTTCTTCCCTTCGTTCGTGAAGGACTTGGCGTTGGTCGCGGCGAGTTCGCGGGTTCGACGACGCGGTAGAATCGTCGTCGAGGTGAGCTCGGCGAGTCGGCGACCGCGGCCTCTGGGGCGGGGAGTGCACGGTGGTCGCACCCCCGCCATGCTTGGCACCATCGGTTCTCGCCTGGGTGACTGGCCGCGGCTGCGACGCGCTGTGCTGCCGCGGAGTGTCACCGTTGGCGAAACCGATGAGGCTTTGGATGGTTGCCCTCCAGCCGTCGAGCTTATCCGCCGTTGGAGGGTAGTCTAGGAGCAGTTGAGCTCGCGCGAGAGCTTCCGCTGGGGTGGCGGGCAGAGGCGGCGAGCGGCGCGAGGAGCGAGATGTGCTCGAACTCCTAACCACGTTAGAAGGAGCAGCACCCGGTCCAGGCAGCCGCGCGACGCTCGTCCCGGCACGCTGGATCGCATGCCGGTCCTGAGCGCCCTGGGATCCACCAGCGTGGCCCGGGTCCAGCGAGCGTATGGTACCATGGGTACCATGACGCTGCTGGTTTTGCGCCTCCTGAGCGGGGCGCGGGGCGAGCTCAGACGCCGCGGGACCAAGAACTGGTTCGACGGTGCCCGTACCTCCGCCGGCGTCCTCCCCACCACCCGTTTGCTCCATGGGCGGTGGGTTCGATGCTGACGGGCCGGTCACCTCCGGAGCTTTCTTCTTCGGCGCCATGCTGGCGCAGACGATGAGAGTCCGGCTTGCGCGGACGCCGGATCTGATTCACACAACCTCAACGCCCCCCTACCTGGCGCGCCAAAGATGTCGGGGGATATCGGCCTCCACGAGCACCTATGGGGATGGAGCCCCTTGTCGGTTCGGCAGGGGAGAGGATGCACAAAGAGCAGATCGAGGCGACACACACACACAACAATTTTACCCAGCTTCGGGCCGCATGGATGCGTAAAACCCTACTGCTACATGTCTGGTTGATTAGGGCTCTTGCTCTGGAGCGCAAGAAGCTACAGTAAGCTGGAGCTGGGAGTAGGCGAGGGCCTCTCGGGTTCGATCCCTTTTCCTCCCTGATCCCCCCTCCCGCTACGTGCGCATGGGCCTCCTTTTATATGCCAAGGGGTTTCCCACAGGGAGCGACGCAGGTGAGGGTAAAAATGGCAAGGAATTGTGTGAATAGTGGCCGCACAGTGCTATCGCACCTATCTCTGATAGCGGGGGACAAAGGCATTAAATGCCCGTCTGGATCGCCTGAACAGTGCCGAGGCGGACCGTTAGGAGCGCCTCCGCTCGCCACGGGGGCGACTCTGTCAACGTTGCATGCCACCGCGCATCTTAGGTTGCGCGGCGTCCCGCCACGTGCCTTCCGGGGAAGCCCCAGAGCGACGCGTGGGCAGGTGAGCTGGAGCGCGGGCCTGATATGGTGGTTTGCCGCGGCAGTTGCCTTGCCGCACCTGGGTGCTTGCCGCTCGCCAGGCCTTGCCGGGGCGCGTGGCGCGCCGCGGCGGGCTTTTCTTGGGGTGCCTTGGCTTGGCCGTCCCGGCGAGCTCCTCCCGCCGGGGTCTTGGTGCTTCGGCTTAGTCGTCCCGGCAAGCTCCTCTTGCCGGGGCCTTGTAGCCTTGGCCCGGCAAGCTCCTCTTGCCGGACCTTGCCTTCTCGACCCGGCAAGCTCCTCTTGCCGGGGCTTGGTCTTCTAGGCTCGATCACTTGGCCTTCGTCCGGCCCGGAGCGGGCCGTGGAGACTCTTGTCGCTCCCCTGGCAGGCCTTGCCGCGGGAGGCTACTACTGCCCGTGCACAAGTTCGGGGTATTAAGGTACCCCTACTTTAGTACACCGACAGAATGGTTTAGGTGCTGGCTATATTGTTGAATTCATTCATGATGCTACTGAAAATTATTATGAGGGAGGAATATATGCGTGTAGGAATTGCAATAATATCAAGTTTCCTCTCTATGTGCTTAAAGTTCTGAAGTTATGCTTGTTTTGCCTTCCTATGCTAGTTGATTATTGTTCCCATAAGTTGTATGCTCACAAAATCCCTATGCATAGGAAGTGGGTTATACTTAAAGGTGCTAGTCATATTCTTCATGATGCTCTCTTTATGTTTCAATTCTTATCTTTTATGTGAGCATCATTGAAATCATCATGGCTAGCTAGGAGCGTTAAACGTTAGCGCTTGTTGGGAGGCAGCACAATTTTATTTTTGTTATTTTCCTTTTGCTCCTGTTTAGTAATAAATAATTCATCTAGCCTCTGTTTAGGTGTGGTTTTATTGTTTTAATTAGTGTTTGTGCCAAGTAGAACCTTTGGCAAGACTTGGGTGAAGTCTTTGCGATCTTGCTGTAAAAAACAGAAACTTTTGCGCTCACGAGATTAGCTGCCAATTTTTACTGGAGAGTTCTTTTAGGTTGATTCTTTTTGAAGATGATTAACATACAAATTCCTCACGCCCACCAATTTATTTAAGAATTGTTGGAGTTACAGAAGTATTCGAATGATACAGATTATTACAGACTATTCTGTTTTTCACAGATTCTGTTTTCATTGTGTTGTTTGCTTATTTTGATGAATCTATGAGTAGTATCGGAGGGTATGAACCATAGATAAGTTGGAATACAGTAGATATTACACCAATATTAATTTAGAATGATTTCACAACAGTACCTAAGTGGTGATTTATTTTCTCATACTAACGGAGCTTACGAGTTTTCGGTTGAGTTTTGTGTTGTGAAGTTTTCAAGTTTTGGGTAAAGATTCGATGGACTATGGAATAAGGAGTGGCAAGAGCCTAAGATTTGGGATGCCCAAGGCACCCCAAGGTAATATTCAAGGACAACCAAGAGCCTAATCTTGGGTATGCCCCGGATGGCATCCCCTCTTTCATCTTCGTTCATCGGTAACTTTACTTGGAGCTGTATTTTTATTCACCATGTGATATGCATTTGGCTTGGAGAGTCATTTTATTTTATTTTGTTTTGCTTGCTGTTTGAATAAAGTACTTAATATCTGAAATACTTAAATGAGAGAAAGTCCTCACATAGTTGCATAATTATTCAACTACTCATTGATCTTCACTTATATTTTTTGGAGTAGTTTGTCGTTTGCTCTAGTTCTTCACTTATATCTTTTTAGAGCATGGTGGTGGTTTTATTTTATAGAAATTATCGATTGTCGGTGTACTAAAGTAGGGGTACTCTATTATCCCGAACTTGTGCACGGGCAGTCCCAGCACCCCGCGGCAAGACCCGCCAGGTGATCACCAAGGCTCTCTATGGTTCCTTTGGAGCCATTCGAGAACAAAGTATTTAAGCCAAGGAGACAAGTCCTCGGCAAGAGGAGCTTGCCGGGAAGGCCATTCGAGGCGCAAGACCCCGGCAAGAGGAGCTTGCCGGGAAGCCCAACTAGAGCATCTCAAAGAACCTGCCGCAACGCGCCACGCGTCCCGGCCGGACTCGGCGAGCGACAAGTTCCAGGACGCGGCAAGACAACGGCCGCGGCAAGGCACTTGCCGCGGCGGGCAACCACTCTGTACCCGCGCTCCAGCTCACCCACCTACGTGTCGCTCCGGGACCCTTCCCAGCGTACGTGGCGGGAGGCTGTGCAGCCAGGGGTACACTGTGGCATGCAGCGCTGACAAGATCGCCATCGTGGCGAGCGATGGCGCCCCTGATGGTCCCTTTTCTGCACCGTCTGGGCGACGTAGATAGGCATTTAATGCCTTTGTCCCCTGCCGTCAGGGTTAGGTATGATACACTGTGTAGGTAGCTGTACCTACCACGGCATATTTCCACTTTTGCCCTTACCTACATTGCCACCTGTTGGAGACCCCTTGAACATATAAAAGGAGGCCCATGCACAACGTAGGGGGGGGATCGGCCCTTCGAGAACGATCTCTTAGAGGAAAACAGAAGAACGCTCGGTCTCGTTAGCTGCTTGGGTGCACTGTAGCACTCAGCGCTCCCGAGCAAGAACTCAATACAATCCACAAAGCAGCAGTAGGAGTGTTATCTCTCCGGAGAGCTCCGAAGCTGGGTAACCCCCCCCCCCCGCGTGCCTTGCCTCGATCCGCTCTTCGCGCGACCTCCGCCCCCGCCGAACCGAGAAGGGGCTCCGTCCCCATAGGTGCTCGGGTTGCCCAAAAAACTCCGGCATCTCTGGCGCGCTAGGTAGGGGGCGTCAAGGTTGTGTGAACCTGATCCGGCGTTCACGCGAGCTAAATCTTCATCGACTTCATCGACATGGCACCGAAGAAGAAGGCTTCGGAGGCGGCTGCGCCGTCCGCGTCGAATCCACCGCCGCCGCAGCAAACGGCCGGTGGGGAGGACGCCGGCGGTAGAACAGGCATCGACGAGGGAGCCCACGGTGCCAACAATTCCAAGGACAAGACCGCGCTGCCCGTTGGCAGCGTAGTCGGCTCCCACGACGACCGGGCGTCCGTAGACGCACCGCGCCCATCTCAAGAGGCGTAGGACCGACAGCGTCGTGGTACTCACGGTACCATATGCTCGCTAGACCCAAATCGAGCTAGCGGATCCCGGGACGCTCAAGGCCAACATGCACGCCGACGTGCTGGCGCGAGCAAGGCATGGTCGCCTGGACGGAATACTGCTCCTTCTAAGATCGCTGGGAGTCCGAGCATATCCCGCTCCTCGCACCGTTCGCCACCGCTACCCGCCACCCCAGCAGAAGCTCTAGCGCGAGCTCAACTGCTCCTAGACTTCCCTCCAGCGCCAGACAAGATCGACGACTAGAGGGCCACCATTCAGACTCTCATCGGCTTCGCCAACGGCAACACTCCGCGGCCAGCGACCACATTGCGGCCGCAGCAGGCCAGCCAAGTGCGAGCCGATGGCGACAAAACCGGTGGGGGTGCAACCACCGTGCACTCTCCGCCCCAAAGGCTTAGATCGCCGACTCGCCGGGTCCGCCACGACAGCGACTCCACTGCTTCCTCAGATCCGCGAACTCGTCACGATCAGCACCACGTTCTTCACGAACGGCAGCAAGAAGACGCTCGCACCCGCATCGAGCGCTGGAAAGAAACGCGGCGTCAATCAGACCGACGCGCTGGCCCCGCTGTCGACATGCAAGCGCCAGGGGAACCAGGCGACCTGCCGTACGCGGTAGGTTGCCCTGCGTTTACTCGTGAGCTGCGGCAAGTCCAGTGGCCCAGCATGAAGAATTTCAAGCCAGACGTACCTGAGAAGTACGACGACAGGCTGCATCCGTCGGAGTTCCTCAGCATCTACACCATTGCGGTGTAGGCTGCTGGGGGGCGGGACGACAAGATCCTCGCCAATTACTTCCCTCTGGTGCTCAAGCCCAACGTCAGGTCCTGGCTCATGCACTTGCCGAAAAACTCCATATCTTCCTGGGCAGACCTATGCCATCAGTTTGTCTGCGCCTTTACAGGAGGCCACAAACCTCATGGCCAGGAGAGTGATCTTCACCTGCTTGCCCAGAAGGAAGGGGAGCCTCTACGTAAGTACATCCAGAGATTCAGCCAAGTGCAACGCAACATCCCAAACGTCCACCCTGCCGCGGTCATCAGTGCGTTCCACCAGAACGTGCGCAACCGCAGGATGCGGGAGGAGATGGCGATGTGCAAGATCAGAGACGTCAGCGAGCTGTATGCCCTGGCCGACAGATGTGCACGTGCTGAGGAAGGAAGGAAACTCCCCGGAGAGAACGTAGGAACCGGAGGATCTTACAGCGATGATGCCGCCCCGGCAAGCAAAAACCGGCGGCGGAACAACAGGAAGAGGAAAGGCAAAGATGTGCTAGTTGTCAAGCAATCCGGCAACGAAGGTGGCGCCAAGACAGCCAAGACTGGTAGCTCCGGCAAGGAGGTTGCCGCATGCGCCAAATGCCAGGCTGTGGCGGTCGCCGACAAGCATGATGGCACCAACAAGCAGTACTGCAAGATTCACCGCACCAAAGGCCATGACCTCCAGAGCTGCAAGAAGGTCGAGCAGCTCGTTGAGCTGCAAAAGGCCGAATATGAGCGACGCGACAAGGAGAAGGCCCAAGGAGGTGTTGGAGGATCCGGTACGAAGCGCACCGGCCGGGGGGGACGCCGCAACAACACCAAGTAGCGGCAAGGCGACAGACCTCCCCGCGGCCGCGACAAGGATGAAGATGACGACAACGACGAAGACATGGATGACGCCGAGACTAGCGAGCAGGAGTTCCAGAAAGCCAAAGAAGTTTTGTGCATTGACGGCGGTGCTTCTCTGCATACTTCACACCGCCAACTCAAGCAGTGGGTGCGGGAAGTCAATGCAGCAGAACCACCCGTTGAGTCACGCAAGCTTCTGAAATGGTCCAGCACGCCTATCATCTTTGATATTGAGGACCACCCCGATCACACAACTGCTGTCGGGTGTTTGCCGATGTTGGTCTCACCAACTATCCGCAACCTCAAGGTCACTAAGATGCTAGTTGACGGCGGGGCCGGCTTGAACCTGATCTCCTCCGCTGTACTCCGGAGACTCCAAGTCCTTGACAGCGAGCTCGAAGAGACCGGCACGTTCCAAGGAATCAACCCGGGAAGGAGCAAGCCGAAGGGGAAGATCACGCTGCCGGTGACATTTGGCAGCGAGCAGAACTTCAGGACTGAGAGGATCACTTTCGACGTTGCCGATTTTCCATCGCCTTACAATGGAATTCTCGGCCGTCCAGCGCTCGCCAAGTTCATGGCGGCCTCTCTCTACGCGTACAACATGCTGAAGATGCCAGGCCCGATAAGTGTCATCTCTGTACATGGCGACAAGAAAGACGCTCTTATCTGTGCCGACAAGATCTACCGGGGAGCAGCAGCCACCGCGGATCGCGAGACACTCGCCGCTAAAGCTCCCGGGGGGAAGAAGAAGACCAAGTCCGGCAAGAGCTCTGATGCCCACTCCGGCAAGCACACCTCTTCGGAGTGCTGCACTACCGTCGAGAACGCACCATCGAGCTCCACCGGCAAGTGTAATAAGACGATGGCAGCTCCGCCAGCGACCAAGAAGGTGTCCGCCAAGGAGGACGGCACTGGTGGTACCTTCACCATTAGTGCCACTCTCGACCCTAAATAGGAAAGCGCGCTCGTTGCTTTCCTGCGGGCGAATGTCGATGTGTTTGTGTGGCAACCGTCTGAAATCCCCGGCGATCCCAGGAAAGTAATCGAGCACCACCTTGCCGTCTGTCCTCACGCGCGGCCCGTCAAGCAGAGAGTCAGGAAAGAAGCAGTGGAGCGCCAAGATTTCATCGCCGAAGAGATCAAGAAGTTGGAAGCAGCAGGCCTCGTCAGAGGAGTGCTCCATCCTACGTGGTTGTCCAATCCTGTAGTCGTGTGCAAGGCGAACGAGAAATGGAGACTTTGCATCGACTTCACCGATGTCAACAAAGCTTGTCCCAAAGACCCATTTCCCTTGCCGCGCATTGACCAGATTGTCGACTCCACAGCCGGATGCGACTTGCTTTCGTTTCTTGACGCATACTCAGGATACCATCAGATCTTCATGGCAGAAGAGGATGAGGAGAAAACCGCGTTCATCACTCCATGTGGCACGTACTGTTTTGTATGAATGCCTTTCGGTTTGAAGAATGCTGGTTCAACATTTGCAAGGGTCGTCCATATTGCTTTTGAGCCGCAAATACACAGAAATGTGGAAGCCTACATGGATGATATAGTGGTCAAGAGCAGGGACAAGTCAACTCTGATTCAAGATCTAGAAGAAACTTTTGCAAATCTGCGCAAGATTAGCCTCAAGCTCAACCCCGAGAAGTGCGTGTTTGGAGTCCCTTCCGGCAAGCTTCTCGGGTTCTTTGTGTCTCAGCGGGGGATTGAAGCCAATCCCGACAAGATCAAGGCCATTGAGCAGGTCGAAGCACCGAAGCGCGTCAAGGATGTACGAAAACTTGCCGGCTGCGTGGCGGCTCTCAGCAGGTTTATCTCTAAGTCTGCTGAGCGCGCCCTGCCGTTTTTCAAAATCTTGAAAAAGGCAAGTACAATGAAATGGACTCCGGAAGAGGAGGCTGCGCTGCAGGATTTGAAGAGATACCTGTCCTCCACTCCAATACTTGTCGCACCTAAACCACAAGAGAAGTTGCTGCTATATCTGGCGGCAACCAATCAAGTGGTTAGTGCTGCGTTAGTAGCGGAGAGAGAGGCAGATGATGAGCCAGCAACCGCGGCAAGCACAATCAGCGACAAGCAAGGGGCTTCCCCGACGAGCTCTGGTCCCGACGAAGATGGATCTGCGCAGATGTGCGAAGGGATACAGAAGAAGAAAATGGTGCAGCGCCCAGTCTACTTTGTCAGTTCCCTTTTGCAGGGGGCTAGGTCAAGGTACTCTGGTGTGCAGAAGTTGCTTTTCGGTCTTCTTATGGCCTCGAGAAAGCTGCGCCATTACTTCCAAGCACATGAGATCACAGTTGTCACTCGCTTTCCGCTGAAGAGGATACTGCAGAATCCAGAAGCAACAGGCAGGATTGTTGAGTGGGCATTGGAACTGTCAAGCTTTGGCCTCAAGTTTGAGAGCACTTCAACTATTCAAAGCAGAGCATTGGCAGAATTCATAGCAGAGTGGACGCCAACACCTGACGAAGAAATCCCAGAGACGAGCCTCCCCGTCAAGGAAGCAAACAAAGAGTGGCTGATGTACTTTGATGGTGCTTTCTCGCTGCAAGGCGCCGGTGCTGGCGTGCTGCTTGTCGCACCCACCGGAGAGCACCTCAAGTACGTGGTCCAGATGCACTTTCCCAAGGAGCAAGCAACAAACAATACTGCATAGTATGAAGGATTGCTCGCCGGTCTCAGGATCGCGGCAGACCTTGGGATCAAGCAGCTCATTGTCAGGGGTGACTCACAGCTTGTCGTCCGCCAAGTGAACAAGGATTATCAGAGTCCGTTGATGGAAGCTTACGTTGATGAAGTGAGGAAGCTGGAAGAGCGCTTTGTCGGCCTACAGATGGAACATGTTCCTAGAGCTCAGAACAACATCGCTGACGGCCTGTGAAAGTGCGCGGCATTTAAGTTACCTGTGGAACCAGGGATCTTTGTGCTCAAGCTGACTCAACCATCCGTGACGCCACCAACTGGACAGAGCAAGAAGAGGAAGTTGATTTTTGGTGACTATCTTCCGGCAGAGCTTCCCGAAGCCGCCGCCAAGAAGGTCCCCAAGATCAACGCCAAGAGTGTTGAGGACCAGTCTGCTCTGACAAGCCCCAGGGTTTGTTTCATTGAAGTAGACGCTCCCGACAAGTTTCGCTCCGGCAAGCTTGCCGGGGATCATCAAGCTCCGGCTGAACCGTAGGTTCTCGCCGTAGAAGCGGATGTTCCCGCAGCAGCAGATATGCCTTTAGTCCTTGTTGTTGAGCCACAGGCTCCAGCATGGGCACAGCAGATCATCCGTTTCCTCCAGTCAGGAGAACTTCCCGAAGAGCCAGAAGAAGCGGAAAGAGTAGCCCGACAGTCTAGTATGTACCAGTTCGTTGACAACGCACTGTACAGAAGAAGACTCAACGGAGTGAAATTGAAGTGTATTCCCCGAGAAGATGGACAGAAGCTGTTGGCAGAGGTACATGGAGGCATTTGTGGTCACCACATTGGCGCAAGAGCGCTTGCCGGCAAAGCATTCCGGTAGGGCTTGTTTTGGCTGACAGCCCTCCATGATGCAGCTGCACAAGTAACCAAGTGTGAAGCGTGCCAGTTCCATTCCAAGTAGATACACCAGCCAGCTCAAGCTCTCCAGACGATCCCTTTATCCTGGCCATTTTCGGTCTGGGGGCTCGACATCCTCGGCCCTTTCCCCCGAGCAGTCGGGGGCTTTGAGTACTTGTACGTCGCAATCGACAAGTTCACAAAGTGGCCAGAAGTGGAACCAGTGAGGAAGGTGACAGCACAGTCAGCAGTCAAGTTCTTCAGGTCGATTGTTTGCCGCTTCGGAATCCCTAACAGGATCATCACCGACAACGGTACACAATTCACGAGTCACACCTTCATGCAGTACGTCCAGGACCTTGGCGCCAAGGTCTGCTTCGTTTCTGTTGCTCACCCCAGGAGCAACGGTCAAGCAGAGAGGGCAAATGCTGAAGTGCTGCGTGGACTCAAGACCCGGACTTTCGACAGGCTGCACAAGTGCGGAAGAAACTGGATCGAGGAGCTGCCGGTGGTTCTTTGGTTGATCAGGATGACGCCAAATCGAGCCACTGGCCAGACACCTTTCGCTCTAGTCTATGGAGCAGAGGCAGTTACCCCCACGGAACTCGTATATGGGTCACCTCGAGTGCTCGCTTATGATGAGCTTGAGCAAGAGCAGCTGCGACGAGATGACGCGCTGCTCCTTGAGGAAGACCGTCTTCAGGCTGCTATACGAGCTGCTCGATACCAGCAAGCTTTGCGCCGCTACCACAGCCGCAAAGTTAAAGCCAAAAGTCTCGAGGAAGGCGACCTTGTTCTTCGGCGCGTTCATTCCGCCAAGAATTCCAACAAGTTGACGCCGAAGTGGGAAGGCCCTTACCGGGTGAAACGAGTCACTAGGCCTAGCATTGTCCGCCTTGAGACCGAGGATGGCTTTCCGGTGAGCAACTCCTGGAACATCAAGCATCTTCGTAAGTTTTACCCGTAAGGCGCGGTTGTCGGACCCTGTTCGGCAACCACCATTTTGTACAAGTCTTGCCGCTGTTGCATGTAATCCTTTGTACAAAGCCAGGCGCAGACCCTGAGCGAAGATAAAGCGCTGGCGCCCTGAGTTTTAGCATGCATGCTGAGTCGAGTCTCGTCCTTGGTTAGGGTTGACAGTGCTCGATAGCGGCTAACCCCTAACTTCGAGGTCGAGTGTGCGTCCTTCTGTCGTTCTTTCGTTTCCCTTGGTTCGCAGGACTCACGCACCCTGACCGGACCACTTAAGGACGAAAAGAAGAAGACGGACGGACCAACGCCCGGACCCCGGCGAGCCAATGTTGCGGGGGGCTGCAACACCCCGGCAAGCCGGCGTTGCCGGGAGCTGCAAGTGCAAAGATTAGCCCACGACGAACCGAAGTTGCCGGGGTCTGCGACCTCAGATAAGTTTTTCATCCCTTATCATGCATTCTCTTATGGGCTGGGATATGCGAAACCTTGTTTCTTCCTAAAAGCTACCGTGCTCCCTTAACTCTAGGCCCACGGGCTCGTTCCCGGGGCCAGATTTGGTCGTAGTCACGGCAGCTAAGGGACGAAGCGAGGAGCCTGATCCCGCCTCCTCCCTGCCTCCGCCAAAAGCGTGAGAAAGGGCGAGCGACGTGGGAAGAAGGCAGGGCCTGCTGCCGGGAAAGGAAGTGTCTATCTTAAAGATATAAAGGATTCGCTCCTTGACGTGGGTTCCACCCACAAGACAAGTGACCCGGCAAGCATCCCCTTTTCATTAAAAAGCATTCCACTCAGGTACAGTTCATAATAGGATGAAGAACATGAATAATGGGATTACAAGTTTTAAATGCAACTAAGGCCCGAGGGCTTACAAATTAAAAAGAGATAAGGTGCCCGTAATCCCTCTCTTGTCCCTCTCTTCAGGAGGCAGGTCAAGGAGGCAAACAGGGCAAAAGGGGCGCCTAGATGAGCTACGGGTGCCAGAAGACACCAAGAGAACGTCTCGGCGGCATGGTGATGGCGGCGCCGGAGGCAAAAGCTCGAAGACGAGGCGGCAGGATGTCAGCACGCTGTCGAGGGCGTCGTGCCCTCGTACTCCGAGTTGATGACCTTGCCGCCTGCCCTCTTCCTCTTCCGCAGCCTCCCTACGCCAGCCACCCAAGGAGACGACCCCGAGAAGCTCCAGGAGCCAGCGACGCGGATGATGGGGTCGCCGGTGCCACGCGGAGCGTTACCCGACACCTAGTCGGACCCGTCATCCCTCCGCCCGCCGCCCTCGTCGTCGCTGTCGCTGTCCTCCTCGTCACTCCCGCCCGAGGAGGAGCCTTCGCTATCGGAGGAGCTCTCCACGCAGCACCGTGCCCGAGTCCCGAAGCACCCGAAGACCTTGACGGAGAGGAGACCACCCTCCATCAGCTTAAAATGGAGGGTGAGCCCCGCCGTCAAGCTGTGGATGCGGGTGAATGTCTTCCACCCTCGACCGAGATACATCACATTAGGGGCCGGGAAATCAACGCGGACTCGTTTACCGCTGATTCCACAACTCCTCATGTGCAACCTCAGTGTCTCGGGAGGATCCAATTCCATCTCGCTCGCAAACGGAGTCGGGAGACGAAGGCGACGACGAGGCGGCCGACGCAGCCTGATGAAGAACTCGCAAGGGTCGTCCCCGATGTGGTCCGCCACGGGGAGAGGATCTGCTGGCGGAGGCGAGGCCGGCGGACTGCCTCACCCACCTCTTCCCCGACCGCCTCGGCCTCGCCCTCGACCTCGCCCGCGGCCTCGTCCCCTCCCTCTTCCCCTTGCAGCTGGCTCTGCCACCACGGGTGTGGGGGGAGGAGGGACGCGTTGCCTCGTGGCAACCCTCGCCGCCACCGTCGAAGGACCAGGGTTCCCTTTCTCCATGATGAATGAGAGAGAGGGGAGAAGAAGCTGAAGAAAGGAGGAGATGAGAGAATGCGGGTTTCGGTAACCCCCAATCCCGCCCCTTATAAAGGAGCGGGGTGGGGGCTCAGCCGCCCCGCTCGGCCAATCGAGACACAGAAGGTGCAGGGAACTGGGCCCGACCCGCTGCCTCAACGCGTGACGACCCGGTTTCCCGGCTCCACCGTTCGCCACTCCAAGCGCATGCAGGCCGCGTGGCAGGAGGGCAGAGTTGAGGTGACGGATGAGGCGACCTCTCCCCACCCCGTGATCGTGGGGGGTGGACGCCTCGAAGACCACGCCTCCACGCCTCCCTCCGTTTATGAGGAAGATACGAATCGCCAGGGGGCGGACGTTTCACCATTCCGAGTAAAGGAACCACCCACGACCTCTCCTACGACGCCGCAATCGACGCGTGCCGTTCGGGAAGGGCGTGGTGGATGCGGAGCGCGGTGTGACGTGACCCAGGCCGTGCGTGCCCGTGCCCTGTTTTGGGCCTGGCCCAACAGCGCTCGGCACCGTGTGTGGCCCAGGCCCGGGGGCTCCTGTCGGTGTACTAAAGTAGGGGTACTCTAGTATCCCGAACTTGTGCACGGGCAGTCGCAGCACCCCGCGGCAAGACCCGCCAGGTGATCGCCAAGGCTCTCTATGGTTCCTTTGGAGCCATTCGAGAACAAAGTATTTAATCCAAGGAGACAATTCCCCGGCAAGAGGAGCTTGCCGGGAAGGCCATTCGAGGCGCAAGACCCCGGCAAGAGGAGCTTGCCGGGAAGCCCAACTAGAGCATCTCAAAGAACCTGCCGCAACGCGCCACGCGTCCCGGCCGTACTCGGCGAGCGACAAGTTCCCGGACGCGGCAAGACAACGGCCGCGGCAAGGCACTTGCCGCGGCGGGCAACCACTCTGTACCCGCGCTCCAGCTCACCCACCTACGTGTCGCTCCGGGACCCTTCCCAGCGTACGTGGCGGGAGGCTGTGCAGCCAGGGGTACACTGTGGCATGCAGCGCTGACAAGATTGCCATCGTGGCGAGCGATGGCGCCCCTGACGGTCCCTTTTCTACACCGTCTGGGCGACGTAGATAGGCATTTAATGCCTTTGTCCCGTGCCGTCAGGGTTAGGTATTATACACTGTGTAGGTAGCTGTACCTACCACGGCATATTTCCACTTTTTCCCTTACCAATGTTGCCACCTGTTGGAGACCCCTTGAACATATAAAAGGAGGCCCATGCACAACGTAGGGGGGGGATCGGCCCTCGGAGAACGATCTCTTAGAGGAAAATAGAAGAACGCTCGGTCTCGTTAGCTGCTTGGGTGCACTGTAGCACTCAGCGCTCCCGAGCAAGAACTCAATACAATCCACAAAGCAGCAGTAGGAGTTTTATCTCTCCGGAGAGCTCCGAAGCTGGGTAACCCCCCCCCCCCCCGCGTGCCTCGCCTCGATCCGCTCTTCACGCGACCTCCGCCCCCCGCTGAACCGAGAAGGGGCTCCGTCCCCATAGGTGCTCGGGGAGCCCAGAAAACCCCGGCATTGATCTCTCATGCTTCACTTATATTATTCTGAGAGTCTTTTAGAACAACATGGTAATTTGCTTTGGCTATAAAATTAGTGCTAACATGATAGGCATCCAAGATGGGTATAATAAAAACTTCCATATAGAGTGCATTGAATACTATGAGAAGTTTGATACTTGATGATTGTTTTGAGATATGAAGATGGTGATATTAGAGTCATGCTAGTTTAGTATTTGTGAAATTGATAAATACTTGTTTTGAGGTTTGCAAGTCCCGTAGCATGCACGTATGGTAACCGTTGTGTGAAAAATTTGAAGCATGAAGTGTTCTTTGATTGCCTTCCTTATGAGTGGCGGCCGGGGACGAGCGATGGTCTTTTCCTACCAATCTATCCTCCTAGGAGCAGGCGCGTAGTGCTTGGTTTTGATGACCTGTAGATTTTTGCAATAAGTATGTGAGTTCTTTATGACTAATGTTGAGTCCATGGATTATACGCACTCTCACCCTACCATCAGTGCTAGCCTCTTCGGTACCGAGCATTCCCATTTCTCACCTCGAGATTTGCTGCAAACTTCGCCTGTGCATCCAAACCCCGTGGTATGATACACTCTATCACACATAAACCTCCTTATATCTTCCTCAAAACAGCCACCATACTGTCAGCTTTCTGGGAACGGGGGTCCCCAGACTTGCCTGCCTGCGGCCTGCGGCGTGGCTCGAATGGAGGCCCAGTACGGCCCACCTTCATCAACGCAAGACTCAAGACCCTCGCGAGGGGCCAAGCCTCGCGGGGAGGACGACGCAACGCTTCCTCGGGCGCGGCCTCCTTAGGTTGGCTCATGAGGAGGCGGAGATATCAAGGTAGGGTACCTCGCGAGGTGCCCACGACGCAAGCCATGACGACC
This sequence comes from Aegilops umbellulata, assembly GCA_032464435.1. Classification (NCBI taxonomy): domain Eukaryota; kingdom Viridiplantae; phylum Streptophyta; class Magnoliopsida; order Poales; family Poaceae; genus Aegilops; species Aegilops umbellulata. The sequence continues at coordinate 274,793,693 of CP136055.1, forward strand.
AAGGGTGCCAGGCGGGCGCCAGACCGCACAGTGTCCTCCCTTTCCTCTTTGGTGCAAAGGGGGCAAGGGCAGGCGAGAGGATCAAGCAAAGGCATCCACTTTAATGCAACGAGACCAAGGCCAGTCCAACAGTGGGAATGAGCTCATCGTGGAGCCCAGGACGGCGTCACCACAGGGCCTTTGGCAGGCGAGGACCAACTTTGGTCAGGATAAGTGTACTGTATGTTCCCCTTCGAATCGGCCAATTGTTGGCGCCCTTCCCGCTCAATATTTGGGGAGAGGCCCAAGGCCTTTGCCTATAAATAGGACTAGCCACCCCCAAGGGTAGAGGCATCTGGTATCCAGAATCCGAGCAAAGAGAGAGAGAGAGAGAGAGAGAGAGAGAGAGAGAGAGAGAGAGAGAGAGAGAGAGAAGAGCGGCTGAACTCCCTTAGCAGTTCATCGCCCTAGCCAAGAACAGGCCCTCGCGAGGCTGTTCTCTTTTGTACTGATCGTCACCATCATCAGCCCAAGAGGCAATCCATCCACCCACAAAACTAGAGTAGGGTATTACACCACAATGCTGGCCCGAACTAGTATAAATTCTGTGTTCCTCGTGCTGTTCTGTCGGTAGTTTAGATCCTTGCGAGACGGAGAGGTAGAGGGCAGAATCTCCACGCGCACCCCAGAGTTCGAACCTCAAGGGTCTGCCGGAACCCACGATCCGACATTTGGCGCGCCAGGTAGGGGTGCGCCAGAATCTGCCTTCTCGCCGCTCCGCTTCTCGTCACATCACCGTCACCATGTCCGGCGACCAGGCCGGCAACCAATATCCATGGGCGGCGTGGCCCGCCTGCGCGGGTCCACCCGCCCTGGGCGACCCCGCGCCCCAGGCAGCTCGTGGCCCGCATGGTGCTCCGGGCCGCGGGCGGCGCAGACAGACTTCAGCAACCCTTACGCCGCGGCAGGCGCGGTCTGCAGCAAGGGCCTCCAACCATGCCGCGGCCATGACACCGTACCCCCGCCGGGAACAGGCGAACTCGAGGGCCGCGCTCACGGTAGCCCGAGAGCTGCTGCAGTGCAGGCTACTGGAAGGCGGCCGCGACGTGCTGCTGGAGCAGGTCGCCGAGCTCCTGGGCTTCACCGCTTCGGGGGCTCACCCCTTCTGCGTCCAGCTTCCGTCTCAAGCCCAGGGTGGCACGCGCGGGGGCCCCGCGCGCTCCCGCGGGCCTCTGAGCTACCCCGACACCGGTGACTCCGTCGGTGCCGGATTGACAGTGGCGCTACCCCTTCCCCCGGCGCGTGAGGGAGAAGGACCCGGTCCGGCCCACGGCGCCGGCGAGCAGCCGCGCTACCATGCCGCGGTGGCCGCGTCAAGCAACGACGCATGGTGCATGGAGCACTACAGCGCCGCCTTCGGGATTGCAGCGCCAGAAGAATATGTGCCGCGCATGATGGACCAAGGGCACGCTCACGAGGGGGAACAAGGCTCGCTTCTTAGCCCAAGCTGGGGAGACGAGGCACCAGAAGCCGAGCTCTTCCAGGAACCCCGGGGCGACCCCGCCAGCCACGCTGGAAGCGACACTTATCGGGTACCACTAATCCCTCAGGAGCAGGCATACGCTAATCATGGATCGCAGGAGGTGCAGGTCGCCGCAACAAGTGTCTGCTCCGCTCCCGCGGTGTCCTACCCCTCGGGAGGAGGGCATAGGGGGCTGCAGGGGAGGGGCAGGGACCCCACATCACCACCGCGGCGTTCGGAGCAAGGCGTTCTCAAGAGGTAGGCCCTCCGCTGGGGAGGCGCCTGAGGGCCTGCCCCTGGCGGAGGACCCGTGGTCGTCGGGGGAACCGCTGGCGACCGCTCTACCCCACCGGCGGCGTCCTGGTTTCCGGTCGTCGTAGGTGGCACTAGAGTGTGGCGCAAGGCGGGGCCCTCCTCTGGCGATATGAAGCAAGGCCGGTACCTGTGAAGAAGGCCTAGTGCCTGTGAAGCTCGCCGCCCCGTGACACTCTCACGTAATAATGAGTGGGGCTGTACACGCCCCAGAGTCTCAGGGGTGCCGGCCTCAGGCCCTGGGGCTCCCTCCCACGCCCAGTGGACAGCACTTAGCTCCGCCCTGGTGACAAGACGTCCAAGACTGGATTAGGTGCCGGACGCGGCTTTTTGTCTGCCTTTATCGCCCTTTTCTTTTGGTTGTAACTTTTCCCTGCTGGATTTAAGCTGAATTCGAATTTGAGCTTTGCGTGTGTTCGGGGAGGGGTGCTTAATCTCTTTCGAACCATTTCTCGCATTCTGGTCACCGCCTCACCGCAGCTGCCTCCCCTCGCGAGCCCCTCGCGAGACGGGCCAGGCCTAGCTCGAGCGCAGCCCAGACTGCCGCTGCTGCTCCCTTACGAGATTACCTTTTGGTGACTGCGGAGGTTGTCTTTTCATAAAAAGGCCCAGAGCCTGTGAAGAAGGCGAACGCCTGTGAAGCTGTTGCACTCAGGAAAAAGGCCTAGAGCCTGTGAAGAAGGCGAACGCCTGTGAAGCTATTGCACTCAGAAAAAAGGCCTAGAGCCTGTGAAGAAGGCGAACGCCTGTGAAGCTGTTGCACTCAGGAAAAAGGCCCAGAGCCTGTGAAGAAGGCGAACGCCTGTGAAGCTGTTGCACTCAGGAAAAAGGCCCAGAGCCTGTGAAGAAGGCGAACACCTGTGAAGCCGTTGCACTCCGGAGAAGGCCCGGAGCCTGTGAAGAAGGCGAATGCCTGTGAAGCTACCGCGTCTATAAAAAGGACCGGAGCCCGTGAAGAAGGCGAATGCCTGTGAAGCTACCGCGTCTATAAAAAGGCCAGGAGCCTGTGAAGAAGGTGAATGCCTGTGAAGCTACCGCGTTTATAAGAAGCCCCGGAGCCTGTGAAGAGGGCCAGCGCCTGTGAAGCCCCTCACTGACAACACTTACGCATCTTATGATTTCAACTAAAAAACGCTCAGGACGCCACGAGCTGCCTCGAGGCCTGCGCGAAGCGAAGGTAAACCAACCAGCCGCCGGGCACGGATGCTCGCACAATATACTAGCTGCTAGTATGATCTGCACAAGTTTTACACGAGGGGCTCCCCCTCCCAAAATGCTCTCACGACCATCAGGCCAAACACCTGAGTTCTATCCATGCTGGACAAAAAGGCAGGAGCAACACGCAGTCAGTCGGACAAGTCCCCCAATGCGTCCTCGGGAGCACCTCCCGAGCCGCCGCTGATGTCATCGGACTCGCCACTGCTGCCTGCATCATCGTCAGCGGTGCTGGGATCGTCCACCACACCGCCTTCCTCGGCAGCCACGATCACGCCATCGTTATCCGAAGCAAAGGCCTGCACAAGGGCGTCCACGTTGTTTTCCACCCAGCTCGCCAGGTCGCCTCGGGCGGCCTGGGGGACTGGGGTGATGACGGCGTCGAAGTCGAAGTGGGGATCCATGTCCTGAAGATGGCTGAAGACGCGGGAAAAAGCGCGGCCAAGCAGGGCACGGCTCCTCTACTCCACCAACCTGTTGGCCCTGGCCGACCGTGCCTCAAGCTGCGTCACCACGGCAGTGAAGAACTGCAGGTTGCCAGCGTAGTTGGCCGTATGCGGCTCGCTGACGGCCTCCTCGCAGATGTTTCCCAAGGCTGCGTTGGCCCTCTCCCTGAGCGTAGCCAGCATGGGGCCGCGCACGTGCTCCAGGACCTGCCGCTGGCGTATCTCATCGGCGCTCTGACGCTTGACAGCCTCGGCCTCCTCCACCTGCTGACGAAGGCGGAGCACCTCGGCCTGGAGGGCAGCCGAATCCTTTTGCACTACCTCAAGGGCGGCCTGGGAAGCGTCGGCTCGCCGTGTCGCTCCGTCTCGTTGGGCCCTCAGGGCTGCGGTTCTCCCCTCGGCTTCAACCCGGATCAACTCCAGCTTCCTCTCAAACTCACGCTCGAGGCCTTGGCAGGCTGTTGCCACCCGGCGACCGACCTCCTCCAAGACATGCGCCTCGCAAGCAGCTACTTCATCTTCAGCCCGCGCCACCAGGCGCTCCCTCGTCTCCAGCTGCTCGTACTCACGGGTACGTTCGGCGGCCTCCAGCGTCAACGCCTCTTCACGTCTCTGGAGCCCAGCTGGGTCGCCAGAGGCCACCCTCATCGACGCAAGGGCCGCCTCGCGAAGTTCCACTTGCTCCTCCAGCGAGTGGCATCGGGCCAGGAGCTCCCGAGCCCGCTCCTCCGCCGCCACTCGTTGTCGGTCGATCCCCAGGGCCGCTTCAGCGGCCTGGGATCGGGCCACCCGGGAGGCCTCCAATGACGCCTTCGCTTCTTCGTCTTCGAGGTTGCGCTGGCGGCGCGCGATGGAGATAGCAGCCTCCAGCTCCCGCCTCTCCGCGGCCAGGCGCAGGCCCTTGGCCTCCAGGCGTGCGTCTTCATCAGCGAGCTCCTCCCCGAGCAGGTCCACAGCGTCGCTTGCCCTTCGGAGGAATTTGCGGCGGCGAGCGCAGCGCTCCCGGGCACGCTCGAGCACGTCTCCCATGCCCTCGTCTGCCCCAGGCAAGCGCCTGGGGGCACGGATCATCGCTCCCTCTCCGGGCAGGGGGCTGGGGGCTAGCGCCCCCACGACGGCCGGGCGCGCCACGCCGGAAGTTCAGCCCGGGGCCGGCACATCCCCAGGCGAAGGGCGCGGGGGGCGCCTCAGCCAGTCGCAGCCCGCGACCAGATGAGGAGCCCACGGCAGGTTGGCCATGCCAAAAGAAGGCCCACGAAGGAAGATCGCAGTAAGAGAAGAGATGCGGGGCACCTCAGGACGGTCCGCCTCCTCGTTCGTCCTCGCCACAAGAGTCGTGCTGCTCGGGACGTCCAGGGACGATGGGGGAGGTGGAGCCAAAGGAGGCGGCACCTCGTCGGCCTCCACGACCTCATCAGTAAGGGGCCTGCAGAGCCAGAATCAGTAGGCGCAACAAGGGGATCTGGAGCCGGAAAAGGAAGAGGCTTACTCGTCGGCGGCGAAGTACTTCCGGTGCTTCAGCAAGCGACAAGGGGAGTCGTCACCTAGGGCATCCCTTTTCCTCCAGAGGGCCTTGAAGTCCACACGAAAGCGGCCCAGAAGGAGGGCGCAAGGATCAACCCGCGGCGGAGGCAATGCAGCAGCGCTGTCCGCGTCAGGGATGCCGGCCTGGCGCGTGCTGCTGGACACCTCGGCAGAAGACGCAGCCAGGGCCTCGGGAGCCACGACCCCGGGTATCGGAGGCGGCTGCGCCACACCAACGGCCTCGGCAGCAAGGGCCTCAGGAGCTGCCCCCTCGAGAGCACCGCCAGTTGCAGCCACCTCATTAGGAGCTTTCTCGGCCTCCGTCGTCTCCTGCCTCCCTGCTCCGCCACTTGAGGGGGATTCGCCTAAGCCGACCGGAAGGGCGATCACCACCACAGGATTCTCGCGAGGTCCTTGGAAGCTAGCAGGGCGTAGCCCCCACTCGTCGAAAGGGGGCATCTGCCTCACGAAATCATCCCTGTTCTGACAGAGATACAGCAGAGCCCCACCACGCTGGATGCTGCCCGGGTTGGGGTCGCCGGTCAAGACCAAGAGCACCGTCCTTAGTACTCCAGGCGTCAGGTCTTCCTCCTGAAGCCTCATGTGGTCACCATGTCCGCTGAAGGCCCACATCCGGCGAGAATGGCGCTGGAGAGGGGCAATGCGGCGCAACAGGAATTCCTTCACCACCTTGGGCGCCATCACGCCAAGTGTTTTCAAGAACGTAAAGCGGCGCCAGACGAAGGAGAGCCGGGGGCTCTCGAGCGTCTCCTGGCCCCAGCCAGAGTTGGGTACAGCAGGCGAAGTTGGCTTCACCAGCAGGGGGATGGGCACCCCGACATCAACGTACAACCACCGCTCACGGAACCCAGCTGAAGGTGTGAGGAGCTTGAAGTCAATACCAGAAGCTGCAGTCTCAGCCGCAGCGACGAAGCTCACGCATGCCGAGCATTGAGCAGGGTCGGCAAGACGCAGGGAGAAGAAGTGGCGCAGCAGGGCAACGGAAGGAGGGATGCCCATCAGCGCCTCACAAACAAAAGCAAAAACTGAAAGAAGGGCGATGGATTTAGGGCCCAGATGCATCATGTGGATCTGGTAATGGGTGAGGACAGCGTTGAAGAAATCAGAGAAGGGGGGAACCAAACCCGCCCACAAGGCGTCAGCAAAGTAATGAACCTCGGTGATTATCCTGTCGGAGGGGAGGTGAGACGTAGGCCAGGCCGTCGTCCTCCCACACTCGTTGAAGACAGTGGCCAAGGCTGGGCTGAGCTTATCCAGGCACTCCAGATTGCGTATGATTGACTGGCCAACGGCGGGGGCCGCCGATGGCAGCGGATGAGAAGGAAGCGCAGGCTTCTTCCCTTTCTCTTTCTTCGTCGGAGCCATGATTGAGGACGGGAGAAAGGAGATGTGAGATGGGATGAGAGGTAGGATTCAGAGTTCGAAGGAAGGAAGAACAAGGGATAGTCGAGCAACAGGAAGAGGGGCGGCTGTGTGCAACTGTGGGGCAACCTAGCGTGGCGCAAAATAAAGGAGCATGGGCAAACAGTACCGCCCACGTCCAATCAACTGCCACACGGCGCCCGAGGCCGCAGGCTGTTAGGGCCCGCGGCGCTTCGCCCTTGCCCTTTCGCCTTTCGGCCCGGCCAAGTTCGGGCGCGCCTTGGGCCCGGGGGCTACTTTCGGCGTTCTGGGAACGGGGGTCCCCAGACTTGCCTGCCTGCAGCCTGCGGCGTGGCTCGAATGGAGGCCCAGTACGGCCCACCTTCGTCAACGCAAGACTCAAGACCCTCGCGAGGGGCCAAGCCTCGCGGAGAGGACGACGCAACGCTTCCTCGGGCGCGGCCTCCTCAGGTTGGCTCATGAGGAGGCGGAGATATCAAGGAAGGGTACCTCGCGAGGTGCCCATGACGCAAGCCATGACGACCAAGGGTGCCAGGCGGGCGCCAGACCGCACAGTGTCCTCCCCTTTCCTCTTTGGTGCAAAGGGGGCAAGGGCAGGCGAGAGGATCAAGCAAAGGCATCCATTTCGATGCAATGAGACCAAGGCCAGTCCAACGGTGGGAATGAGCTCATCGTGGAGCCTAGGACGGCGTCACCACAGGGCCTTTGGCAGGCGAGGACCAACTTTGGTCAAGATAAGTGTACTGTATGTTCCCCTTCGAATCGGCCAATTGTTGGCGCCCTTCCCGCTCAATATTTGGGGAGAGGCCCAAGGCCTTTGCCTATAAATAGGACTAGCCACCCCCAAGGGTAGAGGCATCTGGTATCCAGAATCCGAGCAGAGAGAGAGAGAGAGAGAGAGAGAGAGAGAGAGAGAGAGAGAGAGAAGGGCGGCTGAACTCCCTTAGCAGTTCATCGCCCTAGCCAAGAACAGGCCCTCGCGAGGCTGTTCTCTTTTGTACTGATCGTCACCATCATCAGCCCAAGAGGCAATCCATCCACCCACAAAACTAGAGTAGGGTATTACACCACAATGGTGGCCCGAACTAGTATAAATTCTGTGTTCCTCGTGCTGTTCTTTCGGTAGTTTAGATCCTTGCGAGACGGAGAGGTAGAGGGAAGAATCTCCGTGCGCACCCAGAGTTCGAACCTCAAGGGTCTGCCAGAACCCACGATCCGACACATACCTACCTATTATGGTAGTTCCATAGCCATTCCGAGATATATTGCCATGCAACTTTCCACTATTCCGTTTATTATGACACGCTTCATCATTGTCAGATTGCCTTGCATGATCATGTAGTTGACATCGTATTTGTGGCAAAGCCATCGTTCATAATTTTTCATACATGTCACTCTTGAATCATTGCACATCCCGGTACACCCTCGGAGGCACGCATATAGATTCATACTTTGTTCTAGTATCGAGTTGTAATATTTGAGTTGTAAGTAAATAAAAGTGTGGTGATCTTCATTATTAGAGCATTATCCCATGTGAGGAAATGATGATGGAAGCGATGATTCCCCCACAAGTCGGGATGAGACTCCGGATGAAGAAAAAAAAGAAAAAAGAAAAAAGAAGAAGAGAAAGACCAAATTAAAAAAAGGAAGGCCCAAAAAAACAAAAAAATGAGAGAAAAAGACAGAAGGGACAATGCTACTATCCTTTTACCACACTTGTGCTTCAAAGTAGCACCATGATCTTCATGATAGAGAGTCTACTATGTTGTCACTTTCATATACTAGTGGGAATTTTCATTATAGAACTTGCCTTGTATATTCCAACAATGGGCTTCCTCAAATGCCCTAGGTCTTCGTGAGCAAGCAAGTTGGATGCACACCCACTTACTTTGTTTTATTGAGCTTTCATACATTCATAGCTCTAGTGCATCCGTTGCATGGCAATCCCTACTCCTTGCATTGACATCAATTGATGGGCATCTCCCTAGCCCGTTGATTAGCCACGTCAATGTGAGACTTTCTCCTTTTTTGTCTTCTCCACACAACCCCCATCATCATACTCTATTCCACCCATAGTGCTATGTCCATGGCTCACTCTCATGTATTGCGTGAAAGTTGAAAAAGTTTGAGAATACTAAAGTATGAAACAATTGCTTGGCTTGTCATCGCGGTTGTGCATGATGAGAGCATTTTGTGTGACAAAAATGAAGCATGGCCAAACTATATGATTTTGTAGGGTTGAGCTTTCTTTGGCCATGTTATTTTGATAAGACATAATTGCTTGGTTAATATGCTTAAAGTATTATTATTTTTATGTCAATATTAAACTTTTTTCTTGAATCTTATGGATCTGAATATTCTTGCCACAATAAAGAAGATTACATTGATAATTATTTTAGGCAACATTCCAAATCAAAAAATCTGTTCTTATCATTTACCTACTCGAGGACGAGCAGGAATTAAGCTTGGGGATGCTTGATATGTATCCAACGTATCTATAATTTTTGATTGTTCCATGCTATTATATTATCCATCTAGGAAGTTTTATATGCATTTATATGCTATTTTATTTGATTTTTGGGACAAACCTATTAACCTAGAGCCCAGTGCCAGTTTCTGTTTTTCCATGATTTTGAGTATTGCAGAAAAGGAAAACCAAACAGAGTCCAATTAACCTGAAATTTGACGGAGATTTTTTTTGGACCAGAAGAAGCCCACGGAGCATCAGAGATGGGCCAGAAGAGTCCTGGGGCACCCACGAGGGTGGGGGCGACCTACCCCCTGGGCGCGCCCCTACCTCGTGGCCGCCAAGGAGACCCCCCTGACTTGTTCTTGATGCCAAAACTTCTTATATATACAGAAACCCCCAGAACATAACCTAGATCGGGATTTCTGCCGCTGCAAGCCTCTATAGCCACCAAAAACCAATCGAGACCCTGTTCCAGTACCCTGCCGGAGGGGGATACCTCACTGGTGGCCATCTTCATCATCCCGGCGCTCTCCATGATGAGGAGGGAGTAGTTCACCCTCGGGGCTAAGGGTATGTACCAGTAGCTATGTGTTTGATCTCTCTCTCTCTCTCTCTCTCTCTCTCTCTCTCTCTCGTTCTTGATTTGGCACGATCTTGATGTATCGTGAGCTTTGCTATTATATTTGGATCTTATGATGTTTCTCCCCATCTACTCTCTTGTAATGGATTGAGTTTTCCCTTTGAATTTATCTTATTAGATTGAGTCTTTAAGGATTTGAGAACACTTGATGTATGTCTTCCGTGGGATACCCATGGTGACAATGGGGTATTCTATTGATTCACTTGATGTATGTTTTGGTGATCAACTTGCGGGTTCTGTGACCTTGGGAATCTACGTATAGGGGTTGGCACACGTTTTCGTCTTGACTCTCCGGTAGAAACTTTGGGGCACTCTTTGAAGTTCTTTGTGTTGGTTGAATAGATGAATCTGAGATTGTGTGATGCATATCGTATAATCATACCCACGTGTACTTGAGATAACATTGGAGTATCTAGGTGACATTAGGGTTTTGGTTGATTTGTGTCTTAAGGTGTTTGTCGGTGTACTAAAGTAGGGGTACCTTAGTATCCCGAACTTGTGCACGGGCAGTCGTAGCACCCCGCGGCAAGGCTTGCCAGGTGATCGCCAAGACTCTCCGTGGTCCCTTTTTGGGCCATCCAAGAACAAAGTATTTGGGCCAAGGTCCCGGCAGGAGGAGCCCGCCGGGAAGGCCACCCGAAGAGAGCAAGGCCCCGGCAAGAGGAGCTTGTCGGGACGACCGCTTGAAGCACAAGACCCCGGCAGGAGGAGCTTGCCGGGAAGGCCGACCGAGGCACGGCAAGATACTTGCTACGACGCGCTCCGCGTCCCGGCAAGGACCGGTGAGCGACAAGCTCCCGGGCGCGACAAGACATCAGCCGCGGCAAGGCGCTTGCCGCAGCGAGTCACCACCCCGCGCCTGCGCTCCAGCTCATCCACCCACGCGTCACTCTGGGGCCATTCCAGGCGTACGTGGTGAGAGGCTGCGCAGCCAAGGGCATGCGGTGGCGAAGCAACGCTGACAGAGTAGCCATCGTGGCAAACGGTGGCGCTCCTGACGGTCCACTTCCCTGCACCGTCTGGGCGATGCGGACGGGCATTTAGTGCCCTTGTCCCCTGCCGTCAGAGTTAGGTATGATAGCATTGTACAGCTACTGTACAGGAAGCTGTACCCACTACATCATTCTCCCATTTTTGCCCCCACCTGCGCTGCCACCTGTGGGTAACCCCTTGAGCATATAAAAGGAGGCCCCATGCGCACGTAGGAGGAGAGAGGACACCCATCGCTACGCTCGGTCTCGCCAGCGGCTCGTGTGTACTGTAGCACCACGCGCTCCCGAGCAAGAACACAATACAATCCACAAAGCAGCAGTAGGGTTTTACGCATCCTTGCGGCCCGAAGCTGGGTAAAATCCCGTGTGTGCATCGCCTCGATCCGCTCTTCGCGCGACCTCCGCCCCCCGCCGAACCAAGAAAGGGGCTCGGTCCCCATAGGTGTTCGAGGAAGCCGATTCCCCCCGACATCTTTGGCGCGCCAGGTAGGGGGCGTCGAAGTTGTGTGAACCTGATCCGGCGTCTGCACCAGCTAGATCTCCATCATCTTCGTCGACATGCCACCGAAGAAGAAGGCTCCGGAGGTGGCTGGTCCGTCCGCGTCGAACCCACCGCCCTTGGAGCAAACGGGTGGTGGGGACGGCACCGGCGGTGAAACAGGCGTCGTCGAGCCAGCTCATGGCGCCGCGGCGTTCGAACATGCACCGAGCTCATGATGCCACGGCGTCCGAACATACGCCGACACCTCTCGGCGCAGGTAAGCCCTGGTATGACCAGGAAACCTTTCGCTCTATTCCATGGAGCGGAGGCAGTTAGCCCCACGGATCTCACATACGGGCCACCTCGAGTGTTCGCTCACGCTGAGCTCGAGCGAGAGCAGCTGCGTCGAGATGACGCGCTGCTCCTCGAGGAGGACCGTCTTCAGGCCGCTGTGCGAGCTGCTCGCTACCAGCAAGCTTTGCGCCGCTTTTATAGCCGTAAAGTTAGTGCCAGAAGTTTCGAGAAAGTGGGAAGGCCCTTACCGGGTGAAACGAGTCGCTAGGCCTGGCACTGTCCGCCTTGAGACCGAAGATACCACTCCGGTGAGCAACTCCTGGAACGTTGGGCATCTTCGTAAGTTTCGCCCGTAAGGCACGGTTGTCGGACCCCGTCCGGCAACCACCCTTCTGTACAAAGTCTTGCCGCTGTTGCATGTGATCCTTTATACAGAGCCAGGCGCAGACCCTGTGCATAGATTGAGTTCATGTGCTCCGCGCACCTTGTCGATCTCATGCTCTTTATCCTTTGCATGCATTATCTGACACTCTGTGCAGCACTGACCCCAGGTAAGCAACGGCGAGCCCCATGTTTCGCCTTGCCGGAAAGCGACCTTGCCGGGCAGCGAGCCACGGAAAAGCTAAGTTGCCAAAGTTTGAGCAATCGAGTTTTTAAAATTTTGAGGTTATCTTCCTCGAACGACCGTACTTTGTATGGAAAACCTGTGCGCGGAGGGACCGACTCGTGGCTAGTTGCGCCCTTACTTCGTTTCGAGTCCGCTCAACGACTTAATTGTGCTACAGCCAGAGTGGCATCCTTACTTTGTTTCGAGCTCGCTCGGCAGCTTAAGTGTGCTGCGACTGCAGTCGCAACACTTACTTTGCTTTGAGCCTGCTCAACAATTTAAGTGAGCTGCAGCTAGCTGCGGCAAGGTTTCTTGCCGGTAGTGGCGCCGCTGGCGGGCTGCTAATGTCCTGCACTCAGAACCCGCGGTAAGGCGGAGGCCTGCGCCGACAAGTCCCCAAAAGCGTAGGGCAAAAACATACAAAGCACGGAGTCAAGTAGAGGAAATAACAGTGCAATCACTACCTGAGATAGAGTTATATTACAAAGATAAGCTTGTTGCAGCCCTAATGAATCGCTTTCATGACTTGGCCAGCGGCGACGAAAAAAGGGGGGGGGCAGGCGGCCTAATCCACGCGGTCGCCCTCGATCCTCTTGATCCCGGCCACCTTCTCCACAATGGGCACGACGAGGGCCTTGATCTCCTCGAGGTCAGCGTCTGCCGGCAGGGATTTGAGGACGTTGGTGAGCCTGATGCCGGGGTTGCGGAAGGCGATCTTCACCAACACCTTCTCGAGGGCTCCGGCGATGGCGTCGTGCGTCTCGCCGGCCAGCTGCTCTGGGATCGCGTTCCGGAGATGCTGAAGGGCCGCCACCACGCCTTTGAAGAACGAAGTAAGCTTGGCGCTGGGCGGGACATTTTCGCCGGAGGGATACTCGTGTCCCTCCATCCCCAGCAGCGTCAACTCCTTGTCGATGGCAGCGGCGATGTCCACGAGACCCTCAGTCCACTACTCCACCGTCGCCCTGAAGTTGTTTTGGGTAACTGCGGCGCTTTTCAGCAGCGCCTCGTTGTCCGCGACCTCCTTCCGCAAGGTCGTCTCCCGCTCCTTGGCGCTCTCCAGCGCCTTGGTCAAGGTGCCCAGCTTCACCTCGAGATCGGCGTTGGAGTCCTTGGCGGCGTCGAGCTCCTTGATCTTCTCGGCGAAGCGGCCCTGCAGCTCGCCAAGGGTGTGGGCGCCCTTCTCGCGCTCCTGTTTGAGCGCGGCGAGCTCCTCACCGCTCGCCTTGAGATCAGTGTCGAGCTGCGCCACCTTCGCCTCCAGTGCCTCCTTGGCGGCCTCGGCTGCCGCGGCGATATCTTGCGCTTCCTTGAGGGCTCCGCCAAGCGCTTGCTCGCGCGCGGTGACCTCCTCCTCGTGGCTGGCGAGGCTGGCTTTCTGCTGCACCAGCTCGCCCTCCCGCGCGGCCAGCCCCGTGGCGGCAAGCCTTTGCTGCTCTTCGGCTTCTGCCTTCTCGTGGATGAAGGCCGTCCGCGCCTCGTCGAGCTGCCTTCGCTCCTCCGCCAAGGATCGGAGGGCCTCCTGGTTGAGCTCCCGGAGCTCCCCGGTGTGCTTCTCCATGTCTGCTCCCGCCTTCGTGACAAGCGCTTCCTGGCGTTCCACCTGGGCTTGTCGGGCGCGGTAGAGTGACACCAGCTTCCGGAGCAGCCGCTCCTCCTCAGGCTCGCCGCCGCTGCTGCTTGGTGCATCAACCAGCGTCAGCCCGGCGGAGGCGAGCACCTCTCCATCCAAGGTCTCCCCCTCGACCGGCGCCCTGGAAGTCGACTCCCAGGGGAGCTTGATGAAGATATCATCGCCGACCTTCAGGTAGGCGCTTGGCTGGGGCTCCTCGGGGCCCGACGCCGCTGCGGAGGCGGGATCGGTGGTCGGCGCAGTGCCTGGTGCTCCTGCGGCCTCAGGGCCGTCAGTACGATCGCTGGCCCCCTCGCCCGCGGCTGCTGCGGCGGCCTTGGCGGCCTCTTCGCCGGCCGGATCTTCAGCACCATCCGTCTCTCCGGTGGCGGCCACGTCGTCAGTATGGCCGCGCGCGTCCTCCTCGACGACGACCTCGGTCTCCATTGGGTCCATGGCGGGCGGGTCTGAAGGCCGAAAGAGGGGGAGAAGTCAAGCAACTATCCAAAAAAGAACAACCCCAGGGGAGTTTCGAGGCAAGAAGGTTACCTGGACCAGGGTCTGCCGTCGCGGTCTCCGTCGCCAAGGGGCCGCCGGCGCCGTCCCTCACCGGAGACTGCTCCCTTGCCGGAGACTGCTCCCTCGCCGGAGAGTGCACCCTTGCCGGGGACGGCTCCCTCGCCGGGGACTCCTCCACTGCCGGGGAACTCCCCCTTGGCGGTGTAGTTGTAGCGGGTGGCTCATCGGGGGCGGTCTCCGGACGCTCCTGGTGGGGCTGCTCTGCTCCTACACAAATCGTCAGCCAGATGTCAGGAAAAGCGAAGGGTACCCGGGCGCGCCCAACGGCAGAAAGCAAGCCATATGCTTACGCTGGGGGCTGCGCTGGGGGCTGCTCTGAGGATTAGTTGGTGGGTCCGGCAAGGTCATCTCAGGCGCACCCCCTGCCACCATGGAGGGCTCGTCGTCGAGGATGACCACCGGGACCTTGGCTCTCTTTGCCGTCCTCTAAGCCAGAGTCCTGAAAAGGACCAAATTCGGAGGAAAGCAAATGAGATGCGAGGCACAACTACAAGAATTGAAGAAACACAAGAACAGCGGGGATCTTACTCCTCTCCCTCTTCCTCGTCGGAGCTAAGCGCGGAGAAGTCGAAGACTGGCCCGCTTCTGGCGCGAGGAGGCGGAGGAGTAGGCTCCCTCGCCCGCTTGGCGGAGGTAGTGGTGGCGCTAGCCCGAGACGGCTTTGCCCCGGCCGCCGCCGTGGCGCGAGGGGCGGCAGGAGCAGAAGCAGCGGCCTGCGAAGACCCCGCTCCCGCGCGGCGCTGCGGCTGTTGGCTCGCTTGCCGTACCACCTCTCCGGCCTTGCGGAGGCGCCTCCATGGTTGAGCCGGGGGCTCCGCTTGCGACGAGCTGCCCGAAGGTCGGGAGGAAGAGGCGTCAGCCTCCCGCAAGCCGCTCATGCCCTCGGTGGACTCGTCCGCCCCTGCATCGTGCCCGGCAAGCTCTTCCTCGCCGGCAAACTCCGCTCGATCGACAAGGCTTTCCGCCTCCGCTGCGTCCGCCTCCGCCAATGTGAAGCCAAATTCGCCCGCATCCGCGGCTGCCGCCGCCTCTTCCATCCTGGAGGCGATGCGCGCCAACTCCGCGTCGGTGCTGTCTCGGGTGAGGCCCCTCTGCTCGTTGGGGTCGACTGGCCTCTCCACCAAGTCGTCGAAGAGCGCCCGCATGACATCGCCGGCGGGCTCCTACCAAGTGGAGTCGATCCCGTGCGAGTCGCACAGCGGCATCATTTCAAGGATGCGGCTGAGCGACGAATTGTTGCACAACGGGACAACGCCTCGCGGCAGCCTGAACCATTCGGGGTGGTCGGGGTCGTGCTTGAACAGCTCCCTGAGCGTCCCGTCAAGCTCCAAGACGGTGAAATTGAAGTTGAGGCCAGGGCGCAGCCTCATGATGTCTGTCGCATTCTGGAATTCCCAGGCAGGTCTCCATTTCTCCTGCAGGGGAGCGATGCGGCGGAGGAGGAAATCTGCGCCAACGGCGCCAACTATGATCCCGGCATGCCTGAGCCGCAGGATCCGAGTGACGGCAATCTGCAGCTTGTCGTCGTCCGCAGCCACGTCGCTCCAATCCCTGCCGCGCACCATAGGAGTTTGGCGCACGGCAGTTAATGGCTGCGGTTTCTCCTCGACGATCAGGCACCAGTCTGCCCTCCATTCCTCCCATTTGCTGCGGAGCTCTCCCTCCAGATAAGCATCCTTCTTGCCAAGCTTCGAGATCCGGGCGATCCCGCCGGAGAGGGGCTCTCCTCTCTCTACTCGAGGCGTGAAGAAGTGGCGGAAGAGAGCTACGTTTGGAAAGACTCCGACAAAATTTTCGAAGAGATGTGCGAAAATTGCCATGGTCAAGACATCATTGGGGGTGAAATCAAGGAGGTGGAACCCGTAGGTGTTCATGATGTTGCAGAAAAATTCAGAGAAGGGCGGGCAGAGCCCGCAATAGAAGAACAGAGCAAAGAAGGGATACCCGGTCGGATACTCCTTATGGGCAGCGGCGGGAAGAACCCTCGTGCGCGGATGCGCTCGCGTCCTCGTCGACCAGAAGAGGTAGTATTCCTCCCTCAGGACCAACGCATCGAGCTCAGGGGGGAAGGTCGCTTGCTCCTTTCGCAGCGCCTCAAGCCGCTGCGCCTCGGCCGACTTCACAGCCTTCCCTTTCCCCTTGTCGCCCTTCGGGGCCATGGCGGAAAGAGGGAGGGAGGTCGACGGCGTCGGTAGCACTGGTGGCGGCGGAAGGGGGCGGAGCGCTGTTTCTCTTGGGAAGTGGCGGAGGTTTTCGAGGAATCGCAACTGGCGGATGGGCGGACTGCCCCTGTTTCCCCTGCTTATAAGGGGAGGAGGGGGGGCGTTTCGCCTTTCCGAGTAAACAAATCACCTGCGACGCGACGCGCGCCTGCGGGGCTCAGCCCCGCGCATGCCGCCCACGTCACGCACGCCTCTCCCCACGATGCCGCGTTCGACGCGTGCCATTCGGGGAGGACGTGGTGGACACAGAAGCAGATACAGCGTGACCCAGGCCGCGCGTGCCCGTGCACTGTTTTGGGCCTGCCCCAACAGCGCTCGGCACCGTGTATGGCCCAGGCACGGGGGCTCCTGTCGGTGTACTAAAGTAGGGGTACCTTAGTATCCCGAACTTGTGCACGGGCAGTCGTAGCACCCCGCGGCAAGGCTTGCCAGGCGATCGCCAAGACTCTCCGTGGTCCCTTTTTGGGCCATCCAAGAACAAATTATTTGAGCCAAGGCCCCGGCAGGAGGAGCCCGCCGGGAAGGCCACCCGAAGATTGCAAGGCCCCGGCAAGAGGAGCTTGCCGGGACGACCGCTTGAAGCATAAGACCCCGGCAGGAGGAGCTTGCCGGGAAGGCCAACCGAGGCACGACAAGATACTTGCTGCGACGCGCTCCGCGTCCCTGCAAGGACCGGTGAGCGACAAGCTCGCGGGCGCGACAAGACATCAGCCGCGGCAAGGCGCTTGCCGCGGCGAGTCACCACCCCGCGCCTGCGCTCCAGCTCATCCACCCACGCGTCGCTCTGGGGCCATTCCAGGCGTACGTGGCGAGAGGCTGCGCAGCCAGGGGCATGCGGTCGCGAAGCAACGCTGACAGAGTAGCCATCGTGGCAAACGGTGGCGCTCCTGATGGTCCACTTGCCTGCACCGTCTGGGCGATGCGGACGGGCATTTAATGCCCTTGTCCCCTGCCGTCAGAGTAAGGTATGATAGCACTGTACAGCCACTGTGCAGGCAGCTGTACCCACTACAGCATTCTCCTATTTTTGCCCCCACCTGCGCTGCCACCTGTGGGTAACCCCTTGAGCATATAAAAGGAGGCCCCATGCGCATGTAGGAGGAGAGAGGACACCCATCGCTACGCTCGGTCTCGCCAGCGGCTCGTGTGTACTGTAGCACCACGCGCTCCCGAGCAAGAACACAATACAATCCACAAAGCAGCAGTAGGGTTTTACGCATCCTTGCGGCCCGAAGCTGGGTAAAATCCCTTGTGTGCATCGCCTCGATCCGCTCTTCGCGCGACCTCCGCCCCCCGCCGAACCAAGAAAGGGGCTCGGTCCCCATAGGTGTTCGAGGAAGCCGATTCCCCCCGACAGTGTTATTCTAGTACGAACTCTAGGATAGATCGACTGGAAAGAATAGCTTTTTGTTATTTTACTATGGACTCTTGAATAGATCAATTAGAAATGATAACTTTGAGGTGGTTTCGTACCCTACCATAATCTCTTCGTTTGTTCTCCGCTATTAGTGAATTTGGAGTGACTCTTTTTTTGCATGTTGAGGGATAGTTATATGATCCAATTATGTTATTATTGTTGAGAGAACTTGCACTAGTGAAAGTACTAACCCTAGGCCTTGTTTCCTAGCATTGCTGTTTTTATATTTTCATATTACAAAAACCTATATATACCATCCATATTGCACTTGTATCACCATCTCTTCGCTGAACTAGTGCACCCATACAATTTACCATTGTATTGGGTGTGTTGGGAACACACGGGACTCTTTGTTATTTGGTTGCAGGGTTGTTTGAGAGAGACCATCTTCATCCTACACCTCCACGGATTGATAAACCTTAGGTCATCCACTTGAGGGAAATTTGCTACTGTCCTACAAACCTCTGCACTTGGAGGCCCAACAACGTCTACAAGAAGAAGGTTGTGTAGTAGACATCAGTGAGACAAAAGAAAAATCCCAATACAGACAGTAGCCCCTGAGACATTGTCCGGTGTTCGGAAAGAAAAGCCGGACAAAGGATCAATTAAATTTCACAAGAAACTAACTAAATATGTCTTATGTGAATAAGCAAACATCGTTGCTGGCTGTGACCTCACACACTACCGAATTCTCCGGACTAAAGCAGAGACTGGAGAGGGCCGAGGGAGAGCTCGGCCAAGCAAGGAAGCAGCTAGAAGACCAGCAAGGTATGCAATGACTCGCTATATATTCGAAAAGAATAAATGATGTGTATTGACCGTAGTGTCATGATATGTGTAGGAGCGACGACCGAGGTCGAGGCCCTTAAAAAGGCCCTGGCCGAAGCCAAGGAGAAAGCTTCCAAGGAGCAAGCCGCCCGCAAGAAGCTCAAGGCCAGGCTTAACGAGGTCCAGCAAGAGCTCCAGGACACTGTGAAAAAGTGTGATGCCTTGGAGTGCGATGTTTCAGCTCGAGAGACCGAACTCGCCAAGGCTCGCCAAAGCGCGGAAGAGGCCCGGGATGAAGCCCGGGGCGCCCTCCAGGAGATCCAGGAGGCCAAGAAGATCACGGTAGGTAAGGCGTTTAGTATGCAAAGCAAGTATGTGAAGAAGAAGTATTTCTTACTAACTCGGACTAAGAGTTCACCAGGGGCGTTTGTGGATCTTCCGCGCAGTGTGTCTGACACTACGGAGTTCTTCCGAGCCGAAGAAGGGAGCTCACCGGAGAAGATGTTCTAGTCGAAATATCTTGCGCCAGAACATCCAGTAACCTTTAGCGATCAGCTAAAATAGTTGGTCGAGCTGCATAGGGTGGCCGAGCTAGCCATGAAGGATTTGATAATCCTGTTGTGGCCCGTCGAAGCTATACCCAACAGCTACCTCGGGCTGGTGAGCACCTGTCCTTGGCTGGCCGTCGTAAAGCGGTCGGCTTGCATCGAGGGCGCACGCATGGCCTTCGCCCGCGTCAAGGTATGGTGGGCGAAGATGGATGCCGTCAAGCTTGTGACCGAGGGGCCGCCCGAAGGCAAGGAGCACCGCACGCCCGAGCGGTATTTTGGAGACGTCCTGGAGGGGTCTCACATTGTGGCGACGCAATGTGCGATGGACATTATCTTTGAATGAATACATTCATGTTGTCTTTGCCTTGTATGATGAAACAAAGTTGTTATGTAATATAATGTTTGTTTTTGAAAAAAATTCACCTCCTGTGCGGCCGTGTTGTATGAAATCTAAGAGTTGGCCAGTCGTCGTGTAAGTGCATCTAGTGCCCCTTAGTGATTTTGGTGTATTGAAGACTTATATGTTAAGGGACTGATGCGTTTGTGAGTGTACACAGGTCTATAAGTCTATGTGGATTTTGATATTTACAGACAAAGTCGACCCCTAAAAATGATGTTCTTTGACTGAAGACTTTGGATTTCTGAAGACTTTGAAAGTGAAGAAATTGGTGTGACCTTGAAGACTTGGTATTCACTCGAGGAACATGAAGCGTGAAGACTTTTGTTTTTCGTTGTTTTATTTTCTCTTTCTTGAGTCATAGGAAACACCGTACTGTTAAAGGGGGTCGAGGAAATACTAAGGAAAAATTTCCGTGTGATGCTCAACTCAAAATCCTACACCTACCAATCCCTTCGAGTGAAGCCATTGGAAATCCCATACAGCTCAGTCAATTTCTTCAGTGACATAGTCGAAGTTCTTCTGGTCTCTAAGGAATTTGTTCTGACTGAGGAGTTAGGAATTTGCGAGTGCAGATTGCCTACAAGTGAGGAACATGATAGCCCTGATGAATTTGATAGTCAAATTTCCGAACGTTGTTGTGCTATGCGCCAGCTGTCCCAAAATATCTACCCACCTAACGGTCATATCATTGAAGGGCATTTATGTCTTATCATGTCGGGCGGCTCCCCAGGCTATAAATAGCCGCCCCCTACAACCACTATCTGGTTGGCTGCTCCAAGAGAAACTGACACTTGTCATTTGAGAGCATCCCATCCTCCAAGGACTTTGAGCAAAAATCATCAAGTGAGGAAAACACAAACCCAAACACCTAGAAACCGAAAGTGACTGAGCATCACTAAAGAGATTGATCTTGCGTGGATCCGACGCTTGTTACCTTTGAAGAGCATCCAAGAAGAAATTGTGGATCGCCGAGTGACTGAGTTTGTGAAGATTTGGAAGTCACCTAAAGACTTACCAAGAGTGATTGGGCCAGGTTTGTGTGAACTTAGCTCAAGGAGAATACGGTGAGGACCGTGTGTCCTCAAGTTTAAATACCTAGCCGCTCCAACCAGACGTACAACTGTCACAGCAGTTGGAACTGGTCTACCAAATCATTATCTTCACCAAGCCTACTGGTTCCATTTCCTCAACTCATCCATTTTCTCATTATTGTGTTGTGTGCTTGTTCATATCTGTTTCGAGACTTTGACTGAAGACTTTCTCAATTTCCTCAGTTCAATTTCTTCAGTCTGTTTTTCTTCATCCTGTTTTATCTTGTGCTTATACTTTCTATACTATGTGCGTGTTTACATTTCATCATGATGACCATGCTTATGTTCTGTTATGTTTGCATCTAAGTACTTATTCCGCTGCTAGTAGTTCTCCGCTTAGCAATTTCCTCACCCTGAAATTCCTCAGTGAAGAATCCATAAAAATCGCCTATTCACCTCCCTCTAGTCGATATAACGCACTTTCAATTGGTATCAGAGCAAGGTACTCCCTTGTTCTGTGTGATTATGGTTTCACCGCCTGGAGTTTTAGTTATGTCGACCGCAGGAATGAAGACCGTGTCATGCCCCATTGAGGGAGTCCTGGATTAGGTGGTATCCGGACAGCCGGACTGTATCCTTTGGCCGGACTGTTGGACTATGAAGATACAAGATTGAAGACATCGTCCCATGTCCGGATGGGACTCTCCTTGGCGTGGAAGGCAAGCTTGGCAATACGGATATGTAGATCTTCTTCTTTGTAACTGACTCTGTGTAACCCTAGCCCCCTCTGGTGTCTATATAAACCGGAGGGTTTAGTCCGTAGGATAAGGACAATCATACCAAAGGCTAGCTTCTAGGGTTTAGCCTCTTTGATCTCATGGTAGATCAACTCTTGTAATACCCATATCATCAATATCAATCAAGCAAGAGTATGGTTTTACCTCCATCAAGAGAGCCCGAACCTGGGTAAAAACATCGTGTCCCTTGTCTCTTGTTACCATCCGCCTAGACGCACAGTTCGGGACCCCCTACCCGAGATCCCCCGATTTTGACACCGACATTGGTGCTTTCATTGAGAGTACCTCTGTGTCGTCACCATCAGGTTTGATGGCCGCTTTGATCATCGATGGCGATGCAGTCCAGGGTGAGACTTTTCTCCCCGGATAGATCTTTGTATTTGGAGGCTTCGCACTGCGGGCCAACTCGCTTGGCCATCTGAAGCAGATCAAGAGTTACGCCCCTGGCCACCAGGTCAGATTTGGAAACTTAAACTACATGGCCAACATCCGCAGAGACTTGATCTTCGACGGACTCGAGCCCTTTCCGAGTGCGCCGTATGGTCACGATGAGCATGATTTAGCTCTGCCATCGGATAGTGTTTAGGAGATCGCACCTGCAACCGCTCCGACCCTCAGTTCGGAACCGATTGCGCCACCCATGGACGGTTGGCTAGACCCCACCACGGAGGTCGCAGTTGCAGCGGTGATCAAGACGAATACCATCCTTAACCTTCACGGGAGCCGTGACGCCAAATTGCCGGATTCCTTTCCAGCCACGGACTCCGAACCGCCTGCGCCCGTGCCTGTCGAATCCGAATGGGCGCCGATCATGGAGTTCACCTCTGCGGATATCTTTCAGCACTCGCCCTTCGGCGACATACCGAACTCGTTAAGGTCCCTCTCCCTGTCAGGAGAAACCTGGTCGAACTATGTCCGGCAGGATTGGGATTCGGATGATGAAGAAATTCGTCGCCCACCCACCACCCATTTAGTAGACACTTTCGATGATTTGACCGACATGCTCAACTTCGACTTCGAAGACATCGATGGTATGGACGACGATGTAGGAGACGAATAGGAACCACTGCCCATAGGGCATTGGACATCCACCTCAGCATATGATATATATATGGTGGACACACCCAAAGAAGGCAATGGCGACGGGACAGCGGAGCATGACCCCTCCAAGAAGCAACCTAAGCGTCGACGTCAATGGCGCCACTCTAAGTCTCGCCAAAGCAAAAGCGGTGATACCGGCACAGGAGATAATAACACTCCGGATAGCAGCGAAGATAACGACAATCCCCTCCAGCAAGATTCAGAGAAGGAGGATGGAGAGGCCAGCCTCCCTGAGAGAGAGGCAGATGGAGTGGCGGAGGATGACAATTACATGCCTTCCTCTGAAGACGAGGCAAGCCTCGACGATGACGAATTTGTCGTGCCTGAGGATCCTGTCGAACAAGAGCGCTTCAAGCGCATGCTTATAGCCACGGCAAATAGCCTTAAGAAAAAGCAACAGCAGCTTCGAGCTGATCAAGATTTGCTAGCTGACAGATGGATTGAAGTTCTGGCGGCCGAGGAATATGAACTCGAACGCCCCTCCAAAAGTTACCCAAAGCGCAGGTTGCTACCCCGGTTAGAGGAGGAAGCATTAAAGCCTACATCTCCAGCGTATGATGCGGCTGACCGGCCACCTCGCGACCGTGACAGAGCGGCATTTCTGCCGAAGGCCCAGCCCGCACCCCGACGCCATTCAAGTAAAAAGGCACGAGGAGATACGCTAGATCTGCGAGACATATTGGAGGATAAAGCAAAACAAGCAAGATTGATCTACAGATCACGATGGCGCACCACTACGCGGGACGATAACCGTCACGCCGGATACAGTAAAAGTAAATCCGGCAGGGCCGAACACAGCAGAGAAGACTCATATGAGCTACGTCGCGATATAGCCCAGTACAAAGGTGCCGCACACCCCCTATGCTTCACAGACAAAGTAATGGATCATCAAATCCCAGAGGGTTTCAAACCCGTAAATATCGAATCATACGATGGTACAACAGATCCTGCGGTATGGATTGAGGACTACCTCCTGCACATCCACATGGCCCGCGGTGACGATCTACACGCCATCAAATACCTTCCACTCAAACTCAAAGGACTAGCTCGGCATTGGCTGAACAGTTGCCAGCATAATCCATTGGCTGTTGGGAGGATCTGGAAGCCGCATTCCTCGACAACTTCCAAGGCACTTATGTGCGACCACCAAATGCCGATGACTTGAGCCACATAATTCAGCAGCCAGAGGAATCGGCCAGGCAGTTCTGGATACGGTTCCTAACCAAGAAAAACCATATCGTGGACTGTCCGGGCGCAGAGGCCCTAGCAGCTTTTAAGCATAACATCCGCGATGAGTGGCTCGCCCGATACCTGGGCCAGGAAAAGCCGAAAACTATAGCAGCCCTCACGACACTCATGACCCACTTTTGCGCGGGGGAGGATAGCTGGCTGGCTCGCAGCAATAACATATCAAAGAACCCTGGTACTTCGGATACTAAGTATGGCAATGGCAGGTCACGTCGCAACAAACATAAGCGCCGTATCAACAGCGACAATACCGAAGATACGGCAGTCAATACCGGATTCAGAGGCTCTAAACCCGGTCAGCGGAAGAAGCCATTCAAAAGAAGCACTCCGAGCCCGTCCATTTTGGACCGAATACTTGACCGCTCGTGTCAAATACATGGCACCCCCGATAAGCCAGCCAACCACACCAACAGAGAATGTTGGGTGTTCAAGCAAGCCGACAAATTAAATGTCGAAAACAAGGACATGGGGCGACATAGCAATGACGAGGAGGAGCCCCGGCCGCCGAACACCGGAGGACAGAAGAGGTTTCCCCCACAAGTGCGGACGGTGAGCATGATATACGCAACCCACATCCCCCAGAGGGAGTGGAAGCATGCGCTAAGGGACGTATATGCGTTGGAGTCAGTCGCCCCAAAATTCAATCCATGGTCCTCCTGTCCGATCACCTTCGATCGCAGGGACCACCCCACTAGTATACGTCATGGCGGATTCACCGCACTGGTTTTAGACCCAATTATTGACGGATTTAACCTCACTCGAGTCCTCATGGGCGGTGGCAGCAGCCTGAACCTACTTTATCAGGACACAGTGCGCAAAATGGGTATAGACCCTTCAAGGATCAAACCCACAAAAACGACCTTCAAAGGCGTTATTCCAGGTGTAGAGGCTCATTGTACAGGCTCAGTCACACTGGAAGTGGTCTTCGGATCCCCGGATAACTTCCGAAGCGAAGAGTTAGTCTTCGATATAGTCCCATTCCGCAGTGGCTATCACGCACTGCTTGGGCGAACCGCATTCGCAATATTCAATGCGGTACCGCATTATGCATACCTTAAGCTCAAGATGCCAGGACCTAGGGGGTCATCACCGTCAATGGAAACACAGAGCGCTCTCTCCGAACGGAAGAGCACACTGCGGCCCTCGCAGCAGAAGCACAAGGCAGCCTCTCAAGGCAATTCACCAGTTTGGCGATCAAACACCCGGACACCGTCAAGCGCGCCCGGAGTAATCTGCAACATCACCGCCTGGCACGTTCCGAGCTCGCATAGCAATGCAGCCCCTACCCCAGCCCCTGCCAAACGGCAAAATCCATGCCACGCGTACATAATTCGCATTCAAAATACCATGGGCATAGGGGGAGGGGCGCGACTACGGCACGCCTCAAAACACGGATCAACCGCACTAGGGGCTTCCTACTTTGCCATTTTTTCTCTCTTTCAGGACTCTACTCTCTGGAAGCCTTGTCCGGCAGTACAGCTGCCGAACACACGGTACAACAACCAAGGAGGCAGCAAGCTACTTCGCACCATGGAACTCCCAGGTGGTCTCCAATAAAATACCTGCTTTAAAGCACCATTCCTCAGCTTGCGCTTGGTGGGGACATATCAAATAGTCCTACTTTTTGCTTATTGCACCACTTGTACCATTCTGCTTTGAGGCACCTTTTCGAATAAACAATGCATAACACTAGTCTAATACTGCATTCTCTATTCTTCCTTTATTTATATATACATATGTTCATTCATGACATTCAGCACCCGTGCACTCTGGTACGGCCAATACGCCAGGGGCTTAAGCACCTCATAATACGGCGTGAGAAGTCCGAACACTTTTGACAGTGCGTCACCCCGAACTTATAGCATTATATGCATCAGCTCCGAATCATGTCTTTGGTCAAATGTTGGGTTTTCCCGGCTCCCATGTTTTGGTGCCTTACGTTCTGCTATATCGGCTAAGGTAGCACTGGGAGAGATACTGCGATTGTGCCCCGGTTCATCAGGGTGAGCACCTCAGTAGAGAAAGCTAAAACTGACTGTCATGATAAGGCGAGAGCTGGTCACTTTTCGAGAGGTCTCGAGTCCCTAAAGACTTATGCCGCTTCGAGCGAGGAGTCGGCTTTGTCCAGCTTAAGGCATGTATAGCGCCCCGAACTCGGCCTTCCGAACATTAGGGGCTTCGCCAAAATTTAAAATTGTAGACTTCTATGGCTAAGTGAAAGTGATAAAGCATTATAGTCCGATTGCCTTGTTCGTTGCACTGAGCACCTCCCTCGAAGGACCCAACAATGGGAAAATGAGTGCTCATACTTATCCCGAACACCCCAGCACTCGTGGCATGGGGGCAGAAGCCGACGACTAGCCATCTTCCATATTTGATAAACAGCCGCACAGAAGGTAATATTTTAAATTCAAATAAGCGTTGCATAGCGCATATGAACAAGTTTTCATAACACAGGATCACACGAGCAAGTTCACTCAAATATTACATCTTTGGAACACTCATCCACCATAAGGCGGGCACCCTTCAGGACGCCCTCATAATACATCTTGGGGTCGCGATGCTCCTTGCCCTGCGGTGGTCCCTCCTTCACCAGCTTCTCAGCGTCCATCTTGCCCCAGTGTACTTTAACACGGGCAAGCGCCCTACGGGCACCCTCGATGCAGATGGACCGCTTGATGACTTCAAGCTAGGGGCAGGCCTCCACAAGCCGTCTCACCAGGCCGAAGTAGCTGTTCGGAAGGGCGTCGCCAGGCCACAGCCGGACTATAAGACCCTTCATGGCCTGTTCGGCCGCCTTATGGAGCTCGACCAATTGCTTCAGCTGGTCGCTTAAAGGCACCGGGTGTTCGGCCTCAGTATACTGAGACCAGAACACCTTCTCCGTCGAGCTCCCTTCCTTGGCCCGGTAGAACTTTGCGGCATCTGCCATGCTGTAGGGCAAATCTGCGAATGCTCCTGGAGAGCTTCAGACTCGGGTAAGTAACAAGTAATTTACTTTCACATGCTTGCTTTGCATAATGAATGCCTTACCCGCTGCTATCTTCTTCATCGCCTCGATTTCCTGAAGGGCTTTTTGGGCTCCGGCCTTGGCATGCTTGGTTCTCTCGAGGGCCGTGGCAAGCTCGGACTTTCACGTCTTCGAGTCAAGCTCCAAAGTCTTGTGCTTCTTCACGAGAGCCTGGAGCTCTTGCTGCACCTCGCCCACCCGTGCCTCTGGTTTCTCCCGCTCGGTGCGCTCCGTGGCCGCCTTGTTTTCGGCCTCGAACAGCGCTTGCTTTAGGGCCGCCACTTCGGTCGTGGTCCGTGACACATTCATAATGATCCGATCATTTTTTGCAACCACATATTTTTATATATATAGACAAGGTATTGCTTACCTTGGTTCTCCTCAAGCTGCTTCTTGGCAAGGCCGAGCTCTTTCTCGGACCGCTCGAGGTTCTGCTTCAGTGCATCGACCTCCACAGTCAGTGCGGCAGAGGTCAGCAGCGAAGCCTGCATACGCATATCAACATACTTGTATTAGACTCCTGCGAATGTTATTTTGATCCTCTATTCGGCTTTTTCTTTGTGAACAACAAACAAAGCATCAGGGGCTACTGTCCATGCGGTAATATTTTCCTATATTTTAAATACATACCTCAAAGCCTATTAGAAGGCTGGCACAGGCTTCAGTCAGTCCGCTCTTGGCACACTGAACCTTCTGGATCACCGCACTCATAATAGTGCGGTGCTCCTCGTCGATGGAAGCGCCGCTAAGCGCTGCCAGCAGGTTGTCCAGTGCCTCTGGATGGGCAGAGGTCACTGGGACGGACGGCTTGCCCCTCTTGGAAGGGGGTCGCCTGTCGGAGTCTGGAACCACTGGAGGTTCCGGTGCGGTGTTCGGCCTAGGGCCGAACTTCGAGCCCTTGGGAGCCTTGGTCCGTTTGCGCCTGGAGTCCGGAAGGTCGCCTTGAGGCGCCTCCAGGACTACCTCCCCTCGGCTTGGTGCCCTTTGAGACAACACCTCGGCGTTGTCCTTAGGGCGAGGGGTGGAGGCGGTCGGAAGTGATCCCCCGCTGCTCATGGCCGATGGATCCAAAGAACCGCTCGACGAGGATACGTCGATACGGGCCCGGGACGGACTGCATAACCGTGTCCGGTGTTAGTAGAAGCTGTGAAATTAAACGGTTGCACGAGTTGCTCTGGTATCCAAATAGTTACGATCTCACCAGGGGCTTGGCCCTGGGTGGCCACTCCTCTTCGCTGTCAGCGGCAATGGTGGAGCAGTCCGGAGGGAGAGTCCTTCCCTTCTTGGACCCTCCGGCCTCCCCAGTTGGGGCGGCCTCCCTTTTCTTGTCTTTCCTGACTATAGGGGAAGAACCTTTATCTGCCTCCTCCTCATTTTCACGGGAGGGCGTCTCGGAGTCATCAGACGATGAGTCTGATACCACTTGGTGTCGGGAACTCTTTCGGGTTCCCGTGGCCTTCTTCTTGATCTTCTTCTCTGGCACCTCGTATGGGGCCGGAGTGAGCATCTCCGTTAGGAGAGCATCTGCAGGTTCTTCGGGCAGAGGGGCCGGGAAGTCAATCTGCCCCGATGTCTCTACCCACTCATGTCAAAGGCATGGGGGCTCAGATCCCACACATGTTAAATTGTGAAAAATGAATACTCTATGAGATATAAAATAGCTTACCGTGCCGGCTTGGCGCTTCGTGCTGAATCCGCGATCCTCGGTAAGGGGAGGGGGAACCTTGGCACCCTTAAATAGCACCTTCAAAGCATCCTCGTGTGTCGTGTCGAAGAGCTCTCTCAGAGTTTGGTGCTGGGCTGGGTCGAACTCCCACAAGTTGAACGCCCGTTGTTGACACGGGAGGATCCGGCGGATGAGCATGACCTGGACTATGTTGACAAGCTTCAGCTTCTTGTTTATCATGTTTTGGATACATGTTTGGAGTCTGGTCAGCTCTGCCGGACTACCCCAGGGCAGGCCCTTCTCTTTCCAGGAGGTGAGCCGCGTGGGGATTCCGGATCAGAACTCGGGGCCGCCGCCCATTTGGGGTCGCGCGCCTCGGTGATGTAGAACCACCCCGATTGCCACCCCTTTATGGTCTCCACGTAGGAGCCCTCGAGCCATGTGACGTTGGGCATTTTGCCCACCATGGCGCCTCCGCACTCCGCCTGCTGGCCGCCCACCACCTTAGGTTTGACATTGAAGGTCTTCAGCCATAAGCCAAAGCGGGGTTTGATGCGGAGGAACGCCTCACATACGACGATAAACGCCGATATGTTGAGGATGAAGTTCGGGGCTAGATCGTTGAAATCTAGGCCGTAGTAGAACATGAGCCCCCGGACGAATGAGTGGAGAGGAAATCCTAGTCCGCGGAGGAAGTGGGTAAGGAATACTACCCTCTCATGGGGCCTGGGGGTGGGGATGAGCTGCCCCGCATCTGGGAGCCGGTGTGCGATATCCTCGGATAGGTATCCGGCTCCCCTCATCTTTTTGATGTGTCCCTCCATGACGGAGGAGACCATCCACTTGCCTCCCGCTCCGGACATGATTGGAGAAGGTTGAGGAGGAAGATGTGCATTTGGGCGCTAGAGCTCGAGTGTGCAGGAATGGATGAGCAATGAGGAAGAAGGCGTCGGTAGAAAAGGGTGAATCCTTATTCCTCTATAAGGGCGGGCGAAGCTAGGCGCCCCCCACCAGCCTGGTAAAACTCGCTTATCCCCCAAGCGCCATAATTGATGGCGCGGTTGTGTTACCCACGTCCGTATTGATGAGAACCCCGTAATAAGGGGACACGATCTCTGCTTCGACAAGACGTGCCAAGGAAACCGCCTCACGAAACACGCTGGGGTTAGTTGTAAAAAGAAAGCGATTCGAATGGTGACCTGGCTGTGGTGTGATGACGCACTGTGAAATACGTCAGCGGATTAGATTTGTGGGACTATTATTCTCTCTGCGGTTGTACGTGGAACTTGTTTTCCAGAGCTGGACACGTTCCTCGTGTTCACAAACTTTCACAAAGTATTCGGAGGAGGAACCCGCCTTGCAATGCCGAAGACTAATCTGTGCGCCGGACTCATCGTCATTGAAGCCTGGTTCAGGGGCTACTGAGGGAGTCCTCGATTAGGGGGTATCCGGCCAGCCGGACTGTATCCTTTGGCTGGACTATTGGACTATGAAGATACAAGATTGAAGACTTCGTCCCGTGTCCGGATGGGACTCTCCTTGGTGTGGAAGGCAAGATTGGCAATACGGATATGTAGATCTGCTTCTTTGTAACCGACTCTGTGTAACCCTAGCCCCCTCCGGTGTCTATATAAACCGGAGGGTTTAGTCCGTAGGACAAGGACAATCATACCATAGGCTAGCTTCTAGGGTTTAGCCTCTTTGATCTCGTGGTAGATCAACTCTTGTAATACCCATATCATCAATGTCAATCAAGCAGGAGTAGGGTTTTACCTCCATCGAGAGGGCCCGAACCTGGGTAAAAACATCGTGCCCCTTGTCTCCTGTTACCATCCGCCTAGACGCACAGTTCGGGACCCCCTACCCGAGATTCGCCGGTTTTGACACCGACACCTATCTTTGACGGTCACGATTATCCCAAGTGGAAGGCCATGATGAAGAAGCGCCTCATGGCGATGAACAACGAGCTGTGGACCGTTACTGAGATTGGTCTTACCGGTCTGTGCAAGATGGCGGAAGCTGATGACATTCGCAAGTACACTCTTCTCAACCTCATGGCGAAGGACGTCATTTGCTCCTGTTTGTCTAAAAATCACTTCAGGAATATCATGAATCTCAATCATGCGAAGCTTATCTGGGACCGTCTCTCTGAGGTCTATGAAGGTCATCGAACCCGCCATGATCCTTGGTTTGAGGATTTCAAGGAATCACTCAAAGCGATGACATTCGAACCAGAATCATCATCCTCTACATCATGCCTTATGGCAAAAGGTGCTAAGGTAACTGAATGCTACCTATCCGAGTCTAGTGATGATGGATCTGGTGATGAATTTGGACCCAGTTATGTCAAACTTGCTTACCTTGCAACTAAACAACAAAGAGCTTTGCAAAAAGTTCAATACATACTCGATAAAAGCGATGACATGTTGAGTGAAGAAATGGATCAGTCGAAAGCTTTGGCTGATAGTCTTCAGAGACTTCAGTCTAAGTTTGACAACCTTCAAAGTCATCATAACACTCTCTTATCTGATCATGAGAAGCTTTCTTATGAATTTCTTCAAAGAAAGCAAGATCTTTAAAAGCTAAGGGTGAGTTATGAAGATCTTCAGAAGGAGCGCGATTCATTACTTTCTCAACAAATCAACGCTGCTCGGGAAGAACTTGTTCCTCCATGTTTGAAGTGCATTGAACATGAATCTGCTAATTCTTCACCTGAATGTTCAAATACTTCTTATGTTACAGATTCTTCACATGTCTCTGCTATCACTAATTCCTCATCTGAGGACATTGCTAGTATCACTGATGATGCAGGGCTGAAGGAATTGTACATGACAGGCATGTACAAAAGCCTCAAAGGGCATCAGACTCTTTGTGGTATGCTTAAAAAGCAGATCCTCAATAGGAACCCTAGGAAAGAGGGTGTTTCCTTTGAGAGGAAACTCAATGCTGGTGGGACATACTGGAAGCCTGAGCAGTATCCTGAAACCTCAAGGGTTGCTGCAAAGGGACCTCCAGTAGATCCATCTACCTTATCTGGCTTTACATGCGTATCTCCTCATTCTTCTGATGAGTCATGACTCCAACTATAAACTATTCAAGAACCAGAATGGTGAAGTATTTGCTAGATATGTTGGTACTAACTGCAGGAACGGTTCCCCTATGAAGAAAAACTGGGTTCCCAAAAGGTGCCTTCAAAATCTTTAGGTGAATGTCATCATGACACCACCTGTGAAGAATAGGAACCCCAGATCAAATTCTTCATATGGATCCAAGTCCTCATACAAACCAAATTCCTCACGTGAATCAAATTCCTCAAGAGGATCAAAGTCCTCATATGAACATCATCGTGCAAACACTTCTGTTTCGCAGGGAAGATTTAAGGGATATGAATATGATCATTATTCTTCTAATAATTATGTTCATAAGTCCTCGAAGAATTTCTCTGCTTATACATATGCTTACCCTAACTCCTCTTATGTGAAACGAAGTGGACTGGTTTCAATGCCACCGTTCTCCTATGGTGCTCGCAGAATGATGAACTCTTTGCCACCCCTTCAGATGTGGGTGGTGAAGAAAAAGAACTAATTTCTTCTGCAGGGTCAGGTCTGCAAACGTGCTTAAATGTCTGAAGAAATTGCCGGAGACCTAAAATTTCCTGAAAGGACGTAGGCTAATCATGAAGAAATGAATCCTCATTTCTCACGTCCTCATACTGCTTTATCTGTTTATTGCTTAAAGAAATTGATCTGATGAAATTGATGTCATATTCTTCACCGATGAAGTATATGAGTTCGTAAGTTGCAGTAATTCATCTGCAGGATGATCTACCCAAAGCCAATGAGTGGGTGTGTATGTACAAATCACATGACTGGTGACAAGAATCTATTGACGGATGTTCCCTTATATCCATCGCATCTGAAGCATATCATCTTCGCTGACAAAGGCAAAAGCCAAGTATTGGGTCTATGTAAGGTTGCGGTCTCCAAGGATCGACACATGGACAAAGTCATGCTTGTCGAGTCCTTAGGATAGAACCTCATGTCGGTCTCAATGCTTTGTGATCTTGATATGGTTGTTATCTTTGGCAAGTATCGTTGTGTTGTGATCATGGAAGCTGACAATTCCAAAGTCTTCAAAGGCTTTAGGAGAGGAGATATGTATATTGTTGATTTCTCTACAGGACCACAACCGGCTATATGTCTACTTGCAAAAGCTTCAAAAGGATGGCTATGGCATCGACGACTTGGTCATGCTGGGATGAGGAACTTGCACACACTCGCGAGGAAGAAGCATGTCATTGGCATTGAGAATGTCAAATTCCTCAAGGATCATTTGTGCAGATCCTATGAACCTGGAAAGATGACAAAGGCCAAACATCCAGCAAAGACAATCATGACTACCACTCGACCATTTAATTGCTTCACATGGATCTCTTTGGTCCTAATCACTATTCTGCAGTTACAAATGATGCATCTCTATTTGGCTTTGTTATTGTTGATGACTACTCTCGTTACACATGGGTGCATATTGTCACTTACAAACATGAGGTGCACGAAGTCTTCAAACGATTTTCCTCGAGGGCTTCAACCAAATTTTGTGTGAAGATCAAGCACATCAAAAGTGACAATGGAACTGAGTTCAAGAATTCTGGTCTTGATGCCTATCTTGATGAACTTGGTATTACTCATGAGCTATCTGCTCCTTATACACCTCAGCAAAATGGTGTCGTGGAGCGCAAGAACATAACTCTTGTTGAGATGGCTCGCACTATGCTTGCTGAATACAAGACGCCTCGTCATTTCATGATTGAGGCAATTGATACTACGTGCCACATCATCAACAGGGTATATCTTCACAAATTCTTCAAGAAGACTGCATATGAACTCCTCACTGACAAGAAACCCAATGTGAGTTATTTCAAAGTCTTCGGTGATAAATGTTGGATTAGAGATCCTCATCACAATTCTTAATTTGTACCGAAAGCACATGAATGTTTTATGCTTGGTTACGGAAAGGACTCGCACACCTAAAGAGTCTTCAACACCGTTCATCACAAGGTTGTTGAAGCTGTAGATGTGCGGTTCGATGAAACTAATGGCTCGCAAAGAGAGAACCTACATTCTGTGTTAGATGAACAGTCGCCTAAGGACACTATCAAGTTCAAGGCTACTGAGGATGTCATTCCCACCGAAGAATCCGTTGAAGAAGTCATTCCAGAACGTGAAGAACATCATGCTAATGCACTTGAAGAAAATGTTGATCAAATTCCTCGACGACAACCCGCTCATCCTCGCACTGCAAATGAAGTGCAGATTGAGAAAATCATCAGCGACATCAACATTCCAGGTCCTCTCACACGCTCAAAAGCTTCACATTTGTCTAACTTTTGTGGGCACTTTGCTTTCGTCTCTATCACAGAGCCCACTAAGGTAGATGAAGCATTTCTGGAGCCTGAGTGGATTCAAGCTATGCAAGAGGAATTACATCAATTCGAGCTCAACAACATCTGGGAACTGGTCAAACGTCCAGATCCTCGCAAGCACAATATCATTGGCACAAAGTGGATCTACCGCAAGAAGCAAGATGAAAATGTCCTGTTGGTGAGGAATAAGGCAAGACTTGTAGCTCAAGGCTACACACAGGTTGAAGGAATTGATTTCGATGAAACTTTTGCACATGTTGCTAGACTTGAGGCTATTCGCATATTAGTTGCTTATGCTAACCATCATGATATCACTTTATATCAAATGGATGTGAAAAGTGCATTCCTCAATGGTAAGCTTGAGGAAGAAGTATATGTTGCTCAACCCCCGGGTTTTGAGTATCCAAAGCATCCTAACAAAGTCTTCAGACTCAATAAGGCCCTCTATGGCCTCAAGCAGGCCCCTCGGGCGTGGTATGATACTTTGAAGGAATTCCTCATGAATAAAGGCTTCAAACCCGGTTCACTTGACCCAACTCTCTTCATTAAATCTTATGATGGTGAATTATTTGTGTGCCAAATATATGTTGACGATATCATTTTTGGCTGTACTGACCAACGTTACAGTGATGAATGTGCCTATATGATGAGTGAAGAATATCAAATGTCTATGATGGGAGAATTGAAATTCTTCTTAGGTCTTCAAATTCGTCAACAACACAATGGCATATTCATATCTCAGGAGAAGTACCTCAAGGATGTATTGAGGAAATTCGGCATGCAAGATTGCAATGGCGTCAAAATTCCTATGCCCACAAATGGCCATCTATGCACTGATGAAAACGATATTGACTTCGGTCAAAAGGTATACCGCTCCATGATTGGTTCTTTATTGTATTTATGTGCATCTAGGCCAGCTATTATGCTTAGTGTTTGTATGTGTGACCGATTTCAAGCTACACGGAAGGAATCACACCATAAGGGTGTGAAGCATATTCTTCGATATCTAGCTCACACACCAACACTTGGATTATGGTACCTGAGGGAGTCCTGGACTAAGGGGTCCTCGGGCGTCCGACCTGTTATCCATGGGGCGGACTGATGGGCTATGAAGACATGAAGGCCGAAGACTGTACCCGTGTCTGGATAAGACTCTCCTTGGCATGGAAGGCAAGGTTGGCGATCAACTATGAAGATTCCTTCCTATGTAACCGACTCTATGTAACCCTAGATCCCTCTGGTGTCTATATAAACCGGAGGGAGTAGTCCGGATAGCGGATATTCAATACCATAGTCATACGGGCTAGACTTCTAGGGTTTATCCATTACGATCTCGTGGTAGATCAACTCTTGTAATACTCATATTCATCAAGATCAATCAAGCAGGAAGTAGGGTATTACCTCCATAGAGAGGGCCCGAACCTGGGTAAACATCGTGTACCCTGTCTCCTGCAACCATCGACCTTAGGCGCACAGTTCGGGACTCCCTACCCGAGATCCGCCGGTTTTGACACCGACATTGGTGCTTTCATTGAGAGTTCCACTGTGACGTCGACGAAAGGTTCGATGGCTCGCCTTGTCCTTAAAGACAACATCACCTCCGGAGGAGTCTTGGCCCCAGGCCAAACCCTCTGGCTGGGCGGCTTTACTATGATCGCCCGTTCGGCCGTTGAGCCGACGATGACCTCTCGGGCCATCAAAAAACCCCTTCGCATCAACTCCGAACACTCCAAGCAGATGGATTCGACAGAGTTTCCGTCCTTGAACGAACTCCTAGATCGCATCGCCACTTTGGGAATCGCCACAGATTACGATCAGATCGGGCTTAAAACCGATCAAGGAGAAATCAAAACTCCACCGGTCACCCACCAGATAGCGGTAGTCAAGGAGCAGGATGGCGAGTCTTCTTCTATATCGAAGACGGACTATGTTCAGATCGCCGATCAGGAAGAGCCGGAGACCTACCAGCGAAAGGATGCGACCAGCCCTTCGAAGTTAGAATCGGATGGCAGTCCTAAGCAATCAGAAGATATTCCGAAGCCCTGACTGTTGAGTCTGAAAGGTCTTCAGACTCCGGATAATCGGTCTGGTCAGGGTTCGGATTTAATTCCACCTACCCACCCAGACATAGACACCCTCATGGGCATAAAACAACAGTCTTAGGAAACGGTTCACCACTTTTGGGCCAGATTCCTCCTTGTCAAAGACAAGGTAAAAGATTGCCGCGACGAGGACACGATATCAGCGTTCTGCAACAATTGCGCGGACGAAGGAATCCTCAACGCCATCAATCGTCACCGCATACTGACGTTCGCTGACTTAGCAACTATCATACAGAAGTACGGCGCGATGGAAAGCTCCTGGAAAACTTA
This sequence comes from Aegilops umbellulata, assembly GCA_032464435.1. Lineage (NCBI taxonomy): Eukaryota > Viridiplantae > Streptophyta > Magnoliopsida > Poales > Poaceae > Aegilops > Aegilops umbellulata. The sequence goes on from CP136055.1 coordinate 274,829,775, forward strand.
GGCAGCTTGCTGGGAACCGTCGGTCCCAACTCAACTCCTCCTATAGGCGAAGAGGTTGCACCCCCGCGGCACGCCCAGTCCAACAGTCAAGAAACATAAACCCATTACATGGCACGACACCGTTCTGGAGGGATGGCTCGATGGCCCATGCAAAATACACACGACGCTAGATACCGTGGCAACCCACAGCCTTAGAGCTTGTGGGATACTCCGGCAGGTAGCCAAGAGCGGCAAGGACATCCTCATCAAGGATGCCCTAGAACAGCACCCTCCAGAAAACGACGACACAAGAGTATTGACGGTCTTCGAGACATTCGCTTCAAACAACAAGCTCAAAAGAGCACTTCGTGGCCTCGCCAAAGTCTGCCAAATCGCTGCAATAAACCCTTGGAATGACACGGCTATAACATTTAATGCTAGTGATGAACCAAGGAACAGGATAGTCCGAGTGCCAGCCGCATTAGTTCTCAGTCCCATCATGGACGGGTTTTGACTTACTAAGGTCCTCATGGACGACGGCAGCGGACTAAACCTCATTTATGAGGACACACTCCACAAAATGGAAATAGACAGGAGCCGCATCAAGCAAAGTAGCACAACCTTCCGAGGAATCATTCCCAGTCGGGAGGCACGGTGCGCGGGCAAAATCACACTCGACGTGGTATTCATCACGCCGGAGAAATATCGGTCCGAAGAAATCACTTTCCGAGTGGCCCCTTTCAGGAGAGGATACCACGCCCTATTGGGACGGGATGCTTTTGTTGGGGAACGTAGCAGAAATTCAAAATTTTCCTACGTGTCACCAAGATCTATCTATGGAGAAACCAGCAACGAGGGGAAGAAGAGTGCGTCTACATACCCTTGTAGATCGCTAAGCGGAAGCGTTCAAGTGAATGGGGTTGATGGAGTCGTACTCGTCGTGATCCAAATCACCGATGACCAAGTGCCGAACGGACGGCACGTCCGCGTTCAACACACATACAGCCCGGTGACGTCTCCCATGCCTTGATCCAGCAAGGAGAGAGGGAGAGGTTCAGGAAGACTCCGTCCAGCAGCAGCACAACGGGGTGGTGGTGGTGGAGGAGCGTGGCAATCCTGCAGGGCTTCGCCAAACACCGTGGGAGAGGAGAAGGACTTGGGAGAGGGGGAGGGCTGCGCCAGCACATTGGTGTAGTTGCCCTCCCACCCCCCACATATATATAGGGGCAAGGGAGAGGGGGGCCGGCCCCCTCAGATCCAATCTGAGGAGGGGGCGGCGGCCCAGGGGGGGTTCCTTGCCCCCCAAGGCAAGGGGGCGCCCCCCTTTAGGGTTCCCCCAAACCCTAGGCGCATGGGCCCTGGGGGGGAGGCGCCCAGCCCAATAAGGGGCTGGTCCCTCTCCACATACAGCCCATAGGGCCCCCCGGAGCAGGTGGACACTCCCGGTGGACCCCCGGAACCCCTTCGGTGGTCCCGGTACAATAACGGTAACCCCCGAACTCTTCCGGTGACCGTATGATAACTTCCCATATATAAATATTTACCTCCGGACCATTCCGGAACTCCTCGCGACGTCCGGGATCTCATCCGGGACTCCGAACAACATTCGGTAACCTTAAGTGTGTAGACCCTACGGGTTCGGGAGACATGCAGACATGACCGAGACGTTCTTCGGTCAATAACCAACAGCGGGATCTGGATACCCATGTTGGCTCCCACATGTTCCACGATGATCTCATCGGATGAACCACGATGTCAAGGACTTAATCAATCCCGTATACAATTCCCTTTGTCTATCGGTACGATACTTGCCCGAGATTCGATCGTCGGTATCCCGATAACTTGTTCACTCTCGTTACCGGCAAGTCTCTTTTACTCGTTCCGCAACACATCATCCCGTGATCAACTCCTTGATCACATTGTGCACATTATGATGATGTCCTACCGAGTGGGCCCAGAGAGACCTCTCCGTCACACGGAGTGACAAATCCCAGTCTCGATTCGTGCCAACCCAACAGACACTTTCGGAGATACCTATAGTGTACCTTTATAGCCACCCAATTACGTTGTGACGTTTGGCACACCCAAAGCACTCCTACGGTATCTGGGAGTTGCACAATCTCATGGTCTAGGGAAACGATACTTGACATTAGAAAAGCTTTAGCATACGAACTACATGATCTTGTGCTAGGCTTAGGATTGGGTCTTGTCCATCACATCATTCTCCTAATGATGTGATCCCGTTATCAACGACATCCAATGTCCATGGTCAGGAAACCGTAACCATCTATTGATCAACGAGCTAGTTAACTAGAGGCTTACTAGGGACATGGTGTTGTCTATGTATCCACACATGTATCTGAGTTTCCTATCAATACAATTCTAGCATGGACAATAAACGATTTATCATGAACAAGGAAATATAATAATAATCAATTTATTATTGCCTCTAGGGCATATTTCCAACAGTCTCCCACTTGCACTAGAGTCAATAATCTAGTTCACATCACCATGTGATTAACATTCACAGGTCACATCGCCATGTGACCAACATCCAAAGAGTTTACTAGAGTTCATAATCTAGTTCACATCACTATGTGATTAACACTCATTGAGTTCTGGGTTTGATCATGTTGCTTATGAGAGAGGTTTTAGTCAACGGGTCTGCAACATTCAGATCCGTATGTACTTCGCAAATCTCTACGCTATATTTGGAGCCATTTCAAATAACTGTTCTACTTGGAGCTATTCCAAATTGTTGCTCCATTATACGTATCCGGCATCTCTACTCAAAGCTATCCGGATAGGTGTTAAGCTTGCATTGACGTAACTCTTTACGTCGAACTCTTTATCACCTCCATAACCGAGAAACATATCCTTATTCCTCTAAGGATAATCTTGACCGCTATCTGGTGACCTACTCCTAGATCACCTTTGTACCCTCTTGCCAGACATGTAGCAAGGCACACATCAGGTGCGGTACTCAGCATGGCATACTGTATAGAGCCTATGACAAAAGCATAGGGGACGACCTTCATCCTGCCTCTTTCTTCTGCTATGGTCGAGCTTTAAGTCTTCACTTCATAGCTTACAATTCAGGCAAGAACTCCTTCTTTGACTGATCCATCTTGAACACCTTCAAGATCATGTTAAGGTATGTGCTCATTTGAAAATACCATTAAGCGTTTTGATCTATCTTTATAGATCTTGATGCTCAATGTTCAAGTAGCTTAATCCAGGTTTTCCATTGAAAAACTATTTTCAAATAACCCTATATGCTTTCTAGAAATTCTACATCATTTCTAATCATCAATATGTCAACAACATATACTCATCAGAAATTCTATAGTGCTCCCACTCACTTCTTTGGAAATACAAGTTTCTCATAAACTTTGTATAAACCCAAAATCTTTGATCATCTCATCAGACTATACATTTCAACTCCGAGATGCTTACTCCAGTCCTCAGAAGTATTGCTGGAGCTTTGCATACTTATTAGCATCTTTCAGGATTGACAAAACCTTCCGGTTGCATCACATACAACCTTTCCTCAAGAAAATCGTCGAGGAAACAATGTTTTGACATCTTATCTGCACGATTTCATAAATAATGCAGTAATCGCTAACATAATTCCAACAGACTTTTAGCATCACTACGGGTGAGAAAGTCTCATCGTAGTCAACTCCTTGAACTTGTCGGGAAACATCTTAATGACAAGTCGAGCTTTCTTAATGGTGACATTTACCATCATTGTCCATCTTCCTTTTGAAATCCATCTGTACTCAACAGCCTTACGACCATCGAGCCGTTCTGCCAAAGTCTACACTTTGTTTTCATACATGGATCCTCTCTCGGATTTTATGGCCTCGAGCCATCCATCGGAATCCGGGCCCACTATCGCTTCTCCATAGCTCGTAGGTTCATTATTGTCTAGCAACATGACTTCCAAGACAGGATTGCGTACCACTCTGAAGTAGTACGCATCCTTGTCATCCTACGAGGTTTGGGAGTGACTTGATTCGAAGTCTCATGATCACTATCATAAGCTTCCACTTCAATTGGTGTAGGTGCCATAGGAACAACTCCTGTGCCCTGCTACACACTAGTTGAAGTGACGGTTCAATAACCTCATCAAGTCTCCACCATCCTCCCACTCAATTCTTTCGAGAGAAACTTTTCCTCGAGAAAGAACCCGATTTGAGAAACAATCCCTATTGCTTTCGGATCTGAGACAGGAGGTATACCCAACTGTTTTGGGTGTCCTATGAAGATGCAGTTATCCGCTTTGGGTTCGAGCTTATCAGCCTGAAACTTTTTCATATAAGCGTCGCAGCCCCAAACTTTTAAGAAATGACAGCTTAGGTTTCTCTAAACCATAGTTCATACGGTGTCATCTCATCGGAATTACGTGGTGCCCTATTTAAAGTGAGAGCGGTTGTCTCTAATGCCTAACCCATGAACGATAGTGGTAATTCGATAAGAGACATCATGGTATGCATCATATCCAATAGGGTGCAGTTATGATGTTCGGACACACCATCACACTATGGTGTTCCAGGCGGTACTAGTCGTGAAACAATTTCCACAATGTCTCAATTGTGTACCAAACTCGCAACTCAGATATTCATCTCTATGATCATATCATAGATATTTTATCCTCTTGTCACGACGATATTCAACTTCATTCTGAAATTACTTGAACCATTCAATAATTCAGACTTGTGTTTCATCAAGTAAATATGCTCAGTATCTACTCAAATCATCTGTGAAGTAAGAGCATAACGATATCCACTGCGTGCCTCAGCACTCATTGGACTGCACACATCAAAATGTGTTACTTCCAACAAGTTGCTTTCTTGTTCCATTTTACTGAAACTGAAGCTTTCAGTCATCTTGCCCATGTGGTATGATTTGCATGTCTCAAGTGATTCAAAATCAAGTGAGTCCAAACGGTCCATCTGCATGGAGTTTCTTCATGCGTATATACCAATAGACATGGTTCACATGTCTCAATCTTTTTTCAAAAATGAGTGAGTCCAAAGATCCATCAACATGGAGCTTCTTCATGCGTTTTATACCAATATGACTTACATGGCAGTGCCACAAGTAGGTGGTACTATCATTACTATCTTATATCTTTTGGCATGAACATGTGTATCACTATGATCGAGATTTCAATAAACCATCCATTTTAGGTGCAAGACCATTGAAGGTATTATTCAAATAAACAGAGTAACTATTATTCTCTTTAAATGAATAATCGTATTGCGATAGACATAATCCAATCATGTCTATGCTCAACGCAAACACCAAATAACAATTATTTAGGTTTAACACCAATCTTGATGGTAGAGGGAGCGAGCGATGCTTGATCATATCAACTTTGGAAACACTTCCAACACATATCATCAGCTCACCTTTAGCTAGTCTCCGTTTATTCCGTAGCTTTTATTTTGAGTTACTAACACTTAGCAACCGAACTGACATCTAATACCCTGGTGCTACTAGGAGTCCTAGTAAAGTACACATTCACATAATGTATATCCAATATACTTCTATCGACAGCCTTCTCATCTACCAAGTATCTAGGGTAATTCTGCTCCAGTGGCTGTTCCCCTTATTATAGAAGCACTCAGTCTCGGGTTTGGGTTTAACCTTGGGTTTCTCCACTAGAGAAGCAGCTGATTTGCCGTTTCATGAAGGATCCCTTCTTGCCCTTGCCCTTCTTGAAACTAGTGGTTTCACTAACCATCAATAATTGATGCTCCTTCTTGATTTCTACTTTCGCGGCGTCAAACATCGCGAATATTTCAAGGATCATCATATCCATCCCTGATATAGTTCATCACAAAGCTGTAGAAGCTTGGTGGCAATGACTTTGGAAAAACATCACTATCTTATCTGGAAGATCAACTCCCATTCGATTCAAGTGATTGTTGTACTCAGACAATCTGAGCACAAGTTGAACGATTGAGCTTTTCTCCCGTAGTTTGCAGGCCAAGAAAATCGTCGGAGGTCTCATACCTCTTGACGTGGGCACGAGCCTGAAATCCCAATTTCAGCCCTCGAAACTTCTCATATGTTCCGCGACATTTCAAAATGTCTTCGGTGCCTCAATTCTAAACCATTTATCATTACCGAACTATCATGTAGTCATCAAAACGTGTATGTCAGATGTTCGCAACATCCACAGGCCATGTTCGAGGTCCAGCACACCGAGCGATGCATTAAGGACACAAGCCTTCTACTGTCCGCATAATTGCTACTATCAACTTTCAACTATATTTTCTCTAGGAACATATCTAAAACAGTAGAACTAAAGCGCGAGCTTACGACATAATTTGCAAAGATCTTTTGACTATGTTCAGGATAATTAAGTTCATCTTATGAACTCCCACTCAGATAGACATCCCTCTAGTCATCCAAGTGATTACATGATCCGAGTCAACTAGGCCGTGTCCGATCATCACGTGAGACGGACTAGTCAACGTCGGTGAACATCTTCATGTTGATCGTATCTACCATACGACTCATGCTCGACCTTTCGGTCTTCTGTGTTCCAAGGCCATGTCTGTACATGCTAGGCTCGTCAAGTCAACCTAAGTGTTTGCATGTGTTCCGAGGCCATGTCTGTACATGCTAGGCTCGTCAACACCCGTTGTATTCGAACGTAAGAATCTATCACACCCGATCATCACGTGGTGCTTCGAAACGACGAACTTTCGCAACGGTGCACAGTTAGGGGGAACACTTTCTTGAAATTTTAATGAGGGATCATCTTATTTACTACCGTCGTTCTAAGCAAATAAGATGCAAAAAACATGATAAACATCACATGCAATCAAATAGTGACATGATATGGCCATCATCACTTTGCTCCTTTCGATCTCCATCTTCGGGGCTCCATGATCATCATCGTCACCGGCATGACACCATGATCTTCATCATCATGATCTCCGTGAAGTTGTCTCGTCAACTATTACTTCTACTACTATGGCTAACGGTTAGCAATAAAGTAAAGTAATTACATGACGTTTATGTTGACACGCAGGTCATAAATAAATTAAAGATAACTCCTATGGCTCCTGCCGGTTGTCATACTCATCGACATGCAAGTTGTGATTCCTATTACAAGAACATGATCATCTCATACATCACATATATCATACATCACATCCTTTGGCCATATCACATCACATGGCATACCCTGCAAAAACAAGTTAGACGTCCTCTAATTGTTGTTTGCATGTTTTACGTGGCTGCTATGGGTTTCTAGCAAGAACGTTTCTTACCTACGCAAAACCACAACGTGATATGTCAATTGCTATTTACCCTTCATAAGGACCCTTTTCATCGAATCCGATCCGACTAAAGTGGGAGAGACTGGCACCCGCTAGCCACCTTATGCAACTAGTGCATGTCAGTCGGTGGAACATGTCTCACGTAAGTGTACGTGTAAGGTCGGTCCGGGCCGCTTCATCCCACAATGCCGCTGAATCAAGATTGACTAGTAACGGTAAGCATATTGAACAAAATCAACGCCCACAACTACTTTGGGAGAGGGGGAGGGCTGCGCCAGCACATTGGTGTGGTTGCCCTCCCACCCCCCACATATATATAGGGGCAAGGGAGAGGGGGGCCGGCCCCCTCAGATCCAATCGAAGGAGGGGGCGGCGGCCCAGGGGGGTTCCTTGCCCCCCAAGGCAAGGGGGCGCCCCCCTTTAGGGTTCCCCCCAAACCCTAGGCGCATGGGCCCTAGGGGGGAGGCGCCCAGCCCACTAAGGGGCTGGTCCCTCTCCACATACAGCCCATAGGGCCCCTCGGAGCAGGTGGACCCTCCCGGTGGACCCCCGGAACCCCTTCGGTGGTCCCGGTACAATGCCGGTAACCCCCGAACTCTTCCGGTGACCGTATGATGACTTCCCATATATAAATCTTTACCTCCGGACCATTCCGGAACTCCTTGTGACGTCCGGGATCTCATCCGGGACTCCGAACAACATTCGGTAACCACATACAAACTTCCTTTATAACCCTAGCGTCATCGAACCTTAAGTGTGTAGACCCTACGGGTTCGGGAGACATGCAGACATGACCAAGACATTCTCCGGTCAATAACCAACAGCGGGATCTGGATACCCATGTTGGCTCCCACATGTTCCACGATGATCTCATCGAATGAACCACGATGTCAAGGACTTAATCAATCCCGTATACAATTCCCTTTGTCTATCGGTACGATACTTGCCCGAGATTCGATCGTCGGTATCCCGATACCTTGTTCAATCTCGTTACCGGCAAGTCTCTTTTACTCGTTCCGCAACACATCATCCCGTGATCAACTCCTTGATCACATTGTGCACATTATGATGATGTCCTACCGAGTGGGCCCAGAGAGACCTCTCCGTCACACGGAGTGACAAATCCCAGTCTCGATTCGTGCCAACCCAACAGACACTTTCGGAGATACCTGTAGTGTACCTTTATAGCCACCCAATTACGTTGTGACGTTTGGCACACCCAAAGCACTCCTACGGTATCCGGGATTTGCACAATCTCATGGTCTAAGGAAGCGATACTTGACATTAGAAAAGCTTTAGCATACGAACTACATGATCTTGTGCTAGGCTTAGGATTGGGTCTTGTCCATCACATCATTCTCCTAATGATGTGATCCCGTTATCAACGACATCCAGTGTCCATGGTCAGGAAACCGTAACCATCTATTGATCAACGAGCTAGTTAACTAGAGGCTTACTAGGGACATGGTGTTGTCTATGTATCCACACATGTATCTGAGTTTCCTATCAATACAATTCTAGCATGGATAATAAACGATTTATCATGAACAAGGAAATATAATAATAATCATTTTATTATTGCCTCTAGGGCATATTTCCAACAGCTTTTACACACTTCCAAGCAATACCTCATTACGGGTATATGAAGCTCAAAATGTTCGGACCAAACGGTATAATCACTCTTGTTAGTGAACCGGACATAGCACTCCGCGCTGAAAACAAAACCGCATCCCTGGCCCTTGAGGCGCTATCCGAAGCCCTCGCGGCCGAAGAACTAATCGCACTACGCTCCACGGTGGATAGGGACGATGTGATCCTCGACAAATGCCCCAAATCCACCTCCTTCAAACCAGCAGAAGAAATAGTCAAATTCCAGGTCCACCCAACGGACCACAAGAAGACATCATCTATCGGAGCACAACTGAACCCAGCAGTTGACGCTGCACTACGAGAATTCCTGCGCGAAAACTGGGACATATTTGACTGGCACCCTTCAGATATGCCAGGGAACCCACGCAAGCTGGCCGAACATAGTCTCAATATACTAAAGGGATTTAAACCGGTCAAGCAAACACTGTGGCGCTTTTCTGAATCCAAGCGACAAGCCATGGGGGAGGAGCTGGCCAAGCTTATCGAGGCCGGATTCATTAGAGAAATAAAACATCTGGACTGGCTGGGAAACCTGGTGATGGTACCAAAGAAGGACAAATCCTGGTGCCTATGTGTCAATTTCAAATACCTCAACAAGGCTTGCCCTAAGGATCCCTTCCCCCCCCCCCCCCCCCGCATTGATGAAATCATTGACGCCACCGCAGGACACGACTCACTGTGTTTCCTCGATGCATATTCCAGATACCATCAAATCAAATTGAAGGAGTCTGATCAGGCTACAATAGCATTTATCACCCCATATGGGCCATTCTACTTCAACACCATGCCCTTCGGGCTCAAGAACGCCGGTGCCACATACCAACGCATGATTCAGACATGTCTAGAGAAGCAGATCGGCAATACGGTACAAGCTTACGTCGATGACGTCGTCATCAAAACTAGGCATGTCGAAACACTAATAGACGACTTACGTCTTACATTCGACAATCTCCATGCGTATGACATTAAGCTCAACCTGGAAAAATGTGTCTTTGGTGTCCCAGACAAAAAATTGCTGGGCTTCATCGTCTCCAATAGAGGAATAGAAGCAAACCCAGCTAAAATCCGAGCTCTGTCATAGTTGGCTACGCCAACAGACCTCAAACAAGTCCAAAAACTAGCCGGTTGCGTGGCAGCATTAAGTCGCTTTATCTCCAGATTAGGAGAAAAGGCACTACCACTCTATCGCCTCTTACGGCGCACCGATAGCTTCGAATGGACAGACGCGGCGACTGCCGGACTAGAGGAAATAAAGGCCTTCCTAGCAAGCAACCCAATCTTGGCCACAGCAAACGCTGGCGAACCCATGTTGCTATATATATCTGCAACACATCAGGTGGTGAGCGCCGTGCTCATCGTCGAGCGAGAACAGGATAGACACAAAATTTTCCTCCAAAAACCAGTATACTATGTATCTGCTGTCCTCACACCATGCAAATCCCGGTACCCCCATTACCAAAAGATAGCATATGCGGTCTTCATGGCATCCCGAAAGCTACGACACAACTTCCAGGAGTGTTCAATCACGATGGCCTCGGAAGTCCCACTCAATGACACAATAAACAGTCGTGATTCCACGGGACGGATCGCCAAATGGGCCATAGAGCTACTTCCATTTGACATAACATACAAGCCACGTTGAGCCTTCAAATCCCAAGTGCTGGTTGACTTCGTCGCCGAATGGACAGAGGCCGAACTCCCTAAAGAGTACGACACATATTCCAATTTGGTTATGTATTTTGACGGCTCCAAAATGTTGGCGGGGCTAGGAGCAGGAGTCGTGTTAACATCCCGCACAGGAGACGTCGTCCAGTATGTACTCCAAATACTATTCACAGACTCCAACAACACAGCCGAATACGAGGCCCTATGGCATGGTCTTCGGATGGCCGTATCCATGGGCATACAACGCCTAGAGGCGCGCGGGGATTCAAACCTCACAATATCTCAAATAAACTGAGACTTTGATGCCAAAGATCCAAAGATGGCAGCTTATCGTAATGTCGTCTTAAAAATGTCAGCTCGGTTCGAGGGACTCGAATTTCATCACATCGCCCGAGAAAGTAACCAGACGGCGGACGTCCTTGCTCGCATCGGCGCTAAGCGCGACACAGTCCCACCTAACATCTTCCTGGAAAGACTATTCAAGCCATCTGTGGTGTGGCAAGGGGAGGGCGGCAACAACAGTCCAGATCCGAACACAACCCCAGACTCTGAACACACCAATATCATCGGGGGCTCAGCCACCGAAATTACACCGTCGGCCCATATCATTATGGCAGTCATTGCCCCACGGACCGAACCCTTCTTGGCCTACATTAATAGGAAGGAGCTGCCCTAAACCAGAATGAGGCACGCCGCATTGTCCGGCGCTCGAGGTCCTACAAGGTTCACGACGGAGAGCTCTACAAGAAAAGTACTACCGGAGTACTTCAAAGATGTATCTCCGAGGAGGAGGGTCGGCAGCTTTTAGCAGAAATTCACGCTGGTCTAGGCGGACACCATGCCGCAACCCGGGCCCTTGTTAGCAAGGCCTTCTTTACAGGGTTTTATTGGCCGACAGCCCGAGCAGACGCACAGGACCTTGTCCAGTGTTGCGTCGGGTGCCAACTCTTCGCCAACCAAAGCCACATGCCCCCAACTGCCGTACAGACTATCCCCATCACTTGTCCTTTCGCGGTCTGGGGACTGGATATGGTTGGACCCCTTAAAGGGGGAAGCCATAAGAAAAAATATCTACTGGTTACGGTGGACAAATTCACTAAGTGGATAGATGCTAAACCGGTCAAAATGACTGAGTCCGGACCGGTGATAGACTTCATATGCGGTGTTGTGCACCATTATGGTGTCCCACACAACATCATCACCAACAACGGCTCTAATTTCACAGCCGGCAAGGTAAAAACCTGCTGTACTAATCTGGGCATTAAACTCGATTACGCATCCATCTACCACCCGCAAACCAACGGTCAGGTCGAACGAGCCAATGGTCTTATTATGAGCGGCATCAAGCCCAGACAAGTGCGATCTTTGAAAGAGTCAGACAAGCACTGGGTCGAGGAGCTCGACTCCGTACTCTGGGGGCCGCGGGCCATGCCCAAACGTACTACCGGATACACACCTTTCTTCATGGTGTATAGCGCAGAGGCCGTGTTGCCCTGCAATATTATTCACGACTCACCTCGATTGCGTATGTACGAAGAGAGAGAAGCCGAGCTTCATCGGTAGGACAGCCTAGATGCCCTGGAGGAGGAGCGCGATGTCACAAAAGCCCGTTTAGCATTTTACCAATAGCAGGCTCGAGGATATCAAAGCAGAGAAGTACGTGCCAAGACTTACAATGTTGGCGAACTCGTTCTACGCCTGCCGGAGAAGAAAAAGGACAAACTCAAGCCCAAATGGGAGGGTCCCTTCATAATTGCCGAAGTTCTCACCGGAGGAGTGTACCGTCTTCGTGATGCATCAGACAATCGCCTCGAGCCAAACCCCTGGAACACAGCCAGACTCCGAAGATTCTACGCCTAGCGCCGAACTCCTTGTTCGTCTCCTTCTCCCCTGTAGTTTCCATTATTTTTTCTCTCTTTTCCCATTAATTTTTCCTTTCTCGCTTTAAACCTTTGATACGGCTAGACCGCACACCCCTAACACATACATCTTTAAAATATGTATGTCGATTATACCTGGAGGCTTCTTGGACAGAAGCTTTTTATTATTATTCCTCGGCATCAAGCGCTTCACATATGAGTTCTTCCATATGTACCTTTTCTTCGCCATTATATGCATCGATATGACTTAAGTTTTGGCCAAGCTGGGTTGCCTGGCTCTTGTGCTTATGCCCTACGTTCCCGTTAGTTTGGGTAGGGCATAAAGGGAGCACCTCTGCGATTGTTACTGCCGGGTCATCCAGATGTGTACCTCAGACTGGGTAAAGCGAAAGCTAGCGTTCTTAAGGGAATATTTGGTCGGTGATTTAAAGACGTTTTTGCATTTACTCCATTGCGAACCCCCAGAAGTTACATACATTGTGATTTTTCCGTCACAATTCGGACATGTACATTAATACATGCAAACCCAGGGAAAGGAACCCTTAACGGAACTATTCTCTCTGGAAGATGCTTCATACGATCTCAATGTAATATAACATAACTAGCAGGATACAACTTGTCTGTTCAAGCAACTATGACCCCTACGCGTAGTTTTCCAGGCATACCCCGGTCTACTCGGCCGCGAGGGTATTCTGAAACACTCCGCACCCTCGGGTTCGGGGGTTGAAGCGAAAAGGTCTGCCATGACAAATGCTATACAATTCAGCTAGAGTTACACATGGTAAGGAAAGTACATAGTCACTTGGACTCAAACACTTCCTCCTCTATACTGTCCAACAAGCGGTCTAACTTACAATCCTGTTGGGAATATTTGGCGGCCACCTCTACTTGGTCAAATACTAAACTAACGGGAATTTCTTCCCCATTCGACGCTAGCGGTCCGACCCGGGCCATGTGATTAGGATTCAACTTGGTATATCACATTTTCACCATGGCCCAGGCCTCTCGCGCACCTTCTCGGCAGGCCGATATCTTCCATAGTCGGATACGCTGCCGCGCTCCCTTGAACAGCTCAACAAGCTCCTCCATACTTCCTGGAGGGGAGGCGGATGTCCATAGGGCCTTAGAACACTCCGCATTGCCAGCCGAGCCTGCTCGTGCACTTGCGACATCCTTCACAGCAGATCACTTGATGATCCGGACACCTCCTCGTCGGGACGGCCCGTCAATATACCTGCAATCATAATTATATCAGTTTCATTTATCTCCGAACTACTTTCAAAATAGTTGTTCTCCTTCATGGAGTCGGCTAGCTAGGCTCGCACATCTTTCAATTCTTCGCCCAATGCGGTGTTGGAATCCTGTAGCTTGTTTTTCTCGTCCCTGACTCGGGTCAACACACGCTCGCCTGTGGCGTGTAGCCTTTTCGCCTCTCTTTCCCCTTCTTGGGCGGTCATCAACTTCTCTTCATGTTGATCGGGTGATCCTATTATGCAATCAGCAACAATATTAGTGCAGTTGGTATACAATTATCGTTCCTCGATGGAGGGGAATGTTACCAGAAGATGCCTTCTTGAAGTTTTCCAGTTCGGCGGTAGCAGCATTTAGCTGCGCCCGACACTGCTCCAGCTCTTGGGCTAGCAGGGCATTCTTCTCGGTAAGGACCTGGTTATACAACGATCCTTAAATTATTTGTTCCAAATGCTTTCCGTCTCGGGGGCTAGAGGCATATGGTTATCCTTTTAGGGCGAAGAAAAAACTTGCCTGCACATCTGTCAAATGTTGCTTTGTGGCTTTTCTAAGCCCATCTCGAGCAGCTCAGATGTATGCGTCAGCCGAGCTGAAGGCATTGAATGCCTCTTCGAACTTGGGGTCTCGTAGGACAGCCCTGCAGCGCCGATGATTCATGGCGCTCTCTACTTCCAAGTTTGTAACGGACATGTCTTCCGAACCCTCGACCGAAGGACAGTCAGGCGTTGTCCCCATGGCGGCCCCCACCTCTCAGGTGGGATCTAAATCCCGGTTGTTGGGAGTGCGACCGGCCGAATCCCCGGACATAGTCCGGTGAACCTTTTTCCTGATACAGGACCAACATAACAATCACGGTTTGGTACGACTGCCAAAGCATACCTTTAAATCCATACCTCTTCGACGAAGGGCCGGCCTTGTCTTCACCAACCTTCCTTTTCGAGGCCTTGCTCGGCGCGGGAACTGCTCTTCATGGAGTCATCCCCGGCGTACGAACGCCTCCCCTTTGAAGCATGAGATAGTGCAGTGGGTGAGGCAGTGCGAGGAAACTCTTTCGAGGGGGGTTTCTCCTGATTACTTACGTGGGAAGCTAGAAGAAGACCAGGATAATCAGCGATGATGGCCACTTATGTGCCGTCATAGCTCGCCTGGTAAAACACCCCTTCCGCGAGTACCACGAATATATCCGGGTCCTCTTCGAACCCAGGATCAAGCTCCCGGTTGTGGCTCTCCGGCTGTGGGGCGGGGCTATTAAGCCCCTCGGTTACCTTCCGCGAGTGCTGTTTCGAAATAAGACGGATTGGAGATTCGTTAAAAATGGCCATGAGAGCGGAGTGAATTAAAGCAAAGGGGTTGGGACTTACCCAGCTGGGAGGGTTGTACCTGGAGTACCCCTCTCTGCGATTGATGCGGAGAAATTCTTCTTCCTCCCCTTTAAATAGCTCGGCTAGTATCTTGACTAAAGTAGCAGGAGTGTTCGGACCTTTCCGACCATAACGGGAGGTGTCGTCCTCCCCATTGTAGTGCCACATTGGGAGCCTCTGTATTTAAGTGGTTGAACCCTTTGCACTATGGAGGTCGCCATTACCTCTACTATTGTAAAGCCGGACTGGGCAAGCATCCTTATCTTGCCCAGGAGCTGACGAACCTCCGCACTATCCTCTTCCTCAAGACTTTGGGGGTGCCACCTGTGGCGTTTCCTCAACGGAACACTTGCAAATTCCGGGAGACCCTTTCAAACTGGGTCGGGAAGCGCGACGTCCTCAATATAGAACCATTCGGAAGGCCATTCTTCATATGCCTTCCTTGGTGTGCCGGACAGATATCCGGTATCGGCGATGCGCCATACTTTAGCTCCGCCCACTTCAAATATTGACCCCTCATGGTTGTGCGGGACAAGACAGAACAACTTCCTCCACAGCTCAAAATGGGCCTCAATGCCCAGGAATAATTCACTTAAAGCGACATAACCCGCGATGTGCAGAATGGAGGCGGGCGTGAAGTTGTGCAGCTGGAGGCCATAGTATTCCAGCAACCCTCGGAGAAACAGATGGATTGAAAATCCGACGCCTCTTAGCAGATAGGGGATGATACACACTCGCTCCCCCCAGGTGGATTGGGGAAGTTCTCTGCTTGAGTCTCACCATTAAAGAAGGTCAGCCCCGCTCGAATACGGACCGGATCTGCAGGCGAAGAAATCCCTGCGTTTGCAGCTTCGCTAATTAGCTGTGGGACACAGAACACCTCTCCCACTCGCCTTTCTCTGGGCCAGAACGGGAGGAGGAGCTGGGAACGCTAACCATGTTGGGATGGTTTCTCCTAGTAGTCTCCGGGGATTTTTCTCTGCGTGGTGCCGAATGGGTCTAAGATCCAATCTCTTTAAATAGGCGCTCTTCCTTGCATGGATGGGGTGCTAGTTGCAAAAATAAACTGACCTTTCGCATTCGCTCGACACGTGGGAGACAAAGTTATTTAACACGCAGAAGCTGAGGGGAGCGATATTGATCAAACGACCAAATACATTACTTGGAGGTCATCGGAGGTGGAACCCGCCTTGCAATGTCGAAGACAATTTGTGTGCCGAACACTTCATTATTGAAGACTGGTTCGGGGGCTACTGAGGGAGTCCTGGACTAAGGGGTCCTCGGGCGTCCGGCCTGTTATCCATGGGCCGGACTGATGGGCTGTGAAGACATGAAAGCCGAAGACTGTACCCGTCTCCGGATAAGACTCCCCTTGGCGTGGAAGGCCAGCTTGGCGATCAACTATGAAGATTCCTTCCTATGTAACCGACTCTATGTAACCCTAGATCCCTCCGGTGTCTATATAAACCGGAGGGAGTAGTCCGGATAGCGGATATTCAAAACCATAGTCATACAGGCTAGACTTGTAGGGTTTAGCCATTACGATCTCGTGGGAGATCAACTTTTGTAATACTCATATTCATCAAGATCAATCAAGCAGGAAGTAGGGTATTACCTCCATAGAGAGGACCCAAACCTGGGCAAACATCGTGTCCCCCATCTCCTGCAACCATCGACCTTAGGCGCACAGTTTGGGACCCCTACCCGAGATCCGCCGGTTTTGACACCGACAGTACCCCAAGGGCTCGGCTTTTGATCTCATTGGATATTCAGACTCTGAGTATGCTGGTGATCGTGTGGACCGCAAGTCAACATCAGGCACATGCCATTTCCTTGGATGATCTTTGGTTTGTTGGTCCTCGAAGAAATAGAATTGCATATCACTGTCTACTGCTGAAGCTGAGTACATTGCTGCTGGTTCTTGTCGTGCTCAATTACTATGGATGAAGCAAACTCTTAAGGACTACGGCGTCAACATGAAGAATGTGCCTCTCTACTGTGACAATGAGAGTGCCATCAATATTGCTAAAAACCCAATTCAACACTCAAAGACTAAGCACATTCAGATTCGTCATCATTTTCTTTGCGATCATGTGTGGAAGGGCGACATCTCTATTGAGCATGTAAGGGCTGAAGAACAGCTAGCCGATATCTTTACAAATCCCTTGGATGAGAAGAGATTTAGCAAGTTGAGGTGTGAGCTAAATATCCTAGAATCTTCGAATGTCCTTTGAAAAGGACCCACATCCTAACCCTTATGCAAAATTGATGACTTAGATGTGCAACACACGAAGAAACATTTTTCGTCAATCAACGAAGACTAACACTCGAAGTGTGAAGAAAAGAATGAAGAATTTGATTCTCAGAACCCTACGACAATTGTATACGGTGTCTGAAATCATCATTCTTATAAGGTGGGTCACGCCACCACCAAAAGATTGAAAATCTTCAATTTGAGTTTTTCCTCATTTTTGAAATTCCTTAGTTGTTAAATTCCTTCAACTTTGCAATGTCTTCACTCTTTCCGTTGTTTTTTCTTCATTGGCGATATTTATATATATGAGTTTATGTCCTCTACAGCATTCACTTATTGCTATTTCTTCAGTTGCTTTTTATGCTAAGTGAATGTGATCGGACCCTTCCCCCTCAATGCTAAACTCAACCCAGTCTATTCACAAATTCTTCATATGCATTCTATTTGAAGCTCATTCAAAATCTTCACTGTGTCCTTGTCAGCTGAAGAATTTGCGAACGGAAATTTAAAACTTATCTTATCTGAATTTTCGGCGTTTGCCGCTCAAACCGTTCCACATTCCACAATGCACTATCCTATTCACCCACGATCTCACACGATCGCCACCTCTCAGTACATGGGTGACACATGTCGCGCGAATGAAAAGGGTCAGGGGCACGTTCGTCCAATGTCCTCGGGCGAGTAGTTTTTCACTTCGGCTATAAATACCCCTCCCCTTCCTCACTTCGTTTTTACTCCGCTCGACCTCACTCCCTCGCTCGAGCTCTCAGACCCTAGCGCCGCCGCAACTTCCATCGTCGCCGGTGAGGAAGAGCTTCACTACCTCGGCCTCGTCGCCATCGTACTCGCGCCGGCTGTAGATTTGTTCACTCCGCCGCCGCCGTAGACGTCTTCCTCAGCCAAGTTAGGGCATGGAAGGTCTGAACTGACGAGCTTCAAATCTACACTTCCCAACTCGTCGTGTTATTCGTCAAGGGTAATTAAAAGTTACTTTTACTGCCCTTGTTGATTCTGATTTTTTCTACAGAATCATCAAAAGGTGTTTATTTTTCAAATCTTCACACACTAAACACCTCACATATCATCTGTTCTTAATATGTTTCCCTAAGCAACATTTTTATTCAAGATTCCTCAATTGTGTGGATTTTCAAATCTGTACAACTCTAGAACCTAAGTCAAAGAACGCTTAGCGAAATTCCACAAGACTCTCTGGTCAAATTCCTCAAACTTGTTCTTTTTGCAAAACCTCTGAGAACACATATGACCTCTCCAAATTCTTCGCAACTATATTATGTTCACAGGTACACATGTCCACTTCTGAATCACTAGGTTCTCATCAACTTAACTCATTTGCAGCGTTCCTCGAAGAAAAGTTGCACACCTCCTCAGAGAACTCAATAGTTCAAAACCCTCAGCTGAAGAAAATGGCAGATGGAAAGAAACCTCAGATGGGAGGTAAGAAATTGGATGTCAACACAGCGTTTGAAATCCCTGAGGATATCTATGAGGAATATTGCACTCCTAATGAGGCCAAACATGGCAAAGTGCGCATACAGAGGATAGAGAGGAGATGGGCATGGGAATGGAGGGAATATCGTTATGTTACACCCAAGTACATGAAGAAATTCTCCATACACCCTCCATACCCAAGACCTCCATTGGCACCTGGCCAAGTTGCTGATACCTCTAGCATCAGAAGAGGTGAAGAATTTCCCAAGGAGTGGGCCAAGCGTCAAGATAAACTGGCCAAACAGGAAAAAGAAGAAGTGATGAAATTCAATGAAGACTCTGCTGCTACTACTACCACTGCTGAGGCCTCTGCAAGCAAGCATAAGAAGGCCATGCCAAAGAAGCCCGCACACAAGCCCGTGGCTTCTGCATCAAAGTCCTCATAGTCAAGCTCATCTGCAATGCCCTCACGGCCCAGCTCCTTAGCAAAGCCCTCACGGCCAATTCCTCAAGCTGGTCCAGCTCCTGCAAAGTCCTCAGCTCCTCCGTCCAAATCCTCAGCACATGTGCATCTTGCCTCGTGCCAAAGGACTACAGGAATCTCTATTGCCTTAGGAGCCTCTGCTAGTTCTTCGGCTCCTTCAAATTCCTCAACAGGCCCCACACTGCTGAAGACAAAGGCCACTGCTGGACGAGGTTCTCGACCAAGTCCTCACAAGAAGCAGGTCGCCTTTCAAGTACCGTCCGAAGACGACGAAGCTGATGATGAAGAACTTGCTGAAATCATCAGAGACAGACAACACAGGGGCGCTAGAGCCAAAGGCAGCAATGTGCCATTAATGCTGGATCCAAAGCTGATCCTAGACTTCATCGATCTATGGCACAAGGACCCCAACACTCCTCTGCCTGAAATAAACCTCACTCCTGGCCAAAGTCATGTACTGACTGCCTTCATTGATGAGGAGAAGTGGAAATATGAACAGGGGAGGAAGGTGCAGAAAGCGCAGTACAAGAAAGAGCGCTTTCTGAAGCAAAACGTCTTGAAGCTTTCACCTGAAGAACTTGTAGCTCTGCAATCAAAGATCAAGCAACTGAGTGATGAATTTGATCGCTACTATGCTGACTGGCTTGGAGCCAAAGTCAGATTTGTGAAGATAACTGAGAAGTTCACTACAAATGTTCCAGCCCCAATGCAACGGGAAATTCCTCAGGCTGAGGCATCTACTCAACCTACAGAAGAACATGCCAGCACCACTGATGAAAATCAGGCTGCTAATGAAACTGCAAGTGTCAGGGCTGATGACTGCATTCCAGCCTCTGATGACTCTGCCAGGGCAACCACTAGTGTTGCGCCTCAAGAAACTGTCAGGACAGCTGAAGCTTCAACGGCTGTGCCTGAAGAAACTGAAAATGCTAGGGCAACTTCATCAGTTGTGCCTGAAGTAAATAAACCAATTCCCTATGCTCCTCCTGCACCTACCTCAAGTCCAACTCTTCCTTCTGCATCAGATGTGAAGAAGACCAAGGCTGCGGAGTGCACAACTGTGAAGAAAAGGAAAGCATCAACTTCATCAGATTCTTCAGCTCCGAAGACGATGAAGAAATTGACTAGCTCGTTCGAGAATCCAATTGATGTTGCTCCAGTCTCAAGAATGCCAACAAAGGAACTTGTTCCGTTTGATGAAGAATATGTGATCCCAAGCGGATCCGATGAAGAAATTCCTTCTGCTGCTTCGTCAGAGCAGTTGGATGAAGAAATTGAAGTGGATGCAATCCCTTCAACCCCAATCGTCTCATCGCCCATCCCTCAGTTCACAGCTGAAGAGGTCGGCGTTGAGGAAAAGAGTGAAGAAGATGAGGATGTGGACATTGGGTGCGCAACGCCCGTGATGAACGCTGACTTTTTGGAAAGTCAGCACCCCAACTCTCCTCTGTTCACACCTCTGCAACAAATTCCCCAGTCCCCAGTAAATACTAAAGTCCAAATGGGATCTGAAGAACCACACCCCACTTCATCTATCCATGAAGAGGTTCCAACCACTAGTGTTGATGAAACTGTTGCTGAAGAATTGAAGACTCAGGCTGTCACTAAAGAAGAACATGAAATTCCTCAACCTGTGGATCCTAAGATTGCGATTCCTGAGGTTGTGATGCAATTGACTGATACACCTCAGCCCAAGCCAAAGGATCCCTTCTCGAAGAAGAAAAAATTCAAGGCTGATGACTTCTTCGGCGAGCATGTGTTCTTCACCGACTTTAACCCATATGACTCTGCTCGTCTTAGAAGGAAGCACTTCTGGACTGCCAGCCAAGCCAACTTCTATTCTTCACTACTTTTCAACAAAGACAAAGTCTTCGACCATGAGCATATTCCTCATGTAGACATGGAATCACTGCCTTGTTTCACCCCAGTCCTCAGTGTGCTTCATGATGCAGGACTGCTCAACTTTTGCACTGACATTGTTGATTGGAATGAAGAGCTTATTCTTCAGTTCTATGCAACCGTGCACATCACAGGAGATGCTGACGATGTCAACTCTTGGGTATTGGACTGGATGACTGAAAGTACTCACTTCAAAGCACCAACCTTTGAATTGCTTCATGCTCTGCTAGTCAGTCCTCCCCTTGAAGGTGCTCGTTGTCTGTACCATGAAGCTGAACTTACTGCTCATTACATGCATGTGTTAATGAAGCCGGTGAAGCCCGGTCAAGCCCCAAGGACAAAATTCCTCATGAAGCAATTGATGTATGTGCCAAGGGCAGTCTATCACATTCTGTTGAACACATTGAGTCCAATCAAAGGCCACGACTCGAATGATGAAGAAGGCATTGGCATCATGAAGAATCTGCTGTTCAACATCATGCATGGCATTCCTGTCAACTATCATGATTTCTTCATGAGGACTCTAGCAAATGTTGCACTCTCTCCGTTTGAGTTGAATCCTTATGCCCCGTGGATTATGAGATTCCTCAGAACAAGGTCTTCACTCAACTACAAGGCTGATTTTCAGAATCATCTCAGCTACTTGTGGCAGCCTGGTTTTTGCCCTCTCTCATTTGCTTGATTTTCATTTGGAGTCAATTTGAAATTTGGTGTTTTTGAATCTTTTCATATGGACTTAAACACTTGGGTACCCTTGGCTATCATCCAAGTGCTTCATTTCCCTCCCTAATCATCATTCTCCTTCTGATCCACCCCAAAATAATTTTGGAATATTTTTCTTAAATGAAAAATATTCTTTTTTCTCTCAAAAACCCCAGCTAGTTCAATATGCTCCAAAGCAAACCCATTTTCTATGGCCCATAAAAATCTTAGATAATTCACAAATATTCTTTGAAACCTAGGGAACCTTCCTGAGCAAAAATATGTCATCATTTTTTGGAATATTTTTGCTATAGAAAATATTTTCTGTTCTGGACAGAAATGGTGGTTTCTTCAGCAACTACCATTTTACTTGGTCCATTATGCCTGGGTTTTCTTGTGCATCTTCACCTTAGTAGATCATGGCTAACCACCAAAGCCCAACCCCCAACTCCCAGCCATTTGACCTCAGTAACCTCTCAAAGTTATTAACCAGAAACTTACTTGGCATGTAAAAACTCCTCTATTGCACTTGGATCCAAACCAAAGCGTGGTAAACTTCAAAACCACCACGAACAACATGCCAGACATGATTTTTGGACGTAGGCTGGCCTATGGGAAGAGTTCATGCGGTGACCACGCGTGTCCCCCATGCCATGCCTGCGTGTCGACGCGCTCTGAGTGCCGCCGGGCGCTCTGTTCGCGCACACTCGCTTCCCCTGTCTGCCCGAGCGTGCCAAACCTCTCCACCATCCTCGCCTCAACACCAATAACTTCCTTCTGTCGCTCGCCGACGCCGGAGCTCACCGCAGCAAGCACGGGCACGGTCCGACCAACCCAACAGTGCGGTGCGCATTGTGCTCGTCGCCTTCTCCTCGTTCTTGTGCTCGTCCCCGCTCGCCAACAGTCGCCGTGTGAGCTGCGTCGCCTTCTGCCCCTCTCACTGACGCCGCTCGTCGCCGAGCGCCATGGACAGGTGTCCACCGGCGGAGCCCGAACCCCCCTCTCCTCTCTCCTATAAATGGAGCCACCCCCAGCCTCCTCGAGCACCATCCACCACTCCCACACACCCCACAAGCGGGTAGGAAACCGTAGCCCGGCTGGGAAGGCTGCGGGCCACCGACCTCGAGCTCGAGCTCGCCGGTGATCCCCTCCAGTCGTCCCGGTAGCTCTAGCCCCTCCCAGGCCAGGGCGACCCTTCCAGGGCCTCCGCCTCTCTCCGGTGAAGCCATCTGTTACCCCTGGAGCCCCTGGAGTTGCCTGTGCTGGCCGTCTTCCTCATCTCCGGCGACCACCGCGTTCTGCCTCCGCTTGCAAGGTTAATTCCAACTCCGCCCGACCACCCCTAGCTACGCTACGGGTACGGGCAGGTGTGCCTCCATCCCCTCTCTCCATCCCTCCCTCTCGTTTTGGCCAAGGAGCCCTCTTCGCCGGCGAGAGCTCCGGCGAAGCCGCGACTCCTTCTGTTTCCTTCTCCCCCTCCTCCTCGCCTGACTAGCGGGGCCCGCTAGTCAGCCACTCTGTACGCGCGCGAAGCGGTACGAGTGGTGGCGCCCCTAGGATTTACGCCTTCGACGTCCCCCCCCCCAAGTTTGTTTATTTTTATTCAAATTCATTTGAATTTACAGAACGCTTCAAACAGCCATAACTCTTCAACTATAAGTCCAACTGAATTGATTCTTTTTGCATTTTGTTCTTTGCAAAGAAATCTAGCAGCTCACCAAAGATGAGATTTTTCTGAGCTGCTTAGAATTTCTGGTGATTTTCAGAAGTGTTCTTGATATTTTATTTTTGTGCTTAAAATTATTTTCAAAGGGTGAGGCTTGTCTTGAGGATCACCAGAAGGCTTGTGAACCTCATCTGCACTAAGGCAAGCCACAACAACATTTTCATGGTGTCATTTCAATATATATGATTTTCTTACTTGAAAGAAATGATTAATCCATGCATTTAAATAACTATTGTGTTATTTATATTCTGTTAAGTATTTGTTTGTTATTATGCTTGATTTACAGAATGTAGAAACTAGCTTAGTTGGTAAAGCAAAGCTACGATCTATTTGTGGTGATGATAAAAATAATTTTGTTATGCATGTTAGTAATTACTTAAAGTTATTTTCTTGCATAAATAAAATAGTAAAATTTGCTAGAAAATATTCTGTTAAGTACTTGTTTAGCTATTTTACTTGACTTGCAGAATGGTTGAACCTAACTTGGTTGGTAAAGAAATTAGGATTTGTTTGTGCTATGCATATGAGAAATTAATCGAAGTTATTTTCTTGCATGAGAAAATAATAAAACTTGCTGCAAAATATTTTGGTTAAAGTGTGAGTTACCCTGACCAACAAAGTAATATAAGTTGTTGATGTTTATGCTTAGTGTGAATATGGTTGACATCAGTCATTTTCGTTAATATGTGATGCATGTGTAGTTTTGTATTTCATGGCATGCTATGACACCGGTCATTTTCGTTTTAAGTTGAACCTGAATATAACTCAACTTGAATATATCGTTGACTGGGTCATGGTGCCACTGAATCGAGTTTTTCCCAGTGCAACCACATTTGACTTTGTGGGAAGGCCTTGATTCGGTCCATTGACACTGCCTCTGGTCGGTGCCTCCAACTAGGGAAGGTTATGGCATGCTTACCCTGGCCCAGTAAGCAGTCATAAACTTGTGTGCCCGTTGTTGAGATTATGGTACCGGGTCCCCGAGTGGGATCATTTTGGTCATGACGGTGGTCGCTGTGTCTTTGGTAGACACGGGGCCACCCAGGACTAGCTCGTTGGGGGATTGGGTCGGAGTGGCCAGGAGAGTGTCATGGCAATGGAAGGGTTTTGTCGGAATGCCAGTGGTCCAACCGAATGGGAGTGCAAGGCCATGGGTTCCGTGGTGTGGGTACAGTGTGCTACCTCTGCAGAGTGTATAATCTATCGATAGCCAAGTCCACGGTCACGGACGCCTCGCAGTAGGTCCCACCATGTGTCAACATTTAATAAAATTTGCACACTGAATTATGAACTTTGCACTGTTGATGATGGCTGAAAGGCCATCGAGATGTTTGGGACCAAATATTGGTCGTGGTTGTGATCGCCGTAAGGATCATGAGTTACTCCTGTCAAGACCATGATGGTGGTTTGTTCGTGATCCAAGAATGATCACGTTTCGTAAGTCGGTCCCAAGGGACGTTCGAGCATGATCACAGCATGTTGGATATATAGTGTTGCATTGTTATTAATTGGTTATTTATCATGATATTGTTTGCCATTATGATTATGCCTATTGTGATCTTGTAAGTACATTCAATGTACTGACCTGGCGTGTCATGCCAGATTTCAGGAAAGTCTCATTAGAAAGGAGTGCTGCTCGAGTCTAGATCATGTCCACATCGGTGTCCATGTTATATGGAGTTTCCGGTATGACGTTGTTCCGCTGCCGCGTAGTTGTTATGATCGAGGCCCCTATTATGTTCACTAAATAATGTACATATTTGTTCAGCCGCACCGGGCGTGCTGCTTGGCCTCGACATCTGTTGTAATATGAACTCTGATCCGCTAGCATCAATAAAGCGGTTGTTTTATGTACCAAGATGTTGTGTGTTGCCAGAAGACATGGTCTCTGGGCTGGCAATGCATGGTAAACCGGTCACTGTGAGCCGGGGTGCTACACTGCTTGGTATCGGAGCCGCGCTAACTGTAGGCCATGCTAGACTACGACATGTTAACTGGACGTTAGATACAAGTTTAAGTTGAGTGCCGGTAGCAATTGTAGCTGGTTGTTGCATTGCATGCATTTGGTTTATATTTTTATGCTAACCTACTAATGGTTGTGAGTGTAGATGGCTCCGGTGCCGTATCCGTGCCAATGCCGTACATGTCACCGCACCTCCTTCGCAACGTGTGGCGTCGGCTATACCCTCTTGGAGACGACCCAGTCTATCGTGTGTACCAGGAGCGTCTAGCTGATTCAGTGTATGTGTATCACGCAGTGGTCACTCTGCGCACTAGTTCCGATTCCAGCTCTTAAACTCATACTTCTCGGAGCCGTTACGCCTCCACCGCTTCTCAGGCTGTCCAGTTTGCTGCATTTGAGGTCCTTGTCGAGCTTCGCCGCAACGAGGTACGAATGCAGAACCACCCATGTTTCTATTACTACTCTTCTCTGCACGACAATGGTCGTGTCCGTTTCCCTATCATTGATCCGGAGTCTGATAGTGTTGCTAGCCACCTTGCTCGTTATTTCACCGCTAGCTGTCTTATGATCCACAAGCTGGCTCGAGAGCTGACTCGTGCCCGTACTGCTTTAGCCACTGCTTTGGTCACTACTATATCTGCCACTACTCCATCCTCTCTGGGATTTACCCCTTATATTCCAGCCAGTTCTAGTTCCCCTATTTCACCGGTTACTCCTCCGAGTAGCACGAGCGTCTCGGCCATGAATCCTCTCAGTACTCCTGCCGAGTGGGTTTCACTTCTCGCTACTCCTGTAGCACCAATGCTTCATCCTACCCCTGCCCCGGAGGGAGAGCCCTCGAGGCAGCGCCGTCGTGTTACCTTTAACCCGGAGGTTTCCGTTAACCTCGTTAGTTCAGGATCCGAGACCGCTTCAGGGGAGGACACCGCAGCACCAGCAGAGCAGTAGTATATTTGAGTATTCGCAGTCGTTCGGATGATGTACGGATGTAGTCATACGATTCATGATGTTTCGTTGCATGTATGAGAGTAGTTGAACCTGGCGTGTTGTTTCTCTTTCATGTATGAGTCTATGTATAATTATGTTGGGACTTTATTCGCCGTATTTTCTTCGCTCTTTTGTTTTCTTCCGGGATTTGTTGCTGGCTTTTCCCCAAATTTATTCTTGGATGTTTCTCATCTCGATTGTGTTGTCTTGGGAAAAAATCTACAATAGGATGACGCGGGGAGGCAGCAATAGCAACGTTCGTGAGGGAACTCTTGTTCGTCGTTCCGCACGATAGGCAGGACATTTGTCGGGGGATATCTGCCTCCACGAGCACCTATGGGGACGGAGCCCCTTGTCGGTTCGGCGGGGGGCGGAGGTTGCACAAAGGGCAGATCGAGGCGACACACACACACAACGATTTTACCCAGCTTCGGGCCGCATGGATGCGTAAAACCCTACTGCTGCTTGTCTGGTTGATTAGAGTTCTTGCTCTGGAGCGCAAGAAGCTACAGTAAGTTGGAGCAGGACATAGACGAGGGTCTACTGGGTGTCCTTCTTCCGGTCTGGATCCCTTTTTCCTCCTCCCTTCTCTCTCCCCCTTCCTACGTGCGCATGGGCCTCCTTTTATATGCTAAGGGGTTTCCCACAGGTAGCGACGCAGGTGAGGGTAAAAATGGCAAGGAACTGTGCGAACAGAGGTCGCACAGTGCTATCGCACCTAACTCTGACGGCGCGGGACAAAGGCATTAAATGCCCGTCTGGATCGCCTGAACAGTGCCGAGGCGGACCGTTAGGGGCGCCTCCGCTTGCCACGGGGGCGACTCTGCCAACGTCGCATGCCATGCGCGCGCCCCAGGTTGCGCGGCGCCCCGCCACGTGTCTCTGGGGAAGCTCCAGAGTGACGCGTGGGCAGGTGAGCTGGAGTGCATGCCTGAGGTGGTGGTTCGCCGCGGCAAGTGGCTTGCCGCGGTGGTTGTCTTGCCGCACCTGAGAGCTTGCCGCTCGTCAGGCCTTGCCGGGGCGCGCGGCGCGCCGCGGCGGGCTTCTCTTGGGGTGCCTTGGTTTGGCCGTCCCGGCGAGCTCCCCCCGCCGGGGCCTTGGTGCTTCGGCTTAGTCGTCCCGGCAAGCTCCTCTTGCCGGGGCCTTGTCGCCTTGGCCCGGCAAGCTCCTCTTGCCGGACCTCGCCTTCTTGGCCCGGCAAGCTCCTCTTGCCGGCGCTTGGTCTTCTTGGCTCGATCACTTGGCCTTCGTCCGGCCCAGAAAGGGCCATGGAGACTCTTGTCGCTCCCCTGGCAAGCCATGCCGCGGGACGCTACTACTGCCCGTGCACAAGTTCGGGGTACTAAGGTACCCCTACTTTAGTACACCGACAGGAGCCCCCGGGTCTGGGCCATACACGGTGTCAAGCGTTGTTGGGCCAGGCCCTAACAGTGCACGGGCACGCGTGGCCTGGGTTGCGCTGCTCCTTAACCCTGCGCCCGTCGCGCCCTCCCCAAGTGGCGCGCGCTTATCGCGGCGTCGTGGGGGGCGAGGCGTGCGTGACGTGGGTAGCGTGCGCGGGGCCTGAGACCCGCAGGCATGCGTCACGTCGGGCACGATCTCTTTATTTGGAAGGGCGAAACGTCCGCCCCCACTCCCCACCCCCTTTATAAGCGGAGGGGAACAGGGGCAGCTCACCATCTCGCCGATTGCTGTTCCTCGAAAATCTCCACCACTTCCTCCTTACCGGAGAAAGCAGCGATTCGCCCTCGCAGCCCCCGGCGTCGCCAACGCCGACAACTTCCCCTCCCCGTATCCGCCATGGCCCCGAAGAGCAACAAGGCGAAGGGGAAGGCCGTGAAGTCGGCCGAGGCGTTGCGGCTGGAAGCGCTTCGGAAGGAGACGGCGACGTTCCCCCCTCAGCTCGATGCACTGAGGCTGAAGAACGGATACCGCCTCTTCTGGTCGACGGCGACGCGAGCGCATCCGCGCACGCGAGTTCTTCCCGCCATCACCCAGAAGCTGTACCCGACCGGGTAACCTTTCTTCGCCGTGTTCTTCTATTGCGGGCTCTGCCCGCCTTTTTCCGAGTTCTTCTGCGACATCATGCACACCTACAACCTCCACCTCCTTGACTTCACCCCCAACACCGTTCTGACAATGGCGGTTTTCGCACACCTTTGCGAGAACTTTGTCGGAGTCCGCCCCAACGTAGTCCTCTTCCGCCACTTATTTACTCCTCGGGTGGAGAAAGGAGAGCCGCTGTCCGGCGGAGTCGCCTGGGTCTCCAGGACCGGCAAGAAAGAGGTCTACTTGGAGGGGGAACTCCGTGGCAGATGGGAGGAGTGGAGGGCCGAGTGGTGCCTGATCGTCGAGGATAATCCACCGCCGTTCACCGCCGTGCGGCGAACTCCAGTGGTGCGCGGCCGTGACTGGAGCGACCTAGCCCCGGACGACGCCAAGCTGAAGATTGCCGCCACCCGAATCCTGCGCCTCAGGTTTGCCGGGCTCACCGTCGGCGTCGTCGGCGCGGATTTCCTTCGTCGGCGCATCGCCCCCCTGCAGGAGAGGGGGAGACCGGCTTGGGAATTCCAAAACGCGGCGGACATCATGAGGCTGCGCCCGGGCCTTAACTACAACTTCACCGTTCTGGAGCTCGTCGCAGTGCTGGAGGAGTTGTTCAGGCACGACTCCGAGCACCCAGAATGGTTCAGGTTGCCGCCGGGCGTCGTCCCCTTGTGCAACAACTCGGTGCTCAGCCGCATCCTCGCGATGATGCCGCTGTGCGACTCGCACGGGATCGACGCGACCTGGCAGGAGCCGGCGGACGACGTCGTGCAGGCCTTCTTCGACAACTTGGAGGAGGCGCCGGTCGACCCCGACGAGAAGAGGGGCCTCACGCAGGACACCACCCCCGAGGAGCTGGCCTACATCGCCTCCAGGATGGAGGAGGCGGCGGCTGCCGCGGCCGCGGGCGAGTCTGGCTTCACCCTGGCCGAAGCAGATGCGGCGGAGGCGGAGAGCCTCGCCGACCAAATGGAGCTCGCCGGCTCGGAGGAACCAGCTGGGCACGGTGGCGCGGGCGAGCCCGCCCAGGACGCGAGCGGCTTGCCGGAGGTTGACGCACCCTCCTCGCAGCTCCCGGGCAGCTCGTCGCAGGCGGAGCCCCCTGCCCAGCCGAGGAGGCGTCTCCGCAGGGCCGGAGAGGTGGTGCGGCAGGCCGACCAGCAACCCCAGCCCCCCGTGACACGCGCCTCCGAAGCAGCGGGAGCGGGGTCCTCACGGGCCACGGCTTCTGCTCCTGCCGCCCCCCGTACCGCGGCGGCAACGGGGGCGGGGTCGTCCACCATCCCCGCCAAGCGGTCCCGGGAACCCACTCCCCTGTCTCCTCGCGCCTGGAGCAAGCCGGTTTTTGACTATTCCGCACTTAGCTCCGACGACGAAGAGGAGGACGAAGAGTAAGTTCCTGGTAGAGCTTGTATCTTCTTGATTTCTGTTGCTTCGTCTTGTTTCGCGGCCCACTCATCCTCCCCCGAAACCGTTCCTTTTCAGGAGCCTGGCCCAGAGGAGCGCGAAGAGGGCCAAGGCCCCGCTGGTCGTCCTTGAGGGCGAATCTCCCCCGGCAACTGGGGAGGTGCCGGAGGCGACCTTGCCGGACTTGGCAGCGGGTCCCCAGGGCAGCCCACAGCGCAGCCTCCAGGGTGAGTGCACGGCTAGTTCTTGCCATTTGGCACGCGCGTGAGCTTCCCTTCTCTTCGTGGCTGACATGTGGCTGTTGTTGTTGTCGTTGGGTAGGAGCAGAGCAGCCCCAGCAGGCGACCCCGGGGGGCACTCCTGCCGCGCCGTCTGCGTCGACCACCCCGCCCAGGGAGAAATCTCCGGCAAGGGAGGAGCCCCCGGCAGGGGAGACCTTCCCGGCAAGGGAGGAGCCCCCGGCAAGGAAGACCTCTCCGACAAGGGAGGGATCTACGGCGAGGGACGCGGCCAGCGATCCCCCGACAACGGAGGCCGCGGCCACGGACCCTGCCACCGGTAAGCCCCCCTGCACGGAAAACTTCCCCTGGCTATCTTTCCTTATGAGCTTTTTTTGTCGGCTGCTCGGTTGACTCTTCTCCCCTCTTCCGGCCATCAGACCCGCCCACCGCGGACCCGATGGAGACCGAGGTCGTCGTCGGGGAGGGCGCGCGCGGCGACGCTGACGACGTCGTCGTCATCGAGGAGGCGGACGGCACTGACGATCCCGCAGGCGGCGGGGAGGCCGAAGCCGCCAAGGGCGCCGCGGCGGCAGGCGGCGAGGGGACCGGCGACCGTGCCGACGGCCCCGGGGAGGCAGGGGCGTCAAGCACTCCGTCGTCCGGCGATCCCGTTGCTGCCGCCGCGTCGGGCCCCGAGGAGCCCCCGGCGGGTGCCTACCTGAAGGCCGGCGATGGCGTCTTCATCAGGCTCCCCTGGGAGCCCAGCTCCAGGGCGCCGGTCGAGGGGGAGGCCTTGGACGGAGAAGTGCTCGCCTCCGTTGGGCTGACGGTGGTCGACGCGCCAAGCACCAGCAGCGGCGAGCCCGAGGAGGAGCGGCTGCTCCGGAAGCTTGTGTCGCTCTACCGCGCCCGGCGGGCTAAGGTGGAGCGCCAGGAGGCACTCGTCGCGAGGGCCGGCGCGGACATGGAGAGGCGTGCCGGGGAGCTGCGGGAGCTCAACCAGGAGGCTCTCCGGTCTTTGGCGGAGGAGCGGAGGCTGCTCGACGAGGCGCGGACGGCCTTTCTCCTCGAGAAGGCAGAGGCCGAAGAGCAGCAGAGGCTCGTCGCTGCGGGGCTATCCGCGCGGGAAAGCGAACTGGTGCAGCAGAAGGCCAGCCTCGCCAGCCACGAGGAGGAGGTTGCCGCGCGGGAGCAGGCGCTTGGCGGGGCCCTGCGGGAAGCGCAGGACGCTGCTGCGGCCGCCGAGGTCGCCAAGGGGGAGCTGGAGACAAGGGTGGCACAGCTCGTCAGCGACCTCAAGGCGAGCGGCGAAGAGCTTGCCGCGCTCAAACAGGAGCGCGAGAAGGGCGCTCACACCCTTGGCGAGCTGCAGGGCCGCTTCGCCGAGAAGATCCAGGAGCTCGACGCCGCCAAGGATTCCAAGGCTGACCTCGAGCTGAAGCTGGACACCCTGGCCAAGGCGCTGGAGAGCGCCAAGGGGCAGGAAGCGACCTTGCGGAAGGAGGTTGCTGGCAACGAGGAGCTATTGAAGCGCGCCGCCGTTACCCAGAACGCCTTCCAGGAGACGGTGGAGCGGTGGACCGAAGGCCTCGTCGACATCGCCACCACCATCAACAAGGAGCTGAAGCTGCTGGGGACGGAGGGCCACGAGTACCCCTCCGGCGAGAACGTCCCGTCGAGTGTCAAGCTCACTTCCTTCTTGAAGGGCTTGGTGGGGGTGCTCCAGCATCTCCGGGAAACGATCCCAGAGCAGTTGGCCGAGGAGACGCGGGAAGCCGTCTCCGGGGCCCTCGAGAGGGTGCTAGTGAAGATCTTCTTCCGCAACCCCACCATCAGGCTTACCAACGTCCTCAGGCACCTGCCGGAAGACGCCGACCTGACGGAGATCAGGGCCCTCGTCACCCCCATTGTGGAAAGGGTGGCCGGGATCAGGAGGGTCGAGGGTGACCGCGCGGATTAGGCTGCCCACCTCTTTCTTTTCTTCCCTTGTCGCTGCTGAGCATGTCATAGAAACAACTGATTAGAGCAGCGGCAAGTCATTTTGGAATATAACTTTTATCTTAGGCAGTTCATTGCGCTGTTATCTCCCTCGTTCGACTTTGTGCTTCGTACATTCGCGCCCTATGCTCCCGGGAACTTGTCGGCGTAAGCCTCCGCCTTGCCACGGGTGCCGAGTGCGGGACATCAGCAACCCGCTGGCGGTGCCTCCACCGGCAAGAAACCTTGCCGCGGCTGGCGCAACTCACTTAAAATGTTGAGCAGGCTCAGGGCGAGGTAAGCGTGGCGACTGCAGTCGCGGCACGCTCAAGCTGCCGAGCAAGCTCGAAACAAAGTAAGGACGCCACTCGGGATGTAGCACACTTAAGTCATTGAGCGGACTCGGAACGAAATAAGGGCGCAACCAGCCACGAGCCGGCCCCTCCGCGCACAGGTTTCCCATACGAAGCTCGGCCGTTCGAGGAAGATAACATAAGGATAAAAAGGAGCTTAATTGCTCAAACTTTGGCAACTTAGCTTTTCTGTTGTTCGTAGTCCGGCAAGGCGCAGCTTCCTCGGGCGACGCCCAGCTTATCCTGTCATCCCCCCTTCTCGAGGTAAGGGAATAACGAAGGCTCGGGGCTTCGCGGCCTGCCATCGCTTGCCGGAGTCGAGTGCTGCACAATCGTGTCAAATAATGCATGCGCAAAGCGGAGAGGCGCGAAATCGACAAGATGTGCGGGGCACATAAGCTATGCTTGGGATCTGCACCCGTCTCTGTACCAAGGATTACATGCAACTGCGGCAAGACTTGGACAGAGAGGATCTTGTACCAAGGATTACATGCAACGCGCTGGCAAGGTTCCTCCCACGGTCGGCGTCGACTCGTTTGGATCTTGGCGGCCTGGGCTCGCCAAAGAACGAGGTCGCCTTTCCCGCAACTTCCGGCGCTAACTTCTGCGGCTACGGGAGCGGCGCAGAGTTTGCTGGAGGCGAGAAACTCGCTCAGCGGCCGGAAGGCGGTCCTCCTCAAGGAGCAGCTGCTCTTGCCCGGACTCTGCGTGAGTGGGTACCCG
Organism: Aegilops umbellulata; assembly: GCA_032464435.1. Classification (NCBI taxonomy): domain Eukaryota; kingdom Viridiplantae; phylum Streptophyta; class Magnoliopsida; order Poales; family Poaceae; genus Aegilops; species Aegilops umbellulata. Next base: position 274,863,053 of record CP136055.1, read on the forward strand.
AGGAGGGCAGTGCGTGGGTCCGTGAGGAGCAATGCCTCCGCTCCGCGGGCTGGAGCGGAAAGGTACCTGGCCATACCTGAGCTTACCTGTGGTTGCCAAATCTGGTTCGCACAACCTCGACGCACCCCCTACCTGGCGCGCCAAAGATGTCGGGGGATATCTGCCTCCACGAGCACCTATGGGGACGGAGCCCCTTGTCGGTTCGGCGGGGGGCGGAGGTTGCACAAAGAGCAGATCGAGGCGACACACACACACAACGATTTTACCCAGCTTCGGGCCGCATGGATGCGTAAAACCCTACTGCTGCTTGTCTGGTTGATTAGAGTTCTTGCTCTGGAGCGCAAGAAGCTACAGTAAGTTGGAGCAGGACGTAGACGAGGGTCTACTGGGTGTCCTTCTTCCGGTCTGGATCCCTTTTTCCTCCTCCCTTCTCTCTCCCCCTTCCTACATGCGCATGGGCCTCCTTTTATATGCTAAGGGGTTTCCCACAGGTAGCGACGCAGGTGAGGGTAAAAATGGCAAGGAACTGGGCGAACAGAGGTCGCACAGTGCTATCGCACCTAACTCTGACGGCGGGGGACAAAGGCATTAAATGCCCATCTGGATCGCCTGAACAGTGCCGAGGCGGACTGTTAGTGGCGCCTCCGCTTGCCACGGGGGCGACTCTGCCAACGTCGCATGCCATGCGCGCGCCCCAGGTTGCGCGGCGCCCCGCCACGTGTCTCTGGGGAAGCTCCAGAGTGACGCGTGGGCAGGTGAGCTGGAGCGCATGCCTGAGGTGGTGGTTCGCCGCGGCAAGTGGCTTGCCGCGGTGGTTGTCTTGCCGCACCTGAGAGCTTGCCGCTCGTCAGGCCTTGCCGGGGCGCGCGGCGCGCCGCGGCGGGCTTCTCTTGGGGTGCCTTGGTTTGGTCGTCCCGGCGAGCTCCCCCCGCCGGGGCCTTGGTGCTTCGGCTTAGTCGTCCCGGCAAGCTCCTCTTGCCGGGGCCTTGTCGCCTTGGCCCGACAAGCTCCTCTTGCCGGACCTCGCCTTCTTGGCCCGGCAAGCTCCTCTTGCCGGGGCTTGGTCTTCTTGGCTCGATCACTTGGCCTTCGTCCGGCCCAGAAAGGGCCGTGGAGACTCTTGTCGCTCCCCTGGCAAGCCTTGCCGCGGGACGCTACTACTGCCCGTGCACAAGTTCAGGGTACTAAGGTACCCCTACTTTAGTACACCGACAACATTCTCCCGAGCCGTACGTTCCACCACCGCCTCCACCGCCAAATCCGCCCTCCATCGAGCAAATTATGCGTATGTTTGAGGAAAGAAGGAACAATGATCTGATCAAAATATTAAGAAGTGTGCAAGCTATGGTTGGACAGAATGGAAATCAGAACGGTCATCACTCCAAGCTGTCAGATTTTCAAAGGACCAAGCCACCCAGTTTCAGTCAGATTGTTGACCCATTGGATGCAGACGATTGGTTGCGTACCATTGAGAAAAAGCTTGAGATTGCTCGTACTGAAGAAAAATATAAAGTTCCATTTGCAACTCATTACCTTGAAGGTGCAGCTGCCATATGGTGGGAAAATGCAAAAGCCATGTGGCCTGTTGATGAAGAAATCACGTGGGAAAAGTTTGAGGATCAGTTCCAAAATATCATATCCCTACTGGAGTAATGAAGACTAAGCAGTATGAATTTCTCGCACTCGTCCAAGGAAATCAGTCTATAGGTGAATATTTGCAAAAATTCAATCACCTGGCCTGTTACTCTCCTTATGACGTGGCCACCAAAGAAAGGAAGATTGTCAGATTTCTTGGAGGCTTAAATCGGCAACTCCGGTGTACTCTCAGTATGCTTGATTTCTTCCAAACTCTGGTGAACAAGGCTTTCATTGCTGAGCGGGAGCACAAGCTTATATCGGATAATAGGCCTATTAACAACGACAACAAGCGTAAGCTTGAGCCAAAGAAGGATGGGCAATCAGTGCAAAAGGCTCGTACCTGGCAGCAGACTTAGGTGGAATACAAGCCAAATTGGCAACAGAATGTTAACCAGACCACCACTCAAGTCAAGGATGTCGTGACCAACCCAATGCATGAGGAGAGTCAGCGCAATAATTCTTGCTTCAGTTGTGGGCAGAACGGACGTTATGCCAGACAGTGCCCCAAGAACAACAAGGCGAATACACTAATCAGGCCACAAGTCAACTTTATGCAGTCATGCCCGACCCAGCAAAACTTCACTGGGCACGTGAATCATATCTCAGCCGATGAAGCCCAAGAGAACCCAGAAGTCGTCATTGCTATGTTTTCTGTTAATGACATACATTCCGTAATTTTATTCGACTCTAGGGCTTCCCATTGTTTTATTTCTCGGAGTTTTGCTGCCCAAAACAAAATTCCTTGTACGCTTTTCGGCAAAAATATGCTGGTACAAACCCCGAGATCTTTAATCAAGAGCAATCTGGTCTGCCGTGATCTGGAAATCAATATCAATGGAGTCTACATTCCAACCTCTCTGATAATCATTGGGTCTAAAAAGTTGGATATTATATTGGGTATGAATTGGTTGACCCATTATCAAGTTTGCATAAACTGCGCGACACGAGAAGTCACTTTGACCAGTCTGAATGGGCAGACTACCAAATTCTATGCTCGCAAGAATATACCCAAGCAAGAATCGGTTTTCACCGTTGTGGCTGAGTTGGAATTAATCCCTGTGGTCAGCGAGTACCCTGATGTATTTCCAGAAGAACTGCCAGGCATGCCACCAGATCGGGAGCTGGAATTTGCAACAGATCTTGTGCCCGGAACTGCACCGTTATAGAAGAAGTACTACCGGATGCCCTCGTCAGAATTAGTGGAGCTAAAGAAACATCTTGATGAACTGCTCCATAAAGGATATATTCGTCCCAGCTCTTCACCATGGGGATCACCTACTATTTTCATGGACAAAAAGGATGGCAGTCTCCGCATGTGCATAGATTGCCGCCAGCTGAATGAGGTCACCATCAAAAATAAATATCCGCTGCCAAGGATTGATGATCTGTTTGATCAGCTCAGTGGGGCTAAAGTATTCTCTAAGATCGATTTATGGACCAGATATCATCAACTCAAGATTAAAAAGGAAGATATTCCTAAGACCGCATTCACTACTCGATACGGTCTTTATGAATATACCGTGATGTCCTTTGGTCTCACCAATGCCCCTGCTTTCTTCATGCATATGATGAAAAAAGTATTCATGGACTTCCTCGACAAATTCATGGTAGTCTTCATCGATGACATCCTCATTTACTCCAAGAGTGAGGAAGAACAGAAGGATCACCTCCGAGCAGTGCTACAACGACTCCGCGACCATCAGCTATACGGCAAATTCAGTAAATGCGAATTTTGGTTCAAGCAAGTTTGGTTTCTCAGACATGTAATCTCCGCCGAAGGTGTAGCCGTGGACCCGAGCAATGTAAAGTATGTGCTCTATTGGGTGCCGCCCACGACCGTGACGCAGATCTGGAGTTTTCTCGGATTAGCTGGATATTATCGTCATTTCATTGAAGGGTTTTCGAAGATTGCTAAACCCATGAAGGAGCTGCTCAAAACGGATAAGAAGTTTGAATGGACGAAGGACTGTGAGAAAAGTTTTAATGAGCTAAAGATACGGCTGACGACCGCACCTGTATTGACTCTTCCAAACATTTGTCACAGTTTTGATGTGTATTGTGACGCCTCCAGGCAAGGCATTGGTTGCGTACTTATACAAGACAGCAAGGTAGTAGCATATGCATCGCGACAGCTACAACCCCACGAGGGAAATTATCCTACTCATGATTTGGAATTAGCTGCGGTGGTTCATGCGCTAAAAATTTGGAGACACTACCTCATTGGAAAAAGGTGCCAAATTTGTACCGACCACAAAAGTCTCATATACATCTTTACTCAGCCAGATTTAAACCTCCGTCAACGAAGATGGCTAGGGTTGGTCAAGAATTATGACCTTGGAATAAATTACCAACCGGGTAAGGCCAACGTGGTTGCCGATGCACTCAGTCGATAGCCCGTCAGCTTAAATGCCATATTGAAATCCTTGCCTCCCGAACTCCAAGAGGAAATCGCTCAGCTCGACCTGGTCATAGTGGATGCTGGCCTCGCTAATATTTTGGAAGTTACCCCCACACTTGAGGAAGAGATTCGCAAGGCCCAGCCAGCTGACACCAAGCTGCAAAAACGTGCCAAGGGCCAGCTGGTAGGGCAGACCCTAGATTTCTCCAAGGACAATTTCGGTACCCTCCGATTCCATGGACGGATTTGTGTACCCAATCAACTGGACTTGAAGAAGAAAATCCTATCAGAAGCACACGAATCCTCATATTCCATTCACCCGGGAGGTACGAAAATTTATGAGGACCTTAGACAAATATTCTGGTGGGATGGAATGAAGAAAGACATTGCCTATTTTGTGGCCTGTTGCGGCATATGTAACAAGGTGAAGGCAGAACATCAGAAGCCAGTCGGACTCCGCCAACCACTGCCGATTTCCCAATGGAAATGGGATAACGTCTGTATGGATTTCATTATGGGATTGCCTAAGACTCAGTGAGGAAATGATGCAATCTGGCCCATAGTGGACACCCTAACCAAGGTTGCTCACTTCATTCCAATCAGCACCAGGTACAGAGCAGATCAACTTGCACGGCTGTATGTATCCAGAATAGTCAGTCTGCATGGAATACCCTGAACTATCACTTCCGACCGAGGTTCCCTGTTTACCTCCATTTTTTGGTCACGCCTCCATCAAGCCTTGGGGACAGCACTGAAATATAGTACTGCTTATCATCCTCAGACGGATGGATAGACAGAACCGGTAAATCAAATACTCAAAGATATGTTGCGAGCCCGTGCTTTAGCACAAGCACCTAAATGGGAAGACTGCTCGCCATATGCCGAGCTTTCCTATAACAATAGCTTCTAGACCAGTCTAAAAATGTCTCCGTATGAAGCTCTATATGGCCGTAAGTGCCGCACTCCTTTAAATTGATCTCAAACTGGAGATAGCTGTATCTTCGGAACAAATATCATGATGGAAGCTGATAAACAAGTTAAGGAAATCAGAGACAGATTGCAGTTGGCCAAATATCGACAAAAAAGTTATTATGATGCGAAGCACCGATAGATCAATTTTGAAATCGGAGAACACGTATACCTCCGAGTCACTCCTATGAAAGGAGTCAAGAGATTTCAGACTCATGGAAAGTTGGCACCCAGATTTATAGGTCCATTCCCGGTTATGTCTCGATTGGGTACTGTTGCATATCAATTGGAACTACCCGCTGAATTGGCAGACGTGCACAACGTGTTTCATGTTTCACAATTGAGACGATGCATATCCCCGCCTGAGAAAGGGACTGCTATGGCTGAGGTAGAGTTGGCAAATGAATTAACTTATGAAGAGAGACCGTTTAGAATTTTGGATTAGATGGAAAGGGTCACTCGCAGTAAAGTAAGGAAATTTTACAAAGTTCAGTGGGAGCATCACACAGAGTCAGAATCAACTTGGGAGCGGGAAGAATTTCTACAGTCACATTATCCAGCGTGGTTTTCCCAAGCAACCGAATCTCGAGGACAAGATTCATTCTAAGTGGGGGAGGTTTGTAACAGCCTGGTTTTTGCCATCTCTCATTAGCTTGATTTTCATTTCGAGTCAATTTGAAATTTGGAGTTTTTGAATCTTTTCATATGGACTTAAACACTTGGGTACCATTGGCTTTCACCCAAGTGCTTCATTTGCCTCCCTAATCATCATTCTCCTTCTAATCGACCCCAAAATAATCTTTGGAATATTTTTTTAATGAAAAATATTCATTTTTCTCTCAAAAACCCTAGCTAGTTCAATATGCTCCAAAGCAACCCCAACTTTATGGCCCAGAAATATCTGAGATAATTCACAAATATTCTTTGAAACCTAGGGCACCTTCCTAAGCAAAAATATTTCATCACTTTTTGGAATATTTTTTCTACAGAAAATATTTTCTTTTCTGGACAGAAATGGTGGTTTCTACAGCACTACCATTTTACTTGCTCCATTATGCCTGGATTTTCTTGTGCATCTTCACCTTAGTAGATCATGGCTAAGCTCCAAAGCACAGCCCCCAACTCCCAGCCATTTGACCGCAGTAACCTCTCAAAGTTACTGACCAGAAACTTACTTGGCATGTAAAAACTCCTCTACCGCACCTGGATCCAAACCAAAGTGTGGTAAACTTCAAAACCATCATGAACAACATGCAAGACATGATTTTTGGACGTAGGCTGGCCTGAGGGAAGAGTTCATGCGGTGACCACACGTGTCCCCCATGCCATGCCTGCATGTCGACGCGCTCTGAGCGCCGCCGAGCACTCTGTTCCTGTGTGCTCGCTTCCCCCGTCTGCCCGAGCGTGCCAAACCTCGCCACCATCCTCGTCTCAACGCCATGAACTTCCCTCGAGCGCTCGTCGACGCTGGAGCTTGCCGCAGCGAGCACGGGCATGGTCCATCCAACCCAACAGTGCGGTGCGCACTGTGCTCGTCGCCTTCTCCTCGTTCCTGTGCTCGTCCCCGTTCGCCAACAATCGCCGCGTGAGCTGCGTCGCCTTCTCCCCCTCTCACTGATGCCGCTCGTCGCCGGGCGCCGTGGACAGGTGTCCACCGGCAGAGCCCGAACCCCCCTATCCACTCGCCTATAAATGGAGCCACCCCTAGCCTCCTCGAGCACCATCCACCACTCCCACACACCCCACAGGCGCGTAGGAAACCATATCCGGGCTGGGCAGGCTGCGGGCCGCCGTCCTCAAGCTCGCCGGCGATCCCCTCGGGTCGTCGCGGTAGCTCCCGCCCCTCCCAGGCCAGGGCATCCGCCTCTCTCCCTTGAAGCCATCCCGTCCCCCTGGAGCCCCTGGAGTTGCCTCTGCTCGCCGTCTTCCTCATTTCTAGCGACCACCGAGTTTTTCCTCCGCTTGAGAGGTCGATTCCGACGCCGTACGATCACCCCTAGCTACGCTAAGGGTACGGGCAAGTGCGCCTCCATCCCCTCTCTCCATCCCTCCCTCTCGTTTTGGCCAAGGAGCCCTCGTCGCCGGCGAGAGCTCCGGCGAAGCCGCGACTCCTTCTGTTTCCTTCTCCCCCTCCTCCTCACCTGACTAGCGGGGCCCGCTAGTCAGCCACTCTGTACGCGCGCGAAGCGGTACGAGTGGTGGCGCCCCTAGGATTTACGCCTTCGGCGTCACCCCCCAGTTTTTTTATTTTTATTCAAATTCATTTGAATTTACAGAACGCTTCAAACAACCATAACTCTTCAACCATAAGTCCAAATGAATTGATTCTTTTTGGATTTTTTTTCGTTGCAAAGAAATCTAGCATCTCACGAAAGATGAGATTTTTCTGAGCTTCTTAGAATTTCTGGTGATTTTCAGAAGTGTTCTTGATATTTTATTTTTGTGCTTAAAATTACTTTCAGAGGGCGAGGCTTGTCTTGAGGATCACCAGAAGGCTTGTGAACCTCATCTGCACTAAGGCAAGCCACAGCAACATTTTCATGGTGTCATTTCAATATTTATGATTTTCTTACTTGAATGAAATGATTAATCCATGCATTTAAATAACTATTGTGTTATTTATATTTTGTTAAGTATTTGTTAGTTATTATGCTTGATTTACAGAATGATGAAACTAGCTTAGTTGGTAAAGCAAAGCTAGGATCTATTTGTGGTGATGATAAAAATAATTTTGTTATGCATGTTAGTCATTACTCAAAGTTATTTTCTTGCATAAACAAAATAGTAAAAATTTCTAGAAAATATTATGTTAAGTAATTGTTTAGCCATTTTACTTGACTTACAGAATGGTTGAAGCTTACTTGGTTGGTAAAGAAATTAGGATTTGTTTGTGCTATGCATATGAGAAATTAATCGAAGTTATTTTCTTGCATGAGAAAATAATAAAACTTGCTGCAAAATATTTTGGTTAAAGTGTGAGTTACCCTGACCAGGAAAGTAATATAAGTTGTTGATGTTTATGCTTAGTGTGAATATGGTTGAGATCAGTCATTTTCGTTAATATGTGATACATGTGTAGTTTTGCATTTCATGGCATGCTATGACACCGGTCATTTTTGTTTTAAGTTGATCCTGAATATAACTCAACTTGAATATATCGTTGACTGGGTCATGGTGCCAATGAATCGAGTTTTTACGAGTGCAACCACATTTGCCTTTGTGGGAAGGCCTTGATTCGGTCCATTGACATTGCCTCTGGTCGGTGCCTCCAACTAGGGAAGGTTATGGCATGCTTACCCTGGCCCGGTAAGCAAGCATAAACTTGTGTTCCCATTGTTGTGATTATGGTATCGGCTCCCCGAGTGGGAGCGTTTTGGCCTCGACGGTGGTCGTTGTGTCTTTGGTAGACACGGGGCCACCCAGGACTAGCCCGTTGGGGGATTGGGTCGGAGTGGCCGGGAGAGTGTCATGGCAATGGAAGGGTTTTGTCGGAATGCCGTTGGTCCACCCGAATGGGAGTGCGAGGCCATGGGTTCTGTGGTGTGGGTACAGTGTGCTACCTCTGTAGAGTGTATAATCTATCAATACCCGACTCCACGGTCACGAACGCCTCGTAGTAGGTCCCACCATGAGTCAACATTTAATAAAATTTCCAAACAGAATTATGAACTTTGCACTGTTGATGATGGCTGAAAGGCCATCGAGATGTTTGGGACCAAATATTGGTCGTGGTTGTGATCGCCGTAAGGATCACGAGTTACTCTTGTCAAGACCAGGATGATGGTTTGTTTGTGATCCAAGAATGATCACGGTTGGTAAGTCCGCCCCAAGGGGCGTTCGAGCATGATCACAACATGTTGGACATATAGTGTTGCATTGTTATTAATTGGTTAATTATCATGATATTGTTTGCCATTATGATTATGCCTGTTGTGAGCTTGCAAGTACATTTAATGTACTGACCTGGCGTGTGATGCCAGATTTCAGGAAAGTCTCGTTGGAAAGGAGTGCTGCTCGAGTCTAGATCGTGTCCACATCGGTGTCCCTGTGATATGGAGTTTCCGCTACGACGTTGTTCCGCTGCCACATAGTTGTTATGATCGAGGCCCCTGTTATGTTCACTAAATAATGTACATATTGTTTAGCCGCACCGGCGTTCTACTTGGCCTCGACATCTGTTGTAATATGAACTCTGATCCGCTAGCATCAATAAAGCAGTTGTTTTCTGTACCAAGATGATGTGTGTTGCCAGAAGACATGGTCTCTAGGCTGGCAATGCATGGTAAACTGGTCGCTCTGAGCCGGGGTGCCACACTACTTCCCCCCATTGAAGTCCTCAAGCGGACATTTTCCTCAGCTGACAAAAAGGGCAAGGCTGCTGCTGTTATTGATGAAGGCATTCATCCATTGGATGGTCAGTTTCGGAAAGCTGCATCTTATTCCACCAATGATGAATCTGCCACTCATGACTCTGCCGCTAATGCTTCAAAGCCAAATCCTCAAGCCTTAGCTCCAAGGGTGATGACTGATCATGAGCTTCCCCTCAATCTTCACCTGAAGGTCGATTGCAACCTCAAATGGGTTAAGCGTCAGTTTGGTTCTATTCTTCACAACATGACTGCTACACACAATGCAGTGAAGAAAAACCATTACTACCTCCATGAAGTCTTCGGTCGCACCTGGGTTGTTCTGTCACATCTGTATGGTGAAGAAGATCTGAAGCAAATGGGTCTCAAGTAGGATTTTGACTGGTCTCAGCCACCAGTGAAGAAATTCAAGAAGGTCAAAGTTCCCTTCTTGGTGGCCAGCTCATATTCTTCATCATGCGACACGGACGAGCATGAAGACTTGGACGACACTGCGGCAGGCCCTACAACAACAAACGACCCCAACAACACTGGCACTCCTTCATCAACATGATATTATTCAGGGGCGTTAGTCCTCATTTTCGACCCTTTTGGTCATTCGGTGACAAAGGGGGAGAAATTTGAGTTAGTCTTCAAGCGGGTCTATCTATATGGGCGTGTTTTTTTTGCTAAGATACAACTCTCATTCTTTTGAAGACTTTGCTGGACCGAGTTGTAATCTTAAACCCTATGGTGGTCTGATACTTTTGTTGTGTTCTTCTGCATGCTTATTCCTCATTAATGTTAACGCACGCATACTGAATTACATCAGTCACCATATTTTTTCATGCATTTCAAATTCTTCATATTATATGTCAAATGCGTGTATGAATTACAAGATATAGGGGGGAGATCTCCTTGATACTACTCTTCAAGTGTGCATTGCTTCAAAAGCAAATTCCTCACTATGCATATATTCGGGGGGAGTTCTTGTATATCTTGCAATCAAATTCCTCAATATCAGTATTTATGCTTCATATGTTTATCCCCGTTGAAAACTTAACCTGTATTGTCATCAATCACCAAAAAGGAGGATATTGTAAGTGCATCTAATGCCCCATAGTGATTTTGGTGTATTGAAGATTTATAGGTTAAGGGACTGATGCGTTTGTGAGTACAGATGCCTATAAGTCTATGAGGAGTTTGACATTTACAGAGAAAGTCTACCCCTAAAAATGAAGTTCTTCGACTGAAGACTTTGGATTTCTGAAGACTTTGAAAGTGAAGAAATTGGTGTGACCTTGAAGACTTGGTATTCATTCGAGGAACATGAAGCGTGAAGACTTTTGTTTTCGTTGTTTCATTTTCTCTTTCTTGAGTCACAGGAAACACCGTGCTATTAAAGGGGGTCGAGGAAATACTAAGGAAAAATTTCCATGTGATGCTCAACTCAAAATCCTACACCTACCAATCCCTTCGAGTGAAGCCATTGTAAATCTCATACAGCTCAGTCAATTTCTTCAGTGACAGAGACGAAGTTCTTCTGGTCTCTAAGGAATTTGTTCTGACTTAGGAGTTAGGAATTCACCAGTGTGGATTGCGTACAAGCGAGGAACATGATAGCCCTGAGGAATTTGATAGTCAAGTTTCCGACCGTTGCTGTGTTATGCGCCAGCTGTCCCAAAATATCTACCCACCGAACGGTCATATCATTGAAGGGCATTTATGTCTTATCATGTCGGGCGGCTCCCCAGGCTATTAATAGCCGCCCCCTACAACCACCAGCTGGTTGGCTGCTCCGAGAGAGACTGACACTTGTCATTTGAGAGAATCCCATCCTCCGAGGACTTTGAGCGAAAATCATCGAGTGAGGAAAACCCAAACCTAAACACCTACAAACCCAAAGTGATTGAGCATCACTGAAGAGATTGATCCTGCATGGATCCGATGCTTGTTACCTTTGAAGACTGTGCATCTTCCAGATGGTTAGGCGTCATTGTCTAGAGCATCCAAGAGGAATTTGTGGATCGCCGAGTGACCGATTTTGTGAAGGTTTGGAAGCCACCTGAAGACTTACCACGAGTGATTGGGCGAGGTCTGTGTGATTTTAGCTCAAGGAGAATACGGTGAGGACTGTATGTCCGGGACTGTCTGTCCTCAGGTTTAAATACCTAGCCGCTCCAACCAGACGTACAACTATCACAGCAGTTGGAACTGGACTACCAAATCATTGTCTTCACCAAGCCTACTGGTTCCATTTCCTCAGCTCGGCTTGGTCAGCATCCCCAAGCTTAATTCATGCTCGTCCTCGAGTAGGTAAATGATAAAAACAGAATTTTTGATGTGGAATGCTACTTAGCATAATTTTCAATATAATTCTTTTTATTGTGGCATGAATATTTAGATCCGAAAAATTCAAGATAAAATTTCAATGTTGACATAAAAACAATAATACTTCAAACATGCTAACCAAGCAATTATGTATTATCAAAATAACATAGCCAAAGAAAGCTTATCCCTACAAAAGCATATAGTTAGGTCATGCTTCAACTTCGTCACACAAAACGTTCTCATCATGCATTAACCCGATGACAAGCCGAGCAATCGCTTCATACTTTTTAACGCGCTTCAGCCTTTTCAACCCTTACGCAATACATGTGAAAGTGCGTTATATCGACTAGAGGGGGGTGAATAGGCGATTTTTATGAAATTCTTCACTGAGGAATTTGCTAGTGAGGAAATTCCTTAGTGAAGAACTACTTGCAGCGGAATAAGTACTCAGAAGTAAACATAGCAGAATACATGCATGGTCATCATGATGAAATGAAGACAAACACAGAGTACAGAAAGCGTAAACACAGGATAACACAAGATGAAGACAAACAGACTGAAGAAATTGAAGTGAGGAAATTGAGAAAGTCTTCAGTCAAAGTCTTCAAACACAGATATGAACAAACACACAGCACAGTAATGAGGAAAATGGAAGTGTTGCGGAAATAGAACCAGTTGGCTTGGTGAAGACAATGATTTGGTAGACCAGTTCCAACTGTTGTCTCAGTTGTACATCTAGTTGGAGCGGCTGAGTATTTAAACTCGAGGACACCCATTCCCGGACACACAGTCCTCACCATATTCTCCTTGAGCTAAGGACACACAGTCCTCGCCCAATCACTCGTGGTAAGTCTTCAGGTGACTTCCGAACCTTCACAAACTCGGTCACTCGGCGATTCACAATTCCTCTTGGATTCTCTAGACCATGACGCTTAACCGTCTGGAAGAAGCATAGTCTTCAAAGGTAACAAGCGTCGGATCCACGCAGGATCAATCTCTTCAGTGATGCTCAATCACTTTGGGTTTGTAGGTGTTTTGGGTTTGGGTTTTGGATTTTCCTCACTTGATGATTTTTGCTCAAAGTCCTTGGAGGATGGGTTGCTCTCAAATGACAAGTGTCAAGTTCTCGCGGAGCAGCCAACCAGCTAGTGGTTGTAGGGGGGAGGCTATTTATAGCCTAGGGAGCAGCCCGACATGATAAGACATAAATGCCCTTCAATGATATGACCGTTGGATGGACAAGATATTTTGGGACAGCTGGCGCGTAGCACAGCAACGGTCGGAAATTTGAGGTACAAATTCCTCAGGCTATCATGTTCCTCACTTTGTAGGAAATTCGCACTGGCAAGTTCCTAACTCCTCAGTCAAAGCAAAGTCCTCAGTGACCAAAAGAACTGCGTCTCTGTCACTGAAGAAATTGACTGAACTGTATGAGATTTCAAATGCCTTCACTCGAAGGGATTGGTAGGTATAGGATTTGAGTTGAGCATCACTTGGAAATTTTCTCCTTAGTATTTCCTCGACCCCCTTTAACAGCACGGTGTTTCCTATGACTCAAGAAAGATAAAATAAAACTACGGAAACAAAAGTCTTCACGCTTCATGTTCCTCGAATGAATACCAAGTCTTCAAGGTCACACCAATTTCTTCACTTTCAAAGTCTTCAGAAAGTCTTCGGTATATCAAAGTCTTCAGTCGAAGAACTTCATTTTTAGGGGTCGACTTTCTCTGTAAATATCAAACTCCTCATAGACTTATAGACCTGTGTACACTCATAAAGACATTAGATTGTTAACCTATAAGTCTTCAATACACCAAAATCACTAAGGGGCACTAGATGCACTTACAATCTCCCCCTTTTTGGTGATTGATGACAATATAGGTTAAGTTTTCAACGGGGATAAATATATGAAGTGTAAATATTGATATTGAGGAATTTGATTGCAAGATACAGAAGAACTCCCCCTGAAGATGTGCATAGTGAGGAATTTGTTTTTGAAGCAATGCACACTTGGAGAGATGAATCATGGAGATCTCCCCCTATATCTTGTAATTCATACACGCATTTGATAGATAATATGAAGAATTTGAAATGCATGATGAAATATGGTGACTGATGTAATTTAGCATGCATGCAATAACATTAACGAGGAATAAGCATGCAGAATGACGTAGCAGAAGTATCAGGCCACCATCGGATTTAAGTTTACAACTCGATCCAATAAAAGTTTCGGAAGAACGAGAGTTGTAACTTTAGCAAAACAAAACGCCCTTATAATAGGCCCGCTTGAAGACTAACTCAGATTTCTCCCCCTTTGTCATCGAATGACCAAAAGGATCGAAACTGAGGACTAACGCCCCTGAAGATAATCAAGTTGATGAAGGAGCGCCAGCGTTGTTGGGGTCGGTAGTTGAAGTAGGGCCTGTCGCAGTGTCGTCCAAGTCTTCATGTTCATCAGTCTCACACGATGAAGAATATGAGCTGGCCACCAAAGAAGGAACTTTGACCTTCTTGAATTTCTTCGGTGGAGGTGCAGACCAGTCAAACGCTTCTTTGAGACCCATTTTCTTCAGATCTTCGGCGCTGTAAACTTGAGACAGAACAGCCCAGGTGCGGTTGAGGGTTTCATGAAGGTAGTAGTGGTTTTTCTTCACTACATTGTGTGTTGAAGTCATGTTGTGAAGAATTGAACCAAACTGACGCTTGACCCATTTGTGATTGCGATCAACCTTCTGATGAAGACTGAGGAGTAACTCACGATCAGTCATCACCCTGGGTGTTGTGGCTTGAGGGTTTGGCTTGGCATTGTTGGCGGCAGAGTCATGTGTGGCAGAGTCATCATTGGTGGAATAGGATGCAGCCTTGCGAAATTGACCATCCAATGGACGAATGCCTTCATCTATCACAGCAGTTGCCTTGCCCTTTTCTTCAGATGAGGAAAATGTCCTTTTGAGGACTTCAATATTGGGCAAGTAGTTGCAATGGTTCAGAGTATCAGCTTTGTAATTGAGTGAAGACCTTGTCCTGATGAATCTCATAATCCATGGCGCATAAGGCTTCAGCTCAAATGGTGACATAGCAATATTTGCCAGAGTCCTTATAAAGAAATCATGGAAGTTGACGGGAACGCCATGAATGATGTTGAAAAGCATATTCTTCATGATACCCACGACTTCTTCATCATTAGAGTCGTGGCCTTTGATAGGACTCATTGTCTTCAACAGAATGCGATAGACAGTCCGAGGCACATACAACAATTCCTTGACGAGGAATTTGGTTCGAGGGGCCTGCCCTGGCTTCAAAGGCTTCATCAGCACTTGCATATAGTGATTTGAGAGTTCAGGCTTGTTGTAAACACAACGTGCATATTCAAGGGAAGGACTTAGAGGAAGGACACGAAGCAATTCAGACGCTGGTGCCTTGTAATGAGTGTTCTCTGTCATCCAGTCCAGAACCCATGAATTCACATCTTCAGAGTTGCCGGTGATGTGCAGCGTTGCGTAGAACTGAAGAATGAGTTCTTCATTCCAATCACAGATGTCAGTGTAGAAATTGAGTAGCCCACCGTCATAGGGAACACTGAGGACTGGCGTGAAGCATGGCAAAGACTCCATGTCTACATGAGGAATGTGTGCATGGTCGAAGACTTTGTCTTTGTTGAATAGCACAGAGGAATAGAAGTTGACTTGACTGGCAGTCCAGAAACGCCTCTTCCTTATGCGAGCAGAGTCATAGGGGTTGTACTCTGTGAAGAATACATGCTCACCAAAGAAGTCTTCAACCTTGAACTTTTGCTTCCTTGAGAGCGGATCCTTTGGCTTTGGCAGAGGAGTGTCAGTGAGTTGCATCACTACCTCAGGAATCGCGAGCTCATGTTCTTCAGGCTGAGGAATTTCTGGTTCCTCGTCGGGTGCAGTCACATTTTCAGCAGCAGCAGTTTCTTCAGCACTAGTGGCTGGAATTTCTTCACGGACAGATGAGGTGGGATGATTTTCTTCAGAGCCCAATTGAACTATTGGTGCAGGGGAGTGAGGAATTTGCTGCGGTGGGGTGAAGAGTGGAGAATTGGGATGCTGACTTTCCCAAAAGTCGTCATTCATCACTGGAGTTGTGCTTCCAATGTCCACATCTTCATCATCAATTTCTTCAACACCAGCCTCTTCAGCAGTAAACTGAGGCATTGGTGATGACACCACTGGGGTTGAAGGGATTGCATCCACTTCAATTTCTTCATCAATCTGCTCTGACGAAGCAGCAGATTGAGTTTCTTCATCAGATCCGCTTGGGATCACATATTCTTCATCAAATGGAACAAGGTCCTTTGATGGCATGGTGGAAATCGGAACAGCATCGATCGGATTTTCATATGAGCTGGTCATAGGCTTCATCTTCTTTGGGGCTGCAGATTCTGAAGCACTTGATGCTTTCCTTTTCTTCACTGCAGCTCGCTCTGCAGCCTTGGTCTTCTTCACATCTGATGCAGATGGAAGGATAGGAGTTGGTGTAGGCGCAGGTGGAGCTGAGGAATCTGTTTGAATTTCCTCAGGCGCAACTGATGCAGTTGCCCTGACTTCTTCAGTTTCTTCAGGCGCACCACTAGTGGATGCCCTGGCAGTTTCTTCAGTAGCTGGAATGGAGTCATCAACCCTGGAACTAGCATTTTCTTCAGCAGCATGAAAATCATCAGCGGTGCTGGCATGTTCTTCAGTTGGCTGAGCAGAAGCTTCAGCTTGAGGAACTTCTTGACATTGGTGAAATTTTCAGTCAGTTTCACAAACCTGACTTTGGCTCCCTTCCAATCAGCATAGTATGAGTCAAATTTGTCGCTGAGGGATTTGATGTCAGCCTGCATCTTGACAAGTTCTTCAATGGTCTTCTTGACAACATTTTTCTTCAGCAGTTTCTCCTTTCTGTACTGTGATTTCTTGATCTCTCTGGCCCTATCATATTTCCATTTCTCCTCTTGGATGAAATGAGTCAGCATGTGACTTTGGCCAGGTGTCAACTTGAAGTCAGGCATAAGCGTATTTGGATCCTTATGCCAGAGATCAATATAATTGAGGATCGCCCTTGGATCCAACAGCAGTGACACAGGTGTGCCTTTGGCTCTAGCGTCCCTAACTTGTCAGTCTCTGATGATTTCTACAAGTTCATCATCATCAGCCTCATCATCTTCAGGTGGCTCTTGGAAAGCGACCTTTTTCTTCTTAGGACTTAGCCGAGGACCTCGTCCAGCAGTTCTTTAGTCTTCAGCAGAGTTGGGCCATATGAAGAATTTGGCGCAGCTGAGGAACTTGCTGAGACACCAGAGGCAATAGAGATGCCTACAGTCCTTTGGCACGAGGCCAGGTGCACAGGTGCTGATGACTTAGTCGGAACAGCTGAGGACTTTGGAGGAGGTGCTGAGGATTTCGGAGGAGCAGGGGCAGCTTGAGGAATTTGCCTTGAAGACTTTGAAGTTTGTGGCCGTGAGGGCGCAGCTGAGGGTGAAGCAGTTGGCTTTCGAGCGGGCTTCTTTGCCATTGATTTCCTCGGCTTGATAGAGGCCTCAGTGGCAGCAGCAGCAGAATCTTCATTGAATTTCCTCACTGCTTCTTTGGCTTGCTTGGCCAACTTAGCTTGGCGCTTGGCCCATTCTTCAGGAAAGTCCTCACCGCGTTTGACGCTAGTGGGATCAGCCACTTGGCCAGGTGCCAATGGGGCTCTTGGGCATGGAGGGTTGAGAGCAAATTTCTTCATATACTTTGGGGTTACATATATGTATTCCCTCCATTCGCGTGCCCATCTCCGTTCAATCTTCTGAATGTGCACCTTGCGCTGATTTTTATCTTCCTCAGGAGGTGTGCAGTACCCAACGTAGATGTCCTCAGGGATTTCAAACGCAGTCATGACCTCAGGCTTCTTTCCTCCTTTCTGTGGCCTTTTACCGTCGGCCATTTTCTTCAGTTGACGAATTTGAACAATCGAATTCTCTGAAGAAGTGTGCAACTTTTCTTCAAGGAACGCTGCAAATGAGTTAATTGATGAGAACCTAGTGATTCAGCAGCGGACATGTGTACCTGTGAACAGAGTATAGTTGCGAGGAATTTGGAGAGGTCATATGCGTTCTCAGAGGGTTTTTCAGAAAGAACAAGTTTGAGGAATTTGACCAGATGCGTCTTGAAGATTTCACTAAGCGTGCTATATCTTAGGTTCCAGAGTTGTATATATCGAAGATCCACACAATTGAGGAATCTTGAAGAGAATGATGCTTAGGGAAATGAATCAAGAACAGATGACATGAGAGGTGTTTTGTGTGTGAAGATTTGAAGAATAAAACACCTTTGAAGATTTTGTAGAAAAACTTAGAATCAAGGAGGGCAGTAAAAGTAACTTTTAATTACCCTGAATGAAGAACACGACGAACAGAGAGGTGAAACAGTGAAGTTCGTCGATGTAGATCTTCCACGCCCTAACTCGGTGGAGGAAGACGTCTACGGCGGCGGCGGAGGTGAAGATTTCCGCGGTCGGCGCGAGTACGACGGCGACGAGGTCGAGGCAGTGAAGCTCTTCCTCACCGACGACAATGGAGTAGCGGCAGCGCTAGGGTTTGAGAAGCTCGAGCGGGAGAGAGAGTTCGAGCGGAGTAAAAGAAGTGAGGAAGGGTGAGGGGGTATTTATAGTAGCAGTGAAAAACTGTACGCCCGAAGATTTGGGACGAACGTGCCCCTGACCCTTCTCCTTTGCACGACATGTGTCACCCACGTACTGTGTAGTGGAGATTGTGTAAGATCGTGGGTGAATTAAAAATTTATCGTGGGATGCGGAACGATTTGAGCAGCAAAACCGAAAATTTGGATAAGATTAGTTTTAAAGTTCCGTTAGCAATTTCTTCAGCTGACAAGGACACAGTGAAGATTTTGAACGAGTTTCAAATAGAACGCACATGAAGAATTTGTGAACAGATTGGATTGAGTATAGCATAGAGGGGGAAGGGTCCGATCACATTCACTTAGCAGAAAAACCAACTTGAAGAAGTAGCTATAAGTGAATGTTGTAGAGGACATAAACTCATATATATATATATATATATATATATATATATATATATATATATATATATATATATATATATATATATATATATATATAGCCAATGAAGAAAAACGACGTCACAAGTGAAGATTTTGCAAGTTGAGGAATTTGAACAACTAAAGAATTTCAAAACTGAGGAAAAACTCAAATTGAAGATTTTCAACTTTTGTGGTGAAGTGACCCACCGTATAAGAATGATGATTTTAGACACCGCGTACAATTGTCGTAGGGTTCTGAGAATCAAATACTTCATTAGTTTCTTCACACTAAGAGTGTTATTCTTCATTGATTGAAGAAAAACGTTTCTTCATGTGTTGCACATCTAAGTCATCAATTTTGCATAAGTGTTAGGATGAGTGCCTTTTCAAAGTACATTCGAAGACTCTAAGATATTTAGCTCACACCGCAACTTGCTAAATCTCTTCTCATCCAAGGGCTTAGTGAAGATATCGGCTAGCTGTTCTTCGGTCTTCACATGCTCAATAGAAATGTCGCCCTTCAACACATGGTCACGAAGAAAATGATGACGAATCTGAATGTGCTTTGTCTTCGAGTGCTGAACTGGGTTGTGAGCAATCTTGATGGCACTCTCATTGTCACAGAGGAGAGGCACATTCTTCACATTGACGCCATAGTCCTTGAGTGTTTGCTTCATCCATAGCAGTTGAGCACAGCAAGAACCAGCAGCAATGTACTCAGCCTCAACAGTAGACAGTGATACGCAGTTCTGTTTCTTCGAGGACCAACAGACCAAGGATCGTCCGAGGAAATGACAAGTACCAGATGTTGACTTGCAGTCCACACGGACACAAGCATAGTCAGAGTGAGAATATCCAATGAGATCAAAATCCGAGCCCTTGGGATACCATAATCCTAGTGTTGGTGTGTGAGCTAGATATCGAAGAATATGCTTCACAACCTTATGGTGTGATTCCTTTGGTGCAGCTTGAAATCGGGCACACATGCAAATACTAAGCATTATATCTGGCCTAGATGCACATAAGTACAATAAAGAGCCAATCATGGAGCGGTATTCCTTATGATCGAAGTCAATACCATTTTCATCAGTGCATAGATGACCATTTGTGGGCATAGGAATTTTGATGCCTTTTCAATCTTGCATGCCAAATTTATTCAGGACATCCTTGAGGTATTTCTCCTGAGATATAAATATGCCATTGCGCTGTTGACGAATTTGAAGACCTAAGAAGAATTTTAACTCTCCCATCATAGACATTTGATATTCTTCACTCATCATATAGGCAAATTCATCACTATAACGTTGGTCAGTACAGCCAAAGATAATATCATCAACATATATTTGGCACACAAACAGTTCACCATCATAAGATTTAGTAAAGAGAGTAGGATCGAGTGAACCGGGTGTGAAGCCTTTCTTCATGAAGAATTCCTTTAATGTATCATACCATGCCCGTGGGGCCTGCTTGAGGCCATAGAGGGCCTTGGTAAGTCTGAAGACTTTGTCAGGATGTTTTGGATCTTCAAAACCTGGGGGTTGAGCAACATATACTTCTTCCTCAAGCTTACCATTAAGGAATGCACTTTTCACATCCATTTGATAGAAGATGATATCATGATGGTTAGCATAAGCAAGCAATATGCGAATAGCCTCAAGTCTAGCAACAGGTGCAAAAGTTTCATTGAAATCAACTCCTTCAACCTGTGTGTAGCCTTGAGCTACTAGTCATGCCTTATTCCTCACCACAACACCATTTTCATCTTGCTTGTTGCGGTAGATCCACTTTGTGCCAATGATGTTATGCTTGCGAGGATCGGGACGATTAACCAGTTCCTAGACGTTGTTGAGCTTGAACTGATGTAATTCTTCTTGCATGGCCTGAATCCACTCAGGCTCCAGAAATGCTTCATCTACCTTAGTGGGCTCTGTGATAGAGACAAAAGCAAAATGGCCACAAAAGTTAGATAGATGTGAAGCTTTTGAGCGTGTGAGAGGACCTGGTGCTCTAATGTCATCGATGATCTTCTCCACTTGCACTTCTTTTGTAACGCGAGGATGAGCCGGTTGTCGTTGAGGAATTTGATCAGTATTTTCTTCAGCATCAATTTCCTCAGCATTTTCTTCAGGTGCATCATCTCGACGTTCTTCACATTCTGGAATGAATTCTTCAGCAGATTCTTCAGTAGGAATGACATCTTCAGTAGCCTTGTGCTTGATAGAATCCTCTGGTGCTGGTTCATCTAACACAGAAGGTAGGTGCTCTCTTTGGGAGCCATTAGTCTCATCAAACCGCACATCTACAGTTTCAACAACCTTGTGAAGAACATTGTTGAAGACTCTGTAGGCGTGCGAGTCCTTTCCGTAACCAAGCATAAAACCTTCATGTGCTTTCGGTGCAAATTTAGAGTTGTGATGAGGATCTCTAATCCAGCATTTAGCACCGAAGACTTTGAAATAACTCACATTGGGTTTCTTGTCAGTGAGGAGTTCATAGGCAGTCTTCTTGAAGAATTTGTGAAGATATACTCTGTTGATGATATGGCACGCAGTATCAATTGCATCAACCCAGAAATGATGAGGGGTTTTGTATTCGTCAAGCATAGTGCGAGCCATCTCAGCAAGAGTCCTGTTCTTGCACTCCACGATGCCATTCTGTTGAGGAGTATAAGGAGCAGATAACTCATGTGTAATACCAAGTTCATCAGATAGTCATCGAGACCAGAATTCTTGAACTCAGTGCCATTGTCACTTCTGATGTGCTTGATCTTCACACCAAAGTTGGTTGAAGCCCTCGAGGAAAATTGTTTGAAGACTTCCTGCACTTCATGTTTGTAAGAGACAAGGTGTACCCATGTGTAACGAGAGTAATCATCAACAATAACAAAGCCATATTGAGATGCTTCACTTGAAACAGAGGAATAGTGATTAGAACCGAAGAGATCCATGTGAAGCAATTCAAATGGACGAGTGGTGGTCATGATAGTCTTTGCTGGATGCTTGGCCTTGGTCATCTTTCCAGCTTCACATGCACCGCATAAGTGATCCTTGAGGAATTTGACATTCTCAATGCCAATAACATGCTTCTTCTTCGCAAGCGTGTGCAAATTCCTCATGCCTGCATGACCAAGTCGTCGATGCCATAGTCATCCTTCTGAAGCTTTTGCAAGTAGGCACACGGCTGGTTGTGAATCTGTAGAGAAATTAACAATATACAAGTCTCCTCTCCTAAAGCCTTCAAAGACTTTGGAATTGTTAGCTTCCATAATCACAACACAACGATACTTGCCAAAGACAACAACCATATCAAGATCACAAAGCATTGAGACAGACATAAGGTTGTATCCTAAGGACTCAACAAGCATGACTTTGTCCATGTGTCGATCCTTTGTGATAGCAACTTTACCTAGACCCAATACCTGACTTTTGCTTTTATCAGCAAAGATGATATGCTTCAGATGCGATGACGATAAGGGAGCATCCATCAACAGCTTCCTGTCACCAGTCATGTGATTTGTACATCCACTATCAAGGACCCACTCAGTGGCTTTGGGTTGATCATCCTGCAGATGATTAGTGCAACTTACGAACTCATATACTTCAGCAGTGAAGAATATGATATCACAATTCATCAGATCAATTTCATCAAGCAGTAAGACAGATAAAGCAGAGGGAGGACGTGTGAAATGAAAGTTCATTTCATCATGGTTAGCCTGCGTCCTTTCAGGCACTTTGTCAGGTCCCCAGCAAATTCTTCAGACGTTACAGTACGTCTGGAGACCTGACCCTGCATAAGAGATTAGTTCTTTTTCTTCACCACCCACATCTGAAGGGGTGGCAAAGAGTTCATCACTCTGCGAGCTCCATATGAGAATGGTGGCATAGCGGCCAAACCATTACGTTTCACATAAGAGGGGTTAGGGTAAGCATATGAATAAGCAGAGAAATTCTTCGAGGACTTATGAACATAATGATTAGAAGAATAATGCTCATATTCATAGCCCTTGGCTCTTCCCTGCGAAACAGAGTTGTTAGCACGATGATGTTCATATGAGGACTTTGATCCATGTGAGGAATTTGATCCACGTGAGGAATTTGGTTCGTATGAGGACTTGAATCCATATGAAGAATTTGGTCCATATGAAGAATTTGATCTGGGGTTCCTTTTCTTCACAGGTGGTGTCATGAGGACATTCACCTGAAGACTTTCAAGGAACCTTTTGGGAACCCAGATTTTCGTCATAAGTGAATCATTCCTGCAGTTAGTGCCAACATATCTAGCAAATACTTCACCATTCTAATTTTTGAACAGTTTATAGTTGGAGTCAAATGACTCATCAGAAGAATGAGAAGATTCACATGTATAACCAGATAAATTAGATGGATCAACTGGAGGTCCCTTTGCAGCAACCCATGAGGTTTTGGGGTACTGCTTAGGCTTCGAATATGTACCATCAGCATTGAGTTTCCTCTCAAAGGCAATACCCTCTTTCCTAGGGTTCTTGTTGAGGATCTGCTTTTTAAGCACATCACAAAAGAGTCGGATGCCCTTTGAGGCTTTTGTACATGCCTGTCATGTACAATTCCTTCAGCCCTGCATCGTCAGTGATACTAGCAATGTCCTCAGATGAGGAATTAGTGATAGTAGAGACAGGTGAAGAATTTGTAACATTAGAAGCATTTGAACATTCAGGTGAGGAATTGGCAGATTCTCGTTCAATGCATTTTAAACATGGAGGAATGAATTCTTCTTGAGCAGCGCTGATTTGTTGAGCAAATAATGAATCGCGCTCCTTCTGAAGATCTTCATAACTCACTCTTAGCTTCTCATGATCAGATAAGAGAGAGTTAAGCTGATCTTGAAGGGAGTCATACTTAGAATGAAGTCTCTGAAGACTTTCACCCAAAGATTTTGACTGATCCATTTCTTCACCCAACATATCTCTCTTACTAAGCATTTCGTGAGCTTTTTCCAAAGCTCTTTGTTGTTTAGCAGCAAGGGAAGCAAGTTTGACATAACTAGGTCCAAATTCATCACCAGATTCATCATCACTAGATTCAGATAGATAGCATTCAGTTACCTTTTCACCATCTGCCATAAGACATGGTGAGGAAGATGATGATTCTGGTTCAAATGTCATTGACTTGAGAGATTCCTTGAAGTCCTCAAACCAAGGATCATGATAGGTTCGATGACCTTCATAGACATCAGAGATACGGTCCCAGATAAGCTTCGCCTGATCGAGATGCATGACGTTCCTGAACTGATTTCGAGACAGACTGGAGCAGATGACAGCCTTCGCTGTGAGGTTGAGATGGGTGTACTTGCGAATGTCATCAGCTTTTGCCATCTTGCACAGATCGGTCAGACCAATCTCAGTGACGGTCCACAGCTTGCTGTTCATCACCATGAGATGCTTCTTCATCGTGGCCTTCCATTTGGGATACTCATGACCGTCAAAGATAGGGCATGTCACTTTCTTCATATCTGCGGTCGACATAACTAAAACTCCAAGCGGTTAAACCAAAATCACACAGAACAAGGGAGTACCTTGCTCTGACACCAATTGAAAGTGTGTTATATCGACTAGAGGGGGGGTGAATAGGCGATTTTTATGAAATTCTTCACTGAGGAATTTGCTTGTGAGGAAATTCCTTAGCGAAGAACTACTTGCAGCGGAATAACTACTCAGAAGTAAATATAGCAGAATACATGCATGGTCATCATGATGAAATGAAGACAAACACAGAGTACAGAAAGCGTAAACACATGATAACACAAGATGAAGACAAACAGACTGAAGAAATTGAACTGAGGAAATTGAGAAAGTCTTCAGTCAAAGTCTTCAAACACAGATATGAACAAACACACAACACAGTAATGAGGAAATGAAAGTGATGAGGAAATAGACCAGTTGGCTTGGTGAAGACAATGATTTGGTAGACCAGTTCCAACTGCTGTCTCAGTTGTACATCTAGTTGGAGCGGCTGAGTATTTAAACTCGAGGACACCCAGTCCCGGACACACAGTCCTCACCGTATTCTCCTTGAGCTAAGGACACATAGTCCTTGCCCAATCTCTCATGGTAAGTCTTCAGGTGACTTCTGAAACTTCAGAAACTCGGTCACTCGGCGATCCACAATTCCTCTTGGATGCTCTAGACCATGACACCTAACCGTCTGGAAGAAGCACAGTCTTAAAAGTTAACAAGCGTCGGATCCACGCAGGATCAATCTCTTCAGTGATGCTCAATCACTTTGGGTTTGTAGGTGTTTTGGGTTTGGGTTTTGGATTTTCCTCACTTGATGATTTTCGCTCAAAGTCCTCGGAGGATGGGTTGCTCTCAAATGACAAGTGTCAAGTTCTCGCGGAGCAGCCAACCAGCTAGTGGTTGTAGGGGGCGGCTATTTATAGCCTAGGGAGCAGCCCGACATGATAAGACATAAATGCCCTTCAATGATATGACCGTTGGATGGATAAGATATTTTGGGACAGCTGGCGAGTAGCACAACAACGGTCGGAAATTTGAGGTACAAATTCCTGAGGGCTATCATGTTCCTCACTGTGTAGGCAATTCGCACTGGCGAGTTCCTAACTCCTCAGTCAGAGCAAAGTCCTCAGTGACCAGAAGAACTGCGTCTCTGTCACTGAAGAAATTGACTGAACTATATGACATTTCCAATGGTTCACTCGAAGGGATTGGTAGGTGTAGGATTTGAGTTGAGCATCACTTGGAAATTTTCTCCTTAGTATTTCCTCGACCCCCTTTAACAGTACGGTGTTTCCTATGACTCAAGAAAGAGAAAATGAAACTACAGAAACAAAAGTCTTCATGCTTCATGTTCCTCGAATGAATAGCAAGTCTTCAAGGTCACACCAATTTCTTCACTTTCAGAGTCTTCAGAAAGTCTTCGGTATATCAAAGTCTTCAATTGAAGAACTTCATTTTTAGGGGTCAACTTTCTCTGTAAATATCAAACTCCTCATAGACTTATAGACCTGTGTACACTCATAAACACATTATATTCTTAACCTATAAGTCTTCAATACACCAAAATCACTAAGGGGCACTAGATGCACTTACAACATGAGTGCAAGCCATGGATATAGCACTATGGGTGGAATAAAGTATGATGATGGGGGTTATGTGAGAAGACAAAAGGTAGAAAGTCTCACATCGACGTGGCTAATCAATAGGCTATGGAGATGCCCATCAATTGATGTCGATGTGAGGAGTAGGGATTGCCATGCAACGGATGCACTAGAGCTATAAATATATGAAAGCTCAACAAAAGAAACTAAGTGGGTGTGCATCCAACTTGCTTGTTCACGAAGACATAGGGCATTTTGAGGAAGCCCATCATTGGAATATACAAGCCAAGTTCTATAATGAAAAATTCCCACTAGTATATGAAAGTGACAACATAGGAGACTCTCTATCATGAAGATCACAGTGCTACTTTGAAGCACAAGTGTGGAAAAAGGATAGTAACATTGTCCCTTCTCTCTTTTTCTCTCATTTTTTTGGGCCTTTTCTTTTTTCGGCCTCTTTTTTTCTTTTTTTATTTAGTCCGGCATCTCATCCTGACTTGTGGGGGAATCATAGTCTCCATCATCCTTTCCTCACATGGGACAATGCTCTAATAATGATGTTCATCACACTTCTATTACTTACAACTCAAGAATTACAACTCAATACATAGAACAAAATATGACTCTATGTGAATGCCTCCGGCGGGGTACCGGGATATGCAATAAATCAAGAGTGACATGTATAAAAATTATGAATGGTGGCTTTTCCACAAATATAATGTCAACTACATGATTATGCAAAGCAATATGACAATGATGAAGCGTGTCATAATAAACGAAACGGTGGAAAGTTGCATGGCAATATAGCTTGGAATGGCTATGGAAATGCCATGATAGGTAGGTATGGTGGCTGTTTTGAGGAAGATATAAGGAGGTTTATGTGTGATAGAGCATATCATATCACGGGGTTTGGATGCACCGGTGAAGTTTGCACCAACTCTCAAGGTGAGAAAGGGCAATGCACGGTACCGTAGAGGCTAGAAAATTGTGGAAGGGTGAGAGTGCGTATAATCCATGGACTCACATTAGTCATAAAGAACTCATATACTTATTGCAAAAGTTTATTATCCCTCGAAGAAAAGTACTACTACGCATGCCCCCAGAGGGATAGATTGGTTGGAAAAGACCATCGCTCGTCCCCGACCGCCACTCATAAGGAAAGAAATAAAAGAACACCTTATGCGTCAAATTGTAACATAACTTTTACCATACGTGCATGCTACGGGACTTGCCAACCTTAACACGAGTATTTCTGTGATGCCCGGATAATCAAGCTACAGTAACCTCTGCTAATAATGCCACGCCACCTAGATTAGTGTTGCTAATCTCGCGTTAGTTCAAAAACCAATTCAAATTCAAAATTGAATAAAAGGCAAACATCAAAATTTTCAAACTTTGAAACTAAAATGTTCGGGTTGTGCCCAATGATGCAGAAGTAACTACGGTGGCGGAACCACACTTTTATAAAATGTTTAACTACTCTTAGATGATTAAAACGGTAGCAAAAACAAATGTTTAAATGGATTTATAATTAATAAAATGTTAAACTATTTCATCTAGGGGTTTAAACTTTGGTAACAAAGGTATAATTAGTAATACCAATTTTGGTACAACTTAAAACTCAGATAAGATGGGACTATAAATAAAACAATAAAGAGAAAATGGATAAAAATAAAAGACTAAACATGATTAAAACAAAAACAAAAAAAGTAAAAGGACCCCCCCTAGCTGGGCCTCGGCCCAGCAGGCTACTGGGCCGCCAGGCCGTCCCAACCGCGCCCGCTACTACTCCCCCCCGGGCGCCAGAAACCCTAGCCCCTCTCCCCCACTACCCCGAGCCCCACTCTCTCTCACTCGCTCACCCACTCCCCCCCCCCCCGATTTCTAGATCGGGGCAAAAAACCCCTCCCCCAGTCGCCCCACTCGTTCCACTCCCCCTCTTCGGGAACGGGGGCGCTCGCCGCTACCGCCTAGAGGTCCACTCACCGGAGCCGTGTCGCTACTTCCTCACCCCCGCCGTCGAGCGCCATCGTCGGATTGACGGGGTCGACCCCAACGCCCGCAACTCCCCCCGAACGATGCCGCCCCCCATCGCCAGCGACACTGCTGCCCCCTCCCCGAGCCAACTGCCCAGCCCCTGCAGCCCCCTATGAGGAACCCCCAATCCTCCTTTCCCTACCCCCGCGCACACCCCGTCCGGTAGGTCCATCCCCGCGCCACCGCGCCTCCACTGCGCTGCTCGCCCGCCGTGCTCCGCCTACCTCCGCCAGGGCCAACGCGCCCTCTGTGTCGTGCTTCCCGCAACCGAGACGTCCTCGCAGTGCGCCCGCCTCCGCCTCGACCCGCTCCTGCCGTGCCCGCCTTTGCCGGCCGTCGCGTCGCCTGCCGCTGCGACGCGCCCCGCTACTGCCCTCCCGGCCATGCGCCCACGCGCTGGCCTCGCCGGCCTCGCCCACCACGCGCAGCCCTGGCTGCCAGCGCCCCGCCGCTCTGCCACGCCTTTGCTCGCCCGTGCCCTCCATTGCCTCCCCACACGCATTCGCCGCGCCGACGCCGCCCAGCTCCGCCATGGCCCTCCTCCCTTCACCCCGAGGCCTCCCTCTGCTTCTTCTGGAACCGCGCGAGGGCCAGCTCGCCCCTGGTGGCCACCACGACTCGACTCGCCGCCCATAGCGGCCATCCGCCATGCCTCCGCCGTGGCTGAAAGCCACCGGCATTTACTCGTCGGCCTAATAGTCCATTAGTGCTAATTGCGCTACCAACCCCCTAATGAGCCACTAACACGTGGGGCCAACCCCCTGGAACGGTAAAAAAAGAAGAATTAAAAAAGGAGTTAATAATAATAATAATAATAATTAAATAATTAAATAATTAATTAAGTTAATTAATCCTGATTAGATTAACCTAATCACTAATTAAACTAATTAACCTATTTAGTTAATTATTGTCTATGATGAACGGGACCCACACGTCAGTTTGACCCAGTCAACCCTCTGTTGACTGCTGACGGCATGCTGGCATCATGATGACGTCAGCAAACACTATTCTGGATAATGTTGATTTAAATAATTAAATAAATTCTAGTAAAAGATAAAATCCTTTTTAAATTAATATAAAATAAACCGTAGCTCGGATGCGAAAACTTTGTACATGAAAGTTGCTCATAACGACGAGACAAATCCGGATACGCAGCCCGTTCGTCCGCCTCGCGCCCCTAACATATCGAACTTGCAACATTTCCCCTCCGGCTCCTCTACCCGAAAACGCGAAATACCGAGGATACTTTCCCGGTTGTTTCCCCCTTCACCGATATCACCTCATATCGCGTTAGGGCACGCGTAGCATCACGCTTTGCTTTGCCATGCATCGTTATGCATCTGTTTGCTTAAATATTCATTGTTTCTTCCCCCTCTTCTCTCGCTAGACACCGAGACCGACGCCGCTGCTACCCGGTACGACTAAAGAGTTGACGACCCCTCTCTCTTGCCAGAGCAACCAGGCAAGCCCCCCCCCTTGATCACCAGATATCGCCTACTCTACTCTCTACTGCTTGCATTAGAGTAGTGTAACATGTTACTGCTTTCCGTTTTCCTATCCTGATGCATAGCCTCTCCTTGCTACTACTGTTGTTACCTTTACCTGCAATCCTACCTGCTTAGTATAGGATGCTAGGACTCCATCTGTGGCCCTACATTCTTGTCCATATGCCATGCTATACTATCGGGCCGTGATCACTCGAGAGGTGGTCACGGATATACACTATATACTTTATACATGATACATGTGGTGACTAAAGTCGGGTCGGCTCGTGGAGTACCCGCGAGTGATTCACGGATTGGGGGCTGAAAGGACCTTTGTCCCAACGGCCCTCTATGTGGATCTATGTGGCGGAGCGACAGGGCAGGTTGAGACTACCTAGGTGAGAAGTGGGCCTCGCCCTGTTCGGCGTTCGCGGATACTTAACACGGTTAACGAGATCTTGGTATTTGATCTGAGTTTGGCTGCTAGCTTATACGCACTAACCAACTACGCAGGAAAGATATAGGCACTCGGCATCGTGGTATCAGCCGAAGGCTTCATGACGTCAGCAACTGAGTGGCGTGCGCCGGATTGGACTGGCACGCCTGCTAGGCTAGGTCTGCTTCCGGCCGCGTTCGCAACATGCAGGTGTGCTAAGGGCGATGGGCCCAGACCCCTGTGCGCTTAGGTTTAGACCGGCGTGCTGACCTCTCTGTTGTGCCTAGGGGGGCTACGACGTGTTGATCTTCTGAGGCTGGGCATGACCCAGGAAAGTGTGTCCGGCCAAATGGGATCAAGCGTGTTGGGTTATGTGGTGCACCCCTGCAGTGAAGTTAATCTATTCGAATATCCGTGATCTTCGGTAACAGGACGGCTTGGAGTTGTACCTTGACCTTATGACAACTAGAACTGGATACTTAATAAAACACACCCTTCCAAGTGCCAGATACAACCAGGTGATCGCTCTCTAACAGGGCATCGAGGAGGGGATCACCGGGTAGGATTATGCTATGTGATGCTACTTGGAGGACTTTAGTCTACTCTCTTCTATATGCTGCAAGACGGAGGCTGCCAGAAGCATAGTCTTCGACAGGATTAGCTACCCCCCTCTTATTCTGGCATTCTGCAGTTCAGTCCACTGATATGGCCCTTTACACATATACCCATGCATATGTAGTGTAGCTCCTTGCTTGCGAGTACTTTGGATGAGTACTCACGGTTGCCTTGTTTCCCCTTTTCCCCATTTCTCTACCCGATTGCTGCGACCAAACTATGGAGCCTAGGAGCCAGACGCCACCGTCGATGATGACTCCTACTACACTGGTGGTGGCTACTACTACGTGCAGCCCACTGACGATGACCAGGAGTAGTTAGGAGGATCCCAGGCAGGAGGCATGCGCCTCTTTCGATCTGTATCCCAGTTTGTGCTAGCCTTCTTATGGCAAACTTGTTTAACTTATGTCTATACTCATATATTGTTGCTTCCGCTGACTCGTCTATGATCGAGCACTTGTATTCGAGCCCTCGAGGCCCCTGGCTTGTATTATGATGCTTGTATGACTTATTTATGTTTTTAGAGTTGTGTTGTGATATCTTCCCGTGAGTCCCTGATCTTGATCATACACATTTGCGTGCATGATGAGTGTATGATTGAATCGGGGCCATAACAAGTTGGTATCAGAGCCGACTACCTATAGGAATCCCCCATCCACACTCCTTGGCCGAAGTTGAGTCTAGACATTGCAAAACTTTTTACTAACATGGCTGTGCGGCCCATGGGCCCACGTCGCCATTGGGTGGTATTAGGATCTTTTATTCCTTGTCTATGCTATGGGATTCTAATCTCTCTTCTATTCGGGTTAAATGATTTTCTAAAAATATAACTTTAGGTTCTCCAAAACACTTTCTCCCGGAGAGCCCCTTCAGTCCAGATGATCGCCGACTGCACCAGAAGATTTAAGTTACTCTCCGATACTCTTTTGAGACTTTGTGCCCGTTGCTTTTGAAATTTCCTACCACCGAAATATCCCTATGGATAAATACATACACTTGCCGTTTTTACTTTTTGCCGGGGTTTCCTGGGCTCCCCGAGCACCTATGGGGACGGAGCCCCTTCTCGGTTCGGCGGGGGGCGGAGGCCGCGCAAAGAGCGGATCGAGGCGAGGCACGCGGGGGTTTTTTTACCCAGCTTCGGAGCTCTCCAGAGAGATAACACTCCTACTGCTTCTTTGTGGATTGTATTGAGTTCTTGCTGGGGAGCGCTGAGTGCTACAGTACACTCGAGCAGCTAACGAGACCGAGCATTCCTCTGAGGATCGATCCCCCCCTACGTTGTGCATGGGCCTCCTTTTATACGTTCAAGGGGTTTCCAACAGGTGGCAACGTAGGTAAGGGCAAAAGTGTAAATACGCTGCGGTAGGTACAACTACCTACACAGTGTATCATACCTAACCCTGACGGCAGGGGACAAAGGCATTAAATGCCTGTCTACGTCGCCCAGACGGTGCAAAAAAGGGACCGTTAGGGGAGCCATCGCTCACCACGATGGCGATCCTGTCAGCGCTCCATGCCACAGTGTTCCCCTGGCTGCACAGCCTCCCGCCATGTACGCTGGGAAGGGTCCCGGAGCGACACGTGGTGGGTGAGCTGGAGCGCGGGTATAGAGTGGCTGCTTGCCGCGGCCGTTGCCTTCCCGCGCCCAGGAACTTGTCGCTCGTCGGGTCCTGCCGGGACGCGTGGCGTACGGCGGCAGGTTCTTTGAGATGATCTTGTTGGGCTTCCCGGCAAGCTCCTCTTGCCGGGGTCTTGTACCTCGAATGGCCTTCCCGGCAGGCTCCTCTTGCTGGGGACTTGTCTCCTTGGCTTAAATACTTTGCTCTTGGATGGCTTCAAAGGATCCACGCAGGGCTTTGACGGTCACCCAGCGAGCCTTGCCGCCGCAACTGCCCGTGCACAAGTTCGGGATACTAGAGTGCCCCTACTTTAGTACACCGACAGGAGCCCCCGGGCCTGGGCCACACACGGTGCCGAGCGCTGTTGGGCCAGGCCCAAAACAGGGCACGGGCACGAATGGCTTGGGTCACGTCGCACCTCGCTCCGCATTTACCACGCCCTCCCCGAACGGCACGCGTCGATTGCGGCGTCGTGGGAGAGGTCGTGGGTGGTTCCTTTACTCGGAAAGGCGAAACGTCCGCCCCCATCCCTCCTTATAAGCAGGGGGAACAGGGGCAGTTCGCCCATCTGCCCGTTGCTGTCCCTTCCTCGAGAATCTCCGCCACTCCCCTTCTTCCCAAAGCCGAAGGAGAGCAGAGCCCCGTCCCCATCGCCACCAGCACCACCACCACACCGTCCTCCTTCGCCATTCCCGCCATGGCTCCAAAGGCCGAGAAGGCGAAGTCGGCCGAGGCGCAGCGGCTCGAGGCACTGTGAAAGGAGCGGGCAATCTTCCCTCCGAGGCTAGAGGCAGCAGAGCTGAAGGAAGACTTCTATCTCTTCTGGTCGACGGAAACGCGAGCGCATCCGCGCACGAGGGTACTCCCAGCCACTGCTTGGGATAAGTATCCCACCGGGTATCCCTTCTTCGCCTTGTTCTTCTACTGCGGGCTCTACCCGCCCTTTTCTGAATTCTTTTGCGATGTCATGAACACCTACGGGCTCCACCTTCTTGATTTCACTCCCAATGCTGTCCTGACCATGGCAGTTTTCGCACATATCTGCGAAAACTTTGTCGGGATCCATCCAAACGTAGCTCTTTTCCGCCATTTCTTTTCGCCTCGAGTTGAGAAAGGAGAGCCTTTATCCGGCAGAATCGCTTGGATCTCGAAGGCCGGCAAGAAAGACACTTATCTGGAAGGAGAGTTCCGCAGCAAGTGGGAGGAGTGGAGGGCGGACTGGTGTCTGATTGTCGAGGAAAACCCGCAGCCGTTTACAGCTCTGCGCGAAACCCCAGTAGTGCGCGGCAGCGATTGGAGTAGCTTGGCCCCGGAAGACGACAGACTGGGGATTGCCGTCACCCGGATCCTACGCCTCAGGCTTGCCGGGCTTACTGTAGGAGCGGTCGGCGCAGATTTCCTCCGCCGCCGCATTGCCCCCCTGCACGAGAGGAGGAGACCCGCCTGGGAGTTCCAGAATGCGACGGATATCATGAGGTTACGGCCGGGCCTCAATTTTAACTTCACTGTCCTGGAGCTCATCGCGACGCTCTAGGAGTTGTTCAAGCACGACCCGCAGCATCCCGAAGTGTTCAAGTTGCCGAGGGGCGTCGTTCCGCTGTGCAACAACTCCGCGCTCGACCGGATCTGTGCAATAATGCCGCTGTGCGACTCGCACGGAATTGATCCAGCCTGGATAGAGCCTGCGGATATGTCGTTCGGGCGTTCTTCGACAACTTGATAGAAATGCCGGTCGACCCTGACGAGAAGAAGGGCCTCACCCGGGACACCACCGACGACGAGCTCAAGCGCATCGCCACCAGGATGGAAGAGGCAGCGGCAGCTGCCGCCGCGGGTGAGTTTGGGTTCACCGCGGAGGAAGCAGCGGCAGCAGAGGCGGCGAGCCTTGCCGACCGAGAGGAGCTTGCCGGCGAGAGGAGGTCCGCCGAGCACGACGGCAAGAGGAGGTCCGCCGAGCGCGATGTCGGGCCGAGCGGGCCCGCCGAGGACACGAGCGGCTCGTTGGAGATCGGCTCCTCCTCTTCCTCATCCCCGGACAGCCCGTCGCCAGTGGAGCCCACGGCCCCGTAAGCAGAGCCCCCGGCTCCACGAGTGGAGCCGCCGGCTCCACCAAGAAGGCGTCTTCGCAAGGCCGGGGACGTAGCGGAGCAGCGGGCGAGTCAACCCCCGCCGCGCCGCACGACACGCTCCACCGTGGCAAGTTCTGTTGCCGCGGGAACTTCTCGGGCTGCAGCGGCAACTGGGGCGGGGTCCTCTCGGCCTGCTGCCCCAGCTCCCGCCAAGCGGCCAAGAGATCCCACTCCCCCGCCTCCTTGCGCCGGAGGTGGGCCAGGCTTTGACTTCTCCGCGCTCAGCTCCGACGAGGATGAGGAAGAGTAAGATCCTTGTTGTATTTGCATGCCTTCAATACTTGTCGTCTTGTATTGTATCTCATTTTGCCTCACTCTGAACTCATTCCTTTTTAGGACGCTGGCCCAGAGAATGGCAAAGAGGGCCAAGGTCCTGGTGATTGTTATCGAGGACCACCCCACCGTGGGAGCAGGGGATGCGCCCGAGATAAACTTGCCGGACCCGACGGCCGTTCTTCAGAGCAGCCCCCAGCGCAGCCCCCAGCGTAAGTATATGGTTCACTTCCAGCTGTTAGGCGCGCATGGATGCTCTTTGCTTGCTGATATCTGACCGTTGTCTTATGTAGGAGCAGAGCAGCTCCACCAAGAGCGCCTAGAGGCCACCCATGACGTGCCACCTGCTTCGACTACGCCGCCAAGGGAGAATTCTCCGATGAGGGAGAGCTCCCCGGCAAGGGAGAAGTCCCTGACAAGGGAGAGTTCCTCGGCGAGGGAGAAGTCTCCGGCAAGGGACGGTACCAGCGAACCCCCGGCAGCAGAGATCCCCACCACTAAGCCTGGTACAGGTACTCCTTGCTTCCAAACCTCCCTTGGGTTCTTCTTTTTGGGTATCTGCTTAACTTTTCTTCTTTTCCCGGTCATCAGATCCATCCATTGTGGAGCCGATGAAGACCGAAGTCGCTATTGATGACGCCACTGCCATCGAGGAGACGGTCGGCGCCGACGATCCCGCCGGCGAAGAGGCCGCCAAGGCTGCCGCCGCAGCAGCTAACGGGGGGTCTGGCGATCGTACTGACGACCCTGGGGCCGCAGGAGCGACAGGCGCTACACCGACCGCTGATCCTCCCGCCGCCGCCGCAACGCCAGGCTCCGAGGAACCCCAGCCAGGCGTCTACTTGAAGGCTGGCGCTGGTATCTTCATCAACCTCCCCTGGGCGTCAACGTCCAGGGCGCCAGTCGACGGAGAAAGCTTCGACGTGGAGGTGCTCGCCTCCGCTGGGCTGACGTTGGTCGACGCACCAAGCAGCAGCAACGATGAGCCCGAGGAGGAGCGGCTGCTGCGGAAGCTGGTGTCGCTCTACCACGCTCGGCAGGCCAAGCTGGAGTCCCGCGAAGCGCTTGTCGCGAAGGCGGGGGTGGACGTGGAGAAGCGCGCGGAGGAGCTCCGAGGCCTCAACCAGGCAGCTCTCCAGTCGCTGGCGGCGGAGCGGGTGCTGCTCGACGAGGCGCAGAAGGCTTTCATCCTTGAGAAGGCAGAGGTTGCAGAGCAACAGCGGCTTGCCGCCGAGGACTTATCCGCGCGGGACGGCGAGTTGGTGCAGCTGAAGGCCAGCCCGGACAGCCACGAAGAGGAGCTTGCGGCGCGCAAGCAAGCACTCGGTGGAGCCCTCAAAGAGGCAAAGGACGCTGCCGCAGCTGCCGAGGCTACCAAGAAGGAGCTGGAGGCGAAAGTGGCGCAGCTGGAGACCGATCTCAAGGCGAGCGGCGAGGCGCTTGCCGCGCTCAGGCATGAGCGCGAGAAGGATGCCTACACCTTTGGCGATCTGCAGGGCCGTCTCACCGAGAAGATCAAGGGGCTCGACGCCGCCAAGGACTCCAACGCCGACCTTGAGCTGAAGCTGGCCGCTCTGACCAAGACGCTGGACGGCGCAAGGGAGCATGAGGCGGCCTTGAAGAAGGAGATCGAGGCCGACCAGGCGTTGCTGGAGAGCGTCGCTACCACCCAGAACACTTTCAGAGAGACCGTGGAGCAGTGGACGGAGGGTCTCGTGAATGCTGCCGCAAACATCGACAAGGAGTTGGCGCTGCTGGGGGTGGAGGGTCTCGGGTATTCCTCCGACGAGAGCCTCCCATCTAGCGCCAAGCTCACCTTGTTCTTTAGAGGTGTGGCGACGGCCCTCCAGCAACTCCAGGAGAGGATCCCAAAGCAGCTGGCCGACGAGTCGCGCGAGATCTGCGCGGGAGCTCTCAAAAAGGTGCTGATGAAGGTGGCCTTCCGCAACCCGGGCCTCCGCCTCGCTAACGTCCTCAGGTCCTTGCCGCTCGAAGCTGATCTGGAGGAGCTTGAGACCCTCGTCGCACCCATTGTGGACAAGGTGAGCGGGATCAAGAGGGTTGAGGGCGACCGCGCGGATTAGGCCGCCTATTTTCTTCTTTTCTCGCCGCCGCTGGTCATGTTATGAGAACAGTTTATTAGAGCCGCGACAAGCTATCTTGTAATATAACTTTGTTTCATATTACGATTGCAATGTTATTCCCTTTACTCGATTCCTTCCTTTCTATGTTTTTGCCCTACGCTTTTAGGGAACCTGCCGGCATAGGCACCTTTGCCGCGAGGGCTGAGTGCGGGACGTCAGCAGCCTGCTGGCGGTGCCGTTTACCAACAAGAAACCTTGTCGTGACTAGTCGCAGCTCTCTTAAGTTGCTGAGTGAGCTCGAAACAAAGTAAGGGCGCGATTCTAGTCGCGGCACACTTAAGCTGTTGAGCAAACTCGAAGCAAAGTAAGGGCGCAACTAGCCACGAGCTGGTTCCTTCGCGCACAGGTTTTTCATACAAAGCATGGTCGTTAAAGGAAAATAACTTGAAGTTAAAAAATCTGATTGCTCAAACTTTGGCACTTAGCTTTTTTTGTCGTTCGCTCCCCGGCAATGCGGAATTTTTCCTGAACGGCGCCGGGTCCACACCATTATCTTCCCTTCCCCCCGGCTAACTTGTGGGCGAAGGATTCTTCCTTTCCTTGAGAAGAAGAAAAGAGAAAACAATAGTATGGAGCCTTATGGCTCGTTATTGCTTACCGAGGGAGGCTCGCTGCACGAAGTGTCAGATAATTTATGCAGAAAGGCATGAAATTGACAGGACGTGCGAAATACGCGAATTTCATTCATGGAGAGAGTCTGCGCCTGGCTTTGTACAAAGGATTACATGCAACAGCGGCAAGACTTGTACAGAATGGTGGTTGCCGAACAGGGTCCGACAACCGCGCCTTACGGGTAAAACTTATGAAGATGCTCGATGTTCCAGGAGTTGCTCACCGGAAAGCCATCCTCGGTCTCAAGGCGGACAGCGCCAGGCCTAGTGACTCGTTTCACCCGGTAAGGGCCTTCCCACTTCGGCGTCAACTTGTTGGAATTCTTGGCGGAATGAACGCGCCGAAGAACAAGGTCGCCTTCCTCGAGACTTGTGGCTTTAACTTTGCGGCTATGGTAGCAGTGCAAAGCTTGCTGGTATCGAGCAGCTCGTACAGCAGCCTGAAGACAGTCCTCCTCAAGGAGCAGTGCGTCATCTCGTCGTAGCTGCTCTTGCTCAAGCTCATTATAAGCAAGCACTCGAGGTGACCCGTATACGAGTTCCGTGGGGGTAACTGCTTCAGCTCCATAGACTAGAGCAAAAGGTGTCTGGCCAGTGGCTCGATTTGGCGTCGTCCTGATCGACCAAAGAACCACCGGCAGCTCCTCGATCCAGTTTCTTCCGCACTTGTGCAGCCTGTCGAATGTCCGGGTCTTGAGTCCACGCAGCACTTCAGCATTTGCCCTTTCTGCTTGACCGTTGCTTCTGGGGTGAGCAACAGAAGCGAAGCAGACCTTGGCGCCAAGGTCTTGGACGTACTGCATGAAGGCGCGACTCGTGAATTGTGTACCATTGTCGGTGATGATCCTGTTAGGAATCCCGAAGCGGCAAACAATCAACCTGAAGAACTTGACCGCTGACTGTGCTGTCACCTTCCTCACTGGTTCCACTTCTGGCCACTTTGTGAACTTGTCGATTGCGATGTACAAGTACTCAAAGCCCTCGACTGCTCGGGGGAAAGGGCCGAGGATGTCGAGCCCCCAGACCGAAATGGCCAGGATAAAGGGATTGTCATTAGAGCTTGAGCTGGTTGGTGTATCTGCTTGGAATGGAACTGGCACGCTTCACACTTGGTTACTTGTGCAGTTGCATCCTGGAGGGCTGTCGGCCAAAAGAAACCTTGCCGGAATGCTTTGCCGGCAAGTGCTCTGGCGCCAATGTGATGACCACATATGCCTCCATGCACCTCTGCCAACAACTTCTGTCCATCTTCCCGGGGAATACACTTCAATTTCACTCCGTTGAGTGTTCTTCTGTACAGTGCGTTGTCAACGAACTGATACATACTAGACTGTCGGGCTACTCTTTCTGCTTCTTCTGGCTCTTCGGGAAGTTCTCCTGACTGGAGGAAACGGACGATCTGCTGTGCCCATGCTGGAGCCTGCGGCTCGACAACAAGGACTAAAGGCATATCTGCTGCTGCGGGAACATCCGCTTCTACGGTCAGAACCCGCGGTTCAGCCGGAGCTTGATGATCCCCGGCAAGTTTTCCGGAGCGAAACTTGTCGAGAGTGTCTGCTTCAATGAAACAAACCTTGGGGCTTGTCGGAGCAGACTGCTCCTCAGCACTCTTGGCGTTGATCTTGGGGACCTTCTTAGCGGCGGCTTTGGGAAGCTCAGCCGGAAGATAGTCACCGGAAATCAACTTCCTCTTCTTGCTCTGTCTCGTTGGTGGCGTCACAGATGGTTGAGCCAGCTTGAGCAGAAAGATCCCTGGTTCCACAGGTAACTTAAATGCCACGCACTTTGACAGGCCGTCAGCGATGTCGTTCTGAGCTCTAGGAACATGTTCCATCTGTAGGCCGACAAAGCGCTCTTCCAGCTTCCTCACTTCATCAATGTAAGCTTCCATCAATGGACTCTGATAATCCTTGTTTACTTGGCGGACGACAAGCTGCGAGTCACCCCTGACAATGAGCTGCTTGATCCCAAGGTCTTCCGCGATCCTGAGACCGGCGAGCAATCCTTCATACTCTGCAGTATTGTTTGTCGCTTGCTCCTTGGGAAAGTGCATCTGGACCACGTACTTGAGGTGCTCTCCGGTGGGTGCGACAAGCAGCACGCCAGCACCAGCACCTTGTAGTGAGAACGCACCATCAAAGTACATCAGCCACTCTTTGTTCGCTTCCTTGACGGGGATGCTCTTCTCTGGGGTTTCTTCGTCAGGTGTTGGCGTCCACTCTGCTATGAATTCTGCCAATGCTCTGCTTTGAATAGTTGAAGTGCTTTCAAACTTGAGGCCAAAGCTCGACAGTTCCAATGCCCACTCAACAATCCTGCCTGTTGCCTCTGGATTCTGCAGTATCCTCTTCAGCGGAAAGCGAGTGACAACTGTGATCTCATGTGCTTGGAAGTAATGGCGCAGCTTCCTCGAGGCCATAAGAAGACCGAAAAGCAACTTCTGCACACCCGAGTACCTTGACCTAGCCCCCTGCAGAAGGGAACTGACAAAGTAGACTGGGCGCTGCACCATTTTCTTCTTCTGTATCCCTTCGCACATCTACACATATCCATCTTCGTCGGGACCAGAGCTCGTCGGGGAAGCCCCTTGCTTGTCGCTAGACGTACTTGCCGCGGTTGCTGGCTCATCATCTGCCTCTCTCTCCGCTACTAACGCAGCACTAACCACTTGACTGGTCGCCGCCAGATATAGCAGCAACTTCTCTTGTGGTTTAGGTGCGACAAGTATTGGAGTGGAGGACAGGTACCTCTTCAAGTCCTGCAGCGCAGCCTCCGCTTCCGGAGTCCATTTCATTGGACCTGCCTTTTTCAAGATTTTGAAAAACGGCAGGGCACGCTCAGCGGACTTAGAGATAAACCTGCTGAGAGCCGCCACGCAGCCGGCAAGTTTTCGTACATCCTTGACGCGCTTCGGTGCTTCGATCTGCTCAATGGCCTTGATCTTGTCGGGATTGGCTTCAATTCCCCGCTGGGACACAAAGAACCCGAGAAGCTTGCCGGAAGGGAATCCAAACACGCACTTCTCGGGGTTGAGCTTGAGGCTGATTTTACGCAGGTTTGCAAAAGTTTCTTCTAGATCTTGAATCAGAGTTAACTTGTCCCTGCTCTTGACCACTATGTCATCCATATAGGCTTCCACATTTCTGTGTATTTGCGGTTTAAAAGCAGTATGGACGACCCTTGCAAACGTTGAACCAGCATTCTTCAAACCGAAAGGCATTCGTAAAAAACAGTACGTGCCACATGGAGTGATGAACGCGGTTTTCTCCTCATCCTCTTCTGCCATGAAGATCTGATGGTATCCTGAATATGAGTCAAGAAACGAAAGCAAGTCACATCCGGCTGTGGAATCGACAATCTGGTCAATGCGCGGCAAGGGAAATGGGTCCTTGGGACAAGCTTTGTTAACATCGGTAAAGTCGATGCAAAGTCTCCATTTCCCGTTCGCCTTGCGCACGACTACAGGATTGGCCAACCACGTAGGATGGAGCACTCCTCTGACGAGGCCTGCTGCTTCCAACTTCTTGATCTCTTCGGCAATGAACTCTTGGCGCTCAACCGGTTGTTTCCTGACTCTCTGCTTGACGGGCCGCGCGTGAGGACAGACGGCGAGGTGGTACTCGATTACTTTCCTGGGAACGTCGGGGATGTCGGACGGTTGCCACGCAAGCACGTCGACATTCGCCCGCAGGAAAGCAACGAGCGCGCTTTCCTATTTAGGGTCGAGAGTGGCACTGATGGTGAAGGTACCACCAGTGCCGTCCTCCTTGGCGGACACCTTCTTGGTTGCTGGCGGAGCTGCCATTGTCTTTTTAAACTTGTCGGTGGAGCTCGATGGTGCGTCCTCGACGGTGGCGCAGCACTCCGAAGAGGTGCGCTTGCCGGAGTGGGCACCAGAGCTCTTGCGGGACTTGGTCTTCTTCTTTCCCCAGAGGGAAGTAATTGGTGAGGATCTTGTCGTCCCACCCCCCGGCAGCCTGCACAGCAATGGTGTAGATGCTGAGGAACTCCGACGGGTGCAGCCTGCCGTCCTACTTCTCTGGTATGTGTGGCTTGAAATTCTTCGTGCTGGGCCACTGGAC
Organism: Aegilops umbellulata; assembly: GCA_032464435.1. Classification (NCBI taxonomy): domain Eukaryota; kingdom Viridiplantae; phylum Streptophyta; class Magnoliopsida; order Poales; family Poaceae; genus Aegilops; species Aegilops umbellulata. The sequence goes on from CP136055.1 coordinate 274,904,309, forward strand.
TTGCCGCAGCTCACGAGTAAACGCAGGGCAACCTACCACGTACGGCAGGTCGCCTGGTTCCCCTGGCGCTTGCATGTCGATAGCGGGGCCAGCGCGTTGGTCTGATTGACGCCGCGTTTCTCTCCGACGCTCGATGCGGGTGCGAGCGTCTTCTTGCTGCCGTTCGTGAAGAACGTGGCGTTGATCGCGACGAGTTCACGGATCTGAGGAAGCAGTGGAGTCGCTGTTGTGGTGGACCCGGCGAGTCGGCGATCTTGGCCTTTGGGGCGGAGAGTGCACGGTGGTTGCACCCCCACCGGTTTTGTCGCCACCGGCTCGCGCTTGGCTGGCCTGCCGCGGCTGCGATGTGGTCGCTGGCCGCGGAGTGTCGCCGTTGGCGAAGCCGATGAGACTCTGAATGGTAGCCCTCCAGTCGTCGATCTTGTCTGGTGCTGGAGGGAAGTTTCGGAGCAGTTGAGCTCGCGCTAGAGCTTCTGCTGGGGTGGCGGGTAACGGTGGCGAACGGTGCGAGGAGTGGGATATGCTCGGACTCCCAGTGATGTTGGAAGGAGCAGTATTCCGTCCAGGCGACCGTGCCTCGCTCGCGCCAGCATGTCGGCGTGCTTGTTGGCCTTGAGCGTCCCGGGATCCGCTAGCTCGATTTGGGTCCGGCGAGCGTATGGTACCGTGAGTACCACGACCCTGTCGGTCCTGCGCCTCTTGAGATAGGCGCGGTGCATCTACGGACGCCCGGTCATCGTGGGAGCCGACTACGCCGCCAGCGGGTAGCGCGGTCTTGTCCTTGGACTTGTTGGCACCGTGGGCTCCCTCGTCGACGCCCGTTCCACCGCCGTCGTTCTCCCCGCCGGTCGTTTGCTGCGGCGGCGGTGGATTCGACGCGGACGGCGCAGCTGCCTCCAAAGCCTTCTTCTTCGGCGGCATGTCGATGAAGTCGATGAAGATTCAGCTCGCGTGAACGAAGGATCAGGTTCACACAACTTCGACGCCCCCTACCTGGCGCGCCAGAGATGCCGGGGTTTCCTGGGCTCCCCGAGCACCTATGGGGACGGAGCCCCTTCTCGGTTCGGCGGGGGGCGGAGGCCGCGCGAAGAGCGGATCGAGGAGAGGCACGCGGGGGGTTTTTACCCAGCTTCAGAGCTCTCCGGAGAGATAACACTCCTACTGCTGCTTTGTGGATTGTATTGAGTTCTTGCTCAGGAGCACTGAGTGCTACAGTACACTCGAGCAGCTAATGAGACCGAGCGTTCCTCTGAGGATCGATCCCCCCCTACGTTGTGCATGGGCCTCCTTTTATACGTTCAAGGGGTTTCCAACAGGTGGCAACGTAGGTAAGGGCAAAAGTGTAAATACGCTGCGGTAGGTACAGCTACCTACACAGTGTATCATACCTAACCCTGACGGCAGGGGACAAAGGCATTAAATGCCTGTCTACGTCGCCCAGACGGTGCAAAAAAGGGACCGTCAGGGGAGCCATCGCTCGCCACGATGGCGATCCTGTCAGCGCTGCATGCCACAGTGTTCCCCTGGCTGCACAGCCTCCCGCCACGTACGCTGGGAAGGGTCCCGGAGCGACATGTGGTGGGTGAGCTGGAGCGCGGGTACAGAGTGGCTGCTTGCTGCGGCAAGTGCTTTGCCGCGGCCGTTGCCTTGCCGCGCCCGGGAACTTGTCGCTCGTCGGGTCCTGCCGGGACGCGTGGCGTACGGCGGCAGGTTCTTTGAGATGCTCTTGTTGGGCTTCCCGGCAAGCTCCTCTTGCCGGGGTCTTGTACCTCGAATGGCCTTCCCGGCAAGCTCCTCTTGCCGGGGACTTGTCTCCTTGGCTTAAATACTTTGCTCTTGGATGGCTTCAAAGGATCCACGGAGGGCTTTGATGGTCACCCAGCGAGCCTTGCCGCGGGGTGCTGCAACTGCCCGTGCACAAGTTCGGGATACTAGAGTACCCCTACTTTAGTACACCGACACTTTTATTCCCAATTGATCTTGTTATTACAAGATACCTCAAAATCCTCTTTATTGTTTCGAGAATATTTTGTGCCTACTGCCTTGCAGTTCTCTGCCACATGAATACCCCTGCGGATAATTTCTCTCCCATATCGAGTATCCGCTCATCCCCCAGTTGTTCATGTGTTTCACAATGGTCTACGAAATGCTATTTGATCCTCCAAAAAAATCCTTAGTAGCTTATTGCTCTGCAATACTTGTCTGCTTCCATTATGGATGCTTTCCATATGTTTGGCAATATTCGTTAGTATCCTTAGGCACCGTCATTTTGATCCTATTGATTCAACATGAGTGCGTATGCATGCAATCATCAGTTGATCCTTTTAAATTATCTTTCCGGGTCATACTGAGCTGGTTCTCGACCAATCCAATTGCCGTCGATTGTACCCTTAAGGCTATTCAACTTATCCATCCCTAATCAGAACATTGCTTCTGATCCCTTGATTTGAAAATCATAATTCCTGTGCATCTGAGCTCTGGATTAGTTAGTTGTTTCTATAATCCAATGCCTTTGCATTGTTACTTCCTCTGTTTGTGTTCCGATGCTCACATCAGCTCTATTATGGACCGGCAGATCCTTTAATGGATTTTATGTGACAGTGTCCTTCATATCCAATAACCTTGTGAGCCTTCCCTCGGATACATAACGTCTTTGGAAAATTGTATCCTCTACTTTCTCAACCTTGCTCTGCTTTCGAGCTGGTGATATTTACACTTGAAGCTTGTGGTATATGTTTCTAAGATACCCTGATGGGTTGAACCTATGCCTTTTCTAAACCATGTGAACCCGAAAGTTTTCACGAGTCATGCTCTTCTGGTGCTTCGCTAGATGAAATTTCAACACTATAACTTCTTCAAAAATGTGAAGTGAAGTAAAAGTTATGCACTGGAGAAGTGGGAGTCAACCTTGAACCTTTGTGTTCACGCCCATGGACACGATGTAGATCCTATCATGGAAGCTTCTTGTAGTAATAACTATTTCCTTGATATAATATCATTTGGTATCGGTGAATTGATCATTTGCAATCGTGGTTCCGACCATATGTTCTCCTTAGATCCCATTTCTCACACAAGTTTAAATACTTGTCTTTTGATGATCGATACATCTCCGCAACCTCTGTTTTGATCTTCCTTCGAGTATTGCCCTCTGGTATCTCGAGAATATCAACGAACTATGTTGCTTCCTATGAGTCTTCATCTAGTATTGCTTCTCACCGTTTTCAGATTTTCCCCGGGTTTTGAGTTATTAGTCACTCGAGAACACCGATAAGTGAAATTGATTCTGCACTACAATTCAATAACTTTAAGTAATTCTCATTGCTTACGAGTTTAATAATCCTTCAAGTCATTCCTAGCCTGATCGGCTATATCATTATCGTGCTAAATTTTAGCTGTGCTACCTGGCCCTTCTCCCCATAGCAAAATTTTGGACGATGAGCTAAGCTTACGTCCATCTTCCTCGTCATATCATTTCACCTCGGACAACAAGCTCGGTTTCGAGTTTGTGTCGTACCTATGGTTCCAATAACCTCTTGCTTCATCATTCCTTTGACTTGATGTCATCGCTGATCGATTACATCTCTAGGTAATCTCTCGACAAATGTGTCGTGATCATTATCAACATTCTGAGCTCTTCCAGAATATCAATCAAATTCATGATGAGAATTACCATCCTTGCCCATCGATTATTTGTGTTGTCATCGACTACTTCCTTGCCTTCTTTCCAACACAAACTTGTTCGTGTTGTGGTTGTACCTTGAGTTCCTGGCTATCCAGCTTGTCTTATGTCCTACCTTGAAGTAATACCATCTTATATATCAAGAATGTTGTGAGGACTTCACCACCTCTTAAGAATTCTTGGTATGGTGATACTTCTCACCCTCATCATTCATTCTTGGTACCCATGTTGTTTCTAACCGAATGGTCGAGTTTCATTCTAATTCTTTTGTTCGTCAAGTCACCATTCTAACATTGATCGTGCAACCCAGCCCATATTTCGGGTGCACCTTTCAACCAAAGTTTAATTATGTATGTTTTTCCTCTAGCATACATCGTTATATCATTTAATATGACAAAAGTTATCTCCTTGTTCACATAATTGTGGAAATCCATCCTTTTGGCAATATTGATGATTTGTAGTTGAGTTCATCAGCCACCTCCTCATCCTCTCCTTGGTTTAATGATGAACTCTTGTTTCGGAACTCGCTTCCATTGTACATTTCCCGAGAATCTTACAATGTCGTCCCGTCAATTTGTCTTGCACCTTTTCTTCTCAGGCATCTTGAGTCTGAGGTTTCCTAACACCGATCAGATCTGAATCTCGGTCAGATATGATGGTTGGAACATACTTCAAGAGTTATAACATTGATCCTCATATGACCTGGTAAGGTGATGTCATGCCCAGCACACCTGGCCGGAGGACTGTAGCGACCCGACCTCAGACGGTCAAGCCTCTGTGTATCTGTGCCATCCCTGGATCAGTATGCTGGCACACACAGTACATCAATGTATATATCAAAGTGCAATCACATGTATAAATAACGTAAAACTGATATATATACCTCGTAATACTCAGCGGAAACAATCAAACGAGTGTGGAGTCCCATCAACGCCATCGGCAGGTTGAGTGTAGACCGTAACCCTGTATCGTAACTCTTACTCGTCGAAGAAAATATCTGCAACATGATACGTTGCAGCCGTGTAGGTCAGTACATTGAATGTACCGGCAAGATCACAATAAGAGAAAGCTGATGATAAAACTATTCTATATGCAATATGGCTTTGTGGCTCTGGGTCTGAGTTTTTGTTTTGCATAAAAGCTGGTTTTACTTTTCCTACAACAAAGGAATATCAGGAGCCTGTACTACGGAGTTTTCTAACATGACATGGTTCCGCCAACCGATGTCCCATAGCACAAAATCATCATAAGTTGCCCACAATTAAGTTATCAATCCGGTGTTGAGAGTTCCGAGATAGATCCAAGTCCAGAGACTCAAATTGTCCGTAACCGGGGACACGGCTAATCGATTAGGTTTTAACCCTCTGCAGAGGTTTGTACACTTTACCCGCAAGATTCGATCCCTCTTTTTACGTTCTCGCACTTCATGGTGTTTGAGAACAAGATGACCGAAACATGGTCTTCCGAAGAGTTCCTCTGACCACTGTCCGGTGCTCATCCAATCCTACCGTCGTTCTACATCTGCTAGCACCGTCCCAGCCAGAGTCACAACTAAGGTCAACCAAGCCAGAGCCCATAGTGACTTGCGGTTGCATAGGTAAGCTTCTGGTCATGAAGTATTCTTCCGTCTCTTTGAGTCTGGGTGGAACTTTCCTCATGAGTACTGGCCAAAACCCAGCTCACTAGGCAAATCCACTGGGTACTCCAGGGTGCCTCACAACCAGTCCACCCAGTAGTGTGTATTGAAGTCTTGTCTCGAGTCTTGAAGTCTTGAGGTCTCGAAGATGCTGTCCTCGCAGGTGCCATCAGGAAGTTGTCGTCTTTGACGTAAAATCCTCCATTCTCACACCACTCCCGAGCACTCATACCAACCCCGTCTACTATAGCGTAGCTTTAAAAGTAAACAACGTCCTGGGCTTGGTAACAGGAAGATGGGTTCCTACCTCATGCATTCTACTCAACTACAAGAATTCAATATCACTACTGGAGGGATTGAAATAGTGGTGCCACTAAATGCAATAAAAACATTGGTATGAAAAATATGGTCAAAGTGAACTTGCCTGGTATGTCGATGAAGATAGTCGCACTCAAATAAAGACTTGGTAGAACTATTCGTCACTCCGTTCAAAATCTATATAGTCAAACATAGCATTCATATAAGCAAGCAATTCTAACACTCATAATAAAATCAACAAATAAAAAAAATGCAAATCATCAAGGGACACCAAATAAAAAGGAAAACTATACCACAAAACTACTAAAGAGAACTTGAAGACATAACACAAAATAGTTTTGTCCTAAGTAAAAACATAACAACAATTAAAACACTAAACTGATAAATTAACAGAAAATAACTAATTTAACAGAAAGTATTTTTCACAAAATCTTATTTGCAAAAAAAAGAAACAAATAAAAAACTTTTATGAAACACTAACTATGACCAAAACAAGTTTTCATACAAAACTAAATAAAATATATTTTTAATAATAATAAAAAATCTTTGGTTGACTAACAGAAACAAAACTAAGTTTGTCAAACGTGACAAAAAGAAATAATTTAAAACTAATAAAAACAATAAAGAAAAGACTAAAACAAAACTATAAGTAAAACAGTCCTGTTTTGCTAAAAACCTAATTTAAATTAACCTAGAAATAAAACACTAAATACTACTGGATAAACAAAGGTCCTAGAGACCAGGGGCAAAAAGAATCGGTCAAAAATAATATTCCTAACTCAAAATAGCTCAAATCTAGTGATTTGAGAAAATTCATACAAACACAAATTTAAACAGCTCAAATGTGAAATAAAATTGAACTAACAGAAACTTCATAAAATTTGTGATCCAAGGCAGTTGGAATCACTCAAAAATACCTCGTAGATAATTAACTATGGATTTTACAAGATTGAAACTATTCTGTTTTAAAAACAGAACGAAAAAAAAAAAGGCAGGTCGGGATTACTGTACCTGTTCCGGCGAGGGGCTCGGGCGGGGTGGCTCCGGTGGTCCTCCGGGCGAGGCGAGGGGACGGACGGGGGCAGCTCGTCGAGGGCGGCCGGATGGTGGTGGCGGGTGGCGGCGGGGCGTCCGGTGGTGGCGGGACGGGGCGGCAATGGCGAAGGTGGTCCGGCGAACTCCGGCGAGGTGGCGCGGCAGCTTGGGGCGAGGAAAGGCGGCTCTAGGGGCGGGAATGGGGCGGAGGAGGTGCCCTTATATAGGAGAGGGGCTCGGCTTGAGCGAGGGGGCGACGAGATTCGCGAATCCCGCGAATCCGGTGATGCTCCGGTGGTGCTACAGTGGATCGGGAAAGAGATCCCGTGCTGGAGGAAGGAGATGATTCGCTTCGGATCGGGCCGGATTTGGCCCAAAAAGAAAAATACCTTTCCTTTTTTTAAAAGATTTCTTGAAGAAAAATCATTTTAGAAAATAAAATGAAAATAAAATATAGGAGTATTATATATCAAAACGACCGGAAAAAGAAATCCTACAATATGAACTATTTTACAAGATGAAATAAAATTCACACAAATTCTAATAAAACAAATAGTGCTACTGCTGCAAATAAAATTCAAATAAAATTTCTTTAAAATGCCAAAATGATTTAAAATTTATTTTTCTCCATTTTTATAATGTAGGGAATCATTTTACCCTATTTTCCATATATTTTATTTTTGGAGAAAAAAATAATTTGAAAATAAAACCCAAAAACATCCAAATGGTTTTGAATTGGAAATTCAAACCTTTTCTTCATACTTCCAACTCATATTTCCTATATTTTGAAGAAGTCATTTTATCCTCTCTCATGAAAATCATTGAGTTGCATAAAGTTTCTAAATTTGAAATGCTTTCAAAAATGAAATTCAAAAATCTTTCAAAACCCTTTTTGCTTCTAGAAGAAGTCATGTTTTCTTCACTCAAGGGTATTGTGATGAAATGAATTTGAAATTCATTAAGATCAAATGCAAGGATGAAAGTTTGGGAAGTCATTTCATTCCCTCTCATTTAACTTTCAAAAAGTTTCAAATTTCACTCAATTTCACACAACCATTCACACAGCAATCAAACAATCAATCAAATTAATTATTTAATATAACATTCCAAAATTTAGAATTTTGGGATGTTACAAACTACCACACTTAAAATGAATCTCGTCCCCGAGATTCGAAGAGGCTAGGAAAAAAAATTAGGTTTCGGGTCTTCCAGCAACTCCATCGGTCTGAATGGTCTGGGGTGCTACCACACTTAAAAGCAGGGTTATGGTTCTGACGAAACTCATGTACTCCATCCTTTTGTGTTGCTGGTGTCGGTGTTCTCATATACTCCGGAATAGCTCTTTCATGGGTGCTCTTCCGGTCGGGGCATGACCTGTTCTCAAAATCTTTTGTCCTCTCAATCATGGTGAGTTTCTTCCGAGACTGAGTCTTCATATCTGACGGGTCTGTCGCCAATACTAAACAACTATCAAAAATCTCATGGTGGTCGACAATTCATGGTTTCTCCTGCAGGAAAAAATGGTGGGGTTGAATCTCACCGTATAACCTACGATTGGCAACGGTTGCCTGTAAAGGGTTCCATCGTCCTACCATTCTATGGTTTTATGGCTTATCGCGTCGACACTCTTCTAATATTTTCAAGTCTCTCTGATTTTCCATCAACATATGATAGTTCATGATAGAAGTCTCCGGTATGGGGGCCAATCCATCCCGTACTTGAACCATTACTACATATACAGACATCGAATCACGTATTCTAACACTTGGGCATACTCACAAGCATTGCAGAATTTCTCTTGTCAACGAACTGAGTTCGAATAAATCCATTGTTTCTGCAAGCTGAACAAGACATCGAAGGTTTCTTCACAACTCTCGGGTTTTCGTATCCTCCTAAAAATGTTGGCTGATTAACTCAGAGTTTTCTTCGGAATATCTTCCTTCAGCAAGAGTGTGCTTGCTTCTTATTAACTCCTGGGCCTGTGGGTTATGGTCCACTTCAACTCTTGTACAAGTTTAACTCATCCTTCCGAGGATTATCATTCCATATGCCAACATTACATCTCCTGTAAATCCAATAGTACTTCTTCCTTCATACCCTTGTGGTGACGATCGTACAAAACTCCAACTTATTTGGTCCAGCTCCCTTCTATGGACCGTCCTGAATAACACATTTCTTTCTTCATTGATCCTGTGGCCTTACGGAGTACTACCATACCAAAAAAATGCACTAGTTTATCCATAAATCACATTATTTTCATATCAATCTTTTATTACATCCTTAACCATTTTTCGTAAATCCAAATTCCAAAAAGTACTTCATTACAAATGCTGCCACCCACATGGTTCGGTATGGTCAGGCATTACTTCCAACTTTATTCATTCTTCCTCCTTGAGGATTCTTTAGTCCCACTGGAATTGTGCGACATGCGCCTTGAAATCTTCAATCTTCTGTTTCATCGTGGTGGCCTTGAGCTTCATCTCCATCATCTCTCCATGCACTTCTCTTAGGTATTCCTGAGTATAACGAAGTCTTGCTTCAAGTATTTCTCCGATCTGGCGTATGGCTTCCATGGCTGCTTCACGAACAGCGTCGAAAAAAATTGTTTGTGGTACACGTGAGATGAAAAAGTACTGCCCCATCGTCTTTGGGAAAACTCCTTTCATACGGTGGAGGTGTACCTCCACATACCAAAGTTCCACTCCCTTTTGCATGAAGGGGTAGCCTTTGTAGACTGCATCTCCTTCAAGGTGAATATGCTTCATCATGTCCTTCAGGATCTTTGGGTAATCATGATCACTTGTCAGGGTCATGATCGTTTCAGGGCCCTTAAGGAAAGACTCATAAAGGGTTGTCATCTGCATGTGTAGGATAAGAGGGGTACTCAGAACCAAGAGTGTATCTCCATGGGATTTTTTTTTGTCTCTAGAAAAGTTTGGTGTTCAGCTGTCCATGGGTTCGAGGTTTCAGGGTCTGGTTGAGACAGAAAGAGGAAGAAAATACCCACCCATCAAACAAATCCTAGCTCAAAAGAAAAAAAAAAGTATCGTTTGTGATGGGCCGTTCTACTATGGTTTCGTTTCTAAGTCTTTATTTCTCCAGGTCTTCAATGCTCGAGAGTTTCCAATTCCTGATGCTTTTCCCATATGAAGGCCTTCTACCATTCCTCCGTAGCTTACGTCTCTCAAGGTTGACATAACAAGCCTACAAATATCGCATCTATCCAACCATTCAATAAACACAGAAAATAATAGCAACCAAGCATTCATTTATTCAATCAATTCTATAGTATCGCCACCCACATAAGTTGGTATGGTCAGATACTTAAATCGAGAAAGCGTTCATCTTTATTTCTCTCAGGGTGGGCTACTACTAAGCTAATTTATCGGGAACTTGATCATTGTCCCCACTGGGGCTTCTTCTGTGTGGACTTGATCTCCTCCAATTTTTCTGCTAGATTTTCCCTGTCGATGCGGAGTTTCTTGTGACGACCCTGTATGTCCTGAAGTTGTTCCTTGAGCTTCTGGATCTCAACGTCCCTGGCATGAGACATGGTCCTGCTGCTTTTCAGTTCCTGACGCATTCTCGGGATCTCGAGGTTCTCCTCCTCCAGCTTGTCTACCTTCAGTCTCTGAGTCTCGACCTCTTCTCGTAGTGCTTCATTGTCAAACAGGGCTTCCAGGAGATCCATCTGAAGATTCTTGACGTATTGTTCTAGATCCTGATTGTACACTAACAGTGGGGAGAACTTCATCTTTTGCGCTTCCGTCAAGGCAATAGTTGCTCCATCAAACTTCTGCCATCCAATCCTTCCAAAGAAGTGTGGGTTTAGTGCAGCACGATGACGATAACATAAGCGTGCAATAGCATCATGGACGGCAGTGTTGATGCCCATATCACAGTCACCATTTATGGTGCCGAAGTTGATGTCTGCAGTCTTGGGGTCTTCTTTACGGCCAAAAACTTGGGTCTTGACTCCCCATGATCTAGACGTCCTCTTAGTTGCCTTGATCTCAGGTATCGGTAGCTTCAGCAGCCTGACTAGCTCCACAAGGAAGGGGCCTCCAAGAACCTTCTCGTAGTGTTCTCTTTTGTTCAGAATGTAGCTCTCCATCTATAGTTTGAAATAAGGAAGGTTCGGTAAAAGGAATCAGGTGTTACGAGAGTAGTAACAAAAACAAAGGTCGTTCCTGTCGGGGTCTTCATATTACTAATTCATTTCCTAGGGTCACGTCCTACAGTCAACATGTGCTCTGATACCATATCTGTAGCGACCCGACCTCAGACGGTCAAGCCTCTGTGTATCTGTGCCATCCCTGGATCAGTATGCTGGCACACACAGTACATCAATGTATATATCAAAGTGCAATCACATGTATAAATAACGTAAAACTGATATATATACCTCGTAATACTCAGCGGAAACAATCAAACGAGTGTGGAGTCCCATCAACGCCATCGGCAGGTTGAGTGTAGACCGTAACCCTGTATCGTAACTCTTACTCGTCGAAGAAAATATCTGCAACATGATACGTTGCAGCCGTGTAGGTCAGTACATTGAATGTACCGGCAAGATCACAATAAGAGAAAGCTGATGATAAAACTATTCTATATGCAATATGGCTTTGTGGCTCTGGGTCTGAGTTTTTGTTTTGCATAAAAGCTGGTTTTACTTTTCCTACAACAAAGGAATATCAGGAGCCTGTACTACGGAGTTTTCTAACATGACATGGTTCCGCCAACCGATGTCCCATAGCCCAAAATCATCATAAGTTGCCCACAATTAAGTTATCAATCCGGTGTTGAGAGTTCCGAGATAGATCCAAGTCCAGAGACTCAAATTGTCCGTAACCGGGGACACGGCTAATCGATTAGGTTTTAACCCTCTGCAGAGGTTTGTACACTTTACCCGCAAGATTCGATCCCTCTTTTTACGTTCTCGCACTTCATGGTGTTTGAGAACAAGATGACCGAAACATGGTCTTCCGAAGAGTTCCTCTGACCACTGTCCGGTGCTCATCCAATCCTACCGTCGTTCTACATCTGCTAGCACCGTCCCAGCCAGAGTCACAACTAAGGTCAACCAAGCCAGAGCCCATAGTGACTTGCGGTTGCACAGGTAAGCTTCTGGTCATGAAGTATTCTTCCGTCTCTTTGAGTCTGGGTGGAACTTTCCTCATGAGTACTGGCCAAAACCCAGCTCACTAGGCAAATCCACTGGGTACTCCAGGGTGCCTCACAACCAGTCCACCCAGTAGTGTGTATTGAAGTCTTGTCTCGAGTCTTGAAGTCTTGAGGTCTCGAAGATGCTGTCCTCGCAGGTGCCATCAGGAAGTTGTCGTCTTTGACGTAAAATCCTCCATTCTCACACCACTCCCGAGCACTCATACCAACCCCGTCTACTATAGCGTAGCTTTAAAAGTAAACAACGTCCTGGGCTTGGTAACAGGAAGATGGGTTCCTACCTCATGCATTCTACTCAACTACAAGAATTCAATATCACTACTGGAGGGATTGAAATAGTGGTGCCACTAAATGCAATAAAAACATTGGTATGAAAAATATGGTTAAAGTGAACTTGCCTGGTATGTCGATGAAGATAGTCGCACTCAAATAAAGACTTGGTAGAACTATTCGTCACTCCGTTCAAAATCTATATAGTCAAACATAGCATTCATATAAGCAAGCAATTCTAACACTCATAATAAAATCAACAAATAAAAAAAATGCAAATCATCAAGGGACACCAAATAAAAAGGAAAACTATACCACAAAACTACTAAAGAGAACTTGAAGACATAACACAAAATAGTTTTGTCCTAAGTAAAAACATAACAACAATTAAAACACTAAACTGATAAATTAACAGAAAATAACTAATTTAACAGAAAGTATTTTTCACAAAATCTTATTTGCAAAAAAAAAGAAACAAATAAAAAACTTTTATGAAACACTAACTATGACCAAAACAAGTTTTCATACAAAACTAAATAAAATATATTTTTAATAATAATAAAAAATCTTTGGTTGACTAACAGAAACAAAACTAAGTTTGTCAAACGTGACAAAAAGAAATAATTTAAAACTAATAAAAACAATAAAGAAAAGACTAAAACAAAACTATAAGTAAAACAGTCCTGTTTTGCTAAAAACCTAATTTAAATTAACCTAGAAATAAAACACTAAATACTACTGGATAAACAAAGGTCCTAGAGACCAGGGGCAAAAAGAATCGGTCAAAAATAATATTCCTAACTCAAAATAGCTCAAATCTAGTGATTTGAGAAAATTCATACAAACACAAATTTAAACAGCTCAAATGTGAAATAAAATTGAACTAACAGAAACTTCATAAAATTTGTGATCCAAGGCAGTTGGAATCACTCAAAAATACCTCGTAGATAATTAACTATGGATTTTACAAGATTGAAACTATTCTGTTTTAAAAACAGAACGAAAAAAAAAAGGCAGGTCGGGATTACTGTACCTGTTCCGGCGAGGGGCTCGGGCGGGGTGGCTCCGGTGGTCCTCCGGGCGAGGCGAGGGGACGGACGGGGGCAGCTCGTCGAGGGCGGCCGGATGGTGGTGGCGGGTGGCGGCGGGGCGTCCGGTGGTGGCGGGACGGGGCGGCAATGGCGAAGGTGGTCCGGCGAACTCCGGCGAGGTGGCGCGGCAGCTTGGGGCGAGGAAAGGCGGCTCTAGGGGCGGGAATGGGGCGGAGGAGGTGCCCTTATATTGGAGAGGGGCTCGGCTTGAGCGAGGGGGCGACGAGATTCGCGAATCCCGCGAATCCGGTGATGCTCCGGTGGTGCTACAGTGGATCGGGAAAGAGATCCCGTGCTGGAGGAAGGAGATGATTCGCTTCGGATCGGGCCGGATTTGGCCCAAAAAGAAAAATACCTTTCCTTTTTTTAAAAGATTTCTTGAAGAAAAATCATTTTAGAAAATAAAATGAAAATAAAATATAGGAGTATTATATATCAAAACGACCGGAAAAAGAAATCCTACAATATGAACTATTTTACAAGATGAAATAAAATTCACACAAATTCTAATAAAACAAATAGTGCTACTGCTGCAAATAAAATTCAAATAAAATTTCTTTAAAATGCCAAAATGATTTAAAATTTATTTTTCTCCATTTTTATAATGTAGGGAATCATTTTACCCTATTTTCCATATATTTTATTTTTGGAGAAAAAAATAATTTGAAAATAAAACCCAAAAACTTCCAAATGGTTTTGAATTGGAAATTCAAACCTTTTCTTCATACTTCCAACTCATATTTCCTATATTTTGAAGAAGTCATTTTATCCTCTCTCATGAAAATCATTGAGTTGCATAAAGTTTCTAAATTTGAAATGCTTTCAAAAATGAAATTCAAAAATCTTTCAAAACCCTTTTTGCTTCTAGAAGAAGTCATGTTTTCTTCACTCAAGGGTATTGTGATGAAATGAATTTGAAATTCATTAAGATCAAATGCAAGGATGAAAGTTTGGGAAGTCATTTCATTCCCTCTCATTTAACTTTCAAAAAGTTTCAAATTTCACTCAATTTCACACAACCATTCACACAGCAATCAAACAATCAATCAAATTAATTATTTAATATAACATTCCAAAATTTAGAATTTTGGGATGTTACAAGGACCTACTGTTATAGTTTTCTTATTAGCAAGGTTATCCATTCTTCCATGAGGAAATTGCAAGACTTATTCTATAAGTTGTTCCTGATGAATCCTTGGTGTATCCAAAGTACGACCTTTGCTTGAAGACCATGTCAATGCTATCTCGAAGCATGTCTATGGTACTCCGATTTTCAACAAGAACATTTAAAGCCCAATGCTAAATGTTTCCTGCTCAATTATCCAAACACCGTTGTATGGGTAATGCCATGAAATTTCTCTCCCCTTACCTAAAGAGTTTTCTACATTATATCCGGTCATGGATATCATGCTCTGCTAATCCTTGGAAAGGATATGCCCCTGAAATATGTGTTTAAACACATTTTCCTTTCCATTGTTTTCTTTAACCTTTCTTGCAATCAATATGATCTAAGCAGTAACAATTCCCTGCTTATGTAACCAACTCGGTGCACAATTCTGTCGGAAAGACCCTGTAACTTTTGTTGATGACATTCCGGTAACTACCGATGGACGAGAACTTTGCCTACTAGTCCGCCTCGTTCAACGAGCAGGAAAATGGTTCTCTTCGTCCCTCGCCCTTCGTACTGATGTTCTTGCTGACATAACTGATAGGCTATCCTCTGACATACCTTGCTTACATGATCACGCAAGACGTCATTGCCCTTCCTACTTTTAACCCACATGGTGGGCCCATAACCCATAGTTCCACAGGATCGAAACCTGACTCTCATGTACACCCTGTTGTCCAAGTTATTCCTTGCGCTTGACTTCATATGTAATTCATGGGTCACCTTCCTAGTGATCTATTCTGGAATCAGACACAATACCTATTCCCATTGCTTTGAACCCCTTTCACGCCCTGTTTCAGGCATCGAACGATTGCCTGCCCGCTCAAAATTTCTCATGATACCTCCTTACTTTGCTCTCGTTATTTTCTTAAGTTTCAATTCGAGAGTTACTTTCCACCACCTTCCCCGATGTTATTGACCAGATAGTTAAACTTGTCGAGGTTCGTTCTCCCGGAATACCCCCCTTATTCTGTCGTGAGTACGATGGAGATCCTGAAGAAAGGATGCCGGCGTCACCGTGACGACTTGAAGCAGAGAAACGAAGACAACAATGTAATGGATTGACCTCTTCGAGAAGAGCAACCAAGACCAAGAAGAATCGTTAGAATTTCACGACCAAATCCCTTCCCCCTTACTTCCCCTCTTAAATCTCGGGACGAGATTTCTTGTAGCAGAGGAGAAATGTGACGCCCGGATAATCAAGCTACAGTAACCTCTCCTAATAATGCCACGCCACCTCGATTAGTGTTGCTAATCTCGCGTTAGTTCAAAAACCAGTTCAAATTCAAAATTGAATAAAAGGGAAACATCAAAATTTTCAAACTTTGAAAATAAAATGTTCGGGTTGTGCCCAATGATGCAGAAGTAACTACGGTGGCAGAACCACACTTTTATAAAATGTTTAACTACTCTTAGATGATTAAAACGGTAGCAAAAACAAATGTTTAAATGGATTTATAATTAGTAAAATGTTAACCTATTTCATCTAGGGGTTTAAACTTTGGTAACAAAGGTATAATTAGTAATACCAATTTTGGTACAACTTTTATGCTTTTATAAAACTCAGAAAACATGGGAATATAAATAAAACAATAAAGAGAAAAGTGAATAAAAAGAAAAGACTAAACATGATTAAAACAAAAACAAAACAAAGTAAAAGGACCCCCCTAGCTGGGCCTCGGCCCAGCAGGCTACTCGGCCGCCAGGCCGGCCCAACCGCGCCCGCTACTACTCCCCCCAGGCGCCAGAAACCCTAGCCCCTCTCCCCCACTACACCAACCCCCACTCTCTCTCTCGCTCGCTCCCCCACTCCCCCCCCGATTTCTAGATTGGGGCAAACCACCCCCTCCCCCAGTCGTCCACTCGTTCCACTCCCCCTCTTCGGTAACGGGGGTGTTCGCCGCCGCCGCCTGGAGGTCCACTCGCCGGAGCCGCGTCACTGCTTCCTCATCCCCGTCGTCGAGCTCCATAGTCGGATCAACGGGGTCGACCCCGACGCCCGCAACCCCCCCCCCCCCGAACGGTGCCGCCCCCCATCACCAGCGACACTACCGCCGCCTCCCCGAGCCCGCTGCCCAGCCCCTGGAGCCCCCTGTGAGGAACCCCCAATCCTCCTTTCCCTTCCCCCGCGCACACCCCGTCCGGCCGGTCCGTCCCCGCGTGCCTTCATCGTGCTGCTCGCCCGCCGCGCTCCGCCTACCTCTGCCACGGCCAGCGCGCCCTCTGCGTCGTGCTTCCCGCGACCGAGTCGTCCTCATCGTGCGGCCGCCTCCGCCTCGACCCGCTCCTGCCGTCCCCGCCTTTGCCGACCGTCGCGTCGCCTGCCGCTGCGGCGCGCCCCGCTGCTACCCTCCCGGCCATTCGCCCACCACGCGCAGCCCTGGCCGCCAGCGCCACGCCGCTCTGCCACGCCTCTGCTCGCCCGCGCCCTCCATTGCCTCCCCGCACGCATCCGCCGCGCCGGCGCCGCCCAACTCCGCCATGGCCCTCCTCCCTTCACCCTGAGGCCTCCCTCTGCTTCTTCTGGAACCGCGCGAGCGCGAGCTCGCCCCCGGTGGCCACCGCGACTCGACTCGCCGCCCATAGCAGCCATCCGGCATGCCTCCGCCGTGGCTGAAAGCCACCGACGTGTACTCGCCGGCCTAATAGGCCATTAGCGCTAATTGCGCTACCAACCCCCTGATGAGCCACTACACGTGGAGCCAACCCCCTGGAACGGTAAAAAAGAAGAATTAAAAAAATAAATTAGTAATAATAATAATAATAATAATAATAATAATTAACTAATTAACTAATTAATTAAGTTAATTAATCCTAATAATATTAACCTAATCACTAATTAAACTAATTAACTTGTTTAGTTAATTACTGTCTATGACGAACGGGACCCACACATCAGTTTGACCCAGTCAACCCTCTGTTGATTGCTGACATCATACTGGCGTCAGGATGACATCAGCAAACACTATTCTGGATAATGTTGATTTAAATAATTAAATAAATTCTAGAAAAAGATAAAATCCTTTTTAAATTAATATAAAATAAACCGTAGCTCGGATGGGAAAACTTTGTACATGAAAGTTGCTCAGAACGACAAGACGAATCCGGATACGCAGCCCGTTCGTCCGCCTCGCGCCCCTAACATATCAAACTCGCAACTTTTCCCCTCCGGCTCCTCTGCCCGAAAACGCGAAATACCGGGGATACTTTCCCTGTTGTTTCCCCCTTCACCGGTATCACCTCATATCGCGTTAGGGCACGCGTAGCATCACGCTTTGCTTTGTCATGAATCGTTATGCATCTGTTTGCTTAAATATTCACTGTTTCTTCCCCCTCTTCTCTCGCTAGACATCGAGACCGACGCCGCTGCTACCCAATACGACTACGGAGTTGACGACCCCTCTCTCTTGCCAGAGCAACCAGACAAGCCCCCCCCCTTGATCACTAGATATCGCCTACTCTACTCTCTACTGCTTGCATTAGAGTAGTGTAACATGTTACTGCTTTCCGTTATCCTATCCTGATGCATAGCCTCTCCTTGCTACTACTGTTGTTACCTTTACCTGCATTCCTACCTGCTTAGTATAGGATGCTAGTATTCCATCTGTGGCCCTACATTCTTGTCCGTCTGCCATGCTATACTATCGGGCCGTGATCACTCGGGAGGTGATCACGGGCATACACTATATACTTTATACATGATACATGTGGTGACTAAATTCGGGTCGACTCGTGGAGCACCCGCGAGTGATTCACGGATTGGGGACTGAAAGGACCTTTGTCCCAACGGCCATCTGTGTGGATCTTTGTGGCGGAGCGATAGGGCAGGTTGAGACTACCTAGGTGAGAGGTGGGCTTGGCCCTATTTGGCGTTCGCGGATACTTAACACGCTTAATGAGATCTTGGTATTTGATCTGAGTCTGGCTACTGGCCTATATGCACTAACCAACTAAGCGAGAAAGATATGGGCACTCCGCGTCGTGGTATCAGCCGAAGCCTTCGTGATGTCAGCGACTGAGTGGCGCACGCCGGATTGGACTGGAACACCTACTAGGCTAGGTCTGCTTCCGGCCGCGTTCGCAACATGCTAGTGTGCTAAGGGCGATGGGCCTAGACCCCTGTGCGCTTAGGTTTAGACCGGCGTGCTGACCTCTTTGTTGTGCCTACGTGGGGCTGCAACGTGTTGATCTTCCGAGGCCGGGCATGACCCAGGAAAGTGTGTCCGGCCAAATGCGATCAAGCGTGTTGGGTTATGTGGTGCACCCCTGCAAGGAAGTTAATATATTCTTATAGCCGTGATCTTCGGTAACAGGACGGCTTGGAGTTGTACCTTGACCTTATGACAACTAGAACCGGATACTTAATAAAACACACCCTTCCAAGTGCCAGATACAACCCGGTGATCGCTCTGTAACAGGGCATCGAGGAGGGGATCGCCGGGTAGGATTATGGTATGCGATGCTACTTGGAGGACTTCAGTCTAGTCTCTTCTATATGTTGCAAGACGGAGGCTGCCAGAAGCGTAGTCTTCGACAGGATTAGCTACCCCCCTCTTATTCTGGCATTCAGCAGTTCAGTCTGCTGATATGGCCCTTTACACATATACCCATGCATATGTAGTGTAGCTCCTTGCTTGCGAGTACTTTCGATGAGTACTCATGGTTGCCTTGTTTCCCCTTTTCCCCATTTCTCTACCTGATTGCTGCGACCAGACTATGGAGCCCAGGAGCCAGACGCCACCGTCGACGACGACTCCTACTATACTGGAGGTGCCTACTAGTACGTGCAGCCCGCTGACGACGACCAGGAGTAGTTAGGAGGATCCCAGGCAGGAGGCCTGCGCCTCTTTCGATCTGTATCCCAGTTTGTGCTAGCCTTCTTAAGGCAAACTTGTTTAACTTATGTCTGTACTCATATATTGTTGCTTCCGCTGACTCGTCTATGATCGAGCACTTGTATTCGATCCCTCGAGGCCCCTGGCTTGTATTATGATGCTTGTATGACTTATTTATGTTTTTAGACTTGTGTTGTGATATCTTCCCGTGAGTCCCTGATCTTGATCGTACACATTTGTGTGCATGATTAGTGTACGATTGAATCGGGGGCGTTACAATTTCTCAATTTCACAATTACTC
Organism: Aegilops umbellulata; assembly: GCA_032464435.1. Lineage (NCBI taxonomy): Eukaryota > Viridiplantae > Streptophyta > Magnoliopsida > Poales > Poaceae > Aegilops > Aegilops umbellulata. Next base: position 274,923,826 of record CP136055.1, read on the forward strand.
AACTAGCACACTTTAATATTACCACCTTTATATCTCAAAACACTTATCAAGTATCAAACTTCTCATGATATTCAATGAACTCAATATGGAAGTTTTTATTATACTCATCTTGGATGCCTATCATATTAGGACTAATTTCACAATTTAAGAAAATTACCATGCTGTTTAAGACTCTCAAAATAATATAAATGAAGCATGAGAGATCAATAATTTCTATAAAATAAAACCACCACCATGCTCTAAAAGATATAAGTGAAGCACTAGAGCAAAAACTATATAGCTCAAAAGATATAAGTGAAGCACATAGAGTATTCTAATAAATTCCGAATCATGTGTGTCTCTCTCAAAAGGTGTGTACAGCAAGGATCATTGTGTTAAACTAAAAAGCAAAGACTCAAATTATACAAGATGCTCCATGCAAAACACATATCATGTGGTTAATAAAAATATAGCCCCAAGTAAAGTTCCCGATAGACGAAGACGAAAGAGCGGATGCCTTCCGGGGCATCCCCAAGCTTAAGCTTTTGGTTGTCCTTGAATTTTATCTTGGAGTGCCTTGGGAATACCCAAGCTTAGGCTCTTGCCTATCCTTGTTCCATAATCCATCAAATCTTTACCCAAAACTTGAAAACTTCACAACACAAAACTCAACAGAAGATCTCATGAGCTCCGTTAGCGAAATAAAACAAACCACCACTTTAAGGTACTGTATTGAACTCATTCTTTATTTATATAGGTGTTAAACCTACTGTATTCCAACTTCTGTATTGTTTATAAACTCTTTTACTAACCATAGATTCATCAAAATAAGCAAACAACACACGAAAAACAGAATCTGTCAAAAACAGAACAGTCTGTAGTAATCTGTATCTAACACAAACTTCTATAACTCAGAAAAATCTACGAAAATAGGATGACCTAGATAATTTGTTTATTGATCTACTGCAATTGGAATAAGTAATTTATCACGTTCTGGTGATTTTAAACAATTGCTTTCGTGAACTGAAAGTTTCTGGAATTTTCAGCAAGATCAAATAACTATCATCCAAGAAGATCCTATAGGTTTAACTTGGCGCAAACACTAATTAAAACATAAAAACACATCTAACCAGAGGCTAGATCAATGTTTTATTCCTAAATAGAACCAAAAAGCAAGAAAATAAAATAAAATTGGGTTGCCTCCCAACAAGCACTATCGTTTAACGCCCCTAGCTAGGCATAAGAGCGAGGATATATCTAGGTATTGCCATCTTTGGTGTTTATCTTTTTAGTGAAGTTATGCTCGAATCCGAGAGGTTCCTTACGTTTCCCTTCATACTCGGAGATTCTTAGATCTAGAGCATACAATTGTTTGTTGCAAAGTTTAATCAAGGTATTCATGCAATTAAGGTTTCCTCCAACATTTTTAAGAGGTTCAAGGGACTTTTGCAATTCGCATAGTTTTTCTACGATTTGGGTTCCCTCTTGAGTAAGAGTTGGTCCCTTTTGTGGGGGAGGTATTCCTACTATCCCCTCTATAATTTCATAAGCAAAACTAGGATTAGTTTCACTAAAATTCCCTTTGGCGGCAAAATCAAGGAGTTGTCTATGGGATACGGTTAGCCCAACATAAAAATTGCGAAGTAAAACCTTGAAATCTCCCTCTATAGTGCAACTACGACAGGATTCTATCATCCTATACCAAGCATCTTTTAGATTTTCTCCTTGTTTTTGTTTCAAGTGAAGAACTTTGAACTCAGGAGACAAAGGAGTAGATAAAGGACTAGCCATAACAACGAAGCAAGCGAAAAAGAGGCGAACGGAAAAGAGGGCGAATAAAACGGCAAGGGTGAAGTGGGGGAGAGGAAAACAAGAGGAAAATGCAAATAATGTAATGCGAGGGATAAGATTTTGTGATGGGTACTTGGTATGTCTTGACTTGTGCGTAGACTCCCCGACAACGGCGCCAGAAATCCTTCTTGCTACCTCTTGAGAACTCCGTTGGTTTTCCCTTGAAGAGGAAAGGGTGATGCAGTAAAGTAGCGTAAGTATTTCCCTCAGTTTTTGAGAACCAAGGTATCAATCCAGTAGGAGACCACGCTCAAGTCCCACGCACCTATACAAACAAATAAGGACCTTGCAACCAACGCGGTAAAGGGGTTGTCAATCCCTTCACTGCCACTTGCAAAAGTGAGATCTGATAGAGATGATAAGATAATATTTTTGGTATTTTTATGATAAAGAGTGAAAGTAAAGAAAGCAAAATAAACGGTAATAGAAATAACGGTAGATTATTATGATAGAGAATAGACCCGGGGGACATAGGTTTCACTAGTGGCTTCTCTCAAGAGCATAAGTATTACGGTGGGTAAACAAATTACTGTCGAGCAATTGATAGAATTGAGCATAGTTATGAGAATATTTAGGTATGATCATGTATATAGGCATCACGTCCGCGACAAGTAGACCGAGTCATGCCTGCATCTACTACTATTACTCCACACATCGACCGCTATCCAGCATGCATCTAGAGTATTAAGTTCATAAGAACAGAGTAACGCTTTAAGCAAGACAACATGATGTAGAAGGATAAACTCAAGCAATATGATATAAACCCCATCTTTTTATCCTCGATGGCAACAATACAATATGTGTATTTTCTCCTACTATCACTGGGATCGAGCACCGCAAGATTGAACCCAAAGCTATGGTGTTGATGTAGAAGCCCTCCGTGATCAATGCCCCCTCCATCAGAGTGCCGGAAAAGGCTCCAAGATGGGATCTCACGGGTACAGAAGGTTGCGTCGGTGGAAATTGGGTTTTTGATCCTCCTCTGATGTTTTCGGGGTACGTAGGTATATATAGGAGGAAGAAGTAGGTCGGTGGAGCCACGAGGGGCCCACGAGGGTGGAGGGGGCGCCCCCTACCTCGTGGCCTCCTCGTTGATATTCCTTTCCTTCGAAACACTGAAATAGGAAAAAAACAGGAATTTGGGCTGGGCCTCCGGTTAATAGGTTAGTCCCAAAAATAATATAAAAGTGTATAATAAAGCCCATTGAACATCCAAAACAGATAATATAATACCATGGAACAATCAAAAATTATAGATACGTTGGAGATGTATCACTCATCATTGTGTTGTGTGCTTGTTTGTATCTGTTTGAAGACTTTGACTGAAGACTTTCTCAATTTCCTTAGTTCAATTTCTTTAGTGTGTTTGTCTTCATCCTATTTTATCCTGTGCTTACGCTTTCTGTACTCTGTGCGTGTTTACATTTCATCATGATGACCATGCTTATGTTCTGTTATGTTTGCATCTGAGTACTTATTCTGCTGCTAGTAGTTCTTCGCATAGGAGTTTCCTCACCCTGAAATTCCTTAGTGAAGAATTCATTAAAATTGCCTATTCACCCCCCTCTAGTCAATATAACGCACTTTCACGTTGGCTTCTGCCCCCATATAGGTAGTAAGGGGGTGTTCGGGATGTAATCTAAACACTCTTGATCCAATTGTTTGGTCCTTGAAGGAGGTGTTTAGCGCAACGAACCAGGCAAGCAGACTATGCGGCTTTAGCACCCTCACCTAGCCATAGGAGTTTGACAATAAAAATGTGGGTGCAGCCCCTAGTATCCGAACTAGGATGCTATAAGCACCTGATTGGGTGAGTACCAGTCCCTCGCGTAATGCAGAAAAAATCTCCAACGATTTGAAACCTCCGAAGAGCTGACCGGCTCTCGCCGCATCATGACAGTCAGTTTTCGGCTTTCTCTACTGAGGTGCTCATCCGGGTAAACCAGGGCACAATCACAGTAGTTCTCCCTTTACTACCCTAGCCGATATAGCGGAACGTAAGGTAGCAAGCATAGGAGCTGGGCAACCCAACTATTGACCAAAGACATGATTCGGAGCCAATGCATACAATGCTAAATTCGGGGTGCCGAACTATACTGTAAAAAAGGATTCGGACTTTGTTGCCGTATTGTGGGGCGCTATGGAGCCCCTGGCAGATTGAAATATACCAAAGTGTACGGGTGCTATCTGATAAGGTTATCAATAGAAAAAGGAAAATAGAAAAGGAGCAAAGGTAATGAGCTGGGGCCCTAAAATTCGGGCCGCAAACTGTTTCCACTATAATTTGATTGGTACGTCAAAGCGCATTGATACAAATAGTGTGATAAGCAACAGGCTATTTAACATGCCACAACTAAGGGAGAGCTGCGTGTGGGTCCTAAAAACAGGTAGAGTGGTCGTTAAAGAAATCACCTAGAAATTCCCCTCTACGTCCAAGCTGACTGCCCTCTTGGTGTATTTGTCCTTCGAAAGGACCTGCGATCAAGCCATCAGGGAAGGCCTGTGGAAAAGAAACCTGAAAGGAAAAAAGGAAACAGTGAAAGTATATGTGTCCGGGAGCGGTCGAGCCGCATTGTGGATCACAAGGTAGGTACGCCTCCGTCTATGCCCATGGTATTTTGAGTGCGTAGTTATGTACGCGTGGTACGAATGCCGCAACTTGATCGGGACTGGGACGGAGGCCAAATTGCTAATCGAGCTCTCAATGAGCTAATCTATTCTGCTGCAGAATAGTCCGGACTCTCTTGACAGTGTCCGGGAGTTAGGCCGCTGAATTGAGGTTCTGCTTGAGAAGGCCGCTCTGTACTTCTGCTGATAAAGCAGCGGTGTGCTCCTCGGTATAGAGGGAGCGTTCCGTGTTTCCATTAACTCTTATGACGCCGCGTGCTCCGGGCATCTTGAGCTTGAGATAAGCATAATGTGGCACCGCGTTAAATCGAGCAAATGCCATTCGTCCCAGCAGTGCGTGATAGCCGCTGCGAAAGGGGACGATATCGAAGATGAACTCTTTGTTTCGGAAGTTATCCGGAGATCCGAAGACCACCTCGAGTGTGATTGAGCCCGTACAGCGGGCCTCCAACCTAGTATGACTCCTTTAAAGGTAGTCTTCGCGGCTTGATCCGTGATGGGTTAATGCCCATTTTGCACACTGTATCCTGATAGAGCAGATTGAGGCTGCTGCCACCGTCCATGAGGACTCGCGTCAGGTGGGATCCATCAATGATTGGGTCGAGGACCAGTGCGGCTGAACCGCCATGACGGATACTGGCCGGATGATGCCAGCGATGAAAAGTGATCGGGCATGACGACCATGGATTGAATTTTGGGGCGACCGACTCTATTGCATAGACGTCCCTGAGCACGCGCTTGCGCTCCCTCTTGGGGATGTGTGTAGCATATATCATGTTCACCGTTTTGACTTGAGGGGGAAACTTCTTCTGACCCTCTGTGTTTGGTGGTTGGGGCTCCTCGTCATCGTCCTTGCTTTGCGATCCCTTCTCCTTGTTTTCGGCATTTAACTTGTCGGCCTGTTTGAAAACCCAAAATCTCTATTGGTATGGTTGGCTGGTTTTTCTGGGGTGCCATGGATCTAGCACGGACGATCGAGTATGCGGTCCAAGCTAGATGAGCCCGAATTGTTCTTTTTGAATGAGTTCTTTCGCTGACCGGACTTAGAGCCACTGAATCCAGCATTGACCGTCGTATCATTGGTGTTGTCATTGTTGTTTCGACGCTTGTATCCGTTGCGTCGGGACTTGCCGTTGTTATCTCTGACTTCAGAGCTGGCGGCGTCGCTTGCATTGTTTTTGCTACGGGCCAGCCAACTATCCTCACCCGCACAAAAGCGGGTCATAAGTGCCGTGAGGGCTGCCATGGACTTCGGCTTTTCCTGGCCGAGGTGGCGGGTGAGCCATTCATCACGGATGCTATGTTTAAAGGCCGCTAGGGCTTCGGCATTCGGACAGTCGACGATCTGGTTCTTTTTAGTTAGGAACCTCGTCCAGAATTTCCTGGCTGACTCTCCTGGCTGTTGAACTATGTGACTTAAGTCACCGGCATCTGGTGGCCGAACATATGTACCTTGGAAGTTGTCAAGGAAGGCTTCTTCCAAGTCCTCCCAGCTGCCAATAGAATTTTCAGGCAGACTGTTTGACCAGTGCCGAGTTGGCCCTTTGAGTTTTAGTGGGAGGTATTTGATGGCGTGGAGGTCATCTCCGCGGGCCATATGGATGTGGAGAATAAAATCCTTGATCCAAACCACGGGATCCGTTGTTCCATCATACGATTCAATATTTACGGTTTTAAACCCTTCTGGGAATTCATGATCCATTACTTCGTCAGTGAAGCAAAGGGGGTGTGCGGCGCCTCTATATCGGGCCACATCACAACGTAGCTTCGATGGAGTCAGTCTATGGTTTTCGGCCTGGGCGTGACTAGGCTTGTCACGTCCGAATAGATAGCCTTCATCACGTGTCGGGGCACGTCCTCGCAATCCGTATATCGATCTGGTATGTCCTGCTCTACTGCCCAGGTCCTGCCGAAGATCATATGTATAACCCCGAGTTGTTCTATATCTGCCTTTACGGCGAGGTGGGCGGGCTGGTGTTCGGCTTGAGTTGCTGCTTTATCCCAACCGAGTGGTGCTCGGTCGGCCGTGTCGCGCGATGATGGTACGGGCTCCGGTGCCTCATCATCGAACTGAGGTAGCAATTTGCGCTTCGGGTAACTTTTGGCTGGACGCTTAAGGCCGTATTCTTCGGCTGCTAGGACATCAGTCTTTCGGTCGATGAGCAGATCTTGGTCAGTTTGAAACTACTGCTTCTTCTTTTTCAGGCTCCTTGCAGTGGCTATTAGATGGCTCTTGAAGCGCTCCTTCTCGAGAGGTTCCTGAGGCACGATAAAATCCTCGTTGCCAAGGCTCACCTCATCCTCGGAGGGAGGAAGATAAGTGCTGCCCTCCGAGTCATCGTTTATGGCCTGTTCATCAGGGCTAACTTGCCCATCTTCCCGATCGTCCTGTTCGGCCGTTTGTTCGTCGGGATCTTCTTTGTCTTCGGCACCGTCCGGAGTGTTATCGTCTCCTGTGCCGGTGTTGCTGTCCTTGCTGCGGCGGGATTTAGAGCAGCGCTGCTGACGCTGGCGCTTTGGTTGTGTCTTAGGAGGCTCATCCTCAACTGGGTTTCCCTTGTCCTCGTCGTTATTCTCTATAGGTGTATCCACCATGTATACGTCATACGAAGACGTGGTCGTCGAGCGTCCGGTGAACGGCGCGTTTTGGCCATGCTCCTCATCTGCATCATCGTCCATACCATCGATGTCTTCGGAGCCGTAATCGAGCATGTCGGTTAAGTCCTCGACAGTGTCTATGTAGTGGGTGGCGGGTGGGAAGTGAAATTCCCTGTCATTAGCCTCCAGTTCGAACCGGATATAGTTCGGCTATGATTCCTCCGCTAAGGATAGATTTTTTAATGAGTTTAGCACATCGCCTAAAGGCGAGTGTCGGAAGATGTCCGCGGTGTTGAATTTGATAATCGATGACTGATCCACCTCGATGTGTGCGGACACACATGGTTCGGAACTTATGGCCGGAAACGAGTCCAAGGTTCCGGAGACACATATATCACCCGAGGTTAGGTCTGTGTGCGGCTCCAACGCCGCGGAGTCTGCGGCTTCCATGGCAGGGTTGAGCGTTTAGTCCTTAAATGGCGCGATCTGCTCCGGATCTAAGGCCGAAGCGGTTACAGGTGCAATTTCCTGAGGTTAGTCCGATGACAGATTTAAGTCACGTTCATCGTAGGGACCGGGAGCGACTGCCATGGTTTCGAGTGCGTCAAAGATCAAGTCTCCACGGATGTCGGCGACATAGTTCAAGCTCCTGAATCTGACCTGATGGCCAGGCGCGTAGCTCTCGATCTGCTCCAGATGGCCAAGCGAGTTGGCCCGCAGTGCGAAGCCGCCGAACACGAAGATCTGTCCGGGGAGGAAGGTTTCCCCTTGGACAACATCGTTGATTGAAGGATCCATCAAACCCTTTGAGGACGGCAGAGTGGAACTCTCAATGAAAGCACCAATGTCAGTGTCAAAACCGGCGGATCTCGGGTAGGGGGTCCCGAACTGTGCGTCTAAGGTCGATGGTAACAGAAGACAGGGGACACAATGTTTACCCAGGTTCGGGCCCTCTCTATGGAGGTAATACCCTACTTCCTGCTTGATTGATCTTGATGAATATGAGTATTACAAGAGTTGATCTATCACGAGATCGTAATGGCTAAAACCCTAGAAGTCTAGCCTGTATGACTATATATCTTTCCGGACTAAGCCCGCCGGTTTATATAGACACCGGAGGAAACTAGGGTTGTATAAAGTCGGTTACAGAGAAAGGAATCTTCATATTTGATCGCCAAGCTTTCCTTCCACGCCAATGAGAGTCCCATCTGGACACGGGGGAGAGTGTTCAGTCTTGTATCTTCACAGCCCATTAGTCCGGCCCATGTCCAACAGGCCGGACGCCCGAGGACCCCTAAGTCCAGGACTACCTCACCCCCCTCCCCAAACACACACACACTTCGTGTTGCCGGGAGGGGAATCCTAGCTATGAATGCATGCCCCTATATAGCTAGGTCTGGCATCTCACCATACCGTAACACAAAACCGAAAGAAGTACATCAACCCCCTGCTTCCGATCAAATGTGGACCATGTGCAGGCCTGTTGGGGAACGTAGTAATTTCAAAAAAATTCCTACGCACACGCAAGATCATGGTGATGCATAGCAACGAGAGGGGAGAGTGTTGTCTACGTACCCTCGTAGACCGAAAGCGGAAGCGTTATATCAACGCGGTTGATGTAGTCGTACGTCTTCACGATCCGACCGATCCAAGCACCGTTACTCCGGCACCTCCGAGTTCTTCGCACACGTTCAGCTCGATGACGATCCCTGGGCTCCGATCCAGCAAAGCTTCGGGGAGGAGTTCCGTCAGCACGACGGCGTGGTGACGATCTTGATGTTCTACTGTCGCAGGGCTTTGCCTAACCACCGCTACAATATGACCGAGGTGGAATATGGTGGAGGGGGGCACCGCACACGGCTAGGGAACGATCTCAAGGATCAACTTGTGTGTCCATGTGGTGCCCCCTGCCCCCGTATATAAAGGAGCAAGGGAGGGAGGAGGCCGGCCCTATGTTTGGCGCGCCAAGGGGAGTCCTACTCCCATCGGGAGTAGGATTCCCCCTTTCCTAGTCCAACTAGGAGTTCTTCCTTGTAGGGGGAGTAGAAGAGAAGGAAAGGGAAGAGAGAAGGAGAAGGAAGGAGGGGGGCGCCCCCCTCCCTAGTCCAATTCGGACTAGTCCAAGGGGAGGGGTGCGGCCACCCTTTTGGCCCTTTCTCTCCTTTCCCGTATGGCCCAATAAGGCCCAATACGAATTCCCGTAACTCTCCGGTACTCCGATAAATACCCGAACCACTCAGAACCTTTCCGATGTTCGAATATAGTCGTCCAATATCTCGATCTTTACGTCTCGACCATTTCGAGACTCCTCGTCATGTCCCCGATCTCATCCGGGACTCCGAACTCCTTCGGTACATCAAAACTCATAAACTCATAATAACTGTCATCGTAACCTTAAGCGTGCGGACCCTACGGTTCGAGAACAATGTAGACATGACCGAGACACATCTCCGGTCAATAACCAATAGCGGGACCTGGATGCCCATATTGGCTCCTACATATTCTACGAAGATCTTTATCGGTCAGACCGCATAATAACATACGTTGTTCCCTTTGTCCATCGGTATGTTACTTGCCCGAGATTCGATCGTCGGTATCCAATACCTAGTTCAATCTCGTTACCGGCAAGTCTCTTTACTCGTTCCGTAATACATCATCCCGCAACTAACTCATTAGTTGCAATGCTTGCAAGGCTTAAGTGATGTGCATTACCGAGAGGGCCCAGAGATACCTCTCCCACAATTGGAGTGACAAATCCTAATCTCGAAATACGCCAACCCAACATCTACCTTTGGTGACACCTGTAGTACTCCTTTATAATCACCCAGTTACGTTGTGACGTTTGGTAGCACCCAAAGTGTTCCTCCGGCAAACGGGAGTTGCATAATCTCATAGTCAAAGGAACATGTATAAGTCATGGATAAAAGCAACAGCAACATACTAAACGATCGGGTGCTATGCTAATGGAATGGGTCATGTCAATCAGATCATTCAACTAATGATGTGACCTTGTTAATCAAATGACAACTCCTTTTGTCTATGGTTAGGAAACTTAACCATCTTTGATTAACAAGCTAGTCAAGTAGAGGCATACTAGTGACACTCTGTTTGTCTATGTATCCACACATGTATTATGTTTCCGGTTAATACAATTCTAGCATGAATAATAAACATTTATCATGATATGTAAGGAAATAAATAATAACTTTATTATTGCCTCTAGGGCATATTTCCTTCAGTCCCCCACTTGCACTAGAGTCAATAATCTAGGTCACAACACCATGTGATTAACTCACATCACCATGTGATTAACTCACATCACCATGTGATTAACATCGATAGTTCACATCATCATGTGATTAACACCCATAGTTCACATCGCCATGTGACCAACACCCAAAGGGTTTGCTAGATTCAGTAATCTAGTTCACATCGCTATGTGATTAACACCCAAAGAGTACTAAGGTGTGATCATGTTTTGCTTGTGAGAGAAGTTTAGTCAACGGGTCTGCCACATTCAGATCCGTTATGTATTTTGCAATTTTCTATGTCTACAATGCTCTGTACGGAGCTACTCTAGCTAATTGCTCCCACTTTAAATATGTATCTAGATCGAGACTTAGAGTCATCCAGATCGGTGTCAAAACTTGCATCGACGTAACCCTTTACGACGAACCTTTTGTCACTTCTATAATCGAGAAACATATCCTTATTCCACTAAGGATAATTTTGACCGCTGTCCAGTGATCTACTCCTAGATCACTATTGTACTCCTTTGCCAAACTCAGTGGTAGGGTATGTAATAGATCTGGTACACAGCATGGCATATTTTATAGAACCTATGGCTGAGGCATAGGGAATGACTTTCACTCTCTTTCTATCTTCTGCCGTGGTCGGGTTTTGAGTCTTACTCAATTTCACACCTTGTTAAACAGGCAAGAACTCTTTCTTTGACTGTTCCATTTTGAACTACTTCAAAATCTTGTCAAGGTATGTACTCATTGAAAAAACTTATCAAGCGTCTTGATCTATCTCTATAGATCTTAATGCTCAATATGTCAGCAGCTTCACCGAGGTCTTTCTTTGAAAAACTCCTTTTAAACACTCCTTTATGCTTTGCAGAATAATTCTACATTATTTCTGATCAACAATGTGTCATTCACATATACTTATCAGAAATGTTGTAGTGCTCCCACTCACTTTCTTGTAAGTACAGGCTTCACCGCAAGTCTGTATAAAACTATATGCTTTGATCAACTTATCAAAGTGTGTATTCCAACTCTGAGATGCTTGCACCAATCCATAGATGGATCGCTGGAGCTTGCATATTTTGTTAGCACCTTTAGGATTGACAAAATCTTCTGGTTGCATCATATAAAACTCTTCTTTAATAGCTCCATTAAGGAATGTAGTTTTGTTTATCCATTTGCCAGATTTCATAAAATGCGGCAATTGCTAACATGATTCGGACAGACTTAAGCATAGATACGAGTGAGAAACTCTCATCGTAGTCAACACCTTGAACTTGTCGAAAACCTTTTGCGACAATTCTAGCTTTGTAGATAGTAACACTACTATCAGCGTCCGTCTTCCTCTTGAAGATCCATTTATTTTCTATGGCTTGCCGATCATCGGGCAAATCCATCAAAGTCCATACTTTGTTCTCATACATGGATCATATCTCAGATTTCATGGCCTCAGACCATTTCGCGGAATCTGGGCTCATCATTGCTTCCTCATAGTTCGCAAGTTCATCATGGTCTAGTAACATGACTTCCAGAACAGGATTACCGTACTACTATGGTGCGGATCTCACTTTGGTTTACCTACGAGATTCGGTAGTAACTTGATCTAAAGTTACATGATCATCATCATTATCTTCCTCACTAATTGGTGTAGAAGTCACAAGAACAGATTCCTATGATGAACTACTTTCCAATAAGGGAGATGGTACAATTACCTTATCAAGTCTTTCTACTTTCCTCCCACTCACTTCTTTCGAGAGAAACTCCTTCTCTAGAAAGGATCCATTCTTAGCAACGAATGTTTTGCCTTCGGATCTGTGATAGAAGGTGTACCCAACTGTCTCCTTTGGGTATCCTATGAAGACATATTTCTCCGATTTGGGTTTGAGCTTATCAGGATGAAACTTTTTCACATAAGCATCACAACCCCAAACTTTAAGAAACGACAACTTTGGTTTCTTGCTAAACCACAGTTCATATAGTGTTGTCTCAACGGATTTAGATGGTGCCCTATTTAACGTGAATGCAGCTGTCTCTAATGCATAACCCCAAAACGATAGTGGTAAATCGGTAAGAAACATCATAGATTGCACTATATCCAATAAAGTACGGTTATGACGTTCGGACACACCATTATGCTGTGGTGTTCCAGGTGGCGTGAGTAGTGAAACTATTTCACATTGTTTAACTGAAGGCCAAACTCGTAACTCAAATGTTTTACCTCTGCGATCATATCGTAGTAACTTTTATTTTCTTGTTACGATGATTCTCTACTTCACTCTGAAATTCTTTGAACTTTTCAAACGTTTCAGACTTATGTTTCATCAAGTAGATATACCCATATCTGCTCAAATCATCTGTGAAGGTTAGAAAATAATGATACTTGTCGCGAGCCTTAATATTCATCGGACCACATACATCAGTATGTATGATTTCCAACAAATCTGTTGCTTGCTCCATTGTTCCGGAGAACGACATTTTAGTCATCTTGCCCAAGAGGCATGGTTCGCAAGCATCAAGTGATTCATAATCAAGTGATTCCAAAATCCCATCAGCATGGAGTTTCTTACTGCGCTTTACACCAATATGACCTAAACGGCAGTGCCACAAATAGGTTGCACTATCATTATTAACTTCGCATCTTTTGGTTTCAATATTATGAATATGTGTATCACTACGATCGAGATCCAATGAACTATTTTCATTGGGTGTGTATGACCATAAAAGGTTCTATTCATGTAAACAGAACAACAATTGTTCTCTAACTTAAATGAATAATCGTATTGCAATAAACATGATCAAATCATATTTATGCTCAACGCAAACACCAAATAACACTTATTTAGGTTCATCACTAATCCCGAAAGTCTAGGGAGTGTGCGATGATGATCATATCAATCTTGGAACTACTTCCAACTTTCATCGTCACTTCACCCTTAACTAGTCTTTGTTCATTCTGCAACTCCCGTTTCGAGTTACTACTCTTAGCAACTGAACCAGTATCAAAATACCGAGGGGTTGCTATGAACACTAGTAAAATACACATCAATAATCTGTATATCAAATATACCTTTGTTCACTTCGCCACCCTTCTTATCCGCCAAATACTTGGGGCAGTTCCGCTTCTAGTGACCAGTCCCTTTGCAGTAAACGCACTCAGTCTCAGGCTTAGGTCTAGACTTGGGCTTCTTCACTTGAGCAGCAACTTGCTTGCCGTTCTTCTTGAAGTTCCCCTTCTTCCCTTTGCCCTTTACTTGAAACTAGTGATCTTGTCAACCATCAACGCTTAATGCTCTTTCTTGATTTCTACCTCCATCGATTTCATCATTATGAAAAAAAACTCGGGAGTCGTTTTCGTCATCCCTTGCATACTATAGTTCATCACGAAGTTCTACTAACTTGGTGATGGTGACTAGAGAATTCTGTCAATCACTATCTTATCTGGAAGATTAACTCCCACTTGATTCAAGCGATTGTAGTACCCAGACAATTTGAGCACATGCTCACTAGTTGAGCGATTCTCCTCCATCTTTTAGCTATAGAACTTGTTGGAGACTTCATATCCCTCAACTCGGGTATTTGCTTGAAATATTAACTTCAACTACTGGAACATCTCATATGGTCCATGACGTTCAAAATGTCTTTGAAGTCCCGATTCTAAGCCGTTAAGCATGGTGCACTAAACTATCAAGTAGTCATCATATTGAGCTAGCCAAACGTTCATAACGTCTGCATCTGCTCCTGTAATAAGTATGTCACCTAGCGGTGCATTAAGGACATAATTCTTCTGTGCAGCAATGAGGATAAACCTCAGATCACGGATCCAATCCGCATCATTGCTACTAATATTTTTCAACACAATTTTCTCTAGGAACATATCAAAATAAACACAGGGAAGCAACAACGCGAGCTATTGATCTACAACATAGATATGCTAATACTACTAGGAGTAAGTTCATGATAAATTAAAGTTCAATTAATCATATTACTTAAGAACTCCCACTTAGATAGACATCCCTCTAATCCTCTAAGTGATCACGTGATCCAAATCAAACTAAACCATAACCGATCATCACGTGAAATGGATTAGTTTTCAATGGTGAACATCATCATGTTGATCATATGTACTATATGATTCACGCTCGACCTTTCGTCTCCGTGTTCCGAGGCCATATCTGCATATGCTAGGCTCGTCAAGTATAACCCGAGTATTCTGCGTGTGCAAAATTGGCTTGCACCCGTTGTAGATGTACATAGAGCTTATCACACCCGATCATCACGTGGTGTCTGGGCACGACGAACTTTGGCAACGGTGCATACTCGGGGAGAACACTTCTTAATAATTTTAGTGAGAGATCAGCTTATAATGCTACCGTCAATCAAAGCAAGATAAGATGTATAAAAAGATAAACATCACATGCAATCAATATAAGTGATATGATATGGCCATCATCATCTTCGTGCTTCGTGATCTCCATCTCTGCAGCACCATCATGATCACCATCGTCACCGGCGCGACACCTTGATCTCCATCGTAGCATCGTTGTCGTCTCGCCAATCTTATGCTTCTACGACTATCGCTACCGCTTAGTGATAAAGTAAAGCATTACAGGGCGATTGCATTGCATACAATAAAGCGACAACCATACGGCTCCTGCCGGTTGCCGATAACTCGGTTACAAAACATGATCATCTCATACAATAAAATATAGCATCATGTCTTGACCATATCACATCACAACATGCCCTGCAAAAACAAGTTAGACGTCCTCTACTTTGTTTGTTGCAAGTTTTACGTGGCTGCTACGGGCTGAAGCAAGAACCAATCTCACCTACGCATCAAAACCACAACGATACTTTGTCAAATAGACTCCGTTTTAACCTTCTCAAGGACCGGGCGTAGCCACACTTGGTTCAACTAAAGTTGGTGAGACAGTCTCCCGCAAGCCATCTGTGTGCAAAGCACGTCGAGGGAACCGGTCTCGCGTAAGCGTACGCGTAAGGTTGGTCCGGGTCGTCTCATCCAACAATACCGCTGAACCAAAGTATGACATGCTGGTAGGCAGTATGACTTGTATCGTCCACAACTCACTTGTGTTCTACTCGTGCAAATAACATCAAACCATAAAAAACCTGGCTCGGATGCCACCGTTGGGGAACGTAGTAATTTCAAAAAAATTCCTACGCACACGCAAGATCATGGTGATGCATAGCAACGAGAGGGGAGAGTGTTGTCTACGTACCCTCGTAGACCGAAAGCGGAAGCATTATATCAACGCGGTTGATGTAGTCGCACGTCTTCACGATCCGACCGATCCAAGCACCGTTACTCCGGCACCTCCGAGTTCTTGGCACACGTTCAGCTCGATGACGATCCCCGGGCTCCGATCCAGCAAAGCTTCGGGGAGGAGTTCCGTCAGCACGACGGCGTGGTGACGATCTTGATGTTCTACTGTCGCAGGGCTTCGCCTAAGCACCGCTACAATATGACCGAGGTGGAATATGGTGGAGGGGGGCACCGCACACGGCTAGGGAACGATCTCAAGGATCAACTTGTGTGTCCATGGGGTGCCCCCTGCCCCCGTATATAAAGGACCAAGGGAGGGAGGAGGCCGGCCCTATGTTTGGCACGCCAAGGGGAGTCCTACTCCCACCGGGAGTAGGATTCCCCCTTTCCTAGTCCAACTAGGAGTTCTTCCTTGTAGGGGGAGTAGAAGAGAAGGAAAGGGAAGAGAGAAGGAGAAGGAAGGAGGGGGGCGCCCCCCCTCCCTAGTCCAATTCGGACTAGTCCAAGGGGAGGGGTGCGGCCACCCTTTTGGCCCTTTCTCTCCTTTCCCGTAAGGCCCAATACGAATTCCCGTAACTCTCCGGTACTCCGATAAATACCCGAACCACTCAGAACCTTTCCGATGTTCGAATATAGTCGTCCAATATATCGATCTTTATGTCTCGACCATTTCGAGACTCCTCATCATGTCCCCGATCTCATCCGGGACTCCGAACTCCTTCGGTACATCAAAACTCATAAACTCATAATAACTGTCATCGTAACCTTAAGCGTGCGGACCCTACGGTTCGAGAACAATGTAGACATGACCGAGACACATCTCCGGTCAATAACCAATAGCGGGACCTGGATGCCCATATTGGCTCCTACATATTCTATGAAGATCTTTATCGGTCAGACCGCATAACAACATACGTTGTTCCCTTTGTCCATCGGTATGTTACTTGCCCGAGATTCGATCGTCGGAATCCAATACCTAGTTCAATCTCGTTACCAGCAAGTCTCTTTACTCGTTCCGTAATACATCATCCCGCAACTAACTCATTAGTTGCAATGCTTGCAAGGCTTAAGTGATGTGCATTACCGAGAGGGCCCAGAGATACCTCTCCCACAATTGGAGTGACAAATCCTAATCTCGAAATACGCCAACCCAACATCTACCTTTGGTGACACCTGTAGTACTCCTTTATAATCACCCAGTTACGTTGTGACGTTTGGTAGAACCCAAAGTGTTCCTCCGGCAAACGGGAGTTGCATAATCTCATAGTCAAAGGAACATGTATAAGTCATGGATAAAAGCAACAACAACATACTAAACGGTCGGGTGCTATGCTAATGGAATGGGTCATGTCAATCAGATCATTCAACTAATGATGTGACCTTGTTAATCAAATGACAACTCCTTTTGTCTATGGTTAGGAAACTTAACCATCTTTGATTAACAAGCTAGTCAAGTAGAGGCATACTAGTGACACTCTGTTTGTCTATGTATCCACACATGTATTATGTTTCCGGTTAATACAATTCTAGCATGAATAATAAACATTTATCATGATATGTAAGGAAATAAATAATAACTTTATTATTGCCTCTAGGGCATATTTCCTTCAGGGCCCACATATGTGTTCTTCTAGGGTTAGATGGGTGACACCACTTACCAACCACACCTGCGGGTGGCCCAATGTGTGTGTGTGTATGTGTGTCTCTGTGTCTGAAAACGATGTGCTATGATATTTAAATAACCAAATCACAAATTTGATGTGGCACATGTGCATCGCAAATTAACCGGGCATCCCCAACCCCACGGAGATTCATTTAGTACGAAGTAGTACTGTGCCCCCCCCCGCACACACACACTTTGAGTCGGTGGGAGGGGGTATATCACCAAGGCATATTGTAGGACTGACCAAGAAGAATCACCACCTTGGTCGTATAACCTCTCTTGTTTGTTGGGTCAAAGTCATGCATTGACGTTCCACATGCAGCCCCACAAAGCGGGCTAGCATGTCGCCGATAACCATGCGAGGTAGTGCCTGAAGACAACCACTGCGTGCATGTGTGGCCCAAACGTATGTATGAAGTGTCATGTGGTGTTTGAATATACCCAATGCACAACTTTGATTCATGTGTATGCGAGCCATCAAACTTAGGTCTCGAATCTCACCCTGGTAACCTCTCTCATGTTTTTGGTCGAAGTGATGGAGACGTCCACGCGGGCCCATGAATATATAGGCCGTCGATGATAACCAAGCGAGGGAGAGTGTCCAAAGACAACCACTGCACGTATGTTCCCCAAACATATGTACGGACATGCGTGATGCATGCATATATGTTTGAATAACAAAAGCACAACATTTTGATGTGGTGCATGCATGCATCGAAAAATGCACAGTCCCCACACAGATCTGGTCCATGATGCGTCGCGTGCTCCATCCCCCCCCGCCCACCACTTCGACCCGGTGGGAGGGATTCGTGTGTACACATGCGCGCGAAGTATAGTTGCATGTACCGAACCATATAAGACGAACCAAAATTTAATCCCCTCCTAATTATAAGTGAAATTAACTTCTATCGCTGTCGGTCGAAGTGATTGACTGGTGGGCACATAGAGATGGACGAAGCATCTCGCCGATAACCCCGTGAGTGAGTGCTAGAGGACAACCGCCATCGCTTACTTGTTGGCCAAACACATATGTATGGAGATGTGTGGTTGTGATGTTTGAATACATAATATATATGCAAAACTTTGATGTGGCACCTGCCTCAGAAACCTTTAAGTCCCCCACAGACGAACCGAGGTTCATGACATGTAGTATATATATGTTGCCCTCCTCCCCTCTTCGACGCGTAATATATACTCCTACGTACGTACCATAACACAACCCGAAAATAATCCTCCTTGTTCATCAAATAACCTTTCTCGTTGTCACATACTCCCTCCGTTCCTGAATATAAGGTGTATTGGTTTCCGTGCAAGTCAACCATTTGAAAGTTTGACCAAGATTATAGAACAAAATAGAAACATCTGCAATACCTAATACATAAAATATGAAACTACCTTTCATCACCGATCAAATGATATAAATTTCATATTGTGAATATTGATATATTTTTATAAAACCTTGGTCAAACTTGCACTCGTTTGACTTTTGAAAAAAAATACACCTTATATTAAGGAACGGAGGGAGTATATTAGATGGACGACGACCTCGCAAGCCCATGGAGGGAAGAGTCGCAGGAGAATGAGTGACAACCATCGTATGCACGTGGCCCAATGTGTTGGTGATGTTTTTAATACCCAATATGCACAACTTCTTTGTGGCACCTGCCTCGGAAACCGAAAAGTCTCCACACGGAGCGAGATCGATTCATGACGTGTGTGTAGTATATATGTGCTGCTCCGGCCCCCTCCTCACCTCTTCGACACGTACTATATACTCCTACCGCAACACAACCCAAAAACAAACCTCCTTGTTGGGTCAATGTGATGGAGGACAACCTCGCGGGCCCATGGATGGAAGCATCGCACGCGAGTGAGTGTCCTATATGACGCGTAGTATTGCCCCCAGCAACCCTCTTCAACACGTACTATATATATACTCCTACTGTACGTATAACAAAAATCAAAAATTGACCATCCTTGTTGGTCAAATTAACCTCTCTCATTGCATGTCACAGTGCTGGACGGCGACCTCACGGGCCAACGTGAGTGAGTGTCCTAGGACCACCGCGTGCATGTGAAAGCACAAGTTCTACCTGGGTGGTTTTGGTAATTAATGTCAACATATCTCTTGTTGGACTAATACTTTTACCTACTATGTTTCAGATAAGTTCAACAATGGAGTGGCATGGACTAGAGGATGTGGAACCCCTTCAAGATGCTAAGGACAAAAGATTGGCTCAAGCTTCAAGATCAAGACTCTACATTTTATATTTTAGTGATCCAAGATCGCATTGAGTCTATAGGAAAAGCCAATACTATCAAGGAGGGCTGAGGTGTTGCTTAATGAGCCTCTTGCTTCATGTGCTTAATGATATGCTCCAAAACCCTCAACTATCTTCCCACATCCACATATGACCTAAACTAAAAGTCAAACTCGGCCTCACCGATTCTTTCTATCCGGTGCCACCGAGTTTCACATGTCATAGCCACTGCCACAAACCCTAGAAAATCGGTTTCACCGATAGGGATCTCGGTCTCACCGAGATGGGATTGTAATCTCACTGTGTATGTCCATTGCCAAAATCGGTCTCACCCAGTTTGAGCAATCGGTACTACCAAGATTACAATGCAAACTCTCTGGTTAGCTTATTACCAAAATCGGTTCCACCGAGTTTGTGTAATCGGTATCACCGAGTTTGCCTGACCAACTCTCTGGTTAGCTTATTACCAAAATCGGTCCCATCGAGTTTGTGTAATCGGTCACACCGAGATTACGTTATGCCCTAACCCTAACCATATCGGTCCTACCGAGTTGCATCTCAGTCCCACCGAAAATCCTAACGGTCACTAGGTTTGTTGAATCGGTCCGACCGAGTTTAACCATTCGGTCCCACCGAGTTTGGCAGATTGTGTGTAACGGTTAGATTTTGTGTGGAGGCTATATATACCCCTCCACCCACTCTTCATTTGTGGAGAAAGCCATCAGAACACATCTACACTTCCGTACACATTTTATGAGAGAGAACCACCTACACTTGTGTTGAGGTCAAGATATTCCATTCCAACCATATGAATCTTGATCTCTAGCCTTCCCAAGTTGCTTTCCACTCAAATCTTCTTTCCACCAAATCCAAATCCTGTGAGAGAGAGTTGAGTGTTGGGGAGACTATCATTTGAAGCACAAGAGCAAGGAGTTCATCATCAACACACCATTTGTTACTTCTTGGAGAGTGGTGTCTCCTAGATTGGCTAGGTGTCACTTGGGAGCCTCCGACAAGATTGTGGAGTTGAACCAAGGAGTTTGTAAGGGCAAGGAGATTGCCTACTTCGTGAAGACCTACCGCTAGTGAGGCAAGTCCTTCGTGGGCGACGGCCGTGATGAAATAGACAAGGTTGCTTCTTCGTGGACCCTTCGTGGGTGGAGCCCTCCGTGGACTCGCGCAACCATTACCCTCCGTGGGTTGAAGTCTCCATCAACGTGGATGTACGATAGCACCACCTATCGGAACCACGCCAAAAACATCCGTGTCTCCAATTGCATTTGAATACTCCAAACCCTTCCCCTTACATTCTTGCAAGTTGCATGCTTTACTTTCTGCTGCTCATATACTCATTGCATGCTTGCTTGATATGTATTGTGTTCGTCAAAGTTGTGCTTAAACTCCACCTAAATTTAAGAATCTTAAAAAATGAAACTTTGGGCACTTAGTGTCTAATCACCCCCCCTTTATACACCTCTTCTCGATCCTTTCAGCATGTGGCCCAAAGATGCATGTCAAAGTTTTTCTATAGCAAACAAGCGACCATAGGAGTTTAGTGTTGAACATTGAAAAAAAATAGATAACATCTACTCATTTTTTATACATTGATAGATTTCCAAGGGATTTAAATGTGCAAAATGATAGTTGATCTACATGAGACCCATGATAGTGCACGAAAATGGATTGCAAAATCATATGTGTACGTGTCCCTGGGTGCATGTTTAGTCCCCATGCAAGAACTTTCTAACATCTAGAATCTTGATTTTGAAACCCAATAAATCCAAAAATAAGTTGAAATTCATGAAACTTATTGTGGTGTCATATGGACACCAATAGACTGTGATATTTTTTCCAAATTTGAGACAAGTTTTGATATAATGTTCTTACATACGGGAAATTATAAATAATTATCAACCAATATCGCAAACAAACTCTTTATTCGAACCATGTTAGACCAACAATGTAAGTGTCGTGCTTCGGTCAAGCAATAAAGCGGCAGAATTAATCATTAAAAAGGAAAAATCAATATAATACGTGCCGCGTGATACGTCTCCAACGTATCTATAATTTTTGATTGTTCCATGCTATTATATATTCTATTTTGGATGTTTAATGGGCTTTATTATACACTTTTATATTATTTTTGGGACTAACCTATTAACTGGAGGCCTAGCCAAAATTGTTGTTTTTTTGCCTATTTCAGTGTTTCACAGAAAAAGAATATCAACGGAGTCCAAACGGAATGAAACCTTCGGGAACGTGATTTTCGAAACAAACGTGATCCAGAGAACTTGGAGTGGACGTCAAGCAATCAACGAGGAGGCCACGAGGTAGGGGCGCGCCTACCCCCCTTGGACGTGCCCTCCAACCTCGTGGGCCCCTCGTGGCTCCACCGACCTACTTCTTCCTCCTATATATACCTACGTACCCCCAAACCATCAGCAAAGGAGTCAAAATCCTATTTCCACCACCGCAACCTTCTGTACCCGTAAGATCCCATCTTGGGGCCTTTTCCGGCGCTCTGCCAGAGGGGGCATTGATCATGGAGGGCTTCTACATCAACACCCTAGCCTCTCTGATGATGTGTGAGTAGTTTACCTCAGACCTTCGTGTCCATAGTTATTAGCGAGATGGCTTCTTCTCTCTCTTTGGACCTCAATACAAAGTTCTCCTCGTTTCTCTTGGAGATCTATTTGATGTAATCTTCTTTTGTGGTGTGTTTGTCGAGATCCGAAGAATTGTGGGTTTATGATCAAGATTATCTATGAACAATATCTGAATCCTCTTTGAATTCTTTGATGTATGATTGGTTATCTTTGCAAGTCTCTTTGAATTATTAGTTTGGTTTGGCCTACGAGATTGATCTTTCTTGCAATGGGAGAAGTGCTTAGCTTCGGGTCAATCTTGCGGTGCTCGATCCCAGTGACAGTAGGGGAAACGACACGTATTGTATTGTTGACATCGAGGATAAAAAGATGGGTTTTATATCATATTGCATGAGTTTATCCCTCTACATCATGTCATCTTGCTTAAAGCATTACTCCGTTCTTATGAACTTAATACTCTAGATGCATGCTGGATAGTGGTCGATGTGTGGAGTAATAGTAGTAGATGCAGGCAGGAGTCGGTCTACTTGTCACGGACGTGATGCCTATATACATGATCATACCTAGATGTTCTCATAACTATGCTCAATTCTATCAATTGCTCGACAGTAATTTGTTCACCCACCGTAATACTTATGCTCTTGAGAGAAGCCACTAGTGAATCCTATGGCCCCCGGGTCTATTTTCCATCATATTAATCTTCCGTCAACAAGCTATTTTCATTACCGTTTATTTTTGCAATATTTTCTTTTTATCTTTATCATAAAAATACCAAAAATATTATCTTATTATCTCTATCAGATCTCACTTTTGCAAGTGGCCGTGAAGGGATTGATAACCCCTTTATCGCGTTGGTTGAAAGGTTATTATTTGTTTGTGTAGGTGCGTGGGACTTGAGCATGGTCTCCTACTGGATTGATACCTTGGTTATCAAAAACTGAGGGAAATACTTACGCTACTTTACTGCATCACCCTTTCCTCTTCAAGGGAAAAACCAACGCAATGCTCAAGAGGTAGCAAGAAGGATTTCTGGCGCCATTGCCGGGGAGGCATACACCAAGTCAAGTCAAGATTTGATCTCCCATCAATGATCCATTTCTGGCACTTTTGCCAGGGAGTCTACGCACAAGTCAAGACATACCAAGTACCCATCACAAACTCTTATCCCTCGCATTACATTATTTGCCATTTGCCTCTCGTTTTCGTCTCCCCCACTTCACCCTTGCAGTTTTATTCGCCCTCTCTTTCCGTTGCCTCTTTTTCGCTTGCTTCTTGTTTGCTCGTGTGTTGGATTGCTTGCTTGTCATGATGGCTCAAGACAATACCAAATTGTGTGACTTTACCAATACCAACAACAATGATTTTCTTAGCTGCTCCTCTTACCAAAGCTGAATCTTGTGAAATTAATGCTGCTTTGTTGAATCTTGTCATGAAATATCAATTCGCCGGCCTTCCTAGTGAAGATGTCGCTACCCATCTAAATAGATCTGTTGATTTGTGTGGTATGCAAAATAAGAAAGATGTGGACACTGATATTGTCAAATTGAAGCTATTCCCCTTTTCGCTTAGAGATCGTGCTAAAACTTGGTTTTCGTCTTTGCCTAAAAATAGTATTGATTCTTGGAATAAGTGCGAAGATGCTTTTATCTCTAAGAATTTTCCTCCCGCTAAGATCATCTCCCTTAGAAGCGATATTATGAACTTTAAACAAGTTGATCATGAACATGTTGCACAAGCTTGGGAGAGAATGAAATTAATGATACGTAATTGTCCTACTCATGGTTTGAATTTGTGGATGATTATACAAATTTTTATGCTGGATTGAATTTTGCTGCTAGAAATCTTTTAGATTCGGCCGCGGGAGGCACTTTTATGGAAATCACTTTGGGAGAAGCTACTAAACTCCTAGATAATATTGTGGTTAATTATTCTCAATGGCACACTGAAAGATGTACTAGTAAAAGGTTCATGCGATTGAAGAAATTAATGTTTTGAGTAGAAAGATGGATGAACTTATGAAATTGTTTGCTAATAAGAGTGTTGCTTATGATCCTAATGATATGCCTTTGTATACTTTTATTGAGAATAATAATGAATCTATGGATGTTAATTTTGTTGGTAGGAACAATTTTGGTAACAACGCGTATAGAGAAACTTTAATCCTAGGCCGTTCCCTAATAATTCCTCTAATAATTATGGTAATTCCTACAACAATTATTATGGAAATTTTAATAAGTTGCCTTCTGATTTTGAGACTAGTGTTAAAGAGTTTATGAATTCACAAAAGAATTTCAACGCCTTGCTTGAGGAAAAATTGCTTAAAGTTGACGACTTGGCTAGGAACGTGGATAGAATTTCTCTTGATGTTGATTTTTTGAAACTTAGATCTATTCCACCTAAGCATGATATCAATGAGTCTCTCAAAGCCATGATAATTTCCATTGATGAGTGCAAGGAAAGAACCGCTAGGATGCGTGCTAAAAAAGATCGCTTTGTGAAGGCGTGTTCTTCTAGTTTTTATGAGAATAAAGATGAAGATCTAAAAGTTATTGATGTGTCCCCTATTAAATCTTTGTTTTGCAATATGAATCTTGATAATTATGGGACTGGAGATGAGTCAACTTTACTTAGAAGGCGTCCCAAAAATTCGGAGTTTTTAGATCTTGATGCAAAAATTGTTAAAAGTGGGATTGAAGAGGTTAAAACTTTAGATAGCAATGAACCCACCATCTTGGAATTCAAGAAATTTAATTATGGTGATTGCTCTTTGATAGATTGTATTTCCTTGTTGCAATCCGTGCTAAATTCTCCTCATGCTTATAGCCAAAATAGAGCCTTTACTAAACATATCGTTGATTCTTTGATGCAATCTTATGAAGAGAAACTTGAGTTGGAAGTTTCTATCCGTAGGAAACTTTATGATGAATGGGAACCTACAATTAAAATTAAAATTAAAGATCATGAATGATATTCTTTGTGTGATTTGGGTGCTAGTGTTTCGACGATCCCAAAAACTTTGTGTGATTTGCTAGGTTTCCGTGAATTTGATGATTGTTCTTTAAACTTTGCATCTTGCGGATTCCACTATCAAGAAATATATGGGAAGAATTAATGATGTTCTTATTGTTGCAAATAGGACTTATGTGCCCATTTATTTTATTGTTCTTGATATATATTGCAATACTTCATGTCCTATTATTCTTGGTAGACCTTTCCTTAGAACGATTGGTGCAATTTTTTATTTGAAGGAAGGGAATATTAGAGTCTAATTTCCGTTAAGGAAAGGCATGGAACACTTCCCTAGAAATAAGATTAAATTACCTTTTGAATCTATTACGAGAGCCACTTATTGATTGCCTACCAAAGATAGCAATACCTAGATCTATCCTTGCTTTTATGCCTAGCTAGGGGAGTTAAACGATAGCGCTTCTTGGGAGGCAACCCAATTTTATTTTATTTTCTTGCTTTTTGGTTCTGTTTAGTAATAAATCTTTGATCTAGCCACTGGTTAGGTGTGGTTTTGTGTTTTAATTAGTGCTTGTGCCAAGTTAAACCTATAGGATCTTCTTGGATGATAGTTATTTGATCTTGCTTAGAATTCCAGAAACTTTTTGTTCACGAAAACAATTGCTAAAAATAACCAGAATGTGATAAAATACTGATTCGAATTGCGGTAGATCAATAAAAAAATTATCTAGGTCTTCCTATTTTGGTAGAACTTTTGGAGTTCCAGAAGTTTGCGTTAGTTACAGATTACTACAGATTGTTCTGTTTTTGACAGATTCTATTTTTCTTGTGTTGTTTGCTTATTTTGATGAATCTATGTGTCGGTGTAAAAAAGTAGGGGCGCCCCTTTGTACCCCTTTACTTGTGCATGGGTGGTTGGAGCCACGCGCCATGGCCACACTAAGCAGGGAAGAGGAGGGGAGCCGGAGAGAAGCCAAATCGCAAGATGGCCAAGGCAATGCCAAGACCAAGAACACTAAGGACAGAAGGGCGAAGCAGGCTCCCCCGGCAAGACCCTTACCGGGGCAGCCCCGGCAAGGGCCTTGCCGAGGCGGCACGCCCTACGCCCATAGAGTGAGCCACCCTTGAGACCACGGATTCCAACACAACCAACTACATTGGAACTAGGGATTGGGAGGCACCTCCGTGGTGGCATGCAGATCTTTGTCAAGACCATAGATATGTGAGATCAGGTGAGAACGAGAAGACGGCGACCCTCGGCGGGATCCTTGCCGAGGAGATCCACAAGACCCCCGGCAAGCGCCTTGCCGGGGACGACTACAACACCACAGCAAGACCATTGTCGGGCCCCTGGCAAGGCCCTTGCCGAGGGCATCAGCGGGGCCACAGCCAGGCCTGTGTCGGCCAAGACTCCACCATCGTTCGCGTGCAGCTGCCAACCCAACCAGGTGGGCAGGAACCTACTTGGCGACGGGCGGCCTCTACGCCAACTCGGCAAGCACCTGCGTGGTGGCATGCAAATCTTCGGGAAGACCCTACCACCGCGCCACCTCAGCTGCCTGCCTGCCTACATGGCGCCGCATGCATCGCTGGCCTGGGCACGTGTCAAAGCAAGGCGAGGCGGCAACGGACGGGGCGGGCCTCGCTCTCGTCCCCGATAAAGCTAAGGGACACCTAAGCAATGCATTAAATGCGTCTTGTCCTTTAATACGAGCGATAAGCTCGCAGCACTGTAGACCTTTCCACCTCCTGTATGCCACTTCGGCAGCCCCTTTCAACTATAAAAATAGGCCCATGGCATACTGGAGATGGATTCAGCTCTTTGGAACTACGCAGCCACCATAGCTAGTTAGAGAGCTCAAGAACTCTCTCAAGTACACACCAAAGCAGGACTAGGGTATTACGCATCCTCGCGGCCTGAACCTCGGTAAATGATCCTTGTGTTGACTGTTAATCCTGCTCTTCTCACAACCCCGCACCCCGGCAACTATAGTAGGGATTGTCATGATCCCATAGGTGTCGTTCCCACCGGCATCTTTGGCATGCCAGGTAGGGGGACGCAGTCGTGAGAATCTGGTTTAGCAACCATCCTAGCAGTTTCTCATGGCCACGGCTTCCAAAGAAGAGGACGACGCTGCCTGCAAGCACGAAGGGCGCCAGAGCGGCAACAAGAAAGCTAAGTCATGCCAAACTTTAAATATTTCCTTTTATATAAGGTTATTCCCCTCGGAGATCTCGTTCTTTGCAGGGAAAACCTGCACATTAAGGGGCCCTCCCGCGATTGGCAACGCCCTTGTTCTATTTTGAGTCCGCTCAACAGCTCAAGCGGCCGCGTCGAGAGTGGCAGGGTAGGCTTCCGCAACCGGCAACGCTCTCAATTCTGACTCGAGTCAAGATCGACAGTTCGAGCGGTCGCGTTGGGGGCGGCAAGGTGGTTCGCTTGGCTGCAAGCACATCCGGCAGGCCTCCCTGGCAGATCCCTTGTCGGGCTCCCCGGCAGGCCCCTTGGCAGCGCCCTCAGCAGCGCCCTTGGTGTTTTCCTTGGTGGCAATCTTCTCGGCCTGCGTCGCGGTGTCCTTGGCGACATCCTCGATGATGGTGTCGATGTCCTCTGGGTCCACCGAGGGGAAATCTAAATGCCGAGAATGGGATGAGGCGAGGCCAAGATTAAGATTCAGAAAAAAGGAAAGGTAAACAGGAACGGAAGGCGAATGGCTTACCCGTGCCGGGCTGGGAAACAGAGGTCCCCTCCCTGCCATCATGTGGCGCCGAGGCAAGGCCACCAGTGCCCGAGTTCGCCTCCTCATCCTCCGTGTGCATAGGCTCGGGGCTTGGCGCCCTTGCCGGGGACGCCCCCGGGGCGGCGTGGTCGATGGGGGCGGCGCGTTGGGGGTAGCCCTCTGTGGCTCCTCCTGCTACTATTCTCCTCCTGCAACCACGGCAACGTCAGCGCCAACTGATCGTACCCCAAACACACGTTGGCGGAGGGCAAGTGTTGGACTCACGCTGGGGGCTGGGCCGGGGGCTGCTGTCCGAACTGCTCAACATCACTAGTGGTGTGCCAGAGGCGCCTGCCGGGTGCTGGCAGCTTGTCGAGGTCCTGGCCCTCTTCCCCCTCTGGGACAGCGTCTCCACGTCCCTGCAAAATGAAAATAATTCAAGGTAGGCGGCACTGTTTGAGGAAACGGAGATGACAAAAAGGGGAAGCAAAGATTACTCCTCCTCCTCCTCTTCCTATGCTGCCTTCCTCTTCCTCCGTGGGCTAAGGGACACAAAGTCAAAGACGACCCCCGCGTCAACGTCCGCCGAGGGAGGGGAAGGAGGTGGGGTCTGGGCACGTCTGGACGCGTCTGGACGAAGAATAAGCGGATGCTTTCTTCTTTTCCACCGCGGCCTTCACCACTTTCTTCGCAGCCGCGGCCCTCGTCTGGCGTGCGGACGTCTCATGGGCCTGCCACAGCTGCGCGGCCCTGCCGGGTCAGACCGTCTAGCCAGAGGTGGCCCGCCGCAGAATTCGCCCTCTCCCCATGACCGGAGGGTCGATGGCCTCGGCCTCCTCCGACGACGACTTGTCAACCACATCTTCGACAAGAGGATCCCTGGTGTTGGCATTCTGGGAACGGGGGTCCCCAGACTTGCCTGCCTGCGGCCTGCGGCTTGGCTTGAAAGGAGGCCCGGTACGGCCCACCTTCGTCAATACAAGACTCAAGAACCTCGCGAGGGGCCAAGCCTCGCGCGGAGGACGACGCAACGCTTCCTCGGGCGCGGCCTCCTCAGGTTGGCTCATGAGGAGGCGGAGATATCAAGGCAGGGTACCTCGCGAGGTGCCCATGACACAAGCCATGACGACCAAGGGTGCCAGGCGGGCGCCAGACCGCACAGTGTCCTCCCCTTTCCTCTTTGGTGCAAAGGGGGGAAGGGCAGGCGAGAGGATCAAGCAAAGGCATCCATTTCGGTGCAACGAGACCAAGACCAGTCCAACGGTGGGAATGAGCTCATCGTAGAGCCCAGGATGGCGTCACCACAGGGCCTTTGGCAGGCGAGGACCAACTTTGGTCAGGATAAGTGTATTGTATGTTCCCCTTCGAATTGGCCAATTGTTGGCGCCCTTCCCGCTCAATATTTGGGAAGAGGCCCAAGGCCTTTGCCTATAAATAGGACTAGCCACCCCCGAGGGTAGAGGCATCTAGCATCCGGGATCCCAGCATCTAGAGAGAGGGAGGGGTGTTCATCTTGCATCCATCATCTGGTATCCAGAATCCGAGCAAAGAGAGAGAGAGAGAAGGGCGGCTGAACTCCCTTAGTAGTTCATCGCCCTAGACAAGAACAGGCCCTGGCGAGGCTGTTCACCCTTGTACTGTTGATCTTCATCAGCCCAAGAGCCAATCCACCCACCACACTGGAGTAGGGTATTACACCACACCGGTGGCCCGAACCAGTATAAACTCTGTGTCTTTTGTGTTGTTCTTTGGGTAGTTTAGATCCTTGCGAGGCGGAGAGGTAGAGGGCAGAATCTCCGCGCGCACCCCAGAGTTCAAACCTTAAGGGTCTGCCGGAACCCATGATCCGACATTTGGCGCGCCAGGTAGGGGTGCGCCGGAATCTGTCTTCCATCGCTCCGTTCTCCTCCGACCGTCGCATCCATGTCTGACGCTCGTCGGGACCGTGCCGAGCGCCGGGCCGCCATCGCTTCCCGCGTCGCCCAGACAGCTCCGTCGGCGGGCGTCCTCGTCGTTCCCCGTCGCCTGCCGTCAACGCCGTCACCAGCCCGGCGGGGAACGAGCAACAAGCGTCGTCTCAGCACCCATCCGTGCGTCGAGACAGCCGCACCGCTACTCCGTCACTCACGCCAGCTGGCTCTTCGTCCCACGCGCTCCGCGCGCCCTTGGAGGTTCGAGCTGCACTCATCGCGGCAAACGAGCTCTTGCGCTACCGTCCCGTCGACGACGTCTACGAAGAGTGGCTCGACCGCGTCGCCGAGCTGGTACGTGCCGCAGGGGGCTCTCCTGCACCGTCCGCTCCGCTGCGCCGCACCCCACCCCACGCGGGCAATGAAGCTCCGGGGGCGTACCAGCCACCTCCGCTCCAAGAAGATACCATGGCTCCAAGGCGCATGGCCCCTGGGCGGCACCCGCTCCGTCAGGCGCCAGCCCAGCAAGAACCGAGCTGCCAAGAAGTCCCTCGACCGCGAGAGGCTGCCCGGGCGCTCCCTGCTCCGGCTCGCCGCGACCCTGCTCCAGCTTCGGCACGTCAAGACCCCGCGCTGCTCCCAGCTGCAGCGCAAGGGGGCCCGCAAGGCCAAGCTCTCCCTCAACCAAAGCCTCCCGTGGCCACCGCGGGCTGCCGCGCCTACACCACTGAGCTGCGTAGCATCGCGTGGCCCGGCAAGTTCAAGTCGGACCTGCCTCCTCGCTACGACGGCACGACCGATCCTGCCGAGTTCCTCCAGCTCTACGAGCTGGGCATCGAAGCTGCGAGCGGGGATGAAAAGGTCATGGCGAACTGGTTCCCCATGGCGCTGAAGGAAGGAGCTCGCACCTGGCTCCTGAATCTCGCTCTAGGCACGATCTCCTCCTGGGAGCAGATGCGCACCCGCTTCATCGCCAACTTCCAAGGTACTCGCGACCGGCCGCCCGCCGTGAGCGACATGCGCCGCATCAAGCAGGAACCTGGGGAGACCCTGCAAAAGTACATCCAGCGCTTCAACAGTGCGCGCCTCAAGATCCCCAAGGTGTTCGAGGAAGCCATCATCTCAGCCTTCTCCGATGGCGTGCGCGACGTCAAGATGAAGGAGGAGCTGGCGATGCATGAAGACCTCTGCACCTCCCTGGAGCTGTTCAACTTGGCGACCAAGTGCGCCAGGGCTGAGGAGGGACGTCTCTCCCTCCTCAAGCTGCCCGCCGCAGATCCAGAAGAGAAGAAGCCCAAGGCCAAGGACGTGAAGCGCAAGGGGGCTGCCATACTCGCGGCAGAACCGGACACCAAGCGAGGCAAAGATCTGCGCGAATCCTCCAGGGGCAGCCGGTACTGTGTGTACCACGACCTCCACACCCACAACACAAACGAATGCCAAGAACTCCGCGCTGTAAGAGAAGGAAGGATCAGCTATCGCCCTGACCGCGCCGACCGGGGCTACGGCCGAGGAGGAGGAAGAAACCCGGGACGTTGCGAAGATCGCGGCCCGCGCCAGGGATGGCGCGACCAACCTCGCGAGGACCGCTGGCGGGACCTGCCTCGCGAGGGGAACTGGAGGGATCAGCCTCGTGAGGACCGCCCTCATGGCAACGCGGGCCTCCCTCCACTGCTGCCTCAGCCAAGGAGGAACGAAGACCGCCATCAAGACGAGGGGGCTGGGGGATTCCAAGAGCCGCGCGCGATCGCCTGCATCCTAGGCAGAGATCAAGCCCCAGCCTCCCAACGCATCTTCAAGCAGTTTGCCCGCGAAGTCAATGTAGTCCTCACCAAGCTCGAAGGAACGCGCCCCCTCAAGTGGTCGGCGTGCGCCATCACGTTCAGCTCAGCAGATCAGCTCAAGTGCGCGGCCACAGCCGGGGTCCTCCCGATGCTTTGCTCCCCAATCATCAGCAACGTGCTGGTCACCAAGACCCTTATCGATGGTGGAGCATGGCTCAACGTCCTGTCCGTGGAAACATTCAACAACCTCCAAGTGCCCTATGACCAGCTTCAGCCAACCAAGCCTTTCTCCGGAGTCACCGACGGTTCCACGATCCCGATCGGGCAGGTTCGCCTCCCTGTCACCTTCGGGACCCACAGCAATTACCGCACCGAGCTCATCGACTTTGACGTCGCTCACATCCGCCTGCCGTACAACGCCATCCTCGGTTACCCAGCGCTGGCCAAATTCATGGCCGTAACTCACCACGGCTATAATGTCCTCAAGATGCCAGGGAGTTGCGGCGTCATCACGGTGCCATGTGAAGAGAGGGATGTAGTGTGTTCCCTGGAGCGAGCCTTTCAGGCCGCATCGCTAGAAGACCCAGATCGTGGGAGCAGGAGGCTTCCCGAGACCACACCCAAGAAGAAGAAGATGTCGTCAGGATTTGCCCTTCAGGAGGCAGGGCCCTCAGGGCCCGAGCCTGCCCAGGGGGACCCTCCTTCCATCGCATAGGAAGGCGCGCCCGGCGCCCTCCTCAGGCCGGGCTCGGGGGCTCTCACCTTCAGGGCCACCGACCTAGCCAGGGTCACGAGGGAGGCGCTTGGGCACCACGTGGAGGCGTGCTTAGAAGCACGTTTCCCTCAAGAAGGAGCGAAGCAAGCAGAGTCAGACCAGCAGGAGTTTGTTAACCAGGCCATTCAGGAACTACAGGAGTCGAGAATCATGAGAGGTTGCCGCCGGTTACCGGCTGTGGCTCCCCATCCAGGCGAGGATGGTGGGCTGCGTGTCTGCATCGACGTACCAGGGCTCAATCAAGTCGCCACGACAGAGCGCCTCTGTCCCTCGCAAGTGGGGCGTTGCGGAGGTCCACCCCACAGCTATGTTCGCATGCCCTACGGCTTGCCGAGCATGGCTGCTGCGTACCAGCGCCTCATGAGGAGCATCATGGAGATTCAGGAAGACAAGCGATCCGCAGTCCTGGCGGAGATGGAGATGATTCGCGGGGAGCCACCAGCGCCTCCGGAGCCTCCCGAGGCCCCAGGGCCTGGGGGCTCGTGAGGATCTCCTCCCGCAGCCCACCGAGTCTGCCGCACCAACACCATTTCGTCGTCGACATCTTCAGGTGACATCTTTCAAGCTTTATTCCCAACTGGGAGCGCCCTCCTAGGGCTGCATTACTCCCAGGTTGCGTGGGTCCTTCCCTGCGGCGTGTATCCCTTTTTAGTTTTCATTCGTTAGTCTGCTTTGTTGGGGGCGCCCTTCGGGCTGCATCATCCCCAAGCCACTTGGGCTAGGCCCAGTAGCGTGTATCTCCCTTGCGTTTATTTCCAACTATGCATTCGCCTATCATGCTTGATCACTTGATGCCTGTCCAATACAACTTTTCTCCTCCATGTCGACCACTTGCACGTTAAAGGGGGGTGCCTGAGCATCACGACTCAGGGCTCTTACCGGCTCTCCAGCCCTCACCCTCTGGCCTTGTCCACGGCATCGCGACCTGGCATACCAGCAACGGCTGAGACAAGCTCGAGGGCCGGGACCCAAGGACGTAGAGTGCCGGTATCTAACCAAATTCTGCAGGAACACATCTCAAGATACGGCCCAGTGCCAGGCACAACCCGCCTAGAGGTAGGGCCTCGTGAGTCCCGCGCTGGCTCACGGGTGCCCAGATACACCTCACCTAGCCCTACCGTGCCGGCCACGTGTCAGGGTGGGGCTGTATACACCCCAGGGTCTCCTCCCGGAGGGGAGCCCCCTCCCACGTACCAGTGGAAGCACCATGCTCCGCTCTGGCTGACGACACTGCCGAGGAGCGGCTATGCCCGTATACATACGGAAGCGCTATGCTCCGCGCTGGTGATAAACAACCGAGGGTGGCCTCCGGGCCGCATTAACCTCAGGGAGCCCAGAGGTCAGTGGCTGGCCTCATCGCGACACCTCCCCTCGGGAGCGCCGCGCGAG
The DNA here is from genome assembly GCA_032464435.1 of Aegilops umbellulata. NCBI lineage: Eukaryota > Viridiplantae > Streptophyta > Magnoliopsida > Poales > Poaceae > Aegilops > Aegilops umbellulata. The sequence goes on from CP136055.1 coordinate 274,957,489, forward strand.
GGAGCTAGGCACGGGAGCTACGACTGGGTCACGCCCAGGCGTACGACACCCAGCCAGGCCCCTCGGGCCTGGTTCGTCGCGCGTCTCTCCCCGAGCGGAGCCAAGGTATGAAGGCCGTTTGCGCGTCAAGGGGGACCCCTGAGCATCGCGACTCAGGGGACTAACTGGTCCCGTAGCCCCTCACTCCTTAGTTCCGAAAGGCTATGCTGGGTGAGGTACGCGCGGGGCCGGGCTCTGCAGACGTAGAACAGTGGTTCCACTCGCATCTCACCTCATCGTCCGCTGTTTGCGCGTCAAGGGGGACCCCTGAGCATCGCGACTCAGGGGCCTAACTGGCTCCATAGCCCCTCACTCCTTAGTTCCGAAAGGCTATGCTGGGTGAGGTACGCGCGGAGTCGGGCTCTGCAGACGTAGAACGGAAGATACACCTACATCACGCTCCCCTACTTGTAGTTCTTGCGCCAAGGGGGACTCTTGAGCATCGCGACTCAGGAGCCTAACTTGTCACGTAGCCCCTCACTCCTTTGGTCCCGTCCTGGTTTCCGGTCGGGGCTAATGCTGGGTGAGGTACGCGCGCGGCCGGGCTCTGCCGGCGTAGAACACATGCAAGTAGGGAAGAAAAGCATAAAACTCAAAGAAATTAAAAGCAAAATATTACAGTCCATACTGTCGTCTTAGTACCAAACGCAAGTTTAAATGCCTCCTCGAGGCGTGATGCACGTGCAGGAAGTAAAAGAAGAACAGGAGCGGCAGCGGAGTCACTTGTCGGCGGTGGGGCAACGCGGAGTGGCCTCGCTTCATGGAGTAGTAGGGCCGGTGGCGCCTCGCTTTCGCCTGGTGCTGAAGGCCCAGAACTTCCCCAGTAGCGCCTCTGCGCGCCCCTTCACGGCTTCGACAACGGCGGCCTCACCCTCGCCGCTCACCGGCTCCAGCAGACTGTCGAGGTCGGCGCCGGGATCGCGAAAACCTCGCTGGGGTCGCTGGATCCTCCGGCGCTTCCGCCGCTTGTGGAGCTGTCCAGGGGATGGTTGGTGGGCCCAGTCGTCGCGATCGCGAGGTCCTGGCCACCTCTCCTTGGGCAGCACTCAAGCCGGTGCCCGCTCGCGTCGAAGACCTTGAACAACATCACCGAAGCGCCATCATACTCCAGGTGGATCGTGAGGGCGCCCCTTGCTCTGCAGCCCCGAGCGATCTCGCCCCAGCCATGAGTCATGAAGACCTCGCCCGAGGCGAGCATCGCGACCTCTGCCTCGGTCGCGGGGGTGCTGCAGTCGGCGTGCTGCAGCCACAACTCCAGGAGCCTTCCCTATGGGAAGACGGAGGCGAAGAAGGAAGGAAAGCGAATCCAAGTTCGCGGAGGCATGCCGGCATGGAGCACGAGCTCGCGGGAGGAGCCCTCGGCATGGAATCCAGGCACTACGACCAACACCTTCGTGACCCGGCGGCGACGGCGCCTGCTGCTGGGATCGACGTCGCCCCCTCCGAGGCCCTCGGCATGGGCAAACAAGGGAAGCGGAAACCCCGGCGGAGGCCGCTCGTACCAAGGCCTTGACACCACCTGGAGATCTCCTTCGTCTCGGCTACGAGGGGCAATTCCCTTCTTCGGCGGAAGCGGGTCTGGCACTTCTTGGAGAGCTTTTCCCTTCTCCGCCGCAGAGAACCGGCGAATCGGGGCCATCGCACCAAGAGGGAGCAAGAATCAAGGCGAAGGAGAAAACAAGAAGGGATGGACTGGAAGGGCACGCGCAGTGCCGTACTTATAGCCAGCGGAGGCCAACCGTCGGCCTCCACGATCACAGGTAATCATGACACGATTTGCATGCAGGGACTTGTCCAATCCGCGCGATCGTCGAGGCATCATGGGGAAGCGGAGACACCCACGCCCAATCAAACGCCACGCGGCGCCCAAGGCCGCAGGCTGTTAGGGCCCGCGGTGCTTCGCCCTTGCCCTTTCGCCTCTCGGCACGGCCAAGTCCGGGCGAGCCTTGGGCCCGGGGGCTACTGTCGGCGTTCTGGGAACGGGGGTCCCCAGACTTGCCTGCCTGTGGCCTGCGGCGTGGCTCGAATGGAGGCCCGGTACGGCCCACCTTCGTCAAAACAAGACTCAAGACCCTCGCGAGGGGCCAAGCCTCGCGGGGAGGACGATGCAACGCTTCCTCGGGCGCGGCCTCCTCAGGTTGGCTCATGAGGAGGCGGAGATATCAAGGCAGGGTACCTCGCGAGGTGCCCATGACGCAAGCCATGACGACCAAGGGTGCCAGGCAGGCGCCAGACCGCACAGTGTCCTCCCCTTTCCTCTTTGGTGCAAAGGGGGGAAAGGCAGGCGAGAGGATCAAGCAAAGGCATCCATTTCGGTGCAACAAGACCAAGACCAGTCCAACGGTGCGAATGAGCTCATCGTGGAGCCCAGGACGACGTCACCACAGGGCCTTTGGCAGGCGAGGACCAACTTTGGTCAGGGTAAGTGTACTGTATGTTCCCCTTCGAATTGGACAATTGTTGGCGCCCTTCCCGCTCAATATTTGGGAAGAGGCCCAAGGCCTTTGCCTATAAATAGGACTAGCCACGCCCGAGGGTAGAGGCATCTAGCATCCGGGATCCGAGCATCTAGAGAGAGGGAGGTGTGTTCATCTTGCATCCATCATCTGGTATCTAGAATCCAAACAAAGAGAGAGAGAGAGAGAGAGAGAGAGAGAAGGGCGGCTGAACTCCCTTAGTAGTTCATCGCCCTAGCCAAGAACAGGCCCTCGCGAGGCTGTTCACCCTTGTACTGTTGATCTTCATCGGCCCAAGAGGCAATCCCCCCACCACACTGGAATAGGGTATTACACCACACCGGTGGCCCGAACCAGTATAAACTCTGTGTCTTTTGTGTTGTTCTTTGGGTAGTTTAGATCCTTGCGAGGCGGAGAGGTAGAGGGCAGAATCTCCGCGCGCACCCCAGAGTTCGAACCTCAAGGGTCTGCCGGAACCCACGATCCGACACCCGGTGCCGGTGCTGCTGGCTTCCCCAATGGCTTCCGCCCACTAGTCGAGCTCCTTCTCCTCCGCTTCCGCCGCAGCCTTGTCCTCCACACCACCGGCGTAGCCGGCCTCCTCGGCATGCTTCGCCTCCATCGCCCGGGCAGCGATGTAGTCCAGCTCCGCCTGGGTGGTGTCCTGGATGAGCCGTGGCTCGGCGGTGACGTACCCCTCATGCAAGGTGTCGAAGAACTCCTGCACTTGAATTTCCTCTGGCTCGACCCAGCTCGGGTCAAGGCCATGCGCGTTAAAGTCCGGCATCATGGCGATGATGTCGGTCCGGCACAAGTTGTTGCTCAGCGGAACCACTCATGCTGGCAACTTGAACAAAGGCCCCTTGGCAACCTTGCTGTCCTTCACGGCAGACCTTGCGGCCTTGCCGGTCCGCTCGACCTCGCCGTCGCGGTTCACGTCGATCTGGAAGAGCCACTGGCAGAAGTGGGCATGCCCCATCACCGTGAAGTTGTGGTCGAGGCCGAGGCGAAGCCTCATGATGTCGGCGGCGTTCGTGAAGAGCCAGGCCGGCCTCCCCTAGTTATGCAGCGGAGCGATTCGGCGGCAGACGAAATCTGCCCCAATCATCTCAAGAGTGAGCCCGGCCTCGGTAATGCAAAGGATCCTGGTGGTGGCGACCGTCAGCTTCGCATCGTCGGCGTCAACATCGCCCTAGTCGCCATGTCGAACCGGCGGTGCGTCGCGGACCCGGCAAAAGTCCAGCGGGTCCTTCTCTTCAATCTAGCACCACCGGCCCCGCCATTCTTCTCACCTCTCCTTCATGGCGCCCTCCGGGTATGCCCACTTGACCCGTGGGATCCAGGCGACACAACCGGAATGGCGCCCCCGGTTGGATCTGAGGGAAGAAGTAATGGCGGAAGAGCGCCTTGTTGGAATGCACCCCGACGAAGCCCTCACAGAGGTGCGCGAAAAGAGCCATGCACGCCATGGCATTCGGAGTAAAATCCAAAAGGTGGAAGCCGTAGGTGTGCATGACGTCATTAAAGAAATCAGAGAAGGGGGGACAGAGCCCGCAGGAGAAGTAGTCGATGAAGAATGGGTACCGATTCGGGGCGGCCTCAACGCAGTTGGCGGGGATGACGCACGTGGATGGATGCCCCGTCGTCTCTCCCCCCATCTTCACCCCCACGGGTGCTTGAAGCAGTCCCGGAGCACGACCACGTCGACAGGGTCGAGGGGAAGTAGGCGAGCTGCGTCCGCTGCGCCGCCAACGCACTCTCCGGCGGCTCTATCGCACCGACATCTTTGGCCACTCCCTTGTCCTTGGTGGATTTGGGAGCCATGGCGGCTATGAGAAGCAGGGGGCAGAGGATAGCGAAGGCGCAGCGGCGGCAAGTGAAGGCAAGAGCTCGAGAAGGAGGAAGAAAGGGGGTGGCGGCTCTGAGATTGGAAAAGACGCAGGAAAGGGGGTAAAAGTGAGCAGCGCGCCCGCGGTTATTCCTTTTTACGGGAAAGGCGCGGGCCGCCTCCTTTCCCATTAACTGCGATGTGACGCATGCATGCGGGAACCGCCCCATGCATGCTCCCCACGTCACGCACGCCCCCCACGTCACGCGTTCAATGCGGGTCGTGGGGAAGCGCAGCGGACGAAGGGTTACTGTGGTGGAAATTCGCCCCGCCTGCCCGCGCACCGTTCTGGGCTTGGCCCAACAATGTGTCGCGCTTATGTGTGGCGCAGGCCTGGGGGCTCCTGTCGGTGTACAAAAGTAGGGGCGCCCCTTTTTACCCCTTTACTTGTGCACGGGCAGTCAGAGCCGCGCGCCGTGACCACACTAAGCAGGGCAGAAGAGGGGAGCCGGAGAGAAGCCAAAGCGCAAGATGGCCAAGGCAACGCCAAGACCAAGAACACAAAGGACAGAAGGGCAAAGCAGGCTCCCCCGGCAAGACCCTTCTCGGGGCAGCCTCGGCAGCCCCTGCAAGGGCCTTGCCAAGGCGGCACGCCCGACACCCATAGAGTGAGCCACCCTTGAGCCCACGGATTCCAACACAACCAACTACATTGGAACTAGGGCTCGGGAGGCACCTCCGTGGTTGCATGCAGATCTTTTTGAAGACCATAGATATGTGAGATCAGGTGAGAACCAGAAGACGGTCAACCTTGGCGGGATCCTTGCTGAGGAGATCCGGCGCATGCCGGGGACGACTACAACGCCACGGCAAGACCCTTGCCGGGCCCCCGGCAAGGCCTTTTCCGAGGGCGTCAGCGGGGCCACAGCCAGGCCCACGCCAGCCAAGACTCCACCGCCGTTCGTGTGCACCTACCAGCCCAACCAGCTGGGCAGGCACCTACGTGGCGACGGGTGTCCTCTATGCCGACTCGGCAAGCACCTATGTGGTGGCATGCAGATCTTTGTGAAGACCCTACCACCGCACCACCTCAGCTGCCTGCCTGCCTACATGGCGCCGCATGCATCGCTGGCCTGGGCGCATGTCGAAGCAAGGTGAGGCGGCAACGGACGGGACGGGCCTCGCTCCCGTCCCCGATAAAGCTAGGGACACCTAAGCAATGCATTAAATGTGTCTTGTCCTGTAATACGGGCGATAAGCTCGCAGCACCATAGACCTTTCCACCTCTTGTATGCCACTGTGGCAGCCCCTTCCGACTACAAAAAGAGGCCCATGGCATACTGGAGAGGGATTCGGCTCTTTGGAACTACGCAGCCACCATAGCTAGTTCGAGAGCTCAAGAACTCTCTCAAATACACACCAAAGCAGGACTAGGGTATTACGCATCTTCGCGGCCCGAACCTGGGTAAACGATTCTTGTGTTGACGGTTAATCCTACTCTTCTCACAACCCCGTGCCCCGGCAACCGTAGTTGGGATTCTCGTGATCCCATAGGTGTCGTTCCCACCGACACTATGGCTAGTAAAGGAGTTTATAAACCATAGAGAAGTTGTAATACAATAAGTTTAACACCAACATAAATAAAGAATGAGTTCATTACAGTACCTTGAAGTGGTGTTTTGCTTTCTTTCGCTAACGGGGCTCACGAGATTTTCTGTTAAGTTTTGTGTTGTGAAGTTTTCAAGTTTTGGGTAAAGATTTGATGGATTATGGAATAAGGATTGGCAAGAGCCTAAGCTTGGAATGCCCAAGGCACCCCAAGGTAAAACTTAAGGACAACCAAAAGCCTTAGCTTGGGGATGCCTCGGAAGGCATCCCCTCTTTCATCTTCGTCTATCGGTAACTTTACTTGGAGCTATATTTTTATTCACCACAAGATATGTGTTTTGCTTGGAGCGTCTTGTATGATTTGAGTCTTTGCTTTTTAGTTTACCACAATCATCCTTGCTGTACACACCTTTTGAGAGAGACACACGTGATTCGGAATTTATTAGAATACTCGATGTGCTTCACTTATATCTTTTGAGCTATATAGTTTTTGCTCTAGTGCTTCACTTATATCTTTTAGGGCACGGTGGTGGTTTTATTTTATAGGAATTATTGGTCTCTCATGCTTCACTTATATTATTTTGAGAGTCTTAAACAGCATGGTAATTTACTTTAACTGTGAAATTAGTCCTAATATGATAGGCATCCAAGATGAGCATAATAAAAACTTCCATATAAGTGCATTGAACACTAGGAGAAGTTTGATACTTGATGATTGTTTTGAGATATGGGGATAGTGATATTAAAGTTGTTCTAGTTGAGTACTTGTGAAATTGAGAAATATTTGTGTTGAAGTTTGCAAGTCCCGTAGCATGCACGTATGGTAAATGTTGTGTCACAAATTTGAAATATGAGGTGTTCTTTGATTGTCATCCTTATGAGTGACGGTCGGGGACGAGCGTTGGTCTTTTACTACCAATCTATCCCCATAGGAGCATGCGTATAGTGCTTGGTTCTTGATGACTTGTAGATTTTTGCAATAAGTATGTGAGTTCTTTATGACTAATGTTGAGTCCATGGATTATACGCACTCTCAACCTTCCATCATTGCTAGCCTCTTCGGTACCGTGCATTGCCCTTTCTCACCTTCAGAGTTGGTGCAAACTTCGTCGGTGCATCAAAACCCTGTGATATGATACGCTCTATCACACATAAACCTCCTTATATATTCCTCAAAACAGCCACCATACCTACCTATTATGGCATTTCCATAGCCATTCCGAGATATATTGCCATGCAACTTTCCACCGTTCCGTTTATTACGACACGCTTCATCATTGTCATATTGCTTTGCCTGATCATGTAGTTGACATCGTATTTGTGGCAAAGCCACCATGCATATTGTTTCATACATGTCATTCTTGATTCATTGCATATCCTGGTACATCGCCGGAGGCATTCATATAGAGTCATATTTCGTTCTAGTATCGACTTGTAATCATTGAGTTGTAAATAAATAGAAGTGTGATGATCATCATTAATAGAGCATTGTCCCGAAAAAAGAGAAAGCCAAATAAAAAAGGAAGGCCCAAAAAAATAAAAAAAGGGAGAAATAAAAAGGGACAATGCTACTATCCTTTTTCCACACTTGTGCTTCAAAGTAGCACCATGATCTTTATAATAGAGAGTCTCTTGTTTTGTCACTTTCATATAATAGTGGGAATTTTTCATTATAGAACTTGGCTTGTATATTCCAATAATGGGCTTCTCAAATTCCCTAGGTCTTCATGAGTAAGCAAGTTGGATGCACACCCACTTAGTTTATTTTGTTGAGCTTTCATACATTTATAGCTCTAGTGCATCCGTTGCATGGCAATCCCTACTCCTTGCATTGACATCAATTGATGGGCATATCCCTAGCCCGTTGATTAGCCGCGTGAATGTGAGACTTTCTCCTTTTTTGTCTTCTCCACACAACCCTCATCATCATATTCTATTCCACCCATAGTGCTGTATCCACGGCTCACGCTCATGTATTGCATGAAAGTTGAAAAAAGTTTGAGATTACTAAAGTATGAAACAATTGCTTGGCTTGTCATCGGGGTTGTGCAAGATGAGAGCATCTTGTGTGACAAAAATGAAGCATGGCCAAACTATATGATTTTGTAGGGATGAGCTTTCTTTGGCTATGTTATTTTGAGAAGACAAAATTGCTTGATTAGTATGCTTGAAGTATTATTATTTTTATGTCAATACTAAACTTTTATCTTGAATCTTTCAGAACTGAACATTCATGCCTTAATAAAGAAAATTATATTGAGAAATATGCTAGGTAGCATTCCACATCAAAAATTCTATTTTTATCATTTACCTACTCGGGGACGAGCAGGAATTAAGCTTGGGGATGATTGATACATCTCCAATGTATCTATAATTTTTTATTGTTCCATGCTATTATTATATATTCTATTTTGGATGTTTAATGGGCTTTATTATACAGTTTTATATTATTTTTGGGACTAACCTATTAACCGGAGGCCCAGCCCAAATTGTTGTTTTTGCCTATTTCAGTGTTTCGCAGAAAAAGAATATCAAACGGAGTCCAAACGGAATGAAACCTTCGGGAACGTGATTTTCGGAACAAACGTGATCCAGAGGACTCGGAGTGGACGTCAAGCAATCAACGAGGAGGCCACGAGGCAGGGGGCACGCCTACCCCCCTGGGCGCGCCCTCCACCCTCGTGGGCCCCTCGTGGCTCCACCCACCTACTTCTTCCTCCTATATATACCTACGTACCCCCAAACCATCAGCAGAGGAGCCAAAACCCTATTTCCACCACCCGCAACCTTCTGTACCCATGAGATCCCATCTTGGGGCCTTTTCCGGCGCTCCGCCGGAGGGGGCATTGATCAAGGAGGGCTTCTACATCAACACCCTAGCCTCTCCGATGATGTGTGAGTAGTTTACCTCAGACCTTCGGGTCCATAGTTATTAGCTAGATGGCTTCTTCTCTCTCTTTGGATCTCAATACAAGGTTCTCCTCGTTTCTCTTGTACATCTATTGGATGTAATCTTCTTTTGCAGTGTGTTTGTCGAGATTCGATGAATTGTGGGTTTATGATCAAGATTATCTATGAACAATATTTGAATCTTCTCTGAATTCTTTGATGTATGATTGGTTATCTTTGCAAGTCTCTTCGAATTATCAGTTTGGTTTGGCCTACTAGATTGATATTTCTTGCAATGGGAGAAGTGCTTAGCTTTGGGTTCAATCTTGCGGTGCTCGATCCCAGTGAGAGTAGGGAAACGACACGTATTGTATTGTTGCCATCGATGATAAAAATATGGGGTTTATATCATATTGCATGAGTTTATCCCTCTACATCATGTCATATTGCTTAAAGCATTACTCCGTTCTTATGAATTTAACACTCTAGATGCATGCTGGATAGCGGTCGATGTGTGGAGTAATAGTAGTATATGCAGGCAGGAGTCGGTCTACTTGCCACGGACGTGATGCCTATATACCTGATCATACCTAGATATTCTCATAACTATGCTCAATTCTATCAATTGCTCGATAGTAATTTGTTCACCCACCGTAAAACTTATGCTATCTTGAGAGAAGCCACTAGTAAAACCTATGGCCCCCCGGGTCTATTTTCCTTCATATTAATCCTCCGTCAACAAGCTATTTTCATTACCATTTATTTTGCAATCTTTACTTTTTATCTTTATCATAAAAATACCAAAAATATTATCTTATTATCTCTATCAGATCTCACTTTTGCAAGTGGCCGTGAAGGGATTGACAACCCCTTTATCGCGTTGGTTGCAAGGTTCTTATTTGTTTGTGTAGGTGTGTGGGACTTGAGTGTGGTCTCCTACTGGATTGACACCTTGGTTTTCAAAAACTGAGGGAAATGCATACGCTACTTTACTACATCACCCTTTCCTCTTCAAGGGAAAAACCAACGCAGTGCTCAAGAGGTAGCACCGCGCACGCGTCCCGTGTGCCCTACGAGCATGCGTGAGTTGACGAGATGCATGCTAGCAGGCAGACCGAGAGGCCGAGGCATGCGCGTGTTCGCTACACACTCACTGTGATGGGCGTGCTAGTTGCTATGTGAAATGACAGTAGGTGTGCCAGCAGTCCGCCGCACAGGCTCACCGGGAGGCGAGCCAGCCCTTTGACCGCCACCCACTTCGCTCCCACTACTCCATATTAATGGCGCCCCGCCTCGCTCCATGAAATGATGGTATATTATTGCCAGAAATCTGCCGTGTAGGCTCACCGGGAAGCGAGACAGCCTTTGACCGCCACCCGCCTCGCTCCCACTGGTCTGTATTAATGGTGCGCCTGACCGGCCGCACCCCCAATCCTCACCACACACACAATCCTCTCTCTCCACCCACATCCTCGGCGCCGCTCTCAGTCCTCAAAGCCCGCACACCCCATCCTCGCCACACACACAATCCTCTCTCTCCGCTCGCATCTTCGACACCACTCTCAGTCCTCAAAGCTGGAACCCCCCATCCTCGCCACACACACAATCCTCTCTCTCTCTGTCCACATACTTGACACCACTCTCAGTCCTCAAAGCCGTCAGTGTATGAGGATGCCGCCGAAGCGCCCCATCGAAGGGACTGGCGACGTCGGGGCTGTAGAAGCACCGGAACGGCGTGAATATGGAGACAGGGGTTTCTATCGTCGCCGACGAGATAGAGAACGAGGATGCCAACAAGAGGAGTCGGGTCGAGAATGAACCGCAAGAAACTCCAGCAGGCCTAGACTTCATTAGCAGCCTCCCCGATGATATGTTGACAGTCATCATATCCCTCCTCCCAATCAAATATGGGGCCAAGACAACCGCCCTTTCCGGATGGTGGCGCCCCCTATGGCTCTCCACCCCTATCGACCACCTCGATACCCACGACCTCTGCCATGGCTATCGCAAAAGCTTGGATGTGTTCTCCTAGACCCTCGGCAGTCATCATGGCCCACTCAGAGGCCTTATCATGGGCAAGTTCCGTTCCAATGGCAAGGACCAAGCCAAGCTTGACGAGTGGTTCCGATCCTGATACGTCGCCAACGTATCTATAATTTATGAAATATTCATGCTGTTTTATTATCATTCTTGGATGTTTTACAATCATTTGATAGCAACTTTATATCATTTTTGGGACTAACCTATTGACCTAGTGCCCAGTGCCAGTTGTTGTTTTTTGCTTGTTTTTTACACCATAGGAATTCAATATCAAACTGAGTCCAAACACCGTGAAACTTTTTGTGGATGTTTTATGGACTAGAAGACAACCAATGGGCCAGAGCAGCACCTGGGGGGTGCCCCGAGGGGGGCACAACCCACCACGGCACGCCTGGGGGCCCAGGCGCGCCCAGGTGGGTTTTGCCCACCTCAGTGCCTCACGCACCCCCTCTTTACCCTATAAATTCACAAATATTACAAAAACCCTGGGGTGAACCTAGATTAGAAGTTTCACCGTCGCAAGGCTCTGTAGCCACCGAAAACCAATCTAGACCCCATTCCGGCACCCTACCGGAGGGGGGAATCATCTCTGGTGGCCATCTTCATCATCCCATCGGCATCCATGATGAGGAGGGAGTAGTCCACCCTCGGGGCTAAGGGTTTGCACCCGTAGCTATGTGTTTAATCTCTCTCTCTCTCTCTCTCTCTCTCTCTCTCTCATGTTCTTGAGATGTCACGATCTTGATGTATCGCGGGCTTTGTTAATATAGTCGGATCATATAGTATTTTCCCCTCTCTATCTTGTTGTGATGAATTGAGTTTTTCCCTTTGAGATTTCGTTGTTATCGGATTGAATACGTTGATGGATTTGAGAACACTTGATATATGTCTTGCAATTGAATACTCGTGGCAACGATGGGGTATCGTATTGACTCACTTGATATATGTTTTGGCACTCAACTCGTGGATTCCCGAGGTGACATTGGGGTAATCTATGCATAGGGGTTGATGCACGTTCTTGTCTTTGTTTCGCCGGTAGAAATCTTGGGGCAGTCTTTGAAGTTCTTTGTGTTGGATTGAGTATTATGAATATGAATTTGCTTTGGTGTTATTTTAGTATGAACTCTAGGATAGATCGAATGGAAAGAATAGCTTTGTGTTATTTTAGTACGAACTCTCTGATAGATCGAACGGAAAGAATAGCTTTGAGGTGGTTTTGTACCCTACAAACAATTTATTCTTATGTTCTCTGCTAGATAGGAACTTTGGAGTGATTCTTCATCGCACTTTGAGGGATGGTTATATGATCCAATTATATTAGCACTGTTGAGAGGTTGCACTAGTGAAAGTACGGACCCTAGACCTGATTTTCAAGCATTGCAATACCGTTTTTGTGCCCGTTTACTATTTGCTACCTTGCTGTTTTTTTTCATTCAGATTATAAAAATATATTTCTACCATCCATATTACACTTTTATCACCATCTCTTCGCCGAACTAGTGCACTTATACAATTTGCCATTGTATTGGGTGTGTTGGGGACACAAGAGATTTCTTGTATTTGGTTGCAGGTTCGTTTGAGAGAGACTATCTTCATCCTAAGCCTCCCACGGATTGATAAACCTTAGGTCATCCACTTGAGGGAAAATTGCTACTGTCCTACAAAACTCTGCGCTTGGACGCCCAACACGTGTCTACAAGAATAAAGTTGCGTAGTAGACATCAAGCTCTTTTCTGGCGCCGTTGCCGGGGAGGTGAGTGCATGAAGGTATATCTTTAGATATTGCAATCGAATCTTTTAGTTTCTTGTTTATCACTAGTTTGGTTTATAAAAGAAAACTACATAAAAATGGAATTGAGGTTGCATCATATTATTGATCATCTTTATAATACCTTTCTTGAGAATGATGGATCGGGAAATTGTGCTCAATTGTTAGAAGAAGAAGTCAATAAAATGTTTGGCACAAAGTATTTAAATGATGAGCATGATTGCAAGGTTGTTAGTATGAATTCTTTGAATATCCATGCTGCTAATGATATGCAAAGCCATAAGGTTGGGGATGCTAGGTTTGATGAAGATGATATTTTTAGTCCCCCAAGATTTGATGTGCAAATTTGTTATAATGATTGCATGCCTCCTATTTATTATGATTATAATGATGAAAGTGGGTTTGGAGAGGTCATGACTTTATGTAGTGATGAATCCATCATTTTGGATGAGGCTTAAATTGACTATGAGAACAAGGTTGGTATCTATGATCATTATGGTGATGACATGTATGCTATAAAGAGTAATGATATCCATGAAACTTGTCATCATGACTTTAATTTTCAATCTCATGATAGTTATTTTGTTGAGTTTGCTCCCACTACTATTCATGAAAATAAGTTTGCATCTGTGTAGAGTAACAAAATTTCTATGCTTATGCATCATGAAAATAGTGCTTTATATGATAGTTATATTGTTGAATTCATTCATGATGCTACTGAAAATTATTATGAGAAAGGAACATATGCTTTTACATATTGCAAAAATATTAAGTTTCCTCTCTATGTGTTGAAAATCTTGAAGTTATGCTTGTTTTGCCTTCCTATGCTAGTTGATTCTTGTTCCAGTAAATTATTTGCTCAAAAAATCCCTATGCATAGTAAGTGGGTTATAATTAAATGTGCTTGCCATGTGCTTCATGATGCTCTCTTTGTGTTTCAGTTCTTATCTTTTATGCGAGTATCATTGAACTCATCATGCCTAGCTAAAAGGCATTAAAGAAAAGCGCTTGTTGGGAGACAACCCAACACTTTTACCTACTGTTTTTGTGTGTTCATATGATTATGCTACTGTATTGATCATGTTTTATAGCTTTTGTTTCAATAAAGTACCAAGTAAAGCCGTTGGGATCATGTTGGGTGATAGTTGATTTGATCTTGCTGAAAAAGAGAAACTTATGCGCTCACGAAAATAATTCTCATTTTTAGCACAAGAGTGATTTTGAGTTGATTCTTTTTGAAGAAGATTAATATGAAAATTTCTCACGTGGTCCTAATTTTTTTTCATATTTTTTGGAGTAGCATAAGTATGGTAGTTATCCAAATCATTACAGACTGTTCTGTTTTTGACAGATTCTATTTTCAATGCAAAATTTGCTTGTTTTCTAGTTTCTATGGCTTATATTGATCAATATAAATTACGGCAATGATATGCTACAGTAGGCATTGTGTGTAAACAATTATGAGTCTTGTCTTTGACAGTACCAAAGTGAAATGGTTTGCTCTTTACCATACTAACCTATCACGCGAAGTTCCGTTAAGTTTTGTGTGATTGAAGTTTTCAAGTTTTGGGTGAGATATCGATATGAGGAGAATAAGGAGTGACAAGACCATAAGCTTGGGGATGCCCAAGGCACCCCCAAGGTAATATTCAAGGAATATCCAAGAAACTAAGCTTGGGGTTGCCCCGAAAGGCATCCCCTCTTTCGTCTTCAACATTATCACTAACCTCACTTGGAGCTATGTATTCGTTCGCCACATGATATGAGTTTTGCTTGGATAGTCATTTCATTTTATTTTTATTTGCTTTCTGTTATTTATAATAATGTTTTGCATTTTTCCTTTCAATAAAAATGTCAAGGATAGCCTTCACCGTGCTTATTTTACAAGTCTACATGTTGCTGTTCAAAAACAGAAAGTTTACCGCTGTTGCAAAAAATTCCCTAGAAAAGTCAGAATGTGATAAAATGTTGAAACTTTTTGCAAAATAAGCTCTGATAAATTTTCTACAGTGTAGTAAAATTTTCATAATTTTTGGAGTTTAATAAATATTGATACTCTTCCATTCTTTACAGACTGTACTGTTTTGGCAGATTGCTGTTATGGTTGCATTGTTTGCATATGTTTGCTTATTTAATGGTTCTATTTGTGGATAGGAGTACTAAATATGCAGAGGCATTTAGTATGAAATGTTGAATAATAATTTTAGTGATTTTCTACAGTAGAGAATGATAAGGTTTTTGCATTGGTTTATACTAACTTATCTCACGGGTTCTTGTTGAGTTTTGTGTGGATGAAGTTTTTTAAGATTTAGGGAAACCGTGGTATAAAAGGAATTAAGGAGACACAAAATCTCAAGATTGGGGGTGCCCAAGGCATCCCAAGATAATATTTCAAAAAGTATCAAGCATCTAAGCTTGGGGATGCCCCGGTAGGCATCCCACCTTTCTTCTTCAAGAATTATCGGTTAGTATCGGTTGAGCCTAAGTTTTTGCTTCTTCAGATGAGTTATGCTATCCTTCAAACGTCATTTTTTTCACTTTTTCTTGCTGTTTTAATAGAGTACTTAGATCTGAAACTTTTAAATAAGAGAGAGTCCACAATTAGCTACCTATTTACTTAACTACTCGCTTGATTTCACTTATATCTTCTTGGAGTAGCTTGTCATTTACTCTTGTGCTTCATTTATATCCTTTGAGTAAATTGTTGAATGAATTGAATATCATGAAGTTGAAATTATATCATGCCTAGTGGTAGCTTCACATTGGGTTTAGAAAGTGAAATCTTTTGAAGCTTGACAATCACAATATTGGTCATACAAGCAATTCCTGAATAATTACTATAAGGAAGAGAACTTTCACATGCAAATACACTATCTTGGAAATCTTTTGTGATAGTGAGCCCCCATCAAAATATTATATGCCAAAGTTGTTGACGTTGGACAAGGAAGACAACGCAATGATTTATGTTTGTTCATATTCACATAGAAGTTATATTGTCATAGATCCTTCAACATGTGGTGCTTGCCCCCCATCTTTACTAGCCAAAAATTCCGCACCAAGTAGAGATACTACTTGTGCATCCAAAAAACCCTTAAACCCAAATCTTATTTTCACGAGTCCACCATACCTAGCTAAGGATTGGATAAGATCCTTCAAGTAAGTTGTCATCGGTGCAATAAGGCAATAAAAATTGCTTCTGAAAGTGTTAGATCATTTAGTGTAAGAGAAAATTGAGCGTTGTAGGAACTAGTGATGGCAAAGAATAAAAGCGACAAACTGCATAATAAAGTTTGCTATCATAAGGGGCAATATAACATGACGTTGTTTTGCACTAAGGGGTTGAGCATACAAACAAATAAGCGCATGGCAACCTCTGCTTCCCTCTGTGAAGGGCCTATCTTTTACTTTTCAGTATTTACTTTTATGCAAAGAGTCAAAGTTTTTCTCTCTATTCCTTTTTATTTTTCTCTTTTGGCAAGCATCATGTGGTGAGGAAAGAACTAGGCACATATATCCAGTTGGATATGGGTAGCATGAGTTATTATTGTTGAGATCACCCTTGAGGTGAATACATTGGGAGGCGAAATCATAAGCCCCTATCTTTCTATGTGTCCGGTTGAAATGTTTTGCTCATGTGTATGCGGTGAGTGTTAGCAATCATAGAAGACTATATGATGGTTCAGTATGTAGAGCTCTTACTTAAACTGTTGAATAAGTTGAATTACAATTGCTTGGTGACTGAGAATATGGGTTGCTGAGTTTCAAAAGAATTCATTGTTTGAACCTTAACATGTGAATTGGTTGCTACTTTAGCATGAGAAGTTTTATAAGAAAGAATTGTTGTTATGATGCTAGGAAAAGTGATTGAAATTGCCATTGATACAACTTATGCACTTTGCTAGCATTCACACTTCATAAATTATTTCTTTTATCATTTACCTACTCGAGGACGAGTGGGGATTAAGCTGGGGGATGCTGATACGTCTCCAACGTATCTATAATTTATGAAGTATTCATGTTGTTTTATTATCATTCTTGGATGTTTTACAATCATTTTATAGCAACTTTATATCATTTTTTGGGACTAATATATTGACCCAGTGCCCAGTGCCAGTTGTTGTTTTTAGCTTGTTTTTTACATCGCAAGAAATCAATATCAAACGTAGTCCAAACACCGTGAAACTTTTTGTGGATTTTTTCTGGACCAGAAGACCACCAATGAGCGAGAGCAGCACCTGGGGGTGCCTCGAGGGGGGCACAATCCACCAGGGCGCGCCCAGGTGGGTTGTGCCCACCTCGGTGGCCTCCCGCACCCCCTCTTTACCCTATAAATTCACAAATATTCCAAAAACCCTAGGGGTGAACCTAGATTAGAAGTTTCACTGCCGCAAAGCTCTGTAGCCACCAAAAACCAATCTAGACCCCATTCCGGCACCCTGCCGGAGGGTGGAATCATCTCCGATGGCCATCTTCATCATCCCAGCGGCCACCACGATGAGGAGGGAGTAGTCCACCCTCGGGGCTAAGGGTTTGTACCAGTAGATATGTGTTTAATCTCTCTCTCTCTCTCTCGTGTTCTTGAGATGTCATGATCTTGATGTATCGCGGGCTTTGTCAATATAGTCGGATCATATGGTGTTTTCCCCTCTCTATCTTGTTGTGATGAATTGAGTTTTTCCCTTTGAGATTTCGTTGTTATCGGATTGAATATTGTTGGATTTCGGGTTCCGGCAAAACCCTTATAAGTGCTTATAGTGCCACCCCTAGTTGGTTTTGGAGTATTGACGACAAACTTGGTTGAGGGACCAATGTGTTTGTGAGAATTGCAGGATAACACAGGTAGTAGTCCCTCATTGATTTAGTTTACCTACCAAAAATGACCCCTAAATATGTGTGAAGACATTGAAGACAATGGTGGTATGTGAAGATATTCACAACGAAGATTATGACTCGAGAAGACATTCACGTGAAGACTATGGAGTGCGAAGACATAGTTGTTTCGTAGTTTCCTTTTCTTCTTTGTTAAGTGGGTTCCAAGTGGGTTCCAAGTGGGTTCCAAGTGAACAAAGTCAGAATGACTGAAGTGATGCTCAACCAAATCCTATGTCTTCGCACTACTAGGAAAAGGGCTATAGATAGGATGGACACTAATGGCGCATTGTACATGTGGTGCGCCATTAGTAAATACTAATGGCGCACCATGTGTCGGTGCACCATTAGTGTGCAAATACTAATGGCGCACCACATCCCACGGTGCGCCATTAGTAAATTTTTTTTAATTTTTTCAAAACTACTAATGGCGCACCGTGAGAGTGGTGCGCCATTACTAACTTGACATAGTAATGGCACACCACACCCACCGTGCGCCATTAGTAGTTTTGAAAAAAAATAAAAAAATAAAAAAAATGATTAGTAATGGCGCACTGTGAGAGTGGTGCGCCATTACTAACTTGAGATAGTAATGGCGCACCACACCCACAGGTGCGCCATTACTAAGTTTTTTCAAAAAAAATCAATTTTTTTCTTTTTTTCTTTTCAAAACTAGTAATGGCGCACCGTGGGTGTGGTGCGCCATTACTAGTTTAACTAGTAATGGCGCACCACCCCACGGTGCGCCATTACTAACTTGGCCCAAAAGTTCCCGAATGCACCCCCCTCCCCCGTGGGCCGCCTTTTCAGTTTTAAAAAAATAAAAGAAAATGATAAAAATGTCAAAAAAATAAAAGAAAATAAGTTTCCCATGTGAAATGTGGTCTAGTTGTTGGGAAAATTTATAAATATGAATTTCGACTTTATTTGCAAAATCTCTCTGAAAATTTGTAAAATGGCCATAACTTTTGCATACGAACTCGGATTAAAAAGTTTTTTATATGAAAAATCATCTACTCGAAAAGTTACATCCAAATTTAATCGGGGGAACCCCGTTAAACATTTTCAAAATCCCCAAAAACCTAACAGAAAAAAGTTACGGGGCTTTCAAGATCTAGAGGCAAAAAATTTCAAAAAAAAATTGGTTTTGAATTTTTTTTTAAATTTCTTTTCTAAAAATGATATGTAATATGACCGGGAAGTTTGAAATATTTTTCAAAAATTTCATCATAGTCATGAACATGAACAAAGTCCTAGACATCAACAAGGTATAATAGGATTGATATGCTAGATATATCAACAAGTGCCTGTGAAGTGAGCTGTTGCTGGGGTTGGATAGAACTCTGAAGTTAAGCGTGCTTGGGCTGGAGTAGTGTGAGGATGGGTAACCTTTCGGGAAGTTTGACCACGGAGTGCGATTTGACCTGAGATTAAGCATAATGACACGAGATTAAGCCATAATGACCTGAGATTAAGAAAATAACGAAAAAAAATTAAAACATTTTTTTAAAAAAATTTGAAAACAAAATGTTACTAATGGCGCACTTCTATGTGGTGCGCCATTAGTATACTAATGGTGCACTGTGGGCTATACTAATGGTGCACTGCGTGGTGCACCATTAGTATACCAGATACTAATGGCGCACCAGTGGTGCGCCATTAGTAAAAAATACTAGTGGCGTGCTACTAATGGCGCACCGGTAGTGCGCCATTAGTAGGCAAAACCGGTGCGCCATTAGTAGGCCTTTTTCTAGTAGTGTCGAGTGAAGACAATGAGAGCTAATATTATCCAGAGCTGGATGAGTCAGCTTTACTTGTAGCCCAAGTCAAGCTATCGCGTGTGTTTGAAATCTCACCGTTGGACATGTGTCAGTTCCTTAGTGACCCAGGATCATTTCGGACAAATCAGGTCGGGTTGCCTCCTGGCTATAAATAGCCCACCCCCTACACCATAAATTGGTGGCTGCTCAAAGTTAGTACACGACTTTTGTCGTTTGAGAGCAACCCACTCTGAAGCATTTGAGAGAGAGATCCTTGCGAGGACAAAGCCCAAAACACCTAGAGACAAAGAGTGTTAGGTATCACTCAAGTCTTTCTATCCGCGTGATTTGAAGACTTATTACACTTGAGGACTGTGAATCCTCTAGCCGGTTAGGCGTCTGATGTCTACTACACAACCTTCTTCTTGTAGACGTTGTTGGGCTTCCAATTGTAGAGGTTTGTAGGACAGTAGCAAATTTCCCTCAAGTGGATGACCTAAGGTTTATCAATCCGTGGGAGGCATAGGATGAAGATGGTCTCTCTCAAGCAACCCTGCAACCAAATAACAAAGAGTCTCTTGTGTCCCCAGCACACCCAATACAATGGTAAATTGTATAGGTGCACTACTTCGGTGAAGAGATGGTGATACAAGTGCAATATCAATGGTAGATATAGGTATTTGTAATCTGAAAATATAAAAACAGCAAGGTAACTAATGATAAAAGTGAACAAAAACGGTATTGCAATGATAGGAAACAAGGCCTAGGGTTCATACTTTCACTAGTGCAAGTTCTCTCAAAAATAATAACATAATTGGATCATATAACTATCCCTCAACATGCAACAAAGAGTCACTCCAAAGTCACTAATAGCCGACAACAAACGATGAGAGTATGGTAGGGTACGAAACCACCTCAAAGTTATCCTTTCTAATCGATCTATTCAAGAGTCCGTAGTAAAATAACACGAAGCTATTCTTTCCGTTCGATCTATCCTATAGTTTGTACTAGAATAACACCTTAAGACACAAATCAACCAAATCCCTAATGTCACCTAGATACTCCAATGTCACCTCAAGTATCCGTGGATATGATTATACGATATGCATCACACAATCTCAGATTCATCTATTCAACCAACACAAAGTACTTCAAAGAGTGCCCCAAAGTTTCTACCGGAGAGTCAAGACGAAAGCGTGTGCCAACCCATATGCATAAGTTCACGAGATCACGGAGCTCGCAAGTTGATCACCAAAACATACATAAAGTGGATCATGTGAATATCCCATTGTCACCACAGATAAGCACATGCAAGACATACATCAAGTTTTCTCAAATCCTTAAAGACTCAATCCGATAAGATAACTTCAAAGGGAAAACTCAATCCATTACAAGAGAGTAGAGGGGGAGAAACATCATAAGATCCAACTATAATAGCAAAGATCGCGATAAATCAAGATCGTACCACCTCAAGAACACGAGAGAGAGAGATCAAACACATAGCTACTTGTACACACCCTCAGCCCCGTGGGTGGACTACTCCCTCCTCGTCATGGAGAGCACCGGGATGATGAAGATGGCCACCGGAGAGGGATTCCCCCCTCCGGCAGGGTGCCGAAACGGGTCTAGATTGGTTTTCGGTGGCTACAGAGGCTTGCGGCGGCGGAACTCCTGATCTAGGTTATGTTCTGGGGGTTTCTGTATATATAAGAGGTTTTGCCGTCGGGAACAAGTTAGGGGGGTCTCCGAGGCGGCCACGAGGTAGGGGGCACGCCCAGGGGGTAGGGCGCGCCCCCACCCTCGTGGTGGACTCCCTGGGCGCGCCCCCACCCTCGTGGTGGACTCAGGACTCTTCTGGCCCATCTCCGATGCTCCGTGGGCTTCTTCTGGTCCAAAAACAATCTACGTTGAATTTCAGGTCAATTGGACTCTGTTTGGTTTTCCTTTTCTGCGATGCTCAAAAACAAGGAAAAACAGAAACTGGCACTGGGCTCTAGGTTAATAGGTTATTCCCAAAAATCATACAAAATGGCATATAGGTGCATATAAAACATCCTAGATGGATAATATAATAGCATGGAACAATCAAAAATTGTAGATACGTTGGAAACGTATCAAGCATCCCCAAGCTTAATTCCTACTCGTCCTCGAGTAGGTAAATGATAAAAACAGATTTTTTGATGTGGAATGCTACCTAACATATTTATCAATGTAATCTTCTTTATTGTGGCAAGAATATTCAGATCCATAAGATTCCAAACAAAAGTTTAATATTGACATGAAAACAATAATACTTCAAGCATACTAACAAAGCAATCATGTCTTCTCAAAATAACATGGCCAAAGCAAGCTATCCCTACAAAATCATATAGTCTGGCTATGCTCTATCTTCATCACACAAAATAGTTAAATCATGCACAACCCCGATGATAAGCCAAGCAATTGTTTCATACTTTTGATGTTCTCAAACTTTTTCAATCTTCACACATTACATGAGCGTGAGCCATGGGCATAGCACTATAGGTGGAATAGAATGGTGGTTGTGGAGAAGACAAAAAGGAGAAGACAGTCTCACATCAACTAGGGCTATCAACGGGCTATGGATATGCCCATCAATAGATATCAATGTGAGTGAGTAGGGATTGCCATGCAACGGATGCACAAGAGCTCTAAGTGTATGAAAGCTCAAAAAGAAACTAAGTGGGTGTGCATCCAACTCGCTTGCTCATGAAGACCTAGGGCATTTTGAGGAAGCCCATCATTGGAATATACAAGCCAAGTTCTATAATGAAAGATTCCCACTAGTGTATGAAAGTGACAACATAGGAGACTCTCTATCATGAAGATCATGGTGCTACTTTGAAGCACAAGTGTGGTAAAAGGATAGTAACATTGTCCCTTCTCTCTTTTTCTCTCATTTTTTATTTGGGCCTTTTTTATGGCCTCTTTTTTTTCTTTTTCTTTATTTTTCGTCCGGAGTCTCATCTAGACTTGTGGGGAAATCATAGTCTCCATCATCCTTTCCTCACATGGGACAGTGCTCTAATAATGATGATCATCACACTTTTATTTACTTACAACTCAAAGATTACAACTCAATAGTTATAACAAGATATGCCTCTATATGAATGCCTCTGGTGGTGTATCGGGATGTGCCACAAATACGATGTCAACTACATGATCATGCAAAGCAATATGTCAATGATGGAGCGTGTCATTATAAACGGAACGGTGGAAAGTTGCATGGCAATATATCTCGGAATGGCTATGGAAATGCCATAGTAGGTAGGTATGGTGGCTGTTTTGATGAAGGTAATGGTGGGTGTATGGTACCGGCGAAAGTTGCGCGATACTAGAGAGGCTAGGAATGGTGGAAGGGTGAGAGTGCGTATAATCCATGGACTCAACATTAGTCATAAAGAACTCACATACTTATTGCAAAAATCTATTAGTTATCGAAATGAAGTACTACTTGCATGCTCCTAGGAGGATAGATTGGTAGGAAAAGACCATCGCTCGTCCCCGACCGCCACTCATAAGGAAGACAATCAATAAATAAATCATGATCCAACTTCATCACATAGTGGTTCACCATATGCGCATGCTACGGGAATCACAAACTTTAACACAAGTATCTCTCAAATTCACAACTACTCCACTAGCATGACTCTAATATCACCATATTCATATCTCAAAACAATCATCAAGTATAATACTGCTCATGGTATTCAATGCACTCTATATGTAAGTTTTTATTATACCCATCTTGGATGCCTATTATATTAGGACTAGTTTTATAACCCAAGAAAATTACCATGCTATTCTAAAGACTCTAAAAATAATAAAAGTGAAGCATGAGAGTTCGTATATTTCTTCAAAATAAAACCACCGCCGTGATCTAAAAAGATATAAGTGAAGCACTAGAGCAAATGACAAACTACTCCAAAAGATATAAGTGAAGATCAATGAGTAGTCGAATAGTTATGCAACTACGTGAAGACTCTCTAACATTTAAGACTTTCAGATCTTGGGATATTATTCAAATAGCAAGCAAAAAAAATAAAATGAAATTACGCTCCAAGCAAAACACATATCATGTGGTGAATAAAAATATAGCTCCAAGTAAAGTTACCGATGAACGAAGACGAAAGAGGGGATGCCATCCGGGGAATCCCCAAGCTTAGGCTCTTGGTTATCCTTGAATATTACCTTGGGGTGCCTTGGCATCTCCAACCTTAGGCTCTTGCCACTCCTTATTCCATAGTCCATCGAATCTTTACCCAAAACATGAAAACTTCACAACACAAAACTCAACAGAAAATCTCATGAGCTCCGTTAGTATAAGAAAATAAATCACTACTTAGGTACTGTTTTGAACTCATTATAAATTCATATTTGTGTAATATATATTGTATTACAACTTCTCTATGGTTCATACCCTCCGATACTACTCATAGATTCATCAAAATATGCAAACAACACACGAAAAACAGAATCTGTCAAAAACAGAACAGACTGTAGTAATCTATATCAAACGTATACTTCTGGAACTCCAAAAATTCTGAAATAAATTGCTGGACCTGAGAAATTTGTCTGTTAATATTCTGAAAAAATAATCAACCTAAAATCACTCTCCAGTAAACAATGGCAGCTAATCTCGTGAGCGCAAAAGTTTCTGTTTTTTATAGCAAGATCGCATAGAATTCACCCAAGTCTTCCCAAAGGTTCTACTTGGCACAAACACTAATTAAAACATAAAACCACATCTAAAAAGAGTGTAGATGAATTATTTATTACTAAATGGAAACAAAAAGCACGGAACAATAATAAGATTGGGTTGCCTCCCAACAAGCGCTAACATTTAACGCCCCTAGCTAGGCATGATGATTTCAATGATGCTCACATAAACGATAAGAATTGAAACATAAAGAGAGCATCATGAAGAGTATGACTAGCAAATTTAAGTCTAACCCTCTTCCTATGCATAGGGATTTTGTGAGCAAACAACTTATGGGAACAATAATCAACTAGCATAGGAAGGCAAAACAAGCATAACTTCAAAACTTTAAGCACATAGAGAGGAAACTTGATATTATTGCAATTCCTACAAGCATATGTTCCTCCCTCATAATAATTTTCAGTAGCATCATGAATGAATTAAACAATATAACCATCACACAAAGCATTATTTTCATGATCTACAAGCATAGAATTTTTATTACTCTCCACATAAGCAAATTTCTTCTTATGAATAATAGTGGGAGCAAACTCAACAAAATAACTATCATGTGAGGCATAATCCAATTGAAAACTAAAATCATGACGACAAGTTTCATGGTTATCATTATTCTTTATAGCATACATGTCATCACAATAATCATCATAGATAGCAACTTTATTCTCATAATCAATTAGAACCTCTTCCGAAATAGTGGATTCATCACTAAATAAAGTCATGACCTCTCCAAATCCACTTTCATAATTGTCACAGTAAGATTCAACACCCTCCAAAATAGTGGGATCATTACTTCCTAATGTTGACACTCTTCCTGTCGGTGTACAAAAAGAAGGGTGCGTTTTTGTACCCCTATACCCGTTCATGGGCAGTCGGAGCCGCGCCTACGTTCACGCCAAGCAGAGCAAGGGAGGTGAGCCAAGGTAAGACCGAAGCCCAAGATAATCAGAGCAACGCCAAGGCCCACACCGCAAGGAGCAGAGGGACAAAGCAGGTTCCCCCGGCAAGGCCCTTGCCGGGGCAACCTCAGCAGCCCCGGCAAGCACTACAAAAAAAAGACACATCCGTGACATTTTGGGTCGAACGGAAAAAATTCTGTCATACATATGACACTTGTATGACGATAATTGTGACAAAACCCGGTATCATCATAGATGTGGTGGGATCCTACTTCTATGACAAAAAATCATGATAGAAAATGGGCTTTTCGTCCTGGGCGGGCCGGAGACGCAGATGCATGACATTCTTTGGGCCGTCCATGACGGAAAAAACCAAGGTAGAAGCGAGGGGGAGGAAAATTTCGGGGAGTTCCCGTTTACGATGGGAGGTCGGGGGCCGAGCGATGCACGTTTCTCTCGTACACGTACGCGCGTGTGTGCAAGGCGTTGGCTCTAACTGAACCCGAGCGAGGCCTTGGGTTCTAACTGAACCTGAGCGATTGCACTGCAGGCTACGCGTTACTGAACCCTAGCGATCGATCGATGGCTGTTAACTGAACCCGATCGAGTGATTCCTTCGCTACTGCTGCTAACTGAAGCCGATTGATTGGATGAACAGTGAGCGTTGCGGGGGGGGGGGTGGATGAACAGTGAGCGGTGGCGTTGCCTCTGGATGAACAGGACCCCGTGGTGTGGTTGAGGGCTGGATGAACAGTAGATGGTGGAGGGGTGGTTGAACAGGACCCCGTGGTGTGGAGGGTTGGATGAACAGTAGATAGTGGAGGGGTGCCCGTGGAGGGGTGGTTGAACAGTAGCCGGTGGAGTAGCGCGTGGTGCAGGATGGATGAACAGGAGCCCGTGGATGCTGGAGGAGGTCGATGGTAGCCCGTGGAGGCTGGAGGAGGTCGACGGTGGAGATGAACAGAATCCCGTGGAGTCCCGTTTTGCGGTACGCCACACCCCTCCCGATGAACAGGACCCCCGTTTCGACCGTAGCGCTCCAACACAAGTCCGTTTTGTCCGTTTTGCGGTACGCCACACCCCTCCCGATCAACAGGACCCCCGTTTCGACCGTAGGAGGTCGGTTTCGTCCGTTTTGCGGTACGCCACACCCCTCTCGATCAACATGACCCCCGTTTCGACCGTAGGAGGTCTGTTTCCTCCATTTTGCGGTACGCCAGACCCCTCCCGATCAACAGGACCCCGTTCCGAACGTAGGAGGTCTGTTTTCTCCGTTGTGTGGTAAGCCAGGCCTCATTTCCAACGCCTGTTCCGTCCAAGTCCTCCCGATGAACACGACCACGCATTCCGTTCCGACCCAGTCGGTTGGCTCCCACGCGTTCCGTTGCCTCCCGATGAACACGACGCATTCCGTTGCCTCCCCATGAACATGATGCATTCTGTTGCCTCACCATGAACACGACGATGACGCTATTTCTCCGTTCCGACCCAGCCATGTACACGAGCCCTGGCCGTACGTATGCGCGAGTAGGCGTTCGAGACCCCGCCCGTATGTACACATACGTGGCCGTACTTTCTTTCTTGCACCCTGGCCACTGTACGTACGTGTACATGCTACGTACGCGCCTCTACTACGACACGTACGCGCCTCTACATCCACCAGTATATATGTACATACACGTTCGCGACCAAAATGACAACGCTACGTACGCTTCGACCAGGTGGGTCCCGACTGTCAGGCACTTCCTTGCCTGCGAAGATGTAGCTGGTGGGTCCCAGCAGTCAGGGGGCGAATCATTTTTTTTGCCCGGACGCACTTCATTGCATGCAAAGATGTAGCTGGTGGGTCCCAGTAGTCAGGGGGAAACGTTTTTTTCGCGAAATACAGTGGCCCATCCGGTGGGTCCCAGCTGTCAGGTGGAGGAATCATTATTTTCTGCGTAATAAGGAGGCACTTCCTTGCTGCGGCCATGGACCCAGCTGTCAGCTTCTCCACGTACAGTCCACGTCCGATGGAAGTCGTTCCTTGACCACGTCGACCACGCCGCGCCGAGAGCACCAGGGCGGTGGACGACGACGAGGCCTAGGAAGGGGACGACGGGGAGCCGGGGAAGACGCGGCAGTGGAAGCCCGCGCGAAGAGGAGTACGAGGGTTCACTGGTTCGGCTGTGGTGTGAGGCTGCCGTCTGCGCAGGGCCTGGCCAGCGGTGGGAATAGTAGGGGCGGTGAGGCCTCCGCGGCAGCGCAGCCGGCCACGGGAGGCAGGAGCATGCGGCACGACCGGCGCTGCTTTGCGCGGCTGGAGCAAGAAGACCAGAGGTTGAAGAAGCACTACAACCTTTGGATGGACATCGTACGGTCACTGGAGATAGAATCATTCATATTGACTAAAGTTGACAAAGGCCACGTCCCAGTCAACTTAGTAGGCCCACAAGACAGCCTCCCACCATGGTGGGTCCCAGCTAGCAGGGGGAGTATTCGTTTTTTCGTGCACAATAAGGAGGCACTTTCGGTGGGTCCGAGCTGACAGCAGGGGGAACGTTTTTTTCACGAAATATGCTGGCCCGTCTAGTGGGTCCCAGCAGTCAGGGGGAAACGTTTTTTTCGCGAAATAAGGTGGCCCGTCCGGTGGGTCCCTGCTGTCAGGTGGAGGAATAATTATTTTGCGCATAATAAGGAGGCACTTCCTTGCGGCTGCCTAGACCCAGCTGTCAGCCTCTCCACGTATAGTACTCTTTCGATGGAAGTCGGTAGTTGACCACGTTGACCACGCCGCACCGAGAGCACCAGGGCGGTGGTTTGGACGACGGCGAGGCCTAGGAAGGGGACGACGCGGAGCTGGGGAAGACACAGCAGTGGAAACCCGCGGGGAGAGGAGTACGAGGGTTCACTGGTTCGGCTGCGGTGTGAGGCTGCCGTCGCCGCAGAATAACAGGGGATGTGGGTGAGTAGAGGGATGGCCCGGCCAGCTGTGGGAGTAGTACGGGGCGGTGAGGCCTCCGCAGCATCACAGTCGGCCACGGGAGGCAGGAGCACCCGAGACGACCGGCATTGCTTTGGGCGGCTGGAGCAAGAAGACCAGAGGTTGAAGAAGCACTACGGTCGTTGGATGGACATCGTACGATCACTGCAGCTAGAATCATTTATATTGACTAAGTTGACAAAGCCCTTGGTACGCGTCAACTTAGTAGGCCCACAGCTCGGATTTGGCAGAGAACATTTAGCCCATTTGCAATTTGTAAGAATGTACATCCCATTTTTTAATTCTAATGGAATTTACTACAGCCCATTTACAGTTTGTTAAAAGTACAACCCAACTTCTAGCTAGGACAACGATTAATAATTTCAAACAACCGCTCAAAACAGAATTGAATAAAAATTCCCACATTTTGATGGGATCCAAAATATTTTTATCCGAAATTTCTAGTCAGGTTAAATATAATTTCAAAATAAAGTTGTATTACGTTAAAATCCAACGAAATATTGCACGCGCAACAAGTAATGAAATTAAAGTTTTCAAATTCCAAAAATAATATATTTTTCAAACTAATTACGTGTTTGGTGCATAGTAATTGTCCAGTTATTATAATTACATCCCATTTATTATTACTTAAAGTCCATTTTCTTGTTAAGACTAATGCATACCTCCTAGGAAAGTTTGCAGCCCAGCGGGGCGGAGAATAACAAGTTGACCCAGATATTGTGTACACCTGTCGGCCCAGTTGCATTGCTGATGTTGAAAAAAAGGCCTGTGTAGTACAGTACAACCTAACATGGCTACTCAGCCCACATTCAGCACACCGGAAAGGCCCAAACAAGGCTTCTGTATAACTTTTTGAAGTCACTGAGCTCAATTAATAACTTAAGAAAAAATTTAGATTACAGTGGAACCTAATTAAAAGATGTCACGAGAAAATAAATAATTCAACGGGTCCCACTTGTGTGTGTGTGCGCGCGCGCGTGTGTGTGTGTGTGTGTGAGAGAGAGAGAGAGACCCATCGGTCAATGCTGGTAAATACATCTTTCAGCCATATGCATTGTTGATGCTCAGTAAAAACTTATATAGTTGACACAATCATATAGAACATCATAGCACACTGAACTTGCATACAAAAATTTCACGCAGGCGGCACAATCAGGATGGAAGCAGTGGATCGCTACGGGAAGGGCTATGTTGAAACCAACAAAGTCGTACATAACGGTTCATCGTCTTTATCAATGACGGGGAAATATCTTGAATGTTGTGCAAAGAAAACAGACAGACAACACAATAAGTTCTGCTAGCACATTAAGTTGACGTACAACCCTTTCTAAAAAAAGTTCAGGTACAAAATTAGAACAGGTCACAATCAAATGTACTGGCATATCAGTGCTTCACACCCATAGCTCAGATTTAACTAGTATCAGACAAGATTCAGTTGTTACCTCAAATTAGAGCACATCTAAGCAGCCAGCCCTGCCTTTTCTCCCAAAGAAGGAGTGGCCTCCGTCGCGCGATGGAGTAGGCCCTGTGCCATCCATCTTTCCGGGCAACACGGGGAAAGTCTGACGTTGACTCATGTAATGGATGTCGTCGACGGACCCTGGCACCAGCGGCGGCGGCAGGACTTCGATTGATGGATTGACCACTTCTTCGACATGCACGAACACTCGATACAGGTACATCCCTAACGTGGTCCGCGGCGGCCTTAGTGGCGACGAATAGTACAACCCCGGTTCTTGCACCGGTATCTCAACACCAATCACCTTCGGTATGGTGGACGACTTCTTCATCCATGCCATAACCGTCAGAGCCCAGTTGTCTAGAGGAACAAACATACTTACGAGCCCACCTCCGAGGTCGTTGATAAGCTCGTTCATGGACTCGCTGTTCCAAGCACGTCGAGGCATGCCGTGGAAGGTAAGCTTTGTTAAAAACTCAAGATCAGAGGGCACCGAGCCCCATCCTGGGTGCCACCGATCAAAGCTCACCAGCACGCCATCGCAGAACAAACGCCGGGAAGATTCGAACACACGACTGCAGTCGAAAGTTGTCCGGAACGTGACGAAGAAATCAGCCGGTGGCGGACAAACTTTGACGAGCAAGTCGCTTATTTGGATGTCGTGCGCAATGCCAAGAGCTTTGACAAGGTCGTCCGGCGAGACGGAAGGCCGGTCGCCGTTGAAAGTTACCATCAGCACTTTGCCGGCAAACTGGTCATCAAGCGCCGCCATGCCACTGTTGAGCGACAGCACGCAGCGACCAAAGGCAGGACGGACCTCAGGATCTCCGGCTCGGAGATCCGCGTTGACCGGCGACATGATAGTGCGCTTGAGTATAGGGAGTACAGGAGGGGGATTTGGGGGAACGGGAGTAGGAATCGAGATTCCAAAGGTGGGGGAGGGGCAGGAGACTGGGGATGAAAAGGTAGCATGAATTTCGAGCGTGCGCCAATATGCTCTCAGCGCGCAAGCGCACGAAAACACCGGTGGCGCCCACATGACGGCCTAAGAGTCCTTATTCTTTCTTTTTTGGAGAGCCCGGCCTTTTTTCAGGATCTTTTGAGAGCCCGGCCTGAGATTCATAATTGACCTGTTTGGCATTGCGTTACTACTCAGCCCATATTCAACGACACCTCACTCGCCCAAACAAGTGTACGTCATCGAAAAGACACTGAGCTCAAATTATATAACTTGAAAAAAGGAGATATACTCTGAACACTGGAGAATGGTGATGCCCTCATTTAGCCCACCAGTAGTTCGAGACAATAAACAGTTCGAAAAAACGATATATACAACATTCAAACACTGACTAGTGACTACTACTGACATAAACAGCAAGACATGATAGTTCATAAGAAGTCTTGCTACACCACCAAAACGCACCCATCTGCAGCGCACTGACTCTCGTGATCCAGACGAGAATGCCATTCTAAACAGAAACAACTATTACATAGTAAGAGTGACATAGACGAGGATGACCAAATGACAAGGAATGTGCATAATAAAAGAAAGAACTACCCATCTAGAACCAGCAGCAAAGACAACAAAGTCATTCGAAGAGATGATCCAACACCATCATAACTTGCAGCCCCGCTTCAGCGACCAGTGATCTGGAGACGCCAGTACTCCACCCTTTCGATGCAACATCCCAATTACCTATCAACCTGAAGGCTTGAACCACATCACTGCCTGTCGTAATTGAGACATCCAAGGATCAAAGTTAATCTGGATGCCTTTGTCATTCTCACCTTCTTTTGGCTGCAGGCTGTATCATTGACAATCAGGGGAGTTTGCTCCCGAACTCCTAGGGCTCGCCGTGTAGACACAGTTTTCCATAGCAAACAGAGCCTCTCTGTCATCAAGGTCCTTGCCAACGGTGATCTCCAGGTTAATCGGATAATTGAGTCCGAGAAACAGAGAATGTGAACCAAGGCTGTTTACCCGCCTCCAACTAAAGAATCCTGAAGGCCCCAACAAGCCGGTATCCTGCTCATAGACGTAACAACCACTGTCCGGATACTCACGTATTACACGGTGCTTCTATACAGTGGGGTTTTTGCAATATAACTTTTCCGGCTCATTTGTCCGAATGATCATCAGTTTTTTGTCACCGTCTGATCGAGCGAGGAACCAGTTGTGTTTCCCTATTTTTGGCAAAGGTGGTGTGATTACAAAGGGAAGTAACAGTAGGGACACTGCATCATATCAAAAAGGACATGCATTGTTAATGTAATATCAGCATTGTTCAGAGTATGAGTAGGATAATGCAAGAAACATCATTGATATGTCACTGTTGTAACTGGGAGGAAAATACAGAGAAATGTATATTGGGTTCGAAAATATAGAAGTGACATGCATGGTTTTACTCATGTTATCTCGCAATCGATTCTTCATAGGAAACTACCAAGTCATGCATGTTATGTAATCATGTTCCGTCCTCACAAACAAATTCTTCAAGGTAACTAACAGACCATGCATTGTTATATACTCGTGTTCTGTGGGCAAAAATTTTGTGAGGATATTATTCTAGACATTGATTGCTGAAGGGCGAATATAGGTATGTACACATGGTAAGCATTGCAGGATTTCACTACTTCCAAATATAGAGTTCTCCATATGCACATTTACTTCCCTAATGTATGGTTAGATGAAACCAATAGTGTGGTGCATGTTTCTACATCATGAAAATGAGGAAACTAACATGGCCATTGATACACACTCATATTTAGTAGTAGTATATAGATTACAGTAAAATAAGGATAATACCCATATATTCCTAACCGTTTGATTATTCAGGGTACAAATTGGCTGTAATGACATGGTCACAATCGCATGAATTAACTCATTCCAAATATAGCTGATTTACGGCATCTCTAATACATTGCCATAGTTCCACTCAAATTCTGCTCAAATAGGGATATGCCAATCATCACAAAAAGTTCAAACAGTGTCATGGCGTCATCATTAACATGAGACGAAAACAACTTTACACGCGCCATCCAAGCAATACGTGGTGCCATCTGCTTTGTCGATCGCGTAGATGATGCCATTGTGTTCAATAGCATCACAGAAGTGTGTATCAGCTTTGACGATGATCCACTTCGAGCTGAGTTGTCTCCAGCTAAAGAGGTCACTGGCGTAAATAAAGGCGAGTCCGCGGTCGAACAAGGCAATTAGCTTGAAATCTGCGTAATTCGCATGTCGTGTGGGCACTTGGCAGATTACAATCTTCTGCAAAACAAGGTCCGTCCAACTGATGTAGTAATCTAGATGACTTGGACCGCGATGGTAATACTCTATATAATCCAGTGGAGGAAGGATAATCTCATGGGAGGTCTAGAAGTTCACGAGCACCAAATTTTTACCGTCTTCTCTGAAGGAAGCCATCCAGTGGGAGTTCATGCCGACCCAGTACATACCTGCCAAGAAGTTTTGGGCAATGGTGATCGGATCGATGTTGAGGGAAATGATGTACGGCGACCCACTACATACCTGCAAAGAAGTTTCGGCTAATGGAGATTGGATTGAAGTCGAGGGGCATCATGCACGCCTCCGTATCATGGTGAGCCAATCTCGCAAGACCAGATAGCAGCAAGCAAGGTGTCTTGAAAAGCTTAGGCCTCGCTTCGACGATGGCCGTGTGCATGTCCCTCAAGCATGCAGCCAGCCGCAGGGCGCTCAACATATCCATACACGAACAACAGAGGTCGAGGATGTCACTGGGGAGATTGCTCCAATCGCGGCTCATATGGATGCTGTGTGGTTCGCGTTTGGCCATGGTGGAGTTTGGAAGGGGGCTTGATTTACAGGGGAGAAGGATGTCTATGCTGGAGCGGTTAGCGAGGGAATAGTGGTACTGGGGGAGGCGAGTGAGGCGACGGTACACGGGGGCACATTGAGGTGGAGAAGGAGACGGAGATGGAGAAGGAGATGGAGATGGAGTGGTGCTATGGGAGCGGAGAGGGAGACGAGGCAAGGCGCCAATGTGTTGTATAGTGGTGGTGACAGACTGCACAGTGTACAGGGCGAGGCTGACTTTGGTAACCCGAACACGCCGCCTGGACTAGTGTCAGGCGCAGGGTGTTGTCACTTCACTGTGAGGACCGGATGAATAGTATTTTGACCATCAAGTGTACCACAGTTGTACTACTACTAGTATTAGTAGGAACATGAGTACTCCAGTATTGTATAGCAGAAATAGCTCTCCCGTGCTAGCATGCCTGTTCACTTCATCGTTCAGGTATCATCCATATTGCGAGCAGAACCAAATTCTCGTGCATGCCCAATCAACGCCCGGCCGCGATGCATGCAGTGGTCGTTCTGGTGCATCAAGGACGTCATGTAGATCGTTCCACACTTGAGAAGAGGAAAAATGGAAAGGTAGAACGCGACAGCAGAGGAAGAGAACGCTGGCTAACGAGGCTGGGAGGGGATCGAGCAGGAAGTTAATGCTCCACGCCTAAAGGTTTTGGGAAAACCTGATTTTCATAAGGTGACTTATACTCACCTAAACGGAGGGAGTATTCCTTAACCAGGGAATGTTGTGTCTCCCACTCACGCGCTAAAAAAAACTACGACACATTTTTTATCTGTTTGCATAGGTCCCACCTATCAGGAAGGATGGGCACGTACACGAACAGGTACGGCTCATCAGTCTACCCGCATAGCCTTTTCGTTTAGTCTACCTAGCTGTCTAATCAACTGCCTGCACGCCACTTCTCCCATTTACTTCTCCATCGGGAACCGATTCTCCTCGGCTTCTTCACCTCCCCTTCGTCTTCATTTGCATCCAAACCCCACTCTGTTCACATTGTTTTAACCTCTTTAAGTAATCATCTACTACTTCAATTAGACTAGTCATCTAATCCTAATTCTCCAAACCATAGCCCTCTGTTCCAGCGGTCCCAAATGGCCAAAGAGATTGAGATGCAGGTTTTTAGCGTCCAAAATATCCTCGTCGAAGGCTCGATGCGCATAGTTTCCACCGTCACCGTCCACCCAAGGGTTGTTCGGCAGTGGATCAACAATGTATCCAACTCCCTCGAAAAGGTAGAGACGAGGGTCACGGTCTCGACGCAGAGTACACGGAGCGTGCCCCTGGGAAGATCCAGCGCGCCGCCTTCCTTCAGTTGCGCCTCGAAGATGATGTTTTGGTGTACCACATCATACACTCGCCCTCCATACCAGGTGAGCTTCATTATTTCTTGTCTCGGGAGGACGTATACTTCTGTGGGGCAGCCATCGAAGGGGACAAACAGAAGCTGGAGCCGTGCAACCTTGATTTGAAAAGCATCGCTGACCTACAAACCAGAATCAAAATTCATGTAGAAGATTGTGATAAACAGACACCATCCTATTCGACGTAGCAAATTTTGTGCTCGGTACAAATCTTCAGAAGGGTGACGAGACGGTCGCATTAAGGTCGCCTGGATGGGAGAATTATCCCTTGACGTACGAGTGAATAAAATATGCTACCCTCGATGCCCGTGTGAGTTTCGAGATAGCTGCAAGGTCCAAAGAGCTTGTTGTGAAGCCGTCTCCCACAGAGAATGAGAAGAAGAAGAAGAAGAAGAAGAAGAAGAAGAAGAAGAAGAAGAAGAAGAAGAAGAAGAAGAAGAAGAAGAAGAAGAAGAAGAAGAAGAAGAAGAAGAAGAAGAAGAAGAAGAAGAAGAAGAAGAAGAAGAAGAAGAAGAAGAAGAAGAAGAAGAAGAAGAAGAAGAAGAAGAAGAAGAAGAAGAAGAAGAAGAAGAAGAAGAAGAAGAAGAAGAAGAAGAAGAAGAAGAAGAAGAAGAAGAAGAAGAAGAAGAAGAAGAAGAAGAAGAAGAAGAAGAAGAAGAAGAAGAAGAAGAAGAAGAAGAAGAAGAAGAAGAAGAAGAAGAAGAAGAAGAAGAAGAAGAAGAAGAAGAAGAAGAAGAAGAAGAAGAAGAAGAAGAAGAAGAAGAAGAAGAAGAAGAAGAAGAAGAAGAAGAAGAAGAAGAAGAAGAAGAAGAAGAAGAAGAAGAAGAAGAAGAAGAAGAAGAAGAAGAAGAAGAAGAAGAAGAAGAAGAAGAAGAAGAAGAAGAAGAAGAAGAAGAAGAAGAAGAAGAAGAAGAAGAAGAAGAAGAAGAAGAAGAAGAAGAAGAAGAAGAAGAAGAAGAAGAAGAAGAAGAAGAAGAAGAAGAAGAAGAAGAAGAAGAAGAAGAAGAAGAAGAAGAAGAAGAAGAAGAAGAAGAAGAAGAAGAAGAAGAAGAAGAAGAAGAAGAAGAAGAAGAAGAAGAAGAAGAAGAAGAAGAAGAAGAAGAAGAAGAAGAAGAAGGGCATTATGGATGGATGAACTATTTCCTCTCTTGTAAAAAAAATTATTCCCTCTCGGTGTATATTGATATAGATGGACTATTTTGATGGTGTGCATGTCTTTGGAACAGAGTAGTAGCATGGGTCTGCTTGACTATAAGGAACTATTTATCCGCATATATCGCTTTCTCTGCTGCTCCTTCCAGTGATCGGTATGAAGTGCATGTGTTCGTAGACATGACAGCTTGTCCATGGAAGTTCAACTATGGCGACCATCACGTTTCATCTCGCGATTCCCACGACGCCTCTCCAACCCACGGCACCATGCCCCCCGACGTGTGCCTCACCCCTCTCGGCTGCACCGCCCCTCTGCCTTTGTGTGCATGACATGTGGGCCACTTAAAATGCAGCGAGCATCAAGTTTCTACCATAGCCACTGTCGGTGTCAAAACCGGCGGATCTCGGGTAGGGGGTCCCGAACTGTGCGTCTAGGCTCGATGGTAACAGGAGACGATGGACACGAAGTTTACCCAGGTTCGGGCCCTCTCGATGGAGGTAAAACCCTACTTCCTGCTTGATTAATATTGATGATATGGGTAGTACAAGAGTAGATCTACCACGAGATCAAGGAGGCTAAACCCTAGAAGCTAGCCTATGGTATGATTGTTGTATGATGAAGTTGTCCTACGGACTAAAACCCTCCGGTTTATATAGACACCGTATAGGGTTAGGGTTACACAAAGTCGGTTACAATGGTAGGAGATCTTGAATATCCGCATCGCCAAGCTTGCCTTCCATGCCAAAGAAAGTCCCATCCGGACACGGGACGAAGTCTTCAATCTTGTATCTTCATAGTCCGGGAGTCCGGCTGAAGGTATAGTCCGGCTACCCGAACACCCCCTAATCCAGGACTCCCTCCGTAGCCCCTGAACCAGGCTTCAATGACGACGAGTCCGGCGCGCAGATTGTCTTCGGCATTGCAAGGCGGGTTCCTCATCCAAGTTCTTCATAAAAGATTGTAAACACCAAGAGTAGTGTACGGCTCTGCAAAATAAGTTTCCACACATTGCCATAGAGAGAATAACATTAACACATATCTGATCTGCTGA
The DNA here is from genome assembly GCA_032464435.1 of Aegilops umbellulata. Taxonomy (NCBI): domain Eukaryota; kingdom Viridiplantae; phylum Streptophyta; class Magnoliopsida; order Poales; family Poaceae; genus Aegilops; species Aegilops umbellulata. The sequence goes on from CP136055.1 coordinate 274,994,244, forward strand.
CGTATTCTATAGCGTGACATCACACTACGGCCAAGCCCTTATTTGAATCGTTTTCACTTCTCCACCTCAGTGCGTTTTGCGAGGCGGTTTCCTTGGCACGTCTTGTCAAAGCAGAGATTGTGTCCCCTTTATTTACGGGATTCTCATCAATACGGTCGTGGGTAACCCAATCGTGCCCGTTCAACATGTTTTCTCGATTAAAGGCGAGTCCCAAACGGTCACGGGGAGGGCTCTTGGTATTCAACCTCTTATAAAGAGACCAAGGCCCTACTCCTTTTTTCCAACCTCAAACGAGTTCGCCCATCGCCTCGAGTTCCAACACCCTAGGCCCCAGATTCTAGGCGCTTCGGACCATCGACAATGTCCGGTTCCGACCTCCAAGGCCGGTGGATGCCCTCCTCCGTCACGGAGGAGGACGTGCTAAAGTTGAGAGAAGCTAAGTTCTTGACCGGCGAAATTTCACATAGGTTTCCTGCTCAAGGGCTGGCGTTTCCCAGTCCCCAGCCTGGTGAGAGTGTGGTGTTCATATATCACTTCCTTCGGGGATTAGGCTTCCCAGTGGATCCCTTTGTGAGGGGGTTGTTGTTCTATTATGGCCTGGAATTTCACGACTTAGCTCCGGAGTCCATCCTCCATATTTCCTCATTCATCATCGTGTGTGAAGCGTTCCTTCGTGTTACCCCTCACTTCGGATTATGGCTCAAGACCTTCAAAGTAGAGCCGAAGATAGTCGAGGGACGGCACGCAGAGTGCGGAGGCGTTTTTATAAGTAGGAATGTTGATGCTCCCTGGCCCCGAGGGCTATTTTCAAGAGGAGCTCAGGTTATGGCAACGGGAGTGGTTCTATATCACCGCTCCCAGGGGCACCAAATGGGTGGCGCCGCCTGCCTTTCGCTCAGGTCCCCCACAACAGCTAGGGTCATGGGTCAATAAAGGCCTAGACTGGGGCCATCTCAGGACGTGCCTTTGTTGCAGGGCCGAATCAGGGATCTCTTGGAAAGAGACCTCAGCTTGGTCAAAGTGATGCAAGTCATGCTGATCCGCCGAACCTTGCCCGGCAAACGTCGCTCCCTCCGCTTGTGGGAGTTTAATCCGGAGGGACCACGATCTCTCCAACATTTTATGGGCGCAACGCCCGTGGAGATGTACAAATTGTTCTTCGGATCACAAGCAATGTGTCCGGATTTGACCGAGGACGCAGGTTTAAGCTGCAATCGCCCGGATACTCAAGTAAGTAACCTTGTGCCCGGACTCGCTATCCATATAATTGTCATAAATTTGACCCTAAAAGAGCTGTCCTTTTTTAAATAGGAGTGGATAGCGAAAGCAAAGCTGATCAGGTGTCCGGCTCCCCTTCCTGAGACCAGGGCGGATCCCGTGCTTGTCGGGATGTTGAATATTGTGCCTCTGGAGAGAAGTGAGGGAGAGGACAAGGAAACTATGGCCTCCTCAAAGGAGGCTGTTCCGAAGGGAGGAACCGACAATTCCTCTTCTAAGGGGAAGAAGAGGGCCGCCTCTGACGACCCGGAGCCCATGGCCCTAAAGCGGGGTAAAAAATCCTCGTCAGAGGGTCCGATGCCGGGGGATTCCTCGGCCGAACTATGCCCTAAAAGGAGTCAGCCCTCCAGCGAGCCGTAAGTAGAGAAAGATTGTATATTTTGAAAGAAGGATCCTTGTTTTAAACCTGAGAAGATTAACCGAAATTTTACCTTGTAGTTCGGACCTCAGCCCTTCTCAGCAGAGCTCATCTTCAGGGGATCTTCTTCCGGAGATGATGGAGAGCGGAACGCCTCCCCCTGCCGTACCGCCTAGCGAGGCGGGCGAACTTGAGGTGTCGTCGCGGAGGGCTTCTCCGAATCCAGCAGGGGCGGAAGATTGCTATGTGGCCCCACAAGGTTCTCCGCATCCGGCCTCCGAAAGAGTCCACAGGACAAGTCCGGCACCGTCTGGTGCTCGGCCGGAGGAGCTAAAGAATCTGCTGGGGCGAGCTTCTATCTCAGAGGAGCACCGCGCATTGATGGTCACGGTGATTGAAAGGCTTTCATCCGCGGAAAGCGGATTGCACGAGGCCGTCAGGAGTTTGCTGACGGGCTTTGAGGTACGTTAGATAGTGTACACTTTTGTCAGTTGTGCATAAATAAGATGCGCCCTGTATAGATAGTAGCCCCTGAGACTCTGTGTGTTGTCAAGAAATGACGGCGCGCAGAGGATCATAATCCCAAGTCTAAGGTGTCGCCTTTAAATGTAGGTGGCGAAGTGTCCGGAATCGATCCGAACTGATGATTTGGCCGAACTAAAGCGGCAACTGGACGTGGCAGATGCCGACATCGCGCTTGTCAACAAGCGGCTTGATGAGGCTCAAGGTATGTAATTCCTCGGGCGGCATATGGAAAGAGGAGCTTCATGCGAGTCTCTTACAATGTGTGTGCTTGACGCAGATGGTGCGGCCGCCGTGGAGAGTCTTAGGGCAGAACTTGCCCGAGCTAAGGAACAAGCCAGGAAAAGCGGTGCGGCTGCCGAGAAAGCCCTTGAAGAGCTGAGAGCCGAACAGGCTGCTCACTGCCGAAGCAAGGAGGAGATGGCCGAAATGGCCGTGAAATTAAAGAGCGCTACAGACCATTGCAAACTTCTTGAGAAAGAAGACCGGGGGAGGCAGACGGACTTAGAGAAGGCCGTTCCCGATGCCAAGGACGCTCGCTCTGCGATGAGAGCTGCGAAGGAGGAGTTGCGTCAGGCCGAATAGATTGCGGCTGGAAAGCCCTTTATGCTGCGGAGGAAGTTTTGCGATCCGAAGTTTGCTCCGTTGGACCGGATGTGGAGTGTGGAGGACACCTATCTGGATTTGGCAGCAAGTGCTACTGATGCGACTGAACACTTTCGAGATCAAAATGATCGCGAAGTGGAAAAGCTTTTCTGGTCGCAGTTCCACAATCCAGAGCGTCCGCTGGCAGTGGACGATCGTCTGGCTCAATGGGCCGAACTGAATAGGTTGTCCGGACTCGCCATGAAGTTCGTCATGGGTCATTTGTGGCCGGGGAGATCGAAGCCGAAGAGTTATTTAGGCTTGGTGCAGCAACTCCTTGATGCGGTGCCCCGTATCGATGCAATGAAGAGGTCAGCATGCATAGAGGGCGCACGGATGGCTCTTGCCCGTGTCAAGACATATTGGGCGGAGATGGAGACCACCGTTGTTGCGTCCCGAGATTCAGACAGAAGCCGAGTACCCTCCGAACACTATTTTCAGGAAGTCCTTGAAGGCGCTCGTGTAATAGAGACGCAGTGCTCGAAGGATGCTATGTTCTGATAGCATATGTAATTATAAAACAGTATTTTGATGAATTGTAATAGGCTTTTATACTTGTGCCTTCAAGTATGGGGAACACCTCCTGTGCGGCCGTTTTTAATATATATATATATATATATATATATATATATATATATATATATATATATATATATATATAATATATGAAAGATGGCAGTCGTTGGCTTCAGCCCCCACGCACATAGTGCGGGGGTGCTCGCAGAAGGCGCTTTTTCACACTTAATCCAATGTCTTGGTCCTACAAAGGAGGTGATGGCGCAGCGAGCCAGGCAACCGGACTATAATGCTTTAACACTTTCACTTACCATAGGAGCTTGACAGTGGGACTCTTTAGATAGCCCTTGGTGGCGACTGCGCTCGCCCGAATTCGGGGCGTGTGTGTGCCTGGCCGAGAAACAGCCCTTCGTTAATGCGGAGGAATCCTATAGATTCCGGAGAGTCATCGAGTGGTTGAACAGTCTCGCGTTATATCATGACAGTCGGTTTTCGGCTTTCTCTACTGAAGTGCTCGCCCGGCCGAACCGGGGCACAATCGCAGTAGTTCTCCTGGTGCTGCCTTAGCCGATAGAGTGAAACATAAGGCGGCCGAACACAGGAGCCGGGCAACCCAACATTGACCAAAATCATGATTCGGAGCTGATGCATATAAGGCCAAACTCGCGACGCCGAACACTCCAGAAGGTATTCGGTCTTTATGAGAGCGGGTAAAGGAATGCTCTTAGTTATAAGCCCCTAGTGTCCAGGTACGCGCAATAATTCTGACGTGTCGACATGCCAAGACGCCAGCCTCCTCCTTGGTTATAGAACCAGGGGATGTGTAGCAACAAGAGACAGTAAAAAAGGTTTACGCAGGGTCTTAATCTGAAAAGAATCCTTGGAACGGGTCCCTACTGCACGTCTGCGCCTGTGTCTCCGTTGTGCCGTGTCCTAGACGGGCGCAGCACGATGTTCATCTGTGAAAGAGAGGAACCAAGTTGAAAATAAAAATTGTATTAAATAAACAGAAATTCATGCCAGACAAAAATTGTATTAAATAAACAAATATAAAGTAAAATGTGTAAAATTGAGCTTTATTTTCTCTTATATATGCGGAGCCCCTAGGGCATGTCGGGCTCGTCTATCCGTGCCCATGGTTTTAATGACCTGTTCGGATGTTCTGGCTGGTGAAGCCATTATATTGTGGGCCTGTTAAGGCGGCCGCACTGTCCTCCGCTCGGTGGAGGAGCGCTCAATGCTTCCCCTTCAAGGAGATGATGCATCGTGCACCGGGCATTTTAAGTGTGAGAGATGCATAATGCGGTATTGCGTTAAAGCGGGCGAAAGCTTCGCGCTCCAGCAGTGCTTGATAGGGACTTGAGAATGGGACGATGTGGAAAGTTAGCCTTTCGCAGCGGAACTTATCGGTAGAGCCGAATATAACTTCAAGCCGGATAAAACCCATGCAATGGGTGTCCGGACCAGGCACTACCCCTTGAAAGGAGGTCTTGCTGTGGCGGATTCTTGTTGGGTTTATCCCCATGTGACGGATTGTGTCCTGATATATCAGGTTTAGTCTACTGCTGCCGTCTATTAGGACATTTGAAAACTGGAGCCCGCCAATTATTGGATCGAGTACCAAGGCAGTCCAGCCTGCGCTCCTGGTACTTCTTGAATAATCCAGATGGTCGAAGATGATTGGTTTTGACAACCAGTGGCGGGACCCCTTTGGGATGGGTCGTGTGGTGCGTACCTTTATGGGTGCCGCACATTTTGTTATATGAAGTAGGTTTACTGTTTTTAATTCTTGTGGGAAATTCTTCTGTTTCCTGGTGTTCTGCTTTTGGGGTTCGTCCTCGTCTTAACTTGGTGTTTCGAGCCCCTTGTGTTCGGCGTTGAGTCTGCCAGATTGTTTGAAAACCCAACAATCTCTGTGGATATGGTTAGCAGGCCTCCGTGGAGTACTGTGTATTTGACATATCCTGTCCAGGATTTTGTTTAGGTTGGATAAATCATCTCTATTATCCTGGATGGGCGGCTTTTTCTGATTCTGCCGTGAGCCTTTGAATCCGGCGTTGGCTGCCGTGCTCTTTGGACTGTTTTCCTTAGTCCGGCGACGTTCCTTGTTGCGTCGCGTTTTTCCGTTTCCATCCCTTGTTTCGGATGTACTTGGGTCGCTGGTGCTACATCTTGCCAACCAGATGTCCTCTCCTGTGCAAAAGCGGGTCATGAGGCTTTTTAATGCGGCCATTGTTCTTGGCTTTTCTTGGCCGAGGTGTCTGGCGAGCCACTCATCTTGGACATTGTGCCTGAAAGCTGCTAGGGCTTCGGCGTCCGGACAGTCGATTATCTGATTCTTTCTAGTAAGAAATCTATTCCAGAACTGCCGAGCTGACTCTCCGGGCTGTTGTGTTATGTGACTGAGGTCGTCAGCATCCGGAGGACAGACATAAGTCCCTTGAAAATTTGCTCGGAAAGCGTCCTCGAGCTCTTCCCAGCTTCCAATTGTGTTTTCAGGAAGGCTTTTAAGCCAATGCCGGGCTGGTCCTTTAAGCTTTAGTGGTAAATATTTGATGGCGTGGAGGTCATCTCCTCTAGCCATGTGTATGTGGAGGATGTAATCCTCTATCCAGACTCCAGGGTCTGTTGTTCCATCATATGCTTCTATGTTTACAGGTTTGAATCCCGCTGGAAATTCATAATCCAGGACCTCATCGGTGAAACATAGGGGATGTGCGGCGCCCTTGTATTTGGGTGTGCCGGATTCTCATAATGGTTTTATTGCACTGCTTACGAGAGCTTGCTTTCTTGGCCCATAAATGGACCTGGCTGGGCCATCTTTTTTATGCAAATCCGTAAGTGGGTCGCGCGCCGGCTTGAGTGCGGCGCCATTTGCCGCTTTATGCTGGCTATGGGGTCGTCTATCCGACCGTGTGGCTTTCTTACTTTTTGAGTGCGAGCGATCTAAGGCCTCTTCGTCGAACTCAAGCAGTAGCTTTCGCTTTGGATAGCTTTTAGTGCGGCGACTATCGCCATATTTGTCTGCGCTGTTGATTACTTTACTCCATCTGATCCTGAGTGCATCTTCTGCAGTCCTGAGCTTCCGCTTCTGTTTTTTCAGGCTGCATGCGATTGCAACGAGCCTCTTGTGGAGGTTATTCTTCTCCGCGGGTTTATCCGGCGTAAGGTTGTCCGGAATGCCATTCTTGCCAGGGGAGGGATGCTTGGTTTCTTCATCCGGGCTGCCCTGTTCAGACGTTTTCTCTAGGGCATGCTCGTCGCCTGCTGGCTCATCCTGCTCTATAGCTGGGTCTGTGTCGAGGCGGGACTTGGGTCGGCGTTTACGCCGACGCTTTGATTGTTTTTCGAGGGATTGATCCTTCGTTCTATCCCCGTTTTCCTTGTGGTCGCTACCTTTAGGGGTATCCACCATGTACACATCATGAGGTGAGGTGGCCGTCCAATGCCCTATAGGCGTTGGTTCATATGTGTCTCCAGCATCGTCATCCATACCGTCGATATCTTCGGAGTCGAAGTCGAGCACGTCGTTTAAGTTGTCGATAGTGGCTACCAAGTGGGTGGTGGGTGGGCTTTGAATTTCTTCATCGTCCGTATCCCATCCTCGCTGACCGTAGTCTGGCCAGGGCTCTCCTGATAAAGAGAGAAACTTTAGAGAATTCAGGATGTCGCCGAAGGGCGAGTGCTGAAAGATGTCCGCGGCGGTGAACTCCATTATCGGCGCCCAATCGGATTCGATCGGCAGGGGCGCGGGTGGTTCGGAGTCCGGAGAGGAATCCGGATCCTCGGAGTCACGGGTCATGCACAGTGCGGGGCTGGCGTTCGGCTCGATCGCCTTTGAGATCGCAGCCCCTGAGGTGATGTCCAACCGCTTATCCTCGATTGGCGCAATAGGCTTTGAATTAAGGGTCGGAACCGGTGCGTGTGCAGCCTCCAGGGCACTGTTCGGCGGCAGAGCTAGATCATGCCCCTCGAGACAGTGCGGCGTGCTTGGCTGTGGCTCGAATCCGTCGAAGATCAAATCCCCGTGGATATCTGCCGTGTAGTTTAAGCTTCCAAACCTGACCTGATGGCCAGGGGCGTAGCTTTCGATCTACTCCAGGTGGCCAAGCGAATTGGCCGGCAGTGCGAAGCCGCCGAAGACGAAGATCTGTCCGGGGAGAAAAGTCTCACTCTGGACCGCCTCGTCGTTGATGATTAAAGGAGCCATCGGGCCTAGAAGTGACGACACAAAGTAACTCTCAATGAAAGCACCAATGTCGGTGTCAAAACCGGCGGATCTCGGGTAGGGGGTCCCAAACTGTGCGTCTAGGCCGGATGGTAACAGGAGACGAGGGACACGAAGTTTACACAGGTTTGGGCCCTCTCGATGGAGGTAAAACCCTACTTCCTGCTTGATTAATATTGATGATATGGGTAGTACAAGAGTAGATCTACCACGAGATCAAGGAGGCTAAACCCTAGAAGCTAGCCTATGGTATGATTGTTGTATGATGAAGTTGTCCTACGGACTAAAACCCTCCTGTTTATATAGACACCGGATAGGGTTAGGGTTACACAAAGTCGGTTACAATGGTAGGAGATCTTGAATATCCGCATCGCCATGCTTGCCTTCCACGCCAAGGAAAGTCCCATCCGGACACGGGATGAAGTCTTCAATCTTGTATCTTCATAGTCCGGGTGTCCGGCTGAAGGTATAGTCCGGCTACCCAAACACCCTCTAATCCAGGACTCCCTCAGCCACCCGCAATTCGCACGACGCCGCTCGAACCCATGAAACCACACGTCCCCCGACCTGCAGCTCACCCCTCTTGGCCCCACCACCCCTTTGCCTACGGGAGCATTACATGTGGACCAGTCACCTATCGGGTCCACATGTTATGGACTCAAAGGTAGGTGTAGTAAGGCGTTGAAGCTCAGTCCCGACGGCCCTGAGAGGGAAATGTAACTCCTACGCCAGGGCTTGTGGTGCTCGCGCAGCATGAACTCGTGCCAAACTCGAGATTTGTTTCTTTACTATACATGCACGCAACGATTTAATAGACATTGTAATCTCAACATGTGATGGGGAGCTCTAAATTTGAATTTGAAACTTATAAAACGAAAAGATTCAAAACAAATAAACTGGGAGAGAGGGAGTATATCGTAGGATGTGTCCCATACAAAATAAGTCCCCTGGTTTGTCATCGCGAAGATGCGGTTAGAAAGGAGCACAGTGTCTTCCTACTCGTACGGCAACAAATCAGCCGCAGACAGCATGGTCCGCCTTTGACCGCCATGTGCAAGGTTCGTGCTATCTTATTCAATCTCACCGTGGTTCCATTGTACCAATTCATGCGGTGGCCCGTTGCATGGCTGATCCCAATGTTGGACAAAGGTTCTACGGGAACGGTGTCACCGTTGTAAATGTTGTGCAAATTGATGTTGATACCCTCCCGTACATATGCAAGACAATCTCCACTCGCACCGAGCCTAACCTGTGAAACAGTGGGCAGGGGGATAATTAGGAAATGGACACAGAAGTAGTCTTTAGAATGCATTTACTACGTGATCAAACTCATCTTACCTGCTCATCGGAGGAAATCCGAGTGCCCCTCAACGTCGGCATCTCAAGGGGCGTCAACTTGCAACTACGGCCACGCCGCGCTAGAGAGACCCCCAAGGAAACATCCTCGTGCATTCCACAGAACATCAAGATGCATTTGTATGAGTAGTTTATCTTGTGAGAGAAAAGGATGAATGAGGGAAAGCCTCTAGAGATAGAGATGGGCACTACTACTACCAATGTGCTGGCCCATGCATTGCAATGAATCCAAAGTACTAGAATAATACTTGTTCACGTGCTTGAAATATAAACACTCTAGTTTTGATATACATGTGTCAGCAGACATGACAGCTTGTCCATGGAAGTTGAACCACCGCGACCATCACATTTCTTGTTTCTACCACTGCCACACCCACACGTGATTCCCAAGACACCGCTCCAACCCACGGCACGACGTCCCCCGATGTGGACATGGATCCTCTGACGTGGCTATCACTGCCTTGCCCTGCCTTTCCTTCGCTGACAGGTGGGACCCACGCTTATGGGTCCCACATGTCACTGACAAAATGGTAGGATTGTTCGCGTCAGGGGATCCTCATCCCACCGACGTGCCCCTCATCCCTCTTGGCCCCACTGCTCCTCCGCCTTTGTGTGCATGACATGCGGGCCAGCTGAACTGCGGCGACCATCAACTTTCTACCACAGACACACCCGATTGGATGCGGTTTGCCTGCTCCGCTGTTGTGCTTCGATCTGTACTCCCGCAACATCGAATTTTCATCCAGCGGCTGTGACACATTTCGTCCTGGGCATCAATCCTTAGCTGGAGTACTTATGTACTATAGGTAGTACCCGCCGGTGTGGCCATCTACGCCTCGTAATGCCCCGGCGCCCAGCTGTGGCACCCTCGCCACGGCCACGCCACAACCGGCCGGTTCATCTTGAACGAGTGAGTCGTGAACCACGCCACCACCATGAGAATGACATGTGGGCTAGCCGCATTTACGGTCCGCATGTCATTGACTCATAGGCCGGGCACTAAGCCAGTAAAGTTCGGTCCCGTGGGCCCCGAGAGGGAAATGTAACTCATGCAGCAGGCCTTGCGATGCTCCCGCAGTACGAGCTCGTGCCAAAACTGGAATTTGTTTCTTAGTACTACCAACTAGTACTAGTAAGGTATATGTGCATTGCACGCATGAGATTATTGTGGTTTGTGCATTATGCTTCTACATGTGGAGCTTTCTGGATTCTAACATGTGGCAAAATCTGGTGGCATGTAAGGTTTGGCAAGTTTGATTAACTTAGGTGAGTGTTTGGTTCAAGCCACACCTTAGGCAAGCCACACTAAGGCCCCACATGACATACACACAAAAAATGTGGCAAGATTCCCTTAGGCTTGCCAACTTGTGGCTCTCATTTTGAAGAACTAATAACTTTGCCTAAGCTTAGTTGTGGCAAAGTTAGTCATGAATTAAGTTCAACCATGGAGTCTTCTAGATTATACATGTGGCAAAATCTGGTGGATGATATCCAACGGCCAGTAGTGCTCGTATTTGCCATTTTGTACCATCGGATTGGCTTCATCCAAGGACCAACATTCAAAGTTTTTCACACACTATATAGGGGGTATAGATATAGATGTGCCAGTCCATTGCAATGGATCCAAAGTATATCTATTTAGTGGAGTGCACTCTAAACATATTATCTATTTATTTTTCTCTAACCTTCCGTAGCCAAGCAACCAAGCCACATAAGCTTCATGGGTGCCCCCACATCATATTATTCATACTACGTTGATTAAAAAAAAGATAAATCACCCAAAACAAGATCTTCCCGTTTTTTGTTCCTACGATGTTGTGCCGTGCACGTACCTACTAGTTTTATAGAGGTAGTACTAGCAATATAGTATTAGGAGTACAAACTTGGTACTAGTAGGAGTAGTACTAGTACGGAATGCTCCTACTCTATCAATGAGCCCCGTCTGACACCAAATTTCTTGGCTTCCATACTATAGCTAGATCTTCCCCTCGTTTCTGTTTTCCAATCCGGCGGCGGGCTGGGTGTCGGTTTGCTCAACGGCGGTCCCACATGAAAGTGAAAATGCTAGGCAACACGCCTTCCCTAAGCTATGTGTCATGCCGGACGAGTCGTGTTGTACTCCCGATTCCCGGGCGTGTGGGGGTGCGACGCGAACGTGGCAGGCCTTTTCCTTTTACCAACAATGTGCCCGTGCGTTGCGACGGATCCAAAGTAGTAGAATAGTAGTATTTGTTCACAAACTTGAAAGAAATCACTATTGTTTTGATATACTCCTAATATATTACTCCCTCCGTACCTAAATATTTGTGTTTTTTGAGATTTCAAATGGACTATCACATACGGATTATATAGACATATTCTAGTGTTTCTAGCAAGATGCCCGCGTGTTGCACGAAGTTGATGGAAAAGGTAAGCACAACTTATAAATTGACGGATGGAGTACTAGTTACAGTGATGCATATAATTAAGCAAAGGGATCACACATGTCGGTATTGACTGGAACGAGAATGCAACAGCACAATAAGAATTAAGGCCACGATGATGCGATCGCAGTGGTGGTTACAAAAGGCAAGAATAAAGATGGTTCCACGAACGTACGACCTCCTCCTCCTCAACTTAGTGCGCCGGGCCACCGACCGGCGGCTAAGGAGCGATGGCTTTTGTGGCGAGGTCGAGGTGCTTCTCAGCAAAGGCATCCAAGGCTTCTGGCCGGTTGAGGAAGGCCAACGTCGTAGCGTCCTCACTGGCCTTGTAGATACCTATATACACGATTTGCTCGTACACATGGATGTGTAGGTCGATGAATTCTTGCAGGGAGAGGCGCCTCACGGCGAGTGCGACCTCCAGGTGGACATTCTTCGTGGCGTCGGCGGGAAGTTGCAGGGCCACCAGTGCTTGAAAGAGGTTCCAGCGATGGAGGCCGATTAGGGTGGCAGGCAATGAGGAGCCCGGGCGCGCGGGCTGGAGGAGTACGGCGATGTCGTCCGCGAGCTTCTTGAGGACGGTGAACTTGTTGCTGGTGGCAACGATCATCTGTTCCAACTGAGAGTGGTAGTTGGCGTCGACGGCGGCCATCCACCAGCCGGTCTCCAACACTGTCTGGAGACGATCCTCGGTGCCATGCCGCAGGCCGGCATCGTGGACCATCTGGCGCAGCCGCTGGCCGCTCACGTGCATCGCCTTTGTGGGTCTGGAGTGAGCTCTTTTGCGCTTAGCATAGGTGCTTAGGCAACTGCTTAGGTGTGTACGATGTGGTAGATGCATTGGAATGGAGGGGCGCCTTTATATGAGGGCAATGAGGGCAAACTGCATTGCATTCACATCGTGCAGCCTCTTTTCCCGGACCTCCTCCCATTACTTCCCTCATGCATTAATTGAAGGAGGATACATTGGTCGTTCAACATGTCGGGAACCGCTACTCCCTCCCTCGTCTGCATTAAAGCCGTATCAGGAACTACGCCGCCCGCTGTCAAATCAAATACTCCCTCCGTCTAGGTGAGTATTAAGTCATCTTACGAAAACCAAATAGTAAACACATAGGCGTGGTGCATTAACTCTCATGTTGTTTCTTATTTTTTTACATAAATAGAGGAATCAATCAAGAAGAGATGTGGGGCTTGTATGCTTTTAATGACTTGAGACTATCAAACATGACATGCAGTGGTCATTTCGTTGCACAAGAACAAATACAACCCACGTCAGCACACACGCATCTTATGTAGCATCACATCCAATGGCTATAAAAGATGAATGAGACCAAATTGTATCTCATCTCGATGAGTTCTAGCAAAACTGTATTAATAATACTTAGTACTCCTACGCCATGTATCATATATTAGTATCATGTAGTACTTTATTTATTGCCATGTATGACACATAGTACTCAACTCTCTCTCTCTTTCTTCATTTAATTCTAAGACACCTCATCAAAATCGCTAAGGCTAGTACCATTACAACCAGCCTTAGCAAATACTAAACATTAAGTTCTCTCGGTTTCCTCTCCACCTTGGTCACCTAGACGGGGGGAGTATACTGCACGGGCTTTTCCTGCGCGGTAGGAGGGGCAGTTCCGCCTAGTCGATTCGACAGAGACCCGAGAAGACGAGGGAGTAGGCTGCTTCAAACGTAGGGCTGTGTGATTTAACAGCGAGTTACTGCTGGACAGGTGGGGCCCCATGATTTGACTTGCCATTATCATTTTAACTGCGGCGCTATGACTGGCGCGAGTCTCCCGATTCCTGGCCACCTCCATACAGGTGCATCTCCCAATGCTCCACCATGTAGTAGAGGCTGGCTCTTGCATGAGAGCCCACTTCTCCACTTTTTCCTTGCCTCTCTTTCCTCCACATATGCAAAAATGCCATGTAAAGCGCACTATTGTACTTACTTGCTCCTACATGTGCTTAAGCTTGCCACATAGGCATAAAGTCTGATGTGGCAAGTTAATCAAGAAGAGAGAGACTAGTTTGGTGACCCAAGGAAGAAACGGTGCTAAGCGCGTGTACCTAGGTGAAAAGATAATTTTGAGTCTATAGCTAATTAAATGAAGCAAACTTAGCAACACCATTTCATTGGAAGAGGTCACTCCTTGGAAAATGCAATAAATACTAGTACTCCCTCTGTCCCATAATATAAGAACATTTTTGGCACTACACTAGTGTCAAAAACATTCTTATATTATGGGACGGAGGGAGTACGAAGAAAGAGATAGAGAGAAGTAAAAAAAATACACTTATAGCCAACCTTATAGCCAAAACCTTGTTGTAGTATGAGTGACTAAGTGATGACTATGTATGACATGCCAACATTAGATAGCCTAACGCACCATGTTAAATCTCCAAGGGCGCGACCGCACGAGCGAGGCGACGGTCATGGTAGGCGCGACCATGATACAGGCTGCTGCCAGCCCTTGGATCTGAGATCAAACGGTCGCATGCTAAGTTGCTGAAAATTTGCAGAATAACCCTCCAGGATAGGATATTCACCCATAGGTCTAGAATCACACCATGCAACTGTTCGATCTTAGATCCAAGGGCTCTCGAAAGCCCGTATCATGGGAGAATGGAAAGCCACTACCCTGTCGTTCGCACGCTGGCAGTTCGCTCCTACTCATCCCCGCACGTCCTTCAATACTAAGTTGGTTCGCTCCTAGTCGTCCCGTCCATTCACATTACGGCAGTTCCACTAATCCTAACCCTCCTCCCAAATCCATGGCGTCCCAAATCTCCCCGGTCGGCGGTGAGTACAAGGTTAGAACCATCACCGGCGATGAGTTCGACGTCATGTACACCCGTTCTTCCGCGATGGTGAAAGGATGCCTTTCTCACTTCAGACGCATGTTCGAAGACTCAGATGATGAGTGGGTCGCGGGGCTAGATGTTGAGTACACCACAGTCCTGGCGAGAGAAGGATCTAAAGGACGAAGAGAGGAAGAAGCCTGTCGTGATCCAGGTTTGCGTGCATGACTTATGCTTGGTCTACCACATATGCCATGCCAACGTTGAGTGCCAGGATTTTAAGGACTTCCTCGAGAGCAACCTAGTCAAATTTGTTACTGTAGACTTTGGTAACGACAAAGAAGTCCTGCGTCAGATAGGCCTCGTTGTAGGCAACACCTTCGACCTCCAGAAGAATCGGCTGGTGTCCTCTCGTCAGCCTTCAATGCTGACCCTGGCAGGAGCCATGGTTCATCCTTCGTACGGTAAACTGGAGAAACCTCCATACACGTTTCATCGTCATGCATGGCAGCGGCATGTACTAGATATAGACCACATCCACTATGCTGCAATGGATGGCTACCTTTGCTGCAATATCTACAAGGGTTTGCTGAAGAGCAACAGCCAAGTGTGCGGTTCAAGCAAAGAAGTATCGGCCAAGAGGAAGAGGTACAAGGACGAAGTCGAGGACGTGGACGAGGACTCCGAGTAAGGTGGCAGTGTCGTTGCTCATGGTGGTTCTAATGCAGTGTCTACCGGAATAGTCGCAAAGTTTAATTTCAGGTGTGCTTAATTTAATTTGAGGGGTGTGTTTTGCTGAGCCCCGAGTAGAACTATGTTATGTTTCTTCTTGTTACTTTAAATCTTCAGTACGTACATACTAGTATTTCTTACATTTCATCTTTTAGTTGGTATAGTACTACCACTCGTTTCTTCACATTATATACGTACAATATATATGGCCAACATCATATAGCCAGCAGTTTAGTTGTCAAAGAATTTAAGGGTGCTTAGTTTTGTCAAAGAATTCCAGGGTGCTTACTTTTATTTGAGAGTTGGGTTGTGCACTTGTGTTGGACACCATTATTGTGACAAGCCTTTTTAATAGTACTATATGCATAATTTGGCGACGAGCGCTCTCTATATATACCACCTTTTTTAATTTCAAGTTTTTCTACATGGAGCAATCCATCGATACTACTACTGTACAAAAGTGGAGTATATACATTTTTTTAAAGGCTAGAGGGCGGGCAGTCTAGCTCGGTCGGTCTCATGAGAGGCGAGGGCCTTTGTGATTTGACGGCTCATTACTGCTGTCAAATCAAATAGTACTGTGCCGCCCACTGCATGCCCGGCGCCTCCATTAAACCCCTCCGTTAAACTCACATGCAAACCGAGAATCCTACTCCGGCCACACGTCCGATCATGAGCGGGCCGGAATTAAACGCAACACCGGCCGAGCTCCTCCCGTCCGCCCTTAGTTTAAACGAGGCCAGACGCCGGCCAAGCTCCTACCGTCCACCCTCTATTTACACGAGGCTAGACAGACAACGGGCAAGAATCGCACCCCTCCGCCGCTCCCCCATTTCCTCCTTCACCATTTTATCCACTCTTCCAATGGCTTCTGATGAGTCGTTCTCCGGCATATTACCTGGCTGGGTGGCCCGCCGAGCCCTCCGGATACGGGCGAGGCCGCTCGGTGCTTCACCAACCTCGCTTGGCCCGACGGAGCCAGTTGCCGCCCCAAGCAAGCACGTGGTTCAGCAACTCGCCGCTCCAGTTCAGCTCGATGAGGAGTGGCGAGTTGCTCCACGCCGGCACGGCGGCGAGCATGCCGGTACGGGCGCCGTCGCAGCCGCGTCGTACCGCGCCACCAGTGTGTGCGGTGGCCGCACCTCCCGTGTCTGTGGGCGCGCCTCCCATGCCTGTGGCAGCGCCATGCAGGCAGAGACAGAAGTCGGGTTCGTGGAGAGCGACGAGTCGGTGGCTAGCTTCTCCGTGTCCGCCGCCATCATCAAGGAGAAGTAGAACACGGGAGGCCGCCACCACTTGGGACCCATGAAGGCCACCGCCGAGGTGACGACCGCGGATTCAGGTGGTTTCTTTGCTGCTTCGTCTCTTCCGAGGACCTTCATCGACCCCGCAAGTGTCTGATGGACATGAGGAAGACAAAGGGATCCGCGGGGGGCCATTGAAAACTAAAATAAGTCTAGATACATCCATTTCTAGGACAAGTATTTCCGGACGGAGGGAGTATTAATTATACAAGAGAGCCGGATTGGCACCTCTTAGTTCATGTAAATGTAATGAAATCCATCATGTTTATATGAAGATCCGGCTTTTTTATACGAAATCCTTCATGCTTATCTGAAATCAGTCCGTGTTTGCACGAATTTCATCTGGTTGGTTAGAGTTGTAAAAATGTATGTCGCTGGCATTTGATGTCGTCCTCCGCTTAAGGAAGCGGGAGGAAATTTGTCGGCTGCCGTTGGAGATGCTCTTTATGCTGGAAATAATAGAGTGACATCCAATCCATTTGAGTTAATTGCATGTATGATTGTCCCTCTATAAAAAGTTAATTGCATGTACAGTGTACACGTGACTTGCAGGGTGGCTACAGCTTCGTACAGAAAGTTAAAAAGAAACAAGTCCATCCTTAATCTTGTATTCTAAGTACTCTGTGGGTTCCACTATCAGTACAGTAGCGAAAGAAGTATATATTAAATAAGTAGAGTAATATATAATATAAAAATATAAAGTTAAAAGAAAGAATTCGAACTCATGTCATCGCGTTGCGAGCATCCGGCGCTAACCAGCCCAGCACATTTTTGTTGTAGACCATGCTGGAGATATATGTCCATGTCTACTCTTATATATACTCCATTCGTTCCTAAATATTTGTCTTTTTCAGATTTCAAATGGAGTACCACATACGGATGTGTATGCAGACATATTTTAGAGGGTAGATTCACTCATTTTGCTCCGTTTGTCTTTTCAGGAAGGGGTCAGATTTGTCCTTTCTTTATTTATGAGGTATCCAGATGGCACTGCACCGGCAAGAAAAGAGGGTAACATCAAAATTATGGACTACTTTTTTGAGTATGTTGGTAAGGTCCGGTCATAGTCACTTGTTGAAATATCTAAAAAGACAAATACTCCCTCCATCCGGAAATACTTGTCATCAAAATGGATAAAAGGAAATGTATCTAGACATATTTTAGTTTTAGATACATCTCTTTTTATCCATTTTGATGACAAGTATTTTTCGGACGGAGGGAGTAGAAAACAGAGTTGGTCATGATTGTGTGCGTGCCATCCTGCAATATAGGCCGTCAGATTTATATCTAACAGATAGGAAAGAAACTATGGCAATTTTGCAAAAATATACCCACACGTCTCTCCACGTTCGCAAATAAGGCCTTCCCTCGTTCAACCTTTTCTCTCACAAGATAAACTACTCATACAAATGCATCTTGATGTTCCGTGCAACGCACGGGCAGCTAGCTAATTTCTTTTAAAATAGTTGCTGCAATAATTGGGTTGAAGCGATATATTTTATGTCTGCCCCGAATGATTTTGGATTCACTAGTACTAACAAATAAAAGGTTGCCTTGTTAATTAACAGAAAACAGGGTGAAAACTAACACATGAGGCCGGTAAAAACAAGGCACACTGGGTTCAGCGTTATCGTCACTACAGCTGTGCGCGCGAGAAGTCTACATATCGAGGGGCTACCGAGCGAGGCACCGAGACACAATATTTGAGAGAGTAACCAATTGACAGATTATGATCAGATCGAGTTGTCACCCTTCTGCTGTCATTGTTTGGGGGGAGGAAGAGAAAGACGTATAGAGAGTGTGCACGGTAGGCACAGACGCACAACTAGCGTGTGTGTGTGTGTGTGTGTGTGTGTGTGTGTGTTTGAAAGAGGAGTAGATAGATTATTATCGAGATCGACGTGCCACCCTACTCCTTTGGTGCAGGGTAGTGTGTGTGTGTGTGTGTGTATGTTTGAGAGAGAAGCCAGTCGATAGATTAGTATCAAGATCGAGTTGTCACCCTACTCCTTCGGTGTTGGGAAGTGTGGGTGTGTGTGTGGGGGGGGGCAGTGACACTCACATATCTCTACTCTTATAAAAAAACAGAGTTGGTGATGATGGTGTTCCTGCCATCCTGCAATATAGGCCATCCGATTTATATCCGACGGACAGGAAGGAAACTATGGCAATTTTGCAAAAAGATACCCACACCCCTCTCCGCATTTGCAAATAAGGCATTCCCTCGTTCATCGTTTTCTCCCACAAGATAAACTTCTCATACAAATGCATCTTGATGTTCCGTGCAACGCATGGGCATCTTGCTAGTAGGGAGGAGTTTGTGTGACACATATCTAGCCATATTAAGGGATAGGTAGATATCATATGTGTGAGAGACATTATTATACTTTGAGACATTAGTGGCTGTGGGTGGGCGGAATTAAAGGGGTGGGTGTTATAGACATAGAGAGCGTGTGTGTTTCTGTGTCAGAGACTTGTAGGACGGGGTAGAAAGACGAATTTAACCCTGACGGAGGGAGAGAAATACACGAAGTGCGCTATCTAGCGATCGTGGACGTGCATCGTGGACGTGCATCGCTTGAACATAAGTCAATATCTACTTCGTATCGTGGCCAAAGGTACAATATTGATTCAACACTATAAAGATTGGACACTCACATATCACATTTTTTTCTATTTAAATAAACCTTTTCAATTGTGCATGCCAAAGTTACAGTGATGTTTCTTCAAACAACCAATGTAGCTATCATGTACATGCACCATTGTTACTCTTGCATTCAAATTCATTAGTCTTGGATGATTTAAGTTTCTATTTTGAAGTAATATATGTAATATTCATATATGAATTCAACGGGTACGCAATTTATGAAATGGAGGCTATGTAATCATATGAGGTCACACTTTTAAGTAGCTGACTACAATATCCATTTCTTTTTGTGCGCCTCTACACTAACATGTCAATGCATTATGTTTAAAGTAAATAACCAATGGCACTAAATTATCTATTTACATGAGAAATACATAGGCTGAGCGTTTGATCCCTTTTTTGTGAACGCGCCACTACACCCATACAATTGGTCGCGCTCGTGTGAACGTCCAAGTTATCGGCGCATTATCCCGAGTTATTGTCTTTTTTTCTGGGGTGGACTTCACCCCAGTTATTAACTGCTGACGCGTGCCCCGTGTACACAGTCTAGCATGACCTTCCCACTAGCACGGTCCAAAATTAGTTGAAACTGGATACGAACGATCCCGCGGGCGGCAAAATCTCCCGCCTCCTTCTAAAATTTCCGCCACCTTAGTCTCTAGCATGCGAAATCCCCCTTTCGTCCTTGGTGCACGGAGACCAACAGTTACATACCGCCCTCATCTACATGATAGGTCGGGGCTGCTTTGGTAATTTCCGGTTCCCCCACTACACGGCACCCCCATTTCCTCTCCCCCTCCCGCAAAAACGACTAACTCCACAGCACCAGAGCATCTTACGTCATGCCGTTCGTACTTCATCACCCTTTCTCCCCTCCCCTCTCGAAACCCTAGACTGCTCATCCACCGGCGTACCATAGCCCATTCATTGCCAGCGGCGTCCACCTCGCCGGATCTGCTTCTGCGGCCGCATCTACCCCTCCCACCTCCCCTAGAAACAAGTAGACTGCTCATCCACCACTGTACCACAACCCATTCAGTGTCGGCATTGTCCACGGCACCGGATCTGCTTCGCCTGTACTCTCGTCAACCGCCGCGCATCTGCAGCGGCTCATTCGTACTCCCCACCAGAGACGCTTCGTCCACACCCCCCGGAGCCGCCCCACCGACGCCCCCGTCGACGGCCTCTGATCCTCTTCACCGACACCTTCCTCAACCCTACCGGAGCCGCTTCGCTGACACCTTCCTCAACCCTACTGGAGCCGCTTCGCCGACACCATCGTCAACCCTACCGGAGTAGCTTCGCCTGTACCATTCTTAACCCTACCGGGGCCACTTTGCCAACTCACAAGTCCATGGCCTTAGATCCGCTTCCTCGCACCCTCATCCAACCTACCGGAGCAGCTTCTGACGCCACGTCCAGGGCAACAGATCCGCATCGTCGACACCACCCTTAACCCAACCACCGGAGCAGCTTCTGACGCCCCGTCCACGGCCGCAGATCCGCACCGTCGACACCATCCTTAACCCAACCACGGAGTAGCTTCTGACGCCCCGTCCACGGCTGCTGATCCGCGTCGTCGACAGCATCCTTAACCCAACCACCGGAGCAGCTTCACCTACGCCCTCGTCCACAGCCACAGATCCGCTTCGCCCCACCGTAGTCCACCCTACCGGAGCCGCTCCACAAACACCCTACTCGATGGTTCTAGATCTCCTTACCGGACCCCGACAGCCAGCGCAGCGTCATCACCCTCGACGTTTCTAACTTGATTCCCATCGTCTGGAGAGATGCCAAGCACCCACCATGGCCTAGGTACTTGTCACCTTTAAACCCGTCCAGCATCACCTGCCCGATGTACTTCAAATATACTAACCGCTCGCTGTTACATGTTATGTAGCTGGAAAAAACTACAAGGACAATGTTTCTTCTGGATCTAACAGCTTGGCCAACCAAGATCCTGGACTGAGGCATTGCTATGATCTTGTAAGCGCGTCTCTCTCTCTTGTATTGTTCTGTGCCTGCCAGCGTGCTTTGCTAGGATTTTCGACCAGTAATCCCTTTGTGCAGACAATGATTTCTACTATTGGCTGCTAAATTAGATATGTAGATGTCATACATGATACTACCTCGTACCTCTATTCCTAAATATAAGTATTTCTAGAGATTCCACTATAGGAAACATACGGAGCAAAATGAGTGAATCTACACTCGAAAATGCATCTATATACATATGTATGTGGTCCATACTAGAATCTCTACAAAGACATATATTTAGGAACAGGGGCAGTACATTACACAAAATCGTAGGTGGCATGTAGGAATTCCAGTGCACTACATTAGGCTCCCTTAGAGTGCCTGCTAGTCCAGCATACAGAGTCATGGCTAGTTTATGGTACACACATAATCGTTAATTGGTGGTTTAAATATGCGCAAGGGATATGCAATGTAGTATCATGTAGAGATGTCTGAAATTAGCCGTGTCAACTTGCAGATAGGGTTACACAATGAAAAAGTAAAAGATGTATGTGGCAATTTCATGGAACATCGCAAAAAAAGGAGAGGCAGTGGTGAGCCTATACAGTGTGCTATGGTACGTCACTCCTCCATTGCAATCATCGTGACATGTTATTTGTATGCCAGTTCTATTAGCCAAGTTTCTTAGGGACAGTTATTACGAGTTATCCTAAGAAAATAAGCACCTGTGAATATAAGCTCCATGTAATAAGCCAACTAGTTCTTTTCATTGTGTTTTTAGCTTATCTTTGGTATGATCAGTGGAAAGTCTAGATTGCATTATATTTTTTTCATTTTGCTGCCCATATGGAAATTAATTTGACTTGCAAACATCACAAATTGAACCCAGTGCAGTAATTAATATGATAGGAAAACAGACCATCACTATTTGCTCAAAATGCATACAAAGATACCATCTACTTGGCACAATCTACTTTGGTCAATGTTTTCCATAGAGATCCCATTGCCTAATTTAAACGAAGAACGCATGACCCACATTTAAATGAAGAACAATTATTTATTGAAATTCGAGGGTCCAAGTGGCTGGTTATTATCGTATAGCAGCACCACCTGAAAGCATCATATAGCAGCAGCATCTCATAGCAACTCATCACACAGCAGCAGCAGTCTGTAATTCATCATATACCAGCAGCAGCTAATAGCAATTCATCATATAGCAGCAGCAGGAGCAGCTCATAGCAATTTATCATATAGCAGCAGCAGGAGCAGATCATAGCAATTCATCACATAGCAGCAGCAGGAGCAGCTTGTAGCAACTCATCATATAGCAGCAGCTTATAGCAATTCATCATATAGCAGCACCAGCAGCTCATAGCAACTCATCATACAGCAGCAGCAGCTCATAACCATTCATCATATAGCAGCAGGAGGAGGAGCTCATAGCAATGCATCATATAGCAGTAGCAGAAGCAGCTCATAGCAATTCATTGTATAGTGGATCAGAATGAAAATTTGGCAAAAAAATCATAGGAGTTCCTCACCTTGTTGGATGAGCTCATCCTTCAACAGCACCTCAAGGCCATGCCCTGGGAGGAGAGGAGGGGGAATAAGGTGCCTTCTGCTGTAGTGTGCAATGAGCCGTAGTTGTGCAGCGCCCACCGGAGTAGTGCGTTGGACGAACCACAATGGAGCGGCTGCTGGAGACCATGAGAATGAGGGGCGGCGCCAGAGGGAGGAGCAGCCAAGGAGATTCGCCCCTACCCGCCGGCCATGTAGCCTACCTGGACATAGCATCGTCGAGGACCAGGCCAGATGGGACCAGTGGCGACGGCTCGCTGGAGGAACCCTAGTGCTGCAGGCAGGGGATTGAGGTAGAGGGAAAGGGGAGAGGAGATGCAAGCGAGCAGGGCAATGAATGTTTGCACGTTTGTTTTTACTGGAGGGTCAGTTGTGACACGGGCGTCAGCAGTTGCATTTTGAGTGTAATATAGGCAGACAACAGAGTCATTTCACTATTCCCCTTCCCTTCAATTTTTAGTGAGGTTCTACCCGAAACACCCCCCTCCAAAGCGAAATTAGTTAAGCCCAAGCCCATAACTCAAAAATGACTTCTTTACATCTTTTATGGCTTATTTTGACAATATGTCCTGAAAAGGCGGAATCGAACTGGCCCTTAACCTGCAATTCAATTGTGCGTGCAATGATGAATCACTCCTGCCTGCTATCTGTACATTTAGGCATCATCATACATGGCATAACCTAATACATGTGCATTCCATTGTAGAATCTGGAATATGCAATGTTTATGTTAGTTCATACGTTGCACATGATGTTTAAATGCCCCTTAAAGCTGGTCAGTCAAGTGATGGTCTTTAAGCCTCCCTCTTTGCTTCTTTTCTTGATATGTAAGATTTGCTCGCGCATCTGTTCAATTGCTTGTTTGCATCAGCCAGCCATACTAGGACTGTTTGCTTTGATTACTTGTTGTTCTTGACCTAACACTCTTACAGAGCTTGTCAACGATTTAAAAACTAAGGGCTGCTGTAGTGGGGCCTTGTCTAACTCATAGGTGACATAAAGGTTTCGCTGTACACTATAGTAGGCTCTCCAAGAGTACCTGGAGATCCAGTTCGAAGGTATGCCTAGTTTTTACATAGTGCAGACATAGTAAATGCTCATTTCATTGTGTGCAAGTGCAAGAGATGCGGCATGTTTCATTATGTGGTGTTGTTTTGTTATAATGCCATCCTTTTGTGTTCACAGACTGGAAAGTATGCATATTTATCTTCCAAGGAGACGAGTAACTAGTTTGTGTCACCTTGCAGAGGGGGTGCAATGAAGATAAGATTGAGGATTTCCAAGTACAAGATGTTAGGAAGGAGCCTTGCAAGAGAAGTAGGAGCTTCCTTGAGCCTCTTCAACCTGCTAAGGTAAGTCACTATATGCAACTCAACAGTTCAATTCCTTGTTTGTTTCAGGCATAGTTAATTTTCTCTTTTCAATTTCTTTATTTGTCCTCAGTTAATGAGATGCCCAAATAATCATGCTTGATGTTCGGTACTTGTATCACTATTAGTTGACCTAATTAAAGGCCTTACCATTTAATTACTCTGCCGAAGTGTGCCTGAAGCTTTGAAGTCTATTAACCAACTATTATTGCATGAGGCTCACAATCTACTTTATACTATGCTAATGATTGCATAGTTTTGCATGCTGTAGTATGTTTGTATGAAACCCTCTGCTGTTCATTATCCTCCCTAAGACTTTAATTGAGGCAGAGAATGTCCAACTGCTTGCTTACTTATAAGCAATGTGCTGTCTAAATTTGTAACTTGTCTGTGTTTTCGATTAGGCCCCAACACCATGCTCCTCTGGTGAGCTAAGAGGGATTTCTGTATGCAGGCTGCACAGACTATCTTTTTTATAATTTTTAAAATATCACCTGCTTATGCTTCATGAGGTGTAACATTTTTTTTGAAAGTGACGTGTAACATTATTGTTAGTCCTATTTTGCCATGTAGTACAAAATAGTGTCTTGTTCGGTTCACTGTTGTAACTATATTTTTTCCCGAGTCATGTGTACTTACAGAAACATTTCAGGATGAAGTGACATCAACACAAAGATCTGCGAGCAGTGTGGCATGGCTGTTACCGCATGATTATGGATTGGAATTGGAATGTGCTGATGTTCTCGAGCATCCACTAGAGGTGGCAAGACAACGTGTACATGATTGTCAACGTATAATCAACAAGTTGAGACTGGACATGCAAGTATTAGATGTAGGAGTCAAAAATGAAACAAGACACTGAGGTTACCATGAAGGAATTGGAGATTTTGCGGATTGAAATTTTTGCTATCTGAATTCGGCCAATCCTATTTTCTGAAGAGATTATAGTTCAAATGGAGTTAAGTTGATGCGCGTCCATGATGTATGAGTTGTATTTGCCCAGTGTATGTAATTTGTTGTTTGTGTATGCTTTATTATCACCTGTGCCAAACCATAATGCCCAGTGGGTATAATCGGCTGTAATTTGTTTATTGTATAGTGTAGGATTATTCTACCTTTCTATGCCTTGATCTCTTTGTTGCATAGTGTATGCTTTTTAGAGGTGATAGTATTAAGTAGGATAATTCTTTGAATATGCTATATCGTTCAAACGGGGGCCAACTCGCCCGACCATGGCCCTTCACGGGCCGTCGGATCCATGGGCCTTCTACGCACTACTAGAAAAAGGGCTATAGATGGGATTGACACTAATGGCGCACCAGATAAGAGGTGCGCCATTAGTATATACTAATGGCGCACCACCTTCTGATACGCCATTAGTGTTGAAACTACTAATGGCGCACCAGGCCTAGGATGCGCCATTAGTATCAAAAAAATTGAACTAGCGCACCTGTCCAAACATACTAATGGCGCATCCAGACAGAGTGTGCCATTACTAGTTGTAACTAGTAATGGCGCACTAGTCCCAGAGTGCGCCACTAATGTTGTTTTTTTAGTTATATTCTTATTCCTCTTGTGGCAAAACTACTAATGGCGCACTCTTCCACCGTGCGCCATTACTAGTTCAAACTAGTAATGACGCACTGTGAAACAGTGCGCCATTAGTATGTTTTTTTTGCAAAACTACTAATGGCGCATCAGATGTAGGTGCACCATTAGTAACCTGGATTACTAATGGCGCATTTATTGTTGGTGCACCATTAGTAAGTGGGCAGCAACAAGATATTTTGGGCAGCCTCTCCTACCCACACTCACTTTCTCCCCACTTCATTCTCTCCACCTCCTCCTTGTCTCGGGTGCCTCCTCATTTCCACCTCATTTCCACCATAGATTCATTCAAATTAAGTGGTTAAATTACCTTGTTTTGATAGCTAAGTAAGGGGGGAAGCTATATTTATGTTGTTCTCCCTACAACAATGTGCACATGCACTTTTTATGGCCTAGCTAGATCTATGTATGTTCGTGGTGTTGCATATGTTTGTGGTGTTGCATATGTGTTTGTGTTTGGAGGTGTACTGGTATTTGAAATGCGATAGTTGCCAATATTTTGCCGGAATGTTGATTCATTTCCGTTTCGGCGATAATTTTGGCATTAAGCATTCTTTTTGGTCCTATTTTAAGGGAAAGTCATGCCAAATTTTTTCTTGGTTCTAAAATATCGTTTTGCTCTACCCCGCAGGCGACCATGGTCCGCACGATGACCGAAGGCATCATGAATAGGTTTTTGAGGTCCGCGAAGGCCGAGATGCTTCAAAAGAATGAGACGGAGATAAGATGTCCGTGTCGAAGATGCAAGCTAGAGAGCCTTGTTGCGGACCCGGATTCCGAGCAGGTGCGGGACCACCTGCTCTTGCGTGGTTTCATGGATGGCTATCAGTGGCAAGGTGATGAAGATGACTACGAAGTCATCCATGGGGGCCGGGCAAGAAATGAGGAAGGGCGGCAAGACAACCACCGCGGCTCGGGCAGGCGAGAAGACGAAGAATCCCCAGGAGATGATCACGACGGTGATGCTGTACACAGTCATCATGTAGAAGATGCAGGACATGATGATGAGGAAGATGCCGGAGCAGACGACGGGCATGATCATGAAGATGATGATGCCGGCGGAGCAGACGACGGTGGACCATCGATGGGCTGGGTGCAGGACCCTTATATTCAAGAGCTGCTTCTCAAGCAGACGGATAACGCAAGAGCTGCCGCCCGAGAGAAAGCCAAGGTGGATCAACTTGAGTTAGACGCGGTTACTCCATTGTATGAAGGATGCAGGCCCGAGGATACCCGCCTGAAAGTAACGCTCATGGCTCTGGAGATGAAGGTAAAACACAAAACGACCGACGCATGCTTCGACGAGAACATGTCATTCTGGCACGAACGTCTTCCAAAGGGGAACAAGTGCCCGACCAGTTTGGAGGAGGCGAAGAAAATCGTGTGTCCTCTGGATTTACCGCATGTGAAATACCATGTGTGCATGAACAATTGCATCATTTATCGGGACGAGCACGTGGAGTCTACCATATGTCCGGTGTGCAGCGTCACTCGATACAAGAAGAGGAAGAAAGCTCCTCGAAAAGTGGTGTGGTACTTTCCGATCACTCCTCGTCTGCAGCGGTATTTCGCGGATCCTAAGGTAGCAAAGCTCCTGCATTGGCACGCGGATAGGGAGGAGAAGAAGCGAGAAGATGACGCAAATGATCCGGAGATAGATAAAAAAGACAAGATGCTGAGTCACCCTAAGGATGCGAGCAAGTGGCAAGCGTTGAATTTTGAATACCCAGAATTTGGGAAGGATCCAAGGAACATCATGCTGGGCGCGAGCACTGATGGAGTCAATCCGTTTGGCAGCCAGAGAAGCACACATAGCACCTGGCCTGTGTTTGTGTGGATGTACAACCTTCCCCCCTGGTTGTGCATGAAGAGGAAGTACATTCACATGAGTATGCTAATTGAAGGGCCGAAACAACTAGGGAACGACATCAATCTGTATCTGGGGCTGCTGAAGGAGGAGCTAGACACGCTGTGGAAAACGCCAGCCAATACGTGGGACGCCGCAGAGAAAGAATATTTCCCTATGAGAGTCGCACTGCTCACGACGGTGCACGACTATCTCGGTTACGGATATCTCGCGGGGCAAGTAGTCCACGGTTTTTCTGGATGCGTAAGGTGCATGGATGACACAACGTATCGCCGGCTAGATAGAGATCCCGGGTCTTCGAAAACCGTGTTCATGGGGCATCGAAGGTGGCTTCGCGACGATGACCCGTGGAGGAAACGCAAGGATCTGTTCGATGGTGAAACCGAACCCCGAAAACGCCCGTGTATGAGGAGCGGCGAGGAAATAGACAAGTTGTTGAAAAATTGGAAAGACTGCCCACTGCCGGGAAAGAAGCAAAAGGCGCCAGAGCCGGGAAAGAAGCGAAAGGCGCTAGAGCCGCTGCTGAAGGTATGGAAAACGAGGTCTGTTTTCTGGGACTTGCCGTACTGGAAGATCCACCGTGTGCCTCACAGCCTTGATGTCATGCATATCACGAAGAACGTGTGCGAGAGTCTGCTTGGTACCCTGCTCAACATGCCAGAGAGGACCAAAGATGGGCCGAAAGCAAGGGCAGACTTGAAATCAATGGGCATCAGGCAGGAGCTTCACGCTATATATGATGATGATGATGATGATGATGATGATGATGATGATGATGATGATGATGATGATGATGATGATGATGATGATGATGATGATGATGAGGCGAAGCAAGACACAGAAAGTCGTCGCAAAGGCAAAAAGGCCAAGAAGACTGGAAATGACTACCCT
Source organism: Aegilops umbellulata (assembly GCA_032464435.1). NCBI lineage: Eukaryota > Viridiplantae > Streptophyta > Magnoliopsida > Poales > Poaceae > Aegilops > Aegilops umbellulata. Next base: position 275,022,358 of record CP136055.1, read on the forward strand.
CCCGCATGCTTCACTCTAAGTCAGGAGGAGATCGAGCAGTTTTTCACCTGCCTCCTAGGAGTAAAACTTCCTTACGGTTACGCGGGGAAGATAAGCAGATACCTAGACCCAGCAAAGCAGAAGTTCAGCGGGATGAAGTCTCACGACTGTCACGTGCTGATGACGCAGATACTTCCAGTTGCAATCAGTGGGATCATGGACGCGCACGTCCGTGAAACGCTATTTGGCCTATGCAACTTCTTCGACGTCATCTCTCGGAAGTCGATTGGCGTGAGGCAACTCAGAAGGCTACAGGAAGAGATCGTGGTGATACTATGCGAGCTTGAGATGTACTTCCCGCCCGCATTCTTCGACGTTATGGTGCATCTGCTGGTCCATATAGTGGAGGATATCATCCAACTCAGGCCGACGTTCCTGCACAGCATGATGCCGTTCGAAAGGATGAATGGTGGCATCAAAGGATACGTTCGCAACATGTCACGTCCAGAGGGAAGCATAGCCAGGGGCTTTCTGACCGAAGAGTGCATCTCCTACTGCACGAATTATCTAGGCATCAAGAACCCCGTTGGTCTGCCCGTCAACAGGCACCTCGGCAGGCTCGCTGGATGGGGTCACCGTGAGGGTCGCCGCGAAATGCATGTCGACTTCGAGGGTCGACTCGCCGACTTTGAAAGAGCAAACCTAGTCGCGCTACAACACATAGACGTGGTCGATCCTTGGGTGGTAGAGCACAAAACCTTTATTAAGAAGACGTACAATGACCGAGGCCAACAGAGGACGGACGGAGATATACTCAAAGAGCACAACTCATGCTTCACGCGTTGGTTCAAGCAGAAGCTTCTGTTGTACCCTTTACATGAGGATTCTTCCGCGGAAGAACAACTCATATTCGCCTTGTCACAGGGAGCCGAGCACAACCTGATGACCTATGAGGCGTACGATATCAACGGCTACACATTCTACACCGAGGCCAAGGACATGAAGAGCGATGGTTATCAGAACTCCGGGGTAACGATGGAATCCTATGCCGGTAACGACAAGGACAGATACTACGAAAGGATCGAGGAGATCTGGGAGCTGAGCTACGCTGGAGAGAAGGTCCCGATGTTCCGTGTCATATGGGCCAAGAACGTCATAAAAGAAGACCGGTATTTCACCACCATGGTTATACCCGAAGCCAAATCCAAGACCGCGGGCCCAAACGTCACCGCGAAAAATAAGCCATGGGTACTGGCTTCCCAAGTGGACCAATGCTTCTTCATTACCGACCCGCCAAAGCCCAGTCGTGTTGTCGTGAGGAGAGGCAAAAGGAAGATCATCGGAATGGATGGAGTAGCCAATGAGCAAGACTTCGACAAGTACGGCGACCCGAGGATCGAACATGACGACGATGATGAAGTAGCAGCATACACCACAAGAAGAAGCAGGACCACCCTACCTAAAGGACGTCCGTTCCACAGAAGAACTCCATTTGCGAAAAAGAAGGGCAAGAAGATTGTGAACAGATAGCTAGCTAAGATCGATTGTATTTCATGGGCACTTTTTGAACTATCATGAATATTTTTAAATTTCATGGACACTCGATCTCGATCCCCCTCCATCTCGATCGCTATCCCACCTCGCCAGATCCGGTCCCCCTCGCCGCCGAGCACCCCCCGGTCCATCGGCCGCGGCCGCCGACCCCCCGCACCCCTCCCCTACTCAACCGCCGCCGCCTACCCCCCGCACCCCCGCACCCTCCCCCGCTCCACCGGCATTACTGTTTGATGATATTTTCAAAAAAAATATTACTGTCTTATAAAAAATATTACTGTTATGATTTAAACAAGTTTGAACATATTTAAACACAAATAAGTATCAAACAGCATTTTAAATGCATAAAAAAATTGTGGAGCCTGGGAATCGAACCCAGGACCTCCTGGTGTCAAAACTGGCTGCTGACCAGTCAAGCTAGTAGAGGGGACTTGATGTGGATCAGGTCAGGTGGTAGATAACCTGTTGGCTCGAGCAGAAATCAAAAAAAATACTAATGGCGCACCAGGGTGAGGTGCGCCATTAGCATGGATGTACTTATGGCGCACCGAGGGGTGGTGCGCCATTAGTATTGTGCCACCCCATCCATACTTCCTCCCCGACTCTCTCTCCCTCGCCCTCGCCCTCGATCCCCTTCCCCTTTCCCCTCCCGACGCCGCTGCCCCGCCGCTGCCCCGACGCCGCTGCCTCGACGCCGCCGCGCCGCCCCGACGCCGCTGCCCCGCTGCTGCCCCGCTCCTTCCCTCCACCCCGAGCGCGGCCGCCGCGCGTCACCGTGGCCATCGACCGCCCCGTCCTCCGTCGTCGTGCCTAGGAGCTGCGCCAGGAGCAAAACCATCATCACCTTCATCGCCTACGTCCACGGATTGGAGCCGGGTCATCAAGGATCGAGCGCATCGACCTCTTTTTCCTCATCACCGACCACTGCTTCTCGGCTTTGATCTGCGCTGCCCCGACCACCCTCGGCCTCGCCGTCTCCTTCCCCAGCTCCGCGGTGAGCGTCTTCATCGATTCCCCTGCTTTTCTCCTTGTTTAGTCGCTGTTTGTGCCTGCGGGCTCGTGCTCGCCGCGCCGGCCGCCCCTGGGAGTAGTACAGAGATGTGACTTTGGAGCAATCTGTTTTGGTGGCATACCGTAGTGGTACAGAGATGTATGCTGAAAGTAGTTCAGGAGAGTAATTTTGATGCAACACAACCTTAGAGATAAACGGTTCTAGAAAAGTACAATAATGTGATTTCTTAAGACTTGTAGTAATTCATCCAATACAACCATTCTGGGAGTTCTTGCTCCCTAGGAGTCAGCATCACACAAGAACTGTTTCATAATAACGTTTTCTGGTCCAGATACATCAGAGAGGCAATAATGCAGTGTTCATCAGAGAGGCAATAACTCTGATGATGTGAACTTCTGTGGATCCAACATCGCACACACTTAATTTTCTCAATAATCCCAACCTGTACTCTGTTTCTCAACAACAACCTGTACTATTACTTGTGTTCTTACACAAGTAGTGATGTGTCCTACTCCTTTCAATGACATCGATTCATCTGTTTAATTTCCAAACAGGGTTTTCTAGGCTTGCTTACACATTTGCTTCAGTGCTACAGATTCTTTGCTTGAGTAGAATTGATTGTGCTGCTACAATAGAAATTGACTGATGCAGGCATGCTTTTATATTTCGAGTGTGGTGGTTCACTATGGAGTGAACTTGGGTGATTAGTTATCCAAATTTGTACTGAACTTTCTGCTGCCTGTATTGGTTTCTGCATACCAATGGTTTTGGAGAACTCCTACCTCCATGTATTCGATTAACTTGGCGTACAACGAAGGTGATGATGTAGTAGAAGACATGACCAATGATCATCATGCAGCTTAAATTCTAAACTTACATTTGCATCTTATGGACAGTGGCTTAGTAAATGATCAGTTGTCTGCTAATGATATAATATGTCAAACTGCGCTAATGGTATAACTTCTGAAATCAATTTTCTGTACTGCTAATGGTTTGAAAAGAAAAAACTCTTTGCATGTGGCATGTTTCAAGTAGAAAAATGTTTTTACCAAAACATTGGCAAGCTGTGCTTGGATTGTAATATTCATATTTTGTTAGGGATTTATTTTCCTCGAACAGACAGTGCTCCAGAAGGCTAGCAGTATGCCATCTTAGTTTGCGCTTTTTGTTCTGGTAGGCAGCTTAAAAACTCTTGGAGTAAAAATTCAGTCTAAAAGTCAGTTAAAGTTTCAGTTTTAGAGTAATTTTCAGTTTGTAAAACTGAGAAGTGTATTTTTCTATTTTGAAACTTAGTGTAACTATTTTCAATTTTGATGGAAAATCAGTCTAAAAGTCAGTTTATACTGCATTTAATCAGAAAATGTTGCATCATCATGCACACATGTATCCCCTACTTCATGGTCCAATCTTCAGTTAGGTAGCAGCACAACTGGCCCAATTTGGTCATCGTTTCAGACCTAACTATTGTAGCTGGACCCATTCACCACAGGTGTGCTAAAACCACACAAGATTGATTAAATCAACTGCCACCACCACCATCTGCTTAAATAATACACACTTTTTGAAATAATCTGATTGGATGGCAGGTGATCTATGCATTCATATAATGATCTAGCAGCATATATAATGACCTAGCAGCTAGATCAACAGCCATGTGCTCTGTACTTTGTATACCAGCAGGTCAATGGCCAGCAGTATCTCTGTAGATCGCATATACAGATTTCTTGAACAGTGCTATTAATTAAAAATAGAGCAATGTTGAAAATGAAACAAAAGGAATTGGAAAACGAGAAAGATAGGCATTCTGTTGTAAGTAAGCTAAGATAAAAAAGTGTTTACTTTAAGTAATTATTTACAACAAGCATTGTGTAGGAAAATGTCATGCAGACTGTAACTTGAACTTGAAGAACTCCTTAGATAGTTTTTTAGTCTCCTTATACAAAGCAAGTTGAAGTTTGAAACCTATTTCTCCTAAGTAGACACTGAAAAATTGCATATGTTAAATCCTGATTGGACTATGTGAATGAAGCCTGAAAAAGTATGCAGTTTGCTGTAGCCACTACGAAATAAACTTTCAGATAAAGATATAACATATGTCTCCAGATCTGACTTCCAGGCCAGAGAATTTCTTTATATAAATTGTTGTAGGCCCTGCTAGGGAATAAATACTGCTATTTTTACTGCTTGATTCCATCTATTTTAACTTACCCGCATTTGTAACTTGGGCAGGGTGGCCTACGTTTATTGATGGGTCTGGCCCAATGATTGACCATATTTTTGTGAGCATGATGGTAGAACTGATTCAGCACAGGCCTTTTTTTTAACACTGGGCTTTGCCACCTGTTGTTTGTCTTGTAAATAGAGCATTGGACAGAGATTTAAGCAAGTAGCACATTGCCTTGTCCACCTGGGATAATGATTTTGCAGGTACCCCGAGAGGCCCTTGAGTTTGCCGGAATGTCGACTAACTTCCGTTCCGGCAAATTTGGGTACTCCATATGTCCTATTTTCAGCAAAGGTCATGCTGAAATTTTCCGTGAATTTTAGCATGACTTTGCTAAAAAAGGACATATGGGGTACTTGTGACTAATGCATGGGCCGGGGTATCTTAGTAGTTAATTAAGTAGGATTAAGTGCCCCGACGTACTTGTGACTAATGCATGGCTTTTAGGGTGCCTCGGTGTCGATAAAAACCGAAATGATGAAAGCTTAGGCTTTTAGGGTGCCTCGGCGTCGAAAAACCCTCAATGATAAAAGCTTAGATTTTCGGATGCCTCGGTGTCGACAAACCCTAAATGATGAGATCATGATCTTGTTCCTTGACAATAACCAACTTTTTGACCAAACTTTGTTTCTATTTAGAGAGAAACATGGACAACAACAATGAGGCCGGGGGTTCGGGCGGCAAGGCATTCTGGGAACTGTCCCAGGAGATGGAGGAACAACCTCACTTGTATGAGGATGCCGCCTTCCCCACCAATCCTGAGACCACTGATGGTGCCGCCGAGGATGACCCCACTGATGCCACCACTGATGGTGCCGCCGAGGATGCCACCACTGATGATGGCGGCGCACGCACAGATGGCAGCCAGAAGAGGCAACGGAAGGACCGGCGCCCGACCGTGCTCCGCACCCTCAAGGAGGAAGTTACTGAAGTGGACTCCGACGAGAATCCAGCGACGCCTGACCGAATAGTCAAGGGGTACTCGCTTCAGCTCGGGTGCATTCTCCAGAGCACCGTCTCGATCAACACCAAGAACCTGAGGCATCCTGACCGAGGGAATTTGCGCAACCTCCTCTTCACGAAGCTGCATGAACGATACAAGTTCCCCGCTGAATTTGAAAACACAAGCCTCAAAGGGAATAAAGTGAACAATGCTGCCCTCACGAAGATGAGCAAGGCCCTGTCTACTTGGAAAAGCAATGTGAAGACAATGATCGAGAAAGGTGAGAGTTATGAGAAGATCAAGGAGAAAAATCCTTCGATCACCGAAGATGACTACAACGACTTCAAGATCAATTGCTCGAGCACCGCACACTCCGAATCAAGTAAGTGGGGGAAAGAAATGCGGGAGCTGAACTTAGGGGAACACACACGCGGTCCCGGCGGTTACAGAGTGGCGGAGCCTATATTGGACAAGGAGGAGGCAGACCGTGCCGAGCAAGGCCTACCGCCCCTCTTCGATAAATACGGTGACAAGCATACCAGGAACTATGTCAGGGCCCGGTACAAGAAGGACCCGAAAACAAAGGAGCTTACCACGGATCCGAAGACCAGGGCGCTTGAACTTGTTCTGGTAAGGAATACACCCCCGCGTAATTAGCTCCATATGGTTGCATTCTAATTAATGAAGCCAAATTTCTAAATGGTTCACATTCCTTCCGCAGGCGACAGAAAGCAGTAGCGCGGGGTCGACTAAGAGCAACCCGTGGGACACCACTCTAAATACGGCGTTGAATGTAATGAAGAACAAGGATAAGCTCAGTAAGCCGACGTCAGCTGGTCGTGTGGCCGGCAAAGGCTTGTCGACAAAATGGGGGTCATACTATAACACTGGTGGACGAAAGGAGAAAAAGACCAGCTCGGAAAGCCAGGCGCGCGAGGTTCAAGAACTCAAGGCACAGGTGGCGCGGATTCCGGAGATTGTCCAAGAGCAAGTGCAACAACAACTCGGAGCGACGATCACCGCCATTGTGCCTACCTTGATCCAGGGGTTGAGTGCGTGCATTGCGGGCGGCCAACAGGGGCCGCCCCCGATTCCTAGCTTCACGGCCAGCAACTCGCAGAACGCGATGGCGGGGCCATTGGTGTCTCCGACGGAGGCGGCATTGGTGTCTCCGATGCCGGCATGGGAGCTTAATGCACCCGAGTGTACGCCGGCCGGCACCTCTACAGCAAGCGGCCCCTCCGTCAACTGCACGCCCGCCGTTGGCGGTGCCTCGACATTAGCCTAGCTCGACGCCATCATCGCGGTAACTAATTAAGCCTCTCTCGGCCGAGGACTTCATGTCCTTGCCTTTGACTGGGCATCCCTGACGCCCTACATGTTTTCGCAGGGCGCCGCCGACGTTCCGTGCACTCTCCTGCACTTCGGGAACAATGAGTTGGTCGATGTCGCCAAGGGCAAAATCGTTCACGCCCCTTGTTCCATGGTACCCAGATGCCACCCAACTTGTTTAGGGTTCAACTGGTTCAGGTGCTGCCAGGCTGCGACAAGTTGTTACCTCCGATTCGACCCGTCGGGGCCGACGATGATGACGTGATGACCCTCAGCGCCTGCCTGAGCTGGCCCCTGCTTTGGCCAAAGAGCCAGATTCATTTGGGGGCGGGGGACACCACCCCAAAGACAACACCGCCAGTCGTGCCGGCGCCAAGTCGGCCCCATGGCAAGACCGCCGCAACGGTGCCGGACATGCATATGGCACAGGATCAGAACGACGACGACGACGATACATTTGCCAACGTCGATCGGTACTTTGCCGATCATGGGTACGATGGCGACTTCATGGGGCCTCCTTCTCAAGAACCCAACCCAACAAAAGACGTGCGCGATCTAGCAGCTGGTACCGCGGAGAAGCCAAGTTGCAACAGGCGTCGTCTGCCGTTCAGCTCTCAGGAGACGCCTCCAGCTGCCGACTTCACCGAGCCTCAGATAGGCGAGGTGCGAAATATTCTCAGCCCCAACACACTCAAGAAGGCGGTCTGTGAGCAGAACTCAGTCCCATTACAGGAGAAGAAGAAGGCACGCAAAAGAAAGACTAACAAGGGTGCGGGCCAGCCGGCACCGAGTACGATCCGTGCTCAGGACGGGCCACCTTCACCTGAGGATTTAATGAGGAGGGTGCACGTGGCGGGTAGGCCGATGCTACCGAGAAATATGCTCGATGTTGCAGCCGGTGCTATGCGGAGTCTGCATGACAGTATTCTTTCTTTGGAGAAGCGGCGTCTCAGAGAGAAGGATGTGGCATAAAAGGTTTTCGTGGCCAAGGTGCCAGAGGGCAAGGGCTTTGTGGATAACTCCATCGGGGGTACGATCGTCCTGCGGTTTGATGACATCCACGCTATGTTGAACCTTCATCCGCTGCACTACACCTTCGTTCGGCTATTTTCACTGAGTATGGAGATGCGGATCATTCGCGACAAGACCCCGGACATCGTGATAGTCGACCCCTTCTACATGTGTGCCAAGATCTTGGGCAGCGCTGGGGACCGGCAAGTCGTGAGTTCTTACCTCGAAGGCGTCATTCTGGCAAACCCAGATAAGGATAACTTCCTCGTGCCTTACTTTCCCGAGTAAGTCCTCCCCTCAACTGCCCCGTAACATACGAATTCTTAGATTTCGATCGTTTTTCTTTTAACATTCCGTGTTTTCTGCAGTGACACACATTGCACGCTCATCCTCCTAAGCCCCAAATATTCCATGGCCACGTATTTCGACCCGGACCGTCAGTCGAACGTAGACTACACAAATGTCAAGAAGGTTCTTGATGATGTTCTCCCCGGCTACGCCCAATCTGGAGGCACCTTCAACAGGCCTATTCGTAAGTACGGCAAGCACGTGTTCTCCCACAATACGACGTTCTGCTGCGTCAAGCAGCCGCCTGGTGGTCAGAAGGGTGCCTACTACGCCATCCATCACATGCGGGCGATCGTACGGGACCATCATCAACTTCTGCTACCGAGTAAACTCAAAGATTGGGCCACGAGCGTGTTGGCAATCCAGGACGCGGACATCAGACAAGAATTCTTTCGCATCCAGTCGGAGTTTGCGGAAATCATCCATCAAGATGTCCTTCGTACCTCGGGGCAGTCCTACCTCAGAAATCAACCGTCCAACAGTGAGATAGACGGAATGCTACAAATGCAGGCTAACAACGCCCGTAATTTCATGACTCCCACGATAGACGGCGGCTTCATCCACGCTCCGGTCCCTTGAGTCGAGTCGAAAGCAGCGATGCTGTGTCTAGTTCTGAAACAACGATTGGCTCATGTTGTAATTAAACTTTAATGAACTTGTAGTATGTCTCTTTGGTTTCGAGAGTCGTTCAACTTAGATGTAATCGATGCTATTAATGTCTTTCTTTTCTCTTCCGATCGTTCTGTTGCATACTTATATATTGCTTATGTATTGTCTGTGAATTGGTACTAACGTTTCGTTTTGCTAGTGCATAGCGATGCCGTCGTATGTCGTGTACAAGGGTAAGGTTCCCGGAGTCTACGACGACTGGGAGGACTGTCAGAGACAGGTTCACCGATTCAGCGGTAACAGTTACAAAGGGTACACCACTAGGGCCGAGGCCGAATCTAGATACGCCCGCTATCTAGCGGGAGAGGGTCGGGAGCGTTGGAGGAACCGGATGAAGACGAGTTTCATCGTGATGATGCTCATCGTGATGACCGCAGCTCTCTTCTATGTGATGGTAGTTTAGATGATTGATATCGACTTGTAATGTGAAGACAAACTCGCTACTCGCGGTCTCGAGACTTGTAATATAATGTTCTATCTTTGTTCGGTCTTTTCAATTCGGAGACTAATATGATGAATTGTATTCGGAGACTAATATGATGAATTGTATTCAGAGACTAATCTTCTATTGTATTCGATGAATCTGTTGTTGATGTGTGCTGTCTATATTTTGTCCCATTATACATTTTGTAACCTGTGTAAAAAAACAGAAAATTAAAAAATTAAAAAAACCTAATATTCATACTAATGGCGCATCACATCACAATGCGCCATTAGTATGCCAGAGGATACTACTGGCGCATCCTTAAGCAGTGCGCCATTAGTATGCCAAGGTTACTAATGGCGCATCCTGTTGTCGTGCGCCCTTAGTATGCCAAAGCACCTGGGTATACATGGCCCCTGGGAGGCATACTAATGGCGCACCATGGCCTATACTAATGGCGCACCAGTGGTGCGCCATTAGTAAAAATTACTAATGGCGTGCTAGTAATGGCGCACCACTAATGCACCATTAATGGCCAAATTAGGTGCGCCATTAGTAGCCCTTTTTCTAGTAGTGACGTCTCGTAGGATCCATGGGCCTTCTATGTCTCGTAGGATCCATGGGCCTTCTACGTCTCGTAGGATCCATGGGCCTTGTAAGTCTCGTAGGATCCATGTGCCTTCTACGTCTCGTAGGATCCATGGGCCTTCTACGTCTCATAGGATCCATGGGCCGCCGACTCATTTATGGGTCTTGTACGGGCCTTTAATGGGCCGTAGACGGGCCTTTAATGGAAATCGTACATTTTATGGGCTGACCATAACGGGCCGTTAATAGGCTGTATTTGGTGATGCTATGAAAATGGCCCAACAGACTAACGGTCCACAAACGGGCCGACTGTAACGACGGGCTGAATTTGGCCCACAAGCAGAAAATGACAGTAACGGGCCGTAAGTAACCGACTGCAGCAAATGAGCCCAAGAATAAATGGGCCCTCAAAAGGCCGAAAGTTAACTTGGGCTGGAAACGGCCCAACGGAATAATGGGCCGTTAATGGGTATAAAGTGATACACTGTTCATTACGGGCCAGTTTCAGCATGGGTCGTTAATGGGTGTAAAATAATACACTGTTCATTACGGGCCAGTTTCAGCACGGGCCGCTAATGGGCCAAGAGTTACAAAGGGCCTCATATGGGCCTAAAGAAGTCAAGGGCTATACATGGGCCAGAAGTGAAAACGGGATGGAATCATATTGGATGGCCTAGATGACGCTACTAGGCCTAATTCGAATAGGGCGTAACGGGACTTGGGTTAGCGGGCTGTAAATGGGCTATATGCGAACAAGCCGTTAACAGGCTTTCCATGGGCCGGCCCGCCAGCTTTTGACCAAGTCAAACGGGCTGGCCTTTTCACAGGAATGGGCCACTGTTGGGTCGTGCCACGTGTCGACGTATCATAGGCGCCTTCTGTCCAGTGAGTGGATGACATTTGTCCCAACAATGAGCCGACACTTGTTTCCTCTAGCCAATGATGATTTTACACGTGGAAAATCCCCATTGGTCGGGGATGTTAACGGGTTATCGGATCCAAAACCCGACCCGATAGCTTAACGGCGTTCCATTACGGTGGATGCCACGTGTCGGTCACCCTTGACAGAAGCACTTCTCTGACGCGCAATTTATCGTCATGGAAGTGGACACTTCCGTGATGATAATTTTGGTAATGTCATGGAACAGTTCTACGATAGCACATGTATGACTATCTTGATTATGTCATAAATTTGTCATGGATGTACATGCATGACAAAAATCGCGATCTACTATGACAAACACGTATCATCACGGAGGTGTATTTTTTTGTAGTGAAGATCCTTGCCGGGACAGCTCGCCCCACACCAACAGAGCGGACCACCCTTGAGCCCACGGTCTCCAACATCACGTTGGGCCAGGGCTCGGGAAGATCCTCCGTGGTGGCATGCAGATCTTTGTGAAGACATATTCAAGATCAGGTGAGGATTAGAAGAAGACGGTCCTCCACAAGATCCTTGCCGAGGAAGGCCACCAGACCCCCGGCAAGGCCCTTGCCGGGCACGACAGCGCGCCACGGCAAGACCCTTGCCGGGCCACCCGGCAAGGCCCTCACCAAGGGCATCGACAAGGTCACCGCCAGGCCCGCGCCAACCAAGTTTCCACCACCGCTCACATGCAGCTGTCAGCCCAACCAGCTGGGCAGGCACCTGCGTGGCAACATGCAGCTCCCAGGCCAACTCATCGAGCGCCTGCGTGGTGGCATGCAGACCTTCGTGAAGACTCCACCACCGCGCCACCTCAGCTGCCTGCCTGCCTACATGGCACCGCATGCCTCCCTGGCCTGGGCGCGTGTTGGAGTGAGGAGGAGCGGCGACGGACGGGACGGGCCTCGCCCCCGCCCCAGATAAAGCAAGGGGACACCTAAGCTACACATTAAATGCGTCTTGTCCTGTAATACGAGCGATAAGCTCGCAATACTGTACGCCTTTCCACCTCCAGTATGCCACTGTGGCAGCCCCTTTCATCTATAAAAGGAGGCCCATGGCATACTGGAGAGGGATTCAGCTCTTTCAAACCACGCACTCACCACAGCTAGTTCGAGAGCTCAAGAACTCTCTGAAATACACCCACCAAAGCAGGACTAGGGTTTTATGCATCCTCGCGGCCCAAACTTGGGTAAACGATCCTTGTGTTGTCTACTAGCCCTGCTCTTCTCGCAATCCCGTGCCCCGGCAACCGTAGTAGGGATTCTTGTGATCCCATAGGTGTCGTTCCACACCGACATATTTGGCGCGCCAGGTAGGGGGCGCTGAGGGAGTCCCGGATTAGGGGGTGTCCGGATAGACGGATTATAACCTTTGGTCGGACTCCTGGACTATGAAGATACAATATTGAAGACTTCGTCCCGTGTCTGGATGGGACTTTCCTTGGCGTGGTAGGAAAGCTTGGCGATATGGATATGTAGATCTCCTTACGTTGTAACCGACTCTGTGTAACCCTAGCCCTCTCCGGTGTCTATATAAACCGGAGAGTTTTTAGTCCATAGGACAGAAGAAGAACAACAATCATACCATAGGCTAGCTTCTAGGGTTTAGCCTCTCTGATCTCGTGGTATATCTACTATTGTACTACCCATATCATCAATATTAATCGAGCAGGAGTAGGGTTTTACCTCCATCGAGAGGGCCCGAACCTGGGTAAAAACATCGTGTCCCTTGTCTCCTGTTACCATCCGCCTAGACGCACAGTTCGGGACCCCCTACCCAAGATCCGCCGGTTTTGACACTGACATTGGTGCTTTCATTGAGACTTCCTCTGTGTCGTCATCTTTAGGCCCGATGGCTCCTCCGATCATCAATAGCGATGCGGTCCAGGGTGAGACTTTTCTCCCCAGACAGATCTTCGTATTCAGCGGCTTGCACGGCGGGCCAATTCGCTTGGCCATCTCGAGCAGACCGAAAGCTACGCCCCTGGCCATCGGGTCAGATTTGGAAGCTCGAACTACACGGCTGACATCCGCGGAGACTTGATCTTCGACAGATTCGAGCTGCAGCCGGGCGTGCCACACTGTCACGATGGGCATGACCTAACTCTGCCACCGAACAGTGCCCTGGAAGCCGCACCCGTGTCCGCTCCGACCCTTAGCTCGGAGTCGACTGTGCCAACCGAGGACGGGTGGCTGGACCCCGCCTCGGGGGCTGCAATCTCTACGGCGATCAAGCCGAACACCAGCCTTGTCCTTTGCGAAGCTCGTGACTCCAAGGTGCTGGACTCCGAACCCTCCGCGCCCTTGCCAAACGAACCCGATTGGGTGCCGATCATGGAATTCACCGCCGCGGACATCTTTCAGCACTCGCCCTTCGGCGATATTCTGAATTCACTAAGGTCTCTCTCTTTGTCAGGAGAGTCCTGGTCGGATTATGGCCAACAGGATTGGGATGCGGACGACGAAGAAATTTGATGCCCACCCACCACCCACTTCATAGCCACTGTCGATGATTTAACCGACATGCTAGACTTCGACTCCGAAGACATCGACGGTATGGACGACGATGTAGGAGACGAACATGAACCAGCGCCTATCGGGCACTAGAAACCCACCTCGTCATATGACATATATATGGTGGATACACCCAAAGAAGGCGATGGCGACGGAACAACGGGGGAGGACCCCTCCAAGAAGCAACCCAAGCGCCGGCGTCAGCGGCGCCGCTCTAAGTCCCGCCAAAGCAAAAACGGTGATACCGACACGGGAGATAACAACACCCCAGACAGTGCTGAAGACAACTCCCTCCAGCAAGACTCAGCGCAGGAAGATGGAGAAGCCAGCCCTCCCGAGAGGGCGGCAGACAGAGAGGAAGAGGGGGATAATTACATGCCTCCCTCTGAAGACGAGGCAAGCCTCGACGACGATGAATTTGTCGTGCCTGAGGAACCCGTCGAACAAGAGCGCTTTAAGCGCAGGCTTATGGCCACGGCGAGTAGCCTTAAGAAAAAGCAGCAACAGCTTAGAGCTGATCAAGATTTGCTAGCCGACAGATGGACTGAAATCCTTGCGGCCGAGTAATACGAACTCGAACGCCCCTCCAAGAGCTACCCAAAGCACAGGTTGCTACCCCGATTGGAGGAGGAAGCACTTAAACCTACATCACCAGCGCATGAGCCGGCCGATCGGCCACCTCACGGCCATGACAGAGAGGCCTCTCGGCCCTCCACTCAAGCCTCACCCCGGCGTCGCTCAAAAAACACCAAGGCACGGGGAAATGCGCCAGACCTGCGCGATATGTTGGAGGACAAGGCAAGGCAAACAAGATCGATCTACGGATCGCGTGGGCGCCCCACAACACGAGACGATAACCGTCATGCCGGATACAGTAAGTCCGGCCGGGCCGAACACAGTAGACAAAGCTCATTTGAGCTACGTCGTGACATAGCCTAGTACAGAGGGGCCGCACACCCACTATGCTTCACAGATGAAGTAATGGATCATCAAATCCCAGAGGGTTTCAAACCCGTAAACATCGAATGACCCTGCGGTATGGATCGAGGACTATCTCCTTCATATCCACATGGCCCGCGGTGATGATCTACGCGCCATCAAATACCTAGCACTGAAGCTTAAAGGACCAGCTCGGCATTGGCTTAATAGGTTGCCAGCAGAATCAATTGGTTGTTGGGAGGACCTGGAAGCCGCATTCCTCGACAATTTCCAGGGCACCTATGTGCGACCACCAGATGCCGATGACCTGAGCCACATTATTCAGCAGCCAGAAGAATCGGCCAGACAATTCTGGACACGGTTCCTAACTAAGAAAAACCATATCGTCGACTGTCCGGACGCAGAGGCTCTAGCAGCCTTCAAGCATAACATCCGTGACGAGTGGCTAGCACGGCACCTAGGACAGGAAAGCCGAAATCTATGGCAGCTCTCACGACACTCATGACCCGCTTTTGCGCGGGAAAAGACAGCTGGCTGGCTCGTAGCGATAACATGACCAAGAGCCCTGGTAATTCTGATACCAAGGACAGCAATGGCAGGTCGCGTCGCAACAAGCACAAGCGCTGCATTAACAGCGACAGTGCAGAGGATACGACAGTTAATGCCGGATTCAGAGGCTCTAAACCCAGGCAGCGGAAAAATCCACTCAAAAGAAATACCCCGGGCCCGTCTTTTTTGGACCGAATACTCGATCGCTCGTGCCAGATACATGGCACCCCCGAAAAGCCAGCCAATCACACCAACAGGGATTGTTGGGTGTTCAAGCAGGCCGGTAAGTTAAATACCGAAAATAGAGACAAGGCGTTGCACAGCGACGAGGACGAAGAGCCCCGGCCGCCGAACAATAGTGGACAGAAGGGCTTCCCCCCACAAGTGCGGACGGTGAACATGATATACGCAACCCACATCCCCAAGAGGGAGCGGAAGCGTGCACTCAGGGACGTATATGCGTTGGAGCCAGTCGCCCCAAAGTTCAACCCATGGTCCTCCTGCCCAATCACTTTTGATCGAAGGGACCACCCCACTAGCATCCGTCATGGTGGATTCGCCGCATTGGTTCTTGACCCAATCATTGACGGATTTTGATGGGGAACGTTGCAGAAAATTAAAATTTTTCCTACGGTTTCACCAAGATCCATCTAGGAGTTAATCAAGTAACGAGTATTCAGATTAGATAGCATCTACATACCACTTTGTAGATCACAACGGAAGCGTTCGAGTGAACGTGGATGAGGTAGTCGTACTTGCCGTGATCCAATTCACCGATGATCTAGTGCCGAACGGACGGCACCTCCGCGTTCAACACACGTACGGAAAGCGTGACGTCTCCTCCTTCTTGATCCAGCAAGGCAAAGGAGAGGTTGGGGATGAAGGTTCCAGCAGCAGCACGACGGCGTGGTGATGGTGGAACTGCAGTACTCCGGCAGGGCTTCGCCGTGCTCAATGGAGGAGGAGGAAGTGTTGGAGAGGGAGAGGGAGGCGCCAGGGCAATGGGGTGATCAGCCCCCTCTCTCCCCCCCCCCTTTATATAACCCCCAAGGGGGGCGCCTGCCCTAGGAGATGAGATCTCCTAGGGGGGGCGGCGGCCAGGGAAGGGGGCTTGCCCCCCAAGCAAGGGGGGCGCCCCCTTTAGGGTTTCCCTCCCCCCAAACCCTAGGCGCATGGGCCCATGGGGGGGAGGCGCACCAGCCCCCTATGGGCTGGTTCCCTCCCTTATACAGCCCATGGGGCCCTCCGGGATAGGTGGCCCCACCCGGTGGACCCCCCGGGACCCTCCGGTGGTCCCGGTACAATACCGATAACCCCGAAACTTGTCCCGATGTCCGTATGATGACTTTCCATATATAAATCTTTACCTCCGGACCATTCCGAAACTCCTCGTGACGTCCGAGATCTCATACGGGACTCCGAACAACATTCGGGTTACTGCACATACATATCCCTACAACCCTAGCGTCACCGAACCTTAAGTGTGTAGACCCTACGGGTTCGGGAGACATGCAGACATGACCGAGACGGCTCTCGGGCAATAACCAACAGCGGGATCTGGATACCCATGTTGGCTCCCACATGCTCCACGATGATCTCATCGGATGAACCACGATGTCAAGGATTCAATTAATCCCGTATACGATTCCCTTTGTCAATCGGTATTTTACTTGCCCGAGATTCGATCGTCGGTATACCAATACCTCGTTCAATCTCGTTACCGGCAAGTCACTTTTCTCGTTCCGTAATGCATGATCCCGTGATCAAACACTTTGGTCACATTGAGCTCATTGTGATGATGCATTACCGAGAGGGCCCGGTGATACCTCTCCGTCAAGCGGAGTGACAAATCCCAGTCTCGATCCATGTCAACCCAACAGACACTTTCAGAGATACCCGTAGCATACCTTTATAGTCACCCAGTTACGTTGTGACGTTTGGCACACCCAAAGCACTCCTACGGTATCCGGGAGTTACATGATCTCATGGTCTAAGGAAAGGATACTTGACATTGGAAAACTCTAGCAAACGAACTATGCGATCTTATGCTATGTTTAGGATTGGGTCTTGTCCATCACATCATTCTCCTAATGATGTGATCCCGTTATCGATGACATCCAATGTCCATAGTCAGGAAACCATAACTATCTGTCGATCAACGAGCTAGTCAACTAGAGGCTCACTAGGGACATGTTGTTGTCTGTTATTCACACATGTATTACGATTTCCGGTTAACACAATTATAGCACGAACAAAGACAATTATCATGAATAAGGAAATATAATAATAATGCTTTTATTATTGCCTCTAGGGCATATTTCCAACAGTCTCCCACTTTCACTAGAGTCAATAATCTAGTTACATTGTGATGAATCGAACACCCATAGAGTTCTGGTGCTGATCATGTTTTGCCTTAGGGAGAGGTTTAGTCAACGGATCTGCAACATTCAGATCCGTGTGCACTTTACAAATCTCTATGTCTCCATCTTGAACATTTTCACGAATGGAGTTGAAGCGACGCTTGATGTGCCTGGTCTTCTTGTGAAACCTGGGCTCCTTTGCAAGTGCAATAGCTCCAGTGTTGTCACAGAAGAGCTTGATTGGCCCCGACGCATTGGGTATGACTCCGAGGTCGGTGATGAACTCCTTCCCCCAAATTGCTTCATGTGCTTCCTCCGAGGCTGCCATGTACTCCGCTTCACATGTAGATCCCGCCACGACGCTTTGCTTGCAACTGCACCAGCTTACTGCCCCACCATTCAAAATATACACGTATCCGGTTTGTGACTTAGAGTCATCCAGATCTGTGTCAAAGCTAGCGTCGACGTAACCTTTTACGACGAGCTCTTCGTCACCTCCATAAACGAGAAACATTTCCTTAGTCCTTTTCAGGTACTTCAGGATATTCTTGACCGCTGTCCAGTGTTCCTTGCCGGGATTACTTTGGTACCTACCTACCAAACTTACGGCAAGGTTTACATCAGGTCTGGTACACAGCATGGCATACATAATAGAACCTATGGCTGAGGCATAGGGGATGACGCTCATCTCTTCTATATCTTCTGCCGTGGTCGGACATTGAGCTGAGCTCAATTTCACACCTTGTAACACAGGTAAGAACCCTTTCTTAGATTGATCCATATTGAATTTCTTCAATATCTTATCAAGGTATGTGCTTTGTGAAAGACCTATGAGGCGTCTCGATCTATCTCTATAGATCTTGATGCCTAATATATAAGCAGCTTCTCCAAGGTCCTTCATTGAAAAACTCTTATTCAAATAGGCCTTAATGCTGTCCAAGAGTTCTATATCATTTCCCATCAAAAGTATGTCGTCTACATATAATATGAGAAATGCTATAGAGCTCCCACTCACTTTCTTGTAAACACAGGCTTCTCCATAAGTCTGTGTAAACCCAAACGCTTTGATCATCTCATCAAATCGAATGTTCCAACTCCGAGATGCTTGCACCAGCCCATAAATCGAGCGTTGGAGCTTGCATACCTTGTCAGCATTCTTAGGATCGACAAAACCTTCCGGCTGCATCATATACAATTCTTCCTTAAGGAAACCAATAAGGAATGCCGTTTTGACGTCCATTTGCCATATCTCATAATCATAGTATGCGGCAATTGCTAACATGATTCGGACGGACTTCAGCTTCGCTACCGGTGAGAAAGTCTCATCGTAGTCAACCCCTTGAACTTGTCGATAACCCTTAGCGACAAGCCGAGCTTTATAGATGGTCACATTACCATCCGCGTCTGTCTTCTTCTTAAAGATCCATTTATTTTCTATGGCTCGCCGTTCAACGGGCAAGTCAGTCAAAGTCCATACTTTGTTTTCATACATGGATCCTATCTCGGATTTCATGGCTTCCAGCCATTTGTCGGAATCCGGGCCCGCCATTGCTTCCTCATAGTTCGAAGGTTCACCGTTGTCTAACAACATGATTTCCAAGACAGGGTTGCCGTACCACTCTGGTGCGGAACGTGTCCTTGTGGACCTTTGAATTTCAGTAGGAGCTTGATCAGAAGTATCTTGATCATAATCATTAATTTCCTCTCTATTCGGTGCAGGCACCTCAGGAACGATTTCTTGAGTTTCGCCATTTTCCGGTTCAAGAGTTAACACTTCATCAAGTTCTACTTTCCTCCCACTTACTTCCTTCGAGAGAAACTCTTTCTCTAGAAAGGATCCATTCTTGGCAACAAAGATCTTGCCTTCGGATCTGAGGTAGAAGGTATACCCAACAGTTTCTTTTGGGTATCCTATGAAGACGCATTTTTCCGATTTGGGTTCGAGCTTTTCAGGTTGAAGTTTCTTCACATAAGCATCGCATCCCCAAACTTTTAGAAACGACAGCTTAGGTTTCTTCCCAAACCATAATTCATACAGTGTCGTCTCAACGGATTTCGACGGAGCCCTATTTAAAGTGAATGCGGCAGTCTCTAAAGCATAGCCCCAAAAAGATAACGGTAAATCGGTAAGAGACATCATAGATCGCACCATATCTAATAGAGTGCGATTACGACGTTCGGACACACCATTACGCTGAGGTGTTCCAGGCGGCATGAGTTGTGAAACTATTCCACATTTTCTTAAGTGTGTGCCAAATTCGTGACTCAAGTATTCTCCTCCACGATCTGATCGTAGAAACTTGATCTTTCTATCACGTTGATTCTCAACCTCATTCTGAAATTCCTTGAACTTTTCAAAGGTCTCAGACTTGTGTTTCATTAAGTAGATATACCCATATCTACTCAAGTCATCAGTGAGGGTGAGAACATAACGATAGCCACCGCGAGCCTCAACACTCATTGGACCACACACATCGGTATGTATGATTTCCAATAAGTTGGTTGCTCGCTCCATTGTTCCTGAGAACGGAGTCTTGGTCATTTTACCCATGAGGCATGGTTCGCACGTGTCAAATGATTCATAATCAAGAGACTCTAAAAGTCCATCTGCATGGAGCTTCTTCATGCGTTTGACACCTATGTGACCAAGACGGCAGTGCCACAAATATGTGGGACTATTGTTATCAACTTTAACTCTTTTGGTACTCACACTATGAATATGTGTATCATCACGTACGAGATTCATCAAGAATAAACCATTAACCATCGGAGCATGACCATAAAACATATCTCTCATATAAATAGAACAACCATTATTCTCGGATTTAAATGAGTAGCCATCTCGAATTAAGCGAGATCCGGATACAATGTTCATGCTCAAACTTGGTACTAAATAACAATTATTAAGGTTTAAAACTAATCCCGTAGGTAAATGTAGAGGCAGCGTGCCAACGGCGATCACATCGACCTTGGAACCATTCCCGACGCGCATCGTCACCTCGTCCTTCGCCAGTCTCCGTTTATTCCGCAGCTCCTGCTTTGAGTTACAAATGTGAGCAACTGCACCGGTATCAAATACCCAAGAGCTACTACGAGTACTGGTAAGGTACACATCAATTACATGTATATCACATATACCTTTGGTTTTGCCGGCCTTCTTGTCCGCTAAGTATTTGGGGCAGTTCCGCTTCCAGTGACCACTTCCCTTGCAATAAAAGCACTCAGTTTCGGGCTTGGGTCCATTCTTTGGCTTCTTCTCGGCAACTTGCTTACCGGGCGCGGCAACTTCCTTGCCGTCCTTCTTGAAGTTCTTTTTACCCTTGCTCCTCTTGAACTTAGTGGTTTTATTCACCATCAACACTTGATGCTCTTTCTTGATTTCTACCTCTGCTGATTTCAGCATAGCATACACCTCAGGAATGGTCTTTACCATCCCCTGCATATTGTAGTTCATCACAAAGCTCTTGTAGCTAGGTGGAAGCGACTGGAGGATTCTGTCAATGACCGCTTCATCCGGGAGATTAACTTCCAGTTGAGTCAAGCGGTTGTGCAACCCAGACATTTTGAGTATGTGTTCACTGACAGAACCATTTTCCTCCATCTTACAGCTAAAGAATTTATCGGAGACTTCATATCTCTCAACCCGGGCATGAGCTTGGAAAACCATTTTCAGCTCTTCGAACATCTCATATGCTCCATGTCTCTCAAAACGCTTTTGGAGTCCCGGCTCTAAGCTGTAAAGCATGCCGCACTGAACGAGGGAGTAATCATCGCAGCGTGACTGCCAAGCGTTCATAACGTCTTGTTCTGCAGGGAGAATAGGTGTGTCACCCAGCGGTGCTCTTAGGACATAATCTTTCTTGGCAGCTATGAGGATAATCCTCAGGTTCCGGACCCAGTCCGTATAGTTGCTACCATCGTCTTTCAGCTTGGTTTTCTCTAGGAACGCGTTGAAGTTGAGGACTACGTTGGCCATTTGATCTACAAGACATATTGCAAATATTTAGACTAAGTTCATGATAATAAAGTTCATTTAATCAAATTTAATGAACTCCCACTTAGATAGACATCCCTCTACTAGTCATCTAAGTATTACATGATCCGAGTCAACTAGGCCGTGTCTGATCATCACGTGAGACGGACTAGCCAACATCGGTGAACATCTTCATGTTGATCGTATCTTCTATACGACTCATGCTCGACCTTTCGGTCTTCTGTGTTCCGAGGCCATGTCTGTACATGCTAGGCTCGTCAAGTCAACCTAAGTGTTTTGCGTGTGTAAATCTGGCTTACACCCGTTGTATGCGAACGTAAGGACCTATCACACCCGATCATCACGTGGTGCTTCGGAACGACGAACCTTAGCAACGGTGCACAGTTAGGGTGAACACTTTCTTGAAATTATTATGAGGGATCATCTTATTTACTACCGTCGTTCTAAGTAAACAAGATGCAAAAACATGATAAACATCACATGCAATCAAATAATAAACGTGACATGATATGGCCAATATCACATAGCTCCTTTGATCTTCATCTTGGGGCTCCATGATCATCTTGTCACCGGCTTGACACCATGATCTTCATCATCATGATCTTCATCATCGTGTCTCCATGAAGTTGCTCGCCAACTATTACTTCTACTACTATGGCTAACGCGTTTAGCAATAAAGTAAAGTAATTTACATGGCGATTCTCAATGACACGCAGGTCATACAAAAAATAAAGACAACTCCTATGGCTCCTGCCGGTTGTCATACTCATCGACATGCAAGTCGTGATTCCTATTACAATAGCATGAACATCTCATACATCACATATAGATCATTCATCATACATCACAACTTTGGCCATATCATATCACAAAGCACTTGCTGCAAAAACAAGTTAGACGTCCTCTAATTGTTGTTGCAAGTTTTACGTGGCTGAATTAGGGTTCTAGCAAGAACGTTTTCTTACCTACGTTAAAACCACCACAACGTGATTTGTCAACTTCTATTTACCCTTCATAAGGACCCTTTTCATCGAATCCGCCCCAACTAAAGTAGGAGAGACAGACACCCGCCAGCCACCTTAAGCAACTAGTGCATGTTCGTCGGTGGAACCGGTCTCACGTAAGCGTACGTGTAAGGTTGGTCCGGGCCGCTTCATCCCACAATACCGTTGAAGCAAGATAAGACTAGTAGCGGCAAGAAGAGTTGACAACATCTACGCCCACAACAAATTGTGTTCTACTCGCGCAAGAAGAACTACGCATAGACCTAGCTCATGATGCCACTGATGGGGAACGTTGCAGAAAATTAAAATGTTTCCTACGGTTTCACCAAGATCCATCTAGGAGTTCATCAAGTAACGAGTATTCAGATTAGATAGTATCTACATACCACTTTGTAGATCGCAACGGAAGCGTTCGAGTGAACGTGGATGAGGTAGTCGTACTTGCCGTGATCCAATTCACCGATGATCTAGTGCCGAACGGACGGCACCTCCGCGTTCAACACACGTACGGAAAGCGTGACGTCTCCTCCTTCTTGATCCAGCAAGGCAAAGGAGAGGTTGGGGATGAAGGTTCCAGCAGCAGCACGACGGCGTGGTGATGGTGGAACTGCAGTACTCCGGCAGGGCTTCGCCGTGCTCAATGGAGGAGGAGGAAGTGTTGGAGAGGGAGAGGGAGGCGCCAGGGCAATGGGGTGATCAGCCCCCTCTCTCCCCCCCCTTTATATAACCCCCAAGGGGGGGCGCCTGCCCTAGGATATGAGATCTCCTAGGGGGGGCGGCGGCCAGGGAAGGGGGCTTGCCCCCCAAGCAAGGGGGGCGCCCCCTTTAGGGTTTCCCTCCCCCCAAACCCTAGGCGCATGGGCCCATGGGGGGGAGGCGCACCAGCCCCCTATGGGCTGGTTCCCTCCCTTATACAGCCCATGGGGCCCTCCGGGTTAGGTGGCCCCACCCGGTGGACCCCCCGGGACCCTCCGGTGGTCCCGGTACAATACCGATAACCCCGAAACTTGTCCCGATGTCCGTATGATGACTTTCCATATATAAATCTTTACCTCCGGACCATTCCGAAACTCCTCGTGACGTCCGAGATCTCATACGGGACTCCGAACAACATTCGGGTTACTGCACATACATATCCCTACAACCCTAGCGTCACCGAACCTTAAGTGTGTAGACCCTACGGGTTCGGGAGACATGCAGACATGACCGAGACGGCTCTCGGGCAATAACCAACAGCGGGATCTGGATACCCATGTTGGCTCCCACATGCTCCACGATGATCTCATCGGATGAACCACGATGTCAAGGATTCAATTAATCCCGTATACGATTCCCTTTGTCAATCGGTATTTTACTTGCCCGAGATTCGATCGTCGGTATACCAATACCTCGTTCAATCTCGTTACCGGCAAGTCACTTTTCTCGTTCCGTAATGCATGATCCCGTGATCAAACACTTTGGTCACATTGAGCTCATTGTGATGATGCATTACCGAGAGGGCCCGGTGATACCTCTCCGTCAAGCGGAGTGACAAATCCCAGTCTCGATCCATGTCAACCCAACAGACACTTTCAGAGATACCCGTAGCATACCTTTATAGTCACCCAGTTACGTTGTGATGTTTGGCACACCCAAAGCACTCCTACGGTATCCGGGAGTTACATGATCTCATGGTCTAAGGAAAGGATACTTGACATTGGAAAACTCTAGCAAACGAACTATGCGATCTTATGCTATGTTTAGGATTGGGTCTTGTCCATCACATCATTCTCCTAATGATGTGATCCCGTTATCGATGACATCCAATGTCCATAGTCAGGAAACCATGACTATCTGTCGATCAACGAGCTAGTCAACTAGAGGCTCACTAGGGACATGTTGTTGTCTGTTATTCACACATGTATTACGATTTCCGGTTAACACAATTATAGCACGAACAAAGACAATTATCATGAATAAGGAAATATAATAATAATGCTTTTATTATTGCCTCTAGGGCATATTTCCAACAGATTTCACCTCACTAGAGTCCTTATGGACGGCGGCAGCAGCCTGAACCTGCTTTATCAGGATACAGTGCGAAAAATGGGCATAGATCCCTCAAGGATTAAACCCACAAAAACGACCTTTAAGGGCGTCATACCAGGTGTAGAGGCCAACTGTATAGGCTCAGTTACACTTGAGGTGGTCTTCGGATCCCCGGATAATTTCTGAAGCGAGGAATTAATCTTCGACGTAGTCCCGTTCCGCAGTGGCTATCACGCACTGCTCGGATGAACCGTATTTGCAAAGTTCAATGCGGTGCCACACTATGAATACGTCAAGCTCAATATGCCAGGCCCTCGAGGAGTCATTACGGTCAATGGAAACACCGAACGCTCTCTCTGAACGGAGGAGCATACGGCAGCACTGGCAGCGGAAGTACAGAGTAGCCTCTCATGGCAATTCTCCAGTCTGGCTTTTAAACGTCCGGACACCATCAAGCGCGCCCGAAGCAACCTACAACAAGACCGCCTGGCACGTTCCGAGCAAGCGTAGCAATACGGCCCCAACCCCCAGCCCTCGGGAAACTGCAAAATCAGTGCTACGCGTACATAACTACGCTCTGAAAATTCCAAGGGCACAGGGGGAGGGGCACGTCCACGGCATGCCCAAAATGCGGCTCAACCGCACTAGGGGCTCCCGATTTCGTCATTCTTTCTTACTTTTAGGACTCCATCATCCGGAAGGCCTGT
The DNA here is from genome assembly GCA_032464435.1 of Aegilops umbellulata. Lineage (NCBI taxonomy): Eukaryota > Viridiplantae > Streptophyta > Magnoliopsida > Poales > Poaceae > Aegilops > Aegilops umbellulata. The sequence goes on from CP136055.1 coordinate 275,047,464, forward strand.
CCGGCAGTACAATCACCGAACACACGATGCAACAACCAAGGAGGAAGGAAGCTACGTCGAAATTCCCAGGTGGTCTCTATAACGAGCAAAATACCTGCCTGACATATTGTCTCGCAGCTCGCCCCCGGAGGGGGACATGTCAAATAGTCCCATCTCTTGCTTACCGCACTATTTGTATCGTTCTGCTTTTACAGCAACATTTTAAAATAAACAATGCTTAGCTTCAGCTCATTACTGCATTCTCTATTCATTTCCTTTTTAATATATATGTTCAGTTATGACATTTAGCACCCGTACACTTTGGTACGGTCAATACGCTAGGGGCTCAAGCACCCCATAATACGGCGTGAGAAGTTCGAACACTTTCACAAGTGCGGCCCTCCGAACTTATAGCATTATATGCATCAGCTCCGAATCATGTCTTTGGTCAATAGTTGGGTTTGCCCGGCTCCCATGTTTTGGTACCTTACGTTCCGCTATATTGACTAAGGTAGCGCTGGGAGAACTACTATGATTGTGCCCCAGTTGAGCTTGGCCTAAGCACCTCAGGAGAGAGAGCTAAAACTGACTGTCATGATAGGGCGAGAGCTGGTCGCTCTTTGGTAGGTTTCGAGTCCTTAAAGACTTATGCCGCTTCGAGCGAGGAGTCAGCATTGTCCGGCCTAGGCGTGTATAGCGCCCCGAACTCGGTCTACCAAACACTAGGGGCTTCGCCGAAATTTAAAATTATAGAATTCTCTGGCTAAGTGAGAGTGATAACGCATTATAGTCTGATTGCCTTGTTCGTTGTGCTGAGCACCTCCCTCAAAGGACCCAAGAATGGGAAAAAGAGTGCTTAGGTTTATCCCGAACACCCCAGCACTCGTGGCATGGGGGCGGAAGCCGGTGACTCGCCATCTCTCAAATTTAATAAACGGCCGCACAGAAGGTAATATTTTAAATTAAACAAGCCTTGCACAAAGCATATGAACAAGTTTCAGCGCACAGGATAAAACGAACAAGTTTCACTCAAATTTTACATCTTTCGAGCATTCATCCGCCAGAAGGAGGGCACCCTTCAGGACGCCCTCGTAATACATCTCGGGGTGGCGATGCTCCTTGCCCTGCGGTGGCCCGTCCTTCACAAGCTTCACGGCATCCAATTTGCCCCAGTGCACCTTAGCACGGGCAAGGGCCCTATGGGCACCCTTAATGCAAACGAAGCGCTTGACGACTTCAAGCCTCGGACAGGCGTCCACCAGCCGCCTCACTAGCCCGAAGTAGCTCCCAGGCAGGGCCTCTCCAGGCCATAGCCGAACTATAAAGCCCTTCAGGGCCTGTTCGGCCACCTTGTGGAGCTCGACCAGTTGCTTCAACTGGTCGCTCAAAGGCACCGGGTGTCCGGCCTCAGCATACTGAGACCAGAACACCTTCTCCGTCGAGCTGCCCTCCTCGGCTCGTAGAAAGCGGCGGCGTCTGACATACTACGGGGCAAATCTGCGAATGCTCCTGGAGAGCTCCGGATTCGGGTAAGTAACAAGTAATTCACTTTCACGTGCTTGCTTTGCATAAAGAAAGCCTTACCCGCCGCTATCTTCTTCATCGCCTCAACTTCTTGGAGGGCTTTTTGGGCTTCCGCCTTGGCAGACTTGGTGCTTTCAAGGGCTACCGCGAGCTCAGACTCTCGCGTCTTTGAGTCAAGCTCCAAACTCTCATGATTTTTCACGAGAGCCTGGAGCTCTTGCTGCACCTCGCCAACCCGCGCCTCATGCTTCTCCCGCTCGGTGCGTTCCATGGCCGCCTTCTTTTTGGCCTCGGACAGCGCTTGCCTAAGGGTCGCCACCTCACTCGTGGCCCCTATGGCACCAATAGCGATCCTGTCATTTTTTGCAACTCCATCTTTTTATATTATACTCCACAAGGTATTACTTACCTTCTTTTTTCCCGAGCTCCTTCTTGGCAAGGCCGAGCTCCTGCTCGGACCGCTCAAGGCTCTGCTTCAGCGCATCCACCTCCGCAGTCAGTGCGACGGAGGCTAGCAGCAAAGCCTGCATACGCATATTGACTTAATTCTGTTAGACTCTTGCGGATGTTATTAGATCCTCTATTCGGCTTTTCTTTCCGAACGCCAAACAGAGCATCAAGGGCTACTGTCTATGCAGTAATATTTTTACATATTTTTTACATACCTCAAAACCTGTCAACAGGCTGGCACAGGCTTTGGTCAGCCCGCTCTTGGCGGACTGAACCTTCTGAATCACCGCACTCATAATGGTGCGGTGCTCCTCGTCGATGGAGGCGCCGTTAAGCACCTCCAGCAAGTTATCTGGTGCCTCCAGTTGGGTGGAGGTCACAGGCGTCGTAGGCTTCCCTTCTTCTTAGGGGGCTGCCTGCCGGACTCCGGAACCTTTGAAGGTTCCGGTGCGGTGTCCGGCCTAGGGCCGGGCTTGGAGCCCTCGGGGGTTTTGTCCCCTTGGTGCCTGGAGTCTGGGAGGTCGCCTTGCGGCGCCTCCAGGACCACCTTCTCCTGGCATGGAGCCTCCTGGGACAACACCTTGGCATTATCCGTAGGGTGAGGGGAGGAGGCGGCCGGAAATGAAGTGTTGTTCACATCCGACGAATCAAGGGAACCGCTCGACGACACGTCGAGCCGGTCTTTGGGCGGACTTCATAAACATATTCGGCGTCAGGAAAAACTATGCAATAAAGGAACGCCATGAGTCATTCTGGTATCCGAACACTTACGATCTTGCCAGGGGCTTGGCCCTGTGCGGCCACTCCTCTTCGCCATCGTCGGCGTTGGTGGAGTAGTTCGGAGGGAGGGTCCTTCCTTTCTTGGACCCTCCAGCCTCCCCCGTTGGGGTGGCCTTCCTTTTCTTCTCTCCCCCCGCTGGGGGAGAGACCTCTCTTTCCTCCTCCTCGTCTTCATGGGAGGAGTCCGCCTCGGAATCATCGGATGATGAGTCCGATTCCACCGGGCACCGGGAACTCTTCCGGGTTCCCGTGGCCTTCTTCTCCGGCACCACATAGGGGTTCGGAAGCAGCAGCTTTTCCACGCGAGCGTCTGTTGGGTCTTCATGCAAAGGAGCCAGATAGTCGATCTGTCTGGACGCCTCCTGCCAATCCTGTCAAAGGTAAGGGAGCTTAGATCCCGCATAGAGTCAAACTATGGAAGATAAATATCCTATAAGAGGTAAAAACAGCTTACCGCGCTGGCTTGACGCTGCGCGCTGAATCTGTGATCCTCAGTAGCGGATGCGGGAGCTTCGGCACCCTTGAATAGCACCTTCCAGGCATCTTCATACGTTGTGTCGAAGAGCCTGCTCAGATTTTGGTGCTGGGCCGGATTGAACTCCCACAAGCTGAAAGCCCGTTGTTGGCACGGGAGTATCCGGCGGATGAGCATGACCTAGACTACATTGACAAGCTTGAGCTTCTTGTTCACCAGGGTTTGGACGCATGTTTGGAGTCCGGTCAGCTCTCCTTTTTTGCCCCACGGCAGGCCCTTCTCTTTCCAGGAGGTGAGCCGCGTGGTGATTCCGGATCGGAACTCAGGGGCTGCGACCCATGCAGGGTCGCGCGGCTCGGCGATGTAGAACCATCCCGATTGCCACCCCTTTATGGTCTCCACGAAGGAGCCCTCGAGCCATAAGCCGAAGTGGGGATGGATGCAGAGGAAGGCCTCGCACACGACGATGAACGCCGAGATGTTGAGGATGAAGTTCGGGGCCAGATCGTGGAAGTCCAGGCCGTAGTGGAACATGAGCCCCCGGACAAACGGGTGGAAAGGAAAACCTAGTCCGCGGAGGAAATGGGTGAGGAACACCACCCTCTCATGGGGCCTAGGGGTGGGGATGAGCTTCCCCTCTTCAGGGAGCCGGTGCGCAATGTCGTCAGACAAGTATCCGGCCTTCCTCAGCTTTTTGATGTGTCCCTCCATAACGGAGGAGACCATCCACTTGCCTCCCGCTCCGGACATGGCTGGAGAAGGTTGAGGTGGGGAGTGCGAACTTGGGCACTGGAGCTCGAGTGTGCGAAAATGGATGATCAAAGGAGGAAGAAGGCGTAGGTGAAAAGGTGGATCCTTATCCCCTTATATGGGCGGACGGAACTGCGTGCCCCCACCAGCCTGGTAAAACTCGCTTATCTCGCAAGCGCCGTAATCAATGGCGCGGTTGGGTTACCCATGCCCGTATTGATGAGAATCCCGGAATAAGGGGACACGATCTCTGCTTTGACAAGACGTGCCAAGGAAACCGCCTCGCTAAACGCGTTGAGGTGGGACAGTAAAATGATTCGAATAAAGACTTCCCCGTGGTGTGATGTCACACTACGGAGTACGTCAGTAGATTAGATTTGTGTAAATATTATTCTCTCTATGGCAATATGTGGAACTTATTTTGCAGAGCCGGACACTATCCTTGTGTTCAAAATCTACTACGAAGTATTCGAAGGAGGAACCCGCCTTGTAATGCCGAAGACAATTTGCGCGCCGGACTCGTCGTCATTGAAGCCTGGTTCAGGGGCTACTGAGGGAGTCCTGGATTAGGGGGTGTCCGGATAGCCGAATTATAACCTTTGGCCGGACTCCTGGACTATGAAGATACAAGATTGAAGACTTCGTCCTGTGTCCGGATGGGACTTTCCTTGGCGTGGAAGGCAAGCTTGGCGATACGGATATTTGGATCTCCTTCCGTTGTAACCGACTCTGTGTAACCCTAGCCCTCTCCGGTGTCGATATAAACTGGAGAGTTTTTAGTCCATAGGACAGAAGAAGAACAACAATCATACCATAGGCTAGCTTCTAGGGTTTAGCCTCTCTGATCTCGTGGTAGATCTACTCTTGTACTACCCATATCATCAATATTAATCAAGCAGGAGTAGGGTTTTACCTCCATCGAGAGGGCCCGAACCTGGGTAAAAACATCATGTCCCTTGTCTCCTGTTACCATCCGCCTAGACGCACAGTTCGGGACCCCCTACCCGAGATCCGCCGGTTTTGACACCGACAGGCGCAATTGTGAGAATCTGGTCTAGTAGTTAGCCTAGAAGTTCTTCGTTGACATGGCTCCTAAGAAGAGCCGAACGGCCCGTGCCAGTGCGGACGAGCAGTTGACCGGTCGCAGACAGGACTCGGGTTGCGGTCCTCGAGCACCAGCATCGCCTAGGCAGTCGGAGCCTGGTGAGCGGCGTCGTTCACGCGCCCGGTGATCGGCTACACGTCGCCGGATCCAAAGACGGAGCTGGCCCCCTCGCAGGCGGCACGGGGCCCTCCAGGTGTGCCGTTGTGCCGCTTCCGGGCGGCGCAGCGACCTCAAGGGCGCCTACACCGGCAACCACCGCGCCTTCTTCCCATAGTGTGCGCGCCGAGCAGCGTCACCACGTTGGTTACCCTGGGCACCGCCGTGGGAGGAGCCCTGTGCATCAACCGCAAGATGAAGGGGTTCATCACGCTCGCCGAAGCGCTGGTGAAAATGGCACGCAGCCGCTGGGTCGTAATGGAGCTCCTTCTAATGTAGTTAGAAGTTGAAGCGCGCCATGATCCAAGCAGTTGTCGCCGCCGCCCACGCCGGCAGAAGCTTTGGCGCGCGCGCAGCTACTCCTTGACTTCCCTCCTACTGCGGAGAAGCTTGAAGAGTGGAGGGCCAGCATCCGAAGCATCGTCGCCGTCGCCAGCAAAGACGATCCGCGACCGGCGGGACCCTCGGGTCAGCGCTCCACTGAGCCACCGCATGCTGGCGCTGGGAGGACCGAGGGAGTTGCGGCCACGGTGCACTCTCCTCCTCCTCGCCAGCCGCCGCGGGCGTCGTCCTGTCGTGATGAAACTTGTGATAACATCTCCATAGCGTCGTTCGACCCGCGGATCTTCCGCGACCAGCGCCATGTCCTTCGGGAACGAGCACACGAAGATGCTCGAACCACCGTCGAGCACCAGCGCGAAACACGCCGCCAGTCGGACATGCGGGCGGGACCCGCTATGGACCACCCGGCACCGGGCGGCTCCGGCGGCCTACCTTATACGAGGTGGGCTTCCCGGCCTTTACCCGTGAGCTGCGGCAGTTCTAGTGGCTGTCCCACCACATGTTCAAGCCCGACGTCGGCGAGAAGTACACTGGCAAGACCCATCCGTCCGAGTTCCTCAGCATCTACACCATCGCGATGCAGGCTGCTGGGGCACGCGACGACAAGGTGCTTGCCAACTATTTCCTGCTGGCGCTCAAGCCCAATGTGATGTCTTGGTTGATGCACTTGCCGGCGGATTCCATTTCTTCGTGATCAGATCTGTGCCATGAGTTCGTTAGCGCCTTCATAGGAGGCCACCAAGCTCATGGCCAGGCCAGTGATCTGCATATCATCCCCCAGAAGGAAGGGGAGACCCTGCGCAAGTACATCCAGAGATTCAGCCGGGTGTAGTACAACATCCCCAACGTTCATCCCGCCACTGTGATTAGCGCGTTCCACCAGAACGTGCGCAATCGCAAGATGCGCGAGGAGCTGGCGATGACCAAGGTTAAGGATGTGGCCGAGCTCTACGTTCTGGCCGATAGATGTGCCTGCACTGAAGAGGGAAGGAAGTACCCCGGCGAAGACACCGGCGCGGAAACCGACTCTACCGATGAGGATGCCGCTACCCTGACGAAGAAGGGCTGGTGTCGCAATAGGAAACGCAAAGGCAAGGTCGTGCTTGTCGTTGAGGGATCTGACGACACCGGTGCCGGCAAGAAGGTCAAGCCAGAGGCGCCCGGAAAGGAGATTGACAGGTGCGCCGCCTACCGGGCCTTGGCGGCTACCGACAAGCCAGGAAGCTCCGGCAAGCAATACTGCAAGATCCACCGCACCAAGGGCCACGACCTCCAGAACTACCGACAAGTCGAGCTACTTGCTGAGAAGCAAAAGGCTGAGTACGGGAGGTGGGACAAGGAGAAGGACCAGGACGGTGCTGAGGGATCCGGCAAGAAGCATGGCGGCCAAGGAGGCCGCCCGGCAAGAACAACCAGAAAGAGAGGCCCGCCCGGGGCCGCGACAAGAAACAAGAAGACGATGATCACGACGAGGATGACGAGTCTGGCGAGCAAGGGTTCCAGAAGGCTACGGAGGCCATGTGCGTCGATGGCGGCGCCTCGCTGCATCGCCAGCTCAAGCAGTGGGCGCGTGAGATTACAGCAGCAGAGCCATCATTCGACGCTCAAAAGCCGCTGAAGTGGTCTAGCACGCCCCTCATCTTTGACGCCGAGGACCACCCTGACCGCACTACTGCGGTCGGGTGTTTGCCATTGTTGGTCTCACCAACGATATGCAACCTCAGGGTGAACAAGATGTTGGTTGACGGCAGGGACGGCCTGAACCTGATCTCACCTGTCTTGATCAAAAAGTTGCAAATCCCTGATGGAGACCTCGAGGAAACGGGCATGTTTCAAGGGGTCAATCCGGGGAGAAGCCAGCCGAAGGAAAAGGTCACACTGCCCATGACATTTGGAGGAGAGTTGAACTACAGGACAGAGAGGATCGTCTTCGACGTGGCCGAGATCCCCTTGCCCTACAACGGGATCCTCGGCCGCTCGGCACTAGCCAAGTTCATGGCGGCGTCACACTACGCCTACAACATGCTAATGATGCCTGGGCCGTTGACCATCATCTCTGTCCCCTCCGACAAGAAGGACGCGCTGATTTGCGCCGACCAGCTCTACCGATAGGCAGTTGCAGCAGCTGCCGCCAAGGCACCTGCTCCTGCCGCTGAAGCCCCGGAAGGGAGGAAGAAGCCCGGCAAGACCTTTCGCACCCACTCCGGCAAGCGCACCTCTTCGGAGTGTTGTGCTGCCGTCAAGGATGTGCTAGAGAGCTCTACCGACAAGAGCAAGAGATCCAGAGCCGAGCCACCACAAACCAAGAAGGAGTCCGCCAGGGAGGATGGCACGGAAGGGGCCTTCACCATAGGCTCCACCCTCGACAACAAATGGGAAGGCGCACTCGTCACCTTCCTGCGGGCGAATGCCGACGTGTTTACATGGCAAGCATCCGACATCCCCGGTGTTCCCAGGGAGGTGATTGGGCACCACCTAGCTGTCTGCCCTCATGCGTGGCCGGTCAAGCAGAAGGTCAGAAAGCAGGCTCTGGAGAGGCAGGAGTTCATCACACAGGATCAGGAAATTGGAAGCGGCTGGTTTGGTGAGAGGAGTGCTCCACCCGACGTGGTTGTACAATCGGGTAGTGGTGCGCAAGGCGAATGGGAAGTGGAGAATGTGTATTGATTACACAGATATCAATAAGGCCTATCCTAAGGACCCCTTCCCATTGCCGCGCATCGACCAGATTGTTGACTCCACGGCCGGGTGTGATCTGTTATCATTCCTCGACGCCTACTCGGGTTACCACCAGATCTTCATGACGAGAGAGGATGAAGAAAAGACAACATTCATCACCCCATGTGGTACGTATTGCTTTTTACAGATGCCTTTCGGGTTGAAGAGTGCTGGCTCAACATTCGCAAGAGCAGTCCAAATTGGTTTTGAACCTCAGCTCCATAGAAATATGGAGGCCTACATGGATGACATAGTGGTCAAAACCAAGGATGGGCCAACTCTTGTGCAAGATCTGGAAGAAACATTTGCTAACCTGCGCAAGATCAACCTCAAGCTGGACCATGAGAAGTGTGTCTTCGGCGTTCCATCCGGCAAGCTTCTCGGGTTCTTTGTGTCGCAGCGCGGGATCGAGGCAAACCCAGAAAAGATTGATGTCTACTACGCAACCTTCTTCTTGTAGACGTTGTTGGGCCTCCAATTGCAGAGGTTTGTAGGACAGTAGCAAATTTCCCTCAACTGGATGACCTAAGGTTTATCAATCCGTGGGAGGCGTAGGATGAAGATGGTCTCTCTCAAGCAACCCTGCAACCAAATAACAAAGAGTCTCTTGTGTCCCCAACACACCCAATACAATGGCAAATTGTATAGGTGCACTAGTTCGGCGAAGAGATGGTGATACAAGTGCAATATGGATGGTAGATATAGGTTTTTGTAATCTGAAAATATAAAAACAGCAAGGTAACTAAAGATAAAAGTGAGTGTAAACGGTATTGCAATGATAGGAAACAAGGCCTAGGGTTCATACTTTCACTAGTGCAAGTTCTCTCAACAATAATAACATAATTGGATCATATAACTATCCCTCAACATGCAACAAAGAGTCACTCCAAAGACACTAATAGCGGAGGACAAACGAAGAGATTATGGTAGGGTACGAAACCACCTCAAAGTTATTCTTTCCATTCAATCCGTTGGGCTATTCCTATAAGTGTCAGAAACAACCCTAGAGTTCATACTAGAATAACACCTTAAGACACAAATCAACCAAAACCCTAATGTCACCTAGATACTCCAATGTCACCTCAAGTATCCGTGGGTATGATTATATGATATGCATCACACAATCTCAGATTCATCTATTCAATCCAACACAAAGTACTTCAAAGAGTGTCCCAAAGTTTCTACCGGAGAATCAAGACGAAAACGTGTGCCAACCCCTATGCATAGGTTCATGGGCGGAACCCGCAAGTAGATCACCAAAACATACATCAAGTGAATCACGTGATATCCCATTGTCACCACAGATGCGCACGGCAAGACATACATCAAGTGTTCTCAAGTCATTAAAGACTCAATCCGATAAGATTACTTCAAAGGGAAAACTCAATCCATTACAAGAGAGTAGAGGGGGAGAAGCAACATAAGATCCAACTATAATAGCAAAGCTCGCGATACATCAAGATCGTGCCAAATCAAGAACACGAGAGAGAGAGAGAGATCAAACACATAGCTACTGGTACATACCCTCAGCCCCGATGGTGAACTACTCCCTCCTCGTCATGGAGAGCGCCGGGATTATGAAGACGGCCACCGGTGAGGGTTCCCCCCTCGAGAAGGGTGCCGCAATATGGTCCCGATTGACTTTTGGTGGCTATAGAGGCTTGCGGCGGCGGAACTCCCGATCTAATCTGTTCCTCGAAGTTTTTAGGGTATATGGGCATATATAGGAGTAAGAAGTACGTCAGGGGATCCACGAGGGGCCCACGAGGGTGGAGGGCGCGCCCTAGGGGGTGGGCACGCCCCTACCTTGTGGCTCCCTCGTTACTTTCTTGATGAGCACTCCAAGTCCATCGGGTAGCTTTCCTTCCAAAAATAACTTCTCTAGAAGGTTTCATTCCGTTTCGACTCCGTTTGATATTCCTTTTCTTCGAAACACTGAAATAGGCAAAAATAGCAATTCTGGGCTGGGCCTCCGGTTAATAGGTTAGTCCCAAAAATAATATAAAAGTGGATAATAAAGCCCAATATTGTCCAAAACAGTAGATAATATAGCATGGAGCAATCAAAAATTATAGATACATTGGAGACGTATCAAGCATCCCCAAGCTTAATTCCTGCTCGTCCTCAAGTATGTAAATGATAAAAAAGATAATTTTTGATGTGCAATGCTAGTTGGCATAATTTAAATGTAATTCTTCTTAATTGTTGTATGAATATTCAGATCCGAAAGATTCAAGATAAAAGTTCATATTGACATAAAAATAATAATACTTCAAGCATACTAACTAAGCAATTATGTCTTCTCAAAATAACATGGCCAAAGAAAGTTCATCCCTACAAAATCATATAGTTTAGTCATGCTCCATTTTCGTCACGCAAGAATGCTCTCATCATGCACAACCCCGATGACAAGCCAAGCAATTGTTTCATACTTTAGTAATCTCAAACTTATAAACTTTCACGCAATATATGAGCGCGAGCCATGGACATAGCACTATGAGTGGAATAGAATATGATGACGGGGGTTATGTGGAGAAGACAAAAAAAGATAAAGTCTCACATCAACGAGGCTAATCAATGGGCTAGGGAGATGCCCATCGATTGATGTTAATGCAAGGGGTAGGGCTTGCCATGCAACGGATGCACTAGAGCTATAAATGTATGAAAGCTCAACAAAAGAAACTAAGTGGGTGTGCATCCAACTTGCTTGCTCATGAAGACCTAGGGCACTTGAGGAGGCCTATTATTGGAATATACAAGACAAGTTCTTATAATGAAAAATTCCCAATAGTATATGAAAGTGACAAAACAAGAGAGTCTCTGTCATGAAGTTTATGGTGCTACTTTGAAGCACAAGTGTGGAAAAGAAAGGATAGTAGCATTTCCCCTTTTTATTTCTTTTTTTTTGCCTTCTTGTTTTTGGCCTTTCTCTTTTTTTGGGACAATTCTCTATTAAATGATGATCATCACACTTCTATTTATTTACAACTCAATGATTACAACTCGATACTAGAACATAGTATGACTATATGAATGCCTCCGGCGGTGTACCGGGATATGCAATGAATCAAAAGTGACATGTATGAAAGAATTATGAACGGTGGCTTTGCCACAAATACTATGTCAACTACATGATCATGCTAAGCAATATGACAATGATGAATGTGTCATGATGAACGGTATGGTGGAAAGTTGCATGGAAATATATCTCGGAATGGCTATGGAAATGCCATAATAGGTAGGTATGGTGGCTGTTTAGAGGAAGATATAAGGAGGTTTATGTGTGAAAGAGCGTATCATATCACGGGGTTTAGATGCACCGGCGAAGTTTGCACCAACTCTCAATGTGAGAAAGGGCAATGCACAGTACCGAAGAGGCTAGCAATGATGGAAGGGTGAGAGTGCGTATAATCCATGGACTCAACATTAGTCATAAAGAACTCATATACTTATTGCAAAAATCTACAAGTCATCAAAAACCAAGCACTACGCGCATGCTCCTAGGGGGATAGATTGGTAGGAAAAGACCATCGCTCGTCCCCGACCGCCACTCATAAGAAAGACAATCAAAGAACACCTCATGTTTCAAATTTGTTACATAACGTTTACCATACATGCATGATACGGGACTTGCAAACTTCAACACAAGTATTTCTCAAATTCACAACTACTCAACTAGAACAACTTTAATATCACTACCTCCATATCTCAAAACAATCATCAAGCATCAAACTTCTCTTAGTATTCAACACACTCATGAGAAAGTTTTACTAATATTGAATACCTAGCATATTAGGATTATTTAAGCAAATTACGATGCTATTTAAGACTCTCAAAATAATCTATGTGAAGCATGAGATATCAATAGTTTCTATAAAACCAATCCACCACCATGCTCTAAAAGATATAAGTGAAGCACTAGAGCAAATAACAAACTACTTTAAAAGATATAAGTGAAGATCTATGAGTAGTCGAATAATTGTGCAACTATGTGAAGACTCTCTAAAAATTTAAGAATTTCAGATCTTGGTACTTTATTCAAAAAGCAAGCAAAGCTAAAGAAAATAAAATGATGCTCCAAGCAAAACACGTATCATGTGGCGAATAAAAATATAGCTCCAAGTAAAGTTACCGATGAACGAAGACGAAAGAGAGGATGCCTTCCGGGGCATCCCCAAGCTTAGGCTCTTGGTCATCCTTGAATATTACCTTGGGGTTCCTTGGGCATCCCCAAGCTTAGGCTCTTGACACTCCTTATTCCATAGTCCATCGAATCTTTTACCCAAAACTTGAAAACTTCACAACACAAAACTTAACAGAAAACTCGTAAGCTCCGTTAGCGAAAGAAAACAAAACACCATTTCAAGGTACTGTAATGAACTCATTCTTTATTTTTATTGGTGTTAAAACTACTGTATTCCAACTTCTCTATGGTTTATAAACTATTTTACTAGCCATAGAGTCATCAAAATAAGCAAACAACACACGAAAAACAAAAACTATCAAAAACAGAACAGTCTGTAGTAATCTGTAACTAACGCCAACTTCTGGAACTCCAAAAATTCTAAAATAAATTGGTGTACCTCAGGTATTTGTCTAGTAATCATCTTCAAAAATAATCAACTAAATAGCACTCTCCAGTAAAAAGTTTTAGCTAATCTCGTGAGCGCTAAAGTTTCTGTTTTTTACAGCATGATCATAAAGACTCCACCCAAGTCTTCCCAAAGGTTCTACTTGGAACAAACACTAATTAAAACACAAAACCACATATAAACAGAAGCTAGATGGATTATTTATTCCTAAACAGAACCAAAAATCAAGAAAACTAAAATAAAATTGGGTTGCCTCCCAACAAGCGCTATCGTTTAACACCCCCAGCTAGGCATGATGATTTCAATGATGGTCACATAAAAGATAAGAAGTGAAACATAAAGAGAGCATCATGAAGAATATGACTAGCACATTTAAGTCTAACCCACCTCCTATGGATAGGGATTTTGTGAGCAAAAAACTTATGGGAACAATAATCAACTAGCATAGGAAGGCAAAACAAGCATAACTTCAAAACCTTAAGCACATGGAGAGGAAACTTGATATTGTTGCAATTCCTACTAGCATATAGTCCTCCCTCATAATAATTTTCAGTAGCATCATGAATGAATTCAACAATATAAACAGCACCTAAAGCATTCTTTTCATGATCTACAAGCATAGCAAATTTACTACTCTCCACATAAGCAAAATTCTTCTCATTCGGAATAGTGGGAGTATCATAAGAGACTTGAATACTATGAATTCTTTCCACATTAAAAGAGTAATGTTTAGAAAAAGGGTAATCATAATCATGACAAGTTTTATAAATATGATCATTACTACTCTTTATAGCATAAGTTTCATCACAATAATCATCATAGATAGGAGGCATGCTTTCATCATAGTAAATTTGCTCATCAAAGCTTGGGGGACAAAAAAATATCATCTTCATCAAACATAGCTTCCCCAAGCTTGTGGATTTGCATATCATTAGCATCATGGATATTCAAGGAATTCATACTAACAACATTGCAATCAGGCTCATCATACAAATATTTAGTGCCCAACATTTTAATCCATTCTTCTTCTTACACTTTGGCACAATTTTCCTTTCCATCATACTCACGAAAGATATTAAAAAGATGAAGCGTATGAGGCAAACTCAATTCCTATTTTTTTAGTTTTCTTTTATAAACTAAACTAGTGCTAAAACAAGAAACAAAAATATCCGATTGCAAGATCTAAAGATATACCTTCAAGCACTAACCTCCCCGGCAACGGCGCCAGAAAAGAGCTTTATGTCTACTACGCAACCTTCTTCTTGTAGACATTGTTGGGCCTCCAAGTGAAGAGATTTGTAGGACAGTAGAAAATTTCCCTCAAGTGGGTGACCTAAGGTTTATCAATCCGTGGGGGGCGTAGAATGAAGATGGTCTCTCTCAAGCAACCCTACAACCAAATAACAAAGAGTCTCTTGTGTCCCCAACACACCCAATACAATGGTAAATTTTATAGTTGCACTAGTTTGGCGAAGAGATGGTGATACAAGTGCAATATGGATGGTAGATATAGGTTTTTGTAATCTGAAAATATAAAAACAGCAAGGTAACTAAAGATAAAAGTGGGCGTAAACGGTATTGCAATGATAGGAAACAAGGCCTAGGGTTCATACTTTCACTAGTGCAAGTTCTCTCAACAATAATAACATAATTGGATCATATAACTACCCCTCAACATGCAACAAAGAGTCACTCCAAAGACACTAATAGCGGAGAACAAACGAAGAGATTATGGTAGGGTACGAAACCACCTCAAAGTTATTTTTTCCAATCAATCCGCTGGGATATTCCAATAAGTGTCAGAAACAGCCCTAGAGTTCATACTAGAATAACACCTTAAGACACAAATCAACCAAAACCCTAATGTCACCTAGATACTCCAATGTCACCTCAAGTATCCGTGGGTATGATTATACGATATGCATCACACAATCTCAGATTCATCTATTCAATCCAACACAAAGTACTTCAAAGAGTGTCCCAAAGTTTCTACCGGAGAATCAAGACGAAAACGTGTGCCAACCCCTATGCATAGGTTCATGGGCGGAACCCGCAAGTTGATCACCAAAACATACATCAAGTGAATCATGTTACATCCCTTTGTCACCATAGATACACACGACAAGACATACATCAAGTGTTCTCAAGTCATTAAAGACTCAATCCGATAAGATTACTTCAAAGGGAAAACTCAATCCATTACAAGAGAGTAGAGGGGGAGATGCAACATAATATCCAACTATAATAGCAAACCTCACGATTCATCAAGATCGTGCCAAATCAAGAACACGAGAGAGAAAGATCAAACACATAGCTACTGGTACATACCCTCAGCCCCGAGGATGAACTACTCCCTCCTCGTCATGGAGAGCGTCGGGATGATGAAGATGGCCACCGGTGAGGGTTCCCCCCTCCGGCAGGGTGCCGGAACAGGGTCCCGATTGAATTTTTGTGGCTACAGAGGATTGCGGCGGCGGAACTCCCGATCTAATCCGTTCCCCGAAGTTTTTAGGGTATATGGGTATATATAGGAGGAAGAAGTACGTCAGGGGAGCCACGAGGGTGGAGGGCACACCCTAGGGGGGTGGGCGCGCCCCCTACCTCGTGGCTCCCTCGTTTCTTTCCTGACGTGCACTCCAAGTCCATCGGGTAGCTTTCCTTCCAAAAATAACTTCTCCAGAAGGTTTCATTCCGTTTCAACTCTGTTTGATATTCCTTTTCTTCGAAACACTGAAATAGGCAGAAACATCAATTCTGGGCTGGGCCTCCGGTTAATAGGTTAGTCCCAAAAATAATATAAAAGTTGATAATAAAGCCCAATATTGTCCAAAACAGTAGATAATATAGCATGGAGCAATCAAAAATTATAGATACGTTGGAGACGTATCAAAGATCAAGGCTATTGAGCAGATTGAGGCGCCCAAGCGGATCAAGGATGTGCGTCGGCTCACCGGCTGTGTTTCCGCCATGAGCCGATTCATCTCCAAGTCCGCCGAGCGCGCCCTTCCCTTCTTCAAAATCTTGAGGTAGGAATGCCCAATAGAGTGGACCCCAGAAGCAGAGGCAGCATTGCAGGATGTGAAGAAATAACTTTCCTCCACGCCAATACTGGTTGCGCCTAAACCACAAGAGTCGTTGCTGCTGTATCTGGCGGCGACGAATCAAGTGGTCAGCGTCGCGCTGGTGGCATAGAGGGAGGTCAACGAGGAGGCAGTGATGGCGGCGGAACCAGCGGATGGCAAGCCCAAAGCTCCCCCGGCAGGGCCTGGTGCCGGCAAGGTGAGGCCCCCGGCATAGTCTGATGTCGCCGAGGCAGTGGCCGCGCAGTCAAGTGAGGTGGTGCAGAAGAAGAAGATGATGCAGCACCCGGTTTACTTTGTCAGCTCCCTCTTGCAGGAAGCTCGATCGAGGTACTCCGGTGTGAAGAAATTGCTCTTCGGCCTCCTTATGGCCTCGAGGAAGCTGCGTCATTACTTCCAAGCCCATGAGATCACTGTCGTCACCCGCCTCCCATTACAATGGATACTGCATAACCCAGATGCGACTGGAAGGATTGTGGAATGGGCCTTGGAGTTGTCAAGCTTTGGTTTAAAGTTTGAAAGTACCTCGACAATTCAGAGTAGAGTCTTGGTGGAGTTCATTGTAGAATGGACCTCGACGCCTGACGAAGAAATCCAGGAGACCACTCTCCCCGGCAAGGAAGCAGACTGCAACTGGATCATGTACTTTGATGGGGCTTTCTCGCTGCAAGGCGCCGGTGCCGGTGTGCTGCTCGTCACACCCACCAGAGAGCACCTCAAGTACGTGATCCAGATGCACTTCCCCAGGGAGATGTCCACCAACAACACTGCTGAGTATGAGGGATTGCTTGCCGGTCTTAGGATCGCGGCAGACCTCGGAGTTAAAAAGCTCATCGTCAGGGGTGACTCACAGCTCATTGTTAGACAAGTCAACAAGGATAATCAGAGCCCATTGATGGAAGCCTACGTAGATGAGGTGAGGAAGCTGGAGGAACGCTTTAATGGTATCCAAGCGGAACACGTCCCCCGAGCGGAGAACGACATCGCCGATTACCTGTCGAAGCGTGCCGCATTCAAGCTACTTGTGGAACCAGGTACCTTTTCGCTCCGGTTAACTCAACCATCCGTCGAACCATCAACGGGGCAGAACAAGCGGAGGAAATCAGGTCCCGGCAAGTACTTTCCTACCGAGCCCCCCGGGGCTGCCGGCAAGGGTGCTGCCGTGGAAGCTGAGCCTGCCCAAGAGCAACTAGCTCCGGCGGGGCGTCAAGCCCTGGCCGTAGAGGCAGCCACTCCCATGGCGGAAGAAATGCCTTTGGTCCTTGCCATCGAGGCCCAGGCTCCAGCATGGGCGCAGCATACCGTCCAATTCCTCCAAACAGGGGAGCTTCCTGAGGAGCAGGAAGAAGCGGAGAAAGTAGCCCGTCGGTCCGCCCTATACTAGTTCGTCGATGACATCCTGTACAGGAGAAGGCCGAACGGTGTGAAACTAAAGTGCATCCCCCAGGAGGAGGGACTGGAGCTCTTGGCGGAGATACATGGAGGCATATGTGGCTCCCACATAGGGTCGAGGGCCCTTGCCGGAAAGGCGTTCCCGCAAGGTTTCTTCTGGCCCACCGCCCTCCAGGATGCGACGGCACTAGTAACCAAGTGTGAAGCGTGCCAGTTCCATTCAAATAAGCTTCATCAACCAGCTCAAGCCCTTCAAACAATCCCTCTCTCATGGCCATTCTTGGTCTGGGGGCTCGATATACTGGGTCCTTTCCCCGTGCTGTCGGGGGCTTTGAGTACTTGTATGTTGCAATCAACAAGTTCACAAAGTGGCCGGAAGTGGAAGCAGTGAGAAAGGTGACTGCTCAGTCAGCCGTCAAGTTCTTCAAGGGACTGGTCTGCCATTTTAGTGTGCCAAACAGACTCATCACCAACAACAACACGGAGTTCATAAGCCACACCTTTATGCAGTACATTCAAGACCTCGGTAGCAAGGTCTGTTTTGCTTCCGTGGCACACCCACGGAGCAACGGCCAAGCGGAGAGGGCAAATGCTGAAGTGTTGCGAGGCCTGAGAACGAAGACCTTTGAAA
Source organism: Aegilops umbellulata (assembly GCA_032464435.1). NCBI lineage: Eukaryota > Viridiplantae > Streptophyta > Magnoliopsida > Poales > Poaceae > Aegilops > Aegilops umbellulata. The sequence goes on from CP136055.1 coordinate 275,065,438, forward strand.
AGCTGCACGAGAGTGGAAGGCCGTTGGATTGATGAGTTGTCGGCAGTTCTTTGGTCGATCAAGACAACGCCAAATCGAGCCACCAGCCAGACACCTTTTGCCCTGGTATACGGGGCGGAAGCAGTTCTCCCCAGGGAACTCATATACGGGTCACCTTAAGTGCTCGCTTATGATGAGCTTGAGCAAGAGCAGTTGCGCCAAGATGACGCGACGCTCCTTGAGGAAGATCGTCTTCGGGCGGCTGTGAGAGCAGCACGCTACCAGCAAGCCTTGCGCGACTATCATAGATGTAAGGTTCATGCCCGAAGCTTTGTGGAAGGCGACCTTGTTCTTCAGCGCGTTCAGTCGGCCAAGAATTCCAACAAGTTGACGCCGAAGTGGGAAGGCCCTTATCGGGTAATGCGAGTCACCAGGCCCGGTGCAGTCCGTCTGGAGACCGAAGATGCTGTCCCAGTGAGAAATTCCTGGAACATCGAGCATCTTCGCAAGTTTTACTCGTAAGGCGCGGCTTGCCGGGCCTCCCGACAAGCCACCTTTTGTACAAGCTTTGCCAACAAGGCATGTGACCCTTTGTACAAAGCCAGGCGCAGACCCTGAGCATAAATAAATGAAGCGTTGGTGCCCTAAGTCATAGCATGCATGCTAGGTCGAGTCTCTTCCTTGGTTAGGGTTGATAGTGCTTAGCAGCGAATAACGCCTAGCCTAGAGGTCGAGTGCGCATCAATCTGTTTCTTTTATGTCCTCCTTTGGTTCGCAGGGCACATGAGCACTTTTGCTGAGCTACTTGGAAGAAGGGAAACAGACCGGCATTCCAACCCCGGCAAACCAGAGTTGTCGGGGGCTGCAAGAACGGGGATCCACCGTGGCAAGACAAGGTTGCCGGGGGCTGCGGATCCAGATAAGTCTTTTATCCTTTGTCATGCATTTCGGAACAGGACTGGGGCATGTGAAACCTTGTTTCTATCTCTAGGTTGTCGTGCTCCCCTTTTTCCTACACCTAAGGATTATTTCCTAGGTCCGGAGTTGGTTGTAGCCATGGTAGCAAGGAGGTAGAACGAGGAGCCTAAAGCCCACTTCATCCCTGCCTCCGCCAAGAGCGCGAGAACGGTCGAGTGGAGTGGGGGGTGGCAAGGCCTGTTGCTGGGCGAAAAATGTTTATCTTAAACAATAACAAGGATTCGCTCCTTGTCGCGGGGTTTACACACTAACGAAAAACCCGACAAGCATTCCTTTTTCATTAAAAACATCCCATACAGGTACAGTTCGTACGAAATGAAAAACATGAACAAAGGGGATTACAAGCTTTAAATTTAACAAGGCCTGAAGGCTTACAGATTAAAAAGGGGTAAGATGCCTGTGATCCCTTTCTTGTCCCTCTCCTCAGGAGGTAGGTCAAGAAGGAGAAAGGGCAAAAGGGGCGCCTAGGCGAGCTATGAGCAGCAGAAAGCACCAAGAGAACACCTCGATGACCGCCCAGGGGCGGGCCGGTGATGACGGTGCCGGGAAAGGAGCTGGAAGACGAGGCGACAGGACCGGCAGTACGCGCTGAGGGCGTCGGTGCCCGCGTACTCCGAGTTGACGGCCTTGCCGCCCGCCCTCTTCCTCTTCCGCAACCGCCCAAGGAGACGGCCCCGAGAAGTTCAAGGAGCTGGCCCCACCTCGGGCAAAACCCTGCCGGAGGAGCGGCCAGGTGCAGATGCTGCTGCTGCCGCACCCGCCCAGGCACGGGGCGTCCGACGCCTAGTCGGACCCATCCCCGTCATCTGCCCCGCTTTCCTCCTCATCACTTTCGCTCAAGGAAGAGCTTCCATCGGAGGAGCTCTCTACGCAGCACTTCAGGCGAGTTCCAAACTCTCCGAAGACCTTGACGGAGAGCAGGCCGTCCTCCATTAATTTGAAGTAGAGGACGAGCCCCGTCGTCAGGCTGCCGATGCGAGCAAACGTTTTCCATCCACGGTGGAGGTACATAACCCGAGGAGCCGGGAAGTCGACGTCGACCTGCGTGCCCCCGTTCCCACAACCCCTCATGTGCAGCCTGAGGGTCTGGGGTGGGTCATGCTCCATCACCCGAGCAAGCGGGGAGGGGAGACGAAGACGACGATGCGGAGGCCGGCGTAGCCTGATGGAGGACTCGCAAGGCTGGTCTTCAGCATGGCCCTCCATCGAGAAGGGCATCATTGGCGGGGGCAAGGCCGGCGCGCCGCCCCGTCCTTCTCTTCCCCGAGCACTACGGCCTCTGCCCCGGCCTCTGCCCCAGCCTCGCCCACGGCCACGCCCCCTCCCCCTTCCCCTCGCGGCCGGTTCCACCACCGCGGGCTTAGGAGGAGGAGGGACGCGCTGTCGAGCGGCGACCCTCGCCGCCACCGTCGAGGGACCAGGATCCCCCCTCTCCGTGGCAAGTGAAAGGGAGAAGCAGAAGCAAGAGAAGATAGATGATAGAAGAGTGCGGGGCGCCATCCCCCTTCCCCCTCTTTATAAAGAGGCGGAGTCGGGGCTCGGCCGCCCCGCTCGGCCAATCCAGCCACCGGAGGCGCAGGGAATCAGGACCGACCCGCTGCCCCAACCAGCGACGACCCAGTTTCCCGCCTCCACCGCTTACCACCCCAGGCGCATGAGAGACGCGTGGCGGGCATGCAGAACCGAGGGGATGGGTGAAGCAACCTCTCCCCATCCCGTGATCATGGGGAGTGGACGCCTTAAAGACCGCAACCTGGCCCCGTTCAGTAAATGAGCCGCGCCTCCACGCCTCCCTATTTTTACGGGGAAGGTGCGAGCCGCCTCTTTACTATGATGTGACGCATGCATGTGGAAATCGCCCCACACGTGCCGCCCATGTCACGCACACCCTTCCATGCTGCGCCGTGCACGCGGGTCGTGGGAAGCGCAACGCGCGAAAAGTTTTACCACGGTAAAATCCACCCCGCCTGCCCGCGCATAGTTTTGGGCCTGGCCCAACAACATGTCGCGCTTATGTGTGGCCCAGGCCCGGGGGCTCCTATCGGTGTACAAAAAGAGGGGTGCGTTTTTGTACCCCTATACCTGTGCACGGTCAGTCGGAGCCGCGCCTACGGTCACGCCAAGCAGAGCAGGGGAGGTGAGCCAAGGTAAGACCGAAGCCCAAGATAATCAGAGCAACGCCAAGGCCGAGACCACAAGGAGCAAAGGGACGAAGCAGGTTCCCTCGGCAAGGCCCTTGCCGGAGCAACCTCAGCAACCCCGGCAAGATCCTTTCTGGGACAGCTCGCCCCACACCAACAGAGCGGACCACCCTTGAGCCCACGGTCTCCAACATCACGTTGGGCCAGGGCTCGGGAGGCACCTCCGTGGTGGCATGCAGATCTTTGTGAAGACATATTCAAGATCAGGTGAGGATTAGAAGACGACGGTCCTCAGCAAGATCCTTGCCGAGGAAGGCCACTAGACCCCCGGCAAGGCCCTTGCCGGGGACGACAGCTCGCCACGGCAAGACCCTTGCCGGGTCGGCGAGATCCTTGCCGGGCCACCAGGCAAGGCCCTCACCAAGGGCGTCGGCAAGGTCACCGCTAGGCCCCGCCAACCAAGTTTCCACCGCTGCTCACATGCAGCTGCCAGCCCAACCAGCTGGGCAGTCACCTGCGTGGCAACATGCAGCTCCCAGGCCAACTCATCGAGCACCTGCGTGGCGGCATGCAGATCTTCGTGAAGGCTCCATGTCACATCCCTAGTTCTGGTGATGCTTAGTGCTTGCATTAGAGTGTTGCATCATGATTAAATTCTATTAAATTTGAAATGGGGAATGTTTCAAACCCTAGCACTAAAGCAAATTCAAATAGATGCAAATTAAAAATGGAATTTCAACTAACCCAAAATGCTTTTCAAAAATGTTCATGGCCTTTGGAAAATGTTGCAAACAACAACCAGAGGTGATGCACATTTTTGCTATACATTTTCGATTTTTGAATGAACCCATATGTATTTGAATTGGAGCTGTTTAAAATAATATAAATATTTTGAAGGCTCCAAAAATGTTGGAAATTGGTGAGGGCCTTTGGTATATTATAACCAGTGGCCACAAGGAATCTCAACATTTTTATAATTGTGCTAGTATTTATTTTAAGTCAAAAACAAATGTCAGAAATACAAAAGAAAACAAAAATATGGAAAACCCTTACCTGGGCCACTTGCTGGCCTGGCTCTGGGCCGGCCCACCTAGCCCATGCCAGTCACCTCCTACCTTTGCCAATAGGCAGAGGAGGGGGGACAGCGCACCGCCGCCGAGCATGCGCGAGGCCACCTCCTGCTTCGCCGTGTCGACGCCTCCTCCTCCCTGTCCCCGCGCCTGTGGACGCCTCGACCCCCCTCTGTCCTTCCCCCCCCCCCTCTCTCTCTTCTCTGGCTCCCTTCCCCTCTCTTCCCGAGCGCCGCTGTCGCCGCCGTTCACTGCCACCGTGGCCACCGTCCACACCTCTCCTCGCCGATGCTTCCAGAAGAACCGCTGCGCCTTCCTCTTCGTCTCCACCAACCCACGTGACGCCGGGCGCACCGCAGCGTCGTCCCCGCCGCCTTCATCGCCGCATCTGTCCGGCAATCACCGCGGTCGATTCGCCGTCTCCGACGCCTCCCCGAGACCACCGCGCTGCTCTTCGACCTCGCTGTGAGCCCCGGAGTATTACCCCTCACCTCTCCCTCTCTGGTTCGTCCTCTAGCTACCTGTGCTGCCATGGCCGTAGCTCGCGTCCGCCATGACCGGCGAGCCCCGCGCTCCCGAGCTCCTGCACTTGCGTTCGTTGCACCGGCGTGCTCCTGGTGACCCCAGGAACCCGAGAGCCCCTCAGCTGATCTCGACGTGCCGTGGAACGTCGCACCGGACTCCGCCCGAACTCCGGCCGCCGCCATGAGGTCACTTCCGACGAATTCCGGCCACCCCGCGGCCTTCCGTCCGGTCCATTGGATGCGGACGAGCAAGAGCTCCTCCCCGGTGCGCTCAGCTCGCCAAACCACCGCCCGATGCTCAAATCCGAGCCGCGCCGCCGTTGTTTCGGTCGTCGCCGGCCGTGCTCCGGCGAGTGCCGACGTGGCGCGTCATTAGCGCTAACCACCGCCAGCTAGATCACCCACATACGCTGACAGATGGGCCCCAGCGCCCACTAATTTTGTAATTAGGCTAAACACACCCCTGTTTAACACTATGACACTGACGTGTGGAGCCCACACGTCAGGTTTGACCTGGAGGCGCCCAGTTGACCAACTGACGTCATCCTGAAGTCACGCTGACGCAATAATTATTTTCTAGATTTTTTTTAATCAGGAAATTCCAGAAAATAGAGCTAACTTCTAAAATTCATATAAATTCAACCGTAGCTCACATTGAAAAGTTTTATATATGAAAAATGATCAGAAAAATTCAAGGAATCCATCTGTACCATTTTCATGCATGTTAGAACAACTTATAGTTGCTGCTTAGCACAAATCATATAATGGCATTTAAATATCCACATATGGAGTTTGAATTTGAATCCTGGATTCAAATCAACTTCATTTCATCTGGTTGCTAGCTGCATTAGCTCAAATCACATCATATTGACATGTCATGATCATGCATCATATTGTCGCATTGCATTGATTGTGTTCTTTCTCAGTTGTCGGTGTTTGTCCCCTCTCGATAGACGTGGTTCCGACGATGTGATCGATGACACCGATGAAGAGCTGTATTATCTTCAGAAGTGCCAGGCAAGCAAAACCCCCTTGTTCATTCTGATACAATCCCACTCTCTCGCTCCTGCTCTCTTTTACTGCATTAGGACAACAACGATTCAACTGTTACATGCTGCGGTAGTTGAACCCTTTATCCTTTGCATGACCTGTCATTCCACAGTAATTAGATGAAACCCACTAGCATGAGTAGGAGTTGTTTGAGCCCTGTTGTGCCTACTCATTCATGCTTGTTTGTCATGCCTGCTACTGCTTAGAGTTGAGTCGGGTCTGATTCATCGGGAATGAATTGGAATGGTGATGAACATGTTCTATTGTGTGTGAGCTAAGTGTGTGAACACGATTTGGTAAAGGTAGTGGTGAGAGGCCATGTAGGAGTACATGGTGGGTTGTCTCATTGCAGCCGTCCTCAGGAACTGAGTTCTGTGTTTGTGATCCATGAACAGTTACTACCACACATTGGGTTCCCGTAACTCGGCCCCTCTCGACTTATTAATCAACCTGATCTCTGTCCAGGAGTTGCAACTAGTTTCTGGTGTTTGTAGGTAGTGTTAGTAGTCTACCAAGTGGCACCCGGTACAGGTGGGCTTGGGACAGACTAGGCACAGTGGCACGGTGTACCGAGTGGCACCCGGTTGGTGGGCTTGGGAACCCTGCTCACATCGTTTGGGGCCGTGAGCGACACCCCAGCCGGATCTCCTTGCGGATGGAACCCGAATAGGCGATAAACCTGGACAAGAGACTTGTGTGGTTAGTCAGGTCGTGGCCGACTCCCTCGCCCGGCTTCCGCTTGAAGGTTGCCGAGGTACATGACGTGTACAGGGCGATAAGTGGCGAGAGCGTGTGTGAAGAAGTACACCCCTGCAGGGTTATCATTATCTATTCGAATAGCCGGATTCCTCGGATATGGAAACTTGGACCCCTTGCATAGTTCATAGACAAGTGAAAGTGGATACTCTAAAATGCGCAAGATAAGCGTGAGTGCTATGGATGGCGTCCCCGTAGGGAGACGGGAGCGGATCCATAGTGGTGTATTGATATGGTGAATATGTGGACTCGTGTGCGCCACCTCAAAAGAGTTACTTGCAATCGTAGTTCAGGATAGCCACCGAGTCAAAGCTGGCTTGCTGCAGTTAAACTCCACTACCCCCTTTGTTGATACCGATGCATATGTAGATAGTTCTAATGTAAGTCTTGCTGAGTACATTTGTACTCACGTTTGCCTATTTTATGTTTTGCAGAGAGACTTCAGTCTCGCTAGTAGTTCCGCGTGGACTTCGACGTTTAGCTTGTTACCTCAGCTACGATCTTGTGCCCTCGGCAGGATCTGGTAGATAGTCAAGCTTCTCAGCCTTTTTCATTTGTAGATGTCTGTACTCAGACATGTTAAGCTTCCGCATGTGCTTGTTGCTTGTATGCTCTGAATGTTGGGTCATGAGACCCATGTTTGTAATATCTCGCTCCTCGAAGCCTAATGAATAAATACTTGAGTCGTAGAGTCTTGTTGTGATGCCATGTCGTATCTACTCATATCGAGCATATTGTGTGTATGATTGAAATGCTTGCTATGTGTGGGATCCGACTATCTAGTTGTTTATCCTTGGTAGTCTCTCTTATGGGGAAATGTAGTCTAGTGCTTCCTAAGCGATAGTAGTCCGCTACAGCCCGGTTCACCGGAGTCCTGCCAGCCCAGCACTACTGCTTGGAACACTTGACTGGCCGGCATGTGATTCACGTCGTTCCTGTGTCTGTCCCTTCGGGGAAATGTCACGCGGTGTTATCCGGAGTCCTGCCTAGCCTGCTACAGCCCGGGTTACCGGAGTCCTGTTAGCCCAGTGCTACAGCCCGGATTTATACGTTGTTGACCGACATGCTCGATGTGATTCATGTATGCCTGTCCTCATGGGTTAGTGCCGCCTTGGGTTCACGACTAGCCATGTCGGCCCGGGTTCTTTGTCATATGGATGCTAGCGACACTATCATATACGTGAGCCAAAAGGCGCAAACGGTCCCGGGCCAGGTAAGGTGGCACCCGTGGGAATACCGTGCGTGAGGTCGCAAAGTGATATGATGTGTTACATGCTAGATCGGTGTGACCTAGGATCGGGGTCCTGACAGCGTTGGTATCAGAGCCTGACTGCCTGTAGGATTACCAAGCCAAACTGGTCGAAGTTGTGTCTAGAAATGCTTTAGTTATATAAGGGAATTGATTGTGGAAGGGAACGTAAGGCTCTTTTTACTCCTTATACCTCATGGCCTTCTGATTTGAGTCATCCTCTTCTCTTCTACGGGGTTTAAGAACTAGGTCTTCTCATCTATCTCTCAGGATGACGTGTTACTAAACCGTAGTTGCCTAGGATTGTTGGTTTCCAGCCCCAGTTCAGTTCCTACTACTTCTGGATGTTGTTAGTTGATCTCAGAACCTTGTTATTGTGACGTTGGGTGGTTATGCCACCATCTTGCAGGATGTCTTAAATATTTTTGAGCATTTACAGCCGTTATGCTGTCCGAGTCATCCCAGGTTTCTAAATAGTCTGATGCAGTTGCAAATCCCTTCCCCCTGTTTCTAATGTTCATTTGGGCCAGTTTAACCACACTAATCGGTGAGTTGAGGTACTATGTTGCCTCGACGTATATGTTGGAGCTGCTATTATGACCCTAGGTGTTTTATGAAACCATCTAGTAATCTGTCCATGTCTTGTGTTTCCGGTGTGATGATTCTGGCCACCATTCTCGAAAGCATCCCGTGATGCCATTTAGTAGTAGGTATTTTACTCCTGGGTTTTCAAACCCGAGATTCACCCTACTTACCTCCTGTGGATAGTATTTGCTAGTTCCCTTAGGATATTAGTAACCTTTGCGATAGTCCTCGAGGTCCGTGGTATATCATTCTTCCAAATACCATGAACTGCTTATGGCAGAAGTTCTGTTGAACCAAAAGATCACAACTAGAGTACTCTTGAGGAGTTCTCCATCCATAATTGTGAATCTGCCGTCCTACCTCTCCGCATGGATTATCCAGAAGAAATTCGTTGAACTCGTTTGACATACTAATCCATGCATCCACAACTCAGAAAATCATATGTTCCTTGAGTTGTCCCCTTTTAGTTGTGTTCTGACCCTCGTCTATCAATTGATAGTCAAGAGTATGTGTGCATTCGTGTCCATCGATGCCTATTATTCTTGTGGTCCGTCAAGCCATTCTATTCCAGAATGACTAGGAGAAACAAACTCCAGGTACCTCATCCATATCTAGGATTGGGTCAAAGCAGTTGTATTCCGCAGGTCAAAATGCCAATCCAGCTTTTGCTCTGTTCTACCCTGGAGTGTTACCATCTTTATGTCAAGAATGTCATGAGAATTGCACCACCTCTTATGAATTCTTGACGCAGTAATACTTCTCGCTATCATTATTCATTCCTCGGTCCCGTGTTGTTGTAACCGGAATGCCGACAAGTGAATCGTGTTGCGTGAAATCAATACTCCTAGCAACTGTGTTGCTTGGTAGTAAATGGACAATATTCTCATTCTTAGCGTGTTGGTTATGGAATCATCATTATAAGATTGATCATGCTACCTAGTCCTTATTTCTGGTGCACTCCTTGATCAATGAGTGAGGATTAGTCAAACCCTTGCTCTTTTGATCATATCGTCTTGCCCTGAAAAGCAAGATTGATCTTGAGTTTAGTATCATATCGGTGGTTCGTGATTTTCCGAATATCTTCTCGGAAGTATTACCAGGTTGTCACCTGACCGTTATGTTGAGTTCGTAATCAAGTTGGTTTTCTTATAAATCACCCCTTCTCCAATAATCCGTGTTGGATATCCCTGAGCTAGTTGGTTAAGCTAGACAACAACTTGGAGAGTTGGAAGGTAAAAGCTTTGCTTAACTTAGTTCATCTCTAAGGGATATTTTCTGTGTGTGTGTTGAAGAAAGTTGATATCTTCATCAATTGGTCCTTGTGATTAGTTGTTGGACCTATTGTCTTACCCAATCTTTGATTTGAGTATGGGCTACCGTCAAATCAAATCAGAACCAACGATGTTTGTAATGTTGTCTTACTCGTGGTTGATCCCTCGGGCATACACCATTATATCTTTTGGTCTGACCAATGCTATCACCGTGTTCACATGATGGTGGAAGTCCAGTGATATGGAAATTCCGATGAGTTATTGTTGAGCCCATCAGCAGCATTTTGTCTCCCCCATGATTCATGTTGAACATTACACTAGTATTGGAAATTTTGTAAACAATGCCTTCATGCTCCATTCATGAGGTATATGTTTGAATGTAAGAAGTGATTTCCTTTAATTCACGTGCATTTGATGTAAGTTGTCGCCGTGAATTCGAGAAAGTTTTTTTTGTTTTTGCTTCCTTCGGAATCATCCCAAGTCAGTCACGCATGTGCGAAGTATTCTATGGTTTGGTAGACTGATCATCTCCATTCCATATGTATCCCTAGCACACCAAGCCACTAACTGATTTGTTCAAGGAGAAGAAGTTCCTTTGTAAGAGCTAATCATATGACTTATGCAAGGACTTCGTTATCCGCGATGATGGTTCCCACCTGAACTCGGTAGTGTTTTATTGTAAGACTACTATGTGGTCATGCTTGTCTGGGACAGTGTGCTCACATGTTGTAGCAAAACCTGCTCGTGTTTTGGAGCTTGCTATCGTAGTTCATTCCCTGAGAATCTTGCGACATCATCTCGTCGAATTGTGCTGCAAACTTTCTTCTCCAGGCATGATGTCTGAAGTATCCTGTTTCTAACCAGATCTGAATCTCAGGCAGATATGATGGCTGGAACTTCTCCAAGATCTATGATGTAGGTCCCGACAAGGTTGATGATCTGGCCGACACACCTAGCCGGGAGATCTATCATTGTAGTATCTTGACTAAACTATTTAACCATCTTCTCCATGAGGATCTCGCGCGACTTATTATAGAAGGTTTTCCTTAGGTATCCTTGTGCTCTCAGTGTCTTCGATGATTCCATAACCATTGAAATATTGGAAACACTCTCGACTGTTGAGTTTTCCCCAGTTACTAGAATCATTCCCAGCATTTGCATTTTGTTCCCAGCTTGCACCTCAATAGTTGTTGTCCAGGATCATATTCAAAAGTGAACTTGTCATGGGTCCCATCCATTTCCGGTGATAAGCAAAAATCATCTATTGCATTGTCTTCAACAAGGTAGTCCACATCTTTCGTTCTAGTACAAGTATGTCACCTTTTCGAACTCCTTCAAACGATCGTTTGTGATTGCCTTAGGATGGAATAAAGAGTTCCAATGATCTCAGAATCAAAAGTAATTCTTTTTTCCACTTAAGGGAATAGTTCTTCGAGTCACCTTCCCTAAGGTGCCCCGTTTTGGAATCATGGCAATCAACTCCTCGCTACCTTGAAAACTATGCACCATCCTACTTAAGCGTGGGAGTGTTTCCTACCAGATTGAACTTTCATCATTTGTTCTCTCCATCCCTTTTGATGTGTGTTTGTCTCTTAGATCAAGAGATGGTTCATCATCTCATTCCATGAGTTGATCGTGTATCGCTTGATTTTCGAGAAGATCGTTTCCTATAGAGTTTCCTTTTGTCGTCATCATGTTGTATGAAGATCTCGAAAGCAAGGACGTCAAGATCAATATGATGCAATGAAGCTACTTCTACGAGAAGGGCAGTTGGATCGAGGAGACCATGATAGTTGTGACCTCCTTTCTTCTAACCTCATGACTTGAATCTCAGGGCGAGATTCTTGTTTAGTGGGGGTGAGTTGTCACATCCCTAGTTCTGGTGATGCTTAGTGCTTGCATTAGAGTGTTGCATCATGATTAAATTCTATTAAATTTGAAATGGGGAATGTTTCAAACCCTAGCACTAAAGCAAATTCAAATAGATGCAAATTAAAAATGGAATTTCAACTAACCCAAAATGCTTTTCAAAAATGTTCATGGCCTTTGGAAAATGTTGCAAACAACAACCAGAGGTGATGCACATTTTTGCTATACATTTTGGATTTTTGAATGAACCAATATGTATTTGAATTGGAGCTGTTTAAAATAATATAAATATTTTGAAGGCTCCAAAAATGTTGGAAATTGGTGAGGGCCTTTGGTATATTATAACCAGTGGCCACAAGGAATCTCAACATTTTTATAATTGTGCTAGTATTTATTTTAAGTCAAAAACAAATGTCAGAAATAGAAAAGAAAACAAAAATATGGAAAACCCTTACCTGGGCCACTTGCTGGCCTGGCTCTGGGCCGGCCCACCTGGCCCATGCCAGTCACCTCCTACCTTTGCCAGTAGGCAGAGGAGGGGGGGGGGACAGCGCACCGCCGTCGAGCATGCGCGAGGCCACCTCCTGCTTCGCCGTGTCGACGCCTCCTCCTCCCTGTCCCCGCGCCTGTGGACGCCTCGACCCCCCTCTGTCTTTCCCCCCCTCTCTCTCTTCTCTGGCTCCCTTCCCCTCTCTTCCCGAGCGCCGCTGTCGCCGCCGTTCACTGCCACCGTGGCCACCGTCCACACCTCGCCTCGCCGATGCTTCCAGAAGAACTGCCGCGCCTTCCTCTTCGTCTCCACCAACCCACGTGACGCCGGGCGCACCGCAGCATCGTCCCCGCCGCCTTCATCGCCGCATCTGTCCGGCAATCGCCGCGGTCGATTCCCCGTCTCCGACGCCTCCCCGAGACCACCGCGCTGCTCTTCGACCTCGCTGTGAGCCCCGGAGTATTACCCCTCACCTCTCCCTCTCTGGTTCGTCCTCTAGCTAGCTGTGCTGCCATGGCCGTAGCTCGCGTCCACCATGACCGGCGAGCCCCGCGCTCCCGAGCTCCTGCACTTGCGTTCGTTGCACCGGCGTGCTCCTGGTGACCCCAGGAACCCGTAGAGCCCCTCAGCTGATCTCGACGTGCCGTGGAAAGTCACACCGGACTCCGCCCAAACTCCGGCCGCCGCCATGAGGTCACTTCCGACGAATTCCGGCCACCCCGCGGCCTTCTGTCCGGTCCATTGGATGCGGACGAGCAAGAGCTCCTCCCCGGTGCGCTCAGCGCGCCAAACCACCGCCCGATGCTCAAATCCGAGCCGCGCCACCGTCGTTTTGGTCGTCGCCGGCCGTGCTCCGGCGAGTGCCGACGTGGCGCGTCATTAGCGCTAACCACCGCCAGCTAGATCACCCACATACGCTGACAGATGGGCCCCAGCGCCCACTAATTTTGTAATTAGGCTAAACACACCCCTGTTTAACACTATGACACTGACGTGTGGAGCCCACACGTCAGGTTTGACCTGGAGGCGCCCAGTTGACCAACTGACGTCATCCTGAAGTCACGCTGACGCAATAATTATTTTCTGGATTTTTTTTAATCAGGAAATTCTAGAAAATAGAGCTAACTTCTAAAATTCAAATAAATTCAACCGTAGCTCAGATTGAAAAGTTTTATATATGAAAAATGATCAGAAAAATTCAAGGAATCCATCTGTACCATTTTCATGCATGTTAGAACAACTTATAGTTGCTGCTTAGCACAAATCATATAATGGCATTTAAATATCCACATATGGAGTTTGAATTTGAATCCTGGATTCAAATCAACTTCATTTAATCTGGTTGCTAGCTGCATTAGCTCAAATCACATCATATTGCCATGTCATGATCATGCATCATATTGTCGCATTGCATTGATTGTGTTCTTTCTCAGTTGCCGGTGTTTGTCCCCTCTCGATAGACGTGGTTCCGACGATGTGATCGATGACACCGATGAAGAGCTATATTATCTTCAGAAGTGCCAGGCAAGCAAAACCCCCTTGTTCATTCCGATACAATCCCACTCTCTCGCTCCTGCTCTCTTTTACTGCATTAGGACAACAACGATTCAACTGTTACATGCTGCGGTAGTTGAACCCTTTATCCTTTGCATGACCTGTCATTCCACAGTAATTAGATGAAACCCACTAGCATGAGTAGGAGTTGTTTGAGCCCTGTTGTGCCTACTCATTCATGCTTGTTTGTCATGCCTGCTACTGCTTAGAGTTGAGTCGGGTCTGATTCATCGGGAATGAATTGGAATGGTGATGAACATGTTCTATTGTGTGTGAGCTAAGTGTGTGAACACGATTTGGTAAAGGTAGTGGTGAGAGGCCATGTAGGAGTACATGGTGGGTTGTCTCATTGCAGCCGTCCTCAGGAACTGAGTTCTGTGTTTGTGATCCATGAACAGTTACTACCACACATTGGGTTTCGGTAAATCGGCCCCTCTCGACTTATTAATCAACCTGATCTCTGTCCAGGAGTTGCAACTAGTTTCTGGTGTCTGTAGGTAGTGTTAGTAGTCTACCAAGTGGCACCCGGTATAGGTGGGCTTGGGACAGACTAGGCACAGTGGCACGGTGTACCGAGTGGCACCCGGTTGGTGGGCTTGGGAACCCTGCTCACATCGTTTGGGGCCGTGAGCGACACCCCGGCCGGATCTCCTTGCGGATGGAACCCGAATAGGCGATAAACCTGGACAAGAGACTTGTGTGGTTAGTCAGGTCGTGGCCGACTCCCTCGCCCGGCTTCCGCTTGAAGGTTGCCGAGGTACATGACGTGTACAGGGCGATAAGTGGCGAGAGCGTGTGTGAAGAAGTACACCCCTGCAGGGTTATCATTATCTATTCGAATAGCCGGATTCCTCGGATATGGAAACTTGGACCCCTTGCATAGTTCATAGACAAGTGAAAGTGGATACTCTAAAATGCGCAAGATAAGCGTGAGTGCTATGGATGGCGTCCCCGTAGGGAGACGGGAGCGGATCCATAGTGGTGTATTGATATGGTGAATATGTGGACTCGTGTGCGCCACCTCAAAAGAGTTACTTGCAATCGTAGTTCAGGATAGCCACCGAGTCAAAGCTGGCTTGCTGCAGTTAAACTCCACTACCCCCTTTGTTGATACCGATGCATATGTAGATAGTTCTAATGTAAGTCTTGCTGAGTACATTTGTACTCACGTTTGCCTATTTTATGTTTTGCAGAGAGACTTCAGTCTCGCTAGTAGTTCCGCGTGGACTTCGACGTTTAGCTTGTTACCTCAGCTACGATCTTGTGCCCTCGGCAGGATCTGGTAGATAGTCAAGCTTCTCAGCCTTTTTCATTTGTAGATGTCTGTACTCAGACATGTTAAGCTTCCGCATGTGCTTGTTGCTTGTATGCTCTGAATGTTGGGTCATGAGACCCATGTTTGTAATATCTCGCTCCTCGGAGCCTAATGAATAAATACTTGAGTCGTAGAGTCTTGTTGTGATGCCATGTCGTATCTACTCATATCGAGCATATTGTGTGTATGATTGAAATGCTTGCTATGTGTGGGATCCGACTATCTAGTTGTTTATCCTTGGTAGTCTCTCTTATGGGGAAATGTAGTCTAGTGCTTCCTGAGCGATAGTAGTCCGCTACAGCCCGGTTCATCGGAGTCCTGCCAGCCCAGCACTACTGCTTGGAACACTTGACTGGCCGGCATGTGATTCACGTCGTTCCTGTGTCTGTCCCTTCGGGGAAATGTCACGCGGTGTTATCCGGAGTCCTGCCTAGCCTGCTACAGCCCGGGTTACCGGAGTCCTGTTAGCCCAGTGCTACAGCCCGGATTTATACGTTGTTGACCGACATGCTCGATGTGATTCATGTATGCCTGTCCTCATGGGTTAGTGCCGCCTTGGGTTCACGACTAGCCATGTCGGCCCGGGTTCTTTATCATATGGATGCTAGCGACACTATCATATACGTGAGCCAAAAGGCGCAAACGGTCCCGGGCCAGGTAAGGTGGCACCCGTGGGAATACCGTGCGTGAGGTCGCAAAGTGATATGATGTGTTACATGCTAGATCGGTGTGACCTAGGATTGGGGTCCTGACACTCCACCACCGCGCCACCTCTGCTGCCTGCCTGCTTACATGGCACCGCATGCCTCCCTGGCCAGGGCGCATGTCGGAGCGAGGAGGAGCGGCGATGGACAGGACGGGCCTCGCCCCGCCCCCGATAAAGCAAGGGGACACCTAAGCTATGCATTAAATGTGTCTTGTCCTGTAATACGAGGGATAAGGGCACAATACTGTACGCCTTTCCACCTCCTGTATGCCACTGTGGCAGCCCCTTTCATCTATAAAAGGAGGCCCATGGCATACCGGAGAGGGATTCGGCTCTTTCGAACCACGCACTCACCACAGCTAGTTCGAGGGCTCAAGAACTCTCTGAAATACACCCACCAAAGCAGGACTAGGGTTTTACGCATCCTCACGGCCCGAACCTGGGTAAACGATCCTTGTGTTGTCTACTATCCCTGCTCTTCTCGCAATCCCGCGCCCCGGCAACCGTAGTAGGGATTCTTTTGATCCCATAGGTGCCGTTCCACACCGACACTTCCAAACCCACTTTCAACAATATAATCATCATAAATAGGAGGCATGCTAACATCATAATAAATTTGCACATCAAAACTTGGGGGACAAAACATATCATCTTCATCAAACACAGCATCCCCAAGCTTGTGGCTTTGCATATCATTAGCATCATGGGTATTCAAAGAATTCATACTAACAACATTGCAATCATGCTCATCGTTCAAAGATTTAGTGCCAAACATTTTAATGCATTCTTCGTCTAGCATTTTGGCACAATTGTCAGAATCCTTATTTTCACGAAAGATATTAAAAAGATGAAGCATATGAGGTACCCTCAAATCCATTTTTTGTAGTTTTCTTTTATAGACAAAACTAGTGATAAAACAAGAAACTAAAAGATTCAATTGCAAGATCTAAAGATATACCTTCAAGCACTCACCTCCCCTACAACGGCGCCAGCAAAGAGCTTGATGTCTACTACACAACCTTCTTCTTGTAGACGTTGTTGGGCCTCCAAGTGCAGAGGTTTGTAGGACAGTACCAAATTTCCCTCAAGTGGATGACCTAAGGTTTATCAATCCGTGGGAGGCGTAGGATGAAGATGGTCTCTGTCAGTGTCAAAACCGGCGGATATCGGGTAGGGGGTCCCGAACTGTGCGTATAGGCGGATAGTAACAGGAGACAAGGGACACGATGTTTCTACCCAGGTTCGGGCCCTCTCGATGGAGGTAAAACCCTACTACTGCTTGATTAATATTGATGATATGGGAAGTACAAGAGTAGATCTATCACAAGATCAGAGAGGCTAAACCCTAGAAGCTAGCCTACAGTATGATGGTTGTTCGTCCTATGGACTAAAACCTCCGGTTTATATAGACACCAGAGAGGGTTAGGGTTACACATAGTCGGTTACAGCGGAAGGAGATCTACATATCCGTATCGCCAAGCTTGCCTTCCACTCCAAGGAAAGTCCCATCCGGACACGGGACGAAGTCTTCAATCTTGTATCTTCTTAGTCCTGGAGTCTGGCCAACGGTTATAGTCCGGCTATCCGGACACCCCCTAATCCAGGACTCCCATAGTAGCCCCCGAACCAGGCTTCAATGACGACGAGTCCGGCGCGCAAGTTGTCTTCGGCATTGCAAGGCGGGTTCTTTTCCAAATTCCATGTACTTGTTGAATAGTGTTCGGCTTCTTGTGAATACTGCGCTTCTTGGCTTCCACGCCCAATAATGGCCTTCTTCCATGTGTCAAATGAACGCGAAAAACCAGGGTGTTTTCGCGTTTACCCCCCTAGCTGCGTAAATGAGCCGCCTATTTAAGAGGCGAGGACTCTAATCCAAATCACACCATCTTCCCTCCACGAGCATTCATCGGAGCGTATTCGACAGAGATCCATTCCATCATGGCCGGTCACTGTAGCTCCTATTCTCGCCTCCCCGGTTCTCAACATGGATATTGGGAGAGATGTTCCATCCGGCACAGCGAGCTAGTGACGCTTCAGACCAAAGGGTTCCTTCCCCCAGCCTATATGGTCCTGGTTCGAGCCGGCCTTGCCACCTATAATGGCGGAAAGCAAGCAGAGAGCGTCCCCAATCCCTCCAAAGGAGAGCGGGTATGCCTTGTCTCTTACTTGATAAAAGGGCTCGGATTTCCAATTCATCCGTTTCTCCGGGGGCTGCTGGAGTTCTAGGGCCTCCAGCTGCACAACCTTACGCCAGCCTCCATATTGCATATCGCGGGCTTTGTAGCCCTCTGCGAGCTATTTTTGGGCTGTGAAGCTCATTTTGCTTTGTGGAAGAAGTTGTTTAGCCTTGTGCCCCGTTCTCAGGAGGGGTCGATATATCAAGTGGGCGGAGCCGAAGTGTGGTGCATCGCTGGGACCGGATATCTGTCTGGAACCCCAAAGAAGGCGTCCGAAGACTGGCCTTTAGAATGGTTTTATATAGAAGATGTCCCCCTGCCGGATCCTATTCGGATCGTCCTCCCTGAGTTCGACAATGCTCCCTTAAAGAAGCGCCTAAGTTGGCGTCCGCGGAGCCCTCAGAAGGAGAATGACAAGGATGTCCTTTACTTGATGGACCGGATAAGGTTATTGGCTCATTCCGGACTGACCATGATCGAGGTCATGGCCACGTGCATTATGCGGGGGGTGTAGCCGCTTCAGTATAGGGGCCACCCCATGTGGGATTTCAACGGGGAGGACGATGCCACCCGCTGCAGCCGTAAGGGGCCGGAATCGGCTGTCGCTCTAACGAAGATCTTGTCCGCATTGTACAAGGGAGAAGAAGAGGAATTTCTCCGTATTAATCCACAGGGCGGATTTTCCATGTACAATCCTCCAAACTGGGTAAGCGGACACTCCCTTTTTGACCATCCGTCCCATATTCCCATCGTTAAGTATCTCATTTTGTGATTTCGACGCAGGAACTGCGCCAAGCCGTAAAGGAGATAAACAGCCCTCCTCCACAACCCAAGGATCCAGAACGGTACCTCGACCCGGCCTCCCAAGAGGATCCGGACATATCTGTGGAGCTGATCGATGGGGTATTTTACCAATTGAGCATCGACAATGCCTTGGTGGCCATTACGGCCGATTATCGTGGACTGATCCCTGCCTCACAGGTAATTGAGACCGAAGTCCTGGTATCTCGAAAATGATCCGTCCATGCTTATTTTTGACTATCGTATACCAACGGCGTTTTGCAGGGGAGGATCCCAAGGAAGAACGCCGAGCCTGCTGCGACCAACCAACAAGGGACCGCGAGGGCGGGCAGGCTGAAAAGGCCCGCAGTCCGGATCGGGACATCGGCGCAGCAGTAAGGTGCGCCGTTTTTATACCAATGTATTGTCCTGACGATGCATGTTGACGCCCGTGTTCTTTTTAGGAAAAAGAGGGCTCGCCGGACTAATTCTGGAGAGGTTGCCAATCGCGCCTCCACTAGCCAGGCTCCAAAGCCAGGTCCAGAAGCAGAGGCGAACATTAGGCGCGCATCAGATGATCCTCCGACAGAGGATGCGGACAGGCTGTCTGCCACCCATTCCGAGGTGGAGAGTGCCATGAACCACAAGCGTCGCCGAACAGTTCTTCGCGACGCTTGTCTATCCCGTGAGGCATTGGAGGCCTTTAACTCGGGAGACGCGTATCTCCGTGCTGCTCAAGATGGTCTAACCAGAGCCGCGGAGCAGTATGTAAAGGACATACGGGTAAGAAAATTTTGGTGATTATATATATATACTAGTAGCCCCTGAGACTTGAAATTGTTAGAATCACTGATTTAAGGATCATTTGTTATGCAGGTTCTTACAGAGAAGAATACCCTACTGTCCCAGGAGCTAGAAGAGAGCAAGCCCCAACTTTAGGCCGCACTAGTCGCAGCTGGGGAGCCCAAGAAGACCCCCTCTGGTATTATACGCCTCAAATGATAAGTATCATGTAGAGTGCGGCGTGTGTACAAATCTGACAATAAAATTGCAGATGGCGCCGGATTAGATCCGGATAAGCAGCAACTCCTATGCCAGCTAAAGGCTGGTGAGAGCGTGCTTACGAAGGTGAGGCAGGAGAAGAATGATCTCCAGGATGCCAACACCCAGCTGGGCGTGGAACTTAAGGATATTCGTGCCCAACTGTCAGAATCCGTTAAGGAGAATCGGCGGCTTTGACGCGGCATATTTAGTAAGTGCTTGAACGAACTTTGAAAAAGAGTTCGGCGAGGAAGTCGACTGACAGAGTTATGTTTGTAGGTATGCTAACAGGTCATCCTGCGGAGGAAATGCCCGGTTCTATGGGTGACCTTCTTCCCGAGCTCTCGCAATTACACGAAAGAGTTCGGCAGGTGATGCACGGCGTCGCCCAGGCCTTGTGGCCCTCCGTCTCCATGCCCGAAGGCCTTGGAGAGCTTGCAGAGAAGCTGAAGGGAGCACGGCGGCGCTTCCAATTATGGAAGATATCGGCCTGCCGTCAAGGCGCCAGGGAGGCCTGGGCCATGGTGAAGACGCGGTACAGAAGGCTGACCCAAACCACATGGCCGAGGTCAGACCAGTGGGGCCCGATGGGAAGGAGATCCCTGTTAGCTTAGTGTACGGCCAGGTAGAGTTGGCCGCCAAATATTCCCAACAGGACTGTAAACTAGACAGCCTGTTGGATGGTATTGAAGAGGAATTTACCCAGTCAAATTGACTATGTAATTTAAGATGACATGCAAAATGCCTTCTAGCCGGATTGTAGATCGTTTGTCATGGCGGACCATTTTGCTTTAACCTCGGGACCCGATAGTCCGGAGTGTGTCCGAATAACCTCTCGGTTATGTAAGAACCGGGGCATGCATGGAGACCAGGCGTAGGGCTCATTCGCGCTTAAATAGACAAGTGCCCAACTAGTTATGTTATATTACATGGTTAGTAAGAAACATCTTCCAGGGAGAATAGTTCCGCTAAGGGTTCCTTTCCTTGGGAGGCATGCCCTAAAGTGCATGTCCGGACTGCGAAAAAAGCAGAAAAGCATCTGGGGGCAGATAAATAAACAAGTGAAAAATCGTCTTTTAGTTCACCGACCGAATATTCCCTTAAGAACGCTAGCTTTCGGCTTCCCCAGTCTAAGGTACACATCCGGCTGACCCGGTAATCGCAGAGGTGCTCCCTTTACCTCCTAGCCGAACAATCGGGAACGTAGGGGTAAGCACAGGAGCCAGGCACCCAGCTTGGCCAAAACTTAAGTCATATCGATGCATATAATGGTGAATAAAAGGTACATGCGAAAGTGTGACACATGTTTTGGGCATGAGGCCCGTATAAATAAGCTTCTGTTAAAGAAGCCCCCAGGTATAATGAGCGCGGATAGCGCATCAGTTGTGTGCGAACAAGGCGCGAACGAGCCCTTAAAGGCTATAGGAAAAAGGGAGGGGAGAAGGAGAGAAATATAAGACAGCTAGTGTATAAAAAATGGACAGAGGAAGGAGACGAACACAGAGTCTGGCGCTAGGCGTAGAACCTTCGAAGACGGGCTGCGTTCCATGGGTTCGGCTCGAGTCGGTTATCTGATGCGTCTCGCAGTCGGTACGCTCCACCAGTCAGGACCTGGTCAATAATAAAGGGACCTTCCCATTTGGGCTTGAGCTTGTCCTATTCTTGTCCGGCAGGCGTAGAACTAACTCGCCAACATTGTAGGTTTTGGCCAGTACTTCTCTGCTTTGGTATCTTCGAGCCTGCTGTTGATAGAATGCAGAACGGGCCTTTGCCACATCACGCTCCTCCTCCAAGGCATCCAAACTGTCCTGCCGATCGAGTTCTGCTTCTCTTTCTTCGTACATGCGCACGCGAGGTGAGTCAAGAATTATGTCGCAGGGCAGAACCGCCTCTGCGCCGAATACCATAAAGAATGGTGTGTATCCGGTGGTGCGATTCGGCGTGGTCCGCAGTCCCCAGAGTACGGAGTCGAGCTCCTCTACCCAGTGCATGTTAGATTCCTTGAGGGACCGCACTAATCTAGGTTTGATGCCGCTCATGATTAGACCATTTGCTCGTTCGACTTGACCGTTAGTTTGTGGGTGATAGACTGAAGCATAGTCGAGCTTGATGCCCATGTTTTTGCACCAGAGTTTGACCTCGTCGGTCGTGAAGTTCGTGCCGTTATCAGTGATGATGCTGTGGGGGACGCCGTAACGGAGTACGACCCCGGATATGAAGTCTATCACCTATCCGGATTCGGTCGTTTTAACAGTCTTGGCCTCTATCCACTTGGTGAACTTGTCCACCATGACCAGTAGGTATTTTTGCTTGTGGGTTCCTCCTTTAAGGGGTACAACCATGTCAAGCCCCCAGACCGCGAAGGGCCAGGTAATGGGTATAGTTTGGAGGGCGGTGGGTGGCATATGGCTTTAATTAGCAAAGAGCTGGCAACCAACGCATGGTTGGACTAAGTCCTGGGCATCTGCCCGGGCCGTCGGCCAATTAAACCCTGTACGGAAGGCCTTGCTTACAAGGGCCCGGGCTGCAGCGTGGTGCCCGCCGAGTCCGGCGTGAATTTTGGCTAGAAGATTCCGCCCTTCCTCTTCGGAGATACACCTTTGAAGGACTGTGGTGGTGCTTTTCTTATAAAGCTCTCCCTCATGGACTTCATAGGCTTTAGATCGCCGCACTATGCAGCGTGCCTCGTTTTGGTCCTCGGGAAGTTCCTGCCTGGTTAGGTAGGCTAGGAATGGTTCTGTCCACGGGGCAATGACTGCCATTAGTATGTGGGCTGAGGATGTTACTTCGTGGGCAGAGCCTCTAGTTGTGTCAGAGTGTTCGGTGTCGGGCAATGCGGTTGGGTCCGGGCTGTTATTTCCGGGTTCCCCTTCCCATACTACGGATGGCTTGAACAGCCTTTCCAAGAAGATGTTGGGGGGGACGGCATCGCGGCTTTCGCCAATGCGTGCCAGGACGTCTGCTGCCTGGTTGTTTTCCCGAGATATATGGTGAAATTCGAGCCCTAGAGTTCTTTCCGGTCAATCCATTGGGCTATTCCTATAAGTGTCACAAACAACCCTAGAGTTCGTAGTAAAATAACACCTTAAGACATAAATCAACCAAACCCTAATGTCACCTAGATACTCCAATGTCACCTCAAGTATCCGTGGGTATGATTATACGACATGCATCACACAATCTCAGATTCATCTATTCAATCAACACAAAGTACTTCAAAGAGTGCCCCAAAGTTTCTACCAGAGAGTCCAGACGAAAACGTGTGCCAACCCCTATGCATAAGTTCACGAGGTCACGGAACTCGCAAGTTGATCACCAAAACATACATCAAGTGGATCACGTGAATATCCCATAGTCACCACAGATAAGCACATGCAATACATACATCAAGTGTTCTCAAATCCTTAAAGACTGAATCCGATAAGATAACTTTAAAGGGAAAACTCAATCCATTACAAGAGAGTAGAAGGGGAGAAACATCATAAGATCCAACTATAATAGCAAAGCTCGCGATACATCAAGATCGTGCCACCTCAAGAAAACGAGAGAGAGAGAGAGAGAGAGAGAGAGAGAGAGAGAGAGAGAGAGAGATCAAACACAAAGCTACTGGTACATACCCTCAGCCCCGAGGGTGAACTACTCCATCCTCGTCATGGAGAGCGCCGAGATGATTAAGATGGCCACCGGAGAGGGATTCCCCCTCCGGCAGGGTGCCGAAACGGGTCTAGATTGCTTTTCAGTGGCTACAGAGGCTTGCGGCGCCGGAACTCCCGATCTAGGTTATGTTCTCGGGGTTTCTGTATATATAAGAGGTTTTGGCATCGGGAACAAGTCAGGGGGGTCTCCGAGGCGGCCACGAGGTAGGGGGCGCGCCCCCACCCTAGTGGTGGCCTCGGGACTCTTCTGGACCATCTTCGATGCTTCATGGGCTTCTTCTGGTCCAAAAACAATCTCCGTTGAATTTCAGGTCAATTGGACTCTGTTCGGTTTTCCTTTTCTGCGATACTCAAAAACAAGGGAAAAAATAGAAACTGGCACTGGGCTCTAGGTTAATAGGTTAGTCCCAAAAATCATATAAAATAGCCTATAGATGCATATAAAACATCCTAGATGGATAATATAATAGCATGGAACAACCAAAAATTATAGATACGTTGGAAATGTATCATCGTCGCGTTCTGAGCACAAGAGTCGTTGTAGATTGCCGGTGAACGAAGTCTGTGAAGGTTTGGAAGTCTACCTTGAAGACTTACTAGAGTGATTGGGCGAGGACTAAGTGTCCTTAGCTCAAGGGGAATAAGGTGAAGACGCGGTCTTCTGAGTTGAATCTCAGCCTCCCTAACCAGACGTACAGTTGTCACAGCAACTGGAACTGGTCCAACAAATCCTTGTCCTCTCCAAGCAACTGGTTCTATCACTTCCCTCTCTTTACTTACAGTTTGTCTTCATGAAGTCATTGCCTGCTTGCATGTTCTGATTGACTTCACTGTGTGAAGACTGTTGTTGTTTGGCTTCATACTATCTTCCATCCTAATCCATACTAGCTAGCTGCTAATAGTCTTCGTGCTTTCACTTCATTGCTTACATGACTATGGCTTGTCTAGTGTAGTCTTCCTTCCGTTGCATACCAATAGGTTCATTTTTGTTGTCTGTCTTCGAAACTCTCATGTTTTGAAGACTTTCATAAAAATCGCCTATTCACCCACCCTCTAGTCGATAACTAGCACCTTCAATTGGTATCAAAGCAAGGTGCTCCCTTGTTATGTGTGATTCGGTTTAACCACCTGGAGTTTTAGCTATGTCGACTATAGGGATAATCAAAGTCTCCACTGCGTGCCCTGTCTTCGATGGCACTGTTTACCCCTACTAGAAGAATAAGATGCGCATGCATATTGAAGCTATTGATGTCGACCTCTGGCATGTCGTCAAGAACGACGTTCCCAAGACTGGTGAAGGTGTCACCCCTGCTGATGTCAAGAAGTTCATTCAACTGGATTCTACTTCCAAGAATATCATCTATGGTCATCTGACCAAAGGACAGTATGGTCATGTGAGTGCTATGGAAACTTTGAAGCTAGTCTGGGACTGGCTCTCCAAGGTCAGTGAAGGCGTCTCAACCCAGAGAGACTCATGGATAAGTGTTCTTTGCAACCTCTTCAACCGCTTCAAGAGAAATGACAATGAGAATGTCCAGCTCACATTCAACCACCTCACTGATATCACAAACGAGCTTCATGCACTCGGCGCTACTGAGATCACCAAGCATGAACTCGTCAAGACACTCCTGAGATCACTTGACAGCTCGTTTGACACCGTTGCCCTGATGATTCAAGAATGCCCTAACTTCAATACTCTCGATCCGTCTGACATAATTGAGAGGCTCAACACACATGAGTTCCAGTTATCTGAGAAAAGAGATATCTATGGTCCCAGTTATGGTCGTACTCATGCTTTGAAGGCAAAGGTTGTTTCCTCATCTGAAGAAGACTATGACTGCAGTTCTGGGGATCCTGAAGACATTGGAAAGGACCTTGCTATGATTGTGAAGAAGTTCCAGAAATTCACCAAGAATAAAGGCTTCAGAAAGTCTTCAAGATGCAGCTCGAGAAATGATGAAGCTTCTACTCATGACCACAAGAAGAGAACATGCCACAAGTGCAAGAAACATGGTCACTACATCTATGAGTGTCCACAGTTGGACAATGAGAACAATAAGAAGAAGAAGAGCAAGGAATATGATTCTGATGACAAGAAGAAGAAGAAGAAGAAGAAGAAATCCTCAAAGTCTTCTTCCAAGTCTTCGTCCAAGTCTTCATCACACAAGAAGAGCTCATCTGGCAAGGCTCGTGCTTTTGTTGGCAAGGAGATGGATTCAGAGGAGGAGTCTGCTTCTGAGGAGGCAGATGTGGAGTCTGAGGAGGAGTCCGACTCTGGTGTTGCAAGTCTGGCTCCAGCTACAGCCTATGTTGCCAAGTCCATCTTCAACAGCGAAGACAATGGCTCCATCACCAACGCTGATGCTAATGACAAGGACGACTCTGCTCCCACCTACTGCTTCATGGCACGCGGTGCCAAGGTAAACTCACGCGATGCTTACTTTCAAACATCAAGTGAAGATGACTCTGATTGTGAATCAAATCCTAGCTACAAAACACTTGCTAAAATTGCAACTGAACAACAGAAAGCTATGGAACATATTAAAAAATTGTTAGACAAAAGCGATGACCTGTTGGATGCGGAAATGACCCGATCTCAGTCCTTAATCGAAGACGTAAAAATCTTCATGTTAAGTACGAGGAACTTGAAATTCGTCATGAAACGCTCTCAACAACTCATGAAAAGCTTTCCTACAATTATCTTCAAAGGAAGCAAGACCTTGAGAAATTGAGAGCGGCTCATGAAGATCTTCAAAAAGAGAACGAGTCACTTCACGCTCAACAGATCAGTCCCACTCAGGAAGGATTTGAACCACCATGTCTAAAATGCCTTGAGCGTGATAACGCTACCTCTGTTGTTGAATGTTCTACTGCTGCTACTATTGCAATATCTTCAACTGCTGATGTGGTAACTAACCCCTCTGCTGAGGATACCACTACTATTGCTGATGAGAATGCCAGGTTGAAGACATTGCTTGAAACAGGGATGTACAAAAGTCTCAAAGGGCATCAAACACTATGTGATGTCCTCAAAAAGCATATTCTGAACCGAAACCCTAGGAAAGAGGGTGTTGGGTTCGAGAGGAAAATGAATGTTGATGGTTCCTACTGGAAGGCTGAGCAGTACCCCAAAACCACATGGGCTGCTGCAAAGGGACCTTCAGTGGATCCATCCACCTTATCTGGCTTCACTTGTTCTAACCCGAGTATCATTGATGAATCCTTTGATGCAAACTATAAACTGTTTAAGAATCAGAATGTTGAAGTGTTTTCTAGGTATATTGGTACTAACTACAGGAATGGGCCACCTATGAAGAATGATCTGGGTACCCAAAAGCTGTCTAGAGAATCTTCCTGTGAATGTCATCATGACATCACCTGGGAAGAAGACAAACCCTAGACCAAAGGCTTCATATGGTCCAAAGGCTTCATACAGACAGAGGACTCACCAGAATCACCCTACGCCAATGTTTTGCAGGGAAATCATACTCAGACTTATGAATATGAGCATGTTTCCTCAAACCTCTATGTTCATAAGACCAAGAACTATTCTGCTTATTCATATGAGTATTACTCACCTCCTGCAAGGCTATTTTCTAGGGCTCCAAAGCCGAAGTTGTCAGATGCTACACTTAGACTCATTGCTTCGAAGCCACCCCTGAAAATGTGGGTGGTTAAGAAAACTTAACTCTCTTTTGCAGGGAAAGGTCTCAAGCCAGAAATCAAAGGCGTCTGATGCTATTGCTGGGGACCTAAAACATCTGGTGGGGCGCAAGATAAAATGCCCAAATGGTCTTACTATGTATTTTGTTATTGAATCACTTGCCTCCTATCAGTCCTAACCTGGATCTGAGCTTTGATAATCCGCTTGTTCATCAAATGTTTATGCTTCACAATACCCTTGGTGAAGCCTATCCCCCTAACTGCACTATAGGGTATGACACCACATGCTTCAGAATGGATTATGGACAGTGGATGCACTAATCACATGACTGGTGATCGAAGTCTTCTCATGGACTCAACCCTATGTCCATCTGACAAGAGTCACATCACATTTGCTGACACTGGTAAAAGCAAGGTATTGGGTCTAGGTAGAGTTGCAATCTCAAAGGATTAGCACATGGATAAAGTGATGTTTGCTGAATCCCTTGGTTTCAACTTAATGTCTGTCTCTATGCTTTGTGATTTGAACATGATTGTGATATTTGGAAAATATCGTCGCCTTGTGCTTATGGAGTCTGAGAAATCTCTAGTCTTTGAAGGGTATTGAAAAGACGACTTGTACATGGTAGATTTCTCAGCAGGACCGCAGATGACTGTATGTCTTCTAGCAAAAGCTTCAGAGTGTTGGCTCTGGCATCGGAGGCTAGGGCATGCTGGCATGAGGAACTTGTACACATTCGTGAAGAAGAAACATGTCGTAGGCATCGAAGGCGTCAAGTTAAAGAAGGATCATCTGTGTCGTACCTGCAAAGCTGGAAACATGACGAGGGCCAAGGATCCCTCGAAGACAATCATGACTATATCTCAACCCTTCGAGCTGCTTCACATGGACTTATTTGGCCCTACTCATTACTCTACTCTTACTACCACTGTCTGTCTCTATGGCTTTGTCATTGTTGATGATTATTCAAGATATACATGGGTGCATATAATCCTCTACAAGAATGAAGTGCAGGATGTCTTCAGACGATTTGCCAACCGTGCCATGATGAACTGTGGCATCAAGATCAAGCACATCATAAGTGACAACAACACAGAGTTCAAGAACACCGGCCTCGACACTTATCTTGATACATTGGGCATCACTCATGAGTTCTATGCTCCATACACACCTCAACAGAATGGCATCGTGGAGTGCAAGAACAGGACACTCATTGAGATGGCTTGGACAATGCTTGATGAGTACAAGACTCCAAGGAAGTTCTGGCCTGAAGCCATTGATACTGCATGCCACATCATCAACTGTGTTTATCTTCACAAGCTTTTGAAGAAGACATCCTATGAGCTCCTAACTGGTAAGAATCCAAACATCAGTTACTTCAGAGTATTTGGTGCTAGATGCTGGATCAAGGATCCACATCACACTTCAAAATTTGCACCGAAAGTGCATGAAGGTTTTATGCTTGGTTACGGAAAGGATTTGCACTCCTACAGAGTCTTCAACCTCTTTCACTATAAAGTGGTTGAAATTGTGGATGTGCA
Organism: Aegilops umbellulata; assembly: GCA_032464435.1. Taxonomy (NCBI): domain Eukaryota; kingdom Viridiplantae; phylum Streptophyta; class Magnoliopsida; order Poales; family Poaceae; genus Aegilops; species Aegilops umbellulata. The sequence continues at coordinate 275,093,834 of CP136055.1, forward strand.
GTTCGATGAGACTAACGGCTCGCAAAGAGAGCACCTGCCAAATGTGCTAGATGAAGTCCCCCCTGGTGAATCGATTAAGCTTATGGGAACTGGAGAGATCATACCTTCAGAGAAACAGGCTGAAGAAGAACTTATCATTTCTGCGCCAAACCAACCTGAAGACACTGCTCAGCCTGAAGCCAACGCTGAAGAAGAAGACAATGGTCAACAAGAGCAAAATCTTCATCCAGTTCATCCTCGTGTTGCAAATGAAGTTCAGATTGAGAAGATAATTGATAGCATCAATGCATGTGGTCCACTCACTCATTCAAAAGCAACTCGGCTAGCAAATTTCTATGGGCACTTTGCATTTGTCTCTACATCTGAACCCAAGAAAGTTGCTGAAGCCTTCATGGAACCTGAATGAATTCAAGCTATGCAAGAAGAACTTCAACAATTTGAGTTGAACAATGTGTGGGAATTAGTCAAAGTCCTGACCCTCACAAGCACAATATCATTGGCACCAAATGGATCTATCGCAACAAACAAGATGAGCATGGTCAAGTTATCAGAAACAAGGCTCGTCTCGTTGCTCAAGGATACACTCAAATTGAAGGAATTGACTTCGATGAAAAATTTGCTCCGGTGGCTAGGCTTGAAGCCATTCGCATACTGCTAGCCTATGGCAACCATCACAACATACTTCTGTATCAAATGGATGTGAAGAGTTCCTTTCTCAATGGCAAGATTGAAGAAGAAGTGTATGTTGCACAAGCACATGGCTTTGAAGATCCAAAACATCCTGATATGGTATACAAGCTCAACAAGGCACTGTATGGCCATAAACAAGTCCCTCGTGCTTGGTATGACACACTCAAAGACTTCCTGAAGAGCAAAGGTGTCGGTGTACAAAAGTAGGGGCCCTTTTTTATACCCCTCTACTTGTGCACGGGCAGTCAGAGCCGCGCCCGCGGCCACACTAACTAGGGAATAGAAAATCACAAGACGGGAAAAGCAACGCCAAGACCAGAAGCACGAAGAGCAAGAGGGCTGTAACGCCCCGGATTCGTTGCGCCAGGTGTCCGCCAGCTATTCGCCATCGTTGCCATGTCATGTGCTTGCGTGTTGCACTTTGCCATGTCATCATCTGCATTTCATATCATGTCATCATGTGCATCGCTTTCGCATACGTGTTCGTTTCATGCATCCGAGCATTTTCCCCGTTGTCCGTTTTGCAATCCGGCGCTCCTATGTTCCCCGGCGTCCCCTTTTACCTTTTTCTGTGAGAAGGTATTAAACCTTCTCGGAATGGACCGAGGTTTGCCAAGCGGCCCTGGTATAGCACCGGTAGACCGCCTGTCAAGTTTCGGGTCAATCGGAGGTCGTTTGATACGCCAACGGTTAACCGGGTAACCGTAGAGGCCTCTTTTGGTGCAGCCCAACACCCTTTTCAAAGTGGCCCAAAACCCACCTAAGTCATCTCCATGTTATCGGGCGTTCGATCACGATCGTGTGGGCGAAAACCGCACACCATTTGGAGCTTCCTAGCCCCCTCTACCTATAAATATGTGCCTCCCCCGTCCAAATCGCAGATGAAACCCTAGCCCCGCTCCCTCTCCGCCGCCGGACACGTCCGTCCGCGCCGGACATGTCCACCGGCCACCTCACCCCGGCGAATCACGGGCCGCCAAGTCGCCCCACCGCCGCCACCGTCCACTCCGGAGCCGCCACCTCAGCCCGCGCCCCTCTCTCTCCTCCTGCGCCGCCGCGGCCCGTCGGGGCCCGGGGCGGGCCCTCCAGGCCCGCGCGCCGCCCACCGCCGCCTCCCGCACGCTGCCTCGCGCCGCCGTCGGCGAGCCGCGCTCCGCCGCCCGTCGCTCGCCGCGCCGCCCCGCGCCCGCTCGCCGCTTCGCGCCACCGCGCGCCGCCGCCCGCACCCGCCTGCTGCGCCGCCACCGCGCCTCCCCGCGCCGGCCCGGCCTCGCCTCGCCTCCACCAGCGCCGGATCCGGCGGGATCTGGCCCGGATCCGCCGCGCGCGCCCGTCCGCGGCCCCTCCTCCGGCGATCCTCGGAGTACGTGCCAGATCTGAAACGGAGGTTGACCCGGAAAATTCACAGAGTCCCCGACATTCTATCATTTTATTGCCATGTTCATCGTGCCATATCTCTGCACCCGTGGCTCCGTTTTGGGCGTATAGCATATCAATTTGTTCGACTAGATGAGTACAGCATTTCATCTCATTGCATCATTTTCATTTAAGGTCATCTTGATGCCCAAAATGCTGTTAGAAGAGGGCTATGTGATGTTAGTTTCAGATTCTTATCAGAACATGCACTTTTATCATTTTTGCCATGATTGATGTGTGCACCCTATGAAGTTGAGTCCTACATGAGTTTTGTAATATGCCATGCCATCTTTCTATATATTTATGCCATGTATTTTTTTGATCTATGTGGTGACTAGCACCAGCATGTAAACTAGGGATCTTAATGTTGTTGATTTCAGAGACTTAGTAATTTCACTAAGTCCCTGCCTGCTGTTATTTTATGCCATGTGTTCATGTTGTTTCAGAGAGATCTATGCCTCTTTTGAGCATGATCAGTAAGAGTGTTTTGAACATATGGATTTGATCTATCCATCCATTCCTTTTTTTGTAATTATGGAGTGCCTTAGCTTGAGTCAATCGAGCTCTAGTTTTGCCATAAAATGTTACTGGCAGATTGTTTACATGTTATTCGATTTTGCCAAGCTTGTTGTAGTTGATCCTTGCATGCTATGATGTTTTTCTTGCCATGTATATCTTCTATGCCATGTCTTCTTGATGGATGTATGCTTAGTTTATAATGCAATGCTCTTGTTGGGGAACGTAGTAATTTCAAAATTTTCCTACGCACACGCAAGATCATGGTGATGCATAGCAACGAGAGGGGAGAGTGTTTGTCTACGTACCCTCGTAGACCGAAGCGGAAGCGTTGACACAACGTAGAGGAAGTAGTCGTACGTTCTCCTCGCGATCCAACCGATCACAGCACCGTTACTCCGGCACCTCCGAGTTCTTGGCACACGTTCGGCTCGATGACGATCCCCGGGCTCCGATCCAGCAAAGCGTCGAGGAAGAGTTCCGTCAGCACGACGGCGTGGTGACGATCTTGATGTGTTACCGGCACAGGGCTTCGCCTAAGCACTGCAACGATATGATCGAGGTGGAATTTGGTGGAAGGGGGCACCGCACACGGCTAAGGAACGATCCGTAGATCAACTTGTGTGTCTTGGGGTGTCCCCTGCCCCCGTATATAAAGGATGAAGGGGGGGAGGCTGGCCGGCCAAAGGAGGGAGGCGCAGGAGGAGTCCTACTCCCTCTGGGAGTAGGATTCCCACCCCCCAATCCTAGTTGGACTAGGATTCTTCAAGGGGGAGAGAGAGAGAGAGGGGGCGCCCCACTTCTCCTAGTCCTAATAGGACTAGGGAAGGGGGGAGGCGCACAGCCCATGATGGCAGCCCTCTCACCTCTTCTCCAAGGCCCATGTTGGCCCATTATGCTCCCGGGGGGTTCCGGTAACCCTCCCGGTATTCCGGTAAAATCCTGATTTCACCTGGAATGCATCCGATGTCCAAACATAGGCTTCCAATATATAATTCTTTATGTCTCGACCATTTCGAGACTCCTCGTCACGTCCGTGATCACATCCGGGACTCCGAACTCCTTCAGTACATCAAAATGCATAAACTCATAATAACTGTCATCGTAACGTTAAGCGTGCGGACCCTACGGTTCGAGAACAATGTAGACATGACCGAGACACGTTTCCGGTCAATAACCAATAGCGGGACCTGGATGCCCATATTGGCTCCTACATATTCTACGAAGATCTTTATCGGTCAGACCGCATAACAACATACGTTGTTCCCTTTGTCATCGGTATGTTACTTGCCCGAGATTCGATCGTCGGTATCCAATACCTAGTTCAATCTCGTTACCGGCAAGTCTCTTTTCTCGTTCCGTAATACATCATCTCGCAACTAACTCATTGGTTGCAATGCTTGCAAGGCTTTATGTGATGTGCATTACCGAGAAGGCCCTGAGATACCTCTCCGACAATCGGAGTGACAAATCCTAATCTCGAAATATGCCAACTCAACATGTACCTTCGGAGACACTTGTAGAGCACCTTTATAATCACCCAGTTACGTTGTGACGTTTGGTAGCACACAAAGTGTCCCTACGGTAAATGGGAGTTGCATATTCTCATAGTTAAAGGAACATGTATAAGTCATGGATAAAAGCAATAGCAATATACTAAACGATCGGGTGCTATGCTAATGGAATGGGTCATGTCAATCAGATCATTCAACTAATGATGTGATCTCGTTAATCAAATAACAACTCTTTGTTCATGGCTAGGAAACATAACCATCTTTGATTAATGAGCTAGTCAAGTAGAGGCATACTAGTGACACTCTGTTTGTCTATGTATTCACACATGTATTATGTTTCCAGTTAATACAATTCTAGCATGAATAATAAACATTTATCATGATATAAGGAAATAAATAATAACTTTATTATTGCCTCTAGGGCATATTTCCTTCAGTCTCCCACTTGCACTAGAGTCAATAATCTAGATTACAAAGTAATGATTCTAACACCCATGGAGTTTTGGTGCTGATCATGTTTTGCTCGTGGAAGAGGCTTAGTCAACGGGTCTGCAACATTCAGATCCGTATGTATCTTGCATATCTCTATGTCTCCCACCTGGACCAAATCCCGGATGGTGTTGAAGCGTCTCTTGATGTGTTTGGTTCTTTTGTGAAATCTGGATTCCTTTGCCAAGGCAATTGCACCAGTATTGTCACAAAAGATTTTCATTGGACCCGATACGCTAGGTACAACACCTAGATCGGATATGAACTCCTTCATCCAGACTCCTTCATTAGCTGCTTCCGAAGCGGCTATGTACTCAGCTTCACATGTAGATCCCGCCACGACGCTTTGTTTAGAACTGCACCAACTGACAGCTCCACCGTTTAATGTAAATACGTATCCGGTTTGCGATTTGGAATCGTCCGGATCAGTGTCAAAGCTTGCATCGACGTAACCGTTTACGACGAGCTCTTTGTCACCTCCATAAATGAGAAACATATCCTTAGTCCTTCTCAAGTACTTAAGGATGTTCTTGACCGCTGTCCAGTGATCCACTCCTGGATTACTTTGGTACCTGCCTGCTAAACTTACAGCAAGGCACACATCTGGTCTGGTACACAGCATTGCATACATGATAGAGCCTATGGCTGAAGCATAGGGAACATTTTTCATTTTCTCTCTATCTTCTGCGGTGGTCGGGCATTGAGTCTTACTCAATTTCACACCTTGTGCCACAGGCAAGAACCCTTTCTTTGCCTGATCCATTCTGAACTTTTTCAAAACTTTGTCAAGGTATGTGCTTTGTGAAAGTCCTATTAGGCGTCTTGATCTATCTCTATAGATCTTAATGCCCAATATGTAAGCAGCTTCCCCGAGGTCTTTCATTGAAAAACTTTTATTCAAGTATCCCTTTATGCTATCCAGAAATTCTATATTATTTCCGATCAGTAATATGTCATCCACATATAATATCAGAAATGCTACAGAGCTCCCACTCACTTTCTTGTAAATACAGGCTTCTCCGAAAGTCTGTATAAAACCAAAAGCTTTGATCACACTATCAAAGCGTTTATTCCAACTCCGAGAGGCTTGTACCAGTCCATAAATGGATCGCTGGAGCTTGCACACTTTGTTAGCTTCCTTTGGATCGACAAAACCTTCTGGTTGCATCATATACAACTCTTCTTCCAGAAATCCATTCAGGAATGCAGTTTTGACATCCATTTGCCAAATTTCATAATCATAAAATGCGGCAACTGCTAACATGATTCGGACAGACTTAAGCATCGCTACGGGTGAGAAAGTCTCATCGTAGTCAATCCCTTGAACTTGTCGAAAACCTTTTGCAACAAGTCGAGCTTTATAGACAGTAACATTACCATCAGCGTCAGTCTTCTTCTTAAAAATCCATTTATTTTCTATTGCTTGCCGATCATCGGGCAAGTCAACCAAAGTCCACACTTTGTTATCATACATGGATCCCATCTCAGATTTCATGGCCTCAAGCCATTTTGCGGAATCTGGGCTCACCATCGCTTCTTCATAGTTCGTAGGTTCATCATGGTCTAGTAACATGACTTCCAAAATAGGATTACCGTACCACTCTGGTGCGGATCTTACTCTGGTTGATCTACGAAGTTCAGTAGAAAATTGATCTGAAGTTTCATGATCATTATCATTAGCTTCCTCCCTATTTGATGTAGGTGTCACAGAAACAGATTTCTGTGATGTACTACTTCTCAATAAAGGAGCAGATACTGTTATCTCATCAAGTTCTACTTTCCTCCCACTCACTTCTTTCGAGAGAAACTCCTTCTCTAGAAAGTTTCCGACTTTAGCAACAAAAATTTTGCCTTCGGATCTGTGATAGAAGGTATACCCAATAGTCTCCTTTGGGTATCCTATGAAGACACATTTTTCCGATTTGGGTTCGAGCTTATCAGGTTGAAGCTTTTTTACATAAGCATCGCAGCCCCAAACTTTAAGAAACGACAACTTTGGTTTCTTGCCAAACCACAGTTCATAAGGCGTCGTCTCAACGGATTTTGATGGTGCCCTATTTAACGTGAATGCGGCCGTCTCTAGAGCATAACCCCAAAAAGATAGCGGTAAATCGGTAAGAGACATCATAGATCGCACCATATCCAGTAAAGTACGATTACGACGTTCGGACACACCATTACGTTGTGGTGTTCCGGGTGGCATGAGTTGCGAAACTATTCCGCATTGTTTCAAATGTAGACCAAACTCGTAACTCAAATATTCTCCTCCACGATCAGATCGTAGAAACTTTATTTTCTTGTTACGATGATTTTCCACTTCACTCTGAAATTCTTTGAACTTTTCAAATGTTTCAGACTTGTGTTTCATTAAGTAGATATACCCATATCTGCTTAAATCATCAGTGAAGGTGAGAAAATAACGATATCCGCCACGAGCCTCAACATTCATTGGACCACATACATCAGTATGTATGATTTCCAATAAATCTGTTGCTCTCTCCACAGTACCGGAGAACGGTGTTTTAGTCATCTTGCCCATAAGGCACGGTTCGCAAGTGCCAAGTGATTCATAATCAAGTGACTCCAAAAGTCCATCAGTATGGAGTTTCTTCATGCGCTTTACACCGATATGACCTAAACGGCAGTGCCACAAATAAGTTGCACTATCATTATCAACTCTGCATCTTTTGGTTTCAACATTATGAATATGTGTATTACTACTATCGAGATTAAGTAAGAACAAACCATTCTTTAATGGCGCATGACCATAAAAGATATTACTCATATAAATAGAACAACCATTATTCTCTGATTTAAATGAATAACCGTCTCGCATCAAACAAGATCCAGATATAATGTTCATGCTCAACGCTGGTACTAAATAACAATTATTTAGATCTAATATTAATCCCGAAGGTAGATGTAGAGGTAGCGTGCCGACCGCGATCACATCGACTTTGGAACCGTTTCCCACGCGCATCGTCACCTCGTCCTTAGCCAATCTTCGCTTAATCCGTAGCCCCTGTTTTGAGTTGCAAATATTAGCAACAGAACCAGTATCAAATACCCAGGTGCTACTGCGAGAATTAGTAAGGTACACATCAATAACATGTATATCATATATACCTTTGTTAACCTTGCCATCCTTCTTATCCGCCAAATACTTGGGGCAGTTCCGCTTCCAGTGACCAGTCTGCTTGCAATAGAAGCACTCAGTTTCAGGCTTAGGTCCAGACTTGGGTTTCTTCTCTTGAGTAGCAACTTGCTTGCTGTTCTTTTTGAAGCTCCCCTTTTTCTTCCCTTTGCCCTTTTTCTTGAAACTAGTGGTTTTGTTAACCATCAACACTTGATGCTCCTTTTTGATTTCTACCTCCGCGGCTTTTAGCATCGCGAAGAGCTCGGGCATAGTTTTGGTCATCCCTTGCATATTATAGTTCATCACGAAGCTCTTATAGCTTGGTGGCAGTGATTGGAGAATTCTGTCAATGACGCAATCATCCGGAAGATTAACTCCCAGTTGAATCAAGTGATTGTTATACCCAGACATTCTGAGTATATGCTCACTGACAGAACCATTCTCCTCCATTTTACAGCTATAGAACTTATTGGAGACTTCATATCTCTCAATCCGGGCATTTGCTTGAAATATTAACTTCAACTCCTGGAACATCTCATATGCTCCATGGTGTTCAAAACGTCGTTGAAGTCCCGGTTCTAAGCCGTAAAGCATGGCACACTGAACTATAGAGTAGTCATCAGCTTTGCTTTGCCAGACGTTCACAACATCTGGCGTAGCTCTTGCACCAGGCCTGGCACCTAGCGGTGCTTCCAGGACGTAATTCTTCTATGCAGCAATGAGGATAATCCTCAAGTTACGGACCCAGTCCGTGTAATTGCTACCATCATCTTTCAACTTTGCTTTCTCAAGGAACGCATTAAAATTCAACGGAACAACAGCACGAGCCATCTATCTACACAACATAGACAAGCAAGATACTATCAGGTACTAAGTTCATGATAAATTAAAGTTCAATTAATCATATTACTTAAGAACTCCCACTTAGATAGACATCTCTCTAATCCTCTAAGTGATCACGTGATCCAAATTAACTAAACCATGTCCGATCATCACGTGAGATGGAGTAGTTTCAATGGTGAACATCATTATGTTGATCATATCTACTATATGATTCACGCTCGACCTTTCGGTCTCTGTGTTCCGAGGCCATATCTGTATATGCTAGGCTCGTCAAGTTAAACCTGAGTATTCCGCGTGTGCAACTGTTTTGCACCCGTTGTATTTGAACGTAGAGCCTATCACACCCGATCATCACGTGGTGTCTCAGCACGAAGAACTTTCGCAACGGTGCATACTCAGGGAGAACACTTCTTGATAATTTAGTGAGAGATCATCTTATAATGCTACCGTCAATCAAAGCAAGATAAGATGCATAAAAGGATAAACATCACATGCAATCAATATAAGTGATATGATATGGCCATCATCATCTTGTGCTTGTGATCTTCATCTTCGAAGCACCGTCATGATCACCATCGTCACCGGCGCGACACCTTGATCTTCATCGCAGCATCGTTGTCGTCTCGTTAATCTTATGCTTCTACGACTATCACTACCGTTTAGCAATAAAGTAAAGCATTACATCGCGATTGCATTGCATACAATAAAGCGACAACCATATGGCTCCTGCCAGTTGCCGATAACTCGGTTACAAAACATGATCATCTCATACAATAAAATTTAGCATCACGTCTTGACCATATCACATCACAACATGCCCTGCAAAAACAAGTTAGACGTCCTCTACTTTGTTGTTGCAAGTTTTACGTGGCTGCTACGGGCTTTAAGGAAGAACTCATCTTACCTACGCATCAAAACCACAACGATAGTTTGTCAAATAGACTCCGTTTTAACCTTCTCAAGGACCGGGCGTAGCCACACTCGGTTCAACTAAAGTTGGAGAGACAGTCTTCCGCAAGCCATCTATGTGCAAAGCACGTCGAGGGAACCGGTCTCGCGTAAGCGTACGCGTAAGGTTGGTCCGGATCGTCTCGTCCAACAATACCGCTGAACCAAAGTATGACATGCTGGTAGGCAGTATGACTTGTATCGTCCACAACTCACTTGTGTTCTACTCGTGCAAATAACATCAAACCATAAAACCTAGGCTCTGATACCACTGTTGGGGAACGTAGTAATTTCAAAATTTTCCTACGCACACGCAAGATCATGGTGATGCATAGCAACGAGAGGGGAGAGTGTTTGTCTACGTACCCTCGTAGACCGAAGCGGAAGCGTTGACACAACGTAGAGGAAGTAGTCGTACGTAGAGGAAGTAGTCGTACGTTCTCCTCGCGATCCAACCGATCACAGCACCGTTACTCCGGCACCTCCGAGTTCTTGGCACACGTTCAGCTCGATGACGATCCCCGGGCTCCGATCCAGCAAAGCGTCGAGGAAGAGTTCCGTCAGCACGACGGCGTGGTGACGATCTTGATGTGTTACCGGCGCAGGGCTTCGCCTAAGCACTGCAACGATATGATCGAGGTGGAATTTGGTGGAAGGGGGCACCGCACACGGCTAAGGAACGATCCATAGATCAACTTGTGTGTCTTGGGGTGTCCCCTGCCCCCGTATATAAAGGATGAAGGGGGGAGGCTGGCCGGCCAAAGGAGGGAGGCGCAGGAGGAGTCCTACTCCCTCTGGGAGTAGGATCCCCCCCCCCCCCAATCCTAGTTGGACTAGGATTCTTCAAGGGGGAGAGAGAGAGAGAGGGGGCACCCCACTTCTCCTAGTCCTAATAGGACTAGGGAAGGGGGGAGGCGCACAGCCCATGAGGGCAGCCCTCTCACCTCTTCTCCAAGGCCCATGTTGGCCCATTATGCTCCCGGGGGGTTCCGGTAACCCTCCCGGTATTCCGGTAAAATCCTGATTTCACCTGGAATGCATCCGATGTCCAAACATAGGCTTCCAATATATAATTCTTTATGTCTCGACCATTTCGAGACTCCTCGTCATGTCCGTGATCACATCCGGGACTCCGAACTCCTTCGGTACATCAAAATGCATAAACTCATAATAACTGTCATCGTAACGTTAAGCGTGCGGACCCTACGGTTCGAGAACAATGTAGACATGACCGAGACACGTTTCCGGTCAATAACCAATAGCGGGACCTGGATGCCCATATTGGCTCCTACATATTCTACGAAGATCTTTATCGGTCAGACCGCATAACAACATACGTTGTTCCCTTTGTCATCGGTATGTTACTTGCCCGAGATTCGATCGTCGGTATCCAATACCTAGTTCAATCTCGTTACCGGCAAGTCTCTTTTCTCGTTCCGTAATACATCATCTCGCAACTAACTCATTGGTTGCAATGCTTGCAAGGCTTTATGTGATGTGCATTACCGAGAAGGCCCTGAGATACCTCTCCGACAATCGGAGTGACAAATCCTAATCTCGAAATATGCCAACTCAACATGTACCTTCGGAGACACTTGTAGAGCACCTTTATAATCACCCAGTTACGTTGTGACGTTTGGTAGCACACAAAGTGTCCCTACGGTAAATGGGAGTTGCATATTCTCATAGTTAAAGGAACATGTATAAGTCATGGATAAAAGCAATAGCAATATACTAAATGATCGGGTGCTATGCTAATGGAATGGGTCATGTCAATCAGATCATTCAACTAATGATGTGATCTCGTTAATCAAATAACAACTCTTTGTTCATGGCTAGGAAACATAACCATCTTTGATTAATGAGCTAGTCAAGTAGAGGCATACTAGTGACACTCTGTTTGTCTATGTATTCACACATGTATTATGTTTCCAGTTAATACAATTCTAGCATGAATAATAAACATTTATCATGATATAAGGAAATAAATAATAACTTTATTATTGCCTCTAGGGCATATTTCCTTCAGCTCTGTGGTGGGTGCATCGAGCTCACGAACATGCCTACTTGTTATCTGTTTTTGACATTTCCAGTTTTCTGCTAAGTCTGAAACCTGTAACGAAACTTGCTTAATGGACATGGGTGTTATTATATTTTCTGATCCTTTTTGGCTTATGGTCAGTAAGGTACTTTTGTTAAGTGCTTTGAGTAGATTCATGTCATGCCTTGCCTTGCTATACTGTGTTCCTGTAGCATGTTGTTTGCTTGCTCTAAACATGTCATCCTGATGTTAGTTTCTGGCATGTTATTTTCACCAAGTCTGTGAACCTGTTATCTTTTGCACTGTTGCCATGCTTGTTTGAACCTGTAGTGGTGTGATTTATCCGTAGCTCAGTGTTCATCTTTTGTCAAGCATCTTGAGTAGATCACTGTCATATGCTTTGTTGATATGTTTGGGTGCAGTAGCTTAATTTCTTGTTGCATGCTAAGTAGCATCATGCTGTTAATGGCAGATTATTGTCATTCTTGTTTTGCTTGTCATTTGCAAACCGTGCATCCGATTCCGGTGATCTTTATATCGATTTCAACCGAAATCATCTCATCTTTCCAGTGGAATACTTGGTTTGCCAAGATTATGCCTGGTTCATCCTTTTCCTTCCGAAGCATGCATTTGCATTGCATACCACATCTCGCATATCATGCCATGTTTATGTGGTGGTTGTTTACTTTGCGGTTTGCTTCTTTCCGGTGTTGCTTCTTCGCGTTAGTTACGAAAACGTTGCGATTGTGAGGATTCGTTCGTCTACATCCGTTTGTCTTCTTCATGGACTCGTTCTTCTTCCTTGCGGGATCTCAGGCAAGATGACCATACCCTCGAAATCACTTCTATCTTTGCTTGCTAGTTGCCCGCTCTTTTGCTATCCTATGCTGCGATACCTACCACTTGCTTATCATGCCTCCCATATTGTCAAACCAAGCCTCTAACCCACCTTGTCCTAGCAAATCGTTATTTGGCTATGTTACCGCTTTGCTCAGCCCCTCTTATAGCCTTGTTAGTTGCAGGTGAAGATGAACTTTGTTCCTTGTTGGAACATGGAGATGTTCTTCCTTGTTGGAACATGTTTACTTGTTGGGATATCACAATATATCTTATTTAATTAATGCATCTATATACTTGGTAAAGGGTGGAAGGCTCGGCCTTATGCCTGGTGTTTTGTTCCACTCTTGCCGCCCTAGTTTCTGTCATATCGGTGTTATGTTCCCGGATTTTGCGTCCCTAACGCGGTCGGGTGATTTATGGGACCCCCTTGACAGTTCGCTTTGAATAAGACTTTTCCAGCGAGGCCCAACCTTGGTTTTACCATTTGCCTCACCACCACCTACTTTCCCTTGGGAGTAATTAACCCAAGGGTCATCTTTATTTAGCCCCCCGGGCCAATGCTTGTCTAAGTGTTGGTCCAAACTAGAACACCGTGCGGGACCGTCCCTTGGCAACTTGGGTTATGTTGGTACCTGTACGGCGCATCGGGCGGTTTTGCTGGACTTGTTTTACTACTATCGAAATGTCTTGTAGCCGGGATTCTGAGACTAATCAGGTCTTCCCGGGGAGAAGGAATATCCTTCGTTGATCGCGAGAGCTTATCATGGGCTAAGTTGGGACACCCCTACAGGGTTTGAACTTTCGAAAGTCGTGCCCGCGGTTATGTGGTAGATGGTAATTTGTTAATGTCCGGTTGTAGAAAACCCGAAGTTGATCTTAATTAAAATACATCAACCGCGTGTGTAACCGTTATGGTCTCTTCTCGGCGGGGTCCGGGAAGTGAACACGGTGTTGGAGTTATGCTTGACGTAAGTAGTTTCAGGATCACTTCTTGATCATAGTTGTTCGACCGTGCTTTTGCCTTCTCTTCTCTCTCTCATTTGCATATGTTAGCCACCATATATGCTAGTCGCTTGCTGCAGCTCCACCTCACTACCCTGTCCTACCTTTAAGCTTAAATAGTCTTGATCTCGCGGGTGTGAGATTGCTGAGTCCCCGTGACTCACAGATACTTCCAAAACTAGTTTGCAGGTGTCGATGAAACAGTGCAGGTGACGCACCTGAGCTCAAGGAGGAGCTCGATGAAGATCTTGTTCATTGTGTTGTTTCATTTCAGTTGATCAGTAGTGGAGCCCAGTCGGGACGATCGGAGATCTGTGTAGCATTTGGGGTAGTCTTCTTTTATTTTGGTTCCGTAGTCGGACCTTTATTGTAGCTGTATGATGTAATGCTTACTCATGTATTGTGTGAAGTGGCGATTGTAAGCCAACTATGTATCTCTTTCCCTTATGTATTACATGGGTTGTGTGAAGATTACCTCACTTGCGACATTGCTTTCAATGCGGTTATGCCTCTAAGTCATGCTTCGACACGTGGGAGATATAGCCGCATCGAGGGCGTTACAAAGTTGGTATCAGAGCCTTCCCCGACCTTAGGAGCCCCCGCTGATTGATCATTTTTAGCGGCCGAGTTGTGTCTAGAAAAATGTTTTGAGTCATTTAGGAATTATATATCGGAGAGTTTAGGAATTATTTTTACTTCCCAGTCTCCTCATCGCTCTGGTAAGGCATCCTGACGTAAAGTTTTGACTCTTCTATTCTCAAATTTCACTAAAAAAAATTTAGGATCACGCGGGTATCTTAGAATTGTTCCGATGGTTTTATGATGACAACATTGTCTTGGTGCCTCCTGTCAGCAGGGGTTTTAGTGGAGGTGTCCCGGGGAGTTGAGCTCCAAGGTGTTGTCGTCATAATTTTATCATTGCAGTTCTAGAATACCTGAGTTTAGTACGCCGACATCGAAAATCTCTTTTGTACAGTTGTTGGTGAGATAACCCTGATAGCCCAGTACTGAGGCGAGTGCGGGAGTATTGCCATAACTCGTATAACGGATGCTTTTCGAAGGTTGAGGTAAACGATTTCCGAAGGTTTCTTGGTTATGTGTTGAAGGATGGATACAGCTGGATCTAGGTATTGTTAGTTTGGGTGATATATTTTGTGTCCCCTGTATCCCCAACACCTGATTGCATAACCAGAAAGTTTTGGGTGTTTATAGTTGGGAATTCAAGTAGCTCCTAGAATATCTTTCCTACAGACACATGATACGATATGGGGTCTATCATATGTTTGTTTCCGGCTTATTCTGCAAGCCAAATCCTTTGTTTTTTTTTTGTTTTTTTTGTGGTATTCGAGTTGCTTCAATGTCAAGTGTTGATTCCATACCTTTTCTACGTGGTGTTCTCATATTGCTATGTGAATACTAATCCTTATGGATCATCGAGGTTGTCATGTTAATTCCTTTCCAACCGGTGTGTCCCTCTTCAAGTGGATCCGATCACTTCAACATTCGCAAGATCAATTATCAGTTCTTCTTAACGGTATCCGTTTCACCCGTTCCAAGTTTTCCTTGTTTTCCCGCCCTCCCACCCCTTGTTTCTTCAAAGACTTAGATTTCTCGATCATGTATCTTTTTATTTGTGAGAAGTCTCTTCATTCTTTTATTTCAATGTTCTTATCCGGTGATTTCTCATGAAGACGCTAAGGAAGCTTCAAGTTTATCATTCTTCATTCTTTTCTTCTCCGGTGGTTCCAATTCAAGCTTTATCGATCATATCTTTTCCTCGTTTCTAATGTTTTCTCGTACCGGTGCACCTCTTAATCATTCACTTCTCGCTATTCATTTGTTCGGGAGTGCTGAAGATATCTCAGAAGGCTCGTCTTGTTTTTCAAGATCAGTTCAACCTATTTCGAGGTTGTTACCTCATTCAAGCCATTTAATTCAACCAATGCAATCTCTCCTTTCAAGCAATCGTTCAACGGTGTTTCTTTTGAGTGGGCCCTAACCCACAGGTCTTTTCCCAGGATCTTACCTGACTCTTCTAATTTTCCCGGAGCTATTCCCGAATTCTTTTTGAAGTTTGACGTAAGAATGAATTATCATCAGTCAAATGTCTTTCTCCTCAATCTTTCAAATTCTTTTCATCATTGATTCAACCTTTCCAATTCTCATTCCGGAGTGCCTCAACAATTCATGGTGGTGGTTCTCATCATCATTCTCTACATTTGAAGACAGAAGGAGAGTTCCTCTTAAATACTTACCCGTCCTTCCAAAGTTGTGTAGTTCAAGTTAATGCCATCCTCTCATATTTGTTTTCGATTGAGGGAATTCTTTTCACCCATCCGGAGCATTTCATGAGTTGTTTCCATTTCTTTCCTCCGAAGGCCATCATGTCATAATTCTTCATTCTCAGCTTTCAGCTCTCGTTCTCCAAATCTTACCGGTGCATCGTTCAAGTAGCCTCTAATCAGTTCATGATCTCTTCGTTCTCATGTATCTAAATTCTGTCAAGTATCTTCATTCATTTTCTAATTCTTCCCGGTGTATTGTGCCTTTACTACTTTCATTTTCAATTTTTACGGTGGTTCGTTCAAGAGTTTTCTTCCTTCGTTATCATATAGATTCATTCGTTCTTTCCAATCCTACCGGTGGTTCGTTGAAGACCTTCCCAAGTTTGTGCTATATCTCTCTTGATCCTTTCTATGAGAATAAGTGGTATGCCAAGTCCATTGCTTGTCATCAATTTAGATTGGTGAAGGATACGCATAACATAATTCTTGTTCTTGTTTTATCGAAGTGATTAATTCCTTCTTTCGGAGTTTGTTCATGATGAATAAATTCTCGGTTTCAATTGTTTCATCTTTTCTTTTCCCGGAGTTCCAAACTCTCATCATCACGAAGATCCATCTAAATCATTGCAAGGCTTCACCTTGTGTTTTCAACTTCTCTTTCTTTTTATCATCTTTTTCTTACCGGAGTTTTTCATGGAGGCTCTACATGTTGGTTCATCGAGGATTCCTTTCATTCTCGTTTTCTTCTTCAAGATTTTTCTCGAAGTTAAGATCCGCCAAGCTTCACTCTAAAATAAACAGGGTGCTTAACACATGTCTTGTTTTAAGGAGTTCAAGCATTCTTCATCTTGCATTCCGAAGTGCAATTCTTTCAACCGTATCATTCGAGGTGGTGTTATGTCATTCTTGACAATTTGAGTTCATGTCTCATGACTCACAAGTTGTCAAGAATGAGGTATTTTAAATCCATCAATCTCTTGTTGGAGTTATCTTGGGATATATTTCACTTAAAGACTTCCATTGAGAATGTTGCTAATTGTGGTGCTTATCAGTGACCCAAGTTTTCTTCTATCCTTTCGGCGAGAGAAGTTTTCATCTCTTCGTTGATCTCAAGCAAGCAACTGTTTCCGTTGGTGGCAGAATTTCACCTCATAATTTTGAGATGTTTCCATAAGCCCGCTACAAGCTTATTCGTTTCGTTGTTGGTTTTCCAACAACTCTGTTCTAACCTTCTTGGAAGGGTGTTCTCCAAGATCATTTCTGGCAGAAGTTGGCATTTTCTTCTCCATTCTGTTATTCCAATGATCTATTTTTCTATTCCTTCTCCGGAGGCATTGTGATGTTGCTCCCTTCACTATTCTTCTCGAATGGTGAGGATCATGTTCTTTGCTTTTGCTTATCCATTCAACCGGAGTGTCATGTCATTCATTCAAGTCTATCATCTTAACAAGTTTTGCCCCCCTTCTTAACCGGAGTGCCGTATGAAATCTTTCTTACCCATTGTGCCTTTCTTTCAATAGTTTCGGAGGCAGAGTGTTGTTGATGTCATCAAGTATCCTCGCATCTTGCCAAGTTCATATTCGATCCCTTCCATTTTCCAACCGGAGCGTTATCGTAATTGATCATTATCGTTCTTTGTACATCTCGTTTCAACCGGAGTGTTTGCATGTATTTCTCGTCCATTGTTCTCGTCATTCATAGCTTTGCAAACTCCAAGGTTCACATGGTGTCCCTTGTTTCTCTTTTCTACCGGTGTGGCCATATCCTTTTGGTTCATTAAGCCCTTGTTTCATGTCTTACAACCCACAAGGTTCTTGTAATGTTCCTTGTTCCTCTTTGATAACGGAGTGTTTGCAATTCTCCTCATCTCCATGGTATTCTTTCTTTCATTTTGTGCAACCTCTCAAGGTTCTTTGGTTTCACTCTTTTGTCAAAGAAGCAACTTAGTTCTACCTCTTCTCTTTCTCTTCCGTTTTCCCCTCCGGTGCCATTCTAGATCTCGGGACGAGATCCTCTCGTAGTGGTGGAGTGTTGTAACGCCCCGGATTCGTTGCGCCAGGTGTCCGCCAGCTATTCGCCGTCGTTGCCATGTCATGTGCTTGCGTGTTGCACTTTACCATGTCATCATCTGCATTTCATATCATGTCATCATGTGCATCGCTTTCGCATACGTGTTCGTTTCATGCATCCGAGCATTTTCCCCGTTATCCGTTTTGCAATCCGGCGCTCCTATGTTCCCCGGCGTCCCCTTTTACCTTTTTCCGTGAGCGGGTATTAAACCTTCTCGGAATGGACCGAGGTTTGCCAAGCGGCCCTGGTATAGCACCGGTAGACCGCCTGTCAAGTTTCGGGTCAATCGGAGGTCGTTTGATACGCCAACGGTTAACCGGGTAAACGTAGAGGCCTCTTTTGGTGCAGCCCAACACCCTTTTCAAAGTGGCCCAAAACCCACCTAAGTCATCTCCATGTTATCGGGCGTTCGATCACGATCGTGTGGGCGAAAACCGCACTCCATTTGGAGCTTCCTAGCCCCCTCTACCTATAAATATGTGCCTCCCCCGTCCAAATCGCAGATGAAACCCTAGCCCCGCTCCCTCTCCGCCGCCGGACACGTCCGTCCGCGCCGGACATGTCCACCGGCCACCTCACCCCGGTGAATCACAGGCCGCCACGTCGCCCCGCCGCCGCCACCGTCCACTCCGGAGCCGCCACCTTAGCTCGCGCCCCTCTCTCTCCTGCTGCGCCGTCGCGGCCCGCCGGGGCCCGGGGCGGGCCCTCCAGGCCCACGTGCCGTCCGCCGCCGCCTCCCGCACGCTGCCTCGCGCCGCCGACGGCGAGCCGCGCTCCACCGCCCGTCGCTCGCCGCGCCGCCCCGCGCCCGCTCGCCGCTTCGCGCCACCGCGCGCTGCCCCGCGCGCCGCCGCCCGCACCCGCCTGCTGCGCCGCCACCGCGCCTCCCCGCGCCGGCCCGGCCTCGCCTCGCCTCCACAAGCGCCGGATCCGGCGGGATCCGTCCCGGATCCGCCGCGCGCGCCCGTCCGCGGCCCCTCCTCCGGCGATCCTCGGAGTACGTGCCAGATCTGAAACGGAGGTTGACCCGGAAAATTCACCAAGTCCCCGACATTCTATCATTTTATTGCCATGTTCATCGTGCCATATCTCTGCACCCGTGGCTCCGTTTTAGGCGTATAGCATATCAGTTTGTTTGCCTCAATGAGTACATCATTTCATCTTATTGCATCATTTTCATTTAAGGTCATCTTGATGCCCGAAATACTGTTATAAGAGGGCTATGTGATGTTAGTTTCTGATTCTTATCAGAACATGCACTTTTGTCATTTTTGCCATGATTGATGTGTGCACCCTATGAAGTTGAATCCTACATGAGTTTTGTAATATGCCATGCCATCTTTCCAGAGATTTACGTCATGTATTTTTTTGATCTATGTGGTGACTAGCACCAACATGTAAACTAGGGATCTTAATGTTGCTGATTTCAGAGACTTAGTAATTTCACCAAGTCCCTGTCTGCTGTTATTTTATGCCATGTGTTCATGTTGTTTCAGAGAGATCTATGCCTCTTTTGAGCATGATCAGTAAGAGTGTTTTGAACATATGAATTTGCTCTATCCATCCATTCCTTTGTTTGTAATTATGGAGTGCCTTATCTTGAGTCAATCGAGCTCTACTTTTGCCATAAAATGTTACTGGCAGATTGTTTACATGTTATTCGATTTTGCCAAGCTTGTTGTAGTTGATCCTTGCATGCTATGATGTTGTTCTTGCCATGTATAGCTTCTATGCCATGTCTTCTTGATGGCTGTATGCTTAGTTTATCATGCAATGCTCTGTGGAGGGTGCATCGAGCTCACGAACATGCCTACTTCTTATCTGTTTTTGACATGTCCAGTTTTCTGCCAAGTCTGAAACATGTAATGAAACTTGCTTAATTGACATGGGTGTTATTATATTTTCTGATCCTTTTTGGCTTATGGTCAGTAAGGGACTTTTGTTAAGTGCTTTGAGTAGATTCATGTCATGCCTTGCCTTGCTATATTGTGTTCCTGTAGCATGTTGTTTGCTTGCTCTAAACATGTCATCCTGATGTTAGTTTCTGGCATGTTATTTGCTTGCTCTAAACATGTCATCCTGATGTTAGTTTCTGGCATGTTATTTTCACCAAGTCTGTGAACCTGCTATCTTTTGCACTGTTGCCATGCTTGTTTGAACCTGTTGTGGTGTGATTTATCCGTAGTTCAGTGTTCATCTTTTGTCAAGCATCTTGAGTAGATCACTGTCATATGCTTTGTTGATATGTTTGGGTGCAGTAGCTTAATTTCTTGTTGCATGCTAAGTAGCATCATGCTGTTAATGGCAGATTATTGTCATTCTTGTTTTGCTTGTCATTTGCAAACCGTGCATCCGGTTCCGGTGATCTTTATATCGATTTCAACCGAAATCATCTCATCTTTCCAGTGGCATACTTGGTTTGCCAAGATTATGCCTGGTTCATCCTTTTCCTTCCGAAGCATGCATTTGCATTGCATACCACATCTCGCATATCATGCCATGTTTATGTGGTGGTTGTTTACTTTGTTGTTTGCTTCTTTCCGGTGTTCCTTCTTCGGGTTAGTTCCGATAACGTTGTGATTGTGAGGATTCGTTCGTATACATCCGTTTGTCTTCTTCATGGACTCGTTCTTCTTCCTTGCGGGATCTCAGGCAAGATGACCATACCCTCGAAATCACTTCTATCTTTGCTTGCTAGTTGCCCGCTCTTTTGCTCTGCCTATGCTGCGATACCTACCACTTGCTTATCATGCCTCCCATATTGTCAAACCAAGCCTCTAACCCACCTTGTCCTAGCAAACCGTTGTTTGGCTATGTTACCGCTTTGCTCAGCCCCTCTTATAGCGTTGTTAGTTGCAGGTGAAGATGAACTTTGTTCCTTGTTGGAACATGGAGATATTGTTCCTTGTTGGAACATGTTTACTTGTTGGGATATCACAATATATCTTATTTAATTAATGCATCTATATACTTGGTAAAGGGTGGAAGGCTCGGCCTTATGCCTGGTGTTTTGTTCCACTCTTGCCGCCCTAGTTTCCGTCATATCGGTGTTATGTTCCCGGATTTTGCGTCCCTAACGCGGTCGGGTGATTTATGTGACCCCCTTGACAGTTTGCTTTGAATAAGACTTTTCCAGCGAGGCCCAACCTTGGTTTTACCATTTGCCTCACCACCATCTACTTTCCCTTGGGAGTAATTAACCCAAGGGTCATCTTTATTTAGCCCCCCGGGCCAATGCTTGTCTAAGTGTTGGTCCAAACTAGAGCACCGTGCGGGACCGTCTTGGGTTATGTTGCTACATGTACGCTTCGCTTATCCGGTGTTGCCCTGAGAATGAGATATGTGCAGCTCATATCAGGATGTTGGCGCATCGGGCGGTTTTGCTGGACTTGTTTTACTACTGTCGAAATGTCTTGTAGCTGGGATTCCGAGACTGATCGGGTCTTCCCGGGGAGAAGGAATATCCTTCGTTGATCGCGAGAGCTTATCATGGGCTAAGTTGGGACACCCCTGCAGGGTTTGAACTTTCGAAAGACGTGCCCGCGGTTATGTGGCAGATGGGAATTTGTTAATGTCCGGTTGTAGAAAACCCGAAGTTGATCTTAATTAAAATACATCAACCGCGTGTGTAACCGTGATGGTCTCTTCTCGGCGGGGTCCGGGAAGTGAACACGGTGTTGGAGTTATGCTTGACGTAAGTAGTTTCAGGATCACTTCTTGATCATAGTTGTTCGACCGTGCTTTTGCCTTCTCTTCTCGCTCTCATTTGCGTATGTTAGCCACCATACATGCTAGTCGCTTGCTGCAGCTCCACCTCACTACCCTGTCCTACCTTTAAGCTTAAATAGTCTTGATCTCGCGGGTGTGAGATTGCTGAGTCCCCGTGACTCATAGATACTTCCAAAACCAGTTTGCAGGTGCCGATGAAACAGTGCAGGTGACGCACCTGAGCTCAAGGAGGAGCTCGATGAAGATCTTGTTCATTGTGTTGTTTCATTTCAGTTGATCAGTAGTGGAGCCCAGTCGGGACGATCGGAGATCTGTGTAGCATTTGGGGTAGTCTTCTTTTATTTTGGTTTTGTAGTCGGACCTTGATTGTAGCTGTATGATGTAATGCTTACTCATGTATTGTGTGAAGTGGCGATTGTAAGCCAACTATGTATCTCTTTCCCTTATGTATTACATGGGTTGTGTGAATATTACCTCACTTGCGACATTGCTTTCAATGCGGTTATGCCTCTAAGTCGTGCTTCGACACGTGGGAGATATAGCCGCATCGAGGGAGTTACAAGGGCAAGGTGGAATCCCCCAGCGAGACCCTTGCCGAGGCGGCCTCCGCAGCCCCAGCAAGAGTCTTGCCGAGGCAACTTGCCCAACGCCAGCAGGGCATGCCACCCTTGAGCCCAAGGGTTCCAACACCATCAACCACGTTGGAACCAAGGCTCGGGAAGCACCTCCATGGTGTCATGCAGATCTTTGTCAAGATCATAAACACACAAGATTAGATGAGGAATAGAAGACGACGACCCTCGGCAAGATCCCTGCCGAGGAAATCCACGAGACCCCCCGGCAAGATCCTTGCCGGGGGCGACCGTGACGCCACGGCAAGCCCATATGCCGGGGCCCCGGCAAGACCCTTGCCAAGGACACCCGCGGGGCCGTAGCCAGGCCCGCGTCTACCAAGACTCACCGTCATTCCCATACAACTGCTAGCCCAACCAGCTGGACAGGCACCTACGTGGCGACGTGCGGCATCCAGGCCAACTCAGCAAACACCTGCGCGACGACATGCAAATCTTCGTGAAGACCCTACCACCACGCCATCTCAGCAGCCTACCAGCCTATGTGGTGCTGCATGCCTCGTTGGCCTTGACACATGACGGAGCAAGGCGGAGCGGCGAATGATATGTCTCCAACGTATCTATAATTCTTGATTGCTCCATGCTATACTATCTACTGTTTTGGACAATATTGGGCTTTATTATCCACATTTATGTTATTTTTGGGACTAACCTATTAACCGGAGGCCCAGCCCAGAGTTGTTGTTTTTTGCCTATTTCAGTGTTTTGAAGAAAAGGAATATCAAACGGAGTCCAATTGACTTGAAACTCCACGGGACCTATTTTTGGACCAGAAGAAGCCCACGGAGTACCGGAGTTGCACCAGGGGAGTCCCGGGCTACCCACGAGGGTGGGGGGCGCGCCCACCCTGCTAGAGCGTGCCCCCTGCCTCGTGGACAGCTTGGAGGTCCACCGATGTACTTCCTCCGCCTATATATATCCATATACCCTAAAAACTTTGGAGAACAGAATAGATCGGGAGTTCCGCCACCGCAAGCCTCTGTAGCCACCAAAACCCAATCCGGATACTGTTTCGGCACCCTGCCGGAGGGGGGAACCCTCACCGGTGGCCATCTTCATCATCCCGGCGTTCTCCATGACGAGGAGGGAGTAGTTCACCCTCGGGGCTGAGGGTATGTAGCAGTAACTATGTGTTTGATCTCTCTCTCGTGTTCTTGATTTGGCACGATCTTGATGTATCGCGAGCTTTGCTATTATAGTTGGATCTTATGTTGCTTCTCCCCCTCTACTCTCTTGTAATGGATTGAGTTTTCCCTTTGAAGTAATCTTATCGGACTGAGTCTTTAATGATTTGAGAACACTTGATGTATGTCTTGCCATGCGTATCTGTGGTGACAATGGGATATCACGTGATTCACTTGATGTATGTTTTGGTGATCAACTTGTGGGTTCCGCCCATGAACCTATGCATAGGGGTTGGCACACGTTTTCGTCTTGATTCTCCGGTAGAAACTTTGGGGCACTCTTTGAAGTACTTTGTGTTGGTTTGAATAGATGAATCTGAGATTGTGTGATGCATATCGTATAATCATACCCACGGATACTTGAGGTGACATTGGAGTATCTAGGTGAGATTAGGGTTTTGGTTGATTTGTGTCTTAAGGTGTTATTCTAGTACAAACTCTAGGGCTGTTTGTGACACTTATAGGAATAGCCCAATGGATTGATTGGAAAGAATAACTTTGAGGTGGTTTCGTATCCTACCATAATCTCTTCATTTGTTCTCCGCTATTAGTGACTTTGGAGTGACTCTTTTTTGCATGTTGAGGGATAGTTATGTGACCCAATTATGTTATTATTGTTGAGAGAACTTGCACTAGTTAAAGTATGAACCCTAGGCCTTGTTTCAAAGCATTGCAATACCGTTTACGCTCACTTTTGTCGCTTGCTACCTTGCTGCTTTTATATTTTTAGATTACAAAAACCCATATCTACCATCCTTATTGCACTTGTATCACCATCTCTTCGCCGAACTAGTGCACCTATACAATTTACCGTTGTATTGGGTGTGTTGGGGACACAAGAGACTCTTTGTTATTTGGTTGCAGGGTTGCTTGAGAGAGACCATCTTCATCCTATGCCTCCCACGGATCGATAAACCTTAGGTCATCAACTTGAGGGAAATTTACTACTGTCCTACAAACCTCTGCACTTGGAGGCCCAACAACGTCTACAAGAACAAGGTTGCGTAGTAGACATCAAGCTCTTTTCTAGCGTCGTTGCCGGGGAGGTGAGTGCTTGAAGGTTTATCTTTAGATCTTGCAATCGAGTGTTTTAATTTCTTGTTTTATCACTAGTTTAGTTTATAAAAGAAAACTACAAAAAAATGGAATTGAGTTTACCTCATACGCTTCATCTTTTTAATATCTTTCGTGAGTATGATGGAAAAGAAAATTGTGCCAAAGTGTTAGAAGAAGAATGTATTAAAATGTTTGGCACTAAATCTTTGAATGATGAGCATGATTGCATTGTTGTTAGTATGAACTCCTTGAATATCCCTGGTACTAACGATGATTGCACTAGTCATGATGAAAATGTCTCCTATAAACATGTCAATTTTTGTGGAGTGCATTGGGTTTGTAAGTACACACGAAATAGGGAAGATAGATATTGCAAGAGCCATAAGCACTTAGAAACTAAATGGTTGCAAGAGAGGCTAGATGTTTGTGCTGAAAATTTAAATTTTCTTGTCCGTACTTGTGAACTTTGCAATGAACATGATCATTTTAGTACCCAATGCAAATTGTTTCATGATCGTATCGTGTCCAAAAATTGTGATGACTTGATTTCCCTTGCACATCATAATGAACTTAGTTTGCTCTTGGGTTATGAAGAAATGAAATGTATAACTAAGGATATTCCAGAATTTGCCCTTGATGGAGTTCTTCATTTTGATCTAGAGGAAATTTATATGTATTGTGCGGTGAATTGCATTAAAAATCCTTATATTGCCAATTACATAAAGAAAAGAAAGCAAATAGAATATGAAGAGAACACTAATGAAAGGGAAGAGACTTCCCAATATCCTCCTATTATTTCTTATGATGAATCAGGTAACGAGGAGGAGCCTTATATTCAACCAATCTCCTTAATAAGGAGCTCCAAAAAGGAGGATTGGACCCACACATGATGTGGTGAAGAAGAAGAAAAGAAAAAGGAAGAGAGGTAAAAAGATATCTCTCCCAAATAATGTTGCTCCTATTATTGTTGTGCCTCATGAAAATGAATCAAAAATAATTGTGAAAGATGATGCACTTGATGATGATCTCGTTATGCCTATTTCTTGTTGTGATGATTATGATTGGGAAGACAATGATACTTCTTATGTTCTTGAAAATCTTTTTGGCACTTGCTTGGAAGAATATGATAATAATGTTTTCTATATTGGTGATATCCATACTATTAATGATGAGAGTGATTATGCTTATGATATGAAAAGGCCCGAGCTTGGGGTTGCTACGTTTAATGAAGATGATATTTTTAGTCTCCCAAGTTTTGATATGCAAATGTATAGTGATGATAGCATGCCTCCTACTTATGATGATTATATTGATGAAAGTGGGTTTGGAAGAGTGTCAACTTTAGTAAGTAGTGATCCCACTATTTTGGAGGATGTTGAATCTTATTATGATAATTATGAAAGTGGATTTGGAGAGGTCATTACTTTATTTAGTGATGTATCCACTATCTTGGAAGAGGTTTCAATCGATTATGATGAGAACAAAGTTGCTACTTATGATGATTATTGTGATGAAACTTATGCTATAAAAAGTAGTGATGATTATATTTATAAAAATTGTCATGATTATGATTACCCTTTTTCTGAACATTACTCTTTTAATGTGGAAACAATTTATAGTATTCAAGTCTCTTATGATACTCCCGTTATTCCGAATGAGAAGAATTTTGCTTATGCGAAGAGTAGTAAAATTTCTATGCAAGTAGATCATGAAAAGAATGCTTTAGCTGTTGTTTATATGATTGAATTCATTCATGATGATACTGAAAATTATTATGAGATAGGATCATATGCTTCTACATATTGCAATAATATCAAGTTTCCTCTCTATGTGCTTAAAGTTTTGAGGTTATGCTTGTTTTGCCTTCCTATGCTAGTTGATTATTGTTCCCATAAGTTGTTTGCTCACAAAATACCTATGCATAGGAAGTGGGTTAGACTTAAATGTGCTAGTCATATTCTTCATGATGCTCTCTTTATGTTTCAACTCCTATCTTTTATGTGAGCATCATTGAAATCATCATGCCTAGCTAGGGGCGTTAAACGATAGCGCTTGTTGGGAGGCAACCCAATTTTATTTTAGTTTCTTGATTTTTGGTTATGTTTATTAATAAATAATCCATCTAGCTTATGTTTATATGTGGTTTTATGTTTTAATTATTGTTTGTGCCAAGTAGAACCTTTGGGAAGTCTTGGGTGAAGTCTTTATGATCATGCTATAAAAACGGAAACTTTAGCGCTCACGAGATTAGCTAAAACTTTTTACTGGAGAGTGCTATTTAGTTTATTATTTTTTCAGATGATTACTAGAAAAATTACTCAGATCAACCAATTTATTTTAGAATTTTTGGAGTTCCATAAGTATACGTTTGATACAGATTACTACAGACTATTCTGTTTTTGACAGATTCTGTTTTTGTTGTGTTGCTTGCTTATTTTGATGAGTCTATGGCCAGTAAAATAGTTTATAAACCATAGAGAAGTTGGAATAAAGTAGTTTTAACACCAATATAAATAAAGAATGAGTTCATTATAGTAGCATGAAGTGGTGTTTTGTTTTCTTTCGCCAAAGGAGCTCACGAGTTTTCTGTTAAGTTTTGTGTTGTGAAGTTTTCATGTTTTGGGTAAAGATTCGATGGACTATGGAATAAGGAGTGGCAAGATCCTAAGCTTGGGGATGAGCAAGGCACCCCAAGGTAATATTCATGGATAACCAAGCGTCTAAGCTTGGGGATGCCCCGGAAGGCATCCCCTCTTTCGTCTTCATTCATCGGTAACTTTACTTGGAGCTATATTTTTATTCACCACATGATATGTGTTTTGCTTGGAGCGTCATGTCATTTTATTTTGTTTTGCTTGCTGCTTGAATAAAATACCAAGATCTGAAATTCTCAAATTTTAGAGAGTCTTCACATAGTTACATAATTATACAACTACTCATTGATCTTCACTCATATCTTTTGGAGTAGTTTGATGGTTGCTCTAGTACTTCACTTATATCTTTTAGAGCATGGTGGTGGATTTGTTTTATAAAAACTATTGGTCTCTCATGATTCACTTAGATTATTTTGAGAGTCTTAAATAGCATGGTAATTTGCTTAAATAATCCTAATATGCTAGGTATTCAAGACTAGTAAAAACTTTCTTATGAGTGTTTTGAATACTAAGAAAAGTTTGATGCTTGATGATTGTACTGAGATATGGAGGTAGTGATATGAAAGTTGTGCTAGTTGAGTAGTTGTGAATTTGATAAATACTTGTGTTGAAGTTTGCAAGTCCCGTAGCATCCACGTATGGTAAACGTTATGTAACAAATTTGAAACATGAGGTGTTCTTTGATTGTCCTCCTTATGAGTGGCGGTCGGGGACGAGCGATGGTCTTTTCCTACCAATCTACCCCCCTAGGAGCATGTGTGTAGTGCTTTGGTTTTTGATGGCTTGTAGAATTTTGCAATAAGTATGTGAGTTCTTTATGACTAATGTTGAGTCCATGGATTATACGCACTCTCACCCTTCCATCATTGCTAGCCTCTTCGGTACTGTGCATTGCCCTTTCTCACATTGACAGTTGGTTCAAACTTCGCCGATGCATCCAAACCCCGTGATATGATACGCTCTTTCACACATAAACCTCCTTATATCTTCCTCAAAACAGCCACCATACCTACCTATTATGGCATTTCCATAGCCATTCCGACATATATTGCCATGCAACTTTCCACCATTCCATCATGACACATTCATCATTGTCATATTGCTTAGCATGATCATGTAGTTGACATTGTATTTGTGGCAAAGCCACCGTACATAATTCTTTCATACATGTCAGTCTTGGTTCATTGCACATCCCGGTACACCGCCGGAGGCATTCATATAGAGTCATCTTTTGTTCTAGTATCGAGTTGTAACCATTGAGTTGTAAATAAATAGAAGTGTGATGATCATCATTTAATAGAGCATTGTCCCAAAAAAAAGAGAAAGGCTAGAAGAAAAAAAGGCGCAAAAAAAGAAATAAAAAGGGGCAATGCTACTATCCTTTCTTTTCCACACTTGTGCTTCAAAGTAGCACCATAATCTTCATGATAGAGAGTCTCTTGTTTTGTCACTTTCATATACTAGTGGGAATTTTTCATTATAGAACTTGGCTTGTATATTCCAACAATAGGCTTCCTCAAGTGCCCTAGGTCTTAGTGAGCAAGCAAGTTGGATGCACACCCACTTAGTTTCTTTTGTTGAGCTTTCATACGTTTATAGCTCTAGTGCATCCGTTGCATGGCAATCCCTACTCCTTGCATTAACATCAATTGATGGGCATCTCCATAGCCCATTGATTAGCCTTGTTGATGTGAGATCTTCTTCTTTTTTGTCTTCTCCACATAACCCCCATCATCATATTGTATTCCACCCATAGTGCTATATCCATGGCTCACGCTCATGTATTGCGTGAAGGTTTATAAGTTTGAGATTACTAAAGTATGAAACAATTGCTTGGCTTGTCATCAGAGTTGTGCATGATGAGAGCATCCTTATGTGACAAAAATGGAGCATAACTAAACTATATGATTTTGTAGGAATGAACTTTCTTTTGCCGTGTTATTTTGAGAAGACATAATTGCTTAGTTAGTGTCGGGGGAAATCTGCCTCCACGAACACCTATGGGGACCGAGCCCCTTTCTGGTTCGGCGGGGGGCGGAGGTCGCGCGAAGAGCGGATCGAGGCGATGCACACAAGGGGTTTACCCAGCTTCGGGCCGCACGGATGCGTAAAACCCTACTGCTGCTTTGTGGTTTGTATTGTGTTCTTGTTCGGGAGCGCTGAGTGCTATAGTACACTCAGGCAACTAATCAGACCGAGCGTGAGTGGCCTCCTCCTTCCCTCCCTCTCTACGTTGCGCATGGGGCCTCCTTTTATATGCGCAAGGGGTTACCCACAGGTGGCAACGTAGGCGGGGGCAAAACTGGAAAACGCTATGTTGGGTACAGCTGTTTACACAGTGCTATCATACCTAACTCTGACGGCAGGGGACAAGGGCATTAAATGCCCGTCTAGGTCGCCCAAACAGTGCAGAAAAGGGACCGTCAGGGGCGCCACCGTTTGCCACGACGGCTACCCTGTCAGCGTTGCTTCGCCACCGCATGCCCCTGGCTACGCAGCCTCTCACCACGTACGCCTGGAATGGCCCCAGAGCGACGCGTGGGTGGATGAGCTGGAACGCAGGCGCAGGGTGGCGACTTGTCGCGGCAAGCGCCTTGCCGCGGTTGATGCCTTGTCGCGCCCGGGAGCTTGTTGCTCACCGGTCCTTGCCGGGACGCGTAGCGCGTCGCAGCAAGTCTCTTGTCGTGCCCTGGTCGGCCTTCCCGGCAAGCTCCTCTTGCCGGGGCCTTGTGCTTCGAGCGACCGTCCCGGCAAGCTCCTCTTGCCGGGGCCTTGCTCTCTTCGGGTGGCCTTCCCGGCAAGCTCCTCCTGCCGGGGCCTTGGCTCAAATACTTTGTTCTTGGATGGCCCAAAAAGGGACCATGGAGAGTTTTCACGATCGCCTGGCAAGCCTTGCCGCGGGGTGCTACGACTGCCCGTGCACAAGTTCGGGGTACTAAGGTACCCCTACTTTAGTACACCGACAGGAGCCCCCGGGCCTGGGCCATACACGGTGCGGAGCGCTGTTGGGCCAGGCCTACAACAGTGCACGGGCACGCGCGGCCTGGGTCACGCTGCATCTTCTTCGGCATCCACCATGTCCTCCCCGAACGGCACGCATCGAACGCGGCATCATGGGGAGAGGCGTGCGTGACATGGGCGGCGTGCGCGGGGCTGAGCCCCGCAGGCATGCGTCACGTCGCAATAAAGGGGGACGGTTCGCGCCATCTCCATAAGTGGAGGGAGGCGTGGAGGCGTGGCTCGTTTGCTGGACGGGGCCGAGGCACGGTTTTCGTGGCGTCCGCTCCCCACGATCACGGGGTGAGGGGGAGGTCGCCTCATCCGTCGCCTCGGTCCTGCACGCCAGCCACGCGGCTTCCATGCACCTGGAGTCGCGGACGGTGGAGGCAGGAAACCGGGTCATCGCGGGTCGAGGCAGCGGGCCGGTCCCAGTCGCCTGCTCTTCCTGCGCCTTGATTGGCTGAACGGGGCGGCCGAGCCCCCACCCTGCTCCTTTATAAAGAGCAAGAGGGGGCGGCGGAAACCCACACTCCTTCATCTTTGTTTCCCTTCAGCTTCTGATCCCCTCTCTCCATTCGCCATGGAGAAAGGGAACCCTGGTCCTTCATCGGTGGCGGCGAGGGTCGCCGCTAGGCAACGCGCCCCTCCTTCCCTTGCACCCACGGTGGGCGAGCCAACCGTAAGGGGAAGGGAGAGGGGCCGAGGTCGTGGACGAGGTCGTGGACGAGGCCGAGGCGCTCGTGGACGAGGCGAACGGGGCGACGCGCCGGCCTCGCCTCCGCCAGCGGCTCCTCTTCTCACGGCAGTCCACATCGGGGACGACCCTTGCGAGTTCTTCGTCAGGCTGCGCCGGGCGCCTCGTCGTCGCCTCCGTTTCCTGGCTCCCTTCGCAAGCGTGATGGAGATGGAACAACCCGAGACGCTAAGACTGCGCATGAGGGGCTGCGGGATCAGCGGGACGCGGGTCCATGTTGAGTCCCCAGCCCCCGGCGTGATGTATCTTGGTCGAGGGTGGAAGACGTTCGCCCGTATCCACAGCTTGATGGAGGGGTTCACCCTCCATTTTAAGTTTATGGAGGGCGATCTCCTCTCCGTCAAGGTCTTCGGGTGCTTTGGGACCCGGGCCCGGTGCTGCGTGGATAGCTCCTCCGACAGCGAAGGCTCCTCCTCAAGCGAGAGCGACGAGGAGGGGAGCGACAGCGATGACGAGGGTAGCGGTCGTCGGGATGACGGGTCCGACTAGGCGTCGGTCACAGCTCCGCGTGGCACCAGCGACCCCGTCATCCGTGTCGCCGGCTCCTTGAGCTTCCCGGGGTCGTCTCCTTGGCGGCTGGCGTAGGGAGGCTGCGGAAGAGCAAGAGGGCGGGCGGCAAGGCCGTCAACTCGGAGTACGAGGGCACGGCGCCCTCGACAGCGTGCTGACGTCCTGCCGCCTCGTCGATCCCTGCTTCCGGCGCCGCCGTCACCGTCCAGCTTTCAGGCGGCCCCCGGGGTGTTCTCTTGGTGTCTTCTGCCACCCGTAGCTCGCCTAGGCGCCCCTTTTGCCCTTCTCGCCTCCTTGTCCTACCTCCTGAGGAGAGAGACAAGAAAGGGATTACGGGCACCTTATCTCTTTTTGACTTGTAAGCCCTCGGGCTCTAGTTGCATTTAAAGCTTGTAATCCCATCTCTCGTGTTTTTCATTCTCTCTGAACTGTACCTGAGCGGAATGTTTTTAACGAAAAGGGGATGTTTGCCGGGCCATTTGTCTCGCGGGTAAAACCCACGCCAAGGAGCGAATCCTTTATATCGTTAAGATAGACACTTCTTTGCCCGGCAACAGGCCCTGCCGTCTCCCCGCGCCACTCGACCTTTCTCACGCCTTTGGCGGAGGTAGGGACGAGGCGGGTTCGGGCTCCTCATTCTGTTCCTTAGCCGCCGCAGCTACTACCAAAACTGGCCCCAGGAACGCGCTCCGGGGCCCAGAGTTAAGGGAGCACGGTAGCTTTTTAGGAAGAAACAAGGTTTTCGCATTCCTCAGTCCATAAGAGAATGCATGACAAGGGATGAAAAACTTATCTGGGATTGCAGCCCCCGGCAACTTTGGCTTGCCGCGGGCGAATCTTTGTACTTGCAGCCCCCGGCAACACTGGCTTGCCATGGACCAGATGTTGGTCCGCCCTTCTTCTCTTCTTCGTCCTTAAGCGGTCTGGCCAGGATATGCAAAACCCTGCGAACCAAGGGAAACGAAAGAACAGGAAAAAGGACGCAGACCCGACCTCTAAGCTAGGGGTTAGCAGCTGTTAGGCACTATCAACCCTAACCAAGGACGAGACTCGACTCAGCATGCATGCTAAAACTTAGGGCGCCTGTGCTTCATTTACTGCTGCTCAGGGTCTGCGCCTGGCTTTGTACAAAGGATTACATGCAACAGCGGCAAGACTTGTACAAAAGGGTGGTTGCCGGACGGGGTTCGACAACCGCGCCTTACGGGTAAAACTTACGAAGATGCTCAATATTCCAGGAGTTGCTCACCGGAGTGCCATCTTCAGTCTCAAGGCGGACAGCGCCGGGCCTCGTGACTCGTCTCACCCGGTAAGGGCCTTCCCACTTTGGCGTCAACTTGTTGTGATTCTTGGCGGACGGAGCGCGCCGAAGAACAAGGTCGCCTTCCTCGAAGCTTCTGGATTTAACTTTGCGGCTATGGTAGCGACGCAAAGCTTGCTGGTAGCGAGAGGCTTGCACAGCAGCCTGAAGACGATCTTCCTCAAGGAGCAGCGCGTCATCTTCACGCAGCCGCTCTTGCTCAAGCTCATCATAAGCGAGCACTCGAGGTGACCCGTATACGAGTTGCGTGGGGGTAACTGCTTCTGCTCCATAGACTAGAGCAAATGGTGTCTGGCCAGTGGCTCGATTTGGCGTCGTTCTGATCGACCAAAGAGCCACCGGCAGCTCCTCGATCCAGTTTCTTCCGCACTTGTGCAGCCTGTCGAAAGTTCTGGTCTTGAGCCCGCGCAGCACTTCGGCATTGGCCCTCTCCGCTTGACCGTTGCTTCTGGGATGAGCAACAGAAGCGAAGCAGACCTTGGCGCCGAGATCTTGGACGTATTGCATGAAGGCGCGGCTCGTGAATTGCGTACCGTTGTCGGTGATGATCCTGTTGGGGATCTCGAAGCGGCAAACAATCAACCTGAAGAACTTGACGGCTGACTGTGCTGTCACCTTCCTCACTGGTTCCACTTCCGGCCACTTTGTGAACTTGTCGATTGCGACGTACAAGTACTCAAAGCCCCCAACAGCTCGGAGGAAGGGGTCGAGGATGTCGAGCCCCCAGACCGAGTGTCGGTGTACTAAAGTAGGGGTACCTTAGTACCCCGAACTTGTGCACGGGCAGTCGTAGCACCCCGCGGCAAGGCTTGCCAGGCGATCGCCAAAACTATCCATGGTCCCTTTTTGGGCCATCCAAGAACAAAGTATTTGAGACAAGGCCCCGGCAGGAGGAGCTTGCCGGGAAGGCCACCCGAAGAGAGCAAGGCCCCGGCAAGAGGAGCTTGCCGAGACGGCCGCTCGAAGCACAAGGCCCCGGCAAGAGGAGCTTGCCGGGAAGGCCGACCAGGGCACGACAAGAGGCTTGCTGCGACGTGCCACGCGTCCCGGCAAGGACCGGTGAGCAACAAGCTCCCGGGCGCGACAAGGCATCAACCGCGGCAAGGCTCTTGCCGCGAGAAGTCGCCACCCCGTGCCTGCGTTCCAGCTCATCCACCCACGCGTCGCTCTGGGGCCATTCCAGGCGTACGTGGCGAGAGGCTGCGCAGCCAGGGGCATGCGGTGGCGAAGCAACGCTGACAGGGTAGCCGTCGTGGCAAACGGTGGCGCCCCTGACGGTCCCTTTTCTGCACTGTTTGGGCGACCTAGACGGGCATTTAATGCCCTTGTCCCCTGCCGTCAGAGTTAGGTATGATAGCACTGTGTAAACAGCTGTACCCAACACAGCATTTTCCAGTTTTGCCCTCGCCTACGTTGCCACCTGTGGGTAACCCCTTGCGCATATAAAAGGAGGCCCCATGCGCAACGTAGAGAGGGAGGGAAGGAGGAGGCCACTCACACTTGGTCTGATTAGTTGCCTGAGTGTACTGTAGCACTCAGCGCTCCCGAACAAGAACACAATACAAACCACAAAGCAGCAGTAGGGTTTTACGCATCCGTGCGGCCCGAAGCTGGGTAAACCCCTTGTGTGCATCGCCTCGATCCGCTCTTCGCGCGACCTCCGCCCCCCGCCGAACCAGAAAGGGGCTCGGTCCCCATAGGTGTTCGTGGAGGCAGATTTCCCCCGACATCTTTGGCGCGCCAGGTAGGGGGCGTCGAGGTTGTGTGAACCTGATCCGGCGTCTGCACAGGCTAGGTCTCCATCATCTTCATCGACATGCCACCGAAGAAGAAGGCTCCAGAGGTGGCTGGTCCGTCCGCGTCAAACCCACCGCCCTTGGAGCAAACGGGTGGTGGGGACGGCACCGGTGGCGGAACGGGCGTCACCGAGCCACTCATGGTGCCACGGCGTCCGAACATGCACCGCGCCCCTCTCAGGAGGCACGGGACCAGCAGCGTCTTGGCACTCACGGTACCATACGCTCGCTGGACCCAGATCGAGCTGGCGGATCCCAGGGTGCTCAAGGCCAGCATACACACCAACGTGTTGGCGCGAGCGTGGCGCGACTGCCTGGTCCGGGTGCTGCTCCTTCTAACGTAGTTAGAAGTTCGAGCACATCCCGCTCCACGCGCCGCTCGCCACCGCTGCCCGCCACTCCAGCAGAAGCTCTAGCACGAGCTCAACTGCTCCTAGACTACCCTCCAATGGCGGACAAGCTCGACGACTGGAGGGCCACGATACAGAGTCTCATCGGCTTCGCTAACGGCGACACCCCGCGGCAGCACAGTGCGTCGCAGCCGCGGCAGGTCGGCCAGGCGAGAACCGATGGCGCCAAGACCGGTGGGGTGCGACCACCGTGCATTCCCCGCCCCAAAGGCCAAGATCGTCGGCTCGCCGGAGCCAGCACGACAACGACTCCACCACGTCGTCAAATCCACGAACTCGTCGCGATCAACGCCAAGTTCTTCACGAACGAGAGCAAGAGGACGCTCGTACTCGCATCGAGCGTCGGAGAGAAGCGCGGCGTCAATCAGACCAGCGCGCTGGGCCCTCGGTCGACATGCATGCGCCGGGGGGACCAGGCGACCTGCCATACGCAGTAGGCTGCCCTGCGTTCACCCGTGAGCTGCGACAAGTCCAGTGGCCCAGCACGAAGAATTTCAAGCCAGACGTACCAGAGAAGTACGATGGCAAGTCGCATCCGTCGGAATTCCTCAGCATCTACACCATTGCGGTGCAGGCTGCTGGAGGGCGAGACGACAAGATCCTTGCCAACTACTTCCCGCTGGTACTCAAATCCAACGTCAGATCCTGGCTCATGCACTTGCCGGATAACTCCATAACCTCCTGGACAGACTTGTGCCATCAGTTTGTTGGCGCCTTTACAGGCGGCCACAAACCCCATGGCCAAGCGAGCGACCTTCATCTGCTCGTCCAGAAGGAAGGGGAACCCTTGCGCAAGTTCATCCAGAGATTCAGCCACGTACACTACAACATCCCAGACGTCCACCGTGCCGTGGTCATCAGCGCGTTCCATCAGAACGTGCGTAACCGCAGGATGCGGGAGGAGATGGCGATGTGCAAGATCAAAGACGTCAGCGAGCTATATGCCCTGGCCGACAAGTGTGCACGTGCTGAGGAAGGAAGGAAACTCCCCGGAGAGAACACTGGAGCAGGAGAGTCTGACAGTGAGGATACCGCCCTGGCAAGGAAGAACCGGCGGCGGAGCAACAGGAAGAAGAAGAGCCAAGAAGTACTGGTTGTTGAGCAGTCCGGCGATGAAGGCGCCGCCAAGAAGGCCCAGGCTGGTAGCTCCGGCAAGGAGGTTGCCAGATGCGCCAACTGCCAGGCTGTGGCGGTCGCCGACAAGCGGGACGGCACCAACAAACAGTACTGCAAGATCCACCGCACCAAGGACCATGACCTCCAAAGTTGCAAGCAGGTCGAGCGGCTCGTCGAGCTGCAAAAGGCCGAGTACGAGCGACGCGACAAGGAGAGAGCCCGGGGAGGTGGCGGAGGATCAGGCACGAAGCGCCCCGGCCAGGGAGGATGCCGCGACAAGGACAAGCAGCGGCAAGCGGACAGACCTCCCCGCATCCGCGACAAGAACGAAGACGACGACGAAGACGAAGACATGGATGATGTCGAGACCAGTGAGCAGGAGTTTCAGAAAGGCACAGAGGACTTGTGCGTAGACGGCGGTGCTTCTCTGCATACTTCTCACCGCCAGCTCAAGCAGTGGGCGCGGGAAGTCAATGCGGCGGAACCACCCGTCGAGTCGCGCAAGCCTCTGAAATGGTCCAGCACGCCTATCATCTTCGATATTGAGGACCACCCTGACCGCACAACTGCGATCGGGTGCTTGCCGATGTTGGTCTCACCAACAGTCCGCAACCTCAAGGTCACTAAGATGCTAGTCGACGGCGGGGCCGGCTTGAACCTGATCTCCTTCGCTGTGCTCCAGAAACTCCAAGTCCCCGACAGCGAGCTCGAAGAGACCGGCACGTTCCAAGGAATCAACCCGGGAAGGAGCAAGCCGAAGGGGAAGATAACGTTGCCAGTAACATTTGGCAGCGAGCTGAACTTCAGGACAGAGAGGATCACTTTTGACGTTGCCGATTTTCCATTGCCCTACAATGGAATCCTCGGCCGTCCGGCGCTCGCCAAGTTCATGGCGGCCTCTCACTACGCATACAACATGCTCAAGATGCCAGGCCCGATAAGCGTCATCTCTGTCCCCGGCGACAAGAAGGATGCCCTTATCTGTGCCGACAAGATCTACCGGGAAGCAGCAGCCGCAACGGATCACAAGCCACATGCCGCTGAAGCTCCCAGAGGGAAGAGGAAGACCAAGCCCGGCAAGTGCTCTGGTGCCCACTCCGGCAAGCGCACCTCTTCGGAGTGCTGCGCTACCGTCGAGGACGCGCCATCGAGCTCCACCGGCAAGAGTAAGAAGTCAATGGCAGCCCCGCCAACGACCAAGAAGGTGTCCGCCAAGGAGGACGGCACTGGTGGTACCTTCACCATCAGTGCCACTCTCGACCCCAAATAGGAAAGCGCGCTCGTTGCTTTCCTGCGGGCGAATGTCGATGTGTTTTCCTGGCAACCATCTGACATCCCCGGCGTTCCCAGGAAAGTGATTGAGCACCACCTCGCCGTCTGTCCTCATGCGCGACCCGTCAAGCAGAAAGTCAGGAAGCAAGCAGTGGAGCGCCAAGAGTTCATCGCAGAAGAGATCAAGAAGTTGGAAGCGGCAGGCCTTGTCAGAGGTGTGCTCCATCCGACGTGGTTGGCCAATCCTGTTGTCGTGCGCAAAGCAAATGGAAAATGGAGGCTTTGCATCGACTTTACTGATGTTAACAAAGCTTGTCCCAAAGATCCCTTTCCCTTGCCGCGCATTGACCAGATTGTTGACTCCACGGCCGGATGTGACCTGCTTTCATTTCTTGACGCATACTCAGGATACCATCAGATCTTCATGGCTGAAGAAGATGAGGAGAAGACCGCATTCATCACTCCATGTGGCACGTACTGTTTCGTATGGATGACTTTTGGTTTGAAGAATGCTGGTTCGACGTTTGCGAGGGTTGTCCATACCGCTTTTGAGCCGCAAATCCACAGAAATGTGGAAGCCTACATGGATGACATAGTGGTCAAAAGCAGGAACAGGGCAACCCTGATTCAAGATTTAGAAGAGACCTTTACGAACCTGCGCAAGATCAGCCTCAAGCTCAACCCCGAGAAGTGCGTGTTCAGAGTCCCTTCCGGCAAGCTTCTCGGGTTCTTCGTGTCTCAGCGAGGAATCGAAGCCAATCCAGACAAAATCAAGGCCATCGAGCAGATCGAAGCACCAACACGCGTCAAGGATGTACGAAGGCTTGCCGACTGCGTCGCGACTCTCAGCAGGTTTATTTCCAAGTCTGCAGAACGCGCCCTGCCATTTTTCAAAGTTTTGAAAAAGGCGGGTCCAGTGAAATGGACTCCGGAAGCGGAGGCTGCGCTGCAGGACTTGAAGAAATACCTGTCCTCCGCTCCAATACTTGTCGCGCCTAAGCCACAAGAGAAGTTGCTGCTGTACCTGGCGGCAACCAATCAAGTGGTTAGTGCTGCGCTAGTAGCGGAGAGGGAGGCAGATGATGAGCTAGCAACCGCGGCAAGCGCGTCCAGCGATAAGCAGGAGGCTTCCCCGACAAACTCTAGCTCCGACAAGGGTGAATCTGCGCAGGAGCAAGTGGAGGTGCAGAAGAAGAGAATGGTGCAGCGCCCAGTTTACTTTGTCAGCTCCCTTCTGCAGGGGGCTAGGTCAAGGTACTCTGGTGTGCAGAAATTGCTTTTCGGCCTTCTCATGGCCTCGAGAAAGCTGAGCCATTACTTCCAAGCACATGAGATTACGGTTGTCACCCGCTTTCCGCTGAAGAGGATACTGCAGAATCCAGAAGCCACAGGCAGGATTGTCGAGTGGGCACTGGAACTGTCAAGCTTCGGTCTCAAATTCGAGAGCACTTCAACTATCCAAAGCAGAGCATTGGCGGAGTTCATAGCGGAGTGGACACCGACACCAGACGAAGAAATCCCAGAGACGAGCATCCCCGTCAAAGAAGCAAGCAAAGAGTGGCTGATGTATTTCGATGGTGCCTTCTCGCTACAAGGCGCCGGTGCTAGCGCGTTGCTTATCGCGCCCACCGGAGAGCACCTCAAGTACATAGTCCAGATGCACTTCCCCATGGAGCAAGCAACCAACAATACTGCAGAGTATGAAGGTTTGCTTGCCGGTCTCAGGATCGCGGCAGAACTTGGGATCAAGAAACTCATTGTCAGGGGTGACTCGCAGCTTGTTGTCCGCCAAGTGAACAAAGATTACCAGAGTCCGTTGATGGAAGCGTACGTTGATGAAGTGAGGAAGCTAGAAGAGCGCTTTGACGGCCTGCAAATGGAACACGTTCCAAGAGCTGAGAACGACATTGTTGATGGCCTGTCAAAGTGCGCAGCACTTAAGTTACCTGTGGAGCCAGGAACCTTTGTGCTCAAGCTGACTCAGCCATCCGTAACACCATCAACCGGACAGAGCAAGAAGAGGAAGTTGATCTCCGGCGACTATCTTCCGGCAGAGCTCCCCGGAGCCGCCGCCAAGAAGGTCCCCAAGATCGACGCCAAGAGCGCTGAGGAGCCGTCTGCTCCGGCAAACCCCGGGGTTTGTTCCGTAGAAGCAGGCGCTCCCGACAAGTTTTGCTCCGGCAAGCTTGCCGGGGAACATCAAGCTCCGGCTAAGCCCCAGATCCTCACCGTAGAAGCGGACGTTCCCGCAGCAGCAGATGTGCCTTCAGTCCTTGTTGTCGAGCCACAGGCTCCAGCATGGGCGCAGCAGACTGTCCATTTCCTCCAGAACGGAGAACTTCCCGAAGAACAAGAAGAAGTATAAAGAGTAGCCCGGCGCTCGAGTATGTACCAGTTCGTCGACAACACGCTGTACAGAAGAGGGCGCAACGGTGTGAAATTGAAGTGTATTTCCCGGGAAGACGGACAAAAGCTGTTGGCAGAGATACATGGAGGCATATGTGGTCACCACATTGGCGCAAGAGCACTTGCCGGCAAAGCGTTCCGGCAAGGTTTCTTCTGGCCGACAGCCCTCCAGGATGCAACTTCCCAAGTAACCAAGTGTGAAGCGTGCCAGTTCCATTCCAAGCAGATACACCAGCCAGCTCAAGCTCTCCAGACGATCCCTTTATCCTGGCCATTCTCGGTCTGGGGGCTCAACATCCTCGGCCCCTTCCCCCGAGCTGTCGGGGGCTTTGAGTACTTGTACGTCGCAATCGACAAGTTCACAAAGTGGCCGGAAGTGGAACCAGTGAGGAAGGTGACAGCACAGTCAGCAGTCAAGTTCTTCAGGTCGATTGTTTGCCGCTTCGGGACCGTCCCCCTTTATTGCGACGTGACGCATGCCTGCGGGGCTCAGCCCCGCGCACGCCACCCACGTCACGCACACCTCTCCCCACGATGCCGCGTTCGACGCGTGCCGTTCGGGGAGGACATGGTGGATGCAGAAGAAGATGCAGCGTGACCCAGGCCGCGCGTGCCCGTGCACTGTTTTGGGCCTGGCCCAACAGCGCTCGGCACCGTGTATGGCCCAGGCCCTGGGGCTCCTGTCGGTGTACTAAAGTAGGGGTACCTTAGTACCCCGAACTTGTGCACGGGCAGTCGTAGCACCCCGCGGCAAGGCTTGCCAGGCGATCGCCAAAACTCTCCATGGTCCCTTTTTGGGCCATCCAAGAACAAAGTATTTGAGCCAAGGCCCCGGCAGGAGGAGCTTGCCGGGAAGGCCACCCGAAGAGAGCAAGGCCCCGGCAAGAGGAGCTTGCCAGGACGGCCGCTCGAAGCACAAGGCTCCGGTAAGAGGAGATTGCCGGGAAGGCCGACCAGGGCACGACAAGAGACTTGCTGCGACGCGCCACGCGTCCCGGCAAGGACCGGTGAGCAACAAGCTCCCGGGCGCGACAAGGCATCAACCACGGCAAGGCGCTTGCCGCGACAAGTCGCCACCCCGCGCCTGCGTTCCAGCTCATCCACCCACGCGTCGCTCTGGAGCCATTCCAGGCGCACGTGGTGAGAGGCTGCGCAGCCAGGGGCATGCGGTGGCGAAGCAACGCTGACAGGGTAGCCATCGTGGCAAACGGTGGCGCCCCTGACGGTCCCTTTTCTGCACTGTTTGGGCGACCTAGACGGGCATTTAATGCCCTTGTCCCCTGCCGTCAGAGTTAGGTATGATAGCACTGTGTAAACAGCTGTACCCAACACAGCGTTTTCCAGTTTTGCCCCCGCCTACGTTGCCACCTGTGGGTAACCCCTTGCGCATATAAAAGGAGGCCCCATGCGCAACATAGAGAGGGAGGGAAGGAGGAGGCCACTCACGCTCGGTCTGATTAGTTGCTTGAGTGTACTGTAGCACTCAGCGCTCCCGAACAAGAACACAATACAAACCACAAAGCAGCAGTAGGGTTTTACGCATCCGTGCGGCCCGAAGCTAGGTAAACCCCTTGTGTGCATCGCCTCGATCCGCTCTTCGTGCGACCTCCGCCCCCCGCCGAACCAGAAAGGGGCTCAGTCCCCATAGGTGTTCGTGGAGGCAGATTTCCCCCGACACCGAGAATGACCAGGATAAAGGGATCGTCTAGAGAGCTTGAGCTGGCTGGTGTATCTGCTTGGAATGGAACTGGCACGCTTCACACTTGGTTACTTGTGCAGTTGCATCCTGGAGGGCTGTCGGCCAAAAGAAACCTTGCCGGAACGCTTTGCCGGCAAGTGCTCTTGCGCCAATGTGGTGACCACATATGCCTCCATGTATCTCTGCCAACAGCTTTTGTCCGTCTTCCCGGGAAATACACTTCAATTTCACACCGTTGCGCCCTCTTCTGTACAGCATGTTGTCGACGAACTGGTACATACTCGAGCGCCGGGCTACTCTTTTCGCTTCTTCTTGTTCTTCGGGAAGTTCTCCGTTCTGGAGGAAATGGACAGTCTGCTGCGCCCATGCTGGAGCCTGTGGCTCGACAACAAGGACTGAAGGCACATCTGCTGCTGCGGGAACGTCCGCTTCTACGGCGAGGATCTGGGGCTCAGCCGGAGCTTGATGTTCCCCGGCAAGCTTGCCGGAGCAAAACTTGTCGGGAGCGCCTGCTTCTACGGAACAAACCCTGGGGTTTGCCGGAGCAGACGGCTCCTCAGCGCTCTTGGCGTCGATCTTGGGGACCTTCTTGGCGGCGGCTCCGGGGAGCTCTACCGGAAGATAGTCGCCGGAGACCAACTTCCTCTTCTTGCTCTGTCCGGTTGATGGTGTTACGGATGGCTGAGTCAGCTTGAGCACAAAGGTTCCTGGCTCCACAGGTAACTTAAGTGCTGCGCACTTTGACAGGCCATCAGCAATGTCGTTATCAGCTCTTGAACGTGTTCCATTTGCAGGCCGTCAAAGCGCTCTTCTAGCTTCCTCACTTCATCAACGTACGCTTCCATCAACGGACTCTGGTAATCTTCGTTCACTTGGCGGACGACAAGCTGCGAGTCACCCCTGACAATGAGTTTCTTGATCCCAAGTTCTGCCGCGATCCTGAGACCGGCAAGCAAACCTTCATACTCTGCAGTATTGTTGGTTGCTTGCTCCTTGGGGAAGTGCATCTGGACTATGTACTTGAGGTGCTCTCCGGTGGGCGCGATAAGCAACGCGCCAGCACTGGCGCCTTGTAGCGAGAAGGCACCATCGAAATACATCAGCCACTCTTTGCTTGCTTCTTTGACGGGGATGCTCGTCTCTGGGATTTCTTCGTCTGGTGTCGGTGTCCACTCCGCTATGAACTCCGCCAATGCTCTGCTTTGGATAGTTGAAGTGCTCTCGAATTTGAGACCGAAGCTTGATAGTTCTAGTGCCCACTCGACAATCCTGCCTGTGGCTTCTGGATTCTGCAGTATCCTCTTCAGCGGAAAGCGGGTGACAACCGTAATCTCATGTGCTTGGAAGTAATGGCGCAGCTTTCTCGAGGCCATGAGAAGGCCGAAAAGCAATTTCTGCACACCAGAGTACCTTGACCTAGCCCCCTGCAGAAGGGAGCTGACAAAGTAAACTGGGCGCTGCACCATTCTCTTCTTCTGCACCTCCACTTGCTCCTGCGCAGATTCACCCTTGTCAGAGCTAGAGTTTGTCGAGGAAGCCTCCTACTTATCGCTGGACGCGCTTGCCGCGGTTGCTAGCTCATCATCTGCCTCCCTCTCCGCTACTAGCGCAGCACTAACCACTTGATTGGTTGCCGCCAGGTACAGCAGCAACTTCTCTTGTGGCTTAGGTGCAACAAGTATTGGAGCGGAGGACAGGTATTTCTTCAAGTCCTGCAGCGCAGCCTCCGCTTCCGGAGTCCATTTCACTGGACCCGCCTTTTTCAAAACTTTGAAAAATGGCAGGGCGTGTTCTGCAGACTTGGAAATAAACCTGCTGAGAGCCGCGACGCAGCCGGCAAGCCTTCGTACATCCTCGACGCGTGTTGGTGCTTCGATCTGCTCGATGGCCTTGATTTTGTCTGGATTGGCTTCGATTCCTCGCTGAGACACGAAGAACCCGAGAAGCTTGCCGGAAGGGACTCCGA
This sequence comes from Aegilops umbellulata, assembly GCA_032464435.1. Classification (NCBI taxonomy): domain Eukaryota; kingdom Viridiplantae; phylum Streptophyta; class Magnoliopsida; order Poales; family Poaceae; genus Aegilops; species Aegilops umbellulata. The sequence goes on from CP136055.1 coordinate 275,137,129, forward strand.
ACACGCACTTCTTGGGGTTGAGCTTGAGGCTGATCTTGCGCAGGTTCGTAAAGGTCTCTTCTAAATCTTGAATCAGGGTTGCCTTGTTCCTACTTTTGACCACTATGTCATCCATGTAGGCTTCCACATTTCTGTGGATTTGCGGCTCAAAAGCGGTATGGACAACCCTCGCAAACGTTGAACCAGCATTCTTCAAACCGAAAGGCATCCGTACGAAACAGTACGTGCCACATGGAGTGATGAATGTGGTCTTCGCCTCATCTTCTTCAGCCCTGAAGATCTGATGGTATCCTGAGTATGCGTCAAGAAATGAAAGCAGGTCACATCCGGCCGTGGAGTCAACAATCTGGTCAATGCGCGGCAAGGGAAAGGGATCTTTGGGACAAGCTTTGTTAACATCAGTAAAGTCGATGCAAAGCCTCCATTTCCCATTTGCTTTGCGCACGACAACAGGATTGGCCAACCACGTCGGATGGAGCACACCTCTAACAAGGCCTGCCGCTTCCAACTTCCTGATCTCTTCTGCGATGAACTCTTGGCGCTCCACCGCTTGCTTCTTGACTTTCTGCTTGACGGGCCGCGCATGAGGACAGACGGCGAGGTGGTGCTCAATCACTTTCCTGGGAACGCCGGGGATGTCAGATGGTTGCCAGGAAAACACATCGACATTCGCCCGCAGGAAAGCAACGAGCGCGCTTTCCTATTTGGGGTCGAGAGTGGCACTGATGGTGAAGGTACCACCAGTGCCGTCCTCCTTGGCGGACACCTTCTTGGTCGTTGGCGGGGCTGCCATTGACTTCTTACTCTTGCCGGTGGAGCTCGATGGCGCGTCCTCGACGGTAGCGCAGCACTCCGAAGAGGTGCGCTTGCCGGAGTGGGCACCAGAGCACTTGCCGGGCTTGGTCTTCCTCTTCCCTCCGGGAGCTTCAGCGGCAAGTGGCTTGTGATCCGTTGCGGCTGCTGCTTCCCGGTAGATCTTGTCGGCACAGATAAGGGCATCCTTCTTGTCGTCGGGGACAGAGATGACGCTTATCGGGCCTGGCATCTTGAGCATGTTGTATGCATAGTGAGAGGCCGCCATGAACTTGGCGAGCGTCGGACGGCCGAGGATTCCATTGTAGGGCAATGGAAAATCGGCAACGTCAAAAGTGATCCTCTCTGTCATGAAGTTTAGCTCACTGCCAAATGTTACTGGCAACGTTATCTTCCCCTTTGGCTTGCTCCTTCCCGGGTTGATTCCTTGGAACGTGCCGGTCTCTTCGAGCTCGCTGTTGGGGACTTGGAGTTTCTGGAGCACAGCGGAGGAGATCAGGTTCAAGCCGGCCCCGCCGTCGACTAGCATCTTAGTGACCTTGAGGTTGCGGACTGTTGGTGAGACCAGAGACCAACATCGGCAAGCACCCGATCGCAGTTGTGCGGTCAGGGTGGTCCTCAACATCGAAGATGATAGGCGTGCTGGACCATTTCAGAGGCTTGCGCGACTCGACGGGTGGTTCCGCCGCATTGACTTCCCGCGCCCACTGCTTGAGCTGGCGGTGAGAAGTATGCAGAGAAGCACCGCCGTCTACGCACAAGACCTTTGTGGCTTTCTGAAACTCCTGCTCACTGGTCTCGACATCATCCATGTCTTCGTCTTCGTCGTCGTCTTCGTTCTTGTCACGGCCGCGGGGAGGTCTGTCCGCTTGCCGCTGCTTGTCCTTGTCGCGGCGTCCTCCCTGGCCGGGGCGCTTCGTGCCTGATCCTCCGCCACCTCCCCGGGCTCTCTCCTTGTCGCGTCGCTTGTACTCGGCCTTTTGTAGCTCGACGAGCCGCTCGACCTGCTTGCAGCTTTGGAGGTCATGGCCCTTGGTGCGGTGGATCTTGCAGTACTGTTTGTTGGTGCCGTCCCGCTTGTCGGCGACCGCCACAGCCTGGCAGTTGGCGCATCCGGCAACCTCCTTGCCGGAGCTACCAGCCTGGGCCTTCTTGGCGGCGCCTTCATCGCCGGACTGCTCAACAACCAGTACTTCTTGGCTCTTCTTCTTCCTGTTGCTCCGCCGCCGGTTCTTCCTTGCCGGGGCGGTATCCTCACTGTCAGACTCTCCTGCTCCAGTGTTCTCTCCGGGGAGTTTCCTTCCTTCCTCAGCACGTGCACACTTGTCGGCCAAGGCATATAGCTCGCTGACATCTTTGATCTTGCACATCGCCATCTCCTCCCGCATCCTGCGGTTACGCACGCTCTGATGGAATGCGCTGATGAACACGGCAGGGTGGACTTCTGGGATGTTGTAGTGTACGCAGCTGAATCTCTGGATGAACTTGCGCAAGGGTTCCCCTTCCTTCTGGACGAGCAGATGAAGGTCGCTCGCTTGGCCATGGGGTTTGTGGCCGCCTGTAAAGGCGCCAACAAACTGATGGCACAAGTCTGTCCAGGAGGTTATGGAGTTATTCGGCAAGTGCATGAGCCAGGATCTGACGTTGGATTTGAGTACCAGCGGGAAGTAGTTGGCAAGGATCTTGTCGTCTCGCCCTCCAGCAGCCTGCACCGCAATGGTGTAGATGCTGAGGAACTCCGACGGATGCGACTTGCCGCCGTACTTCTCTGGTACGTCTGGGTTGAAATTCTTCGTGCTGGGCCACTGGACTTGCCGCAGCTCACGGGTGAACGCAGGGCAGCCTACCGCGTACGGCAGGTCGCCTGGTCCCCCCGGCGCATGCATGTCGACCGAGGGCCCAGCACGTTGGTCTGATTGAGGCCGCGCTTCTCTCCGACGCTCGATGCGAGTACGAGCGTCCTCTTGCTCTCGTTCGTGAAGAACTTGGCGTTGATCGCGACGAGTTCGCGGATTTGACGACGCGGTGGAGTCGTTGTCGTGCTGGCTCCGGCGAGCCGGCGATCTTGGCCTTTGGGGCGGGGAATGCACGGTGGTCGCACCCCCACCGGTCTTGGCGCCATCGGTTCTCGCCTGGCCGACCTTCTGCGGCTGCGATGCACTGTGCTGCCGCGGGGTGTCGCCGTTAGCGAAGTCGATGAGACTCTGTATCGTGGCCCTCCAGTCGTCGAGCTTGTCCGCCGTTGGAGGGTAGTCTAGGAGCAGTTGAGCTCGTGCTAGAGCTTCTGCTAGAGTGGCGGGCAGCGGTGGTGAGCGGCGCGTGGAGCGGGATGTGCTCGAACTTCTAACTACGTTAGAAGGAGCAGCACCCGGACCAGGCAGTCGCGCCACGCTCGCGCCAGCACGTTGGTGTGTATGCTGGCCTTGAGCACCCTGGGATCCGCCAGCTTGATCTGGGTCCAGCGAGCGTATGGTACCGTGAGTGCCAAGACGCTGCTGGTCCCGTGCCTCCTGAGAGTGGCGCGGTGCATGTTCGGACGCCGTGGCACCATGAGCTGGCTCGGTGACGCCCATTCCGCCACCGGTGCCGTCCCCACCACCCGTTTGCTCCAAGGGCGGTGGGTTCGACGCGGACGGACCAGCCACCTCTGGAGCCTTCTTCTTCGGTGGCATGTCGATGAAGATGATGGAGATCTAGCCTGTGCAGACGCCGGATCAGGTTCACACAACCTCGACGCCCCCTACCTGGCGCGCCAAAGATGTCGGGGGAAATCTGCCTCCACGAACACCTATGGGGACCGAGCCCCTTTCTGGTTCGGCGGGGGGCGGAGGTCGTGCGAAGAGCGGATCGAGGCGATGCACACAAGAGGTTTACCCAGCTTCGGGCCGCACGGATGCGTAAAACCCTACTGCTGCTTTGTGGTTTGTATTGTGTTCTTGTTCGGGAGCGCTGAGTGCTACAGTACACTCAGGCAACTAATCAGACCGACCGTGAGTGGCCTCCTCCTTCCCTCCCTCTCTACGTTGCGCATGGGGCCTCCTTTTATATGCGCAAGGGGTTACCCACAGGTGGCAACGTTGGCGGGGGCAAAACTAGAAAACGCTGTGTTGGGTACAGCTGTTTACACAGTGCTATCATACCTAACTCTGACGACAGGGGACAAGGGCATTAAATGCCCGTCTAGGTCGCCCAAACAGTGCAGAAAAGGGACCGTCAGGGGCGCCACCGTTTGCCACGACGGCTACCCTGTCAGCGTTGCTTTGCCACCGCATGCCCCTGGGTGCGCAGCCTCTCGCCACGTACGCCTGGAATGGCCCCAGAGCGACGCGTGGGTGGATGAGATGGAACGCAGGCGCGGGGTGGCGACTTGTCGCGGCAAGCGCCTTGCCGCGGTTGATGCCTTGTCGCGCCCGGGAGCTTGTTGCTCACCGGTCCTTGCCGGGACGTGTGGCGCGTCGCAGCAAGCCTCTTGTCGTGCCCTGGTCGGCCTTCCCGGCAAGCTCCTCTTGCCGGGGCCTTGTGCTTCGAGTGGCCGTCCCGGCAAGCTCCTCTTGCCGGGGCCTTGCTCTCTTCGGGTGGCCTTCCCGACAAGCTCCTCCTGCCGGGGCCTTGGCTCAAATAATTTGTTCTTGGATGGCCCAAAAAGGGACCATGGAGAGTTTTGGCGATCGCCTGGCAAGCCTTGCCGCGGGGTGCTACGACTGCCCGTGCACAAGTTCGGTGTACTAAGGTACCCCTACTTTAGTACACCGACAGTTAGTATGCTTGAAGTATTATTATTTTTATGTCAATATGAACTTTTATCTTGAATCTTTTGAATCTGAATATTCATACCACAATTAAGAAGAATTACATTGAAATTATGCCAAGTAGCACTCCGCATCAAAAAATTTGTTTTTATCATTTACCTACTCGAGGACGAGCAGGAATTAAGCTTGGGCATGCCTGATACGTCTCTGTCGGCGTTCTGGGAATGGGGGTCCCCAGACTTGGCTGCCTGCGGCCTGCGGCGTGGCTCAAGGGGGCCCAGCACGGCCCATCTTCATCAACACAGACCCATGACCCTCGTGAGGGGCTGAGCCTCGCGGGGCGGACGACACGGAGCTTCCTCAGGCACGGCCTCATTAGGCTGTCTCACGAGGAGGCGGAGAGATCAAGGCAGGGTACCTCACAAGGTGCCCATGACGCAAGCCATGACTACCAAGGGCGCCAGGCGGGCGCCAGCCAGCACAGTGTCCTCCCTTTCCTCTTTGGTGCAAAGGGAACAAGCGCAGGCGGGAGGATCAAGCAAAGGCACCCATTTCGGTGCAACGAGACCAAGACCAGCTCCGCGACAAGGAAGAAGTCATTGTGGAGCCCAAGCCGGTGTCATCACCAAAGCTTTTGGCTGGCGAGGACCAACTTTAGTCAGGATAAGTATACCAGATGTTCCCCCTTCAAAATGGCCAATTGTTGGCGCCCTTCCCGCTCGATATTTGGGAAGAGGCCCAGGGCCTTCGCCTATAAATAGGGCTAGCCAACCCCGGAGTAGGGGACGAACCGATTGGCGAACAGGCAGAGAAGGAGAGATAGGACTAGAGATCAAGAATCAGAGAGAGAGAGAGAGAGAGAAGGGCGACTGAATCCCTCTAGCAGTTCATCGCCCCAGTCAAGAACAAGCCCTCGTGAGGCTGTTCTTCCTTGTATTGTTCATCATCAGCCCAAGAGGCAATCCACCACACCACCACACTGGAGTAGGGTATTACACCACATCGGTGGCCCAAACCAGTATAAACTCTGTGTCTCTTGTGTTGTGTTCTTGATAGCTTAAATCCTTGCGAGGCGGAGGGGTATAGGTAGGTAGGAAGCGTAATCTCCGTGCGCACCCCAAAGTTCGAACCTCAAGGGTCTGCCGGAACCTGAAATCCGACATTTGGCGCGCCAGGTAGGGGTGCGCCGGAATCTGCCTTCCACCACTTCGTGCCCCACCGCATCGTCATCACCATGTCCGGCGACCAGGCGGGCAACCCAGATCCATGGGCGGCGTGGCCCGCCCGCACAGAGCCGCTCGCCTCGGGCGACCCCATGCCCCAGGCAGCTCGCGGTCCACAGGGTGCTGCGGGCCGCGGGCGATGCGGACAAGCTTCGACGACCCTCATGCCGCGGCAGGCGCGGTCGGCAGCAAGGGCCTCCAATCACGCCACGACCACAACGTCGTACTCCCGCCGGGAGCAGGCGAACTCAAGGGCCGCGCTCACGGTGGCCCGAGAGATGCTACAGTGCAGGCTGCTGGAGGGCGGACGCGACGTATTGCTGGAGCGGGTCGCCGAGCTCCTAGGCTTCGCCGCCTCGGGGGCTCACCCCTTCTGCACTCAGCTCCCACCTCAAGCCCAGGGCGGCCCATGCTGGGGCTCCGCGCCCGCACGCGGGCTCCAAGGCTACCCCAACACCGGCGAGGCTGTTAGCACCGGACCGGCAGCGACGCTACCACCGCCCTCGGTCCATGAAGAAGGACTCGAAGCGACCCACGGTCTCAGTGGACAGCCGCGCTACCACCCCTCCATGGGCGCGTCGAGCGGGGCTGCATGGCACGCGGAGCACTACGGCATGACCTTCGGGATGACGGCGCCAGAAGAATACGTGCCCCACATGATGGATCAGAGGCACCCTCACGAGGGCGAACAAGGCTCGCTCCTTAGCCCAGGCTGGGAGAACGAGGCACCAGATGCTGAGCCCTTCCAGGGGCCCAGGGATGGCCCCACCAGTCACACAGGAAGCAACGATTATCGGGTACTGCTACTTCCTCAGGAGCAGGCATACGCTAATCATGGATCTCAGGAGATGCAGGTCGCCACAGCGGGGAGCTGCCCCGCTCCCACGGTCTCCTACCACTCGGGAGGAGGGCGCAGGGGGTTGCAGGAGAGGCGCAGAGATCCGACATCACCACCGCGGCATTCGGAGCAAGGCATTCTCAAGAGGTAGGCCCTCTGCTGGGGAGGTGCCTGAGGGCCTGCCCCTGGCGGAGGACCCATGGTCGTCGGGGGAACCGCTGGCGACCGCTCTACCCCATCGGCGGCGTCCTGGTTTTCGGTCGTCGTTGATGGCACTAGACTATGGCGCAAGGCGGGGCCCTCATCTAGCGATTTGAAGCAAGGCCGGTACCTGTGAAGAAGGCCCAGTGCCTGTGAAGCTCGCCGCCCCGTGACACTCTCACGTAATAATGAGTGGGGCTGTACGCGCCCCGGAGTCTCAGGGGTGCCGGCCTCAGGCCCTGGGGCTCCCTCCCACGCCCAGTGGCAGCACTTAGCTCCGCGCTGGTGAGAAGACGTCCAAGACTAGACTAGGTGCCGGACGCGGCCTTTTGTCTGCTTCCATTGCTTTTCCCTTTGGTTGTAATTTTCCCCCCGTTGGATTTAAGTTGGATTCGAATTTGAGATTTGCGTGTGTTCGGGGAAGGGCTGCTTAGTCTCGTTCGAGCCATTTCTCGCGTTTCGGTTACCACCTTGCCTTAGCTGCCTCCTCTCGCGAGCCCCTCGCGAGCCAGGTCAGGCCTAGCTTGCGCGTAGCACAGACTGCCGCCATCACATCCTCTCGGGAGGATTTCACATGCCTGTGAAGATCATCCTACGGGAAAAGGCCCGGAGCCTGTGAAGAAGGCGAATGCCTGTGAAGATCATCCTTCGGGAAAAGGCCCGGAGCCTGTGAAGAAGGCGAATGCCTGTGAAGATCATCCTTCGGGAAAAGGCCCGGAGCCTGTGAAGAAGGCGAATGCCTGTGAAGATCATCCTTCGGGAAAAGGCCCGGAGCCTGTGAAGAAGGCGAATGCCTGTGAAGATCATCCTTCGGGAAAGGGCCCGGAGTGTGTGAAGAAGGCGAATGCCTGTGAAGATCATCCTTCGGGAAACGGCCCGGAGCTTGTGAAGAAGGCGAATGCCTGTGAAGATCATCCCTTGGGAAAAGGCCCGGAGCCTGTGAAGAAGGCGAACGCCTGTGAAGCTTATCCTTTTGGAAAAGGCCCGGAGCCTGTGAAGAAGGCCAACGCCTGTGAAGCCTGCCGAACGCGACACTCCTACGTCCTACGGATTCAATCAGAGAACGCTCAAGACGCCACAGGCACCCGCAGGTACCTCGGGGCCCGCACGGAACGAAGGTAAACTAGTCAACCACTAGGCGCGGACGCACGGGCAGCGCAGCGTCAACTAAATATGATGAACACAAGTTTTACATGAGGGGCTCCCCCTCCCAAAATGCTCTCACAATTATCAGGCCAAAACCCGAGTTCCATTCGTGCAGGGCAAGGAAACTGGGACAATGTGTAATCAGTCAGATAAATCCCCCAATGCATCCTCATGAGCACCTCCCGAGCCGTAGCTGGCATCGCCAGACTCGCCATCACTGTCGGCATCGCCGCCAGCGGCGTCAGGGCCGTTCACCACACCGCCCTCATCAGGAGCCACGATCACATCGTCATTGTCTGAAGCGAAGGCCCTGACGAGAGCATCCACGTTGTCTTCCACCCAGTGCGCCAGGTCGTCTCGGACGGCCTGGGGGACTGGGGCGATGGCGGCGTCGAAGTCAAAGTGGGGGTCCAAGTTCCGGGAAAAGGCGCGCCCGAGCAGGGCGCGGCTCCACTCCTCCACCAACCTGTCCGCCCTGGCCGACCACGCCTCCAGCTGCGTCACCACGGCGGTGAAGAACTGAAGATTGCCGGCGTAGTTGATTGCGTGCGGCTCGCCAACAGCCGCCTCGCAGATGTTGTCAAAGGCTGTGTTGGCTCTCTCCCGGAGTGTGGAGAGCATGGGGGCGTGCTCATGCTCCAGGACCTGCCGCTGACATATCTCGTCCGCGTTCTGGCGCGCGACGGCCTCAGCCTCCTCCACCCGTTGGCGAAGACGGAGCGCCTCGGCCCGGGAGGTGGTTGACTCCCCTTGCGCCACCTCAAGCGCGGCCCGAAGAGCGTCGGTCCGATGCGTCGCTTCCTCCAGCTTGGTCCTCAGGGCTGCGGTCCTACCTTCAGCCTCGACCCGGATCAGCCCCAACTTCCCCTCGAACTCGCGCTCGAGGTCTTGGCGCGCCATCGCCACCCGACGTCCAACCTCCTCCAAGACACGAGCTTCCCGCGCGGCGACATCGTCCTCCGCCTGCGTCACCAGGCGCTCCCTCGTCTCCAGCCGCTCGTACACGCGGGTGCGGTCGGCGGCTTCCAGCGTCAGCACCTCCTCACGCCTCTGGAGCCTTGTCGGGTCGCCGGAAGCCACCTTCATTGACGCAAGGGCTGCCTCGCGCAGCTCCACTTGCTCCTCCAGCGAGTGGCACCGGGCCAAGAGCTCCCGAGCCCGCTCCTCCGCAGCTCCTCTCCGCCGGTCAGCCTCCCGGGCCTCCTCAGCGGCCCGAGATTGGGCCTCGCGAGAGGCCGCCAACGACGCTTTGGCCCTTTCGTCGTCAAGATCGCGTTGGCAGCGCGCGAGGGCGATGGCGCTCTCCAGCTCGCGCCTCTCTGCGGCCAGGCGTAGACCCTCGGCTTTAAGGCGCGCGTCTTCATCAGCAAGCTCCTCATCGAGCAGGCCCACCGCATCGGCCGCCCTTCGAAGCAATCCTTGGCAAAGAGCGTGACGCTCCCGAGCGCGCTCACGCACGTCCTCCACACCGTCACCTGCCCCAAGCAGAAGCCGGGGGCCACGGATCAGCACTCCCCCTCCAGGCAGGAGGCTGGGGGCTGGCACCCTCGCGACGATCGGGCACACCACGCCAGGAGCCCGTCCTGGAGCCAGCCCGCCATCCGATGAAGAGCGCAGGGGGCGCCTCAGCCAATCGCAGTCCAGATCAGGCGAGAAGCCCATGGCAGGCTGGCTATGCCCCGGGAAGGCCCGCGAAGGAAGACCTCGGGGTGCATAGGGCCTCGATGCACCTCGGGATGGTTCGCCTCTCCAATCGCCCTCACGACAAGGGTTGTGCTGCCCGGAGCACTCAGGGACTGTGGCATTCCAAAAAAATTCCTTTTGTTTTCAACAAAAACCTTGTTTGTTTTGAGAGAGGCCATTTAATTTTTTTTGCCAGAAAACCTCTTCTCTTAAAAACTTCCTTTTATTTGGCAAGGATTTTTATTTCTGTATCTTCTGCAAACTATGGTGTTTGATCTTTTAAAACTTTTTCTCTCTTGGCTCCCTGCTCAAAACATATTTTTGAAAAATAAATTATTTTCTTTTAATAAAAGAACTCTATGAAAATTGGGGGGTTTTCATATCTTGAGAACCACCCATGATTTTGTTTTGCCCCATGTGGTAAAACCCCTCCAAAACCTTCCCTCCTTCTTGAAACAATCTAAGTTCTATGTCCCAACAAGTCCAAACAAGTTTTGGATTTTATTTCAATTATTTTACCTCTCAAATCTTTTCTGACAATTATTTTGAGCCTGAGAGTTTTTCAAAGCAAGTAGCATATTGCATTTGAGTTTTGACCTCAAACCAACTCCTCTGGATTGTCCTTAGCACCCACAACCCAGAACCATCTTGATCCACTCTCCCTCTTTCCAAATTTTTCAAATTGCAGCCTCTGCAAGTTTGGACCAGATTTGCCAAATTTGGTAAAATTCATATCTCCTCTTCTCCAAAAATTCTACCAAAATTCAGGAAGCCTTCTGGTGCAATGAGAAGCCACTCCACCAAGAACCAGCTCAAGGAAAATTCCCTGCATGCCAAAATCATTCTGTCGAACACCTAGCATGCACTGTTACTGTTCATATTCAGTGAAATTCAGAAATTCAGTGTCGTTTCTTCGTCAGATTTTCAGTCACATGTAAACTGTGCATTTGGCTCGTGCTCGCAGCCTCTTCTTCTTGTCTGGAGCACCACACGCGCGCTTGGCGCCTCCCTGGCGTCGGTGGCGCCCTGGCCCACCTGCGCCGGCGTGTCCCGCGGCGGCAGAACCACCGTAGCGGCCAACAGGGGGCAACACTGTGGCATAACACCGTTCAGCACCGCCCAAACCTTCTGAGAGCTCCGCGTGGCCACCTCCTTGCCAACGCACGCATGCAACACCGTTGCCGTGGCCTGGCACGCGCAGAGCGCGTTCTCTGCCGCCGACGTACCGTGCGGCCGTTTCGTCGAGGGTAGGCCGTAATCCTCCCTCCCGTGCTGAGCTGGACACTGGGATGGCACCAGTACTTCACCTAGATGATGCTCAAGCCCCTAAGTCGGCCGTCCACCCACAGCGCCGCCGTAATCGCCCGCCGGACTCATCCGTTCATGGCAACTGCCTCGGGCCGTCTATATATAGCCCCCCCCCCCCCGAGCTTGCTCTTGCCCCCGCACAACTCCACCACCTCGCCAGACCCCGCCTAGCCACTGGAAGGGCCTCGAGGGGCCTTTCTTCCTCGACTCCGGCCACCTCCGTCCGCCTCGGGCTCCGGCAACGTTCTCTCCGGTGAGAACTCCTCCGGCGCCCAAACCTCGTCCATAGCCTTCTCTTACACCTAGTGCTCTAACCCCCACCTCAATTCGATGCTTGCAGCCCTCTCCGGCGAAATCCATCAACGCCCGAACCACCGTCCGCCGGAGTCAAGGCCGCCGTCGACGTGAAGCTCGCCGGCGACCACCACCACCAACAACCGACGCGGAATGGCGCCCTGAACTCGGAGGTACCCTCCGATCCTCCTGCCCCGCCGAGGATCGTCGCCGGCGATCGCCGCGGCCCTCTGGCGCCAAAACTCTGCCTCCGTTTTCAAACCCGACGGGTGGGTCCACCCCGTCAGATTTTTATTCTTTTTGAATCACTTTCTGGTAACGCCTTCGGGAAAAATACGCTTTCTCCACTGAACTAGCGTATTCGGGACTGAAACGTTTTCTGTTTTATAAAGAGGACCCTGGAAAGTTTCTGTTTCATTACAGAAAGGTCCCTGGACAAAAACACTAATAACTTTTAAACAGAGGAGTATTTTTGAGTGATTCTTTTTCTGTCCTCTCGGAAATTTTGTGTAGTTTATTATCAGATTTATTTGAAAAATATTTGGAATAATTTTTATGCACCTCTCGATATTTACCTTAGCGCGTATGTTTCCTTTAAACCGTAGATACCGAAGGAGGTGACGGGGCCGCGAACTTCACCGAGCTAGGCTCCGACTACTCTGAACCAGGCAAGCATGTTTGAAGTTTTGATATGATAAGTGTTTTGGCATGTTTGCATTTAGCAAGTTTCATGGCATGTTGATGAGCATACCGATGAACGTTATTTTTCATGCATAGTTGAGGCAAGTGAGTTCGATGATCCATACGTGTTGGATGTGAATGTGCATGGCCATGTATTGGCATAAGGATGGCTAAGATGGCAGTGTTGTAGCATGTCAGTCTTATGCCATACTATTTGACTTCAGTATCAGCCCGTATCGGTTCGGTTCCAATCCATTTCCCTTCCCGTACTACCACAAGTTTTCCGCAAGGGATATGGCTTAGTAGGTTGCAAACCGCTTTCCTGGTACACACCAAAAGGAGAGGCCGTGATGATGGTTCCATGGCCCTGGATTAAAGCCAGTCATCCGGTCATGGGGCATGGGTGTTTCCGGTTGGGACCGAGAGGGGGGCACCCCCTAGAGTGCGCGTATATAAATATGATCCCATGCTATTCGAGATTGTGATCTCCCCGTCTCAAAGTTTTTCTTGTACGTTGTCTAGGGTGATTCCTGACATCGTGAGGTGTGATGGGTGTGTACTGGATCGCTATGTTTCCTTCCGAACTACCGTAAACGGAACTAGTCCTTCGGGACTACGGAAATCCGTTAGCTGTGGGTAATTTTAGTACAAACTCTACAGAGTCATATATCCTCGAATCATCTCATCCATGTTCAAGTTCTGCTTTATCTTATCCTGACAAGTGTCAGTTTCTGGTGACAGATACTCCGGTGAATCACATGAGAGCTAAGCCCAGTTAAATGTTTATTCCTATGGATGGACTAACCTGTTTATTATCATGAGTTGATTATTTATTATGAGTATTATTTTCCTTATGAAGAAAGCCCTTTCTGCGACGTCGCTCAAACGTCCGACTGTGGCGTTGTTATCTTTTATTTTCATTATAAGCCCTTTCTGCGACGTCGCTCAGACGTCCGACTGTGGCGTTGTTATCTTTTATTTTCATTATAAGCCCTTTCTGCGATGTCGCTCAGACGTCCGACTGTGGCGTTGTTATTATTTACTTTCAGCAAAAGCCCTTTCTGCGATGTCGCTCAGACGTCCGACTGTGGTGTTGTTATTATTTACTTTCAGCAGAAGCCCTTTCTGCGATGTCGCTCAGATGTCCGACTGTGGCAGTACTGTTATTTCCTTTCAATACAAGCCCTTTCCGTGATGTCGCTCCGACGTCCGTCTGTGGCACGTATGTCTTTTATTTTCAGTTTAAGCCCTTTACGTGGTGTCGCTTAGACGCCCGACTGTGGCATGATCTTTATTTACTTGTTCACCTTTCGAGGCGTCACTTCAGACACCCGATCGGTTTTTCTTTTATTTTGTTGGGATTTCAGGCGGACTACCGCCGATTCCCTTTTACTTACCTTGCCTGCTAAATTCTGAATGTGCATTGGTAAATTAATCATAACGCACTCATGCATGCATTTGTTATATCTTACGTCCGAACTGTCTTGCGAGTACTTCAGAGTACTCACCTGGCTTGTTGATTTGGCCAGATGCTGACGAAGGCGATCTCATGGATGAAGAATTCGATAACGCGTCCGACGCGTAGAGGAGTCCCAGTCAGTCTCGTGCGACCCTGGATTTGGTCACTGTATTATATCCGCTTCCGCAACCCGAATAAATTCATCGAGCCTCACCTCCACGCTCGATGAGATGCTAGTTTAAGAGTCATGTTATCCACTCCCCATTGTGTTATTCCACCCTCACTTTAAGCTCGAGTCAGTAGTATGCCACTACACCATTGTGTTATATCCGCCATTATGTATAAACATTGGCGCGCTTGTAATAAATCATTGAGTACCCTTAGCTCGACCCTGTAATATATTTTTGCTACTGGCTTATTGTATCAAGAGATTGTCTAATAGTAAGGAGGATTTTTCCTCATACTGGACTCAAAAGATCAGTCTTTCAATAAATATTTTTATTGGAAAACCGGTCGTGACAAGCTTGGTACCAGAGCCAGGCTGACTGTAGGAAGCCACTAGGTGCGATCGCTAATCGGTTATTAGCATAATAGAGCTAAATTGTATTTTTGCAATTGTAGTCATTTTTCTGACAGTCAGCATAAATTTATGATCTGACCGTTCAGAATTTTTGCCTACTTTTGTAGATGGCCGACAACAGCTGCGAGTCTCAGACCTTCGCCAACGTGCCCGATGGGTTCGTCAAGCTTCTCTCCTTCATCGTTCAGGTCGCGATGGGGCCATCTGTGCGCCCAGTTGTCAATCTCTGCCGGCACACAGTCAACGACAGTCTGACCATGCACCAGGCCTCGGTGCAGTTCAGGGGAGGGCGTGGTGAGTTACGCCGCTTCCGGTTCGTGGGAAGAGCCATGCCCACGGAGAAGCATGCTATTCAGATGGCAGCCCGTGAGGCAATAGCTCGTCTCAGGGATGTTCTTCCCGTGATGAAGGCTCGTCGTTACCGCTATCTCCCATGCCATGTGCCCTACACCTGTCACTACGCATACTGCTGCCCCAGAGGAGAGCGAGACGAGGCCTTTGAGATGCTTATTGAGTATCTCCGGGCCCTGTAGGCCGCCTTCGACAACCTGGTGGATGACTTCGTGGCCGCCCGCATGGACTCAGTCCATGGCTGTGCTGCCAACAGGAGGGAGCTCTTGCCCACCGCACCACCACTGACTTTTGTCTCGTCATCAGCATCCTATGCACCTACTCGTCGCCTGCCTTCTACCGAAGAGTTCAACCAAGTCATTGCGCCCACTCCAGCGCACACTGCACCACCCTTCGCGCCAACTCCTGTTCGTGTTATTCCGCCGCTGGCACCCGCTCCATCTACTCGGCGCAGCACTACTCGTATGGAGCCTATTAGCGAGGAGCAAGTCGAGTCCCTAGCTTCTCTACGCCTCACCCTTGGCAGGGCCAAGGACATCATCAACATCTCCGACTAAGTACGCTTAGCCATCATGCGATGCACTGCCTTGTAAGATATGCTGTGAGAAGCAGCTTGTTTGCGCATCATGTAGGAAGTGGAGAAGTGCACTAGCCTAAATAACATGTCAGGATTATGTACGCATATCCTGAGTGATGTATTGTATAATTAACGCCGCGTGTAAGATACGTAATGAGCAGTCCTTCTCCGTGCGCAAATCGATTTGTTTTCCTTAAGTAATTTTGGCTATTTAATTTATTTGCCAACCTTGTGCATTTATGGATTTGTTGTTGCGACCCTTTTCGTTTTCCTTATGGGTTTTAGAAAATATATCCCCAGAGTGAAAAATGTCTCGTCCTTGGACTCGCTCCATGCCAGCTCCGCTAGATGAAAATTATGGCACTCAGCCGGACAACAATTTTACAAAAGGGCAGTCAAGTCAATATTATAACGCTCAACCAGGCAACAATTTCACTCAAGGTCAGTCGAGTCAACAGGACAGTGAAACGGCACTTTCCCAAATGAGCCGCCTTTATGAGCAGAGTCAGCAACAACATCGGGAAATGATGAACCAAGTCATCAACATGGGAAATCACCATGGGCAGTATCAGCAGCATTCCAAGTTATCTGAGCTACAGAAGACACGTCCCCCAACATTTTCTCATACTGACAAGCCTCTTGAGGCCGAAGACTGGCTTTGAGATATGGAGAGAAAATTAATTATTGCAAAATGTTCAGACCCCGAAAAGGTACTTTATTCTCCGCACTATCTCACAGGAGCATCTGCATCTTGGTGGGAGAATTTCCTGCACATGCATCCCAACGAAAATGATATAACCTGGGACGTTCCTAAGAGTATTATGAAGATCAAAAAGAGAGAGTTCGATGACCTCAAACAAAGGAACATGATAGTGTCAGAGTACAACGGTCAATTTACTCTATTGTCTCGCTACGCCAATGAAGAGCGTATGACTGAAAGCAAGAAGATGGAGAAATTCCTCGACGGTCTAGCACCCGCGCTTAAATGCCAACTGGTCGTGCACACTTTTCCAGATTTTAAGACACTAGTGGACAAAGCCATTACTCTGGAAAATGAGATACGCAGTTTGGAAGATTTCCGCAAGCGGAAAAGGGACCAGACTAACCATGCTCACAGTCATCGAAGCAAGACAGATTTTCAAAAGGGTGGGACACACAAATCCGCGTCCAACGTCTCACGCCCAATCAAGAATTTCCATGCAAGGGACAAGGAGTTCACCTATCGCCCCGGAATTACTTGTTACGCATGTGGAGAGGAAGGACACTATGCCAAGCAGTGTCCCAAGCCTAGAAACTCAGCCCCAAGGCCGAACAACGGCGGCAATAATTTAGCGCCCAAGCGAAACAATTTAAATCCCAACAACAACCACAGGAAGGGTCATCTGAACCACGTAACCAAAGAGGAGGCACAAAATGCTCCGGATATCGTACTCGGTACGTTTCCTATCAACACAATATCTGCAATGGTTTTGTTTGATTCCGGAGCTTCTCACTCTTTTATTTCAAAAAGTTTTGCTTTGCAAAATAATTTTTCGATGCTTCCTTTGGAGAAATCAATGATCATCAAGTCCCCTGGGATTCAGTAAGTCACTCAGAGCTACTGTCAGGGTGTGGTTATTGAGTTCAAAGGATTGAAGTTTCATGCCAATCTTATTGTGTTGGAAAATAAAGGACTGGATGTCATCCTAGGGATGGACTGGCTAACCACCAATAAAGGTTTTATTGTCTGTTTCAACCGGACCGTGATTCTCACACACCACCACGGGAAGACAATAAGGGTATCCGCCAAGGAAAGAAAAATACCCCGGCAACTGAGATTGAATAACGTGGACGTTTCTGAGCTAAACAAGGTTCCAGTAGTGTGTGAATTTCCGTACGTATTCCCCAAAGAGCTACCAGGCATGCCACCAGACCGAGAGATAGAATTCAGCATTGAGCTAGCACCAGGAACCACCCCCATATACAAGAAGCCATACAGAATGGCACCATCCGAGTTGGTTGAGTTGAAGAAACAAATAAAGGAATTGCTGGACAAAGGATACATTCGAGCCAGCTCCTCACCTTGGGGATCACCAATTTTGTTCGCCAAAAAGAAGGACGGAACACTGAGATTGTGCATTGACTATTGAGCACTTAACATGGTCACAGTCAAAAACAAATACCCGATGCCACGGATAAACGATTTGTTTGATCAACTTGCTCAGGCCAAGGTATTCTCAAAAACTGACTTAAGGTTAGGGTACCATCAATTAAAGGTGCGAACAGAAGATATCCCCAAGCCAGCCTTCACATCCAGATATGGACTATATGAGTTCACAGTAATGCCATTTGGATTAACAAACGCCCCCGCCTATTTTGTTCACCTCATGAACAAAGTATTTATGAAGTTTATGGACAAGTTCGTTGTGGTATTCATCGACGATATTCTGGTATACTCCAAGACACCAGAAGAGCACGAGGAACATCTCAGAATTGTGCTAGGAGAACTCAGGAAACATCAATTGTATGCCAAGTTCAGCAAGTGCGAATTTTGGCTAAGACAAGTAGGCTTTCTAGGCCACGTACTGACCCAAGACGGTATCGCAGTGGACCCGGAGAAGGTCAAGGCCGTACTTGGCTGGAAGTCACCAGCTAGTGTAACGGACATACGGAGTTTCTTAGGGATGGCAGGATATTACCGCAGATTTATTGAAGGATTGTCCACCATAGCCAAGCCTATGACGCAGTTACTCAAGAAAGACAAGAAGTTTGAATGGACAGAAGCCTGCGAGAAAAGTTTCCAAGAGCTAAAACGGAAATTGACGACAGCACCGGTATTAATTGTGCCAGACATACATAAGAATTTTGAAGTGTATTGTGACGCGTCCAGAAAGGGTCTCGGACGCGTGTTGATGCAAGAAGGCAAGGTGGTCGCGTATGCATCAAGACAACTTCGCAAGCATGAGGAAAATTATCCCACTCATGACTTAGAAATGGCAGCTGTCATTCATCCACTCAAAGAATGGAGGCATTTCTTACTTGGAAATCGATGTGAAATATATACGGACCATAACAGTCTCAAATACATTTTCACATAGCCAGAACTAAATTTACGGCAACGACGCTGGTTGGAACTAGTAAAGGATTATGATGTCGGTATCCACTATCATCCAGGAAAAGCAAATGTAGTGGCCGATGCTCTTAGTCGGAACCCCAGCTCCGACGACAACAGTCTGCCCGACTTAAGACCAGAATTCCAACAAGAATTTGCCAAACTCAACTTGTTGATGGTAGCAGAAGGCACCATAACAAACTTGGAAATACAACCCGACCTTGTGGAGAGAATTAAAGAAGCTCAGCCTGGACACCCCATCATCGAAGGCATTAAAAGAAAGGTGGGTATGGGCAAGGCCTCGGAATTCGTCATAGACGATAGAGGAATATTATGGTACGGAGACAGACTCTGCGTGCCAAACCTAGAAGACCTCAAACAACAAATTCTAGCTAAAGCCCACACCGCCCCATATTCGATCCACCCTGGAGGAACCAAGATGTATAAGGATACCCAGGAAAGATTTTGGTGGCACGGTATGAAGAGGGACATAGCCACCTTCATTGCATGTTGCGACTCTTGTCAATGCATAAAAGCTGAGCATCAGAGACCAGCCGGACTACTGCAACCAAACAAAATACCTGAGTGGAAATGGGATGAAATAGGGGCGGATTTTATTGTCGGACTACCTCGGTCATGACACGGGAATGATGCCATATGGGTCATCACCGACAAGGTTAACCAAGGTGGCACACTTTATTCCAGTAAAGACGACCCACACCACTCAGTAGCTTGCCAGGATATATCTCTCCCGCATAGTTTGTCTACACGGTGTCCCGAAGACTATAATATCTGATAGAGGAACCCAGTTCATCTCGAGGCTCTGGGATCATTTATAACAGGCTCTGGGAACTCAACTAGCCTTCAGTACAGCATACCACCCCCAGACTGATGGGCAAACGGAACGCGTAAACCAAGTTTTAGAAGACATGCTGAGAGCATGTGTCCTCACCTATGGAACCAGTTGGGAAGAAAGCCTACCATATGCCGAGTTCGCGTACAACAACAGTTACCAGGCTAGCCTGCAAATGGCACCTTTTGAAGCTTTATACGGACGGAGATGTCGTACCCCACTAAATTGGTCAGAGACTGGAGACAGCCGCATCTTCGGCCTAGACATGCTCAAGGAAGCCGAGGAAAAGGTCAAGCTAATCAGAGACCGACTCAAGACCGCTCAAAGTCGACAGAAGAGTTATTACGATCAGAAACATCGTGGAGTCAGTTTCGAACCCGGTGAATTCGTGTACCTAAGAGTATCTCCTATGAGGGGGTTACAACGATTCAAGATTAAAGGAAAGCTAGCACCAAGATTCATCGGACCATTCTGTATAGTGGCACGAAAAGGCACGGTAGCCTACCAGCTAGACTTACCCGAGGAATTATCAGATGTCCACGACGTGTTCCACGTCTCGCAGTTAAGGAAGTGCGTAAGCAACCCAGAGAAACAAGTATCCCATGAGAACATAGACGTGCAGCCAGACCTCAGCTATCGGGAACATCCAGTGAATATATTAGAGGAGTCTGAAAGGAGGACCCGACAGAAAACCATCAAATTTTTCAAAGTTCAGTGGAGCAATCACACCGAAAGTGAAGCAACTTGGGAAAGAGAGGATTTTCTTCGAGCAGAGCATCCATACTTATTTAAGGATCAGCTGAAATCTCGGGGACGAGATTTTTCCTAAGGGGGTAGGTGTTGTGGCATTCCAAAAAAAATTCCTTTTGTTTTCAACAAAAACCTTGTTTGTTTTGAGAGAGGCCATTTAAAATTTTTGCCAGAAAACCTCTTCTCTTAAAAACTTCCTTTTATTTGGCAAGCATTTTTATTTCTGTATCTTCTGCAAACTATGGTGTTTGATCTTTTAAAACTTTTTCTCTGTTGGCTCCCTGCTCAAAACGTATTTTTGAAAAATAAATTATTTTCTTTTAATAAAATAACTCTATGAAAATTGGGGGGTTTTCATATCTTGAGAACCACCCATGATTTTGTTTTTCCCCATGTGGTAAAACCCCTCCAAAACCTTCCCTCCTTCTTGAAACAATCTAAGTTCTCTGTCCCAACAAGTCCAAACAAGTTTTGGATTTTATTTCAATTATTTTATCTCTCAAATCTTTTCTGACAATTATTTTGAGCCTGAGTGTTTTTCAAAGCAAGTAGCATATTGCATTTGAGTTTTGACCTCAAACCAACTCCTCTGGATTGTCATTAGCACCCACAACCCAGAACCATCTTGATCCACTCTCCCTCTTTTCAAATTTTTCAAATTGCAGCCTCTGCAAGTTTGGACCAGATTTGCCAAATTTGGTAAAATTCATATCTCCTCTTCTCCAAAAATTCTACCAAAATTCAGGCAGCCTTCTGGTGCAATGAGAAGCCACTCCACCAAAAACCAGCTCAAGGAAAAATCCCTGCATGCCAAAATCATTCTGTCGAGCACCTGGCATGCACTGTTACTGTTCATATTCAGTGAAATACAGAGATTCAGTGTCGTTTCTTCGTCAGATTTTCAGTCACATGTAAACTGTGCATTTGGCTCGTGCTCGCAGCCTCTTCTTCTTGTCTGGAGCACCACACGCGCGCTTCGCGCCTCCCTGGCGTCGGTGGCGCCCTGTCCCACCTGCGCCGGCGTGTCCCGCGGCGGCAGAACCACCGTAGCGGCCGACAGGGGGCAACACTGCGGCATAACGCCGTTCAGCACCGCCCAAACCTTCTGAGAGCTCCGCGTGGCCACCTCCTTGCCAGCGCACGCATGCAACACCGTCGCCGTGGCCTGGCACGCGCAGAGCGCGTTCTCTGCCACCGACGTGTCGTGCGGCCGTTTCGTCGAGGGTAGGCCGTAATCCTCCCTCCCATGCTGAGCTGGACACTGGGATGGCACCAGTACTTCACCTAGATGATGCTCAAGCCCCTAAGCCCACCGTGCACCCACAGCGCCGCTGTAATCGCCCGCCGGACTCATCCATTCACGGCAACCGCCTCGGGCCGTTATATATAGCCCCCCCCCCCCCGAGCTTGCTCTTGCCCCCGCACAACTCCACCACCTCGCCAGACCCCGCCTAGCCACTGGAAGGGCCTCGAGGGGGCTTTCTTCCTTGACTCCGGCCACCTCCGTCCGCCTCGGGCTCCGGCAACGTTCTCTCCGATGAGAACTCCTTCGGCGCCCAAACCTCGTCCGTAGCCTTCTCTTACACCTAGTGCTCTAACCCCCACCTCAATTCGATGCTTGCAGCCCTCTCCGGCGAAATCCATCAACACCTGAACCACCGCCCGCCGGAGTCAAGGCCGTCGTCGACGTGAAGCTCGCCGGCGACCACCACCACCACCAACCGACGCGGAATGGCGCCCTGAACTCGGAGGTACCCTCCAATCCTCCTGCCCCGCCGTGGATCGCCGCCGGCGATCGCCACGGCCCTCTGGTGCCAAAACTCTGCCTCCGTTTTCAAACCCGACGGGTGGGTCCACCCCGTCAGATTTTTATTCTTTTTGAATCGTTTTCTGGTAACGCCTTCGGGAAAAATACGCTTTCTCCACTGAACTGGCGTATTCGGGACTGAAACATTTTCTGTTTTATAAAGAGGACCCTGGAAAGTTTCTGTTTCATTACAGAAAGGTCCCTGGACAAAAACACTAATAACTTTTAAACAGAGGAGTATTTTTGAGTGATTCTTTTTCTGTCCTCTCTGAAATTTTGTGTAGTTTTTTATCAGATTTATTTGAAAAATATTTGGAATAATTTTAATGCACCTCTCGGTATTTACGTTAGCGCGTATGTTTCCTTTAAACCGTAGATACCGAAGGAGGTGATGGGGCCGCGAACTTCACCGAGCTAGGCTCCGACTACTCTGAACCAGGCAAGCATGTTTGAAGTTTTGATATGATAAGTGTTTTGGCATGTTTGCATTTAGCAAGTTTCATGGCATGTTGATGAGCATACCGATGAACGTTATTTTTCATGCATAGTTGAGGCAAGTGAGTTCGATGATCCATACGTGTTGGATGTGAATGTGCATGGCCATGTATTGGCATAAGGATGGGTAAGATGGCAGTGTTGTAGCATGTCAGTCTTATGCCATACTATTTGACTTCAGTATCAGCCCGTATCGGTTCGGTTCCAATCCATTTCCCTTCCCGTACTACCACAAGTTTTCCGCAAGGGATATGGCTTAGTAGGTTGCAAACCGCTTTCCTGGTACACACCAAAAGGAGAGGCCGTGATGATGGTTCCATGGCCCTGGATTAAAGCCAGTCATCCGGTCAGGGGGCATGGGTGTTTCCGGTTGGGACCGAGAGGGGCGCACCCCTTAGAGCGCGCGTATATAAATTTGATCCCATGCTATTCGAGATTGTGATCTCCCCGTCTCAAAGTTTTTCTTGTATGTTGTCTAGGGTGATTCCTGACATCGTGAGGTGTGATGGGTGTGTACTGGATCGCTGTGTTTCCTTCCGAACTACCGTAAACGGAACTAGTCCTTCGGGACTACGGAAATCCGTTAGCTGTGGGTAATTTTAGTACAAACTCTGCAGAGTCATATATCCTCGAATCATCTCATCTATGTTCAAGTTCTGCATTATCTTATCCGGACAAGTGTCAGTTTCTGGGGACAGATACTCCGGTGAATCACATGAGAGCTAAGCCCAGTTAAATGTTTATTCCTATGGATGGACTAACCCGTTTATTATCATGAGTTGATTATTTATTATGAGTATTATTTTCCTTATGAAGAAAGCCCTTTCTGCGACGTCGCTCAAACGTCCGACTGTGGCGTTGTTATATTTTATTTTCATTATAAGCCCTTTCTGCGATGTCGCTCAGACGTCCGACTATGGCGTTGTTATCTTTTATTTTCATTATAAGCCCTTTCTGCGATGTCGCTCAGACGTCCGACTGTGGCGTTCTTATTATTTACTTTCAGCAAAAGCCCTTTCTGCGATGTCGCTCAGACGTCCGACTGTGGCGTTGTTATTATTTACTTTCAGCAGAAGCCCTTTCTGCGATGTCGCTCAGACGTCCGACTGTGGCAGTATTGTTATTTCCTTTCAATACAAGCCCTTTCCGTGATGTCGCTCTGACGTCCGTCTGTGGCACGTATGTCTTTTATTTTCAGTTTAAGCCCTTTACGTGGTGTCGCTTAGACACCCGACTGTGGCATGATCTTTATTTACTTGTTCACCTTTCGAGGCGTCGCTTCAGACACCCGATCGGTTTTTCTTTTATTTTGTTGGGATTTCAGGCGGACTACCGCCGATTCCATTTTACTTACCTTGCCTGCTAAATTCTAAAAGTGCATTGGTAAATTAATCATAACTCATTCATGCATGCATTTGTTATATCTTACGTCTGAACTGTCTTGCGAGTACTTCAAAGTACTCACCTAGCTTGTTGATTTGGCCAGATGCTGACGAAGGCGGTCTAATGGATGAAGAATTCGATAGCGCGTCTGACGCCTAGAGGAGTCCCAGTCAGTCTCATGCGACCCTGGATTTGGTCACTGTATTATATCCGCTTCCGCAACCCGAATAAATTCATCGAGCCTCACCTCGACGCTCGATGAGATGCTAGTTTAAGAGTCATGTTATCCACTCCCCACTGTGTTATTCCACCCTCACTTTAAGCTCGAGTCCGTAGTATGCCACCACACCATTGTGTTATATCCGCCATTATGTATAATCATTGGTGCGCTTGTAATAAATCGTTGAGCACCCTTAGCTCGACCCTGTAATATATTTTTGCTACTGGCTTATTGTATCAAGAGATTGTCTACCAGTAAGGAGGATTTTTCCTCATACTGGACTCAAAAGATCAGTCTTTCAATAAATACTTTTATTGGGAAACCGGTCGTGACAGGGACGGAGGAGGTGGCGACGTCAAGGAGGAAGGGACCTCAGCCGTCTCCGCGAGCTCGGCTCGCAGGGGCCTGCGGAGCAAAGATCAGTAAAAGCGACAGAAGGATCGGGAGCTGGAAAGGGAGAAGGCTTACTCATCAGTGGCAAAGTACTTCCTGCGCTTCAGCAAGCGACAAGGATAATCGTCGCCCAGGGCCTCCCTCTTCTTCCGAAGGGCCTCGAAGTCCACGCGGAAGCGCCCCAAAAGCTGAGTGCAGGGATCAACCTGCGACGAGGGCGAAGCATCAAGGCGATCCGCGTCAGGGGCACCTGCCTGGTGCGCACTGCCGGTCACCTCGCCCAAAGGAGCAACCGGAACCTCAGGGGCCTCACTCGCAGACACTGAAGGCAGCTGCTCGCCGCTCTCGGACTCAGCGGCACGGGCCCCAGCAGCTGCTCCCTTGTGAGTATCACCCGGCGTTGTCACCCTATCAGGAGGCCCCTCGGCCTCTGGCGCCTCATGCCTCCCCGCTCCGCCACTTGAGGAAGAGTCGCCTTGGCCGACTGCAAGGGAAGTCACCATCACTGGGTTCTCGCGAGGCCCCTGGAGGCCAACAGGGCACAGCTCCCACTCATCAAAGATGGGCATCTGCTTCACAAAATCATCCTTGTTCTTGCAAAGGTACAGTAGGGCCCCTCCCCGCTGGATGCTGCCCGGGTTGGGGTCACCGGTCAAGACCAAGAGCACCGTCCTCAGCACTTCAGGCGTCAGATCCTCTTCCTGGAGTCTCATATGATCACTACACCCATTGAAGGCCCACATTCGACGGGAATGGCGTTGGAGAGGAGCGATGCGGCGTAACAAAAACTCCTCCACCACCCTGGGCGCAGTCACACCGGTCGACTTCAAGAACGCGAAGCGGTGCCAGACGAAGGCAAGCCGCGGGCTCTCGAGCGTCTCCTGGCCCCAGCCTGAATTGGGGACAGCAGGCGAGGTTGGCTTCGACAGCAGGGGGCTGGGCACCCCAACGTCCACATACAGCCACCGCTCGCGGAACCCAGCCGAAGGCGAAGGGAGCCCGAAGTCGATCCCGGAGGCTGCTGTCTCGGGCGTGGCGACAAAGCTCACGCACGCCGAGCATTGGGTAGGGTCGACGAGGCGCAGAGAGAAGAAGTGGCATAGCAAGGCAACCGACGGAACGATGCCCATCATTGCTTCGCAAACAAAAGCAAAGACTGAGAGAAGGGCGCTGGAGTCAGGACCCAGATGCATCATATGGATCTGGTAATGGGAAAGCACGGCCCTGAAGAAATCAGAGAAGGGGGGAACCAGACCCGCCCACAGGGCATCAGCGAAGTAATGGACCTCGGTGATTATCCTATCAGTGGGGAAGTGAGACGTGGGCCAGGCCGTCGTCCTCTCGCACTCGTTGAAGGTAGTAGCCAGAGCCGAGCTGACCTTGCCCAGGCCCTCTCAATTGAGTATGATCGACCGGCCGACGGCGGGGGCCACCAACGGCGGCGAGCGAGGCGGAGGCGTGGGTTGCTTCCCTCTTCCCTTCTTCGTTGGAGCCATGGCGATGGGAAGGGGGAGAGATGGTTTGAGATTGGGTTGAGAGCAGGAGCTGGAGTTCGAGTGGAGGAAGGACAGAGGGCGCACGAGCAAAAGGAAGGAAGCGGATGTGTACAACTATGGGTCGGCCTAACACGGCGTGGAATAAGGGGGCGTGGGGGAACAGTACCGCCCACGTCCAATCAACCACCACGTGGCGCCCAAGGCCGCAGGCTGTTAGGGCCCGCGGCGCTTCGCCCTTGTCCTTTTGCCTCCCTGCACGGCCAAGCCCGGGCGCGCCTTGGGCCCGGGGGCTACTGTCGGCGTTCTGGGAACGGGGGTCCCCAGACTTGCCTGCCTGCGGCCTGCGGAGTGGCTCAAGGGGGCCCAGCATGGCCCATCTTCATCAACACAGACCCATGACCCTCGCGAGGGGCCGAGCCTCGCGGGGCGGATGACACGGAGCTTCCTCAGGCACGGCCTCATCAGGCTGTCTCACGAGGAGGCGGAGAGATCAAGGCGGGGTACCTCACGAGGTGCCCATGACGCAAGCCATGACGACCAAGGGCGCCAGGCGGACGCCGGCCAGCACAATGTCCTCCCTTTCCTCTTTGGTGCAAAGGGAGCAAGCGCAGGCGGGAGGATCAAGCAAAGGCACCCATTTCGGTGCAACGAGACCAAGAACAGCTCCGCGACAAGGAAGAAGTCATTATGGAGCCCAAGCCGGCGTCATCACCAGAGCTTTTGGTAGGCGAGGACCAACTTTAGTCAGGATAAGTGTACCAGATGTTCCCCCTTCAAAATGGCCAATTGTTGGTGCCCTTCCCGCTCGATATTTGGGAAGAGGCCCAGGGCCTTCACCTATAAATAGGGCTAGCCAACCCCGGAGTAGGGGACGGACCGATCGGCGAACAGGCAGAGAAGGGGAGATAGGACTAGAGATCAAGAATCAGAGAGAGAGAGAGAGAGAGAGAGAGAGAGAGAGAAGGGCGACTGAACCCCTCTAGCAGTTCATCGCCCCAGTCAAGAACAAGCCCTCGCGAGGTTGTTCTTCCTTGTATTGTTCATCATCAGCCCAAGAGGCAATCCACCACACCACCACACTGGAGTAGGGTATTACACCACATCGGTGGCCCGAACCAGTATAAACTCTGTGTCTCTTGTGTTGTGTTCTTGATAGCTTAGATCCTTGCAAGGCGGACGGGTACAGGTAGGTAGGAAGCGTAATCTCCGCGCGCACCCCAGAGTTCCAACCTCAAGGGTCTGCCGGAACCCGAAATCCGACAGTCTCCAACGTATCTATAATTTTTGATTGCTCCATGCTATATTATCTACTGTTTGGACAATATTGGGCTTTATTATCCACTTTTATATTATTTTTGGGACTAACCTATTAACCGAAGGCCCAGCCCAGAATTGCTATTTTTTGCCTATTTCAGTGTTTCGAAGAAAAGGAATATCAAACAGAGTCCAATTGACCTGAAACTCCATGGAACCTATTTTTGGACCAGAAGAATCCCACGGAGTATCGCCGCAAGCCTCTGTAGCCACTAAAACCCAATCGAGACCCTGTTCCGGCACCTTGCCGGAGGGGGGAACCCTCACCGGTGTCCATCTTCATCATCCTGGCGCTCTCCATGACGAGGAGGGAGTAGTTCACCCTCGGGGCTGAGGGTATGTACCAGTAGCTATGTGTTTGATCTCTCTCTCTCTCTCTCTCTCTCTCTCTCTCTCTCTCTCGTGTTCTTGATTTGGCACGATCTTGATGTATCGCGAGCTTTGATATTATAGTTGGATCTTATTTTTCTTCTTCCCCTCTACTCTCTTGTAATGGATTGAGTTTTCCCTTTGAAGTAATCTTATCGGATTGAGTCTTTAATGATTTGAGAACACTTGATGTATGTCTTGCCGTGCGTATCTATGGTGCCCAACCAGAACAACCAACCTATCAGTATTAGAAGCTTTTCAAGACCTTAAGGACAAACTGCAGCTTCCTTTCTTTATGGAGATTATTATACTAGGGTCTTGGGCTATTTGGATTTCCAGGAACAACAAGATCTTTGAACATATTGATCCTTCTTTCCAGGGTTGGAAAAGAATCTACTTGGCAGAGCTCAAGCTATTGAAATTCAGGATGAAGAATAAGTTTATGCCTCAATTTTCAGCTTGGCTAGAGTCCATCTTGTAATTATAGAAGCAGCTTAGTTTGTTTATTTATTTCTTCTTTCTTTCTTTTTCTTACTTTTTCTTTCTTTCTTTCATTCTCTTTTTTGGGCTTACCTCAAGCCCTTGAGACATTGTTACTTTCCCTTTCTCACTTTAATAAAAATTGCAGTGGGGTTTTTACCCTACTGTTTATAGTCAAAAAATGGGACATCACGTGATTCACTTGATGTATGTTTTGGTGATCAACTTGCGGGTTCCACCCATGAACCTATGCATAGGGGTTGGCACACGTTTTCGTCTTGATTCTCTGGTAGAAACTTTGGGGCACTCTTTGAAGTACTTTGTGTTGGTTTGAATAGACGAATCTGAGATTGTGTGATGCATATCGTATAATCATACCCACGGATACTTGAGGTGACATTAGGGTTTTGGTTGATTTGTGTCTTAAGGTGTTATTCTAGTACGAACTCTAGGGATGTTTGTGACACTTATAGGAATAGCCCAATGGATTGATTGGAAAGAATAACTTTGAGGTGGTTTCATACCCTACCATAATCTCTTCATTTGTTCTCCGCTATTAGTGACTTTGGAGTGACTCTTTGTTGCATTTTGAGGGATAGTTATGTGGTCCAATTATGTTATTATTGTTGAGAGAACTTGCACTAGTGAAAGTATGAACCCTAGGCCTTGTTTCAAAGCATTGCAATACCATTTACGCTCACTTTTATCGCTTGCTACCTTGCTGTTTTTGTATTTTCAGATTACAAAAACCCATATCTACCATCCATATTGCACTTGTATCACCATCTCTTCGCCGAACTAGTGCACCTATACAATTTACCATTGTATTGGGTGTGTTGGGGACACAAGATACTCTTTGTTATTGGTTGCAGGGTTGCTTGAGAGAGACCATCTTCATCCTACGCCTCCCACGGACCGATAAAACCTTAGGTCATCCACTTGAGGGAAATTTGCTACTGTCCTACAAACCTCTCCACTTGGAGGCCCAACAACGTCTACAAGAAGAAGGTTGCGTAGTAGACATCAATGACGGATGGGACAAGCCTCGTTGCCGTCCCCAATAAAGCAACGGGACACCTAAGGAGCGCATTTAATGCGTCTTGTCCCGTAATGACAAGCGTTAAGCTTGTACACTGTATACCTTTCCACCTCCTATGTGCCACTGTGGCGACCCCTTTTGGCTATAAAGGAGGCCTGAGGCATCCAGGAAAAGGATTCAGATCTTTTGGACTACGCACGCACCGTAGCTAGTTCGAGAGCTCAAGAACACTCAAATATACACCAAAGTAGGACTAGGGTATTAGACATTCTCGCGGCATGAACCTAGGTAGACGATCCTTGTGTTGACAGCCAGACCCGCTCTTTGCACAACCCCGTGCCCGCCCACCGTAGAAGGGATCCCAGTGATCCCGTAGGTGTCGTTCCCACCGACATCTTTGGTGCGCCAGGCAGGGGGCGCAGTTGTGAAAATCCGGTATGGCAGTTAGTTTAGCATTTCTTCATCGCCATGGCTCCCAAGAAGAAGACGATCACAGCGATCGGTTCATCAGGGGTCGAACGGCCCGTACCAGTGCAATCGAGTGGTGGGGTGGTCGCGGACGGAAGCCGAGGCGCGGTCCGCGAACGCCAATGTTGCTCTGGCAGTCAAAGCCTGGCAGGCGGCGTCGTCCGTGCGCGATACGATGGGGCGCACGCCGCCAAATCCAAAGACGGAGTCGGGGCCCCCACAGGCGGCGCGGGGCCCTCCAAGTGCGGCATCATGCCACCCACGGGCGGCGCGGCGACTTCCAAGACGCCTACGCCGGCACCCACGACGCGCTCTTCCCAGGTTGTGCGCGACGAACAGCATCACCACACTTGTGACCCCGGGCGCCGCCATGGGAAGAGTCTTGTGCCTCATTCGCGGGACGTAGAAAACCAGCACGCACGCCGAGGCGCTAGCGAAAATGGTGCACAGCCGCAAGGCCGTGATAGAGCTCCTTCTAACGTGGTTAGAAGTCAGAGCGCATCATGGTCCACGGAGCTTTCGCCGCCACCCACGCCAACATAAGCTTTGGCGCGCGCGCAGTAGCTCCTCGATTTCCCTCCTGCTGCAGAAAAGCTCGACAAGTGGAGAGCCACCATCCGGAGCCTCGTCGGCGTTGCCAACAAAGATGATCCGCGACCAGCGGGGCCCTCAGGCCGGCGCTCCGTCAAGCCACCGCATGCCAGTGGTGGAAAGACCGGAGGTGCTGCGGCTACGGTGCACTCTCCTCCCCCACGCCAGCCACCGCGGGTGTCTGTCCGTCGTGATGATGCTTCTGATAATATTTCCATAGCATCGTCCGACCCACGGACCCACCGCAATCAGCGCCAAGTTCTTCGGGAGTGAGCAAATGAAGATGCTCGAACCACCATCGAGCGGCGGCACGAAGCACGCCACCAGTCAGATAGGCGGGCGGGGCCCACTACAGACCACCTAGCAACGGGAGGCTCTAGCGGCCTACCCTATGAGGTAGGTTGCCCAGCCTTTACCCGTGAGCTGCGACAGTTCCATTGGCCCTCCCACCACACATTCAAGCCCGACATTGGTGAGAAGTACAACGGCAAGACCCACCCGTCGGAGTTCCTCAGCATCTACACCATCGCGATGCAAGCTGCTGGAGCTCGCGATGACAAGGTGCTTGCCAATTACTTCTCGTTGGCACTTAAACCCAATGTCGTGTCATGGTTGATGCACTTGCTGGCATATTGCATTTCTTCTTGGTCGGGTTTGTGCCATGAGTTTGTTGGTGCCTTCACCAGAGGCCACCAAGCTCACGGCCAGGCAAGCGATTTGCATATCATCCCCCAGAAGGAAGGCGAAACCCTGCGCAAGTACATACAGAGGTTCAGCTGGGTGCAGTATAACATCCCAGATGTTCATCCCGCCGCCGTGATCAGCGCCCTTCCATCAGAATGTGCGCAACCGCAAGATGCGTGAAGAGCTGGCGATGAACAAGGTCAAAGATGTGGCCGAACTCTATGTTATGGCCGATAGGTGCGCTCGGGCTGAGGAGGGGAGGAAGTACCCCCGCGAGGACGCTAGTGCGGAGACCGACTCCACAGACGGAGACACAGCCACCTCGACGAAGAAGGGCCGGCGCCGCAACAGGAAGCGCATGGGCAAGACCGTGCTTGCCGTCGAGGGATCCGAGGACACCGGCGCTGCCAAGAAGGCCAAGGCAGACAACCTCAGCAAGGAAATTGTCGGGTGCGCCGCTTGCCTGGCCTTGGCAGCTGCCGACAAGCCAGGAGGCTCCGACAAGCAGTACTGCAAGATCCACCGCACAAAGGGCCATGATCTCCAGAACTGCCGACAAGTTGAGCTGCTTGCTGAGAAGCAAAAAGCTGAGTATGAGAGGCGGGACAAGGAGAAGGGTCAGGATGGTGCTGAAGGATCGGAAAGAAGCATGGCGGCCAAGGGGGTCGCCGCGCCAAGGATAGCCAGCAAGAGAGGCCCGCTCGGGGCCGCGACAAGGAGCAGGAAGACGACGGTCATGACGAGGACGACGAGTCTGGCGAGCAAGAGTTCCAGAAAGATAAGGAGGCCATGTGCGTCGACGGTGGCGCCTCGTTGCACACTTCTCACCGCCATCTCAAGCAGTGGAACCATCGCTCAATGCTCAAAAGCCATTGAAGTGGTCTAGCACGCCTATCATTTTTTACGCCAAGGACCACCCTGACCGCACAACTACGGTCGGGTGCTTGCAGTTGTTGGTTTCGCCAACAATATGCAACTTCAAGGTGACAAAAATGCTAGTTGATAGCGGGACCGTTCTAAACTTGATCTCGCCTGTTGTGATCAAAAGGCTACAGATTCCCGATGGAGACCTCGAAGAGACGGGTACTTTTCAAGGGGTCGCCCCTGGAAGGAGCCAGCCGAAGGGTAAGGTCACGCTGCCCGTGACATTTGGAGGCGAGTTGAACTACCGAACAGAGAGGATTGTCTTCGATGTGGCTAAGATCCCCTTGCCCTACAATGGGATCCTCGGCCGCCCTACACTAGCCAAGTTCATGGCAGCGTCACATTACGCCTACAACACACTGAAGATACCTAGACCGATGACCATCATCACCGTCCCCTCCGACAAGAAGGATGCACTGATTTGCGCTGTCCAAATCTACCGGGAGGCGGTTGCAGCGACTGCCGCCAAGGCACTTGCTCCTGCCGCTGAAGCCCCGGGAGGCAAGAAGACCGGCAGGACCTCTCGCACCCACTCGGCAAGCGCACCTCTTTGGAGTGTAATGCTCCCGTCAAGGACGTGCCAGAGAGCTCCACCGGCAAGAGAAAGAAATCCAGAGCTGCGCCACCAGAGACCAAGAAGGTGTCCATCAAGGAGGATGGCATGGGAGGGGCTTTCACCATAAGCTCCTCCCTTGACAGCAAAGAGGAAAGCGCGCTTGTCACCTTCCTGCGGGTGAATGTCGATGTGTTTGCATGGCAAGCATCCGACATCCTCGGCGTTCCCAGGGAGGTGATTGAGCACCATCTTGCTGTCTGTCCTCATGCGCAACCCGTCAAGCAGAAGGTCAGGAAGCAGGCTCTGGAACGGCAAGAGTTCATCGCAGAGGAAATCAGGAAGTTGGAAGCGGTAGGTTTGGTAAGAGGGGTACTCCATCCGACGTGGCTGGCCAATCCGGTGGTGGTGCGCAAGGCAAATGGGAAGTGGAGACTGTGTATTGATTACACAGACATCAATAAGGCTTGTCCAAAGGACCCTTTCTCGTTACCGCGCATCAACCAGATTGTTGACTCCACGGTCGGATGTGACTTGTTATCATTCCTTGACGCTTACTCGGGATACCACCAGATCTTCATGACGAAACAAGATGAAGAGAAGACAACATTCATCACCCCATGTGGTACGTATTATTTCTTATGGATGCCTTTCAGGTTGAACAGTGCTGGCTCGATGTTTGCAAGAGCAGTCCAAATTGGTTTTTGAGCCTCAGCTACATTAAAAATGGAAGCTTATATGGATGACATAGTGGTCAAAACCAAGGACAGGGCAACACTTGTACAAGATTTAGAAGAGACGTTTGCAAATTTGCGCAAGATCAACCTCAAGCTGAACCCTGAGAAGTGTGTCTTCGGTGTTCCGTCCGGCAAGATTCTCGGGTTCTTTGTGTCACAGCGTGGGATTGAGGCGAATCCAGACAAGATCAAGGCCATTGAGAAGATTGAGGCGCCTAGGCGGATCAAGGATGTGCGTCGGCTCACTGGCTGCGTTGCCGCCATGAGCAGGTTCATCTCCAAGTCTGCTGAGCGTGCCCTTCCTTTTTTCAAAATCTTGAAGAAGGCGGGCCCAATGGAATGGACCCCAGAGGCTGAGGCAGCCCTACAGGATTTGAAGAAGTACCTCTCCTCTACGCCAATACTGGTTGCACCTAGAGCACAAGAGCCGTTGATGTTGTATCTAGCGGCAATGAACCAAGTAGTCAGTGTCGCGCTAGTGGCGCAGAGGGAGGTTGATGAAGAGGCAGTGGCAACGACAGGAATAGCAGATGGCAAACCAGAGCTCCCCCCGGCAGAGTCTGGCGCTGGCGAAGCAGAACTGATGCAACCAAATGGAGTGGTGCGGAAGAAGAAGATGATGCAGCACCCAGTTTACTTTGTCAGCTCCCTCTTGCAGGGGGCTAGATCAGGGTATTACGGCGTGCAGAAATTGCTCTTCGGCCTCCTTATGGCCTCAAGGAAGCTGCGTCATTACTTCCAAGCCCACGAAATCACTGTTGTCACCCACCTCCCATTGCAACGGATATTGCATAACCCAGACGCAACTGGGAGGATCGTGGAATGGGCCTTGGAACTGTCAAGCTTTGGTTTCAAGTTTGAAAGTACTTCAACAATCTAGAGTAGAGTCTTGGCAGAGTTCATTGCATAATGGACCTCAACGTCCGACGAAGAGACCCAGGAGACCACTCTCCCCGGCAAAGAAACAAGTCGCAACTGGATTATGTACTTTGACGGGGCTTTCTCGCTACAAGGCGCCGGTGCTGGTGTGCTACTCGTCGCACCCACCGGAGAGAACCTCAAGTATGTAGTCCAGATGCACTTTCCCAGGGAGATGTCAACGAACAACACTGCTGAATACGAGGGGTTTGCTTGCTGGTCTCAGGATCGCGGCAGACCTCGGAATCAAGAAGCTCATCGTCAGGGGTGACTCACAGCTTGTCGTCAAGCAAGTTAACAAAGACTATCAAAGCCCGTTGATGGAAGCCTATGTAGATGAGGTGAGGAAGCTGGAGGAGGGTTTTGACGGTATACAACCAGAGCATGTTCCCCGAGTGGAGAACGACATCGCCGACTACCTGTCAAAACGCGCTGCCCTCAAACTACCTGTGGAACTAGGTACTTTTGTGCTTCACTTAACTCAACCATCCGTTGAACCATTGACAAAGCAGAACAAGCGCAGGAAATCAGGCCCCAGCAAGTACTTTCATGCCGAGCTCCCAGGAGCCATCGGCAAGGATGTTGCCGTGGACACCGAGCCTGTCATGGGGCAACAGACTCCGGCAGGGCGTCAACCCTGGCCGTAGAGATAGGTGCTCCCATGGCAGAGGAAATGCCCTTGGTCCTTGCCGTCGAGCCCCAGGCTCCGGCATGGGCATGGCATACCGTCCGATTCCTCCAAACATGGGAACTCCCTGAGGAACAGGAAGAAGCAGAGAATGTAGCTCGTCGGTCTGCCATGTATCAGTTCGCTGACGATGTTCTGTACAGAAAAAGACCAAACAGTGTGAAATTGAAGTGCATTCCCCCGGAGGAAGGACTGGAACTGTTGGCAGAGGTACACGGAGGCGTATGTGGCTCCCACATAGGGTCGACGGCCTTGCCGGAAAGGCATTCCGGCAAGGTTTCTTCTGGCCCACAGCCCTCCAGGATGCAGCGACGCTAGTAACCAAGTGTGAAGCGTGCCAGTTCCATTCAAAGAAGCTTCATCGACCAGCTCAAGCTCTCCAAACAATCCCTCTTTACTGGCCATTCTCGATCTGGGGGCTCGACATACTGGGCCCCTTTCCCCGCGTTGTCCGGGGCTTTGAGTACTTGTACGTTGCAATTGACAAGTTCACAAAGTGGCCGGAGGTGGAGACAGTGAGGAAGGTGACCGCACAATCGGCCGTCAAATTCTTCAAGGGACTAATCTGCCATTTTGGTGTGCCAAATAGAGTCATCACCGACAACGGCACGCAGTTCACGAGCCGCACCTTCATGCAGTAGATCCAGGACCTCGGCAGCAAGGTATGTTTTGCTTCTGTTGCACACCCACGAAGCAACGGCCAGGCTGAGAGGGCACATGCTGAAGTGTTGTGAGGCCTCCGAACGAGGACTTTTGACAGGCTGCATAGGTGCGAACGACGCTGGATTGATAAATTGTTGGCGGTTCTTTGGTCAATCAGAACGACACCAAATCGAGCCACCGGCCAGACACCCTTCCCCCTTGTTTACCAGGCAGAAGCAGTTCTCCCCACGGAACTCACGTATGGGTCACCTCGAGTGCTCTCTTATGATGAGCTTGAGCAAGAGCAGTTGCGGCAAGATGACACAACGGTCCTTGAGGAAGATCGTCTTCGGGCGGCTGTGCGAGCAACATGCTACCAACAAGCCTTGCGCTGCTATCATAGCCGTAAGGTTCATGCCCGAAGCTTTGAGGAAGGCGACCTTGTTCTTCGGCACGTTTAGTCGACCAAGAATTCCAACAAGTTGACGCCAAAGTGGGAAGGCCCTTATCAGGTAATACGAGTCACCAGGCCCGGCGCAGTCCGCCTGGAGACCGAAGATGGTATTCTAGTGAGCAACTCCTGGAACATCGAACATCTTCGCAAGTTTTACCCATAAGGCGCGGTTGCTGGGCTCTCCTGGCAAACCACCTTTTGTACAAGCCTTGCTGGCAAGGCATGTAACCCTTCGTACAAAGCCAGGCGCAGACCATGAGCATAATTAATGAAGTGTTGGCGCCCTATGTTTTAGCATGCATGCTAGGTTGAGTCTCTCTCTGTGTTAGGGTTGATAGTGCTTGGCGGCGACTACCCCTTAGCATAGAGGTCGAGTATGCATCCCTCTGTTCTTTTCCGTCCTTTTTTGGTTCGTAGGATGCCTGGACATTTCTGCCGAGCTATTTTGGAAGAAAAGAGAACAGGCCGACGCCCGGACGCCAACAACCCAAGGTTGCTGGGGCTGCATGTCTGAGAATCCAATCACGGCAAGCCAAGGTTGTCGGGGGCTGTGGCATCAGATAAGTCTTTCTCCCCTACTCTGTGCCGCTGTATGAATCTTGAACGTACAAGACTTCGCTCGCTCTCATACCATCTTGCTCCCTCTGTCCCGTGTCCGAAAACCTTACTTTGGGCCTGAACTTGGTTGTAGTGCGATGGGAAGGGGACGAGCAAAGGGCCCAATCCTACTTGGCCCCTACCTCCGCCAAGGGTGTGAGTGTAGCTGAGCTATAGGACAGGAGGACGGCAAGGCCTGTTGTCGGGGTACAGTGTTTATCTTAAGATAACGAGGACTCGCTCCTTGGTGTGGCCCTCACCCACGCGCAAACAGAACCCGGCAAACACCCTTCTCTTCATTAATACGTTGCTAACAAGTACAATTCGTATGGAATGCATACATGAGCAAGGGGGTTACAAGGTCTAAATTCTACTAAGGCCCGTAGGCTTACAAGCTAAAAAGAGATAAGATGCCCGTAATCCCTTTCTTGTCCCTCTCCTTAGGAAACGGAACAAGATGGCGGAAGGGCAAAAGGAGTGCCTAGGCGAGGTGCGAGCAGCAAAAGACAGCAAGAGAACATATCGACGGCCGCCCAGAAGAGGGATGATGATGATGGTGTCGGGAGAAGGGCCGAAAGATGAGGCAGCGGGCCCGCAATACGCGATGAAGGTGTCGGCGCTCGCGTACTCCGACTTGACGGCCCGCCACTCGCCTTCTTCGTCTTCCCCGTCCCTCCAACGCCAGCCGCCCAAGGCGACAACCCCGAGAAGTTCAAGGAGCTAGCGATACAGATGGTGGTGCTGCTGGCGTCGCCCAGGAACGGTGTGCTCGACACCTAGTCGGACCCGTCATCCTCCCGCCCGCTGCCCTCGTCGTCGCTGTCATTGTCCTCCTCGTCACTCCCACTTGAAGAAGAGTCTTCGTCGGAGGAGGAGCTCTCCACACAGCACTTTAGGCGAGTTCCAAAGTCTCCAAAGACCTTGACGGAGAGCAGGCTGTTCTCCATTAACTTGAAATAGAGAGCGAGTCCCGCCATCAGGCTGTGGATGCAAGCGAAGGTCTTCCATCCGCGACGAAGATACATGACATGAGGGGCGGGAAAATCGACATCAACCCGCATGTTGCCATTCCCGCAACCCCTGATATGCAATCTCAGAGTTTGTGGCGGGTCGAATTCCATCTCCTGAGCGAATGGAGTAGGGAGACGAAGACGACGACGCGCTGGCCGGAGCAGCCTGATGAAGAACTCACAAGGCTGGTCCCCGAAGTGGGCCTCCGTTGGGGGAGGACCCGCCGGCGGAGGCGAGACCAGTGCGCCGCCCCGTCCTCCTCTTCCCCGAGCGCCACGGCGACCTCGGCCTTGCCCCTCCCCCTTCCCCTCGTGGCCGGCTTCGCCGCCACGAGCTCTTGGGAAGGAGGGGCACACTGTCGAGTGGAGACCCTCATCACCACCATCAAAGCACCGGCGCGCCCTCTCGCCATAGCAGAAGAAAGATAGAAGCCAAGGTGGAAGGAGGGGATGGTGAAAGATTGAGGGGTGCCGTTCTCCCCCTCCCCCTCTTATAAAGGGGAGGGGTCGGGGCTCGGCCGCCCCACTCAACCAATCCGGCCACCAGGAGCACAGGGAATCAAGACCGACCCGCTGCTCCAATCAGCAGCGGCCCGGTTTCCCACCTCTTCATTCAAGGCCCGCACCCGCCGCCTACCATCTTCAAGGCATGGAGGACACGTGGCGAGCAAACAGAAATCAAGGGGACGGGTGGGGTCACCGTTTTCCACCCCGTGATCGTAGGGTACGGGCGCTTCGAAGGCCACGACCCGAGTCCACTCAGTAAATGAGCCGCGCCCTTGCATTTTCCTCTTTTATGGGGAAGGCGCGAGCCACCTCTTTACCATGATGTGATGCATGAGGGCAAGAACCGCCCCGCGCATGACCCCCACGTCATGCATGACCCTCCACATCGCGCATTCAACACGGGTCGTGGGGAAGTGCGACGGGCGAGGGGATTGTTGCGGTGAAACTCCGCCCCGCCTGCCCGCGCACCGTCCTGGGCCTAGCCCAACAACGCGTTGCGCTTATGTGTGGCCCAGGCCCAGGGGATCCTGTCGGTGTACAAAAGTAGGGGCCCTTTTTTCTACTCCTCTACTTGTGCACATGCAGTCAGAGCCGCGCCCGCTGCCACACTAAGTAGGGCAGAGAAAACCACAAGACAAGCAAAGCAATGCCAAGACCAGAAGCACAAAGAGCAAGAGGGCAAGGTGGGGTCCCCCGGCGAGACCCTTGCTGGGGCGGCCTCCACAGCCCTGGCAAGAGTCTTTCCGGGGCAACTTGCCCAACGCCAGCAGGGCATGCCACCCTTGAGCCCAAGGGTTCCAACACCATCAACCACGTTGGAACCAAGGCTCGGGAAGCACCACCATGCTAGCATGCGGATCTTTGTCAAGATCATAAACACACAAGATCAGATGAGGACCATAAGACGACGACCCTCGGCAAGATCCCTGTCGAGGAAATCCACGAGACCCCCCCCCCCCGGCAAGATCCTTGCCGGGAGCGAGCGCAATGCCACGGCAAGCCCATTTGGCGGGGCCCCGGCAAGACCCTTGCCAAGGACACCCGCGGGGCCGCAGCCAGGCCCACGTCTGCCAAGACTCCACCGCCGTTCCCATATAGCTGCCAGCCCAACCAGCTGGGCAGTCACCTGCGTGGTGACGTGCGGCATCTAGGCCAACTCAGCAAACACCTGCGTGGTGTTATGCAGATCTTTGTGAAGACCCTACCACCATGCCATCTCAGTAGCCAGCCAACCTACGTGGCGCTGCATGCCTCGTTGGCCTGGACGCGTGTCAGAGCAAGGCAGAGCAGCGACGGATGGGACAGGCCTCGTTGCCCTCCCCAATAAAGCAACGGGACACCTAAGGAGTGCTGCTACCTCTTGAGCACTGCGTTGGTTTTCCCTTGAAGAGCAAAGGGTGATGCAGTAAAGCAGCGTAAGTATTTCCCTCAGTTTTTGAGAACCAAGGTATCAATCCAGTAGGAGACCACACACGAGTCCCTCGCACCTACACAAACAAATAAATCCTCGCAACCAACACAATAAAGGGGTTGTCAATCCCTTCACGGTCACTTACGAGAGTGAGATCTGATAGATATGATAAGATAATATTTTTGGTATTTTTATGATAAAGATGCAAAGTAAAATAAAAGGAAATAAAAATAGCTAAGTGTTGGAAGATTAATATGATGGAAAATAGACCCGGGGGCCATAGGTTTCACTAGTGGCTTCTCTCAAGAGCATAAGTACTATGGTGGGTTAACAAATTACTGTTGAGAAATTGATAGAATTGAGCATAGTTATGAGAATATCTAGGTATGATCATGTATATAGGCATTACGTCCGAGACAAGTAGACCGACTCCTGCCTGCATCTACTACTATTACTCCACACATCGCCCGCTATCCAGCATGCATCTAGAGTATTAAGTTCATAAGAACATAGT
Source organism: Aegilops umbellulata (assembly GCA_032464435.1). Taxonomy (NCBI): domain Eukaryota; kingdom Viridiplantae; phylum Streptophyta; class Magnoliopsida; order Poales; family Poaceae; genus Aegilops; species Aegilops umbellulata. The sequence continues at coordinate 275,176,420 of CP136055.1, forward strand.
AACGCTTTAAGTAAGATGACATGATGTAGAGGTATAAACTCATGCAATATGATATAAACCCCATCTTGTTATCCTCGATGACAACAGTACAATACGTGCCTTGCTGCCCCTACTGTCACTGGGAAAGGACACCACAAGATTGAACCCAAAGCTAAGCACTTCTCCCATTGCAAGAAAGATCAATCTAGTAGGCCAAACCAAACTGATAATTCGAAGAGACTTGGAAAGATAACCAATCATACATAAAAGAATTCAGAGAAGATTCAAATATTGTTCATAGATAAACTTGATCATAAACCCACAATTCATCGGTCTCAACAAACACACCACAAAAGAAGATTACATCGAATAGATCTCCACGAGAGAGGGGGAGAACATTGTATTGAGATCCAAAAAGAGAGAAGAAGCCAGCTAGCTAATAACTATGGACCCGAAGGTCTGAGGTAAACTACTCACACATCATCAGAGAGGCTATGGTGTTGATGTAGAAGCCCTCCGTGATCGATGCCCCCTCCGGCGGAGCTCCGGAAAAGGCCCCAAGATGGGATCTCATGGGTACAGAAGGTTGCGGCGGTTGAATTAGGTTTTTGGCTTCGTATCTGGTAGTTTGGGGGTACGTAGGTATATATAGGAGGAAGAAGTATGTCGGTGGAGCAACGTGGGGCCTACGAGGGTGGAGGGCGCGCCGGGGGGGTAGGCGTGCCCCCTACCTCATGCCCTCCTGGTTGATGTCTTGACGTAGGGTCCAAGTCCTCTAGATCACGTTCGTTCCGAAAATCACGTTCCCGAAGGTTTCATTCCGTTTGGACTCAGTTTGATATTCTTTTTCTGTGAAACTCTGAAATAGGCAAAAAACAGCAATTCTAGGCTAGGCCTCCGGTTAATAGGATAGTCCCAAAAATAATATAAAACTGTATAATAAAGCCCATTAATGTCCAAAACAGAATATAATATAGCATGGAACAATAAAAAATTATAGATACGTTGGAGACGTATCAAGCATCCCCAAGCTTAATTCCTGCTCGTCCTCGAATAGGTAAATGATAAAAACAGGATTTTTGACGTGGAATGCTACATAGCATAATTTCAATATAAATCTTATTATTGTGGCACGAATGTTCAGATTTAATATGATTCAAGATAAAATTTTAATGTTGACATAAAAACAATAATACTTCAAGCATGCTAACTAAGCAATTATGTCTTATCAAAATAACATAGCCAAAGCAAGTTATCCCACAAATTCATATAGTCTGGCTATGCTCCATCTTCCCCACACAAAATATTCATATCATGTACAACCCCGGTTTTAGCCAAGCAATTGGTTCATACTTTTAACGCGCTTCAGCCTTTTCAACTCTTACGCAATACATGAGCGGAAGCCATGGATATAGCACTATGGTGGAATAAGGTATAATGGTAGGGGTTATGAGGGAAGAGAAAAGAAAACGGAGAAAGTATCACATCAACGAGGCTAATCAATGGGCTACGGAGATGCCCATCATTGATGTTAACGCGAGGAGTAGGGATTGCCATGCAACGGATGCACTAGAGCTATAAGTGTATGAAATCTCGAAAAGGAACTAAGTGGGTGTGCATCTAACTTGCTTGCTCACGAAGACCTCGGGCATTTGAGGAAGCCCATCATTGGAATGTACAAGCCAAGTTCTATAATGAAATTTCCCACTAGTATATGAAAGTGACAAAATGTGAGACTCTATATTATGAAGATCACGGTGCTACTTTGAAGCACAAGTGTGGTAAAAGGATAGTAACATTGTCCCTTCTCTCTTTTCCTATCATTTTTTTATTTGGGCCTTTTTCTCCCTTTTTTATGGCCTCTTTTTTTTAGTCCGGAGTCTCATCCCGACATGTGGGGGAATCATGGTCTCCATCATCCTTTCCTCACTTGGGACAATGCTCTAATTATGATGATCATCACACTTTTATTTACTTACAACTCATGTATTACAACTCAATACTTAGAAGAAAATATGACTCTATGTGAATGCCTCCGGCGGTGTACCGGGATATGCAATGAATCAAGAGCGACATGTATGAAATAATTATGAACTGTGGCTTTGCCACAAATACGATGTCAACTACATGATTATGCAAAGCAATATGACAATGATGGAGCGTGTCATAATAAACGGAACGATGAAAAGTTGCATGGCAATATATCTCGGAATGGCTATGGAAATGCCATGATAGGTAGGTATGGTGGCTGTTTTGAGGAAGATATAAGGAGGTTTATGTGTGATAGAGCATATCATATCACGGGGTTTGGATGCACCGACGAAGTTTGCACCAACTCTCAAGGCGAGAAAGGGCAATGCACGGTACCGAAGAGGCTAGAAAATTGCGGAAAGGTAAGTCTATGTATAATCCATGGACTCACATTAGTCATAAAGAACTCATATACTTATTGAAAAAATTTATTAGCCCTCGAAGCAAAGTACTACTACGCATGCTCCTAGGGGAAGGGTCGGTAGGAGTTAACCATCGCGCGATCCCGATCGCCACACAAAGGAAGACAATCAATAAATACCTCATGATCTGAATTTGTTACATAATGGTTCACCATACGTGCATGCTACGGGAATAAGAAACTCCAACACAAGTATTCTTCAATTCCACAATTACTCAACTAGCACAACTATGATATTACCACCTTTATATCTCAAAACAATTATCAAGCATCAAATTTCTCATGATATTAATTAAAGAAAATTGCCATGCTATTTTAAGATCCTCAAAATAATATAAGTGAAGCATGAGAGATCACTAGTTTCTATAAAACAATTCCACCACCGTGCTCTAAAAGATATTAGTGAAGCACTAGAGCATAAACTATATAGCTCAAAAGATATAAGTGAAGCACATAGAGTATTCTAACAAATTCCGAATCAAGTGTGACTCTCTCAAAAGGTGTGTACAGCAAGGATCATTGTGGCAAACAAGCAAATAAAGACTCAAATAATACAAGACGCTCCAAGCAAAAAACATATCATGTGGTGAATAAAAATATAGCTCCCAGTAAAGTTACCGATGGAAGTAGACGAAAGAGAGGATGCCTTCCGGGGCATCCCCAAGCTTTGGATTTTAGATGTCCTTAGATTATATTAGGGTGCCATGGGCATCCCCAATCTTAGGCTCTTGCCACTCCTTGTTCCATAATCCATCAAATCTTTCACCCAAAACTTGAAAACTTCACAACACAAAACTCAGCAGAAAATCTCGCGAGCTCCATTAGCGAAAGAAAACAAAAGACCACTTCAAAGTACTGTAATGAACTCATTCTTCATTTATATTGGTGTCAAACATACTGTATTTCAACTTTTCTATGGTTTATAAACTATTTTATTAGCCATAGATCCATCAAAATAAGCAAACAACACACGAAAAACTGAATCTGTCAAAAACAGAACATTCTGTAGAAATATGTAACTAACGCAAACTTCTGGAACTCCAAAAAATCTACCAAAATAGGAGGACCTATACAATTTGTTTATTATCAGCAGCAATTGGAATCAATACTTTATCACGTTCTGGTGATTGTTAACAATTATTTTCATGAACAGAAGGTTTCTGGAATTTTCAGCAAGATCAAGTAACTATCATCCAAGAAGATCCTATAGGTTAAACTTGGCACAAACACTAATTAAAACATAAAAACACATCTAACCAGAGACTAGATCAAATATTTATTCCTAAACAGAAGCAAAAAGCAAAAAAACTAAAAATAAATTTGGGTTGCCTCCCAACAAGCGCTATCGTTTAACGCCCCTAGCTAGGCATAATAGCAAGGATAGATCTAGGTATTACCATCTTTGGTAGGCAATCCATAAGTGGCTCTCATAATAGATTCATAAGGTAATTTTATTTTCTCACTAGGGAAGTGTTCCATGCCTTTCCTTACGGAAATTGGAATCTAATATTCCCTTCCTTCATATCAATAATTGCACCAATCGTTCTAAGGAAAGGTCTAACGCTGTCAGGACCCCGATCCTAAGCCACATCGATCCAGCGTGTAACACATCATATCACTTTGCGGCCTCACGCACGGTACTCCCATGGGTGCCACCTTACCTGGCCCGGGACCGTTTGCGCCTTTTGGCTCACGTATATGATAGTGTCGCTAGCATCCATATGACAGAGAACCCGGGCCGACATGGCTAGTCGTGAACCCAAAGCGGCGCTAGCCTATGAGGACAGGCATACATGAATCACATTGAACATGTCGGTCATCAACGTATTTATTCGGGCTGTAGCACTGGGTTAACAGGACTCCGGTAACCCGGGCTGTAGCAGGCTAGGCAGGACTCCGAATAACAGCGCGTGACATTTCCCCGAAGGGACAGACATAGGAACGACGTGAAACACATGCCGGCCAGTCAAGTGTCCAAGCAGTAGTGCTGGGCTAGCAGGACTCCGGTGAACCGGGCTGTAGCGGACTACTATCGCTCAGAAGCACAAAACTTACATTTCCCCATATGAAAGGCTGCCAAGGATAAACAACTAGATAGTCGGATCCCACCCATACCAAGCATTTCAATCATACACACAATATGCCCGATATGAGTAAATACAACATGGCATCACAACAGTACTCTACGACTCAAGTACTTTATTTAGAAGGCTCCGAGGAGCCATACATATCATCCATACAGATAGGGGTCACATGACCCAACACTCAAGTCATACAAACATACAAGCACATGCGGAAGCAAAGTAGTCTGAGTACAGACACTAGAAAGAAAGAAGGCCTGACGAAGCCTGTCTATCTACAACGACCCTTCACAAGTCTTGGATCACCACCTGGGTGATAAGTCACTCGTCAACGTCGAGGTCTACATAGAACCCATTAGAGGGGTTGGTGCAGTCGTCTGAAAAACATTATTAAAGCAACATGAGTACGGAGGTACTCAGCAAGTCTTACAACAGGAACCTACTATACATGCACATTCTCAAGAAGGTAGTGGGGTTATTGCAGCAAGCCAGCTTTGACTCTTGGCTAAGCTATCCTATGATAGACACCACTTGTAAATCATTTGTCGCACACGAGTCCACTATCACCATCACAATACTCCACCGTGGATCCTCTCTCGCCATCCTGCGAGAGGGCCATCCGCGGTACTCACACTTATCTTGAGATTTTTAGTAGTATCCATTTAACTTGTCTATGAACTGATATAGGCAACCCAGAAGTCCATTACCGCGGACACGGCTATTCGAATAGATCATTTGTAACCCTGCAGGGGTGTACTTCTTCACACATGTTTCCACCACTTAGCGTCTGCACACGACATGTGCTCGGCAGACTTCAAGCGAAAGCCGACGTGGGTGTAGACCACGACCTACCCAAACACTCAAGTCTCTAGTCCAGGTTTATCGCCTATTCGGGTTCCATCCGCAGGGAGTCCGGCCGAGGTTTCCACTAACGGCCCCGAACGATGTGAACAGGGTTCCCGAGACACCAAACGGGCGAGTCGGTACACCGTGCCACGTGCCTACCGCAACACAGCCCACCCCGATGGTCAGCGCCGCGTGCGGCCCCCAGCATACTACAAACACCAGAAACTACTTGCAACTCCTGGACAGAGGACAAGGGTGGATAAGAAGTCGAGCGGGGTCGTATTTCAGGGCCCAATGTGTGGTAGTAACTGTATCATGGATCACAAACACAGACCTCAGTTCTTAAGGACGGCCTCAATGAAACAACCCACCATGTACTCCTACATGGCCTCTCATCGATTCCTTTACCAAATTGTATTCAACACTTCACTCATGTCACCGACACAACCTTTCACTCCAGTTCATCATCCCGATGAGCCAGACCTGACACAACTCTAAGCATAGCAAGCACAGCATGGTAGGAACACACACACATGTATTGGCTCAATCAACTCCTACACATGCTAGTGGGTTTCATCTAGTTACTGTGGCAATGACAGGTCATGCAAAGGAAGTGGGTTCAACTACCGCGACACACAGCAGTTTGAAACGCGTTGTCTTAATGCAGTAAACGAGAGCAGAAGCAAGAACATGGGTTTGTATCGGAATGATCAATGGGTTGCTTGCCTGATGGAGTGGTCGTGGGACACTGCCCTTCAGTTGGATACTCGGAGATATCCTCGGAGGCAGAACCTACCACGATGAACACATCGGAACACAATCAATACATGGCAATATGCAACAATATGATGCATGCTATGACATGGCAATATGAATGTGTCCTGACCTAGTGCAAGTTAAACCAGAAGGGAATGAACCCATTTGAACCAAAGATTCAAATGGAAACTCATTTATTAAGATCATATTAGTGTATCATCTTGTAATGCCTAAACAGTGGGTTTAACTTGTTCTGACATGCATGAAACCAGCACCAATGGATATCTTGGATTTTTCTGATCATTTTTCATATATAGAACTTTGCATTTGGAGTTACAGATAATTTTCTATGAATTTTTGAAGTTGGAACTATTTTCTGGATTTTCCTGTATAAGAATAAATCCAGTAATTAGATAATTGCGTCAGCATGAGATCATGCTGACCTCAGCAGGTCAACAGACCGGTCCAGGTCAAACCTGACGCGTGGGTCCCGCGTGTCAGGGTCATTAGCTTAAGCAAAACAGATTAATCTTAATTCTAGTTTAATTAGCAGGCGGGGCCCACATGTCATAGACTCAGGAGGAGTCAACTGGGCCCACCTGTCCACGTCAGGGGGTTAAACCCTACCGGTCAAAGGTCAAGGCCTGCCGGCGTTTAGCCGCCGGCGAGGCCAGACGCGGCGGCGCACTGCGGGATTCGCCCACAGGGCTCCGTTTGCAGCGCAGAGAGCGGCTACGGGCAGCTGGTGCTCGCCCGCATCTAGCTGTGGTGGTGGCTGGCCTCGGGGTCGCCGGAAACGACGCCGGCGACGAGGTCAGGTGGAGGCCGAAGCTCGGCCAGCTCGTGCGCGTGGCTGCAGTGGCTTAGGCGAGGTGGAACTAGCACCTACGGCCTCTACGTGGCGCGTGGGGTGTGACGGGCACAGGCCCGTGACCAAATGGTCACCGGAGCAACGCCGGCGACGTGGCCAGGCGGCGGCGCGTGCAGGTGAGCTGCGTGTGCTCGCTGTGGTGCACGAGAAGCAGAACGGAGGGGATGGGAAGCTAGCTAGGCTCACCGCGGTTGCGATGGAGCTGACGGCGGGGTCGGGGACGAGCCGGAGCAAGTGGGGCGGCGATGGCGATCTGGGCGGCCGAAGGTTGAAGACGAGCTCGAGGAGGTCGTTCGCAGGCTCCCGGCGAGGCGTGGCTTGGTGGAACGCTCGAGGAGGAGGTGGCGGAGCTGCAGGACACAGTGGAGCAGCACGGGGGCGACGAGGGGCGTGGATTCACGGCGGCGTGGGCGCGGCAGCGTCGGCCATGGCGGTGAGGGAGCGAGGGAGAGAGGCAGGGGGGAAGTGGACGTGTCCACGGGGTCGGGGGCACGACGTGGAGGTCGTCCAGCGCGTCGGGCGGCGAAGCGGCGAGCAGGTGGCGTCGTGGCGAGCTCGCGCTCGTCGGCGTCACCACCCTGCCTGCCTGGCGGGGACGAAGCAGCTGGCTGGCTCGGGCCAGCACAGTGCTGGGCCGCCAGGTGGGCCGGCTGGTGGGTTTGGCCAGGTAAGTCTTTTTCTGATCTTTGTTTCCTTTTCTATTTCTTTTGTAACTTTGTAGACTTATTAAAAATACTAAAATAACTCCTAAAATCACCAAACTTCATCTGATCCTTAGTTAGAATAATTCCAGCAAGGAACATTTTAGTTTGGAGATATCTGAGCATTTGAAAAATTTTATAAATTTGAAATGCCCAAATTCAAATACTTATGCATTAACTCAATGACCTTCTGTTGACCTAGAAAAATATGCACCATTTTTGCCAGAGGTTTCAACCCAAGACAAAGAGAGTGAACATTTTAGAAGGGCATTTCAGGTTCACGTAAAATATTTTTAGTAAACCCTAGTTGATTTCAGGAGGGGTGCTGGGGGTTCTGCCTTCCCCATTTCAAATTTCTGTCAAAAGTAAACATGATGCACACTCTAATGCATGAGCTAGGTGGGATGTGACAACTCACCCCCACTCAAAAGAATCTCGTCCCGAGATTTAGGTTCCTCCAGAAAGAAGGTGGGGTACTCGAGTCGAAGACGATCCTCCCTTTCCCATGTAGCTTCTTGCTCGGAATGGTGTGACCATGGAACCTTGAGAAACTTGATATTGTGGCGTCGAGTGGTACGCTCATCTTGATCAAGGATACGAACGGGGTATTCCCGATAAGTGAGGTTATCTTGGAGATCAAGCGTTTCGTGGTCCACTCCACGGATAGGATCCGCGAAGCAACGCCTGAGTTGAGAAACGTGGAAGACATCATGGATTCTGGAGAGATGCTGAGGTAGTTCCAGTTGGTAGGCAACTTCTCCTCGTTTGGCAAGAATGCGAAAAGGTCCAATGTAACGAGGAGCCAATTTGCCTTTGATACCGAATCGATGGGTTCCCTTTAAAGGTGTAACCCGAAGGTAAGCCATCTCGCCGACTTCATAAGCCATGGGCTTATGCTTGCGGTCATACTGACTCTTTTGTCGGGATTGGGCGGTTTTCAACTTCTCACGAATAATACGAACCTGCTCTTCTGCATCCTGGATCATGTCCGGGCCAAAGAGTTGTCTCTCGCCGGTTTCTGACCAGTTAAGAGGCGTTCGACATTTTCGTCCATAAAGAACTTCGAAAGGAGCTTTACCCAAGCTAGCTTGATAACTGTTGTTATAAGCGAACTCGGCGAATGGAAGGCACTTCTCCCAATTCATACCAAAAGAGATGACAGAAGCTCGGAGCATATCCTCCAGAATTTGATTGACTCGTTCTACTTGACCACTTGACTGAGGATGGAAGGCGGTGCTAAAGGAGAGACGAGTTCCCAAAGCATTTTGGAAACTTTCCCAAAATCGAGAGGTGAAAAGACTTCCACGGTCTGAGTTAATTTCCAATGGGACACCATGGAGAGACACTATTCGAGAGATGTACAACTCAGCTAGCTGGCTAGCGGTTATACTCTCGCGAACAGGTAAGAAGTGGGCTACTTTGGAAAGACGGTCGACAACAACGAAGATAGCATTATTCCCTCTTTTGGTTCTGGGAAACCCGGTAATGAAATCCATACCGATTTTATCCCATTTCCATTCAGGAATCTCCAATGGTTGAAGGGTGCCAGCAGGCCGTTGATGCTCTGCTTTAACACGACGACAGACGTCGCAAGTTGCAATGTATTGAGCGATTTCTCTCTTCATCCTAGTCCACCAAAACCTCTGGCGTAGGTCTTGATACATTTTAGTACTACCGGGATGAATGGTGAGAGGGGATTCATGAGCTTCCTTAAGGATCAATTGTCGTAAATATTGTTTCTTGGGAACCACCAAGCGGTTCTCGAAGAAGACAACACCTCGTTCATCTATGGAAAAACATTTAGCAACTCCGCTAGCGATGTTTTCCTTAATCCGAGATATGCCCTTATCGCGCTTCTGGGCAGCTATGATTTGATCCGTAAGGTTAGGTTTCGCCACCAGGGTGGAAAGGAATCCTCGAGGAACAATGTGAAGGTTAAGTTTACGAAATTCCTCGTGGAGAAGTGGTTGATCTTGTTGTAACATCAGGTTGTTACAATAAGATTTACGACTTAGTGCATCAGCCATGACATTGGCTTTGCCTGGGGTGTAAGTTATTCCTAAGTCGTAATCCGAGATCAACTCGACCCAACGTCTTTGCCTGAGATTCAAATCCGGTTGGGTGAAGATATATTTCAAACTTTGGTGATCAGTGTAGATTTCACAACGATTACCCAGAAGGTAATGTCGCCAGGTTTTGAGTGCATGGACTACTGCTGCAAGCTCTAGATCATGTGTGGGATAATTATCCTCATGTGGACGCAACTGTCGAGATGCGTAGGCAATCACATGACGATCTTGCATGAGTATGCAACCTAGTCCTTGTCGCGAGGCGTCGCAATAGATAATAAAGTCTTTAGAGAAATCTGGTGGTACCAGTACGGGAGCAGATGTCAGGCGTCTTTTCAGTTCCTGAAAGCTAAACTCGCACTGTGGGGTCCACTCGAACTTTTTATCTTTCTTGAGGAGTTCAGTTAGAGGCTTAGCAACCTTGGAGAAATTCTCGACGAAGCGGCGGCAATAGCTCGCCAAACCAAGAAAACTCCGGAATTGCTTGACCGTTTCAGGTGGAGTCCAGTCAAGGACAGCTTGAACTCGCTCGGGATTGACAGCAATGCCCTTACCAGAGATTACATGGCCCAGATAGGTCACTTCTGGCAACCAGAATTCACACTTGGAGAATTTGGCATAAAGGCGATGCTCTCGAAGTTTCATCAATACTAGCCTTAGATGTTCGGCATGTTCTTCCTCATTCTTGGAGTAGATGAGTATATCATCGAGGTATAACACGACGAATTTATCCAAGTACTCCATGAAGATCGAGTTCATTAACCGAGAGAAGGTGGCTGGAGCATTGGTTAAACCGAAGGACATGACGGTGTACTCGTATTGGCCGTAACGAGTAACGAAAGCCGTTTTGGGAATGTCCCCGTTCTTGATTTTGATTTGATGGTAGCCCAACCTCAAATCCATCTTGGAAAAGACTGAGGATCCAGCGAGCTGATCATACAGGTCGTTGATCCTGGGGAGCGGATACTTGTTCTTGATAGTGACCAAATTGACAGGTCGATAATCCACAACCATCCGATCCGTTCCATCCTTCTTCTTGACGAAGAGGACGGGGCAAGCCCATGGAGATGAACTAGGACGGATGAAACCCTTTTGCAAGGACTCATCGAGTTGTTTCTTAAGCTCAGCTAGTTCTAGGGGTGCCATCTTATAAGGTCTCCTAGAGATTGGGACGGTTCCTGGAACAAGGTCTATCACGAACTCGACATCTCTGTCAGGTGGAACACCTGGCAGTTCCTCTGGAAAGACATCCGAGAAGTCACGGACTACCGGAATATCTTCGAGGTCTGGAAGGGGATTGGCATTTAGAGAGTAGAGCTGACGCTCCGATACTCGGGTCAAAACATTGACTGTCTTGCCCGATGGATGGGTAAGTTGGACGGTTCTAGTTGAGCAATCAATCTTGGCGTAATGAGCTGACATCTAGTCCATACCCAAGATGATTTTTATGTCCGAAGACTTGAGAGCTATTAGTGACGCGAGAAAAACCAATCTGTCGACAAGAATTTCATTTCCATGGCTGATTCTAGAGGGTTGCCACTTAGAACCAGGGGTTTGAATTACCATGGAGGTGGGCATGTCACAAAAGGTGGTGTTGTGCAAACGAGCATAGCTCTCAGAAATAAATGAATGCGATGCTCCAGTATCAAAGAGAACAGTTGCCGGGTGGCTATTAACAAGGAGCGTACCGAGAACGACGTTGGGGTCCTCTTGAGTCTCTTCAGCTGAAACGTAGTTGACATGGCCACGAGCAGTGGTGGCTGGCTTGGCGACAAGCACCTTTGCTGTTGACTTACCACGGCCAACAGACTTTCCGAACTGACTGGGGTTGTTCTGGGGACACTCACGGATGTAGTGGCCCGGCTCACCACACTTGAAGCAAGTTATCGAATTGGGGCGTGGAGCAGCATTGGCAGTGGGGCCACCAAAAGTCTTGGGCGGCACATACTGTTGGTTGGGACGAGGCGCCTCAAAGGATGGCCTCGGAGTATACCTGGGTGGCATAGCAGAATTTGGGATCCAGACTCGGCGCTTCTGAGATCCAGAGCCGGATGAAGAACCATAATCACGGGAGTGTTTGCGTGAAGCTTCAAAATCATTCTGCCCTGTCTCGGCACTGATGGCCTTATTGACTAGCTTCGGAAAGGAAGTGCATTCATGCAGACGAAGGTCACGACGGAGCTCAGGGCTAAGTCCCTTGCGGAACCTTGCCTGCTTCTTGGCGTCGGTGGATACCTCTTCGGGAGCATAGCGTGCAAGTTTTCCAAACTCGCGACTGTATGCATCCACAGTCAGCTTCCCCTGGGTGAAGTTACAGAACTCCTCCTTCTTGCGATCCATAAGACCTTCCGGGATATGATGCTCACGGAAAGCAGCACTGAAATCAGCCCAAGTAGTGAGTTGGCCGACCGGACGCATAGCTTCATAATTCTCCCACCAAAGGCTGGCAGGGCCTTCGAGGTGATAGGCAGCAAAGGTCACTTTATCATCTTCAGCCACGTTGGCAGAACGTAGCTTGTGGGCGATGCTGCGGAGCCAGTCATCCGCATCGAGAGGTTCGATGGAATGATTGAACTTTGGCGGGTACAGCTTGACAAAGTCATTGATGGACACTGAATTGATCCTCTGCTGGCGTGCAGTGTTCTGCTCAATCCGCTCTAACAAGCGGTTGGTGTCGCGCCTGTTGCGCTCTGCCTCCAGCATCACTTCGGCCAGAGAAGGTGGTTGAGGCAGACTTTCCTCTCTAGGTGCACTAGCTTCTCCCTGCTCCGGGGCAGCAGGGTTGCTGCGGGTGTTGACCATCCTAGGAAAACAAAACAATGATTTAAACCAGGATGGCAAAATCTGGCCAGGGAAGTGCGGAATGTAATGGATAACAAGGAATGCAGAGATGATCATCTGTATGACATGGTAATATAGAAACTGCCATATATACACCAACAGTCATACACACCATACATAGTTTAGTACAAGCCCGGCTGAAGTACCACTATGATGAAAGACGTTACATCTCATCGGAGGCATTCCAAGCTCCTATACATTATTTAACTACACCTCCGGCATTGATACACACTAAGTCATATCCCACAAGTCACGCAGGACGGTGGACATACAACTGTTACAATACTAACAAAGCTACTACTAGCTCAGGCAGCTCCGTAGTAATCCTCATAGAAGTCACCACCCAGACCTGGAAGCGGAACATGGTCATCTGGGAACAGACGGTCCTGCGGTGCTTGTGGACCATAGGGACTTGGGTGCGGCCTCGGTCCAATAGATGGCGGCAGAAGAGGCCCACGAGGAGGGGTGATGCCTCCCACCTCACGCCATTCCATGAAGTCTGGCAGACTAGCCCGCACAGGGTACAAGTCCCTCGTGTCCATGTATCCGGCTTGCACAGCAGGTGCAAACCTCGTCAAGGTGGCCCAATGATCAGCACGAGCATTAAAGAGCTCCATACGCAAGGCCCGGTTTTCACGGTCCTTATCTTCCAACATCTCAGTAGTGGTGCAAAGGAGTGAGTCCTCATGGGATGCATCACTGTACATGCCCTGAAGGTAACCATGCGCCCCAGGGAGGGATGCTGGCATGTAGCGAAATTTAGTGTTGCTCAACAAGGCAGTTCTAGCTCGCATAATGGTCATCATCGAGTAGGCTGCATCTTGAACGGACATCCCAATAGTGATCCCGAGTCCATAAGAACAGTGGAGTGGTTCCGTGGCTCCGGGGTAAGATGGATATATCCTGACCGTGCACAGATATTGGCTTTGGTTAAAATCTCTAAACTGCTCTTCGACGGTGTATTCAGGGTACCATCGGTAACCTGCCTCAACCATCACTCGAACCAACATGGCGGTATGACCACATATACCGATGCAACGGGTCAGACGAACCACTTGGTTCTGGGGACGGGTAGCCATCTGAAAGCACAAAATAGTGCAAAGGCATTAGAATTTCTGGATGAAATTGGACAGCATAACGGCTGTAAATGCTCAGAAAAAGACTTGAGACATCCACAACAGTTTGCGAAACCACTCAACCACATCATATCAAGGTTCTGCTTCAATTGGCAACATACTAAACTTTAGTAGAACTGAACTGGGTTGTAACCAACAATCCTATAAGTTACTACGGATTTAGTAACACGTGAACCTGATAGAGAGAAGAGAGCCTAGTCCTTAACCCACGTAGAATGAGAAGAGAATGACTCAGAATAGAGGGCATAAGGTAAAGGAGTAAAAAGCCTTACGTTCCCTCCCACAATCAATTCCCCTACATATAACTAAAGCATTTCTAGACTCGACATCGACCAGTTTGGCTTAGCGAACCTACAGGCAGTCCGGCTCTGATGCCAACGCTGTCAGGACCCCGATCCTAAGCCACATCGATCCAGCGTGTAACACATCATATCACTTTGCGGCCTCACGCACGGTACTCCCACGGGTGCCACCTTACCTGGCCCGGGACCGTTTGCGCCTTTTGGCTCACGTATATGATAGTGTCGCTAGCATCCATATGACAGAGAACCCGGGCCGACATGGCTAGTCGTGAACCCAAAGCGGCGCTAGCCTATGAGGACAGGCATACATGAATCACATTGAACATGTCGGTCATCAACGTATTTATTCGGGCTGTAGCACTGGGCTAACAGGACTCCGGTAACCCGGGCTGTAGCAGGCTAGGCAGGACTCCGAATAACAGCGCGTGACATTTCCCCGAAGGGACAGACATAGGAACGACGTGAAACACATGCCGGCCAGTCAAGTGTCCAAGCAGTAGTGCTGGGCTAGCAGGACTCCGGTGAACCGGGCTGTAGCGGACTACTATCGCTCAGAAGCACAAAACTTACATTTCCCCATATGAAAGGCTGCCAAGGATAAACAACTAGATAGTCGGATCCCACCCATACCAAGCATTTCAATCATACACGCAATATGCCCGATATGAGTAAATACAACATGGCATCACAACAGTACTCTACGACTCAAGTACTTTATTTAGAAGGCTCCGAGGAGCCATACATATCATCCATACAGATAGGGGTCACATGACCCAACACTCAAGTCATACAAACATACAAGCACATGCGGAAGCAAAGTAGTCTGAGTACAGACACTAGAAAGAAAGAAGGCCTGACGAAGCCTGTCTATCTACAACGACCCTTCACAAGTCTTGGATCACCACCTGGGTGATAAGTCACTCGTCAACGTCGAGGTCTACATAGAACCCATCAGAGGGGTTGGTGCAGTCATCTGAAAAACATTATTAAAGCAACATGAGTACGGAGGTACTCAGCAAGTCTTACAACAGGAACCTACTATACATGCACATTCTCAAGAAGGTAGTGGGGTTATTGCAGCAAGCCAGCTTTGACTCTTGGCTAAGCTATCCTACGATAGACACCACTTGTAAATCATTTGTCGCACACGAGTCCACTATCACCATCACAATACTCCACCGTGGATCCTCTCTCGCCATCCTGCGAGAGGGCCATCCGCGGTACTCACACTTATCTTGAGATTTTTAGTAGTATCCATTTAACTTGTCTATGAACTGATATAGGCAACCCAGAAGTCCATTACCGCGGACACGGCTATTCGAATAGATCATTTGTAACCCTGCAGGGGTGTACTTCTTCACACATGTTTCCACCACTTAGCGTCTGCACACGACATGTGCTTGGCAGACTTCAAGCGAAAGCCGACGTGGGTGTAGACCACGACCTACCCAAACACTCAAGTCTCTAGTCCAGGTTTATCGCCTATTCGGTTTCCATCCGCAGGGAGTCCGGCCGAGGTTTCCACTAACGGCCCCGAACGATGTGAACAGGGTTCCCGAGACACCAAACGGGCGAGTCGGTACACCGTGCCACGTGCCTACCGCAACAGAGCCCACCCCGATGGTCAGCGCCGTGTGCGGCCCCCAGCATACTACAAACACCAGAAACTACTTGCAACTCCTGGACAGAGGACAAGGGTGGATAAGAAGTCGAGCGGGGTCGTATTTTAGGGCCCAATGTGTGGTAGTAACTGTATCATGGATCACAAACACAGACCTCATTTCTTAAGGACGGCCTCAATGAAACAACCCACCATGTACTCCTACATGGCCTCTCATCGATTCCTTTACCAAATCGTATTCAACACTTCACTCATGTCACCGACACAACCTTTCACTCCAGTTCATCATCCCGATGAGCCAGACCTGACACAACTCTAAGCATAGCAAGCACAGCATGGTAGGAACACACACACATGTATTGGCTCAATCAACTCCTACACATGCTAGTGGGTTTCATCTAGTTACTGTGGCAATGACAGGTCATGCAAAGGAAGTGGGTTCAACTACCGCGACACACAGCAGTTTGAAACGCGTTGTCTTAATGCAGTAAACGAGAGCAGAAGCGAGAACATGGGTTTGTATCGGAATGATCAATGGGTTGCTTGCCTGATGGAGTGGTCGTGGGACACTGCCCTTCAGTTGGATACTCGGAGATATCCTCGGAGGCAGAACCTACCACGATGAACACATCGGAACACAATCAATACATGGCAATATGCAACAATATGATGCATGCTATGACATGGCAATATGAATGTGTCCTGACCTAGTGCAAGTTAAACCAGAAGGGAATGAACCCATTTGAACCAAAGATTCAAATGGAAACTCATTTATTAAGATCATATTAGTGTATCATCTTGTAATGCCTAAACAGTGGGTTTAACTTGTTCTTACATGCATGAAACCAGCACCAATGGATAGCTTGGATTTTTCTGATCATTTTTCATATATAGAACTTTGCATTTGGAGTTACAGATAATTTTCTATGAATTTTTGAAGTTGGAACTATTTTCTGGATTTTCCTGTATAAGAATAAATCCAGTAATTAGATAATTGCGTCAGCATGAGATCATGCTGACCTCAGCAGGTCAACAGACCGGTCCAGGTCAAACCTGACGCGTGGGTCCCGCGTGTCAGGGTCATTAGCTTAAGCAAAACAGATTAATCTTAATTCTAGTTTAATTAGCAGGCGGGGCCCACATGTCATAGACTCAGGAGGAGTCAACTGGGCCCACCTGTCCACGTCAGGGGGTTAAACCCTACCGGTCAAAGGTCAAGGCCTGCCGGCGTTTAGCCGCCGGCGAGGCCAGACGCGGCGGCGCACTGCGGGATTCGCCCACAGGGCTCCGTTTGCAGCGCAGAGAGCGGCTACGGGCAGCTGGTGCTCGCCCGCATCTAGCTGTGGTGGTGGCTGGCCTCGGGGTCGCCGGAAACGACGCCGGGGACGAGGTCAGGTGGAGGCCGAAGCTCGGCCAGCTCGTGCGCGTGGCTGCAGTGGCTTAGGCGAGGTGGAACTAGCACCTACGGCCTCTACGTGGCGCGTGGGGTGTGACGGGCACAGGCCCGTGACCAAATGGTCACCGGAGCAACGCCGGCGACGTGGCCAGGCGGCAGCGCGTGCAGGTGAGCTGCGTGTGCTCGCTGTGGTGCACGAGAAGCAGAACGGAGGGGATGGGAAGCTAGCTAGGCTCACCGCGGTTGCGACGGAGCTGACGGCGGGGTCGGGGACGAGCCGGAGCAAGCGGGGCGGCGATGGCGATCTGGGCGGCCGAAGGTTGAAGACGAGCTCGAGGAGGTCGTTCGCAGGCTCCCGGCGAGGCGTGGCTTGGTGGAACGCTCGAGGAGGAGGTGGCGGAGCTGCAGGACACAGTGGAGCAGCACGGGGGCGACGAGGGGCGTGGATTCACGGCGGCGTGGGCGCGGCAGCGTCGGCCATGGCGGTGAGGGAGCGAGGGAGAGAGGCAGGGGGGAAGTGGACGTGTCCACGGGGTCGGGGGCACGACGTGGAGGTCGTCCAGCGCGTCAGGCGGCGAAGCGGCGAGCAGGTGGCGTCGTGGCGAGCTCGCGCTCGTCGGCGTCACCACCCTGCCTGCCTGGCGGGGACGAAGCAGCTGGCTGGCTCGGGCCAGCACAGTGCTGGGCCGCCAGGTGGGCCGACTGGTGGGTTTGGCCAGGTAAGTCTTTTTCTGATCTTTGTTTCCTTTTCTATTTCTTTTGTAACTTTGTAGACTTATTAAAAATACTAAAATAACTCCTAAAATCACCAAACTTCATCTGATCCTTAGTTAGAATAATTCCAGCAAGGAACATTTTAGTTTGGAGATATCTGAGCATTTGAAAATTTTTATAAATTTGAAATGCCCAAATTCAAATACTTATGCATTAACTCAATGACCTTCTGTTGACCTAGAAAAATATGCACCATTTTTGCCAGAGGTTTCAACCCAAGACAAAGAGAGTGAACATTTTAGAAGGGCATTTCAGGTTCATTGAAAATATTTTTAGTAAACCCTAGTTGATTTCAGGAGGGGTGCTGGGGGTTCTGCCTTCCCCATTTCAAATTTCTGTCAAAAGTAAACATGATGCACACTCTAATGCATGAGCTAGGTGGGATGTGACAACCAAGAATAATAGGACATGAAGGATTGCAATCTATGTCAAGAACAATAACATCTACGGGCACATAAGTCCTATTTGCAACAATAACAAGTATTCTTCAATTCCACAATTACTCAACTAGCACAACTATGATATTACCACCTTTATATCTCAAAACAATTATCAAGCATCAAATTTCTCATGATATTAATTAAAGAAAATTGCCATGCTATTTTAAGATCCTCAAAATAATATAAGTGAAGCATGAGAGATCACTAGTTTATATAAAACAATTCCACCACCGTGCTCTAAAAGATATTAGTGAAGCACTAGAGCATAAACTATATAGCTCAAAAGATATAAGTGAAGCACATAGAGTAGTCTAACAAATTCCGAATCAAGTGTGACTCTCTCAAAAGGTGTGTACAGCAAGGATCATTGTGGCAAACAAGCAAATAAAGACTCAAATAATACAAGACGCTCCAAGCAAAAAACATATCATGTGGTGAATAAAAATATAGCTCCCAGTAAAGTTACCGATGGAAGTAGACGAAAGAGAGGATGCCTTCCGGGGCATCCCCAAGCTTTGGATTTTAGATGTCCTTAGATTATATTGGGGTGCCATGGGCATCCCCAATCTTAGGCTCTTTCCACTCCTTGTTCCATAATCCATCAAATCTTTCACCCAAAACTTGAAAACTTCACAACACAAAACTCAGCAGAAAATCTCGCGAGCTCCGTTAGCGAAAGAAAACAAAAGACCACTTCAAAGTACTGTAATGAACTCATTCTTCATTTATATTGGTGTCAAACATACTGTATTTCAACTTTTCTATGGTTTATAAACTATTTTATTAGCCATAGATCCATCAAAATAAGCAAACAACACACGAAAAACTGAATCTGTCAAAAACAGAACATTCTGTAGAAATATGTAACTAACGCAAACTTCTGGAACTCCAAAAAATCTACCAAAATAGGAGGACCTATACAATTTGTTTATTATCAGCAGCAATTGGAATCAATACTTTATCACGTTCTGGTGATTGTTAACAATTATTTTCGTGAACAGAAAGTTTCTGGAATTTTCAGCAAGATCAAGTAACTATCATCCAAGAAGATCCTATAGGTTAAACTTGGCACAAACACTAATTAAAACATAAAAACACATCTAGCCAGAGACTAGATCAAATATTTATTCCTAAACAGAAGCAAAAAGCAAAAAAACTAAAAATAAATTTGGGTTGCCTCCCAACAAGCGCTATCGTTTAACGCCCCTAGCTAGGCATAATAGCAAGGATAGATCTAGGTATTACCATCTTTGGTAGGCAATCCATAAGTGGCTCTCATAATAGATTCATAAGGTAATTTTATTTTCTCTCTAGGGAAGTGTTCCATGCCTTTCCTTACGGAAATTGGAATCTAATATTCCCTTCCTTCATATCAATAATTGCACCAATCGTTCTAAGGAAAGGTCTACCAAGAATAATAGGACATGAAGGATTGCAATCTATGTCAAGAACAATAACATCTACGGGCACATAATTCCTATTTGCAACAATAAGAACATCATTAATTCTTCCCATAGGTTTCTTAATGGTGGAATTCGCAAGGTGCAAGTTTAGAGAGCTTTCATCAAAATCACGGAAACCTAGCAAATCACACAAAGTCTTTGGAATCGTGGAAACACTAGCACCCAAATCACACAAAGCGTAGCATTCATGATCTTTAATTTTAATTTTAATAGTAGGTTCCCACTCATCATAAAGTTTTCTAGGGATAGAAACTTCCAACTCAATTTTTCTTCATAACATCGCATCAAAGCATCAACGATATGTTTGGTAAAGGCTTTATTTTGACTATAAGCATGTGGAGAATTTAGCACGGATTGCAACAAGGAAATACAATTTATCAAGGAGCAATTATCATAATTAAATTCCTTGAAATCCAAAATAGTGGGTTCATTGAGTTCTAAAGTTTTATCAATTTTAGCATCAAGATCTAAAAACTCCGAATTTTTGGAACGCCTTCTAGGTAAAGGTGGATCATATTCAATCCCATCGTTATAAAGATTCATATTGCTAAGCAAAGATTTAATAGGGGACACATCAATAACTTTTATATCTTCATCTTTATTTTCATAGAAACTAGAAGAACACGCCTTTACAAAGCAATCTTTCTTAACACGCAACCTAGCGGTTCTTTCTTTGCACTCATCAATGGAAATTATCATGGCCTTGAGAGACTCATTGATATCATGCTTAGGTGGAATAGATCTAAGTTTCAAAGAATCAACATCAAGAGAAATTCTATCAACGTTCCTAGCCAACTCATCAACTTTAAGCAATTTTTCTTCAAGCTAAGCATTGAAATTCTTTTGCGAATTCATAAATTCTTTAATACTAGTCTCAAATTCAGAAGGCATATTATTAAAAATTTCCATAAGAATTGTTGTAGGAAATACCATAATTATTAGAGGAATTACTAGGGTACGGCCTAGGATTATAGTTTCCTCTATACGCGTTGTTACCAAAATTATTCCTACCAACAAAATTAACATCCATAGATTCATTATTATTCTCAATCAAAGTAGACAAAGGCATGTCATTAGGATTAGAAGAAACACTTTTATTAACAAAAAATTTCATAAGGTCATCCATCTTTCCACTCAAAACATTAATTTCTTCTATCGCATGCACTTTCTTATTAGTAGATCTTTCAGTGTGCCATTGAGAATAATTAACCATAATATTATCTAGGAGTTTAGTAGCTTCTCCTAAAGTGATTTCCATAAAAGTGCCTCCCATGGCCAAATCTAAAAGATTTCTAGAAGCAAAATTCAATTCGGCATAAATTTTTTGTATAATCATCCACAAATTAAAACCATGTGTAGGGCAATTACGTATCATTAATTTCATCCTCTCCCAAGATTGTGCAACATGTTCATGATCAAGTTGCTTAAACTTCATAATATCATTTCTAAGAGAGATAATCTTAGCGGGAGGAAAATACTTAGAGATAAAAGCATCTTTGCACTTATTCCATGAATCAATACTATTCTTAGGCAAAGACGAAAAACAAGCTTTAGCACGATCTCTAAGTGAAAAAGGAAATAGCTTCAATTTAACAATATCATTGTCCACATCTTTCTTCTATTGCATATCACACAAATCAACGAAGCTATTTAGATGGGTAGCGGCATCTTCACTAGGAAGGCCGGCCAATTGATCTTTAATGATAAGATTCAATAAAGCAGTATTGATTTCACAAGATTCAGTATCGGTAAGAGGAGCAATCGTAGTGCTAAGGAAATCATTGTAGTTGGTATTGGTAAAGTCACACAATTTAGTATTATCTTGAGCCATCATGACAAGCAAGCAATCCAACACACAAGCAAACAAGAAGCGAGCGAGAAAGAGGCGAACGGAAAAGAGGGCGAATAAAACAGCAAGGGTGAAGTGGGGGAGAGGAAAAAGAGAGGCAAATGGCAAATAATGTAATGCGGGAGATAAGGGTTTGTGATGGGTACTTGGTATGTTGACTTTTGCGTAGACTCCTAGGCAACAGCGCTAGAAATCCTTCTTGCTACCTCTTGAGCACTGCGTTGGTTTTCCCTTGAAGAGGAAAGGGTGATGCATTAAAGCAGCATAAGTATTTCCCTCAGTTTTTTAGAACCAAGGTATCAATCCAGTAGGAGACCACGCACGAGTCCCTCGCACCAACACAAACAAATAAATCCCCGCAACCAACACAATAAAGGGGTTGTCAATCCCTTCACGGTCACTTACGAGAGTGAGATCCGATAGATATGATAAGATAAGATTTTTGGTATTTTTATGATAAAGATGCAAAGTAAAATAAAAGGCAATAAAAATAGCTAAGTGTTGGAAGATTAATATGATGGAAAATAGACCTGGGGGCCATAGGTTTCACTAGTGGCTTCTCTCAAGAGCATAAGTATTACGGTGGGTGAACAACTTACTGTTGAGCAATTGATAGAATTGAGCATAGTTATGAGAATATCTAATTATGATCATGTATATAGGCATCACGTCCGAGACAAGTAGACCAACTCCTGCCTGCATCTACTACTATTACTCCACACATCGACCGCTATCCAGCATGCATCTAGAGTATTAAGTTCATAAGAACAGAGTAACGCTTTAAGTAAGATGACATGATGTATAAGGATAAACTCATGCAATATGATATAAACCCCATCTTGTTATCCTCGATGGAAACAATACAATACGTTCCTTGCTGCCCCTACTGTCACTGGGAAAGGACACCGCAAGATTGAACCCAAAGCTAAGCACTTCTCCCATTGCAAGAAAGATCAATCTAGTAGGCCAAACCAAACTGATAATTCGAAGAGACTTGCAAAGATAACCAATCATACATAAAAGGGAAGATTCAAATATTGTTCATAGATAAACTTGATCATAAACCCACAATTCGTCGGTCTCAACAGACACACCACAAAAGAAGATTACATCAAATAGATCTCCACGAGAGAGGGGGAGAACATTGTATTGAGATCCAAAAAGAGAGAAGAAGCCATCTAGCTAATAATTATGGACCCGAAGGTCTGAGGTAAACTACTCACACATCATCGGAGAGGCTATGGTGTTGATGTAGAAGCCCTCCATGATCGATGCCCCCTCCGGCGGAGCTCCGGAAAAGGCCCCAAGATGGGATCTCACGGGTACAGAAGGTTGCGGCGGTGGAATTAGGTTTTTGGCTCCGTACCTGGTAGTTTGGGGGTACGTAGGTATATATAGGAGGAAGAAGTACGTCGGTGGAGCAATGTGGGGCCCACAAGGGTGGAGGGCGCCCCCCTACCTCGTGCCCTCCTGGTTCAGGTTTTGACGTAGGGTCCAAGTCCTCTGGATCACGTTCGTTCCGAAAATCACGTTCCCGAAGGTTTCATTCCGTTTGGACTCCGTTTGATATTCTTTTTCTGCGAAACTCTGAAATAGGCAAAAAAACAGCAATTCTGGGCTGGGCCTCAGGTTAATAGGTTAGTCCCAAAAATAATATAAAAGTGTATAATAAAGCCCATTAATGTCCAAAGCAGAATATAATATAGCATGGAACAATCAAAAATTATAGATACGTTGGAGACGTATCAAGCGCATTTAATGCATCTTGTCCCGTCATGACAGGCGATAAGCTTGTACACTGTATACCTTTTCACCTCCAGTGTGCCACTGTGGCGACCCCTTTTGGCTATAAAAGGAGGCCCGAGGCGTCCAGGAAAAGGATTCGGATCTTTTGGACTACGCATGCACCGTAGCTAGTTCGAGAGCTCAAGAACACTCAAATATACATCAAAGCAGGACTAGGGTATTACGCATTCTCACAACCCGAACCTGGGTAAACGATCCTAGTGCTGACAGCCAGACCCGCTCTTTGCACAACCCCACGCCCGCCAACCGTAGAAGGGATCCCAGTGATCCCATAGGTGTCGTTCCCACCGACAAAAGGATTCAAACCTGGTTCCCTGGATCCCACTCTCTTCACGAAGACATATTATGGTGAACTGTTTGTGTGCCGGATCTATGTGGATGACATTATCTTCGGCTACACTGACAAAAGATACAGTGATGAGTTTGGGCACATGATGCAAGAGCAATATCAGATGTCCATGATGGGAGAGCTGAAGTTCTTCCTTGGTCTTCAAATTCGTCAGCAGAGCAACAGCATCTTCATATCTCAAGAGAAGTACCTCAAAGATTGCCTGAAGAAGTTTGGAATGCAAGACTGCAAAGGTTACTCAACGCCAATGCCAACCAAAAGTCATCTGGCCCCAATGACAATGGTAAAGAGTTCGATCAAAAGGTATACCGCTCCATGATTGGTTCTTTACTCTATTTATGTGCATCTAGGCCAGATATCATGCTTAGCGTTTGCATGTGTGCCCGGTTCCAAGCGGCACCAAAGGAATCGCATCACTAGCTGTGAAGCGAATTCTTCGATATTTGGCTTACACCCCAACACTAGGATTATGGTATCCAAAGGGCTCAGAGTTTGATCTAGTTCGATTCTCAGATGCCGATTATGCTGGTGACAAGGTTGATTGCAAGTCCACATCAGGAACATGTCACTTTCTTGGAAGATCTCTTATCTGTTGGTCTTCAAAGCAGCAGAAATGTGTGTCTCTCTCCACTCCTGAATCTGAATACATTGCTGCTGGATCTTGCTACGCTCAGCTTCTATGGATGAAGCAAACTCTCAAGGACTATGGCATCCATCTGAAGCAAGTGCCACTCTACTGCGATAATGAGAGCGCCATCAAGATTGCCAATAACCCAGTTTAGCACTCGAAGACAAAGCACATTGAAATCCGTCATCACTTTCTCAGAGATCATGTCATGAAGGAAGATGTTGATATCATTCATGTCAACACTGAAGAGCAATTGGCAGATATCTTCACAAAGCCCTTGGATGAGAAAAGGTTTTGCAAGTTGCGGTGTGAGCTAAATATCTTAGAATCCTCGAATGTCCTGTGATTGGACACACATCCTAATGCTTATGCATGTTGATGACTTAGATGTGCAACACACGAAGTAAAGTATATCTTCAATCAATGAAGACATACACTCTAAGTGTGAATACATTAATGCGGAATATGACTTCGGAGCGCCACGATAATTGTGCGCCATGTCTGGGTCTAATACTTACTATACGGTGGGTAACGCCACCACCAAATTTTTTTTTGAAGTGTTTCACTTGGCGTCACATTTGCAGAGTCTTCGCATTTGGTTTGTCTTCAACATTGATTTGTTTTTGCGTTTATCTTCGCAATGTTGATTTGGTCTAATACTGATGTATTCATATATTTGTGTTCTGTCCTCTACAACATTCACTTATAGCTATGTCTTCTTGTTTGAATCTTTTGATCTAAGTGAATGTGATCGAACCCTAACCCCATCTATGCTTCTACCTCAGATTCTATCTATCTAAATCATATGCATTCTATTGAAACTGTTGCATGTCTTCTCTGCGTCCTTGTCAGCAAAAGATACAGAGACAAAAGTTGAATCTGTTTTAATGCTATATCCTTATTGCTTGAAACCCGGAGAAGATGGAACGACCACCCGACAGTTCAGCCATGCGAGGGAACATGGAACAACTTCCAATGTGTTGCATGCATGCCACGTGTCCTTCAGATGTGAACCGCCAGGGGCACCTGCGTAATTATGATGTGTTGTCCCTTTCCTTATAAATACACAACTCACCACGGTCATTATTTCTTCTTCCACCTCGCCATCTCGCACAAACCCTAGCGCCTCCACTAGCTCGCGTCACCGCCGGAGACGAAGCGCTTAGCTGTCGCGACTTCTTCGACGCCGTCCTCACGCTGGCCGCGGACCTCGTCCTCTCCGCCGCCGCCATAGGTGTCTTCCGCCGTCAAGTTAGGGCGCGGGAGATTGAACTTCTCGGCCTCCCTCTCAACTTCGTCTAGCAGTTCTTTGTGTGGTAATTAAATCTTACTTTTTACTACCTTTTTGATCCATCAGATCCACCACTTTAACCAAAAGTGGTTTCTTAACTTCCAAAACTGGATTTGTCTTCTTCTGCATCTCATATCTTGCCAAGTATATTCACTTATGCTTCACAACTAGTTAGATTCCTCACTTGTACTTATTCTTGGATTCGTACAAATAAGGAACCGACTCTCACCAAATAAGTGAATGTCTTCGCGCTATGAGGGCAATGTCTTCAAACTGATTTATCTTCAAAATCTTCTGAGAATGCATATGACCTCTTCCCTTCCCTCGCACCTCTAAAGCTATCACATGTACATGTCCGTGGGAGACCCCCTTGGTTCTCATAG
Source organism: Aegilops umbellulata (assembly GCA_032464435.1). Lineage (NCBI taxonomy): Eukaryota > Viridiplantae > Streptophyta > Magnoliopsida > Poales > Poaceae > Aegilops > Aegilops umbellulata. Next base: position 275,202,454 of record CP136055.1, read on the forward strand.
TCTGCATTCATTTGCAAAATTCTTATAGCGACACATCAATTCTCCTGAAGCCAGTTCCTGTCTGACCAGCAAAAGGAAGCCATTCACTATATTGAAGCCCCTCAGTCTGAATATTATGGCAACTAAAAAATCTGCATGGAAAGGCGACAGGCAGCGCCGTGGAGATACATCCAAGGATTTACCTCCTGATCTGTATGAACTGTACAAGACAGATCCTGAAGAGAACTATGGTCAGCGCAAGACTCGAATCCAATGGATTCGAAGATATTGGGCAGAACAATGGTTCCTATACAGATTTGTGACTACTGAATATGCTGAAAAGAATGCCATCAAGCGACCATGGGGAGATATTCTATACAAAAATCTTCAGCTCAAGTCCAAGTCTGAAGCCATTGCTCAAGGCTTCTATCCTTGCATGGTCTGCGGACCACAGCCAGAGAATGCTGACCCATCTTCTCTGTTATGGTGTCGCGATGACACACTACAAAAAATATGTCAACTTGTGACCTTCTCTTAGTGACTTCAGCTGAATTGGTCGTAAATTCACGACCATTTTGCTTGGAAGGGCTCAAACCCTAAAATTGCTTACACCAAATGGTCACAAAGCAAACAAGAGGCGCCAATGACCTTATTTCTACCTGATTGCGACCAATATAAATGGTCATGAGGTTGTGAACGTGGATGCATTGGTACTTATTGCTATGACAAGGCGCCACCTCATCAGTTTTGCCTATGTGTCATGTCCATGTGTCAATTTTTGCCTTAGGTTGTGAAGCAACCTATATTTCTGTCATTCCCAAAATTCCCAAAAAAATTGGCCATTCTTTACTATCCAAATCATTGCCTCATGACAATATTCAACTCCATTTGACTGGTAAATCTTCCTCGGCAAATTTCGAAAGTTTTTGTTCAGCTCGAACTGTTGTGAAGGAAGTACTGGCTAGGCATATCGTAATGAGCTAAATTTTTGCCGCGTCTTCTATATTCCCAAATCATAGCTCTCCACAAAATTTGAGCCCCATCTAACAATACATGTGAGTGTGGCTTCAACATTCATATTTCTGTCCAGTGTGGTACATTGCAAAGCAAGTGACACCTAGGCTCCACCATTTGAGCTGCAAATTTTCCAAGATAGTGTCCTTTGTAGATGATCATCCTCGGCCAAAACTCAGGCCCATTGGCCATGTGCATTTCCCATACCACTAATCAAACACCTGGGTGTTAATTCATGTTTGAGCTCGGTTCAGTCTCCTCGTGAGATTCTTCTATTGCCTTCTTCTTCCTGACACCTATGAGGGGAGTGCCCAACCCACTAGACATGCCTAGGCCGCCCGGAACGCGTGGCAACACCACGGTCACGCGGTGATCACGCGACGGGCATGCGAGTCTACGCGCTTTGGAGTTGGGGCCCTGGGCCACCATCCAAACCTTAATGTATCGCCACCAAACCATGTATTCCTGATTAAATAGATACTTTTCTACCTAGAAATGATTTTTTGAAAAAATAAAGAGCAAACTATAAGGCAGTTGCAGTTCAAATTTGTCCCGCTTCCTACTGAATCAGCAAAAAATTGTCTTTTTACCAGAGGTGGATAAAAACTTTTGGCACCCAACCATTTTGTCAATTGTACATTAAACATGGCCTAGTATTTTATAAAATTTTTTTGGTCCAATTTTGCAACAAATATATGGTAGGTCCTTCACAAAAAACTCATTTTGGGCACTCGAAAAATGAAAAATTGATTTTTCGTCCAAAGAAAATGAAAACTCCCTTAGGAAACATTGTTTGCCATTCCAATATGCACCCTTGTGCACAATATGAGATCATTTTAACAAACTATGCCATGAATGTGGCCATGGGCTTGAAAGCCATGAATCTTCAGAGATGATAGCTCATTTATGAGAACACTTTTTTAAAATAATTGCCGTATTACAAGTTTGTTATTTTTCCTGGGAACTTGGCCACATATAATGACACAATGTGAAGGTTTCCCAATTTTTTGTTTTTTTTTGAATTTTTTAAGCCCGTTTCAAAATGCGGTCAAAACAGCGGGAATGACCGTTCCTAGCTAGTGGTTGAATCTTGGAATTTTTTTGTGTTTCTCTAATTAAATAGATACTTTTGTACCTAGAAATGATTTTTGGAAAAAATAAATAGCAAACTATGAGGCAGCCGCAGTTCGAATTTGACCCGCTTCCAACTGAATCGGTGGAAATTTGTCTTTTTCATGAGAGGTGGATCAAAACTTTTTACACCCAACCATTTGGTCAATTGTGCATTAAATATGTCCTAGTGTTTTAGAAAATTGATTTGGTCCAATTTTGCAACAATTATTTGGGAGGTCCTTCACACAAAAAAAACTCCTTTTGGGCACTCGAAAAATGGAAAATGGTTTTTTCGTCCAAAGAAAACGAAAACTTCCTTAGGCAACATTGTTTGCCATTCCAATATGCACCCTTGTGCACAATATGAGATCATTTTAACAAACTATGCCATGAATGTGGCCATAAGATTGATCATTTGGCTTGAAAGCCATGAATCTTCAGAGATGATAGCTCATTTTTTAGAACACTTTTTTAAAAATAATTGCCATATTACAAGTTTGTTATTTTTCCTGGCAACTTGGCCACATATAATGACACAATGCGAAGGTTTTCCAATTTTTTGATTTTTTTTGAATTTTTTATGTCCGTTTCAAAATGCGGTCAAAACGGCGGGAATGACCGTTCCTAGCTAGTGGTTGAATCTTGGAATTTTTTTGGTGTTTCTCTGATTAAATAGATACTTATGTACCTAGAAATGATTTTTGTAAAAAATAAATAGCAAACTATGAGGCAGCTGCAGTTCAAATTTGACCCGCTTCGAGCTGAATCAGTGGAAATTTGTCGTTTTCACGAGAGGTGGATAAAAACATTTTACACCCAACCATTTGGTCAATTGTGCATTAAATATGTCCTAATATTTTAGAAAATATATTTGGTCGAATTGTGCAACAATTATTTGGGAGGTCCTTCACAAAAAAAACTCATTTTGGGCATTCAAAAAATGGAAAATGAATTTTTCGTCCAAAGAAAATGAAAACGTCCTTAGCCAACATTGTTTGTCATTCCAAGATGCACCTTTTTACACAATATGAGATCATTTGAACAAACTATGCCATAAATGTGGCCATAAAATTGACCATTTGGCTTGAAACCCATGAATCTACACACATGATAGCTGAGAATACTTTTTAAAAATAATTGTCATAATACAAGTTTATTATTTTTTCTGGCAACTTGGTCACATGTAATGACACAATGGAAAGGTTTCCCATTTTTTTGATTTTTTTTAATTTTTTATGCCCGTTTCAAAATGCGGTCGAAACGGCGGGCTTGACCGTTCATAGCTAGTTGTTCAATCTTGGAAACCTTTTGATGTTTCTCTGATTAAATAGATAGTTATGTACCTAGAAATGATTTTTGGAAAAAATAAAGAGCAAACTATGAGGCAGCTACGGTTCAAATTTGACCCGCTTCCTACTGAAACAGCAGAAATTTGTCTTTTTCACTAGAGGTGGATCAACGCTTTTGACACCCAACCATTTGATCAATTGTGCATTAAACATGGCCTAGTATTTTAGAAAATTGATATGGTACAATTTTACAACAAATATTTGGTAGGTCCTTCACAAAAAAGCCTCTTTTCGAGCACTCGGAAAATGAAAAATGAAATTTCCGTGCAAAGAAAATGAAAACTTCCTTAGGTAACATTGTTTGCCATTCCAAGATGCACCATTGTGCACAATATGAGATCATTTCTTTGAATTTTTCATGTGAAAAAGTAGAAGAAAAACAAAAGAATGCCGAGGTAGATGCTTTTTGAAACATAATTTGTCTTCTTGATAAGAGGTGGATCGAAAGCATTTTACATCTAAAGATTTGGTCAACTGTACATAAAATGTTGTCTTATAGTTTTGGAAAATGGAGTGGTGCTGTAAACATTTTTGGCACCACGAAAATAGAAAATGATTCCCCCCCTAAAAACTCCTTTCTCATAACAATTTTTAAAAGATATTTGTCTTATTCCAATTCCAAGTTTGTTAGTTTTCCTAAAAACTATGTCATATTTGGTGACACAATCAGAATGTTTCTTTTTGAATTTCTCATATCATAAAATTGTTTATATGATTCAGCACCTTTTTTTGAAAAAATATGGCTCGACACCTTATTTTTAGTCGATTACTACCAATTTAGAAGGTCATAACATATACTGAGTTCTGATTGGTCTATGGACATGTCACGCGGATCGTGCTCAAACGCCGTCGGATGCTCTCAGATCCTACGGCAGCCCTTTCTCCCTCTACCCACTCCCCCTCTTTGTCTTAAAAAAAGAAAAAAGAAAACTCCCTCACCCTCTCACCCCACGAACCCTAGCGCTCCAGATCCGCCACCCACCTCACGCGCTCCCTCTCCCCTCGTCTCCCACATCGCCGCCGCCACCCCGCCGATCCCATCCCTCCTGACTCAGATCCGACCCCGCCTCACGCGCCTGCGCGCCACCACCCGCTCCTCGTCGCCTCCCGGAGGACGTCCGCCACTCTTCCTCCGCCCGTCCCGGAGGCCTCAATCGGCGCCCTCCGTCGCAGGGCCGCCGCGCTCGTCCCGCCCTCGGCGCCGCACCTCCACCGCCATCTCCGCTGGCTCCTCGCCGACGCCTCCGCCCCTTCCCCGTCCAGCGCACCGCTCGGTAACAAGCACTGGAAGGACCTGGTGGTCGCCGTCCGGGACGGCGTGCTCATCCCGCGGCCCGAGACGGAGGTCGTCGTGGACATGGTCGCCACCATCGACTGCGAGCGGGGGTCCTGGTCCTCTCCCTCGCCGTCCTCGGCGGCGGCATCGCGACTTAGCGCCATCGCCTTGCCCTGCGTCGACATCTCGATCAGCTTCACGGATCGCCGTCTTCACGGTACGCACGCACACATGTCTGAAATCCACGGTCAACAGTTTGGTGTACGCGCTGACTACTGAGTCATGAGCCATGCGTGTGGTTGTGCTTGTGCAGAGGTTGGTCGAAGAGGGCTAGAGTTCATGCCGTTCCTGCTGTCCCTGTCCGTGTTCCTCTTCGGCACCTCCTGGTTCATCTACGCCCTGCTCGGCCTCGACCCCTTCATCTTCGACCTCATCCAGGTGAGATTTCCATCCACCCCCCGTCCCCCCCGTCCCCATGGTGCTCTTTCTAGTTAGTACTCGTCCGACAGAGTTGCAGTACCAACCGTTAGTTCTTGGTATATCAGGTGGCCAAGATTGTAGCTGATGAGATGAATAACTACCTCTTGTTTGAGCACACTCTGCAAATTGTGCCTGTCCCACTGGAGAAAGTTCATGCCAAATTGTATTCACTGCAACTGTGCTTCTTACTTCTGTTATTTTCACTTTTTGGTAACTGAAACATAGCCTTCATCGTCTGTTTAGGAGTACACATTAATTACCACTAAATGAGGTCAATATTTGTACTCCATGGGCAAATGTTGTCTACTTTGGGTTTCTCTTTCATGGGATACTGTTTACAGTGATATACGCTTTCATTGGGGTAACACAGATTGGTGTTGATACTTTCTGATTGCTTTATGTAAACTGTAAGTCATGTTAGAAATATATATCAATAGGCATAGTAAGTGATATGTGAATGTCAAAACTAAATTATGAAGTCAAGGAGTTGTGACAGTACTATGAATTGGTATATATACCACTGCATCGATAAGTGCAGAACTGAAGCATTGATGGCAACTCTTCTTTTTGTGCCTGTATATATTATTGAATCCTTCTTATTTTTGTGTGTACTTAATACGGAAGTTGCAGCAACTCTTCTACAACACTAGAGTTTTGTTTCCCTGTACTTTTGTAACATATTTAGTCCTGACTGAACTTTTGTCATGATCAGGTTGAAAATATTGGAGCTAAATTGGGCAGGTTGAAAATACTGGAGCTAAAGAGGTTGATTATTGGGTAGTTAGTCCAGTTTTATTTAGATTAAATATGTGTGAGTCAGCTGTGAGATGCACAAGTTTGTATTGTGATTTCTGGAACCTGCTGTTTAGATGCGGTTTTGTTATCCTTTTGAACGGTTGGTACCCCAGATTTGTGTTTTGTTTGCTGAAAACTATAGTTGTGTTTACTGTAGAGTGTAGACTCGTGGCATGTACTCTGACAAAATATTTGAAGGGTTAAATAATACTGAAATGCCCTACTGCATTGTAGCTCTACTGATGATGCAGATTGCCAGATCTTTTATGCTTGTGTTTGATTTGATGCCATGTCGACTTGCTTGCTTAATCATGAAGTAAATTGCTCGGTGCAGTTATTTTCTCTTAAGATTTTTGCAGTGTATGTCATCTAAATAAAACTGCAGGCAGTGATCTTCTTGTATGAGTATACATGTCTGCATTGCATGTTGTTTTTGTGAAAATATGATGATTACTTCCTAGGTACTGCATATTTTGTTTAGCTTGAGGTTTTGTATGCACCAGTATTACTCTGTTTAGCTTGAGGTTTGAAGCTCTAGTATGCTTAGAGTGACCGGTTTCATTAGTCTCTTAATCGACAAGTTAACTGGACTATTTTACTGTATTTCCGTCATACTCCTTTCATTTATTTAGTGACTGCAGACTGGGAAAATGCCATGTGTACCTTAATCCTTGTGGTTCTCATTTGTTCCCGGTTTGGTGAGCTTGCCCTGAGGTCTGTGGCTGCGTGCAGGGACCAGGCCCATGGTGGTGAGGGACTACTACGACGTGCTCGGCGTGAAGAAGGACGCCAGCCAGGGTGAGATCAAGAAGGCGTATTACGCGGTATGGCTCGCTACAATTGGGTCTGGCACTTATATTGTAATCTTTGGCTTGTCTAAGACTGAACTTGAAGGCTGCTTGTGGGTAGTAATTTTACTTGGTAGATGCTCGAGGCCAAAAACACACACATTATGTACTAAATGTGGTCGCGTAAGCTCATGGAAATCAAATCTTTTTGCTGCAAACATTTTACAATGGTACGAGCAGAAATCTCTGGTGGAGCAAGCCTTTTTGCTGCAAACATTTTACATTCCAATGCTTGGTGGTAGCCACTATCCAAAAATAAACGAATTGTTCAGACTTCAGTCTTATTAGGGGGTGTGTTCTTCTGATTTGCGATTCTGATAGGACTTCTGCTCGTACCATTGGTCGATTATGTCCAACTGAATTGATGATACAGAGCATTAAACACTTAGGAAAGTACTTGGCTGTGTGCAAAATTTGCTTTTACAAGAATTAATTTGTTCTGTCTCTAATTGATGCTGACGACAACAGTTATGTTCTGTCTCTGATTCATGCTGATGACATCTCCATTCATTTCATCCAGTGAGCAAACATGGCACCATCCATGAGTCTTGGAGCGAAAGGTCTGCTCCCCTTTGGAGCGCTCCCCTCAAGCGGCGTCGAGCAGAGGCCGGTGTCCGTGACCGCCTCACTGGAGCACAAGACGAGCGATTATAAGAGGAAGCTCCTGAAGCTTGCGCTCGGAGGAATCGGCCTGCCCGCCTTGTTGAGTGCCAAGAAGGCTTTCGCCGATGACCAGGGCATCTTTTCCTCCAGGATGTCTTACTTGCCTCCCTGGCCTTGCTGCTGCTGCTGGTTGCTTCCCCGTCCCCTTCCCCTACAGTGCTATATTGCATCACTGATCTGCACTGTTTGGTGTGTCTCATTCCTAGTATTGTTATGTTCAACCACATTGCCAGTGTTCAGAAATAACACCTACTCACTATGCAAATGCATGCAACATAATCTGAAATTCATTCAGTTTGACTGTGCGTAAACGCTATAGTGTACAACTATCAACTTGTTTCACTGTTCAGTTTGTCACCCATTCAGCTTACTTACTGGGGCATCTTTCTTGTGAGAGTTTACTTGATAGTACAATATGTTAGAAGAAACTACCATGTCTCTGGAATGAATCATTGATCGCTCTTTATACACTCACAACTCGGTTTCTTTCATGTAAGTTCTGCTGCCTTTCTTTAGGTTGAGCTACTGCCCTGTTAATTATTGTAACAAACATTATCATTTGACAGTTTGCTCTGTGTTGAGAACTGACCAATAAGTATTGTTTGCCAATTAGCTTTCTGTGCGCATGCTCTTAATCCCCATATTACTAATTTCTGAATCAAACATTATTATTTCTGTCCTCAACAAGTCGCGGCGCGATGTTCTCTTTTTTGTTCAGTTAGCTCTGTCAAATATAATCAACATGCCTATGTTCCATTTTGCTATTTGTACTTAGGTAGAAAAAGCTAAAATCTGTACATGTAATGCTGAAGCTATATTGGTTGCTTGTTTCTTAATTTTTTTCTTCTATAATGATGATCTGAAATGCCACGCAGGTCATTATTGGTGCTGCTGCTGCTGTTGCTGTGGTTGTTGGAGGTGTTGCTGTTGCATCTGGCGGAGCTGCCGTTGGGGCCCCAAAAGGTAACCTTCATCAGCCACAACCCCACAACAATGGCTCAAGGTTCTGTGCCCCATCACCCCTCTTTCTAAATTATTGAAATGAACCAGGATCTCATATATTTAGGAACGGAGGTAGTAGTAAGGTTAAAATAGAACAGCAAGGGATGTTTCTAATTTGGTTATGCTAGAATAATGCATCAACTCGTGGTATTCTTGGATGTTACTAAGGTGTCAAAATGATAGTAAAACCTAGGCTCTTGCATGGTTCTTGAATTAATTTTTCTATTTTATTGCTAACAAATATTGCCTATGTTGAGACTCTAAACATGTGGATGTTCCTCCCATTTACAGGAATTCTACCCGAAGAAATTCGGAGAAAGCTTGAAGCCCCAGTTAGCGACTTGCTTTATATGTTATTGACTTGTAATGCTAAATTTGTTGAGAATTTTGATGTACTGTTGCACATGTTACTTGAATGCTGGTAGTTATGTACATATACTCAATATTATTCGTTGTTTACTTGAAATGCATTATTGGGCTGAAAGTGGCTGAAAAAGTATATGTTGTATTGAATTTGCGCTGATTGTGTTATGTCTATTCTACAAAAGAAGAGGCACGGTCCAAATGGAAGAAGTATCGAAATGTCTATTGGACCTAATCTATTTGGGCTTTGAAAAGAGGCCCGAAACATATTGGTAGCAATTAAAGCTGAAAATTAAATAGAAATGCGTAAAAGAGGCCGAGGCCCAAAAAAGAAACAGATAGTAAAAGGCCATGGCCTAGAAAAAAGGCTGAATTAGTGGGCTCGGCCCGTGAAGCCGATAAAAAATTGATAGAAAAAATTAATAAAAATGCTGAATTAGTGGGCTCGGCCCATGTAAGGCGTCGAATCGGACCGGGCTGAATCTTGTCAATGACCTTTTCAATTGGTCGCAATTTTGCCACGAGAGATTGCCACGTCGGATTCGACGTGGCCTGGGCAGACAGCCAGTGACCAAAACAAAAGGCCATGGGTTCAACGACCTTCTGTTAAAGGTCGCTAATTTTAGTTTACGACTGCCAGCTTTTGACCTTCTGTTTTTGGTCACAAAAAGGTCGCAAATGAAAAACTATGACCTTTCAGCGGCCAATAGTGAGGGTCACAAGTTGACATATTTCTTGTAGTGACAATCTGTTCAAGCATAACTATAAGTTTGCAAAAAAATCTGCTGTGAAGAACAAGAAAGCATTTGGACTCGACTTCAACCCTGGTCCATCTGCTCCAAGGGCTGATGGCACCCATGATGCCAATCCAAACGTCGTCGGCCCCTTCTATAACCTCAAAGGCCTCATCACTCACATAGCAGTACAGGGGGCCTCCGTGGATCACTTAGCTGATGACGCGGATTCTTATGAAGCGCCAGCTCCTCCTAAGCCACAGAAGCAGAAGAAATCAAAGGATTCAAAGCCCTCTGCCGCACCAAAAGCTTCACGTGCGAAGCCATTGGCCACTGCACCTCCTGAAGCCAGTGTGCAATCTGAAGATCTCTCTCGTGTCTCCAAAAAGATAGAGAAGTCCAGGCAGAAGAAGAAGCTCATCAAGAGTTCTGCGCAAGAACTGACCCCTGCCGCCGTTCTGCGGAATGAGGATGCCACCATGATCTATTAAGCGATGAAGATATTGGTGATGATGCCCTTGAGCTACTGATCGAGAGCAAGCACGAGGCGGAGATTTTCGACGATCTACCCCTCTTTGATGTGGATATTCTGAATAATTTTATTGATGAGTGGTTTGACAATCCGAGCCTCAGCATTGATGATCTTCAGCTCCCGGTGGATATAAGCGTCACATTCCACGGAGCCATTGCTAATGAGCTGGGCTCAGAAGATCGTCGAGCTGAAGAACAAGATCGATTATGAAAAGGCTCAATTCAAGAAGAACATGGCCAAGCTCAGTGTGGCTGATGTTCAAAGCTTCAAGAAAATGCTGCATGACCTCAAGGAAGAGTTTCACAAGAAGCGTGAGGAAGCCAAAGGTTCAAGAGAGCGGATGAAATACTTCACTGCTAAATGTGTTCAAGCTCACAATGAGGCAGAGAAGTGAAAGGCTCTTGGGCGTCCTAGCATCAACGCCAAGATGGCTGCCAAACAGAAGAAGAAGCCTGTTGTGGCCCAAGCTGAAGCATCAAGGCAGGAAGCACCTCGTCTTCCCTACCAGCATGACAGGCTCGAAGCCCAAGGTCCCCTCAGCAGCTTCAGAACTGAAGAAAACAAGGGCAGCTGAGGCCAAAGCCAAGAAACGCAAGCACAAGAATGCCTCTGATTGTGCTCCATCAACAAAGAAGCCGAAGACAAAGTATTCACGGAAAGAGATTCTTGCTGCCACAGAGCCACTTGTTGTCGAGCTCATCTCTGTTGCTCGCTCTGCCTCCTCAACCAAGAGCATCAACTTGTAGTTCACGAGCCTGCTTTCGCAGAGGCTCCTGAAGATGAAGAAGTTCTAGCTGTCGACCCCATCACAGCTGAAGACATTGGTCATGGCGACAATGTAGGAGATGATGAAGTCCTTCCTCAGATCGAGCACCAACTGGTATCATCGCCTATTCTTACGAACAGCAAACTCATCAGCATTTGTCGTCCCTTGACGCCAATTGCTCAGGATGCATCATGGGTTGATCACCCTCAACAAGACACACCAAGTCAAGATGACACCCCGAGTACTCCCCCACCTCAAGTCAAAACTCCGGTGCTTGACGATGACAATTACATGGTGCAGACCACTCCCTCACCACAGTGCCAGCGTTCCGCAGGATTTGCAGAAGCCCTAGGCCGCAGGTCGCCATGTTGAGCATTCCAGAGGGAGAAGTGCAACAAAACTCAGTAGCACGCCAAGTGTTTCCTGAAGCCACTCCCACTGTGAATGTCTCCGAGTCCGAAGCAAAAGCTGTCGAAGACAATCAAGAACTGCGTCAAGAAGAAGAAAGAGTTGCCACACCCCCTGTCACTCAAGAGGTTGTTCTCGAGGAGAACGTGTCAGTGCCTGACCCTCCTGCTACTGAAGAGGAGGTCGAAAACATTGTGGCGGCCACAAACAACACTACTGAAGCCACTGGCGTTGTCATTGCCGAAGACATTGTGGTGCCTGAAGCTAATGTGGCGCCTGAAGCTAATGTTGCGCCTGAAGCTAGTGTGCAACCTGAAGCCACAGTCAATGCCGAAGCTGTTGTTCCACCCCCAAGGCCTCACACTATTGAGAGGCATATGATCGCGGCCAACTTGTCACTATCTGATGGCCTGTTCTGGTTCCTCCCACTGCTCCCGGACTACAATTTGAATACCATGTGGAGCAAAGGGCTCAGGTTCAGAAGCCAAAGCCCAGACTGCCAAGATTTCCCGGTGCTGCAACCTCGCCAGGATCGTTCAATGTAAACAGCTTTAGGGCACACAACACATTCTTTGACAGTGCCAAGAACCCGTACTCAAAGCCAAAGATCTCATCTGATCTCTTCTGGAGCTATCAACAACGCAGTTATTACTCATGTATCTTATACAATCGAGGGCGAATCTTTCCTCACATGCGTCTGGATTGTGAAGCCATTGTTGGTTTGCCCTGCTTGGAAGAAGCTCTAGACGGTTTCAGAGATGCTGGCCTTCTGCAGTTCGTTATTGACAAAGAACATTGGAATGAGGAGCTTCTGCTGCAATTCTATGCCACTCTTCACATTCGTGGCTACAACAGGGATCCGAAGACTTGGGTCCTTAAGTGGATGACAGGTGATGTGCACCATGACGCCAAAGCTCAAGATATCATTGAGCTTACTTCCCTGCCCACTCCAGGTGAGCTCTATGAACCTGGTTGTCAGCTACACAGGAATGCATTGGAGAGCATATTTCAGAAGCCTGAACCCAACATGAGTCAGATGCTCAACATGATGAAGCCCCTGCCACGAGATGCAGAATATCCTAAGGAATTCTTTATCGAAGACCTCGAGTATCTACCCCGTACCATTTATCACATCGTAAGGCGAACTCTATGGCCCGTCAAAGGACATTCTCCTGCAGCCAAGCTTGAAGGCACGATGAAGACATTGGTGTTCTATATTCTCAATGGCATCAGCTTCAATGCTCAAGATTTCTTCATCAGGCAACTTGCTGCATCTGGAATTGATCTATTTGGCTTGAATTTTTATGCTCCATGGGTGATGCACTTAATCAAGCTTCACTCTTCTATCAACTATCAGCCCTCTATGCGCAACCATCTTATCTTCCTGCCTGAGGTTGATATGTCTGTCGAAGCCATCTACCCTGAGCCTACCAAGGAGCCACTTTATCTTCATAATGTTGATCACCAAAGCTTCTCGCAACCAATTGAAGGAGTTCTTGCTGCAACTCGTGTCTATCCTCTAGTTGGAAATACACGTGCACCTCATCGTGCCACTACTGAAGCCACTGAAAGCACCATTGCTCAAAGGCCTCGAAAGCGATCGCGTGTACTCAATGACCGAGAGCTTCTTGTGGCCTTACATCAGAAACAGGATAAGCACCATGAATGGCTAAAGCGTCAGATGCAGAGCCTCTTGGTGGATGTTAATCGCATTCGCAATCTTGCCACCAAGAATGCATTCGTATCACATGAAGCCTATCGGAGGTCTTGGAAGAGTTTGAGCTTGCTAAGCTCTGAAGACGATCTTCACGAAGATGGCTTCATAGAGTGCTACAAATTCGATTCCACGCCTCCTCACAATGATGTCTTGCGTCGTACTCCTTCCTTAGAAGACTCAGAGTATTCATCATTCGCTACAACTGTTGTTGCGAGAGTCGTCGATGAACAATACGATGCCACTTCACCAACCATGACTTCACTGCATCTCGACACTGCACCAGGCCCTTCTGCACCACCGGACTCCAACATCGACCCTGCACCTTCATCTACTCCTGATGGGAAAGAGTAGATGCTCTATGTCTTCAAACCTTTTTGGCCCTTGCAGACAAAAGGGGGAGAAGCATATGAGTTGATAGTCTTCAAGCGGGTCCATATGGGTGGTTGCTATATTTTTTGCCAAGTGGTTACAACTCTCGTTTTTGATACATTTGGTTCTTCGGGTTGTAACACTTAAACTTGATGGTCATCTGCTACTTTGTCTGCTATTCTGTGATGCGATGATAAACTCCGCATGAAGTCATTCAGCAGTCGTCCATTTTTCATTATGCATGTCATTATCTTCGCTATATCTGTATATGCATGATGAATTGTCTTCATAGGTGGAAGAGGATCTCCACAAGTAAAACCTGCCATGTGCATTTGCATTCAAGAGCAAACTACTTATATGCACATCTTCAGGGGAGCCCTTTTGCTACTTATGAAGACAATGCCTCAACCCTTACAATTTCACATACTTTTATCCCCATTGAAAACTTCAACCAGTTTGTCATCAATCACCAAAAAGGGGGAGATTGTAAGTGCATCTAGTGCCACCCCTAGTTGGTTTTGGAGTATTGATGACAAACTTGGTTGAGGGACTAATGTGTTTGTGAGAATTGTAGGATAACACAGGTAGTAGTCCCTCATTGATTCAGTTTACCTACCGGAGATGACCCCTAAAAATGTGTGAAGACATTGAAGACAATGGTGGTATGTGAATAATCACAACGAAGATTATGACTCAAGAAGACATTCACGTGAAGACTATGGAGTGCGAAGACATAGTTGTTCCATAGTTTCCTTTTCTTCTTTGTTGAGTCATAGGAACCACCGCACTGTTAAGTGGGGTCCAAGTGAACAAGGTCAGAGTGACTGAAGTGATGCTCAACCAAATCCTATGTCTTCAAGTGAAGACAAAGAGAGCAAATCTTATCCAAAGCTGGATGAGTCAGCTTTACTTGTAGCCCAAGTCAAGCTATTGCGTGTGTTTGAAATCTGACCGTTGGACACGTGTTAGTTCTTTAGTGACCCAGGGTCATTTCGGAAAAATCAGGTCGGGTTACCTCCTGGCTATAAATAGCCCACCCCCTACACCATAAATTGGTGGATGCTCAGAGTTAGCACAAGGCTTTTGTCATTTGAGAGCAACCCACCTCCGAAGCATTTGAGAGAGAGATCCTTGCGAGGACAAATCCCAAAACACCCAGAGCCAAAGAGTGTTAGGCATCATTGAAGTCTTTCTGTCCGCGTGATCTGAAGACTTATTACAGTTGAGGACTGTGAACCTCCAGCCGGTTAGGCGTCGCATTCTAAACATCCAAGATTCATTATGGATTGCCGGTGAATGAAGTCTGTGAAGGTTTGGAAGTCTACCTTGAAGACTTACCAGAGTGATTGAGCGAGGACTAAGTGTCCTTAGCTCAAGGGAAATAAGGTGAAGACGCGGTCTTCTAAGTTGAATCTCAGCCTCCCTAACCATACGTACAGTTGTCATAGCAACTGGAACTGGTCAACAAATCCTTGTCCTCTCCAAGCAACTGGTTCTATCACTTCCCTCTCTTTACTTACAGTTTGTCTTCATGAAGTCATTGCCTGCTTGCATGATCTGATTGACTTCACTGTGTGAAGACTGTTGTTTGGCTTCATACTATCTTCCATCCTGATCCATACTGCCTAGCTGCTAATAGTCTTCGTGCTTTCACTTCATTACTTACATGACTATGGCTTGTCTAGTGTAGTCTTCCATCCTCTACATATCAATAGGTTCATTTCTGTTCTTTGTCTTCGAAACTCTCATGTTTTGAAGACTTTCATAAAAATCGCCTATTCACCCCCCTCTAGTCGATAACAAGCACTTTCAACCCTCAAGGTTCGAACACTAGGGTGCGCACGAAGATCTCTCCCACCCCTAGCTCACACACTCATCACGGTCTCAAAGCTCAGCACATCGAACTTGCAGAACAAAGGACACACGGTTTATACTGGTTCGGGCCACCGATGTGGTGTAATACCCTACTCCAGTGTGGTGTCGTGGATTGCCTCTTGGGCTGAGGAAGAACTAGTACAAGGGAAGAACAACCTCCTAGGGAGAGGTGTTCTTGAGCTCGATGAGCTTGTGTGGTTGAGGATGATCTAAATGATCCAAGATCAGTTGCCCCCTACTGTGGTGGCTAGTCCTATTTATAGAGGCCCTGGTCCTCTCCCCAAATGTAGGCGGGAAGGGATCCAACAACGGAAAAATTTGAAGGGAGGCAACTAGTACAAGTTATCCTGACTAAAGCTGGTCTTCGCTTGCCAAAGGCTCTGGTGGTGACGCCATCCTGGGATCCATGGTGACCTCCGTCCTGCCGTCCTGCCGGTCTTGGTCTTGTTGCACCCATATGGAAACATTTGCGTGATACCTCGGGACTCCTCGCCTGCGCCTTCCTCTTTAGAACCAAAGAGGAAATGAGTACACTGCACGCTGGCGCCCGCCTGGCCTCGATCGTCATGGCTTGCGTCACAGGGACCTCGCGAGGTGCCCCTTGCCTTGATCTCTCCGCCCCTCGCAAGCCAGCCTAGTGAGGCTGCCCCCGAGGAGGTCTTCTGTCATCCACCTCGCGAGGCTTGGCCCCTCGCGAGGGTCTTGAGTGTTTGCTAATGAAGATGGGCCATACAGGGCCGCTAGTAGAGCCACGCCGTGGGTCGCAGGTAGGCAAGTCTGGGGACCCCCGTTCCCAGGACGCCAACAGTAGCCCCCGGGCCCAAGGCGCGCTCGTACTTGGCTTCGAGGCGAAGCCAAGGGGCAAGTGCAGAGCGCCGCGGGCCCCAACAGCCTGCGGCCTTGGTTGACGCGTGGCGATTGATGGGACGTGGGCGTCTCTGCTTCCCCACGCTGCCTCATCAACTGCCCGATTTGACGAGTCACTGGTGCATGCAGAGAAAACCATCATTACCTGTGATCGTGGGAGTCACCGGTTGGCCCTCTCCTGCTATAAATGAGGAGGGGCGGCGGAGCCCCCGCCACCCATCTCTTCCTGCTCCGCTCGCTTCTTCTTCCTTGCTTCATTGCTAGTAGTGACACCTATGGCGCCGGTGAAGAGGTTCTTGGCCGCAGAGAAGGGGAAGGCCCGCCAGGAGGGGCCTGCCTCGCCGCCGCCCAAGAGGGGGCGCAGTCGCCCGTGTAAGCACGTCGCGACCCCCGTCGTGGCCCCTTGCGGCCGCGGCGGCGCCTCCTCGCGTGGTGGGGGCCGCCCAGGTCGTGGCAGCCCCGTCGATGAAGTGAGGCGCGCCATGGTTGCGCGGACTCCCCGGTCGCGCTTCCACTCGGCGGAGGTGCTACCGGAGTTCGTAGTGTGGCCGGAGAACCCGGCCGGCACCTGGCTTCAGCTCCCGTGCTTCTTCGTCGGTGAACTGCCGGCCACCGCCAATGATGTCGGTGGAAACGACACCTATGGGATCACAAGAATCCCTAGTGCGGTTGCGGGGCGCGAGGTTGTAAAAAGAGCAGATCAAACAGATAGCATGCGGTTCCTTTACCCAGGTTCGGTCTGCAGGGATGCGTAAAACCCTACTCCTGCTTTGGTGGATTGTATATCTGTGTTCTCGAGCTAGCTATGGGGTGTCGAGAGCTCCAAAAAGCCGAATCCTCCTCCTGGTCGCTTGGGGCCTCCTTTTATACAGAAAGGGGTTGCCACAGTGGCACACAGGAGGTGGAAAGGGTACAGTGATGCGAGGTTATCCCTCGCATTACATGCCAAGGCACATTTAATGCGCCTTGCTTAGGTGTCCTTGCTTTATCGGGGGCGAGGGGGAGCCCCATCTTGTCCGTCGCCGCTCCCTCTCGCGTCGACACGCGCCCTGGCCAGCAGTGCTCACGACGCCATGTAGGCGGGCAGGCAGCTGAAGTGGCGCAGCGATGGGTCTCCACGAGGATTTGCATGCCGCCACGCAGGTGCCTGCCCAGCTGGTTGGGTTGGCAGCTGCATGCGAGCGGTGGCGGAGGCGCGACTGGCGCGGGCCTGGTGGTGGCCGCACGGGTGTTTGGGGCAAGGGCTTGGCTGCGGCCCCGGCAAGGGTCTTGCCAGGGTCCCGGCAAGGGTCTTGTCGTGGCGCCTGCTGTCATCCCCGGCAAGGCTCTTGCCGGGGGCCTTGTGGTCCTCCTTGGCTGGAATCCCACCAAGGATCATCGTCTTCCAAAGTGTGGATCTAATCTTGAATGTCTTCACAAAGATCTGCATTCCACCACGGGGATACCTCCCAAATCCTTGCCCCATGGGGGCAGTGGACTCAAGGGTGACCCGCTCCGTATGTGTGGGGTGAGCTGCCTCGGCAAGGGTCTTGCCGGGTTTGCAAAAACCGCCCTCCGGCAAGGATCTTGCCAGAGGCGGCCTGCTTCGTACCCTTCGCTCTTTGTGGTCTTGGTCTTGGCGTCGTTCCGCTTCTCCTTAGCTTCGGCCTTACCTTGGCTTACCTCCCTTGCCGTGCTCAGCGTGGCGGCGCCCGTGGCTCAGACTGCCCGTGCACAGTTATAGGGGTACAAAAAGTGTGCCCCCTTTTTGTACACCGACAGGAGCCCCCGGGCCTGGGCCACACACAAGCGCAATGCGTTGTTGGGCTAGCCCCAGAAACGGTGCGCGGGCAGGCGGGGCGGTTTTTACTGCGGTAAGTTTTTCGCGCACTGCGCCTACCAGGCTTCCCGTGCATGGCGCAGCGTGGGGAGGCGTGTGTGATGTGGGTGGCATGCGCGGGGCTGAGCTCTGCGTGCATGCGTCACGTCGCAGTAAAAGGGGCGGTGCGCCGGCCTCGCCCCCGCCAGCAGTTCCTCCCCCCATGGAGGGCCACGTTGGGGACGACCCTTGCGAGTTCTTCGTCAGGCTGCGCCGGCCGCCTCGCCGTCGCCTTCGTCTCCCGACTCCATTTGCGCGGGGATGGAGCTGGATCCGTCGGAGTCGCTGCGGCTGCACATGAGGAGCTGTGGGATCAGCGGCACGCGGGTTCGCGTTGACTTCCCAGCTCCTCACGTGATGTATCTTCGACGGGGGTGGAAGTCGTTCGCCCGTATCCACCGCTTGACGGAGGGGCTCACTCTCCTTTTCAAGCTGATGGAGGGCGGCCTCCTCTCCGTCAAGGTCTTCGGATGCTTCGGGACCCGCGCAAGGTGCTGCGTGGAGAGCTCTTCTGATAGCGAAGACTCCTCCCCGAGCGGGAGTGACGAGGAGGACAGCGGCAGCGACGACGAGGGTAGCAGGCGGCAGGATGACGAGTCCGACTAGGTGTTGGGCACCGCCTCGTGCGGCAGCGGCGACCCCATCATCCTGTCGCCGGCTCCCTGAACTCCTCGGGGTCGTCTCCTTGGGCGGCTGGCGTTGGGAGGCTGCAGAAGAGGAAGAGGGCGGGCGGCAAGGCCGTCAACTCGGAGTACGCGGGCACCGACGCCTTCGACGCGTGCTGACGTCCTGCCGCCTCATCTTTGAGCTCTGCCTCCAGCGCTGCCATCACCATCCAGCCTCCGCACGACCACCGAGGTGTTCTCTTGGTGTCTTCTGCCACCCATAGCTCGTCTAGGCGCCCCTTTTGCCCTTTTCGCCTCCTTGACCTGCCTCCTGAGGAGGGGGACAATAAAGGGGTTACGGGCACCTTATCTCTTTTTAGTCTGTAAGCCTTCGGGCCTTAGCTGAATTTAAAACTTGTAATCCCATCATTCATGTTTTTCATTCCCTATGGACTGTACCTGAGTGGAATGTTTTTAATGAAAAAGGGATGCTTGCCGGGTTATTTGTTTGCAGGTAGAACCCACGTCAAGGAGTAAACCCTTGATATCTTTAAGATAAACATTTCCTTGCCCGGCAACAGGCCTTGCTGTCTCCCCACGTCACTCGACCTTTCTCACGCTTTCAGCGAAGGCAGGGATGAGGTGGGTTTAGGCTCCTCGTTTCATCCTTTCGCTGTCGCGACTACGACCAAACCTGGCCCCAGGGACGGGCCCCAGGGCCTAGAATTAGGGGAGCACGGTAGCTTTTAGGAAGAAACGAGGTTTCACATACCCCAGTCCATATAAGAATGCATGATAAGGGATGAAGAACTTATCTGAAGCCATAACCCTTGGCAACTCTGGTTCGCCGTGGGTGAATCTCTGCTCTTGGAGCCCCCGACAGTACCGGCTTACCGGGGTCTAGATGCTGATCTGTCCCTCTTCTCCTTTTCGTCCTCAAGTGGTCCGGCAAGGATTTCTAGGGGTCCTGTGAACCAACGAAGACAAAAGAACGGCAAAGAGACGCACACTCGACCTCTAAGCTAGGGGTTAGCCGCCGCAAAGCACTATCAACCCTAACTAAGGACAGGACTTGACCTAGCATGCATGCTATAACTTAGGGCGCTAGCGCTTCATTTATTTATGCTCAGGGTCTGCTCCTGGCTTTGTACAAAGGGTTACATGCACCATCGGCAATGTTTTTACAAAAGGTGGCTTGCCGGGGGGCCCGGCAAGCCACGCCTTATGGGTAAAACTTGCGAAGATGCTCAATGTTCCAGGAGTTACTCACCGGAACGGCATCTTCGGTCTCCAAGCGGACTGCACCGGGCCTGGTGACTCGTATTACCCGATAAGGGCCTTCCCAGTTCGGCGTCAACTTGTTGGAATTCTTGGCCGATTGAACGCGCCGAAGAACAAGGTCACCTTCCTCAAGGCTTCGGGCATGGACCTTGCGGCTATGGTAGCGGCGCAAGGCTTGCTAGTAGCGTGCTGCTCTCACAGCCACCCGAAGACGATCTTCCTCAAGGAGCATTGCGTCATCTTGCCGCAGTTGCTCTTGCTCAAGCTCATCACAAGCAAGCACTTGAGGTGACCCGTATATGAGTTCAGTGGGGAGAACTGCTTCTGCCCCGTATACGAGGGCAAAGGGTGTCTAGCCGGTGGCTCGATTTGGCATCGTCCTGATTGACCAAAGAACCGTCGGCAACTCATCAATCCAGCGCCTTCCACTCTTGTGCAGCCTGTCAAAGGTCTTGGTCAATAGTCCTCGCAATACTTCAGCATTTGCCCTCTCAACTTGACCATTGCTCCGCGGGTGAGCAACAGAAGCGAAACAGACTTTGCTGCCGAGGTCTTGGACATATTGCATGAAGGTGCGGCTTGTGAACCGTGTGCCGTTGTCGGTGATGACCCTGTTGGGCACGCCAAAACGGCACACTAGTCCCTTGAAGAACTTGACGGCTGACTGAGCTGTGACCTTCCTCACTGCCTCCACCTCCGGCCACTTTGTGAACTTGTCGATTGCAACGTACAAGTACTCAAAGCCCCCGACAACGCGGGGGAAAGGGCCCAGTATGTTGAGCCCCCAGACCGAGAAGGGCCAGGAGAGAGGAATGGTTTGAAGGGCTTGAGCTGGCTGATCAAGCTTCTTTGAATGGAACTGACATGCTTCACACTTGGTGACTAGTGTCGTTGCATCCTGGAGGGCGGTGGGCCAGAAGAAGCCTTGCTGAAACGCCTTGCCGGCAAGGGCCCTTGACCCGATGTGGGATCCACATATTCCTCCATGTATCTCCGCCAACAGCTCCAGTCCGTCCTCTCGAGGGATACACTTCAATTTCACACCGTTCGGCCTCTTTCTGTACAGGACGTCATCGACGAACTGGTACATGGCAGAACGATGGGCTACTTTTTCCGCTTCTTCCTGCTCCTCAGGAAGTTCTCCCATTTGGAGGAATCGGATGCTATGCTGCGCCCACGCTAGAGCCTGGGGCTCGACGGCGAGGACTAAAGGCATTTCCTCCGCCAGAGGAGCGGTTGTCTCGACGGCAAGAGCTTGACGCTCCACCGGAGCCAGCCGTCTCGTGGCGGGCTCAGTGTTCCCGGCAACATCCTTGCCGGCGGCTCCGAGGAGCTCGATGGGAAAGTACTTGCCGGGCCCTGATTTCCTCCTCTTGTTCTGCTCTGTTGATGGATCAACGGATGGCTGAGTTAGCTGAAACACAAAGGTACCTGGTTCCACAGGTAGCTTGAGGGCAGCGCGCTTTGACAACTAATCGGCGATGTCGTTCTCTGCTCGGGGAACGTGTTAACCCTGTATCCCGTCGAAGCGCTCTTCCAACTTTCTCACTTCATCAACGTAGGCCTTCATCAATGGGCTCTGGTAATCCTTGTTGACTTGCTTGACGACAAGCTGCGAGTCACCCCTGACGATGAGTTTCTTGATTCCGAGGTCCGCCGCGATCCTGAGACCGGCAAGCAGCCCCTCGTACTCTGCTGTGTTGTTGGTCGACGCCTCCCTGGGGAAGTGCATCTGGACCACGTACTTGAGGTGCTCTCCGGTGGGTGCGACTAGCAGAACGCCAGCCCCGGCGCCTTGTAAGGAGAAAGCTCCATCAAAGTACATGATCCAATCGCAACTTGCTTCCTTGCCGGGGAGAGCAGTCTCTTGGGCTCCTTCGTCAGGCATTGCGGTCCATACTGCAATGAATTCCGCCAGGTCTCGGCTCTGAATCGTCGAAGTGCTTTCAAACTTGAGGCCAAAGCTGGACAGCTCCAGTGCCCATTCCACAATCCTTCCCGTTGCATCCGGGTTGTGCAACATCCGTTGCAGAGGGAGGCGAGTGACGACAGTCATCTCGTGCGCCTGGAAGTAATGACGCAGCTTCCTCGAGGCCATAAGAAGGCCGAAGAGCAGTTTCTGCACGCCGGAGTACCTTGTCTAGCCCCCTGCAGGAGGGAGCTAACAAAGTAGACCGGGTGCTGCATCATTTTCTTCCTCGGCAACACTTCAACCGTCCGTGTCGTCTTTGCATTAGTGGTGTCAGGCTCTGTCGCTGCCATTGCCTCGTCGTCAACCTCTCTCTGCGCCACTAGTGCGGCGCTGACCACCTGGTTCGTTGCCGCTAAGTATAGCAGCAACGGCTCCTGGGGCCTAGGCGCAACTAGTATTGGCGCGGAGAGGTACATTTTCAAATCTTGCAGTGCTGCTTCGGCTTCTGGTGTCCACTCCACCGGGCCTGCCTTTTTTAGGATTTTGAAAAAGGGGAGGGCGCGCTCGGCAAACTTGGAAATGAACCTGCCCATGGCGGCGACACAACCAGCAAGCCGACGCACATCCTTGATTCGCTTGGGTGCTTCAATCTTCTCTATAGCTTTGATCTTGTCCGGATTAGCCTCTATCCCACGCTGTGACACAAAGAACCCGAGAAGCTTGCCGGACGGGACGCCAAAGACGCACTTCTCGGGGTCAGCTTGAGGTTGATCTTGCGCATGTTTGCAAATGTTTCTCGCAAGTCTGCGATGAGGGTTGCCCTGTTTTTGGTTTTGACCAGTATGTCATCCATATAAGCCTCCGTATTTCTATGGAGCTGGGGTTCAAAAGCAATCTGGACCGCCCTTGCAAACGTCGAACCAGCACTCTTCAAACCGAAAGGCATCCGTATGAAACAATACGTACCACATGGGGTGATGAATGCTGTTTTCTCTTCGTCTTCTCTCGTCATGAAAATATGGTGGTACCGGAGTAGGCATCGAGGAATGACAACAGATCACACCCAGCCGTGGAGTCAACAATCTAGTCAATGCGCGGCAACGGGAAGGGGTCTTTAGGACAAGCCTTATTGATATCTGTGTAATCAATACACAGCCTCCACTTCCAATTCGCCTTGCGCACTACGACCGGATTGGCCAACCACGTCGGATGGAGCACCCCTCTTACCGGTGTACAAAAAGGGGGGCATGCTTTTTGTACCCCTATAACTGTGCACGGGTAGTCTGAGCCACGGGCGCCGCCACGCTGAGCACGGCAAGGGAGGTAAGACAAGGTAAGGTCGAAGCTAAGGAGAAGCGGAACGACGCCAAGACCAAGACCACAAAGAGCGAGGAGGACGAAGCAGCCCCCCCGGCAAGATCCTTGCCGGAGGGCGGTTTTTGCAAACCCGGCAAGACCCCTGCCGAGGCAGCTCGCCCCACACCTACGGAGCGGGTCACCCTTGAGTCCACTGCCCCCATGGGGCAAGGATTCGGGAGGTATCCCCGTGGTGGAATGCAGATCTTTGTGAAGACATTCAAGATCAGATACACACTTTAGAAGACGATGATCCTTGGCGGGATCCCAGCCGAGGAGGACCACAAGGCCCCCGGCAAGAGCATTGCCGGGGATGACAGCAGGCGCCATGGCAAGACCCTTGCCGAGGCCGCGGCAAGGCCCTTGCCCCGAACACCCTTGGGGCCACCACCAGGCCCGCGCCAGTCGCGCCTCCGCCACCGCTCGCATGCAGCTGCCAACCCAACCAGCTGGGCAGGCACCTGCGTTGCGGCATACAAATCCTCGTGGAGACCCACCGCTGCGCCACTTCAGCTGCCTGCCCGCCTACATGGCGTCGTGAGCACTGCTGGCCAGGGCGCGTGTCGACGCGAGAGGGAGCGGCGACGGACAAGAACGGGCTCCCCCTCGCCCTCGATAAAGCAAGGACACCTAAGCAAGGCGCATTAAATGCGCCTTGGCATGTAATGCGAGGGATAACCTCGCGTCGCTGTACCCTTTCCAGCTCCTGTGTGCCACTGTGGCAACCCCTTTCTCTATAAAAGGAGGCCCCAGGCGACCAGGAGGAGGATTCTGCTTTTTGGAGCTCTCGACGCCCCATAGCTAGCTCGAGAACACAAATATACAATCCATCAAAGCAGGAGTAGGGTTTTACGCATCCCTGCGGCCCGAACCTAGGTAAAGGAACCGTGTGCTATCTGTTCGATCCGCTCTTTTCACAACCCCGCGCCCCGCAACCGCAATAGGGATTCTTGTGATCCCATAGGTGTCGTTTCCACCGACATCTTTGGCGCGCTAGGTAGGGGGCGCAGCTGTGAGAATCGGCTTTAGCAGTTAGTTCGACGCTTCTTCATCGTCATGGCGCCCAAGAAGAAGACGACGGTGGCGGTTGGCCCGTCGGAAGCCGGGCATCCCGTCCCGACGCGCGCGAGCAGCGGACCGGTCGCAGAAAGGACCCGGGGCGCTGTTCGCGAACACCAACACCGTCCCAGCAGCCGGAGTTTGGGAGGCGGCGATATTCGTGCGCCTGGTAATGGGCCACACGCCGCCAAATCCAAAGACGGAGCCGGGCCCTCCGCAGGTGGCGCGGGACCTTCCAGGGTCGCTGCTTCCCCGCCCGCTGGCGGCGCGAGGTCCTCCAAGACTATCACTCCGGCGCCGACGGCACGCTCCTCTCAAGCGGCGCGCGACGACCGGCGTGATCACCC
Source organism: Aegilops umbellulata (assembly GCA_032464435.1). NCBI lineage: Eukaryota > Viridiplantae > Streptophyta > Magnoliopsida > Poales > Poaceae > Aegilops > Aegilops umbellulata. The sequence goes on from CP136055.1 coordinate 275,227,022, forward strand.
CGAAGACCCCGGGCGTCGCCGCGGGAAAAGCCTCGAGCGCCACTCCCGGGATGTAGAAGACCTGCCCGCTCGCCGAGGCGCTGGTGAAGATGGCGTGCGACCGCGCGGTCGTGATAGAGCTCCTTCTGACATGGTCAGAAGTCGAAGCGCGTCGCGATTCGTGCAGGTCTCGCTGCCACCGACGCCAGCAGAAGCCCTGGCGCGCGCGCAGTTGCTCCTCGACTTTCCTCCAACTACGGGGAAACTCGGCGAATGGAGAGCCACCATCCGAAGTCTTGTTGCGGTGGCCAACAAAGACGAACCGAGTCCGGCGGGGCCCCCGGGTCGACGCTCCGACGGAGTCCCGTGTACCAGTGGCAGAAAAGCTGGCGGCGCCGCAACCACGGTGCACTCGCCTCCTCCTCGCCCGGTGCCGTGGACGCCTGCCCGTCGCGACGTTACGGGCGACGAAATCTCCATAGCGTCGTCCGACCCACGGACCCACTGTGACCAGCGCCAGGTCCTTCGAGATCGGGAACATGAAGATGCTCGAACCACTATCGAGCGCCGGGCGGAGCGCGCCACCAGTTAGACAGGCGAGCGGGGCCTACTGTGAACCACCCGGCACCGGAGAGCCTTGGAGGCCTGCCTTACGAGGTGGGCTGTCCGGCTTTTACCCGTGAGCTACGGCAGTTCCAATGGCCCACTCACCGCACCTTCAAACCTGACGTGGGCGAGAAGTACGGCGGCAAGACCCACCCGTCCGAGTTCCTCAGCATCTACACCATCGCAATGCAGGCTGCCGGAGCCCGCGACGATAAGGTGCTTGCGAATTACTTCCCGTTGGCTCTTAAACCCAACTCCATGTCATGGTTGATGCACTTGCCGGTAGACTCCATTTCCTCCTGGTCGGATTTGTGCCATGAGTTCGTGGGCACCTTCACTGGCGGTCACCAAGCTCATGGCCAAGCGAGCGATCTGCACGTCATTCCCTAGAAGGGAGGCGAGAGTCTCCGCAAGTATATTCAGAGGTTCAGCCGGATACAGTACAACATCCCTGATGTTCATCCTGCCGCCATCATCAGCGCCTGCCCGTCGCGACGTTATGGGCGACAAAATCTCCATAGCGTCGTCCGACCCACGGACCCACTGTAACCGCAAGGTGTGCGAAGAGCTGGTGATGAACAAGGTGAAAGACGTGGCAGAGCTCTATGTTCTTGCCGACAGATGTGCCCGAGCTGAGGAAGGGAGTAAGTACCCCGGCGAAGATGCCGGCGTGGAAACCGACTCCTCGGATGAGGATACTGCCGCCCCGGCGAAGAAAGGCTGGCGCCGCAACCGGAAGCGCAAAGGAGAAGCAGTGCTTGCCGTCGAGGGATCTGATGACACCAGCTCCACCAAGAAAACCAAGGCAGACGACCCCGGCAAGGAGATTGCCGGATGTGTTGCTTGCCGAGCCTTGGCGGCTGCCGAGAAGTCAGGAAACTCCGACAAGCGATACAGCAAGATCCATCGCACCAAAGGCCACGCTCTCCAAGACTGCCGACAAGTTGAGCTCCTCGCTGAGAAGCAGAGGGCTGAATATGAGAGGGGGGACAAGGAGAAGGGCCAAGATGGTGCTGAGGGGTCCGGCAATAAGCGTGATGGCCAGACGGGCCGTCGCGGCAAGGATAAGCAGCAGGAGAGGCCCGCCCGGGGCCGTGACAAGAAGCCAGAAGACGACAATCATGAAGAGGACGACAAGTCCGGCGACCAGGAGTTTCAGAAAGCTACGGAGGCCATGTGCATCGACGGTGGCGCCTCGCTGCATACTTCTCACCGCCAGCTTAAACAGTGGGCGCGAGACATTACGGCGGTAGAGCCGTCGTTTGATGCCCAGAAGCTGTTGAAGTGGTCCAGCACACCTATCATTTTTGACACCGAGGATCACCCCGATCGCACTACTGTGGTCGGGTGCTTGCCGTTGTTGGTTTCGCCAACAATACGCAACCTCAAGGTGACGAAGATGCTAGTCGATGGCGGGGCCGGTCTGAACTTGATCTCGCCTGCCGTGATCGAGAAGCTGCAGATTCCTGATGGAGACCTCGAAGAGACGGGCACGTTTCAGGGGGTCAACCCGGGAAGAAGCCAACACAAGGGAAAGGTCACGCTGCCCGTGACCTTCGGAAGTGACCTGAACTACAGGACGGAGAGGATCGTGTTCGATGTTGCCAAGATCCCCTTGCCCTACAACGGGATCCTTGGCCGCCCAGCGCCGACCAGGTTCATGGTGGCGTCACACTATGCCTACAACACCCTGAAGATGCCAGGCCCTATGAAGATCATCACCATCCCCTCCGATAAGAAAGATGCGCTGATTTGTGCTGATCAGCTATACCAGCAAGCAGTTGCAGCAGCTGCCGCCACTAGGGCACTTGCTCCTGCCGTTGGGAAGAAGAAGAAGAGGCCCGGTGAGACCTCGGACACCCACTCCGGCAGGCGCTCCTCTTCGGAGTGTAGCGCCGCCGTTGAGGACGTGCCCGAGAGCTCCATCGGCAGGAACAAGAAGCCCAGGGCCATTCCGCCGGGAACCAAGAAGGTTTCTGTCAATGAGGACGACACGGGAAGAGCTTTCACCATAAGCTCCACCCTCGACGACAAATAGGAAGACGCGCTCGTCACCTTCCTGCGGGCGAATGTCGATCTGTTTGCCTGGCAAGCTTCCGACATCCTCGGCGTTCCCAGGGAGGTGATTGAGCACCACCTTGCTGTCTGTCCTCATGCATGGCCCGTCAAGCAGAAGGTCAGAAAGCAAGCTTTGGAACGACAAGAGTTTATCACAGAAGAGATCCGGAAACTGGAGGCAGCGGGTCTGGTAAGAGGGGTGCTCCATCCGACGTTGTTGGCCAATCCGGTCGTAGTGCGCAAGGCGAATGGGAAGTGGAGGCTGTGTATTGATTACACGGATATCAATAAGGCTTATCCTAAATACCCCTTCCCGTTGCCACGCATTGACCAGATTGTTGACTCCACGGCTGGGCGCGATCTGTTGTCATTCCTCGATGCCTACTCTGGCTACCACCAGATTTTCATGACGAGAGAAGAGGAAGAGAAAACAGCATTCATCACCCCATGTGGTACGTATTGTTTCATACGGATGCCTTTCGGGTTGAAGAGTGCTGGTTCGACGTTTGCAAGGGCGGTCCAGATTGGTTTTGAACCCCAGCTCCATTGAAATATGGAGGCTTATATGGATGACATAGTGGTCAAAACCAAAAACAGGGCAACCCTCATCGCAGACTTGCGAGAAACATTTGCAAACCTGCGCAAGATCAACCTCAAGCTAAACCCCGAGAAGTGCGTCTTTGGCGTCCTGCCCGGCAAGCTTCTCGGGTTCTTTGTGTCACAGCGTGGGATAGAGGCTAATCCGGACAAGATCAAAGCTATACAGCAGATTGAAGCACCCAAGCGAATCAAGGATGTGTGTCGGCTTGCTAGTTGTGTCGCCGCCACGGGCAGGTTCATTTCCAAGTCTGCCGAGCGCGCCCTCCCCTTTTTCAAAATCCTGAAAAAGGCGGGCCCGATGGAGTGGACACCAGAAGCCGAAGCAGCACTGCAAGACTTGAAAAGGTACCTCTCCTCCGCGCCAATACTAGTTGCGCCTAGGCCCCAGGAGCCGTTGCTGCTATACTTAGCGGCAACGAACTAGGTGGTCAGCGCCGCACTAGTGGCGCAGAGAGAGGTTGACGACGAGGCAATGGCAGCGACAGAGCCTGACACCACTAATGCAGAGACGACACGGCCGGTTGAAGTGTTGCCGAGGAAGAAGATGATGCAGCACCCGGTCTACTTTGCTAGTTCCCTCTTGCAGGGGGCTAGATCAAGGTACTCCGGCGTGCAAAAACTGCTCTTCAGCCTTCTTATGGCCTCGAGGAAGCTGCGTCATTACTTCCAGGCGCACGAGATGACTGTCGTCACTCGCCTCCCTCTGCAACGGATATTGCACAATCCGGATGCAACGGGAAGGATTGTGGAATGGGCACTGGAGCTGTCCAGCTTTGGCCTCAAGTTTGAAAGCACTTCGACGATTCAGAGCCGAGTCCTGGCGGAATTCATTGCAGAATGGACCGCGACGCCTGGCGAAGGAGCCCAACAGACTGCTCTCCCCGGCAAGGAGGCAAGTTGCGATTGGATCATGTACTTTGATGGAGCTTTCTCCTTACAAGGCGCCGGGGCTGGCGTTCTGCTAGTCGCGCCCACCAGAGAGCACCTCAAGTACGTGGTCTAGACGCACTTCCCCAGGGAGGCGTCGACCAACAATACATCAAAGTACGAGGGGCTGCTTGCCGGTCTCAGGATCACGGCGGACCTCAGAATCAAGAAACTCATCATCAGGGGTGACTCGCAGCTTGTCGTCAAGAAAGTCGACAAGGATTACCAGAGCCCGTTGATGAAGGCCTACGTTGATGAAGTGAGAAAGCTGGAAGAGCGCTTCGATGGGATACAGGCTAAACACGTTCCCCGAGCGGAGAACGACATTGCCGATTACCTGTCAAAGCGCGCTGCCCTCAAGCTACCTGTGGAACCAGGTACCTTTGTGCTTCAGCTAACTCAGCCATCCGTTGATCCATCAACAGAGCAGAACAAGAGGAGGAAATCGGGGCTCGGCAAGTACTTTCCCGCCGAGCTCCCCGGAGCCGCCGGCAAGGATGTTGCCGGGAACACTGAGCCCGCCACAAGACGGCTGGCTCCGGCGGAGCGTCAAGCTCTTGCCGTCGAGACAACCACTCCTCTGGCGGAGGAAATGCCTTTAGTCCTCGCCGTCGAGCCCCAGGCTCCAGCGTGGGCGCAGCATACCGTCCGATTCCTCCAAACGGGAGAACTTCCTAAGGAGCAGGAAGAAGCGGAAAAAGTAGCCCGTCGCTCTGCCATGTACCAGTTCGTCGATGACGTCCTGTACAGGAAGAGGCCGAACGGTGTGAAATTGAAGTGTATCCCTCGAGAGGACGGACTAGAGCTGTTGGCGGACATACACGGAGGCATATGTGGATCCCACATAGGGTCAACGGCCCTTGCCGGCAAGGCATTTCGGCAAGGCTTCTTCTGGCCCACCGCCCTCCAGGATGCAGCGACACTAGTCACCAAGTGTGAAGCATGTCAGTTCCGTTCAAAGAAGCTTCATCAGCCAGCTCAAGCCCTTCAAACCATTCCTCTCTCCTGGCCCTTCTCGGTCTGGGGGCTCGACATACTGGGCCCTTTCCCCCGCGCTGTCGGGGGCTTTGAGTACTTGTACATTGCAATCGACAAGTTCACAAAGTGGCCGGAGGTGGAGGCAGTGAGGAAGGTCACAGCTCAGTCAGCCGTCAAGTTCTTCAAGGGACTAGTGTGTCGTTTTGGCATGCCCAACAGGGTCATCACCGACAGCGGCACACAGTTCACAAGCCGCACCTTCATGCAATATGTCCAAGACCTCGGCAGCAAAGTCTGTTTCGCTTCCGTTGCTCACCCGCGGAGCAATGGTCAAACTGAGAGGGCAAATGCTGAAGTACTGCAAGGACTACGGACCAAGACCTTTGACAGGCTGCACAAGAGCGGAAGGCGCTGGATTGATGAGTTGCCGGCGGTTCTTTGGTCGATCAGGACGACGCCAAATCGAGCCACCGGCCAGACACCCTTTGCCCTGGTACACGGGGCAGAAGCAGTTCTCCCCACTGAACTCATATACGGGTCACCTCGAGTGCTCGCTTATGATGAGCTTGAGCAAGAGCAACTGCGGCAAGATGACGCAATGCTCCTTGAGGAAGATCGTCTTCGGGTGGCTGTGAGAGCAGTACGCTACCAGCAAGCCTTGTGCCGCTACCATAGCCGCAAGGTCCATGCCCGAAGCCTAGAGGAAGGCGACCTTGTTCTTCGGTGCGTTCAATCGGCCAAGAATTCCAACAAGTTGACGCCGAAGTGGGAAGGCCCTTATCGGGTAATACGAGTCACCAGGCCCGGCGCAGTCCGCCTGGAGACCGAAGATGTCGTTCCGGTGAGTAACTCCTGGAACATTGAGCATCTTCGCAAGTTTTACCCGTAAGGAGCGGGCCCGGCAAGCCACCTTTTGTACAAGCATTGCTGATGGTGGATGTAACCCTTTGTACAAAGCCATGCGCAGACCCTGAGCATAAATAAATGAAGCGCTGGCGCCCTAAGTTATATCATGCATGCTAGGTCAAGTCTCGTCCTTGGTTAGGGTTGATAGTGCTTTGCGGATGCTAACCCCTAGCTTAGAGGTAGAGTGTGCGTCTCTTTGCCATTCTTTTGTCTTCGTTGGTTCGCAGGACCCCCAGTAATCCTTGCCGGACCACTTGAGGACGAAAAGGAGAAGAGGGACAGATCAGCATCTAGACCCCGGCAAGCCGGTACTGTCGGGGGCTCCAAGAGCAGAGATTCACCCACGACGAACCAGAGTTGCCAAGGGTTATGGCTTCAGATAAGTTCTTCATCCCTTATCATGCATTCTTCTATGGACTGGGGTATGTGAAACCTCGTTTCTTCCTAAAAGCTACCGTGCTCCCCTAATTCTAGGCCCTGGGGCCCGTCCCTGGGGCCAGGTTTGGTCGTAGTCGCGACAACGAAAGGATGAAACGAGGAGCCTAAACCCACCTCATCCCTGCCTCTGCCGAAAGCGTGAGAAAGGTCGAGTGACGTGGGGAGACGGCAAGGACTGCTGCCGGGCAAGGAAATGTTTATCTTAAAGATATCAAGGGTTTACTCCTTGACGTGGGTTCTACCCGCAAACAAATAACCCGGAAAGCATCCCTTTTTCATTAAAAACATTCCACTCAGGTACAGTCCATAGGGAATGAAAAACATGAATGATGGGATTACAAGTTTTAAATTCAGCTAAGGCTCGAAGGCTTACAGACTAAAAAGAGATAAGGTGCCCGTAACCCCTTTCTTGTCCCCCTCCTCAGGAGGCAGGTCAAGGAGCCGAAAAAGGAAAAAGGGGTGCCTAGACGAGCTACGGGTGGCAGAAGACACCAAGAGAACACCTCGGTGGTCGTCCGGAGGCTGGATGGTGATGGCAGCGCCGGAGGCAGAGCTCGAAGACAAGGCGGCAGGATGTCAGCACGCGTCGAAGGCGTTGGTGCCCGCGTACTCCGAGTTGACGGCCTTGCCGCCCGCCCTCTTCCTCTTCCGCAGCCTCCCAACGCCAGCCGCCCAAGGAGACGACCCCGAGGAATTCAGGGAGCCGGCGACACGGTTGATGGGGTCGCCGATGCCAGATGAGGCGGCGCCCGACACCTAGTCGGACCCGTCATCCTGCCGCCTGCTACCCTCGTCGTCGCTGCCGCTGTCCTCCTCGTCACTCCCGCTCGAGGAGGAGTCTTCGCTATCAGAAGAGCTCTCCACGCAGCACCTTGCGCGGGTCCCGAAGCATCTGAAGACCTTGACGGAGAGGAGGCCGCCCTCCATCAACTTGAAAAGGAGAGTGAGCCCTCCGTCAAGCAGTGGATACGGGCGAACGACTTCCACCCCCGTCGAAGATACATCACGTGAGGAGCTGGGAAGTCAACACGAACCAGCGTGCGGCTAATCCCACAACCCCTCATGTGCAGCCGCAGCGACTCCGGCGGATCCAGCTGCATCTCCCGCGCAAATGGAGTCGGGAGACGAAGGCGACGGCGAGGCGGCCGGCGCAGCCTGACGAAGAACTCGCAAGGGTCGTCCCCAACGTGGCCCTCCATGGGGGGAGGAACTGCTGGCGTGGGCGAGGCCGGCGCGCCGCCCCGTCCTCCTCTTCCCCGAGCACCTCGGCCTCGCCCACGGCCTCGCCCTCTCCCCCTTCCCCTCGCGGCTGGCTCCGCCACCGTAGGTGCAGGAGCAGGAGGGATGCGTTGTCGAGCGGTGACCCTTGTTGCCACCGTCGAAGGACCAGGATTCCCTTTCTCCATGATGGATGGGAGGGGGAACAGAAGCTAAAGGAAGGAGGAGATGGAAGAATGCGGGACGCCATCCCCCATCCCGCTCTTTATAAAGGAACGGGGTGGGGGCTTGGCCGCCCTGCTCAACCAATCAAGACGCGGAAGGCGCAGGGAACTGGGACCGACCCGCCGCCCCGGCCCGCGGCGGCCCGGTTTCCCGCCTCCACTGATCGCCACCTCAAGCGCATGAAAGCCACGTGGTGGGCGTGCAGGACCGAGGCGACAGGTGAGGCGACCTCTCCCCACCCCGTGATCATGGGGAGTGGGCTCCTTGAAGACCGCGCCTCCGCCCCGTTCAGTAAATGGGCCGCGCCTCCACGCCTCCCTCCATTTATGGGGAAGGCGCGAACCGCCCCTTTTACTGTGACGTGATGCATGCACGCAGAGCTCAGCCCCGCGCATGCCACCTATGTCACACACGCCTCCCCACGTTGCGCCGCGCGCGGGAAGCGTGGGAGGCGTAGCGCGCGAAAAACTTACCGCGGTAAAAACCGCCCCGCCTGCCCGCGCACCGTTTCTGGGCCTAGCCCAACAATGCGTTGCACTTATGTGTGGCCCAGGCCTGGGGGCTCCTGTCGGTGTACAAAAAGGGGGGCACGCTTTTTGTACCCCTATAACTGTGCATGGGCAGTCTAAGCCACGGGCGCCGCCACGCTGAGAACGGCAAGGGAGGTAAGCCAAGGTAAGGCCGAAGCTAAGGAGAAGCGGAACGACGCCAAGACCAAGACCACAAAGAGCGTGGGGGACGAAGCAGCCCTCCCCCCACCCCGGGAAGATCCTTGCCGGAGGGCGGTTTTTGCAAACCCGGCAAGACCCCTACCGAGGCAGCTAACCCCACACCTACGGAGCGGGTCACCCTTGAGTCCACTGACCCCATGGGGCAAGGATTCGGGAGGTATCCACGTGGTGGAACACAGATCTTTGTGAAGACATTCAAGATCAGATGCACACTTTAGAAGACGAAGATACTTGGCGGGATCCCAGCCAAGGAGGACCACAAGGCCCCCGGCAAGAGCCTTGCCGGGGATGACAGTAGGCGCCACGGCAAGACCCTTGCCGGGGCCGCGGCAAGGCCCTTGCCCCGAACACCCATGGGGCCATCACCAGGCTCGCGCCAGTCGCGCCTCCGCCACCGCTAGCATGCAGCTGCCAACCCAACCAGCTGGGCAGGCACCTACGTGGCGGCATACAAATCCTCGTGGAGACCCACCGCTGCGTCACTTCAGCTGCCTGCCCACCTACATGGCGTCGTGAGCACTGCTGGCCAGGGCGTGTGTCGACACGAGAGGGAGCGGCGACGGACAAGACGGGGCTCCCCCTTGCCCTCGATAAAGCAAGGACACCTAAGCAAGGCGCATTAAACGCGCCTTGGCATGTAATGCGAGGGATAACCTCGCGTCACTGTACCCTTTCCACCTCGTGTGTGCCACTGTGGCAACCCCTTTCTCTATAAAAGGAGGCCCCATGCGACCAGGAGGAGGATTCGGCCTTTTGGAGCTCTCGACGCCCCATAGCTAGCTTGAGAACACAGATATACAATCCACCAAAGCAGGAGTAGGGTTTTACGCATCCCTGCGGCCCGAACCTGGGTAAAGGAACCGCGTGCTATCTGTTCGATCCGCTCTTTTCACAACCCCGCGCCCTGCAACCGCAGTAGGGATTCTTGTGATCCCATATGTGTCGTTTCCACCGACACAGGTCCAGGCGGTCTCTGGCTGCAGGCGGACGACTACTGCAGGAAGGCTTCGTGGGTCGCGGTGGAAGTCTCCGTTGTGGGCAATGCAACCCTGGCCCGCGGCTGGCAGACATTTGCCCGCGCGTGCGGTCTGGGCAGGCGGTGCACCCTCCACTTCAAGTACGACGGCAACGTGACCCTCTACGTGCAGGTATTCGGGGAAGACGGTCGCCGCATCAGATGCTACCCCGAGGACAACGGCGGCGGCACGATGCTTAGCCTTGGCAACGGTCGTGACGAGGGTGAAGGTGAACCTGCGCTCGGCTCGTCCAGCTACGACGGCTCTTCCTCCGGCGATAGCTCCAGCAGCAGCGGCTATGACCAGCCGCAAGGCCTCCGTGCCAGCTTCAAGGGCAGTAGCGGGTTGTCTCATCACCGCACCCCTGTGAAGAGCGAGGAGGGGTCAGGCTGAGTTCAGGAGGGCGCCAGGGCCTGCCCTCATGAACCGTTGCGGGAGTGCGCGCCATTGTTTTGTTCTTTCCTTTCTTCCTGCACTCGAGAAATAAACAAGTATGGGGCCTTGCAAGGGCGTGCAACGAACCGTGATTTCCATGTCGCTATGTTATGTTTATTGTTCCTGTGTCGTGTTGCAGCATCAGTATTTTATGTAGGCGTGTAGAGATAACTTAGCTTGGCGTGTCTGAAGTAGTTTCCGTCTCGTGAGGCGCACATCTCCCGCACCTGGTGAGACCTCCATGCCGTAGTCTAGGGAGACGTCGAGGAACTGCAAAAATTTGTCAAGGAACTCTTATTCTTACAAGCCCAGGGTCGCGCCCTAGGCACGGCAGTGCCAACTTCCCAGCACTCTGCGTCGCGGTACCCGAGGGGCACAGACTTAAGAGGGGGAGGTGCACCAGCTTGCGAGCTCGAGCGAGGGTGCCTCGCGAAGACCAGAAAAAATGCTCAGGAGTGCACCTGTCCAGCCCCCTCTCGAGGCATGCGAGGGAGAGTACGGGCCAAAGAAAAGAACCGAGGGAAGAGACAGAGGAAAAAGGCGATCGAACCAAGATGACAAGAAACACCAGAATGCAAATTTCCATTAAAGAGGGGCAAGCCAACTATGGAAAGCAAATGAAAAGCCGTGTCTGGCACCTAGTCTAGTCTTCTCACTAGCGCGGAGCTAAGTGCTGCCACTAGGATGTGGGAGGGAGCCCCTGAGGCCCGAGGGCGGCACTCCTGAGACTCCGGGGCGTGTACAACCCCACTCATTATTACGTGAGAGTGTCACGAGCGGGGACCTTCACAGGCACGGGGCCTTGCTTCACAGGCGCTAGGCCTTACTTCATGGGTAGAGCTTCCAGAGGTGCTGGATGTTCCAGGCGTTCTGGATGGGGACCCTGCCCTGTGTCTCCAGGCACACGGCACCAGGCCTGGAGACGTGGGCGACCCTAAACGGGCCCTCCCACATGGGCGAGAGCTTATGCAGCCCTTACCTGGAGAGCACCCACCTTAGGACGAGGTCGCCCACCTCGAGCATCCTGGGGCGGACGCTGCGGCAGTGATACCGCCATAGCGCCTGCTGATATCTTGTCGCTCGAAGCGTGGCTTCATGGCGGTGTTCCTCCCCCAGCACAAGGTCCATCCCCCGCATGGCGTCCTGCTGCGTCTCATCAAATGTCAGGACCCGCGCGGAGCGATGCTTGACCTCGTGAGGGAGAACCGCTTCTGCTCCGTAGACGAGGAAGAACGAGGTCTCGCCTGTTAGCTTGGTGGCGGTGGTGCAGATGGACCACAACATAGAATGGAGCTCGGCGTGCCAGCCCTTGCCGCAGGCCTCGAGCTTCTTCTTGAAGGTCTTGGTCTTGAGGCCCCTCAGGACTTCCGCGTTGGCGCGTTCGGCTTGACCATTTCTCCTGGGGTGTGCCACCGAAGCGTAGCATATCTGCATTCCAAGGTTAGCACAATATGTCTTGAAGAGATTGCTAGTGAACCACAAGCCGTTGTCCGTGATGATGCGGTTAGGGACCCCGAACTGGCTCATGAGACCCTTGATGAACTTCACCGCCGACCCAGCCGGGATGGTGCGGACAGCTTCTACCTCCGCCCGTTTGGTGAACTTGTCGATGGTGACGTAGAGGTAGCGATAGCCCCCAGGCGCTCGACGGAACGGGCCTAGGATATCCAGCCCCCGGGCGGCAAATGGCCACGAGAGCGGGATGGTCTGGAGGCCCTGAGCTGGCTGATGGATCTGCTTGGCATGGAATTGACAGGCCTCGCAAGACTTCACCAGCTCGGCCGCGTCGTTGAGTACCGTAGGCCAGTAGAACCCGCTATGGGACACCTTGCCGATGAGGGTTCGTGACCACGAGTGGTGCCCATAGTCCCTGCCATGTATGTCAGCTAGCAACTCATTCCCCTGTTCCCTGGAGATGCATCATAAGGAAACATCATTTGGCCGCTTCCTGTATAGCTCACCGTCCTGGATGCAATATGTCGTAGCTTGTCGGGCCACGCGCTCAGCGTCCTCCTCTTTCTCCGGCAGCGTCCCTTATGTCAGGTATTCCTTGAACTCCTTGTTCCAGCACCCCTCCTAAGGCTCGAGCACCAGGAGTAGGCACGCTCCCGAAGTCGGGCCGCAGGCCGGGGCTCCCGAGGTAGGTGGTTGGGGGAGTTCCTCCCGAGGCGGCGCCGACCATGACAGCGGAGGTGTTGCCGAAGGCTTGAAGAGCCGCTCCTCGAAGACGCCAGGTTCTTGGGGTTGGCGCTTTGATGCCCTCTTGGCGATGTCGTCGTCCTCCTTGTTGGTGCCACGGGGTACGTGCTGCAACTCTAGGACCAAGAACTGCTTTTCCATTTTGTGTATCTCCGCGAGGTATGCCTCCATGTGCTCGTCCCTCGGCTCGTATACCTTGTTAGAGAAGTTGACGAGGAGCTGTGAGTCACCCCTGATGGTGAGGCGCTTTACACCCAGGGCCACTGCAGCCTTAAGGCCAGCGATGAGGCCTTCATACTCCGCGATGTTGTTGGAGACCTTCTCGCCTTGCTGGAAGCAGAGCTGTACAGCGTAGTAGAGCTTGTCCTGAGTGGGCAAGATGAGCACTGCTCTAGCTCCCGCGCCCTGGCGTGCGAACGCGCCATCGAAATACATGACCCAGTCATCTGGTGCTTCACTTCCTGGCGAGAGGGATCGATCCTAGCCTGCTTCAAGCCCCGGGCGTCAGTCCACTCTGCCATGAAGTCGGCGAGCGCGGCTCCCTTGATGACCCTGGTTGTGCCAAACTCCAGCTGAAATGCTTGCAGCTCGATGTTCCATTCGGCGACTCTTCCAGCAGCGTTGGGGTTCCTGAGTACCCTCTCCAGAGGGTAGGCCGACACGACCTTGACTGGGTGACCTTGGAAGTAGTGACGCAGTTTACGCGAGGCCACCAAGAGCGCGAGCAAGAGCTTCTGAGGCATGGGGTATCGTGCTCTTGCGTCCCTTAGCACTGTGCTGACGAAGTACACCGGGTGCTCAACAAGCGCGGGAGCGTTGACGGGGTCCGAGGCCTCAAGAGGCTAGGACACCTCCTGAGGCGAGGGGTCCTCATGAGCTTGATCACCTATCAGGTCCTCCACAGGCACTTCAGCGCCGCCTTGTGGAGCTTGGTCTTCTGCTGATGTTATTGTGGCTCTGGTGGGGCTATCCTGGCTCTGTGTTGTCTCGTCCATAGGCACAGCGTTACGCCGCGCGCTCTTGACCTGGCGCTCTTCCCGGACTACGACCAATGCCGCACTTGCCAAGTAGGGTGTGGCGGCCAGGTAAAGCACCAGGGGCTCGAGGGGGCGAGGCGCTACCATTACCGGTGTGCTGGTCAGGTATCTCTTGAGGTCTTGAAACGCTTGGTCAGCCTCTAGGGTCCACTCAAACGGGCCCTTCTTCTTCATCAGCTTGAAGAATGGCAGGGCACACTCTCCCAGCTTGGAGATGAAGCACCCTAGCGAGGTCACGCAGCCCGCAAGCTTCTGCATCTCCTTGAGAGTTTATGGTGGGCTCATGTCTTCTATCGCCTTGACCTTCTCCGGGTTAGCCTCGATCCCCCTGTGGGACACGAGGAAGCCCAGCAGCTTGCCGGAGGTGACACCGAACACACACTTCTCTGGGTTGAGCCGTAGGTCCACCTGGCGTAGGATCGCGAAGGTCTCCTGTAGGTTCTGAATCAAAGTTCTCGCCTCCCGAGATTTTACCATGATGTCGTCGACGTAGGCTTCAATGTTTCTCTCGAGCTGCCGACCTAGGGCGATGTGCATCAGCCGTTGGAAGGTCGCTCCTGTGTTGCGCAGCCCGAACGACATGCAAGTGTAGAAGTACACCCCGCACGGGGTCAGGAAGGACGTCTTCTCCACATCCTCCACTGTCATCTTGATCTAGTGATAGCCTGAGAACGTGTCCAGGAAGCACAGCAGGTCGCACTCAGCGGTGGAGTCAACAATCTGGTCGATGCACGAAAGCGGGAACGGGTCTTGGGGACAGGCCTTGTTGAGGTTGGTGAAGTCGACACACATGCGCTCCTTCCCGCCTTTCTTTGATATGACGACGGGGTCGCCAGCCACTCAGGGTACCGAACCTTGCGAATGACACCTGCTGCCTCCAACTTGCGGGTTTCCTGGACGATGAAGGACTGCTTCTCCGTGGACTATCGTCGCGCCTTCTGCTTCATGGGGTGCACATTGGGGCACACCCTCAAATGATGCTCGACCACCCCCTCGGGACTCCTACTAGTTGCTTGGGTTCCCAGGCGAATACATCCTTGTTCATGTGCAAGAACCTCACCAATGCCTCTTCTTGATCTGGGTCGAGGTTGGCGCCTATGGTGAAGGTGGCTCCTGAGGATCCATCTTCCTCGACCAGCACCTGCTTAGTTTCGGCCCAATCTTGAGTGAACAACTGCTGCTTCTTTGTTGCCGTGGCCTTCTTAGCTCCAGGGGTAGCCCCGTCGGTCGATCGTGCCGTTGCGGCGGTTTTGAGGGCAAGCTTGAGCGCCGCCAGTGCCTCCTTGGTGTCCCCAACTACGGGGAGGACGTCCTTGCTCCCGGGCATCTTCATGAGGTTGTATGCAGGGTGCGTTGCCGCCATAAACTGAGCCAGAGCCGGGTACCCGAGGATGGCGTTGTACCGGAGGATGATGCGGGTGATGTCGAAGTAGATCAGCTCGGTGCGGTAGTTGTCACGAGTGTCAAAGGTCACATGAAGGTGGATCTGCCCCACAGGGCTAGCGAAGCCGCCGCCAACCCCGGAGAAGGGCTTGCTGGGGCGGAGCCGTTCGAGTGGTACGTGAAGGAGGCTAAATGCCTCCACAGAGAACATGTTGAGGCCAACGCTGTTGTCAATGAGGGTCTTGGTGACACCTACGTTGCAGATGGTGGGCGTGCAAAGCATTGGGAGCATTCCCGAGCCAACGGTGGTGACAGGATGGTCCCCCGAGTCGAAGGTGAGGTCAGCCTTGGGTGCCACCCAACCCAGGGGAGCTCCTTATTGCACGGAGGCGGCGCCGATCTGGCAAAAGAACTGCTTGGTGTGACAATCCAAAGGCGGTGCTTACGAGCCGCCGAGGAGGGCTGCGACAGCCCGGGGCGCCGGTGCCGTGAAGCGCGCGAAGAAGAGGCCGCGCAGCTCCTCCCAAGATTCCACTGAAGATCCTAGGAGGGTGAGCATCCAGGCGCGCGGTGCACGAGCGAGGGCCATGGAAAGCCAGCTCGCCATGACCTTGTCGTTGCCCCCGGCCTTCAGGACAGCCTTCCCATATGCAAGCAGGAAGGCCGACAGGTCTGCCGTGCCGTTGTAACACGGCGGCATCTCCGGCTTGGGCTTGGGCGGCCATTGTGCCCGTCGGAAGGCGGGGGAAAGGACTCTGAGCCCCCTGGCATCGTCATGGGCGTCCATCATCGTAGATGGAGGAATGACGCCGACCATGGGGACAAGGCACGGAAGCGGTGGAGCGTGGATCGACAGAAGGAAAGCTTCAGCGCACCCCTACCTGGCGCGCCAAATGTCAGATTTCGGGTTCCGGCAAAACCCTCAAGGTTCGAACACTGGGGTGCGCACGAAGATCTCTCCCTCCCCTAGCTCACACACTCACTGCGATCTCAAAGCTCAGCACATCGAACTCGCAGAACAAAGAACACAGGGTTTATACTGGTTCGGGCCACCGATGTGTACCCTACTCCAGTGTGGTGTGGTGGATTGCCTCTTGGGCTGAGGATGAACTAGTACAAGGGAAGAATAGCCTCCTGAGGAGAGGTGTTCTTGAGCTCGGTGAGCTTGTGTAGTTGAGGATGATCTAAATGATCCAAGATCAGTTGCCCCCTAATGTGGTGGCTAGTCCAATTTATATAGGCCCTGGTCCTCTTCCCAAATGTAGGCGAGAAGGGATCCAACAACGGCCAAATTTGAAGGGAGACAACCAGTACAAGTTATCCTGACTAAAGGTGGTCTTCGCCTGCCAAAGGCTCTGGTGGTGACGCTGTCTTGGGCTCCACGGTGACCTCCGTCCTGCGGTCCTGCTGCTCTTGGTCTTGTTGCACCGATATGGAAACCTTTGCCTGATACCTCGGGACTCCTTGCCTGCGTCTGCCTCTTTAGCACCAAAGAGGAAACGAGTACACTGCACGCACTGGGGCCCGCCTGGCCTCGGTTGTCATGGTTTGCATCATAGGGACCTCGCGAGGTGCCCCTTGCCTTGATCTCTCCGCCCCTCGCGACCCATCCTAGTGAGGCTGCCCCCGAGGAGATCTTGTGTCGTCCGCCTCGCAAGGGTCTTAAGTGTTTGCTGATGAAGATGGGCCGTAGAGGGTCGCTAGCGGAGCCAAGCCGTGGGCCGCAGGCAGGCAAGTCTGGGGACCCCCATTCCCAGGACGTCGACAAATACTTTTATGGATTTGAGAACACTTGATATATGTCTTGCAATTGAATACTCATGGCGAAAATGGGGTATCGTATTGATTCACTTGATATATGTTTTGGCACTCAACTCGCGGATTCCCGAGGTTACATTGGGATAATCTATGCATAGGGGTTGATGCACATTCTTGTCTTTGTTTCTCCGGTAGAAATCTTGGGGCACTCTTTGAAGTTCTTTGTGTTGGATTGAGTATTATGAATATGAATTTGCTTTGGTGTTATTTTAGTACGAACTCTAGGATAGACCGAATGGAAAGAATAGCTATGTGTTATTTTAGTATGAACTCTTGAATAGACCGAACAGAAAGAATAGCTTTGAGGTGGTTTCGTACCCTACAAACAATGTATTCTTATGTTCTCCGCTAGATAGGAACTTTGGAGTGATTCTTCATCGCACTTTGAGGGATGGTTATATGATCCAATTATATTAGCATTGTTGAGAGGTTGCACTAGTGAAAGTACGGACCCTAGGCCTCATTTTCAAGCATTTCAATATTGTTTTGTGCCCGTTTACTATTTGCTACCTTGCTGTTTTTATTTATTCAGATTATAAAAATATATTTCTACCATCCATATTACACTTTTATCACCATGTCTTCGCCGAACTAGTGCACCTACACAATTTTCCATTGTATTGGGTGTGTTGGGTACACAAGAGATTTCTTGTATTTGGTCGCAGGGTCGTTTGAGAGAGACTATCTTTATCCTACGCCTCCCTCAGATTCATAAACCTCAGGTCATCCACTTGAGGGAAAATTGCTACTGTCCTACAAAACTCTGCGCTTGGAGGCCCAACACATGTCTACAAGAATAAAGTTGCGTAGTAGACATCAGATCCCCCGCCCTATATCAGCTCGAGGAGCTCAGTTTCAATGATGGGCATATGCGCTCGCTGCCAACGTCCACGCTCTACTTCGCACCTACACTGCGCCTCGCCAAGTTCATGAACTGCCATCCCCCTTAATGACGCGCCCACTCTTTTCTACCACGACTGAAGCACCTTGAGCTCGTGTCCATCTGCATCCCAAAGGATGGCATGGAGTGCCTGCTACGTGGTTGTACTGCACTCGAGTTCCTTCGTCTTCAGGCGATGAATTGGTCGAGTACCTTCCACATCACCTCTAGGACTCTCCGGACTATTTATGTGTGTTGTTGGTGCTGCAATGAGAGATCACTAAAGGTGGACCACAATATGGTGTCATTAGGGACACATCTTCACTTGAGAGATTACTTGTAGTTGATCAACAAGGTCCAACAAGAATCAATGTCATTTCTATGCCGAAATTGACAGTGGTGGGCTACTCGTCTGTCAAATACTACTGCTTTCAGGTACAACAGTCGCCTTATACCTCTCCTTGTTGATATCAACATTATTTCTGGTTGTGAAGATGTATGTTCGTCTGTCATCCAGCAAAGCTTCACCCAGATTCTGGGCACAGTGAAGGTCTTGGCACTAGAATCTGTCGGCCCCAACCTAGACCAAGTTGTCAGTTTCCTAAGATGCTTTCCGTACCTGAAAAAGCTGTATATTGAGGTGATGTTCCTTTCCTATGAAATGTTAACCATAAGGGAGTTCAATTTTTTTCACCTCTTCCCAAGTTTACAATGACAATGTACTACAATTTCTGAAGGAATTTTGGAGGATTTCGGGACATACACCCCCCTCCCCATATTGGTTGCTTGATTCATATGGTTATAACCCATAAGCATTTCTCCTTTGGACTCATCTGTACTAGTTTTCTAAGGGAATTTTCCATCCAATCCAACCTCTTGTGAAGAAGGCTACATTTTATAGATTGTAATCAAATGCCCATGTTAATCATGTCAGATCAAAGATGGCACGTTGGTGCATTTTACAAATCCTGCAAACCAAATAGGCGTGTAGTAGTGTTCAAAACTGAATGTAGGCACTAACACGTTCTCTTCTTTTGCAAATAATAATAGGCCCGGAGGTGGATAATGTTTATAATGACAATCACATCGAATGCCTGGATCTGCATCTCTCAAATATTACTTTGACCTCCTACCGAGGGACCTTACCGGAGATTACACTCGCCAGGTTCTTTCTTGCTAGAGCAAGGGTGCTGAGGGTACTGAGGTTGAACACGCATTTAATTAGGAAAGATGAATGGTTTGTTGATCAGAGCCAGCAGGTACTATAGAATGGAAGAGGCTCCAAAAAACTAAACTTGGTATTGGAAGAGCATATGACAGAGTAATTGGAGGTCATTATGTCAAACCCATACATGACTTGTCAGCCGCTGATCCCTTTGCAGAAATGACGAGGTTTGCAATGTTTGAATTTGGGAATTGTAATATTTGAATTTGAACCTTGCAATATCTATGGTATTTGTTATATAATGTAATTGGATGTTTAATTTGGTATTGCAATCATGTCCTGTTACAAGTATATACATGTTGTTCTTCTGTACACAGAGTATAGATGTTCTGTAGACAGAGCATATCACATCGCACAAGGACCACACTAGGTAACCCGTCAGCGATGAATTCATCAATAGCAAACGTTTATATACCAACAAGCGTTTGCCCACAACACACACAGCTTATTCCATCACAAATAGCTCGGATGGATCAACTGTAAGCCACGTATCGCACACGCAACTCTAATCTGATTCGTGCTTGATGTCTCTACATTGCTTGCACAATTCGTCTTATTTGCCACATATCACTGTGCCAGCCTCTGCTCGCGTCCCTCGGCAAGCTCTGCTCGCTGTTAGGCACCGCGGCGCGCTCTGCTCGCGTCCGTCGTCGCACTCTGCTTGCGTGCGTCGGCGCGCTCGGCTTATAGACAGCTTTTCCTTGCGTGTTCAACTGCTATATGCATATATATGGTTGCTCACCATTGACGCGACCGCAGAGCGCTCTGCTCGCGTCCCTTCGCGCGCGCTCTGCGAGGGTTGGGCCTGCGCACGATCACGTCGGGGGCCCCATATGCAAGCGGTTGCGCCGCGCGCGTCGCCACGCGATGCAGTTACATGCGACACGATGGAGTTACGCGCTGCAAATTAGAACTGCCATCCGGGCATGACGATATTCCAGGCCGTCTGGCTTCCCCTTTAATTCTCGAGGCCATTATAACCTTAGTCTCTTCAACCTTTCGATCGCGCCCCACAACACAACAAGCACACCCACGATGACACATAGAGAGGGGATGTCTAGTGGTGCTCCAATGGAGTTCGGCGAGCATAAAGTGGAGACCCACGTGAGGGAGACGGATCTCGCGGTGGTGCACACCATCGACCCGGCCGTGGTGGACGACTACGTAAACACCGTTGAGCAGTTGCTTGCTCGAGACAAGTACAACGTGGTCGGCATCGACCTCCAGTACATCGGTGGTCGTCCCAACATAGATCAGAAGGTTGTCGTCACCCAGTGCATGCGTCATCATGTCCTCATCTACCACTACTGCATGGCCATAGAGCCTTGCAACCGTTTCACCAGGTTTGTTAACAACACCGACTACAAGTTCGCTACGGTGGAAACCACCAACGATGTAAAAGCACTCAGGGCTACGGCCTTGGCCTGCAAGAGCCTTGTCGAAATCCGTGAACACTACAGGGTCTGGAGCAGCACGAAGAAGGACTCCCTGGTTGAACTCGCCTCGGCCATCATTGACCCATACTATGAAAAGATGAAGCAGGATGCCAACAGAACACGTCCCGTATCCTGGCATGGGGCCTGGATGCGGCAACTGGATGAACCTCACCTCAGGTTCACAGCCAAGAGCGTGTACACATACTACGAGATGTACAGGCGGATCATTGACATGAGGAAGTGCCTCGTTACCGAGATCGACGAGGCCGGATCGAGCCACAAGCAGAGCAGTAGCGGCAAGCGTCCCAAGAAGTAGATGATGATCAGATGATCATTTATCCTAGTTAATCATGCATGTAATATATAGTTGACTTTGGTGTGTGGAAATTTCATGTGTGTAGTAGCCACCTATGTAATTGGATGTTTAATTTGATTATGCAATCATTTCCTTATAAGTTTGTGTGTGTGTCTATATATATATATATATATATATATATATATATATATATATATAGGGCTGGACTATTCTGTTACTAGTAACAGAATAATATTCTGTTACCCCCCGGCCCTATATAGGCGCGACACGCCGACCACTGTAGAATCCCCCCGACCCAGCCCGAACCCAACCCAACCCGCCTTCTTCCGCCGGAGGCAGCCGTCATGGGCGAGCGAGCGACGCCGACAGCCGGAGCGAGGGATCCCGCGGCGCCGTGACTGGCCGACGACGGATCCGCTGCCGTCTCCTGCCTCCATCTGTCGCCGGATTCATCGTCGGGGTCGTAATCCGCCGTCTCCTGCCTCCTTCCGTCGCCGGATCCATCAGCGGGGCCGTGATCCGCCCTCTCCTGCCTCCGTCCATCGCCGGATCCAACGACGGGGCCGTGATCCGCCGTCTCCTGCCTCCGTCCGTCGCCGGATCCAACGACGGGGCCATGATCCGCCGCCTCCTGCCTCCCTCGGTCGCCGGGGCTCCTTCTCCTGGGCAGTGATCCCCGCAAGATGCTGCCTCCCTGGACCTCTTCGCCAGACGTCCACCACAAGCAGGAGCTGCATCAATGGCGCCGCCTCCCAAGAACATGCTTGTACGCCGACCACGAGAGGAAGAAGAAGAAGAAGTCAGTCAACTGGAGGTAATGTCTGCTTCCCACGTTTGTGTCAGTACATCAGTTCATCATTCCTGCTATGAAGAAGAACCTAATAGTACATTGCAAATGCCTGATCAGTTCATTACACCCTTGCCACTTGATGCAAAATTTGGATGTCGAGGTTACTGTCAGTACCTCTAATATGATAGCTTCAGTTCAAAACCAAAAAACATAAACTTATGTATCAGTCCAAGGAGCTACTAGGCTTTATATAAGGTTCAGCTGCCACTGCAAGTTGTATGATGTTATTTCTAATAGTGCATGTCGTGTAGTTGCGTCAGTTCGAACTAGTGAAAGAATGTTGTTGAAAAAAATATACACATGTTACACAGTAGGTTCAATGATACATAAACTAGGAGTACTTCTAGTGTACTTGCATAAGTTATAGATGAACAAAAGAGAAGACTTCATCAGTTTTATATATATGCATATCCATACATCTCTGAAGTTCAATGTTCAGTTTACAAGCAGTGCTAAAAACAGTACATCAGTACATCAGTGTTGAGCATGTACAGTTATACTATTCCAGTGAAAATGAAACCAGATACAAAATAGAGAACAACAGTTTAAATAACAACCAGCGATGCAAGTTCAACTTGTACAGTGCCTTCAGTGCATGACATGTTACCCATAGCACGTATACGAGAAAATGCAGAAAAGATTAATCCCAACAATGTTGAATGTCATTGCAGAAGCGAGCAAGGCGGCACACGCAGCGAACGTTTGATGAGCCAAGCAGATATGGGGCACCACCTGGTTGGGTAACACCAGAAATACCACCTGGATACTTCAACAATACAGGCAGATTTCAAGATACACCAGAATCATCAGAAGCACAGACAAGTTCTTCTATGCAGCAAACACCAATATCTAGGAATACAAGCTTTGTCACTCGTGGGTTGCAACAAGGCCAACAATATCCCCAACAACAAATGTTTTCCTTCCCTAGCGCATGCAGAAAGCCAAGGACAGGAAGCCGTCGATGGGTTGCAACAAGGCTTCCACCAGTCGCTCTGTCAACATCAATCATCCGTGCTGCAAAAGCGGTTGCGACGGGAAGACCAGGCCAAAGAGACAGAAATTTTGGCCGCTCTAGCAGGTTCCAAAGTACAAGATATGAGCCATATAGACAGGAGCAACCTCACAACGAATCTGAGGGGAGACGGCCATACAATGAGAGACGGAGATCTTCGTCAACATTGCTCCCTCCAAGAGATGCATTGCTGCATGTGCCAAGGGTGACACCACCCGCGCCCATACACCAAGGTGAACAGCAAACACCGGAGGCAGCACAGAGCTATACACATGTAAGTATCCATATAGAAAAGAAACATACAAGCACAGTCCATAGCATGGTACTGTGATCACCCCATCTAACATTTTCATAACTACATTTTTGTTTGCTCACTGTTGCGTGCAGCCACCTAACATTGAAGCTTATGTTCTGCCAAGGCTAGAGATGCGCTTTGAAACTTTTGAAGAAGCAAAGAACTTCTACAGCGTCTATGCGAAGCACGCGGGTTTTGCTGTTAGGGAAGGCTCCAAGTTTAAGACCAGAGCCTACCTTTATTGCATGTGCTATGGAGTCTATCAATCGAAGGTGTCTGAAGCAAATAGACAGCAGAACAAAACGACATCCAGGACTAACTGCGGGGCTAAAATGAGGCTGAAGATTGAAAAGGATGGAACATTTGTCGTAAAAGAGATAGTCTGGGAACACAACCACATGCTACAGCTCACTCCGCAAATGCTTGTCTTCTTGCACTCCCACAAACACTTTGAAAAAACAATCTTGGAGTGCGTCAAGTACCTGCAGTTCAAAGGCATTGAACACGCGCAAATCATGAGCATACTGGGCGGTGATGACCCTGGTAGCTACTTCCTCGAAATGAATGCCAAAGACCTGATTAACCTGTAAGTACAAACCTGTTCTCCTCCCATAAACCGCCTATGTCTTTTTTCCTCTGTCAGTACAAACATGTTACGCAACGCATGACCTAACACCAGTTCAACATGCATTTTTGAATGAACTTTTAATATCCAGGAAAGCAAAGAATTCAAGGATGGATGATGTGGACGATGTCCTAAAGACTGTAAACTTCTTTAGGGAGATGAAAGCTATAAACAGGGAATTCTTCTGTGACATGCAACTTGATGAGTCCGACAGAGTTAAGAACATATTCTAGGCGAATGCAAGCTGCCGAGGGGCCTATCAGGACTTCGGTGACTGCGTAACATTTGACACCACATATAAGACCAACAAGTACCATATGCCACTTGGGGTGTTTGTCGGTACTAACAACCACTTTCAGACTACATTCTTTGGTTTCGCCCTGATAAGAGATGAGGATGCAGAATCATTCAGATGGATGTTCAAGACGTTTTTAAGGTGCATGAGAGGGAAGGCTCCTACATGCATCCTCATAGGTACAACCGCGAAAACCACCCCCAACAACCACCACCACCCCCTTCCCCCAAAAAAATAAAAGGAAAATAACACGGTAAAAATGTTGTGTTAGTTCTATTTGTATATATGCACCACCATATGCTGACCACTCCACATCTCTTTTCTCATTACCAGACTAGTGCCCCGCAATGGCTTTGGCGATACCAAAAGTTTTCAAGAACACAGTACACAAGTTGTGCCGCTGGCACATTATGAAGAAGTACAGGGAACACCTCGCATACCTGTACTACCTGCACGAAGACTTGAAGGAAGAATTCACATCAATCCTCAACTGGCCCCTCATGCCAACTGAGTTTGAGGATGCCTAGAAAGGAATCATCGATAGGTACAACCTCCATGATGATGCCACGATGCTGGCCATGTACAACCTCCATTTTCTGCGCCAAAATGACATCCACACAGCGAAGTGAGAGCATGAACTATGTGCTCAAGAAGAACATTGTAAGTGAGAGACAAAACCTACACCGGTTTGTCAGCCAGGTAAACTCATGCGTCAAAACCAGGACGCGGACAGAGAACCAAGAGACAATGGGTAACAGGGTTTAGCTCTATCACCTGTCGTGAGACAAAAAAACATGCTTACTAAAGTAAAACTTTATTAGTTAGACCAGTTTTTGCTGCGAGAAAACTAACAATTTGGTCATCATTCTTGCATTTGCAGAAGGAACAAAACACGCTGACCTTCTATGGGTTTGACACCCAGATGGCAAAGGTTAACTCGCGAGCTGTGTACAGCGAGATCAGAAAAAGGCTAAAACTGAGCACACTCTTCATGACAACAGAGATGGAAGAGCCCACAAAGGACCTCGTGCGCTACAACAACCCGCAAAAACTGTCTGCATGGTCTCAGCACGCGTTCCAGGTGATTGCAGACCCTGTGGGAGAAACATATGAGTGCGAGTGTAGGCTATGGGACCACAAAGGTGAGGACTACAAAAAAAGATTTTACATACTGTACTACTTTATTTGCAAAGTTTTTGTTCGAATGAAATGACAAAAAACATGCACCTCTTCCAAACAAAATACAGGTCTTTTCTGCGTGCATGTCCTGTGCATGATGCTGACAATTAAGGCTGCCAGCATTCCAGAGAAATATATCCTCAGGAGATACACCAAACGCCCGAACATCCAGCCAACATTCGACAAAAATGACTTGAGGACAGTAGCGTCAAACAAGGCATCCCAATACTGCATTGAAAGCTCGCCACTGACGCTCAACATGAGGGTGCACAGAAAAGGTTTGAGAAGCCAAGAGAAAATGGCGAGGTCGCGGGTCGTCATGGAGAAACTTGAACATGAACTCGACGCCATGCATTCTGCTGAAAATGGAGGTGTGGCGGACAATGAAGCCATTGAGAAGGATATTGCTACAATGTTATCCGAGATGAATCATCTGGGAGCTGTTGACCCGTTCGACAATGAGGAAGAGGAGCAGTAGCAACCAGAGCTTGCCCATGTGCACACTCAAGAGCACCAACAAGCTCACATGCGAGATCATGAGCTTGATGGTGCTGTAGGCGAACGACATGACAACAACACATCCTACCAGCAGCTGCAGGAAAGAGTGATTAAACTGCCCATATTCTCAAACACAAAGGGGAGGAAGAGCAAGACGCAAGCAGTGAAAGCAGCGAAGCAGCAGCCAAAAAGCCGCCACGCCCCATCAAGCGTGTGGAATTTGGCCCGGACGGCAAACCTCTCGGGATAAGGGCATGCGGATTCTGCAATGTCGTGAGCAACCATAACTACCGCACATGCCCACTCCGCACAGATGGCACTGTCAACAAGCACAAGCAGATTGGAGCCACCCAGGTTTCTACCAATGGAGACAACACACGTAACAGCTACACTTGCCGCAAGTGTGGGGGAACTGACGGGCATAATGCCCGCACGTGCAAAGTGGGCAAGGAGGTCATTGGCGCTGAACAAACACAGGGCAAGGTGCAGAGTTCCAAAAAATCAAACGAAGACGCTGAAGAAGAAGAGTTTGACGAGAATGACGACCAATCAGATGAAGACAATGAAGATGACAGTGTCGGGGACGAGGAAACTGAAACTGACGATGAAGCTGCCAAGGCTCAACCAGGAAAGGGCCCGGGCAAGGCACAACATTCGGCGCCAGTTAGGAGAAGCTCAAGGCTGAACAACTGAACAATACATAGTGGTCTCAGTTGCCTCGGCACACAATGAGGAAACATTTTAGAAACACTGTCGTTACCAAAACTTATTTAGCTTTATCGTCGATTTCTCGATCAGTACTATAGTTAAGATATAATTTGTGATTTGTGCCCGCTGGACCAGTGACATTATTATGTAAACCATTTGATAATCCTTTTGAATGCAGTCACAAATACATTTGAAAAAACTTATCTGGATTTATCTGACGCAAACGCTACTGTCGACCAGTAACTCAGCAGCAAAAATATGTCAAGGAAAATTTAAACTCCTATAGTACATCAGTACTGATAGTTCTCAGTCGTCAGTACAAAGGCAGATTAAAACAAACACACCCGTGAACACCTCAAAAAAACATCGTTTAAAAAAACAAAGCTATGTCTGCTTCTTCTAGTCCCAATTCAGAAAGACCATCAGTACATAAAAATAATTACCTCAAACAAAAATGCAAATATAATACATTCTGTACTGATGAAAATCTAATTTATCTGTAAAAAACTCAGAGATTATATTGATATAAACAATCCTTTAAAAATACAAAAAATGTTTTAAAAAACATTAGCATCACACATAGTCTCACTTGTATTTGGTAAGTTCAATTACACTTCAATCGTCAGTCCAAGTACCAAAGTAGAGGAGTACAGACCTCCATCATCACCAACCCTGACACGTGCAAGTGGGATAAGCAGCTGATAAGTACAGCTTGACGAGACAAATCAGTGCAACAGTAAAATGGCATCATAACCACCCCTGAGACGTGCAAGTGGAATTTAGCAGGTCATAAGTACAGCTTGACAAGACTACTCAGTGCAGCAGTAAAAAACCTTTGTCTTGGACGGTTAGTTCTTCCACCCGCGCCACACACTGGGCGGTTGCCACGAGGGAGTGCAAACAGCGACCCCCATGACCACTACACCCACGCCCTCGATGAATCGCCTCCCACAAACCCCCGTCCACGCACTACAAAATACCCCATATTCTTCCATCTCTCCCTCATTCCCACAAACCACCATTGCCACTCCCATCTCCACTGCACACAAACCACAAGCTTCTCTCTCATAAGCCCACAGCCGCTGGAGGAGGGTAATGGCGCAGGAACCGTCCGCCAAACATCATCAAGGCGAGCCGTCGGACAAGAGCAGCAACCTCGTCGATGTTCACGTCCCAGGCGAGAAGCGCGACTACACCAAAACCCTCACAGAGGTTGAGCTCCACGGCAAGGAGACGCTGGAGATCATCTGCACCAGCGAACTAGACAACACCGACAAGGTGATCTCCAGGCTCTGGAGGAAACTTGGCGGCAAGAGTCAGAGTCGTAGGATCGTCGGCGTTGGTGTCCACTACACCAACGAAGATGACCCCCCCAGATGGCAGCAGTCCTGCAGTTGTGCGTCGACGAGCTCTGCTTGGTGTACCACATCGCAGCGGCCACAAAATGGTGAGCCATCCTACTCATTTGCCCTGTTTGGTTTATCTATTTTATTAGTACTGTATCCTGAAAATTTCATCAGACTTGTTTCCCAACTAGATGTACTAGTGTGGCTTGTGAAAAGTGGATGCACTACTGCATTTTCTCAAGTAGATACACTATAAATGTATTTTTGAACCTGATGCACTGGATTACTATTTGGAAAATCTTGCGGAAGATTAATTTCTGAAGTTGAATGACTAGTGTAGTTTCTGAACTAGATCCAATAGTGTAGTTTATGTACTCAATGTATTAAAAAGATGTTTCTAAACTTGATGTAGTGAAGTATTTTCTGAATTTGATCTAATGTTATTCTCATAAGAAAATAAACTAAGGACTTGGGGAAGCACCGTTTATGTGTTGTCCTATTCAACAAAAGTAAACTAAACTAGTACCAAAGCAGAACATACAACATTGACTGAAACTATGTATAATCCAAAGAGAAGAATAACATGATGTACTTAATTTAATTTCAGAACTTTGTTTACTAGTTTATGAAGTACATTCATCCATTATTTATGCTACATAAACATCTACTTAATGGATTCATCGCTTGTAAAAAAAACAAAAATGAATAATTAAAACATCAACGTAATGCTGATTTTCAAAAATGTCTCTCCCCTTGCAGGCCCAAGCGCCTGAACGAGTTGCTGCAGCATAAGACGTTGTTCACATTTACCGGTTTCAGCATTGAAAGCGACAAAGAGACACTGAAGTTGTCCGGTTTGGAGATCAACCCCAACAGGTTCATCGACATTCAGCGCAAGTGGAGAGTTCCATACATCGGAAAAGAGTACGACTCCTTGACTGATGTTGCAGCCAGTGTCATCCACCCATTCTATAAAGGCATGAAGAAGAAAATCAACACGCAGGAAGACTACAAACTGTGGGGACCAGCCCGCTGCCAGACAACCTCATCGAGTACGCAGGAGTAGATGTGTATGCTACGTACAAGTCATGGAGCATGATCGACTACATCACAGATGGTTCGGAATATGCAAAACAGCGGGAGGCTACGAAGTACTACGACAACCCCTATTGCCCCTTTGCGGGATGAAGATACATCAGAGCCTGCCTTCGTTTTACTTCCGCTTTGTGCTTGCCTTTTATCTTGTTGTTTCAAATTAGTAGTTTGCTCTTGTTGGGTTGAACCAGTATGATTATGTCATGCTTGTCATAGTTGAACAAGTTTATTTATGTCATCAAGTACAATGTTTTGCTTATCTAATTATATAAGTTTGGTAGCTTCGTATGTTGTTAATCCAGCATTTCAAATTCAAAAGTAGCTTCTGAATGGAACTTTGTGGCTGCTCTAAAGTACTAGTTATGATGCAACTAATCACATAACGTTGCTCGATGTCTAGTTTCGATTCAGTATTGCATAGAAAACATAACGTTGAGATCAATCAGCTCAATTTGAGTTGCTTAACAACACTTCAAAAGTTGAAGCAAAAATTCTTACTACTTCATGTAGTGTTCTCATTCATATGTAGCTGCTAGAAAATTAACAAGTACTACAAACAGAAAAAGGTAAGAAGCATCAGCACACACTTATGTTGGTCGCTTGCAGATTAAGAATGATAGTACAAGTACAATTGACCAGACAGTACATACTTACTTCAATAAAAAGTACGTAGAAGCATCAGTCCTCAAAGCGCTACTATGAATGGACTACACGCAAGTACATCTTAGATTACACTTACACAAAACTGACAAGAACTAGAACAAAAAGTTTCAGTCCAAGTTACTGCTGGAGTCAAGTACTAGATTCAAACAAACAAAAAAAGTAAAAACTGACCGCCCAAGGTCAGGCGCAGGCCCTGACGCCGCTAGATACTTGAACTCGAGCCCATAGGCGAATCCCTAGTAATTCACACAACACAGGACCCACCGATCAGGGCCCACAGGTCAAGAGAGAAAGCAAGCGCCGTGTATAAGCGCTCAGGTAAGTATTCACAGGAGTTTGACTAGTGAGCCTCGGCTGTGCTTATAAACAGGTCCGGAGCCCCCTCGACTAGCGAGGCGGGACTAAACCCAGAGCGCATGCGCACGCCGCGCTGCACAGCCGCGCGGACGAGTTATCTTAGCCGGAAAATGGCCCAATAGGCTGCATCGTTTACAAACACCACACCAAATAAGCCCAGTTAAACAAACCAGAGGGCGAGGCAAAAAAATATAAACTACAAGAAAAATGTTCGAAACTGAAAATATATAAATTCTCTTCCGGATGAACTTAATAATCTAAAAACAATGAACATCTAAAAAGAAGAGAACTTAATAGCCTATCTGTTAAATGTACATAATTTAAAAAACTGAATTAAATATTACTTTCAAGTTCAACTACTAAAATGCAAAAAGTTCAAACGTATAATGTTTGTCAATTATGCTAGATTTCTTATTTATATAAAATCTGACAAGTTCAACTACTAAAATGCAAAAAGTTCAAAACATATAATGTTTGTCAATTATGCTAGAATTCTTATTTACATAAAATATGACAAGTTCAACTACTAAAATAAAAGAAGTTCAAATAGAATTTATTTGTCAAATCTGCTAAATTTCTAATTTACATAAATTCTGACAAGTTCAACTACTAAAATAAATGAAGTTCAAATAGAATTTATTTGTCAGTTCTGCTAAATTTCTAATTTATATAAATTCTGTACACACCTCAACAAACGATCTGGTCGTAAAACAATCTCAATCCTACAAACCACCCAAAAAAACAAAAAAACTCGGTTCAAACATACATATGACATCAGTACTAAAAAACCAGGATCAGTCAGGCCACTCACACCACTACGACACCAAATTTCAAGACCGCATGTTGTATGAAATTACATTTCAGTTCACACAGCACTAAACCATACGTGCACTAAAAATGAGAATACAAAAACTATAAAGGCCTAACTTAGGTAAGTACAGATGAAAATAAAATAAGTACCAGTTTTGAGCAACAACTCCCAGGGCACTGAAAAATGTCTTTAGATAAACTAGTCTATAAGACTTCAGTGGAAAAACAAGACTTAACATCCTCACAGAAAAACATCACAAAGCATACGTCACCTAAACAGTCCAAAATGCCGTCATCACCACCCTAAGACGTGCAAGTGGGTTTTAGCAGGTCATAAGTACAACTTGACAAGACAAGTCAGTGCAGCAGTAAAACCATTTGAATTGGACGGTTGCTTCTTCCAGGCCACCACCCGCGCCACCCACTGAGCGGTTGCCACAAGGGACTGCAAACTGCGACCCCCATGACCACCACACCCACACCCCCGACGAACCGCCTCACACACATCCCCATCGACACACTGCAAAATACCCCATTGTCTTCCATCTCTGCCTCATTCCGTGTAACTCCCATTGTCGCTTCAATTTCCATTGCACACAAACCACAAACTTCTCTCTCCCAAACCCACAGTCGTCGCAGGAAGGCAATGGCGGAGGAACCGTCCGCCAAGCATCATCATGGCGAGCCGTCGGACAAGAGCAGCAACCTCGTCGATGTTCACGTCCCCGGCGAGAAGCGTGAGTACACGAGAACCCTTACAGGAGTTGACCTCCACGGCAAGGAGACGCTGGAGATCGTCTGCACCAGTGAACCAGACAAGGCCGACGAGGTGATGAGCAGGCTCCGGATGAAGGGCGGCGGCTTGTATCCGAGCTTCATCGGAGTTGATGTCGAGTTCATCAGGGATGATGAACCTCCACCGATGGCGGCAGTCCTGTAGTTGTGCATCGAGGAACTCCGCTTGGTGTACCACATCGCAGCAGCCACAAAATGGTAATCCATACTACTGTTCATTCATTTGTTGTACTAGTACTACTCACTAAAAACTTCATTAAACTAGTTTCCCAACTAGATCAACTACTATACTTTGTGAAGTGTATGCACGAGTACATGTTTCTCAACTTACATGCATTTCTGAAACTATGAAGTGGATTGTTTCACCAGATTAGCATGTGAAAAAATGTTTATAGAATTCTGAACTTGATGCACCAAATTAATTTCTGAACTTGATGTGCTAGCATAGATTCTGATCTTGATGCACTAGTATAGTTTATAGAATTGATGTATTTAAAGATGTTTGCTGAAGTGGTATAGGTCCGTATCTTTGATGCACATGTTTCTCAAATTAATTTCTGAACTTGATATAGAACTGATGCAGAAAGATGTATCAAAGCACTGGTATAGGTCTTTTATTCAACAAAAAAGAAAACTAAACTTGAATCAAGCAGCACATATATCATTGAATCTGGTAAAATGATTCTTGAATTTGGTGAAGCACTGAAGATAGCAGAAAAGAAAAATAACATCGTGTAGTTGAATTTAATTTCAGGAATTTGTGTACTAGTTTCTGGACTACATTAATCCATGACTTATACTATATAAGCATCTACCTCATGGATTATCACTTTCAAAACCAAAAAGCAAAAGAATTAAATCTTCAAAAAAGAAGACTAATCTTTAAATGTGTGTCTCCCCCCTTGCAGACCCAAGCGCCTCAAATAGTTCCTGCAGGAGGAGAAATTGTACACATTTGTCGGTTTCAGCATTGGAGGTGACAAGCAGATGCTGGACAAGTCTGGTTTGGATATCAACCCCAACAACTTCATTGACATGCAGCGCAAGTGGAAAGATCCAAAGACCAGCAAATACTACGACTCCTTGGTCGATGTTGCAGGCGGCGTAATCCACCCATTCTACAACGACATGAAGAAGAAGATGGACAAGAAAGAACACAAACTGTGGGGGACCAGCCCGCTGTCAGACAACCTCATCACGTACGTAGGAATAGATGCGTACGCCATGTACAAGTCATGGAAGACAATCGACAACATCATGACAGGTTGGGATATTTCAGAAGAGTAGGAGGCTGACCCCTACTACCACTGCAACTTCACGGGATGAAGATGCATGAAAGTCTGCATTCGTGTTGCTCGCACTTCTGCATGTCCTTAATATTGTTGTTTCAGATTTGTAGTTTGCTTTCGTTATGTTGAATCAGCTACCTTATGTTATGTCTGTCAGGGTTTGAACAAGTTTGCCTATGTCTATCATGTACATCGTTTGCTTATGTCAGTCAACAAGTTTGCTAGCTTCCTATTTTGTTCATCCAACATTTGAAGTTGAAGTAGGTTGAAGTTGAAACCAGTCATGCAGAAAAAAAATCATACATGGATATTTTCACAAAAAAACAAAAACAGTGGCAGACTAACTAAGGACAACAGCAAATAGTAGAACTGGACGCTCAGTACAGCTTAGACATTTACGGTAGTACTATCACACTAAGAAATTAGTTTTTAGCTTCAGAAGAACACTAAAAAAGACTAAGTTTCAGTCGAGGACAACATTCACTACTAACAGCATCGTGCTAATAGTAGTTAGAAAATTACTGAGTACTGCAACAGGAAAAGCAAAGAACAATCAGTACATATTTCCCAGCCACTAGCATGCTAGGACTGAGAGTTCTGGTACACTTGAACAAACGGTACATTCATTCTACAAAAATATAAAAAGGAACGGGAAGCTTCAGTTCACATTCCATAAAACATTGGCACACTCAAGAATAACAGTAATAGTACAACTGAAATGTCAGTACAACTTAGTCTGTAAGGCAAGTACTATGATCATACAAAACATTGCCTTGAGAAGAACCACAGCCTAGAAAAATAGGTCCCCCCGGAGACCTATATAAATGTAGCTAATTTAAACCAGTATTTAAATTTTACTATGAAGTTCAACTACTACAATTCAAGAAGTTCAAACAAAGATTTGGCTCTCAGATCTTGCTAAATTTCTTATACTTGAATAAAATCTGGCTAGAGATGACGTAGCAACTTGGTCATAAATAATTTTAATCACAAAAAAACTTCAGTTCTAATACATTATATGAAATCAGTTCTACATAACAAGGAAGCGTCACTCCACTCACGCTAGATCCACAAGTGCTATCGTGACACCAAATATTAAAAGCCTTACGCTGAACGACATTACAATTCAGTACTAACATAGCTATACTATAAGTACAAGAAAAGAGGGTACAGAAACTATAAAGGTCCAACCTAGGTTGGGACAGATGAAAACCAAATAAATCTCACTTTTCCAGCAACAACTCGTAATGAACTTGGGAAAAGGTGTTTTCAGTTCAACTAGTTTACATTGTTAAACATTGTGCCACACTTAAACACAACACAAAATATACCAGTAATTACATAGTACTTGACTAGACATCCAAACACTACAATCAAAGCCTACAATGCTTTCAAGAGATATATCACACAACTATCCATTTCACTACGCAAATGATGACCATTTCTTCTATGCACCAGGAGCCAAAGGCTGAAACTCCTTGGGAAGCTCAGTCTCAAGAAGCTGGTTATTCCGGTTGAACACAACTCTATAGAGATCCTCAGCATTCCAATCAACAATACGAGGCTGCAAAACATTAAAACAAATTATTAAAAATCATGACACATTAAAAAAGAAGAATACACAATAAGCCAAACACAGAAAAAGTGAAAAGCTCAACTAGAACCCACATCATTATCTCGAATGTTCCCAACGATCTTTTCACCATCATAGCATTCCACATACTTCAGAGTATAATGGCCACATTCATTCTCCCCTTGAAGCGGAACCTTCACAAACGTTGGTTTCTTTGCAAAAAGCTCCCATTTGGGCTACTTGCTCGCATTGTACTGAGCATCACCATAAAAAGCCTTCATTACTTGGACCATCCTGGAGATCTGTAAAAAAG
The DNA here is from genome assembly GCA_032464435.1 of Aegilops umbellulata. Taxonomy (NCBI): domain Eukaryota; kingdom Viridiplantae; phylum Streptophyta; class Magnoliopsida; order Poales; family Poaceae; genus Aegilops; species Aegilops umbellulata. The sequence continues at coordinate 275,261,136 of CP136055.1, forward strand.
AAAAGAAACCACACATTTTCAGGTCTCAGAAAAGCAGAAACAAAGACGCGGAAAAATTAATCCAGTACAGATAATAAATGTCACTCACAATCTTCTCGCAGTCTTTATGATAGGTGTTCTTTGAAGGGCGATGGTTCTTCGGATAAGGTAAACAGTCAAGGATGTCGATGCTACTTCGGTATCGATTCATGACATATAAGGAAAGTGATTCACTTTCTTATCCTTTGCCAAAACCATAGGCTTGAATAGAGGCATCATGATCTAAAAACAAATGACCAAAAAAGAGAGGTTAGATATTCAAATAAAAAAGAGCATGACAAACAAACAATGAAAACCAAAAATCAGCTAGTAAAACTCACAAGGTCGGCAGTGAGCAAGTCTTCCTCTTCTTTGACAAAGCTCTTGAAATCTCTCGCTGCACTCTCGACATTAAACGGTTTATTTACATCACCGTAAAATGTAGAGTCAAGCACAACTTGCAAAAAGCCCAGAAAAGAAATAGACAGGTGGAAAGGATGAACAAGCAAAGTATTATTAAAACTCGTAAAACAATAGACAACCTTGTTTGAGTGAAACAAACGATCTGATCGATTACCGTGATGAAATATGGACTCAGCAATACCCTTTTCCCAGACGCAAAATCAACATTTCTATCGGGATCTTTCTTCCAATCATCAATAAGGAAGTCCATTACATCACCCTCCATCATTTGCCCAGGTGCAAAAACTTCCCAGATGCGTTTCCCAGTGAAGTTGGTTACGCTATCATCGGGCTGAGGTATCATTGAGAATGTATTGTTGCAGCACGGACAAGAACAAAAAGCAGGGGAAGCAAGATAAGGCATTCATAGTAGTTCAAGTTGTATAAAAAGTAACAGTTCAGGTCGTATCTATCTAGCAGTTACAAACAACAGAGGAAAAGAAGAGGAAACGTAATGAGAGATACTCACTCAGCATACTTCTCACATGCTTCATCGCTAAGCAACATATTATACAACTTGCGAGCCTTGTCCAGGTAAGGGAATCTATGAGGGTGAAGCTGCTGCACAGGGGAGCAAAACTTTATAGGAGCTCTGGGTGCACGCTTCGTGCTTGTAACATTGCCAGAATCCAACGCAGCATCCTTCCTAGCACCACCAGCTCTACGGACCACCATTCCAGCAAGTGGGGATAAACCCTTGGCAGCAGCAGCGCTCCTAGTGACTCTTCCCAAGCCAGCAATCTTGTCAAACGCATCATCATCGCTGTCTATCAATTCCACAATGGGATTCTTGGGTGTAGAGGGGCTCTCTGCACAAGCAGCCGTAGAAGCTTTCAGAGCTCCCAACCGCCCCTTAATAACACCAGACCTTGTCTTTTCTGGAGAACCCCACTGTCTAAGATCAATAGATACGCGCTCGAGCTCCGAGAACTAGCTGCCAAAGATCATGTAGTCATGCTCATTAAGATCCAGCCACTCACCTGCAAAAAAAAAAAAAAAGACCGCATCAAGGGTAAAGTTCAAATACGTAATTCATGACAGTACCAATCAAAGAAGTACAGGCTGCAAAAAATTACAAAAGGTCATGCATTACGTAGAGGGTTCGATGCCAAACAAACCACGGAAGTCAACATCAAATAGATCGCTAGTTGCGCAGGTGTACAGAAAATTCTTCCTCATGTCAAGAATGTCTTCGTGGTTGTAATCTAACATTTCAATCACACCATCCTCCCGACAATGATAGGTCTTGCAGCTTTGTAGCATAAAGAATCCACAATCATGCCTGTTAACAAAAGAAAAAACAAATGGGTACATCACAAATCCGAAAACACAGTAACACCACCCTCCCAGCAACAAAAACAACTAACGAAAACTCATTAAAAAGGGGTACTCACGTGTTTTTCTGCTGCGGCACCCGCACAAACTCGCAAGAGAAACCATCAATATGCGCCGAAGAGAACGGTTTCGCCCTGTCTACGCTAGACTCCCTCCAAAGCTTCTTTATGTTATCTGTCATAGTCTTTAAGAATCTAACTGCATCACTCCAGGTTTCATCGCGCAGTGAATCAAGACACTCAAAACGACAGAACCTCAAATTCAGAACAATCAAGCACTAATGCCCAGATTCTTCGCTAGGCTTCATGGTAGCCGCAATGGATGGCGGATCAAAAGTAGGGAAGAGAAGCTGACAAAAAAATCGCAGAGGAAAAATGAATTTAACAAATCATAATCAAACAAAAAATTCAGCCTCCAAACAATAAAATAAAAGAAGAAAATTTAAATTCAGAAGTACAAACAAAAAAAAGATAATCATAAGTTCTAATTGAGTAAGCAAAACACTACAAAAAATATATGCTACTCTAGTTAAAATTGCAACAAACATATCAGTTCAATTTCCTTGCGACAATAAGGTCAGCTTCAAAAAAAAGAAGCACACATCATTCATAAGTGCAGGGCTAAAAAGCAGGTTGCTCAAGTTCATTCCACCACCTCCCAAACTTGCAAGAAAACAGGACAGTTCTAGTTCATGAGTACAAAAAGTACAAGTTCACCTACTTGGTCAAAACCATCAGCGCACGATCTCGTGAACCAATTTAGCACATTGGAATCAATATTTCCATCACGGATCTTGGTCTGTTGTACAAAAAGAACAACAACAGTTAGAAAATTGGCAAAACAAGTTATCATCCTATCTACAAAAGCAAAATATTGACCGTCACCCATCTGGGAACTATCAACTTGTCAGTGTCTAGGTACTTCTGGCGTAGAGAATATAAAACAACGTCAGCACTGTCTGAGTTGAGCATGCCAGTGGGGACAAACGCTTTAGCAATAGAACCAACACTAGCATCACAATCTTTATTTTGAAACATCGGCTTGTCACTAAGAAAACACAAAAGATTACATGAATTAAAACTACTGCAATAACAACAATAGTCATATGAGAGAAAGAAAAGCATACGAAAATGATACGGGCAAAATCCCAAACTAACGTTTTGCACGGTTGGTGTGCAACCTCGTAACAGCGAAGAAAAACATATCAACCTTAAAAACATTTCCACTTTCTGCTTGCAGAAAAAGAAGAAAAATAATAAGTTCAAGCACTGCAAGTGAACATGTCCAAAATGCAAAAATTGAGAAGTACGCCTCATTTACAAGTCCTTACCTGCACTATCAGTGTTTGACGACGACGGTAGTTCCTGCGATGAGACCAATATGCCTCCAGTTTCAGGGTTTGACGATGGCACAGGCACATCTTGAGAGGACACCAATATCGATGCGCTTTCAGGGTCTGTGGAACGAAAATCCTGGGACGACACGAGCGCCTCTTGCTTCAAGGGGCCAGAAGAAATCGACAGAAGTAAATCGTCATCCTTGGATGGCACCTCCTCCATGCTAGAAGCATCTTGCAATGCATCACCGTAATCAAGCCCTCCAGGAGGGAAATTTTCCGGCGGCAAATCTTCAAAATCAGAAAGATTTTCATTCCCAGCAATACCAACACCAGACAGTTTGCCATCAAGTATGCTAGCAGCACCAACATCCTCATCAGCAACTTTGGCACCAACATCGCAGCCACTACTCAATGGAACATCATGAGCATCATCTCCACCACTAACGATAGCCTCACGCTCAACATCAGTCATCTGAAGAAATAAAAATTCAGAAAAAGTGAATAATATGAGGAAAACTAACAATCGAAAATAAGCTAGCGAGAGGTGCACAGAAAAACAAAACCTTAGAAGCATTCACAGAAACATCATCGATCTTGTTGTTGCTAACATTAAAAGCAACATCACCAATGGGCGAACAAGGCTCGTCGCCAACAACAGGACCCTGATTTCATATGTAATGAACCAAAAAAACAATGCTATTATTAGCAACAATAAACACAAGGAATTAAACCACATTGGTGCGCATGAAAATTCAAGAAATATGAATAAACACATTAAAAACAAAAAATAACCTTGCACCTATCAGTAGATGGATCATTAACTCCACGGTCAACAGCAGCGTGAACATTATGACTGGTCTCCTACATCAAAACAAAAAATTAATAAAACAGATGAAGATCAGGAAGTTCAACTACAATACTAACAGCAGAACAACATAGTAAAAACATACAAACACCAAGGACTGACTCACATCAACAACAGGGTGCTCCAAGCCAACATCGTTCATATGGTGATCAGAAACATTAACCTCAGTACCATCATCAGCCCTGCTGTCGGTGGTAGCAGCCTCATCCTGCTCAACCTGCATGGAAGAGAAATTAATAAACAGATGAAGATCAGGAAGTTCAACTACAATACTGACAGCAGAACAACATAGTAAAACATACAAAAACCGAGGACTGACTCACATCAACAACAGGGTGGTCCAAGCCAACATCGTTCGTTTCGTGATCAGGAACATTAGCCTCAGTACCATCACCAGCCCTGCTGTCGGTGGCAGCAGCCTCATCCTGCTCAATCTGCCTGATAACAACTTTTGCACTTTCTTCATATGGTTTGCAGCAAGAGTCTTGCATAGTTTTGAAATGCTTCATGTTGTTCAACAGACGAACCGAGCTCTAAACTAGATCAGCAGCACCGTCACGCATATCACCAATAAAAATTATCTCCATCTCAATATAGTCCACTGCTTCCTCAGCGTTAAATTGATGACCTTTAGGAAGGATACCATTGATACAACTCAGATGCTCAACTGTTGTTGGGACCTTTTGTAGCTCAGAACACACATTACTTAAAATATGCTCAGCACGCTCCAACGCAGAAACAATAACATCAATACCAAAACCCTGCCTCTGTGAAGTACTAGCATTACTAGGGCCAGGGGGAACATATCCAGCACCCTCAACACCACGGCCACCTCTCAACTCATCGTGCAGAAATGAAGACTTGGGAACCTGAGACGACGGCATCTCTAGGACTGGCCGTTTATACACTCGGAAAAAGACAACCTCCTCTTGAGTTTTCCACTACAAACAAGGGGAAACAATAGTTAATTAATCAATGCAACACACACGGAAAAATAAAACATGATATTAACAGATTTAAATCAACAGCACTATCAATCTTTAACTGTCAGCACCAATTTATTAGTATTTACCGACAGGACAGTTTAGCAAAGATATTCAGTTCAACCACACATGAAACAACAGTACTAAAAATCGTACCTAAACCTCACAAAGCTTAAGAAATGACAAAATCTAGACAGGTAACTCTACGGGACACATGTTCACTCCAGCAGAAATAGTTATACCTAAATAAAAAAGGTTTGCAAGACACGAAAGAAATAAAACTCACCGGAAGCTTCCCAAACACCCAAGTCTTTGGATCTGCATTGCCTTTTTTATCAAATCTGCATCAACTAGATCAGAAAGCTTGACAGGATCCATGAAACATATGCGGGGGACCCACATGTCAGGCTCCGCAGTCTTGCCATGGATAAGGCAGTCAAGGTACATTAGTACAGGCCCTATAGCACAGCCCGTGATTGCCTTCCCCATGGTAACGCCATCTTGGTACCTGACAACAACCCTTCTAAGCTCATCAACCATCAGCTGACAATAATCCATATTAGCCATGTCCTCAAAGACGAGACCTTCAAACATTGCTGCCTCTCTGGAAACACGCGGGGCGGCACCAGGCAACACAACCTTCATAAACACAATAATGAAGAACACTTTTAGAGCAAGGTCATCTTTGCTAGGATCCTTGACGAGCACCTTGATCTTATTCCTCAAATCCTTTGTCTTGATATCTTTGTTCTTGCTAATGTCAAGCTCCAATCTTAACTTCATCAGAGCGTCGTCATATCCATCCTCTGACGGACTTGGCGGAGAACGACCACCACGAGGGAACCCAAATAATTGTTGTATACCATCGCTAGTGATGTAAAGCTTCTTATTAGCCTCACCCATGTCAAGAGTCATCGTATCAGGATCTATTCTCAGGTACAAAACTCCCATCAGAGGGCGGGAAATGTTAGACTTCACCCTCCAATTGAAGATAGAACCAAAACCAGCTGCACGAACCCTAGCCACATGCCGACTCTCAAGCAATTTAGCACAAGCTTCAACCTCTCCCAACGAACATCGCATAGTCAAGTTCAATTTCCGTTGGTCACCTTCATCCAAGGCAACTTTTCCGGCATTGCGTCCCACCGGCTTGACCGGACTCATATCGCTAACAGGCTGTAAATGAAAATAAAGAAGCCACACCTTAAATAAATGAATATAGAAAACAAAACAAGCATATGAAGGAAAGTAGAAAAAAGAAAAGATTGCACAAGTTCAACTATTGAAACAACATCAATACCACCCTCGACTCATGCAAACAATGACCAGCCTCGCCTGGCCAGCATAAAAGCCCAGACACAATTAAATCATTGTAAGTACAACTAGTCAGTCACATACAGTACAAAAGACGTACCACTGCAAATTGATCTTCAGAATCAACATCAATATCATCTTCTTCAGATACAACATCTTCAGCTTCGACACGACCATGCTTCTTCACACCTTTGTTCACCTTCGCAGGATGAACTTTACGCTTATTATTTTCTTTCAACAAAGAGCGCTCTCGAAGAGGAGGAGAAGAAGGCTTCTTATTTGTCAAAACCCGTGGACTATGACGAACAGGGGATCCACCAACTTTGCTTGGACCAACCTTCACAGCAACACTATCCCCATCAGCTTTGCTATTACCAGGTTGGGAACCAGCTTTCACACGTGGGCTACGCCTCTGTGTGCCATCAGGATTTTGATCTGGCATCTTCCTCTTCAAAACAGCCTTCTTCTCCTTAACTACATCACGAGTAAACACTTGCGTCAAACGAGTTTGCATCAGGTTTGTGTTCATAGGCATGTCACTTCCATGAGATCCAGCATCAACAGTTGAAAAGGCCGCGTCACCACCTTCATCACCTACACCTTCAGGAGCTTGAGCAACATCCTGATCACTTCGTTGAACACAGGCAGCCTTTCGATGCCGTTCCAACTCCTTTCTCCTCTGGAAATCACACTTCTTCTTTCTTATCCTTTCATCCTCAAGCTATAACTGCATAGGAACATCCTCAGCCTGAGAAACAGGCTCAGTGCCATCAACACTCTGAGTAACAGACAACTACAAGCTGCCATCAACATCATCAACGTTAAGAGAATACATTCCATCATTTATATCTTTGACAACATCAGCAATGTCCTCAACAGCACCATGGCTGTCATTAACTGCATAAACCAACAAACATAAGCACGCACGTATAAAATCAAAACAAATGAAATAATAATTCATAATGGTGTTGGTGTGTTTATACCCCTAAAAGATAGATAATGGGGACAAGTCCATACAAGGAAGATGTGTCAGTACAACTATGCACCGAGGGGCAGTGCGGTTATTCTGTTTCCCTCCCCCCCCACACGCACCCACACAACCCCTAAAAGATAGGTAATTGGGGCAAGTCCATACAAGGAAGATGTGTTAGTACAACTATGCACCGAGGGGCAGTGCGGTTATTCTGTTTCCCTCCCCCCCCCCACACGCACCCACACAACCCCTAAAAGATAGGTAATTGGGGCAAGTCCATACAAGGAAGATGTGTTAGTACAACTATGCACCGAGGGGCAGTGCGGTTATTCTGTTTCCCCCACCCACCCACCCACACGCACCCACAGACACCCCTAAGATAGATAATGGGGGCAAGTCATGTTACGGACTCGCCTCTGCATGCGACACCGCGGCACACTGCATCGTCGCCTGCTACGGCTCGTTCCTGGCTTGACCAAGCCGGGAGGGGGGAGGGGGTCCCGACCCCCCTCCCCCTCGGCTCGGCCTCGCGCTAACGCGGCAGTGCGCTCGTTTGATAGGCGCAGTGCGGTTATTCTGCTTCCCCCCCCCCACGCACTCACACACCCCTAAAAGATAGATAATCGGGGCAAGTCCATACAAGGAAGATGTGTCAGTACAAGTATGCACTTAGGGGCAGTGCGGTTATTCTGTCCACCCCCCCACACGCACCCACACACCCCTAAGATAGATAATGGGGCAAGTCATGTTACGGACTCGCCTCTGCATGCGACGCCGCGTCACGCCGCGTTGTCGCCTGCTACGGCTCGTTCCTGGCTCGGCCTCGCCGGGATGGGGGAGGGGGGTCCCGACCCCGCCCTCCCTGGCTCGGCCTCGCGCTAACGCGGCGGTGCGCTCGTTTGACAGGCGCAGTGCGGTTATTCTGTTCCCTCGACACGCACCCACACACCCCCAAAAGATAGATAATGGGGGCAAGTCCATACAAGGAAGATGTGTCAGTACAACTATGCACCGAGGGGCAGTGCGGTTATTCTATTTGCCCCCCCCACACGCACCCACACACACACCCCTAAGATAGATAATGGGGGCAAGTTATGTTACGGAGTCGCCTCCGCATGCGACGCCGCGGCACGCCGCGTCGTCGCCTGCTACGGCTCGTTCCTGGCGCGGCCTCGCCAGGATGGGGGAGGGGGGTCCCGACCCCACCTTCCCCCGGCTCGGCCTCGCGCTAACGCGGCAGTGCGCTCGTTTGACAGGCGCGGTGCGGTTATTCTGTCCCCCCACACGCACCCACACACCCCAAAAAGATAGATAATGGGGGCAAGTCCATACAAGGAAGATGTGTCAGTACAACTATGCACCGAGGGGCAGTGCGGTTATTCTGTTTCCCCCCCCCCACACGCACCCACACACCCCCTAAAAGATAGGTAATGGGGGCAAGTCCATACAAGGAAGATGTGTTAGTATAACGATGCACCGAGGGGCAGTGCGGTTATTCTGTCCCCCCCACCCACCCACACGCACCCACACACACCCCTAAGATAGATAATGGGGGCGAGTCATGTTACAGACTCGTCTCCGCATGCGACGCCGTGGCACACCGCGTCGTCGCCTGCTACGGCTCGTACCTGGCTCGGCCTCGCCGGGATGGGGGAGGGGGTCCCGACCCCCCCCCCCCCGGCTCGGCCTCGCGCTAACGCGGCAGTGCGCTTGTTTGACAGGCGCAGTGCGGTTATTCTGCTTCCCCCCACACACACTCACACACCCATAAAAGATAGATAATGAGGGCAAGTCCATACAAGGAAGATGTGTTAGTACAACTATGCACCGAGGGGCAGTGCGGTTAGTCTGTCCCCCCCCCCCCCCCGACACGCACCCACACACCCCTAAGATAGATAATGGGGGCAAGTCCATACAAGGAAGATGTGTCAATACAACTATGCATCGAGGGGCAGTGCAGTTATTCTGTCCCCCCCCCCACACACACACACGCACCCACAGACACCCCTAAGATAGATAATGGGGGCAAGTCATGTTACGGACTCGCCTCCGCATGCGACGCCGCGGCACGCCGCGTCGTCACCTGCTACAACTCATTCCTGGCTCGGCCTCGCCGGGATGGGGGAGGGGGGTCTCGACCCCCCTCCCCCCCGGCTCGTCCTCGCGCTAACGCGGCAGTGCGCTCGTTTGACAGGTGCAGTGCGGTCATTCTGTTCCCCCCCCACACGCACCCACACACCCCTAAAAGATAGATAATGGGGGCAAGTCCATACAGGGAAGATGTGTCAGTACAACTATGCACCGAGGGGCAGTGCGGTTACTCTGTTCCCCCCCACGCACCCACACACCCCTAAAAGATAGATAATGGGGGCAAGTCCATACAAGGAAGATGTGTCACTACAACTATGCACCGAGGGGCAGAGCTGTTATTCTGTCCCCCCCCCACACGCACCCACACACACACACCCTAAGATAGATAATGGGGGCAAGTCATGTTACGGACTCGCCTCCGCATGCAATGCTGCGGCACGCCGCGTCGTCGCCTGCTACGACTCGTTTCTGGCTTGGCCTTGTCGGGCTGGGGGAGGGGGGGTCCCGACCCCCCCGGCTCGGACTCGCGCTAACGCGGCGGTGCGCTCGTTTGACAGGCGCAGTGCGGTTATTCTGTCCCCCCCCCACACGCACCCACACACCCCTAAAAGATAGATAATGGGGGCAAGTCCATACAAGGAAGATGTGTCAGTACAACTATGCACCGAGAGGTAGTGCGGTTATTCTGTTTCCAGCCCCCCCCACCACCCACACACACCCCTAAGATAGATAATGGGGGCAAGTCATGTTACGGAGTCGCCTGCTATGGCTCGTTCCTGGTTCGGCCTCGCCAGGATGGGGGAGGGGGGTCCCGACCCCCTCCCCCCCAGCTCGGCCTCGCGCTAACGCGGCAGTGCGCTCGTTTGACAAGCGCGGTGCGATTATTCTGTCCCCCCCCCACACGCACCCACACACCCCTAAATGATAGATAATGGGGGCAAGTCCATACAAGGAAGATGTGTCAGTACAACTATTCATCGAGGGGCAGTGCGGTTATTCTGTCCCCCCCCACACGCACCCACACCCCCACTAAAAGATAGGTATTGGGGGCAAATCCATACAACGAAGATGTGTTAGTACAACTATGCACTGAGGGGCAGTGCGGTTATCCTGTTTCCCCCCCACCCACCCATCCACCCACACGCACCCACACACACCCCTAAGATAAATAATGGGGGCAAGTCATGTTACGGACTCGCCTCCCTATGCGACGTCGCGGCACGCCGCGTCGTCGCCTGCTATGGCTCGTTCCTGGCTCGGCCTCGCCGGGATGGGGGAGGGGGTCCCGACCCCCCTTCCCCTTGGCTCGGCCTCGCGCTAACGCGGCGGTGCGCTCGCCTGACAGGCGTGGTGCGGTTATTCTGTCCCCCCCACATGCACCCACACACCCCTAAAAGATAGATAATGGGGGCAAGTCCGTATAAGGTAGATGTGTCAGTACAACTATGCACCAAGGGGCAGTGCGGATATTCTGTTCCCCCCCACACACGCACCCACACACCCCCTAAAAGATAGGTAATGGGGGCAAGTCCATACAAGGAAGATGTGTTAGTACAACTATTCACCGACGGGTAGTGCGGTTATTCTGTCCCCCCCACACGCACCCACACACCCCCTAAAAGATAGGTAATGGGGGCAAATCCATACAAGGAAGATGTGTTAGTACAACTATGCACTGAGGGGCAGTGCGGTTATTCTGTTTCCCACCCACCCACCGACCCACCCACAGGCACCCACACACCCCCCTAAGATAGATAATGGGGGCAAGTCATGTTACGGACTCGCCTCCGTATGCGACGTCGCGGCACGCCGCGTCGTTGCCTGCTATGGCTCGTTCCTGGCTCGGCCTCGCCGGGATGGGGGAGGGGGTCCCGACCCCCCTTCCCCTCGGCTCGGCCTCGCGCTAACGCGGCGGTGCGCTCATCTAACAGGCGCGGTGCGGTTATTCTGCCCCCCCCCCACACGCACCCACACACCCCTAAAAGATAGATAATGGGGGCAAGTCCGTACAAGGAAGATGTGTCAGTACAACTATGCACCGAGGGGCAGTGTGGATATTCTGTCCCCCCCCCCACACTCACCCACACCCCCCCTAAAAGATAGGTAATGGGGGCAAGTCCATACAAGGAAGATGTGTCAGTACAACGATGCACCGAGGGGCAGTGCGGTTATTCTGATCCCCCCCCACACGCACCCACACACAACCCTAAGATAGAGAATGGGGGCAAGTCATGTTACGGAGTCGCCTCCGCATGCGACGCCGCGGCACGCTGCGTCGTCGCCTGCTACGGCTCGTTCCTGGCTCGGCATCGCCAGGATGGGGGAGGGGGGTACCGACCCCCCTCCCCCCCACTCGGCCTCGCGCTAACGCGGCAGTGCGCTCGTTTGATAGGCGCGGTGCGGTTATTCTGTTCCCCCCACACACACACGCACCCACACACCCCTAAAAGATAGACAATGGGGGCAAGTCCATACAAAGAAGATGTATCAGTACAACTATGCACTGAGGGGCAGTGCGGTTATTCTGTCCCCCCCCACACACGCACCCACACACACCCTAAAAGATAGGTAATGGGGGCAAGTCCATACAAGGAAGATGTGTTAGTACAACTATGCACTGAGGGGCAGTGCGGTTATTCTGTTCCCCCACCCCACCCACCCACACGCACCCACACACACCCCTAAGATAGATAATGGGGGCAAGTCATGTTACGGACTCGCCTCCGCATGCGACGCCGCGGCACGCCGCGTCGTCGCCTTGTATGGCTCGTTCCTGGCTCGGCCTCGCCGGGATGGGGGAGGGGGTCCCGACCCCCCTCCCCCCCGGCTTGGCCTCGCGCTAACGCCGCGGTGCGCTCGTCTGACAGGCGCGGTGCGGTTATTCTGTCCCCCCCCCGCACGCACCCACACACCCCTAAAAGATAGATAATGGGGGCAAGTCCATACAAGGAAGATGTGTCAGTACAACTATGCACCGAGGGGCAGTGCGGTTATTCTGTCCCCCCCCCCCCCACACGCACCCACACACCCCTAAGATAGATAATGGGGACAAGTCCATACAAGGAAGATGTGTCAGTACAACTATGCACCAAGGGACAGTGCTGTTATTCTGTCCCCCCCCCCCCACACACACACGCTCAAACACACACCCCTAAGATAGCTAATGGGGGCAAGTCATGTTACGGACTCACCTCCGCATGCGATGCCGCGGCACGCCGCGTCGTCGCCTGCTACAGCTCGTTCCTGGCTCGGCCTCGCCGGGATGGGGGAGGGGGTCCCGACCCGCCCTCCCCCGGCTCGGCCTCGCGCTAACGCGGCAGTGCGCTCGTTTGACAGGCGCGGTGCGGTTATTCTGTTCCCCCCACCCACACGCACCCACACACCCCTAAAAGATAGATAATGGGGGCAAGTCCATACAAGGAAGATGTGTCAGTACAACTATGCAACGAGGGGCACTGCGGTTATTCTGTTCCCCCCCCCCACACGCACCCACACACCCCTAAAAGATAGATAATGGGGGCAAGTCCATACAAGGAAGATGTGTCAGTATAACTATGCACCGAGGGGCAGAGCGGTTATTCTGTTCCCCCCTCCCCCACACGCACCCACACACACCCTAAGATAGATAATGGAGGCAAGTCATGGTTACGGACTCGCCTCCGCATGCGACGCTGCAGCATGCTGCGTCGTCGCCTGCTACGACTCGTTCCTGGCTCGCCCTCGCCGGGATGGGGGAGGGGGGTCCCGACCACCATCCCCCCCGGCTCGGCCTCGCGCTAACGCGGCGGTGTGCTCGTTTGACAGGCGCATTGCGGTTATTCTGTTCCCCCCCCCACACACGCACCCACACACCCCTAAAAGATAGATAATGGGGGCAAGTCCATACAAGGAAGATGTGTCAGTACAACTATGCACCGAGGGGCAGTGCGAATATTCTGTCCCCCCCCCACACACACGCATCCACACACCCCCTAAAAGATAGGTAATGGGGGCAAGTCCATACAAGAAAGATGTGTCAGTACAACTATGCACCGAGGGGCCGTGCAGTTATTCGGTTTTCTGCCCCCCCCCACACACACGCACCCACCCCCCCCCCCTAAGATAGATAATGGGGGCAAGTCATGTTGCGGAGTCGCCTGCTACGGCTTGTTCTTGGCTCGGCCTCGCCAGGATGGGGGAAGAGGGTCCCGACCCTCCTCCCCCCGGCTCGGCCTTGCGCTAACGCGGCAGTGCGCTCGTTTGACAGGCGTGGTGCGGTTATTCTGTCCCCCCCCACACGCACCCACACACCCCTAAAAGATAGATAATGGGTGCAAGTCCATACAAGGAAGATGTGTCAGTACAACTATGCACCGAGGGGCAGTGCGGTTATTCTGCTCCCCCCCACACGCACCCACACCCCCCCTAAAAGATAGGTAATGGGGGCAAGTCCATACAAGGAAGATGTGTTAGTACAACTATGCATCGAGGGGCAGTGCGGTTATTCTGTCCCCCCCCACCCACCCAACCACACGCACCCACACACACCCCTAAGATAGATAATGGGGGCAAGTCATGTTACGGACTCGCCTCCGCATGATACGCCGCGGCACACCGCGCAGTCGCCTGCTACGGCTCGTTCGTGGCTCGGCCTCGCCGGGATGGGGAAGGGGGGTCCCGACCCCCCCTCCCCCCGGCTCAGCCTCGCGCTAACGCGGCAGTGCACTCGTTTGACAAGCGCGGTGCGGTTATTCTGCTTCCCTCCCCCCACACGCACCCACACACCCCCTAAAAGATAGGTAATGGGGGCAAGTACATACAAGGAATAAGTGTTAGTACAACTATGCACCGAGGGGCAGTGCGGTTATTCTGTTTCCCCCCGCCCCCCACCCACCTACACGCACCCACACACATCCCTAAGATAGATAATGGGGCAAGTCATGTTACGGACTCACCTCCGCATGCGACGCCGTGGCACACCGCGTCGTCGCCTGCTACGGCTCGTTCGTGGCTCGGCCTCGCCGGGATGGGGGAGGGGGGTCCCGACCCCCCTCCCCCCCGGCTCGGCCTCGCGCTAACGCGACAGTGCACTCGTTTGACAGGCGCAGTGCGGTTACTCTGCTTCCCCCCACACGCACTCACACACCCCTAAAAGATAGATAATGGGGGCAAGTCCATACAAGGAAGATGTGTCAGTACAACTATGCACCGAGGGGCAGTGCGGTTATTCTGTTCCCCCCCCCCCCCACAGGCACCCACACACCCCTAAGATAGAGTATGGGGGCAAGTCCATACTAGGAACATGTGTCAGTACAACTATGCACCGAGGGGCAGTGCGGTTATTTTGCCCCCCCCCCACACAGACGCACCTACACACCCCTAAGATAGATAATGGGGCAAGTCATGTTACGGACTCGCCTCCGCATGTGACGCCGCGGCACGCCGCGTCGTCGCCTGCTACGGCTCGTTCCTGGATGGGCCTCGCCGGGATGGGGGAGGGGGGTCCCGACCCACCCTCCCCCCTGCTCGGCCTCACGCTAACGCGACAGTGCGCTCGTTCGACAGGCGCAGTGCGGTTATTCTGTTCCCCCCCCCACACACACACGCACCCACACACCCCTAAAAGATAGATAATGGGGGCAAGTCCATACAGGGAAGATGTGTCAGTACAACTATGCACCGAGGGGCAGTGCGGTTATTCTGTCCCCCCCCCCCCACACACACACACGCACCCACACACCCCCAAAAGATAGATAATGGGGGCAAGTCCATACAAGGAAGATGTGTCAGTACAACTATGCACCGAGGGGCAGTGCGGTTATTCTATTCCCCCCCCCCCCCCCACACGCACCCAAACACCCCTAAGATAGATAATGGGGGCAAGTCCATACAAGGAAAATGTGTCAGTACAACTATGCACCGAGGGGCAATGCGGTTATTCTGTCCCCCCCCCCCCCCCACAGACACACGCACCCACACACACCCCTAAGATAGATAATGGGGGCAAGTCATGTTACAGAGTCGCCTGCTACGGCTCATTCCTGGCTCGGCCTCGCTAGGATGGGGGAGGGGGTCCCGACCCCCCCTCCCCCCCGGCTCGGCCTCGCACTAACGCGGCAGTGCGCTCGTTTGACAGGCGCAGTGCGGTTATTCTGCCCCCCCCCACACGCACCCACACACCCCTAAAAGGTAGATAATGGGGGCATGTCCATACAAGGAAGATGTGTCAGTACAACTATGCACCGAGGGGCAGTGCGGTTATTCTGTTCCCCCCCACACGCACCCACACACCCCTAAAAGATAGATAATGGGGGCAAGTCCATACAAGGAAGATGAGTTAGTACAACTATGCACCGAGGGCAGAGCGTTTATTCTGTTCCCCCCCCCCCCCACACACACACACGCACCCACACACACCCCTAAGATAGATAATGGGGGCAAGTCATGTTACAGACTCGCCTCCGCATGCGACGCCGCGGCACGCCGCGTCGTCGCCTGCTACGGCTCGTTCCTGGCTCGGCCTAGTCGGGATGGGGGAGGGGGTCCCGACCCCCCTCCCCCTCGGCTCGGCCTCGCGCTAACGCGGCGGTGCGCTCGTTTGACAGGCGCAGTGCGGTTATTCTGTCCCCCCCCCACACACACGCACCCACACACCCCTAAAAGATAGAAAATGGGGGCAATTCCATACAAGGAAGATGTGTCAGTACAACTATGCACTGAGGGGCAGTGCGGATATTCTGTTCCCCCCCACACGCAACCACACACCCCCTAAAAGAGGTAATGGGGGCAAGTCCATACAAGGAAGATGTGTCAGTACAACTATGCACCGAGGGGCAGTGCGGTTATTCTGTTCCCCCCCCCCCACACACGCACCCACACACACCCCTAAGATAGATAATGGGGGCAAGTCATGTTACGGAGTTGCCTCCGCATGCGACGCCGCGGCACGCCGCGTCGTCGCCTGCTACGGCTCGTTCCTGGCTCGGCCTCGCCAGGATGGGGGAGGGGGTCCCGACCCCCCTCCCCCCCGGCTCGGCCTCGCGCTCACGCGGCAGTGCGCTCGTTTGACAGGCGCAGTGCGGTTATTCTGTCCCCCCCACACGCACCCACACACCCCTAAAAGATAGATAATGGGGGCAAGTCCATACTAGTAAGATGTGTGAGTACCACTATGCACCGAGGGGCAGTGCGGTTATTCTGTCCCCCCCCCACACGCTGCCACACACCCCTAAAAGATAGATAATGGGGGCAAGTCCATACAAGGAAGATGAGTCAGTACAACTATGCACCGAGGGGCAGAGCGTTTATTCTGCCCCCCCCCACACGCACCCACACACACCCCTAAGATCGATAATGGGGGCAAGTCATGTTACGGACTCGCCTCCGCATGCGACGTCGCGACACGCCGCGTCGTCGCCTACTACGGCTCGTTCCTGGCTCGGCCTCGCCGGGATGGGAGAGGGGGTCCTGAACCCCCTCCCCCCCGGCTCTGCCTCGCGCTAACGCGGCGGTGCACTCGTTTGACAGGCACAGTGCGGTTATTCTGTTCCCCCCACCCACCCACACAGACACACGCATCCACACACCCATAAAAGATAGATAATTGGGGAAAGTCCATACAAGGAAGATGTGTCGGTACAACTATGCACTGAGGGGCAGTGCGGATATTCTATTTCCCCCCACACGCAACCACACACCCCCTAAAAGATAGGTAATGGAGGCAAGTCCATACAAGGAAGATGTGTCAGTACAACTATGCACCAAGGGGCAGTGCGGTTATTCTATTCCCCCCCCCCCCCGCCCACACACACACGCACCCACACACACCCCTAAGATAGATAGTGGGGGCAAGTCATGTTACGGAGTCGCCTCCACATGCGATGCCGTGGCACGCCGCGTCGTCGCCTGCTACGGCTCGTTCCTGGCTCGACCTCGCCAGGATGGGGGAGGGGGTTCCCTCCACCCTCCCCCCCGGCTCGGCCTCGTGCTAACGCGGCAGTGCGCTCGTTTGACAGGCGTAGTGCGGTTATTCTGTCCCCCCCCCACACGCACCCACACACCCCTCTAAGATGGATAATAGGGGCAAGTCCATACAAGGAAGATGTGTCAGTACAACTATGCACCGAGGGGCAGTGCGGTTATTCTGTTTCCCGCCCCCCCCACACACACACACACGAGCACACCCCTAAGATAGATAATGGGGGCAAGTCATGTTACGGAGTCGCCTCCGCATGCGACGCCGCGGCACGCCTTGTCGTCGCCTGCTACGGCTTGTTCCTGGCTCGGCCTCGCCAGGATGGGGGAGGGGGTCCCTCCCCCCTCCCCCCCGGCTCGGCCTCGCGCTAACGCGGCAGTGCGCTCGTTTGACAGGCGCGGTGCGGTTATTCTGTCCCCCCCCCCCCCCCCCCCCCGCACGCACCCACACACCCCAAAAAGATAGATAATGGGGGCAAGTCTACACAAGGAAGATGTATCAGTACAACTATGCACCGAGGGGCAGTACGGTTATTCTGTCCCCCCCACACGCACCCACACACCCCAAAAAGATAGATAATGGGGGCAAGTCTACACAAGGAAGATGTATCAGTACAACTATGCACCGAGGGGCAGTACGGTTATTCTGTTCCCCCCTCCCACACGCACCCACACACCCCAAAAAGATAGATAATGGGGGCAAGTCCATACAAGGAAGATGTGTCAGTACAACTATGCACCGACGGGCAGTGCGGATATTCTATTTCCCCCCACACGCAACCACACACCCCCTAAAAGATAGGTAATGGAGGCAAGTCCATACAAGGAAGATGTGTCAGTACAACTATGCACCAAGGGGCAGTGCGGTTATTCTGTCCCCCCCCCACACACACACGCACCCACACACACCCCTAAGATAGATAGTGGGGGCAAGTCATGTTACGGAGTCGCCTCCACATGCGACGCCGCGGCACGCCGCGTCGTCGCCTGCTACGGCTCGTTCCTGGCTCGACCTCGCCAGGATGGGGGAGGGGGTTCCCTCCACCCTCCCCCCGTCTCGGCCTCGCGCTAACGCGGCAGTGCGCTCGTTTGACAGGCGTAGTGCGGTTATTCTGTCCCCCCCCCCCCCACACGCACCCACACACCCCTCTAAGATGGATAATGGGGGCAAGTCCATACAAGGAAGATGTGTCAGTACAACTATGCACCGAGGGGCAGTGCGGTTATTCTGTTTCCCGCCCCCCCCACACACACACGCGCACACCCACCCACACCCCTAAGATAGATAATGGGGGCAAGTCATGTTACGGAGTCGCCTCCGCATGCGACGCCGCGGCACGCCTTGTCGTCGCCTGCTACGGCTCGTTCCTGGCTCGGCCTCGCCAGGATGGGGGAGGGGGTCCCTCCCCCCTCCCCCCCGGCTCGGCCTCGCGCTAACGCGGCAGTGCGCTTGTTTGACAGGCGCGGTGCGGTTATTCTGTCCCCCCCCCACACGCACCCACACACCCCAAAAAGATAGATAATGGGGGCAAGTCTACACAAGGAAGATGTATCAGTACAACTATGCATCGAGTGGCAGTACGGTTATTCTGTTCCCCCCCCCACACGCACCCACACACCCCAAAAAGATAGATAATGGGGGCAAGTCCATACAAGGAAGATGTGTCAGTACAACTATGCACCGACGGGCAGTGCGGATATTCTATTTCCCCCCACACGCAACCACACACCCCCTAAAAGATAGGTAATGGAGGCAAGTCCATACAAGGAAGATGTGTCAGTACAACTATGCACCAAGGGGCAGTGCGGTTATTCTGTTCCCCCCCCCCCCACACACACACGCACCCACACACACCCCTAAGATAGATAGTGGGGGCAAGTCATGTTACGGAGTTGCCTCCACATGCGACGCCAAGGCACGCCGCGTCGTCGCCTGCTACGGCTCATTCCTGGCTCGACCTCGCCAGGATGGGGGAGGGGGTTCCCTCCACCCTCCCCCCGTCTCGGCCTCGCGCTAATGCGGCAGTGCGCTCGTTTGACAAGCGTAGTGCGGTTATTCTGTCCCCCCCCACACGCACCCACACACCCCTCTAAGATGGATAATGGGGGCAAGTCCATACAAGGAAGATGTGTCAGTACAACTATGCACCGAGGGGCAGTGCGGTTATTCTGTTTCCCGCCCCCCCCCACACACACGCGCACACCCACCCACACCACTAAGATAGATAATGGGGGCAAGTCATGTTACGGAGTCGCCTCCGCATGCGACGCCGCGGCACGCCTTGTCGTCGCCTGCTACGGCTCGTTCCCGGCTCGGCCTCGCCAGGATGGGGGAGGGGGTCCCTCCCCCTCCCCCCCGGCTCGGCCTCGCGCTAACGCGGCAGTGCGCTCGTTTGACAGGCGCGGTGCGGTTATACTGTCCCCCCCGCACGCACCCACACACCCCAAAAAGATAGATAATGGGGGCAAGTCTACACAAGGAAGATGTGTCAGTACAACTATGCACCGAGGGGCAGTACGGTTATTCTGTCCCCCCCCCCCCCACAAGCACCCACACACCCCAAAAAGATAGATAATGGGGGCAAGTCCATACAAGGAAGATGTGTCAGTACAACTATGCACCGACGGGCAGTGCGGATATTCTATTTCCCCCCACACGCAACCACACACCCCCTAAAAGATAGGTAATGGAGGCAAGTCCATACAAGGAAGATGTGTCAGTACAACTATGCACCAAGGGGCAGTGCGGTTATTCTGTTCCCCCCCCCCCACACACACACGCACCCACACACACCCCTAAGATAGATAGTGGGGGCAAGTCATGTTACGGAGTCGCCTCCACATGCGACGCCGCGGCACGCCGCGTCGTCGCCTGCTACGGCTCGTTCCTGGCTCGACCTCGCCAGGATGGGGGAGGGGGTTCCCTCCACCCTCCCCCCGTCTCGGCCTCGCGCTAATGCGGCAGTGTGCTCGTTTGACAGGCGTAGTGCGGTTATTCTGTCCCTCCCCCCACACGCACCCACACACCCCTCTAAGATGGATAATGGGGGCAAGTCCATACAAGGAAGATCTGTCAGTACAACTATGCACCGAGGGGCAGTGCGGTTATTCTGTTTCCCGCCCCCCCCCACACACACGCGCACACCCACCCACACCCCTAAGATAGATAATGGGGGCAAGTCATGTTACGGAGTCGCCTCCGCATGCGACGCCGCGGCACGCCTTGTCGTCGCCTGCTACGGCTCGTTCCTGGCTCGGCCTCGCCAGGATGGGGGAGGGGGTCCCTCCCCCCTCCCCCCCGGCTCGGCCTCGCGCTAACGCGGCAGTGCGCTCGTTTGACAGGCGCGGTGCGGTTATTCTGTCCCCCCCCCCCACACGCACCCACACACCCCAAAAAGATAGATAATGGGGGCAAGTCTACACAAGGAAGATGTATCAGTACAACTATGCACCGAGGGGCAGTACGGTTATTCTGTTCCCCCCCCCCCACACGCACCCACACACCCCAAAAAGATAGATAATGGGGGCAAGTCCATACAAGGAAGATGTGTCAGTACAACTATGCACCGACGGGCAGTGCGGTTATTCTGTTTCCCCCCACACGCACCCACACACCTCTAAGATAGATAATGGGGGCAAGTCCATACAAGGAAGATGTGTTAGTACAACTATGCACCGAGGGGCAGTGCGGTTATTCTATCCCCCCCCCACACGCACCCACACAGCCCTAAGATAGATAATGGGGGCAAGTCATGTTACGGACTCGCCTCCGCATGCGACGCCGCTGCACGCCGCGTCGTCTCCTACTACGGCTCGTTCCTGGATCGGCCTCGCCGGGATGGGGGACGGGGGTCTTGACCTCCCCCCCGGCTTGGCCTCACGCTAACGCGGCAGTGCGCTCGTTTGACACGCGCGCTGCGGTTATTCTGTTTCCTACCCCACACGCACCCACACCCCCCTAAGATAGATAATGGGGGCAAGTCCATACAAGGAAGATGTGTCAGTACAACTATGAACCGAGGGGCAGTGTGGTTATTCTGTCCCCCCCCCCCCCCACACACACACACGCACCCACACACCCCCTAAAAGATAGGTAATGGGGGCAAGTCCATACATGGAAGATGTGTCATTACAACTATGCCCATTGGTGCGGTTCGGTGCGGCGGCAAGTCATGTTACGGCTCGTTCCTAGAACAAAACTCAAAAGAACTAGAACAAAAAAGTATCAGTCCAATTTATTGGTGGAGTCTAGTACTAGATTCAAAAAAATGAAAAAAAATTGACGCCCAAGGATCATAAACGTATCAGTCCTATTTACTGGTGGAGTCAAGTACTACATTCAAACAACAAAAAAAGAAAAAAAAATTGACCGCCCAAGGACAGGCGCAGGCCCTAACGCTACTAGATACTTGAACTTGAGCCCATAGGCGAATTGCTAGGAGTCCGCACAACGCATGGCCCACTGATCAGGGCCCACAGGTCAAGAGAGAGAGAGAGCGCGCCGTGTATAGGCGCTCTGGTAAGTTTTCAGAGGAGTTCGACTGGTGAGCCTCGTCTGCGCTTATAAACTAGTCTAGAACCCCCTCCACTAGCGAGGTGGGACTAAACCCATAGCGCATGCGCTCGCCGCGGTGCACAGCCGCGCGGACGAGCTATCTGGGCCGAAAACAACGACTCAGACAGATGGCCCAACACAGTACTTCGCCCCCATTACAAAATTCCAGTCGATCACACACGACATAAAAAATGCAAATATTTTAAAAAAACCTCACAAGAAATAAGTTCAAAAACAAATAATGTAAAAAGTTCAAACACATCTTAATTGTAAGAACTAAAAAATAGAAATACATATGTTTTTTTGGAAAATTAAACATAGATAATTGTAAATAAAAATTTTAGAAGCAAAATTATAAAATGTTCAACTACTATAATTCATAAGGTTCAAGTAAAAAAATACTGTGCAACAAAGATAAAAATCTTTTAATTCTAAAAAATACTAGAAAATCATTATTTAACTATAAAAAAATGTGATCCAAAATTCATCTAAAAAAGTAAGAAAAATTGTTATACAACAAACAAATTCGATTGGTAATTGACAACCTAAAATAGTTCAGTACTATCATTAACAGAATGTAAGTTCAGCAATCTCGAACCCAAAAAAGGGGGTTCTACAAACATCATCAGTGTATAGTTACTTCTGCGAGCTATGTACATGTGGCACCCCGGCTCAGAGCGACCGGTTTACCCTGCATTGCCAGTCCAGAGACCATGTCTTCTGGCAACACACAATATATTGGTACAGAAAACAACCGCTTTATTGATGCTAGCGGAACAGAGTTCATATTACAACAGCGGTCGAGGCCAAGCGGCACACTCGATGCGGCTGAACAATATGTACATTATTTAGTGAACGTAAGGGAGCCTCGACCCGAACAACTATGTGGCAGCGGAATAACGTCGTAGCGGAAGCTCCATATCACAGGGACACCGATGTGGACACAATCTAGACTCAAACAGCGCTCCTTTCCAACGAGACTTTCCTGAAATCTGGCATGACACGCCAGGTCAGTACATTGAATGTACTTGCAAGCTCACAACAAGCATTAACCATAATGACAAACAGTATCATGATATTTAACCAATTAAAATGCAACACTATATGTCAACATGCTGTGATCATGCTCGAACGTCCCTCAGGACAACTTACCAACTGTGATCATCTTCGGATCACAAACACCACCAACGTGGTAAAACACACCGCCAACATGGTAAAACACACCACCAACGTGGTAAAACAAAATGACTCGTGATCCTTATGGCGATCACAACCACGACCAATATCTGGTCCCAAATTCCGCGATGGCCTTTCTGCCATCCTCGGCAATGCAAAGTTTACAGCTTAGTGTGCAATTTTTATTATTCATTGACTCGTGGTGTGACCTACTACGAGGTGTCCTTAACCGTGGACGCGGCTATCGATAGATTATACACTCTGCAGAGGTAGCACACTGGACCCACAGCACGGAACCCATGGCTTCGCACTCCCATTCGGGTGGACCAACGGCATTCCGGCGAAACCCCTCCATTGCCACAGCACTCTCCCGGCCACTCCGACCCAAATCCACAACGGGCTGGTCCTGGGTGGCCCCGTGTCTACCAAAGACACCCCGACCACCATCGTGGTCAAACTCCCACTCGGGGAAACTCCCACTTGGGGAAATCGGTACCATTATCTCATCAACGAGCACACAAGGTTATGTCTGCTTGCCGGGCCAGGGCAAACACGACATAACCCTCCCTAGATGGAGGCACCGACCAGAGGCCGTGTCAATGGACCGAATCAAGGCCCCCCATAAAGGCAAATGTGGCTGCACTGGAAGAACTCGATTTAGTGGCACCATGACCCAGTCAACGGTGTATTCAAGTTGAGTTATTTTCAGTTTCAACTTAAACTAACAATGACCGGTGTCATAGCATGCCATGAAATGCAAAACGACACATGCATCGTATAAAAATGACCGAAGTCACCAAGCATAACCGTCAACAACTCACGTTACTCTACTTAGCTCAAGATGACTCACAACTTAACGAAAATATTTTGCAGCAAGTTTCATTAATTTCTTACGCAAGAAAGCAACTCCAATAACTTTTTCATATGCATAACACAATATTTTTACTATCAACAATCCTTACTTTCTTTCTCACTAAATTAAGTTCAAACTTTCTGTAAAACAAGTAATATGATTTAACAAAATATTTAACAGAATATTCTCTAACAAATTTTTATCAATTTTAGGAGGGCAAAAATATAACTAAAATAACTACCATGCATAACAAAATTATTTCTAACATCCCCTCAAATAAATCTTAACTTGCTTTATCCACTAAACTAGTTTCAACTATTCTGTAAATCAAGCATGACAATTATTCAACATTTAACAGAATACAAAATAACTCAATAATTATTCAAATGCATGGATTAATCATTTCATTCAAGTGAGAAAATCACAAATATTGAAATGGCATCATAAAAATGTTGTTGTGGCTTGCCTTAGTGCAGATGAGGTTCACAAGCCTCCTGGTGATCCTCAAGACAAGCCTCACCTTCTGAAAATAATTTTAAACACACAAAGAAAATATCAAGAACACTTCTGAAATTCACCAGAAATTCTAAACAGCTCAGAAAAATCTCATCTTTTGTGAGCTGTTAGATTTTCTTTCAAAGAACACAATGCAAAAAAGAGTCAATTCATTTGGACTTATGGTTAAAAAGTTATAAATGTTTGAAGTGTTCTGTAAATTCAAATGAATTTGAAATAAAAATAAAAAGACTGGGGGGTGACGTCAAAGGCGTAAAGCCCAGGGGCGCCACCACTCATACCGCTTCGCGCGCGTACTGAGTGACTAACTAGCGGGCCCCGCTAGTCGGGTGGGGGAAGAGGGAGAGGGGAGATGGTCGCGGCCTCGCCGGAGCTCTCGTCGGCGACGAGGACTCTTTGGCCAAAACGAGAGGGAGGGATGGCAAGAGGAGGTCGAGGCGCACCTGCCCGTAACCGTAGTGTGGCTAGGGATGGTCGGACGGCGTCGAAATCGAGCTCGCGGGCGGCGGCAGAACGAGGAGGTCGTTGGAGTTGAAGAAGACGGCGAGCAGAGGCCGCCCTTGGGGCTCCAAGCGGGCGAGATGGCCTCACCGGAGAGAGGCGGAGGCCCTGGAGAGGTCGCCCAGGCCTGGGAGGGGCTGGAGCTGCCGCGGTGACCAGAAGGGATCGCCTGTGAGCTCGAGCTCGGGGGCGGCGGCCTGAGGCCTGCCCGGCCGGGCTACGGCTTCCTACTCGACCGTGGAGTGTGTGTGAGTGCTGGAGGATGCTCGGAGAGGCTGGGGAGGGGCTCTATATATAAGCGAGCGGCGACGGTGCTTCGGGCTCTGCCGGTGGACACCTGGCCACGACGCCTAGTGACGAGCGGCGTCAGTGAGAGGGGGAGAAGGCGACGGAGGTCACGCGGCCACTGTGGGCGAGCGGAGACGAGCACAGGATCAAGGGGGTGACGACGAGCAAAGTGCGCCCGCACTGTTGGGCTGGCTGGACCTTGCCCGTACTCGCTGCGGCGAGCTCCGGCATCGGCGAGTGCCAGAGTGGAGTTAACGGTGTCGAGACGATGATGGTGGCGAGTTTTGGCTAGGTTTGGCAATCGGGGGAAGTGAGCACGCGCGAACAGAGCACTCGGTGGCTCCCAGAGCGTGTCGACACGCATGCCTGGCATCGTGGACACGCATGGTCATCGTGTGAACTCCCTCCACAGGCCGGCCTTCGTCCAAAAACCATGCATGGCATGTTGTTCGTGGTGGTTTTGAAGTTTACCACAGTTGGGTTTGGATCCAGGTGCAGTAGAGAAAGTTTTACAAGTCTGGTAAGTTTCTGGACAGTAACTTTGTGATGTTACTGTGGTCAAATGGCTGGGAGTTTGAAGCTGTGCTTTGGAGGCTAGCTTGGAGTTACTAAGGTTAATAAGCACAAGAAAGATCAGGTCAAATGGAGCAAGTAAAATGGTAGTTGCTGTAGAAACCACCATTTCTGTCCAGAACAGAAAAGATTTTCTGTAGCAAAAATATTACAAAAAGTGGTGAAATATCTTTGCTCAGGGAGGTGCACTAGGGTCCCTAGAATATTTGTGAATTATCTCAAAATTTTCTGAGCCATAAAAATTAGGGTTGCTTTGGAGCAAACAGATTTGGCTTAGGGTTTTAGAGAGAAATTGAATATTTTTCATTTAAGAAAATATTCAAAAGATTATTTGAGGTGGATCAGAAGTGAAATGATGGTTTGGGAGAGAAATGAACACTTGGGTGAAAGCCAAGGATGCCCAAGTGTTTAAGTCCACATGAAAAGATTCAAAACTCCAAGTTTCAAAAAAATTCAAATGAAAACTCAAGAAAATAAGAGAGGGCAAAACCAGGTTGTCACAGTACATGAAAATATACCAGTCAAAACAAACGATGCCCATCAGTTCAACTATAGAATTGTTCAAGTACTAATATAAAGAATATATAAATAAAGCAGTTATACTTGAGAAAAATAGATAGGAAAAGCATTACATAAGTTGTTCCAAACCATCTGATAAATACAATAGAATTCAACCATCTCACATGCAGAAGTTTTAAAGAAAAAAATACTGCAACATAATCAACCACACACAAATCACACAAACCGGTGTCATTTGCCACATTTAAACCTACAACACATAAATTCTGAATGTCAGAGAGTCATCTTCCCTAGAGAACATAACCATAACCACATCACCATCCTCAAATCCAGACTCTGCCACAAACTCCTTCCACCCAGTAGTTAGGTTGATGCAACCATCAAAGTCGATGTGGTAGGAAACTTCCATCAATTGATACCCATTTTTGTGTGAAGTCTCCATCTTCGGAACACTGGGACTAGGAGCAAGAATCCTGATCCTGGGTGACATTTTCTGCAAATGGGCATGGGAGTACGAAACAAAAGTGAACATCTGACACAACTGAATTTTTACATAGATATATGAACGATTTGCATAACAAACTGAAAAGAAAAAATCTGAACCAAAACAATAACACATAACTGACTACTCATGTGAACTGACTAAACTGAAGAAATATACATATCAACACACCTACAGTAAAAACATCTAACAAAAAAAATCAAGGATTATACAAAAATGGATAAAAAAACCGTGTAGTAATGAACAAATACAAACAGAATCCCCTACTGTTAAAACCTGACAAAAACAAATAAAAAATTTAGACAAACTATTCATAACACTAAACTACAGATCCAGTCCATGGGATTCAAAAAGAGACCTACAAAAAAGTAGAAAACAAAACGAATAGAAACACATACCCATGATTCCTTCAAGTCACCAACCGCCAGGCGACAAACATATGGCGCACGAAACCCATGGTTGCTGTACAACAGACAAGAAAGTTGCCCACGCCGCTGAGTCTGGGTGAGCTCCAAACCAGATTCGTACACACAACCGTCAGCTATGCGCGCCATCTTTGCAAGGCATCCGCATGAACAATCCTCCATGGAACACACAGGAACAGGGAAAGAAAACAATGAAGAGAAGAGGGGGGAACCTAGATCTAATTCTGGAAGAAGGAAGAAAAAGGACGGGGAGACCGAGCCACACACCACACATACATGGATAGAATTTATATCTAGGGAGACTCGCAGATTATAAAAATAATAAATAGGCAGGTGGGTAGCCAGCTGGTAGGAAATAGTTATTATACAAGCCAGGCAACATTTGACCGCAAATCAGTTCAACTTCTGACAAACACGCAGTTCAACATATGCAGATAAAACAACACATTCAGAGATAAAACAGTTCAATTCATTTAGTCATTCAAACATCTGCTCCCTCACAACAAAAATCTTAAAAACATAATCTTCACTACTTCAGTCACAACGATCAAAGAAACGACGCCATTTGGCCCTGGTGGATGGATGTGGAGTCATGGCTGCCCTCACCCTAGCCCAACTGATGATCTGAATATGGTTCCTTCCCCTGCCCACTGGGAAAAGAAGCTCCAATTCATTGGAGTTGCAAGTATCCATCACCTAGCGTGCAAGGCGTCTATTGAACACTGCCTCCAGTTCCTCCTCAGCAGCACGTCGTGCCATCTGCCTGCGCCTACACCTCCTCCTCCTCCTCTGCTCCGCTACTGCATCCCTCACATCGACGGCAACCCCCTCCTCCTCTGTGACCTCTCCCAACTTAGGATCCATCTCGCTATTCTTTGCTTGCAGCTGGTAGAATGAAAAGTGACAGAGGGCTCGGGCTTTATAATCAAAGTGCAGAAGTATCGGTAGGCAGCCAGTTCCAATGTCAACGCACAGTAACACAACTTTGACACGTAGCAGTCCAACTACACATACGGCAGCAATTCAAAACAAACACTGGAAAACATGCAACTTAATTACACAGTTTGACTAGATTACAAGAAAAATCAGAGCCTACAGTCAGCCGCCATACACCACCTCCGCCAACAACTAAATAACATGGGAATCCCAACGCACAAAACACATGTCTTATTAGTAGCAATCGTCCGTGTTATTATCAGTCTTCGCACACATTTTTTATTACAGACCTGTTTGCCGCTTATCACACACATCTTGTTAAATTGAACCGTTTCTTTTCTCTTGGCTCAACGCAAACAGTTCATCCAAGTGAACCGTATGCCGTATATCGCACACACCTTGATCTGGCTGACCGTTTCTTTTGTGTTGCCTAATCACAAACAGTTCATCCAAGTGAACCGTATGATGTATATCGCACACACCTTCATTTGGCTGCCTATTTCTGTTCTTCCGCCTCATCGCAAATAGTTCATTAAACTAAATCGTATGCCCCCATCGCACACACAACTAAATTCTGAACCATGTTTGATGCATCCGTCATCGCAAACGTTTTGCATCTTTTTTATGGTGTTTTTACATCACTGTTTGAGACTATTGTGTCGCACATAGTTTCGTTGAAGGGTCTCTGGTCGTAGTGTCACGTTAGCAGCATCCTGCAGTAGTGCAAATCTGAAACTAAGTGCTTGTACTGCAAGGGAAATGGTCACTGGAAGCGGAACTACCCCAAGTACTTGGTAGATAAGAAGGATAGCAAAGTGAACAAAGGTATATTTGATATACATGTTATTGATTTGTTCCTTACTAATGCTTTTAGTAGCGCCTGGGTATTTTATACTGGTTCGGTTGCTCATATTTGTAACTTGAAACAGGAGTTGCGGAATAAACAAAGATTGGCTAAGGACGAGGTGACGATGCGCGTCGGAAATGGTTCCAAGGTTGGTGTAATCACCGTCGGCACGCTACCTCTACATCTACCTTCAGGATTAGTTTTAGACCTCAATTAAGGACAGTATAACCGCACCTAAACCAAGCCCTCACAGCGATTAGCATTTTTGGCCGTCCGTTTTTTGGATCTGGGACTTCCTGGCCGTCCGATTTCGTGGCTGTGGCGATTTTTCCGCAGTCTGTGTTAACTGGACCCGGCTGTCCTGTGGGCTGCTGCTCCACGGGCTGAAACCGACGCTTGTGTTGCATTGGGCCTTTGGCGAGCCGGCAGCCGTTCGAAGGAGGGACAGTGACCGCGTGGGCTTTACTCGCGAGCCCAACCGAGCGAACCCTAATCGAGTCACAATCGAGGTGAGGGGCGCATCGATCCGTCGGCCAGCCCATGCACTTCGGTTAACGAGGTCCAGTGGCGCGGTTGACGGGATGATCCATTGACGATTGATACAGAGGAGCGACCGGAGAGCATTCATCCAGTCCAGATGCGAAAATCCAGTCCCGATGCGAGGAGATGGATTGGATCGAGGCAAGAAGAGCGAGGGAAGTCGATCCAGCGCGAGGGGAGGGATTCGGCCGAGGCGGATCCAAGGAAAGGGCGGGGTGCGGTCCAGCCGAGGCGCCTGACGATTCATTCATCGGAGATGAACCATCGTTGCTACGGACCTTAATGGCAATTGATGTCCCATTAGCAGGCCTCCGTTGCTACAAATTTTAATGGCAATTGATGTGCCCAAGTCAGTTACCATGTCAATCTCTACTCTTACAATATTCCACTTGCATCCATATAGTCTTGACCATTGCATTGTTTCTCCCCATCCCCTCCTTACTTTGGGAGGTTGCTACCGCACCTTCTCCGTTCCCTCTCCCCAATTCTTTCTACATAAAATTTCTGAATTAATCTTACTGATGTTGTGTTTTCTACTACCAGCTGAATAGAAGGTGCTCCGAGTTGATGGATCCTAGCGCGTTTCTATTGGGTTGGTTTCTCCCTAGCCGCTCCAATGGCTTGCGCTCAGGTTATTATTCATGTCATCTTACTATGTATGCTCATCCTGCTGCACATGGTGTCTATCTTTGGGCGGTATTCTTTTGATCCATCACTACAATGGGTTCTTGAATGTTTATCCCGTTTGGGGATTTTGGTATCCTGATCCATTATGGACTATTCTGCCGAGAGGGCTGTTCTAGGAATCTAAGCTTATGGAGAAACTTATTCTATATATCTTGTGGGCAATGTATTGATATGCTTCAAAAGCCTCTAACTGAAGGTATTCCTTTCATTATATGACATACACAATGAATTCCAGCATTGCTTATTGAATTTGAAGAAAGGTACATGCGTAGAGGCATTATGAGGTATCCATGCCAAAAAAGGTTAAGTACCTCATGGATTGGATCTATACCCAGGTTGGCCATTAACCAATATTCTCTCAAAAGCTTGGTAATTAATCTTTTTCCAATGAAGAGTAATTGAAAAGGATAATTTGGTCCGAGATTTCGGTCTGATGATTTATTGTTGTGGCAACAGGTGCTCCCTTCCCTCTAAACTTTCGTGTTGTCATCAAGACAGTCCTAATACAGTGTGTGTGCGCGCACACACATATAGCCCTTATTGTAAGGCTCAACAATTTCTATAATCACTTTATGTTGTTCACATGGTTAATACCCATTTTGAATATACATGATGTTTCATCTGGCCACTTATTGGGATATGATTAGTGTCTTGTGCCATAAGGTAAGTTATCTCGGCAAAGCAAAGATCACAAAAACCACACATGTTCTTAAAATCATGTAAGGTAGCAAGTGTGCATCTATATCAATTTCTTTGCAGCATATTCTGGAGGTAAATAAGCTACCTGATACGATGTATATAGTAGTACAAAATATGTAGAGTTTTTCAACCAATTTTTTCATGCAAAATAGTAGGGATTTCTCCCTGCTGTGTGTATTTATAATTGTTCTGAATGAGTAAATACAGACGAGGACTTGCAATAGAGAACATTGATTGAACTGAGGAGTTACATATGTAGGTTGTCTGCGTGCTGTTAGTTTCGGTTCATTACTAAGCTGGATAGTGATGGCCGTAAATGCTTTGGCGTCTAAAGTTTGCCACCACCTGGGTTTGTTGAGCTCAAAACAGATGCCTCTTTTGATGAAGATCGTTTATGCAATTCTGCTGGAGCAATCACCCGAGACAGTAAAGGGTTTCTTGTTTAACTACTACAAATATGGAACTGGATTATGTTCTGGATGCTTAGATGGTGGATGCTCATGGTCTAAGACATGGCTTGCTGCCAGAATCTCGCTGGGATGTGGTCATCTTGCTATTAAATCTGACGGCATGGAGGTAGACATGATGAAGGATCGTGATCAGTCTACAGTCGCACCACCCGACGGTGGCAGTGTGTAGTGACTACCACCACTTATCCACAGATTTTGTCAAGATTATCTTCGACCACTGTCCCTAGGAAGATAACGTGATTGCTCATGAGCTTGTTGTCTTAAGAGTTAAGGATTCCCCACCTTGCATTGTACCTCTTTTTTTTAGGAGAGCATTGTACCTCTTCTAGCAGAAGATATAGATGTTACTGGTTTTTAATAAAGGTGGTTTGGTATAAAAATAAGTTCATATTCACTCCTTACTTATTATTTGTGCTATTAATCTGTGTTAGAATAAGCATTTCTAAAGGATTTTGTGTATTACATTCATCATTTATACATCTGGTAGTTGATTATATGTGTACCAAAAGGGGGCAATTAGCTAACTTAAGTTCCTAGGAGTGGTGGGAGACGCAAATCAGGAAATTTACACCGCAATTTAGTAAGTTAAGTTTGTTATTGTGCTTCAAAGCCAAAAGCCAACCTTAGTTTGTATTTAATTTTCATATTTTATTCCATCATATATTTACAAAAAACTAAACTGTTTAGAGTCATTAAAATTTTGTACTCTTTCAAACCATATTATATGGGTAAATAGATGGACGCGGCAACGCGCGCCATCAATGATCTAGTAATTATTATTTGGTGCCAGTGTTGAGCATGAACATTATATCTGGATCTTGTCTATTACGAGACGTTTATCCATTTAAGTCAGAGAATAATGGTTGTTATGTTTATATGAGTAACATCTTTTATGGTCATGCGCCCTAAATGAATGGTTTATTCTTGTTGAATCTCGATCATAGTGATACACATATTCATAATATTGATGCCAAAAGATGCAAAGTTGATAATTATAGTGCAACATACTTGTGGCACTGTCGTTCAGGTCATATTGGTGTAAAACGCATGAAGAAACTCCATGCGGATGGACTTTTGGACTCACTTGATTATGAATCATTTGATACTTGCGAACCATGCCTCATGGGTAAGATGACTAAAACTCCATTCTCCGGAACAACGGAGTGAGCTAATGACTTATTGGAAATAATACATACCGATGTATGCGGTCCGATGAGTGTTGAAGCACGCGACGGATATCGTTATTTTCTGACCTTCACATATGATTTGAGTAGGTATGGATATATCTATTTCATAAAACACAAGTTTGAAACATTTGAAAAGTTCAAATAATTTCAGAGTGAAGTGTAAAATCATCATAAAAAGAAAATAAAATTTCTACTATCTGATCGCGGAGGCGTATATTTGAGTTACGAGTTTGGACTTCATTTAAAACAATGTGGAATTGTTTCCCAACTCACGCCACCTGGAACACAATAGTGTAATGGTGTGTCTGAACATCGTAACCGTACTTTATCACATATGGTGCGTTCTATGATGTCTCTTACATATTTTCCTTTATCATTTTGGGGTTATGCATTAGAGATAGCCGCATTCACATTAAATAGGGCACCATCTAAATCCGTTTGAGACGACACCATATGAACTATGGTTTGGCAAGAAACCTAATATGTTGTTTCTTAAAGTTTGGGGATGCGACACTTATGTCAAAAGGCTTCAGCCTGATAACCTCGAACCTAAAGCGGAGAAGTGTGTCTTCATAGGATACCCTAAAGAA
This sequence comes from Aegilops umbellulata, assembly GCA_032464435.1. Lineage (NCBI taxonomy): Eukaryota > Viridiplantae > Streptophyta > Magnoliopsida > Poales > Poaceae > Aegilops > Aegilops umbellulata. The sequence continues at coordinate 275,294,333 of CP136055.1, forward strand.
ACTATTGGGTATACCTTCTACCACAGATCCGAAGGCAAGATCTTTGTTGCTAAGAATGGATCATTTCAAAAGAAGGAGTTTATCTCGAAAGAAGTGTGTGGGAGGAAAGTAGAACTTGATGAGGTAGTTGTACCTTCTCTCGAATTGGAAAGTAGCACATCAGAGAAAACCATTCCCATGATGCCTACACCAACTAGAGAGGAAACAAATGATGATCATGAAACTTCAGATCAAGTTACTACTAAACCTCGTAGGTCGACCAGAACATGTGCTGCACTAGAGTGGTACGACAATCATGTCTTGGAAGTCATGTTGTTAGACAACGGTGAACCTACAAACTATGAAGAAGCGATGATGAGCCTAGATTTTGACAAATGGCTTGAGGCCATGAAATCTGGCAAATGGATGTCAAAACTACATTCCTTAATGGATTTCTTAAAGAAGAGTTGTATATGATGCAACCAGAAGGTTTTGTCTATCCTAAGGGTTCTAAGAAAGTGTGCAAGCTCCAATGATCCATCTATGAACTGGTGCAAGCATCTCGGAGCTGGAATATATTCTTTGATGTGGTGATCAAAGCATTTGGTTTTATACAGACTTATGGTGAGGCATGTATTTACAAGAAAGTGAGTGGGAGCTCTCTAGCATGTATTTATACAGACTTTTGGAGAAGTCTGTATTTACAAGAAAGTGAGTGGGAGCTTTGTAGCATTTCTAATATTATACGTGGATGACATATTGTTGATTGGAAATGATATATAATTTCTGGATAGCATAAAAGGATATTTGAATAAGAATTTTTCAACGAAAGACCTCAGTGAAGCTTCTTACATATTGGGCATCAGGATCTATAGGGATAGATCGAGACGCTTAATAGTACTTTCACAAAGCACATACCTTGACAAAGTTCTAAAGAAGTTCAGAATGGACCAGTCAAGGAAAGGGTTCTTGCCTATGTTGCAAGGTGCGAAATTGAGTCAGACTCAAAGTCCGAGTACGGCAGAAGATAGAGAGAGAATGAAAGTCGTTCCCTATGCCTCAGCCATAGGTTCTATAATGTATGCCATGCTGTGTACCAGACCTGATGTGTGCCTTGCCATAAGTTTGGCAGGGAGGTACCAAAGTAATCCATGAGTGGATCACTGGACAGTGGTCAAGAATATCCTGAAGTACCTGAAAAGGACCAAGGATATGTTTCTCGTTTATGGAGGTGACGAAGAGCTCGTCGTAAAGGGTTACGTTGATGCTAGCTTCGATACATATCCGGATGACTCTAAGTCACAAATCGGATACATGTTTATATTGAATGGTGGAACTGTCAGTTGGTGCAGTTCTAAGCAGAGCGTCGTGGTGGGATCTACATGTGAAGCGGAGTACATAGATGCTTTAGAAGCAGCGCATGAAGGAGTCTGGATGAAGGAGTTCATATCCGATCTGGGTGTAATACCCAGTGCATCGGGTCCAATGACAATCTTTTGTGACAACACAGGAGCAATTGCCATAACCAAGGAGCCTAGGTTTCACAAGAAAACCAAACACATCAAGCGACGCTTCAACGCCATCCGTGAGTATGTCAATGATGGAGGCATAGAAATGTGCAAAGTACATATGGATCTGAATGTGGCAAACACGTTGACTAAACCTCTTCAACGGGCAAAACATGATCAACACCAAAACTCCATGGGTGTTAGATTCATTACTATGTAATCTAGATTATTGACTACAGTGCAAGTGGGATACTGTTGGAAATATGCCCTAGAGACAATAATAAAGTGGTTATTATTGTATTTCCTTAATCATGATAAAGGTTTATTATTCATGCTATAATTGTATTGATAAAAAACTTAAATACATGTGTCAGTACATAAACAAATACAAAGTCCCTAGTAAGCCTCTGCTAGACTAGCTCATTCATCAAAAGATGGTTAAGGTTTCTTGACCATAGACATGAGTTGTCCTTTGATAACGGGATCACATCATTTGGAGAATGATGTGATGGACAAGACCCATCCGTTAGCATAGCATATGATCGTTCAGTTTTTGCTACTGCTTTCTTAATGTCAAATACATGCTCCTTCGACCATGAGATCATGCAACTCCCGGACTCCAGAGGAATGCCTTGTGTGTATCAAGTGTCACTTCGTAACTGGGTGATCATAAAGGTGTTCTACAGGTATCTCCGAAGGTGTCTGTTGAGTTGGCATGGATCAAGATTGGGATTTGTCGTTCTGTATGACGGAAAGGTGTCTCTGGCCCTCTCGGTAATACAACATCACAAGAAGCTTGCAAGAAAAGTGACTAAGGAGTCAGTTACAAGATGATATATTACGGAACGAGTAAAGAGACTTACCGGTAACGAGATTGAACTAGGTATGGAGATACCGATGATCGAATCTCGGGCAAGTAACATACCGACGGACAAAGGGAACTACGTATGTTGTCATAAAGGTCCGACAGATAAAGATCTTCGTGGAATATGTAGGAACCAACATGGGCATCCAGGTACCGCTATTGGTTAGTGACCGAAGAAGCCTCTCGGTCATATCTACATCGTTCTCGAACCCGTAGGGTTCGTTGATGATATAGTATTATATGAGTTAAGTATGTTGGTGACCAAATGTTGTTCGGAGTCCCAGATAAGATCACAAACATGACGATGAGCTCTGGAATGGTCCAGAGGTAAAGATTGATATACAAGATGATATGGTTGGGGTAAGGCCCACGGGACTTTAGGTCAGTGCAAAAGGAAGTTTTGCGGAGGTCAGGGACCAGACGCCAGGGACCCTTGCATCTAGCCCTGGGCTGGACACCGAGGACCATGGCATGTGGGCCAGACATCGAGGTCCGTGGCGTATAGTGCTGGAATCCTAGAAGGACTCTTCCATGCATTCCAAACCGACTTTAGGGAGGCTCTTTCTCTAAGTAATGACCCCTAGGCTCAACATATAAATAGAGGAGCAGGGCTAGCCCCTAGAGCATACCACGATTCACCAAGCCGTGTGTCAGTGCCCCCTCTCCCTCTAGTTCATCCTCCGCTCTAAATCTGTTGTGCTTGGCAAAGCCCTACAGAAATAGTTTCACCACCACCGTCATCACGCCATCGTGCTGCCAAAACTCATCTACTACTTCGCCGCTCTTGCTGGATCAAGAAGGCGAGGACGTCATCGAGCTGAATGTGTGCTGAACATGGAAGTGTCGTATGTTCGGTGCTTGATCGGAACGGGTTGTGAAGGTGTACGACTACATCAACCGCGTCGATAAATGCTTCCACTTAGCGATCTACAAGGGTATGTAGATGCTCTCCCCCTCTCATAGCTATGCATCTCCATGGATAGATCTTGCATGTGCGTAGATTTTTTTTTCATGCAACATTTCCCAACACTAACCCATTATCTGGAGATTAATTTTGTACTTTGCGGCATAAATATGATTTTCCCCACATTTCAAACTTTGACCCCTACCAACCATGTGGATGAGGGCTAGGTGCAGAATCCACTCATTCCATTCGTTTGGGGGCCCTAGGATGTGTGTCTACTCTGACTTGTAAAGTATTAACAGTTAATTTTTCATCAGACATTTTTAGTTTGAGATGTCTAACAATGATCATGGAAGATCGAGATGTCTAATAATGATTGTGGAAGGTTGAGTTGGATGGGTCCCGCTCCCATGTCGGAGCATGCGGTATGCTATGCTAGCGCAAAATAATAATAATTTGTCCCACAACCAAGAACATGTTGTAGGGATAGATCAAGAGATCGGGTTTTACACTACATGCACAATCATGATAGCGGAAGTAGAGTTCACGAAGTGCATCTCCTTATCCTCGCGGTTCACTTGAATGGTTCGTCTGACCGTAGATGCGAGAAAAGAATCTTGATGACCCACAAGTATAGGGGATCTGTCATAGTCCTTTTGCTATGTAAGAGTGTCGAACCCAACAAGGAGCAGAAGGAAATGACAAGCAGTTTTCAGTAAGGTATTCTCTGCAAGCACAGAAATTATCGGTAACAGATGGTTTTACGATAAGGTAATTCGTAACTGGTAACAAGTAACAAAATTAAACAAGGTGCAGCAAGGTGGCCCAATCCTTTTTGTAGCAAAGGACAAGCCTGGACAAACTCTTATATAAAGGAGAGCGCTCCCGAGGACACATGGGAATTATCGTCAAGCTAGTTTTCAACATGCTCATATGATTCGCGTTCATTACTTTGATAATTTGATATGTGGGTGGACCGGTGCTTGGGTACTGCCCTTCCTTGTACAAGCATCCCACTTATGATTAACCCCCCTCGCAAGCATCTGCAACTACGAAAGAAGAATTAAGGTAAACCGAACCATAGCATGAAACATATGGATCCAAATCAGCCCCTTACGAAGCAATACATAAACTAGGGTTTAAGCTTCTGTCACTCTAGCAACCCATCATCTACTTATTACTTCCCAATGCCTTCCCCTAAGCCCAAACAATGGTGAAGTGTCATGTAGTCAAAGTTCACATAACACCACCAGAGGAAAGACAACATACATCTCATCAAAATATCGAGCGAATACCAAATTCACATGACTACTTATAACAAGACTTCTCCCATGTCCTCGGGAACAAACGTAACTACTCACAAATCATATTCATGTTCAAAATCAGAGGGGTATTAATGTGCATAAAGGATCTGAACATATAATCTTCCACCGAATAAACCAACTAGCATCAACTATAAGGAGTAATCAACACTACTAGCAACCCATAGGTACAAATCTGAGGTTTTGAGACAAAGATCGGATACAAGAGATGAACTAGGGTTTGAGAGGAGATGGTGTTGGTGAATATGTTGATGGAGATTGATCCCCTCCCGATGAGAGGATCGATGGTGATGACGATGGTGACGATTTCCCCCTCCCGGAGGGATGTTTCCCGGACAGAACAGCTCCGCCGGAGCCCTAGATTGGTTCCGCCTCGAGACGGTGGCGCTTCGTCCTAAAAGATTCATTCTCATTTTTTCCAGGGCAAAAGACACTTTATACCAGAAGATGGACATCGGGGGGCTTCCAGGTGGTCCACGAGGCAGGGGGCGCGCCCATGGGGTAGGGCGCACCCTCCACCATCGTGGACAGTGGGTGGCCCCCCTCTGGTGCTTTCTTCGCCCAATATTTTTAATATATTCCAATACTGACTTTCGTGGAGTTTCAGGACTTTTGGAGTTGTGTAGAATAGGTCTCTAATGTTTGCTCCTTTTCCAGCCCAGAATTCCAGCTGCTGGCATTCTCCCTCTTCATGTAAACCTTGTAAAATAAGAGAGGAGAGGCATAAGTATTGTGACACAATGTGTAATAACAGCCCGTAATGCAATAAATATCGATATAAAAGCATGATGCAAAATGGACGTATCAACTCCCCCAAGCTTAGACCTCGCTTGTCCTCAAGTGGAAGCCGATATCGAAAAATATGTCCACATGTTTAGAGATATAGGTGTCGATAAAATAAAATACAGACATGAGGGCATCATGATCATTCTTAGAATAGCAATATATATATATTGCCGTATGATTTCTTATGCTAAAGTAACAATCTATTCACAATGTAAAGTATTAATCAGAAACTTCACTAAAAACTAACAAAGTATAATCTCAGTCATTGAAGCAATTACAATTTATCATAACATCGGAAAGAGTCAATATAAGAGCTTTTCAGCAAGTCCACATACTCAACTATCATTTAGTCTTTCACAATTGCTAACACTCATGCAATACTTATGGGTATGAAGTTTTAATCGGACACAGAGAAAGATAGGGGCTTATAGTTTTGCCTCCCAACATTTTACCTCAAGGGTAACGTCAACAATAAGGCTTTATGAAAACCTGCATCCAATTGGATATATATATCAGGATCTTTCCAACACATGTGCTTGCCAAAGGATAAAGTGTAGAAAGGAAAGGTGAAGATCACCATGACTCTTGTATAAGGTATAAGACAAAAATAAAAGATAGGCCCTTCGCAGAGGGAAGCAGAGGTTGTCATGTGCTTTTATGGTTGGATGCACAAAATCTTAATGCAAAAGAACGTCACTTTATATTGCCACTTGTGATAGGGACCTTTATTATGCAGTCCGTCGCTTCTATTTCTTCCATATCACAAGCTCGTATAAAGCTTATTTTCTCCACGCTAATAGATCATACATATTTAGAGAGCAATTTTTATTGCTTGCAGCAATGACAACTTACTTGAAGGATCTTACTCAATCCATAGGTAGATATGGTGGACTCTCATGGCAAAATTGGGTTTAAGGATATTTAGAAGCACAAGTAGTATCTCTACTTGGTGCAATGAATTTGGCTAGCATGAGGGGAAAGGCAAGCTCAAGATGTTGGATGATCCATGACAATATAATTTATTTCTGATATAAGAAAACATAACCCATTACGTTGTCTTCCTTGTCCAACATCAACTTTCTAGCATGTCATATTTTTATGAGTGCTCACAATCATAAAAGATGTCCAAGATAGTATATTTATATGTGAAAACCTCTCTTTCTTTTCTACTTCTTATTAATTGCAACGATGACCAAAACTATGTTTGTTAACTCCCAACAACTTTTATTCATCATACTATTTATATGTGAAGTCATTACTCTCCATAAGATCGATATGATCTCTTTATTTCTTTTTGTTCTTTCTTTTTTCTCTTATTCCCTCAAGATCATAGTCGGTTTACTTACCGTTCCACATACCTATTCCTTTTTGGAGTCTGAAACGTTCTGGAAAGTGTCCCTTATGTACTCCTCCGGGGTTACGGTGTCAATAACATTGGTTTCAACATTTATGGGATTACCTGAGATATAATGTTTGATTATTTGACCGTTCACCACCTTTGGATTTGTGCCTTCGAAGTTGTTGATTTTTATGGCGCCGGAACCATAGACCTCCTCGATAACGTAAGGACCTTCCCATTTAGAGAGGAGTTTTCCTACAAAAAATCTTAGACGAGATTTGTATAACAAAACATAATCACCTAGATTAAACTGACACTTTTGTATCCTTTTGTCATGCCAGCTTTTAACTTTTTCTTTAAACAGTTTGGCATTCTCATAGGCCTGGGTTCTCCACTCATCAAGTGAGCTAATGTCAAATAGTCTCTTCTCGCTGGCAAGTTTGAAATCATAATTGAGCTCTTTAATGGCCCAGTATGCCTTATGTTCTAGTTCGAGAGGTAAGTGACATGCTTTTCCATAAACCATTTTATACGGAGACATACCCATAGGATTTTTATATGCAGTTCTATAGGCCCATAATGCATCATCAAGTTTCTTGGACCAATTCTTTCTAGATCTATTAACAGTCTTTTGCAAAATTAATTTAATCTCTCTATTACTCAGTTCTACTTGACCACTGTACTGTGCGTGGTATGGGGATGCAATTATATGATTAACATCATACTTAGCGAGCATTTTACGAAAAGCACCATGAATAAAATGTGAACCACCATCAGTCATTAAGTATCTAGGTGTCGGCGTTCTGGGAACGGGGGTCCCCAGACTTGCCTGCCTGCGGCCTGCGGCGTGGCTCGAGTGGGGGCCCAGCGTGGCCCATCTTCATCAACACAAGGCTCATGACCCTCGCGAGGGGCCAAGCCTCGCGAGGCGGACGACACGGTGCTTCCTCAAGCACGGCCTCCTTAGGCTGGCTCGCGAGGAGGCCGAGAGATCAAGGCGGGTACCTCACGAGGTGCCCATGACGCAAGCCATGACGACCAAGGGTGCTAGGCGGGCGCCAGCCCGCGCAGCGTCTCCCTTTCCTCTTTGGTGCAAAGGGGGTAAGCGCAGGCGAGAGGATCAAGCAAAGGCACCCATTTCGGTGCAAGGAAACCAAGACCAGTCCAACGGTGGGAAGGAGGTCACCATGGAGCCCAGGACGGCGTCACCACAGGGCCTTTGGCAGGCGAAGACCAACTTTAGTCAGGATAAGTGTACCAGATGTTCCCCTTTAAATTGGCCAATTGTTGGCGCCCTTCCCGCTCAATATTTGGGAAGAGGCCCAGGGCCTTTGCCTATAAATAGGACTAGCCACCCCCAGGGTAGGAAAACGAGACGAGAGGCATCAGATCGAGTACCAGGAAACCAGTAGAGGCATCTAGAGAGAGAGAGAGAGAAGGGCGATCGAACTCCCCTAGCAGTTCATCCCCTAGCCAAGAACAGACCCTCGCGAGGCTGTTCTTCCCTGTACTGTTCTTCCTCATCAGCCCAAGAGGCAATCCACCCACCACACTGGAGTAGGGTATTACACCACAATGGTGGCCCGAACCAGTATAAACCCCGTGTCTCTTGTGTTGTTCTTGCAGTAGTTAGATCCTTTCGAGACGGAGAGGTAGAGGGCACGATCTCCGCGCGCACCCCAGAGTTCGAACCTTAAGGGTCTGCCGGAACCCGTAATCCGACATTTGGCGCGCCAGGTAGGGGTGCGCCGGAGTCCGTCTTCCACCGCTCCGCTCTCCTCCATCCGTCGCATCCATGTCTGACGGTCGTCGGGCCCGCGCCGAGCGCTGGGCCGCCATCGCTTCCCGTGCCGTCCAGACGGCCCCCGTCGGTGGGCGTCCTCGTCGTTCCCCGTCGCCCGCCGTCAACGCCGCCACCGGCCCGGCGGGGAACGAGTAGCAAGCATCCTCTCAGCACCCGTCCGTGTGGCGGGATGGCCGCACCGCCACTCCGTCGCTCACCCCGGCCGGTTCTTCGTCGCACGCGCTTCGCGCGCCCTTGGAGGCTCGAGCTGCGCTCATCGCGGTGAACGAGCTCCTGCGCTACCGCCCCGTCGACGACGTCTACGAGGAGTGGCTCGACCGCATCGCCGAGCTCGTCCGCGCCGCAGGGGGCTCTCCCGCACCTTCTGCACCGCTGCGCCGCACTCCGCCCCGCGTGGGCAATGAAGCCCCGGGGGCATTCCAGCCGCCTCCTTTCCAAGAAGATGCCATGGCCCCAAGGCGCGCAGCTCCTGGGCGGAACCCGCTCCGTCGTGCGCCGGCCCAGCAGGAACGGAGCTGCCAAGAAGTCCCGCGACCGCAAGAGGCCGCCCGGGCGCTCCCAGTCCCGGCTCGCCGAGACCCCGCTCCAGCTCCAGCATGTCAAGACCCCGCGCTGCTTCCAGCTGCAGCGCAAGGGGACCCACAAGGCCAAGCTCTCCCTCAACCAAAACCTCCCGCGGTCACCGCTGGCTGTCGCGCCTACACCCCCGAGCTACGTAGCGTCGCGTGGCCCAGCAAGTTCAAGCCGGACCTGCCTCCTCGCTACGACGGCACAACTGATCCCACAGAGTTCCTCCAGCTCTACGAGCTGGGAATCGAAGCAGCCAGTGGGGACGAAAAGGTCATGGCGAACTGGTTCCCCATGGCGCTGAAGGAAGGTGCTCGCACTTGGCTCCTGAACCTGGCCCCAGGCACGATCTCCTCCTGGGACCAGATGCACACTCGCTTCATCGCCAACTTCCAAGGTACCCGCGACTGGCCTCCCGCCGTGAGCGACATGCGCCGCATCAAGCAGCAACCTGGAGAGACCCTGCAAAAGTACATCCAGCGCTTCAACAGTGCGCGCCTCAAGATCCCCAGGGTATCCGAGGAAGCCATCATTTCGGCCTTCTCCGATGGCGTGCGCGACGTCAAGATGAAGGAGGAGTTGGCGATGCATGAAGACCTCTGCACCTCCCTGGAGCTGTTCAACCTGGCGACCAAGTGCGCCAGAGCTGAGGAGGGACGCCTCTCCCTCCTCGAGCTGCCTGCCGCAGACCCAGAAGAGAAGAAGCCCAAGGCCAAGGACGTGAAGCGCAAGGGGGCTGCCGTGCTCGCAGCAGAGCCGGATACCAAGCGGGGCAAGGATCTGCCCGAATCCTCCAGGGGCAGCCGGTACTGTGTGTACCACGACCTCCACACCCACAACACCAATGAATGCCAAGAACTCCGCGCCGTGCGAGAAGGAAGAGTCGGCCGACGCCCCGACCGTGCTGACCGGGGCTACGGCCGAGGAGGAGGAAGGAACCCGGGACGCTGGGAAGATCGGGGCCCACGTCAAGGCTGGCGTGACCAACCTCGCGAGGACCGTTGGCATGACCAACCTCGCGAGGACCGCTGGTGTGACCCGCCTCGCGAGGGGGACTGGAGGGACCAGCCTCGTGAGGATCGCCCTCATGGCAACCCAGGCCTGCCGCCGTCGCCGCCTCAGCCAAGAAGGAATGAAGACCGCCACCAAGACGAGGGGGCTGGGGGCTTCCAGGAGCCTCGCGCCATCGCCTGCATCCTGGGCGGAGCTCAAGCCCCAGCCTCTCAACGTATCTTCAAGCAATTTTCTCGCGAAGTGAATGCAGTTCTCCCCAAGCTCGAAACAACGCGTCCCCTCAGGTGGTCGGCCTGCACCATCACGTTCAGCTCAGCAGACCAGCTCAAGTGCGCGGCCACAGCCGGGGTCCTCCCAATGCTTTGCTCCCCAGTCATCAGCAACGTTCTGGTCACCAGGACCCTCATTGACGGAGGGGCAGGGCTCAACATCTTGTCCATGGAAACATTCAACGGCCTCCAAGTGCCCTACGACCAACTTCAGCCAACCAAGCCCTTCTCCGGAGTCACCGACGGTTCCACGGTCCCGATCGGGCAGGTCCGCCTCCCAGTCACCTTCGGCACCTACGACAACTACCGCGCCGAGCTCATCGACTTTGACATCACCCACATCCGCCTGCCGTACAACGCCATCCTCGGGTACCCGGCGCTGGCCAAGTTCATGGCCATGACTCACCATGGCTACAACGTCCTCAAGATGCCAGGAAGCGGCGGCATCATCACGGTGCCATGTCAAGAGAAGGATGCAGTATGTGCCCTGGAGCGAGCCTTTCAGGTCGCGTCACTAGAAGACCCAGATCGCGGAAGCAGGAGGCTTCCTGAGACCACCCCCAAGAAGAAGAAGACAACGTCAGGCTCAGCCCCTCAGGAGGCAGGCCCTTCAAGGCCCGCGTCTGCCCAGGGGGATCCTCCTTCGATCGCATAGGAAAGCGCGCCCGGCGCACTCCTCAGGCAGGGCTCGGGGGCTCTCACCTGGAGGGCCACCGACCTCGCCAAGGTCACGAGGGAGGCGCTGGGGCACCATGTGGAGGCGTGTTTCGAAGCACGTTTCCCTCGAAAGGAAGCCAGGGAAAGAAGGTCAGACCAGCAGGAGTTTGTTAGCAAGGCCATTCAAGAAATACAGGAGTCAAGGATCATAAGAGGTTGCCGTCGTCCACCAGCTATGGCTCCCCATCCAGGCGAGGATGGTGGGTTGCGCGTCTGCGTCGACGTACCAGGGCTCAACCGGATCGCCACGGCGGAGCGCCTCTGGCCCTCACAAGTGGGGCGCTGCGGAGGACCACCCCACAGCTATGTTCGCATGCCTTATGGCCTACCGAGCGTGGCTGCGGCGTACCGGCGCATCATGAGGAGCGTCTTGGAGATGGAGGAGATGGAGGCTGCTCACGAGGAGCCACCAGTGCCTCCGGAGCCTCCCGAGGCCCCTGGGCCTGGGGGCTCGTGAGGATCGGCTTCTGCAGCCCACCGAGTCTGCTGCACCAACGCCACTACACCGACGACATCTTCAGGTGACATCTTTCAAGTTTCATTCCCAGCTGGGAGCGCCCTCCCAGGGTTGCGTCATTCCCAGGCCGCGTGGGTCCGTCCCTGTGGCATGTATCCCTTTTTATCTTTTTAGTCGCTAGCTTGCTTTGCTGGGGACGCCTCTCGGGCTGCATCATCCCCAGGCCACTCGGGCTAGGCCCAGCGGCATGTATCCCTTCCGCGTTTATTTCCAATTATGCATCATGCTTGATTACTTAATGCCGTCCACGGCGCCTTTTCTTCTTCATGTCGACCACTTGCACGTTAAAGGGGGGGGGCACCTGAGCATCGCGACTCAGGGCTCTTACTGGCTCTCCAGCCCTCACCCTCTGGCCTTGTCCACGGCATCGCGACCTGGCATACTAGCGACGGCTGAGACAAGCTCGAGGGCCGGGACCCGAGGACGTAGAGTGCCGGCATCTAACCAGATTTTGCAGGAACACATCTCAAGATACGACCCAGTGCCAGGCGCAACCCGCCTAGAGGTAGGGCCTCGTGAGTCCCGTGCTGGCTCACGGGTGCCCAGATACACCTCACCTAGCTCTACCGTGCCAGCCACGTGTCAGGGCGGGGCTGTACACGCCCCGGGGGCTCCTCCCGGAGGGGAGCCCCCTCCCACGTACCAGTGGAAGCACCATGCTCCGCGCTGGCTGACGACACTGCTGAGGAGCGGCTATGCCCGTACACATACGGAAGCTCTATGCTCCGCGCTGGTGATAAACAACTGAGGGTGGCCTTCGGGCCGCATTAACCTCAGGGAGCCCAAAGCTCAGTGGCCGGCCTCATTGCAACGCCTCCCCCCGGGAGCGCCGCGCGAGGGGGCTGGGCACGGGGGCTACGACTGGGTCACGCTCAGCCGTACGCCCCAGCCAGGCCCCTCGGGCCTGGTTCGTCGCGCGTCTCTCCCCGAGCGGAGCCAAGGTACGAAGGCCGTTTGCGCGTCAAGGGGGATTCCTGAGCATCACGACTCAGGAGCCTAACTGGCTCCGTAGCCCCTCACTCCTTAGTTCCGAAAGGCTATGTTGGGTGAGGTACGCGCGGGGTCGGGCTCTGCAGACGTAGAACGGTAGCCCCGCCTGCATTTCATCTCGTCACCTGTTGTTCGCGCGTCAAGGGGGACTCCTGAGCATCGCGACTCAGGAGCCTAACTAGCTCCGTAGCCCCTCACTCCTTAGTTCCGAAAGGCTATGCTGGGTGAGGTACGCGCGGGGTCGGGCTCTGCAGACGTAGAACGGAAATGCACCTACATCGCGCTTCCCTACTTGTTGTTCGTGCGCTAAGGGGGACTCCTGAGCATCGCGACTCAGGAGCCTAACTTGTCACGTGGCCCCTCATTCCTTTGGTCCCGTCCTGGTTTCCGGTCAGGGCTGATGCTGGGTGAGGCATGCACGTGGCCGGGCTCTGCCGGCATAGAACATAAGCAAGTAGGGAAGCGGAACATAAAATTCAAGGAACTTAAAAGTGAATATTACAACCCATACTGTCGCCTTGGTACCAAACGCAAATTTAAATGCCTCCCCGAGGCGTCGTGCATGTGCAGGAATCGAAAGAAGAACAGGAACGATAGCGGAGTCACTTGTCGGCAGCGGAGTCGCGTGGAGTGGCTTCGCCTTGTGGGGTAGTGGGGTCGGCAGCGCCTCGCTTCGGCTTAGTGCTGAAGGCCCGGAACTTCCCTAGCAGCGCCTCTGCGCGCCCCTTCACGGCCTCGACAGCGGCAGCGGCGCCCTCGCCGCTCACCGGCTCCAGCAGGCTGTCGAGGTCGACACTGGGATCGCAAAGGTAGACATGGGCGAAGACCCGCGTCAGCGCGGCAGAAGATAGGACTCGCGCCTCGGCCTCGGCCATGGGGGCGAGCCCAAGGGCGACATCTCCAAGAGCCTTCACCAAGAAGGGAAGCAGTTTGGTGGGGCCGTCCCCGTCACCAGCCAGCGGGCTATCCAGGCCACTCTCGTAAAGCGTCTTCAGTGAAGCGCGGGCATCCTTCTCCATGTCCGCGAAGGCCACGTGATCCTCGGCAAGGACCCGGGCCTTGGCGTCCAGCTCGGCCTTCGTCGTCTCCAGCTCCTTCAACGCACCTAGGTGGCTGCGGTGCTTCTTGAGCTTTGCCTCCCGGTCCTCGAGCGCCGCCTCGCGAGCCTTCACCCCCTTCTCCTGCTCTTGGCGAAGGCGGGTCTCCTCTGCAAGCTGATCACGAAGGCCTTGCAACTTGTCCTCCAGCTCCTTGTAGCGGCCGCGGATGCCAACCGCCTCTCCCAGGGCCGCGTCACGGGCAGCCTTCACCTCGAGGGTAGCCTCCCTCTCCTCGTCACAGGCCGTCGAGGCCTGAACCAGCGCTGCCCGAATCGAGGCGTCAGAGCGAATCCACCCCGAGGCCAGCTCCAGGCGCCCGGCCACCAGGCGAGGGTCGGCGCCTAGAAGATCCTGCCGCAGCCGGTCCAGTCCAGCAACGTCTCGCTCCAGGATGGAAGAAGAAGGCGGAGAAGCATCAGTGTGCTTCAAGGCAGCAGGAGGAGTCGCGGAACCAGCAGCCGGCGGAACGGGAGGAGAAGGTAGCGGCGGCGAGGCTGCAGTATCCTGAGACGGAGTCTGCTGCGCCTCCCCAGGCGTAGCAGCAGCACCAGGCAAGGGCGCCTCTGGGGTCGACCGAGCCATGGGGGCTGCGGCCCTAGCCAGATCAGCCAAGCCCCGCAAGGGCGAGTGGGCAGGAGAAGCCCGTGCGTCGCGGTCGCCCTCCCCCACGGGTGGAGGTATCGCCACAGCTGAGGCCTCAGGAGCACCCTTTGGCTTCTTCGCCGCGGGCGCCAGCCTGCTCAGGAGAAGTAATCGTCAAGCCCCGTCAGCGGAACAAGAAACCAGGGATCAAGGATCAAGCACTTACAGGTCGTCGCCAGAAAGCTCTAGTGGTCTCCTGCCAAACTTGAAGCCGGAGAGCCAGCTGGAGGGGTCGACCTCGGAAGCAGAAGGCGCGTCAGCGGTTCACCCCGGAGTCAGGGCGGACCCGCGGGGAATCAACCCGGTCCTGCCCTTCTTCGGGACCGGGGGCGAGCTCCCGCTGCCCAGCACGTCGTCGTCATCGTCATCGTCGCTCAGCGAAAGGCGGAGAGCGCGGGGCTTGCGCTGGAGCGGGGGATCCCTAGACTCTCCGTCAGTCGCCTCGGAGTCGGGACCTCCCTCCTGCTCCTCCTCGCCTGCTCCTCCGCTGGAGTCGCCGGAAGACACATCCACCAGATCCTCGGGAGCCACCACGGGCACGAGCCCGTCCCCGTTGAAGACGGGCATGGACTCCACCGCTTGCTCCCAATCGTCGCGGAGGAACAGGGGCGAAGGCGCGCCCTCCAGCCTTGCTGCCTCGCCCCCGACCAGGGACTGGAGAACCGCAGTTACGTCCTCTTCGCCCACGGCTGCGGGGCTCGGGTGAGGCCTCCACATCGGGGGAGAGTACTGCCGAAGCGGAGCCAGCTGGTGCTCCAGGAACTCCCTCAGCAACGACGCCCCGGTCAGCTTCGCCGTCGCCATGTTGGCTGGCTTCAGATCGGCGTCCATCTTCGCCAGCATCGACTTCGCGCGGGGATCCGTGAGCTCCGCCCGGCACCAGTCTTCCGAGCTCACGGGCGGCTCCATGGGAAGGGACAACCGAGGGTGGACGCACCCGGCGTCAACCAATACCCACTTGCTCCGGAAGCCCTCGATCCTCTTCCCTGGATTCGAGATGGCCATGGAGCTGCCGCACGCGACGAAGCCCGCGCACGCAGAAGGGGAACCTTTGGAGGTCCGGAGGTAGAAGTAGTGGCGCAGCAAGACCACTGAAGGCTGCACCCCCACATGCGCCTCGCAGTAGTAGGCGAAGATCGCCAGGAGAAGGACGGAGTTGGGGTGGAGATGCAAAGCTTGCAAGTTGTAATGGCGGAGGACGGCGAGGAAGAACTTAGAGAAAGGAGGCACCAGGCCCGCTGTAATGGAGCTCATGAAGAAAGGATAGAAGGTGCTCCCTTGGCCTTCAGGGGTATCAGAGCCGACCTTGAACATCTGCGCGCCGTCAATGCCCTGCGCCGCAGCCATCCGGTGCAGTAGGGCGAGGCTCGCCTTCGACACGTTGGGCGAATCCAAGGCAGACGAGAACCAAGCTTCAGTCGGGGCCCGGCGAGGCGCCATGGCTACCTGGGTCGAGCAGGTGGAGCAGATCTGGAAGCTTGGAGGAAGGAAGGAGAAGCGCAAGAAAGGGGATCTGAGCAGCGGATGAAGAAGGAGAAGAACAAATCCCGAGCGAATGCCACACCTTTAATAACTTGCGTAGTTGCAAAAGCGCCTACGTCCAATCAACCGCCACGCGGCGCCCAAGGCCGCAGGCTGTTAGGGCCCGCAGCGCTTCGCCCTTGCCCTTTCGCCTCTCGGCACGGCCAAGTCCGTGCGTACCTTGGGCCCGGGGGCTACTGTCGGCGTTCTGGGAACGGGGGTCCCCAGACTTGCCTGCCTGCGGCGTGGCTCGAGTGGGGGCCCAGCGTGGCCCATCTTCATCAACACAAGGCTCAAGACCCTCGCGAGGGGCCAGGCCTCGCGAGGCGGACGACACGGCGCTTCCTCAAGCACGGCCTCCTTAGGCTGGCTCGCGAGGAGGCGGAGAGATCAAGGCGGGTACCTCACGAGGTGCCCATGACGCAAGCCATGACGACCAAGGGTGCCAGGCGGGCGCCAGCCCGCGCAGCGTCTCCCTTTCCCCTTTGGTGCAAAGGGGGTAAGCGCAGGCGAGAGGATCAAGCAAAGGCACCCATTTCGGTGCAACGAGACCAAGACCAGTCCAACGGTGGGAAGGAGGTCACCATGGAGCCCAGGACGGCATCACCACAGGGCCTTTGGCAGGCGAAGACCAACTTTAGTCAGGATAAGTGTACCAGATGTTCCCCTTTAAATTGGCCAATTGTTGGCGCCCTTCCCGCTCAATATTTGGGAAGAGGCCCAGGGCCTTTGCCTATAAATAGGACTAGCCACCCCCAGGGTAGGAAAACGAGACGAGAGGCATCAGGTCGAGTACCAGGAAACCAGTAGAGGCATCTAGAGAGAGAGAGAAGGGCGATCGAACTCCCCTAGCAGTTCATCCCCTAGCCAAGAACAGACCCTCGCGAGGCTGTTCTTCCCTGTACTGTTCTTCCTCATCAGCCAAAGAGGCAATCCACCCACCACACTAGAGTAGGGTATTACACCACAATGGTGGCCCGAACCAGTATAAACCCCATGTCTCTTGTGTTGTTCTTGCAGTAGTTAGATCCTTTCGAGACGGAGAGGTAGAGGGCACGATCTCCGCGCGCACCCCAGAGTTCGAACCTTAAGGGTCTGCCGGAACCCGTAATCCGACACTAGGGACTCCAAACCTCGGAAAAATAACTTCTTTAAGCATCTTAATAGAGGTGTTATGATCAACACTACTAGTTGGAATAGCTTCTACCCACTTAGTAACGTAATCAACAGCAACTAAAATATGTGTATACCCATTAGAGGAAGGAAATGGTCCCATATAATCAAAGCCCCAAACATCAAATGGTTCAATAACAAGTGAATAGTTCATAGGCATTTCTTGACGTCTACTAATATTACCAATTCTTTGCCATTCATCACAAGACAAGACAAACTTACACGCATCTTTGAAAAGAGTAGGCCAATAAAAATCGGATTGCAATACCTTACGTGTAGTTCTATCTCCAGCATGGCGTCCTCCATAAGCCTCGGAGTGACACTTGCATAGGATCTGTTCTTGTTCATGCTTAGGTACACAATGTCTAATTACACCATCTACTCCTTCTTTATAAAGGTGTGGGTCATCCCAAAAGTAATGTCTTAAATCATAGAAAAACTTTTTATTTTGCTGGTATGTGAAACTAGGTGGTATGAATTTAGCAACAATGTAATTAGCATAATCAACATACCATGGAGCAGTACGAGAAGCATTTATGACAGCTAATTGTTCATTAGGAAATCTATCATCAATAGGCAGTGGGTCATCAAGAACATTCTCTAACCTAAATAAGTTGTCTGCAACGGGGTTCTCAGCTCCCTTTCTATCAATAATATGCAAATCAAATTCTTGTAGCAAGATAACCCATCTAATAAGTCTAGGTTTAGCATCTTTGTTTTCCATAAGATATTTAATAGCAGCATGATCAGTGTGAAGAGTTACTTTAGAATCAACAATATAAGGTCTAAACTTATCACAAGCAGATACAACTGCTAAAAATTCTTTTTCAGTAGTAGCATAATTTCTCTGGGCATTGTCTAGAGTTTTACTAGCATATTGGGTAACATTTAATTTCTTATCAACTCTTTGTCCTAAACAGCACCTACAACATAATCACTAGCATCACACATAATTTCAAAGGGTAAATTCCAATCAGGTGGTTGAACAATAGGTGCAGAAATCAAGGCTTTCTTAAGTATTTGAAATGCTTCTACACAATCATCATCAAAGACAAAATGAACATCTTTTTGTAAGAGATTAGTCAGAGGCCTAGAAATTTTTGAGAAGTCTTTAATGAAACTCCTATAAAAACTGGCATGACCAAGGAAACTTCTTATACCTTTAATGTCCTTAGGACACAACATCTTTTAAATAGCATCAAATTTAGCTTTATCAACCTCAATACCTCTTTCAGAAATTTTATGCCCCAAGACAATACCTTCATTAACCATAAAGTGGCACTTCTCCCAATTCAAGACAAGATTAGTTTCTTCACATCTTTGCAAAACTCGATCAAGGTTGCTTAAGCAATCATCAAAATAAGTTCCATACACGGAGAAATCATCCATGAAAACCTCAACAAACTTTTCACAAAAGTCAGAGAATATAGCAGTCGTACATCTTTAAAAGGTGGTAGGTGCATTATATAAACCAAAATGCATACGTCTATAAGCAAAGGTACTGAAAGGGCAAGTAAAAGTGGTCTTTTCTTGATCCTCTTTTGACACAAGTATTTTAGAGAAACCAGAATAACCGTCTAGAAAGCAAAAATGTGTATGTTTGGATAATCTTTCTAGCATTTGATCAATAAAAGGTAAAGGGTAATGATCCTTTCTAGTAGCTTTATTTAATTTGCGGAAGTCAATTACCATTCTATAACCTGTAACAATTCTTTGTGGGATCAATTCATCTTTATCGTTAGGAACAACAGTAATACCTCCCTTCTTAGGGACACAGTGGACAAGACTTACCCACTGACTATCAGCAACAGGATAAATTATACCTGCCTCCAGAAGCTTTAGTATTTCATTTCTTACCAATTATTTCATCTTAGGATTTAACCGTCGTTGGTGATCAACAACCGGTTTAGCGTCTTTCTCCAATTTTATTTTGTGTTGGAATAGAGTGGGACTAATGCCCTTAAGATCATCAAGAGTATATCCAATAGCAGCACGGTGCTTCTTTAGAGTTTTCAATAATTTCTCTTCTTCCTGCTCTCAAAGGTTAGCACAAATAATAACAGGATATATCCTCTTTTCATCAAGATAATCATATTTAAGAGTATCAGGTAATAAGCTCAAACACGGGATCACCCTTGGGTGGAGGAGGATCCCCTAAAATTTCAACAGGCAAGTTGTGTTTCAAAATAGGTCCCTGTTTAAAGAATACGTCATCGATTTCGCTTCTTTCATTCATCAACATATCATTTTCATGGTCTAGCAAATATTGTTCTAAAGGATCATTAGGAGGCATGGCAATAGAAGCAAGACCAATAATTTCATCTTTACTAGGCAATTCTTTATCATGGGGTTGTCTACGAAATTTAGCAAAATTAAAATCATGAGACATTTCCCCTAAACCAACAGTAACAATATCCATTTCGCAGTCTATCTTAGCATTGACAGTATTCAAGAAGGGTCTACCAAATATAATGGGACAAAAGTCATCTTGTGGGGAACCAAGAACAAAAATATCAGTATGATATTTAACTTTCCCACACAAGACTTCAACATCTCTAACAATCCCAATTGGTGAAATATCTTCTATTGGCAAGCTTAATTGTAACATCAATATCTTCTATCTCAGCAGGTGCAATATAATGCATAATTTCTTTGTATAAGGAATGAGGTATTGCACTTGCACTAGCACCCATATCACATAAGCCATGATAGCAATGATCTCCTATTTTAACAAAAACAACAGGCATGCCTACAACAGGTCTATGTTTATTTTTACTATCGGGTCTAGCGATTCTAGCAGCTTCATCACAGAAGTAAATAACATGCCCATCAATATTATTGACCAAGAGATCTTTAACCATAGCAATACTAGGTTCAACTTTAATTTGCTCAGGGGGTGTAGGTGTTCTAGCATTACTCTTACGAACCACAGTTGAAGCTTTAGCGTGATCCTTTATTCTAACAGGGAAAGATGGTTTCTCAATATAAGCGGTAGGAACAATAGGATCAACATTATAAGTGATAGTCTTTTCTTCAACTTTAATAGGTTCAACTACTTTTACTTCAATGGGAGCATGATATTTAAACCACTTATCCTTAGGGAGATCAACATGAGTAGCAAATGATTCACAGAAAGAAGCTACTATCTCGGAGTCAAGTCCATATTTAGTGCTAAATTCACGAAAAGCATCGGTATCCATAAAAGATTTAACACAATCAAACTTAAGTGCTATACCTGAATTCTTACCTTCGTCGAGTTCCCAATCTTCATAGTTGCGTTTAATTCTTTCCAATAAATCCCATTTGAATCCAATAGTCTTCATCATAAAAGAACCAGCACAAGAAGTATCGAGCATGGAGCGATTATTGAGAGAAAGCCGAGCATAAATTTTTTGAATAATAATTTCTCTTGAGAGCTCATGATTGGGGCATGAATATAACATTGACTTAAGCCTCCCCCAAGCTTGAGTGATACTTTCTCCTTCGCGGGCCAAAAATTATATATATATAATTACGATAATGATGAATGAGATGCATAGATAAAACTTCTGATGAAATACCAATTTCAATTGGTTGTAGTTCCATGATCCAATATCATCACATAGTCTAAACCATGTCAATGCCTTTCCCTTCAAAGATAAAGGGAAGACCTTCTTCTTGATAACATCCTCGGGCATACGTGCAAGCTTAAATAATCCACAAACTTCATCCACATAGATTAGGTGCATATCGGGATGTAATGTTCCATCTCCTGTAAAAGGGTTAGCTAGCAGTTTCTCTATCATACCCGAAGTAATTTCAAAGTAAACATTTTCAGTAGGTTCATTAGGTTGAGGAGCAATTCTTTGCTCTACTGGTCGGGGTGAAGATACCCCGAACAAGCCCCCCAGAGGATCATTTTCCATAGTAACAAGTGACCGTAAATTTTAGCACACTATATAAATTTTTCCTTACCAAACTCTACCTACCAGAGGCACTTCACTCCCCGACAATGGCGCCAGAAAAGAGTCTTGATGACCCACAAGTATAAGGGATCTATCGTAGTCCTTTCGATAAGTAAGAGTGTCGAACCCAACGAGGAGTGGAAGGAAATGACAAGCAGTTTTCAGTAAGGTATTCTCTGCAAGCACTGAAATTATCGGTAACAGATGGTTTTATGATAAGGTAATTCATAACGGGTAACAAGTAACAAAAGTAAACAAGGTGCAGCAAGGTTGCCCAATCCTTTTTGTAGCAAAGGACAAGCCTGGACAAACTCTTATATAAAGAAAATCGCTCCCGAGGACACATGGGAATTGTCGTCAAGCTAGTTTTCATCATGCTCATATGATTCGCGTTCGTTACTTTGATAATTTGATATGTGGGTGGACCAGTGCTTGGGTACTGCCCTTCCTTGGACAAGCATCCCACTTATGATTAACCCACACACAAGCATCCGCAACTACGGAAGAAGAATTAAGGTAAACCTAACCATAGCATGAAACATATGGATCCAAATCAGCCCCTTACAAAGCAATGCATAAACTAGGGTTTAAGCTTATGTCACTCTAGCAACCCATCATCTACTTATTACTTCCCAATGCCTTCCCCTAGGCCCAAACAATGGTGAAGTGTCATGTAGTCGACGTTCACATAACACCACTAGAGGAAAGACAACATACATCTCATCAAAATATCGAACGAATACCAAATTCACATGACTACTTATAACAAGACTTCTCCCATGTCCTCAGGAACAAACGTAACTACTCCAAATCATATTCGTGTTCAAAATCAGAGGGGTATTAATGTTCATAAAGGATCTTAACATATAATCTTCCACCGAATAAACCAACTCGCATCAACTACAAGGAGTAATCAACACTACTAGCAACCCACAGGTACCAATCTGAGGTTTTGAGACAAACATCGGATAAAAGAGATGAACTAGGGTTTGAGAGGAGATGGTGCTGGTGAAGATGTTGATGGAGATTGACCCTCCTCCCGATGAGAGGATCGATGGTGATGACGATGGTGATGATTTCCCCCTCCCAGAGGGATGTTTCCCCGGCAGAACAGCTCCGCCGGAGCCCTAGATTGGTTCCGCCAAGGTTCTGCCTTGGGACGACGGCGCTTTGTCCCGAAAGCTTCCTTCTCATTTTTTCCAGGGTAAACTACACCTTATACCAGAACATGGGCATCGGGGGGCTTCCAGGTGGCCCACGAGGCAGGGGGCGCGCCCAAGGGGTAGGGCGCGCCCTCCACCCTCGTGGACAGTGGGTGGCCCCCCTCTGGTGCTTTTTTCGCCCAATATTTTAATATATTCCAAAACTGACTTTCGTGAAGTTTCAGGACTTTTAGAGTTGTGCATAATAGGTTTCTAATATTTGCTCCTTTTCCAGCCCAGAATTCCAGCTGCCGGCATTCTCCCTCTTCATGTAAACCTTGTAAAATAAGAGAGAAAGGGCACAAGTATTGTGACATAATGTGTAATAATAGCCCATAATGCAATAAATATAAATATAAAAGCATGATGCAAAATGGACGTATCAATGCGACGCCTTCAAACTATCTACACCTGCGGGGAGAAGTGTCACTCACTAGGTTGCAAGATCCGAATGAGCAACTTTAGGTATGGGAAGTGGCGACAACAGTTGGCGTGTGGCACATATCTATGCCCATGACTTGTGAAACATAGTCATCAGCTGAGTCGTATAGTAGTCAAAGAATATATGTCTGCCTAACCTTATCAACTAAGGACCATGTACCACCAGCTTATGCGATGCGGTGGTGGCTCAGACCCTTCCTAACAGTCGCTTAGAGGGGGAGGGGGAAAGATCGTTAGGGAGGGTCTGCAGCAACAACACAAGATCGGGGGGAAGGCTCACCTTGAGTAATGAATCAGATGTGGATCACTTCGAGCGGCGGGCCAGACAATGTCAAAGTCAACTGCGGCTTGATCTACCAGGTCCATGCCTCCAACCGCTCCTCCTCCCTAAGTACCTTGGTGAAGGAGGCATAGCTCGGCCAACCAGGACCTCTCCTATTGAGCGTCGAGGAGTGGGTCAGGCAGGCCTTCCCTTGTTGAGCGCTAAAGAGTGGCATGACCTAGGTAGGCAAGGAGCGATCAACGGATGCATGCTTCTCGGAGGCGATGATCGACGGCAAAGTGGCCGACTAGGCAACGGGCAAGGGATGGGGAGGAATAGAGTGACATCTAGGAAGGAAGGGGGCGACTGCGCACACGAGGTCTAGGGTTTGGAAGTCAAGAGTGAGAGGGAACTAAAATAGGGCGAGGCGGCTACTACGTTTCTGTCATTAGAATTGTTGCCTTTTATATGTTTCTACATGAAATCCTGATTATACCCCTGTCCAAGCCGCCAAATTGTCCACCACTACCATTTGTAAAAAAATCGATGACCTAGGTTGATTCACGAAACATTCGACGGATCACATCCACGCAGTCCTATAACAGATGATTAGGATCGACATGAAAAACAGATCTAACGACCCATATGCTCTGCTGAATGCGAGAGCCTTGTTTTACTCAGCTCGATGACTATGGGATGGGATGATATCTATAGTTGTACCGTAGTGTTGGATCATGCGGTACGCTGCACTAGCACCAAATAAAATTTTCTATCGCGCACCCAAGATCATGCTCCTGGAAATAGATCACGGATCAGGTTTACCACTGGATGCGCAGTCACCATAGTGGAAGTAGAGTTAGCGATGCGTGTAGTCGTTTGACCGATCTCCCATGAACCGCGATGTCTTGCGAATGGCGATCTCCTACGAATGGCGAAGTCCTGCACGGAGCTCCTCGTGGATCCCTCAAACGGCTCCTTGTGGTTCCCTCGAACGGTTCGTCCAAGCACCACAAATGCGATGCCTCCAAGGTATCCACACGTACGGGGAGCAATGTTGGGTGGCGGATTGCTAGGTCCGTTCGTGCAGCATGGTGTGTTGGTAGTGGCAACAACTATGGAGGGAGCAAAAAAATCAACCCTAAGAGGTGCGTCCGCTGTCCTTTATATAGACCTTCGAAGTGGGCTCAACACTTGAGGCCCACTAGGTGTCTAAACCCATTTTCCACATGGATCCAATATGAATGAGTTGTAGTCCACTACTGCAGGATACTGCTAACGCAACACTACAATCGGAGACCCTTTGCCGAAACTGTGTGCGATGCATCAATCGCAAATGGCGGTGTAAAAAACCGTCAAAAAAGGTGCAAAACGTTTGCGATGGCAGAACCATCAAACACGGTTTAGATTTTAGCTGCCTGTGCGATGCAGGGCACATGGTTAATCCATTCAAACTGTTTGTGATGAGGAAGAACAACAGAAACGGACAGCCATATCAATGTGTGTGCGATGCAGGCCACACGGTTAATCCATTTGAACTGTTTGCGATGAGGTAGAACAACAGAAACGAGAAGCCATATCAATGTGTGTGCGATATACGACATACGGTTCACTCAGACGAGCTGTTTTCGATTAGGAAACACAATAGAAATGGTTCAACTTAACAAGATGTGTGTGATATGAGGCATACAATTTACATGGATGAATTGTTTGCGATGATCCAAAAGAACACAAATGAGTCGTGTAAACAAGATGTGTGCGATACACGGCAAACAGCCGACTCGGATGAACTGTTTGCGATGAGAAATTACAACACAGACGGTTAATACAGTTAGTTCTTGTGCGATTCTGTGTGTACAAAAAACTTCGAAAAATGCAAACTAGTTGCTTGCGGTGGCTAGGAGTATCACACATGATGCGTCTGTGAGTAATCATGTGCGATGATTAGTAAGTTACACATACGTTTCCTTATGTTAACATGTGTGTGAATTTGCAATATGGACAGTTAATATGCAAATGCCTTCTGGACATCGGGCACATGCTTAAACTCAATGAACTGTGTACGATACTAATACTTTCCATAAAAACTTAAGAACTTGGGTAACAACATTTGAGTAACATATATATAGTGGTTACACTATTTGACAAAAGGAGGATCTTCGTAACACAGTTTTGACAACCATATGATCCATATCTACATACTTAACATAGTAACAACTATCACATTTTAAGAGGCTAAGGGCCAACAACCATATGGTCCATATCTACATACTTAACATAGTAACAGCTAGCACATTTTAAGAGGCTGAGGGCCAACAACCACAACTATCCGCTGGAAGCAGCTTGATCACGGTGACTCGGCATCTCGTCAATGAAAAGGAAGAGCCCTCATGTGCCTTGGTAGAGCATGAGTAGAACAGTGTCTCCAATTTTCCAATATGGATGCATTGCCACGACAAGCGAGAACTTGTTAATTTGAATGGTTCCATTTCTACGGGAAATGCAATACCTTGCAATCACTTTGGCATTATAAGCAGGCACAAGTGTAATTTGACCATATCGGGAAATCGATCCAGGAACAGCTACAGTGGGCAATTTCTGTTAACATGTAGAATAAAAACCAGTTGTAACATGTCGTTGAAGATATATATAGTTTATGATCATCAACATTAAAATAAGACTTTTTACCAACGTTTTGTACACACAATTGGTCTTGTTCAATGTGTGCACCATAGGTCTAATTAATCCCATCCAAAATCCAGCGTTCATAAGTTGTTCTATCTCTGTCAGATTATCAACAAAGTTTATGACATGCTTCAAGTCCTTCCAGTGAAATTTGGTACGCTTAGTAACATACAGATCGTTCACTATGCATCCAACATATCATGCTTAAAAGGTGGAAATGTATTATTTATTCAAAACATGGAAGAAGAATATATAGTGCGCATAAATTGGTAAATAGAATTGGTTACTGCCTATGAATGGAGTTAGAATATGAAATCACAATTGGTTGCTTAAATAGTGATCAATTAGTCAGAACAAATACCCCGATTTTGCTAAGTAATATGACAGCATGGAGAAAGTTGAAAGGACACTAACCTCGATCAGACTTTGATCGGCTGATGACGTTGGGGAAGTAAACATCCATGTTAATTAGACCAGGCTGTGGTGCACGCACTAGAATTTTATTGCCACCTTTCAGTTCATAACATTTAGACATTTTTCTCCAAAGGTCCGCATTAAAATATGAGTGACCATCTTTATCAAGTTTTACGCTAACCGTCATTGTAAATCCATGATGCATTGTCAATATGACATCCTGGGAGTCATCAACAAAGTAAAGCCCAAGATTTCCTTCTACTCCTGTTCTTGCAAAGCAAGAGATGTACTGCTTGAAATGAAAATTAAGATCGTAAATTAGATATATTGAAATAACAGAGCAAGATGCAAATATGGGAGTAACTGATAGAACAGATCAATATATAGATTAAAGCAAAGTACAAAAATATAGAATTAAAAATAGATAACGTAACAAAGATTTGATGCAAATATATAGATAATGTAGCAACAGACGGTATACGTTCACAAATTTAGGCCATGCCGGCCGTGGTAGGTTGAGCTTGAACATACCGAGCGCTCCCTGAAGTCATCTGGAATGGTGAGATAGAACTTCGTTTCCGACTGGCCACGACCACACTTGCCTGATTTGTGCTCGCACTGTGGACACATGAATGAACACCCATGAATCAGTTAGAACAAAAATGATTCCATGGTGATTTCCGCCGGTTCATTAACAGCGACGGACGGACTGCAATAAGAGATGAGTGAATATTTCACTAAGTTGATTACCTTCTCCATGAGAAAAATCCCCGGCCCAATCCCGCAGAAAACCCCAGTCAACCAGAGTCTAGAATGTCGGTGCAGATAGGTGGTGGAAAGCGGCAGGGGCGAAATCCCGTGTCGTTCGGAGCACATAAATCAAATTCGAACAATCGGTGCATGAAAAGGCGCACAAGAACGGTCTAGAAAACCATGCTCATGCTATTTAGTACATTCTCATGCCTTTTACAAGGAATGGACAGATATTTCAAGGAAATGTGTGGTAATAGTCAACCATAAACTCGTCGTTTACTGGGTTAACAACTATACAAAAATGAAATACATGCTTGGAAAACATGACGCCTCGTGTGGTGCCATGGTATGGCCTCATCGTGCCCTGGTAAAAATTTGAGAATGTTTTTCTTATGTCGTCATGCACGCCTTTCATAAATCGAACCATCACCAAGGAAGTTTCATCGTTTCAAGCGAGAAATCACCAAGATTGAAGGGGGATCCAAATTTCCTTTGTCCTTTGTCCATGAGTTTTTTCTACGATGAACATACACCCTGCAAATCACCGTGTTCAAATTTGGCACTTTTCCGGGTTCATTCGCCATATTTAGGGGATTATGTGCATTTCCTAGGCATTAATGCACATAATTCAAGTTCAAACAATCGGTGCATGAAAGGGTGCACAAGAACGGCCTGGAAAACCATGCTCGTGCCATTTAGTAAATTCTCATGCCTTTTACAAGGAATGGACAGATATTTCGGTGAAATGTGTGGCAATAGTCAACCACAAATGTTTGTTTTTTGGGTTTTCAACTATAGGAAAAATGGAATAAATGCTTGAAAAACATGATGCCTGGCATGGTGCCATGGTATGACCTCACCATGCCCTGGTAAAAATTTGAGAAGGTTTGGCTTATGTCGTCATGCACGCCCTTCATAAATCGAACCATCACCGAGGAAGTTCCATGCTTTCGAGAGGGAAATCACCAAGAATGAAGGGGAATCCAAATTTCTGTCCTAGTTTGTCATTTGGTTTTTTTTCCAACGATCAACATACCGCCTCAAATGCAGCGTGTTCAAATTTGACGTTTTTCCGGGCTCATTTACCATATTTATGGCATTATGTGCATTTTCTAGGCATTAATGCACATAATTCAAATTCAAACAATCGGTGCATGAAAAGGTGCACAAGAACGGTCTGGAAAACCATGCTCGTGTTATTTAGTACATTCTGATGCCTTTTACAAGGAATGGGCAGATATTTCAAGGAAATGTGTGGCAATGGTCAACCATAAACGCGTCGTTTACTGGGTTAAAAACTATAAAAAATGAAATACATGGTTGGAAAACATGATGTCTGGTGTGGTGCCATGGTATGGCCTCACCGTGCCCTAATAAAAATTGGAGAATGTTTTCCTTATGTCGTGATGCACGCCTTTCATAAGTCGAACCATCATCAAGGAAGTTTCATGGTTTCGAGGGGGAAATCACCAAGATTGAAGGGGGATCCAAATTTCCTATGTCCTTTGTCCACGAGTTTTTTCTATGATGAACATACACCCTACAAATCACAGTGTTCAAATTTGGCACTTTTCCGGGTTCATTTACCATATTTAGGGGATTATGTGCATTTCCTACGCATTAATGCACATAATTCAAGTTCAAACAATTGGTGCATGAAAGGGTGCACAAGAACAGCCTGGAAAACCATGCTCGTGCCATTTAGTAAATTCTCATGCCTTTTACAAGGAATGGACAGATATTTCGATGAAATGTGTGGCAATAGTCAACCACAAACGTTTGTTTATTGGGTTTTCAACTATAGGAAAAATGAAACAAATGCTTGAAAACATGACACCTGGCATGGTGTGCCATGGTATGACCTCACCATGCCCTGGTAAAAATTTGAGAAGGTTTGGCTTATGTCGTCATGCACGCCCTTCATAAATCGAACCATCACCAAAGAAGTTCCATGCTTTCGAGGGGGAAATCACTAAGATTGAAGGAGAATCCAAATTTTCTTCGTTCTTTGCCCTGGAGTTTTTTCTATGACGAACATACACCCTGCAAATCACCGTGTTCAAATTTGGCATTTTTCCGGGATCATTCACCATATTTAGGGGATTATGTGCATTTTCTAGGCATTTAGCGCATATAAATCCAATCCAGCTACAGCTGCACGGGTGTGATGTGAGGGACGTGGATTGCCGTTCGATCGTGGCGCATCCTAGGGTGCACACGCACGATCCGCGTGGCTGGGATTCTGGCCAATCATAACGCAACACACAATAGGCTCAGCGCACACTGTTTCCGGAAGCGACAGAGATTAACCATGTGTGATAATGAACAAGCAAAATTGTAAGGGAAGCCAAATTTCCATTGTCGTTTGTCGTTGAGCTCTTGAATACCACCGCACTGTACGGCTGCCCGGCCCCTCCGTCCCAGAGCTCTCTCCAGGCGCCGTCCATGGCACCACGACGCACAGTAACTGGTAAGGAAGCAATGGCATCCCACCGCGCCGCGTTACTCGCCGCCCGCGACCGCACACATGGTAAGGAAGCGATGGCATCTCGCCATGCCGAGTTCATCACCGCTGGCGGCCACACAATTACATGGGCGTACTTTGAGGCTGCTATGGTCGAATGGGTGGTGGATCTAGAGGCGGCCAAAGCCGCACGGAAGGAGTGGAAAAGGCATAAAGCAGTCAAGAAAAGAGAGTCCCGCCACCGCAAGAAAGAAGAGGTCGCACGCCATGATGAGGAGAGCTTGGCGGAGATCGAAGCACGGTGGGCTACCACCTACAAGGCCGGGAAGGAGAACGTCTGCGTCTGGCCAGCATGCCCCGATGACAGCATGTGAGAAGTAGTTTAAGTTTGTAGTATTAGAGCAAATTACCAGTATTACTTTAAGTTTGTAGTATTAACGTACAATGTCGGTAAGAGCATCCTTTGAGGGCTTTGAGTATTGATTAGCATGTGTGCCCGTGTGTGTTTTTTCGTTAATCATTAGAAGATCACAAAACACACAGTTTCTATCCCGTACCTATCTGTGTTTTTTTGCGTTAATGATCCATAAGTCAGTTACATGTGCGATGTTTCCTAATAAACCAGGCATACCATTGACCGAAAAAATCAACTACACGTGTACATTTTTTTGGAGACGGGATCTGCCAATTTTCTGTTTTCTCGCACACGAGTATTTTACGCTCTTCGTCTGCATTGTGTGTTTCCCCCGCCCAAGTTTCAAGTTTCACACCAAAATTTTCATTAGGCATGCGATTTTAGAATTATTCCTCCAACCACATCCCCACCCATCAAATTTCCTCACTACCACCCCCCCCCCCCCCCCCGTGCCTCCCCCTACCGGCATCTCAAACCGCCGCCGCCGCAACCACAGCTTCAACCACATCTATGTTCTGCTTGGATCCAGTCAGGTAATCCACCGATCTCTATCACGGCCTCGGCCTTATTGCTTAAATGGCGCCTGCGAAACATCCTCATGCCTCCAAATCCCCACCGCTAGGAGCTGATGGCGGTCCATGGTGCGATGGCCGTTGTGCGTGTTGGCCCGGAGGAACACCTCGCCTCTGCCACCGCCGGCATGGTGCAGGCTCTGGCCCAGATGAAGTGCCCCAGCGACTACCCCCTAGGACTTAACAGGTAAGATATGACCAGCTAAATCTTACCAATACCACTTGCAACGGCTATGATTTGTACGATTGATGTATTAAGCATGTTCGTGCCTTGTTAATTTCAGTACTACACACTGTGTGATGTTCAAATATTACCATGTCCAGTTTCACCAATACCAGCAACAAACTTACAATACATGATTTAGGATATCACTAGAGATGCTGCCCATTTGCTATTTTTAGTGGATGCTAACCCTGTCGTACTTAACATGCCTGTCCATGTACTTATGCAGGGTCATAATGGCCAATGCCGTTGTTTGCCGTCGAGGTTAGCTGCATCCCATGTATTACAGTATTTCACATCATTTGTGCAATTGCGGTTTAACTTCTACCATTTACTGGTTGCCTGTAGGTACACATGTCAGTGGCACTAATCCATGCTTCGACCCGGAGGAACAGCTCGCTTCCGTCGTCGCTGACTTTGGGCGGGCTCTGTCCAAGATGAAGTGCCCCAACAACTACCTCTCAGGACTTACCAAGTATGTACTCACCAGTTCAATCTTACCAATACCAGTTGCAATTAATGGCTATGTTCTGTACAGTCAATGTATTAAGCATGTTCTGGTAAACATGCCTAACATGTTTTAGCTACTTTCCCTACCTTTTTATAGACATCTGGGCCATTCTCTGCTCTGGCAGCACCTGCCTTGTGATGTTTAACTATGCCAATTGCATTTTTATTAGTACCGGTTTCAATGGCTATTAGCTTGTTGCAATTAAAAGTTCAATCCATTTTTAAATAGTTGTATTTCAATGGCTACAAACTTACAAAACATGACTTGGGATGTTGTTAAGTCTGTTGCAATTAACAGCTGTATACATTTTTTAATTTGTCCCTTTGCTACCATGCTACTCTCCGCAATGAAGATATACTAGAGATGTTGCCCATTTGCTATTTTTGGTGGATGCTAACCCTGTTGTACTTAACATGCCTGTCCATGTGCTTACGTAGGGTCATAACGGTCGATGTTGTTGTTTGTCGTCGAGGTTAGCTGCATCCCATGTCTTACAGTATTTCACATCATTTGTGCAATTGCAGTTTAACTTCTACCATTTACTGGTTGCCTGTAGGTACACATGTTAGTGGCACTGATCCATGCTTCGACCCGGAGGAACAGCTCGCCTCCGTCGCTGCTGACTTTGGGTGGGCTCTGGCCAAGATGAAGTGCCCCAGCAACTACCTCTCAGGACTTACCAAGTATGCACTCACCAGTTCAATCTTACCAATACCAGTTGCAATTAATGGCTATGTTTTGTATGGTCGATGTATTAAGCATGTTGTAGTAAACATGCCTAACACGTTTTAGCTATTTTCCCTACCTTTTTATGGACAACTGGGCCATTATCTACTCTAGCATCACCTGCCTTGTGATGTTTAACTCTGCCAATTGCATTTTTATCAGTACCGGTTTCAATGGCCATTAAGCATGTTGCAATTAACAGTTGAATCCATTTTTAAAGAGTTGTATTTCAATGGCTACAAACTTACAAACATGAATTAGGATGCTATTAAACCTGTTGCAATTAGCAGTTGTATCTATTTTTTAATCTATCCCTTTGCTACCGTGCTACTCTTTCGCAATGAAGATATCACTACAGATGTTGTTGTTTTATTACCATTTGCTATTTTTGGTGGATGTTAACCCTGTTGTAGTTAACATTGGCTTTCCATGTACTTACACAGGGCTACAATGGGCGATGCTGTTGTTTGCCGTCGAGGTTAGCTGCATCTCATGTCTTATACACCATCTATTCCTAAATATAAGTATTTTTAGAGATTCCAATATAGACTACATAAGGAGCAAAATGAGTGAATCTAGATTCTAATCTAAACTATATCTATAATTCTATATACATCCGTATGTAGTCCATATTGAAATCTCTAAAAAATACTTGTACTTAGGAACATAGGTAATTGTATTTTACATCATTTGTGCAATCTCAGTTTAGCTTCTGACATTTACTGGTTTCTTGTAGGTACATATATGAGCGGTACCGATCCACGCTTCGATCCCTTTTGCGTATGGGGCAATGAGATATTCATGAACAAGCGTCAAGTGAGGAAACTAAGAAAGATTGTTAGGCGAAAGAAACGGGTGATTGGAATAAGCTCTTTATTTACACTTTGTCCAAGACAACAGTGAACTTTAGGATGGTAAGTAATGTGTTGCCTTTTCCCCTGCCCACAACAAGTTACTCTATTAGACCTCAGTATCTGATATTTTTCTCTTTTTAGTGGTTTCCGAAACTATTTACTGATGATTACCTTGCAAACTACATGACCGGAGTAGAGGTAACTAAGGTTAAAGTATATAATTCATGCTACCATGATAATGCTCTAGAAGTCTTCCTGAAGGCGGTGAAGGATGGGGGGGGGGGCGATCGTCACAAGGGGTTGGACAAAAGTGGTTCGTGCCTATGGCATGCAAGAAGGCACATTATGGGCAGTCAAAATGATTTACACTTGTCTCTTCACCTTTACCACCTTTAAATATTGTGGTTCATCATAGTTAATTGATGTCTAATCCTATAATTACTGAACATATTGTACTGGCAATTTTATTTATGAATTTGTTGTTGAACCATTGTGCTGAGAATTTGAATTGCACGTTTCATATTTCAAAATTTCCAATTCGAATAATAAATTACAGGAAAAAAATAAAACTATACAGGAGCTAATAAAATAATATGCACACGGTTAGAAAGAAAACAGCGCGTGCCATGTAAAAAGAGAACAGACGGTCATGGAACTTTGCAAACGGTTCTGGCAGTAAAGCGCTTGTGATGGATAGCCCAATGCACACAGTTTTCTTCATCAAATCATGTGTGATGTAGTTGATAAAAGCAAACAGTTAATCAAGGCAGAGCGTGTGTGATAGTTGCACCTTTCACACACGAGCCTATACATAAAACTGTGTGGGATGTACATACGAACGGAAACGTTTTCCCTGGATTGACTATGTGGGATGTACATAAGAAGGGAAAAATATTCCTTGGATTGACTGTGTGTGATATACATACGAACAGAAATATTTTTCTGGGATTCACCGTGTGGGATGTACATATGAACGGAAATGAATGGGTTTTGATGCCTCGCCCGATCGCACATGAGCTCATTATGCCCCAGCATGTGTCCCAGGACGGTTTCTGGGTCGTGTGGGAAGGAACCCCCTATCGCCCACACTTACTTGGCAACGGTTCCAAATGTCGTCGCGGAAAGGGGTTAAAAACCGTTTGTATAGCACCTCGTTGTACCAGTGGTCCCTTAAGTGTGCGACCCTATAGGTTCACATACACATGGACACAACCCGAGTCGATAGTTGGTAGCGGCTCCTATCAGAACGTGCCAACTCACATACGTGCGTAAAGTCATTAGATGAACCTCGACAATGTGTACATTCCTTTTGCCTCACGATGTATGTGGTCGAGCTCAAGGAGAGTACTTGTCACCCTTGTGGTAGCTAGACCTCTCTTCTCGAAACTCTGGTAGAGATTCCTGAACCGGGTTAACTCTTAACCCAAGTCGCATGGCCATGTTTTCCAAACCTGATCACTCGAGAGGGTCCAGAGAATATCTCTCCTTATCGGAGTGGCAAATCCCATCTTGTTCAACCATGTCGAGCGATATGTCTCATGACTCAACCGAAAGCTACCTTTATGAGTACCCAGTTACAGAGTAGCGTTTGAAAGACCCTAAGTGAGTCGATCTTCATCCTGAGAACATGCGAGGACCTTAGGTCTAGGACATGGCATATACATTGTACTTGAGACACAACGAGATATTGTCATCTGTTAGTATCGGTTTAGCATCCCCGAGTGTCTCAAAGTGGGTCTATTCGACTTGGCGATCTCCATCCCCGAGTCCATACTATCGGTTTAGCATCTCTACGCACATGACTTGTGAAACATAGTCATCAACCAAATCGTATACTAGTCAAAGCATATGTGTCAGCATAGCCTTATCAACTAGGGACTATTAGAACGATCTTCATATAATATATAGTTCCACAAACAAGCCACGTACTTATTGATACATATCATTGATGGTGTTCAAGGACAATACAAAAGACTCATGAATACATAGGGAAATATCATCATCACATGATTGCCTCTAGGGAATATCTCCAACACGTAGGTTGGTACATTTCCGGTGAGAGAGTCAGGTGCAAATCTTTAGCGTGAAGCAAGGACGCTGAAATAAGCTCTCATGCCCTCACTCCATTGCCTCTTGGTTTCTCTAGAGTGTCGAATTACCCCTGTCGCCAAGCACTACCACCACTGGGGTCAATGTTCCATTCCTTGTCCTCTCCACTTTCCCCTTGCGAGTAAGCATTTCCATTGCCAAAAATATCTGAAATGAGAACACGGAGCATGGCATCCCAATCACTTTTGCAAGGTGATTTTCGCACTTGACTTGGAGTTACTTCCAATCCCCCGGGCATTCCGCGAGCACATAGGCACCATCCCACCAAAAATCATTCTCCGCATGACCACCAATTATAGTTGGAAGGTGAAGCTTCGGGAGCTTAATGAGATGCTCACCATTGACGTAGGGTGGACCGACTTCATGGTGGCTCACCAACTGAAGATCAGGTACTTCCTCACCTTTAATGTTCTGACTAAGGATAGTTTCAGGGACATTGTGTTCGACCTTTTGGGCACAGCGGTCTTGATTAAGTGGAGCCAACACGAACAAACACTTGCCATGATCCAGGAGTAGTTTTCCTTGTTTGTTAGACTATCCATGCTAACATACTATACCTACAACTGTATACTTATGCGTATGTATGTGTGCCACTGTTATGATTCTACATACATGTTGTTGTGGTTATGGGCCTGTTTGCTAATGTGGTTATGCATATGCTTGTTACTGTAGTTGTATTTGTGCTTATTCATAGCCATGTAATATCCTTTGCGGATCATTCATAAACACATGTTGCTCATAACTTGCTTGGATGCAACTAGTCTTTGCGCCATGGGAAGAACGAGTCATCTAGGGTATGATAAAGGTTAAAAGATAGAGAAGGACACCTGCCTCCAATAACGTCAGAGTCAATCGTGGCTAGATCTACTAGGCCCCTGCCTCCAACAGTTCTCCTCCCTAGTGACCTGGGTGAAGGAGGTAGGGCTCTGACCTGGGTGAAGGAGGTAGGGCTCGGCCACCCAGGCTCTCTCCCGTTGAGTGCCGAGGAGTGGGTCAGACAGGGCCTTCCTTGTTGAGCGCCAAAAAGGGGCACGACCTAGGTAGGCAAGGATCGAGCAGCGGCCATGTGCTTCCTGGAGGCGATGACCGGCGACAGGGCGACCGACTGGGAGACAACGCGAGGGTAGGAAAGGAAGAGAGTGACATCTAGGAAGGGGAGGGCGTGAGTGTGGACACAAAGTCTAGGGTTTGGAGTGGAGATCAAGAGAGTGAGAGGGAATTGAATGGGTCGAGGCATCTGCTAGGTTTTCTATTGTGAGAGTTGTTGCCTTTTATACGTATGTACATGAAATCCCAATTATGGCCCTAGCCAGATTACCAAATTGCATACTACTGCCATTTGTAAAAATATGGACAGCTCAAGTCGATTCACGAAATATTCGACAACTCACATCCCCTCTGCCCTATATTTGACGATCACGATCGAGAGGAAAAATAGATCTAACAGCCCATATGCTCCGCCGAATGTGAGAGCCTCGTTTTTGCTCAGCTCAGGTGACTATGGAATGGGACTAGTGTTTGGGGCGCGCCCATGGCGCGCCGCCTGAGCGGAAGCTCAACGGTGCCAGATAGGATGCGCCCTTTCCACTCTCCTATTTGTACTATGTGTGCTTAGTTCAGATATGATAGTATATAAGTATCATACAAATACTTATAATCAACGACCGCTGGCACAAAGTAGTTCAGATCGACTATAGTGAGTGACTTCTAACTATCTTAGATCCATTAATTAGTACACAAGTAGGGAAACATCTACAAAGAACAACTATAGCATAGTTTATACAACATGATTATCATGTTGCTACACTTGTGAAAAGAGAGCACATATCACATCAAAAGCAGATGCCCGTATAACCTTGTCCGTTGCAGGCAGGTCAAAAAGCTAGACCAGCACATAGGTAGGCGTCGTCATGGCGGCAGGACCATTGGTTGCGCGGTGCCTATTGGACGTCGGCAAGGAGCCTTGGGGGATAAGCCAGAACATGGCATGGACGATGGCGTCAGTCACGCCGCCCACAGGGCGCGGCCGCATCATCATAGAGTTGGTGTTCACGAGGAGAGGACCAAGGTTCTGCCTCTGGATTCTTGTGTGAGCGTCACCAGCAGACACACAGTGGCGGCACCAGTTCTTGTGTCGAGTCTCCAATGGTGAGGCCAGCGAGGTGGAAGGGTCCGAAGAGGACTTGCTTGGGAGATATGCATACTCCAGCCGATCATCTAGATATGCATTACTTACAAGGAGTGAGTGTGATAAATGTTGACACCTGATTAGAGTCTCTGTCCTTAGGCTAATAGGTAGCTGGAGTGTGAGGTGATCACCACTATCCAACTGGCTTGGTGATTGAGAGAAAAGTTCTGATGATACAAAGATTGAGGTACAATAATAATACATGAACTAACCATACCTGGAGATGCTATTTGCAAATTTTTGACATTCAAAGTTGCTTTGGTGCTATTTGCATATGGCCCTTCCATCCTTTGAATTGCTCAACGGGAAAACTCATTCAACATACCTATGTCTGTTCTTGAATTATCCATATGTCTGTTCTTGAAACAGATAACCTGGACGAGTAATTTGTTACAAAAATTGCCAAAGGAATAAGGTAAGATTTCTCATCTATTTGCATTTGGTGTTTTTTTCTCCATAGGTCACAATACATAATGTTCAGTTTATACCCATGCATTAATGAAATATTTAAGCAAATGGTACATACTTCATCCCAGAATTTTCCATGAG
This sequence comes from Aegilops umbellulata, assembly GCA_032464435.1. Classification (NCBI taxonomy): domain Eukaryota; kingdom Viridiplantae; phylum Streptophyta; class Magnoliopsida; order Poales; family Poaceae; genus Aegilops; species Aegilops umbellulata. The sequence continues at coordinate 275,331,659 of CP136055.1, forward strand.
TAATATAGATGAAACATATATACCTTTTATTACTCTGTTGACTTCCATACGAATCAGAATCAGACACATTATTTCCTAACCTCTCTCGGACAGGTCGCTTTCTTCCTGATACTGGCACTTCATCATCATTGCCTATATCAGAAATAGTTTGCCTTTTGACAACACATACAATCCAAGGAAATAAGGTGAAGTTAAAGTTGAATAACTGGCGCAACATTCTAAAGCCTTGAAAGAATTTTTTTAAGAAAAGCAATCAAGATACTGGTATCCATACTATCATTCATAGCACAGAATGGCCTGAAAAAGGGGTCTGTTACCAACTTCAAAATAGTTACTACTTCTAAAAATTCCCCAAACCAGTATATTGTGAGATTAAATTTACACAACTCTAATAATATTGGAACTGTAATTTCAGGAAAAAGACCATGACATATTCATATCGAGAAGGCAAAAGATGACACTGAGAACATCACCATATTTTATATGGTGAAGGATGACACTAAAAAACGTGCATTCATACTCAAATTTTGCTGAAATGAAAAACAATGGCATAACTCTTATCTCATCATGTGGCTTTTCTAATGGAGAATTCTCAGGAATAAGTTCAACAAGCTAAGGACGATCATCAAAAGGATCATCATATACGTATGTTTATTCCTGTAAATTAAAATTTTAGCAAACAGTTAGCATGCACTTGTAGAAACAATGAAGCCCTGCAGGAAAAGAAAAGTGCAGAACTACCTGCAGGCCACCAGGTGGACATGGGAGTCCATGAATCCCGGGAGCACCATATTCTCACTAAGATTTAGCCCATATGCGCGGCCCTTGAATTCCTATACTTGACAGCCCACAATCAATTTTGAGCAAGACGTAGGGGACAAAAAAAATTGCTTGCAGTTTCAGCAACACAACAAGTAATTTCGAGAAATTGGTTACCGCACGATAGAATAAAACAAAATGAACTACACATATAATCTCTAGAGGGGTAGGGGCAGAAAATCGAGCGGAAACCTTGAGGGAGTCGAAGGAGCCGACATAGAGCACATGGCCCCTATGAATGGCCATGGCGCCGGTGAAAGAGAGAAGCTTCTTGGAGAGCTCCATGTCTTGGGCCACCTTGGAAGCCGTCATGCCATGCTTCATGCTGTACCTTCCGAGGTGTCCCCTCCTTCTCCCCTCGCGGATCCTAGTGCCACCCCACAGCAGATCACCGTAGCCCTGTGCTCCTTCTCCTCCAGTCGACCTTCGCGGCTTGTCCGGCAGCCATACTCTACACCCACAACATCTCCATACTTCATATACGGCAACACCACAGGCGGTCAGCTGATCTCACGGAGCCAGCACCTCACCTGTAGCGCGTGCCCTGCTATGCCTCTTGCAGATGCTCGTGGATGGGGAGGAGGATATCTTGCTAGAGGTGGGCGGCTGTAACGCCCGGATAATCAAGCTATAGTAATCCCCTATTAATGATGCCAAGTCATCACTGTTACTGTTGCTAATCTCACTTTGATTCAAAACCAATTCAAATTCAATTTTAAAATAAAGTCAAATGAATTATTTCTCCAAACAGTAAAACAAAAATGTTCGCTGGGTTGCAAATTTTCACTAACTAAATGTCATGAGTGTTTCAACATCATTTGGGATAGCTAATTTCCCCGGGAATTAATGCAGTTCCAAATCAGCATTTTTAAATGCTTTCCCATTTGTAAAAAAAATCCAAATCAATTCAAACCCCTCCCAAACCTTTTGTGGCAGGTGCCAAATATGGTAATGTATTTATTTGGCCAAGTCCCACATTTTACAGGACTCATTTTGGCAGCTCAAATATTGCATAACATTTTTCTGTAAAAAAAATAGAAAAGCAAACCCCCCCTCTCACTGGGCTTCGGCCCAGCTGGCCACCGGGCCAACCAGGCCGGCCCAGCCGCCCCCTACTAACCCCCTCACCCCGTCACCTAATCGAACCCTCCCCCACGATCCCCACAATCCCCCCGCCTGGATCTGGATTGCGCCCCGGCGCGCCCGGACCCCGCCGCCTCGTCCCTGCGCCCCATCGCCGGCGTCTCCTATCTCCGTCGTCGCCTCCCCACGCCGGAACGCCTTCTCCCCGACCCGGCCTCCCCACGCCTCGCCGTCCTCCTCTCTCCAACGATGTGAGCGAGCCCCCCTCTCCTCTCTGCCCCGCTCAGTGCGCTCGTCACCGTCGCCCCTCGCACGTCCTCCCTCGCCCTGCCCGTGGCCCACGCGCTGGCCACGCCCAGCGTGCGCATCCGGCCCTGCAACCGCTCGTGCCTGCTTTCGCCCCGGGCCTCGCCATCTCCTCTCGCCATAGCCGCCCGCCCCTGCTTCCCCTGCTCGGTCCTACCCCGCCCGCGCTCACCCATGGTCGCCCGTGCGTGTCATGAGCGCCCGCGCGCCCCTCTTCCTGCCTCTGCGTCCGCCGCCGCTAGCCCGCTACTGCCTCGCCGCTCACCCGCTACCGCCTCGCCGCCCTGCACTCCGCCGCCTGGGCGTGCGCCCGCCTTCGTTCACCGACGCGGCCGTCGCCCTGTCGTGCCTGCTCGCTGCTGCTACCGGACATGGCCGCCGGAGCTCCTGGGCGCGCCCAGCCGCCATGGCTGCCCTGGGCCTCTGTCCAGTGAGGCCCCTACTGGTCCTAATTAGTGTGGCCTAACCCCCCGTTGGCACTAATCTGTCCACTAGTAGACACTGCATGTGGGCCCCTTAGTAATTTAACTAGTTAAGTAAACCTGTTAAAACTATAGTCAATGACATGCGGGCCCCTTTGACCCCGTTGACTGGTCAATGTTGACCCAGTCAACGCTGACTGGACTTGCTGACTGGGCCCCTGGCCCCCACTGTCATACACGTAGGCTAGTGTAGCACTAGGTAGCAAAAGTGTATTCTTCTTTTATTTTCGAATTAAAGATAATTCCAGAAATGTTTAAAACTTTGGAAATTCTTATAAAATAATCGGTAACTCAGATGAAAATGTTTTCTACATGAAAGTTGCTCAGAACGACGAGACATATCCGAATACGCCCTCCGTTCGTCTATCACATGTCTCTAGCATAGCAAACGTTGAACTTTTACCCTCCGGTTCATCTATCTGAGAGACGTCCGGAACCGGGAAAACTTTCCCGGATGTTATCTTCCTTCGCTAGTATCGCCTAGTGCTGCGTTAGAACACCTCTAGCACCGCTTATTGTCTTGTTATGCTTATGTTTGCGTGTATTTACTGTTTCTTCCCCCTCTTCTTCTCCGGTAGACCTCGAGACCGCTGCTGGTGCCCCTGTGATCGACTATGTCGACGACAAACCCTCCTTGCCAGAGCAACCATGCAAGCCCCCCCTTTGATCATCCCGATATCGCCCATTCCTTTCTCTCATGCTTGCATTAGATTTTGCTACTGTTATTGATTGCTCCTATTCTGATGCATGGACTGCTTTTGTATCTGCTGTTGTACCTTACCTGCTTATCCTAAACTTCTTAGCATAGGTTGGTTAGTGATCCATCAGTGACCCCCACTTGTCCTTGTTGCCCCTGCTTCATCATCGACGACTCGATCTACGTGATCGAAGACCAGGCCCCGACACCGCACATCACTTCCCCTTAGTTGCTTGACACTATTGGGTTACTATCGATTACCGAGGGTGAACCTCTTCAGCACTTCTGATGTTAACCCTGTAGAGTAGTCATTCGGTCGTGGTCATCGAGGGTGATTTCCTCCTTAACCACTTTCGATACGACTCTGCCGTGCAACCCCTCAAGTGTGAACCTCGGGGGTGATTCCTCTTACGTTCACCTTGATGATTACATCTAGTGGAATTCATCGGGGGTGATTCCTCGGGTTTTCCCCTTTATGTTTGGACACACGAATACTTGTACTTTACCACTGTTACTTGGAAAGACGGGTCGACCCTGAGGGGTACCCGCGCGAGCTTAATTGCGAGTGATGTGGAGTCGGGCGGACCTGGAAGGTGCCCGCCAGATAATTACGAGGCATGGCCGGGCATTCCTAGCCCTTGCCGCAAGTCCTCGAGACGGGGCAACGGGGTCACATCTTTCGTGAGTCTCCGCTTGTTACCGCGCGTTCCTAATCCACTACGATTTGGATATTTGATCCGAGGGGCCTCTGGCCTGATAGCACTAACCATCACGTGGGCATAGTATGGCCGTTCTGCTCGTATGCATCAGCCAAAGCTTAATAGACGTCAGCGACTGAGTGGCGCGCGCCGGGTTGGACTGGTAAGCTCCTTCCTTTTTAGGGAGGTAGCTAGGTCTGCTCACCGGCCGCGTACGCAACTTGCAGGAGTTCCTGGGGAGATGGCCCATGACCCCTGGGGGCATAGGTTTAGTCCGGCGTGCTGGCCTCTCTATTAAGCCTAGGTCGGGTTGCGGCGTATTGTTTGGCCCAGGCCGGGCATGACCCAGGAAAGTGTGTCCGGCCGGAGTTAATCGAGCGTGGTGGGTAAGTTGGTGCACCCCTGCAGGGAAGAAAACATCTATCGATAGCCTGTCCTACGGTAACGGACACTTGGAGTTCTATCAGATCGATACAACTAGAACTGGATACTTGTGATGAGAATTGGATTGCGGTGATAACTGGATAGTATGGCTCTGGGATTACTTTCTCCCAGGGAGTCGAGAAAGGATCTCTGGCCGAGGTTCATAACTTTACTACTACTTTACTTTATGCTACTCTACTCCCTCCTGTTGCTGCAAGATGGTGGTTTCCAGAAGATGCTAGTCTTCGATAGGCTAGGCTTTCCCCCTTCTCTTCTGGCATTCTGCAGTTCAGTCCACAGATACAGCCCATTTCATTGATACCGATGCATATGTAGTGTAGATCCTTGCTTGCGAGTACTTTGGATGAGTACTCACGGTTGCTTTGCTTCCCCTTTCCCCCGTTTCTTCTTCTTTCCGGTTGATGCAACCAGATGTCGGAGCCCAGGAGCCAGATGCCACCACCGATGCCTACTAATACGTGAAGACCGTCAACGACCAGGAGTAGTTAGGAGGCTCCCATGCAGGAGGCCTTGCCTTTTCGATCATTGTCGCTTTTGTGCTAGCCTTCTTAAGGCAAAATTGTCTAACTCATGTCTGTACTCAGATATTGCTGCTTCCGCTGACTCTTGTGTTTCCGAGCTTATGTATTCGAGCCCTCGAGGCCCCTAGCTTGTAATATAAAGCTTGTATTATTTTAATTTGTGTCTAGAGTTGTGTTGTGATATCTTCCCGTGAGTCCTTGATCTTGATCGTACACCTTTGCATGTATGATTAGTGTAAAATTGAATCGAGGGCGTCACAAGTTGGTATCAGAGTCGACTGCCTATAGGTAGCCCCCTTTCCAACTCCTTGGCCGAAGTTGAGTCTAGTCACTAAAAAAACTTTTACTAACATTGGTTGTGTGTCTTACGGGCCCATGTCGCCGTTGGATGGTATTAGGATCTTTTACTCCTCGTCTATAATCTGGGACTCTGATCTCTCTTCTATTCGGGTTAAATGATTTTACTAATGCCGACTCTAGGTTCCCGTAACTACTTCCACCCGGAGAGCCCCTTACTCTAGATGATTACTTGGTGCACCGAAGGATTTCAAAGATACTCTCCGATGTTCTCTCGAGACTTTGTGCCCGTTGCTTTTTCAATTCCCTACCATCAAAAAACTACATACACTTGCCATTCTTACATTCGTCCCAGTTGCTCTTGTTATTACAAGATACCTCGAAATACTTGTCGTTGTTCCGAGAATCCTTTGTGTGCCTACTGCCTTGCAGTTCCTTGTCGCCTGAATACACCGACAAATTAATCCTACACATATCGAGGATTTGTTTTTCCCCAGTTGTTCATATGTTTCACAAAAGTCTTTGAAAAACTATTCGATCTTTCGATAATCCTCAACAGCCTGTTGTTCTTAAAATTCTTGCTTGTTTGCATTATGGATAATCCCATAAGTCTAGTAATCTTATTGGCATCCATTGTCACTATCCTTTAGAGTCTGTTGATTCAATATGTTGCAGATACTCGCAATCCTCAGTCGGATCATAGAATTCATCCTTCCGGCTTGGACGTCGTTTGACCAAGAGCTGTTTCTCGACCAATCAAATTGCTGACGATTGTGCCCCTAGGTCTATTCTACTTATTCATCCTTGATCAGAGCGTCTGCTTTTGATCCCCGAATTGGAAATCATAATTCCTTTGCATTTAAGCTTTGGAATTATCAGATATTTCCAAAATCCGATGCCTCTGCATTATTTCTTCTTCTAATTGAATATCGATACTCACATCAGCTCCGTTGTGGATCGCTGGATCCATTATTGGATTATCATCCGACAATGTCCTTCACATTCTAAATTCTTGTGAGTTTTTCCCTTGACAAATAATGCCTATGGTAAATAGTATCCTCTCCTTTTGTGAACCATGCTCTACTTCCGAGCTGGTGTTAAGTAGTCTTGAAGTTGGTGGTATATGTTCCTAAGATACCCAGATGGGTTGGACCTATGCCTTCTCTAATCCGTGTGAACCCGAGAGTTTTCACGAATCATACTCTTTTGGTGTTTTTGCCAGATATAGTTTCAACACTACGACTCCATCGAAAACAAGAAGTGAATGGAAGGTTATGCATTGAAGAAGTGGGAGTCGACCTTGAACTTTGTGTTCATGCCCATGGACCCGATGTGGAACTTATCATGGGAGCTTCTTGTGATAATAATAATACCCTTGCTTTAAGTTCATCTAGTATCTATTTTTGGTCCTTTGCAACCGTGGTTCTGACCATGATTGTTCCCCTTTGATTCCATTTCTCGGACAAGTTAAAGCACTTGTCTTCTGTAGATAAATGCATCTTCGCAACCTCTATTTTGATCTTCCATCGAGTATTACACTCTGGTATCTCAAGAATATCATTGAACTGCATAACTTCTTATGGGTTCTTCATCAACTGTTATTTCTCACCGATTCCAATTTTCTTGGGTTCTGGGTTGTCGTCAACCGAGAACACTGATAAGTAAATCGATTCCGCACTTCGATCCAATAACTTTAAGCAAATTTCATTGCTTACGTGTTTAATAATCCTTCAAGTCATTCCATGATCGGCTATATCATTATCGTGCTAAATTTTAACTGTGCTACCTGGTCCTTCCCAGAGCAATTTTTTTTGATGATGAGCTAAACTTACGCTGATCTTCCTCGTCATATCATTTCACCTTGAACAGCAAGCCTGATTTCGAGATTGTGTCATATTTGTGGTTCTGATAACCTTTCACTTCAAAATTCCTTTGACTTGATGTCATCGCCGATCAATTACATCTTCATGAAATCTCTCGACAAATGTGTCGTGATCATCATCAACATTCTTAGCTCTTCCAGGATATCAATCGAATTCATGATGAGAAATACAATCCTTGCCCCTCGATGATTTGTGTTATCATGGACAACATTCTTGCCTTCCCCAACACAAACTTGTTCATATAATTTAGAAATACATTCTTTTTGACATGTCGATGGTTTGTTGCTGAGCCCGTCGGCCTCATCCTCATATTTTCCTTGCTGAAATTATATGACTTATTTTTCTAAGTTGTTTCCGATGGATCCTTTGTGTATCCAAAGTCTGACCTTTGCTTGAAAACCATGTCAATGCTATCTCGGAGCATGTCTGTGGTAATCTGATCTTCAATAAGAACATTTGAAGCACGATACTCAATTTTCTATATCAATTATCCAAACACCGTTGTATGGGTAATGTCATGAAACTCGTTTCCCCTTACCTAAATGGTCCTTTTTTTACTTCTATCCTGTCATGGATATCATGCTCTGCTTGTCCTCGGGAAGGATATACCCCCTGAAATATGTGTTTGAACACATTTTTCTTCCCATTGTCTTGTTTAACCTTTCTTGCGATCTATATGATCTAAGCAAAAATAATTCCCTGCTTATGTAGACACCTCGTTGTATAACTCTGTCAGTAAGAGACCCTGTTACTACCGTTGATGACATTCCAGTAACCACCGATGGATGAGAACTTTGCCTATTGGTCCGCCTCGTCTTAACGAGCATGAAAATGGTTCTCTTCGTCGCTCGCCCTTGGTACCAACGTTATTGCCAACATAACTGACCGGCTATCCTCCGGCATGCCTTGCTACCATGACCGTGCAGTATGTCAACGTCCTTTCTACTTTTGAACCACAAGGTGGGCCCATAACCCACAGTTCCACATGATCGAAACCTGACCCTCCTGTACATCCCTGTTTTCCAAAATTGTTCCTCGCACTTGGCTTCGTATGTAAATCACGAGCCACCTTCCTAATGGTCTATTCTGGTATCAGACGCAATACTTATTTCCATTGCTCTGAACCCCTTTCACCCTCTGTTTTAGGCAACAAACGATTGCCTACCCGGTTGGAGCTTCTTATTGCACCTCACCTTGCTCTCGACGACTTTCTTGAATTTCAACTCGAGAGATGCCTCTATGCCACATTCATTGAGATAGCCCCAGGTACATATCTTGTGTTGAGCTTCGTCTTTCCCGAGTCTTTCCCCTTACTCCACCCCTTAAATCTCGGGACGAGATTTCTTGTAGTGGAGGAGATTTGTAATGCCCGGATAATCAAGCTACAGTAATCCCCTACTAATGATGCCAAGTCATCACTGTTACTGTTGCTAATCTCACTTTGATTCAAAACCAATTCAAATTCAATTTTAAAATAAAGTCAAATGAATTATTTCTCCAAACAGTAAAACAAAAATGTTCGCTGGGTTGTAAATTTTCACTAACTAAATGTCATGAGTGTTTCAACATCATTTGGGATAGCTAATTTCCCCGGGAATTAATGCAGTTCCAAATCAGCATTTTTAAATGCTTTTCCATTTGTAAAAAAAATCCAAATCAATTCAAACCCCTCCCAAACCTTTTGTGGCAGGTGCCAAATATGGTAATGTATTTATTTGGCCAAGTCCCACATTTTACAGGACTCATTTTGGCAGCTCAAATATTGCATAACATTTTTCTGTAAAAAAAAAAAGAGAAAAGCAAACCCCCCCTCTCACTGGGCTTCGGCCCAGCTGGCCACCGGGCCAACCAGGCCGGCCCAGTCGCCCCCTACTAACCCCCTCACCCCGTGACCTAACCGAACCCTCCCCCACGATCCCCACAATCCCCCCCGCCTGGATCTGGATCGCGCCCCGGCGCGCCCGGACCCCGCCGCCTCGTCCCTGCGCCCCATCGCCGGCGTCTCCCGTCTCCGTCGTCGCCTCCCCACGCTGGAACGCCTCCTCCCCGACCCGGCCTCCCCACGCCTCGCCGTACTCCTCTCTCCAACGGTGTGAGCGAGCCCCCCTCTCCTCTCTGCCCCGCTCAGTGCGCTCGTCACCGTCGCCCCTCGCACGTCCTCCCGCGCCCTGCCCGTGGCCCCCGCGCTGGCCACGCCCAGCGTGCGCATCTGGCCCTGCAACCGCTCGCGCCTGCTTTCGCCCCGGGCCTCGCCATCTCTTCTCGCCGTAGCCGCCCGCCCCTGCTTCCCCTGCTCAGTCCTACCCCGCCCGCGCTCACCCATGGTCGCCCGTGCGTGTCGTGAGCGCCCGCGCGCCCCTCTTCCTGCCTCTGCGGCCGCCGCCGCTAGCCCGCTACTGCCTCGCCGCTCACCTGCTACCGCCTTGCCGCCCTGCACTCCGCCGCCTGGGCGCGCGCCCGCCTTCGTTCGCCGACGCGGCCGTCGCCCTGTCGTGCCTGCTCGCTGCTGCTACCGGACATGGCCGCCGGAGCTCCTGGGCGCGCCCAGCCGCCGTGGCCGCCCTTGGCCTCTGTCCAGTGAGGCCCCGACCGGTCCTAATTAGTGTGGCCTAACCCCCTCTGTCCACTAGTAGACACTGCATGTGGGCCCCCTGGTAATTTAACTAGTTAAGTAAACCTGTTAAAACTATAGTCAATGACATGCGGGCCCCTTTGACCCCGTTGACTGGTCAATGTTGACCCAGTCAATGCTGACTGGACTTGCTGACTGGCCCCCTGGCCCCCACTGTCATACACGTAGGCTAGTGTAGCACTAGGTAGCAAAAGTGTATTCTCCTTTTATTTTTGAATTAAAGATAATTCCAAAAATGTTTAAAACTTTGGAAATTCTTATAAAATAATCGGTAACTCAGATGAAAATGTTTTCTACATGAAAGTTGCTCAGAACGACGAGACGAATCCGAATACGCCCTCCGTTCGTCTATCACATGTCTCTAGCATAGCAAACGTTGAACTTTTCCCCTCCGGTTCATCTATCTGAGAGACGTCCGGAACCGGGAAAACTTTCCCGGATGTTATCTTCCTTTGCCAGTATCGCCTAGCGCTGCGTTAGAACACCTCTAGCACCGCTTATTGTCTTGTTATGCTTATGTTTGCGTGTATTTACTGTTTCTTCCCCCTCTTCTTCTCCGGTAGACCTCGAGACCGCTGCTGGTGCCCCTGTGATCGACTACGTCGACGACGACCCCTCCTTGCCAAAGCAACCAGGCAAGCCCCCCCTTTGATCATCCCGATATCGCCCATTCCTTTCTCTCATGCTTGCATTAGATTTTGCTACTGTTATTGATTGCTCCTATTCTGATGCATAGACTGCTTTTGTATCTGCTCTTGTACCTTACCTGCTTATCCTAAACTGCTTAGCATAGGTTGGTTAGTGATCCATCAGTGACCCCCACTTGTCCTTGTTGCCCCTGCTTCATCATCGACGACTCGATCTACGTGATCGAAGACCAGGCCCCGACACCGCACATCACTTCCCCTTAGTTGCTTGACACTATTGGGTTACTATCGATTACCGAGGGTGAACCTCTTCAGCACTTCTGATGTTAACCCTGTAGAGTAGTCATTCGGTCGTGGTCATCGAGGGTGATTTCCTCCTTAACCACTTTCGATACGACTCTGTCATGCAACCCCTCAAGTGTGAACCTCGGGGGTGATTCTTCTTATGTTCACCTTGATGATTCCATCTAGTGGAATTCATCGGGGGTGATTCCTCGGGTTTTCCCCTTTATGTTTGGACACACGGATACTTGTACTTTACCACTGTTACTTGGAAAGATGGGTCGACCCTGAGGGGTACCCGCGCGAGCTTAATTGCGAGTGATGTGGAGTCGGGCGGACCTGGAAGGTGCCCGCCAGATAATTACGAGGCGTGGCCGGGCATTCCTAGCCCTTGCCGCAAGTCCTCGAGACGGGGCAACGGGGTCACATCTTTCGTGAGTCTCTGCTTGTTACCGCGCGTTCCTAATCCACTACGATTTGGATATTTGATCCGAGGGGCCTCTGGCCTGATAGCACTAACCATCACGTGGGCATAGTATGGGCGTTCTGCGTCGTATGCATCAGCCGAAGCTTAATAGACGTCAGCGACTGAGTGGTGCGCGCCGGGTTGGACTGGTAAGCTCCTTCCTTTTTAGGGAGGTAGCTAGGTCTGCTCACCGACCGCGTACGCAACGTGCAGGAGTTCCCGGGGAGATGACCCATGACCCCTGGGGGCATAGGTTTAGTCCGGCGTGCTGGCCTCTCTATTAAGCCTAGGTCGGGTTGCGGCGTATTGTTTGGCCGAGGCCGGGCATGACCCAGGAAAGTGTGTCCGGCCGGAGTTAATCGAGCGTGATGGGTAAGTTGGTGCACCCCTGCAGGGAAGAAAACATCTATCGATAGCCCGTCCTACGGTAACGGACACTTGGAGTTGTATCCCGATCGATACAACTAGAACTGGATACTTGTGATGAGAATTGGATTGTGGTGATAACTGGATAGTATGGCTCTGGGATTACTTTCTCGCAGGGAGTCGAGAAAGGATCTCTGGCCGAGGTTGATAACTTTACTACTACTTTACTTTATGCTACTCTACTCCCTCCTGTTGCTGCAAGATGGTGGTTTCCAGAAGATGCTAGTCTTCGATAGGCTAGGCTTTCCCCTTCTCTTCTGGCATTCTGCAGTTCAGTCCACAGATACAGCCCATTTCATTGATACCGATGCATATGTAGTGTAGATCCTTGGTTGCGAGTACTTTGGATGAGTACTCATGGTTGCTTTGCTTCCCCTTTTCCCCCTTTCTTCTTCTTTCCGGTTGATACAACCAGATGTCGGAGCCCAGGAGTCAGATGCCACCGCCGATGCCTACTACTACGTGAAGACCGCCGACGACCAGGAGTAGTTAGGAAGCTCCCAGGCAGGAGGCCTTGCCTTCTCGATCGTTGTCGCTTTTGTGCTAGCCTTCTTAAAGCAAACTTGTCTAACTCATGTCTGTACTCAGATATTGTTGCTTCCGCTGACTCTTGTGTTTCCGAGCTTATGTATTCGAGCCCTCGAGGCCCCTGACTTGTAATATAAAGCTTGTATTATTTTAATTTGTGTCTAGAGTTGTGTTGTGATATCTTCCCGTGAGTCCTTGATCTTGATTGTGCACCTTTGCGTGTATGATTAGTGTACGATTGAATCGAGGGCGTCACAGCGGCGGAGATGCAAGACCTGCTGGTCGCATTGGAGGAAAGGGGATGCATGGGAGGGGAAACGAGCTGTGAGGGGAGCTGATGGAAGGGAAATAGATTGCTTCTACTAGAAGGATACGTAGATATTTTCACTTGGGAAGGTATTACCTGACATGGTATTTTTCTATCCGCACAGTAAAATCGGCAGGTGGACACGCCCAGCGATCGCCATTATAGCGATTGATGATTGATGATATCTGCAGCTGTACTGTAGCCCAGTGCATTCCCGGTGAGGAGAGTCGGGTGCAAATGCTTTTAGGCCCTGTTTGGTTCCAAATAAGTCATCAATTTATAAGTCGAAAAATGAAAAAAAATGACTTATTTTGCCAAACTGACCTAACTTATAAGTCACCCAAACTTATAATTCATAAGTTGCTTCACCCCAACTTAAAACTTATAAGTCACCCCTTTTACATGGGTCCCACCATTTTTGCATTAAAAAACAAGGTGAAAAAATGTGATCAGATGACTTATAAGTGAGGTGACAATCAAATAGAGATGACTTATAAGTTATTGATTTTAAGTCACCTGACTTATAAGTCAGGTGACTTATTGAAATCAAACAGGCCTGAGACTGAAGCAAAGGAGACCAAAATAAGCTCGTCGTGCCCTTCCAGTCCGCCACCTCTTGGTTTCTCTGGTGTCTCGAGTCTCCCCCCGCCGCCAAGCACCGCCGCCGCAGACCTTCCAGTCCTGGTCCTCTCCACTTGCCCCCCACTACCGATAAGCATTTCCCTTGCCAAAAATATCTCAAATGAGGACACGGAGCATGGCGTCCAAACCCGAACCAGTCCCCTCCACCCACGGGACGGCGGCTCGTGCCCCAGCGCCGGCCTCCGTGAGTGCCTCCACCCACGGGACGGCGGCTCGTGCCCCAGCGCCGGCCTCCGTGAGTGCCTCCACCTACGGGACGGCGGCTCGTGCCCCAGCGCCGGTCTCCGTGAGTGCCCCCACCCACGGGACGGCGGCTCCTGCCCCACCGCCGGCCTCCGTGCGTGCTCCCACCTACTGTGCCACCGTGCAGAGATGCGTACGCTCGCACTTCCCCTCTTCTTTTCACTTCGCTTCTGTCCTGCTAAGCACTGGGCCTGACGTCTTCCCCTGCTTCTTTTCCTCTTTCGGTTAGGTTGCGCTCCTTGACTGGTGGCTGGTGAGGGGTCAAGGCGGCAAGATCCGTGTTGCCGGGTACATCGACAACGTCGAGAAGTGAGGCATTTTCCCCCTATCTTTCCTCCCCTCCCCCGCCGGTTTTTTCGGAGGTTGCTTCCCTCGCTGTAATTTGGTTGCTATCGCGGTGCTAGGCATGTAGGTGGATGTTTACCCAAAAATTGTACTTACATCTCAGTCTGCTTGGATTTCCTATGCCTCAAGTTTGTTGCTGCGCTCAGGTTTCAGTAATATTGTGATGAAGGCACGACCTCGGACGCGCCGCTAATTTTGCCCGATCTTTCACGATGCAACAACCGTAACTAAATTTCACTGATAAAAGTTTCCAATTACGCGAGATACACGCAACCTGAAACTGTGGTAGCAACCTGAAACTGTGGTAACAACAACTGACTAGCAATACCTCGGCAAACAAGGCACCTCTCGTCGGCGTAGACGTCACCAGCACGCAATCCGTCGTCGCCGACGGACCTCAAGCCAAAAGCTAGCAAACTCTCGATCACGAGAATCCTCTCGCCAAAGTGTAATTTTCTTGATAGAAAATCTCACAATAATAAACAAGATAAATGCCCAGAGGGCCGCTTCATAGTCTGCCCAAACTCTAAAGAAACTAACCTTCTGGCATCCGCCTCCCCGACCTGCACCGTAGTCCTCTCATCCATTATGTCCTCCGTTTGCACCCCTTTGTCGATGACCGCCGCAGTCGCTTGCAACCCCTTGTCATTGACCGGTGTATTCACCATGACTTGTATATCGCACATGTTTGCGGTAGGGTATGCCGCATCATCCTCCCTCTCTTGAAGGGATACCGTCCTCGGTTTCGCGTTGTCCTTTAAAGATCTCTCTTTCCGTACTTTCAGCACCATACCTGAGCAAATCGATTTCTCTTCCATTGGTTTTAGTGTCATTTGCTTCCCATCATGAACAAAAGTATATGTATTCATCCTCCCGGCATGTGTTGCATTGCGGTCGTATTGCCATGGCCGTCCAAGTAATAAACCACATACCTCTAATGGCAAAACGTCGCATTCCACCTCATCCATATACTGTCCAACTTTAAACGGCACGCGCACCTTATGTGTAATTTTGAGCTGCCCACAATTATTCAACCATTCCAAATGATGTGGTTCATCATATCGCCATGTGGACAAGCCAAGTTTCTCCACCAACATCTTGCTGATTCCATTGGTGCAACTACCTCCGTCAATCATCAATTTACACGCCGTTCCCTTGATGTCGCACTGAGTCTGAAACAAACTCCAGCGCTGCCCTTTATCCACCTTATTACTGCTACCATCATGTACCCTCTTGAGTTGTACATTCAGCCCACTCATTGGTGATGTCGCTTCCCCTTTTATTGCCGTGCCCACATGCGCCTCTGAAACCTTGTGAACAATAGGTACTGTTTGTTTCTTCTCATCTGGAGTAATCACCATCGCAGTTGACTTGTTGACCCCCTTCACCACCACCTTATTAATTTTAGCATTGTGCTCCAAAACTTTGACTTTCTGATTACGTGCCTCCACTGGAGCTGCGACCATGGTCGTCACAAGGGGCACCACAATACTGTCACGACGAAAAGGTAAAAATTCTGCCCTTAAAAAGTTTCGGAAATCCTTCCAAATAGTCGTCGAGTAATGTAACTTTTTGTCACGTTTCTCCTTATGCCACAACTCATACAACTAATCATCCACACACTCCAGTGCAAGATTCAAAGCAATAAACTCATCAAAATTAGAATCCTGTGAAGCACACTTGTCAAACGTACTTTCCATCCTATTTTCCCATGATCTGTACTCTGAACGGTGTAGCATCACTGCCCAACCAGGCTGTGATTTTTGGCGTCTCCATCTTGTCATTGTGGGACTTGTATCCATAATAGTCAGAATCACCGTACATCCTCAACTAAGAAGAACAAATGCACCGTGAGAAACCCAGTAATCTGATACCACCTGATGAAGGCACGACCTCGGACGCGCCGCTAATTTTGCCCGATCTTTCACGATGCAACAACCGTAACTAAATTTCACTGATAAAAGTTTCCAATTACGCGAGATACACGCAACCTGAAACTGTGGTAACAACAACTGACAAGCAATACCTCGGCAAACAAGGCACCTCTCGTCGGCGTAGACGTCACCAGCACGCAATCCGTCGTCGCCGACGGACCTCGAGCCAAAAGCTAGCAAACTCTCGATCATGAGAATCCTCTCGCCAAAGTGTAATTTTCTTGATAGAAAATCTCACAATAATAAACAAGATGAATGCCCAGAGGGCCGCTTCATAGTCTGCCCAAACTCTAAAGAAACTAACCTTCTGGCATCCGCCTCCCCGACCTGCACCGTAGTTGTCTCATCCATTATGTCCTCCGTTTGCACCCCTTTGTCGACGACCGCCGCAGTCGCTTGCAACCCCTTGTCATTGACCGGTGTATTCACCATGACTTGTATATCGCGCATGTTTGCGGTAGGGTATGCCGCATCATATTGACATTGTTATCTTGACCCAAAATCTATTGCTGCATCCTGCAATCCTGCAAATTTGGGCGTCAGTGTACAGTGTACAGTTTACTTAAAAAAAAAACCTAACACAGTTTAAGTAGGAACAATACATCATTATGCACATAAATTATGAACAATATCATCAGCACTATGTGTAATTTTTAAATTTCTCTATGATCTTAGTGGACATAAATTCGTACTGGTACTGGAAACTGGTTCCACCATGAGTGGACTGAAGAAAAGGTATATACATCATAGACCTTGTTGGAGCCATCTCCAACTTGATCTTTACCATAAGTAGTTCTTAAAGGTTTTCTGAAACCGACATATGTAAAAATATACGGGAGTACATGATGGAAAATAGTTGATGGGAAACATAAGATTCTCAAGTACCTGGTTTAAGCAGCTCATTTGCCTATTTTGAAAATAAACACCTTACCACTGATGTAACTCCATTAACTTGTGCTGATGATATGTTACATAGTGTTACATCAATGGGAGGATAAACTGTGAACATGATTATGTTTTTTTCAGAACATCGCTTCTCATTGTTTTGTGTTAAAAATTCATATTTCTAGTGCAGACAAAACCATAAACCTTGATTGTATTTCTGATCGTGGGTCAAAACATCACTTTAACTTATATGCTGGTTTATGTGACTGTATCTCCATGAATAGGAAATTTTGCCTCGTTGTATTATTTGCTGTATGCACCAGAACTGGTAGCATTCAGAATTTCTACAGTGTTACACCATCTGTTAGCTTGTTAACGAGCAGTTTTTCTCGACACCTCATAACATTAACATACTCATTTTGCTAACAGGAATCGAGCAGGTCGAGTATTCAGTTCTGGTTCCATTACGGTGCGGCATGCTGATGGTACTCTTGAGACTGCAGATAACAAAATTGTATTAACTAGGGGTCCATTAAATATCGAACAGATGCATTGGAATGGATTTTCTCGTGAGGTTTGCTTTCTTTCTTCATACATCAGTTTGTTCTAGATTTTTTGTTACCAAAATGATTGTTCGTAGTTTTTCATACTTAAATAGTTCCCCTTGTCCCTCTTGTTTATCCCTGTGAATTTCATTTTTGGATGGTACCTTAACATATGGTCAAGCTTTTATCGTCTAACCACATTAAATTTATGCAGGTTTCGGAACA
The DNA here is from genome assembly GCA_032464435.1 of Aegilops umbellulata. Classification (NCBI taxonomy): domain Eukaryota; kingdom Viridiplantae; phylum Streptophyta; class Magnoliopsida; order Poales; family Poaceae; genus Aegilops; species Aegilops umbellulata. Next base: position 275,348,996 of record CP136055.1, read on the forward strand.
GTTCAGGCTTGGTTTTCCTATTCAATGGGAGAAATATGCTAATTCTAACATGAAACAGGCGAATGTACACACACTATCTCCAGCAAAATCAATTGAATATTGTGTAGAGAAGTTCTTGCGCAGCAGCTTTGCCAATTCAATGGAACATACATTGACAGGGTTTGATTTCAGAACATCTAAAGAGTCTACTGGTAATACAGATGGACCTGGGCTTCCAAACTATGTAAAACCAAGAATTCAGGAACCTTCTGGCAATAGTGGTGGTTATGATAACTCAGTGAGCAACATGGCTGCATCTGAGGGATTATGTAATGATAGGATGGGTACGCCTGATGAATCTTTTGAAGATCCTGGACCTGGAGAAACATGTAATGGTCAAGCATCTAGAGCAGATAACTCACATGAAGATATACAGACAGATGCAAGTGGGCTGAGGATTGTTACTCACTCCGCGGACTCTACTTTAGTTAATAATGATATAGATAAAATAGAAGAAGAACGTGGATCTTCCAAGTTGGGCAACAGCTCAGTGTGTCCCGGAACAGAACATGTGTCAGAAGCACTAAACCAAGGGGCAAGTCCAGAGCATGGAAGTGTTCAGTGTTCAAGAAGACTACGGAGCGGCAAAGTGTATGGAATGTCTAATGGTGCGTCATTGAAGAGGCGGTACTCCAAGAGGAAGACAAAGCAGCATGAAACGTTGAGTATGAAGGTGATACCAACTGAAGAGACAACACCCCCTGCCGGTCCGACTTGTCACAAAAAGGTAGGTTGAATTTCGCACCTTGGAAGAACACACAATGAGAAACAGTTAACTTAATAATGAAAATCAATTATGACAGGGTTCCAGTTTTGACCCCATGATACATGCTACATTCTGGGATTAATTCTCTTCTAAACAAACCATCATGTAGCATTCTAATCATATCATGTTACAGTAACCATACATTGTTTCTAGATATGAAATGTTCTGTCATATTTCACCTTTGCTCCTGATGATTACAATGCTGCCACACTATAGTTGAGTGGCATGCCAGCTGTAGTACTCTGAACATTTTTACTAATAATCTCTAACTATCATATGATGATTTGATAGTAATAGTCGTGTAATTATGCCCCTTTTTTCTTTGATGTTCTCTAGCAATCATGTGTTGTTCAAGACCTTTTACTTTGTATGTACCTTTGCTAAATTGTGTAAACTTGTAACTATGTAGGGTGACTCAGTTGCTCAAATCACTGCTTTGGATAAGCTTCAATCAAATGATTCGGGTCGTAAAGGTTACTTAAATAATTTGCATTAATTTTATCAACCTTTTATCTCTCAGCTATTACTTGGTGGCAGTGACATCACAAAGGCTTGCTACTAAGTAGTTATTAGCAACCACCGACACTCAATGCATGCTTTACACTATATATAGCACGAAAGTGAAGCCGCCTCCGAATTTTAGAAAGCTAGTCTTAAAACAATGTCATAGTTGAGTGTTAATGCTTTTGTATGGTAAAAACATTAAGTGTTGCAAAACCTCCTTAACTCCCTGTATGAACATCATATTTTGTTGTCCCAGGTAATGAATGTCGTTAAAAAATCATGCTTCTGTCCAGATAAGTGGGCATCGATCTTTTTGTACTATAAACCGAAAAAGTTGTATCCGCTGCCCTGGTACTATGTAAACATAGTGATTGCGAAACTGCAGTAGCCAAATAATGATAGTTTGTTTGTTGAATAAATGTAATCCGTCTTAAAAGTTCAAGCTCAAGCCATCTAAAACTTGGTTATACAACTTCTGATGATGATTAGTACCATACCAAATAGATGGAAAACTGAGAAAAAAAACTAAGATAATAACCTTATATGGGAGGACAGCATGCTTGGCTAATCACACAGTACCAGTTGTTTGCTTGTCCACAAATCCATCTAGGTACAAATTGTGTTCTCCTCGTCTTAGCAGACATTGTTCGTCAAAAGAAAAGCTGTACTACCAACCATGATTAGTGCCACAAATTCCTGAACCACTTTAGAGATACATATTCGATTTGAGTTAAAGATGAATGGTCCAGATCGTATGGATCCCACGACCTCATGTTTTAGATAGTAGTATAGATTCGATTTTAGCTAAATGCTTTTCTCTTAGAACCGGTAAGCAGTTCCTGCAAAACATGTGTTCAATTCAATTTCTTTACCGCACGTAAACACTGGTTCGGCGACATTATATTACCAAGGGCTGCTTGCATTTACTGCAACAAATATTGAAAGCTTGTGCGTTACCAATGACCGTTCATGTGGTATTACTGTTCACAGGACATGGAAGACCTAGAAAGAAGGCGAGGAGGTAACATTCGGCACAGTGCGGTGAAAATCGGAGCAACATTTTGTGCTCAAATCAGGATATGGATATCTCATCAAACGTAGCACAACTCTTGCATATGTGATTATGTGCTCAAATCAGTTGTGCTGTTGTGTGACGGGTTAGAGTTCTGCTAATGTTGTAGGATGAGGAACATGCTACTGTTGTGCTGTTGTGCAATGGGCTAGCACATCAGTTCTTTTGCAGGCCAACTATGCATATATATGTATGTATGTTTGTATGTACTCGCTTCGTCCCAAATTTTTTGTCTTAGATACATCCATATCTAGACTAATGTAAGACAAGAATTTTGGACGGAGGGAGTAGTATGCATGTAAGGAAGAAGGGACGCTTGTGATGGTATTTGTTTCAAACCAATCTGCATGTCCTGATCTGTTAGACACGCTCTGCATGTTTAGTGATAATTTTATAGGTACGGTCCTGATGCTTATTTATCTTTCTGGGATTTCATCATCCACACAAATTGAGTAACAGAAAACCTGTTAGACCCACCCCACATAATGTAATTGAAGCAGTTTGACTCGATTTGAAGTGAAAAGGTCTTTTGTTTCTGTAGATTTGTCCCAAAAAACAAATCATTTTTCTAATATGGTTGTCCCAGTTTTTTAAAACTAGACGATGCCCCGCACGTTGTTGCGGGAATATTTTGCAATATATTTCTAAGATATTAATAATTTTATGGAAATAAGAATGTTCGGAGAAATAATATGTGAGCTAAAACTAAAAAAATATGGTTATTTGTGTTCGATTATTGTATTTTTGTTAAGTATTTATTAAATATATCATGCATGTTTGCATGTTGAAGTGAACCTTTTCCTATGACTCATTGAATGTTGAAGTGGGTCTTTTCTAATGCATGTTGCTTGATGAGGTGTCATGCTTGCATGTTGAGAGAAATAGATTTTTTGTCTTAGATACATCCATATCTAGACTAATATAAGACAAGAATTTTGGGACGGAGGGAGTAATATACATGTAAGGAAGAAGGGACGCTTGTGATGGTATTTGTTTCAAACCAATCTGCATGTCCTGATCTGTTAGACACGCTCTGCATGTTTAGTGATAATTTTATAGGTATGGTCCTGATGCTTATTTATCTTTCTGGGATTTCATCATCCACACAAATTCAGTAACAGAAAACCTGTTAGACCCACCCCACATAATGTAATTGAAGCAGTTTGACTCGATTTGAAGTGAAAAGGTCTTTTGTTTCTGTAGATTTGTTCCAAAAAACAAATCATTTTTTTAATATGGTTGTCCCAGTTTTCTAAAACTAGACGATGCCCCGCACGTTGTTGCGGGAATATTTTGCAATATATTTCTAAGATATTAATAATTTTATGGAAATAAGAATATTTGGAGAAATAATATGTGAACTAAAACTAAAAAAATATGGTTATTTGTGTTTGATTATTGTATTTTTGTAAAGTATTTATTAAATATATCATGCATGTTTGCATGTTGAAGTGAACCTTTTCCTATGACTCATTGAATGTTGAAGTGGGTCTTTTCTAATGCATGTTGCTTGATGAGGTGTCATGCTTGCATGTTAAGAGAAATAGATTAATGGGGCTAGCTACTTAGATATAGAAGATATGGTAGTCCCTAATTCTGAGTTTGCCTGAACACTCAAGTATGGTCCGTATCGGCGGACCTCGGAATAGAGGTTATGCAAATCTAGCTGTAGAAAATCATACAAAAAGCCTCACACGATGCAACTGAGCCGGAGCGTCATCGCTTGGCATAGAGTGATAAATTTCTGAGCTCTTGGTGCACGAGTCGCTCGATTTAACTGAGCGAAAGCGGCGTGCTTCCCTTGACGTAGCGTGATAAACTCTCAGAGCTCTCAGTACATGAGTCACTCGTTCAGCAATGATGGTCCGTTGGCAAGTGCATAATAAAGATTCTGAGATCCTATCACACAACAACATGCCGTGTGGATGAGAACAACAGATAACAAAACTAAACTCTGATAGAACGAGCTCTTTTACAGTACCCTGGTACTCCAAAACCATATACCAGAGTACCAAACATATCTGGCCGTCCATGGGCGAGGGCTGTTTAGTCATTTCTTCAAGGGTAATTTGTTTTTTTATCCTCTGGTGGCTACCGTCCCGATCATTCAGCTACCAGAAGACGAAAATCCCGGAAGAGTGGCGGTGCCGCCTTCAGCCGAAATACACTTCGCCGCACGCTGCTCTGCCCTCCAGCACCGATCGCTCAACTCTGCAGCTCGTATGGCATATCGTGTTGCCCCGGGCGCGCCGATTGATTTGTCTTCGTGCCGCTTGTTTGAGATTGATTTCTCACGCGCTGACGTCTGGATCACGAAAACTAGGAGTACGGATGAAACCAGGGGCAGCAGATTCGTCCTCAATTGATTGAATACTATTGAAGTTATTAATTCATGTATAGATGAACTATAATAATTTGTAGAACGAGTATAGCTGTGATGAAATAGCAGGCAAGACATTTTTGTACTAATTTGTTCATACATCCAACTTAAATTTCTCCCAGGAAACGATAAGCCATGGGGACCTGGACGGCGTGGGTCTTTTTGAGGCTCATCTCTGGCTCCTCGCCCACTACGGACATGCAGAAGCTGCCTTGGGACGGCATGCAAGTCGCTCCAACCCCAGGGTGGTGGTGCCGTGGTGGTGGCCGGCAATCCAAGCTCCGGCCGCCATGAATAAAATAGGGTTTGCTAAAAACGAATGACTTGTTTAGATGCTGAATACTCGGTGGTTACCGGTGGGAGAAAAAAGACCCAAAAAAGGTTTGTTACGATTACAGTTTTGCCCCTTGGATCAAGGTACTCCGTGACTTTTTGAGTTAGTACTCCATGTGACTAATGATGGAGTACCAAATCACGATCGCCATTGGATCAGGAGAAATAGACGGCCCATATTAGTTTCGGGGTACTGTAAAAGAGCTCGATAGAACAGCAACATATACCTGTTGCAGCTCTCACAACCGAAGCTGAAATATTTGGACATGCATGTAAATGGAACAAATGTCTTGAGAGGGCTAAAGAAAAGCATATGGCGTCCATAACCCTTTCCCGACCACCTGTCTGCGATAGACAACCATAGTCAATGTCGTCCTTTATCACTGGAGACCACCTCCTCCAAATGCTACCAGCGTGGGTGGGCGACCGATCATGCACCGATGCACAACTTCGCATTATTGACTTCTTGTGTTGAACATAATAATATTCATATTCTCCGGTTTGACCTGAAAGCACGAACCGCGGATTCAAAAGCATGCATTCCTTTACGTTGGTGCAGGTTTCCACGACACTTCCTCATCAGCTGCCGCGTACCCATACCTGAAGCTGCAGCCTACTAGTCGAGCAGTCATGAACGGTTCAAGTGCAAGTATCTGATCAACATGCGATCAACTCCAACTGAACCCCCGCGTGTGAGACCGGCAGCGCGGCGTGGTAGAAATTTAAGCACAGAGCACACGAACGAGTCTTGCACGATTTCTCCGTCCTTCACGTTTGCAACACGCCAAGAGAACAGTTACAGACTATACTTGAGTTTGCATGCATGATGCATCTATATAAACGAGCTCAGCCCCGTGGCGAGCTATCCCCAAATCCAGCTTAGCCGCGGCCTAAAGCACAAGAAGCGCACTTGAAGCTCCGGAGATTACAAAGATATATTTCCGTGCCGAGCTCTTTCTCTTCTCAGCTGAGAAGCTATCTGCCTCTGCCGTGCGCGAGATACCACGCCGGGACGACAATGGCGGCCGCGGCAGCGAAGGTGGTGGTGCTGCTCCTGTTGGTCATCCATGTCCTCGGCGTCGTCGTCGGCGCGGCGAGGCCATTGGAGGGAGATCACGGGTGGACCGGGAACGGGATCGAAATGGTGACGCAGATGCTCAGCGCCGCCAAGTCACGGTCCAGCACCCGCACGCACTGCTGCTGACGTGCATGCACACGTTACTCCTGAAAAACTGTTCTTTGGTTCAATATATATAGGTGGGTCACAGGTCAAAAGAAAAAGATGGATCAACCTTGAAAATGGAAACATGGTCGAGTTTCGGCTGTGTTTGTATTTCTATCGTGATTTGTGGAATGTATATATAGTTTCGTATCCCTTTTGTAATATTACAACCAGAAGTGTGAATATAGCATTTGATAGAGCTAATTATATCACTTGATGCTTGAACTTGGCACGAATATTCACTCTGGTGCCTGGAGTCGCAAAATACAGATAATTGGTTTTATAACTTAGCACACATGTCTAAATATGGTGTTAATCTGGTCCAAAATGCAATGACATGTCATCATATTTCGGTTGACATGCCCGCATAGCATAGGACCCACATGCAACAATAAAACATGATAACGTGCATAGTATAAGTCTCTATGACCGATGGGTCTCACCTGTCAATACGAAAGGGAAAATAGAAACAAAAGATGGCAGCCGCTTCTACTCGAACAGGCAACCTCAAGATAGCATTTTGATGTCTAGTAAGATTACAAGGCTTAATCTGTTGTAGACGAAGTGGGGTTTAAATGGTCTACGGTCTACCCAGTTTGCACATGATTGTTTTTATTTTTATTTTTGAGAAATTATAAAAAGCACCCAAATTATAATGATAGTAATAAAAAGAAAGTTCATATGTTTGCGTGTTATAAATATATATAATAAATATAGATAAAATAACTTATATAGAAAATATCCAAGTAATTTTAAAAAATGTCCATATAATTAAAATAGTGTTTCTAGATTATAAAGTTTTTTAGTTACTTAGAATAATACACATATTTTAAAATGTGATTCATAAATATTACTTAGTTATACAACAATTTGAATAATTATACGCACATTTTTTAGGTCCCAAGGACACTCAATCTAGTACAAAACAAATGTCGATCTCAGTATGGTTTGTGTTGACGGTGCAAACTGGATTCCCTATGATGTAAACTACGCAAATGTTGTTGGGGAACGTAGCATGCAATTTTAAAAAATTTCCTACGATCACGCAAGATCTATCTAGGAGATGCATAGCAACGAGAGGGGGAGAGTGTGTCCACGTACCCTCGTAGACCGAAAGCGGAAGCGTTAGTATAACGTGATTGAAGTAGTCAAACGTCTGCACGATCTAACCGATCTAGTACCGAACGTACGGCACCTCCGAGTTCAGCACACGTTCAGCTCGATGACGTCCCTCAAACTCTTGATCCAGCAGAGGGTCGAGGGAGAATTTCGTCAACATGACGGTGTGATGACGGTGATGGTGATGTGATCCACGCAGGGCTTCGCCTAAGCACTACGACGCTGTGACCAGAGGAGTAACTGTGGAGGGGAGCACCACACACAACTAAGAGAATAACTGTTGTGCTTTGGGGTGCCCCCTGCCTCGTATATAAAGGAGGGGAGGAGGAGGCCGGCCACCAGGGGCGCGCCAAGGAGAGGAGAGTCCTACTAGGACTCCAGTCCTAGTAGGATTCGCCCCCCCTTTTTCTTCTCATGGAGGGGGAAAGAGGGAAGGGAGAGGGAAGAGGAGAAGGAAAGGGGGGCGCGCCCCCTCCCCTACTCCAATTCGGACTCCCTATGGGAGGGGGGCACGACCACCCGTTGTGGGCTGCCTCCCCTCTCCCCTATGGCCCATGTAGGCCCATTACTTTCCCCGGGGGGTTCCGGTAACTCCTCGGTACTTCGATAAATATCCAAAACGTCCTGAAACCATTCCGGTGTCCAAATACTATCGTCCAATATATTAATGTTTACCTCTCGACTATTTCGAGACTCCTCTTCATGTCCGACATCTTATCCGGGACTCCGAACAATCTTCGGTCACCAAAACACATAACTCATAATACAAATCGTCATCGAACGTTTAGCGTGCGGATCCTACGGGTTCGAGAACTATGTAGACTAGACCGAGACACATCTCCGATCAATAACCAACAGTGGAACTTGGATGCTCATATTGGTTCCTACATATTTTACGAAGATCTTTATCGGTCAAACCGCAATAACAACATATGTCATTCCCTTTGTCATCGGTATGGTACTTGCCCGAGATTCGATCGTCGGTATCCTCATACCTAGTTCAATATCGTTACCGGAAAGTCTCTTTACTCGTTACGTAATGCATCATCCAGCAACTAACTCATTAGTCACTTTGCTTTCAAGACTTATAGTGATGTGCATTACCGAGAGGGCCCAGAGATACCTCTCCGATACTCGGAGTGACAAATCATAATCTCGATCTATGCCAACCCAACAAACACCTTCAGAGACACCTATAGAGCATCTTTATAATCACCCAGTTAAGTTGTGACGTTTGATAACACACAAGGTGTTCCTCCGGTATTCGGGGGTTGCATAATCTCATAGTCAAAGGAATATGTATAAGTCATGAAGAAAGCAATAGCAATAAAACTTAACGATCATTATGCTAAGCTAATGGATGGGTCTTGTCCATCAAATCATTCTCCTAATGATGTGATCCCGTTCATCAAATGACAACACATGTCTATGGCCAGGAAACTTAACCATCTTTGATTAACGAGCTAGTCAAGTAGAGGCATACCAGGGACACTTTGTTTTGTCTATGTATTCACACATGTATCAAGTTTCCAGTTAATACAATTCTAACATGAATAATAAACATTTATCAGGAAATATAAATAACAATTTTACTATTGCCTCTAGGGCATATTTCTTTCAGTCTCCCACTTGCACTAGAGTCAATAATCTAGATTACATTGTAATGATTCTAACATCCATGGAGTCTTGGCGTTGATCATGTTTTGCTCATGGAAGAGGCTTAGTCAACGGGTCTGCCACATTCAGATCCGTATGTATTTTGCAAATCTCTATGTCTCCCTCCTTGACTTGATTGCGAATGGAGTTGAAGCGTCTCTTGATGTGTTTGGTTCTCTTGTGAAATCTGGATTCCTTCGCTAAGGAAATTGCTCCAGTATTGTCACAAAAGATTTTCATTGGACCTGATGCACTAGGTATTACACCTAGATCGGATATGAACTCCTTAATCCAGACTCCTTCATTTGCTACTTCCGGAGCAGCTATGTACTTCGCTTCACACGTAGATCCCGCCACAGCGCTCTCCTTGCAACTGCACCAACTGACAGCTCCACCATTCAATTTTAATGCGTATCCGGTTTGTGACTTAGAGTCATCCGGGTCAGTGTCAAAGCTAGCATCAACGTAACCATTTATGACAAGCTCTTTGTCACATCCATAAACAAGAAACATATCCTTAGTCCTTTTCAGGTATTTCAGGATGTTCTTGACCGTTGTCCAGTGATCCACTCCTGGATTACTTTGATACCTCCCTGCTAAACTTATAGCAAGGCACAGATCAGGTCTGGTACACAGCATTGCATACATGATAGAACCTATGGCTGAGGCATAGGGAATGACTTTCATTTTCTCTCTATCTTCTGCAGTGGTGGGGCATTGAGTCTAACTCAACTTCACACCTTGTAACATAGGCAAGAACCCTTTCTTTGACTGGTCCATTTTGAACTTCTTCAAAACTTTATCAAGGTATGTGCTTTGTGAAAGTCCAATTAAGCGTCTTGATCTAACTCTATAGATCTTGATGCCCAATGTATAAGCAGTTTCACCGAGGTCTTTCATTGAAAAATTCTTATTCAAGTATCCTTTTATGCTATCCAGAAATTCTATATCATTTCCAATCAACAATATGTCATCCACGTATAATATTAGAAATGCTACAAAGCTCCCACTCACTTTCTTGTAAATACAGACTTCTCTCCAAAAGTCTGTATAAAATCATATGATTTGATCACACTATCAAAGCGTATATTCCAACTCCGAGAGGCTTGCACCAGTCCATAAATGGATCGCTGGAGCATGCACACTTTGTTAGCACCTTTAGGATCGACAAAACCTTTTGGTTGCATCATATACAACTCTTCTTTAAGAAATCCATTAAGAAATGCAGTTTTGACATCCATTTGCCAAATCTCATAATCATAAAATGTAGCAATTGCTAACATGATTCACACAGACTTAAGCATCGCTACGGGTGAGAAGGTCTCATCGTAGTCAACTCCTTGAACTTGTCGAAAACCTTTCGCAACAAGTCGAGCTTTGTAGACAGTAACATTACCATCAGCGTCAGTCTTCTTCTTGAAGATCCATTTATTTTCTATGGCTTGCCGATCATCGGTCAAGTCAACCAAAGTCCACGCTTTGTTCTCATACATTGATCCCATCTCAGATTTCATGGCCTCAAGCCATTTCACGGAATCTGGGCTCATCATCGCTTCCTTATAATTCATAGGTTCATCATGGTCTAGTGACATGACTTCCAAAACAGGATTACCGTACCACTCTGGTGCAGAACGTACTATGATTGACCTACGAGGTTCGGTAGTAACTTGATTTGAAGTTTCATGATCATCATCATTAACTTCCTCACTAATTGGTGTAGGCATATTGGAACTGATTTCTATTATGAACCACTTTCCAATTCGAGAGAAGGTACAACTACCTCATCAAGTTCTATTTTCCTCCCACTCACTTCTTTCGAGCGAAACTCCTTCTCTAGAAAGGCTCCATTCTTAGCAACAAATATCTTGCCTTCGGATCTGTGATAGAAGGTGTACCCAACAGTTTCCTTTGGGTATCATATGAAGACCCATTTCTTCGATTTGGGTTCGAGCTTATCAAGCTGAAGCTTTTTTACATAAGCATCGCAACCCCAAACTTTTAAAAACGATAGCTTAGGTTTCTTGCCAAACCACAGTTCATATGGTGTCGTCTCAACGGATTTAGATGGTGGCCTATTTAACGTGAATGCATCCGTCTCTAAAACATAACCCCAAAACAATAGTGGTAAATCGGTAAGAGACATCATAGATCGCACCATATCTAATAAAGTACGGTTACGATGTTCGGACACACCATTACGCTGTGGTGTTCCAGGTGGCGTGAGTTGCAAAACTATTCAACATTGTCTCAAATGAAGACCAAACTCGTAACTCAAATATTCGCCTCCCCGATCAGATCGTACAAACTTTATTTTCTTGTTACGATGATTTTCCACTTCACTCTGAAATTCTTTGAACTTTTCAAATGTTTCAGACTTATGTTTCATTAAGTAGATATACCCATATCTGATCAAATCGTCTGTGAAGGTAAGAAAATAACGATACCCACCGTGAGCCTCAACACTTATCGGACCACATACATCAGTTTCTAGTAAGTCAGTGGCTCGCTCCATTGTTCCGGAGAACGGAGTCTTAGTCATCTTGCCCATGAGGCATGGTTTACAAGTATCAAGTGATTCATAATCAAGTGATTCCAAAAGCCCATCAACATGGAGTTTCTTCATGCGCTTTACACCAATATGACCTAAACGGCAGTGCCACAAATAAGTTGCACTATCATTATTAATTTTGCATCTTTTGGCTTCAATATTATGAATATGTGTATCACTACGATCGAGATCCAACAAAAATAGACCACTCATCAAGGGTGCATGACTATAAAAGATATTACTCATATAAATAGAACAACCATTATTCTCTGATTTAAATGAATAACCGTCTCACATGAAACAAGATCCAGATATAATGTTCATGCTCAACGCTGGCACCAAATAACAATTATTCAAGTCTAAAACTAATCCTGAAGGTAGATGTAAAGGTAGCGTGCCGACGGCGATCACATCGACCTTGGAACCATTTCCGACGCGCATCGCCATCTCGTCCTTGGCCAATCTTCATTTAATCTATAGCCCCTGTTTCGAGTTGCAAATATGAGCAACAGAACCAGTATCAAATACCCAGGCGCTACTACGAGCATTAGTAAGGTACACATCAATAACATGTATATCAAATATACCTTTCACTTTGCCATCATTCTTATCCGCCAAATACTTGGGGCAGTTCCGCTTCCAGTGACCAGTCCCTTTGCAGTAGAAGCACTCAGTTTCAGGCTTAGGTCCAGACTTGGGCTTCTTCCTGGGAGTAGCAACTTGCTTGCTATTCTTCTTGAAGTTCCCCTTCTTCCCTTTGCCCTTTGTCTTGTTAACCATCAACACTTGATGCTCCTTCTTGATTTCTACCTCCGCAGCCTTAAGCATTGCGAAGAGCTCGGGAATTATCTTTTCCATCCCTTGCATCTTATAGTTCATCATGAAGCCTTTATAGCTTGGTGGCAGTGATTGAAGAACTCTGCCGATGACACTATCATCCGGAAGATTAATCCCAGCTGAGTCAAGTGGTTATGGTACCCAAACATTCTGAGTATGTGTTCACTAATAGAATTGTTCTCCTCCATCTTGCAGCTATAGAACTTGTTGGAGACTTCATATCTCTCGGGCATTTGCTTAAAATATTAACTTCAACTCTTGGAACATCTCGTATGCTCCATGACGTTCAAAACGTCTTTGAAGTTCCAATTCTAAGCCGTAAAGCATGGCACACTGAACTATCGAGTAGTCATCAGATTTAGCTTGCCAGACGTTCATAACATTCGGAGTTGCTCCTGCAGCAGGCCTTGCACCTGGTGATGCTTCCAGAACGTAATTCTTCTGTGCAGCAATGAGGATAATCATCAAGTTATGGGCCCATTCCGTGTAGTTACTACCATCATCTTTCAACTTAGCTTTCTCTAGGAACGCATTAAAATTCAAGGGAACGGTAGCACGGGCCATTGATCTACAACAACATAGATATGGAAAAACTATCAGGACTAAGTTCATGATAAATTTAAGTTCAATTAATCATATTACTAAAGAACTCCCACTTAGATAGACATCCCTCTAGTCATCTAAATGATCACGTGATCCATATCAACTAAACCATGTCCGATCATCACGTGAGATGGAGTAGTTTTCAATGATGAACATCTCTATGTTGATCATATCTACTATATGATTCACGTTTGAGCTTTCGGTCTCAGTGTTCCGAGGCCATGGTTGTACATGCTAGGCTCGTCAAGTTTAACTTGAGTATTTTGCACGTGCAAAACTGTTTTATACCCGTTGTATGTGAACATAGAGCTTATCACACCCGGTCATCACGTGGTGTCTCGGCACGATGAACTATAGCAACGATGCATACTCAGGGAGAACACTTATACCTTGAAATTTAGTGAGAGATCATCTTATAATGCTACCGCCGTACTAAGAAAAATAAGATGCATAAAAGATAAACATCACATGCAATCAAAATATGTGACATGATATGGCCATCATCATCTTGTGCCTTTGATCTCCATCTTCAAAGCACCGTCATGATCTCCATCGTCACCGGCTTGACACCTTGATCTCTATCATAGCGTCGTTGTCGTCTCGCCAACTATTGCTTCTACAACTATCGCTACCGCATAGTGATAAAGTAAAGCAATTACATGGCGATTGCATTTCATACAATAAAGCGACAACCATAAGGCTCCTGCCAGTTGCCGATAACTTTTACAAAACATGATCATCTCATACAATAACTTATATCACATCATGTCTTGACCATATCATATCACAACATGCCCTGCAAAAACAAGTTAGATGTCCTCTACTTTGTTGTTGCAAGTTTTACGTGGCTGCTACGGGCTTCTAGCAAGAACCATTCTTACCTACGCATCAAAACTACAATGATTTGTCGTCAAGTGTGATGTTTTAACCTTAAACAAGGCCCGGTCGTAGTCAAATTCGATTCAACTAAAGTTGGAGAAACGGACACCCGCCAGCCACTGATACGTCTCCAAAGTATCTATAATTTTTGATTGCTTCATGCTATATTATCTACTGTTTCGGACTATATTGGGCTTTATTTTCCACTTTTATATTATTTTTGGGACTAACCTATTAACCGGAGGCCCAACCCAGAATTACTGTTTTTTTGCCTATTTCAGAGTTTCGGAGAAACATAATACCAAACGGAGTCCAAACGGAATGAAACGTTCGGGAACGTGATTTTCTCATCAGATAAGACCCAGGAGACTTGGACCCTCCGTCAAGAAAGCCACAAGGCGGTCACGAGGGTGGGGGGCGCGCCCACTCGCCTAGGGCACGCCCCCTACCTCGTGGGCCCCTCGGAGCTCCACCGACGTACTTCTTCCCCCTATATATATACCTACGTACCCCAAACGATTAGATACGGAGCCAAAAACTTAATTCCACCACCACAACCTTCTGTACCCATGAGATCCCATCTTGGGGCCCGTTCCGGAGCTCCGCCGGAGAGGGTCATCATCACGGAGGGCTTCTACATCATCCTAGCCCCTTCGATGAAGTGTGAGTAGTTCACCTCAGACCTACGGGTCCATAGTTATTAGCTAGATGGCTTCTTCTCTCTTTTTGGATCTCAATACAATGTTCTCCCCCTCTCTCGTGGAGATCTATTCGATGTAATCTTGTTTTTGCGGTGTGTTTGTTGAGACCGATGAATTGTGGGTTTATGATCAAGTCTATCTATGAATAATATTTGAATCTTCTCTGACTTCTTTTATGTATGATTGGTTATCTTTGCAAGTCTCTTCGAATTATTAGTTTGGTTTGGCCTACTAGATTGGTTTTTCTTGCCATGGGAGAAGTGCTTAGTTTTGGGTTCAATCTTGCGGTGTCCTTTCCCAGTGACAGAAGGGGCAGCAAGGCACATATTGTATTGTTGCCACTGAGGATAACAAGATGGGGTTTTTATCATATTGCATGAAACTATCCCTCTACATCATGTCATCTTGCCTAAGGCGTTACTCTGTTTTTAATTTAATACTCTAGATGCATGCTGGATAGCGGTCGATGAGTGGAGTAATAGTAGTAGATGCAGGCAGGAGTCAGTCTACTTGTCTCAGACGTGATGCCTATATACATGATCATACCTAGATATTCTCATAACTATGGTTAATTCTGTCAATTGCTCAACAGTAATTTGTTCACCCACCGTAGAACATTTATGCTCTTGAGATAAGCCACTAGTGAAACCTATGGCCCCCGGGTCTATTCTCATCATATCAATCTCCATCACTTTAATCTTGCTTTGCTTTTTTACTTTGCCTTTTACTTTTCACTTTGCATATCTATACCAAAAATACCAAAAATATTCTCTATCAGATCTCACTCTCGTAAGTGACCGTGAAGGGATTGACAACCCCTAATCACGTTGGTTGCGTTGAGCTATTGTTTTGTGCAGGTACGAGGGACTTGCGTGTAGCCTCCTACTGGATTGATACCTTGGTTCTCAAAAACTGAGGGAAATACTTACGCTACTTTGGTGCATCATCCTCTCCTCTTCGGGGAAATCTAACGCAATGCTCAAGAGGTAGCAAGAAGAATTTCTGGCGCCGTTTCCGGGGAGGCTTACGCAAAAGTCAAGTCAAGATTTGGACTCCCGGCAACGAGCAATTTCTGGCGCCGTTGCCGGGGAGTCTGCGCAAAAGTCAACATACCAAGTACCCATCACAATTCCTATCTCCCGCATTACTTTAGTTGCCATTTGCCTCTCGTTTTCCTCTCGCCCACTTCACCCTTGTCGTTTTATTCGCCCTCTCTTTTCCGTTTGCCTTTTTCGCTTGCCCTTTTGTTTGCTCGTGTGTTGGATTGCTTGTTTGTCGCGATGGCTCAAGATAATACCAAATTGTGTGACTTCACCAATACCAACAATAATGATTTCCTTAGCACTCCGATTGCTCCTCTTACCAATACTGAATCTTGTGAAATCAATACTGCTTTGTTGAATCTTGTTATGAAAGCTCAATTCGCCGGCCTTCCTAGTGAAGATGCCGCTACTCATCTGAATAGCTTCGTTGATTTATGTGATATGCAAAAGAAGAAAGATGTTGATAATGATATTGTTAAATTGAAGCTATTTCCTTTTTCGCTTAGAGATCGTGCTAAAGCTTGGTTTTTGTCTTTGCCTAAAAATAGTATTGATTCTTGGAACAAGTGCAAAGATGCTTTTATCTCTAAGTATTTTCCTCCCGCTAAGATCATCTCTCTTAGAAACGACATTATGAATTTTAAGCAACTTGATCATGAACATGCTGCACAAGCTTGGGAGAGAATGAAATCAATGATACGTAATTGTCCTACTCATGGTTTGAACTTGTGGATGATTATACAAAAATTTTATGCCGGATTGAATTTTGCTTCTAGAAATCTTTTAGATTCGGCCGCGGGAGGAACTTTTATGGAAATCACTTTAGGATATGGTACTAAACTCCTAGATAATATTATGGTTAATTTTTCTCAATGGCACACTGAAAGATCCACTAATAAAAAAGTGCATGCGGTAGAACAAATCAATGTTTTGAGTGAAAAGATGGATGAACTTATGAAATTATTTGCTACTAAGAGTGTTTCTTCTGATCCTAATGATATGCCTTTGTCTACTTTGATTGAGAATAATAATGAATCTATGGATGCGAATTTTGTTGGTAGGAATAATTTTGGTAACAACGCGTATAGAGGGAATTTTAATCCTAGGCCTTATCCTAGTAATCCTTCTAATAATTATGGAAATTCCTACGACAACTCTTATGAAAATTTTAATAAGATACCCTCTGAATTTGAGAGTAGTGTTAAAGATTTTATGAATTCACAAAAGAATTTTAATGCTTTGCTTGAAGAGAAATTGCTTAAAGTTGATGATTTGGCTAGGAACGTTGATAGAATTTCTCTTGAGGTTGATTCTTTAAAGCTTAGATCTATTCCTACTAAGCATGATATCAATGAGTCTCTCAAAGCCATGAGAACTTCCACTGATGAGTGCAAAGAAAGAACCGCTAGGATGCGTGCTACGAAAGATGCCTTTATTAAAGCGTGTTCTTCTAATTCCTATGAGAATCAAGATGAAGACCTAAAAGTTATTGATGTGTCCCCTATTAAATCTTTATTTCGCAATATGAATCTTGATGAAACTGAATATGATCTTCCTTTACCTAGAAGGCGTTCCAAAAATTCGGAGTATTTAGATCTTGATGACGAAATTGATAAACGTGGGATTGAAAGAAATAAAACCCTAGATGTTGCTAAACCCACTATATTGGATTTCAAGGAATTTAATTATGAAAGTTGCTCTTTAATTGATTGTCTTTCCTTGTTGCAATCCGTGCTAAATTCTCCTCATTCTTATAGTCAAAATAAAGCCTTTACCGAACATATTGTTGATGCCTTGATGCAATCTTATGAAGAAAAACTTGAGTTGAAAGTTTCTATCCCTAGAAAACTTTATGATGAGTGTGAGCCTACTATTAAAATTAAAATTAAAGATTATGAATTTTATGCTTTGTGTGATTTGGGTGCTAGTGTCTCCACTATTCCCAAGACTTTGTGTGATTTGCTAGATTTCCATGATTTTGATGATTGCTCTCTAAACTTGCATCTTGCGGATTCCACTATTAAGAACCTATGGGAAGAATTAATGATGTTCTTATTGTTGCAAATAGGAATTATGTGCCCATAGATTTTATCGTTCTTGATATAGATTGCAATCCTTCTTGCCCTATTATTCTTGGTAGACCTTTCCTTAGAACGGTTGGTGCAATTATTGATATGAAGGAAGGGAATATTAGATTTCAATTTCCATTAAAGAAAGGCACGGAACACTTCCCTAGAAAGAAAATAAAATTACCATATGAATCTATCATGAGATCCACTTATGGATTGCCTACCAAAGATGGCAATACCTAGATCTATCCTCGCTTTTATGCCTAGCTAGGAGCGTTAAACGATAGCGCTTGTTGGGAGGCAACCCAATTTTATTTTAGTTTTTTTGTTTTTGCTTCCGTTTAGGAATAAATAATCCATCTACCTTCTGTTTTGATGTGGTTTTGTGTTTTAATTAGTGTTTGTGCCAAGTTAGACCTATAGGATCTTCTTGGATGATAGTTATTTGATCTTGCTGTAATTTCCAGAATCTTTCTGTTCACGAAAACAATTGTTAAAAATCACCAGAACGTGATAAAGTACTGATTCCAATAGCCGCTGATCAATAAACAAATTGTATAGGTCTTCCTATTTTGGTAGAGTTTTTGAAGTTCCAGAAGTTTGCGTTAGTTACAGATTACTACAGACTGTTCTGTTTTTGACAGATTCTGTTTTTCGTGTGTTGTTTGCTTATTTTGATGAATCTATGGCTAGTAAAATAGTTTATAATCCATAGAGAAGTTGGAATACAGTAGGTTTAACACCAATATAAATAAATAATGAGTTCATTGCAGCACCTTGAAGTGGTCTTTTGTTTTCTTTCACTAACGGAGCTCACGTGATTTCTATTGAGTTTTGTGTTGTGAAGTTTTCAAGTTTTGGGTGAAATCTTTTGATGGATTATGGAACAAGGAGTGGCAAGAGACTAAGCTTGGATATGCCCATGGCACCCCCAATATAATCCAAGGACACCAAAAATTCAAAGCTTGGGGATGCCCCGGAAAGCATCCCCTCTTTCGTCTACTTCCATCGGTAATTTTACTTGGAGCTATATTTTTATTCACCACATGATATGTGTTTTGCTTGGAGCGTCTTGTATTATTTGTGTATTTGTTTGTTAGTGTGCCACAATCATCCTTGCTGTACACACCTTTTGAGAGAGCCATACATGAATTGGAATTTGATAGAATACTCTATGTGCTTCACTTATATCTTTTGAGCTTTATAGTTTTGCTCTAGTGATTCACTTATATCTTTTAGAGCACAGTGGTGGATTTGTTTTAAAGAAACTATTTATCTCTCATGCTTCACTTATATTATTTTGAGAGTCTTAATTATCATGGTAATTTGCTTAATAATAATAATAAGCTTGGTATTCAAGATTTGTAAAATTTTCTTTTGAGTGCGTTGAATACTAAGAAAAGTTTGATGCTTGATGATTGTTTTGAGATATGGAGGTGATAATATCAAAGTCATGCTAGTAGATTAATTGTGAATTTGAGAAGTGCTTGAGTTCAAGTTTGCAAGTCCCGTAGCATGCACGTATGGTAAACGTTATGTAACAAATTTGAAACATGATGTGTTATTTGATTGTCCTCTTATGAGTGGCGGTCGGGGACGAGCGATGGTCTTTTCCTACCAATATATCCCCCTAGGAGCATGCACGTAATGCTTTGGTTTTTGATGACTTGTAGATTTTTCAATAAGTATATGAGTTCTTTATGACTAATGTTGAGTCCATGGATTATATGCACTCTCACCCTTCCATCATTGCTAGCCTCTTCGGTGCCGTGCATTGCCCTTTCTCACATTGAGAGTTGGTGCAAACTTCACCGGTGCATCCAAACCCCGTGATATGATACGATATTTCACACATAAACCTCCTTATATCTTCCTCAAAAGAGCCACCATACCTACCTATTATGGCATTTCCATAGCCATTCTGAGATATATTGCCATGCAACTTTCCACCATTCCGTTCGTCATGACACATCCATCATTGTCATATTGCTAGCATGATCATGTAGTTGACATAGTATTCGTGGCAAAGCCACCGTTCATAATTCTTTCATACATGTTACTCTTGATTCATTGCATATCCCGGTACACCGCCGGAGGCATTCATATAGAGTCATACTTTGTTCTAGTATCGAGTTGTAATCATTGAGTTGTAAATAAATAGAAGTGTGATGATCATCATTTTCAAGAGAATTGTCCCAAGTGAGAAATAAATAAATAAATAAATAAAAAGAGAGAAAGGCCATAAAAAAGGAAGGCCTAAAAAATGAGAGAAAAAGAGAGAAGGTACAATGTTACTATCCTTTGCCACACTTGTGCTTCAAAGTAGCACCATAATCATCATGATAGAGAGTCTCTTGTTTTGTCACTTTCATATACTAGTGGGAATTTTTCATTATAGAACTTGGCTTGTATATTCCAACAATGGGCCTCCTCAAGTGCCCTAGGTCTTCGTGAGCAAGCAAGTTGGATGCACACCCATTTAGTTTCTTTTGTTGAGCTTTCATACATTTATAGCTCTAGTGCATCCGTTGCATGGCAATCCCTACTCCTTGCATTATAATCAATTGATGGGCATCTCCATAGCCCGTTGATTATCCTCGTTGATGTGAGACTTTCCCCTTTTTTGTCTTCTCCACATAACCCCCATCATCATATTCTATTCCACCCATAGTGCTATATCCATGGCTCACGCTCATGTATTGCGTGAAGGTTTATGAGTTTGAGATTATTAAATGAAACAATTGCTTGGCTTGTCATCGGGGTTGTGCATGATGAGAGCATTCTTGTGTGACGAAAATGGAGCATGACTAAAGTATATGATTTTGTAGGGATAAACTTTCTTTGGCCATGTTACTTTGAGAAGACATAATTGCTTTGTTAGTTTGCTTGAAGTATTATCGTTTTTATGTCAATATGAACTTTTGTCTTGAATCTTTTGAATCTGAACATTCATACCACAATTGAGAAGATTTACATTAAAATTATGCCAAGTAGCACTCCGCATCAAAAATTCTCCTTTTATCATTTACCTACTCGAGGACGAGCAGGAATTAAGCTTGGGGATGCCTGATACGTCTCCAACGTATCTATAATTTTTGATTGCTCTATGCTATATTATCTACTGTTTCGGACTATATTGGGCTTTATTTTCCACTTTTATATTATTTTTGGGACTAACCTGTTAACCGGAGGCCCAGCCCAGAATTGTTGTTTTTTTGCCTATTTCAGAGTTTCGGAGAAACAGAATATCAAACGGAGTTCAAATGGAATGAAACCTTCGGGAACATGATTTTCTCATCAGATAAGACCCAGGAGACTTGGACACTCCATCAAGAAAGCCACGAGGCGGTCACGAGGGTGGGGGGCGCACCCACCCCCATAGAGCGCGCCCCCTGCCTCGTGGGCCCCTCGAAGCTCCATCGACGTACTTCCTCCTCCTATATATACCTACGTACCCCCAAACGATCAGATACGGAGCCAAAAACCTAATTCCACCGCCGCAACCTTCTGTACCCACGAGATCCCATCTTGGGGCCTGTTCCGGAGCTCCGCCGGAGACGGCCATCATCACGGAGGGCTTCTACATCATCCTAGCCCCTCTGATGAAGTGTGAGTAGTTCACCTCAGACCTACGGGTCCATAGTTATTAGCTAGATGGCTTCTTCTCTCTTTTCGGATCTCAATACAATGTTCTCCCCCTCTCTCGTGGAGATCTATTCGATGTAATCTTCTTTTTGCGGCGTGTTTGTTGAGACCGATGAATTGTGGGTTTATGATCAAGTCTATCTATGAATAATATTTGAATCTTCTCTGAATTCTTTTATGTATGATTGGTTATCTTTGCAAGTCTCTTCGAATTATCAGTTTGGTTTGGCCTACTAGATTGGTTTTTCTTGCCATGGGAGAAGTGCTTAGCTTTGGGTTCAATCTTGCGGTGTCCTTTCCCAGTGACAGAAGGGGAAGCAAGGCACGTATTGTATTGTTGCCATCGAGGATAACAAGATGGGGTTTTTATCATATTGCATGAAACTATCCCTCTGCATCATGTCATCTTGCTTAAGGTGTTACTCTGTTTTTAAATTAATACTCTAGATGCATGCTGGATAGCGGTCGATGAGTGGAGTAATAGTAGTAGATGCAGGCAGGAGTCGGTCTAGTTGTCTCGGACGTGATGCCTATATACATGATCATACCTAGATATTGTCATAACTATGCTTAATTCTGTCAATTGCTCAACAGTAATTTGTTCACCCACCGTAGAATACTTATGCTCTTGAGAGAAGCCACTAGTGAAACCTATGGCCCCCGGGTATATTCTCATCATATCAATCTCCATCACTTTAATCTTGCTTTGCTTTTTTACTTTGCCTTTTACTTTTCACTTTGCATCTCTATACCAAAAATACCAAAATATTCTCTATCAGATCTCACTCCCGTAAGTGACCGTGAAGGGATTGACAACCCCTAAACGCATTGGTTGCGTTGAGCTATTGTTTTGTGCAGGTATGAGGGACTTGCGTGTAGCCTCCTACTGGATTGTTACCTTGGTTCTCAAAAACTGAGGGAAATACTTACGCTACTTTGCTGCATCATCCTCTCCCCTTCGGGGAAATCCAATGCAGTGCTCAAGAGGTAGTAGCCACCTTTATGCAAAACAAGCTGCATGTCTGTCGGTGGAACCAGTCTCATGAACACGGTCATGTAAGGTTGGTCCGGGCCACTTCATCCAACAATACGGTCGAATCAAAATAAGACGTTGGTGGTAAGCAATATGACTATTATCGCCCACAACTCTTTGTGTTCTACTCTTGCATATCATCTACGCATAGACCTGGCTCGGATGCCACTCTTGGGGAACGTAGCATGCAATTTAAAAAAATTTCCTACGATCACACAAGATCTATCTAGGAGATGCATAGAAATGAGAGGGGGAGAGTGTGTCCACGTACCCTCGTAGACTGAAAGCGGAAGCGTTAGTATAACGTGATTGAAGTAGTCAAATGTCTTCACGATCCAACCAATCTAGTACCGAACGTACGGCACCTCCGAGTTCAGCACACGTTCAGCTCGATGACGTCCCTCGAACTCTTGATCCAGCAGAGGGTCGGGGGAAAGTTTCGTCAACACGACGGTGTGATGACGGTGATGGTGATGTGATCCGCGCAGGGCTTCGCCTAAGCACTACGACAGTGTGACCGGAGGAGTAACTGTGGAGGGGAGCACCGCACACGACTAAGAGAATAACTGTTGTGCTTTGGGGTGCTCCCTGCCCCGTATATAAAGGAGGGGAGGAGGAGGCCGGCCACCAGGGGCGCGCCAAGGAGAGGGGAGTCCTACTAGGACTCCAGTCCTAGTAGGATTCGCCCCCCTTTTTTCCTTCTCATGGAGGGGGAAAGAGGGAAGGGAGAGGGAAGAGGAGAAGGAAAGGGGGGCGCGCCCCCTCCCCTACTCCAATTCGGACTCCCTATGGGAGGGGGGCACGACCACCCGTTGTGGGCTGCCTCCCCTCTCCCCTATGGCCCATGTAGGCCCATTACTTTCCCCCGGGGTTCCGGTAACTCCTCGGTACTCCGATAAATATCCAAAACACCCTGAAACCATTCCGGTGTCCAAATACTATCGTCCAATATATCAATCTTTACCTCTCGACTATTTCGAGACTCCTCTTCATGTCTGACATCTCATCCGAGACTCCGAACAATCTTCGGTCACCAAAACACATAACTCATAATACAAATCATCATCGAACGTTAAGCATGCGGATCCTACGGGTTCGAGAACTATGTAGACTTGACCGAGACACATCTCCGATCAATAACCAAAAGCGGAACTTGGATGCTCATATTGGTTCCTACATATTCTACGAAGATCTTTATCGGTCAAACCGCAATAACAACATACGTCATTCCCTTTGTCATCGGTATGGTACTTGCCCGAGATTCGATCGTCGGTATCCTCATACCTAGTTCAATATCGTTACCGGAAAGTCTCTTTACTCGTTCCGTAATGCATCATCCCGCAACTAACTCATTAGTCACTTTTCTTGCAAGACTTATAGTGATGTGCATTACCGAGAGGGCCCAGAGATACCTCTTCGATACTCGGAGTGACAAATCCTAATCTCGATCTATGCCAACCCAACAAACACCTTCAGAGACACCTATAGAGCATCTTTATAATCACCCAGTTACGTTGTGACGTTTGATAGCACACAAGGTGTTCCTCCGGTACTCAGGGGTTGCATAATCTCATAGTCAAAGGAATATGTATAAGTCATGAAGAAAGCAATAGCAATAAAACTTAACGATCATTATGCTAAGCTAACAGATGGGTCTTGTCCATCACATCATTCTCCTAATGATGTGATCCCATTCATCAAATGACAACACATGTCTATGGCCAGGAAACTTAACCATCTTTGATTAACGACCTAGTCAAGTAGAGGCATACTAGGGACACTTTGTTTTGTCTATGTATTCATACATGTATCAAGTTTCCAGTCAATACAATTTTTGCATGAATAATGAAAATTTATCATGATATAAGAAGATATAAATAACAACTTTATTATTGCCTCTAAGGCATATTTTCTTCATATGTTGTTGCAGAAACCAAAACTAGCAGAGGCAACTGGTCAGTGTAGCTCAGGAAAGAACTGGCGTAGCCAACAAATCTCAGCAACTAGTAGTACTATAGGTAAATTATGTGGGACACCTAGGTGCCCGGGCACCTTGATTGTTTTAGGTAAGTATCGCTGCACAATGAATGTTTGATTTGTTTCCTAACTATTCTTCATGCAAGACTTTCCATGCTTACGTTTTATTTTTCTATTTTTAACTATTAGGCATGCAAGACTTGCCATATAATAAATCGTATTAATGTTTTATTTTTCTAAACTACTATGGGTATCTAATATATGTATTTTTGTCACCTAACTATCCAATACGGGTATATAATACTTACTAACAAAATTATGTCCATGCGTGGGTATATATACCTAGTAAATAATTTTCTGAACTATTATGTTCTATTTCTGTTTTCTAACAATTAAAGATGAGTATCAAATACGCGGGTATGTATATATCAAATAAATTATTCTAGGTTCTATCTAGTAACGAATTTATATACATACGCGGGCATGCATATACCTACTAACAAAATTATATAAATAGTGGGTAGCATATACATACTAAAATAATATGTACATATGCGGGTATGCATATATCAACTAATAAAATGATGTATATATGCGGGTACCATGCAAAAACATTATATATGAAAATGGGTTAGTACTCCTAGAGTACATACTCCCACCTCTAAACTGCTTTTCCTGCGCACTACCGGGTGGCACCATGCATGTTGGTTAGCTTTAAAAAAGAAATAGGTAATAGGTAAAAAAAGAAATAGATATTAACCATGTCCCGGCCGAGTCTGTTTGCATGGATAACTCTCATTATAAAAATTGGTTTGCGTGAATGTGGGGATGCTGGTGTGCATTGCGTGTCAAATGTTAATACTAGGCAGCTTTCGTCGATGGTGTTCGCCCAAAACAATCTCGGCGGCATCGACGAGGCCTGTACTATGCGCCTCATCTGCGGCCGTCGGCATGTCTAGGTGGACTGGTAGCCGCGGCGGCGACCGATGTAGGTGTTGGGATGACAATTTTCAATCACTCGGTTGAGTTGAGATCGGAAGCTGCAGCTCCAGACGTGAGAAATATTCTTCCCCTTAATTTATATATCTTGGATGCATGAGGTATTCTAGCTAATTTTCTTCATTTATCTCCAGTGAACCCAGTTCGGCAAGTCGTGCGGCCGGGTTGTTCGATAGTAGAGATGAGATGTGAACTGCGGCGTCTCGGCAAGAGGGCTCAACGATGGTGACGACATGCGGATGGTGGCGGACGATGAAGACGACGCATGGCAACGACGCTAGATGACGACGATGGTCAAGATGCATGGGGCTGCACGCCGCCGGCGATGGACAAGATGCATGTGGCTGCACACCGCCGGTGATGGACAAGACGCAGGCAGTTAGGTGCATGGGCTGATGGACAAGAGTTGAACATGACGGGCGGCCATGCGTGTGGTAGCACGCCCATGATTCTCTGGATCTCAAATGGCTATGATCCCACTGGGCTTGATACAACAAATGCTCGTAGTTCTTCTTTTCTGGGTAGCATATACTTCTTTGGCGGAGAGCATATACTTTATTGTGTGCAGCATATACTTTGTTTGGATCTCAGATACACGAAGTATGTATGTACTCCATAAACTATAGTACATACCAACCATTATTTTACTCCGAGTCTCCGATCTTATTCGCTAGGAATAACTAGATATACCGCCCTCGTAAAAGAAAAATAACTAGATATACTGCACACAGGAAGAAAACAGCTAAAGTTTCATGTCAACTCCTAATGGTCAGAATGAAGTATATACTTCTTTGTGAATTAATCGTTTATGTCAAGATGGTTATTTGTCCAAGACCGCTAGTAATATAGTTACGAGGTATATAGACCTTTTACCAACTTACTTTTTAATAGACATCTAATGTGATTTGGCTCCATATTTGTATTGATACTCATTTCACACCCACTATACCTGATATGCGTATAATTTTTTACCTAAAATAAAACATAATCCCTTGTAAAATCAACATTATATACTTATCTTAATAAATCAGTATATACTTACTTGGGGAAATTGGTATATTTCTGGAAGGGAAGTATATACCATTTTAATTGCCAAGCAGAACAAAGTTCTGAACTAAGTACCAGTACATATCTCTCTCCCTAAAAAAAGTACTAATCTATATCTCTACACTAAAAAAGGCAGTATATGACTCTTAAATTCAGAAACAGTTTATACCCTTGAATAAAAAGTAGCATGTACGCAAAAACAGTATATACTTCTTTCGTGAAAATGTAATTATTTTTGAAGTTGGCAAGAAGTATATACTACTTCACGTAAAAAGGAGTATGTACTACTTCACACAATATACTGCTCTAATTATTTTTATTTTTTTGCGGCTATATACTGCTCTATTTTGTGTTATGTACTGCATAGAAATGTCAGAAAAGAACACGTACGTGAGTTTGCATCTCATCAACGTATATCTCTCACTCGTTGCGCAAAAAAAACACATATCTCTCACTCCTAGCATCTAGAGGCAGTTACGTTTAACCAGGGAATAAATTAGTTTTTTTAAATAACTAGCACGGCTGGTTTGTTACAACTGATTTTTCCCATAGATCTCTCAACCTTTTGACCAATCCACGGGTAGGAGTATATACTCCTAGGAGTATAAAATAAAAGTCCTATATATATATATATATATATATATATATATATATATGATCCTGGGATCAGAATAGTTATTTAGATCACGGCGCGTCATATAAGGGCCCGATAAAGATGTCCCTGAGATCCAAAAGCCCGACCGAACCGGAACCCACCCATTCCTCCCCAACCTCCCATGCGTTTCCTCCACTGCCCCGATTCACCAGCTGCCATGAGCACAACGTGCGCCGCCCCACCGCCGCTCCCGGCCACCGCGCCACACCGCCCCGGATCCGGCCGTCGCAGCGCCCCCACCCACGGATCTGGCCATCGCGCCGCCCCACTCCAACCCCAGCTTTCGGCCACGCGCATGACCCCATCTGGCGGCGCCATCGCAACCGCCACCAACCAACCTCCGCTCGTCGGGATCCTGCGGCTGCGCGACAGCCACCAACCCACGTCGCAAGACGCCGGGATCCTGCCACCACGCGACCTTCCTCGACCTTGCACTGCGACATTCCTCCACTTGCCACCATGACCTTCTCCCTTCCGCTGCGCGCCATCGCCTCCGGCGGTTCCACCTGCATCACCTCCACCTCCCACTGCCAGCCCCAGTGCGCGGCTCCCTCCAGCTTCCTCCGCACCCGCCTCCACCTGAACTTCCCCCATCCCTGCTTCCTCCCGGCCCCGACGTCCCCTGTGTCGGCGACGTGCATCACCCCCAGTCACGCACCTCTCCGGCGAGTGGAGCTCCCGCGCGGCGCCACGTGGATGCAGTTACCACTGCCTCCCGGCACGCAGATCGAGCCATGGCCGGCGAGATCGACCACGGCCGCGGCCAGAGCACCCATCCATTCCTCCCCTGCAGCTTCCTCTCCTTCCTCGCCATCGTCACCTGCTGTTGCTTCGACACCACGAGCTGACCCATCTCAGGCCGGCGTCCCTGTGCACAACCGCTGACCGGTGCCATGGTCGCCCGCTGCCTGCGTCCTCCGTCACGCTCGTCACCTTCTCCTTGGCGACCAGGTTTGGGATCTCATACTACTTACGTTCGGCTCCTCTGCACTCTGTAGTTCAGTTGCTACTGATGCTGTAGCTGCTAAATCTGTCGTCCACTTAACATGACTGTGATTCTCAAACTCCCTACATGACCAGCATGGAGAAGCCAGCACACTAGGGTGTCAGCACAGCAGAGGCCGGGAGCTCGCCTGCCTTGAAGATTATCTGAAGGACTAGAGCACAATATCATGAAGAAACTGTAATTATCGTACGCTCATGAAGCACCTGACTCAAGCATCAAAGAGAAACTAGTTTTTAAGTAGCGGTGGTGGAATATATGTCCGATGCATGATTTGAGGCAAGAACTTTCTTTATTAGTTTGATCTTCGAAGCCGGGCACTGATGGATTACTAATTTACTTCTCTGAATTTATCAGACAACTGCTACAAGGTAGTGATGTATCGCTGCAGCCCCGACGGTCGACGGCGTCGTTGCGGTGCATTTGTCTTGGCAATGGGCGGCTATGACGAGAACTATGCTGACCGGCAACCTGAATCTGAGGACCGCCGTCATGGCTTTTCTCGCATCGGTGCGGTATTTTTTTGGATTAATAAATTAATTAAGGGAGATGACAATCTACTTAACAACATGAAGGGACAAAGACGAGAGCCTTGTACATTGAAAAAGACGAAAATTTTGATGTGTGAATTTGGTTCCTTCCCACTATCCTAAAACTGTATCCATATCAATCCCGATTCCTTCCCCTGTCCAGTTCTGTATTGTTCACTAAGTGATTTTGATGTCTGAAGTTCAACTGTATATGTAGGTTAAAAAACTGGTGTTTTTGGTTCATTCGTTACAGTTTCACAGGTTGGTTTTCTTCCCAGTTTATCTCAAAAAATGGAGTATTTATTCTTGTGTTCTCGCATCATTCATTGAGTCTCGCGTGCCGCTGCACACCTTCACGCCCTTCCCTGGATCCAGCGTCATCCGAGGTGCGTCACCGCCCTGGGTAGGTTGCGAGCACTCGGTCCGTCGTCACCTGTGCATCGGCAGGAAATCTAGTGCCTTCATACATCTTCCTCATATACCAGAGCTCTTCTCTTGGGCCTCATGTAACGATGCTGATCGCCTAGCTGGACCGAAAAAAGCAGCGTGTGGCTTGTCCTTCCATTCCCTCTCTAGTTCCTCCATTGTTTTTGAGTTTTGGTCTTCAATTGAAAAAGAATATGTCTTTGGCAGGGACGACATGGTCACTGTGAAATAGATCAATTTTGATTTTAAGTCGCCACAAAATGTAGATTGTTCAGTCCAATGTGACTCCAGGTTGAAGTTTGATGCATTGTACTACATGATTGATGTACATTATACAACTATAAATGCATCAAACATCCTGCCGTTTTTACATGATTGTGCATTTCAATGTGACTCCAAGTTGAAAATTGTAGTAACTATAGAACATTATACAATATCGTGCTGGGCAATTACAACAGCCAGCAGTTGAGCCTCCAAAAGATAGAGCAAGTGCACATGAAAGAAAAAGAAGCCACTCTACTAAGTCTATATGAAAAAACGAACTCACCTTAAAAACTGGATGTTCATTAATTAAAAAGAGTAGTTAAAAATACAAAACGGTGATGTTTATAAAACATCTAATTTGGTTTTATTGTTTTAATATTAAAAAAATGTTGTGCTTGTACTTGTACTAATGCATGATTTATTTTGGCTTTCAAAATTCGTTTTTGAGAAGGTCAAGATGTTGTGTTGCAGAAGGTCAAGTGTGTATTATATATGTGTTTCTTTTTAATGCATACCTTCATTGATTCACATCAGAATGTTCTTTCAGATATGTGCATTAGTATTTGTGTAAATTCATGTATCACACGAAGTGTATGTGTATTGTTGCGTGTAATTTTCTTGAATTATAATACCATGCGAAGTTCATGTTTCAGAAATTCATAAGTTCAGGTCTACCACATACTGAAGAAATTCATCAATGAAAGTCCATTTCACCGACAGCAAAAAATGCCTAAAAATGTCGCGAGACAAAAAAACAAAACTGCATAAGATATAACATAGTAAGTTCATAGAAAGGTGGAAAAACATAATTTTGTTTTGTAAGTTTGACCATTTCTAAAAAATTACCTTGAAGTTCAAATTTAAATAATAGGGCGGTTCAATGCTTATTACAAACCTGTAAGTTTCCTCATTACTATAGAATAAACCAAGAAGTTCAAAAACTAAAAATGGAGCAGTTCGAAAAGTTTATAAAATCTGGTGTTTCTACATTTTACTAAAAAATTGGAGAAGTTTAAATTTAAATAACATAGAAGTTCAAAATGTTTATTCCAAAACCAAGAAGGTCAAATATAAAAAAATCGAGCAGTTTAAAAGGTTTGTAAACACGGATGTGCCCATATTTGGACCTTGCCTTTTTTTACTAAAATAATGGAGCAACTCGATGTATGCAGAAAACTCAAATTCTTCTTGTTTCTAAAAAATGTATTTAATTCAATTCATGAAAAAAGTTGTTCAACCTTTACTTATAAAAATTAATTTTCTAGAAATAAAACTAAGAAGTTCAAATTAAAATAAGAGAGAAGTCCGATGTTTATAAAAAAAAATTAGAATTTACAAGGTAAAAAACAGCAACTCCCCACGCCCACCACTTCCCCTCCCCGTTCCCCCATCCCGATTCAGCGCCTCCCCCCATCCCCCGGGGGCAACCGCAGCCGCCCCTGGCTCCGGCGGGCGGCCACCCCCGGCCTTCACCCGTTCTCCTCCGTCGGCGAGCCCCCACGGCTGTCCTCCGCCACGGCCACCACGCACCTTCGCCGGCCGCCCGCGCCTCCGTCTACCTTCTCCCACCACCTTCCACGACCACCGCGCCTCCCCAGGACCTCCACCCGCCGCCGCCGAAGTTCCCCGTCGCTTCCGCCCACTGCCGCCGTCGCGGATCTCCGTCGTCACTGCGGCTCCCCAACACCACCACCCGCCCTCGACTGTGGTGGCCACCGGTGACCTTCCTCCGTGCCGGAGATGCCTCCCTCCTGCCTGGATCTGGCCCCGCATATCTCCCTCTATTGGATCTCGCCCTGGCGCCACCCCAAGCCTAGGTCCAGCCGCATCTTCACCCCCGCGCCTGGGTCCGGCCGCACACTGCACCAGCCCCTGGATTTGGCTGCCGTCACCACGACCCGTCCCCCCACCTCCCCACCCACTCCCACCTCCCTTGCGCGCATGAGCGCCATATCCACCGCCAGCCACCAAGCGCGTCGCCCAGGAGCCCATGCCCCGACGCCGTCCTTCATCGGTGGCGCACCATGGACGTCTTCATCTTCTGCCCTGAACTTCTTCTCCAACCTCCTGCCTCGTCCTCTTGGCGTTCCTCTTGCCGAGGGAATATTCATCCCCATATTGCTATTCCCTTCTCTCTTTACAGGATTTTCTGCAACCTTATTTGAGTCTATATTCTTGACACTGACACTGCTCTTCTAATTTGGTATGTGACTACAGGACGACTTTAGCTACGACAGGATCAAAAATAAAATAACAAGAAGTTCAACTTTTCAAAATAGAGCGCTTCAAAATTTCATAAAAAGGATTAGAAGAAACAAAACCAGGAAGTCCATATTAAAAAGATGGAGATGATTATAGAAAACTCGGATTTTCCACGTTATTAAAGAATGGAAACAAGAAGTTCAACTTTTAAAAAAATAGAGCGCTTCAAAATTTCATAAAAAAAGATTAAGAGATAAAACCAGGAAGTCCATATTAAAAAGATGGAGAAGTTCAATGATTATAAAAAATTCAGATTTCCCTCGTTGTTAAATAATGGAAATAAGAAGTTCAAAAATAAAATAACAAGAAGTTCAACTTTTAGAAAATAGAGCGCTTGAGAATTCATAAAAAAGATTAAGAAAATTCAGATTAATATTCATAAATACTCAGATATTTTCACGTAACCGAGAGAAGTTCAGATTGATAATTACCAGAAGTTCATGTACTACACAATGTGCATTTGTATGCGAAAAAAGAATCAAAAAGCCAGGGACGAAAGTTTTGTTACTAGAAGTTCAAGTGCTCGGCCCGAGAAAGTTCAAAAATCTTGTGAGAGTGGTTGAACAAAAAACGTGACAGAAGTTCAAGGTGAAACAACGAGAAGTTCAATACTGCAAGTAATGCATTTCAGATAGTAATATAAGAGTAGAAAACAAAAAGGTTAAAAAGGTTTATTGCAAGAAGTTCACGTGCTCCCCCCGTGAAGTTCAAGATCTCTAGTGCGAGACGTCCAACCTTCAATTATATATAAAAAACAGGCAAACACAACGTTGTTTTTTCCATTTATAAAACTGCTCTTAAACGATAAAAATTTGTAACGTGTGTCTACATGAAAAAGATGCTCCTATTCATAAGCTTTCCAATGGTATATTATATGCTATATTCCGATGAATGGTTTAAAAGTTTTATGTATACCGTTAAAAACACATTCTTACGCATTCAAAAAAAATATTTTGAACCGCCGCGAGTATGAAAAACTGAACAACACGAAAAAGTTGCGTGTTTGCAACAGCTTTCCATCGGCATATCATTTGATCAATTCCGGTAAGTGATTTGGGAGTTACAGGCAAAAACATCACGTCATAAACAGAGTGAAGTTCAAACGGACGTGCCCGGGAAGTTCAACTACTTCACACAGTGCATTTCCATTCGCGATGAAGGCAGAAATTATGATCTCGTCATTTTCTAATTTACTTCAAAACAACAGGAATATCATTTGTGTAAGTTTAAGTCCTCGTCGGAGAAAATTAAAAAAAATTACCGTGAGAGAGGTTTGTATAAAAATAATATCATTTATGTAACACTGACGAATGAATGAGAAAATTACAAACGAAAAATACGTCACAGAAGTTCAACGTGAAAACATCAGGAAGTTTGTCGGGGGAAATCGGCCTCCACGAGCATCTATGGGGACGGAGCCCTTTTCGGTTCGGCGGGGGGTGGAGGTTGCACAAAGAGCAGATCGAGGCGACACACACACAATGATTTTACCCAGCTTCAGGCCGCACGGATGCGTAAAACCCTACTGCTGCTTGTCTGGTTGATTTGAGTTCTTGCTCTGGAGCGCAAGAAGCTACAGTAAGTTGGAGCTGGACGTAGACGAGGGTCTACTGAGTGTCCTCCTTCTTTGGATCCCCCTTCTACGTGCGCATGGGCCTCCTTTTATATGCTAAGGGGTTTCCCACAGGTAGCGACGCAGGTGAGGGTAAAAATGGCAAGGAACTGTGCGAACAGTGGCCGCACAGTGCTATCGCACCTAACTCTGACGGCGGGGGACAAAGGCATTAAATGCCCGTCTGGATCGCCCGAACAGTGCCGAGGCGGACCGTTAGGGGCGCCTCCGCTTGCCACGGGGGCGACTCTGCCAACGTCGCATGCCACCGCGCGCCCCAGGTTGCGCGGCGCTCCGCCACGTGCCTCTGGGGAAGCTCCAGAGTGACGCGTGGGCAGGTGAGCTGGAGCGCATGCCTGAGGTGGGGGTTCGCCGCGGCAAGCGGCTTGCCGCGGTGGTTGTCTTGCCGCACCTGAGAGCTTGCCGCTCGTCAGGCCTTGCCGGGGCGCGCGGCGCGCCGCGGCGGGCTTCTCTTGGGGTGCCTTGGTTTGGCCGTCCCGACGAGCTCCTCCCGCCGGGGCCTTGGTGCTTCGGCTTAGTCGTCCCGGCAAGCTCCTCTTGCCGGGGCCTTGTCGCCTTGGCCCGGCAAGCTCCTCTTGCCGGACCTCGCCTTCTTGGCCCGGCAAGCTCCTCTTGCCGGGGCTTGGTCTTCTAGGCTCGATCACTTGGCCTTCGTCCGGCCCGGAAAGGGCCGTGGAGACTCTTGTCGCTCCCCTGGCAAGCCTTGCCGCGGGACGCTACTACTGCCCGTGCACAAGTTCGGGGTACTAAGGTACCCCTACTTTAGTACACCGACAGGAGCCCCCGGGTCTGGGCCATACACGGTGCCGAGCGTTGTTGGGCCAGGCCCTAACAATGCACGGGCACGCGTGGCCTGGGTTGCGCTGCTCCTTAACTCCGTGCCCGTCGCGCCCTCCCCAAGTGGCGCGCGCTTATCGCGGCGTCGTGGGGGGCGAGGCGTGCGAGGCGTGCGTGACGTGGGTGGCGTGCGCGGGGCTTGAGGCCCGCAGGCACGCGTCACGTCGGGCACGATTCTTTTATTTGGAAAGGCGAAACGTCCGCCCCCACTTTCAAGTGGGGGGAGACGTGGAGGCGCGGCTTGGTGAACGAGCGGGGTCGAGGCGCGGCTTTCGGGGCGCCCGCCCCCACGATCACGGGGTGGGGAGAGGTCGCCTCATCTGTCGCCTCGGCCGTGCTCGCCCGCCACGCGTCCTCCATGCGCTTGGGGTTGCGGTGGTGGAGGCAGGAAACCGGGCCGACGCGGGTCGAAGTAGAGGGTCGGCCCCGTCGCCTGCCCTTCCTCTGCTTTGATTGGTTGGGCGGGGCGGCCGAGCCCCCACTCCGCCCCTTTATAAGGAGCGAAAGGGGGTGATGAGGGTCCGCACTCCTTCCTTCTTTCTTCTCTTAGATCCCTGGTCCCCTCTCCCCAACTGTCATGGAGAAAGGGAACCCTGGTCCTTCTTCGGTGGCGGCAAGGGTTGCCGCTAGGCGGCGCGCCCCTCCTCCCCTTGCACCCGTGGTGACGGAGCCAACCGTAAGGGGAAGGGGGAGGGGGCGAGGTCGTGGACGAGGCCGTGGACGGGGCCGAGGCGCTCGAGGCGGGCGGGGCGGCGCGTCGGCCTCGCCTCCGCCGGCGGCTCCGTTTCTCCCGGCGGTTCATCTCGGGGACGACCCCTGCGAGTTCATCATCAGGCTGCGCCGGGCGCCTCGCCGTCGCCTCCGCCTCCCAGCTCCCTTCGTGGACGTCCTGGAAGCGGAGCAACACGAGACGCTGAGACTGCGCATGAGGGGCTACGGGATCAGTGGTACGCGAGTCCACGTCGAATCCCGAGCCCCCGGCGTGATGTATCTTGGCCGAGGGTGGAAGTCGTTCGCCCGGATCCACAGCTTGATGGAGGGATTCACCCTCCATTTTAAGCTGATGGAGGGTGATCTCCTCTCCGTCAAGGTCTTCGGGGACCTCGGCACCCGGGCCCGGTGCTGCGTGGATAGCTCCTCCGACAGCGAAGGCTCCTCCTCGAGCGAGAGTGACGAGGAGGGGAGCGACAGCGACGACGAGGGGAGCGGTCGCCGGGATGACGGGTCCGACTAGGTGCCGGTCGCAGCTCCGCGTGGCACCGGCGACCCCCATCGTCCGCGTCGCTGGCGCCGTGAACTCCCCGGGGTCGTCTCCTTGGGCGGCTGGCGTAGGGAGGCTGCGGCAGAGGAAGAGGGCGGGCGGCAAGGCCGCTGCCTCGTCTTCCAGCTTCGCCCCAGACGCCGTCACCACCCCTGCTCGCGGCGACGACCACCGGGGTCTTCTCTCCGGCCCGGCAAGCTCCTCTTGCCGGGGCTTCGTCTTCTCGGGCGGCCGGAGTGGCGAGGCTGCGGAAGAGGCTGGCGGCAAGGCCATCAACTCGGAGTACGAGGGCTAGATGCCCTCGACAGCGTGTTGACGTCCCGCAGCCTCCTTCTCGAGCTCCGCTTCCGGCGTCGCCGTCTCCATCCGGCCTCCGGAGCCCCCGGGCAGAGCCCCGGATGCTCTCTTGGCGTCTTCTGCCACCCGTAGCTCGTCTAGGCGCCCCTTTTGCCCTTCTCGCCTCCTTGCCCTACCTCTTGAGGAGAGAGATAAGAAAGGAATTACGGGCACCTTATCACTTTTTATCTTGTAAGCCCTCGGGCCTTAATTGTGTTTAAATCTTGTAATCCCATCTTTCATGTTTTTCATTCTCTCTGAGCTGTACCTGAGTGGAATGTTTTTAATGAAAAGGGAGTGTTTGCCGGACCATTTGTCTCGCGGGTACATCCCGCGGCAAGGAGCTAACCCTTTGCATCGTTAAGATAGACACTTCCCCGCCCGGCAACGGACCCTGCCGTCTCCCCGCGCCCCTTGGCCCTCCTCACGCTCTTGGCGGAGGCAGGGAGAAGGCGGGTTCTGGCCCTTCGCTTCCTCCTCTTGCCGCCGCGGCTACTATCAGAAGCGGGCCCCAGGAACGCGCTCCGGGGTTTGTCGCTTAAGAGAGCACGACAGCTTTTAGGAGGAAGCAAGGTTTTCACATTCCGCAGCTCACGAGAGAATGCATGATAAGGGATGTAAAGACTTATCTGAGGTTGCAACCCCCGGCAACTCTGGCTTGCCGGGGCGCGGGTGCTGGCTCGCCCTTCTCCCCTTCTTCGTCCTTGAGCGGCTCGGCAAGGGTATGCAATTCCTGCGAGCCAAAGGAGAAGGACGGGAAAAAGACGCGGACTCGACCTCTAAGTTAGGGGTTAGCGACTGTTAGGCACTACCAACCCTAACCAAGGACGAGACTCGACTCAGCATGCATGTTAAAACTTGGGGGCGCCAGCGCTTCATTGCTGCCAGGGTCTGCGCCTGGCTTTGTACAAAGGATTACATGCAACTGCGACAAGACTTTTGTACAAAGAGTTGGTTGCCGGACGGGGTCCGACAACCGCGCCTTACGGGTAAAACTTGTGAAGATGCTCAATGTTCCAGGAATTGCTCACCGGAGTACCATCTTCGGTCTCAAGGCGGACGGCGCCGGGCCTCGTGACTCGTTTCACCCGGTAAGGGCCTTCCCACTTCGGCGTCAACTTGTTGTGTATCTTGGCCGACTGAACGCGCCGAAGAACAAGGTCGCCTTCCTCGAGGCTCCTGGCTTTAACTTTGCGGCTATGATAGCGACGCAGAGCTTGCTGGTAGCGAGCGGATCGCACAGCAGCCTGGAGACGATCCTCCTCGAGGAGCAGTGCGTCATCTTCACGCGACCGCTCTTGCTCAAGCTCATCATAAGCGAGCACTCGAGGTGACCCGTATACGAGTTCCGTGGGGGTAACTGCTTCTGCTCCATAGACTAGAGCAAATGGTTTCTGGCCGGTGGCT
This sequence comes from Aegilops umbellulata, assembly GCA_032464435.1. NCBI lineage: Eukaryota > Viridiplantae > Streptophyta > Magnoliopsida > Poales > Poaceae > Aegilops > Aegilops umbellulata. The sequence continues at coordinate 275,386,082 of CP136055.1, forward strand.
CGATTTGGCGTCGTTCTGACCGACCAAAGAACCGCCGGCAGCTCCTCGATCCAGTTCCGTCCGCGCTTGAGCAGCCTGTCAAAACTTCTGGTCTTGAGCCCGCGCAGTACCTCGGCGTTGGCCCTTTCCGCTTGACCGTTGCTCCGGGGATGAGCAACAGAAGCGAAGCAGACCTTGGTGGCGAGGTCTTGGGTGTACTGCATGAAAGCGTGGCTTGTGAACTGCGTACCGTTGTCGGTGATGATCCTGTTGGGGACTCCGAAGCGGCAAGCAATCGACCTGAAGAATTTGATCGCGGACTGGGCTGTCACCTTCCTCACCGGTTCCACTTCTGGCCACTTTGTGAACTTGTCGATGGCAACGAACAAGTACTCAAAGCCCCCGACGGCTCGGGGGAAGGGGCCGAGGATATCGAGTCCCCAGACCGAGAAGGGCCAGGACAAAGGGATCGTCTGGAGAGCTTGAGCTGGCTGGTGTATCTTCTTGGAATGGAACTGGCACGCTTCACACTTGGTTACTTGTGCAGTTGCATCCCGGAGGGCTGTTGGCCAGAAGAAACCTTGCCGGAACGCTTTGCCGGCAAGTGCTCTGGCGCCAATGTGGTGTCCACATATGCCTCCGTGTATCTCCGCCAACAGCTCCTGTCCGTCTTCCCGGTGAATGCACTTCAATTTCACCCCATTGCGTCCTCTTCTGTACAGTGCGCCGTCGACGAACTGGTACATACTGGACTGCCGGGCTACTCTTTCCGCTTCTTCTTGTGTTTACTGGCGGGGCTCGATGGTGCGTCCTCAACGGCAGCGCAGCGCTCCGAAGAGGCGCGCTTGCCGGAGTGGGCACCAGAGCATTCGCCGGGCTTGGCCTTCTTGCCGGGAGAGCTCGATGGCACGTCCTCGACGGCAGCGCAGCACTCCAAGGAGGCGCGCTCGCCGGAGTGGGCGCCAGAGCACTTGTCAGGCTTGGTCTTCTTGCCGGCGGGGCTCGATGGCACGTCCTCGACGGCAGCGCAGCACTCCGAAGAGGCGCGCTTGCCGGAGTGGGCGCCAGAGCACTTGCCGGGCTTGGTCTTCTTGCCGGCGGGGCTCGATGGCACGTCCTCGACGGCAGTGCAGCACTCCGAAGAGGCGCGCTTGCCGGAGTGGGCGCTAGAGCACTCGGCGGACTTCTTCTTTCCCCCGGAAGCTCCAGCGGCAAGTGGGCCGCGGGCCGTTGCTGCTGTTGCGTCCCGGTATATTTGGTCGGCGCAGATAAGGGCATCCTTCTTGTCGCCGGGGACAGAAATGACGCTTATCGGGCCAGGCATCTTGAGCATGTTATACGCGTAGTGAGAGGCCGCCATGAACTTGGCGAGCGCTGGTCGGCCGAGGATCCCGTAGTAAGGCAACGGAAAGTCGGCGACGTCAAAGGTGACCCTCTCAGTCCTGACATTCAGCTCGCTGCCAAATGTTACCGGCAGCGTGATCTTTCCCTTCGGCTTGCTCCTTCCCGGGTTGATTCCTTGGAATGTGCCGGTTTCTTCGAGCTCGCTGTCGGGAACTTGGAGTCTCCGGAGAACAGCAGAGGAGATCAGATTCAAGCCGGCCCCGCCGTCAACTAGCATCTTAGTGACCTTGAGGTTGCGGATCGTTGGGGAAACCAACATCGGCAAGCACCCGACCGCGGTTGTGCGATCAGGGTGGTCCTCAATGTCAAAGATGATAGGTGTGCTGGACCATCTCAGGGGTCTGCGTGACTCGACGGGTGGCTCCGCTGCATTGACCTCCCGCACCCACCGTTTAAGCTGGTGGTGGGAAGCATGCAGGGAGGCACCGCCATCCACACACAAGACCTCAGTGGCTTTCTGAAACTCCTGCTCGCTGGTCTCGGGGTCTTCCATGTCTTCGTCGTCGTCATCGTCTTCGTCCTTGTCGCGTCCCCGGGGAGGTCGGTCTGCTTGCCGCTGCTTGTCCTTGCCGCGGCGCTCCCCCGGGCCGGGACGCTTCGTGCCGGATCCCCCGCCGCCTGCTTGGGCTCTCTCCTTGTCGCGTCGTGCGTACTCGGCCTTCTGCAGCTCGACGAGTCGCTCGACTTGCTTGCAACTCTGGAGGTCGTGGCCCCTGGTACGGTGGATCTTGCAGTACTTCTTGTCGGTACCGTCCCGCTTATCGGCAGCAGCCACCGCCCGGCAGTTGGCGCACCCGACAACCTCCTTGCCGGGGCCTCCCGCCTGGGCTTTCTTGGCGGAGCCCTCGCTGCCGGACTTCTCGACAACCAGCACCTCTGGGTTTTTCTTCTTTTTGCCGTTCCGCCGCCGGCCTCTCCTTGCCGGGGCGGTACCTTCACTGTCGGATTCTCCTTCTCCAACACTTTCTCCGGGGAGCTTCCTCCCCTCCTCAGCGCGTGCACACTTGTCGGCCAGGGCGTAAAGCTCGCTGACCTGCTTGATTTTGCACATCGCCATCTCCTCCCGCATCCTGCGGTTGCGCACGTTCTGGGATGTTGTAGTGCACACGGCTGAACCTCTGGATGAACTTGCGCAAAGGCTCCCCCTCCTTCTGAACAAGCAGATGAAGGTCGCTTGCCTGGCCATGGGGTTTGTGGCCGCCCGTGAAGGCGCCAACGAACTGATGGCATAGATCTGGCCAGGAGGAGATGGAGCCGTCCGGCAAGTGCATGAGCCAGGATCTGACGTTGGGCTTGAGTACCAGCGGGAAGTAGTTGGCAAGGATCTTGTCGTCCCGTCCCCCGGCATCCTGCACCGCAATGGTGTAGATGCTGAGGAACTCCGACGGGTGCGACTTGCCGTCGTACTTCTCGGGCACGTCGGGCTTGAAGTTCTTCGTGCTGGGCCACTGGACTTGCCGCAGCTCGCGGGTGAACGCAGAGCAGCCTACCGAATACGGCAGTTCGCCTAGTTCCCACGGTGCGTGCATGTTTCCAGAGGGCTCAACGCGCTGGTCTGATTGACGCCGCGCCTCTCTTCTGCGCTCGATGCGGGTTCGAGCGTCTTCTTCCCTTCGTTCGTGAAGGACTTGGCGTTGGTCGCGGCGAGTTCGCGGGTTCGACGACGCGGTGGAGTCATTGTCGAGGTGAGCCCGGCGAGTCGGCGACCGCGGCTTCTGGGGCAGGGAGTGGACGGTGGTCGCACCCCCGCCATTCTTGGCGCCATCGGTTCTCGCCTGGGTGACGGGCCGCGGCTGCGACGCGCTGTGCTGCCGCGGAGTGTCGCCGTTGGCGAAACCGATGAGGCTCTGGATGGTTGCCCTCCAGCCGTCGAGCTTGTCCGTCGTCGGTGGGTAGTCTAGGAGTAGCTGAGCTCGCGCGAGAGCTTCCGCTGAGGTGGCGGGCAGAGGCGGCGAACGACGCGAGGAGCGGGATGTGCTCGAACTCCTAACTATGTTAGAAGGAGCAGCACCCGGTCCAGGCAGCCGCACGACGCTCGTTCCGGCACGCTGGATCGCATGCTGGTCCTGAGCGCCTTGGGACCCACCAGCACGGTCTGGGTCTAGCGAGCGTATGGTACCATGGGTACCATGACGCTGCTGGTTTCGCGCCTCTTGAGAGGGGCGCGGGGCGAGCTCGGACGTCGCGGGACCAATAACTGGCTCGACGGCGCCCGTTCCTCCGCCGGCGTCCTCCCCACCACCCGTCTGCTCCATGGGCGGTGGGTTCGACACTGACGGACCGGTCACCTCCGGAGCTTTCTTCTTCGGCGCCATGCCGGCACAAACAATGAGAGTCTGGCTCGCGCGGACGCCGGATCTGGTTCACACAACCTCGACGCACCCCCTACCTGGCGCGCCAAAGATGTCGGGGGAAATCGGCCTCCACGAGCACCTATGGGGACGGAGCCCCTTTTCGGTTCGGCGGGGGGTGGAGGTTGCACAAAGAGCAGATCGAGGCGACACACACACAACGATTTTACCCAGCTTCGGGCCACACGGATGCGTAAAACCCTACTGCTGCTTGTCTGGTTGATTCGAGTTCTTGCTCTGGAGCGCAAGAAGCTACAGTAAGTTGGAGCTGGACGTAGACGAGGGTCTACTGGGTGTCCTCCTTCTTCGGATCCCCCTTCTACGTGCGCATGGGCCTCCTTTTGTATGCTAAGGGGTTTCCCACAGGTAGCGACGCAGGTGAGGGTAAAAATGGCAAGGAACTGTGCGAACAGTGGCCGCACAGTGCTATCGCACCTAACTCTGACGGCGCGGGACAAAGGCATTAAATGCCCGTTTGGATCGCCCGAACAGTGCCGAGGCGGACCGTTAGGGGCGCCTCCGCTTGCCACGGGGGCGACTCTGCCAACGTCGCATGCCACCGCGCGCCCCGCCACATGCCTCTGGGGAAGCTCCAGAGTGACGCGTGGGCAGGTGAGCTGGAGCGCATGCCTGAGGTGGGGGTTCGCCGCGGCAAGCGGCTTGCCGCGGTGGTTGTCTTGCCGCACCTGAGAGCTTGCCGCTCGTCAGGCCTTGCCGGGGCGCGCGGCGCGCCACGGCGGGCTTCTCTTGGGGTGCCTTGGTTTGGCCGTCCCGGCGAGCTCCTCCCGCCGGGGCCTTGGTGCTTCGGCTTAGTCGTCCCGGCAAGCTCCTCTTGCCGGGGCCTTGTCGCCTTGGCCCGGCAAGCTCCTCTTGCCGGACCTCGCCTTCTTGGCCCGGCAAGCTCCTCTTGCCGGGGCTTGGTCTTCTAGGCTCGATCACTTGGCCTTCGTCCGGCCCGGAAAGGGCCGTGGAGACTCTTGTCGCTCCCCTGGCAAGCCTTGCCGCGGGACGCTACTACTGCCCGTGCACAAGTTCGGGGTACTAAGGTACCCCTACTTTAGTACACCGACAAAGTTCGACTACTATAGTGAATGAATTTGAGATGAAAAACTTATAAAACTGTCGCGAGTATGAAAAAACGATCAACACGGGAAAGTTGCGTGTTTACAGCAGCTTTCCATCGGTGTATCACTTGCTCAATTCTGGTGAGTGCATGGAGAGTTACGAGCAGTGGATGGAGACCTACGAGCAAAAAAATCACGTGAAAAACAGAGTGAAGTTCAGGTATTCGCGCCGAGAAGTTCAGGTTCACGTGGTGCATTTTTGAAGAATCTGTTTCGCGATAGAGGCAGAACGAATGATCCCGCTGTTTTCGAAATTACTTGAAAACGGCTAAGAATCAGAGAAAACCATCAACATGAAAAAGTTTTGCATTCTCCATAGCTTTTCAACGGTATATTATTTGCCCAATTCCGATAAAGTTTGTAGAAATTACAGCGAAAATACTTTTTTTCCATTTTTGAAACTGACTTAAAACCGTAAAGAATTGGGAGAAACAATACATACCAACAAGTTTCGTATTTGTTCAGGCTTTCCAACGCCATATCATTTGCTGCATCCGGACGCACGGTTAAAAAATTAGCTCGAAAATACGAACTCGGCAGGACTTGGACCATTTTCTAAATTACTCTTAAACCATTCAAAATTAGAAAAAAACTTTCAAGATGGAAAAGTAGCGCATTTTCGTAAGCTTTCCAATGCCATATCATATGCCTCCATTGGATTAGCCATTTGGAAATGAGATCGAAAAAACGAACTCAGCTGTTCGGTTTACGAAATTTTATTTTTTTCAAATTACTCTTTAACCATAGGGAATTAGAGAAAACTTTCAACATGTGGAAGGAGCGGTTTTGCAGCAGCTTTCCAACCCCATATTATATGCCTCATTCCGATAAACGGTTGAGAAATGCGATCGAAAATATGATTCATGTTTTTTGTGCGAAGAGAAAACGGTTTTCAAAACTGTTCTTAAACCGCTTACATTTTGTCAAAATTTTAACTTGGGTCATGATACTGGTGTCCATAGCTTTCCAACGGTATATTGCAAGCCCCATTTCGGCAATGTTGGCGGAAGTTCAACCTAGTTCACAGGGAAGTTCAACGTACTACTAGCGGAGCAGGTCAGGTTGTGATCAGAATATTATTCTGATCCCATGATCAGAATAGTGTTTATGTGTGTGTGTGTGTGTGTGTGTGTCTATATATATATATATATATATATATACATACATATATATATATATATATATATATATATCACGGGATCAGAATATTATTGTGATCACAACATGAACTTGCTGAGTTACACGCGTGAACTTCCCTCTGTAGGAACCTTACCTATGGGCTATCTTCGCAACCGTGTCTCCCCGCACTAATTATTCTGGTTAGTCGTGTTCTATATGATGTTAGTGTAATCTAAAAACTTTTTTAGCAACTAAATACCGGTTTTAAATATGAATCTCGCTCGTTGGCGGATTTTGCTCTCCGGTCATGATGAAATTGTGTTTTTTGCATTTTTACTGCCTGAGTTGTTCGACCTGAACTTCTCCCAGTACTAGGTTGAACTTCCGCCAACATTGCCCAACTGGGCTTGCGATATACCATTGGAAAGCTATGGACACCAGTATCATGACCCACGTTAAACTTTTGGCAAAATATAAGCGGTTTAAGAGCAGTTTTGAATACCGTTTTTTCTTCATACAAAAAATGTGAATAGTATTTTTTATCGTATTTCTAAACCATTTATCGGAATGAGGCAAATAATATGGCGTTGGAAAGCTGCTGTAAAACCGCTCCACATGTTGAAAGTTTTCTCTAATTTACTATGGTTAAATAGTAATTTGGAAAATTAAAAAATTTCGCAAACCGAACAGCCTAGTTCGTATTTTTGATGCCATTTCTAAACGGCTAATCCAATTGAGGAAACTGATATGGCGTTGGAAAGCTTATGAAAATGCGCTACTTTCTTTTGTTGAAAGTTTTTTCAAATTTTGAACGGTTTAAAAGTAATTAGAAAATGGTACAAGTTTCACCGAGTTCGTATTTTCGAGCCAAAATTTTAACCTTACGTCCGAATGCAGCAAATGATATTGCGTTGGAAAGCTTGAGGAAATGCGAAACATTTTGGTACATATTATTTCGCCTAATTCATTACGGTTTTATGTCAATTTTGAAAATGGCCAAAAACGTATTTTCACTATAATTTTTACAACTTTTATCGAAATGGAGCAAATAATATACCGCTGAAAAGCTACGGAAAATGCGAAAAAAATTCAGCTTGATGATTTTCTCTGATTCATAGCTATTTTCAAGTAATTTCAAAAACAACGGGATCATTCGTTCTACCTTTATCACGAAACAAATTCTTCAAAAATGCAACGCGTCAAGAACTTGAACTTCTCGGCATGTTTACTTGAACTTCACTCTATTTTTCACGTGCTTTTTTCCGCTCGTAACTCTCCATCCACTCACAGGAACACTCACCAAAATTGTGGTATACCGGTGGAAAGTTGCTGTAAACACGCAACTTTCCCGTGTTGATCATTTTTTCATACTCTCGGATTTTGCTCTCGGGTCATGATGAACTTGCGTCTTTTGCAATTTTACTGCCTGAGTTATTCTACCTGAACTTCCCCCGATGCTAGGTTGAACTTCTGCCAACATTGCCCAAATGGGGCTTGCAATATATCGTTGGAAAGCTATGGACACGAGTATAATGACCCAAGTTAATTTTTTGGCAAAATGTAAGCAGTTTAAGAGCAGTTTTAAAAATTGTTTTTTCTTCATACAAAAAACGTCAACTGTATTTTCGATCGCATTTCTAAAACGTTTATCGGAATGAGGCAAATAATATGGCGTTGGAAAGCTACTGCAAAACTGCTCCTTCCATATATTGAAAGTTTTCTCTAATTCCCTATGGTTAAACAACAATTTGGAAAATCGTAAAATTTCACAAACCGAACAGCCGAGTTCGTATTCTTTATGCCATTTCCAAACGGCTAATCTAATGGAGGCAATAGATATGGAGTTGGAAATCTTATGAAAATTTGCTACTTTTTCATATTGAAAGTGTTTTCTAATTTTGAATGGTTTAAAAGTAATTTAGAAAACGGTACAAGTTCTTCTAAGTTCGTATTTTTGAGTTAATTTTTTAATCGTATGTCCAAATGCAGCAAATATAAGGCGTTAGAAAGCTTGAGGAAATGCGAAATTTTTTGGTATATATTGTTTATCCTAATTGCTAACGGATTTAAGTCAATTTTGAAAATAGCTAAAAACGTATTTTTGCCATAATTTCTACAAACTTTATTGGAAGGGGTCAAATAATATACCGTTGGATAGCTATCGAAAATTGGAAACTTTATCTCATGTAAAGTTTTCTCTAATTCTCTACCATTTTTAGGTAATTTAGAAAATGGTGAGATCATGATTTCTGCCTTCACCGCGAAACAGATTCTTCGAAAATGCACTGCCTGAAGTACTTGAACTTCTGTGGCAGTTCTGTTTGAACTTGAATATGTTTTTTGATGTGATGTTTTTTGCCCGTGACTCCTAAACCACTTACCGGAATTAAGCAAATGATATACCGATGAAAAGCTGTTGAAAACACGCAACTTTTCCGTGTTGATAAGTTTTTCATACTCGCGACGGTTCAAAAGAATTTTTTGAATACATATAAACGTGCTTTAAGCGGTATACATGAAAATCTTAAACCGTTCATCGAAATGTTGCACATAATATACCCTTGGAAAGCTTATGAATAGCAGCAAGTTTCTCATGAAGACAAGTGTTACAAATTCATTGTCGCTTGAGAACAGTTTTTAAAATGGCAAAACAATTCCGGATGTTACAAAAGTTGAACTTCCCGATGTTTTCACCTTGAATTTCTGTCACGTATTTTTTTTCAACCTCTCCCACAAGAATTTTTTAACTTTGTCCAGCCGAGTACTTGGACTTCTAGCAACAAAATTGGTGGGTTTTGCCTTTTTGTTCAACTTTTTCTCATATGAAACACACACCATATAGTATGTGAACTTTTGGATGTTATCTATTTGAATTTTTATCTGCTTTTTTTTGCCCTAACTCCTAAAGACTCATTTAAAATTGAGCATGCAAATGCTAGTTTTTTTATAATCTCTGAACTTTTCTGTTTTTTTAATTTGAACTTCTTAGTTTTATTCTTATTTAAGTTTTTTATTCAAGATTTTTTTTGAATGAATGTACAATTTTCACTTCCTCGTACGGTCATTGTTCACTTAATTACACGATGTTCCATAATGATACCCCATGTATGTCGAGGCCAATAGAAAACTATTGGAAAAGCATTTTTTACAAAATCATGACGGGTTAAGAGCATCTTTTTGAACACGTTAAAACTTGTTTTGAACGATATACACAAAAGGTTGAAATTATATTATGTGAATAACGCGTGTGATATACCGTTTGGAACAACTTATGTTTTTTGAAGCAATTTTTCATGTAGACAATTTTTTCAAATTCGTAGTCATTTGTGAATAGTTTTTAAAATGCCAAAAATGGTATCAATTTTTTTAACATGTAAATCTGAGCTTTTAATTAACTTCATGCTTCTTTCTTATTTTAATTTGAACTTCTTAGTTCAATATTTATAAAAGAAAAAAAAAATCAATTTTTTAAGAAAGCATCAAACAACTTTTTTGACTTGAATTTTTTTTGAGAAATGGGAAGATTTTTTTTGTATACACCAAGCTGCTCCGTTATTTTAATTTGAACTTCTTTGTTTTATTCTTTAGTAACGATGAAAATTTAAGTTTTTTCAACACGCCAAAAATGACATTGTTTTTTTTAACTTGTGAATCATAGGGTTTAATATACTCTAAACTTTTGTGTTATTTTAATTTGAACTTCACTTTTTTAATTTTTAAGTAATGATTTGCTTTTGCTTTTTAAATAAACATCTAGTTTCACCTTTTATTTCAATATTGAACTTCATGGTTGATTCTTTACTATTAAGGGATATCTGAGTATTTTAATGACGGTAAAATCCTAGTTTTTAAATAAACATCAAACCACTTAGTTATTTTACTTTGAACTTCTAGTTTTTTAGAAACAGGGAAAATCTATTTTTAGTTGTTCATTTTTTTATTTTGAACTTCTTCATTTTATTCTTAGGAGAAATATGTTTTCTAAATAAGCATTAAAATATTTTTTTAATTGAATTTCATACTTTTATTTTTCTTAGAAACCAAAAGAATCTGAGTTTTCCGTACGCATCGAACTACTCCTTTTTTTAATTTGGACTTCCTGGTTTTATTTCTTTTATTAACAAAAAAGTCCTAGTTTTTTAATAAATAACAAGCCGCTCCGTATTTTAAATTTTGAACTTCTAGGTTTTCTTTTTTTAGATGCTTTGTTTTTTTATTTGACCTTCTTTGGGTTTTGTAACAAACATTGAACTTTTTCGTCTTTTAAATTTGAACCTCTAGGCTTATTCTAGAAATGGGAGTGAGTGACCACAGCAAAATAAACTGTATTTCTGTACTGCTGCCTGCTGAACTCAATGTCCATATTCTAGGCAGGATGTGTTCTCTTCTAAATCCAATGTTTTTCGAATTTGCGAGGTGGAAGTCGTTGAACTTCCGAATCAATTAAAAAAGCATGCTTTATTTAGTTGTCAATCAATATATACATGAAAAAATTGTACACACAAAGTTCATCTCGTTTTTGTAGTAACACGTAATATTATAAAAAACGTCACGCTTATGCATTAGGTTACTGTAGGAGCAAAAACTCATCATTGTCGAAGAATTTTTTTCTTTACAAATAATATAATTGTTCATTATGGAACAACTTTTTCACACATATTGTATCTATTCTTCATTTAGTGCGAAAATCAACACGTTTGCCTTTAATTCAGGAGCAAAAGTGAGAGAAAGCACAACAAGGTCCTTTGTTTGATTATCAGACGTAGGCTTATATAGCCATATAGGTACACTAGATCATAATGGCACATGGTAAACTGGCAACAGATCAGCAATAACAAATGAGTGCAAAATTTCTGTTAATATATGACTGCAAAAAGCATGAAGGTTAGAAACAAAACTGAGCCATGTGGAATTTAAACACAAAAAGAACCAAAGATTAGAAAACAGAGCACAAGTACTTGTGCTTATGAGGCTGCAGCTGTAATATCAGTTACTGAATTCATGTGTTGACATGATCATCTATTTTGACAACACAACAATAAAATAAGTACGTATGGTACAAATATACGAGAAAGTCTGGAAGGTACAGTGTTCCTTGGATAAATGCATAAATACGTTACGCTAGTAGGATGGTTCATGGTAAATTGGCAACAGACCAGCGATAACATCTTTATACTGCTGCCACCTCAACCAACTGGCAGGCACAAAGATGAGCAGGGAGAGGGAGTGATGCAGCGGCAGCCTTAGCAGCAGAGGCAGGGCTCGCCACCAGGGGCGGCCCAGAGGAGGGCAGGCTCGTGTCGCCAGGGGGCAGTCAAACTCAAAACCTTGTCCACATGAGCTCGTTGAATGTTGGACATTAAGCAAAGATTGCAACAATTGCAACATTGCTGTAGTTCAGCGTGATCGCCTCAAGGATCATGTTCACACCCAACTCTTTCCTCCATCTCAGCATGTCTGCACACATATGCATCGCGTTAACAGCGTCAAACTTCATGTCCTTCAAGAACCTGCATGACAAATCGCATGGCAAGTTTCAGATCATGGCATTTCACAACGTTATCCAAATTGTATAACACTTTCTTTGGATGTTGATATTCAGGCCCAGATATTGATATTGGCATTGGATAGCCCGAATTCCGCTGTTTAGATGTACAAGGAATCAGCCCACCGAATTGGCCTGCAATATTCGTTGCCCCGCTCTGAAAGCCCGCGTATCCGTTCCCGAATTCGGAGGGGGAGAGCTCGATTTTCGCTCATATTTGGGAACCAGCCCGCAACATACCGCTTCGACCTCTCCAGAAACAGCCCGAAACAGAAGAGGCGGGCTCGAGCGGGAGAAGAGGCGCTCGAGCGGGAGAAGCAGCGCGCCTAGCCCCAACGCGGAGCTCCCGGCGGCGCAGGTCAGATCTCGTCCGCCGTCTCCTTCATCTCCTCTCTCTCCGGCGGATCCGTTCCTCCCCCGCGTGTGGGCACGTACCTCTCCTTCCCTTCCAGAACGCACCCACCTCCTTTGCGCTCGCCGCCCCTGGCCGCCGTCTTCCCGAGCAGCACGGCGCACGACGCTCCCTCTCATGATGGTTGTCGCGGCAGGCTTCCCCACCCCCATGGGCAGTTCTTGCTTCATCCCATGGCCTGTTCTTCCTCCATCCTCAACCCTAACCCTAGACAGAAACCCAATCCCCTTCTAATCCCCAACAGTATGTGTTTGTTTGCTGATGTATTTTTCCTTTCAAACAGCAGGTTAATTGATTGGTGTGAAGATCAGGGGATTCGAGGATGGATCCCGAGCAGCAACAGCAGGCAGATCCAAGGTAATTGAAGTACACATCATTGCTCTGTTTAACATGTGATTGTTTGATAGTTGTAAAAGTTTCCCTTTTGTCCTTTTGATGCTTGCTTGAATATGCAATTTGTTGATTCATAATCTGTAGAAATGATTGTTGTCTAATTATATAATTATTGTGTAGTTCCATAATGCCAGATCAAGTTTAGTAGGGATTACTTTCAGCACCATGGTTGAAGAAAAAAAGAAGAACTTTAGTAGGGATTACTTGACATGGACAGATGAGATGGATAAGGTATTGTTGGGTGTCTTTGTTGAACATCACAACAGAGGTGATCAGGGCCAAAATGGATGGAAGCCACATGTATACAATGCTGCTATAAAGGCAATACATGATAAGTGCGGACTACATGTCACAAAGGAGAAAATATGTTCAAGGATGAAAACTTTTGACAAGCATTGTGCTACAATTAGCAAGATTCTTTCTCAGAGCGGGTTTGGTTGGGATTGGGTCAATAACAAGCTACTCATGGATAGTGATGATGTGTGGAACAAATATGTCCAGGTAAAAAAATGATGTTTAATTAATTTATTCTATCATATATGCATGCAAGTGATTTACTTTGTATGTGTGTGCAGGTTAATCCGAAGGCAGCTTGTTACAAGAACAAAGAAGTGAAGAATTGGGAGGCAATATTAACAATATACTCCAAAGATCATGCAACCGGTGATGGTGCAATGACAGGTGCTGAAAGTGCCGCGCAACCAATAGAACTAGATGAAGTAGTCATCGAAGCCTCTCCAGAATTGCCACCAAAAAGGCAGCGAACAGGTGATGCTATCTTGTGCATGCTTGGAGAAATGAAGGGTTCTTTTCAAGATGCTATGAAAACACTTGAGCCGCTAGAACTGCCCAAGGTTACTCCTCCTCTTGAAATCCTTGCTGCCCTTGAAAAGATCCTAGATTTAGCTCGTTCAGACATGTTACGAGCATATGGTAAACTCATCCTTAGTGAACGTTTATTCCAAGCGCTTATGGAGTTACCCATGGAGTTTAGGAAGGAGTGGCTGTTGATGCTCAACGAGAAGAACAATGTTTGATTAGTTTCAAGTGCTTATGTCGCTTCTTTGTTTCATGTAATAGCTATGAACTTGCTGTACTTGAATTTCCTATGTCATGTAATGATGGAAAAGACATGTATTGTGTGCTTCATTTGATCGTACTTGAATCTTCTATGTTATATGTTGTTGTTGGCTAAGTGCTGATTTATAAGTGCTGCTGTTTTAAGTGTTGCTGATGAAAAGTGCTGCTGTCGTTGTACAAGTGCTGTTGTATAAGTGCAGCTGTACATGTGCTGCTGCTGTATAAGTGCTGCTGTGCAAGTGCTGCTGATGTATAAGTGCTGCTGTAATGTACTGCTGCTAAGTTGTGTTGTTGTAAAATTGTTGCTTTTGGATAATTACATCTAATTTGTAATTGTTGCCATTGTATTCTTCATATATAATCATTCAAAAATATGTACACTGTAGTCCTGCTGTATATGTACATATTGAATACAATGTAGTTTCAAACATTACATCAAAGTTCAATTTTCATCATATAACAAATAGGCAATTCCAATGTAGAGAATGACCATCCAAACAAGTTTCTGAATTGAGCCTCTTGCCGAATTCCAAGTGGCAATTCTGTGCACATCCAAACAACGGAATTCATGGTCAATGTCAATATCAAAGTCAAGAAGATTTGATATTGGGGCCAATTCAATGCCATGGCCCTGAATATCAACATGCAAACAAAGCGTAAGGCAAAAGGGGGTAAAAAAACTTTGAAGCTATAGGCACAAGAATGATCAAGAAATTAACCAAAGTGGAGCAGATTTAGAAAATATATATTAACAAATGGCTTTAACATATACTCCCTCCGTTCCAAAATAGATGACCCAACTTTGTACTAATTTTGTAGTAAAGTTAATACAAAGTTGGATCATGTATTTTGAAATGGAGGGAGTACAATATTCAGTGATGGTGTTGGGTCACCGTCAGGGCAAGTGGGACTTGGACGGTGAGTCTCTGCACACTTCCACCTCTCAATGCTGTGCAGGTAAGGATTTCATCAAGAGACATATTTAACAAAATGAAAGTACAAATCGGAAGAAACTAAGGAAACTGTACAAACTGTAGGAAATACATGTAATGTTGTGTACCTAAACTGATCTGGGCATGCATTGGAGCTTCGCGCATATTTAGGGGTTTTATTAAAATGACACATAATTTTTTCTGAACTATTTCTTTTGTACCAACTATATTTGAACTATTGATTTTTATATTACCGAACTGCTGTATGTATATGAGTTATATGCGCTAAAAGTTGCTGCTGTTGAACTGATGGTATCTTTCTCTTGTCAATAACATGATAACTCACACATCGTAAACATGATAAATTATGTACCAGTCCTGGTAACTTGGTCGGAGGGGCCGGAGTGGGGGAGTCGTTGAAACATACCACGATAACTTCTATGTAAATAATATGATAACTCACACATATAACCCACAGATCCGCACGACTAGTTCCTAGGTGATCGCTATCTTTCCAAGCTCGCTTTTCACTGATTTTTTTCCTTCTCTCAAAAATCGGGGTAAGTCGCTAGTGGTTTTTTCTGGTTTTTCACCGCATAATATGAAAATAAAATAAAAGTGTTTGAAAGAGGATTCGAACCTAGGTCTATGCAATACCTATTGAGCCTAATAACCAACTAAGCCACCTTTTGTTGTTGTCTATTGTAGATAAACAATGTTATTTGAACCTTTCTTATTTCTGCCATATCAGAAAAAAGTAAAGTTTGTCTTGGTAACTTTGGCATGACCAGCGTGATAACTATGGTATGAGCAACATGATAACTATACCATGATAAGGCTGATAACTACAGTACGAGAAGGTTAAGGCATGAGGAAGTATGGTAATTTAACACATAAATTACCGATGAAAATGTTTAAAAAACTTTTTTTCCCTTGGATGAAAGATACCATGGTGTTTAAAACGTAAGATATTAGTTATCAAATCTGTGATGTATACATTATCATGTTTTTTACATAGAAATTACCGGTTGTATATTTTTCAACAAAAAATAAAAAATTATAATGGCGTTTATATGTGAGTTATCAGCTTAGTATGTGTCTATTAATAAGCTATTTACATATAAATTACCGGGGTTGCCCCCCCCCCCCCCCCTCACCACAGTCGCCACATTTACCAGGGTCGGGTACATAAATTATCAAGTCTGCGATGTGTGAGTTATCATGTTATTTGCATAAGAGTTATCGTGGTATGATTCAACAACTCCTCCCACCCTACCCCCGTCGATAAAGTTATCAGGATTGGGTACATAATTTATCATTTCTATGATGTATGACTTATCATGTTATTTGCATAGAAGTTACAGTGGTATGTTTCAATGACTCCCCCCAACTCCAACCCCGCCGACAAAGTTACCAGGACTGTGTACATAATTTAATGTCTATGATGTGTGAGTTATCATATTATTTACATAGAAGTTATCGTGGTATGTTTCAACGACTCCCCCACTCCGGCCCCTCCGACCAAGTTACCAGGACTGGTACATAATTTATCATGTTTACGATGTGTGAGTTATCATGTTATTTGCATAGAAATTACCGTCGTACGTTTCAACGACACCCCCACCCCGAACCCTCCTACAAAGTTATCAGGTTTACCATGTGTGAGTTATCATGTTATTTGCACAGAAGTGACCATGGCATGTTTCAGCGACTTGCCCCACCCCTACCCTCGCCGACCAAGCTATCAGGATCGGGGTACATAAGTTATCAGGTGCGCCATGTTTGAGTTATCATGTTATTTGCACAGAAGTGACCATGGCATGTTTCAGCAACTTGCCCCACCCCCACCCTCACCGACCAAGCTATCAGGACCGGGGTGCATAAGTTATCAGGTTCGCCATGTTTGAGTCATCATGTTATTTGCACAGAAGTTACCGTGGTATGTTTCAACAACTCCCCCACCCCACCCTCACCGACAAAGTTTTTTGGACCGGGGTACATAAGTTATCAGGTCTATGAAATTTGAGTTACCATGTTATTCACACGGAAGTTAATGGATGATATTTCATCACCCCCCCCCGGTCGGTAAAGTTAGCAGGAACGGGATACCTAAGCACGGAAAAAATCGAACACTAAATTAACTCGTTTTTATGCATACGTAGTAGAGGAGACATGTTAAATAGCCCATTTACTTTCTTTTGTTCAAAAAAGGGATCGTAGGTCAGGTGGTAGGCTAGTTGAGTTGGCTCACTAGTGGTGCAAGGATCGAATCCTCTCTTGTTCACACCAATTTTTGCGTGAAAAAATCTTAAACGAAAAAAGATCTGAAGAGGGGAAAAATGGATCGGGAGGAGAGCAAGAAAATCGAATCTGGAGTGGATCGTGCGTGCATGCAACAGAGAAAAGAACAACAACGCACAGGAACGAGCAAAATAATAGTGTCTTAATTATGCTGAAGTGGCTCTGTAGGGTCAAGTATGACGACTATCGTTCACCAAACAAAAAGATGCATAGTGGCGTGGTGGTAGGCTGCTGTAGGTCATCTCTTGGAGACCTCAGTTTGATTCCAGGCCACAACAATTTTTTTTCTCACCCACGATGGCAATTTTGCAGAAGAAAAACGAAAAATCGGGAGCGATCCACTCGTTCGTGCCTGTTGCAAACGACCAGTCGACTGGTCGTTAGATTTCTCGTTTTGTAATATGGGCAGTATAACTGATGAAAATTCAGTAGAGCGTGCTATTGCATATGAGTTTTTGCTAAGAATAGAAAAAAGTGTGGAATCAACAATACATAAAAGGAGCAACATTTTTCATCACCTAATTCTGCTAAAGGTACAGAGCAGATATTGTAGTCTTTTTGAAAGTGTTGGCTTGAGGAGGAGAAGCCACTGGCCGAGGCGAGAAGGAGAAGCACCTTGCCTCCTTGTCTATGCACGACAGCGTGGGAAGCACGGTGCAGGAGAGTGCTACCCGGAGGAAGCTCGGATGGGTGCAGCTGGACGACGGTAGGGAGGGGGAGGGAGTGCTGACCGACATGCCAAGCGGCTAGGTAGAAGCCCCGACGGCGATGAATAGAAGCCAGCCACGCCAGCGGGTCTACTCCTCCGTGCGATACAGTTCGATCATCCAGAGCGAGGCAGTAGGGAGTTAGAGCACGTCCTCCGACGGCCGCCCAAACGCAGGTGTGCGAGCGAGGTTCTGCTCCCGACTCCGCGAAGCCCTCCGCTGGATCCACAGCCTGTGGCGTCGGCGATGGGTGGGAGGCGCATCAGGGCCCGAAGGGCGGCGGCTGGATGATGGAGGTGCGCCGGGGCCGGGGTGGGAGGCAGCAGAGGCGCGTCTTGGCAGGGATGGGCGGCGGCGGAGGTGCGTCGGGGCCGATGTAGGTGACGGGGGGAAGCGCGCTGGGGACGAGGGGCCGGTGGTGGGAGGCGCGCCGGAGCCGAGGAGGCGGCGGCGGGAGGTTGGTCGGGGAGGATGCGGGGAAGGTCAGCGGCGGGAGTGGATAAGTTGGGCGCCGAGGGAACGTTGTTTTTCTTTCTTTTCAGGAAGTTCGGGGAGTTCGGCAAGATCTGCTTCGGGCCTATATAGGGCCCGTGATCCGGGCCTATCTTTACCTAATATTAAAGAAAGGGTTGCTTCTTTACTATTTTGGTTCATAAACGTTCTTCATGCGTCATCTAATTTTTCGTCCGTCATGCAATTTAATTTTCGTCCGTCGTGCAATTTATTGCGTTGTACATGAAAAAGTTGCTTCAAATAAAAATAAGTTGCGTTGCGGGGACTCGCCGGAGCCGAGGAGGCAGCGGCGGGAGGTTGGTCGGGGAGGATGCGGGGAAGGTCAGCGGCAGGAGTGGATAAGTTGGGCGCCAAGGGAACGTTGTTTTTTTCTTTTCAGGAAGTTAGGGGAGTTCGGCAAGATCTGCTCCGGGCCTATCTTTACCTAATATTAAAAGAAGGGTTGTTTCTTCACTTTTTTTGTCCATAGACGTTTTTCATGTGTCATCTAATTTTTCGTCCATCATGCAATTTAATTTTCGTCCGTCGTGTAATTTATTGCGTTGTACATGAAAAAGTTGCTTCAAATAAAAATAAATTGCATTGCATGGACTCGAACTGTGCCCACTTAGCTTAAGCCCACACGCACAAACCAAGCCACCTAGCCCAGCTATTATTATTGAAGTTAAACGGAGATTTCTTCATATCTTGGTATTTTTGACATGTTCTTCCGCTAGAAAATATAGCGCTGGTGAAGGTTCAAACTCCGGATCGGCACCCTATCATCCAAAGGACACTACCGCTTCTATATATCTAATGGTACTGATTAGTCCCACATCGCTTCTTTAAATAAAATCTTACGGATTTAAATACATCCATGAGTAGTCTGAAGGAACAACAAAGAAAGACAAAATAAAGAAGAAGGTGCATGCATGCTTGTTTCCTAAAGAAGGAAAGCAATTAATCAGTGTTTCCTTGAAAGAATTAAACTCGCCTTGCCTTTTAGAAGTAAAGGAATTAATTAGGGAAGAAAAGGAATTTATAGAGCAAAGAATGGTCAATTGCCATGGATCAATGGGAGAGAGAGCGAAGGTTTAAATGGAGCTAGGCCAGTCATGTTGGGCTAAGTGATTTCTGGTGGATAAATCAATTTAAGCCATTGCAGCACCGGTACACGCTGGCAACGTGGCGGCGGAAAACTTAGCAGTTTTGCAAAAATGATTTCGTTGAAAGCTTAATTCTTTTCATGTAAGGAAAAATTGATACTTATTCGGCTAGGGGAGTGCGACATTTTTTCTCCCCGTTGCAACGCACGGGCATATGTGCTAGTATATATTAAAGAAAGATAAAGGATTATTCCTGGCCTCTGCATCAAGCGATGCACACAATATTAAACAACAATAATAGCATACCGGTAATGTATAGGATATGAATTTTTCCATTAAGTCTAAGTTATTTTTTTTCTTTGAAATGTGAAGTATTGATTTCTATCCTACATAGAAATATGAATCCATTCCGACAAATTGGAGGGCTTCAAAAGATTTTTTTTTCTTTGAAAATTGTATCCTATAGAATTCCTACAAAAATGCTACGAACAAAGAAGTCCTAACTGAGGTAGTATCGAACTTGGCACAATGAAGCTAAGAATAGTAGGGTCAATGGCCCCAGTCTGTTAGAAAACATGAATTTATATGAGTTATTGTTGATTCTTGATGCACTGAATTCTTGTAATTGATGGAATTATGTGTTTTGTCAAACTGTCATCCTTTTATTTTCTCTGATTTGATGCGTATTGGATTGAGTGTAGCAAGTAGCAAGAGGACCATCTTACATTATGTTTAAACCTGAAGCATGCTTTGTTTTCATGCAAACAATCAGCAACTACTACCCACGAGAAATACATCTACAAGAAACTTTGTCGGCCTGTGAGCATTCATCCCCTTATTCAATTGTATAATAGTAAAAGCACCGAGTTCATCGAGTCGTCAATTATTACAAGGTGTATGTACCGGCAGTAGTATGCATCAGATGTGAAAGTTTAACAGTAGCATATGAATCAAGCAATGAACAACTCAATTGCCAAATCCACATCAACCTCCACAATAGCATCCGTCAAAATATATTAAACAGTGGTGGGTGTTCAACATTTTGGTAGTGGTTTGGAAGGTTGCAGCAACAACATCATCTTTTCTTTTTCTTGTTTTGACAAAAGAGCAACATTGGGTTGTTTTCAGTGTCGGAGCTATGTTGAGGCCAGGGGGCCGGTGCCCACCCCCCAGCCTTGGATCAATTCCTGCATATTTTTTTAAGGAGGGCTTAGATTAGTTTTTTTAAGCATTTCGCCCCCCCCCCCAAACATTAATGATTTATGTTTCGCCTCCCGTGATTTCGGCTAGCTCCGCCACTGGCTGTTTTTATTAATGTAGATAGAGCAAGTTTAATGGTTACAAAGCTGTAGCCTTTCCTAAGAGAAAACTAATAGTTGGCAGAGAAGCTAGGTGTAATAGCAGCAGCAACAACAAGCAGAGGTAAAGATAACACCTGCTCAGTTCAAGGGGGGTGGAATTTTCAGCAACATTTTCTTGTTTGTGAATATATGTGAAAGAAAAGTAGGAATTCAGAATCACAAGGAATGCATAAGCACAAGTTATAGTATGCCCTGGTTGAGTTATATTGCATCATGTATCATGGAACACCACAAATCAAAGAAATTTGTTTATTTCTGAATTGTTCATTCACAAAAGGCTACATTCACTAGTCTCTGAACTCACAAGCTACAATCTGCAATGGATAAGCTCACAAGCGACAATTTGCAAGTACTAGAAACATTAAACAGGAACAACAAAATCCATAGACATGGTCCTTGTTTACTTTACAACGGGTTGTGCTCGCTTCCCACACAAGTCTCTTGCAGCAAGCGGTCGAGGTGTCAATAGATACAGGGATTCACAAACCATTCCCCGATGCACTAGATACAACGCCATATTTACAATACTAAGTATCACTAGATCTATCATGAAATATATTTTTATGTTATATTTATCTAGTATTTTAAATGTTCATATTATTTAAAAAATCTCAAACCTTAAAAAGTTTTTTTAAACAATTTTTCTTAATATTTTCTCACAGATGGATATTTTGCTCATGTCCCATGTATACCTGGCCTGGCCGGCCAGGTCTTGCATGCGGGCCAGGCCTGGACCTAAGTTTTGAGCGTGAAGCACATGGGCCAGGCCTGGGCTTGGCTTTTTGCGTTTTAGGGAAGAGGCCCGGCCCGAGGCCTGAGGCTCGGCGGGCTTTTTCATTGTCGGGCCGGAACCGAGTCTAGGTTTTCTGACTTGGGCTTTGTTAGGCCTAGCCGGAAGTCTGGCCCGGCCCGACGGATGGCCAGGTATCTCTACTCCTATAAAAATCTGAGTTGGTGATGATGGTGTGCCTGCCATCTTTCATCAATAGCCATCGGATCTAGATCTGATGCATGCAAAGCAAACTGTTGCAGTTTTGCAAAAAGATGCCCACACTCATTTCATATTTACAAACAACTCCTTTTCTCTCACAATCAGCTTTATCTCTTCCCCACCACATCCAGAAGGCCATGGAACAATCTGGTGTGATGGCTGCTGCCGGCGTCGTCCACCCCAATCTTGGTGTTTTGCACGGGCATCTTACTAGTAGTCCCATGATATGCAGACTCGGTCCCCCATCGTGGTTACATCTTGCATGAGATGGTTGATGAGGTAACCGTCATGCATTTGCGAAGAGAGCTTACATGTGTACTGCTCAGTGCTGACACTTGAATTTGGACCAACGATGAGTTGACATTTATTATTTTGACCTTTGAAAGAATAGAGAATGGAATTCAAACGCGCATTCTATCACCTTAACTGAAAGTTCCAAGGTCCAACAAGCTAGGAAGAACGATTCAAGAAACTGATGTGCACGTATTGAGCAGGCCACCGATTCAGACCAAAATCCCCCGCGTAGGGGAGAAAAAACAAATATTACCACGAGGAAATTCTTCGTTCCTCGCGTTTGAATCCTGCAGAACAGGTCAGAAACTTGGCGCCAAAGGCCAAGCATGCTAC
Source organism: Aegilops umbellulata (assembly GCA_032464435.1). Classification (NCBI taxonomy): domain Eukaryota; kingdom Viridiplantae; phylum Streptophyta; class Magnoliopsida; order Poales; family Poaceae; genus Aegilops; species Aegilops umbellulata. Next base: position 275,408,006 of record CP136055.1, read on the forward strand.
TCCAAGCGAGAACACAGGCGTTGAAACCTTGCAGACCGCATGCACACTGCCGAAACAGTACGTGCGACTCTGAACCCCAGCGACGCCTATATAAGCAAGCTCACCCATGCCATGATTTCTCCACATCGACCAAAGCTTATCTAGTTCGCGCCAGAACTGCTCACAGTTGAAATACTACGAGACAAGTCTCTCTCCGTCTCTCTCTGGGACACACAGCAATGGCGATGGCGAGGATTGCGGAGGTGATGTGGCTGCTCATGTTCTTGACGCTGATCTTCAGCGCCCACCTCGCTTCGGCTGCGAGGCTGTTGGAAGGTGAAGGATGGAGGGAGGGCGGGATCGGGACGGTGACACGGATGCTCGGCGGCATCAAGCAGTCAGGGTCCAGCCCCCCGACGCACTGCTGCTAGTTTCACCAAGCGTTCATAGTGGCTAAGCTAGCCCCTCTGACCACTTCGTTCATTCATTCGTTCATTCTGGAGCATGATACAGGCCACCAGTGTTTGAATCATGCTTATCTTATTCATTGTTTATTGATTATATTGTGAAGGTGTAAATTATAATACTATATATAGCAGTATATATGAATATGATTCTGTTCATGTCGATGTAAACTTTTTTTGTTTAGTCGGTTACTTGGATGCATTTATCTTTAAAGCAACTTCAACCAGGCGACCAAAACGTACGCGCGCTATGTCCGTTTTTTGTTAGTTTGGGTTGGTCAGGCGAACGCGCGCGTTCGCTTTTTGATTTCTGTCGGCAGATGCGTCCAACGGGAGACATACCCATTTTTGCCAACATGGTCGAAACAGACTTAATAACGCATAATTATACATAATGGTTGGTCAACCACCGGCCAAAGTTCACTTAAACATTAACTAAACATTAAAAAAATTCTAAACGCTCACACACTGCCCTAGTAGACCGCCTTGATCTTGCCCTTGCCGCCACCGTCGTCGCCGGCGACGTCGACGAAGACGGGAGGCGGCCCAGCCCAACCGACCGCGGCTTGATAGGCCGCCAGGGCAGCCTCCTCCGGCGTCTGCTGCGGCGGCGGCATAGGGGCAGGCGGGCACGCTGCTTCTCCTCGTCCCGGCGCATCCGCCGCTCGCCGTCGGCCTCCTCCTCGGCGAGGCAATGCGCCTTCCAGCGCTCAAGGTGGACCGCCTCCTCTTCCGGCATGGAGACGTAGTAGCAGGGAGGCGCGCTCATCCACTCGCGGAGCTGGCCGGTCCATGAATAAGACTTCTCAAGCCAAGTGGGGGCGGCAGCGACCGCTTTGGATCGCGCTCCGGCTCCGGCTCGGCTTTGGGCTCGACAAGGGGCGGTACCTGCGGCGGTGGCGGGACGAAGATGGGCGCCTGGATGGAGTCCCCCGCCGCGAACAAGGCAAGGGCGTGCTCCAGCTCATCCCAACGGGCGTCCTCTTCGAGCCGGTAGCCTCCAGCGCATGATGCAGGGACTCCTCGTGGGTGGCTTGGTACTCCTCCTCCGCCTCCTCATCCTCTGGCAATACCTGCGGGGGTGGCGGGGCAACGTCGTGGCCGATATGGACACCGTGGCGGCGCTCCTCCTGGTGCTCTAGCGCAAACTAACATTCACTGTTGGGACAGTTTGGCGCGTACGCGCTTCTCAGGCGTAAGGAGCTCGTGCCAGCGGCGAACCTCCTCCGCGCGGACCACAACGCCAACGGGATGAGGATGCTCTGCGGGCCTAGATGCCAGCCGTGTGGCAGGTTCACATCAGAGTACTACAGGGGTTGGCAATACCCCAGTGGCACTGCGCCTGGTGGACTGGTATGTATAGCCGCTCTCGTTCCCGTGGTGGTGTGTCGCGTCTAGCCGGCGGCGACAGAGAAGGGAGCCCGCGGGAAGATCTCGCGCTGGTGCTGGACCTGCCCTTCCCCCTCCCCTTGCTGCTGAAGAAGCCCATGGCTTGCCTGCTAGGGTTTCGGACGACTAGCTAGGGTTTTGTATTCGCCGACGAGGGAGTAAAGGTGGCCAGATGTGGACTGGAAGTGGATGAGGCCGGCCCCGCCGCACGCTTTCATTAAAAAGGACAAGCATGAAGGAAATATGCCCTAGAGGCAATAATAAAGTTGTTATTTATATTTCCTTATATCATGATAAATGTTTATTATTCATGCTAGAATTGTATTAACCGGAAACTTGATACATGTGTGGATACACAAACAAAACACAGTGTCCCTAGTAAGCCTCTACTAGACTAGCTCGTTAATCAAAGATGGTTAAGTTTCCTAGCCATAGACATATGTTGTCATTTGATGAACGGGATCATATCATTAGGAGAATGATGTGATGGACAAGACCCATCCGTTAGCTTAGCATGTTGATCATTCAGTTTTATTTCTATAGCTTTATTCATGTCATATACATATTCCATTGACTATGAGATTATGCAACTCCCGGATACCGGAGGAAGACCTTGTGTGCTATCAAGCATCACAACGTAACTGAATGATTATATAGATGCTCTACATATATCTGAAGGAAATATGCCCTAGAGGCAATAATAAAGTTATTATTTATTTCCTTATTTCATGATAAATTTTTATTATTCATTCTAGAATTGTATTAACCAGAAACATGATACATGTGTGAATACATAGACAAACAGAGTATCACTAGTATGCCTCTACTTGACTAGCTCGTTGATCAAAGATGGTCATGTTTCCTAGCCATAGACATGAGTTGTCATTTGATTAACGGGGTCACATCATTAGGAGAATGATGTGATTGACATGACCCATTCCATTAGCTTAGCACCCGATCGTTTAATATGTTGCTATTGCTTTCTTCATGACTTATACATGTTCCTATGACTATGAGATTATGCAACTCCCGTTTGCCGGAGGAACACTTTGTGTGCTACCAAACGTCACAACGTAACAAGGTGATTATAAAGGAGCTCTACAGGTGTCTCCGAAGGTACATGTTGGGTTGGCGTATTTTGAGATTAGGATTTGTCACTCCGATTGTCGTAGAGGTATCTCTGGGCCCTCTCGGTAATGCACATCACATAAGCCTTGCAAGCATTACAACTAATGAGTTAGTTGTGAGATGATGTATTACTGAACGAGTAAAGAGACTTGCCGGTAATGAGATTGAACTAGGTATTGAGATGCCGACGATCGAATCTCGGGCAAGTAACATACCGATGACAAAGGGAACACCGTATGTTGTTACGCGGTCTGACCGATAAAGATCTTCGTAGAATATGTAGGAGCCAATATGAGCATCCAGGTTCCGCTATTGGTTATTGACCGGAGACGTGTCTCGGTCATGTCTACATTGTTCTCGAACCCGTAGGGTCCGCACGCTTAAGGTTTCGATGACAGTTATATTATGAGTTTATGAGTTTTGATGTACCGAAGGAGTTCGGAGTCCCGGATGAGATCGGGGACATGACGAGGAGTCTCGAAATGGTCGAGACGTAAAGATCGATATATTGGATGATTATATTCGGACATCGGAAAGGTTCTGAGTGGTTCGGGTATTTTTCGGAGTACCGGGGAGTTACAGGAATACGGGGGAAGAAATATATGGGCCTTATTGGGCTTTAGGGGAGAGGAAGAGGCAGGCCGCGCGCCCCCCATTGACTAGTCCGAATTGGACTAGGGGGAGGGGCGGCGCCCCCTCCTTCCTTCTCTTCCCTCTTCCCTTTTCTTGACTCCTACTCCTACTACTTGGAAGGGGGGGGGGGGATCCTACTCCCGGTGGGAGTAGGACTCCTCCAGGGCGCGCCATAGGGGCCGACCCTCTCCCCCCCCTCCACTCCTTTATATACGGGGCAGGGGGCACCCCATAGGCACACAAGTTGATCTTCGTGATCGTTCTCTTAGCCGTGTGCGGTGGCCCCCTCCACCATAATCCTCGATAATATTGTAGCGGTGCTTAGACGAGGCCCTGCGACGGTAGAACATCAAGATCGTCACCACGCCGTCGTGCTGACGGAACTCATCTCCGACACTTTGCTGGATCGGAGTCCGGGGATCGTTATCGAGCTGAAGGTGTGCTAGAACTCGGAGGTGCCGTAGTTTCGGTGCTTGATCGGTCGGGCCATGAAGACGTACGACTACATCAACCGCGTTGTTATAACGCTTCCGCTTTCGGTCTACGAGGTTACGTAGACAACACTCTCCCCTCTCGTTGCTATGCATCACCATGATTTTGCGTGTGCGTAGGATTTTTTTTTGAAATTACTACGTTCGCCAACAGTATCTCCGAAGGTGGTTTATTGGGTTGGCATAGATCGAGATTAGGATTTGTCACTCCGAGTATCGGAGAGGTGTCTCTGGGCCCTCTCGGTAATGCACATCATGATAGGCCTTGCAAGCAATGTGACTAATGAGTTAGTTGCGGGATGATGCATTACGGAAAAGAGACTTGCCGGTGACGAGATTGAACTAGGTAAGAAGATACCGACGATCGAATCTCAGGCAAGTAACATACTGATGACAAAGGGAATAACGTATGTTGTCATTACGGTACAACTGATAAAGATCTTCGTAGAGTATGTGGGAACCAATATGAGCATCCAGGTTCCTCTATTGGTTATTGACCATAGAGATGTCTCGGTCATGTCTACATAGTTCTCGAACCTGTAGGGTCCGCACGCTTAATGTTTGATGACGATTTTGTATTATATGAGTTATGTGATTTGGTGACCGAATGTTGATCGGAGTCCCGGATGACGAAGAGTCTCGAAATGGTCAAGAGGTAAAGATTCATATATAGGACGATAATATTTGGACACCAGAAGTGTTCCAGGGGTACCAGGTACGTATCGGGTCACCGAAAGGGGTTTCAGGCAACCCCTAGCAAGCTATATGGGCCTAATGGGCCAAGAGCGGGACAGACCAGCCCCAAAAGGGGCTGGTGCGCCCCTATAGGCCAAACAGGAGGAGAAGGAAAGGAAGGGAAGGGAGAAGGAAAGGGGAGGATTTGGCTTCCCCCTTTCCTTCCCCCGCCCCCTCTCTCTTTCCTTCCCCCTCTGATGGATATGGAAGGGGGAGGCTGATGGTAGCTGCAACTATGTCGGTATTTCCCCGGAGAGAGAGGGATGATGTAGCACAGCGACGGTAGGTATTTCCCTCAGTTATGAAACCAAGGTATCGAACCAGTAGGAGAACCAAGCAACACAACGTAAACAACCCCTACACACAAATAACAACACCTCGCAACTCGACGAGTTAAAGGGGTTGTCAATCCCTTCCGGGCTACAGCGCCTCAAGATAGGCAAGCAGGCATGAGCTAAATTGTAGTAGATTGATAGATTGAACGCCAAATAAAATAAATAAAGATAAAATGCAGCAAGGTATTTTTGTATTTTTTGGTTTAATAGATCTGAATAAAAATACAAAGGAAAAGTAGATCGCAAGGAAAATATATGAGAAAGAAGACCCGGGGGCCGTAGGTTTCACTAGTGGCCTCTCTCGAGAAAAATAGCAAACGGTGGGTAAACAAATTACTGTTGGGCAATTGATAGAACTTCAAATAATTATGACGATATCCAGGCAATGATCATTACATAGGTATCACGTCCAAGATTAGTAGACCCACTCCTGCCTGCATCTACTAAGATTACTCCACACACCGACCACTATCCAGCATGCATCTAGTGTATTAAGTTCATGGAAAAACGGAGTAATACAATAAGAACGATGACATGATGTAGACAAGATCCGTTTATCTATATGGCGGTAGATATAGATCCCGCCTTTTTATCCTTAGTAGCAACGATACATACGTGTCGTTTCCCCTTCTGTCACTGGGATCGAGCACTGTAAGATCGAACCCACTACCGGGCACCTCTTCCCATTGCAAGATAAATAGATCAAATTAGCCAAAAAAAACCAAATATCGAAGAAGAAATACGAGGCTATAAGAGATCATGCATATAAGAGATCAAAGAAACTCAAATAACTTTCATGGATATAAAAAGATATGACTGATCATAAACCCAAAGTTCATCAGATCCCAACAAACACACTGCAAAAGAGTTACATCATATGGATCATAAACTCAATCATATCAACAAGCAACCATGTCTTTCAAAATATCAACGCTAAAGTAGGTTATCCCTAGCCCATCATGCTCAAACATTGATCCATTCATGAAACACACTCGAATATTAACTACACCGAATACTTGAGCACGATCATATTGCCTCCTAGTTAGTGCTTTTTATGAGAGAAGATGGAGACTCAAATTTCAAAATAAAGTAAAAGAAAGGCCCTTCGCAGAGGGAAGTAAGGATTTGTAGAGGTGTCAGAGCTCAAAGCGAAAAATTAGAGATAAAAACATTTTGGGAGGTGTATCCATCCCACCAACGAAAACGACTTAGAGTTACCAACACTTTCCATGCTAGATATGCCATAGGCGGTTCCCAAACAGAAAATAAAGTTTATTCCCTTTTCCACCATACTTTCACTTTTCATGGCTAACCGTATCCACGGGTGCCCTCCATACCAACACTTTCCAAGGAATTTATTATTTGACAACATAGACTAAATTCATTTTTTTTTGCATTTCAGGACTAGGCATCCCTAAGACCTTTGCCTTACTCTCGTGCAATGACAAGTGAATAAACACTCATCTTGAGAATAACACATCCAACATGGAAAATATTAGCCACCCATTACCGTTCCGCGAGCCAAACAAACACACAAAAGAGAAGTTTATTTTGAAAATTAGAGATGGCACATGCAAATTTGCTTAGAACGGCAAAAGAATACCACATATAGGTAGATATAGTGGACTCATGTGGCAAAACTGGTTTAAAGGATTTTGGATGCACAAGTAGAGATCATATACTTGGTGCAAAATGAAGTCTAGCAAAAGATTGGGAAGCGACCAACCAAGAAACGAATAATCTCATAAGCAAGCATTAAGCATAATTAACACCAAATAATGCACCATAATTAGGATATATTTTTCATTGCATGATTATTGACTTTCGTGCATGCATAGGGAATCACAAACCTTAACACCAATATTCCTACTAGAGCACAATTACTCATCAACATAACTCATATATCACATCATCATATCTCAAAACTATTACTAAGGATCAAGTTTATTTTGTACAATGATCTTCATGACATTTTTTACTTTATCCTTCTTGGATATCTATCACTTTAGGACTAATTTTCATGTGTTTCTTTTCATAAGCTCAAACAAATATAAGTGAAGATCATGAGCATAACAAATTTTCTTTCTCTCAAAATAATTTAAGTGAAGCAAGAGAGAATTTCTTCAAAATTTTACTAACTCTCAAATAAATCTAAGTGAAGCAAGAGAGCATTTCTTCAAAAATAACAAAGCACACCGTGCTCAAAAAGATATGAGTGAAGCACTAGAGCAAGTCCTAGCTCATAAAAGATTTAAGTGAAGCACAGAGAGCAATTCTAACAAGTCATGAAATAAATTTGGCTCTCTGAAATAGGTGTATCCAGCAAGGATTGATGACTTAAAACACAAAATAAAACAAGAAAAGACACATATCACACAAGACGCTCCAAGCAAAACACATATCATGTGACGTATAAAAATATAGCCTCAAGTAAAATACCGATAGTTGTTGGAAGAAAGTGGGGATGCCACTCGGGGGCATCCCCAAGCTTAGTTGGTTGCTCATTCTTGGATAATAGCTTGGGATTCCGGGGCATCCCCAAGCTTAGGCTTTTACATCCTTCCTTCATCCATCGTAAGATAACCCAAAACTTGAAAACTTCAATCACACAAAACTCAACAAAACCTTCGTGAGATCTGTTAGTGTAAGAAAAATAAACCACTACTATAAGTGCTGTATCAAACCAATTCTTATTTTGTTTTTGTATTATATCTACTGTATTCCAACTTTTCTATGACAAAAACTCATCAAAGAAAGCCATAGAGCCATCAAAATAAGCACACAACACAAAGAAAACAGAATCTGTCAAAACAGAACAGTCTGCAGCAATCTGATTTGTTCGAATACTTCTAGAACTCCAAAAATTCTGAAAAACTAGGAAAACTTGGATAATTTGTGTATTGATCTTCTGCAAAAAAGAATTAGCATTTTATCACGTTTTGGTGAATTTTAACAATTATTTTCGTGAGCACAAAGTTTCTGTCTTTCTCAGCAAGATGAAACAACTATCACCCAAGAAGATCCTATTGGTTCTACTTGGCACAAACACTAATTAAAACATAAAAAACACAATCATAACAGTAGCATAATTGTGCTAACACTCAAGAATAGAAAGAAAAAATAAAAAATAAATTTTATTCATTGGGTTGCCTCCCAACAAGCGCTATAATTTTACGCCCTTAGATAGGCATAAAGCAAGGATCTAAGTTTTGTATTCCAAAGTTTTGGCAACTTTTGTAAGGGTTTTCTCAAACCCGGGAGGCTCTTTACGCTTCCCCAAATTCTCTGGAAAATAAACCATCTTAAGATCCAAAATATCCAATCACTTGTTGCAAAGAGTAATCAGAGTATTCATGCGATTGATATTACCATTGAGGTGTTTGAGGGGTTCATTATATTTCTGTATTTCAACCATATGTTTATGCAAATCACCAAGTTTGTCCAGCATTTGGGCTCCCTCGGGGGTAAAATGAAACCCCCTCTTTTGAGGTGGAATTCCCAAAATTCCCTCTAAGATTTCATAGGCAACATTGGCATCAAATTCAACAAAATTTCCTTTAGCGGCAAAATCAAGAAGTTGTCTATGATGCAAAGCCAGCCCTATGTAAAAAATTATGAAGCAAAACCTTGGCGTCCCTCTTTAAGTTGGAAATATGATATGATTCCATAAGCCTATACCAGGCATCTTTCAAATTTTCTCCTTGTCTTTGCTTGAAGTACAAGACTTCAAAATCGGGTGACAAAGGAGGAGTAGGGACGCTAGCCATTGAGACTAGAAAGCAAGAGAACGACAAATGGAAAAAGAGAGGCAAATAAAACGGCAATTTTTTGTGAAGTGGGGAGAGGAAAACAAGAGGCAAATGGCGAATAATGTAAATTGCAAGGAGATGAGATTTGTGATTAGAAACCTGGTTATGTTGAAGATCCTCCCCGGCAACGGCGCCAGAAATTCTCCTTGATGGTAGCTGCAACTACGTCGGTATTTCCCCGGAGAGGGAGGATGATGTAGCACAGCGACAGTAGGTATTTCCCTCAGTTATGAAACCAAGGTATCGAACTAGTAGGAGAACCAAGCAACACAACGTAAACAGCCCCTGCACACAAACAAGAACACCTCGCAACCCGATGAGTTAAAGGGGTTGTCAATCCCTTCCGGGGTACGGTGCCTCAAGATAGGCAAGCGAACGTGAGGTAAATTGTAGTAGATTGATAGGTCGAACGCCAAATAAAATAAATAAAAATAAAACACAGCAAGGTATTTTTGTATTTTTTGGTTTAATAGATCTGAATAAAAATGCAAAGGAAAAGTAGACCGCAAGGCAAATATATGAGAAAGAAGACCCAGGGGCTGTAGGTTTCACTAGTGGCTTCTCTCGAGAAAAGTAGCAAACGGTGGGTAAACAAATTACTGTTGGGCAATTGATAGAACTTCAAATAATTATGACGATATCCAGGCAATGATCATTACATAGGCATCACATCCAAGATTAGTAGACCGTGTCCTGCCTGCATCTACTACCATTACTCCACACATCGACCGCTATCCAGCATGCATCTAGTGTATTAAGTTCATGGAAAAATGGAGTAATGCAATAAGAATGATGACATGATATAGACAAGACCCGTTTATGTATATGGCGGTAGATATAGATCTCGTCTTTTTATCCTTAGTAGCAACGATACATATGTGTCGTTTCCCTTTCTGTCACTGGGATCGAGCACCGTAAGATCGAACCACTACCGGGCACCTCTTCCCATTGCAAGATAAATAGATCAAGTTGGCCAAACAAAACCCAAATATTGGAGAATAAATACGAGGCTATAAGAGATCAAAGAAACTCAAATAACTTTCATGGATATAAAAAAATATAACTGATCATAAACTCGAAGTTCATCAGATCCCAACAAACACACCGCAAAAGAGTTACATCATATGGATCTCCAAGAGACCATTTTATTGAAATTCAGCGAGCGAGCGAGAGAGAAAGCCATCTAGCTACTAACTATGGACCCGAAGGTCTACAAAGAACTACTCACGCATCATCGGAGAGGCACCAATGGAAGTGGTGAACCCCTCTGTGATGGTGTCTAGATTAGATGTGGTGGTTCTGGACTCTGCGACAGCTGGATGAATATTTCAACGACTCCCCTAGGGTTTCTGAAATATTGTGGTATTTATAGAGCAAAGAGGAGGTCCGGGAGGCACCCGAGGTGGGCACAACCCACCAGGGCGCGCCTGGGCCTCCTGGCGCGCCCTGGTGGGTTGTGCCCCCCTCGGGGCATCCCCTAGGTGCAACCAGGCCCCATTGCCTTCCTTCAGGCCCATAAAAAATCACAGTGGAGTTTCGTGGCATTTGGACTCCGTTGGATATTGATTTCCTGCGATGTAAAAAACATGGAAAAAAACAACAACTGGCACTTGGCACTATGTCAATAGGTTAGTACCAAAAAATGATATAAAATGACTATAAAATGATTATAAAACATCCAAGATAGATAATAAAACAGCATGGAACAATAAAAAATTATAGATACGTTGGAGACCTATCACGGGCTGACTTGGAGAAGGCGCCCAAGTAGTATTACTCCTACTTGGGGTGGCCATTGCAGCCCCTCTCCCTCTCCCACCTATATATATGTTGGGAGGGCACCACTAGAACACACAACATTGATTCCTAGCTGTGTGCGGCGCCCCCCTCCACAGTTTACGCCTCCGGTCATATTCACGTAGTGCTTAGGCGAAGCCCTGCACGGATCACTTCACCATCGCCGTCACCACGCCGTCGTGCTGACGGAACTCTCCCTCGACACTTTGCTGAATCAATAGTTCAAGGTACATCATCGAGCTGAACGTGTGTAGAACTCAGAGGTGCCATACGTTTGGTGCTTGATCAGTCGGAACGAGAAGAAGTTCGACTACATCAACCGTTTTGTCAAACGCTTCCGCTTTCGGTCTACGAGGGTATGTGGACACACTCTCCCCCTCTCGTTGGTATGCATATCCTAGATAGATCTTGCGTGAGCATAGGAATTTTTTGAAATTGAATGCTACGTTCCCCAACAGTGGCATCCAAGCTAGGTCTATGCGTAGATGATATGCACGAGTAGAACACAAAGAGTTGTGCGCGGTGATCCTCATACTGCTTACTATCAATGTCTTATTTTGATTTGGCGGTATTGTTCAATGAAGCGGCCGTGACCAACCTTACATGACCACGTTCATGAGACCAATTCCACCGATAGACATGCAACTAGTTTTGCATCAAGGTGGTTGGCGGGTGTCTGTTTCTCCAACTTTAGTTGAATCAAATTTGACTGCCGCCGGTCCTTGTTGAAGGTTAAAATAGCAAACTTGATAAATCACCGTTGTGGTTTTGATGCGTAGGTAAGAACGGTTCTTACTAGAAGCCCATAGCAGGCACGTAAAACTTGCAATAACAAAGTAGAGGACGTCTAACTTATTTTTGCAGGGCATGTTGTGATGTGATATGGTCAAGACATGATGTGATATACATTATTTTATGAGATGATCATGTTTTGTAGAAGTTATCAGCAACTGGCGGGAGCCTTATGATTGTCGCGTTATTGTATGAAATGCAAACGCCATGTAATTGCTTTACTTTATCACTATGCATTAGCGATAGTTGTAGAAGCAATAGTTGGCGAGACGACCGCGACGCTAAGATGGAGATCAAGGTGTCAAGCCGGTGACGATGAAGATCATGACGGTGCTTTGGAGATGGAGATCAAATGCACAAGATGATGATGGCCATATCATGTCACATATTTTGATTGCGTGTGATGTTTATCTTTTATGCATCTTATTTTGCTTAGTATGGCAGTAGCATTATAAGATGACCCCTTTTTAAAATTTCAAGGTATAAGTGTTCTCCCTGAGTATGCACCATTGCGACAGTTCATCGTGCTGAGACACCATGTGATGATCGGGTGTGATAAGCTCTACATTCACATACAACAGGTGCAAGACTGTTTTGCACATGCGGAATACTCGGGTTAAACATGACGAGCCTAGCAGTACAGACATGGCCTCGGAACACTGGAGACCGAAAGGTCGAACGTGAATTATATAGTAGATATGATCAACATAGAGATGTTCACCATTGAAGACTAATCCATCTCACGTGATGATCGGACATGGTTTAGTTGATTTGGACCACGTAATCATTTGGATGACTCGAGTGATGTCTATCTAATTGGAAGTTCTTAAGTAATATGATTAATTGAACTTAATTTATCATGAAATTAGTCCTGATAGTATTTGCATATCTATGTTGTAGATCTATAGCTCGTGTATAGCTCTCCCGTTTTATTTTTGATATGTTCCTAGAGAAAACTAAGTTGAAAGATGATAGTAGCAATGATACGACTGGGTCCGGGTTCTGAGGATTATCCTCATTGCTGCACAGAAGAATTATGTCCTTGATGCACCGCTAGGTGACATACCTATTGCAGGAGCAGATGCAGACATTATGAACGTTTGTCAAGCTCAGTATGATGACTACTTGATAGTTAAGTGCACCATGCTTTACGGCTCAGAACTGGGACTTCAAAAATGTTTTGAACGCCATGGAGCATATGAGATGTTCCAAGAGCTGAAAAATGATATTTCAGACTCATGCCCGTGTTAAGAGGTATGAGACCTCTGACAAGTACTTTGCCTACAAGATGGAGGAGAATAGCTCAGCTAGTGAGCATGTGCTCAGAATGTTTGGGTACTACAATCCCTTGAATCAAGTGGGAGTTAATATTCCAGATAAGATAGTGATTGACAGAGTTCTCTTGTCACTATCACCAAGTTACTAGAACTTCGTGACGAACTATAATATGCAAGGGATGACGAAAACGATTCCTGAGCTCTTCGCGATGCTGAAATCAGTGAAGGTAGAAATCAATAAATAGCATCAAATGTTGATGGTTAACAAGACCACTAGTTTCAAGAAAAAGGGCGAGGGAAAGAAAGGGAAATTCAATAAGAATGGCAAGCGAGTTTTCACTCCCGTGAAGAAGCCTAAAGCTAGACCTAAGCCTGAAACTGAGTGCTTCTATTGCAAAGGGAATGGTCACTGGAAGCGAAACTACCCCAAATACTTGGTGGATAAGAAGGATGGCAAAGTGAACAAAGGTATATTTGATATACATGTTATTGATGTGTATTTTACTAGTGTTCGTAGTAGCCCCTAGGTATTTGATGCCGGTTCAGTTGCTAAGATTAGTAACTCGAAACAGGAGTTGCAGAGACTAGTTAATAGCGAGGTGATGATGTGTGTTGAAAGTGATTTGGTGTTTGCGTTCGGGATTAGTGTTGAACCTAAATAATATCGCACACTCCCTCTACATTCGGGATTAGTGTTGAACCTAAATAATTGTTATTTGGTGTTTGCGTTGAGCATGAATATGATTGGATCGTGTTTATTGCAATATGGTTATTCATTTAAATCAGAGAATAATTGTTGTTCTGTTTACATGAATAAAACCTTCTATGGTCATACACCCAATGTAAATGGTTTATTGAATCTCGATCGTAGTGATACACATATTCATAATATTGATGCCATAAGATGCAAAGTTGATAATGATAGTGCAACATACTTGTGGCACTGTCGTTTAGATCATATTGGTGTAAAGCGCATGAAGAAACTCCATGCAGATGGATTTTGGAATCACTTGATTATGAATCATTTGATACTCGTGAACCATGCCTCATGGGCAAGATGACTAAAACTCTGTACTCCGGAACAATGGAGCGAGCCAATGACTTATTGGAAATAATACATACCGATGTATGCGGTCCGACGAGTGTTGAGGCTCGCGGCGGGTATCATTATGTTCTAACCTTCACAGATGATTTGAGCAGATATGGGTATATCTACTTGATGAAACACAAGTCTGAAACATTTGAAAAGTTCAAAGAATTTTAGAGTGAAGTGGAGAATCATCGTAACAAGAAAATAAAGTTTCTATGATCTGATCGCGCAGGTGAATATTTAAGTTACGAGTTTGGCCTTCATTTAGAACAATGTGGAATAGTTTCACAACTCACGCCACCTGGAACACCATAGCGTAATGGTGTGTCCGAATGTCATAACCGTACTTTATTAGATATGATGCGATCTATGATGTCTCTTACCGATTTACCACTATCGTTTTGGGGTTATGCATTAGAGACAGCTGCATTCACGTTAAATAGGGCACTGTCTAAATCCATTGAGACGACACGTATGAACTATGGTTTGGCAAGAAACCTAAGTTGTCGTTTTTTAAAGTTTGGGGTTGCGATGCTTATGTGAAAATGTTTCAGCCTGATAAAGCTCGAACCCAAATCGTAGAAGTGCGTCTTAATAGGATACCCCCCAAAAAAGAACCTGTTGGGTACACTTTCTACCACAGATCCGAAGGCAAGATTTTTTTGTTCTAAGAATGGATCCTTTATAGAGAAGTGAGTGGGAGGAAAGTAGAACTTGGTGAGGTAATTGTACCTTCTCTCGAATTGGAAAGTAGCTCATCACAGAAAACCGTTCCCGTGATGCCTACACCAACTAGAGAGGAAGCTAATGATAATGATCATGAAACTTCAGATCAGGTTACTACCGAATCTCGTAGGTCAATCAAAGCACGTTCGACACCAGAGTGGTACGATAATCCTGTTCTGGAAGTCATGTTACTAGACCATGACGAACCTACGAACTATGAGGAAGCGATGATGAGCCCAGATTCCACAAAATGGCTTAAGGCCATGAAATGTGAGATGGTATCCATGTATGAGAACAAAGTATGGACTTTGGTTGACTTGCCTGATGATCGGCAAGCCATAGAGAATAAATGGATCTTCAAGAAGAAGACTGGCACCGATGGTAATGTTACTGTCCACAAAGCTCGACTTGTCGCAAAAAGGTTTTCGACAAGTTCAAGGAGTTGATTACGATGAGACTTTTTGATCCGTAGCGATGCTTAAGTCCGTCCGAATCATGTTAGCAATTGCCACATTATGAAATCTGGCAAATGGATATTTCAAAGAAGAGTTGTATATGATGCAACCAGAAGGTTTTGTCAATCCTAAAGGTGCTAACAAAATGTGCAAGCTCCAGTGATCCGTCTATGGACTGGTGCAAGCATCTCGGAGTTAGAATATACGCTTTGATGAGTTGATCAAAGCATATAGTTTTATACAGACTTGCCGTGAAGCCTGTATTTACAAGAAAGTGAGTGGGAGCACTACAGCCTTTCTGATAAGTATATGTGAATGACATATTGTTGATCGGAAATTATGTAGAATTTTCTGGAAAGCATAAAAGGATAATTGAATAAGAAGTTTTTCAATGAAAAACCTCGGTGAAGCTGCTGACATATTGGGCATCAAGATATATAGAGATAGATCAAGACACTTGATAATTTTTTTCAATGAGTACACACCTTGACAAGATTTTGAAGTAGTTCAAAATGGAATAGTCAAAGAAGGAGTTCTTGCCTGTGTTGCAAGGTATGAAGTTGAGTAAGACTCAAAACCCGACCACGACAGAAAATAGAAAGAGAATGAAAGTCATTCCCTATGCCTCAGCCATAGGTTCTATAAATTATGCTATGCTGTATACCAGACCTATTGTGTACCTTGCCATGAGTTTGGCAAGGGGTACAATAGTGATCCAGGAGTGGATCACTGGACAGAGGTCAAAGTTATTCTTAGAGGACTAAGGAAATATTTCTCGGTTATGGAGGTGATAAAGAGTTTGTCGTAAAGAGTTACGTCAATGCAAGCTTTGACATCGATCAAGGTGACTCTGAGTATCGATCTGTATACATATTGAAATTGGGAGCAATTAGCTAGAGTAGCTCCATGCAGAGCATTGTAGACATAGAAAATTGCAAAATACATACGGATCTGAATGTGTCAGACCCATTGACTAAACTTGTCTCACAAGCAAAACATGATCACACCTTAGTACTCTTTGGGTGTTAATCACATAGCAATGTGAACTAGAAAGTTAACTCTAGTAAACCCTTTGGGTGTTGGTCACATGGCGATGCGAACTATGGGTGTTAATCGCATAAAGATGTGAACTAATGGTGTTAAATCACATGGCGATGTGAACTAGATTATTGACTCTAGTGCAAGTGGGAGACTGAAGGAAATATTCCCTAGAGGCAATAATAAAGTTGTTATTTATATTTCTTTATATCATAATAAATGTCTGTTATTCATGCTATAATTGTATTAACCGGAAACTTGATACATGTGTGGATACATACACAAAACACAGTGTCCCTAGTAAGCCTCTACTAGACTAGCTCGTTAATCAAAGATGGTTAAGTTTCCTAGCCATAGACATGTGTTGTCAATTGATGAATGGGATCACATCATTAGGATAATGATGTGACGTACAAGACCCATCCGTTAGCTTAGCATGTTGACCATTCAGTTTTATTGCTATAGCTTTCTTCATGTCATATACATATTTCTTTGACTATGAGATTATGCAACTCTCGGATACCGGAGGAATACCTTATGTGCTATCAAACATCACAACGTAACTGGGTGTTTATAAAGATGCTCTACAGGTATCTCCAAAGGTGGTTTGTTGGGTTGGCATAGATCCAGATTAGGATTTGTCACTCTGAATATCGGAGAGGTATCTCTGGGCCCTCTCGGTAATGCACATCATGATAAGCCTTGCAAGCAATGTGACTAATGAGTTAGTTGTGGGATGATGCATTATGGAATGAGTAAAGAGACTTGCCGGTAACGAGATTGAACTAGGTATGAAGATACCAACGATCGAATCTCGGGCAAGTAACATATCGATGACAAAGGGAATAACATATGTTGTCATTACGGTATGACCGATAAAGATCTTTGTAGAATATGTGGGAACCAATATGAGAATCCAGGTTCCGCTATTGGTTATTGACCGGAGAGATGTCTCGGTCATGTCTACATAGTTCTCGAACACGTAGGGTCCGCACGCTTAACGTTCGATGACGATTTTGTATTATATGAGTTATGTGATTTGGTGACCGAATGTTGTTCAGAGTCCTGGATTAGATCACAGACAAGACGAGGAGTGTCGAAATGTTCGAGAGGTAAAGATTCATATATAGGACGATAGTATTTGGACACCGAAAGTGTTCCGGGGATACCGGGTACGTATCGGGTCACCAGAAGGGGTTCCGGGCAACCCCCGACAAGCTATATGGGCCTAATGGGCCAAGAGAGAGACATACCAGCCCCAATAGGGGCTGGTGCGCCCCTTATAGGTCGAATAGGAGGATAAGGAAAGGAAGGGAAGGGGGAAGGAAAGGGGAGGATTCGGCCTCACCCTTTCCTTCCCCTTCCCCTTCTATTTCCATCCCCCTCCGATGGATATGGAAGGGGGAGGCCGACTTGGAGGAGGCGCCCAAGTAGGATTACTCCTACTTGGGGCGCCCCTTGCAGCCCCTCTCCCTCTCCCACCTATATATATATGTGGGGGGCACCGCTAGAACACACAACATTGATTCCTAGTCGTGTGCGGCGCCCCCTCCATAGTTTACGCCCCCGATCATATTCACGTAGTGCTTAGGCGAAGCCCTGAGCACATCACTTCACCATCACCATCATCATGTCGCCGAGCTGACAGAACTCTCCCTCGACACTTTGCTGGATCAGGAGTTCGAGGGACGTCATCGAGCTGAACATGTGCAGAACTCGAAGGTGCCGTACGTTCGGTGCTTGATCGGTCGGAACAAGAAGAAGTTAGACTACATCAACCGCATTGTAAAATGCTTCCGCTTTCGGTCTACAAGGGTACGTGGACACACTATCCCCCTCTCGTTGCTATGCATCTCCTAGATAGATGTAGCGACCCGACCCGAATGGATCAAGTCTCTGTGCTTAAGTGTCATCCCTGGATCGGTATGCTGACACACACAGTACTCGAGGATTTATAACAGAGGTAAATCACATGTATAAAGTAACGTAAATACTATTACGTCAATCCAAATAGCGGAAGTAACATCAAAGTTGTGGAGTTCCCAACAACGCCAACGACAAAGTTGAGTGTAGACATCGTAACCCTAATGTATCACTTACTCGTCGTAAGAATCCTGCAACATGTGATGTTGCAGCCATATAGGTCAGTACATTGAATGTACTGGCAAATTCACACCATAGGACAAAAATGAGAATGGCTATCTCTATCTGCATATTTGGCTGGTGGAGGCTCTAAGTTTAATTTTGCATAAAGCTAATTTTTTCCTACAACAAAAGAATATATTTTATTTCACTACAAAGTTTGTTGAAATTATTGTGTAGTTAACCCCAACTCAATCCCAAATCATTAATAACCAAAAAATTTCATTAAATAGAGTGATGAGATCAACATAATAATTCAAGTACCAGATACTCAAAATGTCCATAACCGGGGACATGGCAAATCATGATTTGTTTATACACTCTGCAGAGGTTTGCGCACTTTTCCCCATAAGACTCGATCTCCTTCGTTGTCTTTCTTGCACTGCATGGTGTTTGAGAAACGGATGATCGAGACACAGTCTTTCTGGAGAGGTCCCCTTAACCGATAGATAGGCCTATACACCTAAAATCCCCTACATCTGCTAGCCCATCATGTAAAGGATTCCCACAACTTACTCAACTATGCCAGAGCCCATAATGGCATGTGGCTGCACACAAAAGTTTCTAGCATGAATAATCTTATGATCCCTTTGAGCCTAGGTGGCGAACCATAGGATGATCTCACGGATACCCCGGGATCTCCTAGGACAACACTGGATTCCCCATTTGCCCGGGAAAGCCACTGGTATCCCCAGGGTGCCCCAAGTAATCCACCCGGATGTGTATTAAAGTAGCCACCTTAAGTTTCCCTTAGTTAAATATAACTCTCACATCTTTCATGAATCTCACATACCAATCCATGTCTACGACCATAGCAAAGCAATATAAGCATAGCGTATAAACCCAAGGTTGAATGAAATACAATAGGTTCCTACCTCAATAACCTACTTCCCACACCCACATGTTATCAATCCTACTCATGCAATGTTTGAGGTTGAAACTAATGCATAAAAACTGGGTAATAAAGGGATATGATCAAAGTGTGAACCTGCCTTGTACTGTTGATGAAGATTCATCGCACTCATAACTCCTGATAGTTCTACTCGTCACACTCCGTTCAATCTATCGTGAGCAAGCAATTGCATACATAAGAACTCATGCAAAAGAATTGAAGAAACGATCTCGAAAAACTTCGAAAAAAGCAATTAACTCTTGCAACAGAATTTTTTTTCTAATAGTACCAAATTTGGGTGAATTTGGTCTTACCAGAAAGTTTAGGTCAAGAGCTTCAAATAGCAAAAAAAATCAAATAAATTTGAGTTATAAAAATCGAGTTATGAACAAAAGAAATTTGAATACAAATTTGTTTGAAATCAAATTTTAAGCATTCAAAAATTAGATTAAGTTGGTTACTTGGATAGAGGGGATCAAGATGGAGAAATTGGCGTTGGTTTTGTTGAATTTGGACAAACGGTTTAAAAGTTGTGATCAATTGAAAACTAGGGGCTAAACTGTAAATAAACTAATTGCATCTAGGTCCATGGACGAAAAATAAACAGAAAAAGAATAAACTATCGGACGAACCTCCGCTACGAAAACCTAACGAACGAAAACATTCGCTAAAACTAACTAAACAGAAAACGTTCGTTACTTAACTAAACTAAATAAAAAAACTAGGTTTTAGGCAAAAACCGAACCTAAAAGGGAAACCGGATCGGACCGGCAGTTTTTACCAGTCAGGGTCGGCAGTTCAACGATACCGGCGGTTTCCAGCGGCTTTCGACGTCGGCGACGACTGCGGCAGCAGCGGCGGGTGGCGGCTATGGCGGCACGGGCGGCACGGCGGTGCGGCGCGGTCAGCGGCGTCTTGCGGCGGCAAGCGAGCTCCAGCGGCGGCACGACTAGCGGTGGCGGTGGCATTTGTGTCACTGGCGGCGAGGGGAGTAGAGGCGGCGGGGCGGTGCGCGACTATTTAAAGGTCAGGGGGAGGGGGCGGCGGTGGCTTGGGCAAGGGGCAGGAGGAGGAGTCCTCCTCGGCCATGGCGGCGGCGGCGTACGTCGACCGGACACTGGCTCAGTGTCGGGGACGAGGCGCGGTGGGCTGCGCGGTTGGCTGGACGCGACCTGCTAGCTGGGCCGGCCCAATCGGCGGAGAACGTTTTTTTAACAGACAATAAAATAAAATAATACATAGGCATATTCTATATCTAAATTTTCAGAAAAGGATTTTCTACAACCTGAAAAATAATTATCGTCAAATAAAATCCACAAAAATTTAAATAAAGCAAAGAGTGCTACTGTTGCAATAAAACCCAATACAAATTAAAAATACCAAAATGATTTCAAATTTATTTCTCTCCAATTTGCTGAGGTAGGGAATCATTTTACCCTATTTTCCATATATTTTATTTTTGGAGAAAAATAATTTGAAAAAAATCAAATAACTCCAAATTAAAATTAATTTGGAAGTGACTTTAATTTTGATTATTTTAAACTTCCAACTCATATTTCATATATTTTGAAGAAGTCATTTTATCTTTTCTCATGAAAATCATTGAGTTGCATAAAGTTTCTAAATTTGAAATAGTTCCAAGTGAAATTCAAATCTTTTCAAAAACATTTTCTTTTATTTAAATGGAAGTAGTCATATCATCTTCACTCCAGGGTTTTTTAATGAAATGAATTTGAATTCATGGAGATTTTAAATGCAAGGTGAAGGTTTGGGAAAGTCATTTTATTCCCTCTCTTTTAACTTTCAAAAAGTTTCAAATTTTACTCAATTTCACACAAGCAACCACACCATAATCAAACAAACAATCAAAACTATTTATTTAATATAACATTCCAAAATTTAGAATTTTGGGATGTTACAACAGATCTTGCGTGAGCGTAGATTTTTTTTAAATTGCATGCTACGTTCCCCAATAGGGCATGCAGCCCTTCCACACATTGCTAGGCGGGCCCTTAATAGGTGGCTGCATTAATTACAGCCGCACGTGATGGTTGACCGACCGATATGTGCGGCCGCGTCGGACACATAGAAGAAGCGCCGCGCGTCCGCTTCATGTCCGCGCAATGCCTCGACGCGATTAGAAGCGGGCGCATTTTTGATTTGGATCGACGCGTTGGGCCAAGGTTTTTGTCCGCGGTGAGCCAACAAAACATGAGCGGACGAAATGAGTTGTCCGATTGGAGTTGCTCTTAGCTCTGTGCATTTTACCTTCTGTTCTTCGTGATTCAGTTGAAACAAATCACAAATTCAACTCATAGAGGCAGCGACTATTGGGGTTGCGCTACTAGTTTCAACTTTCAAGACTCAGAGCTTTTTGATGGCTCGTATAATTTAAAAAAGTGACTTAAGATTTTGGGATTATTCCATCTCTGCCCCCAATTCTTTAGTTGTGCTCAGTTTTCCCCACGCTTCAAACTTTTGCTCACTTTTCCCCATTCCCTTAGCTGAAACTCTCACAAATGTTCATAACAGACGTTTGCCGTCTTGGCCGTTAACTGACTTGTGGGGCCACGTTGGACTCTGTTGACTGTGGGTGTGGCTTCGCTGGTTGGGCCGTGTTTGTGTTCATAGGATGGGCCCGTTAGTTTGTTGGTAATAAATTAAAAAAGCCTGCTATCGATGGATGCAGCCTGCTATGCATGCCCGGCTTTGGCATCGATGTAGCCTGCTATGCATGCGAACACCGCCACGCACACATCTAGTGACCTAGACCTAATCGCATGCATGCACGCCGACACGCACGCATCGATCCGTGCCGCACGGTTGCCGGTGGATTCAGTCGCTCCGCAGCGTCGTTTCACGCGTCGCAGGCATACGTGCCGGTGGCAGAAGGGGCATGCTGCATGCACAGTCGCGTCCATATGTCGAGGCATCGGTTCACGCCGCAGGCTGCACGCACGCTCGTGAATGGGAGGCAGGCAGCCGCCAACGCAGAGCACGCAGATGGGGGAGGCAGGCAGCCGCCAACGCAGAGCACACAAAGCACGCTCGCATCGATTCACGTTCACACATTGATGATCGCACCGGTTCACGCACGCACTGAGTCACGATCTACGCCGTTTGCGCATGTACCCACTTCGTCTCCCCCGGCTATTTAAACTGCCCTTCATTGCCTCTTCTTCTACAGATCCATCTGCGCCACCAACTTCTCTTCTTCCCCCAAAAGCCAAAGCCGTCACTTAGCAAAGCGAGCAAGATGTAGTACAACGGGCCGACGTTCCAAGCGCCGTCCACCGTCCCGGAACGGCGGTACCCCGCCAACGTCGTCGTCGAGGCATCCCTCCGCGTGTGGGCGTTCTCCCGCTGGAGGGGAAGCACTGAGCTTGCACGGGGGTTCCTTCGTGCGGGCTTCCACCACATCCCGGCAGGATCGCCGCCCATGTTCAACCTCGTTGAGCAGCGTCCCCACGCCAACGCTCCAGTGGTAGGGCTCGTCGTTCACTTCACCAACAGGTTCGAGGCCTACTACCTGCTCGGCAAGGTGTATTGGTGTGGGTGCGAGTTCATCGCATTCACGACCTATAACATCTTCACCGACTTCGAGAGCGTCTTCCCCGCTCGTAACCGCATGCACAGCCTCCCGTACTACCTCGGCGACAACGGCCTTGAGGAGGAGGAGTACTGAAGTCGGCGGCGAAGAAGACCGTGAAGCCGGCGGTTAAGGTGAAGACGACGGTGAAGACATGGCGGTGTTGCCCTAGCTACCTTATCTATCTACTATGTAGTGTGAGTTTGGTGTGTGTGTTGCCCGAGCTAGCTACCCTATCTATGTAAGGTTAATTATTATTATCTATCGGTGTCTATGTAAGAACTTATGTTGCCCTAGCAACCCTATCTAAGTTAAGTTATGTGTTTTATATTAATGCTTTGTTATGTTTGTATTTTGTTTGTCCCAAGTTTAGACACGGCTAATTTGCGTGGGAAAAATTAACCAAACAAACTAAAAATGATGTGTTTATAGATGCCTTCTAAAAATAAGAACATATTGTACATTTGTACACGGCTTTGGTTTGAGAGCTCTGTATTTTTTAGGTATTCAAAGAATACTTTGGTTTTCAGAAATATTGAAGTATCAAATACTTTGAGATGTTTGGCTTGAGTCAAAAGTGTAGTTTTAACTACACTATGTTTGAAGTATATAAAAAAGAGGGTTAGACCTCTTTTTCTAATCATGAAGTATTGGTTCGCTAGGCATAATAATACTGCGGTTTGCAAATACTTTGAGTCTAAAAAATGAAGGGACCCATAAAGGAAAGCCAAAAAAAATTCCTCAATGAGATAGAAGAGATTGGGCAATCAAATTAATGAAAAAAGCAATCAAAAACAAAAAAGAACAAAGCAATCCTTCCTAAACAAGAAAAGAAACATCGCTTGTTTCTGGGCTTTCTCTTTGGGCCCGCGAACTAGTTTTTTTAGCAGAACTGACGAACTCGAGGACAAAAGTTTGGCAAGTGCGAGAGAGAAGAGATGAACTTGATGTATATCCCTTGTGCTGCTCAAGTACTAGTTACTGTCATCTGACGAGCTAGGGTATGATCCAACACTCGAGGTTATTAGCTAACAAAATAATCCTATCACTGAACTGGTAGTTGTTTTCTGCCGAAACTGAAAGTGTCGAAACTTAACAGTAAACTGCATACATTTAAAGATCGACAGTTGCACTAAACAGAGTTGCATTTGAGATAAACAGACTTGGATTGCTAAACAGTGGCAACAACACTAGACAAACATCTCTAATGAGAGATGGCCTTCAAGTAAAAAATTGCTAGAGCAAGTATTCCTAAAGCTATCAGATTGGATTGCTTCTAGAACTCAATCTGCTGCTTGAAGTTCTTGTTCATCTTCTTCAATTCCGTCTTCAGTTCGACATCTACCACCGTCGGGTATTCCGGACGCGCTGCTGCTGCCGGAGCGGCACTGTCATGGGGCAGATTGGACTCGCGGATTGCATTCCCCCTTGAATCCAGCAATCCCGACCCTTGAAGCCTCTGGATGTAATCATCCATCCACTCGAAATGGTGGCATTTCTTCACGATCTGAAAACGAAATCATGTAACCTAAGTCCAAATCTGACAGATTTTTTGAGAAATTAGAGATAAAGGATGTGAGGAAAACTCAGATCTAACCTGCCCCTCCGGCTTGCTTTCGCATTTGACGAACTCGCGCCCAAAGTTCCCATTCTTATCCTCCTTCGAAGACAACCGCTTTAGTGGCGCAGTCCGTGGGCAGTCAGTGCATTGAGTCATCGGCACTGGACCATACACCGGCCACGTGGAACGGGGGGCTGACGGGGAGGTCGACATATCGCTCGAGAGGAAGAAACAGAGGAATTGCTCGAGAGGAAGAAGAACGAGAAGACGGGGAAAGAAACAGATGAATTGCTCGATCTGCTCGATGCCTTTGTCTGTCAGATGGAGAAGAGGAGAAGGGGAAGCTATATTGACGATTTGCCACATTGTATTTTGCAGTTTGAATATTTGAACCAACTCTTAACACTGACATGTGGTGGTCATGTGCGCAAAATACAATTTCATATGTAAAGTGGGGCAGATCGTAAAAAACCCAAGAAGGACAGTGCAGTAGTCAATCAGGATGCATCACACGGATCGCGCATGCCTGCCCCACATCTGACGGGTGGTGTTTGGCGCTTGGTAGGATCCGACGGCGCACGTTCGACGCTAGGGTTTGGAGCATTTCTGTGGGGTTATGAGCGAGTCAACGTGGTTATTAGGGTTTGACCAGATTTCAAATGGCAATAACTAAATTAGAAAAAATCGCAAAAATATAAAACAAACGTAGTTCGTTCGTTTATGAGACCTAGTTACCATAAAAAAATATAAACTCGGTATAGGGGCTTTTTTTGAAAAATCATTTTTTGAAGTGATTTGTCGAAATCAAGTTCAAATGTTTTTAAAAAATTCAAAAAAAAAATCAAAATGTTGTAATTCTTGCGCACATAGCCGTCATATATGACAAGGTTATGAGAAAAAAATATAAACTTGGTGTAGGTCATTTTCATGAAAAAAGTCTTCACACAAATGAGCTATCACCTATGAACATTTTCAGAGTTCGTAGAATAGGGAGAGAGGGTTTAGGGTTTGAAAAAAAATTAAAAAAATAAAAAAAATCAGAATAATCTCCATAGCTTCATTTTGGAGTGAGTAAGAAGGATCTGAACTTACTTTTTCATTTTCATATCTAAAATGTGTTATTTGACGGTTTGAATTAAAAGCATATTTTTTCAAAAAATGTAGTAATATGAATATTAATCAATAAATAGTGAGACTTTGTTTTTACCCTATATATATGGAACAAGTGTTAATAAAAATATATATGCCTCATTTAGGGAAGGTTAAAAAAACTTGATTTCAAATAGGGTTGTCTACCCTAGCTTTCGAGCTCGTTTCTAGCACATTTCTCATTCGGACTGTTCACCTACGAATATTGGACTTCAAATGCTTGATCAAATACACCGCACAGAGCAATGAACCTCCAATGTTCAACTTCAACTTTGACTCGAATCCAAATTTTGGCCCAAATTCAAATGTTGATTTAAATTCAAATTTTGATGGAAATTTGAATTCTGACTCAAATAAGAAATCAAAGTAGAAGCAACATTATTACAACTGATAAGTTTTCACAGTAGCTCAAATCTACCAAGTTTTAAGATGCCAACATCTTAATACAAATCTACCAAGTTTTAAGCGATCCACTCGCCCTCAAATTGACAACACAAACATTTCCCAACAACTTAATTCAAATTTTCGACTTGCTCCTTGTGTTTGCAGCTGGCTTCACCGTCTTGCTCCTGGTTTCCCTAGTTGAGATGCTCTTTTTTTCAGACTCTTGTTCCTTTTGATCTTGGGCTTTACTTGGGGTTTTCCTCGTGGAGGTGCTGAGGGAGTAGTTGCACTCGCTGAGCACTTGACGACCATTTGACGGTCATTTATGGGTTCAGTAATCTTTAAAGGCACAGTTGAAAAAATTACGCCCTCCTCTTCCTCTCTTATAGATTCAAAACTATCAAAGGCCATGGTTTCAAAATCTTCTGCTTCTTCATCTCTTGGCCTTTTCTCCCTAGAGCTGGTAAATAAAATTATAAGCCATAGGCAAAAAAGAGAACAAATGCATACAAAAGGGTAGCTGCATTCTACAAAGGGTGCAAACACATACCAAGATGCTTCATTTGCTGCTGCATTCTCCACTGCTTCATTTGCTGCTGCATTCTCCACTGCTTCATTTGCTGCTGCATTCTCCACTGCTTCATTTGCTGCTGCATTCTCCACTGCATCTTCAGTCTCCATTGCTGCTGCATTCTCCTCAGCATTGGCTGCTGTCCATCTTTCCTCCTCTCCAAATGATGCATCCACTTCATTGGTACAAAGCCTAGCAATATGCCCCAGAACTCCACATTTTTTGCAAGCATGCTTCTTTGGTAGACGACCCTCCTCACCTGCTCTAATCCTTTGGTTCCTTGGTCTTCCTGGTGGTCTAGTAATGACAGGAGCGTGGAGTTTGAACCCTGGATCTACTATGTTCCATTGATCTTTCCCCAATAGTGCAGGCACATCGTCAGCATAAGCAGCCATAAATTTGGCAACAGAGAAATACTCAGAGCAATATTGATCAACTTCACCATCTGCACCCCCGATAACGGTCATCAGATGTAGGGCATGTATGCATGGCTTCCCACGGATCTGCCATTGCCTACAAGTACATTCTCTAGTACTTAGGTTCACAGGATACCTCCATACCCTATTTTTAGTGTCAGTATAGGGAACCTCTCCCTCATATGTACCAGATCGAATACATTTCATCTTCAGTCCTCTTGCCTTCAAGTGCAATGCCTTAATCAGTGATGGGAGCATTTGATGACCAACATATTGTTTTTCTGCAATTCTTTTGCAAAGAGCCATCTTTATCATGATCATTTGCCTCATCTTGTCAAATGCTTGCCACAACAAGAGCCCTTTCACCGACTTGAACTTTGAATTGAATCATTCTTCAAGGTTACTGGTCACATAATCTACTTTGCAGATTTCGTTGAATTTGCTTCTTGACCACACCTTGCCATGATGTGCATCCATGTACTCCTTCACAAGAGGATTTTGAGCATACAACACTCTCAAATGGTGTTCATGCTTCCTTTTGCTGCATGTGTATGATGCTGGCCATAAGTTCTCATCATAAACTTTACGTTTGAACTTCTTTTTGAAATTATGCGCTAGGTGTTGCATACATTCCCTATGCTCCACTCCAGGGAATACAATTTCCACTGCACTCTCTAAACCCTTGCAAGCATCTGTGTGTATAGCTAAACCTGGGGGTGTGCCTATAATGTTGCACAACTGCTGCAGAAACCAGACCCAACTTTCCTCAGACTCTGCCTCCACCACACCAAATGCAACTGGGAATAGCCAGTTGTGTCCACCAACTACACAAGCTGCTACTAGCTGTCCTCTCCATCTTCCAGTCAAATGTGTAGCATCTACAGCTAAATAGGGCCTGCAACCATCTAGAAACCCCTGACAGCAAGCCTTGAAACAAACAAAAGCCCTTCTGAAGCACTCCTTCTGAAATGACTTCCCTTTTATTTTGAATGGAACTGTATGCTTGTCAATCTCTACAACACTCCCTGGACTTGCCATCTCCACTTCAGCTTTGAAAGTGTAAAGCAGCTGAAAACTGTCATTCCATTGACCATTAATTCTGTCAAGAGCCTTTTCCCTAGCATTGAAAATTCTCATGTAAGGAATTTCTATCTTGTACTTCTCAAAAAGCTTCCCATGGAGTGCTGTTGGACCAAGTCCAGGTTCTTCTCTCAACCAATCCAAAATAGCGTCTGCCACCCACCTAGTTTTTGCTAGCTTGGTTTTGGCCTTCCCCCCTCCCCCTCTAGGTGGACAGGTGTGCTTGTGTGGGTTTTTCTTTATCTGAAACAAAATAAAAGGGTAAAGAACAGTTAAGAAACCTTACTCAATGATCTGAAACTAAATTACTAACTGAACTTGGATTACCTGAATATATTTGCGCTTTCTCATACGAGATGCATGCAACTTCCACCTAGACCTAGGATATGGAAAAAAAGTGTGAACCTTGCTGGCTCACTCCTTTTAATCTTATAGGTGTTTTCAGATATAATGCACCATGTTGTCACTGCATTCCGACAGTCCACCATTGATTGGAAAATGGTACCTACACTAAGCTCAGGTTTTCCCCTGTTCCACTCAATTGTTGGCATGTCATCACCACCGTATTCATCCTCGATTAAGCTGTCCATGTTCTCCACCTTCTCTTCATCGCCAGTGTCATCAAACCTAGCTTGGCTGATGGGATCCTCCATATATTCGTCATCCACTGCTTGCTGACTGGCTACATCGACCAGTTCAGGAAACATCATCTCGTCTTCATCATCATTTGTAGGCATTGCCTCGTCAGGTTCTGCATCTTCTTCTACACCAACTGCAGAAGGTACACGAGAAGCAACAGCTGAATTGGAACCAGAATTGGCAGCAGGCATGTTGTGGCTCCATGAACCACTTGCTTTACTTGGTGTCGACCTACAAGGAGTGCCGGGGTGTTGGCTATTAGCACAGACAGATGATGTCTGAACTCCCTTCCCCTTCGCCCGTTTTGCGCATGGCTGAAGCACATCGATTTCGAGTTTACCGAATCGGCAGCCAACAATCCCAGAAAAAAGAAACGGCATATGATCGTCGCAAGTTAGTGGGAGAAATCTTTGCTCGTCACTGCTAAAGTAATTCAGTTCAACAACATCGACATCACTCCAGGGATAGGTGTTTCAGAGCTCAGCTCGCAAATCTTTGAAAGATATGCTGGTTTCTACCACTTTGGGATAGAAAAAATGATGAAATCAAATGCGGTTTAGTACCACACAACACACTAGTTTCCATTCTAATCGCCAGCCGGAAAGCCAGCGCGGGATCAATCCTATTTTGTTGGGGGAAGGAAACAAAGGCTTCAGTTAGCCGGGTAAAATCGAGCACAAATTCGAACGATTCAAGCAAACGGAAGTCAAATACAGCCTACAATACGACTTAGAACGTCAATTCGAGAGGAAACAATGCTTACCCAGGTTTAATCCATGAATTATCTGCCGCGGATTCGATCCAATCCTCTCCACGATCGACTTCATTCCGGGCGTCCTCACTCAACATCGCTATGTAATCCCAGATGGAGAGGTGGGTTATATCTGGCGAAGACGCGGCATCGCCGACGAACGGAATAGGGCATAGGGGTGAGGAAACAACTGAGGTGGACACGGCACGACACCTGCGGAGGGGGCGGGGTGGCGCGGTGCAGTGCGGCCTGTCTAGATCTGTTTCAGATTCAGACAAGTTGCCCAATACGTGTATCCTTGCAGTCCCACCCATCAGCAAGCAACAGTCAGACGAAGACTCGGCCCCACTCGTCAGCAATTAACGGTTAATGGACGGTCAAGATGGCAAACGCCCTCTATGAGCATTTGTGAGAGTTTCAGCTAAGGAAGATGGAAAAAGTGAGCAAACGATTGGAGCGTGCGGAAAAGTGAGCACAACTAAGGAACCAGGGGCACTAATTTAAACTGTAAATAAACTAATTGCATCTAGGTCCATGGACGAAAAATAAAAAGAAAAAGAAAAAACTATCGGACGAACCTCCGCTACGAAAACCTAACGAACGAAAACATTCGCTAAAACTAGCTAAACAGAAAACGTTCGTTACTTAACTAAACTAAATACAAAAACTGGGTTTTAGGCAAAAATCGAACGTAAAAGGAAAACCAGATCGGACCGACGGTTTTTACCAGTCAGGGTCGACGGTTCGACGGCAGCGGCGGTTTCCAGCGGCTTTCGACGTCGGCGGCGACTGTGGCAGGTGCGGCGGGAGCGGCTATGGCGGCATGGGCGGCACGGCGATGCGGCGCGGGCAGCGGCGTCTTGCGGAGGCAGGCGAGCTCTGGCGGCGGCACGACTTGCGGTGGTGGTGGCATTTGTGGCACTGGCAGCGAGGGGAGTCGAGGCGGCGGGGCGGTGCGTGACTATTTAAAGGCCAGGGGGAGGGGGCGGCGGTGGCCTGGGCAAGGGGCAGGAGGAGGAGTCCTCCTCGGCCACGGCGGCGACGGCGGCGTACGTCGACCGAACACCGGCTCAGTGTCGGGGACGAGGCGCGGTGGCCTGCGCGATTGGCTGGCCGCGACCTGCTAGCTGGGCCGGCCCAGTCGGCGGAGAACGTTTTTTTAACAGACAATAAAATAAAATAATACATAGGCATGTTATATATCTAAATTTTCAAAAAAGGATTTTCTACAACTTGGAAAAAATTAGCGTCAAATAAAATCCAAAAAAAAAAGCAAAGAGTGCTGCTGTTGCAATAAAACCCAATACAAATCATTTTAAAAATACCAAAATGATTTCAAATTTATTTCTCTCCAATTTGCTGATGTAGGGAATCATTTTACCCTATTTTTCATATATTTTATTTTTGGAGAAAAATAATTTTAAAAAAATCAAATAACTCCAAATTAAAATTAATTTGGAAGTGACTTTAATTTTGATTATTTTAAACTTCCAACTCATATTTCATATGTTTTGAAGAAGTCATTTTATCTTCTCTCATGAAAATCATTGAGTTGCATAAAGTTTCTAAATTTGAAATAGTTCCAAGTGAAATTCAAATCTTTTCAAAAACATTTTCTTTTATTTAAATGGAAGAAGTCATATCATCTTCACTCCAGGGTTTTTTAATGAAATGAATTTGAATTCGTGGAGATTTTAAATGCAAGGTGAAGGTTTGGGAAAGTCATTTTATTCCCTCTCATTTAACTTTTAAAAAGTTTCAAATTTTACTTAATTTCACACAAGCAACCACACCATAATCAAGCAAACAATCAAAACTATTTATTTAATATAACATTTTAAAATTTACAATTTTGGGATGTTACAACAGATCTTGCGTGAGCGTAGATTTTTTTAAATTGCATGCTACGTTCCCCAACAGGGCATGCGGCCCTTCCACACATTGCTAGGCGGGCCCTTAATAGGTGGCTGCATTAATTACAACCGCACGTGATGGTTGACCAATTGATATGTGGGGCCGCGTCGGACACATAGAAGAAGCGTCGCGCGTCCGCTTCGTGTCCGCGCAATGCCTCGACACGAATAGAAGCGGGCGCATTTTGGATTTGGATCGACGCGTTGGGCCAAGGTTTTTGTCCGCGGTGACCCAACAAAACATGAGCGGACGAAATGATTTGTCCGGTTGGAGTTGCTCTCAGCTCTGTGCATTTTACCTTCTGTTCTTCGTGATTCAGTTGAAACAAATCACAAATTCAACTCATAGAGGAAGCGACTATTGGGGTTGCGCTACTAGTTTCAACTTTGAAGACTCGGAGCTTTTTGATGGCTCGTATAATTTAAAAAAAGTGACTTAAGATTTTAGCGTTTCTCAGCGAATATCCTCAGTCATGTCGGGTCCCATGCGGGAATCCTAAAATGTTTGGCCCAATGCATCCTTTGAGTGAACTACGAGTTGACGATATTAAAACGGTTCGTTTAGGATGGCATTTCGAGTGAACGCATTTGGGATGACAATTTGTGTTCTTAGAGTTGGAAATTTTCAACTTTATTCGTTGATGTAGCATCGAATTTCCCTTCAGCCAGCATGGCAAATCCCGATCATAACAATTTTCACCATTTTTCGTTGAGTAGCATGGAATTTCCCTTCAGCCAGCATGGCAAATCCTGAGCATGACAATTTTCACCCTTCTTTTAGGATGGCAATTCTTCATGTTCCAATCACGAAAAATTCCTAAAAAACGCATGACAATTCCCTGACAACCTTTTTATACTTTAGACATGGCAAATCCTTATACAATAGCATGATAAATTTACCTATTTCGCCTGGCAATTCTGAAGCGTTCTCTCGGAGTGTTTTTTTTAAGCGAATGAAAACATCCATTCGTTTCACAATCGTTTGCTCGGTTTACCCCAGAGAGAACATAGGATATGTAACAGTGTCCATTGATAAAGTTAGATGGTTATTAATTTGGAACTAGAAAAACTAAAGATTCAAATATGGCTACTTCTTTGTTACCTAATTACTTCTGTTCAAGTCAACGCAAGTAATATTTCTAAGCTATTTAGCACTGCGGTAGAAATATTATTCGACTATCCAATGTTTTCATTCTGGTGTACTTTTCCAATAGTAGATTATTACTCCAGGTTCTGCATCAAGCGATGCACACAACCACTTATTAAAACAAATATAGTTCCAAAGTATGAACAACATCTCAAGTGCCTCAAGTAGATTATAGAATTAATTCAACACAATACAGTTCACCAAAAGCATACACATCCTCAATATCATTTACTTAACAAACATGTAGAAAAAGTTTATAAAAAGCGATACATATTACCGGAGTGCCGGAGGGGTTACCGGAACCCCCCGGGGGAAGTATGGGCCTTATTGGGCCGCGAGGGGAGAGAGAGGGCCGCGCCAGGAGGTGGCGCGCGCCCCCCATGAGGAGTCCGAATTGGACAAGGAGGGGGGGGGGCGGCCCCCCTTTCCCTCTCCCTCTCCCTCTCCTTCCTTCCCCCCTTCCCCCTCCTAGTTGGACTAGGAAAGGGGAGTCCTACTCCTACTAGGAGGAGGACTCCCCCCTCCCTTGGCGCGCCTCTCTAGGCCGGCCGGCCTCCCCCTTGCTCCTTTATATACGGGGGCAGGGGGGCACCCCAAGACACACAAGTTGATCATTAAGATCGTTCCTTAGCCGTGTGCGGTGCCCCCCTCCACCATATTCCACCTCGGTCATATTGTAGCGGTGCTTAGGCGAAGCCCTGCGACAGTAGAACATCAAGATCGTCACCACGCCGTCGTGCTGACGGAATTCTTCCCCAAAGCTTTGCTGGATCGGAGCCCGGGGAACGTCATCGAGCCGAACGTGTGCCAAGAACTCGGAGGTGCCGGAGTAACGGTGCTTGGATCGGTCAGATCGTGAAGACGTACAACTACATCAACCGCGTTGATATAACGCTTCCGCTTTCGGTCTACGAGGGTACGTAGACAACACTCTCCCCTCTCGTTGCTATACATCACCATGATCTTGCGTGTGCGTAGAATTTTTTTTGAAATTACTACGTTCCCCAACAGTGGTATCAGAGCCTAGGTTTTTATGGTTTGATGTTATTTGCACGAGTAGAACACAAGTGAGTTGTGGACAATACAAGTCATACTGCCTACCAGCATGTCATACTTTGGTTCAGCGGTATTGTTGGATGAGACGACCCGGACCAACCTTACGCGTACGCTTACGCGAGACCGGTTCCCTCGACGTGCTTTGCATACAGATGGCTTGCGGGAGACTGTCTCACCAACTTTAGTTGAACCAAGTGTGGCTACGCCCGGTCCTTGAGAAGGTTAAAATGGAGTCTATTTGACAAACTATCGTTGTGGTTTTGATGCGTAGGTAAAATGAGTTCTTGCTTAAAGCCCGTAGCAGCCACGTAAAACTTGCAAACAAACAAAGTAGAGGACGTCTAACTTGTTTTTGCAGGGCATGTTGTGATGTGATATGGTCAAGACATGATGCTATATTTTATTGTATGAGATGATCATGTTTTGTAACCGAGTTATCATCAACCGGCAGGAGCCGTATGGTTGTCGCTTTATTGTATGCAATGCAATCGCCCTGTAATGCTTTACTTTATCACTAAGCGGTAGCGATAGTTGTAGAAGCATAAGATTGGCGAGACGACAACGATGCTACGATGGAGATCAAGGTGTCGTGCCGGTGACGATGGTGATCATGATGGTGCTGCAGAGATGGAGATCACGAAGCACAAGATGATGATGACCATATCATATCACTTATATTGATTTGCATGTGATGTTTATCTTTTATGCATCTTATCTTGCTTTGATTGACGGTAGCATTATAAGATGATCTCTCACTAAATTATCAAGAAGTGTTCTCCCCGAGTATGCACCGTTGCCAAAGTTCGTCGTGCCCAGACACCACGTGATGATCGGGTGTGATAAGCTCTACGTCCATCTACAACGGGTGCAAGCCAGTTTTGCACACGCGGAATACTCGGGTTATACTTGACGAGCCTAGCATATGCAGATATGGCCTCGGAACACGGAGACCGAAAGGTCGAGCGTGAATCATATAGTAGATATGATCAACATGATGATGTTCACCATTGAGAACTAATCCATTTCACGTGATGATCGGTTATGGTTTAGTTTGATTTGGATCACGTGATCACTTAGAAGATTAGAGGGATGTCTATCTAAGTGGGAGTTCTTAAGTAATATGATTAATTGAACTTAAATTTATCATGAACTTAGTCCCTGATAGTATCTTGCTTGTTTGTGTTAATTGTAGATAGATGGCTCGTGCTGTTGTTCCGTTGAATTTTAATGTGTTCCTTGAGAAAGCAAAGTTGAAAGATGATGGTAGCAATTACACGGACTGGGTCCATAACTTGAGGATTATCCTCATTGCCGCATAGAAGAATTACGTCCTGGATGCACCGCTAGGTGCCAGGCCTGCTGCTGGAGCAACACCAGATGTTATGAACGTCTGGTAGAGCAAAGCTGATGACTACTCGATAGTTCAGTGTGCCATGCTTTACGGCTTAGAACCGGGACTTCAACGACGGTTTGAGAACCATGGAGAATATGAGATGTTCCAGGAGTTGAAGTTGATATTCAAACAGAATGCCCGGATTGAGAGATATGAGGTCTCCAATAAGTTCTATAGCTGCAAGATGGAAGAGAATGGGTCTGTCAGTGAGCACATACTCAGAATGTCTGGGTATTACAATCACTTGAGTCAACTGGGAGTTAATCTTCCGGATGATTGTGTCATTGACAGAATTCTTCAATCACTGCCACCAAGCTACAAAGGCTTCGTGATGAACTATAATATGCAAGGGATAGATAAGACTATGCCCGAGCTCTTCGCAATGCTAAAGGCTGCGGAGGTAGAAATCAAGAAGGAGCATCAAGTGTTGATGGTCAATAACACCACCAGTTTCAAGAAGAAGGGAAAATGGAAGAAGAAGGGGAACTTCAAGAAGCACAGCAAACAAGTTGCTGCTCAAGCGAAGAAACCCAAGTCTGGACATAAGCCTGAAACTGAGTGCTTCTACTGCAAGCAGACTAGTCACTGGAAGCGTAACTGCCCCAAGTATCTGGCGGACAAGAAGGATGGCAAGGTGAACAAAGGTATATATGATATACATGTTATTGATGTGTACCTTACTAGAGCTCGCAGTAGCACCTGGGTATTTGATACTGGTTCTGTTGCTAATATTTGCAACTCGAAAGAGGGACTACGGATTAAGCGAACACTGGCAAAGGACGAGGTGACGATGCGCGTGGGAAATGGTTCCAAAGTCAATGTGATCGCGGTCGGCACACTACCTCTACATCTACCTTCGGGATTAGTATTAGACCTAAATAATTGTTATTTGGTGCCAGCGTTGAGCATGAACATTATATCTGGATCTTGTTTGATGCGAGACGGTTATTCATTTAAATCAGAGAATAATGGTTGTTCTATTTATATGAATAATATCTTTTATGGTCATGCACCCTTGAAGAGTGGTCTATTTTTGATGAATCTCGATAGTAGTGATACACATATTCATAATGTTGAAGCCAAAAGATGCAGAGTTAATAATGATAGTGCAACTTATTTGTGGCACTGCCGTTTAGGTCATATCGGTGTAAAGCGCATGAAGAAACTCCATACTGATGGACTTTTGGAACCACTTGATTATGAATCACTTGGTACTTGCGAACCGTGCCTCATGGGCAAGATGACTAAAACACCGTTCTCTGGTATTATGGAGAGAGCAACAGAGTTATTGGAAATCATACATACAGATGTATGTGGTCCGATGAAAATTGAAGCTCGTGGCGGATATCGTTATTTTCTCACCTTCACAGATGATTTAAGCAGATATGGGTATATCTACTTAATGAAACACAAGTCTGAAACATTTGAAAAGTTCAAAGAATTTTAGAGTGAAGTTGAAAATCATCATA
Organism: Aegilops umbellulata; assembly: GCA_032464435.1. Lineage (NCBI taxonomy): Eukaryota > Viridiplantae > Streptophyta > Magnoliopsida > Poales > Poaceae > Aegilops > Aegilops umbellulata. Next base: position 275,444,296 of record CP136055.1, read on the forward strand.
ACAAGAAAATAAAGTTTCTACGATCTGATCGTGGAGGAGAATATTTGAGTTACGAGTTTGGTCTACATTTGAAACAATGCGGAATAGTTTCGCAACTCACGCCACCCGGAACACCACAGCGCAATGGTGTGTCCGAACGTCGTAATCGCACTTTACTAGATATGGTGCGATCTATGATGTCTATTACAGATTTACCGCTATCGTTTTGGGGTTATGCTCTAGAGACGGCCGCATTCACGTTAAATAGGACACCGTCAAAATCCGTTGAGACGACGCCTTATGAGCTATGGTTTGGCAAGAAACCAAAGTTGTCGTTTCTTAAAGTTTGGGGCTGCGATGCTTATGTGAAAAAGCTTCAACCTGATAAGCGCGAACCCAAATCGGAGAAATGTGTCTTCATAGGATACCCAAAGGAAACAGTTGGGTACACCTTCTATCACAGATACGAAGGCAAGACATTTGTTGCTAAAAATGGATCCTTTCTAGAGAAGGAGTTTCTCTCGAAAGAAGTGAGTGGGAGGAAAGTAGAACTTGATGAGGTAACTGTACCTGCTCCCTTATTGGAAAGTAGTACATCACAGGAACCGGTTTCTGTGACATCTACACCAATCAGAGAAGAAGTTAGTGATGATGATCATGAAACTTCAGATCAAGTAACTGCTGAACCTCGTAGATCAACCAGAGTGAGATCCGCACCAGAGTGGTACGGCAATCCTATTCTGGAAATCATGCTACTAGATCATGACGAACCTACGAACTATGAAGAAGCGATGGTGAGCCCAGATTCCGCAAAATGGCTGGAAGCCATGAAATCTGAGATGGGATCCATGTATGAAAACAAAGTATGGACTTTGGTTGACTTGCCCGAGGGTCGGCAAGCAATAGAGAACAAGTGGATCTTTAAGAAGAAGACTGACGCCGACGGTAATGTTACTGTCTACAAAGCTCGACTTGTCGCAAAGGGTTTTCGACAAGTTCAAGGGATTGACTATGATGAGACCTTCTCACCCGTAGCGATGCTTAAGTCTGTCCGAATCATGTTAGCAATTGCCGCATTTTATGATTATGAAATTTGGCAAATGGATGTAAAGACTGCATTCCTGAATGGGTTTCTGGAAGAAGAGTTGTATATGATGCAACCAGAAGGTTTTATCGATCCAAAGAGAGCTAACAAAGTATGAAAGCTCCAGCGATCCATCTATGGACTGGTGCAAGCATCTCGGAGTTGGAATAAACGTTTTGATAGTGTGATCAAAGCATTTGGGTTTGTACAGACTTTTGGAGAAGCCTGTATTTACAAGAAAGTGAGTGGGAGATCTGTAGCATTTCTGATATTATATGTAGATGACATATTACTGATTGGAAATGATATAGAATTTCTGGATAGCATAAAGGGATATTTGAATAAGAGTTTTTCAATGAAAGACCTCGGTGAAGCTGCTTACATATTGGGCATTAAGATCTATAGAGATAGATCAAGACGCTTAATTGGACTTTCACAAAGCACATACCTTGACAAGATTTTGAAGAAGTTCAAAATGGATCAAGCAAAGAAAGGGTTCTTGCCTGTATTGCAAGGTGTGAAGTTGAGTAAGACTCAATTCCCGACCACTTCAGAAGATAGAGAGAAGATGAAAGATGTTCCCTATGCTTCAGCCATAGGCTCTATCATGTATGCAATGCTGTGTACCAGACCTGATGTGTGCCCTGCTATAAGTTTAGCAGGGAGGTACCAAAGTAATCCAGGAGTGGATCACTGGACAGCGGTCAAGAATATCCTGAAGTACCTGAAAAGGACTAAGGAAATGTTTCTCGTGTATGGAGGTGATAAAGAGCTCATCGTAAAGGGTTACGTTGGTGCAAGCTTTGACACTGATCCGGACGATTCGAAATCGCAAACCGGATACGTATTTACATTAAACGGTGGAGCTGTCAGTTGGTGCAGTTCTAAACAAAGCGTCGTGGCGGGATCTACATGTGAAGCGGAGTACATAGCTGCTTCGGAAGCAGCAAATGAAGGAGTCTGGATGAAGGAGTTCATATCCGATCTAGGTGTCATACCTAGTGCATCGGGTCCAATGAAAATCTTTTGTGACAATACTGGAGCAATTGCCTTGGCGAAGGAATCCAGATTTCACAAGAGAACAAAGCACATCAAGAGACGCTTCAATTCCATCTGGGACTTGGTCCAGGTGGGAGACATAGAGATTTGCAGATACATACGGATCTGAATGTGGCAGACCCGTTGACTAAGCCTCTTCCACGGGCAAAACATGATCAGCACCAAGACTCCATGGGTGTTAGTATCATTACTGTATAATCTAGATTATTGACTCTAGTGCAAGTGAGAGACTGAAGGAAATATGCCCTAGAGGCAATAATAAAGTTATTATTTATTTCCTTACATATCATGATAAAGGTTTATTATTCATGCTAGAATTGTATTAACCGGAAACATAATACATGTGTGGATACATAGACAAACAGAGTGTCACTAGTATGCCTCTACTTGACTAGCTTGTTAATCAAAGATGGTTAAGTTTCCTAACCATAGACAAAAGGAGTTGTCATTTGATTAACAAGGTCACATCATTAGTTGAATGATCTGATTGACATGACCCATTCCATTAGCATAGCACCCGATCGTTTAGTATGTTGCTATTGCTTTTATCCATGACTTATACATGTTCCTTTGACTATGAGATTATGCAACTCCCGTTTGCCGGAGGAACACTTTGGGTGCTACCAAACGTCACAACGTAACTGGGTGATTATAAAGGAGTACTACAGGTGTCACCAAAGGTAGATGTTGGGTTGGCGTATTTCGAGATTAGGATTTGTCACTCCAATTGTGGGAGAGGTATCTCTGGGCCCTCTCGGTAATGCACATCACTTAAGCCTTGCAAGCATTGCAACTAATGAGTTAGTTGCGGGATGATGTATTACGGAACGAGTAAAGAGACTTGCCGGTAACGAGATTGAATTAGGTATTGGATACCGACGATCGAATCTCGGGCAAGTAACATACCGATGGACAAAGGGAACAACGTATGTTGTTATGCGGTTTGACCGATAAAGATCTTCGTAGAATATGTAGGAGCCAATATGGGCATCCAGGTCCCGCTATTGGTTATTGACCGAAGACGTGTCTCGGTCATGTCTACATTGTTCTCGAACCGTAGGGTCCGCACGCTTAAGGTTACGATGACAGTTATTATGAGTTTATGCATTTTAATGTACCGAAGGAGTTCGGAGTCCCGGATGTGATCACGGACATGACGAGGAGTCTCGGAATGGTCGAGACATAAAGATTGATATATTGGACGGCTATGTTCGGACATCGGAATGGTTCCGAGAGGTTTCGGATATTACCGGAGTGCCGGAGGGGTTACCGGAACCCCTCGGGGGAAGTATGGGCCTTATTGGGCCGCGAGGGGAGAGAGAGGGCCGCGCCAGGAGGTGGCCCGCACCCCCCCCATGACGAGTCCGAATTGGACAAGGAGGGGGTGTTGGGGAACGTTGCAGAAAATTAAAATTTTTCCTACGGTTTCACCAAGATCCATCTATGAGTTCATCTAGCAACGAGTCATGGGAGAGAGAGATTGCATCTACATACCACTTTGTAGATCGCGAGCGGAAGCGTTCAACGAACGGGGATGAAGTAGTCGTACACACCGTGATCCAAATCACCGGAGATCCTAGCACCGAAAGCACGACACCTCCGCGTTCAACACACGTACGGTCAGCATAACGTCTCCTTCTTGTTGATCCAGCAAGGCAAAGGAGAGGTTGGGGAAGAACACTCCAGCAGCAGCACGACGGCGTGGTGATGGTGGAGCCGCAGTACTCCGACAGGGCTTCGCCGAGCTCTACGGAGGAGGAGGAGGTGTTGGAGAGGGAGAGGGAGGCGCCAGGGCAAAGGGTGCGCAGCCCCCCTTCCCCTCCCCCTTTATATAGCCCCTTGGGGGGGCGCCGGCCCTAGGGGATGGAATCTCCTAGGGGGGGCGGCGGCCAGGGAGGGGGACTTGCCCCCCAAGCAAGGGGGGCGCCCCCTTTAGAGTTCCCCCCCAACCCTAGGCGCATGGGCCCTTGGGGGGAGGCGCACCAGCCCACTTTGGGCTGGTTCCCTCCCTCATACAGCCCATGGGGCCCTCCGGGATAGGTGGCCCCACCCGGTGGACCCCCCGGGACCCTCCGGTGGTCCCGGTACAATACCGATAACCCCGAAACTTGTCCCGATGTCCGTATGACGACTTTCCATATATAAATCTTTACCTCCGAACAATTCCGAAACTCCTCGTGACGTCCGGGATCTCATCTGGGACTCCGAACAACATTCGGGTTACTGCATATACATATCTTCACAACCCTAGCGTCACCGAACCTTAAGTGTGTAGACCCTACGGGTTCGGGAGACATGCAGACATGACCGAGACGGCTCTCGGGCAATAACCAACAGCGGGATCTGGATACCCATGTTGGCTCCCACATGCTCCACGATGATCTCATCGGATGAACCACGATGTCGAGGATTCAATTAATCCCGTATACGATTCCCTTTGTCAATCGGTATTTTACTTGCCCGAGATTCGATCGTCGGTATCCCAATACCTCGTTCAATCTCGTTACCGGCAAGTCACTTTTCTCGTACCGTAATGCATGATCCCGTGATCAAACACTTTGATCACATTGAGCTCATTATGATGATGCATTACCGAGAGGGCCCGGTGATACCTCTCCGTCAAGCAGAGTGACAAATCCCAGTCTCGATCCATGTCAACCCAACAGACACTTTCAGAGATACCCGTAGTATGCCTTTATAGTCACCCAGTTACGTTGTGACGTTTGGCACACCAAAGCACTCCTACGGTATCCGGGAGTTACATGATCTCATGGTCTAAGGAAAGGATACTTGACATTCGAAAACTCTAGCAAACGAACTATGCGATCTTATGCTATGTTTGGGATTGGGTCTTGTCCATCACATCATTCTCCTAATGATGTGATCTCGTTATCAATGACATCTAATGTCCATAGTCAGGAAACCATGACTATCTATCGATCAACGAGCTAGTCAACTAGAGGCTCACTAGGGACATATTGTTGTCTGTTATTCACACATGTATTACGATTTCCGGATAACACAATTATAGCACGAATAAAGACAATTATCATGAATAATGAAATATAATAATAATGCTTTTATTATTGCCTCTAGGGCATATTTCCAACAGTCTCCCACTTGCACTAGAGTCAATAATCTAGTTACATTGTGATGAATCGAACACCCATAGAGTTCTGGTGCTGATCATGTTTTGCCTTAGGGAGAGGTTTAGTCAATGGATCTGCGACATTCAGATCCGTGTGCACTTTACAAATTTCTATGTCTCCATCTTGAACATTTTCACGAATGGAGTTGAAGCGACGCTTGATGTGCCTGGTCTTCTTGTGAAACCTGGGCTCCTTGGCAAGTGCAATAGCTCCAGTGTTGTCACAGAAGAGTTTGATTGGCCCCGATGCATTGGGTATGACTCCGAGGTCGGTGATGAACTCCTTCACCCAAATTGCTTCATGTGCTGCCTCCGAGGCTGCCATGTACTCCGCTTCACATGTAGATCCCGCCACGACGCTTTGCTTGCAACTGCACCAGCTTACTGCCCCACCATTCAAAATATACACGTATCCGGTTTGTGACTTAGAGTCATCCAGATCTGTGTCGAAGCTAGCATCGACGTAACCATTTACAACGAGCTCTTCGTCACCTCCATAAACGAGAAACATTTCCTTAGTCCTTTTCAGGTACTTCAGGATATTCTTGACCGCTGTCCAGTGTTCCTTGCCGGGATTACTTTGGTACCTTCCTACCAAACTTACGGCAAGGTTTACATCAGGTCTGGTACACAGCATGGCATACATAATAGAACCTATGGCTGAGGCATAGGAGAGGACGCTCATCTCTTCTATATCTTCTACCGTTGTCGGACATTGAGCTGAGCTCAATTTCACACCTTGTAACACAGGTAAGAACCCTTTCTTAGATTGATCCATATTGAACTTCTTCAATATTTTATCAAGGTATGTGCTTTGTGAAAGACCTATGAGGCGTCTCGATCTATCTCTATAGATCTTGATGCCTAATATATAAGCAGCTTCTCCAAGGTCCTTCATTGAAAAACTCTTATTCAAGTAGGCCTTAATGCTGTCCAAGAGTTCTATATCATTTCCCATCAAAAGTATGTCGTCTACATATAATATGAGAAATGCTACAGAGCTCCCACTCACTTTCTTGTAAACACAGGCTTCTCCATAAGTCTGTGTAAACCCAAACGCTTTGATCATCTCATCAAAGCGAATGTTCCAACTCCGATATGCTTGCACCAGCCCATAAATCGAGCGTTGGAGCTTGCACACCTTGTCAGCATTCTTAGGATCGACAAAACCTTCCGGCTGCATCATATACAATTCTTCCTTAAGGAAACCATTAAGGAATGCCGTTTTGACGTCCATTTGCCATATCTCATAATCATAGTATGCGGCAATTGCTAACATGATTCGGACGGACTTCAGCTTCGCTACCGGTGAGAAAGTCTCATCGTAGTCAATTCCTTGAACTTGTCGATAACCCTTAGCGACAAGCCGAGCTTTATAGTGTTGGGGAACGTAGCAGAAATTCAAAATTTTCCTACGTGTCACCAAGATCTATCTATGGAGAAACCAGCAACGAGGGGAAGGAGAGTGCATCTACATACCCTTGTAGATCGCTAAGCGGAAGCGTTCAAGAGAACGGGGTTGATGGAGTCGTACTCGTCGTGATTCAAATCACCGATGATCCTAGTGCCGAACGGACGGCACCTCCGCGTTCAACACACGTACGGAGCGGAGACGTCTCCCACGCCTTGATCCAGCAAGGAGGAGGGAGAGGTTGATGGAGATCCAACAGCACGACGGCATGGTGGAAGTAGCGGGATTCCAACAGGGCTTCGCTAAGCGCTGCGGGAGGAGGGAGATGTGTCACGGGAGGGAGAGGGAGGCGCCAGGCCTTAGATTGGTTTGCTCCTCCTTTTCCCCACTATATATAGGGCCAATGGAGAGGGGGAGGCGCAGCCCTTGCCCCTTCCTCCAAGGAAGGGTGCGGCCAAGGGTGGGGAGGAGTCCATCCTCCCCAAGGCACCTCGGAGGTGCCTTCCCCCTTTAGGACTCTCCCCTTTTTCCTATCTCTTGGCGCATGGGCCTCTTGGGGCTGGTGCCCTTGGCCCATATAGGCCAAGGCACACCCCTTACAGCCCATGTGGCCCCCGGGGCAGGTGGCCCCACCCGGTGGACCCCCGGGACCCTTTCGGTGGTCCCGGTACAATACCGATGACCCCGAAACTTGTCCCGATGGCCGAAATAGTACTTCCTATATATAATTCTTTACCTCCGGACCATTCCGGAACTCCTCGTGACGTCCGGGATCTCATCCGGGACTCCGAACAACTTTCGGGTTACCGCATACTAATATCTCTATAACCCTAGCGTCACCGAACCTTAAGTGTGTAGACCCTACGGGTTCGGGAGACATGCAGACATGGCCGAGACGTTCTCCGGTCAATAACCAACAGCGGGATCTGGATACCCATGTTGGCTCCCACATGTTCCACGATGATCTCATCGGATGAACCACGATGTCAAGGACTTAATCAATCCCATATACAATTCCCTTTGTCTAGCGGTATTGAACTTGCCCGAGATTCGATCGTCGGTATCTCGATACCTTGTTCAATCTCGTTACCGGCAAGTCTCTTTACTCGTTCCGTAACACATCATCCCGTGATCAACTCCTTGATCACATTGTGCACATTATGATGATGTCCTACCGAGTGGGCCCAGAGATACCTCTCCGTTTACACGGAGTGACAAATCCCAGTCTCGATTCATGCCAACCCAACAGACACTTTCAGAGATACCCATAGTGTACCTTTATAGCCACCCAGTTACATTGTGACGTTTGGCACACCCAAAGCACTCCTACGGTATCCGGGAGTTGCACAATCTCATGGTCTAAGGAAACGATACTTGACATTAGAAAAGCTTTAGCATACGAACTACATGATCTTGTGCTAGGCTTAGGATTGGGTCTTGTCCATCACATCATTCTTCTAATGATGTAATCCCGTTATCAACGACATCCAATGTCCATGGTCAGGAAACCGTAACCATCTATTGATCAACGAGCTAGTCAACTAGAGGCTTACTAGGGACATGGTGTTGTCTATGTATCCACACATGTATCTGAGTTTCCTATCAATACAATTCTAGCATGGATAATAAACAATTATCATGAACAAGGAAATATAATAATAATCAATTTATTATTGCCTCTAGGGCATATTTCCAACATATAGATGGTCACATTACCATCCGCGTCTGTCTTCTTCTTAAAGATCCATTTATTTTCTATGGCTCGCCGTTCAACGGGCAAGTCAGTCAAAGTCCATACTTCGTTTTCATACATGGATCCTATCTCGGATTTCATGGCTTCCAGCCATTTGTCGGAATCCGGGCCCGCCATTGCTTCCTCATAGTTCGAAGGTTCACCGTTGTCTAACAACATGATTTCCAAGACAGGGTTGCCGTACCACTCTGGTGCGGAACGTGTCCTTGCGGACCTTCGAATTTCAATAGGAGCTTGATTAGAAGTATCTTGATCATCATCATTAATTTCCTCTCTAGTCGGTGCAGGCACCTCAGAAACGTTTTCTTGAGTTTCGCCATTTTCCGGTTCAAGAGGTAACACTTCATCAAGTTCTACTTTCCTCCCACTTACTTCTTTCGAGAGAAACTCTTTCTCTAGAAAGGATCCATTCTTGGCAACAAAGATTTTGCCTTCGGATCTGAGGTAGAAGGTATACCCAACAGTTTCTTTCGGGTATCCTATGAAGACGCATTTTTCCGACTTGGGTTCGAGCTTTTCAGGTTGAAGTTTCTTGACATAAGCATCGCATCCCCAAACTTTTAGAAACGACAGCTTAGGTTTCTTCCCAAACCTTAATTCATACGATGTCGTCTCAACGGATTTCGACGGAGCCCTATTTAAAGTGAATGCGGCAGTCTCTAAAGCATAGCCCCAAAAAGATAGCGGTAAGTCGGTAAGAGACATCATAGATCGCACCATATCTAATAGAGTGCGATTACGACGTTCGGACACACCATTACGCTGAGGTGTTCCAGGCGGCGTGAGTTGTGAAACTATTCCACATTTTCTTAAGTGTGTGCCAAATTCGTGACTCAAGTATTCTCCTCCACGATCTGATCGTAGAAACTTGATCTTTCTCTCACGTTGATTTTCAACCTCACTCTGAAATTCCTTGAACTTTTCAAAGGTCTCAGACTTGTGTTTCATTAAGTAGACATACCCATATCTACTCAAGTCATCAGTGAGGGTGAGAACATAACGATAGCCACCGCGAGCCTCAACACTCATTGGACCGCACACATCGGTATGTATGATTTCCAATAAGTTGGTTGCTCGCTCCATTGTTCCTGAGAACGGAGTCTTGGTCATTTTACCCATGAGGCATGGTTCGCACGTGTCAAATGATTCATAATCAAGAGACTCTAAAAGTCCATCTGCATGGAGCTTCTTCATGCGTTTGACACCTATGTGACCAAGGCGGCAGTGCCACAAATATGTGGGACTATTGTTATCAACTTTAACTCTTTTGGTATTCACACTATGAATATGTGTATCATCACGTACGAGATTCATTAAGAATAAACCATTAACCATCGGAGCATGACCATAAAACATATCTGTCATATAAATAGAACAACCATTATTCTCGGATTTAAATGAGTAGCCATCTCGAATTAAACGAGATCCAGACACAATGTTCATGTTCAAACTTGGCACTAAATAACAATTATTGAGGTTTAAAACTAATCCCGTAGGTAAATGTAGAGGCAGCGTGCCGACGACGATGACATCGACCTTGGAACCATTCCCGACGCGCATCGTCACCTCGTCCTTCGCCAGTCTCCGTTTATTCCGCAGCTCCTGTTTTGAGTTACAAATGTGAGCAACTGCACCGGTATCGAATACCCAAGAGCTACTACGAGTACTGGTAAGGTACACATCAATTACATGTATATCACATATACCTTTCGTTTTGCCGGCCTTCTTGTCCGCTAAGTATTTGGGGCAGTTCTGCTTCCAGTGACCACTTCCCTTGCAATAAAAGCACTCAGTCTCGGGCTTGGGTCCATTCTTTGGCTTCTTCCTGGCAACTTGCTTACCGGGTGCGGCAACTTCCTTGCCGTCCTTCTTGAAGTTCTTTTTACCCTTGCCCTTCTTGAACTTAGTGGTTTTATTCACCATCAACACTTGATGCTCCTTCTTGATTTCTACCTCTGCTGATTTCAGCATAGCATATACCTCAGGAATGGTCTTTACCGTCCCCTGCATATTGTAGTTCATCACAAAGCTCTTGTAGCTAGGTGGAAGTGACTGGAGGATTCTGTCAATGACCGCTTCATTCGGGAGATTAACTTCCAGTTGAGTCAAGCGGTTGTGCAACCCAGACATCTTGAGTATGTGTTCACTGACAGAGCCATTTTCCTCCATCTTACAGCTAAAGAATTTGTCGGAGACTTCATATCTCTCGACCCGGGCATGAGCTTGGAAAACCATTTTCATCTCCTCGAACATCTCATATGCTCCATGTCTCTCAAAACGCTTTTGGAGCCCCGGCTCTAAGCTGTAAAGCATGCCGCACTGAACGAGGGAGTAATCATCGCTGCGTGACTGCCAAGCGTTCATAACGTCTTGTTCTGCAGGGAGAATAGGTGCGTCACCTAGCGGTGCTCGTAGGACATAATCTTTCTTGGCAGCTATGAGGATGATCCTCAGGTTCCGGACCCATTCCGTATAGTTGCTACCATCGTCTTTCAGCTTGGTTTTCTCTAGGAACGCGTTGAAGTTGAGGACTACGTTGGCCATTTGATCTACAAGACATATTGTAAATATTTAGACTAGGTTCGTGATAATAAAGTTCATTTAATCAAATTATTTAATGAACTCCCACTTAGATAGACATCCCTCTTCTAGTCATCTAAGTATTACATGATCCGAGTCAACTAGGCCGTGTCCGATCATCACGTGAGACGGACTAGTCAACATCGGTGAACATCTTCATGTTGATCGTATCTTCTATACGACTCATGCTCGACCTTTCGGTCTTCTGTGTTCCGAGGCCATGTCTGTACATGCTAGGCTCGTCAAGTCAACCTAAGTGTTTTGCGTGTGTAAATCTGTCTTACACCCGTTGTATGTGAACGTTAGAATCTATCACACCCGATCATCACGTGGTGCTTCGAAACAACGAACTGTCGCAACGGTGCACAGTTAGGGGGAACACTTTCTTGAAATTATTATGAGGGATCATCTTATTTACTACCGTCGTTCTAAGTAAACAAGATGCAAAACATGATAAACATCACATGCAATCAAATAATAAACGTGACATTATATGGCCAATATCACATAGCTCCTTTGATCTCCATCTTGGGGCTCCATGATCATCTTGTCACCGGCTTGACACCATGATCTTCATCATCATGATCTTCATCATCGTGTCTCCATGAAGTTGCTCGCCAACTATTACTTCTACTACTATGGCTAACTCGTTTAGCAATAAAGTAAAGTAATTTACATGGCGTTTCTCAATGACACGCAGGTCATACAAAAAATAAAGACAACTCCTATGGCTCCTGCCGGTTGTCATACTCATCGACATGCAAGTCGTGATTCCTATTACAATAGCATGAACATCTCATACATCACATATAGATCATTCATCATTCATCACAACTTTGGCCATATCATATCACAAAGCACTTGCTGCAAAAACAAGTTAGACGTCCTCTAATTGTTGTTGCAAGTTTTACGTGGCTGAATTAGGGTTCTAGCAAGAACGTTTTCTTACCTACGTTAAACCACAATGTGATTTGTCAACTTCTATTTACCCTTCATAAGGACCCTTTTCATCGTATCCGCTCCAACTAAAGTGGGAGAGACAGACACCCGCCAGCCACCTTATGCAACTAGTGCATGTTAGTCGGTGGAACCGGTCTCACGTAAGCGTACGTGTAAGGTTGGTCCGGGCCGCTTCATCCCACAATACCGCTGAAGCAAGATAAGACTAGTAGCGGCAAGAAAGTTGACAACATCTACGCCCACAACAAATTGTGTTCTACTCGTGCAATAGAGAACTACACATAGACCTAGCTCATGATGCCACTGTTGGGGAACGTTGCAGAAAATTAAAATTTTTCCTACGGTTTCACCAAGATCCATCTATGAGTTCATCTAGCAACGAGTCATGGGAGAGAGATATTGCATCTACATACCACTTTGTAGATCGCGAGCGGAAGCGTTCAACGAACGGGGATGAAGTAGTCGTACACACCGTGATCCAAATCACCGGAGATCCTAGCACCGAAAGCACGGCACCTCCGCGTTCAACACACGTACGGTCAGCGTAACGTCTCCTTCTTCTTGATCCAGCAAGGCAAAGGAGAGGTTGGGGAAGAAGACTCCAGCAGCAGCACGACGGCGTGGTGATGGTGGAGCCGCGGTACTCCAACAGGGCTTCGCCGATCTCTACGGAGGAGGAGGAGGTGTTGGAGAGGGAGAGGGAGGCGCCAGGGCAAAGGGTGCGCAGCCCCCCTTCCCCTCCCCCCTTTATATAGCCCCTTGGGGGGGGGGCGCCGGCCCTAGGAGATGGAATCTCCTAGGGGGGGCGGCGGCCAGGGAGGGGGACTTGCCCCCCAATCAAGGGGGGCGCCCCCTTTAGGGTTCCCCCCCAACCCTAGGCGCATGGGCCCTTGGGGGGAGGCGCACCAGCCCACTTTGGGCTGGTTCCCTCCCTCATACAGCCCATGGGGCCCTCTGGGATAGGTGGCCCCACCCGGTGGACCCCCCGGGACCCTCCGGTGGTCCCGGTACAATACCGATAACCCCGAAACTTGTCCCGATGTCCGTATGACGACTTTCCATATATAAATCTTTACCTCCGGACCATTCTGAAACTCCTCGTGACGTCCGGCATCTCATACGGGACTCCGAACAACATTCGGGTTACTGCATATACATATCTTCACAACCCTAGCGTCACCGAACCTTAAGTGTGTAGACCCTACGGGTTCGGGAGACATGCAGACATGACCGAGACGGCTCTCAGGCAATAACCAACAGCGGGATCTGGATACCCATGTTGGCTCCCACATGCTCCACGATGATCTCATTGGATGAACCACGATGTCGAGGATTCAATTAATCCCGTATACGATTCCCTTTGTCAATCGGTATTTTACTTGCCCGAGATTCGATCGTCGGTATCCCAATACCTCGTTCAATCTCGTTACCGGCAAGTCACTTTTCTCGTACCGTAATGCATGATCCCGTGATCAAACACTTTGATCACATTGAGCTCATTATGATGATGCATTACCGAGAGGGCCCGGTGATACCTCTCCGTCAAGCGGAGTGACAAATCCCAGTCTCGATCCATGTCAACCCAACAGACACTTTCAGAGATACCCGTAGTATACCTTTATAGTCACCCAGTTACGTTGTGACGTTTGGCACACCCAAAGCACTCCTACGGTATCCGGGAGTTACACGATCTCATGGTCTAAGGAAAGGATACTTGACATTGGAAAACTCTAGCAAACGAACTATGCGATCTTATGCTATGTTTGGGATTGGGTCTTGTCCATCACTTCATTCTCCTAATGGTGTGATCTCGTTATCAATGACATCTAATGTCCATAGTCAGGAAACCATGACTATCTATCGATCAACGAGCTAGTCAACTAGAGGCTCACTAGGGACATATTGTTGTCTGTTATTCACACATGTATTACGATTTCCGGATAACACAATTATAGCACGAATAAAGACAATTATCATGAATAAGGAAATATAATAATAATGCTTTTATTATTGCCTCTAGGGCATATTTCCAACAGGGGGGCGGGGGCGCGGCCCCCCTTTCCCTCTCCCTCTCCCTCTCCTTCCTTCCCCCCTTCCCCCTCCTAGTTGGACTAGGAAAGGGGAGTCCTACTCCTACTAGGAGGAGGACTCCCCCCCTCCCTTGGCGCGCCTCTCTAGGCCGGCCGGCCTCCCCCTTGCTCCTTTATATACGGGGGCAGGGGGGCACCCCAAGACACACAAGTTGATTATTGAGATCGTTCCTTAGCCGTGTGCGGTGCCCCCCTCCACCATATTCCACCTCGGTCATATTGTAGCGGTTCTTAGGCCAAGCCCTGCGACAGTAGAACATCAAGATCGTCACCACGCCGTCGTGCTGACGGAATTCTTCCCCGAAGCTTTGCTGGATCGGAGCCCGGGGAACGTCATCAAGCCGAACGTGTGCCAAGAACTTGGAGGTGCCGGAGTAACGGTGCTTGGATCGGTCAGATCGTGAAGACGTACGACTACATCAACCACGTTGATATAACGCTTCCGCTTTTGGTCTACGAGGGTACGTAGACAACACTCTCCCCTCTCGTTGCTATACATCACCAAGATCTTGCGTGTGCGTAGGAATTTTTTTGAAATTACTACGTTCCCCAACACCTCCTCCTCTACTTCCAACAAATGTACGGGCTCACAATCAACTTCGATAAGAGTGAAGTGATGATTCTGGGCCACTCCCCTGAGGAAGCCCAAGCCATGTCCGACCGGCTGAATTGTCGGCTGGGTAGTTTCTCCACCTCTTACTTGGGGATACCCATTAGTGACTCGAGACTGACCGTGGCCGACCTCCACCCGGCGGTTACTCGTATGCAGCACCGGGTGGAGCCGTGGAAGGGAAGGTGGCTCTCGAAGGCGGCCAGGGTGATCCTCATTAACTCCTCGCTGTCCAACCTCTTATGATTCCTCATGAGCTTCTATAGCCTTCATGAGACTTTGCATCAGGAGATCGCCAAGTATCAGTCCAGTTTTTCTGGGCAAGCGAGGCCAAGAAGCAGAAATACCATATGGTGAGCTAGCCTGACATTTGCAAGCCCAAGGACTAGGGTGGTCTTGCGATCTTGTCTTCTTGATGCATGAACATTGCTCTCCTGACCCGCTGGCTCTGGAGAATCGCCAATGGGGATGGGGGACTCTGGCTAACCATCATCCTGAATAAGTACCTTCATGGTCAACCCCTAGCTTTCTGCCAGCGCTCTGGTGGCTCCCAGTTCTGGCAGGATTTGATCCAGCTACTCCCCGTCCTCCGAATTGGCACGTCCATTACGGTTGGCTCCGGGTCCACGACGTTGTTCTGGTTCGATCGTTGGGTGGGGGACTCCCCCCTGGCCGCTCGATTCCTGGAATTATTCTCCATAGCGGTTGACCCTCGGGTCTCTGTCGAGACGACCCTTAATGACTTAGGGCGACTCGCTTTCCGGCGCCCCTTCGGCCCCCTCAAGGTGGCCGCCTAGGACTCCCTCCTCCAGGACATCACCCTTCTGCCAATGGACATCGAGGGTACTCCTGACTCCATATCTTGGCGCTTGGAGTCCACCGGCCGCTTCTCCATAAAATCCTTATACTCGGCCATCGCTCCTTCGTGAGCCCCTGAGCCCTTTAGCCTGATTTGGGACATCTGACTCCCTCTCAAGATCAGGATCTCCATGTGGCAGCGGATTCAAGGACGCCTACCCTTTGGGGTGGAGGTCCTCAAGCGTAATGGCCCAGGAGATGGGATGTGCCCCCTCCGCAGCACGGTGGAGGATGCTAATCACATCTTCTTCTCCTGCTCCACAGCCCAATTCATGTGGTCTTGCTTTCGCGAGACGGTCGATGGACGGTGGTGTAACACCAGCTTCCCGGACCTGTTAGCCAAGATCCACGCCTCTGCCCCCCGCCACCGCCACATTAGATGGCTGTGTGTTGGGGTCCTCGCGTGAACACTTTGGACCATCCGCAACAAGCTTGTCATTCAGAAAGTGCTTCTTCGACGTGCGACTGACGCGATCTTAAACTGTGTGGTTACCTGCAGCTTTGGTGGCAGCTTAGCCACTCCCAGAACCGGGACGCCATCAACACCCTCCTCGCCAACCTTCGCTCCATGGCCTTCCGCGTGGCGCCCCCGCTGCCGCCCCCTCCACCGGAGCCTGATTAGGCTTGCTATTTCGGGCTGCTGTGCGTGTGTGTATGTTTTGCGCTTT
This sequence comes from Aegilops umbellulata, assembly GCA_032464435.1. NCBI lineage: Eukaryota > Viridiplantae > Streptophyta > Magnoliopsida > Poales > Poaceae > Aegilops > Aegilops umbellulata. Next base: position 275,460,496 of record CP136055.1, read on the forward strand.
CAGGGCTTGTTGAGTTGTACCCTTAGCATTAATCCCATTTTTTTCCGAGAAACTGGCAGGAGTGCTGCCTTTCAATTATAAGAAAAGAGTGTGTTACAAATAGTTTACACAAGGTGTTTCCCTATTAATCTCATTTAATACTACTAGGAAAATGGCCCATGCGTTGGAACGGGAGAAAATCTCATCGACTCCGCCATTTCTAATCCAATCATTATGATTTCTCTAAAAAACATAAGTATGGCCTAAAATATAAGTGATGACAATAAGCATGGCCTAAACCATAAGTGATTATTTGATTTATGACCCACGTCAAATATCCCTAACATGAAGAAGAACTATTATTTGAAGCAGATAATCTTTACAAAAAGTCTAGCAAATGTATGTGTCGTTGGACTTGCAGGCCATGCTTCCTAGTGAGTAAAGGCCAAGCAAGACAAAAACTAAACACTTTCTTCATGAATGGTGCGCTTTTAGGGCAGCTGTTTCTAAGTGTCTTTTAGGCCTTTTATTTTCATTCACTAATTGAACATATTTTATTATACATATAAATAGCGGACCATGCGTCCCTTTGCAAGTGCAAACTCTGCACGTTTTTCTTAACGTCCGGGTTAATTGGAACCAAAGACCAAAACGGTAGGACAAAGACAGTGGATTAGTTTTCATAGCAAATATGTTCATGCGTTGCAACGGAATAAAAAAAGTTAATGCCTGGATGGTGGATACGGCGGCAGAGGGAATAATTTCTACCTTAACTCATTCTCCGTCCCTGCGATTTGGTCGGCGGTGAGTTGGAGGTCTGGTCTTCTCGCCGGTCAGCGGTAAGATCGTATATTTGGTCATCATTCGTTTGCCGTTGTTCTGTATGACGGCGGTGCCAAATTTGTATTCCACCAAATCCCTTTGGATGGGAGGCTCTTCTTCGTCGGCCTTCGATCTGGGCGCATGGTTGTTGTACATGAGCGACGTCAGTTCTATTACCTTCTTCGTCGACAGTGAGGGAGGTGTGGTGGTGCATCCTTTCCGCCTCTTCTCTGGTGCGCTAGGCCGATGGGGCCGTTGCTTGTAGAATTCCCGTCTGCAAAAGGTCCGACTGCGGATTTCAGAGACCGCCGATGGTGGCACCGTGCCCTCAATTCGCGGTGGAGTGAGTGGTTGTTGGGTTCCTCAAGGACCTGGATGCAATTTCCTTATTTGTGGGGGGTCATTGTGTTATTAATAAAAATAGGAAAATAATTTACGGATCGACACACAAGCTGATTGCTAGAAGAAACCAGGCGCATCGCTGGCGCTCCTGCATCGTATGGAAACCCACACACGCGCTCCCTAGTTGTTTTTCCCGTGTCGCTCCCCAAGGCGATATCGGGTCGAACCCAGCGCCCCCGCCCTCTATATGCGGGCACCTCACCGACACTGCCACCGGCCCACGCTGCGACGACGACGGGCCAGGCTGCCAAGGTGGCGCGGGATGTTTTGGCAGCGTCAATTGCTGCTGCGGCCGGGGCGGCGTCCCCGCGCCGTGGTGGTGGGAGCCCCTCCGGTATGGGGCGAAGGAGGCAGGGCTCCTGGAGGGCGGCCTGCGCGCGTAGGAGGCGGGTCGACGCAGAAGTGGCCTGCTCAGGGCCGTCGGCGTCTGCCTTGCCGGGGCGTGGGCGTACGATAATATTGTAGGTACAAAATTTAGTACCACCTTGATTATGTTTTAGATTCAAACTGAAAGCGTAAAATCACGGGAAGAAAAGCGTATTATGACGATGAACCCACGGAGTCAAAAAAAAAATGAGACCAACCCAAGGGTTAATCCTCGTTGGCTTTTTTTATAGAAGAAACTCCGTGAGCACCACGGTGAACCCATGGAGTCAATTCGTGCTTTATTATTAGGGAAAGATGTGTGTTTGTGGACCTTATGTGTGTATATTTGTGAACCTTGTTGGATGCTTGGCTTGGGCTGGTTTATTTTATATATAAAGCGGAGTGAATGCCTTTTTCGGTATAATTAAACAATGCGACAACTTTTTGTTTCCATTTTTGCGATTCTGTTTGAGCTGCTCATAGGTCCAAGCTATGCATATCCAAACAACACAAATCTCAGTTCAAGCAATGCATATTCAAACTCGATACTTCGTAGTAGAAGCGCAATATTCAAAATACCCGAATCACTGTTCCCAATCCAGCCAAGCGGCCATCAACAAGTAATATCTAGTCTCCTGCAAAAAGAAAACAAGTTTATTTAGAAAGAATGAACGAACTGAATGTCGTAACATTAATCACATGATCTAATTGAATATATGGTGTTGCGCTATGTGCATTGATAGATGCAGAGGCTCTGAGTTTTCACCGTCCTCTTTCGGAAATAGACAGCCTCGCACAAAAGAGCGGTATGTATGTGCAGCTAGCTAGCGACTCGTTCGCGCGGTCAGCAGCAGTGTGTGCCGCCGCTTCCCCCGGACTTGGAGCCGCCGAGGATATGCATCACCACCGTCTGAACGCTGTCCTCCAGCCAGTCGTCCCCGCGCAGCGTCCTGCTCGCGGCCGCCAGGACGCCGCACATATGCACCAAGATCACCGCCAGCAACGCCAGCTTCGCCATCGCCGCCGCCATTCTCGTCGCGTCGTACGTACCCAGTGAAAGAGATGAGATCTCAGCTTTGGAGAGCCTCAAGATTGATTGGGCAGGTCCAGCTCGTTTGTTTGATGAAGAATGGTTGGCACCGCGAGCTCCCTTATATAGAGAACACGCGGTGTACTGTGCATGGTTTGAAGTCTTCTTCTGCAGCCGGTTCAACTTTCAAGTTGTGCGTGTTCCTTTTTTTTTTGCCCCGAGTTGTGCGTGTTCCTGGTGGTGTTACATACATACGCAGTTACGTACGTGGATTTGTTGTTTCGTGCTTGAAAATTTCGACGAGATTAATGGATTAAGAATTCTAGCTAGCTCGTGTGCGCTTTTGGTCTCCGAACGGGGGGTGACGAATTTTCTGGCATCGTGCTACACATATCAGCGCTTCACAAGTAGCGGCGCGCGGCTGCATGCTGACCATGCTCAGTCATTGTATTATCAGGGAGAAAAAGTCGATCAAACTCGTGTCGATTAGCAGGTCAAGAGGAAGCATATCTTCTCTTCTTGTTCAACGGCGAACCGGGTTGGATCGATGGATATATTAGTTCAATTTAACTGGTGAACTACATATGGAGGGAAGGTCGCTCGTGTCCTTATGTGTGTACATGCCATGCTGACCCTGAACCGCGTTACGTTTACTAATTGATTGATATTTTTTCCAAAAGAGAAATATCCCGATCTCTCTATCTCTTGATGCACACAACAAGATGCAAATCCAACAGCCGAACAACATCGATCTAAAAAAAAAAGCAAAAGGAAAAGCCGCATGCTTCGCGACAGTAACTCCACCAGATAGTCACCGACCCTATGTTACAAGACACATCAGTAACGAAAAAACACAACTCCTAAAGTACGCCTTCAAGAGAGAATCACTGCACGTGCGCCGATGATGACGAGTCCACCAAGGTTGAACTCCGGATTCTCATCCTCAAAGCGAGACTTCAATCCATCACCTTTAGTAAGGACACGACACATGCGCGCGTCGACGTACCCGATCAAAGATCTTGTGTTTCCATTGAAGTGCATAAACTCGTCGCCGAAGGCGTTTGTGCCATCCGTCCTTATCCTGCTACCAACGCCTCGATAGCCGGATACCTTTGGAGAAGACAACGACGTCCCATACCGCTTGCGTCACGCTACTGCTGCACGACCTCCGATCCTACAACAACATGCTAAATGTGACACCTCCGCCAGAGCCACCATGCAGCTCTTGGCTGTAGCAGGCATGACTTGACGTCTCCGCATAAGACGTCGTTCGTATCATCCCCCGGTGTCAGGCGCTGCCCAAAAACTCCGAAAGAGACGCATGTGTCACCTGCCGAGACGCATCGAACCCGATCTGTTGATGGAGGGGATGTCCCATACCGCCACAAGCCTCAGCAAGGCCGTCGCCACCTAGAGATCCACACTCCGAGTCGCCCTCACGACCCCGGAGTTAGCCACCGTCGAAGAAGAAGGGCCGCCGCCCCAATTCCGGGTTCTACATGGAGCACCCACCGCCGCGCCAGTCGATGTCATTGCCCTTACAACGGCAACCGCCGTTGCGACTGTCAGATCCGGGCACTAGGTCCCTAATCCCTCGCAAGCCGCCCCAAGGTAGCCATGCCCGACCTGCCGTCGTGCTTTCTGCCTAGGACCACGGTCAAAAAGTTCAACCTTATTTTGCATATTTTGATGGAGTCCGAACTGTTGTAATCCTAAAATGATAATTTTTTTAAGAACTTATTGATTTGCCAAAAAATCGTTTTGGTTTTGTAAGCAAATAAGACGTGGGACAAATTTATTTGGTTTAAGGGAAAATCAGTGGTAAAAAAATCAGCGCTGGGTGGGAAAAAACAACAAAAATAAGGATGTAAATATGAAAATGGAATTTTATGTGTTTTCAATATAATGATACGTGTATATGAACTAGTAAAACTATAGGTAGAGCTTAAAAACGGATGTAGGACATGCGTTTCAAGAGGAAAATAGAACTGGGCTGTGTGTTTGATTCAATAAAAAAAACTACATGCGGATGTTGTAAGACAAAATATAACTAACGCTGGCGGGCCAGAGGGCAGTAGATACCTGCTGGATCTTTGTGCCCCGTTGTCGTCATGGGCTGAGCCTGTTAAAAACAAAACAACCCCGGCCAATCTACAGCCCAGTTAAAACTTGCTCGACCTGAAAAAACAATATACGTGCTCAATAAATGAGAGAATTCTGCAAGTACAGACTGATAACTGGGATGCAGCACGGATATTGTTTTTTTATCGTGATAATAAGTGTATGCACTTGTTTCGAAAAAATTGGAGAACTGGGAATTCGAACGGCGGGTGCTTATGCTACCCATCAAATAAAAATCAGGTGCCTGAAAATTCGTTTAGAAAAAATGATTCAGCTTTATATCGATGTCAACCCTCGGCATGATGGTTGGAAGCAAATGCAAGTTCATACCAAAAGATCATTAACAACAATACCTACTCACGGACGACAAGGTAGTACAACTACCAATACCAAACTAACTTATTATCTTTTTACTCCTGGCCCTAGTGTTCGTCTGGTAGAAAATCTTGCAGAGGACCAGCTCCCGCTCCTTCTCTTACTCCAGGTCCCCGAGGTGGTACTGGTGCATCACCCAGTTGGTCCTCTGCTGGTCGAAGTTCTTGTTGGTGTGCAGCACTAGAACCTTTTTTGCTACCCGTCTGCCGGCCGTTGACCATCACCGGCAAGGTATTACCGGTCTTGTGCCACATCGCGTGCATGCCGCACTCCGACTGTATCTTGCGACGCGTCCATGCGCCCTTTTTGAACGCCCTGGAATTGTGCTGGAAGAAATGCTTCCGGCCACTCAGTGTGATACCTGCAGTATTGTGGAATACAGGTTTTAGTGTACCTAGTTGGCATTTTCATAACATCTTTGGCATGTTGCAGTCACTTGTTTCACTTTTTATTAACTGTCAAATTGTAATTGCTTCACCAGGTCTGCGTGTAAAAAGAAAAATAAAGCTATAAGCAAAGGAATATGTTTGTGCAAGTAGACGGCCGATCGGTATCTTACCTGGAAGTTTATCAGGTTGGGTGTAACATATGCTGTGCTCGCTGTGGATGGTTGGTATGAACAAATCGATGAGAGACTGAAATCTCGCGCTGTCAGCACTCACTTTGGCCTCAAGGTGCTCGATCACCTCCAGATCCGTGGGATCGAACTTGACGCCAGCCGGCAGCACGGGCCAATCCTTCTTCGACTTGCATCGGTAATTCCAGTTATATGTTACTCAATGTATGATCAATCGACTATTTTAAGTGAATGATTAAAGATTTCGACAGATAAGTGCTACTCCAAATCTGAAGTCCAGAATACCCGAACACGCCGCGGGGATTCTTATGTCACCTCACGCGCAGCGTGTTGTCACGTCAATTCAATGTGTGGACATGATGAATAATATGACCGACGTATACTAGTACTGCTACTGTACTACTTACTAGTCGTATTTAGTGTCACAATTTATACATAGGTTTAACTAACAAGTACGCACTTTAAGCCTAACTGATATATATATATATATATATATATATATATATATATATATATATATATATATATGGTTTGACTATTCGTCACCCTGGGTGAGAAATAGTTATTCTTCAACCCCCCCTCTCTCTATTTTACAATCGATACACCATAATTTTACGTTCCGTAAGTTTTTCTTATTTCCGACATAAAAAGAGACCATAAGAAAATATACAATCGTCGTAAAAAATATTTTATGTTATGTAAAATTACAAACGTAAAAACAGTGTAAAATACACATAAAGTGCAATTTTTGTTATCTTATGATCTATATTTTTTTCTTATACCAAATTTTACGTAATGAATCCATAGAAATGTAACTATTTGAATTTCAAATGTAATTTAATTATGAAGTGATCGTAAGATTATCTCGGGTGAAGAATAACGTATTCTGCACCCTGGGTGATGAATAGCATCACTATATATATATATATATATATATATATATATATATATATATATATATATATATATATATATATAGTGTCACTATTATGATCATGGGATTAGAATAACTATTTGGATGACAGCAGCCCTATATAGGGCCCGACAGGGCCTTCCCGAACTTGCCAACCTCTCGGGCCTGACCAGGTGCGAGACTTGCGGCGACCCCGATCGGGATCCCGATCCCGCCTCCCCTGCCCTCTCGTCCCCACGACCACTGGCCGGCCGTCGTCTCCGTCGTGACTCGCCGCCGCCGACCGGATCCAGCTCCTCCTCTCCCATCCCTTCTACCACCGTCGCCGGATCCAGCTCCTCCCCTCTGTCGCCACCTCAGGTCTGACCGCCGGCGCGGGTGAGCGAGCGACGGCGGACGCCGGCGCGAGGGAGCCCGCGACGGCTGGAGGCGGCGAAGCCCCAGCCACCAACCGCGCCGCCGGCCGCCCCTGCCAGCAGTAGTGCAGAAATCTGAAGATCATTTGGTGCGTCTTCAGCAAACGTTGCGTCGAGCCACTGGCACATGTTCGCATCCTCCATCATCTCGCTTTTCTGCTATTCCTCATGTTCTAGCCATTGGCACATGTGCGTCTTCAGCCAAGCATTGGTTCCTTCCTCCTGTCCAATTATGTATTGTTTCAAAGTGATTTGATATCTGAAGGTCAACCTTATCTGCAGATGCAAAAGAAATTGGTGTTTTGGTCCGTTGGTTTCAGTTTAACAGGAGCTTCAGTAATGGAAAACTTGAGTTTTCTTCCAAGTTTATCTCGAAAATGCATGACAGCCGACGGTCCATTTAATCAGAGATGAAATACTTTTAGAAGCAAACGAATCTAAGGACCTCTCCCCGGTTGGTTTTTACCAGGCGATGTACTCATGTCTAGTGCCGTCAGTGTTCACTCAGGGGCGTATTCCTTTTCTTCAGTTTTGTATATATAGTCGTAGAACTATGTAACTTGGTCTAAGTACGTAGGTACAGAAGGAGAGGAGGTCCTTCTACTCAGACCGGCCGGCCACTTCTTCAGACTGATGTTCACATCTACTCCTGCTAGCACCACTCCTGAAGTGCCCCAATCATTGCCATGCCAAAGAATAACCGATTGTTCGCCCATATTTTCTTTCTCTTCTGTATACACTGCATGTGATCTCTGCATGTTTCTATGATTATAAAGTGTTGCCGTTTGTTGCTGCTGAATGGTGAGGTGAGCAAGGGGAGAAGATTAGCTGCCATTGCTATTGTTTCTTCTTTTTTATCTCTGAAGTTACGTGAATCAAGTTACAGGAAATAGAAGAAAAAAACTTTAGAAAGAAAATGAAGCTTATTGAGCTGCTGTAGATGTGTAGCATTTGGGGCACGTGGGTGTTGTTTGTATATGTACCTGTCAACATGTTCTTGACAGAAGTTCTAGTGCGTATATTTGAGCAATTCAAATGATAGAAAAAACATCTTCATTATATGATTGCGACAGGTGGTGCTTTGGCCTGATGATTGTTGTTTTCTGTAGAAAATTTGGACAAATAAATGACATGTTTGCAACCCAGTTTTGTTCTCGAATGCATGCAAGAGGTACAAACAAGCACAAAAGTGTGAGCTGTGTAATTTTGTTGCCTTTAGTGTTAGCTAAAGTGAGAACAAAAAATCCCAATCAATTTCTTTTTAAAGTTCACATGAAAATCACGTGGGAAGTTCGAATATAAGCACACATTCACACATAGTAAAAACTATTGCAATTAAAGAACGATAAAAATGTGTAGTGAACCATAAATGTTTCGATTTCCGAGGAGTTCATGAAAAAAAATATCAAGATGTAAATCACGCTAAAAAAATACCGTTTACGTGGAAATCACGCGAGGAGTTTGAATATAAAAAGCACACATTCACATATAGTAAAACTAGTATATAAAAATCATTATTTCATGTTTCTAAAAAATAAGAGCATGAAGTTCAAATTTAAAAAAGGTTCATAAAAATGGGTTTTTCCATGCTTCTGAAAAAGATGGAGAAGTTCGATGATTATAGAAAACTCAGATTTTCCTCGTTATTAAAGAGTGGAAACAAGAAGTTCAAAAATAAAATAACAAGAAGTTCAACATTTAAAAATAGAGCGCTTCAAAATTTCGTAAAAAAATTAAGGAAATAAACCAGGAAGTCCATATTAAAAAGATGGAGAAGTTCGATGATTATAAAAAACTCAGATTTTCCTCGTTATTAAACAATGGAAACAAGAAGTTCAAAAATAAAATAACAAGAAGTTCAACTAATAAAAATAGAGCGCTTCAAAATTTTATAAAAAAAGATTAAGAAAATAAAACCTGGAAGTCCATATTAAAAACATGGAGAAGTTCGATGATTATAGAAAACTCAGTTTTTTCTCGTTATTAAAGAATGGAATCAAGAAGTTCAAAAATAAAAAACAAGGAGTTCAACTTTTAAAAATATAACACTTCAAAATTTCATAAAAGGTGATTAAGAAATAAAACCAGGAAGTCCATATTAAAAAGATGGAGAAGTTCGATGATTATAGAAAACTCAGATTTTCCTCGTTATTAAAGAATGGAAACAAGAAGTTCAAAAATAAAATAAAAAGAAGTTCAACTATTAAAAATAGAGCGCTTTAAAATTCATAAAAAAAGATTAAGAAAATCAGATACAAAATTCATAAAAAAACTCAAATATTTTCACGTAACCAAGAGAAGATCAGGTTGATAACTGCCAGAAGTTCATGTACTACACGGTGTGCATTTTGTATTAAAAAAACAATAAAAAAGCAAAGGCTAAAAGTTTTGTTGTTATAAGTTCAAGTCCTTCGTCGGAGAAAGTTAAAAAAATTATGGTGAGAGAGATTTGTACAAAAAGAATATCATTTGTGTAAAACTGACGAATGGATGAGAAAATTACAAACAAAATACGTCACAGAATTTCAACTACTACAGTGGATGAATTTTAGATGAAAAACAGATAAAATCGTCGCGTGTTTGAAAAAAGGTTCAACACGGGAAAGTTGCGTGTTCACAGCAACTTTCCACTGGTATATTACTTCCTCAATTCCGGTGAGTTTTCTGATGAGTGGATGGAGAGCTACGGGCAAAAAAAGCACGTGAAAAACATAGTGAAGTTCAAGGTTTCATACCGAGAAGTTCAGGTACTTCACGCGATGCATTTTTCACGAATCTGTTTCGCGATAAAGGCAGAACGAGTGATCTCACCATTTTCCAAATTACTTGAAAATGGCACGGAATCACAGAAAACCATCAACATGAAAAAGTTTCTCATTTTCTATAGCTTTTCAATGGTATATTATTTGCCCCAATCCGATATAGTTTGTGGAAAATACGGCGAAAATACGTTTTTAGCCATTTTCAAATTTTACATAAAACAGTAAGAAATTGGGAGAAACAATATATACCAAAAAGTTTCGCATTTCCTAAAGCTTTCCAAAGCCATATCATTTGTTGCATGCGGACGCAGGGTTAAAAATTATATTGAAAATACGAACTCGGTCAAACTTGTACCGTTTTCTAAATCACTTTTAAACCGTTCGAAATTAGAAAAATCTTTCTACATGAAAAAGTAGCGCATTTTCATAAGCTTTCCAACGCCTTATCTTGTGCCTCAATTGGTTTAGCCTTTTAGAAATGACATCGAAAATACGAACTCGGCTGTTCGGTTTGTGAAATTTTACGATTTTCTAAACTACTCTTTAACCGTAGGGAATTAGAGAAATCTTTCAACATGTGGAAGGAGCGGTTTTGCAGCAGCTTTCCAAAGCCACATTGCTTGCCTCGTTCCGATAAACGGTTTAGAAATGCGATTGAAATTACGATTCACGTTTTTTGTGTGAAGAAAAAACGGTTTTCAAAACTGCTCTTAAACCGCTTACATTTTGCGAAAAAATTAACTTGGGTCATGATACTCGTGTCCGTAGCTTTTCAACGGTATATAGAAAGCCCTATTTGGGCAATGCTGCGGGAAGTTCAACCTAGCACAGGGGGAAGTTCAGGTCGAACAACTGAAGCAGTAAAATCGCAAAAAACACGAGTTCTTCATGACCCGAGTGCAAAATCCGCCTATGAGCAAGATTCCTATCTAAAACGAGTATTTAGTTGCTAAAAATTGTTTGAAGATTACACTTACATCACATGGAACACGACTAACCAGAAAAACTCGCGGTAGAAGGCACGGTTGCGAAGATAGCCCGAAGGTCGGGTTCGTACAGAGAGAAGTTCAGGCGCGCGTACAAACAAAAATACGCCACAGAAGTTCAACGTGAAAACAGCAGGAAGTTCAACTACTACGCTGAATGAATTTTAGATGAAAAACTTTTAAAATCGTCGCGAGTATGAAAAAATGATCAACACGGGAAAGTTGCGTGTTTACAGCAGCTTTCCATCGGTGTATCACTTGCTCAATTCCGGTGAATGGATGGAGAGCTACGAGCAGTGGATGGAGAACTACGAGCAAAAAAATCACGTGAAAAAACAGAGTGAAGTTCAGGTACACGCGCCGAGAAGTTCAGGTACTTCACGTGGTGCATTTTCGAAATATCTGTTTCGCAATAAAGGCAGAACGAATGATCCCTCCGTTTTTGAAATTACTTGAAAACGGCTGGGAATCAGAGAAAACCATCAACATGAAAATGTTTCGCACTTTCCTTAGCTTTTCAACGGTATATTATTTGCCCCATTCCGATCAAATTTATAGAAATTACGGCAAAAATACGTTTTTAGCCATTTTCAAAACTGACATAAAACCTTAATGAATTAGGAGAAACAATATATACAAAAAAGTTTCGCATTTCTTCAGGCTTTCCAACGCCATATCATTTGCCGCATTTGGACGTACGGTTAAAAAATTAGCTTGAAAATACGAACTCGGAGGAACTTTTTTAAATTACTTTTAAGCCATTGAAAATTAGAAAAAACTTTTAACATGAAAAAGTAGCGCAATTCCATAAGCTTTCCAACACCATATCATTTGCCTCAATTGGATCAGCCGTTTAGAAATCACATCGAAAATACGAAGTCGGCTGTTCGGTTTGCGAAATTTTATGATTTTCCAAATTACGCTTTAACCATAGGGAATTAGAGAAAACTTACAACATATGGAAGGAGCGATTTTGCAGCAGCTTTCCAACGCCATATTATTTGCCTCATTCCGATAAACGGTTTAAAAATGAGATCGAAAATACGATTCACGTTTTTTGTGTGAAGAAAAAACGATTTTCAAAACTGCTCTTAAACCGCTTACATTTTGCTAAAAATTTAACTTAGGTGATGATACTGGTGTTCATAGCTTTCCAACGGTATATCGCAAGCCCCATTTGGATACCTTTTAGCTGAAGTTCAACCTAGTACTCGGGGAAGGTCAGGCGCGTTACTCGGGAAGTTCGGGTTGTGATCAGAATATTATTCTGATCCCGTGATCAGAATAGTGTTTATATATATATATATATATATATATATATATATATATATATATATATATATATATATATGTATATATATATATATATATATATATATATATATATATATATATATATATATATATATATATATATATATGTATATATATATATATATGGCTTCTGCACAACATCTCCATCATCATTATCAGTACATCCTACGCAGGTGAGTTAAGATGCACTTGATCCCAGGAAGGTATCTATCCTTCAAACCAGAGGAGTGCTTCAAATTAACAACAGTACATAATATCAAACAAAAGAGGGTCGTGCTACAGGAGCAGAATACATGGCTCAGTCTAGATATCAGCACGAATCAAGTTGTGCATATTTGCTGTTGGCATGAACCACATCGCCGCATGTCAGGTTCACAAAAGCCATCCATCACATGGAAGCTTGATGCCTTTCACACACTGAAGATTATCTGGCAACAAGCTGTGTCGACGAATCTCTGGATATGGTGATTCATGAAACCCATGGTATGATGTGTAAACACAACCCCCCTCGCGAATGGAAATTGCATAGCACAGTAATCATCGCTGGTGATATGATCGATGATTGGTTGGATGATCGGATAATTGAGCCCGAGGAACAAGGAGTGGTTGCCGAGGCTGTAAACCCGCCTCCAGTTGAATACACCTGGCCCAACGGAGCTGGGATCTTTCTCGAACACGAAGCAGCTATAGCCATCAATGTCACGAACGCCCCGCGCATTGTACTGCATGTGGTTTGATGTAATGGTTTGGTCAATTTGGTACGTGCGAATGAGCATCAAATGACCGCCGTCAGCTGAACGAGCGATAAACCACCACCCATTGGCTGGTATGATTCCAGGTCCTGGAATCATGAAGGCCAGCGCATTTGCGTCTGCTGCAACAATTCGAATTGGAGACCAAAAGGACAAAAATAAACAATCATGTTCAGAGTATGTGTGGAATTAAGATTATTATAACAGTGACACATAGACAGAGAATTGCAATGCCGTGGTCATAATCATACCCCAAGTTAAAAAAAATAAGCCAATGGCTTTCATATTCTAGCAATATGTCATGGTTCAAACATCATGTAACAATGAGAGGAAAACAGCTATGACAACGCCTACTCATATTCTACCATACCACTTACTACTACTGTTCTCATATCAACTCTAAGCAATAACATGCGTTGTTATAAAAATCTTGTAAACGAGAGTAACATATAGCAATCATGATGTTATGCTCATAATATGTATTCTAACAATCATTAGATGCCAATTGTTCTCATATCAACTCTAACAATAACATGTGTGGTCATAAAAATCTAGGAAATGAGAGGAACATATAGCAATGATGTGGTTATAGATATGCTATGCATCCTAAATTTGTAACAAATGAACAGGCAGTCATATTCATAAGGTAAAGATGAGATGAGATAGAACAATTACATGACGATAGATTCCACAAGTATAGGTAGCCAATCTGTGCATCGACCACGTAAACGATGCCATCATGCACTATAGCATCAGACAGAAATGTTTCCTCAACAGGATTGATGATGAGCCATAACCATGTATGGCGACCAGATTCCAGATAGACTAATCCCTTGTTGAACAAGGCAATGAGCTTGTAATCCATGTAGTCTTCTGATGGTGTGGGCACTTCGCAGATTACAACTTTCTGCAAACAGAGGTCGAGCCAAAAGCTTGGCGCGTCTCGTGCGTAGTAGGCAGGAGTGTCCGGCGGGCAGCGAGGCTCGATGGGGGCGGTATCCAAAGATGGAAGGGTGATCTCTCGCTGGGTGTAGATATCCACGAGATGCCATGGACTACCAGATTGGTGGATGAGGACGGCCCAATTGGCCTTCATGCCCGCCCAGTAGTGGCCGCGCATGAAGGGCAGGTGGACGGGTAGTGGTAGCATGTCGAGGGGCACCATGGCAACCTCCGTAGGATCGTCAAGTCGGTGTCTGGGCCGCCTGCGAGGATCGGGCATCAGCAAGTAGGGTGTCTTGAAAAGAGCCGTCCGGTTGCAGACGAGTAGACGGTACAAAGACACCGAGCATGCGGCCAGACGGACGGTGCTGAGTAGGTCCATACGACTACAGATTTGCTCCAAGAGAACATCGGGGAGGGAATTCCAATCGCGGCTCTGCGTGTCAGTCGGTTCTGCCATTGGGGTTTTTGGTGCATGCGAGCCAGCGGGGAAGTGGATTCGGGCGGGCGAGCGAAGAAGCTTATCCTCATGTGGCCGAGCAGTGAGCGGGGGGATATGGTACGCGCGAGCTACCAAGGAAGATGGCGCGGGCGGGCGAGCAGTGAGCGGGGGTAAATGGTGTGCGGCCGATGATGGGGAAGAGAGGAGGAAGAGGAAGAGAGGAGGAAGAAGAGTGGAAGACGGGGAAGAAAGTGCATTCAATCTCAATTCTACTAGTACTACTACCAGGATATACCGTCCTTCAGAGTGTAAATAGTTACACCGATGACATGTGGGTCTACCACAACAGGGCCCATATGTCAGTTAATGGAGGACAGAGGTGCGTAGGCGTATTTGCGGAAGCGTGCTCTATTGGCAAACATGATGGCAGTACTGAGTAAGGCTGTTTCTTCCCTAAAAAGGGCTGATTTAGTAACACCAACACGCTGGTTCAGCTTATTAATTACGTGTCCCATCTGCTGCAGCGTGTATTGTCACTTCACTGCGAAGACTAGTTGAATAGTTCTCTCTGACCGAGATGGGGAATAAATGGATCGCTAGGACTTCCTTTCTACAGTATCCCTATGCCTCTACGCTCACTTCACTCATTTTGCTCCGTACCTAGTCACTTGTTGAAATCTGTAGAAAGACAAATACTCCGTATTTGAGAACAGAGGGAGGCTTTTAATCCATACTACTCCCTCCGTTCCAAAATAGATGACTCAACTTTGTACTATATTTGGGAACAGAGGGAGTATCACCATATGGAGGGAACAGAGGAAGCTTGAAATATGAACATGTCAATGGGAGGGAGTAAGCCCCATGCATGCATGCAACATGCAACACTCACACGTACACATGGACGCACGCAACACTCACGCACCCATGTGGCACACAGCACACGACGCAACACACACGCTCACGCTCAAGTGCTCAACCTACTCCCTACATCCGTGAAAGACTGCACATTTAGAGATTTACACATTGACTAGGGCATAATTAACGCCCAAAAGTAGCTGACTTATGTGTGCATGCAACCATTGAGATAAGAAGATTAAATGAAGGCCGTTGCATGCTGTAATTAAGGATAGACATGTAGCCTATACCTACAGCACAAGTTGGTGCATTAGTCAATCAATATCGATTTAGTAGATTAAAGGCTAAATGCATTGGAAGTGTAGATGTACATCATGTAGTACACTCTTTGTTGGAAGACCGAGGGAGGACACGTGCATGCACTCACATACACAGCCAGGGCGGTTCGCGTTCAAAGGTTTGACTCATGTCGCGCCTGCGTAAAGTTTTGTTTAACTGATTTCTTTGCTCTGCCAACTGACAGGTGGGACGCAGAAACCAGGTGAGAATTTAACCAGTCAACAAAGTGCCACGTCGACTATGTGGCCGGTCAGTAGGGTGCAATACGGTGCTCTACGATGAGCTAGTGATCTCATAAAGGCATGTACAATGGTTCTATCTTAGGACTGCCACGTAGGATAAATGATGAGGTGGAGGAGAGAGAAATGATAATCTCTTAGCACAATCTGTATCACCACGTTTTTAGGAATAGCTAGTTATTGGAGATAAGGCTAAGAGATGACCCATTATAGACATGTTTTTTGTCATCTCTAAACTACATGCAAGACTTAAGATAAGACTATCTTATCAACCATTGTACACGCCCTAAGCGCCGCAAAACTATCTATAGTGACCGTAAAGAGCATACTGTTACATACGTTGACCGCCAGTGTATTTTTCTCGTTTCAAATTAAGCCATATTAATCGGAAAGGATGCAGTATGGACTACTACTACTAGTACTAGTACTACTTTGATGTGTCCCGTCAACTCGCCGAACGAGGAGAAGCTTGCTTACTACGCCTCTCCCTCGCCCACGCGCGCGATGGTTCGCAGGACGAGGAGAGGGTTTTGACTACAATGCCCTCTCCCTCTCCCTCGCCCTCGCCCTCGCGGTGGACGTGCAACAGTTCAATTGGTGTCAGATTGCCAGAAGCATATTGTACTGTAGTATCATCATTGTTGGACCTTCCGAAGAGGCGAAGAGCCAAGTGCAAGGTTCACACGAGTACGAACTGTTGAACCTCTCGAAGAGGCAAAGAGCCAAGCGCAAGGTTTTATAGCAGTTGTCGTCCTAGTAGGAGTGTACTAGTACAACTATAGCAAACGATGCTACTGTATGATGCCGCCACGTCACGTATATCCAAAGATGTGCCACCTTTTTTCTCAAAGAGCGTGTTGGAGCCCGTGCAACAACCACACAAGTTGCACATAGACATAACACATTTACTAGTAATAAATTCTAAAGGAAAAATGCAAGTATGCCACACAAGTTCATCTCCAACTCATGTGATAAATTTGTGCACGACTAGTCTACATATATTCACAGCGCTACCGTTCACAATTACCGTACTCCACTTACACGTTATAGATGGGCTACATTTCCTCCTCCAGGTTCCAGTCCCAGGTGTTCTTCATGGATGGCATGATCCATAGCGGTGGGCAACGGGAATCATTGTCGCAGCTTTCTAGTCCGGTTCCACACGATGGAGACTCATCCAAGCTGAAGCGGCATAAATCAGGGATAGCGTGTCCCAGCATGTCGTTCATCCGCCGGTGCGCTCTGAATACACAACCATGCTTCATGAACGGCAGGCCTTCCGTGTCGTGCACGGAAGGTGGCATCCGCTTCACAATGGTGTAGCTGTCCCCGATGAAAAGCGAGTACTCTCCAAGAGTGTTCCTCGGCACCCACGTAGCATCAGGGGGTCGAACTCGGCGCCGTTCATCTGGTACATGCAGCATCCCAGATCTAGACACATGGTGACGTTCATAGTCAAGGTCCATGCATAATAATTTTGTGCTCAAATGTGGCGGTCAGTAATACTGTGCAGCAAATAGTACTACTCCGGTATAGAGGAATTAAAATAACCGGCTTATTATATATAGCCACTCTTGGCTACATGGATGAGATAGTAAGACATGGAAAAACAAAAATGGTGGCAGCTAGTGGGTTCAAGTCTTCAAGGGCCTAGCTAGCTATACACGTCCTCCAAGGTAAAAAGTACTCCTACTAGTACTACAAAGTATACTACTAGTACAACAATGAAAGAGAAGGCGAGAGGGTTAAAAAATGGAATACCTGGGTAGATGGTGACGGTCCGATCATGGTAGATTATGTGACCACGTTGCACATCAGTGGTACCATGGGTAACGACTGCTAAGATAGTTGATCCCAATATGCCAAAGTTAGCTACAAGGTTCCAGGTTAGACCGAATTGCGGATGCAAATGCACATCCAGGAACGGCGATCTTATTTTGATCGGGGGATGACTGGTCCCTGCAAAATAATGGAGTACCGTTAGGGATGCAAATGATGGTTTGTGCATTCCGTTTGTAATCTCCCGTACCGTAGGATGTCAACCAGATGAAACAAGTCCCCTGGCTTGTCACCGCAAAGATGCGGCCTAGATGGCGCACGGCGTCTTCGAACGTGTAGGGGTACAAATCTGCCGCCGCCAACATGCGCTAGCCTCTGCCGTTACTGCCTCCTGCATTGATGGCCATCCTTATGTCGAACACCGCGATGAGATAGTAATCGTCGTAGCCGCGTCGCTTTGTCGGCGGGTCCGCAATTGCTATCTTCTTCAATCTCATGTAGGCATCATCATACGTATTCTTGCCCAGCCAGTCCGGAAGGCCGATCCCAATGGTGGAGAAGGGGTCTACCGGAACGGCCGCACTACTGTGGATGTTGTGCAAAATCATGGTGGTATCCGACCGGAGGTATGCAAGCCAATCTTCGTTGGCACCGACCCAGACCTATATATAAGACGGTGGGCAGCGGAGAAATTACAGGATTGAAATGGAATAACTAAGTACTACATGATCAAACTCCATTACTGACCTACTCATCGGACAAAATCCGACTACCTCTCAACGTCGTCAGCTCTAGCGGAATCAACATGCAACCATGGCCAGGGAGCGGTGGACTGTTCAAAGAATTGTCCCATAGAAGAACCTTCTCCTCGAGGACGCATGGAAGACCAACAAGCATGGCCTTTTCCCAAGCCTGTTTAAGCAGCGTCTTGAAAAAGTTGGTGCAGGAAGCACCGAGTCTTGCGGCGGTGAGGACGTCGGAGCGGCGTGCGATTTCTCCCAGAGAATCGTCGTCCACGGTCTCCCAGCCCCGACGAGGAGGAGAACCGCCCGGCGAATCCATGGGAGCAGCGACGAACTGCCTTCTCTTCGGGGGGAGGGGAACTGGCGAGGAGGAGATAAGAACGTAGTAACTGCAGGGCCTCGTCCCTTCCAACTGTAGATCGTTCCTCAGCGAAGGGGTGAGGCTATTATTTACTACTCTAAATAATAACACTAGTAAATAATAGCACTAGTAAGAAATTTTTGGCACTAGGTAGTAGTATTTGGTACCATGGAGTACTAGTACTAGCATTATGGAACGTTATGGGATTGCATTATACTGTAAATAATAGCACTACTAAGAAATTTTTGGCACTAGGTAGTAGTTTTTGGCGTGGATTAAGAAATTTTGGGTATGTTTTTGCCATTTTTTGTACACGCCAACTAGTGTCAAAAACATCATACATTATGTGTAGGAGGAGTACGTACTCATACTGTAGCAGTACTAGTACTACTTTTCTCAACTACTCCTAAAAAAAGCACCCAATTAATGCTCTCGTTTTCCTCAAAAAAGTATGTTTACCAATGCATTAATTGCAATGCATGCATGCATAAATTACATTCATTGGTCAATTTTCTCTTAATACTTGCATGCAATGATTTAATGCACCTTGGAATCTGAACATGTGATGGGAAACAACCAAATTGAGCCTTATAAAATGGAAAAACTAAAATTTTGAGATGAGCCCTATAAACCGGAAAGGAGGGAGTAATGTACTTCTAGTCTAGTCTTGTATAGTGCACCAGTTTTCAACTCTTGAATCTCAGGGCCAAGGAGCTACAGTTGGAAGTAGAGGGTACTACTGTGCTCTAGAACCATCGCTGTACTATCAATGCAGGGGAAGTAGACCTGCGTAGTGGCCTAGTGGGTACTCTCGGTGCTCTATTCAGCCGCTCCTCTCACGCACACACTAGCAGCCTGTTTATCAGCGACGGTTACTGTAGGGGCAGAACATTTGAGTTATTTGATACAGCGAGACTAGGCTTTTCGCTTCCATTTGTGGAGGTGTAATGGATCTCGTCGAACTTTGTTAGTAGTTCCTTCTTTATGAATGAGATGAAGCAAAGCTTTTGCCTCTGTTTAAAAAAAACACGTCAAGAGGAATTTATTTTATAGTAGAGCCGATAATGGAGTGAAGTCCATGCATGCAACACCACAAGCTACAGAGTAGTAGTAGATCACTTTACGTACAGAGCCATATTGCACAGTTCCCAATGCCCCGCCAGGCTTTTCCGGCTCCTCCGGCTTAATGGGGAGGCGCTAGTTTAAATATGCTACTAGCTGGAAGCTGCAAGCGAGGTGCGGCTAGGGCGAGCAAGCGAGCCACAGGATGCTGGGAAGGAAAACCCGTTCACGTGGCTAGGTTGTCCAGTGCACCCAGATTGTGGGGCCGCACGTCTGTTTGACTTCAAAACTCAAACTACCCGTGTAAAATATTGGCTCACAGCGAAGTGTAGTAGTATACTATTTTTTTTAAAAGGTCACCGTGCGTTCGGCCGGGATCGAACCCACAAAACGAGGTATACACTCCCGCGACCACTAGTAGTACTCATTGGAGTACAACGGAACCTAGAATCGCCTTTTGTCGCTAGTAGTACGTACATTGTTCCTTACAAGAAACCCCTAAGAGCATGGTTAATAGTATAGCCAGCTGCTGGCTATAAGCCAGTGCCATGTCATCTACAGCCCATCTTATAGCCAACATGTAGTAGTAGTTTATTTCTTATAGCCCGCTGACTCATCTCTATTGTACTTGCTCTAATAATGCAAGAAACCACTAAAATGCCAAGAAACTACTACCACTTGCATACGTGGCAGACATAAGATAAGACTACCTTATCAACCATTGTACATGCTCTTACCAACAAAAATCCTCGAGTGACCTCCTACCTCCGGCCCGTCCACCTAGTCATCCTCAGCCATGGGACGCAGCTACCGCCGCCGGCAAAAGGCGAGGTCAAAACCGCCGGCGGTGCGGAGCTCATGTTGCGGCAGCCCGGATGCCAGCTCCGTCCGGCGCTCGCGGCCGCTAGCTAGCCAAGATAGCTCCGTCCAGCTGCTTGTCTGCAAGGTTTGCTAGCTAGATTGGCACGGCAGCGCGGCAGCTTGCTCGCGCGCGCCACGCTAAGGCCAGCCATCTGGCTCGAGCGAAGGCCAGCGCGGCGGCTTGCTCGCTCGTGAGTCACGCTCGGGCCAGCCTACCAACCCGTGTGGAGGCCAGCGCGGTGTCCGGCCCGTCCGGCGGAGCGGCGGCCAACTCGCTCATGACCGGCGCCACCGACGAACACGCATCAGTATTGTTTGAAGTAATGTTTAGGAAAAATAATGATTTGAGGGGGAATAACAGGATAGAAGGTCAGATGTGGGTCCCTCGTGTCAACGGTCAAACAAAATGTGTTGGTTTAAGCTGCCTCATCAGCACGGACATGTGGGCCAACCCTGTCATAAATGGGTTAAAACGAACCTAATCGGTAGGAGTACTACGTAGTTTTTGGCGTGGATTAAAAAAATTTGGGTATGTTTTTGCTA
The DNA here is from genome assembly GCA_032464435.1 of Aegilops umbellulata. Classification (NCBI taxonomy): domain Eukaryota; kingdom Viridiplantae; phylum Streptophyta; class Magnoliopsida; order Poales; family Poaceae; genus Aegilops; species Aegilops umbellulata. The sequence continues at coordinate 275,481,477 of CP136055.1, forward strand.
TTTTTTGTACAATAGATTCCTCCTAGGGCTAGTTGAAAGTGGTAGCTTTTTGTTAAATACTCTACATATTGTAAGTAGGAGTGAAAGTTAAGCTTTGGAATCCAGTAAGCAAGGCTAGTTACATAGTGCATATGTGTACATGATTGAAAGTAAATATCAACCATGAGTGACTAATATCTTGATGGAAAACTCGAAACTATGGAATACTAGGAAAAGAAATGCATGGTTGGAAATACTAGCAATGTTCATGTCCATTGCAACGAATCATAATTAGAATAATACTTATTCACAAACTTGGTACAAAACACTCTAATTTTGATATACATATGTCACTAGAGATATATTATGTTTCAATTAGAATATATTCCTTGGGCTGTTTTTGTGAGGTCAGGGAGGGATGTGGTTGGTTTTAAGATACTAATTATGGGTTTTTCTGCAAATTGGTAGACAAGTGGGATGTTGGTGAGAAAAGGCAACAACTTACCTCACAATCGTTAGATGTAGACCTAATGGTCAGAAACGACGGATGGCAGACACACCAACATCACCAACTTAGTCTTGTGTAGGAGTACTAGCAAGATCCGTGCATTGCACGGAACATCAAGATGCATTTTTTTATAAAACACTTGTTGTGATTGACCCTTGCGGGAGTAATCCCATGTGTAAAAACTAATGATATCTCGAGAAATATGAGATAAGGTGAAGAGGAGTGGGGTGTGGTGGTGGTTGGTGGTCGGACTGAGCGGAGGCATGGGGATTGATGACGCCGACAGCGGCCACCACACCAGTTTGTTCCAGAGGCTTCCTTTATTAATTGCTCAACAATGAGGTTTGTTGGAGATAAGGATGGACGAGGGAAGGCCTTGTCTGCAAATGTGGAGAGGGGTGCGGGTATCTTTTAGTTTAATTTCCATCCGTCAGATATAGATCGGACGGTCTATATTGCAAGATGGCACACGTACCATCATCACCAACTCGGTTTTTTATAAGAGAAGAAATATAAGTATGGAGATACAAACGTATTATCGATACTTGCTTCCGTAAACTAGCATCTACATTCTATTCAACGCCTCGGCATGTGGGGCCTGAGCACAATGACTTCTCGACTGTGTAAAACGAAAATTTTCCCGTCGCTGACAAGGATGGGGTGACGACGGCACGCTTTTTGGCTTGCTCTAGTCCTAGCAGTCATACTAGGTGGTCTAAGCACGTGTAGATTTATTCTTTTTCACGTCTCGTGTTCGCCGTACTGCCACGACTGTTCATGAATAGACGGTAAGTTATTCACGGGGAAACCCTTGTTGAGCGTGTTTGCGAGAGAGAGAGAGAGAGAGTGCGTGAGTGATATGTTAGAGACTGAGACAATGATAACAGATTCTTTGTGTCTATGTGTGTGGAGGATAGAGAGAGACATGTACATGGGGCTTTGTGTTGTCTAATGTGGAGACACATATACATAATTAGAGAGTGAGTGTGTGAGATACACATGCGGACATGAGGAGAGATGAGGATCCAGGTAAATGGGTGTTTGTGCGTGTTTGTGTGTGTTTGTGCACGCGTTTGTGTGTGAGAGGCAGAGAGTGTATGTGGAGTAGAGAGACCACTGATGATGTAAACCTAGTATAAGGGAGGGGGCATGGTGTGACATGTGTAGTAGCGAGATAGCACGGGTGCGGGCGGGGGGATCAGACTATTTGGAAGAGACATCGAGTGTGTGTGTGGGAGAGGGGTGTGAGAGCGAGAGAAAGAGAGAGCTAGCGACGGAGAGAGAGAGAGAGAGAGAGAGAGAGAGAGAGAGAGAGAGAGAGAGAGAGAGAGAGAGAGAGAGAGAGAGGAAGAGAGGGGGCGAGAGGGGTCGTTTGTGTCCATAAATGGCATATAGATAGGGAGACAATGTTGATGTTGTCCGAAATTGGCCTATGAACGGAGATGCAAGGGAAGCAAGTCATCGTGTGTGTGATAGGGACTTCATGAGAGATCTAGAATAGATGGTGTATAGAACAATGTGCGAAATTGAGAACGATTATACATTAGGGAGCTATGCAAAGAGTCACGACATATATGTATACATGGAAAGAGTTAGGGCGGGTCCGCATGTGGGAGAGATAGAAAGAGGAGAGTGGTGCACAAGGAGACAAAGTGTGCTTGTTTGCAGTGGGGGTGGTGTGTGAGGTGAGTGCGTGAGAACCACATAACTAGGGAGATAGACGTTTGGGGGTGACGTTTTGTGTGTATGGGAAATATACACTCTACATAGTGCGTGTGCTTGGGTAAGAGAGATAGCGGGAGACCTAGAGAGTGAGGGAAGAGATGTGTGCATGCCCGAGAGACAAAGTGATAGAGACCTATGTTGGGTTCCGGACTTTACAAGAGAGAGGGGTGTTAATGTGCTCATGTGTTGGTGTTTGGGGGAGAGAACGACTTCTCTCTGTGTGTGTGTGTGGTGGGGGGGGGGTTGACTTCAGATAAAGAGTGAGGTGTCTATATTTGAGCGACTTTAGCGTAATTGAGATATTGTGCACTCATGGTTGATCAATTTGTTTCACAGCTTGTACTATGAGATAACGATACTTTTGAACATGCGTGATATACCTTGATGTACCAAAATTACAAACCTAAGCTTGGAATTTTGGAATTCGACTCCATCATTAGCTTTTGTAATTCATTTAAACGGAGGTACATTTTTTAAGCCGGGATTTCGTGATTTCAAATTCATATATCAAACCTAGAGATATACACATACGGGCATGTTCAAACTTTATAATCATCCACTTTATTCATACACATACACTTTTTTGCTTTTGTCATCATATTTAGGATAAACACATTTGGAATTTCATTTGAATTGGATAGTATGATGGTATTTGCTTGTAGTAGCTCAATGATCCATATTTGAATTGAATGGACAATCTAAGTTTCGAGTTGGAGACACTGATTTTCAAAACTTGCACATTTTTTTGCGTGCAAAACAAATAAATTGTCGGCCATGATATCATAGTCGGTTGTACGAGAGCAGAATACTTATAATTTTAGGCGCCAAAAGCTTTCAAACTTCCCGCTCACATCGAAATATCATGCGCCCGAAAGTTTAGCCCTGCGATATTCCTGTTTTACCCCTGCCACATGAACGGAAAAGGGCTGCTTTGGTAACTACATTGTTTTCGCTTCTTTGCCCCCAACATTCTTCCCCAGAGCCCCTCCCCTTCCCCTCCCCGACCCCCAACCATGGCAAGCCGCCGAATCTAGTCCTCCGCCGTAGCGGTGGACCTCACACCCCGCCGGATCTACCTTCCGCACCTTGGAACCCCCAACTGCCAACTCACCACTTCACCGGAGCCGCTTCAGCGACTGGCTTGTCCACCGCTCCAGATCTCCTTGACCGCCATCATGGTCCACCGCACCGGATCTGCTTAACTGGCGCCCTCGTCCACCACAGCGTAGGCCCTTCACTGACTCCCTAGTCCGCCCCTTCGCTGGCCCTTCATAAAAGCCCTCGTCCGCCGCAACAGATCCGCCTCACTGAAAGCACTGTACAACGCGCCCGCCGAAGCCTTCGTCCACTGCACCGGACCTGCTCCACGGGTGCCATATTCAGCTCCACCGGCCCTGGTTTACCGACGCCGCAGCCTCATCAGGTTATTTCGATTTGTACTCCTTCGGTTTTTCTCTTTATCGTGCAACTGTTCGCTTACCACAGATGAACTTTCTTGTATGTCGACAGGCGCCGCAACCGTAGCACCGGAGCCGCTTCAGCGATGGCGACAGCCTGCCTAAACTCAACTGCAACACGTGCACCATCGACGATCCTTAGCTATCAAGTATGACAATGATACCCATATGCCGCCGAGAATCAGGTACTATTATCCAACGGCCGGCGCCTACGTTCACTTTTCTAGCATAAGCAGCGCACCTTTGAATTTCTTCAGGGCATCATTCAGTTTTTCATGAGACGCGTTATTCTGCTTGCACCTGTAGGGCCATATTTCTGGCAGTGAACATGTTACATGGGCTAAATTACATACGAGTGCACATATAGTTAATATGCTTTAGTTTTTTTCTGATGCCACCTATTGGTTCCATCAGACTGCTTAATGTTCTCTATACTTAATTACACATCAGCAAACTAGCATGTGGTTCTGCTGCTTTTTGTTCGTTTTACCCTACATTTTCTGATGCTAGCTATTACATCACTGCTCCGAGCCTCTGTTCATTACTTGTTTGTGTGTTCTTGATCTTCCCAAGTTGCATGAATAATTTGATGCTTCTATTAATTATGGAGCTGCCAACCCCATCAAGCAAAATATTTGTTCTTGTAACATCCCAAAATTCTAAATTTTGGAATGTTATAATAAATAGATAGATTTGATTGATTGTTTGAAAGTGAGTGAATTCGAAACTTTTGAAAGTTAAATGAGAGGGAATAAAAGGACTTTCCCAAACTTTCATTTTGCTTTTATGAATCTCCGTGAATTCAAATTCTTTTCAAATACAAAACCATTGAGCGAAGATGATATGACTTCTTCCATTTAATTAAATGAAAAGGGTGTTTGAAAAACATTTGAATTCCATTTGGAAATATTTCCAATTCTGAAACTTTATGCAACTCAATGATTTTCACGAGAGAAGATAATATGACTTCTTCAAAACATATGAAATATGAGTTGGGAGTTTGAAAGAATTAAATTCAAAGTTCTTTTGAATTTATTTTCAATTTGGAGTTATTTGAGTTTTATTTAAATTATTTTTCTCCAAAAATAAAATATATGGAAATTAGGGTAACATGATTCCCTACAACATAAAATTGGAGAGAAATTAATTTGAAATAATTTTGGTATTTTAAAATGATTCTTATTGGATTTTATTAGACCAGTAGCACTTTTTGAATTATCTGGATTTGTGTGGATTTTATTTGACTTTACAAAAATGTTCATGTTGTAAGAAATCTTTTTCTGAAAATTTTGATATATTATATGCCTATATAATATATTTGTTTTATTCTCTTTTTATTTGTTGGAAAAAATGTTTTATTAAAAAAACATCTTCTTGCCGAACTGGGCCGGCCCAGCCCCCAGGACAGGCCACGGCCCAGCCCAGGCCCAGCGCGCCGCCGCCTTCGTCCCTGACTCCGCCTCCCGCACGCCATCGCCGTCGCCGTGCCTCATACGGAAGCCGCCGACGCCTCCCTTTCCCCTCCTCCACGCCACTGCTTCCCCCTCCCCTTAAATAGCACGGCCCCGGGCCCGTTCCTCTCCAGCGCGCCGCCTCCCTCTGCAAAGCCGTGCCGCCGCAGATCCTGCCGCCGCCGCTGCTTCGCCGCCGCCGCTGCCTGCGTTGCCACTGCTGGCGCAGGCGCTGCGCCACGCGCCGCCCTCGCCCGCCGCCCACGGCCCCGCCCCGCGCCTCCGAAGCCGCCCGCCGCTGTTGTCGCTGCCGCGCCAAGCCCGCCGGAGTCCACCGCCTCGCCGAACCGCCGTCACCGGTTTTCCCCACCGAGCCGCCGCCGGTTTTGTATGAACCGACGTGAACCGGTAAAAAAACCCGCCTGGTTCGCCGGTTTTTCTTTTAGTTTTTGTTTTCGTTTAAAATCGGTTTTTAGGTTTAATTATGTAGAGAACGTCCGCTGTTTAGATCTTATAAACGAACGTTTGCTTTTTAGTTTTTTTCTTTTTCTGTTATTTTCGGCCAGGGACCTATTTGTGATGATTTTCTTTACAGATTAGTCCCTGTACTTCAAACGATCATTACTTTTTACTCGTTAGTCCAAATTCAACGAAACCAACGCCCACGTCTTCGTTATGATCCCCTCTTTCAAGTAATCCCACTCAAACATGTTTTTGAAAAGTTTAAAAATTTGAATTAGATCAGATTTGAATTCAAACTTCGTTTGATCGTAACTTGAGTTTCGTAACTCCGATTTAGTTGATTCTTTTTGCAAATCGAAGCTCTTGACCTAAACTTTCTGATAAGGCCAAATTCACATAATTTTGGTACTGTTAGAAATTGTTTTATGTTGCAAGAGTTATTTGCTTGGTTTTGATGTTTTCTGAAGTGTCTTCTTCGATCTTTCCGATCTTTCGAGTGATTGCTTATGTGTGGTTACTATTGTTTGCTTACGATAGATTGACCGGAGTGTGACGAGTAGATCTATCAAGAGTTTTGAGTGCGAATCATCTTCATCAACATTGCAGGCAAGTTCACACTTTGATCATATCCTTTTACTACCCAGTTTTATTGCATTAGATCAATCCTCAAACATTGCATGATTAGGATCTAATTAAATTGTGGGATGGGAAGTAGTTGAGGTAGTACCTATTACCTGTTTATTATCAAACCCTTGGGAGTTACTATTACGTTACGCTTATATTGCCATGCTATGCTCGTAGACGTGGATTGGGTTTTGAGAGTATTTCATGACAGATGTGAGATTGTTAATTAATGGTTTACTTAAGGTGGCAACTTAAACACACATCTGGGTGGATTGAGGCACCTGGGTATTCTAGGACTTGCCTGTCTAGGCACCTGGGTATTCCAGGACTTGCCTGTTTTTCTTTTGTTCCGCCACCTAGGCTCAAAGGGATCATGAGATTATTCATACTAGAAACTTCCGTGTGCAGCCACAAGCCATTATGGGCTCTGGCATAGTTGATTATGTCGTGCGAACTCTTACAGGGTAGACTAGCAGATGTAGGGGAAAGTAGGTGTACCGGTCTATCCAACGTATGGTGCTAGCGCTTCTGAAAGACTATGTCTCGGTCATCCGTTTCTCAAACATCATGTAGTGCGAGAAATCTAACGGAGGCGATCGAGTCTTGTGGGGAAAAGTGCGCAAACCTCTGCAGAGTGTACAAACTAATCATGATTAGCCGTGTCCCCGGTTATGGACATCTTGAGTATCTAGTTCTTGGATTATCCTGTTGATCTCGTCACGTTACTTAAATAATTTGTTGGGTTGTTAATGATTACTTTTAATTGGGATTGAGAATGCTGTCAACCATTCTCAATGTTTAACAACCACCATGATAGTTAAATAAATTTATTCCTTTGTAGTAGGGAAAAATTGGCTTTTCGCAAAACTGTAACCATAGAGCTTTTCCACCAGCCATATATGCATGTAGTGATAGTCATTGTTCATCATTTTCTCTATGGTGTGAATTTGTAGTACATTCAATGTACTGACCCGTTTCGGGCTTCAACGTGTCATGTTGCAGGTTTCTTATGACGAGTAAGTGATACGTTAGGGTTACGATTTCTACACTCAACTTTGCCGTTGGTGTTGATGGGAATCCACAACCTTGTTGCTTCCGCTGTATGAATTGAGGTAATAGTATTTACGTTACTTTATACATGTGATTTACCTCTGTTATAAATCCTTCGAGTACTGTGTGTGTCAGCATACCGATCCAGGGATGACACTTAAGCACAGAGACTTGATCCATTCGGGTCGGGTCGCTACAAGGTGGTATCAGAGCACATGTTGACTGTAGGACGTGACCCTAGAAACTGGCAAGCCCATAGGAAGGATTTTCTCTGAAACTTTCTTTTTCAAAAAGATCTTTTACCTCTCTTCTCTTCTGAGCTTATTCAAATATTCCCTTTTAGTGAGACCATACCCCTTTCCCCTTTTTGACCACTCGAAGATTCGACGGATGAGACCACTCCAAGAAGTACAAGATATCAGACAACTAAGACCATTTGGAATGAAGAGGATTTTACCATACATTATGATAATGGAAACTACAACGGTTGAAGACTCCGAAGACTAGGATAATTTGAAGGCTCTGTAGAATTCCCAGATTTGTATGACCTAGGAAGGCTACCCTTATGGAACTTTGCAGACTATGGAAGCTATCAATACCCGAGATCAAGGTGTATCGGAGAAAGACCGGAGCATGGAGAGTTAAAAACTCAAAGTTTTGTCAAGGAAAACCCTAAGGAAGGAGATATCAACTATGGAGAGATAGCTCATGGAAATGACAAGAGCAGAAACACGGCTATCCATGAGGTTATCGCCCGCTTATGCTACTGTCACCTTGCTGAGTTAAGCATGCATATGCATGGAAGGATTGGATGGTAGAAGGCTGATGGAGCACCTATCAGCAAGATGAAGTTTTAACCTTAGCTGGTGTATCACCAAGATCTGGAGTGTTACATCAGGAAGTTAAGATGGAGCTACAAGAAGCCTTATTTTGACAAGGAGCATTTCATGAAGAACTCTGGACCCTGAAGATGAGAGTAGCCAAGCTAGAGGAGCAAAACTTTGAGATACAGGAGATTCGTCAGGAACTGAAGGACAGTAGGATCATGGTTCATGCTGAGGTTGATGAAATCCAGAAGTTGGAATGCAACTCCAGTACATTAAAGGACGTCACGAGAGACTTCGCGTTAACAGAGTTGATCTGGCAAAAGAACTTGAGAAGGACAAGCATGATCGGAAGAAGCCATCGGAGGCATGAACAAGACCTGAAGAGTTTTACGACATTGAAGATTTATTGACCTTTAGAAGACCAAACCCCTGTTATACTTACGTTAGATGCGACGTTTGTGGGCTGTCATTTGTTTGTTGTTTTTCCGACAACCACAATAAAATCCGTCTTTACAAAACCTTTGTTTGTATTGTGTGCATCCCTCTCTATCTCTCTTATCTCACCCCAAACTCATGAACCCAATAGAGGATGAATGAAGATGAGCTTATATTTTCTGGACTGATGAGTCAATTGGAGACGGACCAATGGATTCAGAACATGGAGGATCACATGAAGAATAACCCTATAGACGGAAAGGATATGGCCCAGCATGCTCTTCAATGCTTTGAAAGAGGTGCTGCTACTTGGTGGAGGATGTACCAAACCATCAATGGATGGCAAGGAGTAACCACTTGGAAAGAATTTAAGTTGACTTTGCTAAAGTCTCAGTTTGTGTCCCAGAAATTGAAGCCTTATGGAAAGGACATGAAGAAAACTTGTGCATGCAAGCTTTGTGGAGAAATAGGACACAACCATAAAGAACACAAGGATGAATGCCCTAATTGTGAAGGAAGTCACCCAGCTGAAGAATGCCCAACTAGGTAGATCACTTGTTTCTTGTGTGAAGGGACTACCCACTACCCTGCACAGTGTCACATTTACCCCATGGTACAAAGAACCATCCAGCAGAAAAAAGAAGCAATGAAAGGAGCCCTAATGGAAATTTTAAAAGAACCTGTGATGAAGGAAGAGGTGGAGGACACACCCAAAGAGGAACCAATTAAACCCTTCACCAAGTCTTGCTATTCTTGTGGAGAAGAAGGACACATCTCCCAGAATTGTATGAAGGGGGATCTAGTAGAATTCCCGACGGAGGAAGTAGAATATGACCCACAGGAAATAGAAGCCATGATTGGAATGGAAAAGTCCAGAAAGAGAAAAGATTGGATTCCAGGAAGGATCTGAGTCATGTCACCTGTTATAGGTGCAAGGAGTCAGGGCACTACCTCAGCAATTGCCCAAAAAGGAAGCCAAGGACCCAAGGAGGATATATAATCACAAGGAAACCTCGAAACTTGTCAGAAGTAAAATGTTTCCATTGTAATGAAGCAGGGCACTTTGCCAGAGATTGTCCGAAGGAGAAGGAGACTTGTGATAAATAGTTGAGTTTGTAACAGAAGAAATATAGTAGTAGTAGTGAGAACATTTTCCTTCATATTAAGGTGTTGAGTTGAGGCATGTAATGGAAAAACAGGAGATTGTAATAATTTGAGAATCAATTAAGTTAGCAGTGTTGGTACTGATTTGGATTTTACAAGTTACTCTGTGAGGAAAGATGTTGACCATTTTTGAGGATATGAGAAATATGGTCTATGGAATATTGGAGCATTTTAAGGGCGGTAGTACCCTGTAAGAACCGTTGACCCTGAAAAATATAAGGATACTCCCCTGAGTGGATTTCGGACAAAATGACTACGAGTTTTGTCTCAATATGTTTGGTACCCCAAGAGTGTATGGGATGAAGTTGGAGACCGTCAGTTGTTTAGACCAAATGTGATCAAGGAGTCAGAAGAGAATGTTAAATTGATGACCCCGGAAAGGATAATGATGTTCCATGAAGTGGAATATGGATTTCATAAGTATAAGTTTTTATCTCGGTATGTGTGATATTCCACGAGGATGAAGAGATGAATTACTATTGAATATAAAGGAGGTATGATGTCGGAAATATGGATCAATGGAAATTCCATGATGAGTCTGAGTAATCATGTCCTAGTTTGGTGCCAATAGAAGGAAGGAAGATAGTACAATTGGATGGATTTAAGTATGCCATGAAGTTGGATGTTGGATTAAGGATCAGTTGCCCGATGATAAGTTGAAGGACTACAAGTGATGAGATGGGCCATAACCCACAGGCCCCAGGACCTGCCAAGAAGCAAGCACATTCTTGCTAAAGGAAAAACCCTGGAAGAAGTTACGATTTTACCGATAGACGATCTTATAGGAGTAACGCAAACCTAAGAGTTGTGAAGGAACGATAGATGTTTGTTTGGCTTGCAGAATCAATGGATTTATCCGAACTTGGTTCATCAACAAGAGAAATTCTGCAATGCTTGTGAGGATGACCGAGTGTTAGGATGCGAGATTTGCTAAACCATATACAAGGTAATGATTTGGGTGCGGGATGGATTGATCACCATACCGACGTACTCTTATTATTCGCTTTGCTATATGGGATGGTAAATCTGAGTGACTTACCTATAGTAGAGAGACGACGATCAAAACCCTATTTAAACCTTAGAATGGTATAAGTATTTTCCCTTGTACAAGGCAGCTGTTGCCAACCGTAGGTTATACGGTGAGGATCAACCCAAACCCATTTCCTGCAGGAGAAACCCTAAATTGTTAACCACCATGAGATATCGATAGTAAGTTTAGTATTGGCGCCAGACCCGTCAGCTAAGAAGACCCAATCTCGGAATAACCTTACCAAGATGAAAGGACAGAAGAATTGCGGTAAAGGTTACGCCACTACCGGAAGAGCCAGAGAAGGAATTTTCCGAGGATTTGAGAAGACCGACACTGTTAGCAATAAGGATGGAGTATATGAGTTTACATGGAACCGTTACCATGTTTCTAAGGGTGGTAGCACCCCAGAGCCCTTTTGGTGATCGATGGATTTTGAGAAGACCCCCAAACCTAACCTATTTTCTTTCTAGCCTCTCCGAATCTCGAGGATGAGATTCATTTTAAGGGTGGTAGGTTTGTAACATCCCAAAATTCTAAATTTTGGAATGTTATAATAAATAGATAGATTTGATTGATTGTTCGATTGATTGTTTGAAAGTGAGTGAATTCAAAACTTTTGAAAGTTAAATGATAGGGAATAAAAGGACTTTCCCAAACTTTGATTTTGCTTTTATGAATCTCCGTGAACTCAAATTCTTTTCAAATACAAAACCATTGAGCGAAGATGATATGACTTCTTCCATTTAATTAAATGAAAAGGGTGTTTGAAAAACATTTGAATTCCATTTGGAAATATTTCCAATTCTGAAACTTTATGCAACTCAATGATTTTCACGAGAGAAGATAATATGACTTCTTCAAAACATATGAAATATGAGTTGGGAGTTTGAAAGAATTAAATTCAAAGTTCTTTTGAATTTATTTTCAATTTGGAGTTATTTGAGTTTTATTTAAATTATTTTTCTCCAAAAATAAAATATATGGAAATTAGGGTAACACGATTCCCTACAACATAAAATTGGAGAGAAATTAATTTGAAATAATTTTGGTATTTTTAAAATGATTCTTATTGGATTTTATTAGACCAGTAGCACTTTTTCAATTATCTGGATTTGTGTGGATTTTATTTGACTTTACAAAAATGTTCACGTTGTAAGAAATCTTTTTCTGAAAATTCTGATATATTATATGCCTATATAATATATTTGTTTTATTCTCTTTTTATTTGTTGGAAAAAAATGTTTTATTAAAAAAGAAACATCTTCTCGCCGAACTGGGCCGGCCCAGCCCCCAGGCCAGGCCACGGCCCAACCCAGGCCCAGCGCGCCGCCGCCTTCGTCCCCGACTCCGCCTCCCGCACGCCATTGCCGCCACCGTGCCTCATACGGAAGCCGCCGCCTCCTCCTTTTCCCCTCCTCCACGCCACTGCTTCCCCCTCCCCTTAAATAGCACGGCCCCGGGCCCGTTCCTCTCCAGCGCGCCGCCTCCCTCTGTAAAGACGCGCCGCCGCAGATCTCGCCGCAGCCGCTGCTTCGCCGCCGCCGCCGCCTGCGCCGCAGCTGCTGGCGCTGGCGCTGCGCCACGCGCCGCCCTCGCCCGCCGCCCACGGCCCCGCCCCGCGCCTCCGATGCCGCCCGCCGCTGCTGTCACTGCCGCGCCAAGCCCGCCGGAGTCCACTGCCTCACCGAACCGCCGTCGCCGGTTTTCCCCACCGAGCTGCCGCCGGTTTTGTACGAACCGACGTGAACCGATAAAAAAACCCGCCCGGTTCGCCGGTTTTTCTTTTAGTTTTAGTTTTCGTTTAAAACCTGTTTTTTAGGTTTAATTATATAGAGAACGTCCGCTATTTAGATCTTATAAACGAACGTTTGCTTTTTAGTTTTTTTCTTTTCTGTTATTTTCGGCCAGGGACCTATTTGTGATGATTTTCTTTACAGATTAGTCCCTATACTTCAAACGATCATTACTTTTTACTCGTTAATCCAAATTCAACGAAACCAACGCCCACGTCTTCGTTATGATCCCCTCTTTCCAGTAATCCAACTCAAACATGTTTTTGAAAAGTTTAAAATTTGAATTAGATCAGATTTGAATTCAAACTTCGTTTGATCATAACTTGAGTTTCGTAACTCCGATTTAGTTGATTCTTTTTGCAAATCGAAGCTCTTGACCTAAACTTTCTGATAAGGCCAAATTCACATAATTTTGGTACTGTTAGAAATTGTTTTATGTTGCAAGAGTTATTTGCTTGGTTTTGATGTTTTCTGAAGTGTCTGCTTCGATCTTTCGAGTGATTGCTTATGTGTGGTTACTATTGCTTGCTTACGATAGATTGACCGGAGTGTGACGAGTAGATCTATCAAGAGTTTTGTGTGCGAATCATCTTCATCAACATTGCAGGCAAGTTCACACTTTGATCATATCCTTTTACTACTCAGTTTTATTGTATTAGATCAATCCTCAAACATTGCATGATTAGGATCTAATTAAATTGTGGGATGGGAAGTAGTTGAGGTAGTACCTATTACCTGTTTATTATCAAACCCTTGGGAGTTACTATTACGTTATGCTTATATTGCCATGCTATGCTCGTAGACGTGGATTGGGTTTTGAGAGTATTTCATGACAGATGTGAGATTGTTAATTAATGGTTTACTTAAGGTGGCAACTTAAACACACATCTAGGTGAATTGAGGCACCTGGGTATTCCAGGACTTGCCTGTCTAGGCACCTGGGTATTCCAGGACTTGCCTGTTTTTCTTTTGGACCGCCACCCAGGCTCAAAGGGATCATGAGATTATTCATACTAGAAACTTCCGTGTGCAGCCACAAGCCATTATGGGCTCTGGCATAGTTGATTATGTCGTGCGAACTCTTACAGGGTAGACTAGCAGATGTAGGGGAAAGTAGGTGTACCAGTCTATCCAACATAAGGTGCTAGCGCTTCTGAAAGACTATGTCTCGGTCATCCGTTTCTCAAACATCATGTAGTGCGAGAAATCTAACCGAGGTGATAGAGTCTTGTGGGGAAAAGTGCGCAAACCTCTGCAAAGTGTACAAACTAATCATGATTAGCCGTGTCCCCGGTTATGGACATCTTGAGTATCTAGTTCTTGGATTATCCTGTTGATCTCGTCATGTTACTTAAATAATTTGTTGGGTTGTTAATGATTACTTTTAATTGGGATTGAGAATGCTGTCAACCATTCTCAATGTTTAACAACCACCATGATAGTTAAATAAATTTATTCCTTTGTAGTAGGGAAAAATTGGCTTTTCGCAAAACTGTAACCATAGAGCTTTTCCACCAGTCATATATGCATGTAGTGATAGTCATTGTTCATCATTTTCTCTATGGTGTGAATTTGCCAGTACATTCAATGTACTGACCCGTTTCGGGCTGCAACGTCTCATGTTGCAGGTTTCTTACGACGAGTAAGTGATACGTTAGGGTTACAATTTCTACACTCAACTTTGCCGTTGGTGTTGATGGGAATCCACAACCTTGTTGCTTCCGCTATATGAATTGAGGTAATAGTATTTACGTTACTTTATACATGTGATTTACCTCTGTTATAAATCCTTCGAGTACTGTGTGTGTCAGCATACCGATCCAGGGATGACACTTAAGCATAGAGACTTGATCCATTCGGGTCGGGTCGCTACAGTTCTTTTGGGGCTGGCACCTCGAACAAGCATAAAATAGAGGGAAGCAGATATACTCCCTCCGATTCTATTTACTCTGTGCATAACTCTTGACCCGCATACCAAGGAGGGCACTGGTTTAATTTTTCTAGACTAATTTGCCAATTAATTTGGGTAGAGGCGGATGGGGCGAGGCACAAAAGGAAACCAGTGCTAGGAATCGGCAACGCGCAGACTAATACGAGAAAACTGAGAAAAAGTTATACGCAAAGTAAAAAGAATCGGAGGTAGTATTGTCGTGTATGCACACACCCTTCTTTCATTAGTTTAGATGAACCATTGATGATCAATTCGGACCAGTGCATGCGATTAAAATTAATTTTACCTAAATAGATGGTGCAGAATAAACTACAACAACTAGATTTGCAACCACGGGATGCTGACGATATCTTCAAAGAACATTGCAACAACAGCTAGGCTTCACAACAACATATGGTAAGCCAGTGTGTTTTAGTACATGTGAAATGTAATGCGAGTGGGCTGCTTTCTTGGCTTGTGCCCTCAACGTGTAATCCTACCGAATTACAAATAGTTCAGTTGTCTGGTTTGCTGTATTGCTTGATTCGAATGCTTATTTGTTGTTACGCTATACCTGAGTTGGCCAATATGTCAGCAGTGCCTGCTGTACTATCGTAAAGAAATGCATGCCTATTTCATTTGAGTCGTTAACTTTTCCTCTCAACTTCATCACAAGACTGTCTTCGTAGTTTATATGAGGCCACACTGTTAAGTGCTTTCTCAGATTATTTCAACTGCTTAGATGCCTTGGCAAATTAAATATAGCGGCTGTACACTCCCTTTCAACTAGGGATGTCAACTGGGTCCGATTTAATCCCGATTAAAGTCCACTAGTGGTATGATAGTTCAAAAGAGTTTTTGATTTTTTGAGGAAAATGAACTAGGGAGGTAGCAAAAACTAACTACATGGGACTGGCGGATTTCGTTTATTTGCCACTTACATCCCTAGTTTCATCTTACCATTTTAATTTCTTTTCGGCTGATGCTATTTCGAACCATTTAAATATAGTTTGCCATGCTCGGCAATAATTCATCCATCGTTTACCAGTAAGCTTACTGCTTGGATCATACGATAACTATCTCTTACTGATGTCCAGCGGAAACCTTTCAGGATGCCGTTCACACTAGGACACAATGTACAACCCCAGAATCTATTTGTGGAAGCAGTGCGCCATCCATGTTACTAGATGGTAGCAATTCAGAGGCAACACTGCCGGAGAGCAGTCTGAGCACAGATATTATAGTGCTTGAGGCTCTACTAGAGGCAGAAAGAGATGATGTGGCTGCCATGAATGAGGTAACTTTATCTTGAGGCTGGAAATTACGGAATTAGCGACACGCATTATGCAAGCAACCCAAGAATTGGACGAAGTAAGAATGTTGCATTTGAAGACGGAGGAGGTCCTGCTGTTTCTGCTATCTGAAGCCCAAGATAATCCCGGTTCTTCTTTAGATACCAGTTGAAATTTTCATTAGATTATTGTACTTGCATGTTCTGTCATGTCTCTGAATGGATTATGTTGCAAGACCCCCTATGTTGTCCATGTGGTGTAATGATCCAAATTTTTTAGGCGAGATAATCCTCAATAGTTGTATGATTGACATAAGGTGAACTGTTTTTCGTGTGAGCATATTGTATTGGATGAAATAACTGTTTGACTCAGAGTGTATCCAACCTACTGAATTCGAAGATCACGGCATTTCTAAATCATAATCATATATAAAGGTGGAATAAATCTTTGTTGTGGTTTTGAAGAAATAAATAACAAAACGTATAATTATCTGTGGATATTCGTAATCGAATACAAATTGGATTTGAATTTATTTTGCCAGGTCCCAGGGCAAAAGTGAATGCTAATTCTCCCAAGTTTTGAACGAAGCGGCTAAACACCCACTATAATTTGTGGGCTGCACGAAGCAAGTGTTTGCGAGATGGAAATTACTGTCTACCCCTGACACTTGACATCCTTATCGACAGGATTTACACTACTGTCGATAGGGGTAGACTAGTAACTTCAATCAGACGTGACACGACGGCCTCTGAGCCCATTCAAACATGGTTGGCACCAAACGTGGGCAGCAAAACACATTTGATTCAAGCTCGTCCGAAAGACATGTGTCTCTTCCTCCATTTCCCCATTCATACACGGTGGGCGGCAAAACAAACTCTCCTCGTCCGAAATCGATGTAGGCTTATATTTTAAATAGGTGTAGATGTGTAACTTCCATCAGATGTGACACAACCGCCCTACCTGTCAGCCCCGTTCATACACCGTGGGCGCCAACCGTGGCGGCAAAACACCCTCTCCTCGCCCGAAATAGTTACCGGCAAATATTTGGGAGATGCGAGATTACCGTCCTATCCCCAACCGACGCGATGTCCGAAATTTTAAACGGGGGATAAGTTCATAACTTTCCCCCATTTCTGAGAAGCGCGTCCCAAAGTTTGAGATCCCCCTCCCCTCCATTTCCCCATTCATACACCATCGGCGGCACGACAACCTCCGCACTGCGGCCAGCCTCCTCAGTCTGCCACCCCATCCTCCACCTTGCCGGAGCCGCTACCCCTACCCCGTCGTCCACCGCAAGAGATGGACGTCTCTCATCCACGGCGCTGGACCAGGATCCTTTCATCGCCTCCCCTCGCTTCATCGGCGCCGTCGTCCACCTTGCCGTTGCCGCAACTACGACCACCTCATCCATGGAAACAGGATATATCCCCCAACCCGGCCGTCTGCCGTCTAAAGTCTTCTTCCCCGCCGCCGACAGCCATCGCACCCGCAGCACCCTCAACGTATCAGCATAGGCCTACACGGCATCGCAAGAGAGCTGATACTCTTCCATATGTGCTTAAGTTATTGATCTCACCCGAAAAATAGATCGTAATTTGTTTACTATACTTTTCTTGTCCGTACCAAATCGTAGTGGCTAGTTGAAAGCAAACATTGGTTGCAAAGTAGCTTTGTCCGGTTTCCACCTTCAGATCCGCCATGGCACGGGCACGATACTCGTAAAGCTTATGGTTTCCCCCCTTTATATTCACTACCATCATCGTAGGTGCTTCGTGTCGTGCTAGCACTGCTCCTCAAGACCTCAACCCAAAGCTTATGTGTTGAAATACGAATTTGATATGTTGCTCATATCACTAAAACAGTGAACGTTTAATTGGACACCTAATGTTCCTATATTCGTTTCGAAAAGCATGTGCGCCACTCACTGGTCCAGCTAGTTCCACATTCCTGATTTTCTCTTGATGCTTAGGGTTTTCCCCTTTTATCTACTCTACTATGATCTGCGTAGGTGCTTTCTGTCGTACTATCATTACTCCACCCTTCAAGCTAAACAACACAACACTCAGAATTCGAAAGCTTAGTTTTTCAAATATGATTGTGATATGATACTGATATTAGTTAACCGACACATTTAATTGGTTAGCTAAAGGTCCCACTTGAGTTTCCAAATGCATGTCGCGACATATAGAGAGACAACATAATTGCATTTCTTTATCACTTGTTGACCATACTTTCTTGTCCATACCAAATCTTAGTTGTTATTTCAAAGCAAACATCGGTTGCTAACTACCCTTTGCGCGGTTTATAGCTTCAGATCTGCCATCCCACTGCCACTGTCAAGACTGTACTCATCATGCTTATGTTTTCCCCATTTTATGATGACCACAAACAGCCTACGTGGTTCGTGTCATAATAGCACTGCTCCACCCATCGAGCTAAACAAGCTTAGTTGTAAAAATTCATATATGATATTATTGCTGATATTAGTAAAACAGAGAGATGTTTAATTGGTTAGCTAAATGTTCCTACTTTAGTTTCGAAATGCATGTGAGCCACATATGGAGAGACTGGAAAGAATAGTATTTCTCTATGCGCTCTGGTTCATCATGGGCGGCCAACCGACAATGTATTAAAAGACTTGTAATATCTTCAATCTGCTTGCTCTTCTGCTCTTCTTTAAGATGATACTCTTCTCTTGCGGTCGACTGGTCAGGTCGAGTTGTTCTCCCTTAGTATATTTTGAATCTGTCAGGTCAGGTCGACTTGTTCTTCTTTACTATATGTTGAAGCTATCATCTGCGAAGTGTCATCACTTCTGGAGCTCTCATATTTTGAGTAGTAGGCCACATTATATTAATGCACACAACAAATTACATCATGCATGGCATCTTTTAAAAGAATTGCAGAGATAGCACAAAGGGGTTTACAGGGAGGCAGTATTGGATTAGAATCACTTCTGCATTACAAAGAAAATCTCACTTGTTTTTATGTTTGCATGCATGTCAGATATTGAACATTATCAAAATGAATATTAGAATGGGCGCACAAGAGGAATATTGCAGAACGATCCACTGGCTATCAAACTTGGCATCGTGGAGGATGGCCTATATTTTTCACCCATCAAGGTGCTTGCTCTAACTTTGCAAAGTTGTATTGGTCGCACATATTTTGCATCTGACCTATTGCATTACTTCTACTTTGTTACACCATCTGCTTAGTTTAAGCATCATATATGAGTATATGCCATACCTATCCATTTTCTGTACCTATTCCATGTGTCGTCACACTATGTTTTTCCAGTCAGATGTTGTTCTTTCGTAATAGGTGTCCAAAAGGAAGAGGGTGAGTGGAGGTCGTCAAGGAGTACAAACTAGGTATTTGGAAAAGGTAGTGATACCTATTAAATCAGATAGATCAGCAGCCACAGAAAACACAGGCCCAACTGTACCACACTTTACCCCTACTCCAGTGGCCAAACCCCTATTAGAACTGCTGGGAGCCCAGCGTCAGGTACTGTCTATGATATCAATTCAAAATTTGAACTCCTAAATTTCTGCTTGTGCCTTACCTTCTCTCTTGTATGAAAACTAATTTCAGATGAATCTCCTTGCTCAAAGGATCATACGATCTCAAAACAATAATGGGCTCTGCATTGCTCTTGTCAGTACCTCTCTCCCTTTTGCCTTGTAACACTGTACTTAATTAATTGCTATTTGATTATGTATCATCAGTCTGCACCTGAGCTTCATTAGCCTCTGTTTCTTCCAATATTATTTGATCTATATTTACTCTTTGCAAAATGTAGAATAATGGCAACGCTTATAAAGAATTTTCTTTGGGGGAATTTATTGAATTATCCTTCCATCAACATGGAGAAGGCCTTTGTCCAGCCCATGTTAACATGTAATGTAAGTTTATCCTTCTCAAGCCTTCATACTTTGTTCTAGTATAGATTAGGATAGGCATCATTTCCTCCACTGCTGTTTTCTTTGCTGTTTACATCTGATTGGATGTTTGCAACAACTACCAGTTTCAAATTGTAGTTGTAAAAACATGTTCCTTATGCAGAACAGATCCATTTATTTGCTTATATAATTGTGAAACCTGTTACGTGTCTCCTTGTTTCTCTTTCAGACTCGTATCTCTTACGCCAGGCAGAACTTTAGGGAAGATAGTAAGCCAAACCATTTTGAGGACAGCGAGATGACCCCAAGGTCCTGTCTTGATGAAGACAGTGAGTTGAAGCTACTCACCAGCAGGTGTGAGACAACCTCTGTGCAGTTGCTGCCTCAATCAGTTCGACTTCTTCAGTCTCAACTTAAAGCGTAAAGGCTTGCTTTAGCTCAGCTCCGACTTGAAGTCAAAGATGCAATGAAGATGTCAGAGGACTGCCGTGCACACCATGATGCGTTAAATCTAGTGTTGATGCATCTATCGTTGACACACCTGAGGTCTACTCAGCTTCTTCAGCTCTTTGGGGGGCCCGACCTGGCCAGGCCTAGTGCCTTCTGTAGTGCTCTCAGTTTTGTATATTCTTTTGTCGGCGCGTTTATTTGCACTGGTGGCGAACTTTAATGCCCAGTGGATGTAATATGTGTGATAGCCGTGATAGCCTAGCGTAAGTTGCTTGCTTATTTATTTCCTTGTTGTCTT
This sequence comes from Aegilops umbellulata, assembly GCA_032464435.1. Taxonomy (NCBI): domain Eukaryota; kingdom Viridiplantae; phylum Streptophyta; class Magnoliopsida; order Poales; family Poaceae; genus Aegilops; species Aegilops umbellulata. The sequence continues at coordinate 275,501,857 of CP136055.1, forward strand.
GTTTATTTGTTTGCTTCTAGTCATTGTAGTTCTTTTTTCGCGGTTTGCTAGTGGCTGCATTAACCTATTTTTTAAAACTAGGCCACAATAACCATGGGCTAATATTTACTGCAGTGACACTGGGCCTCCTACGGGCCGTAGAAACAGTGGGCCTTCTATGGGCCGTAGAAACAATGGGCCTTCTACGGGCCGTATCATCAATGGGCCTTATACGGGCAGTATGATCGATGGCCAAACATGGGCCAATAACAGGCCGCATTATGGCCGTAAACGGGCTAGAGTTGGAATCGTCCGTTCATGGGCCGACCATAACGGGCCATCGTTAATAGGCCGTATTTGATGATGCATTGAAAACGGCCCAACGTATTAACGGACCACAAACGGGCCGACTGTAACCACGGGCTGAATTTGGCCCACAAGCAAAAAATGACAGTAAGGGGCCATAAGTAAACGAATGCTGGAAATGAGCCCAAGAATAAATGGGCTCTGAGAAGGCCGAAAGATAACATGGGCTGGAAATGGCCCAACGGAATAACGAGCCGTTAATGGGTATAAAGTGATACACTGTTCGTCAGGGGCCAGTTTCACCACGGGCCGTTAATGGGTGTAAAGTGATACATTGTTCGTTACGGGCCAGTTTCACCACGGGCCGTTAGTAGGCCAAGAGTTACATAGGGCCTCATACGGGCCTAAAGACGTCATGGGCCATACATGGGCCAGAAGTGAAAACGGGCTGGAATCATATTGGATGGCCCAGATGACGCTACTGGGCCTAATTCGGATAGGGCGTAACGGGCCTTGGGTTAGCGGGCTGTAAATGGGCTATATTCGAACATGCCGTTAACAGGCTTTCCATGGGCCGGCCCGCCAGCTTTTGACCAAGTCAAATGGGCCGGCCTTTACACAGGAATGGGCTCTGTTGGGCCGTGCCATGTGTCGAAGTATCATAGGCACCTATCTGACCCACTGACGAGCTGACACGTGTTTCGTCCGGCCAATAAGAATTTTACACGTGGAAATTTCCCATTGGTCGGGGCTGTTAACGGGTTATCGGATCCAAAACCTGACCCAATAGCTTGACGACGTTCCGTTACGGTGGATGCCACGTGTCGGTCACTCTTGACGAAAACACTTCTGTGGCGCGCGATTCATCGTCATGGAAGTGGACACTTCCGTGATGATAATTTTGGTAATGTAATGGAACACTTCTACGACAGCGCAGGTATGACTATCTTGATTCTGTCATAAATTTGTCATGGATGTACATGCATGACAACAAAAGCGACCTACTGTGACAAACACGTATCATCACGGAAGTGTATTTTTTTGTAGTGCCTGGAGGAAATTGTAAGACCTATTTTATAAGTTGCTCCTGATGGATCAGTTGTGTATCCAAAGTCTGGCCCTTGATTGAAACACCATATCATTGCTACCTCGAAGCATGACTATGATAATCTTCTCTTCAACAAGAACATTAGAGGCGCGATGCTAAATGTTTCTTGGTCAGCTATCCAAACACCATGGTATGGGTAACATCTTGATTAATCCTTGCCTCTTATCTGAATGGTTGGGTACTTTCTCTCCTACCTTGTATGCCATGTTTTGCTTGTACATGGGAGGGATATACTCCTAATAATTGTGTGCAATCACAATTTTCCTTTCCATTGTTCTGTTTAATCTGATAATCACATTTTCCTTTCCATTCTTTTGTTTAACCTTTCTTGAATCTGACTTAACTAAGCAGAGATAATTCCCTGCTTAGGTAGTCACCTTGTTGTACCACTCTGTCTGTAAGACCCTGTTACTATTGTTGACGACATTCTGGTAGCCACCAATGGACGAGAACCTTGCCTATTGGTCCGCCTCGTTCAACGAGCAGGAAAATGGTTCTCTTCGTCCCTCACCCTTGGTACCAACGTTGTTGCCAACATAGCCGACAAGCTATTCACTCACATGCCTCCCTGTCGCGGCTGTGCAAAATGTCACCACCCTTCCTACTTTCAACCCACATGGTGGGCCTATAACCCACAGGTCCACTGGACCGAAACTTGACTCTTCTTTATAACCTGGATTCTAATGTATCATTTGAACCTGGCTTCGTATGTGATTCGCGAGCTGAATGCTATACCATTATTCATCCTGGAATCAGACATCATGTTATTCTTATTGTTCAAACCCCCATTCCAGCTTCTGTCTAGTCATCGAATGATTGCTTACCCATTTGAAATTTTGGTACCATCGAATATTGCACTCAACGAATTTAGTGAAATACAACCCGTGGGGTACCTTGTGTATTTCCCATTGAGTTCACCGTCAGATGCCCAACTTTGTGGAGATGCATTCTTCCGGAGTTTTTCCCCTTGGTCGCGTTCGTAGGACGATGGAGATCCCGAAGAAAGGATGACAAATTGATCATGGTGACTTGAATCAGAGAAATGAAGACATCAACGAAAGGGATCAACCTCTTCAAAAGGGTAGCCAAGACCGAGAAGACTCGTTAGGTTTTTTCACTACCAACACCTTCCCCCTTACTCCACCGTTTAAATCTCGGGACGAGATTTCTTGTAGTGGAGGAGAATTGTGACGCCCGGATAATTGAGCTACAGTAATTCCCTGCTAATGATGCCACATCACCACGATTCCCGTTAATTAAACTCGCGTTAATTCAAGCGGAATTCAAAATTCACATTTAAACTAAAGCCAAACACTAAAAGTTCTCAAACATTAAAACTTAAATGTTCTAAGTGTGAAAAATAACTGCAAAGGCTTATTGGTAAAGGAATCAACTTTTTTTAAAAAAATATTTAAATGCCCTTACTTAAATAAAACTGCAACTTAGACACATAAATAAACGCCTTTTCCAATTAAAGAAATATTAACTAAGTTATTTAATTTCCCAAAACTATTGGGGCAGTGGCATGTTTATTAAAACTAAATTAGGTACAACTTTGGTATTTTTACAAAACTATAATAAAATAGAAAACTAAAAGAAAAGAGTAAGGAAAAATAAATAAAAGGGAAAAGGCAAAACAGAAAAGCAAAATAGGAAAGGAAACAACCCCCGGCCGTTCGTCCCAACTCGGCACCCAGGCTACCAGGCCGGCCCACCCCGCCTCCCTTACCCACCCACACTCGCAAACCCTAACCCCCTGTCGCCCCCACTTCTCCCCCCACTTGCTCACCCGCTCCTCCCCTCGCTCCTCCTCCTGATCTGATCTGGATCAGGGGCAACAGGCCGACGCCGCCGCCGATCCCCGCGGCCACTACGCCGGAGCTGCCACCGTCGCCCTCCGCCTCGACCGCCCCCTCGTCGGACCGCTTCTTCCTCGTCTCCTCCTCACCCATGAACCACCCCGTCGCCTCGCCCTCGCAGCGAAGACCGCGCTGCCCCCGCGCCAGGACACCGTCGCCGGCCTGCCGCCTCGCCGGCCTGCCTCCTCTTCGTCACGGTTGTCCCTGACACCCACTGCCCCGTGCCCTACATCCCACCCCGTGAGCTTCCTCCCTTCCCCCCTCTCTGTCACTAGGGCCGTTACCCCGCCGCGCCCAGCGCGTGTGTGGCCGCGCTTCCGCGCGCCCGCGCTTCGCGCCTGCTCCCCGGCCCGCCGCTGTAGACACACGCTCGCTCTTGCGCCAGCCCACGCAGCTCTCTGCCTCCTCCGCTGCTGTGCCGCTTCCTCTGCTGCGGTTCTACCAGGCCATGCCCGTTGCGCCCCCTCCTGCTCGCCCCGGCAAGCCGCTGCTGCTTCCTCACGCTGCCCGCGCGCCTCCCCCACTCTAGCCGCCGAGGCCCGCGCCTGTCGTGTCCTCCTCCGGCCTCTCCTGTCCGCCTATGACGCCCGCCATCACCATCCGGCGCCGCCCGGCTCGCCTTGGCCGCCGTGCTCGCCACAGCTGCGTGCTTGCCGACGCCCCCTTTGCTACTGACGCCGCTACCACGGACGGCCCCTTTGCTTGCTTCGCGCTGCAGCTCCTCGCGCCCGCGCGCCCGCTAACCCGCCCCCGTTTGGCCCTGTGTGCCACTAACTAGGGGGGCCCACACCCCTAAAACGAAAAAAAGAAAGGAAAATGTAATTAATAAAATTATTACTTAATTAATTAATTAATAAAATTACTTAATTAATTAATTAGTAAATTAATTAATCTAATTAATTAGTTAATTTAATTAAATAGTAATTAATTAGCTAAACCCTAATTAAACTAAATAGTGTATGACATGCGGGACCCACACGTAGTTGACCCAGTCAACTGCACAGTTGACTGCTAACTTCAGTATGATGTCATGCTGACATCATCATTTCTATTCTGGATAATGTTGAAATAAATAATTAACTTTTAGAAATTAATAAAACTTTAGAAAATCATATTAAATAATCCGTAACTCCGATGAAAATATTTTATACATGAAACTTGCTTAGAATTTCGATACGAACCCGAATACGTTCTCCGTATTCCTGTCAGATGCCCATCGCTATATGAACATGTAACTTTTAGACCGATTTCAGTGAATGAATAGTGCCCAACTTTAATTAAATAAATCCAAATAAATTCCTAAATTAACCAAATCATTTAGCTAGGCAGTAGAGCACCTCTGCATATCATTTAGACATGTCCTGCATATGTTTTCATTATTGCCATGAATTTATTGTTTCTCTCCCCCTCCTTCTCTCTCGATAGACACCGAGACCGACGTCGTTGCTGCTAAGTACGACTACGCTACTGACGAGCAGCCCGTTGACGATCTCTCTCTCTTGCCCGAGCAACCATGCAAGCCCCCCCGCCTTGATCACCAGATATCGCCTATTCTCGTCTATACTGCTTGCATTAGTGTAGTGTAGCATGTTACTACTTTCCGTTTATCCTATCCTGATGCATAGCCTGTCCTTGTTACTACTGTTGTTACCTTTACCTGCAATCCTACATGCTTAGTATAGGATGCTAGTTTTCCATCAGTGGCCCTACATTCTTGTCCGTCTGTTGTGCTATACTATCAGGCCGTGATCACTCGGGAGGTGATCACGGGTATATACTCTACTTTATACATGATACATGTGGTGACTAAAGTCGGGTCGGCTCGAGGAGTACCCACGAGTGATTCACGGATTGGGGGCTGAAAGGACCTTTGTCCCGACGGCCCTCTGGGTGGATCTTTGTGGCGGAGCGACATGTCAGGTTGAGACTACCTAGGTGAGAGGTGGGCCTGGCCGTGTCGGCGTTCGCGGTTATTTCAAAATAACACGCATAACGAGTTCTTGGTATTTGATCTGAGTCTGGCTACTGGCCTATACGCACTAACCAACTACGTGGGAAAGATATGGGCACTCGACGTCGTGGTATCAGCCGAAGCCTTCGTGACGTCAGTGACTGAGCGGCGCGCGCTGGGTTGGACCGCGTAACGTGACTTCCTTTGTAATGGAGGTTGCTAGGTCTGCTCTCCGGCCGCGTACGCAACATGCATGTGTGCAATGGGCGATGGGCCCAGACCCCTGCGTGCATATGATTTAGACCGACGTGCTGACCTCTCTGTTGTGCCTAGGTGGGGCTGCGACGTGTTGATCTTCTGCGGCCGAGCATGACCTCGAAAAGTGTGTCCGGCCAAATGGGATCAAGCGTGTTGGGTTATGTGGTGCACCCCTACAGGGAAGTTAATCTATTCGAATAGCTGTGATCTTCGGTAACAGGACGACTTGGAGTTGTACCTTGACCTTATGACAACTAGAACCGGATACTTAATAAAACACACCCTTCCAAGTGCCAGATACTACCCGGTGATCGATCTCTAACAGGGCATCGAGGAGGGGATCGCCGGGTAGGATTATGCTATGCGATGCTACTTGGAGGACTTCAGTCTACTCTTTTCTATATGCTGCAAGACGGAGGCTACCAGGAGCGCAGTCTTCGAGAGGATTAGCCGTCCCCCCTCTTATTCTGGCATTCTGCAGTTCATTCCACCGATGTGGCCCCTTCACACATATACCCATGCATATGTAGTGTAGCTCCTTGCTTGCGAGTACTTTGGATGAGTACTCACGGTTGCCTTGTTTCCCCTTTTCCCATTTCTCTACCCGATTGCTGCGACCAGACAATGGAGTCCAGGATCCAGACGCCACTGTCGAGGACGACTCCTACTACACCGGAGGTGCCTACTACTACGTGTAGCCCGCTGACGACGACCAGGAGTAGTTAGGAGGATCCCAGGCAGGAGGCCTGCGCCTCTTTCGATCTGTATCCCAGTTTGTGCTAGCCATCTTATGCCAACTTGTTTAAGTTATGTCCGTACTCAGATATTATTTCTTCCACTGACTCGTCTATGATCGAGCACTTGTATTCGATCCCTCGAGGCCCCTGGCTTGTATTATGATGCTTGTATGACTTATTTATGTTTTAGAGTTGTGTTGTGATATCTTCCCATGAGTCCCTGATCTTGATCGTACACATTTGCGTGCATGATTAGTGTACGATTGAATCGGGGGCGTCACACCCAAGCCTTTTGGTGATGGGGCTTCTGCTGTGCGTACGACGATTTATGGGACCGGAAAAGGCCCCTTTGCGGTTCGACTGTGGGGATTCATGCGCACATAGAGCAGAATCAGCAGAATACACAAGTTTTTCCTAGGTTTGGGCCGCCGTGAGGCGTAAAACCCTACTCCTGCTTTGTGTATTGGATGTGTTGGAGCTCAAGTACAAGGAGTGCGGCTTGCCTGCAAGGTGCGCGGGAAGTGCAGCTACGCGTGTGGTGTAAATGAGCAAAGTGTTGACCTTTGTAAAGGTAGCCATGGGCCTCCTTTTATAGATGAAGGGGTCACCACAGTGGTAAAACAATCTTTACACAAGGTAAAAAGTGGCTACAGTGCTAAATACCTAACTCTGACGGACTATGACAAATGCATTAAATGCGTCGTGAGGTGTCGCACCGGTGATGTTTGCTGGCAAGGATAGCCTCTCCTTCCGTGGCGTTCTCCCAACTACCTCATATTATCTTGATACGCTCCAGGGGCGAGTGTCATTAAAGTTTATCATTCCGGCGGTGAGCTGACAAGTGCCCAGACAGAGCTCACCAAACAGCCTGCCCGCTCGACGCCTACTTGACAGGTGACTGGCGTGTTGGTGAGGTGGAGCGATGGACAAGTAGTGAGAGCTTGCCGGCATGGAGCTTGCCGAGTCTTCACTTGTCGGTGGCTTGATACTTGATCTTCAGTAATTGTCTTTAGTAGTTCTCAATGACCTACCTAGAGGGCTTCTTCACGCTTTTGTTAACCAAGTCTTAAGTCTTGTTTAGAGCAGTCCTCCGACAAGCCCTGCCATCGGGAAGGCTACTACTGTTGTGACGCCCTCGATTTAATCATACACTAATCATACACGCAAATGTGTACGATCAAGATCAAGGACTCATGGGAAGATATCACAACACAACTCTAGACACAAATAAAAATAATACAAGCTTTATATTACAAGCCAGGGGCCTCGAAGGCTCGAATACAAATGCTCAAAGATAGAAGAGTCAACGAAAGCAATAATATCTGAGTACATGCATAAGTTAAACAAGTTTTCCTTAAGAAGGCTAGCATGAAAGTAGCAACAATCGAAAAGGCGAGGCCTCCTACCTGGGACCTCCTAACTACTCCTCGAAGCCGAACTCCACGTAGAATCATCCTCGGGATCCTCTGGCTCCTGGACTCCATCATATGATCGCAATAACAGGGAAAGGGGGAAAAGAAGTAGCAAAGCAACCATGTGTACTCATCCAAAGTACTCGCAAGCAAGGATCTATACTACATATGCATTGGTATCAATGAAATGGGTAGTATCTGCGGACTGAACTGCAGAATGCCAGAATAAGAGGGGGATAACCGTTCCTATCGAAGACTATGCTTCTGGTAGCCTCCATCTTGAAGCATATAGAAGAGAGTAGCTGGTAAGTTCACCAAGTATCATCGCATAGCATAATCCTACCCAACGATCCTCTCCTCATCGCCTTGTGAGAGAGCGATCACCGGGTTGTATATGGCACTTGAAAGGGTGTGTTTTATTAAGTATCCGGTTCTATTTGTCATAAGGTCGGAATACAACTCCGGGTCGTCCTTTTACCGAGGGACACGGCTATTCGAATAGATAAACTTCCCTGCAGGGGTGCACCACATTACCCAACACACTCGATCCCTCTGGCCGGACACACTTTCCTGGGTCATGCCCGGCCTCGGAAGATCAACAAGTCGCAGCCCTACCAAAGCACAACAGAGAGGTCAGCACGCCAGTCTAAATCCTAAGCGCGCAGGGGTCTGGGCCCATCGCCCATTGCACACCTGCATGTTGCGAGGGCGGCCGGTCAGCAGACGTAGCAACCTCCATTACAAAGGAAGTTACGTTACACGGTCCAACCCGGCGCTTGCCGCTTAGTCGCTGACGTCAAGGCCTCGGCTGATACCACGACGTCGAGTGCCCATAACTATTCCCGCGTAGTTGGTTAGTGCATATAGGCCAGTGGCCAGACTCAAATCAAATATCCAGATCTCGTTAAGCGTGTTATTTGAAGTATCCGCGGGCGCCGACGAGGGCCAGGCCCACCTGTCTCCTAGGTGGTCACAAATTGCCATGTCGCTTCGCTGCAAAGTAACACTCGGGGGCCATTGGGAACCCAGTCCCACCACTACCTGGGTGGAACCACCTGCCCCTTCAGCCCCCATCTCTGAACAGTATCATAAATAAATGTAACAGTACAAAGTATATAATATATGCCCTTGATCACCTCTCGAATTGATCACGATCGAGTAGTATAGCACGACAGACGGACAAGAGTGTAGGGCCACTGATGGAATACTAGCATCCTATACTAAGCATCTAGGATAGCAGCTAAAGGTATCAACAATTATAGCAACAATGACAGACTATGCAGCATAATATGATTAACCGAAAGAAGTAACATGCTACACTACTCTAATGCAAGCAGTAGAGAGGAGGAATAGGCGATATCGGGTTGATCAAGGCGGGGGGGGGGGGCTTTCCTGGAAGCTCTCTTGCATAGGAAGAAGGGTCGTCGATGACGTAGTCGTACTCAGTGGCATCAACGCCGGTCTCGGGGTCTACTGGAGAAGAAGAGGGGGGAAGAAACAGTAAATATGGAGCAAACAAAGCATCACAAAATATAACAAGGCAATAAGCGATGCCAGGGTGATCTAACACAGGGATAGGTGATGCCGACGAAGGGGGAAAACATCGGGGAAAGTATTCCCGGTCTTTGGCATTTTCAGACAGTCGAACAGGAGGGGGAAGGTTGCATGTTCACTATGCTAGGGACGTGTGGTAGATGAACCGACTGCGTATCCACATTCGTCTCGTTGTTCTGAGCAACTTTCATGTACAAAGTATTTTCATCTAAGTTACGGTTTATTTATATGATTTTTCAAAGTTTTATTCATTTTTTTAAATTATTATTAATTCAAAATTAATAGACAAAATGCTATGGGTACCCAGCTCTGTGTACAGAGAATATACACAGAGGCTGACATGTGGGCCTAGGGGACCCAGTTGACCAGTCAATGTTTGACTGGTCAACAGGGAGTGGGGCCCTCCTATCATTGACAGTTTAGGTTTATCTATTAGTAGTTTAACCAAGTTAACTAACTAATTAGTTAGCTAATTAGGCAATTAATTAAGTTAATTAATTAAATTACCAATAAATTAATGTTATTATTATTATTATTATTATATTTTTCCTTTTCTTTTTGGGCGTTGGGACCCATATGTCATAGGCCTAGCGGGGCCTAACGGTCTCACGGGCGTGCGGGTTTGCGGGCACGGCCACGAGTGGAGCAGTGGGGGGCGGCGCCGGCAACAGGGAGTCAGTCGGGGGGGGGGGGGGGCTGCGAGCGGCGAGCGGCGGCGTGGGGTGGGCGCGGCCGGGCAAGGACGGCGCCGGAGCAGGTGGCAGCCGCGCGGGGAGGCCGGAGCGGTGCGATGGACGCCGAGGTGGGAGGTCGGGCATGGCGACCAGGGACCCGAGGCGACGACGGCCTCGCTTGGCAGCGACAAGGACGAGGCGCAGGGAGGCAGGGCTCAGGCTGAGCAAGAGCAGCGGCAGTAGCTAAGTAGCAGCAACCACGACATGCAGCAAGAGCAGCGGCAGGATAGCAGCAATAGCAGCGTCAAGGCAGCAGCAGCTAACAAAGAGCAACAGGAGCAGCAGCTACGCAAGGAGCAACAACACGGAAGAGCTCGGGATGGACATGGCAGACGACGAGCTACGGTGGTTGTAGGGGAACGTGCTCGAGCTCGAATCCGAGCTCGGGAAGAGGCGGGGAAGAAGCGGGGAGGAAGCGGGCCTCACAGTGAACTCGAGGAGATGGCCGGTGGAGCGGGGAGAGGCACCGGAGCGGCAGTATTCGGAGTGGATCAACGATGATGCAGAGAAGGGGAACAACTCGATCCCGGTGCAGTGGAGATCCCCCGTATGAGCTTCTCTTCGGAGTCGATGTAGACGTAACAGATGCGGCTCCTGGACATCACCCCGAGGCACGAAGAGCTCAGTTGATATGGCAACGACAAGGCGGCGACGACGGCAACAACGAGCGCATGTGTTGCCAAGGAGAGCGGCGAGGTGGAAAGGGGAAAGGGTATTAGGGTTTTCCAGGTATTAAGGAGAGGGGGTCCTCTTATCCACGCGGGGAGGCGGCGGATGCATGACATGTGGAGGATCCGCGGCATGTACGAGCGAACGGCAGCCACCGAGCCTTCTGTGAACAGAAGATTGAAGATGGTTGTGGGGTGGGCCGGGCCTGTTTTAGTTAGGCGGGCCAAATGGCCCAGTAGGTTAGGTCCTCCATTTTCTTTTCTATTTATTGTTTTTTTACTTTTACTTTTGTTTATTTAATAGTTTATAGTTTTACAAAAAGTAAAACCCATACCTAAAATAGAGTTACAATTCCAACTAATTTCACAAAAAGTTTTACCCCTGATCAAAATAGTTTACCATTTTATAATATTCAAAAGTCATTTATTTAATAGTTTTACCTACTTTTTTATCACTTAAGTACATCCAAACCTTTTATAAAAATGTGGTTTCTCCACCATAATTTCCTATGCATTACTTGGCACAACCCGGACATTTTAGTTTTTATATTTGAAAACTTTTATCGCTTGGCTTTATTTTAAATTGGAATTTAAATTGGTTTGAACTTACGCGAGATTAACACCAGTTACCGAGGTGGCGTGGCATCATTAACGTGAGATTACTATAGCCTAATTATACGGGCGTCACAATTCTCCTCTACTACAAGAAATCTCGTCCCGAGATTTAAGAGGTGGAGTAAGGAGGAAAGTTCTGGTTAAGAAATTCTATCGAGTCTTCTCGGTCTTGGTTGCTCTTCTCGAAGAGGTTGATCCATCAGGTTGACGTCTTCATTTCTCTGCTTTGGGTCATCTTGATGAAGTCGGCATCCTTTCTTCGGGAACTCCATCGTACTTACGAATAGGAAAGGCAAGCTTGACAACGATAGAAGGCTATAAGGGGTAATCATAGGGGATTATCCCATGAATGATCACATGAGTATCTCTCGAGTTGATCAAATGAAACACATCGAGAGCCAAGCAAGAAGGTATAGTAAGAAGTTTCAAGCGGTTAGACAATAGTTTGATGCCAAATCAGAAGGTGAAAGGGGTTTAGAGCAACAAAAATAAATATTGTGTTTGATATTAGAGTAAATCATCTCTAGGACGGTGGCTCGTGAATTACATATGAAGCCAAACATGAGGAATAACTTTTAGAAACTGGGGTGTACAGGAGAGTCAGGTTTCGATCCTGCGGAACTATGGGTTAAGGGCCCACCATGTGGGTCAAAAGTAGGAAGGGCAGTGACGTCTTGCATGGTCATGTAAGCAAGGCATGTCAGAGGATAGTATGTCAGTTATGTCAGCAACAACATCGGTACCAAGGGCGAGGGACGAAGAGAACCATTTTCATGCTCGTTGAACGAGGTGGACCAATAGGCAAAGTTGTCGTCCATCGGTGGTTACTGGAATGTCACCAACAATAGTAATAGGGTCTTACTGACAGAGCGGTACAACAAGGTGCTTACCTAAGCAGGGAATTATTTATGCTCAGTCAAGTCAGATTACAAGGAAGGTTAAACAAAACAATGGAAAGGAAAATACAATTATCGAATTAAACAGAACAATGGAAAGGAAAAGGTGTTTAAACACATATTCCAGGGGTATATCCTTCCCAAGGACAAGCAAGGCATGCTAACCATGACATGATAGAAAGTAGAAAACCATTTAGGTAAAGGGGGGGGGGAGAAATTTCATGCCATTATCCATACAATGGTGTTTTGGATAATTGATAAAGAGAATTTGGCATTGCGCTTCAAATGTTCTTATTGATGATCGGAGTAGCACACACATGCTTCGAGATAGCATTGACATGGTCATCGGGTAAAGAGCAGACTATGGATACACAAAGGATCCTTCAGGAACAACTTACATAATAAGTCTTACAATTTCCTCATGGAAGAAAGGCTAACCTTGCCAAAAGGTAACTATAGCAATAGGTCCTCTGGCCAGGTGTGCTGTAACGCCCCGGATCCGATGCGCCAGGTGTCCGTCAGTTATTCGTTGTCGTAGCCATGTCATTTGCTTGCGTGTCGCATCTTGCCATGTCATCATCCGCATTGCATCATCATGTTTTCGAAAATTGCATCCGTCCGGGATCTCCGAGTTCTCTCCCTTGTCCGTTCTAAGACCAACCACACTTGCACGCGCCCGCGGCATGTCCGAAATAGTATTTTTTTTAAGTGGCCAGAAAAATGTTCTCGGAATGGGATGAAAGTTGGTGTGCAGTGTTGTTTTGTTGTTAGTAGGTCGCCTGCCAAGTTTCATCGCATTCGGAGTCCGTTTGGTGCCCCAACGGATGACTATAGCGGCATTATAGCCGGGCAAACGTCGGACATTTTCGGTCTCCGGAAACAGTTGCCGGGTTGGACTCCTCTCCTCTCATCTCAGCCTAACCTCTCTTCACAGCCCACTAGCCCACCTATCTAACCCCCTCCGTTCCGGGTCGTCCGATCGGGATCGAACGGCTCCGGAATGCCCCAAAACCCCCAAAACCCTAGCTACAACTGCTATATATAGACCCTAGCCTCCATTTTTGGAATCCCTAGCCCCTGCCTCGTTTTCCGCTTCAGCCAACCACCACCCACCTTCCAGCCGCCGCCTCCTCCTCGGATCCGCCGCCGGCCACCTCTCCCCGCCACTTGACGCGCCCCCATTGGCCAGCGCCGCCGCCAGCTCCGCCCGCGGCCACTCCCGTCATGACACGCGTCCTCCCAGCGCGCCTCCACCTCCCACCTCCCCGCGCGGCCCGCCAGGACCCGGATCGGGCCCTGGGAAGCCCATCGGGCCCGGGCGCCCCGCCGCCGCTGCCCGAGCGCCCCAGCGCTCCTGCCGCACTCAACCCCGCAGCCCCCCCGCCGCCGTTCCCAGCGCCACCGCGCCGGACTCCGCCGCCTCGACGTGCCGTCGCCCTGCGACCTCCTCCGCCGCCAGGTCGCCTCACCTCCTTCTCTCCCTCCTTCTCCCATGCTCTCCCTCTCCTCTAAGGTCTGCGCCGCCGCCATTTTATTTGCAGGAGCCGCCGCCGAGCTCGTCGCCGGCCTCCTCGGCCTCGCCGGTTGCCGGATCCGGGGGCCCCATGCCCGGATCTGCCCGTTCCCGTCGGAACCGCTCCGCGCAGCCCCGCCCTCACCTGCTTGCCGCCGGCGCCAACCGCCGTCGCCGCCCCTGCCTCGTACCCGCTCGGGAAACGGGGAGGACGGCGCCACCAGCCCCGCTCGCGCGCGCGTGGGCCTCCCCACAGCCCAGCCGCCAGCTCGCCCGCTTCGGCCTGCCTCCTCCCCGCACCAACGGGCCAAGGCCCACTGGGTGAGCAGCCCCCTCCAGCGCCCCCCTGTGCACTGTTGGGCTAGCCGGGTTCGGCCCAGTGTTGTTTTTTTTTCGTTCTGCGATTTATTATTTATCCAGTGTTTTACTGTTTTGCAGAAAAACCCCTCGACTTCATGCATATAATAATTCACAAACCGCGCATCAGTTTAAAATGATTTAAATATGTAAAATGCTCAGAAATTTGTGTAGTTTAATAATATGCCACTTTCACCCATGTTTAAAATTATTAAAATGTTGTTTGCATTTATTTTGCTAAATGCCATGTTAAAATGATTTATTTCATAACTAAATAACCGTAGCTCGGATTTTAGTGAACTTTATATGTAAATGGGGTGGAAAAATTCCTAGTTTAACATGGTGCACTTTATTTTCCTGTTTTACAACATTAAAATATGCTTTAGGACAGATCAGTACCGAATCTATTATATGCTCATGAGGAGTTTCCAGATTTGTTGTTCGTTGCTTCCGGCCTCATTTAAACTTGACTAGATAGGTAGTTTTACTTTGCTTCACCCCTTGCCATGTTAATCAACATTTAATATTGTTGGGTACATAAACGAGATCGAACTAAATAACTTGTCGTGGTGTCTCGTCATTATGCAACTCGTTGCATAGTGAGCTCCACTTAACTTGTAGTATTGTTTGTTGCACTTTGCCATGCCATGCATATTTAAACCGGACATGCATCATACTTGATTGTGCATCATGCCATGTTTATGTGTTGGCTGTTTACTATGTTGCTTGTTTCTTTCCGGGTTGCTTCTCTCGTTAGCTTCGGTTTCGTTCCGGAGTTGTGAGGATTCGTTCGACTTCGTCCATTTGTCTTCTTCATGGACTCGTTCTTCTTCCTTGCGGGATTTCAGGCAAGATGACCATACCCTCGAAATCACTTCTATCTTTGCTTGCTAGATTACTAGCTCTTTTGCTATGCCTTTGCTGCGATACCCACCACTTGCTTATCATGCCTACCATATTGTTAAACCAAGCCTCTAACCCACCTTGTCCTAGCAAACCGTTGTTTGGCTATGTTACCGCTTTGCTCAGCCCCTCTTATAGCGTTGTTAGTCGCAGGTGAAGATGAAGTTTGTTCCTTGTTGGAACATGGAGAAGTTGTTCCTTGTTGGGATATCACAATATATCTTATTTAATTAATGCATCTATATACTTGGTAAAGGGTGGAAGGCTCGGCCTTATGCCTGGTGTTTTGTTCCACTCTTGCCGCCCTAGTTTCCGTCATATCGGTGCTATGTTCCCGGATTTTGCGTCCCTAACGCGGTCGGGTGATTTATGGGACCCCCTTGACAGTTCGCTTTGAATAAAACTTTTCCAGCAGGCCCAACCTTGGTTTTACCATTTGCCTACCACCTATCCCTTTCCCTTGGGTCTGATCAACCCGAGGGTCATCTTTATTTAGCCCCCCCAGGCCAATGCTTGTCTAAGTGTTGGTCCGAACTGAGCTGCCTGCGGGGCCACCTCGTGGAAACTCGAGGCCTGGTTTTACTCGTAGCTAGTCTCATCCGGTGTTGCCCTGAGACCGAGATATGTGCAGCTCCTATCAGGATGTCGGCGCATCGGGCGATTTTGCTGGACTTGTTTTATTACTGTCGAGATGTCTTGTAGCCGGGATTACGAGACTGATGGGTCTTCCCAGGGAGAAGGAATATCCTTCGTTGATCGCGAGAGCTTATCATGGGCTAAGTTGGGACACCCCTGCAGGGTTTGAACTTTCGAAAGCCGTGCCCGCGGTTATGGGCAGATGGGAATTTGTTAATGTCCGGTTGTAGAAAACCCGAAGTTGATCTTAACTAAAATACACCAACCGCGTGTGTAACCGTGATGGTCTCTTCTCGGCGGGGTCCGGGAAGTGAACACGGTTGTTGGAGTTATGTTTGACGTAAGTAGTTCAGGATCACTTATTGATCATAGTTGTTCGACCGTGCTTTGCCTTCTCTTCTCGCTCTCATTTGCGTATGTTAGCCACCATATATGCTAGTCGCTTGCTGCAGCTCCACCTCATACCTTTTTCCCTACCTATAAGCTTAAATAGTCTTGATCTCGCGGGTGTGAGATTGCTGAGTCCTCGTGACTCACCAGATACTTCCAAAACCAGTTTGCAGGTGCCGCTGAGACTGTGCAGGTGACGCACCCGAGCTCAAGGAGGAGCTCGATGAAGATCTTTGTTCATTGTGATGTTTCGTTCTAGTCGATCAGTAGTGGAGACCAGTTGGGGTCGATCGTGGACCTTTGTCGCTTTTGGGGTTTCTTCTTTTTATTTTGGCTCCGTAGTCGGGCCCTGTTTGTAACTGTATGATGTAATGTTTCATTCATGTATTTGTGTGAAGTGGCGATTGTAAGCCAACTATGTATCTCTTTCCCTTATGTATTACATGGGTTGTGTGAAGATTACCTCACTTGCGACATTGCTTTCAATGCGGTTATGCCTCTAAGTCGTGCTTCGACACGTGGGAGATATAGCCGCATCGAGGGCGTTATAAGTTGGTAATCAGAGCCTTCCCCGGCCTTAGGAGCCCCCACTGATTGATCGTTTTTAGCGGCCGAGTTATGTCTAGAAAAATGTTTTGAGTCATTTAGGAATTATATATCGGAGAGTTTAGGAATTATTTTTTACTTCCCAGCCTCCTCATCGCTCTGGTAAGGCATCCTGACGTAGAGTTTTAACTCTTCTCTTCTCAAATTTCACTAAAAAAATTTTTAGGATCACGCGGTATCTTAGAATCGTTCCGATGGTTTTATGATGACAACATTGTCTTGGTTGCCTCCCGTCAGCAGGGGTTTTATTGGAGGTGTCCCGGGGAGTTGAGCTCCGAGGTGTTGTCGTCATAATTTTATCGTTGCAGTTCTGGAATACCTGAGTTTAGTACGCCGACATCGAAAATCTCTTTTGTACAGTTGTTGGTGAGATAACCCTGATAGCCCAGTACTGAGGCGAGTGCGGGAGTATTGCCATGACTCGTATAACGGATGCTTTTCGAAGGTTGAAGTATATGATTTCCGAAGGTTTCTTGGTTATGTGCTGAAGGATGGATACAGCTGGATCTAGATATTGTTAGTTTGGGTGATATATTTTGTGTCCCCTGTATCCCCAACACCTGATTGCATAACCAGAAAGTTTCGGGAGTTTATAGGTGGGAATTCAAGTAGCTCCTAGAATATCTTTCCAACAGACACATGATACGATATGGGATCTATCATATGTTTGTTCCGGCTTATTCTTCAAGCCAATCCTTTGTTTTGTTTTATTTGTGGTATTCAAGTTGCTTCGATGTCAAGTGTTGATCCATACCTTCCCTAAACGGTGTTCTCATATTGCTATGTGAATACTACTCCTTCTTGGTCATTGAGGGTGTCATGTCAATCCTTTTTTTCAACCGGTGTGCTTCCCTTCAAGTTCATAATATTCGTTCAATTTCTGCCAGATCAGTTAAAAGTTCTTTCCAACGGTGTTTTCTTCATCCGTTCCAAGTTGTCTTTGTTTTCCTGCCCTCCCACCCTTATTTTTTCAAGGACTCAGATTTCTCAATCAAGTATCCTTCTTATTGATGGAAGTTTCTTCATTCTTTCCTTCAATGTTCTTATCCGGTGATTATCATGAAGATGGTCAGGAGTTTCGAGTTCATCATTCGTCATTCTTTTCTTCTCTGGTGGTTCCAATTCAAGCTTTATCGATCATATTTTTTCCTCGTTTCCAACGTTTTCTCGTACCGGTGCATCTCTTAATCATTCACCTCTCGCTATTCATTTGTTCCGGAGTGATGAAGATATCTCGAAAGATTCAAGTTTCCATTTTCAATTCACTCAAGTTCCTTTTGAGGATGTTACCTCATTCAAGCCTTTTAAATCAACCGGTGCAATCTCCCTTTCAAGTAATCTTTTCAACGGTATTTCTTTTGAGTGGGCCCTAACCCACAGGTCTTTTCCCAGGATCTTACCTGACTCTTCTAATTTTCCCGGAGCTTCTAAAATTCTTTTCAAACGTTGACGTAAGAATGAATTTTTCATCAGTCATATGTCTTTCTCCAAGATCTTTCATATTCTTTTCATCATTGGTTCAACCTTTCCGATTCTCATTCCGGAGTGCCTCAACAATTCTTGGTGGTTCTCATCATCATTCTCAACACTTGAAGACCGAACAAGAGTTTCTCTTAAATCTTGGTCCATTCTCTTAAAGACTCATTGTTCTAGCTTGTTGCCATCATCTCATAATTGTTTTGATTGTGAGAAGTCTTTTCACCCATCCGGAGCATTTCAGGAGTCTTTTCACTTTGATTCTCCGGGGTACATCATCTCAGTATTATTCATTCTTAGCTTTCAGCTCTCGTTCTCCAAATCTCACCGGTGCATCATTCAAGTATTCTCTAATCAGTTCGTGATCTATCAGTTCATTTGTATCTAAATATCTCAAGTATCTTCATTTGTTTTCTGATTCTTCCGGTGAATTGTGCCTTTGATACTTTCATTTTCAATTCTTACGGTGGTTCGTTCAAGAGTTCTCTTCCTTCGTTATCATAGATTCATTCGTTCTTTCCAATCCTACCGGTGGTTCGTTGAAGACATTCCCAAGTTTACGCTATATCTCTCTTAATCCTTTCTACGAGAATAAGTAGTATGCCAAATCCGTTGCTTGTCATCAATTTAATTGGTGAAGGATGAGCATAATGTAATTCTTATTCTTGTTTCATCGAGTAAATTCTATCCCTTATTCCGGAGGTTCGTCAAAATTCTTGATTTCAATTGTTTCACCTTATCTTCCTCGGAGTTACAAGCTCTCGCAATTATATCACCACGGAGATCCACCTAATCGTTGCAAGGCTTCAATCTTATTCTTTTCATCCTACATTTTCTTTGTGATCATCCTTTTATTATCGGAGTTCTTTATGGAGGCTACATGATGTTTCACAAAGGATTCAATTCCTTCTCGAAGTGTTCATCGAGATTCTTTTCAGAGGAGTTCAAGTATTCTTCATCTTGTATTTCGAAGTGCAATTCTTTCTACCTTATCTTTTGAGGTGGTGTTATGTCATTCTTGACAATTTCTCTTCATGCTTCATGATTCACATGTTGTCAAGAATGAGGTATTTTAAACCCATCGACCTCTTCGTTGGGGTTATCTTGTGTTATGTTTCACCTAAAGCTCTCCCTAAGGATTGTTGCTATTATGGTGCTTATAAATGACCCAAGTTCTTCTTTATCCTCCCGGTGATATAGTTTTCTCGTCTCATTGTTCTTATCAATCCAATTCTTTTCTCGTGAGTGGCAGGTTGTCACCTCATAACTTCGAGATGTTTCCATAAGCCCGCTCCAAGCTTGTTCTTTTCGTTGTTGGTTTTCCAACAATTCCGTTCAATCCTTCTTTTAAGGAGGCTCTTTCAAATTCAATTGTGATAGAAGTTGTTGTTCTCTTCTCTGTTCTCTTGATTCCACTCTTTCATTTCTCCCGAAGGCATTGTGATGTTGCTCTCTTCGCACATCATCTCAAATTGTGAGGATCGTGTCCTTTTCCTTGCTTATTGATTTAACCGGAGTGTTATGTCTATCATTCCCCTTCTAACCGGAGTCTCATCCAAGTGCTTTCATAATTGCCAAGTTCATACTCTATTCCTTCCATTTCCAACCGGAGTGTTGTTGTAATTGTTCTCTATCGTTCCTTGTACATCTTGTTTCAACCAGAGTGGTTTCAACGTCTGTCTTGTTACTTAAGCTCTTCTTTCTCGCCGTTTTCCTTATTCCTTGTCCAATGGAGTGTTTTCCACTTCGTTCATCTTCATTGTATTTCTTTTCTCTCAATTTGTTCAACCTCGCAAGGTTCATTGGTTTCACTCGTTTGTCAAAGTAGCAACTTTGTTTTACCTCTTCCTCTTCCATTTTCCCTCCGGTGCCATTCTAGATCTCGGGGCGAGATCCTCTCGTAGTGGTGGAGTGTTGTAACGCCCCGGATCCGATGCGCCAGGTGTCCGTCAGTTATTCGTTGTCGTTGCCATGTCATTTGCTTGCGTGTCGCATCTTGCCATGTCATCATCCGCATTGCATCATCATGTTTTCAAAATTTGCATCCGTCCGGGATCTCCGAGTTCTCTCCCTTGTCCGTTCTAAGACCAACCACACTTGCACGCGCCCGCCGCATGTCCGAAATAGTATTTTTTTAAGTGGCCGGAAAAATGTTCTCGGAATGGGATGAAAGTTGGCGTGCAGTGTTGTTTTGTTGTTAGTAGGTCGCCTGCCAAGTTTCATCGCATTCGGAGTCCGTTTGGTGCCCCAACGGATGACTATAGCGGCATTATAGCCGGGCAAACGTCGGACATTTTCGGTCTCCGGAAACAGTTGCCGGGCTGCACTCCTCTCCTCTCATCTTAGCCCAACCTCTCTTCACAGCCCACTAGCCCACCTATCTAACCCCCTCCGTTCCGGGTCGTCCGATCGGGATCGAACGGCTCCGGAATGCCCCAAAACCCCCCAAACCCTAGCTACAACTGCTATATATAGACCCTAGCCTCCATTTTCGGAATCCCTAGCCCCTGCCTCGTTTTCCGCTTCAGCCAACCACCACCCACCTTCCAGCCACCGCCTCCTCCTCGGATCCGCCGCCGGCCACCTCTCCCCGCCACTTGTCGCGCCCCCATTGGCCAGCGCCGCCACCAGCTCCGCGCGCGGCCACTCCTGTCATGACACACGTCCTCCCAGCGCGCCTCCACCTCCCACCTCCCCGCGCGGCCCGCCAGGACCGGGATCGGGCCCTGGGAAGCCCATCGGGGCCCGGGCGCCCCGCCGCCGCTGCCCGAGCGCCCCAACGCTCCTGCCGCACTCAACCCCGCAGCCCCTCCGCCGCCGTTCCCAGCGCCACCGTGCCGGACTCCGCCGCCTCGACGTGCCGTCGCCCGGCGACCTCCTCCGCCGCCAGGTCGCCTCACCTCCTTCTCTCCCTCCTTCTCCCGTGCTCTCCCTCTCCTCTAAGATCTGCGCCGCCGCCATTTTATTTGCAGGAGCCGCCGCCGAGCTCGTCACCGGATCCGGGGGCCCCACGCCCGGATCTGCCCTTTCCCGTCGGAACCGCTCCGCGCAGCCCCGCCCTCACCTGCTTGCCGCCGGCGCCAACCGCCGTCGCCGCCCCTGCCTCGTACCCGCTCGGGAACGGGGAGGACGGCGCCACCAGCCCCGCTCGCGCGCGCGTGGGCCTCCCCACAGCCCAGCCGCCAGCTCGCCCGCTTCGGCCTGCCTCCTCCCCGCACCAACGGGCCAAGGCCCACTGGGTGAGCAGCCCCCTCCAGCGCCCCCCCTGTGCACTGTTGGGCTAGCCGGATTCGGCCCAGTGTTGTTTTTTTTTCGTTCGGCGATTTATTATTTATCCAGTGTTTTACTGTTTTGCAGAAAAACCCCTCGACTTCATGCATATAATAATTCACAAACCGCGCATCAGTTTAAAATGATTTAAATCTGTAAAATGCTCAGAAATTTGTGTAGCTTAATGATATGCCACTTTCACCCATGTTTAAAATGATTAAAATGCTGTTTGCATTTATTTTGCTAAATGCCATGTTAAAATGATTTATTTCATAACTAAATAACCGTAGCTCGGATTTTAATGAACTTTATATGTAAATGGGGTGGAAAAATGCCTAGTTTAACATGGTGCACTTTATTTTCCTGTTTTACAACATTAAAAATATGCTTTCGGACAGATCAGTACCGAATCTATTATATGCTCATGAGGAGTTTCCGGATTTGTTGTTCGTTGCTTCCGGCCTCATTTAAACTTTACTAGATAGGTAGTTTTACTTTGCTTCACCCCTTGCCATGTTAATCAACATTTAATATTGTTGGGTACATAAACGAGATCGAACTAAATAACTTGTCGTGGTGTCTCGTCATTATGCAACTCGTTGCATACTGAGCTCCACTTAACTTGTAGTATTGTTTGTTGCACTTTGCCATGCCATGCATATTTAAACCGGACATGCATCATACTTGATTGTGCATCATGCCATGTTTATGTGTTGGCTGTTTACTATGTTGCTTGTTTCTTTCCGGGTTGCTTCTCTCGTTAGCTTCGGTTTCGTTCCGGAGTTGTGAGGATTCGTTCGACTTCGTCCATTTGTCTTCTTCATGGACTCGTTCTTCTTCCTTGCGGGATTTCAGGCAAGATGACCATACCCTCGAAATCACTTCTATCTTTGCTTGCTAGATTGCTCGCTCTTTTGCTATGCCTTTGCTGCGATACCTACCACTTGCTTATCATTCCTACCATATTGTTAAACCAAGCCTCTAACCCACCTTGTCCTAGCAAACCGTTGTTTGGCTATGTTACCGCTTTTCTCAGCCCTTCTTATAGCGTTGTTAGTCGCAGGTGAAGATGAAGTTTGTTCCTTGTTGGAACATGGAGAAGTTGTTCCTTGTTGGAACATGTTTACTTGTTGGGATATCACAATATATCTTATTTAATTAATGCATCTATATACTTGGTAAAGGGTGGAAGGCTCGGCCTTATGCCTGGTGTTTTGTTCCACTCTTGCCGCCCTAGTTTCCGTCATATCGGTGTTATGTTCCCGGATTTTGCGTCCCTAACGCGGTCGGGTGATTTATGGGACCCCCTTGACAGTTCGCTTTGAATAAAACTTTTCCAGCAGGCCCAACCTTGGTTTTACCATTTGCCTACCACCTATCCCTTTCCCTTGGGTCTGATCAACCCGAGGGTCATCTTTATTTAGCCCCCCGGGCCAATGCTTGTCTAAGTGTTGGTCCGAACTGAGCTGCCTGCGAGGCCACCTCGTGGAAACTCGAGGCCTGGTTTTACTTGTAGCTAGTCTCATCCTGTGTTGCCCTGAGACCGAGATATGTGCAGCTCCTATCAGGATGTCGGCGCATCGGGCGGTTTTGCTGGACTTGTTTTATTACTGTCGAGATGTCTTGTAGCCGGGATTCCGAGACTGATCGGGTCTTCCCGGGGAGAAGGAATATCCTTCATTGATCGCGAGAGCTTATCATGGGCTAAGTTGGGACACCCCTGCAGGGTTTGAACTTTTGAAAGCCGTGCCCGCGGTTATGGGCAGATGGGAATTTGTTAATGTCCGGTTGTAGAAAACCCGAAGTTGATCTTAACTAAAATACACCAACCGCATGTGTAACCGTGATGGTCTCTTCTCGGCGGGGTCCGGGAAGTGAACACGGTTGTTGGAGTTATGTTTGACATAAGTAGTTCAGGATCACTTATTGATCATAGTTGTTCGACCGTGCTTTGCCTTCTCTTCTCGCTCTCATTTGCGTATGTTAGCCACCATATATGCTAGTCGCTTGCTGCAGCTCCACCTCATACCTTTTGCCCTACCTATAAGCTTAAATAGTCTTGATCTCGCGGGTGTGAGATTGCTGAGTCCTCGTGACTCACCAGATACTTCCAAAACCAGTTTGCAGGTGCCGCTGAGACCGTGCAGGTGATGCACCCGAGCTCAAGGAGGAGCTCGATGAAGATCTTTGTTCATTGCGATGTTTCGTTCTAGTCGATCAGTAGTGGAGACCAGTTGGGGTCGATCGTGGACCTTTGTTGCTTTTGGGGTTTCTTATTTTTATTTTGGCTCCGTAGTCGGGCCCTGTTTGTAACTGTATGATGTAATGTTTTATTCATGTATTTGTGTGAAGTGGCGATTGTAAGCCAACTATGTATCTCTTTCCCTTATGTATTACATGGGTTGTGTGAAGATTACCTCACTTGCGACATTGCTTTCAATGCGGTTATGCCTCTAAGTCGTGCTTCGACACGTGGGAGATATAGCCGCATCGAGGGCGTTATATGTGCTAGGCATGACATCACCTTACCATGTCATATAAAGACCAATGTTATAACTCTTGGAAAGATGTTCGAATCGCCATATCTGACTGAGATTCAGATCTGATTGGTGTCAGGATACCTCAAACTCAGGATGCCTGAGAAGAAAAGGTGGAACACAAATTGACGAGATGACATAGTAAGATCCTCGGGAAATGAACTGTAGAAGCAAGTTCCGAAACAAGAGTTCATCATTAAACCAAGGAGAGGATGAGGGGGTGGCTGATGGACTTGGCGACAACTCATCGAGATTCAAAAAGATGGATTTCCACAATTATGTGAACAAGGAGATACCATTTGTCAGATCAAATGATATAATGATGTATGCCTGAGGAGAACATCCACGAGTAAACATTGGTTGAAAGGTGCACCTGAAATATGGACTTAGGTAGCATGATCAATGTTAGAATGGTGATTTGATAACCAATACACAAAGTATGAAACTATCGTTCAATAACTTACAAGCAATAGGGTTGCTAGAAGTTTTGAAGTTTACACATCATGGTCCATTTATCGGTATTCCGGTGAGAAACAACATGGGGACAAAAAAATGAATGTAGATGGCGAGAAGTATTACTATATCAAGAATTTTTAGGAGGTGATGAAAATCCCATGACATTCTCGACATAACCGATGGTAATACTCCAAGGTAGAACATAGCATAAGTTGGATGGCAAGGAATTCAAGGTACAACACAACACAAGAACAAGTTCTGTGTTGGTGGGGGGTGCAAGAACATTGTCGATGTTAACACAAGCCATCGAGGGGGCAACGATGGTATTTCTCATCATGAATTCAATTGACCTACTGGAAGGATTCAAAATATTGATTATGATGATCACGACAAATTTTGTCGAGAGGCTTCACGAAGATGTAATCGATCGACGACGACATCAAGCCAAGGGAATGGTGAAGCAAAAGGTTATTATAACCATAGATAAGATGCTATCTCAGAATTCAGAGTTGTCTCACAGGACAAACAATATTATGCTGAAAGTTCGATGTAAGCTTAGAGCACTTTTGGGATTGTGTCCCGGGGATGAAGGGCATAGGTAGAATGGTCAAGCATTTAACATGACGATGAGGATGTAGCCAATCGGCTTGGGATGACGTGATCGGGTACAAAGTCATAAGTAAAGAAGATTACTAAGAGTTGTTTAATCACGGTGCGGACGCGATTCAGTTATCGGTGTCCTTGAGTGTCCAACAACTCAGAACCCAAGGAGAATAGGAATCGGTGAACTATCATAGTTGATGAAGAGCTCATAAGAAGTTGTATAGTTTCGTGATATTCTTGAGATACCAGAGGGTGAAACTCAAGGGTAGATCAAAATAGAGCTTAGACTAGTGTAATGATCTGTAGGAGACAAGCACTTTAACTTTGTCCGAGAAAAGGAATCAAGGAATAACAATATGGCAGGAACCATGATTGCAAAAAACCAGATCCCAGATATAAGAAGATCTTATACCAAGGAGACAATTATTATTTCGAGAAGCTTCCATGATAAGATCTACATCGTTTCCAAGGGCATGAACACAAAGTTCAAGGCCGACTCCCACTTCTTCAATGCATAACCTTTCATTCACTGCTCTATTAAAAATGATTTGAGTGCAAAGACCTACCTGGTGAATTACCAGAGGAGTATGAACCTTGAAAAACTTCCGGGTTCACACAGATTAAGGAAGGCATAGGTTCAACCCATCGAGGCATCTTAGAAATGAAGGAAATATGCCCTAGAGGCAATAATAAAGTTGTTATTTATATTTCCTTATATCATGATAAATGTTTATTATTCATGCTAGAATTGTATTAACCGGAAACTTGATACATGT
The DNA here is from genome assembly GCA_032464435.1 of Aegilops umbellulata. Lineage (NCBI taxonomy): Eukaryota > Viridiplantae > Streptophyta > Magnoliopsida > Poales > Poaceae > Aegilops > Aegilops umbellulata. The sequence continues at coordinate 275,527,457 of CP136055.1, forward strand.
GTGAATACATAGACAAAACAAAGTGTCCCTAGTATGCCTCTACTAGACTAGCTCGTTAATCAAAGATGGTTAAGTGTCCTGACCATAGACATGTGTTGCTAAGGGAGTCCTGGATTAGGGGGTGTTCGGATAGGCAGACTATAACTGTTGGCCGGACTCCAGGACTATGAAGATACAAGTTTGAAGACTTCGTCCCGTGTCCGAATGGGACTTTCCTTGGCGTGGAAGGCAAGCTTGGCGATACGGATATGTAGATCTCCTTCCGTTGTAACCGACTCTGTGTAACTCTAACCCTCTCCGGTGTCTATATAAACCGGAGGGTTTTAGTCCCTAGGACGAACAACAATCATACCATAGGCTAGCTTCTAGGGTTTAGCCTCTCTGATCTCGTGGTAGATCTACTCTTGTACTACCCATATCATCAATATTAATCAAGCAGGAGTAGGGTTTTACCTCCATCGAGAGGGCCCGAACCTGGGTAAAAACATCGTGTCCCTTGTCTCCTGTTACCATCCACCTAGACGCACAGTTCGGGACCACCTACCCGAGATCCGCCGGTTTTGACACCGACAGTTGCCATTTGATGAACGGGATCACATCATTAGAGAATGATGTGATGGACAAGACCCATCCGTTAGCTTAGCATAATGATCATATAGTTTTATTGCTAATGCTTTCATCATGACTTATACATGTTCCTCTGACTATGAGATTATGCAACTCCAGAATATCGAAGGAACACCTTGTGTGCTATCAAACGTCACAACGTAACTGGGTGATTATAAATATGCTCTACAGGTGTCTCCGATGGTGTTTGTTGAGTTGGCATAGATCGAGATTAGAATTTGTCACTTCGTGTATCGGAGAGGTATCTCTAGGCCCACTCGGTAATGATCATCACTATAAGCCTTGCAAGCAATGTGACTAATGAGTTAGTTATGTGATGATGCATTACGGAACGAGTAAAGAGACTTTCCAGTAACAAGATTGAACTAGGTATGATGATACCCATGATCGAATCTCGGGCAAGTAACATACCGAAGACAAAGGGAACAACGTATGTTGTTATGCGGTTTGACCAATAAATATATTCATATAATATGTAGGAGCCAATATGAGCATCTAGGTTCCGCTATTAGTTATTGATCGGAGATGTGTCTCGGTCATGTCTACATAGTTCTCGAACCCATAGGGTCCGCACGCTTAACGTTTGATGACGATTTGTATTATATGAGTTATGAGGTTTGGTGACCGAATGTTGTTCGGAGTCCCGGATGACATCACAGACATGACGAGGAGTCTCGAAATGGTCGAGAGGTAAAGATTCATATATAGGACGATAGTATTCGGACACCGGAAGTGTTCTGGGGGTACCGGGTACATATCGGGTCACCGGAAGGGGTTCCGGGCACCCCCCCCGGCAATGATATGGGCCTTATTGGGCCAAGGGCGGGACAGACCAGCCCCTAGTGGGCTGGTGCGCCCCATATATGCCAAATAGGAGGAGAAGGAAGGAGGGGAAGAGAGAAAGGAAAGAGGAGGATTCGGCCTGCCCTTCCCTTCTCTCCCCCTCTCTTTCCTTCCCCCTCCAACACTTTTGGAAGGGGGGAGGACGAATTGGACAAGGCCCCCAAGTAGGATTCCTCCTACTTGGGCACACCCTTGCTGCTCCCCTCCCCCTCCCACCTATATATACGTGGGGAGGGGGCGCCTAGAATACACAACAAACATTGTTAGTCGTGTGCAGTGCCCCCCTCCACAGTTTACGCCTCCAGTCATATTCACGTAGTGCTTAGGCGAAGCCCTGCGCGGATTACTTCACCATCACCGTCACCACGCTATTGTGCTGATGGAACTCTCCCTCGACACTTTGCTGGATCAAGAGTTCGAGGGACGTCATCGAGCTGAACGTGTGCAAAACTCGGACGTGCCGTACGTTCGGTGCTTGGATCGGTCGGATTGTGAAGATGTTCGACTACATCAACCGCGTTACTAAACGCTTCCGCTTTCAGTCTATGAGGGTACATGGACACACTCTCCCCGCTTGTTGGTATGCTTCTCCTAGATAGATCTTGCGTGATCGTAGGCAAATTTTTTGAAATACTATATTCCCCAACAAGAAACTTATACCACAAGCTTTGAGAGTAATTATCACCAGCTCAAAAGCAGAGCAGGGTTGGCCAAATCAGAGAATAGGATTTACCAATGGCATTATGCATCAGGGAAAGAACTTCTTGAGGTATTTGTATACGAAGGACACTGTCAGATGATAATTCAACAAAGGATATGGTGGTACATAACGGAGCTGGTGTGAGCATCGGCACACAACCAGAGGAAGAAACAATGCAAGGGCATTGGATTACAGAAACAATTGACTAACTCAAAGATCAAATCCAAAGAAATTACGATTTCCAATTCAAGGGATCATAAGCAAATGCTCTGATTAAGGATGGACAAGCTGAGTAGGCTTAGGGGTACAACCGATGGCAATTTGATTGGTCGAGATCCAGCTCATGTTTAAAATGATGTCCGAGCAGGAAGGATGAATTCTAGGATATGATTGAGGATTGCGAGCATTCGCAATATATTGAAGAAAGGGACTCGAAATGAAAAAGATAAAGGATGCTAATGAATAGTGCTAGTCATATGGAACACAACCATAATACAAGCAGACAAGTATTTGCAGAGCAATAGAAGGCAAAGGATTACCGGAAGATAAGATATTATTTCAATGTATCTTGTGAATCATATGAACAACGGGGGAAGAACGGATACTCACTAAGTGTTAGGAATTATCCGTAGGGGTATTTCTGCGGCAAGAAACTACAAGGCAGTAGGCACAAAGTATTCTTAAAAGTCGAAGAATATTCCGATGGACCTTGTAATAACAAGAGCAACTAGGGATAAAAGTGAGAATGACAGATGTAAGTAATTATCCATCGGGATATATCGGTGATATGGAATTGCAAATGTGACGGGGACAAAGTCTGAGAGAACATCAGAGAGTGTCTTCACAGTCCTTCGGTGCACCAAGCAATTATCTGGAGTGAGGGGCTCTCCGGAAGGAAGTAATTACGAGAACCTAGAGTTAGAGTTAGAAAAATCATTTAACCCTAATAGAGGAGAGATCATAGTCCCAGAGTATAGACAAGGAGTAAAAGATCCTAATACCACCCAATGGCGACGTGGGCCCATAAGCCACACAACCATATTAGTAAAAGTTTTGCAATGTCTAGACTCGACTTCGGCCAAGGACTGTGGAAGGGGGATTCCTACAGGCAGTCGGCTCTAATACCAACTTGTGACGTCCTCGATTTAATCATACACTAATCATACACGCAAATGTGTACGATCAAGATCAAGGACTCATGGGAAGATATCACAACACAACTCTAGACACAAATAAAAATAATACAAGCTTTATATTACAAGCCAGGGGCCTCGAAGGCTTGAATACAAATGCTTGAAGACACAAGAGTTAGCGGAAGCAATAATATCTGAGTATAGACACAAGTTAAACAAGTTTGCCTTAAGAAGGCTAGCATGAAAGTAGCAACGATCAAAAAGGCGAGGCCTCCTGCCTGGGACCTCCTATCTACTCCTCAAAGCCGAACTCCACGTAGAATCATCCTCGGGATCCTCTGGCTCCTGGACTCCATCATATGATTGCAATAACCGGGAAAGGGGAGGAATAGAAGTAGCAAAGCAACCGTGAGTACTCAACCAAAGTACTCGCAAGCAAGGATGTATACTACATATGCATTGGTATCAATGAAATGGGTAGTATCTGTGGACTGAACTGCAGAATTCCAGAATAAGAGGGGGATAGCTAGTCCTATCAAAGACTACGCTTCTGGCAGCCTCCATCTTGAAGCATATAGAAGAGAGTAGCTGGTAACTTCACCAATTATCATTGCATGGCATAATCCTACCCGACGATCCTCTCCTCATCGCCTTGTGAGAGAGCGATCACCGGGTTGTATATGGCACTTGAAAGGGTGTGTTTTCTTAAGTATCCGGTTCTAGTTGTCATAAGGTCAGAATACAACTCCGGGTCGTCCTTTTACCGAGGGACACGGTTATTCGAATAGATAAACTTCCCTGCAGGGGTGCACCACATTACCCAACACGCTCGATCCCTCTATCCGGACACACTTTCCTGGGTCATGCTTGGCCTCGAAAGATCAACACGTCGCAGCCCTACCTAGGCACAACAAAGAGGTCAACACGCCAGTCTAAATCCTAAGCGCGCACGGGTCTAGGCCCATCGCCCATTGCACACCTGGACGTTGCGAGCGCGGCCTGTGAGCAGACCTAGCAACCTCCATTACAAAGGAAGTTGTGTTAGGCGGTCCAACCCGGCGCGCGCCGCTCAGTCGCTGACGTCAAGAAGGCTTCGGCTAATACCACGACGTTGAGTGCCCATAACTGTTCCCGTGTAGTTGGTTAGTGCATATAGGCCAGTGGCCAGACTCAGATCAAATATCCAGATTGTTAAGTGTGTTATTTGAAGTATCCGCGGACGTCAACGAGGGCCAGGCCCACCTTTTTCCTAGGTGGTCACAAACTGCCCTGTCGCTCTGCCACAAAGTAGCACTATGGGGCCGTCGGGAACCCAGGCCCACCACTACCTGGGTGGAACCACCTGCCCCTTCAACCCCCAACTCCGAACAGTATCATAAGTAAATGTAACAGTATAAAGTATATAATATATGCCCGTAATCACCTCCCGAAGTGATCACGGCCCAGTAGTATAGCATGATAGACGGACAAGAGTGTAGGACCACTACTAGCATCCTATACTAAGCATTTAGGATTGCAGGTAAAGGTATCAACAATTGTAGCAACAATGACAAGCTATGCATCAGAATAGGATTAACCGAAAGAAGTAACAGCTACACTACTCTAATGCAAGCAGTAGACAGAAGGAATAGGCGATATCGGGTTGATCAAGGTGGGGGGGCTTGCCTGGAAGCTTTGTTGCACAGGAAAAAGGGTCGTCGATGTAGTCGTAGTCATTGGCATCACCGCCGGTCTCGGAGTCTACCTGAGAAGAAGAGGGGAGAAGAAACAGTAAATATGGAGCAAACAAAGCATCACAAAATATAACAAGGTAATACGTGGTGTGATGTCTACTACGCAACCTTCTTCTTGTAGACGTTGTTGGGCCTCAAAGTGCAGAGGTTTGTAGGACAGTAGCAAATTTCCCTCAAGTGGATGACCTAAGGTTTATCAATCCATGGGAGGTGTAGGATGAATATGGTCTCTCTCAAACAACCCTGCAACCGAATAACAAAGAGTCTCTTGTGTCCCCAACACACCCAATCCAATGGTAAATTGTATAGGTGCACTAGTTTGGCGAAGAGATGGTGATACAAGTGCAATATGGATGGTAGATATAGGTGTTTGTAATCTGAAAATATAAAAACAGCAAGGCAACTAATGATAAAAGTGAGCGTAAACGGTATTGCAATGCTAAGAAACAAGGCCTAGGGTTCATACTTTCACTAGTGCAAGTTCTCTCAACAATAATAACATAATTGGATCATATAACTATCCCTCAACATGCAACAAAGAGTCACTCCAAAGTAACTAATAGCGGAGAACAAACGAAAAGATTATGGTAGGGTACAAAACCACCTCAAAGTTATTCTTTCGGGTCGATCTATTCAAGAGTTCGTACTAGAATAACACCTTAAGACACATATCAACCAAAACCCTAATGTCACATAGATACTCCAATGTCACCTCAAGTATCAGTGGGTAGGATTATACGATATGCATCACACAATCTCAGATTCATCTATTCAACCAACACAAAGAACTTCAAAGTGTGCCCCAAAGTTTCTACCGGAGAGTCAAGACGAAAACGTGTGTCAACCCCTATGCATAAGTTCAACTGAACCCGCAAGTTGATCACCAAAACATACATCATGTGAATCACGTGATATCCCATTGTCACCACAGATAAGCACATGCAAGACATACATCAAGTGTTCTCAAATCCTTAAATACTCAATCCGATAAGATAACTTCAAAGGGAAAACTCAATCCATTACAAGAGAGTAGAGGGGGAGAAACATCATAAGATCCAACTATAATAGCAAAGCTCGCAATACATCAAGATCATGCCAAATCAAGAACACGAGAGAGAGAGAGAGAGATAGAGATCAAACACATAGCTACTTGTACATACCCTCAGCCCCGAGGGTGGACTACTCCCTCCTCGTCATGGAGAGCACCAGGATGATGAAGATGGCCACTAGAGATTGATTCCCCCTCTGGCAGGGTGGCAGAACGGTTCTAGATTGGTTTCGGTGGCTACAGAGGCTTGCAGCGGCGGAACTCCCGATCTAGGTTATTTTCTGGAGGTTTCTGTATATATAAGAGGTTTTGGCATCGAGAACAAGTCAGGGGGGTCTCCGGGCTGTCCACGAGGTAGGGGGGCGCGCCCAGGGGGGTGGGCGCGCCTCCCACCCTCGTGGGCAGCCCGAGACTCTTCTGGCCCAACTCTTTTACTCCATGGCCTTCTTCTGGTTCAAAAATAAGTTCCGTCAAGTTTCAGGTCAATTGGACTCTGTTTGATTTTCCTTTTCTGTAAAACTCAAAAACAAGGAAAAAACAGAAACTGGCACTGGGCTCTAGGTTAATAGGTTAGTCCCGAAAATCATATAAAATAGCATATAATGCTTATAAAACATCATTGAAGGATAATATAATACATGAATACTTCATAAATTATAGATACGTTGGAGACGTATCAGCATCCCCAAGCTTAATTCTTGCTCGTCCTCGAGTAGGTAAATGATAAAAGAAATAATTTATGAAGTGTGAATGCTAGCAGGTGCACAAGTTTGATCAATGATAGTTTAAATCACCTTTTGTAGCATCATTATATGTCATAACAGTAGCTCATATAATAGAGCTTCTCATGATCAAATAACAAGCTATTCACATGCACTAGTAGAAAAGGGGGCAACGGTCCAGGGTGGGTTAGCCCATTGGTCCCGGTTCAATCTAGAACCGGGACCAATGGGTGCATCGGACCCGGTTCGTGAGCCCAGGGGGCCGGCCGGGCCACCTGGGCCATTGGTCCCGGTTCGTCTGGACCTTTTGGTCCCGGTTGGTGGGACGAACCGGGACCAATGGGCCTGGCTCCTGGCCCACCACCATTGGTCCCGGTTCGTGGCATGAACCGGGACCACAGGCTACCCTTTAGTCCCGGTTCGTGCCAGAAACCAGGACTAAAGGGTCCGCCCTCGTTGCACCCAGAGTTTAGTCCCACCTCGCCAACCGAAGGGCGCCCACACCTGCTTATAAGCTTGTCCCTCTCTGCATTATTGACCTCCTCTTAAAGTGAAAATAGATGCACCTATAGAGGAAAATTGGACCTAAATTCATAAATAGAAATGAATTATGAATTTATGTTTAATTTTCTCTATAAGTGCATCTATGTTCACAAACAGAGAAGTTTTTATTTTTTGTGACCTAAAAGAAAAAAGAAATCACTAAAAAACTATAAGTATTTAGTTCTAAGTAGAAATGAAAAAATAAATAGCAAAAAAGGAAAAAATGCCTATAATATTTGTAAAGTTATTCATAAACTAGTGATTCACACAAATTTTAACTATTTTAATTTCAAAACTAATGGCACTAACTGAAATTTTATAATTTTTGTGACCTAAAATAAAAAAGAAATCACTAGAAGACAAAAAAAGTGCCACCTACTATTAAATAGCAGGAAAAAGATTGACTCAAAAATCAATTTTAACTATTCTACAAAGTGTTTTCACACAAATTTAGTAAACTAGTGATTCATAAACTAGCGATTCACACAAATTTTAAAAAATTCAAATTTAAACTATTCAAATTTTAAAGCTAATGGCACTAACAGAAAGTTTATAATTTTTGTGACCTAAAAGAAAAAAGAAATCACTAAAAAACTATAAGTATTCAGTTCTAAGTAGAAATGAAAAAATAATGGCACTAGTAAAGTTAATCACAAACTTGAGATTCACACAAATTTTAAAGAATTCAAATTTTAACTATTCTAATTTGACACTAATGGCACTAGTAAAGTTAATCACAAACTTGAGATTCACACAAATTTCAAAGAATTCAAATTTTAACTATTCTAATTTGACACTAATGGCACTAGTAAAGTTAATCACAAACATGAGATTCACACAAATTTCAAAGAATTCAAATTATAACTATTCTAATTTGAAAACTAGAATCACTAACAGAAAGTTTATAATTTTTGTGACCTAAAAGAAAAAAAGAAATCACTAAAAAATTATAAGTATTTAGTTCTAAGTAGAAATGAAAAAATAAATAGGACAAAAGAAAAAAAGATGCCACCTACTGGGCCACCACGGCCTCAATACGACTAGAAGCCCATCCGTGGGCCAGGATTAAGGCCCGCAGAAGGCCCAGCAGGCCCACAGGCATAGTTGTGTGAGATTAGGCCCATAGGCCTGCAGTCCTAAGGAATTCGATGGAGATGGCGAGGCAGCGCATATAAACAGGTGCGGCGGCTCGTCATCTAGCGAGGTGGGACAAAACATCCCACCGCACCGCGGCTTTGGCAGGTGCAGGCCTTTGGTCCCGGTTCGTGGCACCAACCGGGACAAATGCCCCCCTTTGGTCCCGGTTCGTGGCACCAACCGGGACCAATGCCCCCTTTGGTCCCGGTTCGTGCCACCAACCGGGACCAAAGGCCTCCGCTTCTTTGGTCCCGGTTGGTGGCACGAACCGGGACCAAAGAGGGCATTGGTACCGGTTGTTCTCACGAACTGGGACCAATGCTCTGCCTATATAAGCAGCACTCATAAAATTTTGGTTCAGTTCGTTCTTCCCCGCCCGCCCAACGCCGCCAGGCTGCCCGCCGTATCCGCCTCGTCGTCGCCGTCGTCGCCCCGCGCCGCCCCGTCGTCACCGTCGTTGCCCCGCGCCGCCCCGTCGTCGCCGTCGTCGCCCCGTGCCGCCCCGATCGACGTCGTCGCCCCTCCCCCGCCCCGTGACGCCGCCCCGACCCGCCCCGCCCCTGCCCGTCGCCGAGCCGCCCCGCCCCGCCCCGCCCCCCGCCGCACCTCGCCGTCGTCGTCGCCGTCCCCGACACCGTCGCCATGAGCAACTGATTTAATTTGATGCTACTAGTATAGTTAATTGAGTTAGATTTTGTTAGATTTTTTTGTAGTTCATAGATTTTTTTGTTAGATGTGCACTTCGTAGATTTTTCTGTTAGATTTTTTTTCATATTGTGTAATTAATTTGTTCATATTGTGTTGGATTTAATTATGATTTTTTCTGTTGTAATTTAGATTTATTAATGATTTTTTTGTTCATAGTATTTTCTTTGTCAATTTATTGTGTATGTATAGGAAAATTGTGAATGATATATGTCATTTATGAATATGTTCATATTTAGAATAGAGGAAAAAGGAAAAAATAAGAAGAGAAAGTGTTTAATATAATTAGTCTATAGAAAAATAATAGAACTATATATAGTTAAACTAGTTTATTTTTAGTATGTCGTACTATTTTATTTTATTTATAGTAAGTGCTTCATATATAGTTGAACTAGCTAGTTGATTTAATAAACTGCTTTATTTGACTATATATGGAAGTAGTTCCCGCATCGACGTCCACCGCGCGCGACGATACTAGCTGTATTAGTGATGCTATATGTATGATAGTATTCGAGGAGATGATGTACTTTTGCTTATAATTGAATACATGCTAATTTGAATACTACTTTATTTTATGATTTGGTTTTGCTTATTGAATGCTCATATTGGAAAAGTACTCCTACTTTGAATGCTAAAATTGGAGAGCACTAGCTATGCAGAAATCTAGGAGCCCCCTCCATCATCCACGCCGTCGTGGGGGTAGTTCTCCTTCATTCCCGTGGCCTAGACAATTTGGTGTAATAATGCACTCTGGAATGAAAGGAGGAGCTACGTACCATCACCGATAGTCAACTCGTGATTACTAATATTGATCTAATTATGAACATAGGCCGGAAATGTCGTACTCGGACGACGAAAGTCTCCCGGGGGAGTGCGACTGGTGCCACGACGATCGAGGTGAGTGCGACAGGCCTCACCTGGACGATGGTCGGCGCTTCAGCATTAAGCTCGAGGAGACCTTCGAAGTTGAAACGGTACGCAACGACGACAAGTGTTTTTTTCATAATTAAGCATGACTTCAACTATTTCAACGTGTAATTTCATCTTTTACAATTTGAGTATAGTTGATCCCATGCCAAGCAAGACGCTATGTCTTGGAGAGGATGGATTTTGAAGACCATGAAATTTTTGAAACGAAGAAAATTCACCTAAGGACCCATCATGATGTGGATTTTGAAGTAATGTTGTATAATGCTGAGAGCGTAACCCATTTTGGTTGCAAAAATTGGGAAGCATTTTGCAAATTGTATGGTTTTGATGAGGGTATGCTTGTCACCATGGATCTTGGTGATCCTGAAATCGAGCAAGACAATATGGACATTTGGGTCCTTGTTGATACGCCTCCAGTTCTACCGCTATGTGAGTTTCTCAAACATAGTTAATTATTAATAGAACTTATATTGTTCATTTCAAAATAGTTGACAACTTATTTCCATTGACAGCTTATTTTGAAGTATCAAAGAATGTGCAGAAGATGGTAGATAGAACTTACTACACTGATGGCTCTGAGTTAACTTACAAGGAGAAAACTCATCTGGTTGGATTTTGTAATTATCTTGAGAATTACAATATCTACAATCGAACTCCTCAACATTATGGTCAATATGTGCCACTAGTGCACGTGTTGAACTACGGTAACTACCATGGAGATACCCTGGTAAGTTTTTTTACTATTACGACATCCATGCATCTTTTTGCATACTTCTAAAACCAGTACATCATTGCTAACTACGAAGTTATTACTATGTTTTTCAATAGCTTATCCCAGAGGATTGTGTGCCTCATTTGATGTATCAGAATGGCGGCAGCCTTCGTGTTTTGAACATATATCCAGGTCATCCTACGAATCTCAACTGTCCATACCGGATTTCAAAAAGAAGTGGAGACATGACAATCAAAGGATGGAAAAAATGTATGGAGAGTCGTAATGAGCTTCTTGGAAGCAAAAGGAAGCGAGGCGCAAGAATTGGAGAAAGGATGATCTCCATTCTTCTTAATGGAGAGTCAGGGTCTATACTGTTTTATGCTATTTTACTTTAAGTGTGTTTAGGTCCTACCTGATACTGATGATCATGTGCTAAGAACAATTATGTAGGGTTGGGTTCGATGACTATGAGGATGATGATCGTATGACTTATTATTAATAACGAGTAGAAGTTGTATGATGATGCTTGATTAATCAGTAGGACTTGTTATTATATACGATGATGTATGATGCGAGCATGCATGAGTTATTATATATATATATATATATCTGCAGGTGAAATGAACATATGTAGTCCTTGCAAGGACTACATATAAGAGAGGACACTTCTCTCTATTAGCTAGCTAATAACAACCTAAAAATAACCCCCTAAACCCCTAAAACAACCACTTTTTTTTTAAAAAAAGAAAAGCCTCCTGCTGACGCGTGGAAGCCTTTTGGTCCCGGTTTGTGTCATCAACCGGGACCAAAGGCCCCCCTGCCTGGGCTGCCGACTGCGGCCACATGGAGGCCCATCTGTCCCGGTTTTGGTTTGAACCGGGACTAAAGGGTGAGGGTATTAGTAATGACGCTTTAGTCCCGGTTCAGGAACCAGGACTAAAGGCCCTTATGAACCGGGACAAAAGGCCGGTTTTCTACTAGTGATGTTAAAGTATAGATCATAAACTTTCTTTAAAACTAACAAACAGTTCTTAGTCATCAAACAATTGCAATTCATCTTATTTTTAGGAAGGGTCTATGTAAGAGCTTTGATTTAGCAAATCCCACATACTCAACTATCATATAGTTTTCCATGATTGCTACCACTCAAAGCATATTTTTAGAACAAATAGCATCCATTGAACACAGAGAAAGATAGGGGCTTAATGTTTCGCCTCCCAACTTATTTATCATATAGATAATTGTCAACAATAATAATTCATGATCAAATATATTTGAATGTCCATATATTCTTAGATCTTTCTCCACCACATGATGCTTGCCAACTAAAAAGTAGGTTGGAATGAGAAGGAATACTACCGACTCTTGCATAAAAGTAAAAGATAGGCCCTTCGCAGAGGGAAGCAGGGATTTGTAGAGGTGCCTGAGCTCGAAGCTTTGAAATGGAGATGAAAATAATTTTGAGAGGTATGCTTTCATTGCCAACATAACGACCAAGAGTTCCCAATATCTTCCATACTAGATACATTATAGGCGGTTCCCAAACGGAAAGGTAAAGATTTTACTCCCCCTCCACCAACAATCACACTCCACGGCTTGTCCGAAACAACGGGTGCCGTCCAACTATCAACAATCCTGGGGGAGTTTTGTTTAAATTATTTGCGATTTTGTTTTTGATCTTTTGATCATAGGACTGGGCATCCCAGTTACCAGCCATTTTCTCGTGAATGATGAGCGAGTCCACTCATCGTGAGAATAACCCACCTAGCATGGAAGATACTGACAGGCCCTAGTCGCTACATGAGCGATTCGGGCATACAAAATAGATTATTATTTGAAGGTTTAGAGTTTGGCACATGCAAATTTACTTGGAACGGCAGGTAAATACCGCATATAGGTAGATATGGTGGACACTCATGGAATAAACTTGGTTCAAGGAATTTGGATGCACAAGAAGTATTCCCGCTTAGTACAGATATTTTGGCTAGCAAAGGATTCTAAATAGCAAGCACCACATGTTAGAGGATCCATAACAATATAACTTCTATACAAATATACCCAAGCATAACTCATTATGTTGTCTTCCTTGTACAACTTCAACTAATTTGCTCAGGTTTGAAAATAATTAATGGGGCTCACAATCATAGAAGATGTCCAAGATAGTATATTTATATGTGAAATCTCTCTTCCTTCAATATTCTTTCATGAATTGGTCAAGTGACCAATACAATGTTTGCTAACCTTCAAAAAATTTACCACCTCTTCTTCTTATATGTGAAGGCATTACTCCCCATGGGAAAGGCATATGAAACATATATAATTTCAGATTTATGACATTCAAATCATTCAACCATTTACTCATAGGATATAAGTGAAGCACATGAGTAAATGACAAACTACTCCAAAAAGATATAAGTGAAGATCAATGAGTAGTTAAATAATTATGTAGCTATGTGAAGACTCTCTCTCATTTAATAATTTCAGACCTTGGTATTTCATTCATACAACAAGCAAAACAAAAGAAAATAAAATGACACTCCAAGCAAAACACATATCATGTGGTGAATAAAAATATAGCTCCAAGTAAAGTTACTGATGAACGAAGACGAAAGAGAGGATGCCATCCGGGGCATCCCCAAGCTTAGGCTCTTGGTTGTCCTTGAATATTACCTTGGGGTGCCTTGGGCATCCCCAAGATTAGTCTCTTTCCATTCCTTATTCCATAGTCCATCAAATCTTTACCCAAAACTTGAAAACTTCACAACACAAAACTTAACAGAAAACTCATAAGCTCCGTTAGTATAAGAAAATAAATCACCACTTAGGTACTGTTGTGAACTCATTATAAGTTCATATTGGTGTAATATCTACTGTAGTCCAACTTATCTATGGTTCATACCCTCCGATACTACCCATAGATTCATCAAAATAAGCAAACAACACATAGAAAACAGAATCTGTCAAAAACAGAAATGTCTGTAGTAATCTGTATCAAACGTATACTTCTGTTACTCCAAAAATTCTGAAATAAATAGGTGTACCTGAGGAATTTTTCTATTAATCATCTGCAAAAAGAATCAACTTAAAATAACTCTTCTGTAAAAAATGACAGATAATATCGTGAGCACAAAGTTTCTGTTTTTTACAGCAAGATCACATTAACTTTCACCCAAGTCTTCCCAAAGTTTCTACTTGGCACTTTATGGAAACAAAAGCTATAAAACATGATTACTACAGTATATTAATCATGTGAAAACACAAAAGCAGTAGGGGTAAATATTGGGTTGTCTCCCAACAAGCGATTTTCTTTAATGCCTTTAGCTAGGCATGATGATTTCAATGATGCTCACATAAAAGATAAGAGTAGAAACATAGCGGGAGCATCATGAAGAATATGACTAGTACATTTAAGTCTAACCCACTTTCTATGCACAGGGATTTTGTGAGCAAATAACTTATTGGAACAATAATCAACTAGCATAGGAAGGCAAAACAAGCATAACTTCAAAACTTTAAGCACATAGAGAGGAAACTTGATATTATTGCAATTCTTACAAGCATATATTCCTCCCTCATAATAATTTTCAGTAGCATCATGAATGAATTCAACAATATAACCAGCACCTAAATCATTCTTTTCATGATCTACAAGCATAGAATTTTTATTACTCTCCACATAAGCAAATTTCTTCTCATGAATAGTAGTGGGATCAAACTTAACAAAATAACTATTATGTGAGGCATAATCCAATTGGAAACTAAAATCATGATGAAAAGTTTCATGGTTATCATTATTCTTAATATCATACAAGTCATCACAATAGTCATCATAGATAGCAACTTTGTTCTCATAATCAATTGGAACCTCTTCCGAAATAGTGGATTCATCACTAAATAAAGTCATGACCTCTCCAAATCCACTTTTATAATTATCACAATAATATTCAACATCCTCCAAAATAGTGGGATCATTACTTCCTAAAGTTGACACTCTTCCAAACCCACTTTCATCAGTATAATCATCATAAATAGGAGGCATGCTTTCATCATAATGAATATTCTCATCAAAACTTGGGGGACTAAACATATCATGTTCATCAAACATAGCATCCCCAAGCTTGTGGATTTGCATATCATTAGCATCATGGGTATTCAAAGAATTCATACTAACAACATTGCAATCATGCTCATCATTCAAATATTGAGTGCCAAACATTTTAATGTATTGCCTTCCCATCATTTTCACGAAAGACATTAAAAAGATGAAGCATATGAGGCACCCTTAAATCCATTTTTTTGTAGTTTTCTTTTATAGACTAAACTAGTGATAAAACAAGAAACTAAAAGATTCGATTGGAAGATCTAAAGATATACCTTCAAGCACTCACCTCCCCAGCAACGGTGCCAGAAACTGCTAGATGTCTACTACACAACCTTCTTCTTGTAGACGTTGTTGGGCCTCCAAGTGCAGAGGTTTGTAGGACAGTAGCAAATTTCCCTCAAGTGGATGACCTGAGGTTTATCAATCCGTGGGAGGCGTAGGATGAGGATGGTCTCTCTCAAACAACCCTGCAACCAAATAACAAAGAGTCTGTTGTGTCCGCAACACACCCAATACAATGGTAAATTGTATAGGTGCACTAGTTCGACGAAGAGATGGTGATACAAGTGCAATATGGATAGATAAGGTTTTTGTAATATGAAAATATAAAAACAGCAAGGTAACTAATGATAAAAGTGAGCGTAAACGGTATTGCAATGCTAGGAAACAAGGCCTAGGTTTCATACTTTCACTAGTGCAAGTTCTCTCAACAATAATAACATAATTGGATCATATAAATATCCCTCAACATGCAACAAAGAGTCACTCCAAAGTCACTAATAGCGGAGAACAAACAAAGAGATTATTGTAGGGTACGAAACCACCTCAAAGTTATTCTTTCGGATCGATCTATTCAAGAGTTCATACTAGAATAACACCTTAAGACACATATCAACCAAAACCCTAATGTCACCTAGATACTCCAATGTCACCTCAAGTATCCGTGGGTATGATTATACGATATGCATCACACAATCTCAGATTCATCGATTCGACCAACACAAAGAACTTCAAAGAGTGCCCCCAAAGTTTCGATCAGAGAGTCAAGTTGAAAACGTGTGCCAACCCCTATGCATAAGTTCGACTGAACCCGCGAGTTGATGACCAAAACATACATCAAGTGAATCACGTGATATCCCATTGTCACCACAGATAAGCACATGCAAGACAAACATCAAGTGTTCTCAAATCCTTAAAGACTCAATCCGATACGATAACTTCAAAGGAAAAACTCATTCCATTACAAGACAGTAGAGGGGGAGAAACATCATAAGATCCAACTATAATACAAAGCTCGCGATACATCAAGATCGTGCCAAATCAAGAACACGAGAGAGAGAGAGAGAGAGAGAGAGAGAGAGAAAGATCAAACACATAGCTACTGGTACATACCCTCAGCCCCGAGGCTGAACTACTCCCTCCTCGTCATGGAGAGCGCCGGGATGATGAAGATGGCCACCGGAGAGGGATTCCCCCTCCGGCAGGGTGCCAGAACGGGTCTAGATTGGTTTTCGGTGGCTATAGAGGCTTGAGACGGCGGAACTCCCAATCTAGGTTATTTTCTGGAGGTTTCTGTATATATAAGAGGTTTTGGCGTCAAGAACAAGTCAGGGGGGGTCTCCGGGCTATCCACGAGGTAGGGGGCGCGCCCAGGGGGGTGGGTGTCGTGGAATTGTCACGACAGATGTCCTCGTGAAAGGACTTAGTCGTGGATCCATCGCAACTAGGAAGCTTAAAGGGGTTAAAGTGGGACAAAGGACACGGGAGTTTATACTAGTTCAGCCCCTTACGATGAAGATAAAAGCCTACGTCTAGTTGGGTTGGTATTGCTAGGGTTTCGACAACCGGGGAGCAAGATATGCTATACCCGACTCTCGATTGGATCTTACTTTCCCTAAGCCGCCGGCGGGTCCTCCCCTTATATACATGGGTTGACGCCCTGCGGCCTACAGAGTGCCGGCCGGCTCACAAACAATGTCCGGCTCGGTGACTAGTTAATCTTGCCTTACAACACAAGTCATGCCATTATAGCAGTTTATCATTACTGGCCCTATGTCGCCTGTGGGCTTTAGGCCCTTTACTGAACCGCCATCTTCAAGCTTGATCTTGGGCTTCATACGATGAATCCTCTTTGCATAACCTGGCCCCTCCTAGGCGGTTTACACAAATAGTTATATCCCCAACATTAGGCCCCAGATTGATTTGAACCGGTTCATGTCAATCTTCAATATCTTAAGAAAAAATCTTCTGTCTTCAGTTTGTGCAAAGGCTGTGACCCGCCATGACATCATCTTTTGGATTCACGATAACCCGCCGTGACGTCATCTTCTACTAAATTCATATTTTGTTCTGTCATATCTCAACGGATCCTTATCTTAATGACCATTCCAAAAATCGAGGCGTTGGAGTAGCTGGATAACCACGTGTGGCCTCCTCGTTTCTCGCGCCCTCTCTATCAGTCTTTCCTTATAAATAAGCACGACCCTTAGGTCATTTTCCATTCTTCCCCTTCTGTTGTCTTCTTCCTCTCGCGACCTCGCTGCTGCTCGAGCTCCGCCACCGCCGCCGCCGTAGCAGAGCACCTTGTCTTCCTCGCCCTTGGCCGCTGCATCAACCTGAACCGACCAGAGAACAATGGTACTCTTCCACAGCGGATCAACGACGGTAAGTCTTCATCTTCCCGTGCTTCAGATCTGCATTTAGGGCTTTCGAGTTCTTCCATGTTCGTCGTAGTTCTTCTCCGTTTCTTACGGTTCCTCCACCGCAGCTTTTCCTGATCCAAAAAAGGATATATAGCTCATGTGTAACTGTTTCACATCCATTTCAGATACCATTAGATTCCTTCTTCTAGTTCAGAGGCCTCATTAGAACTTTCAAACTCATCTGTACTAGCTTTTCAGGTCTAGAATATTTTCTTTCCTCACCGATCATTTGATCCAAAATAACAATTGCAATATGTGAAACCTGTTTGTGTAGTACTTAGACAAAAAACTGTGTCTGTTAGATCCACCTAGCCATGGCGACTCATGTCCGCCGGCTTATCCACGGCGGCTTAAAAAAATCTGACAAAGTTAGCCATATGCCATTAGGCCCCTTCTTAAGCCGCCATCTTAAATATAGATTGAAATATTTTTCGCCGGCATAATTTGAACCGGAAACTTTGCTTTGTCATAGGGTTCCAACTTCATAATGCCGCCCAAGGCTCCCAAAGCACCCATTACGTGCAACTGGGTTAAATCCATCGTCACAGACAACACCCTTAAGGAGTATGTAAAGACGGGTTATCTGCCGAAGAAAGAGGTCATGTCCTATCGTGCCCCTAACCCAGCGGAGGAGAAACCTCAACCCATGGAAGGAGAAGTTATTGTCTTCACTGATCACATGAACCGGGGATTTTCTCCACTCGGCTCAAAGTTCTTCAGAGACGTTTTGCACTTTTTTGACCTGCGACCTCAAGACTAACTCCGTGTCAAATATCTGCAATTTTCAAGTGTTCCGTGAGGTGTATCTTGGAGAGGAACCTAGCCTGCTGCTCTTTAGAGAGCTATTTTATTTGAACCGTCAAAATGAACACGCCAATGGACCCAGCTTGGAACTTGGCAGAATTTCAATGCAGCGACAGAGGGACTGTCTCTTCCCATATGCTGAGCCGTCGAGTCATCCTAAAGATTGGAATCAGACATGGTTCTACTGTCAAGATACCTCGCCGGCTGACGAGAACCCTCTGCCAGGCTTTCGCGCCCTGCGCCTGGAGTCAACTCACCCACTGCCAGACAAGCTGTCTCCGGCTGAACGCCTAACACTCGCCCCCACCATGAGCAAGGTCAAGGCTCTTTTGGGGAATGGCCTAAACGGCATTGACCTAGACCGAGTCTGGGTTACCTGGCGGGTTATTCCTTTGAGCCGCCGCCCTGGCTTGATGTGCGATTACATAGGCCAAAAGACTGATCCTCTACGGCACAGTCCTGATAACTTGCCTGAAGATGTTGTTGATGACACTACCAAATCTCTTCTGAATGACAGCCTGGCAGACTGCGGGAAAGTGGGCTTAAGTCCTTTTTGCAAGACTAACCCGGCTCCAGCGGTAAGATATTAACTTAAGCATTTCGCTTTTACCCTTAGTAATTTCACCTGTACTCAACCTTTATTGTAATTTACAGGCTGACGACGACTTTTGGAAGGTCAAGTATGACCATGAAGCTACAAAGAAAGCCAGGAAGATGAAGAAAGCCGCCAGGAAAGCCGCTGCCCGGAATAAGGGGAGGAAGCCTAGCACCTCGGATATGTTTCGTTTGGAGGATACCTCCGAGTCAGAGGTAGCTCTTGACTCTTCAGGCTCCTTTTTAAACCATCTTATTAACACTGATTATCATCAAGATGATACTGGAGCGAGTCATGTAGCAATTGACGAGGAAACTATAATTTTCTCCGACTCCGAGCCCTTGTGAAAGTGCAACTATCCCTAGGTGGTTTTGGTAATTCATAACAACATATAGCTCATTGAGCTAATGCTATTCCAAGACAATTATTTCAGGAAAGCTCAATGATTGGCATGGCATGGATGGTGAAAGTGGAACCCTCAAATGCTAAGGACAAAGGATTGGCTCAAGCTCAAAAGCTCAAGACTCTTCATTTTACATTTTAGTGATCAAAGATCACATTGAGTCCATAGGAAAAGCCAATACTATCAAGGAGGGATGAGGTGTTGCTTAATGAGCCTTTTGCTTCATGTGCTTAATGATATGCTCCAAAATCCTCAGCTACTTTCCCATATCCACATATGACCTAAACTCCAAGCCAAACTCGGTCCTACCGATTCTTTCCATCCGGCGCCACCGAGTTTCACTTGTCACAAGCCACTTCCAAACCCTAGCAAATCGGTTCTACCGATAGGGATCTTGGTCTCACCGAGATGGGATTGCAATCTCTCTGTTTCCTTTTCGTAACTTTTCGGTGTCACCGAAAGAGCGGATCGGTCCCATCGAGATTGCAATGTAAACTCTCTGTTTCCCTTTTGTAACTTTTCGGTCTCACCGAAAGAGCAAATCGGTCCCACCGAGTTTACCTGACCAACTCTCTGGTTAGCTAATTACCAAATCGGTCTCACCGAGTTTGTGTAATCGGTCTCACCGAGATTACGTTATGCCCTAACCCTAACCATATTGGTCCTACCGAGTTGCATGTCAGTCCCACCGAAAATCTCTAACGGTCACTAGGTTTACTATTTCGGTCCGACCGAGTTTGTTGATTCGGTCCCACCGAGATTGGTAAATTGTGTGTAACGGTTGGATTTTGTGTGGAGGCTATATATACCCCTCCACCTCCTCTTCATTCGTGGAGAGAGCCATCAGAACACATCTACACTTCCAACTCATATGTTCTGAGAGAGAACCGCCTACCCTTGTGTTGAGGCCAAGATATTCCATTCCTACCATATGAATCTTGATCTCTAGCCTTCCCCAAGTTGCTTTCCACTCAAATCTTCTTTCCGCCAAAACCAAATCCTGTGAGAGAGAGTTGAGTGTTGGGGAGACTATCATTTGAAGCACAAGAGCAAGGAGTTCATCATCAACACACCATTTGTTACTTCTTGGAGAGTGGTGTCTCCTAGATTGGCTAGGGGTCACTTGGGAGCCTCCGACAAGATTGTGGAGTTGAACCAAGGAGTTTGTCAGGGCAAGGAGATCGCCTACTTCGTGAAGATCTACCACTAGTGAGGCAAGTCCTTCGTGGGCGATGGCCATGGTGGGATGGACAAGGTTGCTTCTTCGTGGACCCTTCGTGGGTGGAGCCCTCCATGGACTCGCGCAACCGCTACCCTTAATGGGTTGAAGTCTCCATCAACGTGGATGTAGGATAGCACCACCTATCCGAACCACGAGAAAAACATCTGTGTCTCCAATTGCGTTTGAATTCTCCAAACCCTTCCCTTTACATTCTTGCAAGTTGCATGCTTTACTTTCCGCTGCTTATATACTCTTTGCATGCTTGCTTGAATTGTGTGATAATTGCTTGATGTCGGTGTACTAGAGTAGGGGTACCCTAGTATCCCGAACTTGTGCACGGGCAGTCGCAGCGAGCCGCGGCAAGGCTTGCTAGGTGACCGCCAAGGACCTACTTGGTTCCTTTGGAGCCATTCAAGAACAAAGTACTTAAGCCAAGGAGACAAGGCCCCGGCAAGAGGAGCTTGCCGGGAAGGGCACTCAAGGCACCGAGCCCCGACAAGAGGAGCTTGCCGGGAAGGCCAACCAAGGCATCTCAAGGAACTTGCCGCGACGCGCCACGCGTCCCGGCAGGACCCGGCGAGCGACAAGCTTCCGGACGCGACAAGACAACGACCGCGGCAAGGCGCTTGCCGCGGCAAGCAACCACTCTGTACCCGCGCTCCAGCACATCCACCAACATGTCGCTCTGGGACCCTTCCAGGTGCACGTGGCGGGAGGCTGTGTAGCCAGGGGTGCACCGTGGCAAACAGCGCTGACAAGATCGCCATCGTGGCGAGCGGTGGCGTCCCTGACGGTCCCTTTTCTGCACTGTTTGGGCGACGTAGATAGGCATTCAATGCCCTTGTCCCCTGCCGTCAGGGTTAGGTATGATACACTGTGTAGGTAGCTGTACCTACCGCATCACCTTTCCATTTTTGCCCTTGCCCACGTTGCCACCTGTTGGAGACCCCTTGAGCATATAAAAGGAGGCCCATGCACAACATGGAAGGGGGAGGACGAACAGAAGAACGCTCGGTCTCGTTAGCTGCTTGAGTGTACTGTAGCACTCAGCGCTCCCGAGCAAGAACTCAATACGAACCACAAAGCAGCAGTAGGAGTATTATCTCTCCGGAGAGCTATGAAGCTGGGTAAAAACAGCTCGCGTGCCCCGCCTCGATCTGCTCTTCGTGCGACCTCCGCCCCCCGCCGAACCGAAAGGGGCTCCGTCCCCATAGGTGCTCGTGGAGCCAGTTTCTCCCCGGCATCTTTGGCGCGCCAGGTAGGGGGCGTCGAGGTTGTGTGAACCTGATCCGGCGTTCACGCGAGCTAGATCTTCATCGACTTCATCGACATGCCGCCGAAGAAGAAGGCTTCAGAGGCGGCTGCTCCATCCGCGTCGAATCCACCGCCGCCGGAGCAAATGGCTGGTGGGGAAGATGCCGGCGGAAGAACGGGCGTCGACGAGGGAGCCCACGGTGTCACCAAGTCCAAGGACAAGACTGCGCTGCCCGTCGGCGGCATAGCCGGCTCCCACGACGACCGGGCGTCCGTAGACGCACCGCGCCCATCTTAGGAGGCGCAGGACCGGCAGCGTCGTGGTACTCACGGTACCATACGCTCGCTGGACCCAGATTGAGCTGGCGGATCTCGAGATGCTCCAAGCCAGCATACGCGCCAACGTGCTGGCACGAGCGAGGCACGGTCGCCTGGACGGAATACTGCTCCTTCTAATGTAGTTGGAAGTCCGAGCATATCCCGCTCCTCGCACCGCTCGCCACCGCTCCCCGCCACTCCAGCAGAAGCTTTAGCGCGAGCTCAACTGCTCCTAGACTTCCCTCCAACGCCAGACATGATCGAAGACTGGAGGGCCACCATTCAGAGTCTCATCGGCTTCGCCAACGGCGACACTCCACGGCAGGCGACCACATCGCAGCCGCGGCAAGCCAGCCAGGTGCGAGCCGATGGCGACAAGACCGGTGGGGGTGCAACCACCGTGCACTCTCCGCCCCGAAGGCCAAGATCGCCGACTCGCCAGGTCCGCCACGACAGCGACTCCACTGCTTCATCAGATCCGCGAGCTCGCCGCGATCAACGCCAAGTTCTTCACGAACGACAGCAAGAAGACGCTCGTACTCGCATCGAGCGCCGAAGAGAAGCGCGGCGTCAGTCAGACAAGCGCGCTAGGCCTACTGTCGACATGCATGCGCTAGGGGAACCAGGCGACCTGCCGTACGCTGGAGGTTGCCCTGCGTTCACCCGTGAGCTGCGGCAAGTCCAGTGGCCCAGCACGAAGAACTTCAAGCCAGACGTACCCGAGAAGTACGACGACAAGTTGCATCCGTCGGAGTTCCTCAGCATATACACCATCACGGTGCAAGCTGCTGGGGGGGGGCGACGACAAGATCCTTGCCAACTATTTCCCGCTGGTGCTCAAGCCCAACGTTAGGTCCTGGCTCATGCACTTGCCGGAAAACTCCATATCTTCCTGGGCAGACCTATGCCATCAGTTTGTCGGCGCCTTTACAGGCGGCCACAAACCTCATGGCCAGGAGAGTGATCTTCATCTGCTTTCCCAGAAGGAAGGAGAGCCCTTGCGCAAGTACATCCAGAGATTCAACCAAGTGCAATGCAACATCCCAGACGTCCACCCTGCCGCGGTCATCAGTGCGTTCCACCAGAACGTGCGTAACCGCAGGATGCGGGAGGAGATGGCGATGTGCAAGATCAGAGACGTCAGTGAGCTGTATGCCCTGGCCGACAGATGTGCACGTGCCGAGGAAGGGAGGAAACTCCCCGGAGAGAATACAGGAACAGGAGGATCTGACAGCGATGATGCTGCCCCGGCAAACAAAAACCGGCGGCAGAACAACAGGAAGAGGAAAGGCAAAGATGTGCTAGTTGTTGAGCAGTCCGGCAACGAAGGTGGCGCCAAGACTGATAGCTCCGGCAAGGAGGTTGTTGCATGCGCCAACTGCCAGGCTGTGGCGGCCGCCGACAAGCAGGACGGCACCAACAAACAGTACTGCAAGATCCACCGCACCAAGGGGCATGACCTCCAGAGCTGCAAGAAGGTCGAGCAGCTTGTCGACCTGCAAAAGGCCGAATACGAGCGACGCGACAAGGAGAAAGCCCAAGGAGGTGCTGGAGGATCCGGTACGAAGCGAACCGGCCGGGGAGGGCGTCGCGGCAACGCCAAGCAGCGGCAAGGCGACAGACCTCCCCGCGGCCGCGACAAGCATGAAGATGACGACGACGACAAAGACATGGATGATGCAGAGACCAGCGAGCAGGAGTTCCAGAAAGCCACAGAGGTCTCGTGCGTTGATGGCGGTGCTTCTCTGCATACTTCACACCGCCAACTCAAGCAGTGGGTGCGGGAAGTCAATGCGGCAGAACCGCCCGTCGAATCACGCAAGCTTCTGAAATGGTCCAGCACGCCTATCATCTTTGATATTGAGGACCACCCTGATCGCACAACTGCTGTCGGGTGTTTGCCGATGTTGGTCTCACCAACTATCCGCAACCTCAAGGTCACTAAGATGCTAGTTGACGGCGGGGCCGGCTTGAACCTGATCTCCTCCGTTGTGCTCCGAAAACTCCAAGTCCCTGACAGCGAGCTCGAAGAGACCGACACATTCCAAGGAATCAACCCGGGAAGGAGCAAGCCGAAGGGGAAGATCATGCTGCCGGTGACATTTGGCAGCGAGTTCAACTTCAGGACTGAGAGGATCACTTTTGACGCTGCCGATTTTCCATTGCCTTACAACGGAATTCTCGGCCGTCCAGCACTCGCCAAGTTCATGGCGGCCTCTCACTACGCGTACAATATGCTGAAGATGCCAGGCCCAATAAGTGTCATCACTGTCCCTCGCGACAAGAAAGATGCTCTTATCTGTGCCGACAAGATCTATCGGGAAGCAGCAGCCGCAACGGATCGCGAGACACTTGCCGCTGAAGCTCTCGGGGGGAAGAAAAAGACCAAGTCCGGCAAGAGTTCTGATGCCCACTCCAGCAAGCGCACCTCTTCGGAGTGCTGCGCTACCGTCGAGGACGCACCATCGAGCTCCATCGACAAGTGTAAGAAGACGATGGCAGCTCCGCCAGCGACCAAGAAGGTGTCCGCCAAGGAGGACGGCACTGGTGGTACTTTCACCATCAGTGCCACCCTTGACCCTACATAGGAAAGCGCGCCCATTACTTTCCTGCGGGCGAATGTCGATGTGTTTGCATGGCAACCGTCTGACATCCCGGTGTTCCCAGGAAAGTAATTGAGCACCACCTTGCCGTCTGTCCTCATGTGCGGCCCGTCAAGCAGAAAGTCAGGAAGCAAGCAGTGGAGCGCCAAGAGTTCATCGCAGAAGAGATCAAGAAGTTGGAAGCAGCGGGCCTCGTCAGAGGAGTGCTCCATCCCATGTGGTTGGCTAATCCTGTAGTCGTGCGCAAGGCGAACGGGAAATTGAGGCTTTGTATCGACTTCACCGATGTCAATAAAGCTTGTCCCAAAGACCCATTTCCCTTGCCGCGCATTGACCAGATTGTTGACTCCATGGCCGGATGTGACTTGCTGTCATTTCTTGACGCATACTCAGGATATCATCAGATCTTCATGGCAGAAGAGGATGAGGAGAAAACCGCGTTCATCACTCCATGCGGCAAATACTGTTTCATACGGATGCCTTTCGGTTTGAAGAATGCTGGTTCAACATTTGCAAGGGTAGTCCACACTGCTTTTGAGCCACAAATACACAGAAATGTGGAAGCTTACATGGATGATATAGTGGTCAAGAGCAGGGACAAAGCAACTCTGATCCAAGATTTAGAAGAGACTTTTGCAAATCTGCGCAAGATCAGCCTCAAGCTCAACCCCGAGAAGTGCGTGTTTGGAGTCCCTTCCGGCAAGCTTCTCGGGTTCTTCGTGTCTCAGCGGGGAATTGAAGCCAATCCCGACAAGATCAAGGCCATTGAGCAGATTGAAGCACCGAAGCGCGTCAAGGATGTACGAAGACTTGCCGGCTGCGTGGCGGCTCTCAGCAGGTTTATCTCTAAGTCGGCTGAGCGCGCCCTACCGTTTTTCAAAATTTTGAAAAAGGCAGGTCCAATGAAATGGACTCCGGAAGCGGAGGATGCGCTGCAGGACTTGAAGAGATACCTGTCCTCCACTCCAATACTTGTCGCACCTAAGCCACAAGAGAAGTTGTTGCTATATCTGGCGGCAACCAATCAAGTGGTTAGTGCTGTGTTAGTAGCGGAGAGGGAGGCAGATGATGAGCCAGCGTCTACGGCAAGCGCATCCAGCGGCACGCAGGGGGCTTCCCCGACAAGCTCTGGTCCCGGCAAAGATGGATCTGCGCAAGCGCCCGAGGAGATACAAAAGAAAATGGTGCAGCGCCCAGTCTACTTTGTCAGTTCCCTTCTGGAGGGGGCTAGGTCAAGGTACTCTGGTGTGCAGAAATTGCTTTCCGGCCTTCTCATGGCCTCAAGCAAGTTGCGCCATTACTTCCAAGCACATGAGATCACAGTTGTCACTCGCTTTCCGCTGAAGAGGATACTGCAGAATCCAGAACCAATAGGCAGGATTGTTGAGTGGGCACTGGAACTGTCAAGCTTTAGCCTCAAGTTTGAGAGCACTTCAACTATCCAAAGCAGAGCGTTGGCAGAGTTCATAGCAGAGTGGACGCCAACACCAGATGAAGAAATTCCAGAGACGAGCATCCCCGTCGAGGAAGCAAGCAAAGAGTGGCTAATGTACTTTGATGGTGCCTTCTCACTGCAAGGCGCCGGTGCTGGCGTGCTGCTTGTCGCACCCACCAGAGAGCACCTCAAGTACGTAGTCCAGATGCACTTTCCCAAGGAGCAAGCAACAAACAATACCGCATAATATGAAGGATTGCTTGCCGGCCTCAGGATCGCGGCAGACCTTGGGATCAAGAAGCTCATTGTCAGGGGTGACTCGCAGCTTGTCGTCCGCCAAGTGAACAAGAATTATCAGAGTCCGTTGATGGAAGCTTATGTCGATGAGGTGAGGAAGCTAGAAGAGCGCTTTGTCGGCCTACAGATGGAACATGTTCGAAGAGCTCAGAACGACATCGCCGACGGCCTGTCAAAGTGCGCAGCATTTAAGTTACCTATGGAACCAGGGATCTTTCTGCTCAAGCTGACTCAACCGTCTGTTACGCCATCAACTGGACAGTGCAAGAAGAGGAAGTTGATTTCTGGTGACTATTTTCCGGTAGAGCTTCCCGAAGCCGCCGCCAAAAAGGTCCCCAAGATCA
The DNA here is from genome assembly GCA_032464435.1 of Aegilops umbellulata. Lineage (NCBI taxonomy): Eukaryota > Viridiplantae > Streptophyta > Magnoliopsida > Poales > Poaceae > Aegilops > Aegilops umbellulata. The sequence continues at coordinate 275,554,372 of CP136055.1, forward strand.
ACACCAAGAGTGCTGAGGAGCAGTCTGCTCCGACAAGTCCCAGGGTTTGTTTCGTTGAAGCAGACACTCCCGACAAGTTTTGCTCCGGCAAGCTTGCCGGGGAACGTCAAGCTCCGGCTGAGCCGCAGGTTCTCGCCGTAGAAGAGGATGTTCCCGCAGCAGCAGATATGCCTTTAGTCCTTGTTGTCGAGCCACAAGCTCCAGCATGGGCACAGCAGATCGTCCGTTTCCTTCAGACAGGAGAACTTCCCGAAGTGCAAGAAGAAGCGGAAAGAGTAGCCCGGCAGTCTAGTATGTACCAGTTCGTCGACAACGAACTATACAAAATAAGACTCAACGGTGTGAAATTGAAGTGTATTCACCGAGAAGATGGACAGAAGCTGTTGGCAGAGATACATGGAGGCATATGTGGTCACCACATTGGCGCCAGAGCACTTGCCGGCAAAGCGTTCCGTCAAGGTTTCTTTTGGCCGACAGCCCTCCAGGATGCAACTGCACAAGTAACCAAGTGTGAAGCGTGCCAGTTCCATTCCAAGCAGATACACCAGCCAGCTCAAGCTCTCTAGACGATCCCTTTATCCTGGCTATTTTCGGTCTGGGGGCTCGACATCCTCGGCCCCTTCCCCCGAGCAGTCGGGGGCTTTGAGTACTTGTACGTTGCAATTGACAAGTTCACAAAGTGGCCAGAAGTGGAAGCAGTGAGGAAGGTGATAGCACAGTCAGCAGTCAAGTTCTTCAGGTCGATTGTTTGCCGCTTCGGGATCCCTAACAGGATCATCACCGACAACGGTACGCAATTCACGAGTCGCACCTTCATGCAGTACATCCAAGACCTTGGCGCCAAGGTCTGCTTTGCTTCTGTTGCTCACCCCAGGAGCAACGGTCAAGCGGAGAGGGCAAATGCTTAAGTGCTGCGTGGACTCAAGACCAGGACTTTCGACAGGCTGCACAAGTGCGGAAGAAACTGGATTGAGGAGCTGCCGGTGGTTCTTTGGTTGATCAGGACGACGCCAAATCGAGCCACTGGCCAGACACCTTTCGCACTAGTCTATGGAGCAGAGGCAGTTATCCCCACGGAACTCGTATACGGGTCACCTCGAGTGCTCGCTTATGATGAGCTTGAGCAAGAGCAGCTGCGGGAAGATGACGCGCTACTCCTTGAGGAAGACCGTCTTCAGGTCGCTGTGCGAGCTGCTCGCTACCAGCAAGTTTTGCGCCGCTACCATAGCTGCAAAGTTAACGCCAGAAGTCTCGAGGAAGGCGACCTTGTTCTTCGGCGCGTTCATTCCGCCAAGAATTCCAACAAGTTGACGCCGAAGTGGGAAGGCCCTTATCGGGTGAAACGAGTCACTAGGCCTGGCGCTGTCCGCCTTGAGACCGAAGATGGAATTCCGGTGAGAAACTCCTGGAACATCGAGCATCTTCGTAAGTTTTACCCGTAAGGCACGGTTGTCAGACCCTGTTCCGGCAACCACCTTTTGTACAAGTCTTGCCGCTGTTGCATGTGATCCTTTGTACAAAGCCAGGCGCAGACCCTGTACATAAATAAAGCTCATGTGCTCCACACATCTTGTCAGATTCATGCTTTTTATTTTTTGCATGAGTTATCTAACACTTTGTGCAGCGCCAAACCCCAGTAAGCAATAACGAGCCATAAGGCTCCATACCATTATTTTCTCTTCTCTCTTTTCTCAAGGAAAAGAAGGTTCCTCTCGCCCACAAGTTTGCCAGGGGGGGGGGGGGGAAGGAGAAGATAATGGTGTGAACCAGGCGTCGTTCAAGAAAGTTTCGCCTTGCCGGAGAGCAAACAACAGAAAAGCTAAGTTGCCAAAGTTTGAGCAATCAAATTTTTTTAAGTTATCTCCCTTGAACGACCACGCTTTGTATGGAAAACCTGTGCGCGGAGGAACCAGCTCGTGGCTAGTTGCGCCCTTACTTTGTTTCGAGTTCGGTCAACAGTTTAAGTGTGCTGCGACTAGAGTCGCACCCTTACTTTGTTTCGAGTTCGCTCAACAACTTAAGCGAGCTGCGACTAGTCGCGACAAGGTTTCTTGTCGGTAATGGCACCGCCAGCAGGCTGCTGACGTCCCGCACTCAGCGCTCGCAGCAAAGGTGCCTACGCCAGCAAGTTCCCTAAAAGCGTAGGGCAAAAACATACAAAGGAAGGAATCAAGTAAAGGGAATAACATCGCAATCATGACCCGAAATAGAGTTATATTACAAGATAGCTTGTCGCGGCTCTAATAGACTGTTTTCATAACATGATCAGCGGCGACAAGAAAAGAGGAAAACGGGCGGCCTAGTCCACGCGGTCGCCCTCAACCCTCTTGATCCCGCTCACCTTGTCCAAAATAGGTGTGACAAGGTCCTTGAGCGCCTCCAGATCAGCTTCCGCCGGCAGGGATCTGAGGACGTTGGTGAGGTTGAGACCCGGGTTGCGGAAGGCCACCTTCACCAACACCTTCTGAAGAGCTCCTGCGCAGATCTTGCGCGACTCGTCGACCAGCTGCCTTGGGATCCTCTCCCGGAGTCGCTGGAGGGCCGTCGCCACGCTTTTGAGGAACAGGGTGAGCTTGGCGCTAGATGGGAGGGTCTCATCGGAGGGATACCCGAGATCCTCCATCCCCAGCTGCGCCAGCTCCTTGTCGATGTCTGCGGCAGCATTCACGAGACCCTCCGTCCACCGCTCCACAGTTCCTCTAAACTCGTTCTGGGTGGCGGCAATGCTCTCCAGCAGCGCCTTGTCGGCCTTGATCTCCTTCTTCAAGGCCGCCTCCTGCTCCCTGGCGCCGTCCAGCGTCTTGGTCAAAGTAGCCAGCTTCAGCTGAAGATCGGCGTTGGAGTCCTTGGCGGCGGCAAGCTCCTTGATCTTCTTGGCGAGACGACCCTGCAGCTCGCCGAAGGTGTAGGCGTCCTTCTCACGCTCATGCTTGAGCGCGGCAAGCTCTTCACCGCTCGCCTTGAGATCAGCCTCTAGCTGCGCCACCTTCGTCTCCAGCTCCTTCTTGGCGGCCTCGGCAGCTGTGGCAGTGTCCTTTGCTTCCTTGAGGGCTCCGCTGAGTGTTTGCTCGCGTGCAGCAAGCTCCTCTTCGTGGTTGTCCAGGCTGGCCTTCAGCTGCACCAACTCGCCCTCCCGCGCAGACAGCTCCTCGGCGGCAAGCCGATGTTGCTCTGCAACTTCTGCCTTCTCGAGGATGAAGGCCTTCTGCGCCTCATCGAGCTGCTCACGCTCCGCCGCCAGCGATCGGAGAGCTGCCTGGTTGAGACCTCGGAGCTCCTCCGCACGCTTCTCCATGTCCACCCCTGCCTTCGCGACAAGCGCTTCGCGGGACTCCAGTTTGGCTTGTCGAGCGCGGTAAAGCGACAGCAGCTCCCGCAGTAGTCGCTCCTTCTCAGGCTCGTCGCTGCTGCTGCTTGGAGCGTCGACCAGCGTCAGCCCAGCGGAGGCAAGCACCTCCACGTCAAAGCTTTCTCCTTCGACTGGCGCCCTAGACGTTGACGCCCAGGGGAGGTTGATGAAGACGCCATCGCCGGCCTTCAAGTAGACGCCTGGCTGGGGCTCTTCGGAGCCTGACGCTGCGGCAGCGGCGGGAGGATCGGTGGTCGGTGTAGCGCCTGTCGCTCCTGCGGCCTCAGGGTCGTCAGTACGATCGCCAGACCCCTCGTCAGCTGCTGCGGCAGCAGCCTTGGCGGCCTCTTCGCCGGCGGGATCGTCAGTGCTGGCCGCTTCTTCGGTGGCGGCGGCATCATCAATAACAACCTCGGTCTACATCGGCTCCGCAGTAGATGGATCTGACGGCCGAAAAAGGAAGAAAAGTCAAGCTAATATCCAAAAAGAAGATCAAAAGAAGAAGAACCCAAGGGAAGTTTTGAAGCAAGAGGTTTACCTGCACCGGGCTCTGCAGTTGTGGTCTCCACCACCGGAGGACCGCTGGTGCTGTCCCTTGCCGGAGACTCCTCCCTTGCCGGAGAGCTCCCCCTTGCCGGAGAGCTCTCCTTTGTCGGAGGATCCTCCCTTGCCGGAGAACTCTCCCTTGGCGGCATAGTCGAAGCAGGTGGCTCGTCAGCTCGTCAGATATCAGCAAACAAAGAGTATCCATGCGCGACCAACAGCGGGAAGCAAACCTTATACTGACGCCGGGGGCTGCGCTGGGGGCTGCTTTGAAGAGCAGCTGCCGGGTCCGGCAAGTTTGTCTCGGGCGCATCCCCAGCTGACACGGTGGGATCGTCCTCGATGACGATCACCAGGACCTTGGCTTTCTTTGCCGCTCTCTGGGCCAGAGTCCTAAAAAAGGAATAAGTTCAGAGTAAAGCAAATGAGATACAAGACAAGACATACAAGTACAACAAGAATCTTACTCTTCTTCTTCCTCGTCGGAGCTGAGCGCGGAGAAGTCAAAGCCTGGCCCACCTCCGGCGCGAGGAGGCGGAGGAGTAGGATCCCTTGGCCGCTTGGTAGGAGATGGAGCGGCGGACCGGGAGGACCCCGCTCTAGTTGACGCTGCAGCGTGAGGTGCTTCCGCGGCAACAGAACTTGTCGCAGTGGAGCGCGTCGTGCGGCGCGGCGGGGGTTGACTCGTTCGCCGCTCCGCTACGTCCCCGGCCTTGCGAAGACGCCTTCTTGGTGGAGCCGGGGGCTCTGCTTGTGGAGCCGGGGGATCTGCTTGCGGCAAGCTGCCCGAAGACGAAGAGGAAGAGGAGCCGATCTCCAACGAGCCGCTCGAATCCTCGGCGGGCCCGCTCGGCCCGACGTCATGCCTGGCGGACCTCTCCTCGCCGGCGAGTTCCTCTCGCTCGGCAAGGCTTGCCGCCTCTGCTGCCTCCGCCTCCTCCACGGTGAACCCAAACTCGCCCGCAGCTGCAGCTGCCGCCGCCTCCTCCAGCCTGGTGGCGATGCGCTTGAGCTCGTCGTCGGTGGTGTCCCGGGTGAGGCCCCTCTGCTCATCGGCGTCAACCGGCACTTCTAAGAAGTTATCAAAGAACGCCCACACGACATCATCTGCAGGCTCTATCTAGGCTGGGTCAATTCCATGCGAGTCGCACAGCGGCATCATTGCACGGATGCAGTCGAGCGAGGAGTTGTTACACAGCGGAACGACGCCCCTCAGCAACCTGAACACTTCGGGATGCTGAGGGTCGTACTTGAACAGCTCCTGGAGCATCGCGGTGAGCTCCAAGACAGTGAAGTTGAAGTTGAGGCCCGGCCGCAGCCTCATGATATCTGCCGCGTTCTGGAACTCCCAGGCGGGTCTCCTCCTCTCCTGCAGGGGGGCGATGCGGCGGCGAAGGAAATCTGCGCCAACCGCTCCTACAGTAAGCCCGCCAAGCCTAAGGCGTAGGATCCTGGCGACGGCAATCTTCAGTCTGTCGTCTTCCGTGGCCAGGCTACTCCAATCACTGCCGCGCACTACTGGAGTTTCGCGCTGGGCGGTAAACGGTTGCGAGTTCTCCTTGACAATCAGGCACCAGTCCGCCCTCCACTCCTCCCACTTGCTGCGGAACTCTCCATCCAGATAAGCATCCTTCTTGCCGGCCTTTGAGATCCAGGCGATTCCGCCGGATAGAGGCTCTCCTTTCTCAACTCGAGGCGAAAAGAAGTGGCGGAAGAGGGCTACATTTGGGTGGACTCCGACAAAGTTTTCGCAGAGATGTGAGAAAACTGCCATGGTCAGGACAACATTGTCGGTGTACTAAAGTAGGGGTACTCTAGTATCCCGAACTTGTGCACAGGCAGACGCAGCACCCCGCGGCAAGACCCGCCAGGTGATTACCAAAGCTCTCTATGGTTCCTTTGGAGCCATTCGAGAACAAAGTATTTAAGCCAAGGAGACAAGTCCCCGGCAAGAGGAGCTTGCCGGGAAGGCCATTCGAGGCACAAGACCCCGGCAAGAGGAGCTTGCCGGGAAGCCCAACCAGAGCCTCTCAAAGAACCTGCCGCAATGCGCCACGCGTCCCGGCCGGACTCGGCGAGCGACAAGTTCCCGAACGCGGCAAGACAACGGCCGCGACAAGGCACTTGCCGCGGCGGGCAACCACTCTGTACCCGCACTCCAGCTCACCCACCTACGTGTCGCTCCGGGACCCTTCCCAGCGTACGTGGCGGGAGGCTGTGCAGCCAGGGGTACACTGTGGCATGCAGTGCTGACAAGATCCCCATCGTGGCGAGCGATGGCGCCCCTGACGGTCCCTTTTCTGCACCGTCTGGGCGACGTAGATAGGCATTTAATGCCTTTGTCCCCTGCCGTCAGGGTTAGGTATGATACACTGTGTAGGTAGCTGTACCTACCATGGCATATTTCCACTTTTGCCCTTACCTACGTTGCCACCTGTTGGAGACCCCTTGAACATATAAAAGGAGGCCCATACACAACGTAGGGGGGGGATCGGACCTCGGAGAACGATCTCTCAGAGGAAAACAGAAGAACGCTCGGTCTCGTTAGCTGCTTGGGTGCACTGTAGCACTCAGCACTCCTGAGCAAGAACTCAATACAATCCACAAAGCAGCAGTAAGAGTGTTATCTCTCCGGAGAGCTCCGAAGCTGGGTAAAAAAACCCCGCGTGCCTTGCCTCGATCCGCTCTTCGCGCGACCTCCGCCCCCCGCCGAACCGAGAAGGGGCTCCGTCCCCATAGGTGCTCGGGGAGCCCAGAAAGCCCCGGCATCTATGGCGCGCCAGGTAGGGGGCATCGAGGTTGTGTGAACCTGATCCGGCGTTCACGCGAGCTAAATCTTCATCGACTTCATCGACGTGCCGCCGCAGAAGAAGGCTTCGGAGGCGGCTGCGCCGTCCGCGTCGAATCCACCGCCGCCGCAGCAAACGGCCGGTGGTGAGGACGCCGGCGGTAGAACGGGCGTCGATGAGGGAGCCCACGGTGCCAACAAGTCCAAGGACAAGACCGCGCTGCCCGTTGGCGGCATAGTCGGCTCCCACGACGACCGGGCGTCCGTAGACGCAGCGCGCCCATCTCAAGAGGCGCAGGACCGACAGCGTCGTGGTACTCACGGTATCATACGCTCGCTGGACCCAAATCGAGCTAGCGGATCCCGGGACGCTCAAGGCCAACATGCACGCTGACGTGCTAGCGCGAGCGAGGCACGGCCGCCTGGACAGAATACTGCTCCTTCTAACATCGCTGGGAGTCCGAGCATATCCCGCTCCTCGCACCGTTCGCCACCGCTACCCGCCACCCCAGCAGAAGCTCTAGCGCGAGCTCAACTGCTCCTAGACTTCCCTCCAGCGCCAGACAAGATCGACGACTGAAGGGCCACCATTCAGAGTCTCATCGGCTTCGCCAACGGCGACACTCCGTGACCAGCGACCACATCGCAGCCGCGGCAGGCCAGCCAAGTGCGAGCCGATGGCGACAAAACCGGTGGGGGTGCAACCACCGTGCACTCTCCGCCCCAAAGGCCAAGATGGCCGACTCGCCGGGTCCGCCACGACAGCGACTCCACTGCTTCCTCAGATCCACGAACTCGTCGCGATCAGCGCCACGTTCTTCACGAATGGCAGCAAGAAGACGCTCGCACCCGCATCGAGCGCCGGAGAGAAATGCGGCGTCAATCAGACCGACGCGCTGGCCCTACTATGGACATGCAAGCGCCAGGGGAACCAGGCGACCTGCCGTACGCGGTAGGTTGCCCTGCGTTTACTCGTGAGCCGCGGCAAGTCCAGTGGCCCAGCACGAAGAATTTCAAGCCAGACGTACCAGAGAAGTACGACGGCAGGCTGCATCCGTCGGAGTTCCTCAGCATCTACACCATTGTGGTGCAGGCTGCCGGGGGGCGGGACGACAAGATCCTCGCCAATTACTTCCCTCTGGTGCTCAAGCCCAACGTCAGGTCCTGGCTCATGCACTTGCCGGAAAACTCCATATCTTCCTGGGCAGACCTATGCCATCAGTTTGTCGGCGCCTTTACAAGCGGCCACAAACCTCATGGCCAGGAGAGTGATCTTCACCTGCTTGCCCAGAAGGAAGGGGAGCCTCTACGTAAGTACATCCAGAGATTCAGGCAAGTGCAACGCAACATCCCAAACGTCCACCCTGCCGCGGTCATCAGTGCGTTCCACCAGAACGTGCGCAACCGCAGGATGCGGGAGGATATGGCGATGTGCAAGATCAGAGACGTCAGCGAGCTGTATGCCCTGGCCGACAGATGTGCACGTGCTGAGGAAGGAAGGAAACTCCCCGGAGAGAACGTAGGAACCGGAGGATCTGACAGCGATGATGCCGCCCCGACAAGCAAAAACCGGCGGCAGAACAACAGGAAGAGGAAAGGCAAAGATGTGCTAGTTGTCGAGCAATCCGGCAACGAAGGTGGCGCCAAGATAGCCAAGACTGGTAGCTCCGGCAAGGAGGTTGCCACATGCGCCAACTGCCAGGCTGTGGCGGCCACCGACAAGCAGGATGGCACCAACAAGCAGTACTGCAAGATTCATCGCACCAAAGGACATGACCTCCAGAGCTGCAAGAAGGTCGAGCAGCTCGTTGAGCTGCAAAAGGCCGAATACGAGCGACGCGACAAGGAGAAGGCCCAAGGAGGTGCTGGAGGATCCGGTACGAAGCGCACCGGCCGGGGGGACGCCGCGGCAACACCAAGCAGTGGCAAGGCCACAGACCTCCCCGCGGCCGCGACAAGGATGAAGATGACGACGACGACGAAGACATGGATGACGCCGAGACCAGTGAGCAGGAGTTCCAGAAAGCCACAGAAGTTTTGTGCGTTGACGGTGGTGCTTCTCTGCATACTTCACACCGCCAACTCAAGCAGTGGGTGCGGGAAGTCAATGCAGCAGAACCACCCGTTGAGTCACGCAAGCTTCTGAAATGGACCAGCACGCCTATCATCTTTGATATTGGGGACCACCCCGATCGCACAACTACTGTCGGGTGTTTGCCAATGTTGGTCTCACCAACTATCCGCAACCTCAAGGTCACTAAGATGCTAGTTGATGGCGGGGCCGGCTTGAACCTGATCTCCTCCGCTGTACTCCGGAGACTCCAAGTCCCTGACAGCGAGCTCGAAGAGACCGGCACGTTCCAAGGAATCAACCCGGGAAGGAGCAAGCCGAAGGGGAAGATCACGCTGCCGGTGACATTTGGCAGCGAGCTGAACTTCAGGACTGAGAGGATCACTTTCGACGTTGCCGATTTTCCATTGCCTTACAATGGAATTCTCGGCCGTCCAGCGCTCGCAAAGTTCATGGCGGCCTCTCACTACGCGTACAACATGCTGAAGATGCCAGGCTCGATAAGTGTCATCTCTGTACATGGCGACAAGAAAGACGCTCTTATCTGTGCCGACAAGATCTACTGGGAAGCAGCAGCCGCCGCGGATCGCGAGACACTCGCCGCTGAAGCTCCCGGGGGGAAGAAGAAGACCAAGTCCGGCAAGAGCTCTGATGCCCACTCCGGCAAGCGCACCTCTTCGGAGTGCTGCGCTACCGTCGAGGACGCACCATCGAGCTCCACCGGCAAGTGTAAGAAGACGATGGCAGCTCCGCCAGCGACCAAGAAGGTGTCCGCCAAGGAGGACGATACTGGTGGTACCTTCACCATCAGTGCCACTCTCGACCCTAAATAGGAAAGCGTGCTCGTTGCTTTCCTGCGGGCGAACGTCGATGTGTTTGCATGGCAACCATCTGACATCCCCGGTGTTCCCAGGAAAGTAATTGAGCACCACCTTGCCGTCTGTCCTCATGCGTGGCCCGTCAAGCAGAAAGTCAGGAAGCAAGCAGTGGAGCGCCAAGAATTCATCGCAGAAGAGATCAAGAAGTTGGAAGCAGCAGGCCTTGTCAGAGGAGTGCTCCGTCCTACGTGGTTGGCCAATCCTGTAGTCGTGCGCAAGGCAAACGGGAAATGGAGACTTTGCATCGACTTCACCGATGTCAACAAAGCTTGTCCCAAAGACCCATTTCCCTTGTCGCGCATTGACCAGATTGTCGACTCCACAGCCGGATGCGACTTGCTTTCGTTTCTTGACGCATACTCAGGATACCATCAGATCTTCATGGCAGAAGAGGATGAGGAGAAAACCGCGTTAATCACTCCATGTGGCACGTACTGTTTTGTACGAATGCCTTTCGGTTTGAAGAATGCTGGTTCAACATTTGCAAGGGTCGTCCATACTGCTTTTGAGCCGCAAATACACAGAAATGTTGAAGCCTACATGGATGATATAGTGGTCAAGAGCAGGGACAAGTCAACTTTTATTCAAGATCTAGAAGAAACTTTTGCAAATCTGCACAAGATTAGCCTCAAGCTCAACCCCGAGAAGTGCGTGTTTGGAGTCCCTTCCGGCAAGCTTCTCGGGTTCTTTGTGTCTCAGTGGGGGATTGAAGCCAATCCCGACAAGATCAAGGCCATTGAGCATATCGAAACACCGAAGCGCGTCAAGGATGTACGAAAACTTGCCGGCTGCGTGGCGGCTCTCAGCAGGTTTATCTCTAAGTCTGCTGAGCGCGCCCTGCCATTTTTCAAAATCTTGAAAAAGGCAGGTCCAATGAAATGGACTCCGGAAGCGGAGGCAGCGCTGCAAGACTTGAAGAGATACCTGTCCTCCACTCCAATACTTGTCGCACCTAAACCACAAGAGAAGTTGCTGCTATATCTGGCGGCAACCAATCAAGTGGTTAGAGCTGCATTAGTAGCGGAGAGAGAGGTAGATGATGAGCCAGCAACCGCGGCAAGCACGTCCAATGACAAGCAAGGGGCTTCCCCGACGAGCTTTGGTCCCGACGAAGATGGATCTGCACAAATGTGCGAAGGGATACAGAAGAACAAAATGGTGCAGCGCCCAGTCTACTTTGTCAGTTCCCTTCTGCGGGGGGCTAGGTCAAGGTACTCTGGTGTGCAGAAGTTGCTTTTCGGTCTTCTTATGGCCTCGAGAAAGCTGCGCCATTACTTCCAAGCACATGAGATCACAGTTGTCACTCGCTTTCCGCTGAAGAGGATACTGCAGAATCCAGAAGCAACAGGCAGGATTGTTGAGTGGGCATTGGAACTGTCGAGCTTTGGCCTCAAGTTTGAGAGCACTTCAACTATTCAAAGCAGAGCATTGGCAAAATTCATAGCAGAGTGGACGCCAACACCTGACGAAGAAATCCCAGAGACGAGCCTCCCCGTCAAGGAAGCAAACAAAGAGCGGCTGATGTACTTTGATGGTGCGTTCTCGCTGCAAGGCGCCGGTGCTGGCGTGCTGCTTGTCGCACCCACCGGAGAGCACCTCAAGTACGTGGTCCATATGCACTTTCCCAAGGAGCAAGCAACAAACAATACTGCAGAGTATGAAGGATTGCTCGCCGGTCTCAGGATCACGGCAGACCTTGGGATCAAGCAGCTCATTGTCAGGGGTGACTCACAGCTTGTCGTCCGCCAAGTGAACAAGGATTATCAGAGTCCGTTGATGGAAGCTTATGTTGATGAAGTGAAGAAGCTGGAAGAGCGCTTTGTCGGCCTATAGATGGAACATGTTCCTAGAGCTCCGAAAAACATCGCTGACGGCCTGTCAAAGTGCGCGGCATTTAAGTTACCTGTGGAACCAGGGATCTTTGTGCTCAAGCTGACTCAACCATCCGTGACGCCACCAACTGGACAGAGCAAGAAGAGGAAGTTGATTTCTGGTGACTATCTTCCGGCAGAGCTTCCTGAAGCCGCCGCCAAGAAGGTCCCCAAGATCAACGCCAAGAGTGCTAAGGAGCAGTCTGCTCCGACAAGCCCCAAGGTTGTTTCGTTGAAGTAGACGCTCCCGACAAGTTTCGCTCTGGCAAGTTTGCCGGGGATCATCAAGCTCCGGCTGAACCGCAGGTTCTCGCCGTAGAAGAGGATGTTCCCGCAGCAGCAGATATGCCTTTAGTCCTTGTTGTCGAGCCATAGGATCCGGCATGGGCACAGCAGATCGTCCGTTTCCTCCAGTCAGGAGAACTTCCCGAAGAGCCAGAAGAAGCGGAAAGAGTAGCCCGGCAGTCTAGTATGTACCAGTTCGTTGACAACGCACTGTACAGGGCTTCTTTTGGCCCACAGCCCTCCAGGATGCAGCTGCACAAGTAACCAAGTGTGAAGCGTGCCAGTTCCATTCCAAGCAGATACACCAGCCAGCTCAAGCTCTCCAGACGATCCCTTTATCCTGGCCATTTTTGGTCTGGGGGCTCGACATCCTCGGCCCTTTCCCCCCAGCAGTCGGGGGCTTTGAGTACTTGTACGTCGCAATCGACAAGTTCACAAAGTGGCCAGAAGTGGAACCAGTGAGGAAGGTGACAGCACAGTCAGCAGTCAAGTTCTTCAGGTCGATTGTTTGTCGCTTCGGAATCCCTAACAGGATCATCACCGACAACGGTACACAATTCACGAGTCGCACCTTCATGCAGTACGTCCAGGACCTTGGCACCAAGGTCTGCTTCGCTTCTGTTGCTCACCCCAGGAGCAACGGTCAAGCAGAGAGGGCAAATGCTGAAGTGCTGCGTGGACTCAAGACCCGGACTTTCGACAGGCTGCACAAGTGCGGAAGAAACTGGATCGAGGAGCTGCCGGTGGTTCTTTGGTCGATCAGGACGACGCCAAATCGAGCCACTGGCCAGACACCTTTCGCTCTAGTCTATGGAGCAGAGGCAGTTACCCCCACGGAACTCGTATACGGGTCACCTCGAGTGCTCGCTTATGATGAGCTTGAGCAAGAGTAGCTGCGACGAGATGACGCGCTGCTCCTTGAGGAAGACCGTCTTCAGGCTGCTGTACGAGCTGCTCGATACCATCAAGCTTTGCGCCGCTACCACAGCCGCAAAGTTAAAGCCAGATGTCTTGAGGAAGGCGACCTTGTTCTTCGGCGCGTTCATTCCGCCAAAAATTCCAACAAGTTGACGCCGAAGTGGTAAGGCCCTTACCGGGTGAAACGAGTCACTAGGCCTAGCGCTGTCCGCCTTGAGACCGAGGATGGCTTTCCGGTGAGCAACTCCTGGAACATCGAGCATCTTCGTAAGTTTTACCCGTAAGGCGCGGTTGTCGGACCCTGTTCGGCAACCACCATTTTGTACAAGTCTTGCCGCTGTTGCATGTAATCCTTTGTACAAAGCCAGGCGCAGACCCTGAGCGAAGATAAAGCGCTGGCGCCCTGAGTTTTAGCATGCATGCAGAGTCGAGTCTCGTCCTTGGTTAGGGTTGACAGTGCTCGATAGTGGCTAACACCTAACTTCGAGGTCGAGTGTGCGTCCTTTTGTCGTTCTTTCGTTTCCCTTGGTTCGCAGGACTCGCGCACCCTGACCGGACCACTTAAGGACGAAAAGAAGAAGAAGGACGGACCAACGCCCGGACCCCGGCGAACCAATGTTGCCGGGAGCTGCAACACCCCGGCAAGCCGGCGTTGCCGGGGGCTGCAAGTGCAAAGATTAGCCCACGACGAACCGAAGTTGCCGGGGGCTGCGACCTCAGATAAGTTTTTCATCCCTTATCATGCATTCTCTTATGGGCTGGGATATGCGAAACCTTGTTTCTTCCTAAAAGCTACCGTGCTCCGTGAACTCTAGGCCCTCGGGCTCGTTCCCGGGGCCAGATTTGGTCGTAGTCGCGACAGCTAAGGGACGAAGCGAGGAGCCTGATCCCGCCTCCTCCCTGCCTCCGCCAAAAGCATGAGAAAGGACGAGCGACGTGGGAAGAAGGCAGGGCCTGCTGCCGAGAAAGGGAGTGTCTATCTTAAAGATATAAAGGATTTGCTCCTTGACGTGGGTTCCACCCACAAGACAAGTGACCCCGCAAGCATCCCCTTTTCATTAAAAAGCATTCCACTCAGGTACAGTTGATAAGAGGATGAAGAACATGAATAATGGGATTACAAGTTTTAAATGCAACTAAGGCTCGAGGGCTTACAAATTAAAAAGAGATAAGGTGCCCATAATCCCTCTCTTGTCCCTCTCTTCAGGAGGCAGGTCAAGGAGGCAAAAAGGGCAAAAGGGGCGCCTAGATGAGCTACGGGTGCCAGAAGACACCAAGAAAACGTCTCGGCGGCATGGTGATGGTGGCGCCGGAGGCAAAAGCTCGAAGACCACGCCTCCACGCCTCCACGCCTCCCTCCGTTTATGAGGAAGATACGAACCGCCAGGGGGCAGACATTTCGCCTTTCCGAGTAAAGGAACCACCCACGACCTCTCACACGACGCCGCAATCGACGCGTGCCGTTCGCGGAGGGCGTGGTGGATGCGGAGCGAGGTGCGACGTGACCCAGGCCGTGCGTGCCCGTGCCCTGTTTTGGGCCTGGCCCAATAGCGCTCGGCACCGTGTGTGGCCCAGGCCCGGGGGCTCCTGTCGGTGTACTAAAGTAGGGGTACTCTAGTATCCCGAACTTGTGCACGAGCAGTCGCAGCACCCCGCGGCAAGACCCGCCAGGTGATCACCAAAGCTCTCTATGGTTCCTTTGGAGCCATTCGAGAACAAAGTATTTAAGCCAAGGAGACATGTCCCCGGCAAGAGGAGCTTGCCGGGAAGCCCAACCAGAGCATCTCAAAGAACCTGCCGCAACGCACCACGCGTCCCGGCCGGACTCGGCGAGCGACAAGTTCCCGGACGCGACAAGACAATGGCCGCGACAAGGCACTTACCGCGGCAGGCAATCACTCTGTACCCGCGCTCCAGCTCACCCACCTACGTGTCGCTCCGGAACCCTTCCCAGCGTACGTGGCGGGAGGCTGTGCAGCCAGGGGTACACTGTGGCATGCAGCGCTGACAAGATTGCCATCGTGGCGAGCGATGGCGCCCCTGACGGTCCCTTTTCTGCACCGTCTGGGCGACGTAGATAGGCATTTAATGCCTTTGTCCCCTGCCGTCAGGGTTAGGTATGATACACTGTGTAGGTAGCTGTACCTACCATGGCATATTTCCACTTTTGCCCTTACCTACATTGCCACCTATTGGAGACCCCTTGAACATATAAAAGGAGGCCCATACACAACGTAGGGGGGGGATCGGCCCTCGGAGAACGATCTCTCAGAGGAAAACAGAAGAACGCTCGGTCTCGTTAGCTGCTTGGGTGCACTGTAGCACTCAGCGCTCCCGAGCAAGAACTCAATACAATCCACAAAGCAGCAGTAGGAGTGTTATCTCTCCGGAGAGCTCCGAAGCTGGGTAAAAAAACCCCGCGTGCCTTGCCTCGATCCGCGCTTCGCGCAACCTCCGCTCCCCGCCGAACCGAGAAGGGGCTCCGTCCCCATAGGTGCTCGGGGAGCCCAGAAAGCCCCGGCAAGCATTGGGGGTGAAGTCAAGGAGGCGGAGCCCGTAGGTGTTCATGATGTCACAGAAGAATTCAGAAAAGGGCGGGCAGAGCCCGCAGTAGAAGAACAAGGCAAAGAAAGGGTACCACGTGGGAGCCTTTTCCCGAGCAGTGGCTGGGAATACCTTCGTGCGCGGGTGCGCTCGCGTCCCCGTCGACCAAAAGAGGTAGTAGAACTCCTTCAGCTCCGCCGCGGCAAGCCTAGGAGGGAAGACTGCCCGCTCCTTTCGCAGCGCCGCGAGCTGCTGCGCCTCGGCCGACTTCACCTTCTCGGCTTTTGAAGCCATGGCGAGAGTGGCGAGGGAGGACGACGGCGTTGGTGGTGCTGGTGGCGATGGGGGCGGAGCGCTGCTCTCTTTCGGCTTTGAGAAGAAGGGGAGCGGCGGAGATTTTCGAGTCTGGAGTAGCAACGGGCGGATGGGCGGTCTGCCCCTGTTTCCCCTGCTTATAAGGAAGGAGGGGCGGACGTTCCGCCTTTCCAGACGAAGAAACCACCCACAATTTCTCCCACGACGCCGCGATTGACGCATGGCGTTCGGGGAGGGCGCGGTGGATACGGAGTCAGATGCGACTTGACCCTGGCCGCGCCTGCCCGTGCCCTGTTTTGGGCCTGGCCCAACAACGCTCGGCACCGTGTATGGCCTAGGCCCGGGGGCTCCTGTAGGTGTACTAGAGTAGGGGTACCCTAGTATCCCGAACTTGTGCACGGGCAGTCGCAGCGCCCCGCGGCAAGGCTTGCCAGGTGACCGCCAAGGACCTACTTGGTTCCTTTGGAGCCATTCAAGAACAAAGTATTTAAGCCAAGGAGACAAGGCCCCGGCAAGAGGAGCTTGCCCGGAAGGGCACTCAAGGCACCGAGCCCCGGCAAGAGGAGCTTGCCGCGAAGGCCAACCAAGGCATCTCAAGGAACTTGCCGCGACGCACCACGCGTCCCGGCAGGACCTGGCGAGCGACAAGCTTCCGGACACGACAAGACAACGAACGCGGCAAGGTGCTTGCCGCGGCAAGCAACAACTCTGTACCCGCGCTCCAGCACATCCACCAACGTGTCACTCTGGGACCCTTCCAGGCGCACGTGGCGGGAGGCTGTGCAGCCAGGGGTGCACCGTGGCAAACAGCGCTGACAAGATCGCCATCGTGGCGAGCGGTCGCGTCCCTGACGGTCCCTTTTCTGCACTGTTTGGGCGACGTAGATAGGCATTTAATGCCCGTGTCCCCTGCCGTCAGGGTTAGGTATGATACACTGTGTAGGTAGCTGTACCTACCGCAGCACCTTTCCATTTTTGCCCTTGCCCACGTTGCCACATGTTGGAGACCCCTTGAGCATATAAAAGGAGGCCCATGCACAACGTGGAAGGGGGAGGACGAACATAAGAACGCTTGGTCTCGTTAGCTGCTTGAGTGTACTGTAGCACTCAGCGCTCCCGAGCAAGAACTCAATACAAACCACAAAGCAGCAGTAGGAGTATTATCTCTCCGGAGAGCTCCGAAGCTGGGTAAAAACCGCTCGCATGCCCCGCCTCAATCTGCTCTTCGTGCGACCTCCGCCCCCCGCCAAACCGAAAGGGGCTCCGTCCCCATAGGTGCTCGTGGAGCCAGTTTCTCCCCGGCACTTGACTTGACATCACAAACGAGATTGCTGGATTGGGGAGTGAAGAGATGACTGACAGATTCATCATCAAGAAGATCCTAAGAGCCTTGGATGGAAAATATGATACCGTGTGCACATTGATCCAAATGATGCCAAATTACAAAGATCTCAAGCCAACGGAGGTCATTGGAAGAATTGTATCTCATGAGATGTCGCTCAAGGATAAAGAGGAACTTCACAACAAATCAAGTGGTGCCTACAAAGCCTCATGTGAAGTCCCCACATCATCAAGTGAGAAACAAAACTTCAACGAAGAATTGAGCCTAATGGTGAAGAACTTCAACAAGTTCTACAAGAGTAGAGCGAAGATAGAAGCTCCAAGTCAAGGTCCTACAATGACAAAAGATCTTCTAGTCGAGAGCGAAACTGCTACAATTGTGGAAGACCCCGGACACTATTCCAATGAGTGTACGGCTCCCTACAAAAGAAGAGAAGATTCTCCAAAAAGAAGAGGCAAAAGAGAAGAATCACCATCAAGAGAGAGAAGAAGTAGAGATGATCGTTATGAACGAAGATACTCACGGAGGAGCAAGGATTCGGAAAGAAAGGAAAAATCATCAAGGAGCTACACAAAACTAAGACATCAAGCTCATGTTGGTGAATGGGTATCTGGCTCCGACTCCGACAACCACTCCGAGAGAAGTTATCACTCCGATTCTGAATATACTCAAGATGAAGGTGTTGCCGGTCTAGCACTTGTGTCAACCAACTCCTATGACATATTTGACTCACCAAATGAAGGAATTGGAAGATGCTTCATGGCAAAAGGTCCTAAGGTAACTCATCCTGAGTATGTTGATTTCAATAGTGATGAAGATGACTTGTTAGGTGATGATGATTTACTTGTTGACAACTCTGGTGATGAATACTATGATGAAACGTCAATTAATCATGATAATCAAGATAAAAAGAATGGCAATGATACGAAGAAAATTGAGGCTCTAACTAAAGAACTAAACACTCTTAAGTTAGCTCATGAAACTATCTTCGAAGATCATCGAGAACTTTTAAGAGCTCATAAGAAGTTACGCTTTGAAAAGCTCAAACTTGAGCAAGAGCATGAGTTTTTAAAGGCAATCAATGATGATCTCCGCAAGAAAAGTTCTTCTTACATTGCCAAGCGTTTACTCTTATCCACTTACATGCCTCAAGTCAAGTCTAATAACAAGAACAAGAAAGATTATTCCTCTAGTAGTAACAATGATCATGTTAAATCCAATATTGTTGCTTCTAGCAGTTCTCTTGATTCCACTAACGATTCTCTTAGCCAAGTTACACTTGAGCAAGAAAATAGCTTATTGAAGGGAATCATAGAGAAAGGTGTGTACAAAAGCCTTGCCGGAAGTAAGCAACTCGGGGAGATTGTACGCAAGCAAGGAAGGCACCGGAAGAATCAAGGTGTTGGTTTTGAACGAAAGTTAAATGCCAATGGAGTTGAGTGGGAAGAAGATCAGTACCCCAAGACAAAGTTTGTTCCTCAACAAGAGAAGTATGATCCTACTTCTTTCAAGGGGACACAAACTCAAGATGATCTTCCACCACATGACTACAAGCAAAAAGGCAAGGACAAGCTTCAAGAGGAAATTGATGCATTTGAAGAAGGTCCTAAGACCTCAGTCAAGTGGATTCCCAAGACTACTTCAAGTTCCACTTCATCAAGTATGACTACAACTCCAAGGATTCCCATCAAGATGGTGTGGATCCAAAAGAAGAAGAACTAGAGAGTTCTTGAGGGTGACTCCGCCAACATACTTCACTCTTATCATTTTGGCAAGAACAAGTGCAATCAACTTCCACATCTTGCACTAGTTCAAGGAGTCACAAACCCTCTTGTTGGTAAGACAAGGGACAAGGTAACCTAAAAGCTTTCATAGACATCATCTTGTGTGTGCATCACTCTATGTCTATGGATATCCTTGTTTGTTCCTTGTGGGACTAACCCATGTAGGTATTGAAAGTGCAATTCACTCAAAAGGATAGCTCCAAGTGATCTACATTGAGCATCCACATCTTCAACATCTACATGAAGTCATCATCGACAAAACCCAAGGTTAGTTCATCCCTCTTAGGGGGGATATCACATCTAGGGGGAGCTTTACTCTAAGACTTGAGTTAAAGCAACTCTAATGATGTGAACACAACAATGCTTTATGTAAAAGTGGTAACCCCACTTGAGCTTAAACGATGAGTATGACCTATGATCAAATGTTTTCATTTGACTCCTATGTCAATATACTCATATATAGATGACCTAGTCATCGCCAATTGCTTGATAGAAGCTAGAATTGGTTGTGCATGCTTTGTCACATATTTCAATTGCCATTTTATTGTGTGAGCATGTTGGTTGCATATTTTACTCATTCAAGGACATCCACTTGTTGTTTTGATTGTTTGGCTTTATTTTTCTTTTGCCAAGTGGATGGACAAGAATGCCTAAGAACCTTCTCTAGCTATCTATGATTTTCTCGTCTCAAACTCTATTCATGCTACATCACAAAATTGATCAATTCAGATTCGAACCACTCTGTGTGAGGAGCACTCGGAGTCCCCGATTCGTCATAGACTTAAACTTCCAAAACCTCTTTGTGATTCTCGGTCTGACCGATACCCCACTTTCGATCTTACCGAGATCATTAAGTTGATCTATGTTTTCGATCTCGGTGCAACCGATTTGAACCATTCGGTCACACCGAGTTGCGATAACTGTACATAGTTTTGCATCTCGGGGCCACCGAGTTGTTCCACTCGGTCACACCGACAGGGTCGGGCTATTCATAGACACGGGCAAAAATTTGGAAATTTCTCCGAACCCCTTCGCCCGCGCGATAGCTCGCTCTGCCAACGTGGTCTCTGGATCGTCTCCTCGCCGCCAGCCGCCTCCAGTCGCTGGTCTCCATCGCCGTCAACGGGAATCAACCCCGTCGTTGCCGCCGTAGCGAGTCTCTGCCGAACTAGGGTATGGACTCTATCTTTGTGCTATTTCCCAATCCGATTCCTAGCACATTGTGATCATATTGATTCTAGCCACGTTTGATAAACTCTTATCCAGTCAATGAACTCGTAGAATAGATTTGATTTGAAAATTTTAGGGTTAGGTTTCCGCCGAAACCATCTCGGACCCACCGAGTTGAAAAACTCGGTCCCACCGATTTGGCTTATGCCATTGCACAAGTAAGACTTGGTCTGACCGAGTATTGCTAATCGGTGTGACCGATTTTGGAACTTTGTGAAACCCTAGCAGTCTCGGTGCCACCGAACTGTGACTCGATCTAACCGAGTTCACTAGTTTAGGTTCCAAAAGCTGCTTCGGTATCACCGAGTTTAAAAATCGGTAGATCCGAAATGCTTTCTGTGGGAAACTAAAACTAAGTTTTTGAATCATTCTTTTGCAAATCTCTGCATTTTGTGATGCTCATCCACTCTACCTCATATATAAACTATTCACAGGGTCAGCTGTCAGCTTGTTCATCATGTAAGACCAGAGTGATAGCCAGAACATATCAGAACAGCTAGTGCAGATGAGTGAGGGCACTAGTCCCTCCAGCTCTTCAGATGAAGGCAGCAGGAGCACCCCCAGCAACCTTCCAAAAGCTGCCACAAGGCAAAGGAAGAAGAGAACCTCAAAATCAGAGGATGAGGACTATGTGGCAGAGCAGGAAGCAACTTCCAAGAAAGTTGAACTCAAGAAGGAGTATGGCTTAGCTGCAGCCATCAAGCCAGGAATGCACAAGAAAGCACCTGCTAGGAGAGTTCCTACCTCCAAGCCTAGGAAGGCTGTTCCTGAGGAAACTATAAAATTCACTATGGAATCTGAAGAGGAAGAAATTGGCCAGGACAAGAAAAAGAAGAGAGCTAGAACAACCACTGCCAGAGTTGTTGGCAAGCCTTCTATGAGGAGAGATTCTTCTAATGAAGAAGAGGAAGAAGAAGAGGTTGCTGCACCAGCACCTAAGGCACCCAAGCTGATGGGTGATGCTATAAGATCAGGGGCTACTGCATCTAAGCCCAAGGAAGCCCCCAAGGCTGAATCCAAGGCCAAGCCAGCTCCAAAGCCAAAAACAAAGAGAAATACAAGGAGCATCCCAGCTGCTGAGAAGAACAAGGCCCCAGTGCCTGACACTGCAGAAGAAGAGGAAGGCCAAGTGCTGAGAAAGTTGAAGCCCAAGATCCCAGACCACAATGATGCTCATCCTGTGGCTTAGGATATGAAGATCAGAAGAGACTCTGGGCTAAGAAAGTGGAGAGCAGAGGATCCATAAGCTACCAGGAGGAGGACTGCTATTGACTACAAGTTCCACACTAAGGAACAGCAGGACTTCTATGAGACAGTCTTGTTGGACAAGAAGCCCATTGTGTGTGATATGAGATGGGTCGACTGGGAATACATCAAGGACAATGAAGAGCACTACCCTGGAGTGCAAGACAGCTTCAAGGCATGTGGAGTAGCTGACTTTGTTGGGCAGAAGCTCACAAAGTGGAGTGAGGAGCTGATCATGCAATTCTACTCCACAGCACATGTTTATCCAGATGGCAGAATTGTATGGATGTCTGAAGGTACAAGGTACCAATCAACTGTGGAGGAATGGGCAAAGTTGATCAATGCCCTAGAGGAAAATGAAGATGACTTGGATGTCTATGCCAAGAAAAAGATGGATCATAACACTATGGCAAATATGTACAAGGAGATTCCAGAAGATGATCTTGACACTCACCAGTTTGGGTCTGTAAAACACTTGTTGTCAGGACTGCCTACGATCAACTGGATCCTTAGGCACACACTTTTGCCCAAGTCTGGAGATCACAGGATGATCAGAGGTCATGCCATTAACCTGCTACATATATTTGATGTGCCTCAGAAATTTAAGGTCATGAGCCTCATAGTAGAGACTATCAAGAGGACTGCAGCAGATCAGAAGAGGAGTTGTGGTTATGCCCCTCAGATCTAGATGTTGATTAACTCAAGAATGGGCACAGACACATACTTGCTGGACAAGGAACATTTGCCTATTCATCCAGATTTCGAGGACAACCAAGTTGTGATGAATGAAAATGAACCATCATCAGCCCAAGCACAAGCTAAGAAGGAGAAGGCAAGGAAGGAGAAAGCTGCCAAGATGCCAACTCAAGAGGAGGCATCTGAGTATTTCTTGAAAAACAAGCAAGAGCAGCTCAGTTACCTGATTGCATCCACCCTGAGGATTGAGAAAGGTCTGGCCACCCTCACTCAGAACCAGGAGAGCTTAGAGAGAATCGTAGAACAAAAGTTCTATGACTTGGATGTCAAGGTGACAGAGATTCAGACAGCAGTGGAGCAACTTCAAGATGACATGCAGGAGAGGAAAGGGAAGACTACCACTGATGCATTTGCCCAAGTGCCACGAGCTCAGAGGTCCAGTGCAGTGCCAGTTCCTGACACAAGAGCCACCACCCGAGCTCCAGCCACAGCACCAGCCCAACCAGCTCCAGCATCTACTTCAGCTCCAGCTCCAACCACGTCTACGGAAGCCTTCGTCCTTGGAGTGATCCAGACTCCACCACCACCAGAAGATCAAGCCTGAGTGTCGATCTAGCACTATGCATTTTCTAGGAACTTTTTGGTAACTTGTTGCCAAAGGGGGAGAAAATGTATAGATCATAGGCTTCGAGAGAGAGTGTGTGTTGTTTTTTCTCTCTTGCTTTATTTGGTGGTTTTTCAAACATTGTTTGCTTTTTCTCGAGATACTTTGTTATGCCTATGAGACATTGATGATCATGTGTTTGATCATAAGCTACACTTATGCATGCTTGATATATCTTATCTATCTTATGTGGTCATTCACTTTTCCATGGTGATGAGTGCATGTATTTCATAATTATCATTTTGAGCGCTCCACCAAGATGTATGTGACATGGAAGAGTAACCCATAATTCTAACTCTTTGTGCATTTGCAGTCCAAAGCAAATATTAAATATGCACAAATTTAGGGGGAGCTCTTACTTATCACATACTTCTCAAAGCGACGATATAATTCATTCTTATTATCATTTGTCGAAGCTTTGATCTATATGTTGTCATCAATTACCAAAAAGGGGGAGATTGAAAGTGCAACTATCCCTAGGTGGTTTTGGTAATTCATAACAACATATAGCTCATTGAGCTAATGCTATTCCAAGACAATTATTTCAGGAAAGCTCAATGATTGGCATGGCATGGATGGTGAAAGTGGAACCCTCAAAATGCTAAGGACAAAGGATTGGCTCAAGCTCAAAAGCTCAAGACTCTTCATTTTACATTTTAGTGATCCAAGATCACATTGAGTCCATAGGAAAAGCCAGTACTATCAAGGAGGGATGAGGTGTTGCTTAATGAGCCTTTTGCTTCATGTGCTTAATGATATGCTCCAAAATCCTCAGCTACTTTCCCATATCCACATATGACCTAAACTCCAAGCCAAACTCGGTCCTACCGATTCTTTCCATCCGGCGCCACCGAGTTTCACTTGTCACAAGCCACTGCCAAACCCTAGCAAATCGGTTCTACCGATAGGGATCTCGGTCTCACCGAGATAGGATTGCAATCTCTCTGTTTCCTTTTCGTAACTTTTCGGTCTCACCAAAAGAGCGGATCGGTCCCATCGAGATTGCAATGTAAACTCTCTGTTTCCCTTTGTAACTTTTTTGGTCTCACCGAAAGAGCAAATCGGTCCCACCGAGTTTACCTGACCAACTCTCTGGTTAGCTAATTACCAAATCGGTCTCACCGAGTTTGTGTAATCGGTCTCACCGAGATTACGTTATGCCCTAACCCTAACCATATCGGTCCTACCGAGTTGCATGTCAGTCCCACCGAAAATCTCTAATGGTCACTAGGTTTACTATTTCGGTCCGACCGAGTTTGTTGATTCGGTCCCACCGAGATTGGTAAATTGTGTGTAACGGTTGGATTTTGTGTGGAGGCTATATATACCCCTCCACCTCCTCTTCATTCGTGGAGAGAGCCATCAGAACACATCTACACTTCCAACTCATATGTTCTGAGAGAGAACCACCTACCCTTGTGTTGAGGCCAAGATATTCCATTCCTACCATATGAATCTTGATGTCTAGCCTTCCCCAAGTTGCTTTCCACTCAAATCTTCTTTCCACCAAATCCAAATCCTGTGAGAGAGAGTTGAGTGTTGGGGAGACTATCATTTGAAGCACAAGAGCAAGGAGTTCATCATCAACACACCATTTGTTACTTCTTGGAGAGTGGTGTCTCCTAGATTGGCTAGGTGTCACTTGGGAGCCTCCGACAAGATTGTGGAGTTGAACCAAGGAGTTTGTAAGGGCAAGGAGATCGCCTACTTCATGAAGATCTACCGCTAGTGAGGCAAGTCCTTCGTGGGCGATGGCCATGGTGGGATAGACAAGGTTGCTTCTTCGTCGACCCTTCGTGGGTGGAGCCCTACGTGGACTCACGCAACCATTACCCTTCGTGGGTTGAAGTCTCCATCAACATGGATGTAGGATAGCACCACCTATCCGAACCACGGGCAAAACATCCGTGTCTCCAATTGCGTTTGAATTCTCCAAACCCTTCCCTTTACATTCTGGCAAGTTGCATGATTTACTTTCCGCTGCTTATATGCTCTTTGCATGCTTGCTTGAATTGTGTGATAATTGCTTGACTTGTCCTAAAGTTGCTAAAATCTGCCAAGAACTAAAATTGGGAAAAGGTTAAGTTTTTATTTGGTCAAGTAGTCTAATCACCCCCCTCTAGACATACTTCCGATCCTACACCTTGCCGATACAGAAAGTCCGAAGAGTAACCCGGAAAGTAAGATTTTCACATCCTTTAGCTTACCAAGATCCTCAATTTCTTTTGAAGCGACAGATTGATGAGAGCCGGAGACAGACCCAGACCAGCAAAGATGCGGAGCTCTCCTCCGGCTTACCTGATGTAACCAGAAAACGCCAGACTGAGGTCATCTCCGATTTACGTTCTTTTTTCCCTTTGACGGGTTTCATTCGTCAACCTCTCAATTCATCTGACTCAATCTACCATGAAACTTCACCTTCCTCTGGCGAATCCATGCAGTCCAATATGCCGGCTTTCAAAACTGCTCCAGGGTAATGATAACCTTTTTTATCTTATGCTTATCTTACTCATGTTTTTGTATTAACCCTTCTGATTTGTACACAGCGTACAAGTGAAGCCCAGCAAGAGGGCGAAGAAAAATAAGTCGGCCAAAGAGCCGGTCGTGGCTGAACTGGAGCTCGGAACAACCGCTCCTGACACCTCCGCACACAAGCCGTCGCCTGAACCAGCCCATGACATCCCGGTGCCTACTACTGATCCGCCTGCCAAGCAAGCCCTTGACGGCTCTGAGAACCCGGAGATCCCTAGACCGGCCAAGGCAGATGACCCAGATGTCGAGATTATTAGAACTAACTTTGTTGAACCAGGAAGACCCACTGTGCTGGCCAAATGCTCTGCCAAGGAAGAACTTCTGGAACGCCGCAAAGCCAAGTTGGATGTCACTGATTATACTCATCTGAGTATTGGAGAAATTGTCTCTGGCTATATAAGTCAAGTGCACAGCAGCCGTGACCTAGAAGTTGACATGGTAAAGCAGATACAACAAAAATCTGAGGTATAACCCTTGTTCCTATTCTTTATTTATCCTTACAATACCAGCCCCCAAGTCTATTGCTTATGATGAAATATGCTGTAGACTTAATATCAGCTTAGCAATATTTGTCAAAAGCCCGGCTTACCCTGTTGCACCCGAAGGCCGGTTTAAAATAAGATGTTCGAACTGTTCCTTGGTATGCTTTAATAAAAAACTTGAACTGCAATATGCATTAGCCCCCAAGTGCCAAGTACCTTTGCTTGAAAAGTGCTTGGGACTTAATTTCATGAACCGCCACAGTAAACAGAGTTGCTCAACATATATTAGCCCCCAAGTGCCAGGTATCTTTGCTTGCAAAGTGCTTCGGACTTAATGTTGCATTATGATGATTCTGACTATAACCCGACATTGGTACAGGCCGCCATGAGTCAATTTGAATCGGAGATCTCTGACTTAAAGAACCGCCTGGAAGCTCAGGAGGCTGAAACCCAAAAGGCCAATTCCAAATTTGAGTTCAGCGTATCTGAAAAAGAAAAAATGAAGAAGAGCTTTGAAGCAGACAAGAAGTCATGTGCTGATGAAAACGTCTCCTTGATCAACCGGGCAAAGAGAGCGGAGGCATCTCTTGCACAAGCAACTGCCGAGCTATCCGGCTTAAAGCGCCACGTATCTCAAATGGTCTCAGCAATCTTTCGTAAGTCACTCTGCAAATGTTTAGACACTTTAAATATATTTTTTGACAAGTATCTCAATTGTCACCGACTCACCTGATGTTGTTAATGTAGGCGCCAGGAGCTCCAATCTGAACCAGAGCATAGTGATCAAGCTGAAGGCGGTTTATACCCTGGTGGAGCAACTCTACACCGGGTCACAACGTGCTTTGGCCGTTGTGTCTTTGTCAAATGAGGTACCCACTCTCCTGGTGGATGTACTAAGGCGGCTTGCCGTGCTGCCTCAACGGGTCCAAGAGTTAAGGCGGGCATCTGCAAGAGCAGGAGCCATAGCCGCATTAAGCCGGGCTAAGGCATGGCTGCCATAGTTGGACCCGGCCGATATCGCCCTTGGGTACCCAAGCCTAAAGGAGGACGACACTCCCTTCGACCAGAAAAATTTCACCGCCTGCGTGAGAGAAATACGCCCTGTGGCCACTCTGATTGGCAATGACACAGACCTCACCAAGTACTAGCCGGGTTATGACAACCAGAATCAGAGAATCCCAATGCCACATTATGAAGCAGTCAGCCTGGTCCCTCCAATTCGTAAGCATACCTTCGCCCCTGAAGTCGATCCGGCCGGGTTAATTGATGATGAAGCTGAATTCGAAGCTTTGAGTGGCATTGACTTGTCATCATCAACCTTCCAGGACAGGGCAACAGACGGAGGAGCGGAAAGGGATGACCCGGAAGCTTCAGGCCAACAAAACGAGTGATCCGTCGGGCGCCTTACATTTATGCCTTATGGAAAACAATGCTTCATTATCCGGACTCGGGGAGTCATGTAATAGGGTTGAAAAAACACTTGATTTTGTTGTGCCATCGCGCACGTTTGAGGCGCTCCACATTTTTTAAACCGCCATCGTTATATTCTTCTGTTTTATGCTGATCTTCTGCTTTCCTTATGCTTAAAAAGCTGCTTTCATTGCCCTGCATATAAAACAAACACAAGTCCCTTGGCGGCTTACCGGATGGAGGGTCATATATTTTATAGATAACCCGGAGTACGAAGCAAAAATCATAAAAAGACGGTTTCCAATTATATCCTTAAGATATAATCGTAACAGCGTACCTGGGTTCCTTTGATTACCCTACCGGTTTATATGACCCGGACAAATGAGGGTGAGAGCTCAATCCTGAAAATCCCGACACATATAATGTGTGTTATGTGCTAACAACTGTGTTGATCAAGGTTAAGTCGGTGGACTAAAAACCACCCCATAAACACTCAACGTAGTTAAATAATTGTGATTGCAAAGTATTATGAGAAATAAACAAATTTCAAAGGCTTCTGATTCGAATACGATAAGTAAACTGCTCCAAAGGGGTTAAGCTAAGATTCGGATACGATCATATAGCCCCTGGTAGCTTTGGCGTTGCCGATCAAGAGGGTATCGATAGCTATGTTCTCTTTGGTTCGAATACGACCTATGTTTGAATAGGAAGCCCCCAAGTGACCTTGAAAGTTGTTTAATGATGCTGATTCGAATACGATCCATGTCAGACTCAAAAGCGGTTGAGCTATGATTCAGATATGATCAAGAAGCCCCCTAGTAAGCTTGGCAGTATGCCGATCAAGAGGGTATCGATAGCTATGTTCTCTTTGGTTCGAATACGACCTATGTTTGAACAGGCAGACCCCAAGTGATCATGGCTAGATTCAGATATGATCATAAGCCGTACCAGAGGGAAAGCCGGATTCAAATATGATATTCTCCCTGTTGGTTGTTTCAACAACATAATAGGACATACAAACTTTTGAGGATGAAAAGGACAGAGGTCCTGCTTTATTGCTTTTCATAATATATACATCGTCAAAATATGTACATCCTGAGAGCCGGTGGCTCAAGTATAGTAAGGCCGGAGATGAGCGATACTCCACGGCCGGCGAGTCTCCTCCTCCGACTTACGTGAGTCTTTGTGCTCTCGAACATCGATGAGGTAATATGACCCGTTTTTCAGGTTCTTGCTGACCACAAAGGGTCCTTCCCAAGGTGGGGATAGCTTGTGCATGTTGGATTGATCCTGGAAAACCCGGAGCACTAAGTCACCTTCCTGAAAGGTTCTGGATCTAACCCGACGACTGTGGTAACAACGCAGGTCCAATTGGTAAATCGCCGAGTGGGCTATTGCCAAATATCGCTTCTCATCCAACAAATCAAGTGCATCCTGATGAGCTTGTTCGTTATCAGCTTCAACGTAAGCCGCCACTCGGGGCGAGTCATGACGGATGTCACTTGGCAGGACCGCCTCTGCTCCGTAAACCATGAAGAAAGGTGTATAACCCGTAGATCTATTAGGTGTAGTGTTGATGCTCCAAATCACAGAGGGTAATTCCTCCACCCAACAACCTGACGTTCGCTGTAAAGGGACCATGAGTCGGGGTTTTATACCTTTCAAAATCTCCTGATTGGCTCTTTCAGCTTGACCATTGGATTGAGGATGAGCTACCGCCGAAACATCAAGCTAGATATGTTCTTGTTGACAGAACTCTTCCATAGCACCTTCGGAGAGGTTAGTACCATTGTCGGTTATGATGCTGTGTGGAAAACCAAAATGAAAGATCACCTTTTTCATGAACTGAACCGCCGTGGCTGCATCACACTTACTGAGCGGCTCTGCCTCAACCCACTTTGTGAATTTATCAACCGCCACCAGGAGGTGTGTCTTTTTATCCTTGGACCTTTTAAAAGGCCCAACCATATCAAGCCCCCAGACTGCAAACGGCCAAGTAATTGGAATCATCCTTAATTCTTGAGCCAGCACATGAGCTCGTCGTGAGAATTTTTGACAACCATCACATTTACTGACCAGATCCTCCGCATCAGCATGAGCCGTTAGCCAATAAAAACCATGACGGAAAGCCTTGGCCACCAGAGATTTTGAACCGGCATGATGACCACAATCCCCTTCATGGATCTCACGAAGTATTTCTTGACCTTCCGTAGGTGACACACAACGTTGAAACGCCCTAGTGACACTTCGATGGTGCAATTCACCATGAACAATTGTCATGGATTTAGACCGTCGGATGATTTGTCTAGCCAAGGTCTCATCCTCGGGCAACTCTCCCCGGGTCATATAATCCAAATATGGCGCTGTCCAATCTGGGATGACGTGAAGAGCTGCCACCAGCTGTGCTTCTGGGTCTGGAACAGCTAAGCCTTCCTCTGTAGGAAACTTGACAGAAGGATTATGCAAAACATCCAAAAAGGTGTTAGGCGGCACTGGCTTACGCTTAGATCCCAGCTGGCTTAAAGCATCAGCCGCCTCATTCTTCCTTCGATCAATGTGCTCTACTTGATAACCCTTGAAGTGCCCGGCTACAACATCAACTTCCCGGCGATAAGCCGCCATGAGGGGATCTTTAGAGTCCCACTTGCCTGACACCTGTTGAGCCACTAGATCTGAGTCGCCCAAGCACCTTACCCGACTTAAGTTCATCTCCTTAGCCATCCGAAGACCATGGAGCAAGGCCTCATACTCAGCTGCATTGTTAGTACAAGGAAACATCAGTCGGAGCACATAACAAAATTTGTCACCTCGAGGGGAGGCTAAAATGACTCCAGCCCCCGAGCCTTCCAACTGCCTGGATCCATCAAAGTGAATAGTCCAATATGTGTTATCTGGCTTTTCCCCAGGTGTCTGCAGCTCTGTCCAATCATTGATGAAGTCCACCAGTGCTTGAGATTTAATAGCAGTGCGTGGCACATACATCAAACCATGAGGCCCAAGCTCAATGGCCCACTTGGCGACTCGTCCTGTAGCCGCTCTGTTCTGGATGATGTCTCCCAAAGGAGCAGAACTTACCACAGTGACAGGGTGACCCTAAAAGTATTGCTTAAGTTTCTGGCTCGCCATGAACACCCCATAAACAAGTTTCTGCCAATGTGGATATCTTTGCTTAGACTCAATAAGCACCTCACTGATGTAATAAACCGGCCGCTGAACCGGATGCTCCTTGCCAGCCTCCTTGCACTCCACCACAATTGCAACACTGACAACACGTGAGTTAGCGGCCACGTATAACAATAGCGGCTCTTTATTAATGGGAGCCGCAAGGACCGGTGGCTCAGACAACTGTCTCTATAAATCTTCAAAGGCAGCATTAGCAGCATCACTTTAGACAAAATTGTCTGTTTTCTTCATCATCTGATATAGTGGTATGGCCTTCTCACCTAACCGGCTTATGAACCGGCTTAAAGCAGCGATACGACCCGCTAGTCGCTGAACATCATTGATGCACGCTGGCTTAGCCAAAGAGGTAATTGCTTTGATTTTCTCCGGATTAGGTTCAATGCCTCTGTTAGAAACCAGAAAACCCAAAAGCTTGCCTGATGGTACACCAAACACACATTTCGCCAGGTTAAGCATCATCTTGTAAACCTGGAGATTGTCAAAGGTTTCCTTCAGGTCATCTATCAAGGTTTCCTTCTCTCTGGATTTAACCACTATATCATCCACATAGGCGTGAACATTGCGCCCAATCTGATTGTGGAGACATTTCTTTACACATCGCTGATAAGTCGCCTGGGCACTCTTGAGCCCAAATGGCATAGATACATAGTAGAAGGCTCCAAACGGAGTGATGAAGGCCATATTCTCCTGGTCTTTAACTGCCATTTTGATCTGATGATAACCAGAGTAAGCTTCCAAGAAGCTCAAACGCTCACAACCCACCGTAGCATCAATGATTTGATCAATACGGGGAAGAGCAAAAGGATTAGCCGGACAAGCCTTGTTTAAGTCCGTGTAATCCACACACATCCGCCAGGTGCCATTATTTTTAAGTACAAGCACCGGGTTAGCCAACCACTCTGGGTGAAAAACTTCAACAATAAACCCAGCCGCTAAGAGCCGGGCCACCTCCTCACCAATAGCTTTCCGTCTCTCTTCGTTGAACCGCCGCAGAAATTGCCTGACCGGCGTAAACTTTGGATCAATATTAAGAGTATGCTCAGCGAGTTCTCTCGGTACACCAGGCATGTCAGAAGGTTTCCATGCAAAGATGTCCCGATTCTCATGGATGAACTCAATGAGCACGCTTTCCTATTTGGGATCTAGATTGGCACTGATACTGAATTGCTTAGTTGAGTCGCCTGGAACAAAATCAACAAGCTTGGTTTCCTCAGTCGACTTAAACTTCATCGCCGGGTCATGCTCTGTGGTTGGCTTCTTCAGAGATGTCATGTCCGCCGGGTCAATGTTATCTTTATAAAACTTCGGCTCTTCTGCTGCACCAACAGATTCGGCATAGGCAGCATCACCCTCCTCACATTCCAGGGCTATCTTTCGACTCCCATGCACAGTAATGGTGCCCTTGTGACCCGGCATTTTGAGCTATAAATAAACATAACACGGTCGTGCCATGAACATGGCGTAAGCCGACCATCCAAACAGAGCGTGATATGGACTCCTGATTTTGACCACCTCAAAAGTTAATTTCTCAGCCCTAGAATCATACTCATCTCCAAAGGCTACCTCCAGCTCAATCTTACCGACCGGGTATGCTGACTTACTAGGCACCACTCCATGGAAAACAGTGTTGGACGTCTTTAAATTTTTGTCAATCAACCCCATACGTCGAAAGGTCTCATAATAGAGGATGTTGATGCTGATACCTCCGTCCATGAGCACCTTAGTGAATTTATATCCACCAACCTTAGGTGCTACCACCAAAGCTAACTGACCCGGATTGTCAACCCGAGGAGGGTGATCTTCCCTAATCCACACAATAGGCTGCTCTGACCACCTTAAATAATGGGGAACCGCCGGCTCAACAACGTTCACAGCCCTTTTATGAAGCTTCTGGTCTCGTTTGCATAAGCTAGTGGTGAACACATGATAGTGTCCACTATTCAGCTGCTTTGGATTGCTCTGATAACCCGACTGCTGCTGCGGCTGACCTTCCTGACAAGACTGCTGGTTATAGCCACCTTGATTCCCTTGAAAGCCGGAATTTGAGCCGCCACCTCGGCCATGAAAACCGCCGCCACTAGAGCCGCCACCAGACCCATGATTGCCATCAAACGTGTTGGAATTTTTGAAGGCTTTCATGATCGCGCAATCCTTCCATAGGTGAGTGGTCGGCCTCTCCCGAGTGTCGTGTCTCGGACAAGGTTCGTTAAGCAATTGCTCAAGAGACGGACCTGACCCGCCAGACCGAGGGGGTGGCCTCTGTAACGCCCTCGATGCGGCTATATCTCCCACGTGTCGAAGCACGACTTAGAGGCATAACCGCATTGAAAGCAATGTCGCAAGTGAGGTAATCTTCACACAACCCATGTAATACATAAGGGAAAAAGATACATAGTTGGCTTACAATCGCCACTTCACACAATTACAAGAGTAAAGCATTACATCAACCAAGTACAATCAGGGCCCGACTACGGAGCCAAAATAAAATAAGAAACCCCAAAAGCGACAAAAGGTCCAAGATCGACCCCAACTGGGCTCCACTACTGATCGACTAGAACGAAACAACACAAAGGATAAGATCTTCATCGAGCTCCTCCTTGAGCTCGGGTGCATCACCTGCACGGTCTCATCGGCACCTACAAACTGGTTTTGGAAGTATCTGGTGAGTCACGAGGACTCAGCAATCTCACACCCGCGAGATCAAGACTATTTAAGCTTATAGGTAGGGTAAAAGGTATGAGGTGGAGCTGCAGCAAGCGACTAGCATATATGGTGTCTAACATACGCAAATGAGAGCGAGAACAGAAAGCAAAGCACGGTCGAACAACTATGATCAATAAGTGATCCTGAACTGCTTACGTCAAACATAACTCCAACAACCGTGTTCACTTCCCGGACCCCGCCGAGAAGAGACCATCACGGTTACACACGCGGTTGGTGTATTTTAGTTAAGATCAACTTCGGGTTTTCTACAACCGGACATTAACAAATTCCCATCTGCCACATAACCGCGGGCACGGCTTTCGAAAGTTCAAACCCTGCAGGGGTGTCCCAACTTAGCCCATGATAAGCTCTCGCGATCAACGAAGGATATTCCTTCTCCCCGGGAAGATCCGATCAGTCTCGGAATCCCGGCTACAAGACTTTTCGACAGTAATAAAACAAGTCCAGCAAAACCGCCCGATGCGCCGACATCCTGATAGGAGCTGCACATATCTCGGTCTCAGGGCAACACCGGATGAGACTAGCTACGAGTAAAACCAGGCCTCGAGTTTCCACGAGGGGGCCCCGCAGGCAGCTCAGTTCGGACCAACACTTAGACAAGCATTGGCCCGGGGGGGGGGCTAAATAAAGATGACCCTCGGGTTGATCAGACCCAAGAGAAAGGGGTAGGTGGTAGGCAAATGGTAAAACCAATGTTGGGCCTGCTGGAAAAGTCTTATTCAAAGCAAACTGTCAAGGGGGTCCCATAAATCACCCGACCGCGTTAGGGACGCAAAATCCGGGAACATAACACCGATATGACGGAAACTAGGGCGGCAAGAGTGGAACAAAACACCAGGCATAAGGCCGAGCTTTCCACCCTTTACCAAGTATATAGATGCATTAATTAAATAAGATATATTGTGATATCCCAACAAGTAAACATGTTCCAACAAGGAACAACAAGTCCATGTTCCAACAAGGAACAAGCTTCATCTTCACCTGCAACTAACAACGCTATAAGAGGGGCTGAGCAAAGCGGTAACATAGACAAACAACGGTTTGCTAGGACAAGGTGGGTTAGAGGCTTGGTTTAACAATATGGGAGGCATGATAAGCAAGTGGTAGGTATCGCAGCATAGGCATAGCAAAAGAGCGAGCAACTAGCAAGCAAAGATAGAAGTGATTTCGAGGGTATGGTCATCTTGCCTGAGATCCCGCAAGGAAGAAGAACGAGTCCATGAAGAAGACAAACGGATGTAGACGAACGGATCCTCACAACTCCGGAATGAAACCGAAGCTAACGCGAGAAGCAACCCGGAAAGAAACAAACAACGTAGTAAACAACCAACACATAAACATGGCATGATGCACAAACAAGCATGATGCATTTCCGGTTTAATGATTCGTGGCATGGCAAATGCAACAAACAACACTACAAATTAAGTGGAGCTCAATATGCAACGAGTTGCATATTGACAAAACACCACAACAAATATTTAGCTCGATCTTGTTTATGTACCCAACAATATTAAATGTTTATTAACATGGCAAGGGGTGAAGCACAACAAAACTACCTATCTAGGCAATTTAAATGAGGCCGGAAACAACGAACAACAATTCCGGAAAATCCTCATATGCATATTTTGAATTTGGTACTGTTCTGCCTAAAAACATATTTTATTGTTGTTAAACAGGAAAATAAAGTGCAACAAGTTAATCTAGACATTTTTCTACCCCATTTACATATATAAATTATTAAATTCCGAGTTACGGTTATTTAGTTATGAAATAAATCATTTTAACATGCCATTTAGCAAAATAAATGCAAACAACAATTTTAAGCATTTTAAATGATGTTATCATGATGCGGATGACAATTTCAAGTATTATGCAATTATTATTAAAAATTGACAAGAGCATTAAGAAGCATTTGTCATCGTGGCGGAAAGAAAGTGTGCCACGGCAACGAATCCAAAAATGGTGTCACAACAACATATCGGTTCCAGTACTCATGGAGATACCGGTGCAAAAGGAAGCGTGCTGATGTGCGAAACATGCTAGAGATGGTGGGGTGCTCCCAACTACCGGGTTCCCACGGATTAGTGGCGTGGAAACGAGTGACAAATCGGACACGGTGCAAACGGTGCATCTCGTAAATCACACAACATTCGTTCACGAGCGGCCGTCTCGGGGTTATACCTTCGAAGCGTGCGTTTTCAAAGCGGATCGAGTTCGTAGAGGAAGTAGTTGTTCTCGTGGCGTTAGTGGAAGTAGGGGTACAAGACGACGGTAGAGGTACACGTTTCGGTCCGGTCTTGGCGGTGTAGATGTGCACGGTGTCGGGGTACTTGTCGCATCACCGGGTGTAGTCGTACACGTTCGAAGCAGAACTTGGCGTATCCATGTACTTGGCGTTCCGGTCCTGTTGTCGTACTAGGCATCCGGTGAACTTGGCGAAATCCACGAAGGCATCCTTGGCGTTCCTAGTTGCCGCGTCTTGGCAAATCGAAGGGGATCTTGGCGTCCATGCAACCGGCAGGGGAGGTGCACGAAACCAGCGGCAGAGGACAAGCCGCAACTATGGCTCTCAAGATCGGCAACGAAGGCAGGAGAGGACAGCCTACCGATCGCGGGTGGAGCTTGGGCGTGGAAGGAGGGTGGTGAGGCAGAGCAGCAGCGCGAGATGCATAGAGGTCATGGGCCGCGGGACTTGGACGCCGGCTGCAGGGAAGCAACCACCATGGGGACGGGGAGGAGCTCGGCTCCCCTCGGACGTTGCAGGCTGCTGGTGGAAGAGACGCGCGGGCGAGGTGGCCCCTGGTCGCCGTAGAGGAAGCAGAGGACGGCGCGGGTCCGGCGACGACGGAGAATGGCAGGATGCGGCGAGCCTGCGCTGGCACTTGGCAAAGGCGTGGCCATGGACGACGTCGAGGTGGGTCGAGGGCGGCGGCGCTCCTGGTCGCAGCGACTGGACTCCGGCGACGAGGAGGAGGCAGGGGGCACTGGCGCAGACGACGGAGGGCCGCCGGAGTTGGCCACCCCGGTGGTGTTGCGGAGGCCGGGCGCGGGGCTCTACTCCTCTCTGCGTGTGACAGCGGAGGAGGAGGACGATGGGGAGAGGGGATCAAGAGGAGGGGCGATGGGATCAGGAGAGTGAGGCTGCGAGGGAGATGGGGATCGAGCGAAGGGAGATGAGGAACGGGGCTCCTGGCGGCGCTGGAGAGGCATCGAGGGAGAGAGAGAAGGGATCGGGAGGAGGCTAGGGTTATAGGGGTCGGCTGGGCCTTGGGCCGCCGCTACAGGAAGCCCAAGTGGTCGGTTGGGTTGGCTGGAATCTCTTCTCTCTCCCTTATTTTCTAGAAACAGAAAATAACAAAGAAGAAAAAGAGAAGAAAGGAGGTGTTTGGGAAGAAAATGGACACGCGGATAATTTTCCCGGATTCACAAAAATAAGCTTGGTCCGTGAAAATTAGGAAAGGCAAGATCGAACGATAAGAATTCAAACTCATTTGAATTTAATTCAAATGGGTTTGAACTAGGACGAGGTTTTTTGAAGTGCCCAAAAATGTTGAGAATTTAGGATGAGCCTCGATAAAAGAGAGAAAGAAATATTGGCAAGGTTTGAAGGTCAAACTCGAAGAGGAATAGACATGGAAAATGTTTTACACGTGTGTTATGGGTGATTCCGAAAATGGAATATTTAATATAGCTCCCTAATATCGGGAGGATATGTTATAAAGAGAATCACCACGTGAATTCCCTCGGTTTAAATGGACCAAAGATCCATGCAATTTAATTGGTTGGGTTTAAAAAAAATTAAATGACATGATGCAAAGCTCATGATGCAAAGATGAATGCAACGAACAAAAAAAATCACACGACGAAACCCGGAATCCATGGAAGGCATCTGAAGCTCCGGTCTTGGGGCGTCACAACACTCCACCACTACGAGAGGATCTCGTCCCGAGATCTAGAATGGCACCGGAGGGGAAAATGGAAGAGAAAGAGAAGAGGTAAAGCTAAGTTGCTTCTTCGACAAACTAGTGAAACCATAAGCCTTGGGATGTTGAGTAAAATGAAAGAAAGAAAACAACGAAGATGAACAAAGTTGAAAACACTCCGTTAGGAAAGAGGAACATGGGATATGACGAGAATCAAGAGATTTAGTGATAAGATAGATATTGAAAACACTCCGGTTAAAACTAGATAGAGAAGGAAAAAGATTGACATAATTTGGGTAGCACTCCGGTTGAAAAGAGATGCAAGACTTGATAAGATGAAGAAAAAACTTGAAAAGAGAACACCACACTCCGGTTGAATGGATAAGCAAAAGCAAAGAACATGATCCTCACCATTCGAGAAGAAGAGTGAAGGGAACAACATCACAATACCTCCGGAAGAAGAAATAGAAGATAGATCATTGGAATAAAAGAATGGAGAAGAAAATGACACCTTCTGCCTCAAATGATCTTGGAGAGCACCCTTCCAAGAAGGTTAGAACGGAGTTGATGAAAACCCAACAACGAAACGAATTAGCTTGGAGTGGACTTATGAAAACATCTCAACATTATGAGGTGAGCTTCTGCCACCAACGAAAACAAATGATTGGACTGATATGAACAAGGAGACGAGAAACTTATTTCGCCGGGAGGACAAATGAAGAACTTGGTCATTTATAAGCACCATAAATAGCAACAATCCTTAGGGAAAGCTTTAGGTGAAATATAACACAAGATGACTCCAATGAAGAGATTGAAGGATTTAAATACCTCATTCTGATAACATGTGAATCATGGAACATGAATGGAAATTGTCAAGAAGGACATAACACCACATCAAAAGATAATGATAGAGAGAATTGCACTTCGGAATGCAAGATGAAGAATGCTTGAACTCCTCAAAATAAAACATGTGTTGACATCATGTTTATTTTAGAGTATGGCTTGACGGATCTTAACTCCGAGAGAAATTTTCATGAACAATTGAAGAATGAAAAGAATCATTGGCGAACCACCATGTAGAGCCTCCATGAATAACTCCGTTAAAAAAAGGATGATAGGAAGAAAGAAAAGTTGAAAACACAAGGTGAAGCCTTGCAATGATTTATATGGATCTTCGTGGTGATGAGAGCTTGGAACTCCGGGAAAAGAAATGATGAAACAATTGAAACCAAGAATTTATTCATCATGAACAAACTCCGAAAGAAGGAATTAATCACTTGGAAGAAACAAGAACAAGAATTATATTATGCGTATCCTTCACCATTTTAAACTGATGACAAGCAACGGATTAGGCATACTACTTATTCTCATTGAAAAAGGATTGAAGAGAGATATTGCTCAACTTGGGAAGGTCTTCAACGATCCGCCGGTAGGATTTGGGAAGAACGAATGAGTCTATATAATAACGAAGGAAGAGAACTCTTGAACGAACCACCATAAGAATTAAAAGAATGAACGAAGAAAACAAACGCATCACCAGAAAGAATTGGAAAATGAACGAAGATACTTGAGAGAATTTAGATACAATTGAACGAAGAGATGA
This sequence comes from Aegilops umbellulata, assembly GCA_032464435.1. NCBI lineage: Eukaryota > Viridiplantae > Streptophyta > Magnoliopsida > Poales > Poaceae > Aegilops > Aegilops umbellulata. Next base: position 275,592,752 of record CP136055.1, read on the forward strand.
CGAGCTGATTTGAGAATACTAGAATGATGCACCGATAAGATTTGGAGAACGAGAGCTGAAAGCTGAGAATGAGGAATCACGAAATGATGGCAATCGAAGAATCAAACTGAAAAGATTCATGAATTGCTCCGTATGGGTGAAAAGAATTCTCGCAATCTAAAACAATTATGAGAGGATGGCATCAAGCTAGAACCAAGAATCTTGAAGAGAATGGAGCAAGATTAAGAGAAACTCTTCTTCAGTCTTCAAATGTTGAGAATGACGATGAGAAACACCACCATGAATTGTTGAGGCACTCCGGAATGAGAATTGGAAAGGTTGAACCAACGATGAAAGGATTGAAGGATCTTGGAGAAAGACATTTGACTGATGATAATTCATTCTTACATCAAACTTTGAAAAGAATTTTAGAATAGCTCCAAGAAAATTAAAAGAGTCAGGTAAGATCCTGGAAAAAGACCTGTGGGTTAGGGCCCACTCAAAAGAAACACCGTTGAACGATTTAAAAGATAGATTGCGCCGGTTGAATTAAATGGCTGAATAAGGTAAGACCTCGTAATAGCTAGAATTGATGCAGAGTGGAAACACGAATCTTCAAAGATATCTTCAGCACTTCGGAACAAATGAATAACGAGAGGTGAATGATTAGGAGATACACCGGCATAAGAAAGAACTTGAAATGAGAAAAGGAATGTGATCAACAACGAAAGCTTGAATTGAATTCACCGGAGAAGAAAAGAATGATGAACTTGAAGCTCCGTTAGAATCTTCATGGGAAATCACCGGATAAGAACATTGAAAGAAAAGAATGACTAGACTTCTCACAAATAAAGGATACATGATTGAGAAATCTTAGTCCTTGAAGAAAAGGGTGGGAGAACAAAAGCAACTTGGGTCGGATGAAACGAACACCGTTGAGAAAACGCTTAGAATTGATCTTGCGAATGTTGGAATGATCGGATTTACTAGAAGAGAGACACACCGGTTGGAAAAGAATTGGCATGACAATCTCGATAATCAAGAAGGATTAGTATCCATATAGGAATAAGAGAACACCGCTTGGAAAAGGTATGGAATCAACACTTGACATTGAAGCAACTCGAATACCACAAAACAAAACAAAAACAAAGGATTGGCTTGCAGAATAAGCCGGAAACAAACATATGATAGATCCCATATCGTATCATGTGTCTGTTAGAAAGATATCCTACGAGATACTTGAATTCCCACTTATAAACTCCCGAAACTTTCTGGTTATGCAATCAGGTGTTGGGGATACATGGGACACAAAATATATCACACAAACTAACAATACCTAGATCCAGCTGTATCCATCCTTCAACACATAACCAAGAAACCTTCCGAAATCATCTACCTCAACCTTCGAAAAGCATCCGTTATACGAGTCATGGCAATACTCCCGCACTCGCCTCAGTACTGGGCTATCAGGGTTATCTCACCAACAACCGTACAAAAGAGTTTTTCGATGTCAGTGTACTAAACTCAGGTATTCCAGAACTGCAACGATAAAATTATGACGACAACACCTCGGGGCTCAACTCCCCGGGACACCTCCACTAAAACCCCTGCTGACGGGAGGCAACCAATACAATGTTGTCATCATAAAACCATCGGAACGATTCTAAGATACCCGCGTGATCCTAAAAAAAAATTTAGTGAAATTTGAGAAGAGAAGAGTCAAAACTCTACGTCAGGATGCCTTGCCAGAGCGATGAGGAGACTGGGAAGTAAAAAGAATTCCTAAACACTCCGATACATAATTCCTAAATGACTCAAAACATTTTTTCTAGACACAACTCGGCCGCTAAAAACGATCAATCAGTGGGGGCTCCTAAGGTCGGGGAAGGCTCTGATTACCAACTTGTAACGCCCTCGATGCGGCTATATCTCCCACGTGTCGAAGCACGACTTAGAGGCATAACCGCATTGAAAGCAATGTCGCAAGTGAGGTAATCTTCACACAACCCATGTAATACATAAGGGAAAAAGATACATAGTTGGCTTACAATCGCCACTTCACACAATTACAAGAGTAAAGCATTACATCAACCAAGTACAATCAGGGCCCGACTACGGAGCCAAAATAAAAGAAGAAACCCCAAAAGCGACAAAAGGTCCAAGATCGACCCCAACTGGGCTCCACTACTGATCGACTAGAACGAAACAACACAAAGGATAAGATCTTCATCGAGCTCCTCCTTGAGCTCGGGTGCGTCACCTGCACGGTCTGATCGGCACCTGCAAACTGGTTTTGGAAGTATCTGGTGAGTCACGAGGACTCAGCAATCTCACACCCGCGAGATCAAGACTATTTAAGCTTATAGGTAGGGTAAAAGGTATGAGGTGGAGCTGTAGCAAGCGACTAGCATATATGGTGGCTAACATACGCAAATGAGAGCGAGAAGAGAAAGCAAAGCACGGTCGAACAACTATGATCAATAAGTGATCCTGAACTGCTTACGTCAAACATAACTCCAACAACCGTGTTCACTTCCCGGACCCCGCCGAGAAGAGACCATCACGGTTACACACGCGGTTGGTGTATTTTAGTTAAGATCAACTTCGGGTTTTCTACAACCGGACATTAACAAATTCCCATCTGCCACATAACCGCGGGCACGGCTTTAGAAAGTTCAAACCCTGCAGGGGTGTCCCAACTTAGCCCATGATAAGCTCTCGCGATCAACGAAGGATATTCCTTCTCCCCGGGAAGATCCGATCAGTCTCGGAATCCCGGCTACAAGACTTTTCGACAGTAATAAAACAAGTCCAGCAAAACCGCCCGATGCGCCGACATCCTGATAGGAGCTGCACATATCTCGGTCTCAGGGCAACACCGGATGAGACTAGCTACGAGTAAAACCAGGCCTCGAGTTTCTACGAGGGGGCCCCGCAGGCAGCTCAGTTCGGACCAACACTTAGACAAGCATTGGCCCGGGGGGGGCTAAATAAAGATGACCCTCGGGTTGATCAGACCCAAGAGAAAGGGGTAGGTGGTAGGAAAATGGTAAAACCAATGTTGGGCCTGCTGGAAAAGTCTTATTCAAAGCGAACTGTCAAGGGGGTCCCATAAATCACCCGACCGCGTTAGGGACGCAAAATCCGGGAACATAACACCGATATGACGGAAACTAGGGCGGCAAGAGTGGAACAAAACACCAGGCATAAGGCCGAGCCTTCCACCCTTTACCAAGTATATAGATGCATTAATTAAATAAGATATATTGTGATATCCCAACAAGTAAACATGTTCCAACAAGGAACAACAAGTCCATGTTCCAACAAGGAACAAGCTTCATCTTCACCTGCGACTAACAACGCTATAAGAGGGGCTGAGCAAAGCGGTAACATAGCCAAGCAACGGTTTGCTAGGGCAAGGTGGGTTAGAGGCTTGGTTTAACAATATGGGAGGCATGATAAGCAAGTGGTAGGTATCGCAGCATAGGCATAGCAAAAGAGCGAGCAACTAGCAAGCAAAGATAGAAGTGATTTCGAGGGTATGGTCATCTTGCCTGAGATCCCACAAGGAAGAAGAACGAGTCCATGAAGAAGACAAACGGACGTAGACGAACGGATCCTCACAACTCCGGAACGAAACAGAAGCTAACGCGAGAAGCAACCCGGAAAGAAACAAACAACGTAGTAAACAACCAACACATAAACATGGCATGATGCACAAACAAGCATGATGCATGTCCGGTTTAATGATTCATGGCATGGCAAATGCAACAAACAACACTACAAATTAAGTGGAGCTCAATATGCAACGAGTTGCATATTGACAAAACACCACAACAAATATTTAGCTCGATCTTGTTTATGTACCCAACAATATTAAATGTTGATTAACATGGCAAGGGGTGAAGCACAACAAAACTACCTCTCTAGGCAATTTAAATGAGGCCGGAAACAACGAACAACAATTCCGGAAAATCCTCATATGCATATTTTGAATTTGGTACTGTTCTGCCTAAAAACATATTTTATTGTTGTTAAACAGGAAAATAAAGTGCAACAAGTTAATCTAGACATTTTTCTACCCCATTTACATATATAAATTATTAAATTCCGAGTTACGGTTATTTAGTTATGAAATAAATCATTTTAACATGCCATTTAGCAAAATAAATGCAAACAACAATTTTAAGCATTTTAAATGATGTTATCATGATGCGGATGACAATTTCAAGTATTATGCAATTATTATTAAAAATTGACAAGAGCATTAAGAAGCATTTGTCATCGTGGCGGAAAGAAAGTGTGCCACGACAACGAATCCGAAAATGGTGCCACGGCAACATATCGGTTCCAGTACTCATGGAGATACCGGTGCAAAAGGAAGCGTGCGGATGTGCGAAACATGCTAGAGATGGTGGGGTGCTCCCGACTACCGGGTTCCCACGGATTAGTGGCATGGAAACAAGTGACAAATCGGACACGGTGCAAACGGTGCATCTCGTACATCACACAACATTCGTTCACGAGTGGCCGTCTCGGGGTTATACCTTCGAAGCGTGCGCTTTCAAAGCGGATCGAGTTCGTAGAGGAAGTAGTTGTTCTCGTGGCGGTAGTGGAAGTAGGGGTACAAGACGACGGTAGAGGTACACGTTTCGGTCCGGTCTTGGCGGTGTAGATGTACACGGTGTCGGGGTACTTGTCGCATCACCGGGTGTAGTCGTACACGTTTGAAGCAGAACTTGGCGTATCCATGTACTTGGCGTTCTGGTCCTGTTGTCGTACTAGGCATCCGGTGAACTTGGCGAAATCCACGAAGGCGTCCTTGGCGTTCCTAGTTGCCGCGTCTTGGCAAATCGAAGGGGATCTTGGCGTCCATGCAACCGGCAGGGGAGGTGCACGAAACCAGCGGCAGAGGACAAGCCGCAACTGTGGCTCTCAAGATCGGCAACGAAGGCAGGGGAGTACAGCCTACGGATCGCGGGTGGAGCTTGGGCGTGGAAGGAGGGTGGTGAGGCAGAGCAGCAGCGCGAGATGCATAGAGGTCATGGGGCACGGGACTTGGACGCCGGCTGCAGGGAAGCAACCACCATGGGGATGGGGAGGAGCTCGGCTCCCCTCGAACGTTGCAGGCTGCTGGTGGAAGAGACGCGCGGGCGAGGTGGCCCCTGGTCGCCGTAGAGGAAGCAGAGGACGGCGCGGGTCCGGCGACGACGGAGAACGGCAGGATGCGGCGAGCCTGCGCTGGCACTTGGCGAAGGCGTGGCCATGGACGACGTCGAGGTGGGTCGAGGGCGGCGGCGCTCCTGGTCGCAGCGACTTGACTCCGGCGACGAGGAGGAGGCAGGGGGGCACTGGCGCAGACAACGGAGGGCCGCCGGAGTTGGCCGCCCCGGTGGTGTTGCGGAGGCCGGGCGCGGGGCTCTACTCCTCTCTGCGTGTGACAGCGGAGGAGGAGGACGATGGGGAGAGGGGATCAAGAGGAGGGGCGATGGGATCGGGAGAGTGAGGCTGCGAGGGAGATGGGGATCGAGCGAAGGGAGATGAGGAACGGGGCTCCTGGCGGCGCTGGAGAGGCATCGAGGGAGAGAGCGAAGGGATCGGGAGGAGGCTAGGGTTAGAGGGGTCGGCTGGGCCTTGGGCCGCCGCTACAGGAAGCCCAAGTGGTCGGCTGGGTTGGCTGGAATCTCTTCTCTCTCCCTTATTTTCTAGAAACAGAAAATAACAAAGAAGAAAAAGAGAAGAAAGGAGGTGTTTGGGAAGAAAATGGACACGCGGATAATTTTCCCGGATTCACAAAAATAAGCTTGGTCCATGAAAATTAGGAAAGGCAAGATCGAACGATAAGAATTCAAACTCATTTGAATTTAATTCAAATGGGTTTGAACTAGGACGAGGTTTTTCGAAGTGCCCAAAAATGTTGAGAATTTAGGAAGAGCCTCGATAAAAGAGAGAAAGAAATATTGGCAAGGTTTGAAGGTCAAACTCGAAGAGGAATAGACATGGAAAATGTTTTACACGTGTGTTATGGGTAATTCCGAAAATGGAATATTTAATATAGCTCCCTAATATCGGGAGGATATGTTATAAAGAGAATCACCACGTGAATTCCCTCAGTTTAAATGGACCAAAGATCCATGCAATTTAATTGGTTGGGTTTAAAAAAAATTAAATGACATGATGCAAAGCTCATGATGCAAAGATGAATGCAACGAACAAAACAAATCACACGACGAAACCCGGAATCCATGGAAGGCATCTGAAGCTCCGGTCTTGGGGCGTCACAGCCTCCCCTTGTGTCATTGATTGTTACCTTGTGAATTGGTATTGGCCACAAACTCCGGGTTACCGTCGGCCTTACGCTTATTGCCTCCTTGATTCGGCGGGTTATGCTGCTGACCCTTTCCATTATCTTTCTTCTTTCCCTTCCCTGCCTTTTCTTCATCAGACGCGGGATGCTTGGTACTATCAGAATCGGCGTATTTGACTAGAGCCGCCATTAGCTGACCCATATCATTACAATCGCGCTCGAGGCGCCCCAGCTTCTGTCTCAAATGTTCAAATCAGCAATTCTTCTCCAACATTAAGACTGCAGAGCCGGCATCCATCTTTTCAGATGAATGTATTATCTCCTTGACCCGGCGCACCCAATGGGTGGTAGACTCGCCCTCCTCTTGCTTACAATTAGTCAAGTCCATAGTTGACATGGATTGCTTGCAGGTATCTTTGAAGTTCTGGATGAACCGGGCCTTTAACTCTGCCCATGAGCCAATGGAATTAGGCGGCAACCCCTTTAACCAAGTGCGGGTCGTCCCATCCAACATCATGGTGAAGTACTTAGCCATCACCGCGTCACTAACCTCCAACAGCTCCATGGCCATCTCATAACTTTTGATCCACGCCCCGGGCTGTAAATCGGCCGTATAGTTTGGCACCTTTCGGGGTCCCTTGAAGTCCTTGGGCAGACGCTCATTACGCAAAGCCGACACCAAACAAGGAACACCATCGGTTCTGGTGGCCACTCCTGCCTCAACAGAAGTCGTCGGATAATCCGAGAAGGTTTGATGAGCCGCCTGCTGAGCCGCTGCTACCTCTTGAGCTTGCGTTGGTTTTCCCCGAAGAGGAGAGGATGATGCAGCAGAGTAGCGTAAGTATTTCCCTCAGTTTTTTAGAACCAAGGTATCAATCTAGTAGGAGGCCACGCTCAAGTCCCTCGTACCTGCACAAAACGATAGGTAATCGCAACCAACGTGATTAGGGGCTGTCAATCCCTTCACGGTCACTTACGAGAGTGAGAACTGATAGATAATGTTTTTGGTATTTTTGATATAGAGATGCAAAGTAAAAAGTAAAAGGCAAAGTAAAAAGCAAAGCAAGATTAAAGTGATGGAGATTGATATGACGAGAATAGACCCGGGGGCCATAGGTTTCACTAGTGGCTTCTCTCAAGAGCATAAGTATTCTATGGTGGGTGAACAAATTACTGTTGAGCAATTGACAAAATTGAGCATAGTTATGAGAATATCTAGGTATGATCATGTATATAGGCATCACGTCCGTGACAAGTAGATCGACTCCTGCCTGCATCTACTACTATTACTCCACTCATCGACCGCTATCCAGCATGCATCTAGAGTATTAAGTTAAAAACAGAGTAACGCTTTAAGCAAGATGACATGATGTAGAGAGATAAATTCATGCAATATGAAATAAACCCCATCTTGTTATCCTCGATGGCAACGATGCAATACGTGCCTTGCTGCCCCTTCTGTCACTGGGAAAGGACACCGCAAGATCGAACCCAAAGCTAAGCACTTCTCCCATGGCAAGAAAAACCAATCTAGTAGGCCAAACCAAACTGATAATTCGAAGAGACTTGCAAAGATAACCAATCATACATAAAAGAATTCAGAGAAGATTCATATATTATTCATAGATATACTTGATCATAAACCCACAATTCATCGGTCTCAACAAACACACCGCAAAAACAAGATTACATCGAATAGATCTCCACAAGAGAGGGGGAGAACTTTGTATTGAGATCCAAAAAGAGAGAAGAAGCCATCTAGCTACTAACTATGGACCCGAAGGTCTGAGGTAAACTACTCACACTTCATCGGAGGGGATATGATGATGTATAAGCCCTCCGTGATGACGGCCCTCTCCGGCGGAGCTCCGGAACAGGCCCCAAGATGGGATCTCGTGGATACAGAAAGTTGCGACTGTGGAATTAGGTTTTTGGCTCCTGTTTTGATCGTTTGGGGGTACGTAGGTATATATATAGGAGGAAGGAGTACGTCGGTGGAGCTTCGAGGGGCCCACGAGGCAGGGGGCGCGCCCTAAGGGGGGCGCCCCCACCCTCATGACCGCCTCTCCGACGCCTTGGCGTAGGGTCCAAGTCCCCTGGATCACGTTCGGTGAGAAAATCACGTTCCCGAAGATTTTATTCCATTTGGACTCAGTTTGATATTCTGTTTCTCCGAAACACTGAAATAGGCAAAAAACAACAATTCTGGGTTGGGCCTCCGGTTAGTAGGTTAGTCCCAAAAATAATATAAAAGAGGAAAATAAAGCCCAGTATAGTCCAAAACAGTAGATAATATAGCATGGAGCAATCAAAAATTATAGATACGTTGGAGACGTATCAGGCATCCCCAAGCTTAATTCCTGCTCGTCCTCGAGTAGGTAAATGATAAAAAGAGAATTTTTGATGCGGAGTGCTACTTGACATAATTTCAATGTAAATCTTCTTAATTGTGGTATGAATATTCAGATTCGAAAGATTCAAGACAAAAGTTCATATTGACATAAAAATAATAATACTTCAAGCATACTAATAAATCAATTATGTCTTCTCAAAATAACATGGCCAAAGAAAGTTATCCCTACAAAATCATATAGTCTGGCTATGCTCCATCTTCACCACACAAAGTATTTAAATCATGCATAACCCCGATGACAAGCCAAGCAATTGTTTCATACTTTAACATTTTCAAAACTTTTTCAATCTTCACGCAATACATGAGCATGAGCCATGGATATAGCACTATATGTGGAATAGAATGGTGGTTGTGGAGAAGACAAAAAGAGGGGAAGATAGTCTCACATCAACTAGGTGTATCAACGGGCTATGGAGATTCCCATTAATAGATATCAATGTGAGTGAGTAGGGATTTCCATGCAACGGATGCACTAGAGCTATAAGTATATGAAAGCTCAACAAAAGAAACTAAGTGGGTGCGCATCCAACTCGCTTGCTCACGAAGACCTAGGGCATTTTGAGGAAGCCCATCATTGGAATGTACAAGCCAAGTTCTATAAGGGAAAATTCCCACTAGTATATGAAAGTGATATCATAGGAGACTCTCTATCATGAAGATCTTGGTGCTGCTTTGAAGCATAAGTGTGGTAAAAGTATAGTAACATTGTCCCTTCTCTCTTTTTCTCTCATTTTTTTATTTGGGCCCTTTTTTTATGGCCTCTTTTGTTTTCTTTTTTTATTTTTCGTCCGGAGTCTCATCCCGACTTGTGGGGAATCATAGTCTCCATCATTCTTTCCTCTCTTGGGACAATGCTCTAAAAAATGATGATGATCACACTTTTATATTTCTTACAACTCAACAATTACAACTCGATACTTAGAACAAGACATTACTCTATATGAATCCCTTCGGCGGTGTACCGGGATATGCAATGAATCAAGAGTGACATGTATGAAAGAATTATGAATGGTGGCTTTGCCACAAATACGATGTCAACTACATGATCATGCTAGCAATATGACAATGATGGAGCGTGTCATAATAAATGGAACGGTGGAAAGTTGCATGACAATATATCTCGGAATGGCTATGGAAATGCCATGATAGGTAGGTATGGTGGCTGTTTTGAGGAAGATATATGGTGGGTGTATGATACGGGCGAAAACTGCGCGGTATTAGAGAGGCTAGCAATGGTGGAAGAATGGGAAAAGGTGTGTACAATCCATGGACTCATCATTTGTCATAAAGAACTCATATACTTATTGCAAAAATCTAGAAGTTATCAAAGAAAAGTATTACGCGCATGCTCCAAGGGGGATAGATTGGTAGGAAAAGACCATCGCTCGTTCTCGACCGCCACTCATAAGGAGGACAATCAATAAACACCTCATGCTCCGACTTCGTTACATAACGGTTCACCATACGTGCATGCTATGGGAATCACAAACTTCAACACAAGAATTCTTTAAATTCACATCTACTCAACGAGCATTACTCTAAAATTATCACCTCCATATCTCAAAACAATTATCATGCTTCAATCTTTTCTTAGTATTCAACGCACTCAAAGGAAAGTTTCACAAATCTTGAATACCAAGCATATTATTATTAAGCAATTTACCATGCTATTAAGACTCTCCAAATGATCTAAGTGAAGAATGAGAGATTAATAGTTTCTTTAAAACAAATCCACCACCGTGCTCTAAAATATCTAAGTGAAGCGCATGGAGCAAAATTATCACGCTCAAAAGATATAAGTGAAGCACATAGAGCAAAACTACATAGCTCAAAAGATATAAGTGAAGCGCAAATAGTATTCTAACAAATTTTAGTTCATAAATGGCTCTCTCAAAGGTGTGTAAAGCAAGGATGATTGTGGCACACTAACAAACAAATACACAAATAATACAAGACGCTCCAAGCAAAACACATATCATGTTGGTGAATAAAAATATAGCTGCAAGTAAAATACCGATGGAAGTAGACGAAAGAGGGGATGCCTTCCGGGGCATCCCAAGGTTTGAATTTTTGGTTTCGTTAGATTATCTTGGGGGTGACATGGGCATCCCCAAGCTTAGGCTCTTACCACTCCTTGTTCCATAATCCATCAAAAGATTTCACCCAAAACTTGAAAACTTCACAACACAAAACTCAATAGAAATCTCGTGAGCTCCGTTAGAGAAAGAAAACATAAAACCACTTCAAGGTACTGTAATGAACTCATTCTTTATTTATATTGGTGTTAAACCTACTGTATTCCAACTTCTCTATGGATTATAAACTATTTTACTAGCCATAGATTCATCAAAATAAGTAAACAACACACGAAAAACAGAATCTGTCAAAAACAGAACAGTCTGTAGTAATCTGTAACTAACGCAAACTTCTGTAACTCCAAACAATTACCCAAATTAGAAGACCTAGACAATTTCTTTATTGATCAGCAGCAATTGGAATCAGTATTTTATCACATCCTGGTGATTTTTAATAATTCAGGCACTGAGCGCAAAGTTTCTGGAAATTACAGCAAGATCAAATAACTATCATCCAAGAAGATCCAATAGGTCTAGCTTGGCACAAACACTAATTAAAACAAAAAACCACATCTTGTCGGTGTACTAGAGTAGGGGTACCCTAGTATCCCGAACTTGTGCACGGGCAGTCGCAGCGTCCCGCGGCAAGGCCTGCCAGGTTACCGCCAAAGACCTACTTGGTTCCTTTGGAGCCATTCAAGAACAAAGTATTTAAGCGAAGGAGACAAGTCCCCGGCAAGAGGAGCTTGCCGGGAAGGCCACTCAAGGCACAAGACCCCGGCAAGAGGAGCTTGCCGGGAAGGCCAACCAAGGCATCTCAAGGAACTTGCCGCGACGCGCCACGCGTCCCGGCAGGACCCGGCGAGCGACAAGCTTCCGGACGCGGCAAGACAGCTACCACGGCAAGGCGCTTGCCACGGCAAGCCACCACTCTGTACCTGCGCTCCAGCACACCCACCTACGTGTCGCTCTGGGACCCTTCCAGGCGTATGTGGCGGGAGGCTGTGCAGCCAGGGGTACACTATGGCATGCGGCGCTGACAAGATCGCCATCGTGGCGAGCGGTGGCGCCCCCGACGGTCCCTTTTCTGCACCGTCTGGGCGACGTAGATAGGCATTTAATGCCTTTGTCCCCTCCCGTCAGGGTTAGGTATGATACACTATGTAGGTAGATGTACCTACCGCAACACCTTTCCAGCTTTTGCCCTTGCCTACGTTGCCACCTGTTGGAGACCCCTTGAACATATAAAAGGAGGCCCATGCACAACGTAGACGGGGGATCTCTCCAGTGGACGGACAGAAGAACGCTCGGTCTCGTTAGCTGCTTGAGTGTACTGTAGCACTCAGCGCTCCCGAGCAAGAACTCAATACAATCCACAAAGCAGCAGTAGGAGTATTATCTCTCCGGAGAGCTCCGAAGCTGGGTAAAAAACCCTCGCGTGCCCCGCCTCGACCCGCTCTTCGCGCGACCTCCGCCCCCCGCCGAACCGAAAGGGGCTCCGTCCCCATAGGTGCTCATGGAGCCAGCTTTTCCCCGGCATCTTTGGGGCGCCAGGTAGGGGGCGTCGAGGTTGTGTGAACCTGATCCGGCGTTCACGCGAGCCAGATCTTCATTGACTTCATCGACAAGCCGCCGAAGAAGAAGGCTTCGGAAGCGGCTGCTCCGTCCACGTCGAATACACCGCCGCCGGAGCAAACGGCTGGTGGGGAAGACGCCGGCGGAAGAACGGGCGTCGACGAGGGAGCCCACAGTGTCACCAAGTCCAAGGACAAGACTGCGCTGCCCGTCGGCGGTGTAGCCGGCTCCCACGATGACCGGGCGTCCGTACACGCACCGCGCCCATCTCAGGAGGCGCAGGACCGGCAGCGTGGTGGTACTGACGGTACCATACGCTCGCTGGACCCAGATCGAGATGGTGGATCTCGGGACGCTTCGGGCCTGCGTACGCGCCAACGTGCTGGCGCGAGCGAGCTACCGGTGGTTCTTTGGTCGATCAGGACGACGCCAAATCGAGCCACTGGCCAGACACCTTTCGCTCTAGTCTATGGAGCAGAGGCAGTTATCCCCACGGAACTCGTATACGGGTCACCTCGAGTGCTCGCTTATGATGAGCTTGAGCAAGAGCAGCTGCGACAAGATGACGCGCTGCTCCTTGAGGAAGACCGTCTTCGGGCTGCTATGCGAGCTGCTCGCTACCAGCAAGCTTTGCACCGCCACCATAGCCGCAAAGTTAACGCCAGAAGTCTCGAGGAAGGCGACCTTGTTCTTCGGCGCGTTCATTCCGCCAAGAATTCCGACAAGTTGACGCCGAAGTGGGAAGGCCCTTATCGGGTGAAACGAGTCACTAGGCCTGGCGTTGTCTGCCTTGAGACCGAAGATGGCATTCTGGTGAGCAACTCCTGGAACATCGAGCATCTTCGTAAGTTTTACCCGTAAGGCGCGGTTGTCGGACCCTGTTCCAGCAACCACCTTTTGTACAAGTCTTGCCGCTGTTGCATGTGATCTTTTGTACAAAGCCAGGCGCAGACCCTGTGCATAAATAAAGCTCATGTGCTCCGCACATCTTGTCAATTTCATGCTTTTTATTTTTTGCATGAGTTATCTGACACTTTGTGTAGCGCCAAACCCCGGTAAGTTATAACGAGCCATAAGGCTCCATATCATTGTTTTCTCTTCTCTCTTTTCTCAAGGAAAGGAAGGTTCCTCTCGCCCACAAGTTTGCCGGGGGGGAGGAGAAGATAATGGTGTGGACCAGGCGTCGTTCAAGAAAGTTTCGCCTTGCCGGAGAGCAGACAACAGAAAAGCTAAGTTGCCAAAGTTTGAGCAATCAGATTTTTTTAAGTTATCTCCCTTGAACGACCATGCTTTGGATGGAAAACCTGTGCGCGGAGGAACCAGCTCGTGGCTAGTTGCGCCCTTACTTTGTTTCGAGTTCGCTCAACAGTTTAAGTGTGCTGCGACTAGAGTCGCGCCCTTACTTTGTTTCGAGTTTGCTCAGCAACTTAAGCGAGCTGCGACTAGTCGCGACAAGGTTTCTTGTCTGTAACGGCACCGCCAACAGGCTGCTGACGTCCCGCACTCAGCGCTCGCGGCAAAGGTGCCTACGCCGGCAAGTTCCCTAAAAGCATAGGGCAAAAACATACAAAGGAAGGAATCGAGTAAAGGGAATAACATTGCAATCATGACCCGAAATAGAGTTATATTACAAGATAGCTTGTCGCGACACTAATAGACTGTTTTTATAACATGATCAGCAGCGACGAGAAAAGAAGAAAATAGGCGGCCTAGTCCGCGCGGCCGCCCTCAACCCTCTTGATCCCGCTCACCTTGTCCACAATGGGTGCGACGAGGGCCTCGAGCTCCTCCAGATCAGCTTCCGGCGGCAGGGACCTGAGGATGTTGGTGAGGCGGAGGCCCGGGTTGCGGAAGGCCACCTTCATCAGCACCTTTTTGAGAGCTCCCGCGCAGATCTCGCGCGACTCGTCAGCCAGCTGCTTTGGGATCCTCTCCTGGAATTGCTGGAGGGCTGTCGCCACACCTTTGAAGAACAAGGTGAGCTTGGAGCTAGATGGGAGGCTCTCATCAGAGGGATACCCGAGATCCTCTACCCCCAGCAGCGCCAACTCCTTGTCGATATTTGCGGCAGCATACACAAGACCCTCCGTCCACTGCTCCACAGTCTCTCTGAAGGTGTTCTGGGTGGTAGCAACGCTCTCCAGCAGTGCCTTGTCGGCCTTGATCTCCTTCTTCAAGGCCGCCTCCTGCTCTCCGGCGCCGTCCAGCGTCTTGGTCAAAGCAGCCAGCTTCAGCTCAAGATCGACGTTGGAGTCCTTGGCGGCATCAAGCTCCTTGATCTTCTCGGCGAGGCGACCCTGCAGCTCGCCAAAGGTGTAGGCGTCCTTCTCATGCTCATGCTTGAGCGCGGCAAGCGCTTCACCGCTCGCCTTAAGATCTGCCTCCAGCTGCGCCACCTTTGTCTCCAGCTCCTTCTTGGCGGCCTCGGCAGCTGCGGCAGCGTCCTTTGCTTCCTTGAGGGCTCCGCCGAGTGTTTGCTCGCGCGCGGCGAGCTCCTCTTCGTGGCTATCCAGGCTGGCCTTCAGCTGCACCAGTTCGCCCTCCCGTGCAGATAGCTCCTCGGCGGCAAGCCGCTGTTGCTCTGCAACTTCTGCCTTCTCAAGGATGAAGGCCTTCTGTGCTTCATCAAGCTGCACACGCTCCGCCACCAGCGACCGAAGAGCTGCCTGGTTGAGACCTCGGAGCTCCTCTGCGCGCTTCTCCATGTCCACTCCCGCCTTCGCAACGAGCGCTTCGCGGGACTCCAGTTTGGCCTGTCGAGCGCGGTAGAGCGACACCAGCTTCCGTAGCAGTCGCTCCTCCTTAGGCTCGTCGCTGCTACTGCCTGGCACGTCAACCAGCATCAGCCCAGCGGAGGCGAGCACCTCCACGTCAAAACTTTCTCCTTCGACCGGCGCCCTGGACGTTGGCGCCCAGGGGAGGTTGATGAAGACGCCCTCGCCGGCCTTCAAGTAGATGCCTGGCTGGGGCTCTTCGGAGCCTGACGCTGCGGCAGCGGCGGGAGGATCGGCGGTGGGTGTAGCGCCTGTCGCTCCTGCGGCCTCAGGGTCATCAGTACGATCGCCAGACCCCTCGTCGGCTGCTGCGGCGGCAGCCTTGGCGGCCTCTTCGCCGGCGGGATCATCAGCGCCGGCCGTTTCTTCGGTGGCGGCGGCGTCATCAATAACAACCTCGGTCTCCATCGGCTCCGCAGTAGGTGGATCTGACGGCCGAAAAAGGAAGAAAAGTCAAGCTAATATCCTAAAAGAAGATCAAAAGAAAAAGAACCCAAGGGGAGTTTTGGAGCAAGAGGTTTACCTACATCGGGCTCTGCAGTTGTGGTCTCCACCACCGGAGGACCACTAGTGCTGTCCCTTGCCGGAGAGCTCCCCCTTGCCGGAGAGCTCTCCTTTGTCGGAGGATCCTCCATTGCCGGAGAACTCTCCCTTGGCGGCGTAGTTGAAGCAGGTGGCACGTCGGGGGTGGCCTCCGGGCGCTCCTGGTGGGGCTTCTCTGCTCCTACACAAGCCAACAGTTAGATATCAGCAAGCAAAGAGTATCCATGCGCGCCTAACAGCTGGAAGTAAATCATATACTTACGCTGGGGGCTGCGCTGGGGGCTGCTCTAAAGAACAGCCGTCGGGTCCGGCAAGTTTGTCTCGGGCGCACCCCCTGCTGCCACGGTGGGATCATCCTCGATGACAATCACCGGGACCTTGGCTCTCTTTGCCTTTCTCTGGGCCAGCGTCCTAAAAAGGAATATGTTCAGAGTGAAGCAAATGAGATACAAGACAACAAGTATTGAAGACATGCAAGTACAACAAGAATCTTACTCTTCTTCTTCCCCGTCGGAGCTGAGCGCGGAGAAGTCAAAGCCCGGCCCACCTCCGGCGCGAGGAGGCGGAGCACTAGGATCCCTCGGCCGCTTGGCGGGAGCTGGAGCGGCAGACCGGGAGGACCCCGCTCTAGTTGACGCTGCAGCGTGAGGTGCTTCAGCGGCAACAGAACTTGCTGCGGTGGAGCGCGTCGTGCGGTGCTGCGGGGGTTGACTCGTTTGCTGCTCCACTACGTCCCCGGCTTTGCGAAGACGCCTTCTTGGTGGAGCCGGGGGCTCTGCTTGTGGAGCCGGGGGATCTGCTTGCGGCAAGCTGCCCGAAGACGAAGAGGAAGAGGAGCCGATCTCCAACGAGCCGCTCGAATCCTCGGCGGGCCCGCTAGGCCCGACGTCATGCTCGGCGGACTTCTTCTCGCCGGCAAGCTCCTCTCGGTCGGCAAGGCTTGCCGCCTCTACTGCCTCTGCCTCCTCCACGGTGAACCCAAACTCGCCCGCAGCTGCGGCTGCCGCCGCCTCCTCTAGCCTGGTGGCGATGCGCTTGAGCTCATCGTCGGTGGTGTCCCGGGTGAGGCCCCTTTTCTCGTCGGCGTCGATCGACACTTCTATCAAGTTGTCGAAGAACGCCCGCACGACATCATCTGCAGGCTCTATCCAGGCTGGATCAATTCCATGCGAGTCGCACAGCGGCATTATTGCACGGATGCGGTCGAGCGCGGAGTTGTTGCATAGCGGAACGACGCCCCTCGACAACCTGAACACCTCGGGATGCTGTGGGTCGTCCTTGAACAGCTCCTGGAGCATCGCGTTGAGCTCTAGGACGGTAAAGTTGAAGTTGAGGCCCGGCCGCAACCTCATGATATCCGCCGCATTCTGGAACTCCCAGGCGGGTCTCCTCCTCTCCTGCAGGGGGGCGATGCGGCGGCGGAGGAAATCTGCGCCAACCGCTCCTACAGTAAGCCCGGCAAGCCTGAGGCGTAGGATCCGGGTGACGGCAATCTTCAGTCTGTCGTCTTCTGGGGCCAGGCTACTCCAATCACTGCCGTGCACTACTGGGGTTTCGCGCAGAGCAGTAAACGGCTGTGGGTTCTCCTCGATAATCAGGCACCAGTCCGTCCTCCACTCCTCCCACTTGTTGCGGAACTCTCCATCCAGATAAGCATCCTTCTTGCCAGCTTTCGAGATCCAGGCGATTCCGCTGGATAAAGGCTCTCCTTTCTCAACCCGAGGCGAAAAGAAATGGCGGAAAAGGGCTACGTTTGGATGGATCCCGACAAAGTTTTTGAAGAGATGTGCGAAAACTGCCATGGTCAGGACATCATTGGGGGTGAAGTCAAGAAGGTGGAGCCCGTAGGTGTTCATGACGTCACAAAAGAATTCAGAAAAGGGCGGGCAGAGCCCGCAGTAGAAGAACAAGGCGAAGAAGGGATACCCAGTGGGATACTTATCCCAAGCAGCGGCTGGGAGTACCTTCGTGCGCGGATGCGCTCGCGTCCCCGTCGACCAGAAGAGGTGGAAGTCCTCCTTCAGCTCTGCCGCCTCAAGCCTCGGAGGGAAGATTGCCCGCTCCTTTCGCAGCGCCGCGAGCCGCTGCGCCTCGGCTGACTTCGCCTTCTCGGCTTTCGGAGCCATGGCGGGAATGGAGAGGGAGGACGGCAGCGTTGGTGGTGCTGATGGCGATGGGGGCGGAGCGTTGCTCTCTTTCGGCTTTGAGAAGAAGGGGAGCGGCAGAGATTTTCGAGTCTGGATTAGCAACGGGCGGATGGGCGGTCTTCCCCTGTTTTCCCTGCTTATAAGGAAGGAGGGGGCGGACGTTCCGCCTTTCCAGACGAAGAAGCCACCCACGAGTACTCCCACGACGCCGCGATTAACGCGTGCCGTTCGGGGAGGGCGCGGTGGATACGGAGTCAGGTGCAACGTGACCCTGGCCGCACGTGCCCGTGCCCTGTTTTGGGCCTGGCCCAACAGCGCTCGGCACCGTGTATGGCCCAGGCCCGGGGGCTCCTGTCGGTGTACTAGAGTAGGGGTACCCTAGTATCCCAAACTTGTGCACGGGCAGCCGCAGCGTCCCGCGGCAAGGCCTGCCAGGTTACCGCCAAAGACATACTTGGTTCCTTTGGAGCCATTCAAGAACAAAGTATTTAAGCCAAGGAGACAAGTCCCCGGCAAGAGGAGCTTGCCGGGAAGGCCACTCAAGGCACAAGACCCCGGCAAGAGGAGCTTGCCGGGAAGGCCAACCAAGGCATCTCAAGGAACTTGCCGCGACGCGCCACGCGTCCCGGCAGGACCCGGCGAGCGACAAGCTTCCGGACGCGACAAGACAGCTACCACGTCAAGGCGCTTGCCGCGGCAAGCCACCAATCTGTACCTGCGCTCCAGCACACCCACCTACGTGTCGCTCTGGGACCCTTCCAGGCGTACGTGGCGGGAGGCTGTGCAGCCAGGGGTACACTGTGGCATGCGGCGCTGACAAGATCGCCATCGTGGCGAGCGGTGGCGCCCCCGACGGTCCCTTTTCTGTACCGTCTGGGCGACGTAGATAGGCATTTAATGCCTTTGTCCCCTGCCGTCAGGGTTAGGTATGATACATTGTGTAGGTAGCTGTACCTACCGCAGCACCTTTCCATTTTTGCCCTTGCCTATGTTGCCACTGGTTGGAGACCCCTTGAACATATAAAAGGAGGCCCATGCACAATGTAGAGGGGGGGATCTCTCCAGAGGACGAACAGAAGAACGCTCGGTCTCGTTAGCTGCTTGAGTGTACTGTAGCACTCAGCGCTCCCGAGCAAGAACTCAATACAATCCACAGAGCAGCAGTAGGAGTATTATCTCTCCGGAGAGCTCCGAAGCTGGGTAAAAACCCCTCGCGTGCCCCGCCTCGATCCGCTCTTCGCGCGACCTCCGCCCCCCGCCGAACCGAAAGGGGCTCCGTCCCCATAGGTGCTCGTGGAGCCATCTTTTCCCGGCACATCTAAACAGAAGGTAGATGGATTATTTATTCCTAAACATAAGCAAAAACAAAAAACTCAAAATAAAATTGGGTTGCCTCCCAACAAGCGCTATCGTTTACCGCCCCTAGCTAGGCATAGAAGCGAGGATAGATTTAGCACTCTCTCTCTCGAAGCCTATGATCTATACATTTTTCTCCCCCTTTGGCGACAAGTTACCAAAAAGTTCCTAGAAAATGCATAGTGCTAGATCGACACTCAGGCTTGATCTTCTGGTGGTGGTGGAGTCCTGATCACACCAAGGACGAAGGCTTCCGTAGACGTGGTTGGAGTTGGAGCTGAAGTAGATGCTGGAGCAGGTTGGGTAGGTGATGTGGCTGGAGCTGAGGCGGTGGCTCTTGTGTTAGGAACTTGCACTGCACTGGACCTCGGACCTCATGGTACTCTAGCAAATGCATCAGTGGTAGTCTTCCCTTTCCTCTCCTGCATGTCATCTTGGAGTTGCTCCACTGCAGTCTGAATTTCTGTCACCTTGATATCCAAGTCATAGAAATTTTGTTCTACGATTCTCTCTAAGCTTGCCTTGTTCTGAGTCAGGGTAGCTAGTCCTTTCTCAATCCTCAGGGTGGATGCAATCAGGTAACTGAGCTGCTCTTGCTTGTTCTTCAAGAAGTACTCAGATGCCTCCTCTTGAGTTGGCATCTTGGCAGCTTTCTCCTTCCTTGCCTTCTCCTTCTTGGCTTGTGCCTGGACTGATGATGGTTCATTTTCATGCATCACAACTTGGTTGTCCTTGAAATCTGGATGGATAGGCAAATGTTCCTTGTCCAACAAGTATGTGTCTGTGCCCATTCTTGAGTTGATCAACATCTGGATCTGAGGCGCATATCCACAGCTCCTCTTCTAATCAGCTGCAGTCCTCTTGATAGTTTCTATTATGAAGCTCATGACCTTAAACTTTTGAGGCACATCAAAGATATGTAGCAGGTTGATGGCATGACCTCTGATCATCCTGTGATCCATTTTCTTCTTGGCATAGACATCCAAGTCATCTTCATTTTCTTCTGGGGCATTGATAAGCTGTGCCCACTCAGCAACTGTTGATTGGTACCTCGTACCTTCAGACATCCAGACAATCCTCCCATCTGGATAAAAATGTGCTGTGGAGTAGAACTGCATGATAAGCTCCTCATTCCACTTTGTGAGCTTCTGCCCAACAAAGTCTGCTAGTCCACAAGCTCTGAAGCTATCTTGCACTCCAGGGTAGTGCTCTTCATTTTCCTTGATATATTCCCAGTCGACCCATCTCATATCACATACTATTGGCTTCTTGTCCAATAAGACTGTCTCATAGAAGTCCTGATGTTCCTTAGTGTGGAACCTGTAGTCAACAGCAGTCCTCCTCCTAGTAGCATAGGGATCCTCAGCTCTCCATTTTCTCAGCCCAGAGTCTCTTCTGATCTTCATATCCTCAGCCACAGGATGAGCATCATTGTGGTCTGGGATCTTGGGTGCTGGGGAAATCTGGCTCCACGAGCACCTATGGGGACGGAGCCCCTTTCGGTTCGGCAGGGGGCAGAGGTCGCACGAAGAGCAGATCGAGGCGAGGCACACGAGCGGTTTTACCCAGCTTCAGAGCTCTCCGGAGAGATAATACTCCTACTGCTGCTTTGTGGTTTTGTATTGAGTTCTTGCTCGGGAGCACTGAGTGCTACAGTACACCCAAGCAGCTAACGAGACCGAGCGTGAGTGTTCTACTGTTCCTCCCCCCTCCCTGCATTGTGCATGGGCCTCCTTTTATATGCTCAAGGGGTCTCCAACAGGTGGCAACGTAGGCAAGGGTAAAAATGGAAAGGTGTTGCGGTAGGTACAGCTACCTACACAGTGTATCATACCTAACCCTGACGACAGGGGACAAGGGCATTAAATGCCTATCTACGTCGCCCAAACAGTGCAGAAAAGGGACCGTCAGGGACGCCACCGCTCGCCACGATGGCGTTCTTGTCAGCGCCGCTTGCCACGGTGCACCCCTGGCTGCACAGCCTCCCGCCACGTGCGCCTGGAAGGGTCCTAGAGCTACACGTTGGTAGGTGAGCTGGAGCGCAGGTACAGAGTGGTTGCTTGCCGCGGCAAACGCCTTGCCACGGCCATTGTCTTGTCACGTCCGGGAGCTTGTCGCTCGCCGGGCCTTGCCGGGACGCATGGCGCGTCGAGGCAAGTTCCTTGAGATGCCTTGGCTGGCCTTCCCGACAAGCTCCTCTTGCCGGGGCTTTGTGCCTTGAGTGGCCTTTCCTGGCAAGCTCCTCTTGCCGGGGCCTTATGTCCTGAGTGGCCTTCCCGGCAAGCTCCTATTGCCGGGGCCTTGTCTCCTTGGCTCAAATACTTTGTTCTTGAATGGCTCCAAAGGAACCAAGTAGGTCCTTGGCGGTCACCTGGCAAGCCTTGCCGCGGGGAGCTGCGACTGCCCGTGCACAAGTTCGGGATACTAGGGTACCCCTACTCTAGTACACCGACAGGAGCCCTCGGGCCTGGGCCATACACGGTGCCGAGCGTTGTTGGGCCAGGCCCAAAACAGGGCACGGGCACACGCGGCCTGGGCCACGTCGCATCTGACTCCGTATTCACCGCGCCCTCCCCGAACGGCACGCGTCAATCGCGGCGTCGTGGGAGAAATCGTGGGGGGTTTCTTTATTCGAAAGGGCGAAACGTCTGCCCCCTCCCTGCTGAGGCATGGAGGCGTGGTCTTCGAGGCATCCACTCCCCACGATCACGAGGTGGGGAGAGGTCGCCTCATCCGTCGCCTCGGTTCTGCACGCCCGCCACGCGGCTTCCATGCGCTTGGGGCGGCGAACGGTGGAGGCGGAAAACCGGGCCGTCGTGGGTCGATGCAGCGGGTCGGTCCCAGTTCCCTGCTCCTGCTGTGTCTTGATTAGCTGAGCGGGGCGGCCGAGCCCCCACCCCGTTCCTTTATAAGGAGCGGGGGGGGGGGGGACGGAGGCCCATATTCTTTCATCTCCTCTTTCTTTCAGCTTCTGCTCCCCTCTCTCTCATTCGCCATGGAGAAAGGGAACCCTGGTCCTTCAACGGTGGCGGCAAGGGTCGCCGCTAGGCAACGCGTCCCTCCCTCTCCCGCACCCGTGGCGGCAGAGCCAGCCGTAAGGGGAAGAGGGAGGGGGCGAGGCCGTGGGCGAGGTCGAGGGCGAGGCCGGGGCGCTCGGGGAAGAGGTGGACGGGGCGGCTCGCCGGCCTCGCCTCCGCCAGCGGCTCCTCTTCCCATGGCGGTCCATATTGGGGACGACCCTTGCGAGTTATTTGTCAGGCTGCGTCGGCCGCCTCGTCGTCGCCTTCGTCTCCCGACTACATTTGCGAGCGCGATGGAGTTGGATCCGCCCGAGACACTGAGGCTGCACATGAGGGGCTGCGGAATCAGCGGTACGCGAGTCCGCGTTGACTTCCCGGCCCCTGATGTGACGTATCTTGGTCGAGGGTGGAAGACGTTCGCCCGTATCCATAGCATGACGGAGGGGCTCACCCTCCATTTTAAGCTGATGGAGGGCGGTCTCCTCTTCGTCAAGGTCTTCGGGTGCTTCGGGACTCGGGCAGGATGCTGCGTGGACAACTCCTCCGATAGCGAAGACTCCTCCTCGGACGGGAGTGACGAGGAGGACAGCGGCGGCGACGACGAGGGTAGCAGGCGGCAGGATGACGGGTCCGACTAGGTGTCGGGCGCCGCTCCGTGTGGCACCGACGACTCCATCATCCGCGTTGCCGGCTCCTTGAGCTTCTCGGGGTCGTCTCCTTGGGCGGCTGGCTTAGGGAGGCTGCGGAAGAGGAAGAGGGCGGGCGGCAAGGCCGTCAACTCGGAGTACGTGGGCATGACGCCCTCGACAGCGTGTTGACGTCCTGCTGCCTTTTCTTCGAGCCCTGCTTCAGGCGCCGCCATCACCATCCAGCCCTTGGACGAGCACCGAGATGTTCTCTTGGTGTCTTCAGCCACCCGTAGTTCGCCTAGGTGCCCCTTTTGTCCTTTTCGCCTCCTTGACCTACCTCCTGAAGAGAGGGACAAGAAAGGGATTACGGGCACCTTATCTCTTTTTAATTTGTAAGCCCTCGGGCCTTAGCTGCATTTAAAACTTGTAATCCCATCATCCATGTTTTTCATTCTCTTATGAACTGTACCTGAGTGGAATGTTTTTTTGTGAAAAGGGGATGCTTGCCGGGTCACTTGTCTTGCGGGTGGAACCCACGTCAAGGAGCAAACCCTTAATATCTTTAAAATAGACACTTCTTTTCCCGGCAGCAGGCCCTGCCGTCTTCCCACGTCGCTCGACCTTTCTCACGCTTTTGGCGGAGGCAGGGATGAGGCGGGTTCAGGCTCCTCGTTTCGTCCCTTTGCTGCCGCGACTACGACCGAACCTGGCCCCAGGAACAAGCCCTAGAGCCTAGAGTTAGGGAGCACGGTAGCTTTTAGGAAGAAACGAGGTTTCGCATACCTCAGTCCATAAGAGAATGCATGATAAGGGATGAAAAACTTATCTGAGATTGCAGCCCCGGGAACTCTGGTTCGCCGTGGGTGAATCTTTGTACTTGCAGCCCCCGGCAACACTGGCTTGCCGGGGTCCAGATGCTGGTCTGCCCTCCTTCTCTTCCTTGTCCTCAAGTGGTCCGGCAAGGATATGCGAGCCCTGCGAACCAAGGGAAACGAAAGAACGGCAAAGGGACGCACACTCGACCTCTAAGTTAGGGGTTAGCCGCTACTAAGCACTATCAACCCTAACCAAGGACGAGACTCGATCTAGCATGCATGCTATAACTTAGGGCGCCAGCGCTTCATCTGTGCTCAGGGTCTGCGCCTGGCTTTGTACAATGGATTACATGCAACAGCGACAAGACTTGTACAAAAGGTGGTTGCCGGAACAGGGTCCGACAACCGCGCCTTACGGGTAAAACTTACGAAGATGCTCGATGTTCCAGGAGTTGCTCACCGGAATGTCATCTTCGGTCTCAAGGCGGATAGCACCAGGCCTAGTGACTCGTTTCATCCGATAAGGGCCTTCCCACTTCGGCGTCAACTTGTTGGAATTCTTGGCGGAATGAACGCGCCGAAGAACAAGGTCGCCTTCCTCGAGACTTCTGGCGTTAACTTTGCGGCTATGGTAGTGGCGCAAAGCTTGCTGGTAGCGAGCAGCTCGCACAGCAGCCTGAAGACGGTCCTCCTCAAGGAGCAGCGCGTTATCTTCCCGCAGCTGCTCTTGCTCAAGCTCATCATAAGCGAGCACTCGAGGTGACCCGTATACGAGTTCCGTGGGGATAACTGCCTCCGCTCCATAGACTAGAGCGAAAGGTGTCTGGCTAGTGGCTCGATTTGGCGTCGTCCTGATCGACCAAAGAACCACCGACAGCTCCTCAATCCAGTTTCTTCTGCACTTGTGCAGCCTGTCAAAAGTCCTGGTCTTGAGTCCACGCAGCACTTCAGCATTTGCCCTCTCCACTTGACCGTTGCTCCTGGGGTGAGCAACAGAAGGGAAGCAGACCTTGGCGCCAAGGTCTTGGATGTACTGCATGAAGGTGCGGCTCGTGAATTGCGTGTCGTTGTCGGTGATGATCCTGTTAGGGATCCCGAAGTGGCAAACAATCGACCTAAAGAACTTGACTGCTGACTGTGCTGTCACCTTCCTCACTGCTTCCACTTCCGGCCACTTTGTGAACTTGTCGATTGCGACGTACAAGTACTCAAAGCCCCCGACTGCTCGGGGGAAGGGGCCGAGGATGTCGAGCCCCCAGACCGAAAATGGCCAGGATAAAGGGATCGTCTGGAGAGCTTGAGCTAGCTGGTGTATCTGCTTGGAATGGAACTGTCACGCTTCACACTTGGTTACTTGTGCAGTTGCATCCTGGAGGGCTGTCGGCCAAAAGAAACCTTGCCGGAATGCTTTGCCGGCAAGTGCTTTGGCGCCAATGTGGTGACCACATATGCCTCCATGTATCTCTGCCAACAGCTTTTGTCCATCTTCCCGGTGAATACACTTCAATTTCACACCGTTGAGTCTTCTTCTGTAAGTGTGTTGTCGACAAACTGGTACATACTTGACTGTCGGGCTACTCTTTCCGCTTCTTCTTGCTCTTCGGGAAGTTCTCCTGTCTGAAGGAAACGGACGATCCGCTGTGCCCATGCTGGAGCTTGCGGCTCGACAACAAGGACTAAAGGCATATCTGCTGCTGCGGGAACATCCGCTTCTACGGCGAGAACCTGCGGCTCAGCCGGAGCTTGACGTTCCCCGGCAAGCTTGCCGGAGCAAAACTTGTCGGGAGCGTCTGCTTCAACGAAACAAACCCTAGGGCTTGTCGGAGCAGACCGCTCCTCAGCACTCTTGGCGTTGATCTTGGGGATCTTCTTGGCGGTGGCTTCGGGAAGCTCTGCCGGAAAATAGTCACCAGAAATCAACTTCCTATTCTTGCACTGTGCAGTTGATGGCGTAACAGACGGTTGAGTCAGCTTGAGCAGAAAGATCCCTGGTTCCACTTGTAACTTAAATGCTGCGCACTTTGACAGGCCGTCGGCGATGTCGTTCTGAGCTCTTGGAACATGTTCCATCTGTAGGCCGACAAAGCGCTCTTCTAGCTTCCTCACTTCATCAACGTAAGCTTCCATCAACGGACTCTGATAATTCTTGTTCACTTGGCGGACAAGCTGCGAGTCACCCCTGACAATGAGCTTCTTGATCCCAAGGTCTGCCGCGATCCTGAGTCCGGCAAGCAATCCTTCATACTCTGCAGTATTGTTTGTTGCTTGCTCCTTGGGAAAGTGCATCTGGACTACGTACTTGAGGTGCTCTCCGGTGGGTGCGACAAGCAGCACGCCAGCACCGGCGCCTTGCAGCGAGAAGGCACCATCAAAGTACATCAGCCACTCTTTGCTTGCTTCCTCGACGGGGATGCTCGTCTCTGGAATTTCTTCATCTGGTGTTGGCGTCCACTCTGCTATGAATTCTGCCAATGCTCTGCTTTGGATAGTTGAAGTGCTCTCGAACTTGAGGCCAAAGCTTGACAGTTCCAGTGCCCACTCAATAATCCTGCCTGTTGCTTCTAGATTCTATAGTATCCTTTTCAGCGGAAAGCGAGTGACAACTGTGATCTCATGTGCTTGGAAGTAATGGCGCAGCTTTCTCGAGGCCATGAGAAGGCCGAAAAGCAATGTCTGCACACCAGAGTACCTTGACCTAGCCCCCTGCAGAAGGGAACTGACAAAGTAGACTGGGCGCTGCACCATTTTCTTCTGTATCTCCTCGGGTGCCTGCGCAGATCCATCTTTGTCAGGACCAGAGCTTGTCGGGGAAGCCCCCTGCTTGTCGCTGGATGCGCTTGCCGTGGTTGCTGGCTCATCATCTGCCTCCCTCTCCGCTACTAACGCAGCACTAACCACTTGATTGGTTGCCGCCAGATACAGCAGCAACTTCTCTTGTGGCTTAGGTGCGACAAGTATTGGAGTGGAGGACAAGTATCTCTTCAAGTCCAGCAGCGCAGCCTCCGCTTCCGGAGTCCATTTCATTGGACCTGCCTTTTTCAAAATTTTGAAAAACGGCAGGGCGCGCTCAGCCGACTTAGATATAAGCCTGCTGAGAGCCGCCACGCAGCCGGCAAGTCTCCTTACATCCTTGACGCGCTTTGGGGCTTTGATCTGCTCAATGGCCTTGATCTTGTCGGGATTGGCTTCAATTCCCCGCTGAGACACGAAGAACCCGAGAAGCTTGCCGGAAGGTACTCCAAACACGCACTTCTCGGGGTTGAGCTTGAGGCTGATTTTGCGCAGATTTGTAAAGGTCTCTTCTAAATATTGAATCAGAGTTGCTTTGTCCCTGCTCTTGACCACTATATCATCCATGTAGGCTTCCACATTTCTGTGTATTTGCGGTTCAAAAGCAGTATGGACTACCCTTGCAAATGTTGAACCAGCATTCTTCAAACCGAAAGGCATCCGTACAAAACAGTACGTGCCACATGGAGTGATGAATGCGGTTTTCTCCTCATCCTCTTCTGCCATGAAGATCTAATGGTATCCTGAGTATGCGTCAAGAAATGAAAGCAAATCACATCCGGCCGTGGAGTCAACAATCTGGTCATTGCGCGGTAAGGGAAATGGGTCTTTGGGACAAGCTTTATTGACATCGGTGAAGTCGATACAAAGCCTCCATTTCCCGTTTGCCTTGCGCATGACTACAGGATTGGCCAACCACGTAGGATGGAGCACTCCTCTGACAAGGCATGCTGCTTCCAACTTCTTGATCTCTTCTGTGATGAATTCTTGGCGCTCCACTGCTTGCTTCCTGACTTTCTGCTTGACGGGCCACGCATGAGGACAGACGGCAAGGTGGTGCTCAATTACTTTCCTGGGAACACCGGGGATGTCAGATGGTTGCCATGCAAACACATCGACGTTCGCCCGCACGAAAGCAACGAGCACGCTTTCCTATTTAGGGTCGAGAGTGGCACTGATGGTGAAGGTACCACCAGTATCGTCCTCCTTGGCGGACACCTTGGTCGCTGGCGGAGCTGCCATCGTCTTCTTACACTTGCCGGTGGAGCTCGATGGTGCGTCCTCGACGGTAGCGCATCACTCCAAAGAGGTGCGCTTGCCGGAGTGGGCATTAGAACTCTTGCCGGACTTGGTCTTCTTCTTCCCCCTCGGGAGCTTCAGCGGCAAGTGTCTCGCGATCCGTTGCGGCTGCTGCTTCCCGGTAGATCTTGTCGGCACATATAAGAGCATCTTTCTTGTCGCCAGGGACAGTGATGACACTTATCGGGCCTGGCATCTTCAGCATATTGTACGCGTAGTGAGAGGCCGCCATGAACTTGGCGAGCGCTGGACGGCCGAGAATTCCGTTGTAAGGCAATGGAAAATCGGCAACGTCAAAAGTGATCCTCTCAGTCCTGAAGTTCAACTCACTGCCAAATGTCATCGGCAGCGTGATCTTCCCCTTCTGCTTGCTCCTTCCCAGGTTGATTCCTTGGAATGTGCCGGTCTCTTCGAGCTCGCTGTCAGGGACTTGGAGTTTTTGGAGCACAGCGGAGGAGATCAGGTTCAAGTCGGCCCCGCCGTCAACTAGCATCTTAGTGACCTTGAGGTTGCGGATAGTTGGTGAGACCAACATCGGCAAACACCCGACAACAGTTGTGTGATCAGGATGGTCCTCAATATCAAAGATGATAGGCGTGCTGGACCATTTCAGAAGCTTGCGTGATTCGACGGGTGGTTCTGCCGCATTGACTTCCCGCACCCACTGCTTGAGTTGGCGGTGTGAAGTATGCAGAGAAGCACCGCCGTCAACGCACAAGACCTCTGTGGCTTTCTGGAACTCCTGCTCGCTGGTCTCGGCATCATCCATGTCTTCGTCGTCGTTGTCATCTTCATCCTTGTCGCGGCCGCGGGGAGGTCTGTCGCCTTGCCGCTGCTTGGCGTTGCCACGGCGTCCTCCCCGGCCGGTGCGCTTCGTACCGGATCCTCCAGCACCTCCTTGGGCTTTCTCCTTGTCGTGTCGCTCGTATTCGGCCTTTTGCAGCTCGACAAGCTGCTCGACCTTCTTGCAGCTCTGGAGGTCATGGCCCTTGGTGCGGTGGATCTTGCAGTACTGTTTGTTGGTGCCGTCCTGCTTGTCGGCGGCCGCCACAGCCTGGCAGTTGGCGCATGCGGCAACCTCCTTGCCGGAGCTACCAGTCCTGGCTGTCTTGGCGCCACCTTCGTTGCCAGACTGCTCAACAACTAGCACATCTTTGCCTTTCCTCTTCCTGTTGTTCTGCCGCCGGTTTTTGTTTGCCGGGGCAGCATCATCGCTGTCAGATCCTCCTGTTCCTGTATTCTCTCCGGGGAGTTTCCTCCCTTCCTTAGCATGTGCACATCTGTCGGCCAGGGCATACAGCTCACCGACGTCTCTGATCTTGCACATCGCCATCTCCTCCCGCATCCTGCGGTTACGCACGTTCTGGTGGAACGCGCTGATGACCGTGGCAGGGTGGACATCTGGGATGTTGCGTTGCACTTGGCTGAATCTCTGGATGTACTTGCGCAGGGGTTCTCCTTCCTTCTGGGCGAGCAGGTGAAGTTCACTCTCCTGGCCATGAGGTTTGTGGCCGCCTGTAAAGGCGCCGACAAACTGATGGCATAGGTCTGCCCAGGAAGATATGGAGTTGTCCGGCAAGTGCATGAGCCAGGACCTGACGTTGGGCTTGAGCACCAGCGGGAAGTAGTTGGCAAGGATCTTGTCGTCGCGCCCCCAGCAGCTTGCACCGCGATGGTGTAGATGCTGAGGAACTCCGACGGATGCAACTTGCCGTCGTACTTCTCGGGTACGTCTGGCTTGAAGTTCTTCGTGTTGGGCCACTGGACTTGCCGCAGCTCATGGGTGAACGCAGGGCAACCTACCACATACGGCAGGTCACCTAGTTCCCCTGGCGCATGCATGTCGACAGTGGGCCCAGCGCGCTTGTCTGACTGACGCCGCGCTTCTCTTTGGAGCTCGATGCGAGTACGAGCGCCTTCTTGCTGTCGTTCGTGAAGAACTTGGCGCTGATCGCGGTGAGCTCACGGATCTGATGAAGCAGTGGAGTCGCTGTCGTGGCGGACCCGGCGAGTCGGCGATCTTGGCCTTCGGGGCGGAGAGTGCACGGTGGTTGCACCCCCACCGGTTTTGTCGCCATCGGCTCGCACCTGGCTGGCTTGCCGCGGCTGCGATGTGGTCGCCTGCCGTGGAGTGTCACCGTTGGCGAAGCCGATGAGACTCTGAATGGTGGCCCTCCAGTCGTCGATCTTGTCTGGCGTTGGAGGGAAGTCTAGGAGCAGTTGAGCTCGCGCCAAAGCTTCTGCTAGAGTGGCGGGAAGCGGTGGCGAACGGTGCGAGGAGCGGGATATGCTCGGACTTCTAATTGCGTTAGAAGGAGCAATATCTCGTCCAGGCGACCGTGCTTCGCTCGCGCCAGCACGTTGGCGCGTATGCTGGCCTGGGGCATCCCGAGATCCGCCAGCTCGATCTGGGTCCAGCGAGCGTATGGTACCGTGAGTACCACGACGCTGCCGGTCCTGCCCCTCCTGAGATGGGTGCGGTGCGTCTACGGACGCTCGGTCGTCATGGGAGCTGGCTACGCCGCCGACGGGCAGTGCAGTCTTGTCCTTGGACCTGGCGGCACCGTGGGCTCCCTCGTCGACGCCCGTTCTTCCGCCGGCGTCTTCCCCACCAGCCGTTTGCTCCGGCGGCGGTGGATTCGACGCGGACGGAGCGGCCGCCTCCGAAGCCTTCTTCTTCGG
The DNA here is from genome assembly GCA_032464435.1 of Aegilops umbellulata. NCBI lineage: Eukaryota > Viridiplantae > Streptophyta > Magnoliopsida > Poales > Poaceae > Aegilops > Aegilops umbellulata. The sequence continues at coordinate 275,623,156 of CP136055.1, forward strand.
CGGCATGTCGATGAAGTCGATGAAGATCTAGCTCGCGTGAATGCCGGATCAGGTTCACACAACCTCGACGCCCCCTACCTGGCGTGCCAAAGATGTCGGGGAAATCTGGCTCCCCGAGCACCTATGGGGACGGAGCCCCTTTCGGTTCGGCAGGGGGCGGAGGTCGCACGAAGAGCAGATCGAGGCGGGGCACACGAGCGGTTTTACCCAGCTTCGGAGCTCTCCGGAGAGATAATACTCCTACTGCTGCTTTGTGGTTTTGTATTGAGTTCTTGCTCGGGAGCGTTGAGTGCTACAGTACACCCAAGCGGCTAACGAGACCGAGCGTGAGTGTTCTACTGTTCCTCCCCCCTCCCTACGTTGTGCATGGGCCTCCTTTTATATGCTCAAGGGGTCTCCAACAGGTGGCAACGTAGGCAAGGGTAAAAATGGAAAGGTGCTGCGGTAGGTACAGCTACCTACATAGTGTATCATACCTAACCCTGACGGCAGGGGACAAGGGCATTAAATGCCTATCTACGTCGCCCAAACAGTGCAGAAAAGGGACCGTCAGGGACGCCACCGCTCGCCACGATGGCGATCTTGTCAGCGCCGCTTGCCACGGTGCACCCCTGGCTACACAGCCTCCCGCCACGTGCGCCTGGAAGGGTCCCAGAGCGACACGTTGGTAGGTGAGCTGGAGCGCAGGTACAGAGTGGTTGCTTGCCGCGGCAAACGCCTTGCCGCGGCCGTTGTCTTGTCGCGTCCGGGAGCTTGTCGCTCGCTGGGCCTTGCCGGGACGCGTGGCGCGTCGAGGCAAGTTCCTTGAGATGCCTTGGCTGGCCTTCCCGACAAGCTCCTCTTGCCGGGGCTTTGTGCCTTGAGTGGCCTTTACCGGCAAGCTCCTCTTGCCGGGGCCTTATGTCCTAAGTGGCCTTCCCGCCAAGCTCCTCTTGCCGGGGCCTTGTCTCCTTGGCTCAAATACTTTGTCCTTGAATGGCTCCAAAGGAACCAAGTAGGTCCTTGGCGATCACCTGGCAAGCCTTGCCGCGGGGCGCTGGGACTGCCCGTGCACAAGTTTGGGATACTAGGGTACCCCTACTCTAGTACACCGACATTGGGCTTCAACTTTCTCAGCACTTGGCCTTCCTCTTCTTCTGCAATGTCAGGCACTGGGGCCTTGGTCTTTTCAGCAGCTGGGATGCTTCTTGTGTTCCTCTTTGGTTTTGGCTTTGGAGCTGGCTTGGCTTTGGATGCAGCCTTGGGGGCTTCCTTGGGCTTAGATGCAGCTGCCCCTGTTCTTATAGCATCACCCATCAGCTTGGGTGCCTTGGGTGCTAGTGCAGCATCCTCTTCTTCTTCCTCTGAGAATCTTTCCTCATAGAGGGCTTGCCAACAACTCTGGCAGTGGTTGTTCTAGCTCTCTTCTTTTTCTTGTCCTGGCCACTTTCTTCTTCTTCAGATTCCATAGTGAATTTGATTGTTTCCTCTGGAATAGCCTTTCTAGGCTTGGAGGTAGGAACTCTCCTAGCAGGTGCTTGCTTGTGCATTCCTGGCTTGATGGCTGCAGCTGAGCCATACTCCTTTTTGAGCACAATTCTCTTGGAAGTTGTTTAATCCTCTGCCACATAATCTTCATCCTCTAATTCTGAGGTTCTCTTCTTTCTTTGTCTTGTGGCAGCTTTTGGCAGGTTGCTAGGGGTACTCCTGCTGCCTTCATCTGAAGAGCTGGAGGGACTAGTGCCCTCACTCATTTGCACTGGCTGCTCTGACAAATTCTGGCTATCACTCTGGTCTGACATGATGAACAAGCTGACTGCTGACCCTGTGAATAGTTTATAGATGAGGTACAGTGGATGAGCATCACAAAATGCAGAGGTTTTTGCAAAAGAATGATTCAAAAACTTAGTTTTAGTTTCCCACAGAAAGCATCTCGGATCTACCAATTTCTAAACTCAGTGATACCGAAGCAGTTTTTGGAACCTAAACTAGTGATCTCGGTTGGACCGAGTCACAGTTCGGTGGCACCGAGACTGCTAGTGTTTCACAAAGTTCCAAAATCGGTCACACCGATTAGCAATACTCGGTCAGACCGAGTCTCACTTGTGCAATGGCATTAGCCAAATCGGTGGGACCGAGTTTTTCAACTCAGTGGGTCCGAGATGGTTTCGGCGGAAACCTAACCCTAAAGTTTTCGGATCAAACCTATTCTATTGAGTTCATTGACTGGATAGGAGTTTATCAAACGTGGCAAGAATACATCTGATCACAATGTGCTAGGAATCGGATTGGGGAATAGCACAAAGATCGAGTCCATACCCTAAATCGGCGGAGACTCGCTACGGCGGCAACGGCGATTGGAGGCGGCTGGCGGCGAGAAGACGATCCAGAGAGCACGTAGGCAGAGCGAGCTATCGCGCGGGCGAAGGGGTTCGGAGAAATTTCCAAATTTTTGCCCGTGTCTATATATAGCCCGACCCTGTCGGTGTGACCGAGTGGAACAACTCGGAGGCACCGAGATGCAAAACTGTGTACAGTTATTGCAACTCGGTGTGACCAAATGGTTCAAATCGGTTGCACCGAGATCAAAAACATAGATCAACTTAATGATCTCGGTAAGGCCGAAAGTGGGGTATCGGTCAGACCGAGAATCACAAAGAGTTTTTGGAAGTTTAAGTCTATGACGAATCAGGGAGCCCGAGTGCTCCTCACACAGAGTGGTTCGAATCTGACTTGATCAATTTTGTGATGTAGCATGAATAGAGTTTGAGATGAGAAAAGCATAGATAGCTAGAGAAGGTTCTTAGGCATTCTTGTCCATCCACTTGGCAAAAGAACAATAAAACCAAACAATCAAAACAACAAATGGATGTCCTCAAATGAGTAAAATATGCAACCAACATGCTCACACAATAAAATAGCAATTGAAATATGTGACAAAGCATGCACAACCAATTCTAGCATCTATCAAGCAATTGGCGATGACTAGGTCATCTATATATGAGTATATTGACTTAGGAGTCAAATGAGAACATTTGATCATAGGTCATACTCATCGTTTAAGATCAAGTGGGGTTACCACTTTTACATAAAGCATTGTTGTGTTCACATCATTAGAGTTGCTTTAGCTCAAGTCTTAGAGTAAAGCTCCCCCTAGATGTGATATCCCCCCTAAGAGGGATGAACTAACCTTGGGTTTTGTTGATGATGACTTCATGTAGATGTTGAAGATATGGATGCTCAATGTTGATGTGGATCACTTGGCGCTATCCTTTTGAGTGAATTGCACTTTCAATACCTACATGGGTTAGTCCCACAAGGAACAAACAAGGATATCCATAGACATAGAGTGATGCGCACACAAGATGATGTCTATGAAAGCTTTTAGGTTACCTTGTCCCTTGACTTACCAACAAGAGGGTTTGTGACTCCTTGAACTAGTGCAAGATGTGGAAGTTGATTGCACTTGTTCTTGCCAAAATGATAAGAGTGAAGTATGTTTGCGGAGTCACCCTCAAGAACTCTCTAGTTCTTCTTCTTTTGGATCCACACCATCTTGATGGGAATCCTTGGAGTTGTAGTCGTACTTGATGAAGTGGAACTTGAAGTAGTCTTGGGAATCCACTTGACTATGGTCTTAGGAGCTTCTTCAAATGCATCAGTTTCCTCTTGAAGCTTGTCCTTGCCTTTTTGCTTGTAGTCTTGTGGTGGAAGATCATCTTGAGTTTGTGTCCCCTTGAAAGAAGTAGGATCATACTTATCTTGTTGAGGAACAAACTTTGTCTTGGGGTATTGATCTTATTCCCACTCAACTCCATTGACATTGAAATTTCGTTCAAAACCAACACCTTGATTCTTCCGGTGCCTTCCTTGCTTGCGTACAATCTCCTCGAATTGCTTACTTCCGGCAAGGATTTTGTACACTCCTTTCTCTATGATTCCCTTCAATAAGCTATTTTCTTGCTCAAGTGTAACTTGGCTAAGAGAATCATTATTGGAATCAAGAGAACTACTAGAAGCAACAATATTGGATTTAACATGATCATTGTTACTACTAGAGGAAGAATCTTTCTTGTTCTTGTTATTAGACTTGACTTGAGGCATGTAAGTGGATAAGAGTAAACGCTTGGCAATGTAAGAAGAACTTTTCTTGCGAAGATCATCATTGATTGCCTTTAAGAACTCATGCTCTTGCTCAAGGTTGAGCTTTTCAAAGCGTAGCTTCTCATGAGCTCTTAAAAGTTCTCGATGATCTTCGAAGATAGTTTCATGAGCTAACTTAAGAGTGTTTAGTTCTTTAGTTAGAGCCTCAATTTTCTTCTTATCATTGTCATTCGTTTTATCTTGATTAGCATGATTAATTGACGTTTCATCATAGTATTCATCACTAGAGTTGTCAACAAGTAAATCATCATCACCTAACAAGTCATCCTCATCACTATTGAAATCAACATACTCAGGGTGAGTTACCTTAGGACTTTTGGCCATGAAGCATCTTCCAATTCCTTCATTTGGTGAGTCAAATATGTCGAAGGAGTTGGTTGACACAAGTGCTAGACCGACAACACCTTCATCTTGAGTATATTCAGAATCGGAGTGATAACTTCTCTCGGAGTGGTTGTCGGAGTCGAAGCCGGATACCCTTTCACCAACATGAGCTTGATGTCTTCGTTTTGTGTAGCTCCTTGATGATTTTTCCTTTCTTTCTGAATCCTTGCTCCTCCGTGAGTATCTTCGTTCATAACGATCATCTCTACTCCTTCTCTCTCTTGATGGTGATTCTTCTCTTTTGCCTCTTCTTTTTGGAGAATCTTCTCTTCTTTTGTAGGGAGCCGTACACTCATTGGAATAGTGTCTGGGTCTTCCACAATTGTAGCAGTTTCGCTCTCGACTAGAAGATCTCTTGCCACTGTAGGACCTTGACTTGGAGCTTCTATCTTTGCTTCTACTCTGGTAGAACTTGTTGAAGTTCTTCACCATTAGGCTCAATTCTTCGTTGAAGTTTTGCTTCTCACTTGATGATGTGGGTACTTCACATGAGGCTTTGTAGGCACCACTTGATTTGTTGTGAAGTTCCTCTTTATCCTTGAGCGACATCTGATGAGCAACAATTCTTCCAATGACCTCCGTTGGCTTGAGATCTTTGTAATTGGGCATCATTTGAATCAAAGTGCACACGGTATCATATTTTCCATCCAAGGCTCTTAGGATCTTCTTGATGATGAATCTGTCGGTCATCTCTTCACTCCCTAAGCCGGCAATCTCGTTTGTGATGAGAGCAAGCCTAGAGTACATTTCAGCGACACCTTCACCATCCTTCATTTTGAACTTGTCAAGTTGACTTTGAAGCACATCCAATTTGGATTCCTTGACGGAGTCGGTACCTTCATGCATATCAATCAAAGTATCCCAAATTTCCTTTGCATTCTCAAGACGGCTGATTTTGTTGAATTCTTCGGGGCATAATCCGTTGAAGAGAATATCACAAGCTTGAGCGTTGTATTGTAGCATCTTCAACTCATCCGCGGTAGCTTCATGGTTTGGTTCTTTCCCATCGAAGAAGTCACCTTGCAAACCAACACACACAATAGCCCAAACGGCGGGGTTATGTCCAAGAATATGCATTTTCATTTTATGCTTCCAACTAGCAAAATTAGTACCATCAAAGTAAGGACCTCTACGGTGATAATTTCCCTCACTAGACGCCATACTCTCCTAGGTTGTGAAACCAAGGCTATGACCACCAAAAGCTATGGAAATCAAAGCAAATGGAGACCAAAGATCTGATACCACTTGTAGGATCGGAAGTATGTCTAGAGGGGGGGTCATTAGACTACTTGACCAAATAAAAACTATGCCTTTTCCCAATTTTAGTTCTTGGCAGATTTTAGCAACTTTAGGACAAGTCAAGCAATCATCACAAAATTCAAGCAAGCATGCAAAGAGTATATAGGGAGCGGAAAGTAAAGCATGCAACTTGCAAGAATGTAAAGGGAAGGGTTTGGAGAATTCAAACGCTATTGGAGACACGGATGTTTTTCCCGTGGTTCGGATAGGTGGTGCTATCCTACATCCATGTTGATGGAGACTTCAACCCACAAAGGGTAACGGTTGCGCGAGTCCACGGAGGGCTCCACCCACGAAGGGTCCACGAAGAAGCAACCTTGTCTATCCCACCATGGCCATCGCCCACGAAGGACTTGCCTCACTAGCGGTAGATCTTCACGAAGTAGGCGATCTCCTTGCCCTTACAAACTCCTTGGTTCAACTCCACAATCTTGTCGGAGGCTCCCAAGTGACACCTAGCCAATCTAGGAGACACCACTCTCCAAGAAGTAACAAATGGTGTATTGATGATGAACTCCTTGCTCTTGTGCTTCAAATGATAGTCTCCCCAACACTCAACTCTCTCTCATAGGATTTGGATTTGGTAGAAAGAAGATTTGAGTGGAAAGCAACTTGGGGAAGGCTAGAGATCAAGATTCATATGGTAGGAATGGAATATCTTGGCCTCAACACAAGGGTAGGCGGTTCTCTCTCAGAACATATGAGTTGGAAGTGTAGATGTGTTCTGATGGCTCTCTCCACGAATGAAGAGGAGGTGGAGGGGTATATATAGCCTCCACTTAAAATCCAAACGTTACACACAATTTACCGATCTCGGTGGGACCGAATCAACAAACTTGGTTGGACCGAAAAGGTAAACCTAGTGACCGTTAGAGATTTTCGGTGGGACTGACATTCAACTCGGTAGGACCGATATGGTTAGGGTTTGGGCATAACGTGATCTCGGTGAGACCGATTACACAAATTCGGTGAGACCGATTTTGGTAATTAGCTAACCAGAGAGTTGGTCAGGTAAACTCGGTGGGACCGATTTGCTCTTTCGGTGAGACCGAAAAGTTACAAAGGGGAAACAGAGAGTTTACATTGCAATCTCGGTGGGACCGATTTGCTCTTTCGATGAGACCGAAAAGTTACAAAAGGGAAACAGAGAGATTGCAACCCCATCTCGGTGAGACCGAGATCCCTATCGGTAGAACCGAATTGCTAGGGTTTGGCAGTGGCTAATGACAAGTGAAACTCGGTGGCGCCGGATGGAAATAATCGGTAGGACCGAGTTTGGCTTGGAGTTTAGGTCATATGTGGATATGGGAAAGTAGCTGAGGATTTTGGAGCATATCATTAAGCACATAAAGCAAAAGGCTCATTAAGCAACACCTCTTCCCTCCTTGATAGTATTGGCTTTTCCTATAGACTCAATGTGATCTTGGATCACTAAAATGTAAAATGAAGAGTCTTGAGCTTTTGAGCTTGAGCCAATCCTTTGTCCTTAACATATTGAGGGTTCCACTTTCACCATCCATGCCATGCCAATCATTGAGCTTTCCTGAAATAATTGTCTTGGAATAGCATTAGCTCAATGAGCTATATGTTGTTATGAATTACCAAAACCACCTAGGGATAGTTGCACTTTCAGTATCAAACCAATTCATATTTTATTCTTGCATTATATCTACTATATTCCAATTTTTCCATGGCAAAAACTCAGCAAAGGAAACCATAGAGTCATCAAAACAAGCACACAACACAAAGAAAACAGAATCTGTCAAAAACAGAACAGTCTGTAGTGATCTGGATATTTCGAATACTTCTGTAACTCCAAAAATTCTGAAAAAATAGGATAACCAGAGAAATTTTTATATTAATATTCTGCAAAAAGAATGGGTATTTTATCACGCTTCTGTGACTTTTAACAATTTTTTGACTAGCGTGCAAAGTTTCTGTTTTCAGCAAGATCAAATCTACTATCACCCAATGTAATCCTAAAGGATTTGCTTGGCACAAACACTAACTAAAACACAAAAACACAATCATAATAGTAGCATAATTGTGCAAACACTCAAGAACATAAAGCAAATAGCAAAATTAAATTTTATTCATTCGGTTGCCTCCCAACAAGCGCTATAGTTTTACGCCCCTAGCTAGGCATAAAGCACGGATCTACGTGTTGTCATCTCCTCCCTTTTGAAAGCAAAGAGAAATTTTCGTATCAATGGCATTTTTTTCTATTTTGTGAAAGCACATGACCATTAATAGTAGAGGAAAGATTAAGTACGTTGCGGAAATTCGTATCTAAACTAGCCTTCATCTCTTTGATTATTTCATTTTGATAAAAGCACATGAGGGTAGTGAATTCAACATTTTTTTCCTTGGGGTACCCAAATATGGTTTTCATCTTTTCATAAGTACCAATGTCATCCCCTCCAAGAAAACGATTTTCAAATATACAATCCAAAACTTGCTTGAAGGAAGAAGGTAAACCAACATAAACAACTTTTCAAGTATATCTCTATCTGATATTGGGGCACATAGCTAGCTCGGATTCTCAACAGCCTATCCCAAGCATATTTCAAGGATTCATCAAGCAAATAACGAAAAGTTCCGGGATCATCTTCATCAAAATCGTTAGAATTTTCTTTACCTAGGTAAGCCTTTCCATAGCATCATTATTTATAAGCTTAGAGAGGACAGAGGGGTTATCTAAAAGCATTAAAACTCTGGAGAAAACCCTTAGCCTTTTTAAGGTCGGCCATGGCGACAAAGAAGAGAGCTTAAGCGGACGAAAAAGAGGGCGAATAAAACAACAAATTTTTGTGAAGTGGGGCAGAGGAAAACAAGAGGCAAATGGCAAATAATGTAAATTGCGAGGAGATGAGATTTGTGATTAGGAACCTGGTATGTGTTGATGATGTGTCCCCAGCAACGGCACCAGAAATTGACGAGTTGTCGGGAGACTATCTTGACTTGATCCTCCCCGGCAACAGCGCCGGAAATTCCTTTTGATGCTGGCTTGAACTACGTCGGTATTTCCCCAAAGAGGAAGGGATGATGCAGCACAACAACGGTAGGTATTTCCCTCAGTTATAAGACCAAGGTTCTCAAACCAGCAGGAGCACCACGCAACACTACGTGAACAACACCTGCACACAAGTAACAAATACTCGCAACCCAACGTGTTAAAGGGGTTGTCAATCCCTTTCGGGCAACGGCGCCAGAGATAGGCAAACGGACATGAGAGAGTTGTAAATATTGATGGATCGAATGCCAAATAAAATAAATTGCAGCAAGGTATTTTTGTATTTTTGGTTTAATAGATCTGAAAATAAAAGCAAAGGAAAATAGATCGCAAAGGCAAATATATTAAAGAAGAGACCCGGGGGCCGTAGGTTTCACTAGTGGCTTCTCTCGACAAAAATAGCAAACGGTGGGTGAAAAAATTACTGTTGGGCAATTGATAGAACTTCAAATAATGATGATGATATCCAAGCAATGATCATTATATAGGCATCACCTCCAAGATTAGTAGATCGACTCCTGCCTGCATCTACTACTATTACTCCACACATCGACCTCTATCTAGCATGCATCTAGTGTATTAAGTTCATAGAAAAACGGAGTAATGCAATAAGAATGATGGCATGATGTAGACAAGATCTATATATGTAGAAATAGACCCCATCTTGTTATCCTTAATAGCAATGATACATATGTGTTGGTTCCCTTTCTGGCACTGGGATCATGCACCGTAAAATCGAACCCATCACAAAGAACCTCTTCCCATTGCAAGATAAATAGATCAAGTTGGCCAAACAAAACCCAAATATCAGAGAAGAAATGCAAGGCTATAAGTAATCATGCATATAAGAGATCAAAGAAGACTCAAATAATTTTCATGGATAAAAAGATAGATCTGACCATAAACTCAAAGTTCATTGGATCTCAACAAACACACCGCAAAACGAGTTACATCATATGGATCTCCAAGAGACCATTGTGTTGAGAATCAAACGAGAGAGAGGAAGCCATCTAGCTACTAACTACGGACTCGTAGGTCTACAAAGAACTACTCACGCATCATCGGAGAGGCACCAATGGACATGATGCACCCCTTCGTGATGGTGTCTAGATTGGATCTGGTGGTTCTAGAACTTGTGGTGGCTGGAGTTGATAACCATCGACTTCCCTACGGTTTCTGGAATATTGGGGTATTTATAGAGCAAAGAGGCAGTTCAGGGGGCATCCAAGGCGGGCACAACCCACCAGGGCGCGCCTGGGCTTCTAGGCGTGCCCTGGCGGGTTGTGCTCCCCTCGGAGCACCCCCCTGGCGCTTCTCCGGCCCACTGGATGTCTTCTGGTACAAAAAAATCCACAAAAAGTTTTGCTGCGTTTGGACTCCATTTGGTATTGATTTCCTGCGACGTAAAGAACATGCAGAAAACAACAACTGGCACTTGGCACTATGTCAATAGGTTAGTACCAAAAAATGATATAAAATGACTCTAAAATGATTATAAACATCCAAGAATGATAATATAACAGCATGGAACAATCCAAAATTATGGATACGTTGGAGACATATCAAGGCTGAATCATGGATACTAGGTTAAACATATTTACAAAAATAGAACAAGTTGAGTTCATACCCATTTCTCCCTGCCACATCCAGTTCATCAAATATCATCATTATTGCCTTTCACTTGCACAACCGAACAATTTGAAAATAATAATAGTGCAAGAGTGCCGTGGACTAAGCTGGAATCTTCAAACATTTTATTCAAAGGAGAAGACAAGGTAATATGGGCTCTTTGTTAGATCAACAATAATGGATATGAGAGCCACTCAACATTTTCATCGTGGTCTTGTCCTCGATATGACTCAGTAAAAATGGAAAATAAATTCAGAGAAACACACTGAAATATTTTTGGAGTTTTTGGGTTTTCTTGAACAAGCAAATAAAAGGGAAGAACAAAATCGAGAAAAACTATTTACACGGGAAAGCTCCCAACAAGAAAAAGAAGAACAAGGAAATCTTTTTGGGTTTTCTTTTTAATACTACAACTGATTAAACTAGGAAGAAAAACCCAAAAGAAGCAGGAAATATTTTTGGATTTTATCAAAGATTTTCAAACACACAAGAAGAAGGCGAGAAAAATAAATCTAACATGGACAATACGATGAAAAACTGTGGACACCGACAACTGGAATGAAATGTGTGAACATGAATGTAATGTCGGTGGAAATATGTACTCCCCCAAGCTTAGGCTTTTGGCATAACTTGGTAATAACCACTCAAATAAACCATCAGGTCCCACATTGAAGTGTTGGGGAGTGGGCACCTGAGGGTCCCACTCCTGAGGCTCCTCCTCTGTCGTACCCAGGTTATTCCGGTAGGCGACAATGTCCTCAGGCCTGATCCTGTATCCGACCCTAGCAACAGGATCAAACAAAGCAGGTGCACGCACATCCATAGTGGTGTTCTCGCTATCAATAAAGTGGTGATGTGCCATAGCCTGGCGATCTAGGTAAACCTTGGGTAAGGGATAATCATGCTGGTGTATCTGAATGTTAAAGTGACTCGCCAAGCGAGTAGCATAAATACCGCCATGTATTTTACCCTTGGATCTATTAATGTGGAGGCGACATGCCACAATAGCTCTCAAGCTATAAGTGTTCTTGCCATAAAGTGCACGGCGTAAGACAGCGAAGTCTGGGGCACTAAGTGCACCCATCTTCTCTCTAGCAAGCAAACACTTCGTAATGAATAGAGCAAAATAATGCACGACAGGAAAGTGTAAGCTAGTGGCGGTGACACCTGACACCCCTCTCTCATCCCCCACTGTCAGAGTGCAGTAAAAACCATCAAACTCTGTGGGCCTAGGCTCTCTTAAATCCCCGTCAGAAGGGTTCAAGCATATGTCACAAAATTCAGTGAGTGGTATATAACGGGTTTCAACATATAAATTAAACCGCACCTCAGGAGGATTATTCCTACTTATGAAATGTAAACTTTGCACAAAGGAATTTGTGAGGAGATGATATTGTTCATACTCAGCTGCGATGAAGTCGGTGAGGTCGTCATTAGCAACATATAGTGCAAACTCTTGACGGATTCCAGCTCCATCCATGAATGGGATGTGCGGCCATTCGCATGGCCATACCTCTGCCATTCTCCGGGTGTGGAGGTCATTGTCAGACGACTCCCCAATAACTCCCTTGGAGTTCTTGTTAAAAGCAAACTTCCTAAAGATACTCATCTATTTCCTATGAACAAAATTCTGAAATTTTTAGTCCACAAAATTTTTCTCAGCAAAACTTCACAAGATTGATAGTAACTACTCATAGGGATACATGAGGCCATATTAAGCATTCAAACTACTTCGAACTCTAAGAATTTAACATGCAAGCTCATCTACAGCATCACCAAGAGTAACTAATTATTCAAAATATAAACCACTAAAGCAAAAACTAATTGGACCAATGGAGGAGTCACATACCAAGAAACAATCCCCTGATACAGTTTCGAAAACGGAGCTTCGAGCAAAGAGATACAAAATCCTCGGGTTTGAGAGCAAGAACAGGAGAGAGAGGGTAATGGTAATTTTTTTCCAGAGGTAGGTGGTGACATGGGCTAAAGAGATAAGTGAGGGGGCCCACGTGGGGACCACAACCCACCAGGGCGCGCCCGGGGGTGTTGGCGCGCCCAGGTGGGTTGTGCCCACCTGGTGCATGATACATCTCCAATGTGTCTATAATTTTTTATTGTTCCATCCTGTTATATTATCAATCTTGGATGTTTTATAATCATTTTATATCAAATTTTGGTACTAACCTATTGACATAGTGCCAAGTGCCAGTTGCTGTTTTTTGCATGTTTTTACATCACAGGAAATCAATATCAGACGGAGTCCAATTGCCACGAAACTCCATGATGATTTTTATGGGCCAGAAGGAACACAACGGGCCCTAGCTGTGCCTGGGGGGTGCCCCAAGGGGGCACAACCCACCAGGGTGCGCCAGGGGGCCTAGGCGCGCCCTGGTGGGTTGTGCGCACCTCGGGTGCCCCGGACCGCCTCTTTGCTCTATAAATACCAATATTCCAGAAAATCTAAAGCAATCGACGAAATATTCATCCAGCCGCCGCAGAGTCCAGAACCACCAGATCCAATCTAGACACCATCTCGGATGGGATTCACCACCTCCATTGGTGCCTCTCCTATGATGCGTGAGTAGTTCTTTGTAGACCTTCGGGTCCGTAGTTAGTAGCTAGATGGCTTCCTCTCTCTCGCTGAATGCTCAATACAATGGTCTCTTGGAGATCTATATGTGTAACTCTTTTGTATGTGTTTGTTGGGTTCTGATGAACTTCGAGTTTATGACCAGTTATATCTTTTTATACCCATGAAACTTATTTGAGTTTCTTTGATCTCTTATACGCATGATTACTTATAGCCCCGTATTTCTTCTCTGATATTTGGTTTTTTTGGCCAACTTGATCTATTTATCTTGCAATGGGAAGAGGTGCTTTGCAGTGGGTTCGATCTTACGGTGCTTGATCCCGGTGACAGAAAGGGAAATGACACGTATGTATCGTTGCTACTAAGGATAGAACGGTGGGGTCTATCTCTACATATATAGATCTTGTCTACATCATGTCCTCGTTCTTATTGCATTACTCCATTTTTCCATGAACTTAATACACTAGATGCATGCTGGATAGCGGTCGATGTGTGGAGTAATAGTACTAGATGCAGGCAGGAGTCGGTTTACTAATCTTGGACATGATGCCTATATAATGATAACTTCCTGGATATCGTCACGATTATTTGAAGTTCTACCAATTGCCCAACAGTAATTTGTTTACCCACCGCTTGCTATTTTTCTCGAGAGAAGCCACTAGTGAAACCTACGGCCCACGGGTCTTCTTTCTCACATATTTGCCTTTGCGATCTACTTTTCATTTGCATTTATTTTCAGATCTTTTAAACCAAAAATAACAAAATACCTCGCTGCATTTTATTTCTTTTTATTTTATTTGGCATTCGATCTATCAATCTACTAGAAATTGACCTCACGTCCTTTGCCTATCTTGAGGCGCCATACCCCAGAAGGGATTGACAACCCCTTTAACACGTCGGGTTGCGAGGATTTGTTATCAGTGTGCATGGGATTTTTACGTTGTGTTGCTTGGTTCTCCTACTAGTTCGATAACCTTGGTTTCATATCTGAGGGAAATACCTACCGCCGTTGTGCTGCATCATCCCTTCCTCTTTGGGGAAATACCAACGTAGCTTCAAGCGACATCAAAAGGAATTTCTGGCGCCGTTGCCGAGGAGGATCTTCAACATATACCAGGTTCCTAATCACAAATCTCATCTCCTCGCAATTTACATTACTTGCCATTTGCCTCACGTTTTCTTCTCCCCCACTTCACAAAAAATTGCAATTTTATTCGCCCCTCTTCTTTTGTTCGCCATTTTCTTGCCGGATCTGTTTTTGAGTGCAATCTTGTTGTGTGGTCATCATGACTCAAGAGAACACCAAATTATGTGACTTCTCAAATACCAACAACAATGATTTTATTGGCACTTGATAGAGGCGAGGGTGTCCCGATCTTTTGATGAGATGATAACTCTCGATTTGGTGGAGTCGACTTGGACGATCCGACTACAAACATGCACGACGTTGCGCCTTAGCAATCGCTAAACCAATCTCTCGAGGTTACTGACGATGCTGGAAGCACGATCAGCCTGACCACGAAGATCTATTCCCGCATGCAATCGAAGAACAAGCAAGAATATGATAATGCAATATGAATATTGCGAATATAGATGAAGTATTGATAAAGGTGGGGATCCGGAAGCGGTCTTGGTCTGGTCGTTGGACACAAACGAAGTACACGAAGTTGCAATGGCTAACTTTTAACTAAACAAATCCCAAGCAAAAAAGCTACTAGATGGATCTACTTATATAGGAGAAAGGGGTTGCGGCCAAGGATGTGGGAGGACGTCCCAAGGCAGCCTAAAACCAACCCTAGGTCGTACAAGGCTCATGGGCCCAAGTGGAGGTGATGCAACACCTTTGGACTGTAGTTTGACTCGGATTCTGCTACAGCGTCGGATTGTTTCATCAATAACTCAACGCTCCGGATGAATTTTAGGGTGAATCCAATTGGCCTGGAAAGAGCACGAAATCTACTTTCCAACAAAAAAAGAATCACCCAATTCGGAGTCCGTATGAAAGAGTTCTTGCCGTTTTGAGTCAGGTATGTCTGTGCAGTCCGAATCTGAATCTAGAACGTGAGTGACTTGGACTCTATCTTCTCTTGGCCCAAAAGTGACGTGAGAGGACTTTTTGAATAGAACTTAAACTTCTCCTTTTCCCCTATCTTCATACATGGATTGTACAAATGTTCCATACACCTACAATTAGACAAAACACAAAAGTGTGTGAAGTATTTTTGTTCTTGATAATATAAATAGATTATTAAATAGTTGCTACTAGAAATCACCTGACAAATATGCATGTATGCAATATTTTTGGTCGTATCCAAGGTAGTCATGTCCTCATCATCCTCCCCTTCTTGAAAATAAAGCCGTCCTCGGCGTTGCTTAATCTGAAATGTGGCTAACAAAAGAGACAAGGTGTACATGTTGTATATGTATATGTCATCCATTTTTATTTCCCTTAGTTTTTGCACATATGACACATGTATACATGAGTAACTTTCAAAGTTCATAAAATATAAAGCCAAAATATTATCACAAGAAGTAGAAGGCATGAAAATATTGCAACTCAGTTTGCACATATAAGTGAAACTCTTATTCATATCAGAAGATTGACAAAGTTCATCATTAAACCATCCCAACATTGGTGAATAAACTTTAATAGTTTCAGAATTACATGCTACAACATGTTGTAATAAGCAAACATGCAACAAGTCATTCAACACAAAATCATTATCAAGATTAGAGGTCATATCAAAATGATTAAACATTGGCACAATTATTTTCAAACATAGTTGATCCAAATTTGTTTTAGTGCCTGATTCACATGGTTCTTTCACATCAACGGTTAATTCAATGGGTGCACTCAAAATTCTTGATATTGTAGTTGTTTGATCACATGGCAAAGTCAAATCATCAGCATAATCATCTAAAATAGGTGGTGTGATCAATGTAGTGGCTAGAGCATCACATGGTGTATTTAAATCGACAAGGCATTCATCATTCACATGTTGGAACTCTCGGCAGTGACGGGTCATAATATGGAGCTGATGCAGTGCTCACAATAACGGATGTTGTTGTCATAGTAGGCGCAGTGGTAGAAGGAAGGACCGTCTCAACTCCTTGGATGTGCACCTTATGCTTGTTGTCTTGTGGGCATCACGCCTCTTTATTTCCTGTTCAGCTTTGCAAGCAAGATGAAGCAAATGGTCCATAGGATAACATTCTTCATGAATTAGTATCTCCTGAATATCACGGTTTAATCCTCCCCAAAATCTATCCATAAAATCTTCTTCACTTTCCTCTAAAAAGGAATGCAACAAGGTAGTTTGTAAATCATCATAATATTTTCTTACAGTGTCCCTACCTTGTTTTAAATGTTGTAGTTTTTTAATCATTCCACGAGTATAATAAACATCGACGAATCTATCTCTCATGACAAGTTTTAAATC
This sequence comes from Aegilops umbellulata, assembly GCA_032464435.1. Classification (NCBI taxonomy): domain Eukaryota; kingdom Viridiplantae; phylum Streptophyta; class Magnoliopsida; order Poales; family Poaceae; genus Aegilops; species Aegilops umbellulata. The sequence continues at coordinate 275,639,654 of CP136055.1, forward strand.
ATCCCAAGTAGTAGGTACATAATCAGGGTATAACCGACAATGTTCACTCCACCAAACAGTAGCAAAACTAGTGAAAGAACCAACCGCAAGCTTAACTTTTTTACGTTCCGGAAAATCATGGGAAGCAAATATAACATTTATTTTGAACTCCTATTCAATATATAAATCAGGCTTAAAACGACCATTAAAAGGTGGCATGGAAACAAAAACCTGATTGTGTTTATTCTTATGTCTTTGTACCTCTTGTGACGGTGGTTGTATTTTCTGAGCTGGTGGCACGTCTCCCATGATTGATGAAGCCCAACTGACTCTGGAACCTGCCATATTTAGTAGAAAAACAAGAAACAAAATCCGAGAATAATGTTCGTATGAACTACTAGGATGTGGTGGTAAAATGCTCACATTATAGCAAATATCAAAGTCTTACAAGTTCTTACCATGCAGCAGGTGGTGACCGGCAACCAGCGGTGTCAAATAACTCCGAAGATTGAGTAAAGCGATTGCCAGGTGAGCGTATGTATACACGGTGTAGAAATATGTGGAGCTTGGAAGGCCAAATATATGGTAGCAAAAGATCAGTAATAATCAATTCAGAGATGCAATGTTGAATAAACGCTCAACGACGGTACTGTGCTGGTCCTAGGCTAGACCGTGCTAGAGACGCGAGCCTAGAACACTAAAAAAATCACGGTGCGACGCGTAACAAAGGCGGAGCACACTCTGAATATCTTTTTTTATCCCTTTTTCACGGAATTTTTTCACTTTTTCCCCTCTTTTTTCCTCTTTTTTCCTTTTTTTTCTCTCACTTTTTTTTCTTCTTTTTCTTTCTCTTTTTTTTCACAAACAAGCTAGATAAGATGCAGATTGGATCTAGTGATGACGCGAACGACCTCAAGTATGATTATGACAATGAATGATGGGGAGTACGTGGTGGAAATTGATGGATGGCGGTGGTGGACAGCGGATGCAATAATGACGCGGTGGTGGTATATGGCAACGACAATGAAGATGGTGCGGCGGTGGTGTGACAAACTGTGAACAGAACTCGAAACTCTAAACGAACTAGACACTACCAGCAACTCGACACGACGATGCAACCGATAATTCAACTATGCAAGCAATGAAAAGAAAATTGCAAAGGCTCAGACTGGCTTCGATAAAGGATGAATAAATCCAACTTTTTTTGTGGCTTTTCTTGGACAATAGGTAATAAAATAAATCTAATCTAGGAAAAATTGGAAATTCTCACCGAGCAACCTGAAAACTGATACCACTTGATAGAGGCGAGGGTGTCCCGATCTTTCGATGAGATGATAACTATCGATTTGGTGGAGTGTACTTGGACTATCCGACTACAAACGTGCACGACGTTGCGCCTTAGCAATCGCTAAACCAATCTCCTGAGGTTACTGACGATGCTGGAAGCACGATCAGCCTGACCACGAAGATCTATTCCTGCACGCAATCGAAGAACAAGCAAGAATATCATAATGCAATCTGAATATTGCGAATATAGATGAAGTATTGATAAAGGTGGGGATCCGGAAGCGGTCTTGGTCTGGTCGTTCGACACAAACGAAGTACACGAAGTTGCAATGGCTAACTTTTAACTAAACAAATCCCAAGCAAAAAAGCTACTAGATGGATCTACTTATATAGGAGCAAGGGGTGGCGGCCAAGGAGGTGGGAGGACGTCCCAAGGCAGCCTAAAACCAACCCTAGGTCGTACAAGGCTCATGGGCCCAAGTGGAGGTGATGCAACACCTTTGGACTTGTAGTTTGGCTCGGATTCTGCTGCAGCGTCAGATTGTTTCGTCAATAACTCAACGCTCCGGATGAATTTTAGGGTGAATCCAATTGTCCTGGAAAGAGCACGAAATCTACTTTCCAACAAAAAAATAATCACCCAATTCGGAGTCCGTATGAAAGAGTTCTTGCCGTTTGGAGTCAGGTATGTCTGTGCAGTCCGAATCTGAATCCAGAACGTGAGTGACTTGGACTCTATCTTCTCTTGGCCCAAAAGTGACGTGAGAGGACTTTTTGAACAGAACTTAAACTTCTCCTTTTCCCCTATCTTCATACGTGGATTGTACAAATGTTCCATACACCTACAATTAGACAAAACACAAAAGTGTGTGAAGTATTTTTGTTCTAGATAATATAAATAGATTATTAAATAGTTGACACTAGAAATCACCTGACAAATATGCATGTATGCAATATTTTTGGCCGTATCCAAGGTAGTCATGTCCTCATCAGCACTCCACTTGCTTCTCCCGCCACTAGTGCGGAGACTTGTGATATTAATACTGCTTTGTTGAATCTTGTTATGAAAGATCAATTTTCCGGTACTCGTAATGAGGATGCCGCATCCCATCTTAATACATTCGTGGAATTATGTGATATGCAAAAGAAAAAAATATGTGGACAATGATGTGGTGAATATGAAATTATTTCCGTTTTCTTTGTGTGATTCTGCAAAAAAAAATTGGTTCTCTTCTTTGCCTCGCAACAATATCGGTTCTTGGAATAAGTGCAAAGATGCTTTTATCACTAAGTATTTTCCTCCCGCAAAAATTATTTCCCTTAGAACCCAGATCATGAGTTTCAAGCAACTTGAACATGAGCATGTTGCACAATCTTGGGGAAGGATGAAAATGATGCTAAGGAATTGCCCAACTCATGGGTTAAATCTTTAGATGATCATACAAATTTTTTATGCGGGATTGAATTTTATCTCTCTAAATAATTTCAACAACAATGCTTATAGAGGTAATTTTCATCCTAGGCCTTTTCCTAGTAATTCCTCTAGTAATTATGGTAATTCCTGTGGAAATAAATCTTATAATAATAATAGGAACACCTCTGATCTTCAGAAAATATTAAAGAATTTATCAACACACAAAAAGTTTTCAACACTTCCATAGAAGAAAAGTTGAATAAGATTGATTATTTGTCTAGAAGTGTTGATAGAATTGCTCTTGATGTGGAAAATCTCAAGATGATTTTTTTGCCTAAAGTAGATGAATCAATTAAAGCTCTTTATGTTTCTAGGATGAAAGTAAGAAAAGAATCGCTATGCTTAGAGCTAAAAGAGAATTTTTAGAAAACACGTTTTATAGTGATTTCTTTTGCAAAAGTGATGAAGATCTTAAAATGATTGGTGTTTCTTCTATTGATTCCTTGTTTAGTAAAGTTAAGATTGATGAAAAAGGGACTGGAGAACAGTCAACTTTAGGTAGAAGGCGTCCCAATATTTTGAAGGGTGAAAATCTTGTTGAGAAAATTGATGAAAGTGGGTTTGGAGAGGTCAAAACTTTAACTAGTGATGTTCCCACTCTTTTGGATTACAAAGACTTTAATCATGATAGTTGTTCTTTGATTGATTGTATTTCTTTGTTGCAATCCATGATAAATTCACCCCATGCCTATGAACAAAATAAAGCTTTTACTAAACATATTGTTAATGCTATGATGAAAGCTTTTGAATAAAAATTGGAATTAGAAGTTTCAATTCCTAGAACATTGCATGATGAATGGGAACCTACTATAAAATTAAAAATTGAAAATTATGCGTGTTTTTCTTTGTGTGATGTGACGCCCCCGATTCAATCGTACACTAATCATGCACGCAAATGTGTACGATCAAGATCAGGGACTCACGGGAAGATATCACAACACAACTCTAAAACATAAATAAGTCATACAAGCATCATAATACAAGCCAGAGGGCTCGAATACAAGTGCTCGATCATAGACGAGTCAGCGGAAGCAATAATATCTAAGTACAGACATAAGTTAAACAAGTTTGCCTTAAGAAGGCTAGCACAAATGGGGAGTACAGATCGAAAGAGGCGCAGGCCTCCTGCCTGGGATCCTCCTAACTACTCCTCGTCGTCGCCAGTGGGATGCACGTAGTAGTAGGCACCTCCGGTGTAGTAGGAGTCATCGTCGACGGTGGCGTCTGGCTCCTGGACTCCATCATCTGGTCGCAGCAATCGGGTAGAGAAATGGGAAAAAGGGGGAAACAAGGCAACCGTGAGTACTCATCCAAAGTACTCGCAAGCAAGGAGCTACACTACATATGCATGGGTATATGTGTAAAGGGCCATATCAGTGGACTGAACTGCAGAATGCCAGAATAAAAGGGGCATAGCTAATCCTGGCGAAGACTATGCTTCTGGCAGCCTTCGTCTTGCAGCATGTAGAAGAGAGTAGACTGAAGTCCTCCAAGTAGCATCGCATAGCATAATCCTACCCGGCGATCCTCTCCTCGATGCCCTGTTAGAAAGCAATCACCAGGTTGTATCTGGCACTTGGAAGGGTGTGTTTTATTAAGTATCCTGTTCTAGTTGTCATAAGGTCAAGGTACAACTCCAAGTCGTCCTGTTACCGAAGATCACGGCTATTCGAATAGATTAACTTCCCTGCAGGGGTGCACCACATAACCCAACACGCTTGATCCCATTTGGCCGGACACACTTTCCTGGGTCATGCCCGGCCTCGGAAGATCAACACGTCGCAGCCCTACCTAGGCACAACAGAGAGGTCAGCACGCCGGTCTAAACCTAAGCACACAGGGGTCTAGGCCCATCGCCCTTAGCACACCTGGACGTTGCGCACGCGGCCAGAAGCAAAACTAGCCCCCTTAATACAAGCGCGAGCTTACGTTCCAATCCGTCGCGCGCCACTCAGTCGCTGACGTCACGAAGTACTTCGGCTGATACCACGACGTCGAGTGCCCATAACTGTTCCCGCGTAGTTGGTTAGTGCGTATAGGCTAGTAGCCAGACTCAGATCAAATACCAAGATCTCGTTAAGCGTGTTAAGTATCCGCGAACACCGACCAGGGCCAGGCCCACCTCTCACCCAGATAGTCTCAACCTGCCCTGCCGCTCCGCCACAAAGATCCACACAGAGGGCCGTTGGGACAAAGGTTCTCTTAGCTCCCAATCCGTGAATCACTCGTGGGTACTCCTCGAGCCGACCCGACTTTAGTCACCACATGTATCATGTATTATGTATATATGTATATACCCGTGATCACCCCCGAGTGATCACGGCCCGATAGTATAGCATGGCAGACGGACAAGAATGTAGGGCCACAGATGGAGTACTAGCATCCTAAACTAAGCATGTAGGATAGCAGGTAAAGGTAACAACAGTAGTAGCGATGATAGGCTATGCAGCAGAGTAGGATTATCCGAAAGCAGTAACATGCTACACTACTCTAGTGCAAGCATATAGAGAAGAGTAGGCGATATCTGGTGATCATGGGGGGGCTTGCCTGGTTGCTCTTGCAAGAGAGGGGTCGTCAACACCGTAGTCGATCACAGGGGGATACCAGCAGCGGTCTCGGGGTCTACCGGAAAAAGTAACGGAGAGGGAACACAATAAATAACAGAGCAATCAAAGCATAACATGACAAACGTGGTGCTAGAGGTGATCTAACGCAGGGATAGGTGATACCGGCGAAGAGGGGAAACATCCGGGAAAGTATCTGCGGTGTTTGGCGTTTTCGGGCAAATGAATCGGAGGTGGATTGTTGCAGGTTCGCTATGCTAGGGATGTGTGGTGAACAAACAGACTGCTTATTCTGATTCTTCTCGTCGTTCTGAGCAACTTTCATGTACAAAGTTTTTTCATCCGAGTTATGGATTATTTTATATTGATTTTCTAAAGTTTCAACAATATTCTAGAATTATTACTAATTCAAATTATCCATAGAATAAACTTTTGTTACCTAGTGCTACCCTAGTCTATGTGTATGACAGCGGGACCCAAGGGGCTGGTCAAAAATGGAGGTGGTGGCCCACATGTCATTGTCACATGTGTTAATAATAAAAACATCTAACTAATAACTAATCTAATGGGGTTCTACATGTCATCTACTACTAAAATAACTTAGCACTAAATTAGTTCCTAACTAAACTAGTCCTAAGTAAACCAGGGGCCGGCCACCACACACGTAAAACACACAGCACATCCAGCACGGCCATGGCCTTGGCCTTGACCATGAGCTAGCGTAGTAGCAGCGAGGCAGAGCAGCAGCCAAACAAAGCAGCTAGCTGCAGCAGCAGGCACGAGCAGCAGCAACCGCAAGCAGCAGTACGAGCAGCAAGCAGCGGTAGAGCATGGGCAGCAACAACTAGCAGTAGCTAGCGGCAATAGGAGCAGCAGCAGTGCGGAGACCAGCAACAAAAAGCAGTAGCACAACGGGAGTAGCAACAACAAGCAACATAGTGGCAGTAGCAACAACAAGGCAGCAGCAGTGCAAGGTAGAGCAGCAGTTCGGAGCACGCACACACATACGTATGCGTACGCCCGAGATCGGGCACGTCGGTGAACGCGGCCTATGGCGTCCAAATCGAAGGGGGAAAAGGGGGGTCTGAGGGAGGAGCTCACTATGAGGTGCTTGGCGTGCTCGTTGTAGCCGGAGAGAACTGGAGGCGAGCGGATCGACGACGGTATTGCAGCGGGCGAAGATATAAGAAGACAACGATGGCGAGCTTCCGGTGCGCCCCTACTCGATTTAAAGCGAGGAGGCAAGGGAGTCGTCGATGCTGGAGCTCGTGGACATCCTCATGGACACCGGGGAGGCCAGTGGCCGCGGTGACGGCGACCATGAGCTTCAGGCGCCGAAGAGACGAACAAGACTAACGCGAGAGAGGGAATAGGGAGGCTAGGGTTCGTCCGCTGGGTTGGGCTCCAGCTTAACTAGGTCGGGGGTGCCGGCGGATGGCTGACACGCGCCCATCGGCGACATGGACGGGCGCGCCAGCTCCATGCCATGGCTCTACCTCCCTCTGTACAGAGGTTGAGGAAAAGGCCCTGGTGGTGGGTTGGGCCTGGTACAGTAGAAGGGTTGGGCTAAGTGCACCGGGGGGTTTTCCTTTTATCCCTCTCCTTTTCAGTTTCCTTTATTCTTCTCTGTTTTATTTATTTTAGCTATAGTTTTCTATTTATTTTAGCTACCAAATGATTTTCTTAACTATGAAACTTTGCACATAATTCCTAGTCAGCACTATAAGGTTGCACAAAAAGTTTGAGGCCAATTGGAACTATTCAAATTTATAGTTGAATTAAAATATGTTTATTTAATCTTGTTGCTCCACTAAATTAATTCCAGGGCAATTAGGGAAACCAAATGAGATTGCTTCCAACATGTTAATTACTTAGTGAATATTTGCAAACCTTCAAACGTTTTTATTTGAGAGTTTGAAGAAATAATAATTTGACTTGTTATTTGAAATTTGAATTTGAATCGGTTTCGAACTAACGCGAGATTAGCAACAGTAATCGAAGTGACGTGGCATCATTAGTAGAGAGTTACTGTAGCTTAACTATCCAGGCGTCACATGTGACTTGGGTGCTAGTGTCTCTACAATTCCGAAATCTTTATGTGATGTGCTTGGTCTTACTAATCTTGAAGAATGTTCTCTGAATTTGCACTTGGTGGATTCTACTATTAAAAGCCTATGGGAAGAATTAATGATGTTATTATTCTTGCAAATAGGAATTATGTGCCCATAGATTTTTATTGTTCTTGATATTGATTGCAATCCGTCTTGTCCAATTATTTTTGGTAGACCGTTTTTACGCACTATAGGTGCCGTGATTGATATGAAGAAGGCAATATTAAGTTCCAATTTCTTGAGGCGCCGTACCCCGGAAGGGATTGACAACCCCTTTAACACGCCGGGTTGCGAGGATTTTTTATCTGTGTGCAGGGGTTGTTTACATTGTGTTGCTTGGTTCTCCTACTGGTTGGATAACCTTGGTTTCATATCTGAGGGAAATAACTACCGCCGCTGTGCTGCATCATATCTTTCTCTTTGGGGAAATACCGACGTAGCTTCAAGTGACATCAGTGCACCCCCCCTGATGTTACTTGCATCCAAAATTCAGAAGAAAAAAAATCTTATTAAATTTCAGAGCATTCCGAGAACTTCTTTTGGGTCATTTTTTATTGCACAGGAAATTCAGAAAACATACAAAATATGGCATTTTATTTTATTTGATTAATAAAAACAGAAAATAAAAGGTGGGGACAGAAGGTAGTGCCCACTAAATTCATCAACTTCATACCTCTAAAAAATGATCTATTAATTAGGTTGATCTAGTCTTATTAACAACCACTTTTGATTAGCAGGAAATCGAAGAACTTTCATAAAACACTAAGTTACCTCAACGGGGATCTGAATGTCCCCAACAATAAGCATTTCATATTACTTTTTGGCAGTAGGTAGAGGTAGTTGAAAACTTCCAATAGTAATTGTCGAAGATTTTTCAATAACATTAATACCATTCACTTGGAATTGTTTCTTCGGAAAGTGCACTGTATGCTCATTACCATTGATATGAAAAGTGACCTAGCTTTTATTACAATCAATAACATCCCCTGTAGTATTCAAAAAGGGTCTACCAACGATAATCGCCATGTTGTCGTCCTCGGGCATCTCAAGTATAACAAAGTCAGTTATGATAGTCTAACGTTTGCAACAACAACGGGCACATCCTCACAAATACAGATAGGTATGGCAGTCGATTTGTCAGCCATTTGCAAAGATATTTTGGTAGGTATGAGTTTATTAAAATCAAGTCTTTTATATAAATAGAAAGGCATAACACTAACACCAGCTCCTAAATCACATAAAGCAGTTTTCACATAGTTTCCTTTGATGGAGCAAGGTATAGTTGGTATTCCAGGATCTCCAAGTTTTTTAGCTACTCCATCCTTAAAGGAATAATTAGCAAGTACAGTGGAGATTTCAGCTTCCGGTATTTTCCTCTTATCGGTGATGATGTCTTTCATGTACTTTGCATAAGGGGCCATTTTTAAGATATCAGTCAAGCGGGTACGCAAAAGACTGGCCTAATCATTTGAGAAAAGCATTCAAATTCTTCACCATTCTTCTTCTTAGTTGATTTAGGTGGAAAGGGCATAGGTTTTTGAACCCATGGTTCTCTTTCCTTACCATGTTTTCTAGCAACAATGTCCCATTTATCATATCTTTTATTCTTGGATTGTGGGTTATCAAGATCAATAGCTGGTTCTATTTCAACATCATTGTCTGGTTCTTTATTATTTGTTTGAGTGTCTTCATGAACCTCATCATTATCTTTTTCATTATCAGAAGGTGAATGTTCATTACCAGATTGAGTTTCAGCATCAGAGATAGAGACTTCATTATCGTTATCAGGAGATTTTTCTACCTCGGGTTCACTAGAGGCATGCAAAGTCCTATCATTTTTCTTCTTGTTTTTCTTTTTGGAAGGACTAGGTGCATCAGCGTTAACTCTTTGAGAGTCTTGTTCAATCCTTTTTGGGTGTCCCTCAGGATAAAGTGGTTCCTGAGTCATTCTACCTCCTCTAGTCATTACTCTAACAACATGATCATTGATATTATTGTTCATTTCATCAAGCAATTTTCTTTGAGTGTCGGGGCGGACGGGCTGTCCCCCGCGGGCACCTATGGGGCCGGAGCCCCTTTCGTTGTCCGGAGGGGGGCGGAGGGAGCGCGGAGAGCAGATCGAAGCGAGCACACGGGCGGTTTACCCAGGTTCGGGCCGCGATGGACGCGTAAAACCCTACTCCTGCTTAGTTGTATTGAACTGGGGAGCTCGGGAGCTTGGGGAGCTAGCTGCACCGAGCGTATGGCTGTCTGCGTGCCGATTCTCCGAACCCCCGGAACCCCTTCTACGTCGCACACGGGCCTCCTTTTATAGCGCAAAGGGGTCACCGACAGGTGTCAACGTAGGAGAAAGGGGCAAAAGTGTAAAAGGGGTGGTAGCTGTAATAGTGCGGGAACGGTGGCGCTACAGTGCGGCACAGTGTTATCATACCTACTTCTGACGGTAGGGGACAAGGGCATTAAATGCCCGTCACGGTCGCCCGGACAGCACCGGGGCGGACCGTTAGGTGCGCCACCGCTCGCCACGATGGCGGCTGCATGCCGCCGCATGCCCCAGGCTGCGCGGTGCCTCGCCACGTGCCCTCGGGGGAAGCCCCGGGGCGACGCGTGGCGGGCGAGCTGGAGCGCAGCCTTGAGGTGGCGATCTTGCCGCGGCAAGTGGCTTGCCGCGGGGGTCGTCTTCCTGTGCCTGATAGCGTGCCAGCTATCAGGCCTTGCCGGGGCGCTTGGCGCGCCACGGCGGGCTTCTCTTGTGATGCCTGGGTTCGGCCTTCCCGACAAGCTCCTCTTGTCGGGGGCTCGATCTTCTGTCTCGTTCTACTTTGTTCTTGGATGGCCTTCCATGGGCGCAGTCGTCCCGGCAAGCTCCTCTTGCCGGGGTCTTGTCTTCCCGGCCCGGCAAGCTCCTCTTGCCGGGGGCCTTGTCTTCTCTTGGCGCTTCCGGGGCGGGCCTTGCCGCAGGGTGCTACAACTGCCCGTGCACAAGTCTAGGGTACTAAGGTACCCCTACTTTAGTACACCGACATTGAGATTTAGCAACTTGTTATAATTGAGTTTGAACCATGGAGGCATGTTTTCCTACACCTCTAACATCATTGGTAATTCTAAATAACAAGTCACTCAAGCGAGCAATAATATAAGAATTGTATTTCAATTGTTTCATAATATTTGCATTGAAGTGATCTTGCTTTCTAATGTAGTTATCAAACTCATAAAGGCATTGACTAGGATGCATATTATAAGGATTGTCATTGTCATTGAATTTCATTAAATAATTTAGATCTACCGCCTTAGGTGGTGGTGGTGTATCAAGCCATGTATTTCTTCGATAGGAGGTAAATTTTTGAGATCCTCAGCTTTAATACCTTTTTCTTTCATAGATTTCTTTGCCTCTTGCATATCTTCAGGACTGAGATATAGTATACCCCTGTTCTTTGGAGTAGGTTTAGGCAATGGTTCAGGAAGAGTCCAATCATCATAATTTTTCAATATATTATTCAATAATTCTTCATCTTGTTCAATAGTTCGTTCCCTGAAAACACAACCAGCACAAGTATCTAGGAAATCCCTAGAAGCATCGGTTAGTCCGTTATAGAAGATATCAAGTATTTCATTTTTCTTAAGAGGATGATCGGGCAAAGCATTAAGCAATTGGAGAAGCCTCCCCCAAGCTTGTGGGAGACTATCTTCTTCAATTTTCACAAAGTTAAATATTTCCTATAAGGCAGCTTGTTTCTTATGAGCAGGACAATATTTTTCAGAGAAGTAGTAAATCATATCCTGTGGAATACGCACACAACTAGGAGCAAGATGTTATACCAAGTCTTAGCATCACTCTTTAATGAGAACGGAAATAACTTGAGGATAAAATAATAGCGAATTTTCTCATCATGAGAAAAAAGGGGGCTATGTCATTCAACTTAGTAAGGTGTGCCACAACAGTTTCAGTTCCATAACCATGGAAAGGATCAGATTCAACCGAAGTAATTAACTCTAGATCGACAGAGAATTCATAATCCTTGTCACCTACAAAGATAGGTGAAGTAGCAAACTTAGGATCACAATTCATTCTAGCATTCAAAGATTTTTCTTTTAGTTTGCATAATAATTAATTAAGATCATCCCTATCATTGCAAGTAAGAAAGTCTCTAGTTGTCTCCTCATCCATAACATAACCTTCCGGTACCTTAGGCAATTCATATCTAGGAGAACTAGGTCTAATAGGTATTTCATGATTTTCAGTTTCCAGCTCTTTATCAGTTTCAACAATTTCATCAGTTTCAACATTCTCAAAAGCTTTAGTTCTAGCAAGTTGTTCATCAAGAAATTCACCTAGTGGCCATTATCATCAAACAAGGTACTAGCATCATCATGAGTATCATTCATAACAGAAGTAGCATCATCAATAACTTGTGACATATCAGGATTAATAGCATGTGGTGGTGTTGCAAGTCTACTTATAACAGAAGGTGAATCAAGTATAGAGCTAGATGGCAGGTCCTTACCTCTCCTCGTCTTAGAGGGAAAATCTTAGTATTAGCATCCTTGAGAATCTTCATAGTGATAATTTGATAATAATCCCAAGTGACTCAACAAATATAGCTATGCTCCCCGGCACTAGGCACTAGAGCATTAAAAAAGAGTAAGGTGGCATCAACAAAAAGAAGGTGGATTCACCTATGGGCACTAGGAGCCACCATGATGTCGTGTACCATCTCGCTTGGATTGGAGGAATTGAGCAAGCTGGAAAGGCCCTCGGCCGCCAACAAGAATAGCTACGGTGATATAGGACGACAATCCCCTGGAGGGCTTGAACTCATCCAACTTTCCACCATTCAACATGACCGAAACAACACACCTCATGACAGAGTCAATAAATCTTGGGATGATTCCAAGCTTCAACATTACTGCTTTCAGATAGGGCCACTCCATCCTATCATATGCCTTCATCATATCAAGCTTCAATGAACAGAACCCGTCCCCCTTCAGTCTATTTTCCATGTAATGCAAACACTCATAAGAAGATATAAAATTATCAGCGATGAGTCGGCCAGGCACGAAAACATATTATTCTTGAGAGACGATGTTGAGGAGAATTTTTTTGACTATACACAGTAGGGCAAAGCCCACTACAACTTCTATAAACTAGAAAGGAGCCAGAAGGTCTTACAAAGAGCAACTAGGCTTGAGCTAAGCCTAAAAATGGGCCAAAAAGAACAATAAAGGAAAGAAAAGGAAAGAAGAAAGGAAAAGAAAAAAGGCCCTAACAATATAAACAATTAAAGTAGGAGGTCCAGCCAGTTGATGGATAAATCTACATGCTTGCCTTTGATCATGTATCTGAGCCAGTTTATTTCCATAAGATAAATCTCATTACAATGAATGTTGAATCTGTTGGAAGATCAAATTGTTTCTGGATATCCAAATGGCCCAGGAGGCAATTATGATAATTTCCATGAAGAAAGGGAAACCAAGTATGGCCTTTAGGTCAAACAAAGCTTCCCAGATTGAGCTAGGGTTATCTTTGTTTGGGCAAAAAAAGTTCCAGCATCATTCTCCAAAAGTGCAACCCCAGAACGGGTGGAATAAGGTTTCCTCATGTTGACAGTTCATTAGTGCACAATTGTATGATTCTAGGTAGAAAGTCTTTCTTCTTAGCAGATTTTTTGTATTAACCCTATCATGCAGAATCATCCAGAAAAAGATTTTGTGCTTGGGATGACAAGAGCATTTCCAAATCCATTGAAACTATGGTGGGACCATTCTTACCCCAGTGATTACCTTGTATGCTTTTTCAGTAGAGAATTTTGGTGATGCCCAAATATAACTCCAAGTATTTGTATTGTCAACATGCTCTGAAGATCTGAGTTCTTCACAAATAGTTTCTAGATACTGAAACTACTGATAGGCTTGGGTTGTTAGAGGCAAATGGAATAAATCTTCCAGGTATTCATGTTGAAGAGCATTATGGACTAAAATTTCTATATCTGTGGCAAAGGAGAATAACCGAGGAAATTCCAGTTGCAAGCAATTAGAATGCAATAGATCAACCCAGAAAAAAGCAGATTTTCCATCACCCAAATTGCATATGGCCATGGACTTGAAAAGATCAATAAGTTTGAGGTTAGCTTTCCACGAGAAAGTGCCCAAGGTCTTGTCCAGGAAATTGACCATTTTCATAATAAGCCTCCCAAATTAACTTGACCCAGGGAATGTCATGTCTGTTATAGAATTTATGAATTTTTTTTAACAAGAGAGCTTTATTTTGAACATTCAAATCTTGGCCCCTATACCCCCTTGACTTTTGGGTCTACAAACCACTTTCCGTTTTACCAGTGCAGGTCCGTGGTCCTCCAAATCAGGCCCCCTCCAAAGGCAGTGTCTTAGATATTTGATAATCTGCTTTTTTAATAGTTTCAGGTAGCTCTAGGTAGCACATAAAGAAAATAGGCAAAGATGCCAAGATAGACTTGACCAATAATAATCTGCTAGCTTGAGTCATAAAAGTGCCCAGCCCCAATAGCTTGTTTGCAATTGTTAGAAGGGAGAGAGGGATTTGGTGGAATAGTTCATGTATTACTTGAGCCTCGTAGGCATATATATAGGAGTACAATGACCAACTTGGAGTACAAGACAAGCCAGGACCAAATCCTAGTCTATCCTATACTTCCTAATAATCATGTACTCAACATCCCCCCGCAGTCACAACGGTAGCAACGCAGACGATGAGACTGGAGAAGAATCCAAAGGCAAGCTGACGGACAACCCCATAGTCGTAAAAGTCGACGCATCACGGAAGTCATGGCTGGAGTAGAAACCGACGAGGTTGCTCAAGCAAGACGGTAGCCCTTTGTGTCGTTTGTCGAAGTAGCCGAGAGCGTAGGGTGGTGTAGCCGTGCTCGAGGTAGCCTGTGCGAAGAACGTCGTGGTCGATGTCGAGTCGGGGTGGCCGATGTCGAGGAAGTCGTCATGGAGCTGCGGGCGCAAGGAGGCGCCGAGTTAGTCATGGGCACAGTACTGTCAAACTAGGGGTGCGCCAGGGAGAAGACGTTGTTGACGACGCATTGCACCGGGGTTGCCAAGCCCGGGGACACATTGTAGATGAAGGCACGCACCGGTGTTGCCAGCATCGGGCACGCATAGACGGATGAAGACGAAGTTGACGAAGCGCCGCACCGGGTTTGCCAGGCCCAGGGACACATCATGAATGAAGGCACGCTTCAGTGTTGCCAGCACCAGGAATGCCTAGACTAGGACCTGCACGAGTTGTACATCATATCAAAGAAGTCAGAGAGCCTAGCAGGAAAGGACTCGATGACAGTTTCGGCATCAATCGGCGTGGGGCCAGTGTCGCCTGCGGTTGTCGGAGTATATGAAGTGGTCGAGGTAGATGACGACGATGCTGGCGACGGGCTGGGGCCAGACGAAGATGAAGGGGGTGGACGGGCGGCGGTGGCTACAGCGGTAGCGGTGGCGGTAGCTTGGTTAGGAGCGCGGCAGCGGTGCTCGAAGTAGGCGAGGAACCTGACAGCGTGATGAAAACCGGCGCACAATGGTGTTCCCGCGCCAAGGGACGCAGCACAGCGCATACCATGGCAATTCGATGTGCGGGGACGGCGGTGGACCGCAGGCCGCGGCGCCACGGCTTGAAGGGGCAATGGGACAGAAGTAAGCGAGTCTTGGTGACGGTGGGAAGACCTTGGGGTGGCGAGGATCGCGAGTCGCGGAGCTACGGCCCTGAGAGGGGATGGCAAAGCCGAATCCCGGGTCGGTCCAACCACGGGGACGACCTCAGGCCGACGGCGGGAATCGCGAATTGCGGCACTACGGCCCGAAGGGGCAACGCAGCGGCGGCACGCGAGCTGACGCAACTGCGAGGAGAACCACGGGGCGGCAGTGATACGTCCATTTTGCATCATGCTTTTATATCAATATTTATTGCATTACGGGCTGTTATTACACATTATGTCACAATACTTATGCCTATTCTCTCTTATTTTACAAGGTTTACATGAAGAGGGAGAATGCCGACAGCTGGAATTCTGGGCTAGAAAAGGAGCAAATATTAGAGACCTATTCTGCACAACTCCAAAAGTCCTGAAACTCCACGGAAGTCAGTTTTGGAATATATAAAAAATATTGGGCGAAGAAAGCACCAGAGGGGGCCCAGCCACCATCCACGAGGGGGGCGCCCTACCCCCCTGGGCGCGCCCCTGCCTCGTGGGCCCCTAGCAGGCCTCTGGTGCCCATCTTTGGCTATGTGAAGTCTTTTGCCCTAGAAAAAAACAGAAGGAAGCTTTCAGGACGAAGCTCCGTCGTCTCGAGGAGGAACCTGGCGAAACCAATCTAGGGCTCCGACGGAGCTGTTCTGCCGGGGAAACATCCCTCCGAGAGGGGGAAATCATCACCATCGATCCTCTCATTGGGAGGGGGTCAATCTCCATCAACATCTTCACCAACACCATCTCATCTCAAACCCTAGTTCATCTCTTGTGTCCAATATTTGTCTCAAAACCTCAGATTGGTACATGTGGGTTGCTAGTAGTGTTGATTACTCCTTGTAGTTGATGCTAGTTGGTTTATTTGGTGGAACATCATATGTTCAGATCCTTTATGCATATTAATACCCCTATGATTATGAACATGAATATGATTTGTGAGTATTTATGTTTGTTCCTGAGGACATGGGAGAAGTCTTGCTATAAGTAGTCATGTGAATTTGGTAGTCGTTCGATATTTTGATGAGACGTATGTTGTCTTTCCTCTAGTGGTCTTATGTGAACATCGACTACATGACACTTCAGCATTATTTGGGCCTAGAGGAAGGCATTGGGAAGTAATAAGTATATGGTGGGTTGCTAGAGTGACAGAAGCTTAAACCCTAGTTTATGCGTTGCTTCGTAAGGGGCTGATTTGGATCCATATGTTTCATGTTATGGTGAGGTTTACCTTAATACTTCTTTTGTAGTTGCGGATGCTTGCAATATGGGTTACTCATAAGTGGGATGCTTGTCAAAGGAGGGCAGCACCAAAGCACTGGTCCACCCACATATCAAATTATCAAAGTAACGAACGCGAATCATATGAGCGTGATGAAAACTAGCTTGACGATAATTCCCATGTGTCCTCGGGAGCGTTTTCCTTTATATAAGAGTTTGTACAGGCTTGTCCTTTGCTACAAAAAGGATTGGGCCACCTTGCTGCACCTTGTTTACTTTTGTTACTTGTTACCCGTTACAAATTACCTTATCACAAAACTATCTGTTACCGATAATTTCAGTGCTTACAGAGAATACCTTACTCAAAACCGCTTGTCATTTCCTTCTGCTCCTCGTTGGGTTCGAAACTCTTACTTATCGAAAGGACTATGATAGATCCCATATACTTGTGTGTCATCAAGACTCTTTTCTGGCACCATTGCCGGGGAATGAAGCGCCTTTGGTAAGAGGAATTTGGTAAGGAAAAATTTATATAGTGTGCTGAAATTTACTGTCACTTGTTACTATGGAAAGTAATACTTTGAGGGGCTTGTTCGGGGTATCTTCACCCCGACCAGTAGAGCAAAGAGTTGATCCTCAACCTACTGAACCTACTGAAAATGTTTACTTTGAAATTCCTTCGGGTATGATAGAGAAACTACTAGATAATCCTTTTACAGGAGATGGAACATTACATCCTGATTTGCACCTGATCTATGTGGATGAAGTTTGTGGATTATTTAAGCTTGCAGGTATGCCCAAGGATGTTATCAAGAAGAAGGTCTTCCCTTATTTTGAAGGGAAAGGTATTGACATGGGTTAGGCTATGTGATGATATTGGATCATGGAACTACAACCGATTGAAATTGGAATTTCATCAGAAGTTTTATCCTATGCATCTGGTTCATCGTGATCGTAATTATATATATAATATTTGGCCTCACGAAGGAGAAAGCATCGCTCAAGCTTGGGGGAGGCTTAAGTCAATGTTATATTCATGCCCCAATCATGAGCTCTCAAAAGAAATTATTATTCAAAAAATTTATGCTCGGCTTTCTCTCAATAATCGCTCCATGCTCGATACTTCTTGTACTGGTTCTTTTATGATGAAGACTATTGAATTCAGATGGGAATTATTGGAAATAATTAAATGTAACTCTGAAGATTGGGAACTCGACGAAGGTAAGGAGTCAGGTATAACACCTAAGTTTGATTGTGTTAAATCTTTTATGGATACCGATGTTTTCCATGAATTTAGCACTAAATATGGACTTGACTCTGAGATAGTAGCTTCTTTTTGTGAATCCTTTGCTACTCATGTTGATCTCCCTAAGGAAAAGTGGTTTAAATATCATCCTCTCATTGAAGTAAAAGTAGTTGAACCTATTAAAGTTGAAGAAAAGACTATCACTTATAACGTTGATCCTATTGTTCCTACCGCTTATATTGAGAAACCACCTTTCCCTGTTAGAATAAAGGATCATGCACTACAAAAAAGACACATCCGTGGCATTTTGTGCCGAACGAATTTTTTTCTGTCATACATATGACACTTCTATGACGATAATTGTGACAAAACCCGGTATCATCATAGATGTGGTGGGCTCCTACTTCTATGACAAAAAATCATGACACAAAATGGGCTTTCCGTCCTGGGCGGGCCGGAGACGCAGCTGCATGACATTCTTTGGGCCATCCATGACGGAAAAAACCATGGTAGAAGCGAGGGGGAGGAAAATTTCGGGGAGTTCCCAGTTACGGTGGGAGGTCGGGGGCCGAGCGATGCGGGTTTCTCTCGTACATGTACGCGCGTGTGTGCGAGGCGTTGGCTCTAACTGAACTCGAGCGAGGCATTGGGCTCTACCTGAACCCGAGCGATTGCACTGCAGGCTACGCGTTACTGAACCTGAGCGATCGATCGATGGCTGTTAACTGAATCGGATCGAGCGATTCCTTGGCTACTACTGCTAACTGAAGTCGATCGATGGGATGAACAGTGAGTGTTGCGGGGGGGGGGGGGGGGTTGGATGAACAGTGAGCGGTGGCGTTGCCTTTGGATGAACAGGACCCCGTGGTGTGGTGGAGGGCTGGATGAACAGTAGACGGTGGAGGGGTGCCCGTGGAGGGGTGGATGAACAGGACCCCATGGTGTGGAGGGCAGGATGAACAGTAGACGGTGGAGGGGTGCCCGTGGAGGGGTGGTTGAACAGGACCCCCTGGTGTGGAGGTCTGGATGAACAGTAGACGGTGGAGGGGTGGTTGAACAGTAGCCGGTGGAGTAGCGCGCGGTGGAGGTGGATGAACAGGAGCCCGTGGTGGCTGGAGGAGGTCGATGGTAGATGAACAGTAGCTCGTGGAAGCTGGACGGGGTCGACGGTGGAGATGAACAGTATCCCGTGGAGTCCCGTTTTGTGCTACGCCACACCCCTCCCGATGAACAGGACCTCCGTTTCGACCATAGCGCTCCAACACAAGTCCGTTTCCTCCATTTTGCGGTACGCCACACCCCTCCCGATCAATAGGACCCCCGTTTCGACCATAGGAGGTCCGTTTCCTCCATTTTGCGGTACGCCACACCCCTCCCGATCAACAGGACCCCTGTTTCGACCATAGGAGGTCCGTTTCCTCCGTTTTGCGGTACGCCACACCCCTCCCGATCAACAGGACCCCAGTTTCGACCATAGAAGGTCCGTTTCCTCCGTTCTGCGGTACGCCAGGCCTCGTTTCCATCGCCTCTTTCGTCCAGGCCCTCCCGATGAACACAACCATGCATTTCGTTCCGACCCAGCCGCGTTGCCTCCCGATGAACACGACGCATTCCGTTGCCTCCCCATGAACATGACGACAACGTTGTTTCTCCGTTCCGACCCAGCCATGTACACGAGCATTGGCCGTACGTATGCGCGAGTAGGCGTTCGAGACCCCGCCCATATGTACACATACGTGGCCGTATTTTCTTTCTTGCACCCTGGCCGCTGTATGTACGTGTAAATGCTACGTGCGCGCCTCTACTATGACACGTGCACGCCTCTACATCCACCAGTATATATGTACGTACACGTTCGCGACCAGAATGACAACGCTACATACGCTTCGACCAGTTGGGTCCCGACTGTCATGCACCTCCTTGCCTGCGAAGATGTAGCTGGTGGGTCCCAGTAGTCAGGGGGAAACGTTTTTTCACGAAATACGGTGGCCCGTCCGGTGTGTCCTTGCTGTTAGGTGGAGGAATCATTATTTTCCGCATAATAAGGAGGCACTTCCTTGCTGCCGTCGTGGACCCAGCTGTCAGCCTCTCCACGTACAGTCCACGTCCGATGGAATTCGTTCCTTGACCACGTTGCCACGCCGCGCCGAGAGCACCAGGGCAGTGGACGACGGTGAGGCCTAGGAAGGGGACGACACGGAGGCAGGGAAGACTCGGCGGTTGTTTCCCACGCAGAGGGGAGTACGACTGTACGAGGGTTTACTGGTTCGTCTGCCGTCGCCGGAGAATAACAGCAGGTGTGGGTGAGTAGAGGGATGGCTAGGCCAGCGATTTGAGTATGGTCGGGCGGTGAGGCCTGCGCGGCAGCACAGCCGGCCGCGAGGAGGAGGGAGCAGGTAGTCCCGTCGGCGCTTGTTTGAGCGGCTGGAGCAGGAAGAGCAGATATGGAAGAAGCACGACGGCCGTTGGATGGACATCCAACAGTCAGTGCTTGTGCGTCAACCTTTCTTTTTAGGAAAGCCTCAAATCTGTGGAAAATAGCATACAGCCCATCTGCCATTATTTCTAATAATTTACAGCCCATTTGCTAATTCTTAAGGTTTTTTTTCGGAGCCCATATTCTTTTTGTTAGCATTGCAACCCATATTGTGGCAACGGTTAAAAAATTATACGAAATTTTGCATATTTCGGTGCGGTCCGAACTGTTTTTGATGCCGAAATTTCGACTCACATTCAAACTGATTTTAAAAATAAATGTATATCAATATAAAATCCAACAAATTCTCCATGCATAAAAATTAATGTAATTTAAAATCTTGAAATGAAAAAAAAATTCAAACTAATTGCCGGTTTGATGTGTTTTAAAAATGTACAACCCATTTCTCATTACTGATGTGACGCCCCCGATTTAATCGTACACTAATCATGCACGCAAATATGTACGATCAAGATCAGGGACTCACGGGAAGATATCACAACACAACTCTACAAATAAAATAAGTCATACAAGCATCATAATACAAGCCAGGGGCCTCGAGGGCTCGAATACAAGTGCTCGATCATTGACGAGTCAGCGGAAGCAACAATATCTGAGTACAGACATAAGTTTAAAAAGTTTGCCTTAAGAAGGCTAGCACAAACAGGGGGTACAGATCGAACGAGGCGCAGGCCTCCTGCCTGGGATCCTCCTAACTACTCCTGGTCATCGTCAACGGGCTGCACGTAGTAGTAGGCACCTCCAGTGTAGTAGGAGTCGTCGTCGACGGTGGCGTCTGGATCCTGGGCTCCATCGTCTGGTCGCAGCAATCGGGTAGAGAAATGGGGGAAAAGGGGGAACAAGGCAACCGTGAGTACTCATCCAAAATACTCGCAAGCAAGGAGCTACACTACATATGCATGGATATGTGTGTAAAGGGCCATATCAGTGGACTGAACTGCAGAATGCCAGAATAAGAGGGGGATAGCTAATCCTGTCGAAGACAACGCTTCTGGCAGCCTCCGCCTTGCAGCATGTAGAAGAGAGTAGAGTAAAGTCCTCCAAGTAGCAACGCATAGCATAATCCTACCCGGCGATCCCCTCCTCGCTGCCCTGTTAGAGAGCGATCACCGGGTTGTATCTGGCACTTGGAAGGGTGTGTTTTATTAAGTATCCAGTACTAGTTGTCATAAGGTCAAGGTACAACTCTGGGTCATCCTTTTACCGAGGGACACGGCTATTCGAATAGATAAACTTCCCTGCAGGGGTGCACCACATAGCCCAACACGCTTGATCCCATTTGGCCGGACACATTTTCCTGGGTCATGCCCGGCCTCGGAAGATCAACATGTCGCAGCCCCACCTAGGCACAACAGAGAGGTCAGCACGCCGGTCTAAACCTAAGCGCGCAGGGGTCTGGGCCCATCGCCCTGAGCACACCTGCACGTTGCGAACGCGGGCGGAAGCAGATCTAGCCCCCTTAATACAAGAGCAAGCTTACGAACCAACGCGGCGCGCGCCACTCAGTCGCTGACGTCACGAAGGCTTCGGCTGATACCACGACGCCGGGATACCCATAACTACTCCCGCGTAGATGGTTAGTGCGTATAGACCAAATGGCCAGACTCAGATCAAATACCCAAATCTCGTTAAGCGTGTTAAGTATCCGCGAACGCCGACCAGGGCCAGGCCCACCTCTCTCCTAGGTGGTCTCAAACCTGCCCTGTCGCTCCGCCACAAAGTAACAGTCAGGGGCCGTCGGGAACCCAGGCCCACCACTACCTGGGTGGAACCACCTGCCCCTTCAGCCCCCAACTCCGAACAGTATCACAGGTAATGTAACAGTGTAAAGTATAGTATATGCCC
Source organism: Aegilops umbellulata (assembly GCA_032464435.1). NCBI lineage: Eukaryota > Viridiplantae > Streptophyta > Magnoliopsida > Poales > Poaceae > Aegilops > Aegilops umbellulata. The sequence goes on from CP136055.1 coordinate 275,661,596, forward strand.
GCGATCACTTCCCGAAGTGATCACGGCCCAGTAGTATAGCATGGCAGACGGACAAGAGTGTAGAGCCACTGATGGATCACTAGCATCCTAAACTAAGCAGGTAGGATTGAAGGTAAAGGTATCAACAGTAGTAACAAGGACAGGCTATGCATCAGGATAGGAATAACGAAAGCAGTAACATGCCACACTACTCTAATGCAAGCAGTATAGAGGAGAGTAGGCGATATCTGGTGATCAAGGGGGGGCTTGCCTGGTTGCTCAGACAAGGAGGGGTCGTCGGTGACGTAGTCGACCACAGGGCATCAGCATCGTCACGGGGTCTACCGGAGAGAAGAGGGGGGACAAACAGTAAATACATAGCAAGCAAGTGCATAACAGGACAACGGGCAGAGCTAGACGTGTTCTAACGCGGTATGAGGTGATACCGGTGAAGGGGGGACACATCCGGGAAAATATCCCCGGTGTTTCGCGTTTTCGGTTGATGAATCACAGGGGAAAAGTTGCATGCTCGCTATGCTAGGGATGTGTGGCAGACGAACGGGCAGCGTAATCAGATTCGTCTCGTCGTTCTGAGCAACTTTCATGTACAAAGTTTTTTCATCCGAGTTACGGATTTTTTTATATTAATTTTCAAAGTCTTAACTCGTTTTCTGGAATTTATTTATGCTTCGAAAACAAACAGTAAAATAACTTTGTCACCTAGTGCTATTCTAGCCACAATGTATGACAGTGGGTCCAGTGGGGTTGGTTTGACCCAGTCAAAGATTGACTAGTCAATATATGAACAGTGTAAGCGGGTCCCGGTTGTCATTGACTTTGGTTTAATAAAATGTTACTTAACCAAGGTGGTCCATACGTCATTTGCTATAGACTAATTAATTAGCAAATTAATCCTAAGCTAACTAACGCCAATTAGCAAGGGCCGGCCTCACATCCAGTGGTTGTGCCACGGTTGTGTTGGCATGGTCAGCACGCATGGGCGCTGAGCCACGACGGCCATGGCCATCAGCAGCAACAACAATAACGTAGAAGCAAGGCAGAGCATACGCAGCCGCAGTAGTGAGCAGCAGAGCAGCATGGAGCAGAGTAGCAGCAAAGCAGTGCAGCAGCAAAGCAAAGGTAGCAGCGGCGGCGGCAGCAGCACACGAGGGTGGGCGAGCGGGCGTTGCGTGTGCATGGACGACGCGAGGGAGCAGCAGGCAGGGGTGCGCCGGGCGCATCGGGATAGACGGAGGCGAGGCCAGGGGCGCGCTGCTACGCGCAGGCGGTCGCATCCAGAGGGCACGGCTGATGCACGCAGGGTAGTACAGCGGGAGTGGTGATGAGCATGAGCTCCCACTGAGATCCGGGCGCGCGGTGGTGCAGGCATATGACGATGGATTCGACCAGGGAAGAGGGGGAATCGGATGAGTGCCTCACGTTGTGCCTGTAGGGGTGCATAGCGGGCTCGAGGGAGGCTCGGGGACGGCGGATTCTGGCGATGGCGACGGTGGTGCAGATGAGGAAGACGACTTCGGGGACGGCGTTCCGGGGCGTCCGGTGCCGCGCGGCTTGACGAGGAGGCGTAGCCGACGGAGGTGGAGCGAGCGGACACGTCGAGAGGCGAGGCGGCGGCCGTAGCTATGCGGACGACGACGGCGTAGCCATGGCAGCGCTCGGGCGCGGGCGGATCTGGAGCACAAGGGCGAGAGGGAGGAGGAGAGGACCAGGGGAGCGGGGACCGAGTGGGAGAGGGGATCGAGGGGGTGCGGTTGTTGCCCTTATCCCCTCAAGACGGCGCCGACGAGGCGGTGTGGCGGGGACGCGCAGGAGAAGCCCCGGTCGGATGAACAGGGGAGGAAGAGAGCGGCCGTGGGAGGTGGGACATCTAGGTTGGGCCGGTGGCCAGTGGGCTTGCCAGCTGGGCCAAGGCCCAGCGCGCGCACGCGGGGGGGGGGGGGGGGGGGTGGTCCTTTTTGTTTTGTTTTGTTTTATTTCTTTTCTTTTTATTTATTCTTTCCTGTTTTATTTTAGTTGCATTTTATTTGAGTAAAAATATACACTTAGTATCTAAATTAGTATTTCAACTTAGTCCACAGTCAGAAAAATCTAGACCCCAAATAACTTAGTTTGACATTTTAATAATTATAAAAGGTATTTAAATAATCGTTTTTGCTACTACTTTATTCATCTCATAGTACTTAAACATTTTATAAAGGTGTGGTTTCTCCACCATAATTATCTGTGTAATATTTAGTACAACCGAACATTTTTATTTTAATGTTTGAATTTTTTTATTGTTTTCCTTTAATTAAATTTTGAATTTGTTTCGGTTTTGAATTATCTAGAGTTTATCAACAGTAACCGAGGTGACACGGCATCATTAGCGGGGAATCACTGTAGCTTAATTATCCGGGCGTCACAACTGATGGGCCATTTTCTCGGCCAGCCGAATGAAAGCTCTGCTCGTCTTGAAAGATTTGCAGCCCAATAGGCCTAACAAAGCGACTTACTTGGCAAATCACAAAAAAACTAGGTTGTGGCCGTGGACCCAGCTGTCAGCCTCTCCACGTACAGTACTCTTCCGATGGAAGTCGTTCCTCGACCATGTTGACCACGCCGCGCGGAGAGCACCACGGCGGTGGACGACGACGAGGCCTAGGAAGGGGACGACGCGGTAGTGGAAGCCCGTGCGGAGAGGACTACGAGGGTTCACTTGTTCGGCTGCGGTGTGAGGCTGCCGTCGCCGCAGGGCCTGGCCAGCGGTGGGAATAGTAGGGGGCGGTGAGGCCTCTGCGGCAGCACAGTCGGCCACGGGAGGCAGGAGCATGCGGCACGACCAGCGCTGCTTTGGGCGGCTGGAGCAAGAAGACCAGAGGTTGAAGAAGCACTACGGTCGTTGGATGGACATCGTACGGTCACTGGAGCCAGCTGTCAGGGGGACAAAGCCCTGAGTTGACAAAGCCCTCCATCCCCGTCAACTTGGTAGGCCCACAAGTCAGCCTCCCACTATGCTGGGTTCCAGCTGTCAGGGGGAATATTCATTTTTTGTGCGTAATAAGGAGGCACTTCCTTGCATGAGAAGATAGCTAGTGGGTCCGACATGTCAGCGGGGGGCACTTTATTTCACGAAATACAGAGGCCCTTCCGGTGGGTCCCAGATGTCTGGTGGAGGAATCATTATTTTGCGCCTAATAAGGAGGCATTTCCTTGTGTGCGGCCGTGGACCCAGTTGTCAGCCTCTCCACGCACAGTCTACTTCCGATGGTGTCGTTCGTTGACCACATTGACCACGCCGCGCCGAGTGCATCCAAGGTGGTGGACGACGGCGAGGCCTCGGACAGCAACGAGCCGGAGATGGGAAGACGCGGGAGTAGAGTCGCAGACGGAGAGGTGTACGAGGGTTAACTGGTTCTAGTGCGGTGTGGTTCGGCAGTCGGTGGAGAAGAACGGGAGGTGTGGAGGGGTGGAGGGATGGCCTGGCCAATGGTTGAGTAGCGCTTCATAGCGAAGCGTGCTAAGCAGAGCTGCTAGCAGCAGGAGGCGGGACGTGGTCCCGGCGATGCTGGAGGAAGAAGACGAGAGATTGAAGATGGATGCCTGTCGTTGGATGTAAATCCAACGGCTAACATGTCAGAATCATTTGTTGACTAAATTGACAACGACTTGCATTGGCTTTGACCTATTGGCCCACATTTCAGCCTCCAAAAATGTGGCACATATTCAACACATTTTTTTCAGAATTTACAGTCTTTTTTTTGTGCGGTAGAATTTACAGTCAATTGGATCTTTTTTTTGAGTTACAGCCATTAGCTGGGCTGGGTGAACAAATAATGTAGCGTCCATGCGGCCCGTTTATTTTATTTCCTAAAAAATTACAGGCCATTTGCACCTTCTCGAAATACATGATTTTGCTGGGCTGATTCTAATTATAATGTTGGGTTTGGCCAGCAATGTTATCAAAAAATAGAAAGGGGCTGAGCATTTTGTTATAAATATATTTAAATAATAAGTGATATTATTACATTCGTCCTTAAATCTTACCAAGCTTTTGTACACAATCACTAGGATTTTCGTGCCAAAACAATCCAGGATTTTATAAGATGTGGGATATTGTTTCCTTACATATGTAAGTATCTGTTAAATATATGATGACAATAAAAATAATATACAATAACATATGAAATATTTTTTTTAGAAAAACAGGGAGCATCTCCCCGGTTCCATTGCTGAGAACGAAACCACAACATATTCTGATACAGCAGCTCAAAGAGCAGTTCAAAAGCAAAGGTAGAAAAGCTACAAACTAGGGGGGGTGGATGAACAAGTTCTCTGAATAACACAAATCACCCGAGCGGTGCCAAAGTCAGAGCGGATAGAGCACTCAAATGACACAAGGAGGGTCCAGCAAAGCCTTCATGGTCTTTAGCCGAGGGGCCGTGTCAGCCTGCGGCGACCAGTAAGCAAGCGGAGACACCGGGTTGGAAGGCGTAGCATGGTGGATGTCCTTGTTTTTCGGCGCCAGGTGCCCATCATCTTCATCAGAGATCTTGAGACGAGCCCACGGGTCCAGCCCCAGAGCAGGTCGAGCCTTGTTCAGCCACAAGTGATCGCCAACGGTTTCTGGAAGGATCTTGTTAGGGTTTCCATGAAGCTCATCAACTTGTCCTTGTCCGATCCGGAGGAGAGAATCGCCCAGTTCCTCACCATGTTCCTGATCAACCCACTACTAGGAAAAGGGCTATAGATGAAATTGACACTAATGGCCCACCAGAGAAGTGGTGCGCCACTACTATATACTAATGGCGCACCATCTGGTGATGCGCCATTAGTGTGGAAGACACTAATGGCGCACCAGGCAAAAGGTGCGCCACTAGTAACAATTTTTTTTCATTTTTCCAAACATACTAATGGCGGATCCAGGCGAAGTGCGCCACTAATGTAATTTTTTATTCTTTTTTTTTGCAAAACTACTAATGGCGCACTGTGGCATAGTGCGCCATTACTAGTTTAAACTAGTAATGGTGCACTATCCCACGGTGCGCCATTAGTGTATATATATATATATATATATATATATATATATATATATATATATATATTAACTTTTTTGCAAAACTACTAATGGCGCACGGCCAGGTGGTGCGCCATTAGTATCTTGGGTTACTAATGACGCACGGCCAGGTGGTGCGCCATTAGTAACCTAGGACCAGCTAGATATTTTGGACAGCCACACCTACACACTCACTTACCCCACTTCATTCCCTCCACCTCTTTCTCCAAGCTTGTCGGCTGCCTCCTCCTCACCTCATTTGCACCATAGATTCATGAAAATTAAGTGGTGAAATTACCTTTTTTTGATAGGTAAGTAAGGGGACATCTATCTTCATGTTGTAGATCTACTTTTTTTCTCCCTAGCTCGCTCCAACAACGTGCACATGCACTTTTTGTGGCCTAGCTAGATCTATGTATGTTTGTGGTGTTGCATATGTTCATGGTGTTGCATATATGTTTGTGTTTGCAGGTACCGGTATTTGAAATGCGATAGTTGCCAATATTTTGCCGGAATGTTGATTCATTTCCGTTTCGGCGAGAATTTTGGCACTATGCATTCTTTTTGGTCCTATTTTTAGGGAAAGTCATGCCAAATTTTTTCTTGGTTCTAAAATATCGTTTTGCTCTACCCCGCAGGCGACCATGGTCCGCACGATGACCGATGACATCATGAATAGGTTTTTGAGCTCCGCGAAGGCCGAGATGCTTCAAAAGAACGAGAAGGAGATAAGATGTCCGTGTCGAAGATGCAAGCTGAAGAGCCTTATTGCGGACCCGGATTCCGGGAAGGTGCGGGACCACCTGCTCTTGCGTGGTTTCATGGATGGCTATCGGTGGCAAGGTGATGAATATGACTATGAAGTCCTCCATGGGGGCCGGGCAAGAAATGAGGAAGGGCAGCAAGACAACCAGCACGACTCAGGCGGGCGAGAAGGCGAAGAATCTCCAGGACATGATCACGACGGTGATGCTGTACACAGTCATCATGTAGAAGATGTCAGACGTGATGATGAGGAAGATGCCGGAGCAGACGAAGGGCATGATCATGAAGATGAAGATGCCGGCAGAGCAGATGACGATGGACCATCGATGGGCTGGGTGCAAGACCCTCATATTCAAGAGCTGCTTCTCAAGCAGATGGATAACGCAAGAGATGCCGCCCGAGAGAAAGCCAAGATGGATCAACTGGAGATAGACGCGGTTACTCCATTGTATGAAGGATGCAGGCCCGAGGATACCCGCCTGAAAGTAACGCTCATGGCTCTGGAGATGAAGGTAAAACACAAAATGACCGACGCATGCTTCGACGAGAACATGTCATTCTGGCACGGACGTCTTCCCAAGGGGAACAAGTGCCCGACCAGTTTCGAGGAGGCGAAGAAAATCATGTGTCCTCTTGATTTACCACACGTGAAATACCATGTGTGCATGAACAATTGAATCATTTATCGGGACGAGCACGCGGAGTCTACCATATATCCGGTGTGCGGCGTCACTAGATACAAGAAGAGGAAGAAAGCTCCTCGAAAAGTGGTGTGGTACTTTCCGATCACTCCTCGTCTGCAGCGCTATTTCACGGACCCTAAGGTAGCAAAGCTCCTGCGTTGGCACGCAGATAGGGAGGAGAAGAAGCGAGAAGATGCTGAGTCACCCAAAGGATGCGAGCCAGTGGCAAGCGTTGAACTTCGAACACCCAGAATTTGGGAAGGATCCAAGGAACATCGTGCTGGGCGGGAGCATTGATGGATTCAATCCGTTTGGCAGCCAGAGAAGCACACATAGCACCTGGCCTGTGTTTGTGTGGATGTACAACCTTCCCCCCTGGTTGTGCATGAAGAGGAAGTACATTCACATGAGTATGCTAATTGAAGGGCCGAAACAACCAGGGAACGACATCAATCTGTATCTGGGGCTGCTGAAAGAGGAGCTAGACACGCTGTGGAAAACGCGAGCCAATACGTGGGACACCATAGAGAAAGAATATTTCCCTATGAGAGCCGCACTGCTCACGACAGTGCACGACTATCTCGGTTACGGATATCTCGCGGGGCAGGTGGTCCACGGATTTTTTGGATGCGTTAGGTGCATGGATGACACAACGTATCGCCAGCTAGATAGAGATCCCGGGTCTTCAAAAACCGTGTTCATGGGACATCGAAGGTGGCTTCGCGACGATGACCCGTGGAGGAAACGCAAGGATCTGTTCGATGGTGAAACCGAACCCCGAAAACGCCCGCGTACGAGGAGCGGCGAGGAAATAGACCAGCTGTTGAAAAATTGGAAAGATTGCCCACTGCCGGGAAAGAAGCAAAAGGCGCCAGAGCCGGGAAAGAAGCAAAAGGCGCCAGAGCCGCTGCTGAAGGTATGGAAAACGAGGTCTGTTTTCTGGGACTTGCCGTACTGGAAGATCCACCGTGTGCCTCACAGCCTTGATGTCATGCATATCACGAAGAACGTGTGCGAGAGTCTGCTTGGTACCCTGCTCAACATGCCAGAGAGGACCAAAGATGGGTTGAAAGCAAGGGAAGACTTGAAATCAATGGGCATCAGGGAGGAGCTTCACGCTAATGATGATGATGATGATGATGATGATGATGATGATGATGATGATGAGGCGAAGCAGGACACGGAAAGTCATTGCAAAGGCAAAAAGGCCAAGAAGACCGGAAATGACTACCCTCCCGCGTGCTTCACTCTAAGTCAGGAGGATATCGAGCAGTTTTTCACCTGCCTCGTAGGAGTAAAACTTCGTTACGGTTACGAGGGGAAGATAAGCAGATAACTAGACCCAGCGAAGCAGAAGTTCAGGAGGATGAAGTCTCACGACTGTCACATGCTGATGACGTAGATACTTCTAGTTGCAATCCGTGGGATCATGGACGCGCACGTCCGTGAAACGCTATTTGGCCTATGCAACTTTTTCGACGTCATCTCTTGGAAGTCGGTTGGCGTGAGGCAACTCAGAAGGCTACAGGAAGAGATCGTGGTGATACTATGGGAGCTTGAGATTTACTTCCCGCCTGCATACTTCGACATTATGGTGCATCTGCTGGTCTATATCATGGAGGATATCATCCAACTCGGGCCGACGTTCCTGCACAGCATGATGCCGTTCGAAAGGATGAATGGTGTCATCAAAGGATACGTTCGCAACATGTCACATCCAGAGGGAAGCATAGCCAGGGGCTTTCTGACCGAAGAGTGCATCTCCTACTGCACGAATTATCTAGGCATGGAGGACCCCATTGGTCTGCCCGTCAACGGGCACCTCGGTAGGCTCGCTGGATGGGGTCACCGTGAGGGTCGCCGCAAAATGCATGTCGATTTCGAGGGTCGACTCGCCGACTTTGAAAGAGCAAACCTAGTCGCGCTACAACACATAGACGTGGTCGATCCTTGGGTGGTAGAGCACAAAACCTTTATTGAGATGACGTGGAATGACCGAGGCCAACAGAGGACGGACGGAGATATAATCAAAGAGCACAACTCATGTTTCACGCGTTGGTTCAAGCAGAAGCTTCTGTCGTACCCTTTACATGAGGATTCTTCCGTGGAAGAACAACTCATATTCGCCTTGTCACAGGGCGCCGAGCACAACCTGATGACCTATGAGGCGTATGATATCAACAGCTACACATTCTACACCGAGGACAAGGACATGAATAGCAATGGTTATCAGAACTCCGGGGTAACGATGGAATCCTACACCGGTAACGACAAGGACAGATAATACGGAAGGATCGAGGAGATCTGGGAGCAGAGCTACGCTAGAGAGAAGGTCCCGATGTTCCGTGTCAGATGGGCCAAGAGCGTCCTAAAAGAAGACCGGTATTTCACCACCATGGTTATACCCGAAGCCAAATCCAAGACCGCGGCCGCAAACGTCACCGCGAAAAATGAGCCATGGGTACTGGCTTCCCAAGTGGACCAATGTTTTTCATTACCGAACCGTCAAAGCCCAGTCGTGTTGTCATGAGGAGAGGCAAAAGGAAGATCATCGGAATGGATGGAGTAGCCAATGAGCAAGACTTCGACAAGTACGGCAACCCAAAGATCGAACATGACGACGACGATGAAGTAGCAGCATACACCACAAGAATAAGCAGGACCACCCTACCTAAAGGACGTCCGTTCCACAGAAGAACTCCATTTGCAAAAAAGAAGGGCAAGAATATTGTGAACTGATAGCTAGCTAAGATCGGTTGTATTTAAATCGTAGCCTTCATATCTCGATTGTATTTCATGGGTACGTTTTGAACTCATGAATGTTTTTAAATTTCATGGACACTCGATCTCGATCCCCCTCCATCTCGATCGCTATCCCACCGCACCCTCCCCCGCTCCATCGGCCGCCGCCGCCGACCCACGGCCCGCACCCTCCCCCACTCCACCGCCGCCGACGACCCCCGCCGCCGCCGCCGAAAAAAAAAATTTGATTATATTTTCAAATAATAAATTTGATGATATTTTCAAATAATAAATTGGATGATATTTTTCATATTCATAAATTTTTTCAAATAACAAATTTGAGGATATTTTTAAAAAAATATTACTGTTTTTATAAAAAGAAATTACTATTATGATTTAAACAAGTTTGAACATATTTAAACACAAATAAATATTAAACAGCACTTTAAATGCATAAAAACAAAAATTGGGGAGCCTAGGAATCGAACCCAAGACCTCCTAGTGTGTGTGTTGCGTGCTGACCAGTCGGGCTAGTGGGCGTGTTCTGATGGAGATAGGGTTAGGTGGAATATAACCTGACCAGTGGCTAGTAATTAAAACAAAATTCTAATGGTGCACCAAGGGGAGGTGCGCCATTAGAATCGCCGTACTTATGGCACACTAGGGAGAGGTGCGCCATTAGAACCCTCCCCCCACTCCAGCTATTCCCCTCGTACTGTGGCCTCCCTCCCTCCCTCGCCACATCCCCCACTCGACCCCAGCCGTACGCTGCCGCCCCCTTGCTCCACCCCCTCCGCCTGTCGCGCCTGCACGCCGTCGGCGACGCCGCCGCCACTGTGGTCTTGTGCTGTCCCGACGCCGCCGCCCCGACCCCCGCGGGACTCCACCCCCACCGCCCCCGTGCCCCCGGAACGGGATCGGCCAAGCGCGCGCCGCCCGCTCCTCTCCTCTCCTCCTCCCTCCGACGAGCGAGGGCCTCCTCCGGCCCCTGCAGCAGCCGGCGAGCGCGGCCCCGACGCACCCACCCCGCCTGCCCCTGCCGTCCTCCGCCACCGGCCCCTGCTCTCCTTCGACCGCGGCGAGCAAGGACCCGGACGAGCTCGGACCCCGACCCCGACCCCTTCGCCGACCCCGACCCCGACCCCTCCGGCGACCAGGTACCTCTCCTCCTTCCTCCTTCCTCCCTCTCTCCACCATTCCCCATTCCCTCCCTCCCTCCCCTCGACCGTGGCAGTCTATGGCATTTTTGTTAGTTTGATTATCTGTAAATTGATGTGCCATGACCCAGTGGAGGCACATCCGAATTTTGTGTTTAGTTTTGTCACCCCAAATTGCATCCCATGACCCAGTAGACTAGTACAGATGACATGCCATGACCTAGTACCCTAGTAGACATGTCATGGCAAATTTCACCACCATTCTGTACCATGGTATTTTTGTCATAGTTGTGCTTTTAATTATAAAGGACAAATTCAGTTGAAAGCTCTGCCTGTTATAATGTTGTACAAAAATGGCTAAACTTCATATGAAAATACAGTAGTAAAATATAATACAAGTACAATAGTTAAAACTTGCTAAGTTTCATATGAAAATACAGTAATAAAATACTTAATATAAGGATAAACATTGTTAGTTTCTGAAATTATTAGATTAAGTGTTTGTCGTGTCAAAGTGTATCAGCAGATAACTATTTGTCCTCTTGCAACATTCTGTACCATGGTACCATGCCGTAGTTGCCATCAAGTTTTACATTTCTGTCATAGTTTTGACGTGTCAATCGCATTATTTCTTCGAGCTGATGCATTTTATTTCTGAATTTTCCTGAGCTATGCCTTGGTTAGAAAATGATGCATGATGGTTTGTTCAGAAGAGGAATAATCCCAGGATAGCACATATCATGGGGTCAAACCTGGGACCCCTATTGTAATTTGATTTTGATTATTAATTTTTTTGTGAGCAGATGAATTACAGTGTTTGTGTTGTAATGAAACTTGAGCTGAAATAGAACTTGACAGCCTGTACAGTGAATATATACAGTCATTGTAATTTTTGGGAGTAATTTTTGGTGTCAAATCACTCAAGAAGTAACGGAATTTTCAAACTGAACTTGACACAATACTATTCAGTTAATTTGCTTGGACAGTAGTATGTATACTTGTGATGATGCTACTTGTGATCTTCTGAAATGACCCATTGGCGACTTCATTACGCGGGGATAATGAGTTTGCTGGAATGTCGATTAACTTCCGTTCCGGCATATTCGGGTACTCCATATGTCCTATTTTCAGCAAAGGTCATACTGAAATTTTCCGTGAATTTTAGCATGACTTTGCTAAAAATAGGACATATGGGGTACTTGCGACTAATGCATGGGCCGGGGTATCTTAGTACTTAGTTAAGTAGGATCAACTTCCCCGCCGTTCTGGCTGCATAGGTGGCAATAGAGCCAAGTGATTAGGCCCAACCTAGGGTGCCCCGGCATCGATAAACCCTAAATGATGAAAACTTAACTTAGCATTTAGGGTGCCTCGGCGTCGACAAACCCTAAATGATGAAACCTTGGCTTCTATAGGGTGGCTCGGTGTCAATGAGAACCTAAATGATGTACGCTTAGGCTTTTAGGGTGCCTCGGCGTCGACAAACCCTAAATGATAAAAGCTTAGCTTTTAGGATGCCTCAGTGTCGACAAACCCTAAATGATGAGACCATGATCTTGTTCCTTGACAATAACCAACTTTTGACCAAACTTTTTTCCTATTTAGAGCGAAACATGGCCCACAACGATGAGGCCGGCGGTTCGGGCGGCAAGCACTTCTAGGAGCTGTCCCAGGAGATGGAGGAACAACCTCACCGCTATGAGGACGCCGCGGAAGACACCGATCCTGAGTACACAACCCCTAGTGGTGTCGGGGATGACACCACTGATGGTGTCGCCGAGGATACCACCACTGATGATGGTGGCGCACGCACAGATGGCAGCCAACCGAAGAAGCAACTGAAGGACCGGCGCCCGAACGCGCTCCACACCGTCAAGGAGGAATTTACTCAAGTGGACTCCGACGGGAATCCAACGGAGCCCAAACATATAGTCAAGGGGTACTCGGCTCAGCTCGGGTGCATTCTCCGGAGCACCGTCTCGATCAACACCGAGAACCTTAGGCATAAGGACTGAGGGAATTTGCGTAACCTCCTCTTCACAAAGCTGCACGAACGATACAAGTTCCCCACTGAATTTGAAAACACACGCCTCTTAGGGAATAAAGTGAAAAGTGCCGCCCTCACGAAGATGAGCACGGGCCTGTCTACTTGGAGAAGCGCGGTGAAGAGAACGATTGAGAAAGGTGATAGTTATGAGAAGATCAAGGCGAAAAATCCTTCGATCAGCGAAGAGGACTACAAGGAGTTCAAGATCAAGTGCGAGAGCAGTGCAACCTCCGAATCAAGTCAGTGGGGGAAAGAAATGCGGGAGTTGAACTTAGGGGAACACAAACTCGGTCCCGGCGGTTACAGAGTGGCGGAGCCTATATGGGACAAGGAGGACGCGGAGCGTGCCGAGCAAGGCCTACCGCCCCGCTTCGAGAAATACAGCAGTGACAAGCAGACCAGGAACTATGTCAGGGCCCGGTACAAGGAGGACCCGATAACAAAGGAGCTTACCACGGATCCGAAGACCAGGGCGCTTGAGCTTGTTCTGGCGAAGGAGACTGAAAGCAGTAGCGCGGGGTCATCTCAAAGCACCCCTGCTTGGAACAACACTCTAAATAGGGCGTTGAACGTAATGAAAAACAAGGACAAGCTCACTAAGCCGTCGTCAGCTGGTCGTGTGGCCGGCAAAGGCTTGTCCACAAAATGGTCGTCATACTATACCGCTGGTGGGCGAAAGGAGAAAAAGACCAGCTCAGAAAGCCAGTCGCGCGAGGTTGAAGCACTCAAGGCACAAGTGGTGCAGATTCTGGAGATTGTCCAAGAGCAAGTGCAACAACAACTGGGATCGACGCTCACTGGCATTATGCCTACCTTGATTCATGGTATAACGACGTGGATTGCGGGTGGCCAACAGGGGCCGCCCCCAATTCCCAGCTTCACGGCCAGCAACTCGCACAACACGCAGGCGATGCCATCGGTGTCCCCGGCGGCGGCGATATTGGTGTCTCCGACGCCGGTACGGCCGGCATTGGAGCTTAATGCACCCGGGTGTACGCCGGCCGGCACCTCGCCAGCAAGCGGCCCCTCCGTCAGTTGCACGCCCGCCGTTAGCGGTGCCTCGACATTAGCCGAGCTCGACGCCATCATCATGGTAACTAATTAAGCCTCTCGGCCGAGGACTTCATCTCCTTGCCTTTGACTGGGCATCCCTGACGCCCTACATGTTTTCATAGGGCGCCGCCGACGTTCCGTGCACTCTCCTGCACTTCGTGAACGACGAGTTGGTCGATGTCACCAAGGGCAAAATCATTCAACCGGGCAACCCCGTGTTCCACGGTAAACCGATGCCACCCACCGTGTATAGGGTTCAACTGGTTCGGGTGCTGCCAGGCTGCGACGAGTTGTTACCTCCGATTCAATCCGCCGGGGCCGACAAAGATGATCTAATGACCCTCAGCGCCTGCCTAAGTTGGCCCCTGCTTTGGCCGAAGAGCTAGATTCGTTTGGGGGCGGGGGACACCACCCCAAAGACAACACCGCCAGTCGTGTTGGCGCCAAGCCATGGCAAGACCATTGGTGTCTTGGTGCCAAGCCATGGCAAGACCGCCGCAACGCTACCGGACATGCCAGCCATCCCTATGGCACAGGATCCGAACATGCATATGGCACAGGATCTGGACGACGACAACAACGTCGATAAGTACTTTGACGAACATGGGTACGATGACGAATTCTGCGGGCCTCTTTCTCAAGAACCCAACCAAGACGACCGCGATCTAGCTGGTACGGCGGAGAAACCCAGTTGCAACAGGCATCGTCTGGCGTTCAGTTCTCAGGAGACGCCTCCAGCTGCTGACTTCACCGAGCCTCAGATAGCCGAGGTGCCAAATATTATCAGCCCCAACACACTCAAGAAGGCGGTCTGTGAGCAGAACTCGGTCCCATTACAACAGACCAATAAGAAGGGATGAAAAATAAAGAGTAACAAGGGTGCGAGCCAGCCGGCACCGAGTACGATCTGTGCTCAGGACGGGCCACCTTCACCTAAGGATATCTCGAGGAGGGTGCATGTGGCGGGTAGGGCGATGCTACCGACAAATATGCTCAATGCTGCAACCGGTGCTATGCGGAGTCTGCACGACAGTGTTCTTTCTTTGGAGAAGCGGTGTCTCAGAGAGAATGATGTGGCATACATGGTTTTCGTGGCCAAGGTGCCAGAGGGCAAGGGCTTTGTGGATGGCGACATCGGGGGTACGACCGTCCTGTGGTTTGATGACATCTTTGCTATGTTTAACCTTCATCCGCCGCACTACACCTTCATTCGGCAGTTTTCGCTGAGTATGGAGATGCGGATCATTAGAGACAAGACCCCGGACATCGTGATAGTCGACCCCTTCTACATGCGTGCCAAGCTCTTGGGCTGCGCTGGGGACCACCAAGTCGCGAGTTCACACCTCAAAGGCGTCATTCTGGCAAACCTAGATAAGGATAACTTCCTCGTGGCTTACTTTCCCGAGTAAGTCATCCCTTAACCTCCCCGTAACATATGATTTCTTAGATTTCGATCGTTCTTTTCTTTTTCTAACATTCTGTGTTCTGTGCAGTGACACACATTGCACACTCATCCTCTTAAGCCCGAAATATTCCATGGCCACGTATTTCGACCCGAACCGTGACTCCAAGATGGACTACACAAATATCAAGAAAGTTCTGCATGATGTTCTCCCCAGCTACGCCAAATCTGGAGGCACCTTCACCAGGCCAGTTCGTAGGTACGGCAGGCACGTGTTCGCCCACAATACGACATTCTCCTACGTCAAGCAGCCGCCTGGCGGTCAGAAGGTTCTTACTACGCCCTCCATCACATGCGGGCGATCATACGGGACCATCATCACCTTCTGCTACGAGATAATCTCAAAGATTGGGCCGCAAGCTTGTCGGCAATCTAGGACGCGGACATCAGACAAGAATTCTTTTGCATCCAGTCGGAGTTTGCGGACATCATCCATCAAGATGTCCTTCATACCTCGGGGCAGTTCTACCTCAGATATCAACTGTCCAATCATGAGATAGACGGAACGCTACAAATGCAGGCTGACAACGCCCGCGATTTCATGACCATCACGACAGACGGCGGCTTCATCCATGCTCCGGTCCCATGAGTCGAGTCGACAATAGTGATGCTATGTGTAGTTCAGAAACATTGATTGGCTCATGTTGTAATTAAACTTTAATGGACTTGTATGTCTCTTTGGTTTGGACAGTCGTTCAACTTAGATGTAATCGATGCTATTTATTAGTAGGACCATGAATCGTGCTATTAATGTCTTGCTTTTCTCTTCCGATCCTTTTGTTGCATACTTATATATTGCTTATGTATTGTCTGTTGTTTGGCTTGTGCATAGAGATGCCGTCGTATGTCGTGTACAAGGGTAAGGTTCCCGGAGTCTACGACGACTGGGAGGAGTGTCGGAGACAGGTTCACCGTTTCAGCGGTAATAGTTACAAAGGGTACACCACTAGGGCGGAGGCGGAATCTAGATACGCCCGCTATCTAGCGGGAGAGAGGAGGGAGTGTTGGAGGAACTGGATGAAGACCAGTTTCATCGCGATGATGCTCATCGTGATGACCACAGCTCTCTTCTATGTGATGGTAGTTTAGATGATCGATATCGACTTGTAATGTGAAGACAAACTCGCTACTCGCGGTCTCGAGACTTGTAATGTTCTATCTTTGTTCGGTCTTTTGAATTCGGAGACTAATACGATGAATTGTATTCGGAGACTAATCTTTTATTATATTTGATGAATCTGCTGTTGCTGTGTGCTATTGTCTAAATTCTGTACAATAATATATTTTGTAACCTGTGAAAATGTCATAAATGAAAAAAAATCCCGAATATTCATACTAGTGGCGCACCACACAAGACACTAATGGCGCACTGTGATAATCACACTAATGGCGCATCACCCACTGGTGCGCCATTAGAATGCCAAAGCACATGGGTACATATGGCCCCCTGGGAGGCATTCTAATGGCGCACTACAGGCTATACTAATGGCGCACTACATGGTGCGCCTTTAGAACACCAGATACTAATGGCGCACCAGTGGTGCGCCATTAGAATTTAATTCTAATGGCGTGATGCCAGTGGCGCACCAGTAGTGCGCCATTAGAAGGCAAAACTGGTGCGCCACTAGCATGCGTTTTCCTAGTAGTGACCTCAAGACCTGCAGAATGGAAATCCAGGAGGTGTTACTGAAAATCATAGCATTTCTATATTTCCAGAGGCACCAAAGGACATCTGAGCTAACAGTGTTTAAAAGTGAGCACTTTTTGGTAGCAATCCAGAATCTGGCTACAGATTCGAAGGATGAGCCAATCTGACTAGAGAAATATTCCTTAATGTGGGCCAAGACATGTTTAGCAACTATATATTCAAAAAATAGGTGAGAACAAGACTCTTGTTCCAAGCAGTAAACACAATCAAGGGGTTTGATGATGTGTCTCTTCCTAAGGTTATCCCTAGCATCAATTTGTTTTTGGAGAGAAGCCAGAGAAATACATGAATTTTAGGGGGAACTCTCAATTTCCAGACAGCAGGGATAAACACTGGTTGAACCCCTCTAAAGTTGATAACATGATAGAGGGAGCTGGAGGAATACTTCCCCTTATTGTCCAGCTGCCAAATCAGGGCATCCGACTCGGCAGTAAAGGTAATGCTTTTGTTAAAGAGAGTTTTAGGCGTTAACCGTCCCAAACTTCATTGACACTTTTGTTAATCTCATTGCGGACAGAGTAAATAGGCCAAAATTGGACTGTTGGGGGGGATGTGCCAAACCAACTATCTTCCCAGAACCTGGTTCTGCTCCCATCCCCTATGTTCCATCTGTAGCCAAATTTCACAGCATGCACAATATATTTTAATCCTTTCCAGAATCTAGAGGTCTTAGGGTTGGAGGAAGGGACAAAAATATTAGGTTTATTTCCTATGTATTTATGGGCAATAAGAAGCTTCCAGGGTTTCAGGTCTTCCTCATAGAATCTTTTAATCCAAGACCCTAGAAGACAAATGTTAATTTCTTGGAGGTTAGGTATGCCTAGGCCTCCAAAATCTTTTTCCATAGAGACTAGGGCCCAATTAGCAAGGTGTAGCTTCCTATTTCCCTCAAAAGCATTTCACAAGCATTGAGACATCTGAGAATTGATGAGGTTCACTGCCCATTTAGGGAACTTGAAGAAGGAGAGGAGATACACTGGAATGCTAGCCAAACCAGCTTGTATGAGGATCAATCTACCTCTGTAAGAGAGAAGTATGCCCCTCCACCCAGCAATCCTTTTAATGATTTTATCCAGAAGGGGTTGGATATCCTCTCTCCTCATTTTATCATAGTGGAGAGGGATACCAAGGTACTTAATGGGGACGTTACCTTTATTACATATTAGAATAGAGAGGAAGTCAGCTAACTCCTGATCATCCATGTTGATAGGGATGAGTTCACTTTTAGAGTAGTTGATTCTCATGCCTGAGGCTTGTTCAAACCAGGTTAGAACAATTTTTAGATTGCTAGCATGTGTGGAGTCATTGTCTAAGAAAAGGATGGTATCATCTGCATATTGAAGGCAGATGATGCCACCAGGGCAGACCTCAGGACAGAGCCCTGCAATCAGACTATGATCAGCAGCTTTGCTCAGCATTTTAGTAAGAACGTCCACTACTAAATTAAACAAAGGCGGGGAGATGGGGTCACCTTGCCTAAGGAAAAAATCACTTCCACTGTTATTTAACTTGACCGCAAAAGACCCCCCCATGAGTAAGTTGCTGGATCCAACTCTCCTCTATGAAAGGCTTGGAAAAGATCTAAGAGATCATTTTTCACCAAGTCCCAAAAATGCTGGTAAAACAAGAAGGGAATCACATCAGGACCAGGAGCCCCATCAGGATAAGAGCTAAAAATGGCTTCCTTCACCTCTGTCTCTGAAAAAGGGGGCTTCTAGCAGCTCATTTTCAGCAGGAGAGACTTTTTCAGAAGCAGAGAAAAAATTGTTTTGTAGAGAGAACCCAGAAGTGTTTTCTTTCTTAAACAGGTCTTTGTAGAAGTCACTAGCCACTTTCAGCATCTCATCTACCTCGGTAACAGGGCCATTAGGGCCATCAAGGGAGTGAATGAGGGGTTTCCTCCTCCTCTGGTTAGCTACTTCATGGAAGTAAGCAGTATTTCTATCACTTCCAACATATCTAGCAGAACTGTGGGTTTTCCTTCTAACAGGGCAATTCTCAACTTTATGGGTAACCATTTTGCAGATAAAACAACTCTTGGGCTTGACACATTTATCAAAATGATTCCCTGGTTCCCCACAGTTGTAGCAGATCACCTCAGAGTATGCCATAAGGCCCGAAGCAGGGGCAGGAGCAGTTTTCTGGATGTCCTATCTCTTCTTTTGCTGATTCTTGCCTTGAGATTTCCCACTGATCTGAGAGTCAGAACCACCAGCAGATTGATCTTGGGCAATTAAAGGAGCCTTCCCAGATTGTGCCCCCATTTGGGGCGGAGGTGGGCCGTACCACTGCCCAACCGGCGCTCCCCCCATTGTGATAGGGGAAATTCATCGGAGTTCCTGGTTCCTGCTCATCCTCCAGCCAGATGTTGTCTCTCAGGAAGTACAAATAACCACCAGATAGCTCAATTGATGCAGATTGCAAGCCTAATTTCAATCTTCTGCAGGTTTGGGGGAGAGGTAAGGTAGGGGATCCACCTGCTCTGGCTCCGGTGGCGTGCTGGTGGGCAGGAGTCCAGTCAAGCATTCCCATCTCGCAGCACGGCGTGGATCTCCTGAATTCACTTCTCCTTTCGCCCATCGAACGAACGCAATCGGCGGCTCATCGGGGTGGGGCATCCTGTGCTTCTCCAAGAAATCTCCTTCGAAGTAGATCCGCAGGGCTAGATTCAGCATCTCCCAATCCACATGATCCTTGCACATCCGAGCATACCTGCGCGAGTGAGAGAACGGATTCGGTCCCTCCTCGGCTTCCTCCCTCGCAGCTTCCTCCTCTGCTTCCCTCCATTCGCGCGTGAACTGGGTCCAGGAGAGAGCATCGTCGCGGATCCGCATCGCCCGCTCCCTCCATCTCCTCCCTCGAGTCTCTCGCAGCACTGCCGGTGCAACGGAGTCGAGCGGCTGGAGCATCCACGGGAAGGCTTTGTAGACATGTGGGAGATGCATCTTGTACATCTGCCTGTCTTCCGGCCATTCCCCCGTGGATATGGCTGGCGACTCCATGGGGCGCGCGAGCGGACTTGCTGAGGGGGGAGGCGCGCCCAGAGTCATGAGGCGGGGGGTGGCGGCGAGATCTATTTGCCAATTACTCCCTCCTTTTCGGTTTATAGGGCTCAATTCAAAAATCTCACCAACCAAGGTAGATGATGAATGGTGGAATACTTTTTGTAGTTTGCAAAAGCAGCTAATTAATGCACTTGTTTTCCTCAAAAAATTATGTTTATCAATGCATAAATTGCAATGCATGCATGCATAAAGTACATGCATTGGTCAATTTTCTCTTAATCCTTGCATGCAATGATTTAATGCACCTTGGAATCAGAACATGTGATGGAAAACAACCAAATTGAGCCTTTTAAAATTGAAAAACTAAAATTTTGAGATAAGCCCTATAAACCGAAAAGGAGGGAGTATGTGAACTAAACAGTCAACATATAAAATAATTTAAATATATATAATATAGTTAGAAGGGAAACATAAGTTGGACCTGGCGTTGCTATTCTTATATATAAAAATAGAACATACGTCTGCGTTTTCTTCTAAAAAATACATAAATTGGGCTGCCAAAAATAAAACCTCGGATGGGAGGTCCATAGGCCGGTCGATACATGACGGCGCTAAGAAAATACAAATAGGCCTATGGACCTCCCATCCGAGGTCATGGGCTGCGCATGTTAAAAATGAAAGCCTAGACGGGGCAGCCCAAAACCACGTCCAACACTTGCCCAAATTTCGTCCCTCGTTTTCTCTGTGTTTCGCACACTCGACATTGTGTGGGCATTTTGACTGTGCATCATATGAAGATGTGCTATGCATGAATGTTGATCAGCATGATGTTAACTGGCTGGTAGTTCCATTTTCGACCATGAATAAAACTTCCAACATGATGTTAACCCTGTTTGAAAAGGCCGTGTTAATATAAATGCTCTGCCTCTGAAAGTTGCAGTTTCTTATCTGAAACTGAACTTGCAGTTTCTTATCTGAAACTGAAACTTGCAGTTTCTTCTCTGAGAAACACATTGTCTGCACTTATATACTCCTATGAAACTACATTTTTAAGTGCTCAAAATAGATCTCTAGAATTCATAAAATACTTCATATGCTCAATACTGCAAATCTGAAATTCAAAAGACATTCATATCTGAAAGTACTCTCAAAATACACAACACAAAACACAATTCACAACCTGCAAATACTGACAACCCTAAGCTCCTCTTGACAATTCACAACCTGCCCGACTATTGGGCTGGGGGGGGGGGGGGCAGCCCCCTCCTATTCCTCGGCGGCAGACAGCTGCCCCGTAGGACGATGTGAACGGCGAGGGAGACGATGGCGGGGAAGCGTCATCGGGCCAACTGCTTTTCTCCTCTTGCAGTTGGGATCGGTCGACGAAGACTCCACCGGCTTGCTCTGGCAGGACACCCTCACAAACGGCACCTTGTAGATGCTCGATCCTTCAATCTCTGGTGGATGCTCCATCTGGGATCGATACTCCCACCACCGCTCCCTCACGATCGGATTCGGTGAATCTGTTTGCTCCATGGCCCAGAGGAGCAGCTTTATGTACTCCGGCGCGACTCCCTCCGGGAGTATCGACGCCTTTTCGCTCTGTTGCAGATATTTGGCCATGGATGTCGCCGTCGCCGCTAGTTGGTCCTTGTTGTCAAACCAAGACTATATCTCCAACATCCTAGCTAGCTTCACAGGGTCGCCGTCTGCGATCCTCACGTATCGGTTGTACTCCTCCATCGATCTACTTCTCCCCAGCACCTTCACTCGCCGGCGGTGGTTTTTGAATGGAAGAGGAGAGGAGCAGCGCTGGTTTTGGATTAGAACGGGAGAGGAGAGACGCTGGTTTTGGATTGGAACAGGAGAGGAGGGGCGGTGGTTTTGAAATGGAAGAGGAGAGGAGCAGCGCTGCATTTAGATTGGAACAGGAGAGGAGCGGCGGTGGTTTAAGAGGAGAAGAGCGGAAGAGCGGCGCTGGTCTTGGAAGTATTTTTTGTTGTTTCATGTATTTTGGGTCAAAGTTTGACCACGTACTGTATTTGACAAGCAAAATGTGAATGCATGTCACCAAAAATTGTACCGTTTGGTTCGTATTTGAATGTACTTTCAAATTATACTCCCTCCATTTTTTTATACAAGGACACAAACTCATATTACAGGTACCAAGGTAAAAATCAATGCTATGTTTAAGTCAATGTTGCAAGCTAGCTTGTCACCTTGATTGCCGTGTTAATTAATGTGGTTTTTCTCTCCCATGCACAACAAGCTAACCCTCTTACTCCTCATTGGTAGATTAATGTTGGGAATGCAAGCTAACCTTCTCACTCCCGCATGCACACAAGGGATATTAATGTCCTTGGGTGCTAGTACGAGGCAAACGCCATCAATTTTGCCTCGATTAATGTTAGTGGCCTTGTATAGTTGCAAATTGTAATTTTGGTAGTGGCCTTGTATACAACGTATAACATATATTTTATGTGCGAAAATTATGGTCAATTATGACCCAGAATAAAAGGGAGACTAGTTAATGTGGGGTCGCTTTCTTAATTGAAGGGTAAATTGATTTTTATTTTGATCCAGTCAGAGCACGCCGACCCTCTCGTCCAATCCTAAATCGCTGCCGCACGCTCCTCTCCCTCTTCTCCATTGCAAAACCACCTCCTCTCCTCTCCATCATCTCCATTCCAAAACCACCGTCTCGCCTCTCACTCTTCTGTATTGCAAGACCACCGTCTCTCCTCCGTTCTCTAGACGCTTTGCTCCATGGCACGGGCGCAATCCATGGATACAAAATTAGTATACTGTATACTATTTAAAAGTCGAGGGAGGGGCTTTTCCTGCGCGGTAGGCGGCGGGGCAATTCCGCCTAGTCGGTTCGACAGAGACGCGAGAAGATGAGGGAGTAGGCTGCTGCAAACGTAGGGTTATGTGATTTGACAGCGAGTTACTGCTGGACAGGTGGGGCCCCATGATTTGACTTGCCATTATCATTTTAACTGCGGCGCTACGACCGGCGTGAGTCTCCTAGATTCCTGACCACCTCCATACAGGTGCCTCTCCCAATGCTCCACCATGTAGTAGAGGCTGGCTCTTGCATGAGAGCCCACTTCTGCACTTTTTCCTTGCCTCTCTTTCCTCCGCATATGCAAAAATGCCATGTAAAGCGCACTATTGTACTTGCTTTTACTTGCTCCTATAGGTGCTTAAGCTTGCCACATAGGCATAAAGTCTGATGTGGCAAGTTAATCAAGAAGAGAGAGACTAGTTTGGTGACCCAAGGAACAAATGGTGCTAAGCGCGTGTACCTAGGTGAAAAGACAATTTTGAGTCTATAGCTAATTAAATGAAGCAAACTTAGCAACACCATTTCATTGGAAGAGGTCACTCCTTGGCAAATGCAATAAATACACGCACTTGCTAGCACCGTTTCTTCCTTGAGTACGAAGAAAGAGATAGAGAGGAGTAACAAAAAATACACTTCTAGCCAACCTTGTTGTAGTATGAGTGACTAAGTGATGACTATGTATGACATGCCAACATCAGATAGCCTAACGCACCGTGTTAAATCTCCAAGGGCGCGACCGCGCGAGCGACGCGACGGTCGTGGTAGGCGCGACCATGATACGGGCTGCTGGCAGCCCTTGGATCTGAGATCAAACGGTCACATGCTAAGTTGCTGAAAATTTGCAGAATAACCCTCCAGGATAGGATATTCACCCATAGGTATAGAATCACGCCATGCAACCGTTCGATCTCAGATCCAAGGGCTCTCGGAAGCCCGTATCATGGGAGAATGGAAAGCCACTACCCTGCCGTTCGCATGCTGGCAGTTCGCTCCTACTCGTCCCCGCACGTCCTTCAATACTACGGCGGTTCGCTCCTACTCGTCCCGTCCATTCACATTACGGCAGTTCCACTAACCCTAACCCTCCTCCCAAATCCATGGCTTCCCAAATCTCCATGATCGGCGGTGAGTACAAGGTTAGAACCATCACCGGCGATGAGTTCGATGTCATCTACACCCGTTCTTCCGTGACGGTGAAAGGATGCCTTTCTCGCTTCAGACGCATGTTCAAAAATTCAGATGCTGAGTGGGTCGCTGGGCTAGATGTTGAGTACACCACAGTCATGGGACGAGAGAAGGATCTAAAGGACGAAGAGAGGAAGAAGCCCACCATGATCCAGGTTTGCATGCATGACTTATGCTTGGTCTACCACATATGCCATGCCGACGTTGAGTGCCAGGATTTTAAGGACTTCCTAGGGAGCAACCTAGTCAAATTCGTTACTGTAGACTTTGGTAACGACAAAGAAATCTTGGGTCGGATAGGCCTCATTGTAGGCAACCCCTTCGACCTCCAGAAGAATCGGTTGGTGCCCTCTCGTCAGCCTTCAATGATGACCCTGGCAGGAGCCATGGTTCATCCTTCGTACGGTAAACTAGTGAAACCTCCATACACGTTTCATCGTCATGCATGGCAGCGGAATGTACTATATATAAACCACCTCCACTACGCTGCAATGGATGGCTACCTTTGCTTCAATATCTACAAGGGTTGGATGAAGAGCAACAGCCAAGTGCGCGGTTCAAGCAAAGAAGTATCGGCCAAGAGGAAGAGGGACAAGGACGAAGTCGAGGACATGGATGAGGACTCCGAGTAAGGTGGCAGTGTCGTTGCTCATGGTGGTTCTAATGGAGTGTCTACCGGAACAGTTGCAAAGTTTAATTTCAGGTGTGCTTAATTTAATTTGAGGGGTGTGTTGTGCTGAGCCCCCAGCAGAACTACTGTGTGGGTGTAAAGGAATAGCTGAATAGGTGAGGTCACAGTCAATGTAAAGTTGAATTCAAATATTTGAATAAGAGATCCTGATGTTTGAAACCCATGCATGCATGAATAAAACGGAGATCTGTGCGGTGTGGTTAGGAAACGAGCATGTTGTAATGTATACACATTGAACAAGGTCAGACTGATTTGAATTTGAGATACCGATGGCAGACATCATTTGGCCACGTCGCATCCGTGCATGGACACACTATTCTAATTGGAGATGATGGGCGGCTTTTGCATCACATATCTATATCTATACCCCTATATATATTATATATTTTTCATATTGTGTGTGGGTAACTTTAACTTTGAAAGATGGTCGTTGGATGAGGCGAATCCGATGGTCCAAAGATGGCAAATTTGAGCACTACTGGCTGTTGGATATCATCTAGATTCCACCAGATTTCGCCACATGTATAATCTAGAAGACTCCATGGTTGAACTTAAGCATAATGCACAAACATCAAAACACAAGCACTTCTTATTTGTTCTAGAATCTTCCGTATCAGGATTGCCCAAATGTTTTTCTACATGATTTGCCATTATTTGCTTCTACTTTATGTCTTACGATGCACAATTCCATGAATCTTAAAATAGATTAGCTTTCTTATAAAAACTAGATGATTTTGAATGAAATGAACTATAAGAATTAAACGAACATCTACATCATGCATATATGACTCAAAGCTTGCATGCTATAATGTGGTATTTATTAATAATTTGGTTGCCAAATCTCATGCGTGCAATGCACGTGTACCTTACTCTAGTCTAAATGGTGTTTGTGTGTGTGTTGAGGTGCAAATTGTCTTTTTTTAGTACACGTTAAGCTTGTTCTTCCGAAATTTCAAGTCGCGCCTTGTTATGCCGAAAATTCAAGGTAGCGTCTCTGTCTATCGTGCTGCGAAACTCCCGCCTCTTCAACCCGCGCCTTGTTAGCCCGAAATATTTAAGAAATATCTTTGTCTCGTTGTGCTCTGACAACTCCCTCCATCTCAACCCGCGCCTTGCTATTCCGAAATTACAACACGCGCGAAAACTCCCACCTCCTGTGAAATCCAGACACACGAAATGCCCGCGGTACCCCTGAACCGAAAGAACCGCCTCAAATCGGTGGGGGTACTTTCGTAACTTACCAAACATTTCGGACAAGCCCGTCTCTAAGCCATGGTTCCCCACTGCCATCCCATCCGCCCACCCATTCGTACACCGAGGCCACGAAAACCCGCGACGAAACCCCACACCCTGCTCCGTCCGCCACCCAGCCGGAGCCTCTTCCCCGACGACGTCGTCCACAGCAACACCTCGACGTCCCTCATCCACCGTACCGGATGAGGATCCACTGTTGATCTCATCGTCCCGCCGGTTCAGCCACCCCGTCCTCCACCTCCAAGGAGCTGCCCCGACGTTCCCCTCATCTTTCGCGCCACCTCCATTCCCACACCGCCGTCTTCACCTGCACCACGGTAAGAGCATCATCATCACCGTTTCCTCGGATGAAGTTGCGGCCTAATCGGCGCCACCAAAGAGGTTGTACACTAATCGCCGCATTTTCTTCTTGATTCGATCTCACGGTGCTGCCGGCGCTCGGTCCCGAGCCGACACGACGCGGCTCCATCCACGGCGGCGTCGCCAGCCACTTCCTCCATGGCGTCACTCCCTCGGCGGCGACGTACACATCAGTAGGACCTACTGCTGCTTTAGCTCTCGCTCGCGCTGCTGCTCTGCTCTTGCTCTCGGTCCCCTGCCTGGTCTGCTCTTGCTATTGCTCTTGCTTGCGCTGCTGCTCTCGCTCTTGCTCTTGCTTGCGATGCTGCTGCTCTGATTTAGCTACACTTCAGTCGACTGAATCAACTTTTGGGTCAGTCAATTTTCAGGTGGTGGGGGGGCTCGCCGGGGTGAAGGAAGAACAAGCCGCAGCGGGGAGGGGGGCTCGTTGGAGAGATACCCCACTATCTATCGTAGGGTTCAGGATGGGGGCGGTGGTCGCCGGCGGTGGTGGGGCATTGGCGGGGCGGTGGCATGGGGATCGCCGGAGAAAAAGCTCGGCACGGGGTGGCCTAGAGGGATGGCCGGGGCGGCGGCAGACCTGCGGTGGGGAGTGTTTTCGGGGCGGGCGGGGCGATGCACTGCCGGCCGCGGGCGGCGGGGGGCTGCTGTTTGGCCGGCTCAGGGGGGTGGAGGTTGAAGATGAACCGCAGGCCCTTGATTTCGTATCCAACGGCTGTAAAATCGACTGACCGGAGATGAAAAAGTCAGTCGACCGACGTGTAGCCTCACCTTGCTAGTGCGTTCAGTTTCGAAAGCAAAATTCAGTTTCGACAGCAAAATTCAGTTTCAACAGTTAAGTTCAGTTTCGATAGTTAAGTTTAGTTTCGACAGTTAAGTTCAGTTTCGACAGTTAAGTTGAGAGATGAGCGGCTGATGTATTTTACATCTATCACTTTGTGGTTATGTATTTTACGTCATGTATTGGAGATGCTATTAGAATTCCACTCAGGTTAACGTTGTTCGTTGTCTCTCTTGTCCTGCTTCAGCCTCGGCGTCGTACAACTCACTGGAGCTGCTCCAACGACGAAACCCTCCATCACAGCAGAGCAGTACCTCGGGCTCCATCTCCAGACGCCTAAGATCTTCTTCCCCTCCTTCGACAGCCAAGTCAGCCGGAGCATCCTCACCGGCCAACCCAATCATGCTGAGATCGACATGGCTTCGTCAAAGAGGTTCTACACTTGTGGCATCTCTTTTTTACTCTACATGTTATATATATTGTCCACTGAGCACTCGTAGTAATGGGAAATACAATTATTTTATCCTACTATATGACAAGCAGTGAGGTACCAGGCAACTTAGCTATCCGTGATGGACTCTCTTGAACGCCATCATTATTTATCTCTGCGCGTTTCAGCTGTGCATTTGTCGATGGGCCTGGGAGTTGAGCTAGTATGCCAGTGGCCTGGGTCCAAAGTAATAGAAGTAGCACAAAAACATTTTTTTAGTGTAGGATTTTCCTTGCTCAAGCCTGCATACTAGAATCGCCAGTGCTTGAAAGGAAAAGTGAATGAAAAACA
Source organism: Aegilops umbellulata (assembly GCA_032464435.1). Taxonomy (NCBI): domain Eukaryota; kingdom Viridiplantae; phylum Streptophyta; class Magnoliopsida; order Poales; family Poaceae; genus Aegilops; species Aegilops umbellulata. The sequence continues at coordinate 275,689,150 of CP136055.1, forward strand.
TCGGAATTGGAAAGTTTCCTATGGTACTACTTTTCATGAATTTGGTGCAAAGGAATGGAGCAAAGGAAAACTGTAGGATTTGTTCCTTTAGTGTCTCCTTGAAAGAAAAACCGTAGGAATTCTAATTTCCACTTCTCCTCCTTTTCATATTCCTATTCATCAAGCACAAGACTAAGAGATAGTAGCATAATAGCATTATAACCGTACATTTTCTTGTGGTTTAACTTAATCTCACCATGCTTTTTTGCATCCTGTGATCTTCCAATTGTTGTGAATCAAACACCCAGATTGGCAGAAATCCTGTGTTTTTAAATTCTCTGTTTTGCACATGCATTCCTATCCTATTCCTATCTATTTCCTATCCCTACATTGTTAGAATCCTCAAATTCAAACAAGCCCTTACTCAATTACTTCTGTTACAGATATGTGTCAAAGAAAACCTTGTGTGGTTTGTCCTGCTCCTGCGGCGCTGTGTTCCACCCCAGCTCAGTTGCTCCAACGATAGGGTTCACCACAGCAGGAATCCGCTCTCCACACTGTCTTTCGCCGCCTCAGATCTTCTTCCCCGCCGCCGGCAGCCACGGCAACTGCATTACCATCATCAACTGAGCAGATGACCTTGAGGACTACACGGGTCCGCAAGAGAGGTCACACTCTTCCGTGTCTGCTTATGTTATGCGTCGCTTAATATGATGACATGCTACATTATCGTCGTGTTCACCTATTAAACTCCGAGTCAGTTCCAAACTAATGCTGAAACTTGAGTTTTTAAATGGTTGTGGGGTACATATTGGGGCAGCAATCAGTACTATTTGTCTACTATCTGGCTAATCTCTGGTGTCTACTATGAGTTTCATGTTGGGTGCAAACAAACATTAAAGGAGCCATTATCTGTATTTTTTAACTAAAGCTATTATCTGCCTGCTATCATTGGTTTTGGATCTATCCACAGTTTGCTACCATCACTCTGGATTTGTGCATGCACTCCTTACATAATCTCACTATGTTTTATTCCTATGCATGCCAGTTATTGTACACAATGGAACTGGTCATGTAGAGTAAAAGAGACGAGCCTTGCGTGGCAATAAAATTTCATGCAGACGTCGTTCCATGGTGGGCGCAAAGGCAGCCACCCTCCACCCATTTCGGATTGTAATCAAGAGGAAGATAACTGTTATGAGGGTGATTCAGAAGGAGAAGACCACTCATATTTACCCCATGAGGTCTTTGCTCTAACTTGGCATGCTGAGGTTGGTAATATCATGCATATGGTGCCTTGCATTGCTTACTGTATACATTAAAGATGTCATCTGCTTAGTTTAGACATGCTTTGTGTCAATGCCATCTGTTTAGTTACTTTATCGTATATGTGAATCATGCAATGCCATCTTGTCTAGCCAGGCATCATATATGTGAATTTTGCAATGCCACCCTGGTTAGCTAGTCATCTTATATGTGAATTATATCATGCCATCATTTTTTTATTACGTGTTAAATTTGTCAACAATTTTAGTACATTCAATTACTCTTCCTGTGCATCAGTCATTTGGCACGGTCATGGAAAAATCTGGAGTGGAAACAAGGTCTTCAGAGAAGACAATGCTATCTGACGAAGCGCATGTCTTGCTGGTTACCGATAGCTCCTCAGAGGAGGATTCAGAGACAGATGACTAGTCATATTCCCCCCCCCCCCCCGAGGTGCATGCCCTAACTTGGCAGGGTTATGTTGCTAATATCGTCCATATGGTATCTTGCATTGCTATGTCAATTTCTTAGTTTAAACATGCTTTGTGTGAATGCCACATGTTTAGTGTCTAATTACCATATATGTGAATTATGCAATGCCATCTTGTTGCAAGACATTATATATGTGAATTATGCAATGTTATCTTGTTGCAAGGCATTATGTATGTGAATTATGCAATGCCATGTTGTTTAGGCAAGCGTCATATATGTGAATTATATCATGTCGTCCTTTTTTTGTATTTCTCATTGCTTTTGTCGACAATGTTTGTATACTCAACTGCTCTTCCTGTGCATCAGCCATTTGAATTGGTGATGGAGAAATCTGGAGTGAAAACAAGGTCTTCAGAGCAGACAATGCTACCTGCTGAAGTAGATATCTTGCTGGTTACAGATAGCTCTTCAGAGGAGGATTCAGAGGCAGATGACCAGTCCTATTATCCCCCTGAGGTGTATGCTCAAACTTGGCAGGGTTATATTACTCATATAATGCATATGTTGTATCACAATGCTTAGTTTTTACATCATATACACAATATTGAATGCCATCTCCTTAGTTAACACATCATATATGCTATTGCCCTCTGCTCACGTCCTTAGTATATAAATCATATATTTGAATTATGTCATGCTATGATGTTTACATAGACAACATGTATCTGAATTATGGCATGCCAACCCATTTTCTAAAGACATAATATAAGTTATATCATCTCATCCTGTTTACATAGTCATCATATTTAAATTATGTCATTCTATCCGTGAATTATATCATGCCATCATGTTTCCATCGACGGCATGTTTGTGATTTATGGCATGCCAACCACTTTAATAGACACATCGTATAGTTATATCATGTCATCCTGTTTACATAGTCATCATATTTTGAAGTATGTCATTCTATCCTGTTTAGTTAGCCATCATACATGTGAAATTGTGTCATGCTATCCTGTTTAATTAGCCATCATATATGTGAAATTTTGTCCTGCTATTCTGTTTGCTTAGACAACATAAATGTGAGTTATTTCATGCCCTGTTTTCTTCCCTACTATCCATTGCACATGTCTATCTTACAATGTCTGTACATTCAATTACTTTTCTTGTTTCTCAGCCATTTCAATTGGAGGGAGTGATGTCAGTATCTGTGGGAGTAAAAACACGGTCTTCAGAAAAGATCGTGCTACCTGTCGATGCAGATAGAACCACGGTTGTACTTGCCCAATAACCAAACCCACCACACATAACCCACACTCATGCAGATTGTACCCCTACCCAATTGGACAGAGAACCAGCTACACCCCTTCTAACCCCAACCCCAGCAGATAGACACCCATATCCCGTTGACACAGCACCGTCTCCACCACAGAGCACCCAAACACGAGCAGTTAGTAATGCAACTGCAGTGCCCAAATCATGAGGACCACCACTCCGAACCCGAAGTCAACGCTTAAAGCAGAAGAAGAATTGTTCTCAGGTCAGGTTTCGTAGATATGGTTCATACTACTTTGCTCTTGCATCACTGTATTTACTGATACCAACTAATTTCAAATTTGAAGGATGCAATTGAAACTCCAACGGCGCAACAGGTATGTTTTAAACCTGTTTCTTCAACGTGTTTGGCTGTTTGCTGTTGTAACTTGCTCTATGTTGATTTCAGTTTCAATTGAACAAAAAATTATGTTCTAATGCCATGCACATTATAAGTGTTGTTATTGCTGTGTAGTTTCCCACACTTATATTCTTCTTTGCTACTTTGTCTTAAATAGATATGATTCAAACTGTATCTATCTTGATTTGGCAACATAAACTAGAATGATATAGACCATACAGTGACCATACTACATAGATATATGTTTGTTTCATGCTGTTATCCTGTCCACCTTACTACTGAACTGGTAAACCTGAGATGTGTTTGTTTGTTTCTCTTTTCGAATGCGGGTAAAATATTGGAGAAGGGTACCCTGTTATGCAATGGTAAAGGAAGTAATGCAGATAAGGTTCAAGATAGTGAGACATCCCTGTTGGTCCCCAAGAAAGCTTATAAAAACTATATTGAAGACACTGAGACAACCCCAAAGTCCTGTCTTGATGTAGTGTTCGAGTTACTGGCTACCACTGCTGGCACTAGCTCTTCAAACTCGTTGCCTGAATCAGTTCGGCTTCTTGAGTCTCAACTTCAAGTTGAAAGACATCGATCAGATGTTATGCGACAGGAAGCCGAAGGACTGAGGAAGTCCCTGCAGAATTCAGATGCATACTTTCTGGTGCAACAGCAAGCGCTGGAGGACTTAAGCGCCAAACAATAGAAGGTTAATAAGCTTGCTAAGCATCTTGCCAGCATTATGGGTACCCAGGATATTGTTTCTTGAGCTCTTCTGATGTGGTTTCAGTTCTGGACTTGTTTTGCTGCGGCGTTTATATGCTGCTGTGTTCCCTATATTTGCACTGGTGGCGAACTTTGATGCCCAGTGGATGTAATATGTGTAATAGCCGTGATAGCCTAGTGTAAGTTGCTTGCTTATTTATTTCCTTGTTGTCTTGTTTATTTGTTTGCTTGTAGTCAATGCAGTTCTTTTTCTGCGGTTTGCTAGTGGCTGTAATAGCCTATTTTTTAAAACTAGGCCACAATTACCATGGGCTAATATTTACCGTAGTGACACTGGGCCTCCTACGGGCCGTAGAAACCGTGGGCCTTCTACGGGCCGTATAGACAGTGGGCCTTCTATGGGCCGTAGAAGCAGTGGGCCTTCTACGGGCCGTAGAAACAATGGGCCTTCTACGGGCCGTATCATCAATGGGCCTTATACGGGCCGTATGATCGATTGGCCAAACATGGGCCGAACAGACCGCATTCTGGCCGTAAACGGGCTAGAGTTGGAATCGTCCGTTCATGGGCCGACCATAACGGGCCATCGTTAATAGTCCGTACTTGATGACGCTATGAAAACGGCCCAACGTATTAACGGACCACAAACGGGCCGACTGTAACCACAGGCTGAATTTGGCCCACAAGCAGAAAATGACAGTAACGGGCCGTATGTAAACGAATGCTGGAAATGATCCCAAGAATAAATGGGCTCTTAAGAAGGCCAAAAGATAACATGGGCTGGAAACGGCCCAACGGTATAACGGGCCATTAATGGGTATAAAATGATACACTATTCATCATGGGCCAGTTTCACCACGGGTCGTTAATGTTGGGGAACGTAGTAATTTCAAAGTTTTCCTACGCACACGCAAGATCATGGTGATGCATAGCAACGAGAGGGGAGAGTGTTGTCTACATACCCTCGTAGACCGAAGCGAAAGCGTTAACACAACATAGAGGAAGTAGTCGTACGTCTTCCCGATCCGACCGATCCAAGCACCGTTACTCCGGCACCTCCGAGTTCTTAGCACACGTTCAGCTCGATGACGATCCCCGGGCTCCGATCCAGCAAAGCTTCGGGGAGGAGTTCCGTCAGCACGACGGCGTGGTGACGATCTTGATGTATTACCGACGCAGGGCTTCGCCTAAGCACCGCGACAATATGACCGAGGTGGAATATGATGGAGGGGGGAACCGCACACGGCTAAGGAACGATCACGAAGATCAACTTGTGTGTCTATGGGGTGCCCCCTGCCCCTGTATATAAAGGATGGTGGAGGAGGAGGCCGGCCAAGGCTTGGTGCGGCCAGGATGTGGAGTTCTACTAGGACTCCAAGTCCTAGTAGGAGTCCACCAAGAGGGGAGGAAGGGAGAAGGAAGTGGAGGAGAAGGAAAGGTGGCCGGCCCCCTTTTCCCTAGTCCAATTTGGGCCAGAGGGAAGGGGGGGCGCAGCAGCCCCTTGGCCCTTTCTTCTCTTCCCACTAAAGCCCATCAAGGCCCATTGCTTCTTCCTCGTATTCCCGTAACTCCCCGGTACCTCCGAAAATACCCGAACCACTCAGAACCCTTCCGATGTGCGAATATAGTCGTCCAATATATCGATCTTTACGTCTCGACCATTTCGAGACTCCTCGTCATGTCCCCGATCTCATCCGGGACTCCGAACTCCTTCGGTACATCAAAACTCATAAACTCATAATATAACTGTCATCGAAACCTTAAGCGTGCGGACCCTACGGTTCGAGAACAATGTAGACATGACCGAGACACGTCTCCGGTCAATAACCAATAGCGGGACCTGGATGCCCATATTGGCTCCTACATATTCTACGAAGATCTTTATCGGTCAGACCGCATAACAACATACGTTGTTCCCTTTGTCATCGGTATGTTACTTACCCGAGATTCGATCGTTGGTATCCAATACCTAGTTCAATCTCGTTACCGGCAAGTCTCTTTACTCGTTCCATAATACATCATCTCGCAACTAACTCATTAGTTGCAATGCTTGCAAGGCTTGAGTGATGTGCATTACCGAGAGGGCCCAGAGATACCTCTCCGACGATCGGAGTGACAAATCCTAATCTCGAAATACGCCAACCAAACATCTACCTTTGGAGACACCTGTAGTACTCCTTTATAATCACCCAGTTACGTTGTGACGTTTGGTAGCACCCAAAGTGTTCCTCCGGCAAACGGGAGTTGCATAATCTCATAGTCATAGGAACATGTATAAGTCATGGATAAAAGCAATAGCAACATACTAAACGATCGGGTGCTAAGCTAATGGAATGGGTCATGTCAATCAGATCATTCAACTAATGATGTGACCTCGTTAATCAAATAACAACTCTTTGTTCATGGTTAGGAAACATAACCATCTTTGATTAACGAGCTAGTCAGGTAGAGGCATACTAGTGACACTCTGTTTGTCTATGTATTCACACATGTATTATGTTTCCGGTTAATACAATTCTAGCATGAATAATAAACATTTATCATGATATGTAAGGAAATAAATAATCACTTTATTATTGCCTCTAGGGCATATTTCCTTCAGTCTCCCACTTGCACTAGAGTCAATAATCTAGTTCACATCGCCATGTGATTTACCAGCAATAGTTCACATCACCATGTGATTAACACCCATAGTTCACATCGATATGTGACCAACACCCAAAGGGTTTACTAGAGTCAGTAATCTAGTTCACATCGCTTATGTGATTAACACCCAAAGAGTACTAAGGTGTGATCATGTTTTGCTTGTGAGATAATTTTAGTCCACGGGTCTGTCACATTCAGATCCGTAAGTATTTTGCAAATTTCTATGTCAACAATAATCTGCACGGAGCTACTTTAGCTAATTGCTCCCACTTTCAATATGTATCTAGATTGAGACTTAGAGTCATCTACATTAGTGTCAAAACTTGCATCGACGTAATCTTTTACGACGAACCTTTTGTCACCTCCATAATCGAGAAACATATCCTTATTCCACTAAGGATAATTTTGACCGCTGTCCAGTGATCTACTCCTAGATCACTATTGTACTCCCTTGCCAAACTCAGTGGTAGGGTATGAAATAGATCTGGTACACAGCATGGCATACTTTATAGAACCTATGGCTGAGGCATAGGGAATGACTTTCATTCTCTTTCTATCTTCTGCCATGGTCGGGCTTTGAGTCTTACTCAATTTCACACCTTATGACACAGGCAAGAACTCTTTCTCTGACTATTCCATTTTGAACTACTTCAAAAACTTGTCAAGGTATGTACTCATTGAAAAAACTTATCAAGCGTCTTGATCTACCTCTATAGACCTTGATGCTCAATATGTAAGCAGCTTCACTGAAGTCTTTCTTTGAAAAACTCCTTTCAAACATTCCTTTATGCTTTATAGAATAATTCTACATTATTTCCGATCAACAATATGTCATTCACATATACTTATCAGAAATGTTGTAGTGCTCCCACTCACTTTCTTGTAAATACAGGCTTCACCGCAAGTCTGTAAAAACTATATGCTTTGATCAACTTATTAAAGCGTATATTCCAACTCCGAGATGCTTGCACCAGTCTATAGATGGATCGCTGGAGCTTGCATATTTTGTTAACACCTTTAGGATTGACAAAACCTTCTGGTTGCATCATATGCAACTCTTCTTTAATAAATCCATTAAGGAATGCAGTTTTGTTTTCCATTTGCTAGATTTCACAAAATGCGGCAATTGCTAACATGATTCGAACAGACTTAAGCATAGATACGAGTGAGAAACTCTCATCGTAGTCAACACCTTGAACTTGTCGAAAACCCTTTTGCGACAATTCTAGCTTTGTAGATAGTAAAACTACTATCAGCGTCCGTCTTCCTCTTGAAGATCCATTTATTTTCTATGGCTTTGCCGATCATCGGGCAAATCCATCAAAGTCCATACTTTGTTCTCATACATGGATCATATCTCAGATTTCATGGCCTCAAACCATTTCGCGGAATCTGGGCTCATCATCGCTTCCTCATAGTTCGCAAGTTCGTCATGGTCTAGTAACATGACTTCCAGAACAAGATTACCGTACCACTCTGGTGCGGATCTCACTCTGGTTTACCTACGAGATTCGGTAGTTACTTGATCTGAAGTTACATGATCATCATCATTAGCTTCCTCACTAATTGGTGTAGTAGTCACAAGAACAGATTTCTGTGATGAACTACTTTCCAATAAGGGAGAAGGTACAATTACCTTATCAAGTTTTCTACTTTCCTCCCACTCACTTCTTTCGAAAGAAACTCCTTCTCTAGAAAGTTTCTGAACTTAGCAACAAAAGTCTTGCCTTCGGATCTGTGATAGAAGGTGTATCCAACAGTCTTCTTTGGGTATCCTATGAAGACATATTTCTCCGATTTGGGTTTGAGCTTATCAGGATGAAACTTTTTCATATAAGCATCACAACCCCAAACTTTAAGACACGACAATTTTGGTTTCTTGCCAAACCACAGTTTAGATTGTGTCATCTCAACGGACTTAGATGGTGCCCCTTTTATAATGTGAATGCAGCTGTCTTTAATGCATAACCCCAAAACTATAGTGGTAAATCGGTAAGAAACATCATAGATTGCACTATATCCAATAAAGTACGGTTATGACGTTCGGACACACCATTATGTTGTGGTGTTCCGGGTGGCATGAATTTGTGAAACTATTCCACATTGTTTTAATTGAAGACCAAACTCGTAACTCAAATATTTGTCTCCGCGATCAGATCGTAGAAACCTTATTTTCTTGTCACGATGATTTTCCACTTCACTCTAAAATTCTTTGAACTTTTCAAACGTTTCAGACTTATGTTTCATCAAGTAGATATACCCATATCTGCTCAAATCATCTGTGAAGGTTAGAAAATAATGATACTTGTCGCGAGCCTTAATATTCATTGGACCATATACATCAGTATGTATGATTTCCAACAAATCTGTTGCTTGCTCCATTGTTCTGGAGAACGGCGTTTTAGTCATCTTGCCCAAGAGGCATGGTTCGCAAGCATCAAGTGATTCATAATCAAGTGATTCCAAAATCCCATCAGCATGGAGTTTCTTCATGCGCTTTACATCAATATGACCTAAACGGCAGTGCCACAAATAGGTTGCACTATCATTATTAACTTCGCATCTTTTGGTTTCAATATTATGAATATGTGTATCACTACGATCGAGATCCAATGAACTATTTTCATTGGTGTGTATGACCATAGAAGGTTTTATTCATGTAAACAGAACAACAATTGTTCTCTAACTTAAATGAATAACTGTATTGCAATTAACATGATCAAATCATATTCATGCTCAACGCAAACACCAAATAACACTTATTTAGTTTCAACACTAATCCCGAAAGTATAGGGAGTGTGTGATGATGATCATATCAATCTTGGAACCACTTCCAACACACATCGTCACCTTGCCCTTTAACTAGTCTTTGTTCATTCTGCAACTCCCGTTTCGAGTTACTAATCTTAGCAACTTGAACTAGTACCAAATACTGAGGGGTTGCTATGAACACTAGTAAAGTACACATCAATAACATGTATATCAAATATACTTATGTTCACTTTGCCATCCTTCTTATCCGCCAATCACTTGGGGTAGTTCCGCTTCCAGTGACCAGTCCCTTTGCAGTAGAAGCACTTAGTCTCAGGCTTAGGACCAGACTTGGGCTTTTTCACTTGAGCAACAACTTGCTTGCCGTTCTTCTTGAAGTTCCCCTTCTTTCCTTTTGCCCTTTTCTTGAAACTAGTGATCTTGTCAACCATCAACACTTGATGTTTTTCTTTGATTTCTACCTTCGCCGATTTTAGCATCGCGAAGAGCTTGGGAATATTTTCCGTTATCCCTTGCATATTATAGTTCATCACGAAGTTCTACTAACTTGGTAATGGTGACTAGAGAATTCTATCAATCACTATCTTATCTGGAAGATTAACTCCCACTTGATTCAAGCGATTGTAGTACCCAGACAATCTGAGCACATGCTCACTAGTTGAGCGATTCTCCTCCATCTTTTAGCTATAGAACTTGTTGGAGACTTCATATCTCTCAACTCGGGTATTTGCTTGAAATATTAACTTCAACTCCTAGAACATCTCATATGCTCCATGACGTTCAAAACGTCTTTGAAGTCCCGATTCTAAGCAGTTAAGCATGGTGCACTAAACTATTAAGTAGTCATCATATTGAGCTAGCAAAACGTTCATAATGTCCGCATCTGCTCCTGCAATAGGTCCGTCACCTAGCGGTGCATCAAGGACATAATTCTTCTGTGCATCAATGAGGATAAACCTCAGATCACAGATCCAATCCGCATCATTTCTACTAACATTTTTCAACACAATTTTCTCTAGGAACATATCAAAATAAACACAGGGAAGCAACAATGCGAGCTATTGATCTACAACATAGATATGCTAATACTACCAGGACTAAGTTCATGATAAATTAAAGTTCAATTAATCATATTACTTAAGAACTCCCACTTAGATAGACATCCCTCTAATCTTCTAAGTGATCACGTGATCCAAATCAACTAAACCATGTCCGATCATCACGTGAGATGGAGTAGTTTCAATGGTGAACATCATTATGTTGATCATATCTACTATATGATTCATGCTCGACCTTTTGGTCTCCGTGTTCTGAGGTCATATCTTATATGCATAGCTCGTCAAGTATAACCTGAGTATTCCGCGTGTGCAACTGTTTTGCACCCGTTGTATTTGAACGTAGAGCCTATCACACCCGATCATCACGTGGTGTCTCAGCACAAAGAACTTTTGCAACGGTGCATACTCAGGGAGAACACTTCTTGATAATTTAGTGAGAGATCATCTTCTAATGCTACCGTCAATCAAAGCAAGATAAGATGCATAAAAAGATAAACATCACATGCAATCAATATAAGTGATATGATATGGTCATCATCATCTTGTGCTTGTGATCTCCATCTCCGCAGCACCATCATGATCACCATTGTCACCGGCGCGACACCTTGATCTCCATCGTAGCATCGTTGTCATCTCGCCAATCTTATGCTTCTATGACTATCGCTACCGCTTAGTGATAAAGTAAAGCATTACAGGGCGATTGCCATGGGCTAATATTTAACGTAGTGACACTGGGCCTCCTACGGGCCGTAGAAACTGTGGGCCTTCTACGGGCCGTATAGACAGTGGGCCTTCTATGGGCCGTAGAAGCAGTGGGCCTTCTACGGGCCGTAGAAACAATGGGCCTTCTACGGGCCGTATCATCAATGGGCCTTCTACGGGCCGTATCATCAATGGGCCTTATACGGGCCGTATGATCGATTGGCCAAACATGGGCCGAACAGAACGCATTCTGGCCGTAAACGGGCTAGAGTTGGAATCGTCCGTTCATGGGCCGACCATAACGAGCCATCGTTAATAGGCCGTACTTGATGATGCTATGAAAACGGCCCAACGTATTAACGGACCACAAACGGGCCGACTGTAACCACAGGCTGAATTTGGCCCACAAGCAGAAAATGACAGTAACGGGCCGTATGTAAACGAATGCTGGAAATGAGCCCAAGAATAAATGGGCTCTGAAGAAGGCCAAAAGATAACATGGGCTGGAAACGGCCCAACGGTATAACGGGCCATTAATGGGTATAAAATGATACACTGTTCATCACGGGCCAGTTTCACCACGGGTCGTTAATGTTGGGGAACGTAGTAATTTCAAAGTTTTCCTACGCACACGCAAGATCATGGTGATGCATAGCAACGAGAGGGGAGAGTGTTGTCTACGTACCCTCGTAGACCGAAGCGGAAGCGTTGACACAACATAGAGGAAGTAGTCGTACGTCTTCCCGATCCGACCGATCCAAGCACCGTTACTCCGGCACCTCCGAGTTCTTAGCACACGTTCAGCTCGATGACGATCCCCGGGCTCCGATCCAGCAAAGCTTCGGGGAGGAGTTCCGTCAGCACGACGGCGTGGTGGCGATCCTGATGTATTACCGACGCAGGGCTTCGCCTAAGCACCGCGACAATATGACCGACGTGGAATATGGTGGAGGGGGGCACCGCACACGGCTAAGGAACGATCACGAAGATCAACTTGTGTGTCTATGGGGTGCCCCCTGACCCTGTATATAAAGGATGGAGGAGGAGGAGGCCGGCCAAGGCTTGGTGCGGCCAGGATGTGGAGTTCTACTAGGACTCCAAGTCCTAGTAGGAGTCCACCAAGAGGGGAGGAAGGGAGAAGGAAGTGGAGGAGAAGGAAAGGTGGCCGGCCCCCTTTTCCCTAGTCCAATTCGGACTAGAGGGAAGGGGGGCGCAGCAGCCCCTTGGCCCTTTCTTCTCTTCCCACTAAAGCCCATCAAGGCCCATTGCTTCTTCCTCGTATTCCCGTAACTCCCCGGTACCTCCGAAAATACCCGAACCACTCAGAACCCTTCCGATGTCCGAATATAGTCGTCCAATATATCGATCTTTACGTCTCGACCATTTCGAGACTCCTCGTCATGTCCCCGATCTCATCCGGGACTCCAAACTCCTTCGGTAAATCAAAACTCATAAACTCATAATATAACTGTCATCGAAACCTTAAGCGTGCGGACCCTACGGTTCGAGAACAATGTAGACATGACCGAGACACGTCTCCGGTCAATAACCAATAGCGGGACCTGGATGCCCATATTGGCTCCTACATATTCTACGAAGATCTTTATCGGTCAGACCGCATAACAACATACGTTGTTCCCTTTGTCATCGGTATGTTACTTACCCGAGATTCGATCGTCGGTATCCAATACCTAGTTCAATCTCGTTACCGGCAAGTCTCTTTACTCGTTCCATAATACATCATCTCGCAACTAACTCATTAGTTTCAATGCTTGCAAGGCTTGAGTGATGTGCATTACCGAGAGGGCCCAGAGATACCTCTCCGACGATCGGAGTGACAAATCCTAATCTCGAAATACGCCAACCAAACATCTACCTTTGGAGACACCTGTAGTACTCCTTTATAATCACCCAGTTACGTTGTGACGTTTGGTAGCACCCAAAGTGTTCCTCCGGCAAACGGGAGTTGCATAATCTCATAGTCATAGGAACATGTATAAGTCATGGATAAAAGCAATAGCAACATACTAAACGATCGGGTGCTAAGCTAATGGAATGGGTCATGTCAATCAGATCATTCAACTAATGATGTGACCTCGTTAATCAAATAACAACTCTTTGTTCATGGTTAGGAAACATAACCATCTTTGATTAACGAGCTAGTCAGGTAGAGGCATACTAGTGACACTCTGTTTGTCTATGTATTCACACATGTATTATGTTTCCGGTTAATACAATTCTAGCATGAATAATAAACATTTATCATGATATGTAAGGAAATAAATAATCACTTTATTATTGCCTCTAGGGCATATTTCCTTCAGTTAATGGGTGTAAAGTGATACATTGTTCATTACGGGCCAGTTTCACCACGGGCCGTTAATAGGCCAAGAGTTACATAGGGCCTCATATGGGCCGAAAGACGTCATGGGCCATACATGGGCCAGAAGTGAAAATGGGCTGGAATCATATTGGATGGCCCAGATGACGCTACTGGGCCTAATTCGGATACGGCGTAACGGGCCTTGGGTTAGCGGGCTGTAAATGCGCTATATTCGAACAGGCCGTTAACAGGCTTTCCATGGGCCGGCCCGCCAGCTTTTGACCAAGTCAAACAGGCCGGCCTTTACACAGGAATGGGCCTTTGTTGGGCCGTGCCACGTGTCGACATATCATAGGCGCCTATCTGACCCATTGACGAGCTGACACATGTTTCATCCGGCCAATAAGAATTTTACACGTGGAAATTTCCCATTGGTCGGGGTTGTTAACGGGTTATCGGATCCAAAACCCGACCCGATAGCTTAACGGCGTTCCGTTACGGTGGATGCCACGTGTCAGTCACCCTTGACGAAAGCACTTCTGTGACGTGTGATTTATCGTCATGGAAGTGGACACTTCCGTGATGATAATTTTGGTAATGTCATGGAACACTTCTACGACAGCACAGGTATGACTATCTTGATTCTGTCATAAATTTGTCATGGATGTACATGCATGGCAAAAAAAGCGACCTACTGTGACAAACACGTATCATCACGGAAGTGTATTTTTTTGTAGTGATGCTAAAGCTTCAATTGTGGTTCGTAAGAGTAATACTAGAACACCTACACCCCTGAGCAAAATAAAGTTAAACCTAGTATTGCTATGGTTAAATATCTCTTGGTCGATAATATTAATGGGCATGTTATTTACTTCTGTGATGAAGCTGCTAGAATTGCTAAACCTGATACTAGAGATAAACATAGACCTGTTGTTGGCATGCCTGTTATTTCTGTCAAAATAGGAGACCACTGTTATCATGGCTTATGTGATATGGGTGCTAGTGTCAGTGCAATACCTTATACCTTATATGAAGAAATTATGCATGATACTGCACCTGCTGAGATAGAAGATATTATTGTTACTATTAAGCTTGCCAATAGAGATACTATTTCACCAGTTGGGATTGTTAGAGACGCTGAAGTATTGTGTGGGAAAGTCAAATATCCCACTGATTTTCTTGTTCTTGCTTCCCCACAAGATAACTTTTGTCCCATTATATTTGGTAGGCCCTTCTTGTATACTGTTAATGCTAAGATAGACTGCAAAAAGGATGTTTTTACTATTGGTTTAGGGGATATGTCTCATGATTTTAATTTTGCTAAATTTCATAGACAACCCCATGATAAATAATTTCCTAGTAAAGATGAAATTATTGGTCTTTGTTCTATTGCCATGCCTCCTAATGATCCTTTAGAACAATATTTGTTAGACCATGAAATGATATATTTATGAATGAAAGAAGGGAAATAGAAGAAGTATTCTTCAAGCAGGGACCTATTTTGAAACACAATTTGTCGGTGTACTAAAATAGGGGTACCTTAGTACCCCGAACTTGTGCACGGGCAGTTGTAGCACCCCGCGGCAAGGCCTGCCGGGCGATCGCCAAGACCCTCCATGGTCCCCTCTTGGGCCATTCAAGAACAAAGTATTTGAGCCAAGGCCCCGGCAAGAGGAGCTTGCCGGGAAGGCCACCCGAAGAGAGCGAGGCCCTGGCAAGAGGAGCTTGCCGGGACTGCCGCTCGAAGCACAAGACCTCGGCAAGAGGAGCTTGCCGGGAAGGCCATCCATGGCACGACAAGGACCTCGCCACAGCGCGTCCCGCGCTTCGGCAAGGCCCGGTGGCAACAAGCTCCCGGGCGTGATGAGACATCCACCGCGGCAAGGCTCTTGCCGCGGCAAGTTACCACCTCGTGCCTGCACTCCAGCTCACCCACCAACGTGTCGCTATGGGGGGCATCCCAGGCGCACGTGGAGGGAGGCTGTGCAGCCAGGGGCATGCGGTGGCGAAGCAAAGCTGACAGAGTAGCCATCGTGGCAAATGGTGGCGCTCCTGACGGTCCACTTCCCTGCACCGTCTGGGCGATGCGGACGGGCATTTAATGCCCTTGTCCCCCGCCGTCAGATTAGGTATGATAGCACTGTACAGCCACTGTGCATGCAGCTGTACCCACTACAGCATTCTACCATTTTTGAACCCACCTATGCTGCCACCTGTGGGTAACCCCCTGAGCATATAAAAGGAGGCCCCATGCGCATGTAGAGGGGGGGACACCCATCGTCACGCTCGACCTCGCCAGCGGCTCGCGTGTACTGTAGCATCGCGCGCTCCCGAGCAAGAACACAATTCAATCCACCAAGCAGCAGTAGGGTTTTACGCATCCTTGCGGCCCAAAGCTGGGTAAAATCCCTTGTGTGCACCGCCTCGATCTGCTCTTTGTGCAACCTCCGCCCCCCGCCGAACCAGTAAGGGGCTCGGTCCCCATAGGTGTTCGAGGAAGCCGATTCCCCCCGACATCTTTGGCGCGCCAGGTAGGGGGCGTCGAAGTTGTGCGAACCTGATCCGGCATCTGCACCAGCTAGATCTCCTTCATCCTCGTCGACATGCCACCGAAGAAGAAGGCTTCGGAGGTGGCCGGTCCGTCCGCGTCGAACCCGCCGCCCTTGGAGCAAACGGGTGGCGGGGACGGCACCGGCGGCAGGACGGGTGTCGTCGAGCCAGCTCATGGCGCCACGGTGTCTGAACATGCACCGCGCCCCTCTCAAGAGGCACGGGACCAGCAGCGTCTTGGCGCCCACGGTACCATACACTCGCTGGACCCAAATCGAACCGGCCGATCCCAGGGCGCTCAAGGCCAGCACTCACATCAACGTGCTGACGCGAGCGTGGCGCGGCTGCCTGGTCCGGGTGTTGCTCCTTCTAACGTAGTTAGAAGTTCGAGCACATCCCGCTCCACGCGCCGTTCGCCACCACTGCCTGCCACTCCAGCAGAAGCTCTGGCGCGAGCTCAACTGCTCCTAGACTACCCTCCAACGGCGGACAAGCTTGACGACTGGAGGGCCACGATACAGAGCCTCATCGGTTTCGCCAACGGCGACACCCCGCGGCAGCACAGCTCGTCGCAGCCGCGGCGGGACGGCCAGGCGAGGACCGATGACGCCAGGACCGGCGGGGGTGCGACCACCGTGCACTCCCCGCCCAGAGGCCAAGATCGCTGACTCGCCGAAAACACCACGACAACGACTCCACCGCGTCGTCGAATCCGCGAACTCGCCGCGATCAACGCCAAGTTCTTCACGAGCGAGAGCAAGAGGACGCTCGTACTCGCATCGAGCGTCGGAGAGAAGAGCGGCGTCAATCAGACCACCGCGCTGGGCCCTCTGTCGACATGCATGCACCAGGGGAACCAGGCGACCTGCCGTACGCGGTGGGCTGCCATGCGTTCACCCGTGAACTGCGGCAAGTCCAGTGGCCCAGCACAAAGATTTTCAAGCCAGACGTGCCAGAGAAGTACGACGGCAAGTCGCATCCATCAGAGTTCCTGAGCATCTACACCATTGCGGTGCAGGCTGCCGGGGGGCGAGACGACAAGATCCTTGCCAACTACTTCCCGCTGGTGCTCAAGTCCAACGTCAGATCCTGGCTCATGCACTTGCCGGACAACTCCATAACCTCCTGGACAGACTTGTGCCATCAGTTTGTTGGCGCCTTCACGGGCGGCCACAAACCCCATGGCCAAGCGAGTGACCTTCATCTGCTCGTACAGAAGGAGGGAGAACCTCTGCGCAAGTTCATTCAAAGATTAAGCCGTGTGCACTACAACATCCCCGATGTCCACCCTGCCGCGGTCATCAGCGCGTTCCATCAGAACGTGCGCAACCGCAGGATGAGGGAGGAGATGGCGATGTGCAAGATCAAAGACGTCAGCGAGCTATATGCCCTGGCCGATAAGTGTGCACGTGCTGAGGAAGGGAGGAAACTCCCAGGAGAGAACACTGGAGCAGCAGAATCTGACAGTGAGGATACCGCCCCGGCAAGGTAGGGCCGGCGGCGGAGCAACAGGAAGAAGAAGAGCCAAGAAGTACTGGTTGTTGAGCAGTCCGGCGACGAAGGCACCGCCAAGAAGGCCCAGGCTGGTAGCTCTGGTAAGGAGATTACCGGATGCGTCCACTGCCAGGCCGTGGCGGCCGCCGACAAGCGGGACGGCACCAGCAAACAGTATTGCAAGATCCACCGCACCAAGGGCCATGACCTCCAGAGCTGCAAGCAGGTCGAGCGGCTCGTCGAGCTGCAAAAGGCCGAGTACGAGCGGCGCGACAAGGAGAGAGCCCCGGGAGGTGGCGGAGGATCAGGCATGAAGCGCCCCGGCCAGGGAGGACGCCGCGACAAGGACAAGCAGCGGCAAGCGGAGCGACCTCCCCGCGGCCGCGACAAGAATGAAGACGACGACGAAGACGAAGACATGGATGACGTCGAGACCAGTGAGCAGGAGTTTCAGAAAGCCACAGAGGTCTTGTGCGTAGACGGCGGCGCCTCCTTGCTTACTTCTCACCGCCAGCTCAAGCAGTGGGCGCGGGAAGTCAATGCAGCGGAACCACCAGTCGAGTCGCGCAAGCCTCTGAAATGGTCTGGCACGCCTATCATCTTCGATATTGAGGACCACCCTGATCGCACAACTGCGATCGGGTGCTTGCCGATGTTGGTCTCACCAACAGTCCGCAACCTCAAGGTTACTAAGATGCTAGTTGACGGCGGGGCCGGCTTGAACCTGATCTCCTTCGCTGTGCTCCGGAAACTCCAAGTCCCCGACAGCGAGCTCGAAGAGACCGGCACGTTCCAAGGAATCAACCCGGGAAGGAGCAAGCCGAAGGGGAAGATAACGTTGCCAGTAACATTTGGCAGCAAGCTGAACTTCAGGACAGAGAGGATCACTTTTGACGTTGCCGATTTTCCATTGCCCTACAATGGAATTCTCGGCCGTCCAGCGCTCGCCAAGTTCATGGCGGCCTCTCACTACGCCTACAACATGCTCAAGATGCCAGGCCCGATAAGCGTCATCTCTGTCCCTGGCGACAAGAAGGATGCCCTTATCTGTGCCGACAAGATCTACCGGGAAGCAGCAGCCGCAGCGGATCACAAGCCGCTTGCCACTGAAGCTCCCGAGGGAAAGAAGAGGACCAAGCCCGGCAAGTGCTCTGGCGCCCACTCCGGCAAGCGCACCTCTTCGGAGTGCTACGCTACCGTCGAGGACGCGCCATCGAGCTCCACCGGCAAGAGTAAGAAGACAATGGCAGCTCCCCCAACGACCAAGAAGGTGCCCGCCAAGGAGGACGGCACTGGTGGTACCTTCACCATCAGTGCCACGCTCGACCCCAAATAGGAAAGCGCGCTCGTTACTTTCCTGCGGGCGAATGTCGATGTGGCAGAGTTCATAGCGGAGTGGACACCGACACCGGACGAAGATATCCCAGAGACGAGCATCCCCGCCAAAGAAGCAAGCAAAGAGTGGCTGATGTACTTCGATGGTGCCTTCTCGCTGCAAGGCGCCGGTGCCGGCGCGTTACTTGTCGCGCCCACCGGAGAGCACCTCAAGTACGTAGTCCAGATGCACTTCCCCAAGGAACAAGCAACCAACAATACTGCAGAGTATGAAGGTTTGCTTGCCGGTCTCAGGATCGCAGCAGAACTTGGGATCAAGAAGCTCATTGTCAGGGGTGACTCGCAGCTCGTCGTCCGCAATGTAAACAAGGATTACCAGAGTCCGTTGATGGAAGCGTACGTTGACGAAGTGAGGAAGCTGGAAGAGCACTTTGACGGCCTGCAAATGGAACACATTCCAAGAGCTGAGAATGACATCGCTGACGGCCTGTCAAAGTGCGCAGCATTTAAGTTACCTGCGGAACCAGGGACCTTTGTGCTCAAGCTGACTCAGCCGTCGGTAACGCCATCAACCAGACAGAGCAAGAAGAGGAAGTTGGTCTCCGGCGACTATCTTCCGGCAGAGCTCCCCGGAGCCGCCGCCAAGAAGGTCCCCAAGATCGACGCCAAGAGCGCTGAGGAACCGTCTGCTCCGGAAAACCACAGGGTTTGTTCCGTAGAAGCAGGCGCTCCCGACAAGTTTTGTTCCGACAAGCTTGCCGGGGAACGTCAAGCTCCGGCCGAGCCTCAGATCCTCGCCGTAGAAGCGGACGTTCCCGCAGCAGCGGAAGTGCCTTCAGTCCTTGTTGTCGAGCCGCAGGCTCCAGCATGGGCGCAACAGACTGTCCATTTCCTCCAGTACGGAGAACTTCCCGAAGAACAAGAAGAAGCGGAAAGAGTAGCCCGGCGCTCGAGTATGTACCAGTTCGTCGACAACACACTATACAGAAGAGGGCGCAACGGTGTGAAATTGAAGTGTATTTCCCGGGAAGACGGATAGCAGCTGTTGGCAGAGATACATGGAGGCATATGTGGTCACCACATTGGCGCAAGAGCACTTTCCGGCAAAGCGTTCCGGCAAGGTTTCTTCTGGCCGACAGCCCTCCAGGATGCAACTGCACAAGTAACCAAGTGTGAAGCGTGCCAGTTCCATTCCAAGCAGATACACCAGCCAGCTCAAGCTCTCCAGACGATCCCTATCCTGGCCATTTTCGGTCTGGGGGCTCGACATCCTCGGCCCCTTCCCCCGAGCTGTCGGGGGCTTTGAGTACTTGTACGTCGCAATCGACAAGTTCACAAAGTGGCCGGAAGTGGAACCAGTGAGGAAGGTAATAGCACAGTCAGCCATCAAGTTCTTTAGGTCGATTGTCTGCCGCTTCGGGATCCCCAACAGGATCATCACCGACAACGGTACACAATTCACGAGCCGCGCCTTCATGCAATACGTCCAAGATCTCGGCGCCAAGGTTTGCTTCGCTTCTGTTGCTCATCCCAGGAGCAACGGTCAAGCTGAAAGGGCCAACGCCGAAGTACTGCGCGGGCTCAAGACAAAAACTTTCGACAGGCTGCACAAGTGCGGAAGAAACTGGATCGAGGAGCTGCCGGTGGCTCTTTGGTCGATCAGAACGACGCCAAATCGAGCCACTGGCCAGACACCATTCGCTCTAGTCTATGGAGCAGAAGCAGTTACCCCCACGAAACTCGTATACGGGTCACCTCGAGTGCTCGCTTATGATGAGCTCGAGCAAGAGCGGCTGCGTGAAGATGACGCGCTGCTCCTCGAGGAATATCGTCTTCAGGCTACTGTGCGAGCCTCTCGCTACCAGCAAGCTTTGCGCCGCTACCATAACCGCAAAGTTAAATTCAGAAGCTTCGAGGAAGGCGACCTTGTTCTTCGGCGCGCCCCGTCCGCCAAGAATCATAACAAGTTGATGCTGAAGTGGGAAGGCCCTTACCGGGTGACTCAAGTCACGAGGCCCGGCGCTGTCCGCCTCGAGACCGAAGATGGCACTCCGGTGAGCAACTCCTGGAATATTGAGCATCTTCGTAAGTTTTACCCGTAAGGCGCGGTTGTCGGGGCCCGCCCGGCAACCAACCTTTTGTACAAGTCTTGCCGCAGTTGCATGTAATCCTTTGTACAAAGCCAGGCGCAGACCCTGAGCAACAGGCATGAAGCGCTGGCGCCCCAAGTTTTAGCATGCATGCTGAGTCGAGTCTCGTCCTTGGTTAGGGTTGATAGTGCCTAATAGCTGCTAACCCCTAGCTTAGAGGTCGAGTCTGCGTCCTTTTTCCTGTTCTTTCGTTTCCTTTGGTTCGCAGGGGTTTGTACATCCTGGCCAGACCACTTAAGGGCGAAGAGGAGAATAAGGGCAGGCCAGCATCTGGTCCCCGGCAAGCCAGTATTACCGGGGGCTGCAAGTACGAAGATTCGTCCGCGGCAAGCCAAAGTTGCCGGGGGCTGCAATCCTAGATAAGTTTTCGCATCCCTTGTCATGCATTTTCTCATGGACTATGGAATGTGAAAACCTCGTCTCCTCCTAAAAGCTGCCGTGCTCCCTCGACGACAGGCCCCAGAGCGCGTTCCTGGGGCCCGTCTTGGTAGTAGTCGCGGCGGCAAAGGGGCGAAGCGAGGGGCCAGAACCCGCCTTCTCCCCGCCTCCGCCAAGGGCGTGAGAAGGGTCGAGCGGCGCGGGAGGACGGCAGGGCCTGTTGCCGGGCGAAGAAATGTCTATCCTGACGATACGAAGGGTTCGCTCCTTGGCGTGGGTTCCACCCACGGGACAAATGGCCCGGCAAACATCCCCTTTTCATTAAAAACATTCCGCTCAGGTACAGTTCAGAGAGAATGAAAAACATGAAAGATGGGATTACAAGTTTTAAATGCAACTAAGGCCCGAGGGCTTACAGATTGAAAAAAGATAAGATGCCCATAATCCCTTTCTCGTCTCTCTCCTCAGGAGGTAGGACAAGGAGGCGAAAAGGGCAAAAGGGGCGCCTAGGCGAGCTACGGGTGGCAGAAGACACCAACAGAACGCCCCGGGGGCTCCGGAGGCTAGATGGTGGCGGTGGCGCTGGAGATGGAGCTCGAAGATGAGGCAGCGGGACGTCAACACGCTGTCGGGGGCACCTAGCCCTCGTACTCCGAGTTGACGGCCTTGCCGCCAGTCCTCCTCCTCTTCCGCAGCCTCGCCACTCCAGCCGCCCGGGAAGACGACCCCGATAAGCTCAAGGAGCCGGCGAACCAGATGATGGGGTCGCCGGTGCCACACGGAGCTGCGACCGGCGCCTAGTCGGACCCGTCATCCCGACGACCGCTGCCCTCGTCGTCGCTGTCGCTCCCCTCCTCGTTACTCTCGCTCGAGGAGGAGCTTTCGCTGTCGGAGGAGCTATCCACGCAGCACCTGGCCCGGGTCCCGAAGTCCCCGAAGGCCTTGACGGAGAGGAGATCGCCCTCCATCAACTTAAAATGGAGGGTGAACCCCTCCGTCAAGGTGTGGATATGGGCGAATGTCTTCCACCCTCGGCCAAGATACACTACGCCGGGGGCTGGGAACTCGACGTGGACCCGCGTGCCGCTGATCCCGCAGCCCTTCATGCGCAGCCTTAGCGTCTCGGGTTGCTCCATCTCCATCACGCTCTCGAAAGGAGCCGGGAGGCGGAGGCGGCGGCGAAGCGCCCGGCGCAGCCTGACGAAGAACTCGGAAGGATCGTCCCCGAGATGGACCGCCCTGGGAAGAGGAGCCGCTGGCGGAGGCGAGGCCGGCGCGTCGCCCCGCCCGCCTCTTCCCTGAGCGACGCGGCCTCGTCCACGCCCTCGTCCACGACCTCGCCCCCTCCCCCTTCCCCTTGCGGCTAGCTCCGCCACCGCGGGTGCAAGGGGAGGAAGGGCGCGCTGCCTGGCGGCAACCCTCGCCGCCACCGATGGAGGACCCGGATTCCCTTTCTCCATGGCTAATGGAGAGAGGGGGTCAGAGGATGAAGAGGAGGAAGAGATGGAGGAGTGTGGGTTCCCGTCGCCCCCCCTATTGCTCCTTATAAAGGAGCAGGGTGGGGACTCGACCGCCCCGCTCAACCAATCAGGGCGCGGGGAGGCCAGGCGACCGGGGCCGTCCTGCTGCCTCGACCCGCGACGGCCCGGTTTCCTGCCTCCACCGCCCGCAACTCCAGGTGCATGGAAGCCGCGTGGCTGACACGCAGGACCGAGGCGACGGATGAGGCGACCTCTCCCCCACCCCGTGATCGTGGGGAATGGGCGCCTCGGAAACCGTGCCTCGGCCCCGTCCAGCGAAGGAGCCACGCCTCCACGCCTCCCTCCACTTATGAAGATGGCAAGAACCGTCCCCATATATTGCGACGTGACGCATGCCTGCAGGGCTCGGCCCCGCGCACGCCACCCACGTCACACACGCCTCTCCCCATGATGCCGCGTTCGTCGCGTACCGTTCAGAGAGGGTGCGGCATACGCAGAAAAAGATGCAGCGTGACCCAGGCCGCGCGTGCCCGTGCACTGTTTTGGGCCTGGCCCAACAGCGCTCGGCACCGTGTATGGCCCAGGCCCGGGGGCTCCTGTCGGTGTTCTAAAATAGGGGTACCTAAGTACCCCGAACTTGTGCACGGGCAGTCGTAGCACCCCGCGGCAAGGCCTGCCGGGCGATCGCCAAGACCCTCCATGGTCCCCCCTTGGGCCATTCAAGAACAAAGTATTTGAGCCAAGGCCCCCGCAAGAGGAGCTTGCCGGGAAGGCCACCCGAAGAGAGTGAGGCCCTGGCAAGAGGAGCTTGCCGGGACTGCTGCTCGAAGCACAAGACCCCGGCAAGAGGAGCTTGCCGGGAAGGCCATCCATGGCACGACAAGGACCTCGCCACGGCGCGTCCTGCGCTCCGACAAGGCCCGGTGGGCAACAAGCTCCCGGGCGCGACGAGACATCCACCGCGGCAAGGCGCTTGCCGCGGCAAGTTACCACCTCGTGCCTGCGCTCCAGCTCACCCACCAACGTGTCGCTCTGGGGGGCATCCCAGGCGCACGTGGCGGGAGGCTGTGCAGCCAGGGGCATGCTGTGGCGAAGCGAAGCTGACAGAGTAGCCATCGTGGCAAACGGTGGCGCTCCTGACGGTCCACTTCCCTGCACCGTCTGGGCGACGCGGACGGGCATTTAATGCCATTGTCCCCCGCCGTCAGAGTTAGGTATGATAGCACTGTACAGCCACTATGCAGGCAGCTGTACGCACTACAGCATTCTACCATTTTTGCCCCCACCTACGCTGCCACCTGTGGGTAACCCCCTGAGCATATAAAAGGAGGCCCCATGCGCACGTAGAGGGGGGGACACCCATCGTCACGCTCGACCTCGCCAGCGGCTCGTGTGTACTGTAGCATCGCGCGCTCCCGAGCAAGAACACAATTCAATCCACCAAGCAGCAGTAGGGTTTTACGCATCCTTGCGGCCCAAAGCTGGGTAAAATCCCTTGTGTGCACCGCCTCGATCTGCTCTTTGTGCAACCTCCGCCCCCCGCCGAACCAGTAAGGGGCTCGGTCCCCATAGGTGTTCGAGGAAGCCGATTCCCCCCGACACAATTTGGCTGTTGAAATTCTAGGGGATCCTCCTCCACCCAAGGGTGATCCCGTGTTTGAGCTTAAACCATTACCTAATACTCTTAAATATGCTTATGTTGATGAAAAGAAGATATATCCTGCTATTATTAGTGCTAACCTTTCAGAGCAGGAAGAACAAAAATTATTGAAAACTCTGAAGAAGCATTGTGCTGATATTGGATATACTCTTGATGATCTTAAGGGCATTAGTCCTACTCTGTGCCAGCACAAAATAAAATTGAAGAAAGACGCTAAACCGGTTGTTGATCACCAACGACGGTTAAATCCTAAGATGAAAGAAGTGGTAAGAAAAGAAATATTGAAGCTTCTAGAGGCAGGTATAATTTATCCCGTTGCTGATAGTCAGTGGGCAAGTCCTGTTCATTGTGTCCCTAAGAAGGGCAGTATTACTGTTGTTCCTAATGATAAAGATGAATTGATCCCACAAAGAATTGTTACCGGTTACAGAATGGTAATTGATTTCCGTAGACTAAATAAAGCTACTAAAAAGGATCATTACCCTTTACCTTTTATTGATCAAATGCTAGAAAGATTATCCAAACATAATCATTTTTGCTTTCTAGACGGTTATTCTGGTTCCTCTCAAATACTTGTGTCAAAAGAGGATCAAGAAAAGACCACTTTTACTTGCCCTTTCGGTACCTTTGCTTATAGACGTATGCCTTTTGGTTTATGCAATACACCTGCTACCTTTCAAAGATGTATGACTGCTATATTCTTTGACTTTTGTGAAAAGATTGTTGAGGTTCTCATAGATGATTTCTCCGTATATGGAACTTCTTTTGATCATTGCTTAAGCAACCTTGATCAAGTTTTGCAGAGATGTGAAGAAACTAATCTTGTCTTGAATTGGGAGAAGTGCCACTTTATGGTTAATGAAGGTATTGTCTTGGGGCATAAAATTTCTGAAAGAGGTAATGAAGTTGATAAAGCTAAAGTTGATGCTATTGAAAAGATGTCGTGTCCTAAGGACATGAAAGGTATAAGAAGTTTCCTTGGTCATGCCGGTTTTTATAGGAGGTTCATTAAAGACTTCTCAAAAATTTCTAGGCCTATGACTAATTTCTTGCAAAAAGATCTTCCTTTTGTCTTTGATGATGATTGTGTAGAAGCATTTGAAATACTTAAGAAAGCTTTGATTTCTGCACCTATTGTTCAGTCACCTGATTGGAATTTACCCTGTGAAATTATGTGTGATGCTAGAGATTATGTTGTAGGTGTTGTTCTAGGACAAAGAGTTGATAAGAAATTAAATATTATCCAATATGCTAGTAAAACTCTGGACAGTGCCTAGAAATATTATGCTACTACTGAAAAAGATTTTTTAGCAGTTGTATTTGCTTGTGATAAGTTCAGACCTTACATTGTTGATTCCAAATTAACAGTTCACACTGATCATGCTACTATTGAATATCTTATGGAAAAGAAAGATGCTAAACCTAGACTTATCAGATGGGTTCTCCTACTAAAATAATTTGATTTGCATATTATTGATAGAAAGGGAGCAGAGATGTGACGCCCCTGATTTAATCGTACACTAATCATGCACGCAAATGTGTACGATCAAGATCAGGGACTCACGGGAAGATATCACAACACAACTCTACAAATAAAAATAAGTCATACAAGCATCATATTACAAGCCAGGGGCCTCGAGGGCTCGAATACAAGTGCTCGACCATAGACGAGTCAGCGGAAGCAACAATATCTGAGTACAGACATAAGTTAAACAAGTTTCCATAAGATGGCTAGCACAAACTGGGATACAATCGAAAGAGGCGCATGCCTCCTGCCTGGGATCCTCCTAACTACTCCAGGTTGTCGTCAGCAGGCAGCAAGTAGTAGTAGGCACCTCCAGTGTAAAAGGAGTCGTCGTCGACGGTGGCGTATGGATCCTGGGCTCCATCGTCTGGTTGCAGCAATCGAGTAGAGAGATGGGGAAAAGGGGGGAACAAGGCAACCGTGAGTACTCATCCAAAGTACTCGCAAGCAAGGAGCTACACTACATATGCATGGATATATGTGTAAAGGGTCATATCAGTGGACTGAACTGCAGAATGCCAGAATAAGAGGGGGATAGCTAATCCTGTCGAAGTCTACGCTTTTGGCAGCCTCCGTCTTGCAGCACATAGAAGAGAGTAGACTGAAGTCCTCCAAGTAGCATCACATAGCATAATCCTACCCGGCAATCCCCTCCTCGTTGCCCTGTTAGAGAGCGATCACCAGGTTGTATCTGGCACTTGGAAGGGTGTGTTTTATTAATTATCCGATTCTAGTTGTCATAAGGTCAAGGTACAACTCCGAGTCGTCCTTTTACCGAGGGACAAGGCTATTCGAATAGATAAACTTCCCTGCAGGGGTGCACCACATAACCCAACACGCTTGATCCCATTTGGCCGGACACACTTTCCTAGGTCATGCCCGGCCTCGGAAGATCAACACGTCGCAGCCCCACCTAGGCACAACAGACAGGTCAGCACGCCGGTCGAAACCTAAGCGCGCAGGGGTTTGGGCCCATCGCCCTGAGCACACCTGCACGTTGCGTACGCGGCTAGAAGCAGACCTAGCCTAGTGGCGTTCCAGTCCAATCCGGCGCGCGCCACTCAGTCGCTGACGTAACGAAGGCTTCGGCTGATACCACGACGTCGAGTGCCCATAACTGTCCCCGCGTAGTTGGTTAGTGCGTATAGGCCAGTAGCCAGACTCAGATCAAATACCCAGATCTCATTAAGCGTGTTAAGTATCCGCGAACGCCGACCAGGGCAGGCCACCTCTCTCTTAGGTGGTCTCAACCTGCCCTGTCGCTCCGCCACAAAGTAACAGTCCGGGGCCGTCGGGAACCCAGGCCCACCACTACCTGGGTGGAACCACCTGCCCCTTCAGCCCCCATCTCCGAACAGTATCACAGGTAATGTAACAGTGTAAAGTATATAGTATATGCCCGTGATCACCTCCCGAAGTGATCACGGCCCAGTAGTATAGCATGGCAGACGGACAAGAGTGTAGGGCCACTGATGGAACACTAGCATCCTATATTAAGCAGTAGGATAGTAGGTAAAGGTAACAACAGTAGTAGCAAGGACAGGCTATGCAGCAGTATAGGATTAACTGAAAGCAGTAACACGCTACACTACTCTAATGCAAGCAGTATAGAGAAGAGTAGGCGATATCTGGTGATCAAGGGGGGGCTTGCCTGGTTGCTCTGGCAAGAAGGGGGTCGTCAACACCGTAGTCGATCACAGGGGTACCGGCAGCGGTCTCGGGGTCTACCGGAAAAAGTAACAAAGGGGGAACACAATAAATACATAGCAAGGAAGTGCATAACAGGACAACAAGCAGAGCTAGACGTGTTCTAACGCGGTATGAGGTGATACCGGTGAAGGGGGGAAACATCCGGGAAAGTATCCCCGGTGTTCCGTGTTTCTGGACAGATGAACCGGAGCTGAAATGTTGCAGGTTCACTATGCTAGGGACGCGTGGCGGACGAACGGGCTGCGTATCCGGGTTCGTCTCGTTGTTCTGAGCAACTTTCATGTATAAAGTTTTTTCATCTGAGCTACGATTTATTTTATATTAATTTTTAAAAATTTAATTCAATTTATAAATTATTATTAATAATTTAATTCGAAAATGGCATTACTACACCAGTATGACGTCAGCATGACATCACCAGTCAACAGAGGTGTTGACTGGGTTAAGCTGACGCACGGGTCCCATATGTCATTGACTTAGATTAACTAAACATGTTAATTAGCTTAATTACCTTGATTAGGTTAACTAATTTTAATTAGCTTAGCTAAACAATATTAATTAACTTAATTAATCCGCTAATTAATTAATGTTTATTTATTCACTTCTTTTATTAACTTCTTTTTTTATATCGTCCCAGGGGCGTGGGCCCCTCGTGTCATTGGCCCATGGCCAAAGTGGGTTCGGGCGCTACGGGGAAAGCCCCAACCCGATTGGGCGCTGGCCTAGGCGAACAGTGAGGGGGGCGCCGGCGACGGGCGTAGGCCGGCGCGAGGTCGCGGCTGTAGGGCGGTGCATGGCGGGGTGGGAGCAGGGGGAACGACGGCGCGACAGTGGGGGGCTCCGGCCATGGTCGGGCGCCAGCTGCAAGCGGAGCCGGCGAGGTCAGAGGCGGAGCGGGGGCATAGTGAGCTGGGCGGGGCAAGCGGGCGCGTTCATGAGGAGGGACGAGCAAAGACGGGAGCGCCGTCGCGCGTGCGCAGTCGACGCGGGCGGCAGAGGTCAGCGGTGGCCAGAGGGAGTGGGGAGGCGCCGACGGCCTCGTAGGCGGAGCGCGGCGATGCGGAGCGATGGCAGTGCACGGCAGGGGCGTGGGCGAGCAGCAGCAGGGCGTCGGCCGCGAGCAGAGACAGGCGAGGGTGGGGATGTGGCAGCACAGGCCGGTGGCCATGGCGAGCAGCGACGTACAGTAGGGGAACGGGGGCGGCGGCTACTGCACGCGGCGCGGGCGCGCGGGCTGCGCTTGTTGGGCGCGAGCGGCATGGGGAGCGCGCGTACTGGGCGCGGGTAGAGCGGCCGCGGCTGGGCGAGCACGTGTCCGCGTGGTGGCGCGTCGAGCAGGGGAGGCCGGTGCGGGCGGCGACGCATCGGAGCACTAAGCGTGGGAGGCTCGGGTGCGGCCATCGCCGGCGAGGACGCCACGGGCGCGGGGTCAGAGAGGGGAGAGTTGGAGGAGGAGGGGGTTTCCTCACGGGGGGTTGTAGGGTCAGGGGCAACGGGGGGTGAGGAGGAGGGCGAAGACGACCGGGCGACGGGGAGGCAGTCCGGCGGGGGGGAGCGGTCCGGCGAGGGGCGTCGATGGGGTCGGGGCACGGTTGCCTCGATCCAGATCCAGCGGGAGAGTGGGGGTGTGTGGGGGCGAGGGGAGTGGGGAGTGGGGCGACTGGGGAGGGAGGCTAGGGTTCGGTCGCCCCATGGGTGATGTAGGCGCCGGCTAGGCCGGCTTGTTTGGCACCGAGGCCATCTGGGCCACGGCCCAGCGAGGGGGGGTGTTCTCTTTTTTTTTGATCTATTCCCTTTTCTTTATTTTCTTTTCTGCTTATTTATTTCTCCTATCATGTTTTCTTTTAGCCTTTAATTTATTTTCAAATCTAAAAGATAAAAGTACTTTCTAATTTAGTGTATCTAAATATACTATTGTCACATTAACTATGGACCCCAATAAAATAGTTTAGTATTTTGTTAATTGTAAAAGGGATGTAATTAATTGTTTGTGATACTGTCATAATTATTTTAGAGCCTTTAAACACTTCTTCAGAGTTTGGTTTCGCCACCACAATTACCTATGATTTATCCGACACCTTTAGGACATTTTTGTTTTAGCGTTTCAAAACTTTTGTTGGTTGCTTGATTTTGAATTTGAATTCGAATCGTTTTCGAACTAACGCAAGGTTAGCAACAGTAATCGAGGTGACGTGGCATCATTAGCAGAGGGTTACTGTAGCTTAATTATCCGGGCGTCACAATTCTCCTCCACTACAAGAAATCTCATCCCGAGATTTAAGAGGGGAGTGATGGGGAAGGAATTTGGTTACGAAATTCTAACGAATCTTCTCAGTCTTGGTTGCTCTTCTCGAAGCGGTCAATCCATTACGTTGATGTCTCCATTTCTCTGCTTCATGTCATCATGATGAAGTCATCCTTTTCTTTGGGAACTCCAACGTACTTACGAATAGGTAAGGGGCAGCTCGGCTACGACAGAATGCTTATGAGGGAAACAATCTGGGGTTAACCCATGAATGAGCATAAGACTATCTCTCGATTTGAACATATAAAATACATCGAGAGTAAGGTATGAAGGTACAATAAGAGGTTCCAAGCGGATAGATAGCTGCTCGAAGTCCGAACCAGAGTGAGAAAGGGGTTCAGAGTAGCGAGAGTAAGTATTGCGTCTGATACCAGAATAAAGCACTAGGCAGGTGGTTCATGAATTACATACGAAGTCAAGCGCGAGGAACAACCTTGGGAATAGGTGGTGTACAGGAGAGTCAGGTTTCGATCCTGTGGAACTGTGGGTTATGGGCCCACCATGTGGGATAAAAGAAGGAGTGGTGTCATCTTGCATGGTCATGATAGTAAGGCATGTCAGCGGGTAGCATGTCAGTTATATGTCAGCAACAACGTCGGTACCAATGGTGAGGGACGAAGAGAGCCTTTTTCCTGCTTGTTGAAACGAGGCGGACCAATAGGCAAATTTCTCGTCCATCAGTGGTTACCGGAATGTCATCAACAATAGTAACAGGGTCTTACTGACAGACTTGTACATCGAGGGGTTTACATAAGCAAGGAATTAATACTGCTTAGACCATAATGATCACCAGAAAGGTTAAACCAAATAATGGAAAGGAAAATATGATTATCAGATATTTCAGGGGTATATCCTTCCCAATGATAAGCAGAGCATGATATCCAGGACAGGATATAATGTAGAAAACCTTTTAGGTAAGGGGAGAAAAATTTCATGATATTACCCATACAACAGTGTTTGGATAATTGAGCAAGAAACATTTAGCATTGGGCTTCAAATGTTCTTGTTGAAAATCAGAGTACCACAGACATGCTTCGAGATAGCATTGGCATGGTCTCCAAGCAAAGGTCGGACTTTGGATACACAAAGGATTCATCA
This sequence comes from Aegilops umbellulata, assembly GCA_032464435.1. NCBI lineage: Eukaryota > Viridiplantae > Streptophyta > Magnoliopsida > Poales > Poaceae > Aegilops > Aegilops umbellulata. The sequence continues at coordinate 275,720,406 of CP136055.1, forward strand.
GAAACAACTTATGGAATAAGTCTTGCAGTTTCCCCATGGAAGAATGGGTAACCTTGCTAAAAATAAAACTATAACAATAGGTTCTCAAGCCAGGTGTACTAGGCATGACATCACCTTACCGGGGCATATAGGGACCAATGTTATAACTCTTGAAAATATGTTCCAACCATCATATCTGACCGAGATTCAGATCTGATTGGTGTCAAGATACCTTAGACTCACGATGCCTGATAAGAAAGGTGCAACACAAATTGTCGAGCTGACATTATATGATTGTCGGGAATTAAACCATGGAAGCGAGTTCCGAAACAAGAGTTCATCATTAAACCAAGGGGAGGATGAGGAGGTGGTTGATGGACTCGGAAACAATTCATCAAGAATTTCAAAGGATGGATTTCCACAATTATGTGAACAAGGAGATAACATTTGTCAGACCAAATGATATATTGAGATATGCTCGAGGAAAACATACCCAATCAAACATCAGTTGAAAGGTGCAACCAAAATGTGGGCTTATAGTAGCATGATCAACATTAGAATGGTGGTTCAGGAACTGATAGGCTAAGAATGAATTATCGTTCATTAACTCCAAAGCAATAGGGTTGCTAGAAGTGCAAAATCCAAACAACACCATTCACTTGTGGGTACCCCGGTTGGAATCAACACGAGGACCAAGAAAGAATGGTGAGGGTGAGAAGTATCATCATACCAAGAATTCTTAAGATGTGGTGAAATTCTCACAACATTCTTGATATATAAGATGGTAGAACTTCAAGGTAGGACATAAGACAAGCTGGATAGCCAGGAACTCAAGGTACAGCCACAACATGAACAAATTTGTGTTGGAAAGAAGGCAAGGAAGTAGTCGATGACAACACAAATCATCGAGGGGCAAGGATGGTATTTCTCATCATGAATTCGATTGATATCCTGGACGAGCTCATAAGGTTGATGATGATCTCGACACATTTGTCAAGAGATTTCACGAAGACATAATTAATCAGGGACGACACCAAGTCAAGGAATGATGAAGCAAAAGGTTATTGGAACCATGGGTACGACACAAACTCGAATTCAAGCTTGTCATTCAAGGTGGAACGATAAGACGAGGAAATCGGCGTGAGCTTAGATCATCATCGAAAGTTGTGCTCCGGAATTAAGGACCCAATAGCACAGTTAAAATTAGCACGGTAATCATTTAGCCGATCAGGCTAGGAGTGACGTGATGGATTATTAAACCTCTCAACAACAAAGTACTGGGAGTACCGAACCTCAGTGTTGATTCGATTCACAAATCTGTGTTCTCGGTTGATGACAACCCAGAACCCATGGAGTGACTATGATGGGGAAAGTTACTACTTCATCAGAAATTCATAGATGAAGTGCAATGGGTTGATATCCTCAAGATACTAGGGGTAATACTCGAAAGTAGAACAAAATAGAGGTTGGAAAGGCGTACTGATCTGCAGAAGGCAAGTAGTTTAACTTGTCTGAGAAATAGAATCAAAGGAGAACAATCATGGCCGGAACCACGGTTGTAAATGATCAAACCACAGATACAAGCACTTATAACAAGGGGGTAACTATTTTGCGAGAAGATTCCATGATAAGATTTGCATCGTGTCCATGGGCATGAACGCAAAGTTCAAGGTCGACTCCAACTTCTTCAATGCATAACCTTTCATTCAGTTCTCGTCTTCAAAGAAGCTGTAGGGTAGAAAATTATCTGGTGAAACACCATAAGGGCATAACTTGTGAAAACTTTCGGGTTCATACAGTTTTAGGGAAGGTATAGGTTCAACCCATCGAGGCAACTTAGGAACACATACCACAAGTTTCAAGAGTAATTATCACCAGCTCGAAAGCAAAGCATGGTTGGCCAAATCAGAGAATAGGATTTACTAATGGCATTATGTATCAGGGAGGAATTCACAAGGCGATTAAATATGAAGGACACTATCAAATAATAATCCATCAAAGGATCTGATGATCCATGTCACATCCCACCTAGCTCATGCATTAGAGTGTGCATCATGTTTACTTTTGACAGAAATTTGAAATGGGGAAGGCAGAAACCCCCAGCACCCCTCCTGAAATCAACTAGGGTTTACTAAAAATATTTTCAATGAACCTGAAATGCCCTTCTAAAATGTTCACCCTCTTTGTCTTGGGTTGAAACCTCTGGCAAAAATGGTGCATATTTTTCTAGGTCAACAGAAGGTCATTGAGTTAATGCACAAGTATTTGAATTTGGGCATTTTAAATTTATAAAATTTATCAAATGCTCAAATATCTCCAAACTAAAATGTTCCTGGTTGGAAATATTCTAACTAAGGACCAGATGCAGTTTGGTGAATTTTGGAAGTGTCTAAGTATTTTTAATAAGTCCACAAAGTTACAGAAAAATAGAAAAAGGAAAATAAAAGGGAATACTTACCTGGCGCCTGCCAACCGGCCCACCTGCCGGCCCAGCCCAGCTGTCGCGCCAGCGAGCTGCTTCGCTCGGCCAGGCAGGCACGCAGGTGCTCGACGCCGGCACCAGCGAGCACCACGCAGCTCCCCGCCGCCCTGCTTCACCTCCTCGCCGCCCTGCTGCCCTGGACGCGCTCCACGTCGTCGCCCCAAGCCCCTGGACACGCCATTCACCTCTGCCTCGCCTCCCTCGCTTCCCTTCGCCATGGCCGACGCCACCGCCGCCACACCTACGCCGTAGGCGCGCTCTCCGTCGTCCCCGCGCCACCCGATCGTGTCCACGAGCTCCGCCACCCTCTTCTTCTTCGAGCAGGACGAGCCCCGAGCGCTCGCCCGCTCTGGAATCGCCCCCGACCCCGTCTTCCCCAACTCCGGCCGCCGAGATCGCCATCATCGCCCCGCTCATCTTCGACCTTCCCCGAGCCCGCCTCGACGCTCGCTGCATTCACCGTGAGTCTGGCCACGTCTCCATCCTCCCCGTTCCTCTTCCCGTGCCCTACAACGAGCGCACGAAGCTCGCCCGCACGCGCCGCCGCGGAGCTCGTCGCCGACGAGGCTCCGGCCACCCAACGGCCGCGCCACCTTGTCCACTAGTCTCACCGCACACCCAGGGGCCCGACGCATCACTCCACGCGCCTCGCCGTGCCCCGCAGCCCTGGTTTCACCTTCGCCCGAGCCCCGGCGCCGCCAAACTCGTCGCCGGCGCCAACTCCGGCCACCCCGACCCCAACCAACTCCACCAAGAGTTGCGGGTCAGCTCCAGCTTCACGTAGATGCCCTCCGCGCCCCATTTGGTGGCCGGAACGGCCAAATCCACTTGCTCCGCCGCGTCTGGCCTCGCCGGCGGCTAGACGCCGGCGAGTTGAACCTTGACCGTTGACGGGTGGGCCCTCGTTGACTCCCCTGAGTCAATGACAGGTGGGGCCCCCCTGTTAACTTTTTGGTTTAGTTCTAATTTAAATTAATTAGTTAAATTAACTACTGACATGCGGGTCCCACTGGTCAGTTTGACCTGGACGACCCCGTTGACCCCTGACGTCACGCTGACCTCATGCTGACGCAATTAATTAATTACTGGATTTATTCTTATACAAGAAAATCCAGAAAATAGTTCAAACTTCAAAAATTCATAGAAAATTATCTGTAACTCCAAATGCAAAGTTCTATATATGAAAAATGATCAGAAAAATCCAAGCTATCCATTGGTGCTGGTTTCATGCATGTCAGAACAAGTTAAACCCACTGTTTAGGCACTACAAGATGATACACTAATATGATCTTAATAAATGAGTTTCCATTTGAATCTTTGGTTCAAATGGGTTCATTCCCTTCTGGTTTAACTTGCACTAGGTCAGGACACATTCATATTGCCATGTCATAGCATGCATCATGTTGTTGCATATCGCCATGTATTGATTGTGTTCCGATGTGTTCATCGTGGTAGGTTCTGCCTCCGAGGATATCTCCGGGTATCCAACTGAAGGGCAGTATCCCACGACCACTCCATCAGGCAAGCAACTCGTTGATCATTCCGATACAAACCCATGTTCTCGCTTCTGCCCTTGTTTACTGCATTAAGACAACGCATTTCAAACTGCTGTGTGTTGCGGTAGTTGAACCCACTTCCTTTGCATGACCTGTCATTGCCACAGTAACTAGATGAAACCCACTAGCATGTGTAGGAGTTGATTGAGCCAATACATGTGTATGTGTGTTCCTACCATGCTATGCTTGCTATGCTTAGAGTTGTGTCAGGTCTGGCTCATCGGGATGATGATCCAGAGTGAAAGATTGTATCGTTGTAAATAGCGTGGAAGTGTTGAACACGATTTGGTAAAGGAATCGATGGAAGGCCATGTAGGAGTACATGGTGGGTTGTTTCATTGAGGCCGTTCTTAAGAACTGAGATCTGTGTGTGTGATTTAAGACTCAGCTACTACCACGCATTGGGCCCGAAACCAATGGACCCTCTCGGCTTCTTGATCACGCTTGTCCTCTGTCCAGGAGTTGCAAAGTAGTTTCTGGTGTTTGTAGCATGCTGGGGGCCGCACGCGGCGCTGACCATCGGGGTGGGCTGTGTTGCGGTAGGCACGTGGCACGGTGTACCGACTCGCCCGTTTGGTGTCTCGGGAACCCTGTTCACATCGTTCGGGGCCGTTAGTGGAAACCTCGGCCGGACTCCCTGCGGATGGAACCCGAATAGGCGATAAACCTGGACTAGAGACTTGAGTGTTTAGGTAGGCCGTGGCCGACACCCTCGCTGGGCTTCCGCTTGAAGGTTGCCGAGTACATGTCGTGTAAACAGCGATAAGTGGTGAGAGCGTGTGTGAAGAAGTACACCCCTGCAGGGTATAAATCTATTCGAATAGCCGCGTCCGCGGTAAAGGACTACTTGGTCACCTATACAGTTCATAGATAAGTTAAATGGATACTACTAAAAATCTCAAGATAAGTGTGAGTACCGCGGATGGCCCTCTCGTAGGATGGCGAGAGAGGATCCACGGTGGAGTATTGTGATGGTGATAGTGGACTCGTGTGCGACAAATGTTTTACAAGTGGTGTCTATCGTAGGATAGCTTAGCCAAGAGTCAAAGCTGGCTTGCTGCAATAACCCCACTACCTTCTTGAGAATGTGCATGTATAATAGGTTCCTGTTGTAAGACTTGCTGAGTACCTTCGTACTCATGTTGCTTTAATCATGTTTTTCAGACGACTGCACCAACCCCTCTAATGGGTTCTATGTTGACCTCGACGTTGACGAGTGACTTATCACCCAGGTGGTGATCCAAGACTTGTGAAGGGTCGATGTAGATAGACAGGCTTCATCAAGCCTTCTTTCTTTCTAGTGTCTGTACTCAGACTAGTTTGCTTCCGCATGTGCTCGTATGCTTGTATGACTTGAGTGTTGGGTCATGTGACCCCTATCTGTATGGATGATATGTATGGCTCCTCGGAGCCTTCTAAATAAAGTACTTAAGTCGTAGAGTACTGTTGTGATGCCATGTTGTATTTACTCATATCGGGCATATTGTGTGTATGATTGAAATGCTTGGTATGAGTGGGATCCGACTATCTAGTTGTTTATCCTTGGCAGCCTTTCATATGGGGAAATGTAAGTTTTGTGCTTCTGAGCGATAGTAGTCCGCTACAGCCCGGTTCACCGGAGTCCTGCTAGCCCAGCACTACTGCTTGGACACTTGACTGGCCGGCATGTGTTTCACGTCGTTCCTATGTCTGTCCCTTCGGGGAAATGTCACGCGCTGTTATTCGGAGTCCTGCCTAGCCTGCTACAGCCCGGGTTACCGGAGTCCTGTTAGCCCAGTGCTACAGCCCGAATAAATACGTTGATGACCGACATGTTCGATGTGATTCACGTATGCCCGTCCTCATAGGCTAGCGCCGCTTTGGGTTCACGACTAGCCATGTTGGCCCGGGTTCTCTGTCATATGGATGCTAGCGACGCTATCATATACGTGAGCCAAAAGGCGCAAACGGTCCCGGGCCAGGTAAGGTGGCACCCGTGGGAGTACCGTGCGTGAGGCCGCAAAGTGATATGATGTGTTACACGCTGGATCGATGTGGCTTAGGATCGGGGTCCTGACAATCCATAGCGGAGCTGAAGTGAGCATCGACACACAACTAGTTAAAGAAAGAATGCAAGGGCATCAGATCATAGAACATCTGAATGATTCAGTGCTTAGGTATCAAAGGAATTATGATTTCCAAATCGAAGGATCAGAAGCAAGCGCTCTGATCAAGGGTGGATAAGTTCAATAGAACTAAGGGTACAATTGACGGCAAATAGATTGGTCCGGAACAAGCTCATGTTCAAAATGACGTCTGAGCCAAAAAGATAATTTAAAAGGATCAACTGATGATTGCGTGCATTCGCACTCATGTTGAATCAATAGGATCAAAATGACGGTGTCTAAGGATACTAACGAATATTTCCAGACATATGGAAAGCCTCCATAATGCAAGCGGACAAGTATTGCAGAGCACTAAGCTACTTAGGATTTTTGGAGGATCGAATAGTATTTCGAAGACCATTGTGATTTGTGAAACACACGAACAACTAGGGATGAGCGGATACTCGATAAGGGCGAGAAATTATCCGTAGGGGTATTCAGGTGGCAAGGAACTGCAAGGCAATAGACACAAAATATTCTCAGAACAATAGAGAGAATTTTCGGTGTATCTTGTAATAACAAGATCAATGGGATTTGAAAGGGCAAGTGTATGTAGTTATCCATAATGATATAACAGTGGTAGGAAATTTTCAAAGGCGATGGGCACAAAGTCTCGAGAATGATCGAAGAGTATCTTCAACATCTTCTGGTGCAGCCGGCGATCATCTGTGATAAGGGGGCTCTCCGGGAGAAGTAGTTACGAGAACCTAGAGTCAGATTTAGTAAAATCATTTAACCCGAGTAGAAGAGAGATAAGAGTACCAGAGTAAAGATCGAGGAGTAAAAGATCCTAGTACCACCCAATGGCGACGTGGGCCCGTAAGGCACACATCCATGTTAGTAAAAAATTTGCAATGTCTAGACTCGACTTCGGCCAAGGAGTGTGGAAGGGGGATTCCTACAGGCAGTTGGCTCTGATACCAACTTGTGACGCCCCCGATTCAATCGTACACTAACCATACACGCAAATGTGTACGATCAAGATCAGGGACTCACGGGAAGATATCACAACACAACTCTACAAATAAAAATAAGTCATACAAGCATCATATTACAAGCCAGGGGCCTCGAGGGCTCGAATACAAGTGCTCGATCATAGACGAGTCAGCGGAAGAAACAATATCTGAGTACAGACATAAGTTAAACAAGTTGCCATAAGATGGCTAGCACAAACTGGGATACAATCGAAAGAGGCGCAGGCCTCCTGCGTGGGATCCTCCTAACTACTCCTGGTTGTCGTCAGCAGGCATCACGTAGTAGTAGGCACCTCCAGTGTAAAAGGAGTCGTCGTCGACGGTGGCGTCTGGATCCTGGCCTCCATCGTCTGGTTGTAGCAATCGGGTAGAGAGAAGGGGAAAAGGGGGGAACAAGGAAACCATGAGTACTCATCCAAAGTACTCGCAAGCAAGGAGCTACACTACATATGCATGGATATATGTGTAAAGGGTCATATCAGTGGACTGAACTGCAGAATGCCAGAATTAGAGGGGGATAGCTAATCCTGTCGAAGACTACGCTTCTGGCAGCCTCCGTCTTGCAGCATATAGAAGAGAGTAGACTGAAGTACTCCAAGTAGCATCGCATAGCATAATCCTACCCGGCAATCCCCTCATTGTTGCCCTGTTAGAGAGCGATCACTGGGTTGTATCTGGCATTTGGAAGGGTGTGTTTTATTAAGTATCCGGTTCTAGTTGTCATAAGGTCAAGGTACAACTCTGGGTCGTCCTTTTACCAAGGGACACGGCTATTTGAATAGATAAACTTCCCTGCAGGGGTGCACCACATAACCCAACACGCTTGATCCCATTTGGCCGGACACACTTTCCTGGGTCATGCCCGGCCTCGGAAGATCAACACGTCGCAGCCCCACCTAGGCACAACAAAGAGGTCAGCACGCCGGTCTAAACCTAAGCGCACAGGGGTCAAGGCCCACCGCCCTGAGCACACCTGCACGTTGCGTACGCGGCCGGAAGCAGACCTAGCCTAGTGGCGTTCCAGTCCAACCCGGCGCGCGCCACTCAGTCGCTGACGTCACGAAGGCTTCGGCTGATACCACGACGTCGAGTGCCCATAACTGTCCCCGCGTAGTTGGTTAGTGCGTATAGGCCAGTAGCCAGACTCAGATCAAATACCCAGATCTCGTTAAGCGTGTTAAGTATCCGCGAACGCCGACCAGGGCAGGCCACCTCTCTCCTAGGTGGTCTCAACCTGCCCTGTCGCTCCGCCACAAAGTAACAGTCGGGGGCCGTCGGGAACCCAGGCCCACCACTACCTGGGTGGAACCACCTGCCCCTTCAGCCCCCATCTCCGAACAGTATCACAGGTAATGTAACAGTGTAAAGTATATAGTATATGCCCGTGATCACCTCCCGAAGTGATCACAACCCAGTAGTATAGCATGGCAGACGGACAAGAGTGTACGGCCACTGATGGAACATTAGCATCCTATATTAAGCAGTAGGATAGCAGGTAAAGGTAACAACAGTAGTAGCAAGGCCAGGCTATGCAGCAGTATAGGATTAACTGAAAGCAGTAACATCCTACACTACTCAAATGCAAGCAGTATAGAGAAGAGTAGGCGATATTTGGTGATTAAGGCGGGGCTTTCCTGGTTGCTCTGGCAAGAAGGGGGTCGTCAACACCGTAGTCGATCACAGGGGTACCGGCAGCGGTCTCGGGGTCTACCAGAAAAATTAACGGAGGGGGAACACAATAAATACATAGCAAGCAAGTGCATAACAGGACAACAAGCAGAGCTAGACGTGTTCTAACGCGGTATGAGGTGATACCGGTGAAGGGGGAAACATCCGGGAAAGTATCCCCGGTGTTCCGTGTTTCTGGACAGATGAACCGGAGGTGAAATGTTGCAGGTTCACTATGCTAGGGACACGTGGCGGACGAACGGGCTGCGTATGCGGGTTCGTCTCGTCGTTCTAAGCAACTTTCATGTAGAAAGTTTTTTCATCTGAGCTACGGTTTATTTTATATTAATTTTTAAAAATTTAATTCAATTTATAAATTATTATTAATAATTTAATTAGAAAATGGCATTACTGCACCGCTAATTAACTAATGTTTGTTTATTCATTTCTTTTATTAACTTCTTTTTTTATATCGTTTCAGGGGCGTGGGCCACTCGTGTCATTGGCAAATGGCCAAAGTGGGTTCGGGCCCTATGGGCGAAGCCCCAACCCGATTGGGCGCTGGCCTAGGCGAACGGTGAGGGGGGGGGCACCGGCGACAGGCGCAGGCCGGCGCGAGGTCGCGGCGGTAGGGCGGTGCGTGGCGGGGTGGGAGCAGGGGGAACAACGGCGCGATAGTGGGGGGCTCCGACCATGGTCGGGCGCCAGCTGCAGGCGGAGCCGGCGAGGTCAGAGGCGGAGCGGGGCCACGGCGAGCTGGACGGGGCAAGCGGGCGCGTTCACGAGGAGGGACGAGCAAAGTCGGGACCGCCGTCGCGCGCGTGCAGTCAACGCGGGCGGCAGAGGTCAGCCGTGGCCAAAGGGAGTGGGGAGGCGCCGGCGGCCTCGTAGGCGGAGCGCGGTGATGCGGAGCGGTGGCGATGCACGGTAGGGGCGCGGGCGAGCAGCAGCAGGGCGTTGGCCGTGAGCAGAGGCAGGCGTGGGTGGGGATGTGGCAGCACAGGCCGGTAGCCATGGCGAGCAGCGACGTACAACAGGGGAACGGGGGCGGCGGCTACGGCACGCGGCGCGAGCGCGCGTGCGGCGCTTGTCGGGCGCGAGCGGCATGGGGAGCGCGCGCACTGGGCGCGGGTAGAGCGGCCGCGGCTGGGTGAGCATGTGTCCGTGTGGTGGCGCGTCGAGCAGGGGAGGCTGGTGCGGGCGGCGACGCGTCGGAGCGCTAAGCGCGGGAGGCTCGGGTGCGGCCATTGCCGGCGAGGACGCCACGGGCGCGGGGTTAGAGAGGGGAGAGTGGGAGGAGGAGGGGGTATACTCACAGGGGGTTGTAGGGTCAGGGGCAACGGGGGGGGGTGAGGAGGAGGGCGAAGACGATCGGGCGACGGGGAGGCAGTCCAGCGGGGGGAGCGGTCCGGCGAGGGGCGTCGATGGGGTCGGGGCACGGTTGCCTCGATCCAGATCCAGCGGGAGAGTGGGGGTGTGTGGGGGCGAGGGGAGTGGGGTGTGGGGCGACTGGGGAGGGAGGCTAGGGTTCGGTCGCCCCATGGGTGATGTAGGCACCGGCTGGGCCGGCCTGTTTGGCACCGAGGCCATCTGGGCCATGGCCCAGCGAGGGGGGGTGGTCTTTTTTTTTATCTATTCCCTTTTCTTTATTTTATTTTTTGCTTATTATTTCTCCTATCATGTTTTCTTTTAGCCTTTAATTTATTTTCAAAGCTAAAAGATAAAAGTAGTTTCTAATTTAGTGTATCTAAATATACTACTGCCACATTAACTATGGACCCCAATAAAATAGTTTAGTATTTTGTTAATTGTAAAAGGCATGTAATTAATTGTTTTTGATACTGTCATATTTATTTTAGAGCCTTTAAACACTTCTTCAGAGTTTGGTTTCGCCACCACAATTACCCATGATTTATCTAACACCTTTAGGACATTTTTGTTTTAGCGTTTCAAAACTTTTGTTGCTTGCTTGATTTTGAATTTGAATTCGAATCGTTTTCGAACTAACGCAAGGTTAGCAACAGTTATCGAGGTGACGTGGCATCATTAGCAGAGGGTTACTGTAGCTTAATTATCCGGGCGTCACAAGAGAACCCTGTTGCAGACAACTTATCTAGGATAGAGAATGTTCTTGATGACCCACTACCTATTGATGATAGCTTTCCTGGTGAACAATTAGCTGTCATAAATGCTTCTCGTACTGCTCCATGGTATGCTGATTATGCTAATTACATTGTTGCTAAATTTATACCACCTAGTTTCACATACTAGCAAAATAAAAAGTTTTTCTATGATTTAAGACATTACTTCTGGGAAGACCCACACCTTTATAAAGGAGTAGATGGTGTTATTAGACGTTGTGTACCTGAGCATGAACAGGAACAGATCCTACGCAAGTGTCACTCCGAGGCTTATGGAGGACACCATGCTGGAGATAGAACTGCGCACGAGGTATTGCAATCCAGCTTATATTGGCCTACTCTCTTCAAAGATGCCCGTAAGTTTGTATTGTCTTGTGACGACTGTCAGAGAATTGGTAATATTAGTAGACGTCAAGAAATGCCTATGAACTATTCACTAGTTATTGAACCATTTGATGTCTAGGGTTTTGATTATATGGGGTCGTTTCCTTCCGATAATGGGTATACACATATTTTAGTTGTTATTGATTATGTTACTAAGTGGGTAGAAGCTATTCCAACTAGTAGTGCTGATCATAACACCTCTATTAAGATGCTTAAAGAAGTTATTTTTCCAAGGTTTGGAGTCCCTAGATACTTAATGAGTGATGGTGGTTCACATTTTATTCATGGTGCCTTTCATAAAATGCTTGCTAAGTATGATGTTAATCATAGAATGGCATCTCCATACCACCCACAGTCTAGTGGTCAAGTAGAACTAAGTAATAGAGAGACTAAATTAATTTTGCAAAAGACTGTTACTAGATGTAGAAAGAATTGGTCCAAGAAACTTGATGATGCATTATGGGCCTATAGAACTGCATACAAAAATCCTAAGGGTATGTCTCCGTATAAAATGGTTTATGGAAAAGCATGTCACTTACCTCTCGAACTAGAACATAAGGCATACTGGGCCATGAAAGAGCTCAATTATGATTTCAAACTTGCCGGTGAGAAGAGACTATTTGAAATTAGCTCACTTGATGAATGGAGAACCCAAGCCTATGAGAATGCCAAACTGTTTAAAGAAAAAGTTAAAAGATGGCATGACAAAAGGATACAAAAGCGTGAGTTTAACGTAGGTGATTATGTTTTGCTATACAACTCTCGTTTAAGATTTTTTGCAGGTAAACTCCTCTCTAAATGGGAAAGTCCTTACGTTATCGAGGAGGTCTATCGTTCCGGTGCCATAAAAATCAACAACTTCGAAGGCACAAATCCGAAGGTGGTGAACGGTCAAAGAATCAAACATTATATCTCAAGTAACCCAATAAATGTTGAAACTAATGTTATTGAAACCGTAACCCCGGAGGAATACATAAGGGACACTTTCCAGAACGTTTCAGACTCTGAAAAGGAATAGGTATGTGGTATGGTAAGTAAACCGACTCCAAAACAATTATAATAGCAATTTTTCTCCGTTTTGGAATATTTTAGAAAATATGAAAATAAGTAGTCCAAAGAGGACACGAGGCATGCACGAGGGTGGAGGGCGCGTCCCCCTGCCTTGCGGGCACCTCGTGTGCCCTCCGAACTCGGTTTTCTTGCATGATACTTCTTTTGGTCGGTAAAAATTCATTATATAATCTCCTGAAGGTTTTGACCACCGTACCACGCAAATAACCTATGTTTTTCGTTTTGAGTTGTTTCTACCGTAGATTAGAGAAAGATGTCTTCTCAAGAGTCAGTCGGGGAGAGTCGGGTGTCTCATCCGACACCGGGACCAGGAGCAAACAGTGATGCTAACCACTTTGGGCCATCAACGGAGGAAGAGATGGAGGCCGACTTGAAAAGGATATATGTCATGGAAGAGGATCAAGAAGTTACTTCTCGTTTCCGAGCCGGATTCATGATGGGGGAACTACAGAGCTCAGCTATTCCAAACTCGGTCATCCTTTCCAATGTTAGATTTCTTTCTTATGAAAATATGAAAAAGAGTGTTGCTTGTTCTCACGCAGCTATGCAACGTCCATGGGTGAAAGGAGCTTTAGCCATCACGAGCAAGCTCCGTAAGGAAATAATGGACCTCAAGCGACAAGCCTACATCATCAACAACTCCATCATCACCACCCCCGAGGAAGGAGAACTGAGCATCGGGTATGGGCACTCCCCTTGGCAACTGCCAAGCTTGGGGGAGGTGCCGCAGTATCGTATCACCATCACACCCCTATCTTTACCGTTTTTCTTAGTTCGATCCTTTTGGTAATAGCTTGATCTACTAGAATAAAGTTTTAGTATGATCTAGTTTTGAGTTATGCTTTATGATCCTTCTATGTAATCGAGTCCGCAAGCTATATATAATAAAGATTAGTTTTGAGTCGAGGGCTTGGTTATCTTGCTATGATCTTGAGGGAATAAAAATAAAAGAGAAGAGAAAGAATAAATAGAATTAAAGTGATCATATAGACCTTATGGAGAGTAATGTCTTCACATATAAAGAGTATGATGAATAAAAGTTGTTGAGAGTTGACAAACATAGTTTTGGTTATCGTTGCAATTAATAGGAAGTAATAAAGAAAGAGAGGTTTTCACATATAAATATACTATCTTGGACATCTTTTATGATTGTGAGCACTCATTAAAATAGACATTGATACGTCCATTTTGCATCATGCTTTTATATCGTTAATTATTGCATTATGGGTTGTTATTTAACAATATGTCACAATACATATGGCTATTCTCTCTTATTTTACAAGGTTTACATAAGGAGGGAGAATGCCGGCAGCTGGAATTCTGGGTTGGAAATGGAGCAAATATTAGAGACCTATTCTGCGCAACTCCAAAAGTCCTGAAACTCCATGGAATGTCTTAAAATAAATAAAGAAAAATCCTCGCCAAAGATGAAGTCCAGGGGGCCCACACCCTGCTCACGAGGGTGGCGGCGCCCCCCCCCCTCCTAGGGCGTGCCCCCCTACCTCATGGGCCCCTTGGTGGGTCTCCGATGTCCATCTTCTGCTATATGAAGTCTTTTGATGAAAAAAAATCAAAAGCAACCTTTCGGGACGAGACTCCGCCGCCACGAGGCGGAACCGAGGCGGAACCAATCTAGAGCTCCGGCAGAGCTGTTCTACCAGGGAAACATCCCTCCGGGAGGGGGAAATCGTCACCATCGTCATCAACAACGCTCCTCTCATATGGAGAGGGCAACCTCCATCAACATCTTCACCAGCACCATCTCATCTCCAAACCCTAGTTCATCTCTTGTATCCAATTCTTGTCTCAAAGTCCGGGATTGGTGCTAGTAGGTTGCTAGTAGTGTTGATTACTCCTTGTAGTTGATGCTAGTTGGTTTATTTGGTGGAAGATCATATGTTCAGATCCTATATGCATATTATTACCCCTCTGATTATGAACATGAATATGCTTTGTGAGTAGTTACGTTTGTTCGTGAGGACAAGGGAGAAGTCTTGCTATTAGTTGTCATGTGAATTTGGTATTTGTTTGATATTTTGATAAGATGTATGTTGTCTAGCCTCTAGTGGTGTTATGTGAACGTCGACTACATAACACTTCACCATTATTTGGGCCTAGAGGAAGGCATTGGGAAGTAATAAGTAGATGATGGGTTGCTAGAGTGACAGAAGCTTAAACCCTAGTTTATGCATTGCTTCGTAAGGGCTGATTTGGATCCATATGTTTCATGCTATGGTTAGGTTTACCTTAATACTTTTGTTGTAGTTGCGGATGCTTGCAATACAGGTTAATCATAAGTGGGATGCTTGTTCAAGTAAGAACAACACCTAAGCACCGGTCCACCCACATATCAAATTATCAAAGTACCGAACGCGAATCATATGAACGTGATGAAAACTAGCTTGACGATATTCACATGTGTCCTCGGGAGCGCTTTTCCTTATAAGAGTTTGTTCCGGCTTGTCGTTTGCTACAAAAAGGATTGGGCCACCTTTCTGCACTTTATTTACTTTTGTTACTTGTTGCTCGTTACAATTTATCTTGTCACAAAACTATCTGATACCATTTATTTCAGTACTTGCAGAGAATACCTTGCTGAAAACCGCTTATCATTTCCTTCTGCTCCTCGTTGGGTTCGACACTCTTACTTACCGAAAGGACTATGATAGATCCCCTATACTTGTGGGTCATCAAGACTCTTTTCTGGCGCCGTTGCCGGGGAGTGTAGCGCCTTTGGTAGGTGGAATTTGGTAAGGAAAAATTTATATAGTGTGCTGAAATTTACTGTCACTTGTTACTATGGAAAGTAATTCTCTGAGGGGCTTGTTCGGGGTATCTTCACCCCGTCTAGTAGAGCAAAGAGTTGCTCCTCAATCTACTCAACCTATTGAAATTGAAACTCCTTTTGAATTTCCTTCGGGTATGATGGAAAGACTGCTAGCTAACTCTTTTACACAAGATGGAACAAAGCATCCTGATGAGCACTTATTATATGTGGATGAAGTTTGTGGATTATTTAAGCTTGTAGGTGTACCCGATGATGTTGCTAAGAAGAAGGTCTTCCCTTTATCTTTGAAGGAAGACGCATTGATATGGTATAGGCTATGTGATACGAGATCGTGGGACTATAAAAGATTGAAATTGGAATTTCATCAAAAGTGATCGCAACTATATATATATATATATATATATATATATATATATATATATATATATATATATATATATATATATATATATATGTATATATATAATTTCTGGCCTCGCGAAGGAGAAAGCATCGCTCAAGCTTGGGGGAGGCTTAAATCAATGTTATATTCATGCCCCAATCATGAGCTCTCGAGAGAAATAATTATGCAAAGTTTCTATGCTCGGCTTTCTGAAAACAATCGCACCATGCTCGATACTTCTTGTGCCGGCTCTTTTATGATGAAGACTATTGAATTTAGATGGGATTTATTGGATAGAATTAAACACAACTATGAAGATTGGGTTCTCGACGAAGGTAAGGAGTCAGGTATGACACCTAAGATTGATTGTGTTAAATCTTTTATGGATACCGATATTTTCCATAAGTTTAGCACTAAATATGGACTTGACTCTGAGATAGTAGCTTCCTTCTGTGAATCTTTTGCTACTTATGTGGATCTCCCTAAGGAGAAGTGGTTTAAATATCATCCTCCTATAGAAGTAATAGTAGCTGCACCTATTAAAGTTGAAGAAAAGACTGTCACTTATAATGATCCTATTGTTCCTACTCCTTATGTTGAGAAACCACCTTTCCCTATTAGAGTAAAGGATCATGCTAAAGCTTTAACTGTTGTTCGTAAAAGCAATATTAGAACATATACACCTCCTGAGCAAGTTAAAATAGAACCTAATATTGCTATTGTTAAAGATGTCTTGTCTGATAATATTGATGGGCATGTCATTCAGTTTGAAGGTGAAACTGCTAGAATTGCTAAACCTTGTGCTAAAGATAAACATAGACATGTGGTAGGCGTGCCTGTTATTTCGGTTAAAATAGGAGATCATTGTTGTCATGGCTTATGTGATATGGGTGCTAGTGCTAGTGTTATCCCTTATGACTTGTATAAAGAAATCAAGCATGAAATTGCACCTGCTAAGTTAGAAGATATTGATGTCACAATGAAACTTGCCAATAGAGATACTATTTCAGCGATGGGAATTGTTAGAGATGTTGAAGTCTTGTGTGGGAAAACTAAATATCCTGCGGATTTTCTTGTTCTTACTTCTCCGCAAGATAGCTTTTGCCCCATTATATGTGGTAGACCCTTCTTGAACACTGTTAATGCTAGGATAGATTGCGAAAAGAATGTTGTTACTATTGGCTTGGATGATATGGTTCATGAGTTTAATTTCTCTAAATTTAGTAAACAACATCATGAGGAAGAATTACCTAGTAAGGATGAAATTATTGGTCTTGCTTCTATTGCCGTACCTCCTAGTGATCCTTTAGAACACTATTTGCTAGACCATGAAAATCATATATTCATGAATGAAAGAAGGGAAATAGATGAGGTATTCTTCAAAACAGGAACCTATTCTGCAACACAAGTTGCCTGTTGAAATTTTAGGGGATCCTCCTCCACCCAAGGGTGATCCCGTGTTTGAGCTTAAACCGTTGCCTGATAATCTTAAATATGCTTATCTTGATGAAAATAAGATATATCCTATTATTATTAGTGC
This sequence comes from Aegilops umbellulata, assembly GCA_032464435.1. NCBI lineage: Eukaryota > Viridiplantae > Streptophyta > Magnoliopsida > Poales > Poaceae > Aegilops > Aegilops umbellulata. Next base: position 275,737,515 of record CP136055.1, read on the forward strand.
TAACCTTTCAGAGCATGAAGAAGAAACATTATTGAGAACTCTGAAGAAGCATCGTGTTGCTATTGGATATACTCTTGATGATCTTAAGGGTATTAGTCCCACTCTATGTCAACATAAAATAAATTTGGAAGCAGATGCTAAACCCGTTCGTGATCCTCAACGACGTCTGAATCCTAAAATCAAAGAAGTGGTAAGAAAATAAATACTCAAGCTTCTGGAGGCAGGTATAATTTATCCCGTTGCTGACAGTCAGTGGGTAAGTCCTGTCCATTGTGTCCCTAAGAAGGGAGATATTACTGTTGTTCCTAATGATAAAGATGAATTGATTCCACAAAGAATTATTACAGGCTATAGGATGGTAATTGATTTCCGCAAATTAAATAAAGCTACTAAGAAAGATCATTACCCCTTACCTTTTATTGATCAAATGCTAGAAAGATTATGCAAACATACACATTACTGCTTTCTAGATGGTTATTCTGGTTTCTCTCAAATACCTGTGTCAGCTAGACATCAATCAAAGACTACTTTTACATGCCCTTTTGGTACTATTGCTTATAGACGTATGCCTTTTGGTTTATGTAATGCACCTTCTACCTTTCAATGATGCGTGATGGCTATATTCTCTGACTTCTGTGGAAAGATTTCTGAGGTTTTCATGGACGATTTTTCCGTCTATGGTTCCTCTTTTGATGATTGCTTGAGAAATCTTGATCGAGTTTTGCAGAGATGTGAAGAAACTAATTGTGTCTTGAATTGGGAAAAGTGCCACTTTATGGTTAATGAAGGTATTGTTTTGGGGCACAAAGTTTCCGAAAGAGGTATTGAAGTTGATAAATCCGAAGTTGATTCTATTGAAAAGATGCCATGTCCCAAGGACGTCAAAGGTATAAGAAGTTTCCTTGGTCATGCTGGATTTTATAGGAGGTTCATTAAGGACTTCTCAAAGATTTCTCGGCCTCTGACTAATTTATTGCAAAAAGATATACCATTTGTCTTTGATGATGATTGTGTAGAAGCATTTGAAATACTTAAGAAAGCATTAGTCTCTGCACCTATTGTTCAGCCACCTGATTGGAATTTACCCTTTGAAATTATGTGTGATGCTAGTGATTATGTTGTAGGTGCTGTTTTAGGGCAAAGAGTTGATAAGAAATTAAATGCTATCCATTATACTAGTAAGACTCTAGGCAATGCTCAAAGAAATTATGCTACTACTGAAAAAGAACTTTTAGCAGTTGTATTTGCTTGTGACAAGTTCAGACCTTATATTGTTGATTCTAAAGTAACTATTCACACGGATCATGCTGCTATTAAATATCTTATGGAAAAGAAAGATGCTAAACCTAGACTTATTAGATGGGTTCTCTTGCTACAAGAATTTGACTTGCATATTGTTGATAGAAAGGGAGCTGAGAACCCCGTTGCAGACAACTTATCTAGGTTAGAGAATGTTCTTGATGACCCACTACCTATTAATGATAGCTTTCCTGATGAACAATTAAATGTTATAAGTACTTCTCGTAGTACTCCGTAGTATGCTGATTATGCTAATTATATTGTTGCTAAATTTATACCACCTAGCTTCACATACCAACAAAAGAAAAAGGTTTTCTACGATTTGAGACATTACTTTTGGGATGTCCCACATCTTTATAAATAAGGAGTAGATGGTGTTATTAGACGTTGTGTACCTAAGCATGAACAGGAACAGATCCTACGCAAGTGCCACTCCGAAGCTTATGGAGGAAACCACGCTGGAGATAGAACTGCACATAAGGTATTGCAATCCGGTTTTTATTGGCCTACTCTCTTCAAGGATGCCCGTAAGTTTGTCTTGTCTTGCGATGAATACCAAAGAATTGGTAATATTAGTAGACGTCAAGAAATGCCTATGAATTATTCACTTGTTATTGAACCATTTGATGTTTGGGGCTTTGATTATATGGGACCTTTTACTGCCTCTAATGTATACACTCATATTGATGTTGATTACGTTACTAAGTGGGTAGAAGCTATTCCAACTAGTAGCGCTAATCATAACACCTCTATTGAAATGCTTAAGGAAGTTATTTTTCTGAGGTTTGGAGTCCCTAGATATTTAATGACTGATGGTGGTTCACACTTTATTCATGGTGCTTTCCGTAAAATGCTTGCTAAATATGACGTTAATCACATAATTGCATCTCCCTATCACCCGCAGTCTAGTGGTCAAGTAGAACTGAGTAATAGAGAGCTCAAATTAATTTTGCAGAAGACTGTTATAGGTCTAGAAAGAATTGGTCCAAGAAACTTGATGATGCATTATGGGCGTATAGAACTGCATATAAAAATCCTATGGGTATGTCTCCATATAAAATGGTTTATGGAAAAGCATGTCACCTACCTCTCGGACTAGAACATAAGGCATATTGGGCTATTAAAGAGCTCAATATGATTTCAAACTTGCCGGTGAGAAGAGGTTATTTGATATTAGCTCACTTGATGAATGGAGAACCGAAGCATATGAAAATGCCAAGTTGTTTAAAGAGAAAGTTAAAAGATGGCATGACAAAAGGATACAAAAGCGTGAGTTTAATGTAGGTGATTATGTATTGCTATACAACTCTCGTTTAAGATTTTTTGCAGGAAAACTTCTCTCTAGATGGGAAGGCCCCTATGTTATCGAGGAGGTCTATCGTTCCGGTGCCATAATAATCAACAACTTCGAAGGCACAAATCAAAAGGTGGTAAACGGTCAAAGAATCAAACACTTTATCTCAGGTAATCCCATAAATGTTGAAACCAATATTATTGAAACCGTAACCCTGGAGGAATACATAAGGGACACTTTCCAGAACGTTTCAGACTCCGAAAAGGATAGGTACGTGGTACGGTAAGTGAACCGACTCCAAAACAATTTTTAAGGCAATATCTCTCCGTTTTGGAATATTTAGAAAAATATAAAAATAAGTACCAGTCCGGGAAGAACACGAGGGCCCCACGAGGGTGGTGGGCGCGCCCTACCCTCTGGGCGCGCCCCCCTACCTCGTGAGCACCTCGTGTGCCCTCCAGACTCTGTTTTCTTGCACGGTATGTATTTCGGTCCGTAAAAATTCATTATATATTCTCTCGAAGGTTTTGACTCCCGTATCATGCAAATCTCCTCTATTCTTGTTTCGGGCTGTTTTCTGTCAGGGTTTTCCAGGCTAGGCATCATGTCGTCTCGCTCCACCAACAATGGTGACAATGATGCTTGGCTAATGAAGATAGATCTGAAGAGGGAAGGACCCACGATGGTCAACAAGGATGAAAGGATCAAGAAGGCCACGGAAGATCAAGCTCCGACAGCAAAGGACATCCTTCAACTTGATCATAACCTTCTTACCCCAACTGAGATCGAAGCTTTCAAGATGATTGAGTTAGCTCGTGTACAAAACAAGTATCTCACACAAGAAAATATTTTGTTGAAGGAGCATATTCTCGCACTCAAGGGCATTATTCGCAAGCTAGAGGACCTCTTACGCTCGATGTGCGATTATCCGTCACCTCCACCAGCTTCTTCACCGACAAAGGAGACATAATCACTTGGGTATGGGCACTCCCCTTGGCAACTACCAAGCTTGGGGGAGGTGCCCCGGTATCGTATCACAATCACAACTCCTATCTTTATCGTTTTTCTTAGTTCGATCCTATTAGTAGTATCTTGATCTAGTAGAATAAAATTTATGGCATGATCTAGTTTTGAGTTTTGCTTTATGATCTCTCTTTGTAATCGAGTCCGTGAGCTATGTATAATAAAGATTAGTGTTGAGTCGAGGGCCTGATTATTTTACCATGATCTTGGGTGAATAAAAGAAAAGAAGAAAAAGAATAAAAAAGGGGGAAACAAAAAGATCATATTGATCTTATTGAGAGTAATGACTTCACATAGAAAGAGTATGATGATTAAAAGTTGTTGGGAGTTGGCAGACATAGCTTTGGTCATCGTTGCAATTAATAGGAAGTAATAAGGAAAGAGAGGTTTCACATATAGATATATTATCATTGACATCTTTTATGATTGGAAGCACTCATTAAAATATGACATGCTAAAGAGTTGATGTTGGACAAGGAAGACAACATAATGAGTTATGCCTTTCTTATATCTGAGATAAAGTATGTTGTCATGGATCCTCTAACTTGTTAAGCTTGCCTTTCCTCCTCATGCTAGCCAATTTCTCAGCACTAAGTAGAGATACTACTTGTGCTTCCAAACACCCTTAAACCAATTTTGCCATGAGAGTCCACCATATCTACCTATGGATTGAGTAAGATCCTTCAAGTAAGTTGTCATCGGTGTAAAGCAATAAAAATTGCTCTAAATATGTATGATTGATTGGTGTGGGAGGAATAAGCTTTATACGATCTTGTGATGTGGAAGTAATAAAAGCGACGGACTTCATAATAAAGGTTCACATCACAAGGGGCAATACAAAGTGACGTTCTTTCGCATTGAGATTTTATGCATCCAACCATAAAAGCGCATGGCAACCTCTGCTTCCCTCTGCGAAGGGCCTATCCTTTATTATTATCTTCTACCTTATGCAAGAGTCATGGTGATCTTCACCTTTTCTTTTCATGTTATCCTTTGGCAAGCTCAGCATGTTGGAAAGAACATGATATATATATATCTAATTTGATGTAGGGGAGCAGGAACCATTATTGTTGACATTACCCTTGAGGTAAAAGGTTATGGGGCAAAACTATAAGCCCCTATCTTTCTCTGTGTCCGATTAAAACTCCGTAACCACAAGTATCGCATGAGTGTTAGCAGTTATGAAGGACTAGATGATAGTTGAGTATGTGGACTTGCTTTTAAGCTCTGACATAGACTCTTTCCGATGTTATGATAAATTGCAATTGCTTCAATGACTGATATTATAGTTTGTTGGAGCCCAATAAGGTTTATGATTCATACCTTTGTATTATGAATAGTTCATCACTGGAACATAAGTAATCATATGACAAAATCTATATATGTTGTTGTTATGAGAATAATCATGATGCCTTCATGTCCGTATTTTAGTTTTATCGACGCCTCTACCTCTAAACATGAGGACATATTTATTCTTATCGGCTTTTTGCTTGAGGACAAGCGAGGTCTAAGCTTGGGGGAGTTGAAACGTCCATTTTGCATGATGCTTTTATATCGTTAATTATTGCATTATGGGCTGTTATTTCACAATATGTCACAATACTTATGGCTATTCTCTCTTATTTTACAAGGTTTACATAAGGATGGAGAATGCCGGCAGCTGGAATTCTGGGATGGAAAAGGAGGAAATATTAGAGACCTATTATGCGCAACTCCAAAAGTCCTGAAACTCCATGGAATATCTTAAAATAAATAAATAAAAATCCTCACCAAAGATGAAGTCCAGGGGGCCCACACCCTGCTCGCGAGCGTGGGGGCACGCCCCCTACCACGTGGGCCCCCTGGTGGGTCTCCGACGTCCATCTTCTGCTATATGAAGTCTTTCGATGAGAAAAAAATCAGAAGCAACCTTTCGAGACGAGACTCCGCCGCCACGAGGCGGAACCAATCTAGAGCTCCGGCAGAGCTATTCTGCCGGGGAAACTTCCCTCCGGGAGGGGGAAATCATCACCATCGTCATCAACAATGCTCCTCTCATATGGAGAGGGCAACCTCCATCAACATCTTCACCAGCACCATCTCATCTCCAAACCCTAGTTCATCTCTTGTATCCAATTCTTGTCTCAAAGTCCGGGATTGGTGCTAGTAGGTTGCTAGTAGTGTTGATTACTCCTTGTAGTTGATGCTAGTTGGTTTATTTGGTGGAAGATCATATGTTCAGATCCTATATGCATATTATTACCCCTCTGATTATGAACATGAATATGCTTTGTGAGTAGTTACGTTTGTTCCTGAGGACAAGGGAGAAGTCTTGCTATTAGTAGTCATGTGAATTTGGTATTCGTTTGATATTTTGATAAGATGTATGTTGTCTAGCCTCTAGTGGTGTTATGTGAACGTCGACTACATAACACTTCACCATCATTTGGGCCTAGAGGAAGCCATTGGGAAGTAATAAGTAGATGATGGGTTGCTAAAGTCACAGAAGCTTAAACCCTAGTTTATGCGTTGCTTCGTAAGGGCTGATTTGGATCCATATGTTTCATGCTATGGTTAGGTTTACCTTAATACTTTTGTTGTAGTTGCGGATGCTTGCAACAGAGGTTAATCATAAGTGGGATGCTTGTTCAAGTAAGAACAGCACCCAAGCATCGGTCCACCCACATATCAAATTATCAAAGTACCGAACGCGAATCATATGAACGTGATGAAAACTAGCTTGACGTTATTCCCATGTGTCCTCGGGAGCGCTTTTCCTTATAAGAGTTTGTTCCGGCTTGTCCTTTGCTACAAAAAGGATTGGGCCACCTTGCTGCACTTTATTTACTTTTGTTACTTATTGCTCGTTACAATTTATCTTGACACAAAACTATCTGTTACCATTTATTTCAGTACTTGCAGAGAATACCTTGCTGAAAACCGCTTATCATTTCCTTCTGCTCCTCGTTGGGTTCGACACTCTTACTTATCGAAAGGACTATGATAGATCCCCTATACTTGTGGGTCATCAGGCATGCTAAAAGTAGATGTTGGACAAGGAAGACAACGTAATGGCTTATGTTTTCTTATATCCGAAATAAAGTATATTGTCATGGATCATCCAACATGTTGAGCTTGCCTTTCCTCCTCATGCTAGCCAAATTCTCTGCACCAAGTAGAGATACTACTTGTGCCTCCGAATATCTTTAAACCCAGTTTTGCCACGAGTGTCGACCATACCTACCTATGGATTGAGTAAGATCCTTCAATTAAGTTGTCACTGTTGCATGCAATAAGAATTGCTCTCTAAATATGTATGATTTATTAGTGTGGAGAAAATAAGCTTTATATGATCTTGTGATATGGAAGCAATAAAAGCGACGGACTACATAATAAAGGTCCCTATCACAAGTGGATATATAAAGTGACGTTCTTTCGCATTAAGATTTTGTGCATCCAACCATAAAAGCACATGACAACCTCTTCTTCCCTCTGCGAAAGGCCTGTCTTTTATTCTTGTCTTATACATTATACAAGAGTCCTGGTGATCTTCACCTTTCCTTTTTACATTTCATCCTTTGGTAAACACATTGTGTTGGAAAGATCCTGATATATATATCCAATTGGATGTAAGTTATCATGAACTATTATTGTTGACATTACCCTTGAGGTAAAAGGTTGGGAGGCAATGATACGTCTCCAATGTATCTATAATTTTTTATTGTTCCATGCTTTTATATATTCTGTTTTGGATGTTTAATGGGCTTTATTATATATTTTTATATTTTTTGTGGGACTAACCTACTAACCCAAGGCCCAGTGCAAATTGCTGTTTTTTTGCCTATTTCAGTGTTTCACATAAAAGGAATATCAAACGGAATCCAAACGGAATGAAACCTTCGGAACGTGATTTTTGGAACAAACGTGATCCAGAGGACTTGGAGTGGACGTCAAGAAACAACTGAGGAGGCCACGAGGCAGGGAGGCGCGCCTGCCCCCTGGGCGCCCCCCCTCCACCCTCGTGGGCCCCTCGTGGCTCCACCGACCTACTTATTCCTCCTATATATACCTACGTACCCCGAAAACATCCAGGAGCACCACGAAATCCTATTTCCACCTCCGCAACCTTCTGTACCCATGAGATCCCATCTTGGGGCCTTTTCTGGCACTCCGCCGGAGGGGGCATCCATCATGGAGGGCTTCTACATCAAAACCATAGCCTCTCCGATGATGTGTGAGTAGTTTACCACAGACCTTGGGGTCCATAGTTATTAGCTAGATGGCTTCTTCTCTCTCTATGGATCTCAATACAAAGTTCTCCTCGATCTTCTTGGAAATCTATTCGATGTAACTCTTTTTGCGGTGTGTTTGTCGAGATCTGATGAATTGTGGTTTTATGATCAAGATTATCTATGAACAATATTTGAATCTTCTCTGAATTCTTTTATATATGATTGTTTATCTTTGCAAGTCTCTTCGAATTATCAGTTTGGTTTGGCCTACTAGATTGATCTTTCTTGCAATGGGAGAAGTGCTTAGCTTTGGGTTCAATCTTGTGTTGCTCGATCCTAGTGACAGAAGGGGAAACGACACATATTGTATTGTTGCCATCAAGGATAAAAAGATGGGGTTTATATCATATTGCTTGAGTTTATCCCTCTACATCATGTCATCTTGCCTAATGCGTTACTCTGTTCTTTTGAACTTAATACTCTAGATGTATGTTGGATAGCGGTCGATGTGTGGAGTAATAGTAGTAGATGCAGGCAGGATTCGGCCTACTTGTTGCGGATGTCATGCATGTATACATGATCATGCCTAGATATTCTCATAACTATGCTCAATTCTATCAATTGCTCGACAGTAATTTGTTCACCCACCGTAATACTTATGCTATCTTGAGAGAAGCCACTAGTGAAACATATGGCCCTCGGGTCTATTTTCCATCATATAAGTTTCCAGTCTATTTTTACTTTGTAATATTTACTTTCAATCTTTATCATAAAAATACCAAAAATATTATCATCTCTATCAGATCTCACTTTTGCAAGTAGCCATGAAAGGATTGACAACCCCTCTATCGCGTTGTTGCAAGGTTCTTATTTGTTTGTGTAGGTACGAGGGACTTGCGTGTGGCCTCCTACTGGATGGATACCTTGGTTCTCAAAAACTGAGGGAAATACTTACTCTACTTTGCTGCATCACCCTTTCCTCTTCAAGGGAAAACCAACACATGCTCAAGAGGTAGCAGGCAACACTAGAAGCCCCTATCTTTCTCTGCGTCCGATTAAAACTCCATACCCATAAGTATTGCGTGAGTGTTAGCAATTTTGAAAGACTAAATGATAGTTGAGTATGCGGACTTGCTGAAAAGCTCTTATATTGACTCTTTCCGATGTTATGATAAATTGCAATTGCTTCAATGACTGAGATTATAGTTTGTTAGTTTTCTGATTCATAAATGACATTGTGAATAGATTGTTGCTTTAGCATAAGAAATCACATGACAATATATATATGTTGTTGTTATAAGAATGATCATGATGCCCTCATGTCCGTATTTCATTTTATCGACACCTCTATCTCTAAACATGTGGACATATTTTTCGTTATCGGCTTTCGCTTGAGGACAAGCGAGGTCTAAGCTTGGGGGAGTTGATACGTCCATTTGGCATCATGCTTTTATATCGATATTTATTGCATTATGGGCTGTTATTACACATTATGTCACAATTCTTATGCCTATTCTCTCTTATTTTACAAGGTTTACATGAGGAGGGAGAATACCGGCAGCTGGAATTTTGGCCTGGAAAAGGAGCAAATATTAGAGACCTATTATGCACAACTCCAAAAGTCATGAAACTCCACGGAAGTCAGTTTTGGAATATATAAAAAATATTGGGCGAAGAAAGCACCAGAGGGGGGCCACCCACCATCCACGAGGGTGGGGGCGCCCTACCCCCCTGGGCGCGCCCCCTGCCTCGTGGGCCCCCTGGCAGGCCTCCGGTGCCCATCTTTGGCTATATGAAGTCTTTCGCCCTGGAAAAAATCAGAAGGAAGCTTTCGGGACGAAGCGCCGTCGTCTCGAGGAGGAACCTGGCGAAACCAATCTAGGGCTCCGGCGAAGCTGTTCTACCGGGGAAACATCCCTCCGGGAGGGGGAAATCATCTCCATCATCATCACCATCGATCCTCTCATCGGTAGGGTGTCAATCTCCATCAACATCTTCACCAGCACCATCTCATCTCAAACCCTAGTTCATCTCTTGTATCCAATCTTTGTCTCAAAACCTCATATTGGTACTTGTGGGTTGCTAGTAGTGTTAATTACTCCTTGTAGTTGATGCTAGTTGGCTTATTTGATGGAAGATCATATGTTCAGATCCTTTATGCATATTAATACCCCTCTGATTATGAACATGAATATAATTTGTGAGTAGTTACGTTTGTTCCTGAGGACATGGGAGGAGTCTCGCTATAAGTAGTCATGTGAATTTGGTATTCGTTCAATATTTTGATGAGATGTATGTTGTCTTTCCACTAGTGGTGTTATGTGAACGTCGACTACATGACACTTCACCATTATTTGGGCCTAGAGAAAGGCATTGGGAAGTTATAAGTAGATGATGGGTTGCTAGAGTGACAGAAGCTTAAACCCTAGTTTATGCGTTGCTTCGTAAGGGGCTGATTTGGATCCATATGTTTCATGCTATGGTTAGGTTTACCTTAATACTTCTTTTGTAGTTGCGGATTCTTGCAATAGGGGTTAGTCATAAGTGGGATGCTTGTCCAAGGAAGGGCAGCACCCAAGCACCGGTCCACCCACATATCAAATTATCAAAGTAACGAACGTGAATCATATGAGCGTGATGAAAACTAGCTTGACGACAATTCCCATGTGTCCTCGGGAGCGTTTTCCTTTATATAAGAGTTTATCCAGGCTTGTCCTTTGCTACCAAAAGTATTGGGCCACCTTGCCACACCTTGTTTACTTTTGTTACTTGCTACCCGTTACAAATTACCTTATCATAAAACTATCTGTTACCGATAATTTCAGTGCTTGCAGAGAATACCTTACTGAAAACCGCTTGTCATTTCCTTCTGTTCCTCGTTGGGTTCTACACTCTTATCGAAAGGACTATGATGGATCCCCTATACTTGTGGGTCATCAGGCAGCATGTTGCTTGATTGGTGGAGGGGCACGCTGAACTTGGGACGATCTTCACAGGACCTATGGAGGCGCGCGCAACCGACGGGCCAGGTCGGTCGCGGGCGTAGATGAGGTGGATCCCGGCGGCGAGCGGGTGATCAAGAAGGCCACGAGCGAGGTCGGGGATGCCGCTTGGTGGAGGCGGGATGGCGGCAGAGTCCGAGATGAGGCTGGCTATGACGGATGGCGTGGGACGACGTGCGGACGAGTGCGTCGGCACTAGCACCCGGGCTACCAAAACAGCGCCGGTGCCTGGGCAGCAAGGCCCGAGCAACCAATGTAGCAGTGGTTCCCAAGCTAAGGCAGGCAAAGAGCTAATGCAGCCGGGGATGAGGGCAATGAGGTAGACCAGAGGGCTGCCGTGTAGACACGGTGGAAGCGGGTCGCATGGATCGATGGGCGGGCCGGCGCGCGAACGGCGGCTATGATGGGCTGCCGCATGGTGTGAGGCCGTCGGGTCGGGGTGATGCAGGAGTCCCGGTCGGAGTAGGGCGGAGGTGGCCGGCATAGATCGACGGGCGGGCCCGCGCGCGGACGCCGGCCGTGAGGGACCGCCTGTCGTGCGAAGCCGCCGGGTCGGTGATGGAGTCGGCCGGTCATGCCGGTGTTGGAGTAGAGGCGCACGGGGGTCAATAGCGGCGGCGGGCGATGCAACCCGATCTTATTAGATCAGGAAACCAAAAAGTAGACACCGATCAAAGCGGCCGGTGAGAGAGAGAGAGAGAGAGAGAGAGAGAGAGAGAGAGAGAGAGAGAAACCTAGAGTAAGGGCTCGGGAAAAGACTCTCTAGGGCAGCCGATCAACACGACCAACGGAAAAACGCTAGGTATGGGTGGCGTGGCCCCCGGCAGCGGTCATGGAGGCCGACCACCCCGGGGGCTGCGCGCAGGGCGGAAGCGGCGGGCGGTGACTAGGGTTTGGATCGGTTAGGCTGATACCATGTTAGAAGGGAGAGAGGGATTCGGTGGAATAGTTCATGTATTGCTTGAGCCTTGTATGCATATATATAGGAGTACAATGACCAACTTGGAGTACAAGACAAGGCAGTACCAAATCCTAGTCGATCCTATACTTCCTAATAATCATATACTCAATAGCAATTCTTCTAACTAGGGGCATGCATTGCTCCACTGTGGGCTTCTGCAAACTAAGTGGCATTCCCAAGTAAGGGGGAAGCTTCCCCTTTTACAAATAAGAGTGTTAACCAGAATGTCAACCATATCCTCTGGGATGTTAATTGGGATTAGGTTGGACTTATTGTAATTAACTTTAAGTCCAGTAGCATCAGCAAAAGTGTTGAGGAGAGCCTTTAAACAAATCAATTATCTTGTGTCTGCTTTCATAACAATTAATGTGTCATCTGCATACTGAACAACTGGGAACTCGGGGCATGATGTAAATAGGAAAGGTGGTGTGATCAGACGTTGGGACATGGCTTTATTCAGAACTGTGTGCAACAAGTCAGCAGCAATCACAAACAGTAGAGGACAAATAGGGTCTCCCTGCCTAACTCCCTGCTTACAGTAGAACTTTTTCCTGGTACCCCATTTAGAAAAATAGCAGATGTGGCATTTGGAATAACATATTCATCCACAATATCCATTTGTTGCCAAATCCCTTAGCTTGTAAGATGCTCAATAGATCCTTAAAATCAATGGTGTCAAAACCTTTTTCCAGGTCTAGTTTCAAGACTACACATTCATTTCTACACTTATGACATTGGTGAATGTATTCATAGGCTCATCCCAAACAGTCTTGAATAGATCTGTTTTGAAGAAATCCATGTTGATTGATGTGCACCAGCTTTAAAATAATCTTTTGCAACTTTTTGGCCAGAAGTTTTGTAATGCTCTTGAGACTGTTCAGAAGGGATATAGGTCTGAAGCCATTTGTAGTAATTGGGCTAGACACTTTTGGGATCATATTAATGAAGGAGCTGTTAATGCTTTCCTATTTAACTATCCCTTCATAAAAATCATGAACAAGCTTCCTAACATCAGGTCCAATAATGTCCCAGCAAGCTATTATTCAAACCATCTAGCCCCAGTGAATTATCAGAAGGGAGTTCTTTTACCACCTGATTGATTTCCTCATCAATGAAAGGTTTCCCAAGCTCTACAAACAGGCTTGGGTCAACATTGTTACCATAAAGTGACAACAAGTCAAACTGCTTGGTGGTCTGTTGTGAAGCGCCCATTCTTTTCCTAAAAGCTTCCCAAAGGATAGCAGCTTTACTTTCATGATATGAGAACTCCACTTGCTCATCATTCTGCGGAACTGCAATATAATTATGTCTGTGATTTATTGTAGCCTTAGTGTGGAAGAATTTAGTGTTCTCGTCTCCAAATTTGACCCCCTTAATTTTCCCCTTTGTTTCCAATAAATCTTCTGGTTTTGGAGCAACACCAATAATTCCTCTTTAAGAATGTTTCTGCAGTTCCATTCCAAACTACTAAGAGCTCTATATTCCTCAAAAAGTCCAGAAGAAATATTCCTTCATTAATAGCTTCAATTTTCCTCTTAAGACAAGATAAGCTTTTAGCCCATAACTTTAGGTCCCTTCTCAAGTTCTTGAGCTTAGCATTAATAATTTGGCAGAATCAGTATGACCCACTGGTATATTCCAAGCATTAATCACAATATATCTGAAATCACTGTGTTGTAACCAATAATTTTCAAATCTGAAGGTTTGAGCTTTGGGGATCATGGTCCCAATTTTGACCATGTAGGGGTATTGATTCCATCATGTAATGGCAGGTCCAAATCAGTTTCTTCTTGATTAGCATGCTCTAGGACAATCTCTGCATCCATTTCTTACCAATTGTTACTGTGTTGCTGCATAGCCCAATGTCCATCTTACTCCCACTCTTCCACATCCTCGTCAGCATTCTCTTGATCATCCCCATTGTTGTTGAGATTTTTATCCCCATTAAAGGGTTGTTGTGCCATGGGGTGAGGATCATCCCGTGGTGGAGTAATTGGGTCTTCGTTAGTAGTTCCTCCACCCAGGATCTCTTGGTGAATTATTTCTACAGAACTTGACCAGCAATAATCTTCCCCAAAACCGTCACCTTCAGACCGCCTAATGCTCTTTGGCAAATGAATAAGTTCAGTAACTCGACCTTTGCAATAATTCTCGCTTTCTCCCTTGGATCATTCTCCCAATCAATTAGTTCCCCCCACTTGTTGACTGTAGTGCCAAGATCATCAGTTGTCTGATAACCCGAAGGCACTCCAAGAAACAAGATCCAACAGAGTCTATTCAAATAAACCTTCTCCAGTTTCTGCCCCCATCATGCTTAGTGAAATACATAAAAACATCACCAAAAAAATGAGGGTTGTCACTAACCAACTTATCTCTGTCATGAATATGTTGCAATTGATAGGCCTCTCCTATGCAGCACTGCAACATTGAATGAACCCCCACTCTCTTCTCCACCTCCAGGAATTCCTCGAGAACCTCACGAACATTGGGTAAGTGCACCTCCCACTAGTGCAAGAACCGGGCTTTAGTATCGGTTCATAAAGGACTTTAGTGCCGGTTCCATAACCGGCACTAAAGGGTGGGCACTAAAGCCCCCTCCCCCTTTAGTACTGGTTCGGCACGAACCGGCGCTAAAGGGCCACCACGTGGCGCGAGTCAGCGCCGGGGGCGGGGAGACCACCAACCGGTACTAAAAGATTTAGGGGTTTTGGTTTTATTTTTTATTTTCCCCTTAATTTTGTGTTTTCACTTGTAACATATTGATATAAAAATAAACTCTTGCATCATATCATCACCAACAACAGTATATATATACTAGCTAGCTAAAAATCATCATAGTCCTCATTACCACTATTTAATCATCATAGTCATTACCGCTATCTAATCACCACCAGCACTAGCTTAAATAAGAAACATTCACTTTTAATAGAAGCAAAGATATCATCGAGTTCAACATGGTCATGATATTATAAGCGTTCACAAGCAAATCACTATTTGAGATTAATTAAGTTCAGGACAAGAATACGGACATGAGAGGACAAGTACTAAGAGCATGAACTAGCTAAATCACTCCTGCTGCTCCCTCTCAGGTAAAATAGCATAAAACATGTATAGCTCTCCTGATTCATCATATTGGAGCGTGCAGATGAATCTGTCTCCGAATCGTGGGTTGTGCTTCTCCTTGCTGCCCCCTAGTACTTCTCTGTGATCGTTAACAATTTTGCTCCAATCTTTCACTATTAAGCATTCATCGCTTTCAGAAATCCTGAATGCACTCATGTGCAATGTAGGATATCTTGGTCGTAAGCTAACCATTGACATGCGACCTTTTGTCTCGATCCACTGAGGCACAACTGTCATTGGGAGTCCCTGTTGAAGAACATCGTATAATAATTAATATACTTAGCAATGAAAGTTTAGCTTCAAAAATAATGTATGCAAAAGATGCACTAAGGACAAATAGTAAAAATCTTACCATCTTTCCATTATGGATGTGACCGTAGTTCAATATGATCACTATTGGTCGCACGTTTTGAGTACTAACATTTGTAAGTGCAAGAAGAAAATTTGTCTTGACAGTATGAAGATCCTCAAGCCATGAAACATAATGACTTATCTCCTCGCAGTTTAGTTCAGCCCCGGGACAGTAGTAGGTCCTGTCTACCAAGCGTCGGACATGTTTGCTTGAACCGAAATAAGCTGACAATAGAAATTAGTTGTCAACTATTTTTGAATAAACAATATCAAAGACATAAACATGGTTGAGAAAAAAATCACATAATGGTAGAATTGGAGGCGTCTGCACATCGACCCAGATGCTCTATTACCTTCAATATCATCTTCCGGACGAATATCAAAGGTGATAACCATATCAGGCTCAAATGCATAAGCCTTGCATAGTGCTTGCCAAGTTTTGCATTCAAAATGGGTGTATGTGTCTGCATTGTATAATTTGACGTTGAAAGTATACCCATGCTCGGTCTTCAAGTAAACTCTCTTTACCTTCATATCATTCATCGCACTGAAACCTATCTTATCCAAGACAAAAATTCGAGCATGGCAGGGGATGCGCTAGTAGAATAGTGAAAATTTAAAATTATAAGTTCAAGCAAATGAAGCATAAGTCATGCTTTATTACGAAAAAATACTTGCCGCTGTGACTTACTGTATCCACTTCGAATGTCTCATCCAGCTTGATGCTGAAGCGCCTATTATCAACAAGAAAATTTCTGTCGCACAGGCCACGTTGGTCTTCACAGTGTTCGCACATAATGAAATCTTTTTCATCGTCAGACGACATTTCCTATGTTCATATAGGTGAAACATTAAACACTTACTATCTAACATTAATTAATATCTAACTAATTCTAATATTCATCTAACATTTGACATTAATATCTACCATATATTTCTATCTAATTCATCTAACATTTGACATTAATCTAACATTTATATAAACTAAAAATATATAAAAAAATTAAAAAACAGAAAAAAAATAAACTAGTTAAGTTCTATATATAGGTGAAACATAACTAGTTCTACTATTTCAACTAATTCAACTAGTTCTATTAATTCAACAAGTTCTATTAATTAATTCAACTAATTAATTCAACTAAGCATTAATAAAAATAAACTAGTTATATTAATTCAACTAGTTAAAATCTCATATACCTAATTAATATTTAACTTTTCTATCTAATTCATATCTAACATTTGACATTCATCTAATTAACAATTTGACATGCATTAATCTAAAACACAGAAAACAGAAAATAAGTAAAAAAATTGTGCGACGCCGGGGACGGCCGGGGCGCGACGACGGCGACGGGGACGGGGCGTGCGGCGACGAAGACGGAACAGGAACTAACTGAAATTTTTCATAAGTGTTGTATATATAGGAGAGGCCTTTAGTACCGTTTGGAGCCACCAATCGGTACTAAAGGCCAACTTTGGCCAGGCCAAGAGGCAGGAAGAGCAGGCCTTTAGTAGCGGTTGGCGGCTCCAACCGGTACTAAAGGTGGTGCGCTGCCTGCACAAAGTTTAGTCCCACCTCGCCGGGCGAAGGGCAGCCGCACTGGTTTATAAACCCAGCCGCCACTGCCCTTTCGAACTCATCTATAAAGCAAGCTTCTGGGCCTAACTACGACGCGCTTCCCTGTGAGTCTGCTGGGCCTTGTGGGCCTGAAATTGCATGCACGTGGTCTCGCAGGCCCACAGGGTAGCGCCCCAAATTTTTTGATATAGTTTTTTTCTTTTCTGCTTTATTTTTTCTTCTATTTATTTCTGTGTAGTTTTTTTCTTTTCTGCTATATTTATTTTCTTCTATTTATTTCTGAGTAGTTTTTTATATAGTTTTTTTCTTTTCTGCTATAGTTTTTTTCTTTTCTGCTATTTTTTCTTTTCTTCTTTATTTATTTTCTTCTATTCATTTATTTTTATATACCATGCCAAGTTGATGGTTAAAACTTGATGGTTCAAAGTCTAGAGTATTTTTTGATATAGTTTTTTCTTTTCTGCTTTATTTTTTCTTCTATTTATTTTTGAGTAGTTTTTTTCTTTTCTGCTATATTTATTCTCTTTTATTTATTTCTGAGTAGTTTTTTTATATAGTTTTTTCTTTTCTGCTATTTTTTATTTTCTGCTTTATTTATTTTCTTCTATTCATTTATTTTTATATACCATGCCAAGTTGATGGTTAAAACTTGATGGTTCAAAGTCTAGAGTTATAATAAGTTTAAAAAAATGAAATGCCGGTCTAATAGATGAGTTTTCGTCTGAAACTGGCCCTGATACTTCGAAAGAGATTGTCCAGTTTGTACACGAAGTGCATCTAGTTTTTGCCATAACAGAAGAAGTTCGGAGTTGTAATAAGTTATTAAAAATAAAAAAGAGGTGCAATGCTCGTTAATTAGCTACAAGCCTTTAGGAATAGTGTAAACTGCATTGCACATAGCTCCGTGCAGTCTACCATATTCCTCAAGGCTTGAAGCTAAGTAACGTGAGCATTGAGCCTCTTCTTCATCGTGTCTGCACTCAAGGCTTATAAACCGCTCCTAGTCCCTCTCTCTTCGCGAGGTGGGACTAAAAAATAGCTTACTAAGAAACTGTAGTACTGGTTCATGCCATGAACCGGTACTAAAGGTGCTCGTGGGGCCCCAGCCTTACCTGACACAACCTCACTAGTACCAGTTCATGGCACGAACCGGTGCTAAAGGTTCGCCACGAACCGGTACTAAAGAGCTCCTCCCGCCTAGCAGTTGGAACCGGCACTAATGGACACATTAGTGCTGGCTCAAATTCAAACCGGGACTAATGTATCTTATTTTGTAGTGCTTTCAATTTCAGGGTCATTTAGCTCAAAACAAATCATTAAATGCAGGAAAAATAGCAAATGAAGGCAGAAATGGTTGAAAGTTGATTGCGTCGCTTTGAATGGTGCATACTGAATGCACAAAAAGTCTGGAGTTGTAATAAGTTTAAAAAAATGAAATGCCTTTATAACAGATGAGTTTAATTTCGTCAGAAACCCGAATACTTCGAAAGAGATTGTCCCGTTTGTAAACGAAATGCATCCAGTTTTTGCCATAACCCTCTCTACTTTTTTGAACATGCTATGTGGGTGAAATGATGATACCATGCCAAGTTTCAACTTTTTCAGAGTTCATTTGTAGTGCTTTTCAATTTCCAGGTCATTTAGTTCTCAAAACAAATCATTAAATGCATGAAAAATAGTAAATGAAGGCAGAAATGGTTGAAAGTTGATGGCGTTGCTTTGAATGGTGCATACTGAACGCAAAAAATATAAGAGCATTTAGATCATGATCTTATATTTCTTTACAGTCTGAATTGTCAATATGATCTTATACATCAAAAATACTTTGATCATCAATGATCTTTTTGTTTACAATCTGAATTGTCAATATGAGTCCTCAACGATTTATAAACCGGTGAAGACTCATATTGCAGCCGCAAATTCTACACATAGAGTTCAATGAAGATCAAGTGCTTGTGATAGTTTCAGAAGTAACATATCTAAGGTGGTAAAAGCCTTGTTAGGGGAGCGAGGTGGGACTAAAAATAGCTTGCCATAACCTCATTAGTACCGGTTCATGGTACGAACCGGCACTAAATGGTGATGGTGGGGCCATAGACTGACCCCAGGCTGCCACAGCCTCTTTAGTACCGGTTCGTGGCATGAACCGGTACTAAAGGTTTGCCACGAACGGGTACTATTGACCGCCGCCACGAACCGGTACTATTGATCACATTAGTGCCGTTTTTTTACAAACCGGCACTAATGTGCTTCACATTTGACCCTTTTTATACTAGTGTCCTATGGTAGAGGATGGATTGTGGCGAGGCGCACGGTGGGGAACAACGACACGAGATACTCCATTCCCGCCTTCAATATGGATGATCTCAAAGGCATGTGGGACAAAAGGGGTTGGGTTGAAAGGGATATTCGCCATGCTCCCGCACAAAGCAGAGGGGGCAGTGAGAGGAAGAGCGAGGGCACTGTCACCTACCAATGGCGACAAGTTCGAGTTTGGACAGTATTAGTGGAATGCGAGGAGGCAGGCAACTGCTTAGGCTGAAAACTAGGAATAGACCTGAAATGAGCTCTCTAAAAGAGGAAACCCGCTTGATTTGCAGGGTTAGACCCGGGGCCTGAAACCAACTCTCTACAACCCCATCGGCCCAAGCTTCCTCTGGCGGGCTTGCAAAATAAGAGAACCACATGAGAGGTAGAAGGCCTGTCAGCCTGGGCTCCTAGCCGAACCTCGCTTTGCGGCCCAACATACCACATGCGTAACACATAATTTGAAGGTGTCCAAAGGTATGTCGATCATTCCGCACTGAGACATCGCTCGAGCGGTCCTTGCCACCATTAGTATCTTCATTATGTGGCGTCATAATTGGCATAGATGGTTGTGCCGGCGGTGATGGCTCCCGGAAGGATAGCCTCTGGAAAACTGACAACTAACAAACCACTGGAGCTTGTCTCCGGCGTTTGTCGGAATTGTGAACAACTTTACCATTGCACCCAACTAAAGACCATTCAGAATCCTATTCACGATAGTATTGGACCTCTTCACTATGCCAAAGAGCTCCATCGTCCCTCCATATATTAAACTCCATATCTAAATCATTTTCCGAGATACGACCAGTGTTGTAAACTTCAAAACCCACAGACTTAGAGGCTATCAAAAATTTGAAAGATCTATCCTTTAACAATTGCACCGAAAAACCATGCAGATAACCTCCAAAGCAGAATTGCAGAACAGCACTAACGGTATGAATGTCCAATCGAAAGGATGCTCGGGTAAAGGAAACTACCATGACAAATTCTCTTTTCCTAAAGCCAGGAGAGAAGAGCACCGGGTGCCCGAAATTGCTTCTCATTGCCGCTTCAAACTCTTTTCCAAGACCAAAGTTGAGTGAGGGAGGCTCCTTGGGGCCAAAACAGAGTGGCCAGAGCGCCGCCAAGGAGGGTGGCTTCCCAGACGGGAGTGGTCACCAATAGGGTGGTGGCCGCCGAGGCCGGAGTGGCCAACGACGCAAGAGTCTCCCTAGATTCACCCTTCCTCGGAAAGTTAGGTGTGGTTAGGAGACATGTCGAGGAGAATAAGTTTAGGTCAGTTGGCCAATACCTTTGACTCAACCTTGAAGATTACATTGTTGAGCCGGTCTAAACTGTCTTAAATTCTTTGGACTTGCTATCCTGGGAATTAAAAAAATGAACATCCTCTTAATCTCCTCAGGTGCATCAACTCCACTAAGAACATGGAGCACTATACCAGTCGCCTCATAGTCGCATAAATCCCAACGCCTTTGGAAAAATTGTGCTAGGAAACCATCTGGCCCTGGTGCTTTTGTAGGGAACATTTGAAAAAGTGTCATTTTTACCTCCTCCTTACTATATGGTGCATTGAGCTTGCTGTTCATCAGACCATCTACTCTCGAAGGTATGTGCGAAAGGACCACCTCCGTACCAATTGTGTTCTCTGAAGTGTATAGATTTTCATAGAAATTAGTGGTCATGGCTGCCATCTCTCACGGATCAGTACAATGGAACCATCGGCCTTCTATAGTTCTGCGATACAATTTTTTGATTTTCTCACACTTGCCTTCATGTGGAAAAACTTTGTGTTGCTATCTGCTTCGGCAAGCCATTGGACTCGAGCCCTCTAGCACCACATAATCTCCTCACAAAAACATAATTTGACCATGAGTGCCTCGATCAATTTTTCCTCTGCACCCGGCTCAAGTCATATTGCCTCTGCTCGTAGCACCTCCAACCTGCTATGAAGCTGGCGGAGTTCCACTCATATCGAGCCAAAGGAGGTACGAATCCAGCGTTGTAGCTGAGCAGTGACACTATTCGTTGTTCCAAAAAATTTGGCCACTGAATTAGCCCGGCCATGCAATGACCATGCACTTTCTAGCACATCTCCAAACCACGGGCCCCTCTCCCACATGCAATCATATCTGAAGGGTTTTTGGGTAGCACGCACACTAACATCCACTCATTTCGTTTCGAAAAGAATCAAGCAATGATCTGATTTAACTGCTGTGAGGTGCTCCAAGCTAGCAAAAAGAAACAATGCTGACCAACATGCCATTGCCAATGCTTTGTCCACAACCCGGCCAAAATTTGTTGGGGAACATAGCATGCAATTTCAAAAAAATTCCTATGCTCACGCAAGATCTATCTAGGAGATGTATAGAAATGAGAGGGGGAGAGTGTGTTCACGTACCCTCGTAGACCGAAAGCGGAAGCGTTTGACAACGCAGTTGATGTAGTCGAACTTCTTCTCGTTCCGACAGATCAACCACCAAACATACGGCACCTTCGAGTTCTACACACGTTCAGCTCGATGACGTCCCTCGAACTCTTGATCCAGCAAAGTGTCGAGGGAGAGTTCTGTCAGCACGACGGCGTGGTGATGGTGATGTGATCCGTGCAGGGCTTCGCCTAAGCACTACGACAATATGACCGAAGGAGTAAACTATGGAGGGGGCACCGCACACGGCTAAGAGAACAATCGATGTGCTTTGGGGTGCCCCCTGCCCCCGTATATAAAGGAGGAGAGGGAGGAGGCTGACCCTTGGGGCGCGCCATGGGGGGGGGACCGACTTGGACTTCTAGTCCTAGTCGCCCCCTCCCCCCTTTCCTTTCTTCCGGAGGGGGAAAGGGGTAAGGAGAGGAGAGGGAGAAGGAAATCGGGGTCGCGCCCCCTCCCCTTGTCCTATTCAGACTCCCCATTTCATCATCTTCTTTTGACTCCTCCTCAACAAACTCTTCTTCTTCTTGTATAGGTGAAACATGTCTCTTCCTTTTTGGAACACGGCGTGGTGTGCTGGTTCCTCTTGATGTCTGTTGTACATATGGATCAATATCCGGTTCCTCATCATCGATCTTGGCAACTGCTTCAATGAAGGTGCCAACCTATTCAGTTACTGCCTTGCACAAGTCATTGACCACTTTGGCAATCTTTGCCTTTTTCTGCATCAGCACAAAAAAAGATTGAGTACTGATTCAATAAGAAAACATTGTTCATAAGAAAATGTTGGCAACTGATCCAAACTCCTTTATGCAAAGACTTACCTGCGGATTGTAGGTTATTGGCAACTTGGATGCCACAAATGCTTCAGCTTGCAAAAGACCACCAAACAGTGGTGTCTGCTCCATGCCCCTATACTCATCTTTAAGCTGATGTGAAAAGGAGAAAAGAAAATAACAAGGTTATCAAACAGATTTTGTGTTGAGCAAAAACCAATTGTTATAACCTGTGCAACAACAACAAAATGTTGGGCAGATTGGATTCTACATATATGCAACTGCGCAAACCAAAAAAACTGCGCAACCCACAGGACACCTAAAAATGTTTCTGCCAACTGATGTCACACATCTGTGCAACCAGATAGGTAAAACTATGCAACTTGAAACAGATGATGTGCCATTTAAAAAAGAACATGTGTGTAGATGCCAAACTAAAGCTACAAGTTGTGCAACTATAGGCATTATTGTGCCAATTGATCACAGTTTTTGTGCAACTACCAAAAAGTGTCGAAAAGCTGATCTCAAAAGCATATGTGCAGCTACCAAAGAATTAAAACTGAGAAGAAATGAATAGAACATAAAAATAGCTACTGTCGGAAAAAACAAAAGAGAACTCACTTGTAATTTTCCGAACACACCGGGAGAGATCGAGTCCTTCTTGATCACCTTGGCAATTAGGCTACTGTCCCATGCATTCGCTCGTATCGCGCAGTTGCTTACTGGGATATCATGAACGAGTGCATCAAAGTATAGGATCTGCCACGGAACCAAAAAAGCAAACCCAACTTCAGTTATTATGAGGAGTATTTCAGAAACTATAAGTGCACAAAGAAGAAAAACACATGGAAGTGCTAGTTTCCACTCACCATCAAGTGATACTAGCAGCAACAAACGGTTTTCTTGTCCTAATCCATGTTCCGGAAAGCTTCATTTATGTGTTCTGCTACAAAGAGGCAGATTTTTATGTTCTTGAGCTCAGCTTTAGGGCTGTGGTTGGTGCTAGAAAAGTTTTGAATGCAACCGCAAGCCAGGCCATAAAGAATGTGTCATCTGTTCTTCTCAACATATCCTTAATCATCTTGCACCATGTACTGATCTAGGGATGAGAATTTCCGGTTATGTTGAAAGCCTCTTTGAATCTCCTAGTTGCATCCTTGTCTACTACATATCTGACTTTTTGACCCCTGTTTGGGAGATCAAATACCATGTGAACACTGTTAGCATCGACATGGATCCTTCCCCTGCCTAGGAACACCATTTCAGAGCTCTCTGTCTGGTAGGATTGCACCAGGAATTTAGTGAGGTCCACTGGAAGTGTCTCTGATAAGTTCAATAGGCCCCCAAACAACCTTGAAACTAGCTCAGACTTCTGCAGTGGGGATAGCGAGTTGTTGAACTTCGCAATCCGCCCTAGTGATGCCCTTATCCTGCCCGCTTGTGATGGTTGCTCCACATCTTCCCATGCACCCACCTCAACTCCTTCACCGCAAGCATGTTGATGAGAAAATAAAAACATTAAACACAAGACAAAAAACTGGACTAAGAAAAAACTAGCAATGATCATTTGGATCAGTATTGCAAAAACTATATAAACATAAAATGGATCATGCCAACTAATATGATGTTTTTGTGCAACTATGAAAGCTCATGATGACAACCGAAGACTACCAATGTGCAAGCTGCAAAAAAACTAAGAAAATATACTAGACCTGACAACTACTAAAAGTTCTAGGGGATGTGCAATGATAAGCATGATATTGCAAGAAGATAACAGCAACTAAGGAAAAAGGTTTGCAAGAAACTATTCAATAGCTCATAAACACATACAAAAACACACATACCTCAGCATCTGCTACGGAAGATGAGGCAGCTCCTCCAGCAACTGTTGCCTGCACAAATGGTGACCAGTGATGTCAACTACAGGATGCCAACTCATGTCAACTTCTGGGAAAACTATATTTAGATCAAGATGACCAGTGATGTCAACTACAAGATGGTTATTGAGCAACTAGAACAAAATAGTGGTGCCAACGGATGCATAATTTCATCAACATCGGAAAAAGCGAGAAACATTGATATTCAAGGATTTACTTACCCTAGTAGACGATTCAGCCCCCCTGCAACTGTTGCACGTCTAGTCCGCTTTACAACCTGAAACTGAGCAACATCCTAAGAAAATAAAAAACATGGGCATGGGAAAAACAAAGAAATATTATATGACCCAAACAAAACCAAAATAAGATGCTTGTGTCATCAGCATGCCACTTACCTCAACTTCCTCTCCCTGCTGAACACTACGTGCAGAGCGTGGCTGGCGATTAGCAGCACACTTCGAGTTCCGGCGAAGGGACTGACTTCCAGAACCCTAATTAAGCAACCAAAAAAAATGAAAAAAAGGACATAAGCATACATCGATAAGTTGAAAACAACTCAAAGACACAGAAAAAATAAAAAAAAACATCTTCTTCATTGCCATCCGCATCTCCTTCTATTATAACCATTTTTAGCCTATGGGGGAAATACAAGAAAAGAAAACATAGTTAGAAAATGCACAAAAAAACTAGAGAAAACATAAAAGGTTCCTTTGATCTACAGACCTCTACACACAAGCAGAACACCTAGTGCAAAAAACTGTAGAACATGTGGACAGCCAACTACTACGGTGATGCAGCTAACTGGGAAGTCAACCTTGTGCAACTGGACAGCATATAAGCCAACTAGTTTCACTAAGGCAAGTAATAACTAGGCAGAAAAATAGTTAACTAAAGGCAGGCAGCTGAGTATCATAACGTGTGCAACTGGGACAAACAAAAAATGCATAGCCAACTAGAAAAATATGGACAAGTATGCAGCAAAAATGGACAGGCTATCCACTAACTGTGATTAATCTCCTGGGCAACTAGAATATATGGACAAGTAGGTGCACCAGCAGGGCACCTACAGGAGCAACTCGAACATGGAAGCAGGGCAACTTGTGCAACTCAACAGAATATAGACAGCCAACCTAGTACAAACATGAAGCCAACTAAGCATAACAACTAGTATAGGGATGCAGTCAAGTGGGCAGGCAACTTGTGCAACTGAAAAACATATAGACAGCCAACCTAGTACAAACAGGAAGCCAACTAGTATAGGGATGCAGTCAACTGGGCAGGCGACTTGTGCAACTGAAAAACATATATACAACCAACCTAGTGAAGGAAATATGCCCTAGAGGCAATAATAAAGTTATTATTTATTTCCTTATATCATGATAAATGTTTATTATTCATGCTAGAATTGTATTAACCGGAAACATGATACATGTGTGAATACATAGACAAACAGAGTGTCACTAGTATGCCTCTACTTGACTAGCTCGTTGATCAAAGATGGTTATGTTTCCTAGCCATTGATATGAGTTGTCATTTGATTAACGGGATCACATCATTAGGAGAATGATGTGATTGACTTGACCCATTCCGTTAGCTTAGCACACAATCGTTTAGTATTCTACTATTGCTTTCTTCATGACTTATACATGTTCCTATGACTATGAGGTTATGCAACTCCCATTTACCGGAGGAACACTTTGTGTGCTACCAAACGTCACAACGTAACTGGGTGATTTAAAGGTGCTCTACAGGTGTCTCCGAAGGTACTTGTTGGGTTGGCGTATTTCGAGATTAGGATTTGTCACTCCGATTGTCAGAGAGGTATCTTTGGGCCCACTCGGTAATGCACATCACTATAAGCCTTGCAAGCATTGTAACTAATGAGTTAGTTGCGGGATGATGTATTACGGAACGAGTAAAGAGACTTGCCGGTAACGAGATTGAACTAGGTATTGAGATACCGACGATCGAATCTCGGGCAAGTAACATACCGATGACAAAGGGAACAACGTATGTTGTTATGCGGTTTGACCGATAAAGATCTTCGTAGAATATGTGGGAGCCAATATGAGCATCCAGGTTCCGCTATTGTTTACTAGCCGGAGACGTGTCTCGGTCATGTCTACATAGTTCTCGAACCCGTAGGGTCCGCATGCTTAAAGTTTCGATGATAGTTATATTATGAGTTTATATGTTTTGATGTACCGAAGGTTGTTCGGATTCCCGGATGTGATCATGGACATGACGAGGAATCTCTAAATAGTCGAGACATGAAGATTGATATATTGGACGACTATATTCGGACACCGAAATGGTTCTCGGGGTTACCGGAACCCCCCCGGGGGGGATTAATGGGCCTACATGGGCCTTAGTGGAGAAGAGGAGGGGCGGCCAGGGCAGGCCGCGCGCCCCCTCCCCCTCTTGTCCGAATTGGACAAGGAGGGGGGCAGCGCCCCCCTTTCCTTCTTCTCCTCCTCCTCTTTCCCCCCTTCTCCTAATCCAACATGGAAGGGAGGGAGTCCTACTCCCGGTAGGAGTAGGACTCCTCCTGGCGCGCCCTCTCCTGGTCGGCCGCCTCTCCCCCCCTTGCTCCTTTATATACGAGGGCAAGGGGGCACCCTAGAGACACAACAATTGATCAGTTGATCACTACAAAAAAATACACTTCCGTGATGATACGTGTTTGTCACAGTAGGTCGCGTTTTTTGTCATGCATGTACATCCATGAAAAATTTATGACAGAATCAATATAGTCATACATGTGCTGTCGTACAAGTGTTCCATGACATTACCAAAATTATCATCACGGAAGTGTCCACTTCCATGACGATAAATCGCGCGTCACAGAAGTGCTTTCGTCAAGGGTGACCGACACGTGGCATCCACCGTAACGGAACGCCGTTAAGCTATCGGGTCAGGTTTTGGATCCGATAACCCGTTAACAGCCCCGACCAATGGGGATTTTCCACGTGTAAAATCATCATTGGCTGGAGGAAACACGTGTCGGCTCATCATTCGGACAGATGTCATCCACTCATTGGACAGAAGGCGCCTATGATACGTCGACACATGGCACGGCCCAACAGAGGCCCATTCCCGTGAAAAGGCCGGCCCGTTTGACTTGGTCAAAAGGTGGTGGGCCGGCCCATGGAAAGCCTGTTAACGGCCTGTTCGCATATAGCCTATTTACAGCCCGCTAACCCAAGGCCTGTTACGCCCTATCCGAATTAGGCCCAGTAGCGTCATCTAGGCCATCCAATATGATTCCAGCCCGTTTTCACTTCTGGCCCATGTATGGCCCATGACGTCTCTCGGCCCATATGAGGCCCTATGTAACTCTTGGCCTATTAACGGCCCGTGGTGAAACTGGCCCGTAATGAATAGTGTATCACTTTACACCCATTAACGGCCCGTGGTGAAACTGGCCCGTAATCAACAGAGTATCACTTTATACCCATTAACGGCTCGTTATTCCGTTGGGCCGTTTCCAGCCCATGATATCTTTCGGCCTTCTCAGAGCCCATCTATTCTTGGGCTCATTTCCAGCATTCGTTTACTTACGACCCGTTACTGTCATTTTCCGCTTGTGGGCCAAATTCAGCCCGTGGTTATAGTCGGCCCGTTTGTGGTCCGTTAATACGTTGGTCGTTTTCATAGCGTCATCAAATACGGCCTATTAACGATGGCCCGTTATGGTCGGCCCATGAACGGACGATTCCAACTCTAGCCCGTTTATGTCCATAATGCGGCATGTTATTGGCCCATGTTTGGCCAATCGATCATACAGCTCATATAAGGCCCATTGATGACACGGCCCGTAGAAGGCCCATTGTTTCTACGGCCCGTAGATGGCCCATTGTTTCTACGGCCCATAGAAGGCCTACTGTTTCTACTGCCCATAGAAGGCTCACTATTTCTATGGCCTGTAGGAGGCCCAGTGTCACTACATTAAATATTAGCCCATGGTTATTGTGGCCTAGTTTTAAAAAATAGGTTATTGCAGCCACTAGCAAACCGCAGAAAAAGAACTGCACTGACTATAAGCAAACAAATAAACAAGACAACAAGGAAATAAATAAGCAAGCAACTTATGATAGGCTATCACGGCTATTACACATATTACATCCACTGGGCATCAAAGTTCGCCACCAGTGCAAATATAGGGAACAAAGCAGCATATAAACGCTGCAGCAAAACAAGTCCACAACTGAAACCACTTCAGAAGAGTTCAAGAAACAATATCCTAGGTACCCATAATGCTGGCAAGATGCTTAGCAAGCTTATTAACTTTCTCTTGTTTGGCGCTTAAATCCTCTAGCGCTTGCTGTTGCACAAGAAAGTACGCATCTGAATTCTGCAGGGACTTCCTCAGTCCTTCGGCTTCTTGCCGCAGCACAGCTGACTGATGCCTTTTAGCTTGTAGCTGAGACTGAAGAAGCCGAAGTGATTCAGGCAGCGAGTTCGAAGAGCTTGTGCTAGCGGTACTGTCCATTAACTCAAACACTACATCAACGCAGGACTGTGGGGTTTTCTCACTGTCTACAAGATCGTTTTTATCACCTTTCTTGGAGACCAACAGGGTTGTATCACTATCTTGAACATTATCTGCATTACTTTCTCTACCATTGCATACTACAATGAGAAACAATCAGACACATCATAGGTTTAGCTTGTAGTATACGAAACTCATTTTGGTAAACCGGTTCAGTAGTAAGGTGGACATGATAACAGCATGAAACAAACATATATCTATGTATTATGGTCACTGTATTGTCCATATCATTCTAGTTTGTGTTCCCTAATCAAGATAGAGACACAGTTCAACTCATATATTTTTAAGACACAGCAGCATAGACAGAATATAAGTGTGAGAAACTACACAACATTGGCAGCACTTGTAATGTGCATCACATGAGAACATAATTGTTTATACAACTTAAACTGAAATCAACATAGAGCAAGAAGTTAGAACAGCAATCCAGTCAAAGAAATAGGTTTAAAACATACTTGTTGCACCATTGGAGTTTCAATTGGATCCTTCAAATTCGAGAGTAGTTGGTATGAGTAAATGAAGTGATGCAACAGCAAAGGAGTATGGACCATAGCTACGGAATCTGACCTGAGAACAGTTGCTCTTCTGCTTTAAACGTGGAGTTTGGGTTAGCTGTGCCGGTCTTCGTGCTTTGGGCACTGCAATAGCTTTACAAACTGCTCGTGTGGGGGTACTCTGTGGTGGACATGGTGCTTTGTCAACTATAAGTGGGTTACTATCTGCTGGGGTTGCGATTAGATGGGTTGTAGCTGGTTCCCTGCCTAACGGTGTAAGTGTGCAATCTGGAAGAGTCTCGATTATGAGTGGTGGGGCTAGTTTGTGGGCCAGTACAACCATGGTTCCATCTGCATCGACGGGTAGCATTGTCTTTTATGAAGAACGGGTTTTTGCTCCCTTCGATACTGCCATCACCCCCTCCAACTCAAATGGCTGATAAACAAGAAAAGAAATTGAACGTACAGATATTGTATGATAGACAGATGTGGTAATTCACATATATGTTGTCTAACCAAACAGGACAGCATGACACAATTTCACATATATGATGGCTAACTAAACAGGATAGCATGACACAGTTTCAGATATATGATGGATTACTTAAAAGGATATAATGGCATAATTCAACATATGGTGAGTACCTAAACAGGATGACATGACAAAACTATATGATGTCTTTCTAGAATAGGTTGGGATGAAATAATTCACATACATGTTGTCTAAGTATACAGGATGGCATGATATAATTGACATAATTGATTCATATACTAAGCAGCTGGCACTCGCATGTATGATCTCTAAACTAAGCAGATAGAATTCAATATTGTGCATATGATGTCTAAACTAAGCAA
The DNA here is from genome assembly GCA_032464435.1 of Aegilops umbellulata. Classification (NCBI taxonomy): domain Eukaryota; kingdom Viridiplantae; phylum Streptophyta; class Magnoliopsida; order Poales; family Poaceae; genus Aegilops; species Aegilops umbellulata. The sequence continues at coordinate 275,767,644 of CP136055.1, forward strand.
TGCAAGACACCATATGCATCATATGAGAAATATAAACATTGCAACTTAGAGCATACACCTCAGGTGGGATATAGGACTGGTCATCTGTGAAAGCACAAGTGCTCCTCAGGTGGTTTTGGTAATTAATGTCAACATATCTCTTGTTGGACTAATGGTTCTATCTAGCATGTTTCAGATAAGTTCAACAATTGAGTGGCATGGACTAAAGGTTGTGGGACTCCTTCAGATGATAAGGACAAAGGATTGGCTAAAGCTTCAAGCTCAAGACTCTTCATTTTACACTTTTAGTGATCCAAGATCACATTGAGTCTATAGGAAAAGCCAATACTATTAAGAAGGGATGAGGTGTTGCTTAATGAGCCTTTTGCTCTATGTGCTTAATGATATGCTCCAAAATCCTCAACTACTTTCCCACTTCCACATATGACCTAAACCCTAAGCCAAACTCGGTCCTACCGATTCTTTCTATCCGGCGCCACCGAGTTTCATATGTCATAAGCCACTGCCAAACCCTAGCAAATCGGTTTCACCGATAGGGATCTCGGTCTCACCGAGATGGGATTGCAATCTCACTGTGTATGTCCATTGTCAAAATCGGTCTCACCGAGTTTAGGCAATCGGTACTACCGAGATTACAATGCAAACTCTTTGGACAACTCATTACCAAAATCGGTCCAACCGGTTTTAGTAATCGGTCCCACCGAGTTTGCTTGACCAACTCTCTGGTTAGCTAATTACCAAATCGGTCTCACCGATTTTGTGTAATTGGTCTCACCGAGATTATGTTATGCCCAAACCCTAACCACATCGGTCCTACCGAGATGCATGTCAGTCCCACCGAAAATCTCTAACGGTCACTAGGTTTACCATTTCGGTCCGACCGAGTTTGTTGATTCGGTCCCACCGAGATTGGTAGATTGTGTGTAACGGTTGGATTTTAAGTGGAGGATATATATACCCCTCCACCTCCTCTTCATTCGTGGAGAGAGCCATCAGAACACATCTACACTTCCAGCTCATATGTTCTGAGAGAGAACCACCTACCCTTGTGTTGAGGCCAAGATATTCCATTCCTACCATATGAATCTTGATCTCTAGCCTTCCCCAAGTTGCTTTCCACTCAAATATTCTTTCTACCAAATCCAAATCCTATGAGAGAGAGTTGAGCGTTGGGGAGACTATCATTTGAAGCACAAGAGCAAGGAGTTCATCATCAACACACCATTTGTTACTTCTTGGAGAGTGGTGTCTCCTAGATTGGCTAGGTGTCACTTGGGAGCCTCCGACAAGATTGTGGAGTTGAACCAAGGAGTTTGTATGGGCAAGGAGATCGCCTACTTCGTGAAGATCTACCGCTAGTGAGGCAGGTCCTTCGTGGGCGATGGCCATGGTGGGATAGACAAGGTTGCTTCTTCGTGGACCCTTCGTGGGTGGAGCCCTCCGTGGACTCGCGCAACGGTTACCCTTCGTGGGTTGAAGTCTCCATCAACGTGGATGTAGGATAGCACCACCTATCCGAACCATGGGAAAAACATCCGTGTCTCCAATTGCGTTTGAATTCTCCAAACCCTTCCCCTTACATTCTTGCAAGTTGCATGCTTTACTTTCCGCTGCTCATATACTCTTTGCATGCTTGCTTGATATGTATTGTGTATGTTGAAATTGTGCCTAAACTCCACTTAAACCGAAAAAGTTTAAAAACTGCAACTTTAGCACTAAGTGTCTAATCACCCCCCCTCTAGACACACCTACTTCTAGATCCTACAAGTGGTATCAGAGCCTTGGTCTCCATTGCCTTGGTTTAATCACCATTGGAGGAAGATGGATGTGTCTACTTTAGGGAGTCTTAGACATAGAGTGCCTATTCTTGATGGAGAGTATTTTCATGAGTGGAAAAATGAGATGCTTGTGATTTTCAATCAATATCATTTGAACAAGTATATTGCTAGTCCTTGTGCACCTCATGTTGATCCTATGCATCCCACTCTAGATGAAGATATTGACATGATTCGCAATCTTAGAACCGTAGAGCTCATCATTAGAGGATTGCCCAAAAATTTGATTGCTAGTTTACCTACTCTTAATTGTGCCTATACTATATGGAAATTTCTTGAGGAACGATTCCCCAACTATTCCTAGAAAAATTTGGATGAAATTCTCCATAAATCTATTGCCTTGAGTAAAATGAACTCTAGTGATCCTAGTTTTGGTAATTGTCTATTTGAGCTTACCAATCTCATGCGTGCTAAAGGAAATATTGGAATCATTGGTGATATCATAACCGAATCCATAAGAATTCATAAAAGTGACCACCTTGATGATCATTTATCTAATGAATTACCCTCTCTAGGATATGATCAATCACAAGATGATGTTGAACATGGATACTATGATGAAGATGATGATAGTGACTCCGATCTTGATGATGCAATGAGACACTTTGGTCTTATGGCTAATCTTCGAGGATATGTGTCAGGAGGAAAGGAATGGGTTCTCAACAGGGGATGTACTGATCATATGACCGGAGATGAAGAGATGTTCCGTGAGCTTGCTGAAAATGACGGCCCTCGAAAATATGTCACCTTTGGTGATAACTCAAAGGGTAAAGTGGTTGGCCTTGGTAAGGTGGCCATCTCACATGATAGCTCCATTCAAAATTTCATGCTTGTTGAATCTCTTGGATACAACTTACTTTCAGTATCTAGACTTGCTGATTTCGGTTTGAATTACCTATTTACTGAGATAGATTGCCAAGTGTTTCGTTGAGACAATCATAAAATGGTCTTTACCGGTATACGTAGAGGTGACCTTTACATTGTCGATTTCTCTAAAAAGGCACAACCTAAAACTTGCTTCATTGCTAAATCCTCAAAAGGTTGGTTGTGGCATAGACGACTAGGTCACGTTGGCATGAGAAACCTTGACAAGCTTATTAAAGGAAATCATATCCTTGGAGTTAACGATGTCATATTTGATAAGGATAGACTTTGTAGTGCTTGTCAAGCAGGTAAACAGGTTGGAGGAAGGCATCCCGTGAAGAACATCATGACCACAAGGAGGCCACTCGAGCTACTTCATATGAATCTCTTTGGTCCCAATGCCTACAAGAGTCTCGGTGGAAATTCTTTTGGTCTAGTTATAGTTGATGATTTTTCAAGATTTATGTGGGTGTTCTTTCTTAATGACAAATCGCAGGTCCAAAAGATCTTCAAAAACTTCGCTAGGAAGGCCCAAAATCAGTTTGACGTGAAGATCAAGAAGGTTCGGAGTGACAACGGAACGGAGTTCAAGAACGCAAATGTGGATACCTTTCTTGATGAAGAAGGGATTTCACATGAGTTCTCGGCTACGTACACACCTCAACAAAATGGAGTTGTTGAGAGGAAGAACCGGACGCTCATCGAGATGGCGAGAACGATGCTTGATGAGTACAAGACGCCGAAGCACTTCTGGGCAGAAGCGGTTGAGACGGCTTGTCATGCAACAAATCGCTTGTATCTTCACAAGCTACTCGGCAAGACGGCATACGAGCTCCTCACCGGTAACAAACCCCAAGTTGGATACTTTCGAGTATTTGGCTCAAAGTGTTACATTCTAGATAAGCATCGTCGTTCAAAGTTTGCTCCTAAGTCTCATGAAGGTTTCCTACTTGGTTATGGCTCAAACTCTCACACTTACCGTGTCTACAACAATTTCACCCGAAAGGTTGAAGAAATGGTAGATGTGAAGTTTGATGAATCTAATGGCTCGCAAGTAGAGCAATTGCCAATTGATGTAGGAGACAAAGACCCTTCGGAAGCAATTCAAGACTTGTCGATTGGCAAAATTTGTCCAACGGAGGTGAAGGAGAATACCTCGTCCGTCCAAGTGGAAGCTTCTACTTCATGACAAGGTGAACCAAGAGTTGACACGGAAGCATCCACAAGTGGGACACACCAAGATGAAGAAAACGAGGAAATACGTCAAGACGAACATCAACAACCTCCTTCTCCACCACGACAAGAGAACAACAATGTCAACAATGAAGAAGATCATGAAGAAGAACAAGATGAATAAGAAGTTCAACGAAGACCCAAGCAAAAGCTTTCACGAGTTCGAGCAAGAATTGCCAAAGATCATCCCGTCGAGCAAATCTACAATGATATCCAAACCGGGAGAATCACTCGCTCTAAAACTCGTTTAGCTAACTTTTGTGAAAACTATTCATTCATCTCTAGCAATGAACCTATGAAGGTTGAAGAAGCATTGGAAGATCCGGATTGGATAAATGCTATGCATGAAGAGCTACACAACTTTGAGAGAAACCAAGTTTGGACATTGGTTGAGAAGCCCGACAACAACCACAACATCATTGGTACCAAATGGGTGTTTCGCAACAAGCAAGATGAAGATGGACAAGTGGTTCGCAACAAAGCACGTCTCATCGCCCAAGGGTACACACAAGTCGAAGGTATGGACTATGGTGAGACATATGCTCTCGTTGGTAGACTCGAGTCCATTCGCATCTTACTTGCCTATGCTAATCACCATAATATCACCTTGTACCAAATGGACATTAAAAGTGCTTTTCTAAATGGTGAAATAGAGGAGGAAGTTTATGTCAAACAACCTCCCGGCTTTGTCAATCCTAAGAAACCTAATCATGTTTACAAACTTCACAAAGCCCTTTATGGTCTTAAACAAGCTCCTAGAGCATGGTATAAATGCTTGACCAAGTTCCTTATTGCAAGTGGTTTTGAAATTGGAAGAATTGATTCCACACTTTTTACTAAAAGAGTTAATGGAGAACTATTTGTATGCCAAATTTATGTTGATGATATCATATTTGGTTCAACTAACCCTCTTTTTAGTGAAAAGTTTGGAAAGCTTATGTCAGAGAAGTTTGAGATGTCTATGATGAGTGAACTCAAATTCTTTCTTGGTTTGCAAATCAAGCAAACTAAGGAAGGTACCTTTGTCTCTCAAACGAAGTACACCAAATACTTATTCAAGAAGTTCAATATGCAAGAACGCAAAGGTATGCCTACACCCATGCCTACTAGTGGACATAATGATTTGACCAAAGATGGTGAACCGGTTGATCAAAAGGTTTATCGCTCTATGATTGGTTCATTGTTATACCTATGTGCTTCACGTCCCGATATTATGCTAAGTGTGTGCATGTGTGTACGATATCAAGCTGCTCCTAAAGAATGTCATCTTAAGGCTGTGAAAAGGATAGTGAGATACTTAATCCATACACCAAATTTTGGCATTTGGTATCCTAAAAGGTCCTCTTTTGATCTTGTTGGATATTCCGACTCGGATTATGCCGGAGACAAGGTTGATAGAAAGTCCACTTCGGGTACTTGTCAATTTCTTGGTAGATCTCTTGTGTCTTGGTCCTCCAAGAAACAAAACTCGGTATCCTTATCTACCGCCGAAGCGGAATACATTGCCGCTGGTTCATGTTGTGCTCAATTACTTTGGATGACCCAAACTCTTAAAGATTATGGGGTCTATGTGAAACATGTTCCATTGCTTTGTGACAATGAAAGTGCTATCAAAATTGGTCATAATCCTGTGCAACATTCTCGAACTAAGCACATTGAAGTTCGTCATCATTTCATTCGAGATCATGTTTCTAAGGGTGACATTAATCTTAAGCATGTTCGCACCGATAAGCAATTAGCGGATATATTCACTAAACCACTTGATGAGAAAGTGTTTTGCAGGTTGAGAGGAGAATTGAACATCATTGATGCTTCAAACTTGGAGTAGAAACTCCATTGGATACATGCAAGACATGAGCTTATGGCTAATCCATGATATATCTCTTATGATGACTATCTTATGTCTTGGATAAATTTGTATCTTGCATGTTATCTAACCCATGTAGGTACTTGGTTGAATCTAATTCTATGAGATTGCAACTCACTCACATCTTGAGCAATCTCTACATCACCAAGTCTCTACACAACGGTGGTTGACGACGAGGAAGCACGAAACCATTCGAACATATCCTTTGACAAATTCTATGTTGAGCTTCATGATTGTCATTTTTGGATATACAAGTGCTTTTCCTTGCAAGAACTAATCTATGTAGGAAGATGAACTCAAACTCCAAGTGGTGCTCCCAACTCATGATGAGCTACATCACCTTTGAGCACCCACACAAGTTCAACTACATGAGCAAGATCCACACCATCACCCAAGGTATGTTGTTCCATCTTAGAGAAGCTTTACTCCAAGTAATGGGTTAAAGCAACTCCACAAGATGAGAATACATCAAAATGCTTAAACGAAAAATGGTAACCCCATTTTGAGCTTAAACGATGAGTATGACCTATGATCAAGTGTTCTCACTTGACTCCTAAGTCAATATACTCTAACATAGGTGACTATGCCACCGCCCAATTCTAGATGAGGTTCTCTTGTGTTCTTTTGTTATTGCACTTGTCCCTTGCATATTTGTTTCCCTCTTTTCAATCAAAAAAAAACTTCATCTAGAACCTTTCATTCTTTTCTTTTTGATTCTTGTTCTACATATTTCTGCATCAAATTCCTTGCAAATTCTTCAGTTAATTCATTGCAAATATTTGTGAAATCTTATTTGACTAGTGAGCTGAGGTGACAAGTATTTTCTCTGAAGTAAACTCGGTTCCACCGAACTGAACTTTTCGGATCAACCGAATTCCTTCGGTACCACCGAAACTTGACGCTCGGTGTCACCGATTTCGCAACAGGAAAACAGTTTGCCACTTATTCTATAATTCATATGATCCAGCTCCACTCGATGAATCTTATCCTCTACAAGCATCACAGTTTCATCCACTGCTTTGTGCTGAGTCACAAGGATCAAACCCATTCGACGGATTCCAGAAAAACCTTCTTGGAAATTGATGTCAAAGGGGGGGAGAGAGATCACATCAAAGCTTATCATCGGGGAGAGAGAGATCACATTAAAGCTTATCACCTACAAAGGAGAAAGTACTAAGGGGGAGAGAATACTCAAGGATCCCAAATATTAAGGGGGAGAAAGAAATCTCCAGGGGGAGAGAATACTCAAGGATCCCAGATGCTTGATGTTCAAGAGGAGAGATGCCACATGTCTTTTTGGGGGAAAGACATGTTCATATGTACTCATTTGAATTAAGTTATATTCATATGTTTCAGCTTTTAGCTCTGATTCTCTGTTCCCTATCTTCTCCCAATATCCCATGTCAGATTCAGGGGGAGCAAGACACCTAAGGGAAAGAAATCATTCGAATTCATTGCATATCTTTACTCTCGGGGACATGTCTAATCCAATGTGGTACCTTGTACTCACTCTCTACATGTCATCCCAGTCTTGGTACTCTTGTGGTTTCTTTTGTTTGCTCTGGCTAGTGGATGTATCTGTGTTATCTAACCTTGTTTGTGCAGGTTCATTTCATCCTAAGTCAACTCAAGACCACAAGGTAAGTATATGCATCAGAATCATGAGTATGAGGAATTCTTGCTTTTGTACAAACTGTTTGCAAGAAGGACTCATAAACATGATGGTATTCCTCTTAATAATCTTTTACTCTGATGCATATGGCCAAGATACATGTAACACATTGCCTACTCTGTCATGGTTATGCTCTCACATGCTTCTATTTTCTATACTCACATGATTGCATAAATGAAGGGGGAGCCTATGGTTGTTACATGTCCTTCCAAAGCTTTACTTGCTACTCCTTGTATCTTTATCTAAAGCTTTGATGTATGTTGCCATCAATTACCAAAAAGGGGGAGATTGAAAGCACAAGTGCTCCTCAGGTGGTTTTGGTAATTAATGTCAACATATCTCTTGTTGGACTAATGGTTCTATCTAGCATGTTTCAGATAAGTTCAACAATTGAGTGGCATGGACTAAAGGTTGTGGGACTCCTTCAGATGATAAGGACAAAGGATTGGCTAAAGCTTCAAGCTCAAGACTCTTCATTTTACACTTTTAGTGATCCAAGATCACATTGAGTCTATAGGAAAAGCCAATACTATTAAGAAGGGATGAGGTGTTGCTTAATGAGCCTTTTGCTCTATGTGCTTAATGATATGCTCCAAAATCCTCAACTACTTTCCCACTTCCACATATGACCTAAACCCTAAGCCAAACTCGGTCCTATCGATTCTTTCTATCCGGCGCCACCGAGTTTCATATCTCATAAGCCACTGCCAAACCCTAGCAAATCGGTTTCACCGATAGGGATCTCGGTCTCACCGAGATGGGATTGCAATCTCACTGTGTATGTCCATTGTCAAAATTGGTCTCACCGAGTTTAGGCAATCGGTTCTACCGAGATTACAATGCAAACTCTCTGGAAAACTCATTACCAAAATCGGTCCAACCGGTTTTAGTAATCGGTCCCATCGAGTTTGCCTGACCAACTCTCTGGTTAGCTAATTACCAAATCGGTCTCACCAAGTTTGTGTAATCGGTCTCACCGAGATTACGTTATGCCCAAACCCTAACCACATCGGTCCTACCGAGATGCATGTCAGTCCCACCGAAAATCTCTAACGGTCACTAGGTTTACCATTTCGGTCCGACCGAGTTTGTTGATTCGGTCCCACCGAGATTGGTAGATTGTGTGTAACGGTTGGATTTTAAGTGGAGGCTATATATACCCCTCCACCTCCTCTTCATTCGTGGAGAGAGCCATCAGAACACATCTACACTTCCAACTCATATGTTCTGAGAGAGAACCACCTACCCTTGTGTTGAGGCCAAGATATTCCATTCCTACCATATGAATCTTGATCTCTAGCCTTTCCCAAGTTGCTTTCCACTCAAATCTTCTTTCTACCAAATCCAAATCCTATGAGAGAGAGTTGAGCGTTGGGGAGACTATCATTTGAAGCACAAGAGCAAGGAGTTCCTCATCAACACACCATTTGTTACTTCTTGGAGAGTGGTGTCTCCTAGATTGGCTAGGTGTCACTTGGGAGCCTCCGACAAGATTGTGGAGTTGAACTGAAACGCCCTCGATGCGGCTATATCTCCCACGTGTCGAAGCACGACTTAGAGGCATAACCGCATTGAAAGCAATGTCGCAAGTGAGGTAATCTTCACACAACCCATGTAATACATAAGGGAAAGAGATACATAGTTGGCTTACAGTCGCCACTTCACACAGTACATAAATAAACATTCATCATCCAGATTACACTCAAGGTCCGACTACGGAACCAAAATGAAAGAAGACTACCCCAAATGCTAAACAGATCCCCGATCGTCCCAACTGAGCTCCACTACTGATCATCAGGAAAAGACACATAGTAACGACCACGTTCCTCGTTGAACTCCCACTTGAGCTCGGATGCGTCATCTGCACTGGCATCGTTGGCACCTGCAACTGTTTTGGTAGAATCTATGAGTCACGGGGACTCAGCAATCTCACACCCGCGAGATCAAGGCTATTTAAGCTTATAGGTAGGACAAAGTGGTGAGGTGGAGCTGCAGCAAGCGACTAGCATATATGGTGGCTAACAACGCAAAAGAGAGCGAGAAGAGAAGCAAAGCACGGTCGTGAAGCTAGAAGTGGTCAAGAAGTGATCCTAGAACAACCTACGTCAAACATAACTCCAACACCGTGTTCACTTCCCGGGCTCCGCCGAGAAGAGACCATCACGGTTATACACGCGGTTGATGTGTTTTAATTAAGGTCAACTTCGGGTTTTCTACAACCAGACATTAACAAATTCCCATCTGCCTCATAACCGCGGGCACGGCTTTCGAAAGATAATATCCTGCAGAAGTGTCCCAACTTAGCTCATTATAAGCTCTCACGGTCAACGAAGGATATTCCTTCTACCGGGAAGACCCGATCAGTCTCGGAATCCCGGACTACAAGACATTTCGACAGTAATAAAACAAATCCAGCAAAGCCGCCTGATTGTGCCGACAAATCCTGATAGGAGCTGCACATATCTCGTTCTCAGGGCACATCCGGATGAGACATCCTACGAGTAAAACCAAGCCTCCAGTTGCCCCGAGGTGGCCCCGCAGTCTACTCGGTTCGAACCAGCGCTCAGAGGAGCACTGGCCCGGGGTGGGGGTTAAATAAAGATGACCCTCGGGCTCGCGAAAACCCGGGGGAAAAAGGCTTAGGTGGAAAATGGTAAAACCAATGTTGGGCCTTGCTGGAGGAGTCTTATTCAAGGCGAACTGTCAAGGGGGTCCCATAAATCACCCAACCGTGTAAGGAACGCAAAATCAAGGAACATAACACCGGTATGACGGAAACTAGGGTGGCAAGAGTGGTACAAAACACCAGGCATAAGGCCGAGCCTTCCACCCTTTACCAAGTATATAGATGAATTAATTTAATAAGAGATATTGTGTATCCCAAAATAATCATGTTCCAACATGGAAAAAACTTCATCTTCACCTGCAACTAGCAACGCTATAAGAGGGGCTGAGCAAAGCGGTAACATAGCCAATCAACGGTTTGCTAGGACATGGATGGTTAGAAGTTTGACATGGAAATATGGGTGGCATGATATAGCAAGTGGTAGATATCGCAGCATAGGCATAGCAAAAGAGCGAGCATCTAGCAAGCAAAGATAGAAGTGATTTCGAGGGTATGGTCATCTTGCCTGCAAGGTTCTCAGAGTTGTCGAAGGCTTGATCCTCGTAAGCGTTCGCAACAGGTTCCTTGTTCACGTACTCGTCTCCCGGCTCTACCCAAGGCAAGAACACAAGCAAAGGGGACAAACATCAATCACGATGCAATGCGCAAGCAACATGATGCAAAACATGGCATGATATGCGAGATGTGGTATGCAATGCATATGCGTGCTCCGGAAGGAAAAAGATGAACCAGGCATAATATTGGCAAACCAAGTATGCCACTGGAAAGGTTAGGTGATTTTGGTTGAAATCGATATAAAGATCACCGGAATCGGATGCACGGTTTGCAAATGACAAACAAAACAAGAATGACAAGTTTCTACGATTAACAGCATGATGCTACTTAGCAAGCAACAAGTAATTAAGCTACTGCACCCAAACATATCAGTAAAGCATATGGCAGTGATCTACTCAAGATGCTTGACAAAAGATGAACACTGGGCTACGGCTAAATCACACCATAACAGGTTCAAACAAGCATGGCAAAAGTGCAAAAGATAACAGGTTCACAGACTTGGTGAAAATACTATCATGCCAGAAATTAACATCAGGATGACATGTTTAGAGCAAGGAAACAACCTGCTACAGGAACACAATATAGCAAAACAAGGCATGACATGAATCTACTCAAAACATAGAACAAAAGTCCCTTACTGACCATGAGCCAAAAAGGACCAGAAAATACAATACCACCCATGTCAATTAAGCAAGTTTCGTTACAGTTTTCAGTCTTTGCAGAAAACTGGACATGTCACAGACAGATAACAAGTAGGCATGTTTACGAGCTCGATGCACTCACTACAGAGCATTGCATGATAAACTAAGCATACAACCATCAAGAAGACATGGCATAAAAATAATAGCAGGACATGACTTAGTGAAAATACTAAGTCCGTGAAATCAGCAACAGTATGATCCCTAGTTTGCATGCTTGTGCTAGTCACCACAAAGATCACAAAAATACATGGCATACACCCCTAGAAAGATAGCATGGCATATTCCAAAACACATGTAGGGCTCAGCTTCATAGGGAGCACACATCAATCATTGCAAAAATGACAAAAGTGCATATACTGAAACAGATCTGAAACTAACATCACATAGCCCTCTTCCAACAGCATTTCTGGCATCAAGATGAGCTCAAATGAAAATGATGCAGTGAGATGAAATGATGTACTCATCGAGGAGAACAATTTAACATATTACACGCACGAAACGGAGCAGTATGCAGGGATTTATGGCCCGATGAACATGGCATAATTATGCAACAGATTTCGGGACTTGGGGAAAATTCAACCTCCGAAAAATTCCCAGATCTAGGGTTCTCGAGCTCGCGGATCGAGGCAGCCGGAGTTCGCCGGAGATTTGGCCGGAGAGGAGGGAGATGGCGGGGACGGGCGGATCCGGAGCTCCTCCGGCTGGATCTCGCCGGATCCGGTCCGGGTCGAGGCGGAGGAGGCGGCGGGGAGGCGCGGAGACCGGCGGGCGGCGGCGCGGGAGGCGGCGCCCGGCGCGGGAGGCGGCGGAGGAGGCGCGGCCCGGGCAGAGGCAGCAGGGCGCGGCCCGGGTCGGGGCGCGGGAGGGCCGGCCTCGGGCCACGCGGGCCGGCGGCGCGGGCGACGGAGGCGCGCCACGTGGCGGACGCCGGTTGGTGCGGAGGCGGCGGCGCGGGCTTTGTCCGGCGCGGACGGACGCGTCCGGCGCGGAGAGGGGAATTTTTTAGGGTTTGGACTGCGGGATTTGGACGGGGAGCACATATTTATAGGTAGAAGGAGGTGGGAGACTCCAAATTGAGCACGGTTTGCGGCCACACGATCGTGATCGAACGGCGATGGACATGGGAGTTACTTATATGGGTTATTGGGCTGTTTTGGGCTGCAACCCAAAAGAGGCTTTCACGGTTACCCGGTTAACCGTTGGAGTATCAAACGACCTCCGAATGACCCGAAACTTGACAGGCGGTCTACCGGTGCTATACCAAGGCCGCTTGACAAACCTCGGTCCATTCCGAAAAAGTTTAATACCCGCTCACGGAAAAAGGTAAAAGGGGACGCCGGGGAACATAGGAGCGCCGGATTGCAAAACGGACAACGGGGAAAATGCTCGGATTCATGAAACGAACACGTATGCGAATGCGATGCACATGATGACATGATATGAAATGCATGGCATGAACAAAATGCAAAAGAAGGAAGCCCAACCACGGAGGGAATATCATATCACATTGCCGAAAATGGCAAGAGTTGGAGTTACAAATATGGCAAGTTACATCCGGGGTGTTACAACACTCCACCACTACGAGAGGATCTCGCCACGAGATCTAGGACTGAAAGAACTCCGGATATTCGGAACGAAGGTGGTCCTCGCGCTCCCAGGTGGCTTCTCGGTCTGAATGGTGAGACCACTTCACTTTCAAGAATTTGATAGACTTGTTGCGAGTCTTGCGCTCAGTTTCTTCAAGAATGGCAACGGGATGCTCATGATAAGACAAATCTTCTTGAAGATCAATCTCTTCGAAGTTGATGGTGCGCTCAGGCGTCTTGAAGCACTTGCGAAGCTGTGACACGTGGAACACATCGTGCACATTTGCAAAGTTGGGGGGAAGCTCAAGTTGATAGGCGAGATCGCCTCGTTTGCCGATGATCTTGAAAGGACCGACGTATCTAGGGGCAAGTTTCCCTTTGATACCGAAGCGACGAGTGCCTTTCATTGGAGATACGCGGAGGTAGACATGGTCTCCGATCTCGAAAGCCAAATCACGGTGTTTGCTATCGTAATAGCTCTTCTGGCGGGATTGAGGGGCTTTGAGATTCTCACGAATGACTTTACACATATCTTCAGCCTCTGTGATCAAGTCGTTGGCAAGAAGTTGGCGTTCACCCGTCTCAGACCAATTGAGAGGAGTACGACACTTTCTGCCATAGAGAATCTCGAATGGGGCTTTGCCCGAGCTCGCTTGAAAGCTGTTGTTGTAAGAGAACTCAGCATATGGAAGACAATCCTCCCACTTCATGCCGAAAGAGATAACACAAGCCCTGAGCATATCTTCAAGAATTTGGTTGACACGCTCGACTTGTCCACTAGTTTGAGGATGGAAAGCTGTGTTGAAGCGAATATTTGTACCCATGGCCTTCTAAAAAGAATCCCAAAACTTGGAGGTAAAGGTGCTGCCACGGTCTGAAGAAATCAATTGTGGAATGCCATGCAAGGAGACAATTCTGGAGGTGTAAAGCTCTGCCAGCTGCGCTGCTGTGATAGACTCTTTGATAGGAAGAAAATGAGCTACTTTAGTGAGCTTGTCAATGACGACGAAGATAGCATCATTTCCACGCTTGGACTTAGGAAAACCAGTCACGAAGTCCATTTTGATATGATCAAACTTCCATTCTAGAATAGCAAGAAGTTGGAGTAGACCAGCTGGTCGTTGATGTTCTGCTTTCACCCTTCGACAGACATCACATTCATTCACGAATTGAGCAATTTCTCGCTTCATTCGAGTCCACCAATATGACTGTTTGAGGTCATGGTACATCTTTGTACTTCCAGGATGAATGGATAGGAGTGAATTATGCGCCTCGTTCATAATGACTTTACGAAGATCACCCTTAGGAACCACAATCCGGTCCTCGAAGAAAAGAGTATCTCTGTCATCAACGCGATATCACTTGTATTTGGAAATGCCCTTGTCAATACCATGTTTCACCTTCTTCACCATGGTATCCAGCAGTTGTGCCTGACGAATTTGATCTTCCAAAGTAGGACAGACTATGAGGTTGGCAATAAAACCTTGAGGAACAACTTGGAGATTCAACTTGCGGAAAGCTTCACAAAGATCCAGTTGAAAGGGCTTGAGGATTAAGCTGTTGCAATAAGCCTTCCTGCTCAAAGCGTCTGCAATCACATTAGCCTTGCCTGGAGTATATTCAATACTCGGATTATACTCTTGAATCATTTCGACCCATCGAGTTTGCCTGAGGTTGAGGTTGGGCTGAGTGAAGATGTACTTGAGACTCTTGTGATCGGTGAAAATATCCACTTTCCTTCCCAACAGGAGATGTCTCCATGTTATTAGTGCGTGGACGACTGCCGCCAACTCAAGATCGTGAGTGGGGTAGTTCTTTTCGTTGGGCTTCAACTGACGAGAGGTATAGGCCACAACTTTGTTCTCTTGCATTAACACAGCACCGAGACCTTGAAGAGAAGCATCACAGAAAACTTCATAAGGCTTGGATTCGTCAGGAGGAGTCAAAACTGGAGCAGTGACGAGTTTCTCTTTGATAGTTTTGAAAGCAACGTCACACTCAGGAGACCAGACATACTTCACATGCTTCTGGAGGAGGTTGGAAAGAGGCTTTGCAATCTTTGAGAAATTCTCAACGAATCTTCGGCAATAGCTTGCAAGTCCAAGAAAACTGCGAAGCTGCTTGACATTCTGAGGAGGTTCCCAATTCAAAACTGCAGACACCCTCTCTGGATTAATAGCAATGCCCTTGGCAGAGATGATATGCCCAAGGTAAAGAACTTCATCAAGCCAGAATTCACATTTGGAGAACTTCGCATAGAATTGATACTCTCTGAGCTTGTCGAGCACCAATCGCAAATGCTTGGCATGATCCTTCTTATTTTTGGAGAAGACCAATATATCATCGAGATAGACCAAGACGAATTCGTTGGTGTAGGGGTTGAATATGAAGTTCATCATTCGAGAGAAAGTTGGAGGAGCATTGACAAGGCCGAAAGACATGACAGTATATTCATAAGAACCAAAGCTTGTTCTGAATGCTGTCTTGGGAATATCTTCTTCACGAATGCGAATCTGATGATAACCAATACAAAGGTCAAGCTTGGAGAACACTTTAGCACCTTTAAGTTGCTCGAATAGCTCATTAATGTTGGGAAGTGGGTACTTGTTCTTGATAGTCTTCTTGTTCAATGGACGGTAATCGACGCAAAGTCGGTCCGTGCCATCCTTCTTCAGGACAAAAAGAACACCACAACCCCAAGGAGATGAACTCGGTCTGATCAGACCCAGACACTCTTGTTCATCGAGTTGTTTCTTCAATTCCTTCAACTCTTTTGGCCCAAGCTTGTATGGACGCTTGCAAACGGGTTCCGTGCCAGGCTCAAGATCAATAATGAATTCGACTGGCCGATGAGGAGGCATACCCGGAAGTTCTTCTGGAAAGACATCTTGGTACTCACAAACGAATGGAATCTGAGAGATAGCATCCAATTCGCCCTTCTCATTGAGAGAAAACAACCGAATGGTTTCATCACGAGCAGCATAGATGATCACATCGTCAGAAGAGTGAGTCAATTGAATTTCCCTGGAAGCACAATCAAGCTGAGCCTTGTGCTTAGAAAGCCAGTCCATCCCGAGATAAGATCAATATCAGAGTCACCAAGAACAATTGGTTTAGCCAGAAATCTATAATCGCCCATCTTGATAGAAACATCGGGAGCAACCAAGCTAGAAGACAAAAGTTTTCCAGGAGAAACAACTTGCATAACTTTGGACAAAATATCTGTGTCAACATTATGCTTCGATGCAAACGGATATGACATGAAAGAATGCGATGCACCGGTGTCAAATAAGACTTTAGCAGGAATATCATTAACTGAGAGATTACCCATGATCACTTCTGAAGAATCCTCCGCTTGAGCTGCATTCAACATGTTCACCTTAGCATGCTTAGGATTATGCTTGACCACTGCATTGCTGGAAGATATCATAGGAGGAGGAGGCGGAAGGCGCCTTTGGTTGAAGCACTTGTTTGCATAGTGACCCTTTTGCTGACATTTGTTACAAGTCACCTCTGAGAGCGGACGATGATAAGGAGCATTTGGCCTTGGAGCTTGGTTCTGAGACTTGTTCTGATAGCCAGGGTTGGGTGGGTGGGAAGATCCACGACCACCTGAGTTCTTCTGCTGGTAAGGCTGACGGAACGGAGGAGGAGGAGGAAACGAAAACTTCTGTTGCTTGGCCGCCACTAGTGAGGAAGAAGAGGACTGAACTGCGTCCCTGACTCTCTTCTTAGATGCCTCACACTTAAGCTGAGCAGCTTATTTTTTCAGTGCCATGTTGTAGAATTCATCATACTTTAACGGCTCAAAAAGCACGAGAGCTAGTTGCAGATCTTCTCTGAGGCCACGCCTGAATTGGTAAATCATGCTCTTCTCATCAGGGATGTCTTGCTTCGCAAAACGAGAGAGCTTCTGGAACTGAGTGTTGTATTGATACACAGACATGTTGCCTTGCTTGAGATTGCGGAACTCCTCACGCTTAGTCTCAACAACACTTTCTGGAATGTGATGAGCTTTGAAGTCACGGCGGAAATCATCCCAGGTAATCAAACGACCTCCTCTGGAATCTTTGTATTGTTGGTACCACTCAGCAGCTTGATCCTTGAGTTGAAAAGAGGCAAACTTGACAAAGTCCTCAGGTCTGACATTGCTACATTCGAAGTGCTTGTTGATGTCCACGAGCCAATCATCGGCGTCTGTGGCCTCGACACAGTAGCTAAAAGTCTTTGGCTGATTTGCAAGGAACTGATTGAGGGTAGCAAAATGCGGTTGATTGTTGCCTTGGCCTTGATTTCCCTGATTACCTTGCCCTTGGTTACGATCTTGCAAGAGCTGAATCAGAATCTGAGCGTTGGCATTGGTGGCTGTCATCAAGGCTTGCCATGCCTCCGGAGGCGGAGGTGGTGGCGGAGGGTTAGCCTGACTTCCTTCATTGCGTTCCGGATTCTGACGCATTGGCGGAGCCATCCTGAAGAGGGTGACATCCATTAGCATCTTGAAAGACATATATTCAAGCTGAATCAAAGGATCGAAATTGCAACATATAGTCTTCACAATAAACATTCGAACAAGAATGAACGAATGAATTCCAAAGTAAAGCATCACACTTCCAAAAGCTGAGAAGCCATTTAGATAAAGGTATGGAAACACCATCTGCCTCGAAACAACTCGAATATTACAACTGAAAACAAAACAAACGATTGGCTTGCAGAATAAGCCGGAACAAACATATGATAGATCCCATATCGTATCATGTGTCTGTTGGAAAGATATCCTACGAGATACTTGAATTCCCACTTATAAACTCCCGAAACTTTCTGGTTATGCAATCAGGTGTTGGGGATACAGGGGACACAAAATATATCACCCAAACTAACAATACCTAGATCCAGCTGTATCCATCCTTCAACACATAACCAAGAAACCCTCGGAAATCGTTTACCTCAACCTTCGAAAAGCATCCGTTATACGAGTTATGGCGATACTCCCGCACTCGCCTCAGTACTGGGCTATCAGGGTTATCTCACCAACAACTGTACAAAAGAGATTTTCGATCTCGGCGTACTAAACTAAGGTATTCCAGAACTGCAACGATAAAAATATGACGACAACACCTCGGAGCTCAACTCCCCGGGACACCCCCACTAAACCCCTGCTGACAGGAGGCACCAAGACAATGTTGTCATCACAAAACCATCGGAACGATTCTAAGATACCGGCGTGATCCTAAAATTTTTTTTAGTGAAATTTGAGAAGAGAAGAGTCAAAACTCTACGTCAGGATGCCTTACCAGAGCGATGAGGAGACTGGGAAGTAAAAAGAATTCCTAAACTCTCCGATACATAATTCCTAAATGACTCAAAACATTTTTCTAGACACAACTCGGCCGCTAAAAACGATCAATCAGTGGGGGCTCCTAAGGTCGGGGAAGGCTCTGATTACCAACTTGAAACGCCCTCGATGCGGCTATATCTCCCACGTGTCGAAGCACGACTAAGAGGCATAACCGCATTGAAAGCAATGTCGCAAGTGAGGTAATCTTCACACAACCCATGTAATACATAAGGGAAAGAGATACATAGTTGGCTTACAATCGCCACTTCACACAACACATAAATAAAGATTCATCATCCAGATTACACTCAAGGTCCGACTACGGAACCAAAATGAAAGAAGACTACCCCAAATGCTAAACAGATCCCCGATCGTCCCAACTGGGCTCCACTACTGATCATCAGGAAAAGACACATAGTAACGACCACGTTCCTCGTCGAACTCCCACTTGAGCTCGGATGCGTCATCTGCACTGGCATCGTTGGCACCTGCAACTTTTTTGGTAGAATCTATGAGTCAAGGGGACTCAGCAATCTCACACCCGCGAGATCAAGGCTATTTAAGCTTATAGGTAGGACAAAGTGGTGAGGTGGAGCTGCAGCAAGCGACTAGCATATATGGTGGCTAACAACGCAAAAGAGAGCGAGAAGAGAAGCAAAGCACGGTCGTGAAGCTAGAAGTGATCAAGAAGTGATCCTAGAACAACCTACGTCAAACATAACTCCAACACCGTGTTCACTTCCCGGGCTCCGCCGAGAAGAGACCATCACGGTTACACACGCGGTTGATGTGTTTTAATTAAGGTCAACTTCGGGTTTTCTACAACCGGACATTAACAAATTCCCATCTGCCTCATAACCGCGGGCACGGCTTTCAAAAGATAATACCCTGCAGGGGTGTCCCAACTTAGCCCATTATAAGCTCTCACGGTCGACGAAGGATATTCCTTCTACCGGGAAGACCCGATCAGTCTCGGAATCCCGGACTACAAGACATTTCGACAGTAATAAAACAAATCCAGCAAAGCCGCCCGATTGTGCCGACAAATCCCGATAGGAGCTGCACATATCTCGTTCTCAGGGCACATCCGGATGATACATCCTACGAGTAAAACCAAGCCTCCAGTTGCCCCGAGGTGGCCCCGCAGTCTACTCGGTTCGAACCAGCGCTCAGAGGAGCACTGGCCCGGGGGGGTTAAATAAAGATGACCCTCAGGCTCGCGAAAACCCGGGGGAAAAGGCTTAGGTGGCAAATCGTAAAACCAATGTTGGGCCTTGCTGGAGGAGTCTTATTCAAGGCGAACTGTCAAGGGGGTCCCATAAATCACCCAACCGTGTAAGGAACGCAAAATCAAGGAACATAACACCGGTATGACGGAAACTAGGGTGGCAAGAGTGGTACAAAACACCAGGCATAAGGCCGAGCCTTCCACCCTTTACCAAGTATATAGATGCATTAATTAAATAAGAGATATTGTGATATCCCAAAATAATCATGTTCCAACATGGAACAAACTTCATCTTCACCTGCAACTAGCAAAGCTATAAGAGGGGCTGAGCAAGCGGTAACATAGCCAATCAACGGTTTGCTAGGACATGGATGGTTAGAGATTTGACATGGCAATATGGGTGGCATGATATAGCAAGTGGTAGGTATCGCAGCATAGGCATAGCAAAAGAGCGAGCATCTAGCAAGCAAAGATAGAAGTGATTTCGAGGGTATGGTCATCTTGCCTGCAAGGTTCTCAAAGTTGTCGAAGGCTTGACCCTCGTAAGCGTTCTCAACAGGTTCCTCGTTCACGTACTCGTCTCCCGGCTCTACCCAAGGCAAGAACACAAGCAAAGGGGACAAACATCAATCACGATGCAATGCGCAAGCAACATGATGCAAAACATGGCATGATATGCGAGATGTGGTATGCAATGCATATGCGTGCTCCGGAAGGAAAAAGATGAACCAGGCATAATCTTGGAAAACCAAGTATTCCAGTGGAAAGGTGAGGTGATTTCGGTTGAAATCGATATAAAGATCACTGGAATCGGATGCACGGTTTGCAAATGACAAACAAAACAAGAATGACAAGTTTCTACGATTAACAGCATGATGCTACTTAGCAAGCAACAAGTAATTAAGCTACTGCACCCAAACATATCAGAAAAGCATATGGCAGTGATCTACTCAAGATGCTTGACAAAAGATGAACACTGGGCTATGGCTAAATCACACCATAACAGGTTCAAACAAGCATGACAAAAGTGCAAAAGATAACAGGTTCACAGACTTGGTGAAAATACTATCATGCCAGAAATTAACATCAGGATGACATGTTTAGAGCAAGGAAACAACCTGCTACAGGAACACAATATAGCAAAACAAGGCATGACATGCATCTACTCAAAACATAGAACAAAAGTCCCTTACTGACCATGAGCCAAAAAGGAACAGAAAATACAATAGCACCCATGTCAATTAAGCAAGTTTCGTTACAGTTTTCAGTCTTGGCAGAAAACTGGACATGTCAAAAACAGATAACAAGTAGGCATGTTTACGAGCTCGATGCACTCACTACAGAGCATTGCATGATGAACTAAGCATACAACCATCAAGAAGACATGGCATAAAAATAATAGCAGGACATGACTTAGTGAAAATACTAAGTCCCTGAAATCAGCAACAATATGATCCCTAGTTTGCATGCTTGTGCTAGTCACCACAAAGATCACAAAAATACATGGCATACACCCCTGGAAAGATAGCATGGCATATTACAAAACACATGTAGGGCTCAACTTCATAGGGAGCACACATCAATCATTGCAAAAATGACAAAAGTGCATGTACTGAAACAGATCTGAAACTAACATCGCATAGCCCTCTTCCAACAGCATTTCTGGCATCAAGATGAGCTCAAATTAAAATGATGCAATGAGATGAAATGATGTACTCATCGAGGCGAACAATTTAACCTATTACACGCAGGAAACGGAGCAGTATGCAGGGATTTATGGCCCGATGAACATGGCATAATTATGCAACAGATTCCGGGACTTGGGGAAAATTCAACCTCGGAAAAATTCCAAGATCTAGGGTTCTCGAGCTCGCGGATCGAGGCAGCCGGAGATTTGGCCGGAGAGGAGGGAGATGGCGGGGACGGGCGGATCCGGAGCTCCTCCGGTCGGATCTCGCCGGATCCGGTCCGGGTCGAGGCGGAGGAGGCGGCGGGGAGGCGCGGAGACCGGCGGGCGGCGGCGCGGGAGGCGGCGCCCGGCGCGGGAGGCGGCGGAGGAGGCGCGGCCCGGGCAGAGGCGGCAGGGCTCGGCCCGAGTCGGGGCGCGGGAGGGCCGGCCTCGGGCCAGGCGGGCCGGCGGCGCGGGCGACGGAGGCGCGCCACGTGGCGGGCGCCGGTTGGTGCGGAGGCGGCGGCGCGGGCTTTGTCCGGCGCGGACGGACGCGTCCGGCGCGGAGAGGGGAATTTTTTAGGGTTTGGACTGCGGGATTTGGACAGGGAGCACATATTTATAGGTAGAAGGAGGTGGGAGACTCCAAATTGAGCACGGTTTGCGGCCACACGATCGTGATCGAACGGCGATGGACATGGGAGTGACTTAGATGGGTTATTGGGCTGTTTTGGGCTGCAACCCAAAAGAGGCTTTCACGGTTACCCGGTTAACCATTGGAGTATCAAACGACCTCCGAATGACCCGAAACTTGACAGGCGGTCTACCGGTGCTATGCCAAGGCCGCTTGACAAACCTCGGTCCATTCCGAGAAAGTTTAATACCCGCTCACGGAAAAAGGTAAAAGGGGACGCCGGGGAACATAGGAGCGCCGGATTGCAAAACGAACAACGGGGAAAATGCTCGGATTCATGAAACGAACACGTATGCGAATGCGATGCACATGATGACATGATATGAAATGCATGGCATGAACAAAATGCAAAAGAAGGAAAACCCAACCACGGAGGGAATATCATATCACATTGCCGAAAATGGCAAGAGTTGGAGTTACAAATATGGCAAGTTACATCCGGGGTGTTACATGAACCAAGGAGTTTGTAAGGGCAAGGAGATCGCCTACTTCGTGAAGATCTACCGCTAGTGAGGCAAGTCCTTCGTGGGCGATGGCCATGGTGGGATAGACAAGGTTGCTTCTTCGTGGACCCTTCGTGGGTGGAGCCCTCCGTGGACTCACGCAACCGTTACCCTTCGTGGGTTGAAGTCTCCATCAACGTGGATGTAGGATAGCACCACCTATCCGAACCACGGGAAAAACATCCGTGTCTCCAATTGCGTTTGAATTCTCCAAACCCTCCCCCTTACATTCTTGCAAGTTGCATGCTTTACTTTCCGCTGCTGATATACTCTTTCCATGCTTGCTTGATATGTATTGTGTATGTTGAAATTGTGCCTAAACTCCACTTAAACCGAAAAAGTTTAAAAACTACAACTTTAGCACTAAGTGTCTAATCACCCCCCTCTAGACACACCTACTTCTAGATCCTACAATCTGTCTCTGAATGCTCCTTTGAGGAGCTCCCTGTAACCATCGAGATATATGCTTCAATAGGTACCATTGCCTGCTCTGAAGACCTTTATTCACTCCAGATTTTTCCATAACCGGCTCAAATGGCTGATACACATGAAGAGTAGTTCAATATACACAGATTGTCGACAAATGGAATATGTAATGAAAAAAAAAGATGGCATGAGATAATTCACATATATGATGCCTGGCTCCATGGTGGTGCATAATTCACATATATGATAACTGGCTGAAAACATGGCATTGCATAATTCACATATCTGATATAGAAAGCAAACAGGAGGCATTCACACAAAGCATGTCTAATCTAAGCACATGGCATGGCAATGCAAGACACCATATGCATGATATGAGCAATATAACCCAGCCAAGTTAGAGCATGCACCTCAGGGGGGAATAAGACTTGTCATCTCTCTCTGAATCCTCCTTTGAGGAGCTATCTGTAACCAGCAAGAAATTTGCATTGATAGGTAGCATTGAATGCTCAGAAGACCTTGTTTTCACTCCAGATTTTCCCATGACCGACTCAAATGGCTGATGCACAGGAAGAGTAGATGAATGTATAAACATTGTTGACAAATGGAATACATTGTGGAGAAAAATATGGCACGATACAATTCACATATACGATGACTGGCTAAACAGGATGCCATTGCATGATTCACGTATATGATGCCTGGCTAAAGAAGATGGCATTGCATAATTCCCATATACTCCCTTATGACATATAAGATGTATAATGTAAGCAATGCAAGGCGCCATATGCATGATATGACCAACATCAGCATGCCAGGTTAGAGCAAACACCTCAGGTGGTAAACAGGCGTGGTCGGCTCCTTCTGAATCTCCATCTGAATAGTTATCTTCCTCTGGAATACAATTTGGAAATGCAGGAGGGGGGGACTTCGCCCACCATGGAGCGGCGTCTGCATGACATTATATTCGCACGCAACGGTCTTCTCTTTTTCTCTACATGTTCAGTACGATTGTGTACAATATCTGACATGCATAATAAAAAAATAGTTAGATTTTGTAAGGCCTAAGGGTTGCATGCAAAAATCAAGACTGATGGTAGCAAACGAGTGGATGGATCCAAAACTAATGATGGCAGGAAGATTATAGCTTCAGTTTAAAAAGATAGACAATGGATCATCTATTGTTTGTTGCCCACCCAACATGAACCACATAGAAGACCCCAGATGAACCAGCTAGTAGATACATACTATTCCTTGCTGGCTCGATATGAGACCCATGGGCAATTCAAAACTCAAGATTGAACGATAAAGTAGCGGGTATAATAACTGATGTATAACGTAAGCAAGCACGAAAGACTGCGACCTCTCTTCCGGAACTGTGTAGTCCTCGGGTTCATCTGCTCAGTCGATGATGGTAATGCAGTTGGCATGGCTGCCGGCAACAGGGAAGATGATCTGAGGCGTCGAAAGGAAGTCTGCAGGGGGGATCTCTGCGGCAGTGAACGCTTCTGTTGATGGTGCACCTCAGGTGGGGTGGATGACGGCACGGCAGGAGCAGGACATAACACAGAGAGTTTTCTTTGACGCCTATCTGAAAATGAAGTAAATCTGTAAGGGCTCCTTAGAATTGGAGGGTTCTATAAATGCAGGGACAGGAAAAACACAGGAATAGGATAGGAATGCACGTGCAAAACAGAGCATTTGGAAACATAGGATTTCAATCAACCTGGGTGTTTGGCTCACATGAATTGGAAGAACAGAGGAATGGAGAAAGAAAGTGATGCGACGAGTGTACAACCTCTTTGGCATAGCCTTGTGGACCACAATCTCATTGAGTTGGACGTGGAGGATGGTGATGATGCTGGTGTGACTATCGGAGGCGGGGAAGAAGATCCGAGGCCTCTGGAAACAGCGCCGAGGGTACTGCTCCGCTATGATGGACGGTTCCGTCGTTGGAGCAGCTCCGCTAAGGTGTACGGCGACGAGGCTGAAGCATGACAAGACAGACAACGTTAATCTGAAGTGGGGCCCTAATATCATCTGCAATAGATGATGTAAAATACATCACCAAAAAGTGCTAGATGTAAAACGCATCAGCCGCGCCACGGCCGGTCCGACAAATGTTGTAAGTACTGTTCACTCTGAACTGAACTGAAGAAAATGAACTTCATTGTCGAAACTGAATTTTACTGTCGAAGCTGATTGAACTAGTAACAGAGCATTGCAATAGATGTTTAGGGCGTTCGAGCACTAGTAGCAGAGAAGCGGTGACCTAAATCAGCTGACGCTCGAGCAGGGAATGCACTAGCAAAGAGCAAGTCGTGCGGTAGCACCACGAGCGAGTGCTAAAGCAGCAACTCCTGTAGCTATCGGAGGTCGTGCAGCAGCAGCGCAAGCAAGAGCAAGAGCAGAGCAGCAGCACGAATGAAAGCGGGAGCAGTGCAGTAGCGCGACCGATAGCAAGAACAAAGCCGCAGCGCGAGCGAGAGCCGGAGCAGCTGCAGCTAGTGCCGTTGTGGAAGTCATCGCCGAGGAAGCAACGACATGGTGGAGAGACGTCGTGGATGATGTGACCGGCGATGGCGCTGTCGATGGAGACACGACATGTCTGCTCGGTATCGAGCACCGGCAGCCCCGTGAGATCGAATAAAAGATAAAATGCAGCGGTGAGTGCAGAACCTCCTTGGTGGCGTCGAGTTGGCCTCAGCTTCATCAGAGGAATTGCTGAGGGTGCTGCGGTTCCGGTGGGGCAGGTCAAGACGGCGCTCTGGGGATTGAGGTGGCACGATAGACAAGGCGAACGTCGGGGCAGCTCCTTGGAGGTGGAGGATGGGGCAGCTGATCCGGCGGGACGACGAGATCGACAACGAATCATCATTTGGTGTGGTGGATGAGGGACGGCGAGCTGTTGCGGTGGACGACGTAGTTGGGGAAGAGTCTCCGGCTGGGCGGTGGTCGGGAGGCCGACGGAGGAGCGTGGGGTTTCGCGGGTTTTGGCAGCCTTGGTGTACGAATGGGGGGCGAAGGGGGAGGGGGAGCCAAGCTTAGGGACGCGCTTGTCCGAAATGTAGGGTAAGTTACAAGCGTACCCCCACCAGTTTTGACACCGCGACGTGGAGCTTCATTTCTGGCTGAGGGGTAGAAGGGGGATTTCGGGTATCTGGGCTGCGGGAGCGATTTCGGATGAGGAGGGAGTTCTCGCCCGCGTCCAAATTTCGGGATAACAAGGCGCGGCGCGGGTTGAAGAAACGGGAGTTTCAAAGCAGGTGAGACAAAAGATACTCGAGCTTGAAAATTTCGGGATAACAAGGTGCGGATTCCTTGTTCAGTAGAACAAACTTAACGTGTAAAAAAAACAATTCATACAAGACACAAGAGAGTCATGTCCCCTTTTAATATATTGCTATAGATGCCATTGAAAAAACTACAAGAAAAATGTAAAAAATCGGGAGAACAAGATTACCTTGCACAGTACCAAATCGATTCGCACTTCCCTCAACAACAACAAAAAAACAAATCAATTCCCACCAAAGAAAGAGTAATGTCCCTTTTTATATGATTACAGATGCCATGATCTCGAATTTCAATTTTTGAATCCACGTTATGTTGAATTTGAATATATCGTTAGGTGACCTTGCAGTTTATAATTGATGTAGTCATACATTTTGATATTCCATCATATCTGAACATTTTACTCCACCATGTGAACATATATATTGTCGTCTACCATCTGGACTAAATTTGAATCAATTTTCCTTATTTGAATATGATTGTTGTCAGGTTATACAATAATTTAAATATTATCTTGAAAACGAAAAACATACATATAGCAGTAATCATATTTCACTATGAACTACATGTACCATACGCTCTCCAATTCAAATATTTGTATCCATTTTATGTTGAATTCAAATCATAGTACATTATTGGTCTAGGTAGCGAGATGTTTTGGGTAATCTAAACCCTGTTTTCATACGTATAATTTTTGGCTGAATTGGGACAAGTTTTGGTATAAGCCTCTTGCAAAACTGGAGATTCTCTCAACAAGCCTCGTGGTTCCGAGAGGGAACGTGTCACCTTTGCGTGCGAAATGATATACGCTGCCTCCCCCCTGATATTATTTACAGAGGCAACATAGAACTATATGAGTGCCCTGTTAAATTTTGGAATTATTTCGGGTTCATTTGGCCTTTTTATACATTAATTGAGTTTATGGACTTTTAATGTGCATAATCTAAATATGAATTGCAAGCACATGCTCCGGTGCACCAAAGTGGGTTGAAAAATCACATGTGTGTCCTTGGTTGAATTTCTAGGTCCCATGGAAGAAATGAGAATGAATTTCAAACATCTGGGTGTCATGACTCGGCCGAGAACATCGAGAAACTTTTATTTTAAATTCATGTAAATCCAAAACTCGCCTTGTCGTGGAATTGTCACGGCAGATGTCCTCTTGCAAGGGCTTAGTCGTGGAGACATCGCAACTAGGAAGCTTAAAGGGGTTAACGGGATAAGGGACACGAGAGAGGTTTTATACTAGTTCGTCCCCTTACGATGAAGGTAAAAGCCTACGTCTAGTTGGGTTGGTATTGCTAGGGTTTCGATGACCAGGGAGCGAGATACGCTATGCCTGGCTCTCGACTTGATGTTACCTCCCCTAAGCCGCCAGCGGGTCGTCCCCTTATATACACGGGTTGACGCCCTGTGACCTACAGAGTCCCGGCCGGCTCATAAACATTGTCCGGCTCGGTGACTAGTTAATTATGCCTTATGATACAAGTCATGCCGTTACGGCGGTTTATCACTACGGGCCTTAAGTCGCCTGTGGGCTTTAAACCCTTTACTGAACCGCCATCTTCATGCTTGGTCTTGGGCTTCATATAATGAATCACCTTTGTATAACCCGGCCCTCCTGGGCGGCTTATACAAATAGTTATATCCCCAACATTAGGCCACAGATTGATTTGAACCGGTCATGTCAATCTTGAAATACCTTAAAGAAAGGCCTTCTGTCTTTTATCTATGCAAAGGTTATAACCCGCTATGATGTCATCTTCTGGATTCATGATAACCCGCCGTGACGTCATCATCCATTAAATCCATATTTTATTCCGTCATATCTTTAACGGATCTTTTATCATTACTGACCATTCTGAAAATCGAGGCGTCAGAGTCGTCGGATAATGATGCCTTGCCTCCTTGTTTCTCGCGCCTTCTCAGTTAGCCCTTCCTTATAAATAGGCATGACCTAGGTCTATTCCATTCTCCCCCTTCAGTTTTCTCCTTCCTCTCGCTATTTCTCTGCTGCTCGAGCTCCGCCGTCGTCGCCGCCATAGCAGAGCACCGTCGACCTTGGTCGCTGCATCGACCTGATTTGACCAGAAAACCGCGACGAACATCCGCAACAACTCTGCATCTGTAAGTTTCTTCCTTCCTGTTCCTCATATCCACATTAAGACTTTCGAGTTCCTCGGTGTTCTCGCTGTTCGTCAGGAACCCTTCATAGATTTCATCACCACCGCCGTTTCTTGATCCTTAAGATGGTATAAAACTGACACGGTAGCTATTTCGCACCCATTTCGAATGCAAATAGATTCCTTTTCTTTGTACAGAGGCATCGTTTAGAACTGATGAACTCATCTGTAATGGTTTTAGGTCTAGAATATTTTCTTTCCTGTACACCTGTTTGATCCAAAATAATATCCGCCAGCTGCGAAACTTGTTTGTGCAATACTTAGGCAAAATATGTTTCTGTCAGATCCATTCAGCCACAGCGACCCTCACTGTCGGCTTTTAAAAAGACAATACTGAGTCACAGCCTTGCCAACTCCTGGCGGTTTAAAATAACTTAATTTCTTCTGATTTTCATAGCAGCTTTACTGACCAGACATAATTAGCCATATGTCATTAGGCCCCTTCGTAAGCCGCCCTCTTGAATAGAATTTAAAATGTTCTCCTCCGGGTTAAACTGAATCGGAAAAATATTATTTTGTCATAGGCTTCCATCTGCATTATGGCACCCAAAGCTCCCATAACCTGTAACTGGGTCAAGTCCATCATTACTGAAAGCACACTGTCTGATTTCGTGAAGACTGGCTATCTGCCCAAGAAAGAAGTCATGTCTTATCGTGCTCCTAACCCGTCAGAGGAAAAACCTCAACCCAAGGAGGGGGAAGTGATCGTTTTTACTGATCATATGAGTCGGGGCTTTTCTCCACCCAGCTCAAAATTCTTCAGGGATGTCTTGCACTTTTTCGACCTTAGACCACAAGATATCGGGCCCAATTCCGTATCCAACATCTGCAATTTCCATGTCTTTTGCGAAGTGTACCTTGGAGAGGAGCCCAACATATTACTTTTCAGAGAGTTATTTTACTTAAATCGCCAGAATGAGCGCGCCAATGGGCCCAGCCTGGAACTTGGTGGTATCTCAATTCAGCGACGGAGGGATTGCCTTTTCCCATATGCTGAGCCACCAAGCCATCCTAAGGATTGGAATCAGACGTGGTTCTATTGCCAGGATACTTCTCCGGCTGATGAGAATATGCTGCCTGGCTTTCGCGCTCTGCGCCTTGAATCCAACCACCCACTGCTAGACAAGTTATCTTCTATTGAGCATCTACCGCTTGCCCCCACCATAAAGAAAATCAAGGCTCTTTTGGGGAACGGCTTAGATGGCATTGACTTGGTTCGAGTCTGGATCTTATGGCGGGTGATTCCTTTAAGCTGCCGCCCCGGCTTAATGTGCACTTACTCAGGCGAAAAGGATGACCCGCTGCGTCATTGTCCTGATGACTTACCTGATGATATGGTTGAAGCTATGACCCAATCTCTGTTGAAAGAGGGCTCAGTGGTCAGTAACACCTTCGTCTTACTTCCATTTTGCAAGAATAACCCGGCTCCTGCAGTAAGTCATCAACCTAAAATTATACCCTTATTGTGGAATGCCTTGCTTTTACTCATAGCCCTTTCTCACTATTCACAGGCAAATGACAACTTCTAGAAAGTCAAATATGACCATGCGGCTGCCAAACAAGCCAGAGCGGCCAAGAGAGCCGAGAGGAAAGCCGCCAAAACAGGAACCTAGAGGAAGAAGAAGCCAAGTACTTCAGATTTATTTAAATTGGATGACGCCTCTGACGATGAAGAAGAGGTAATCCTTAACTTCCCTGACTCCTTTACCATTATCTTATTGACATTAATTCCTTTCAGGTGGACACGGGAAACAGCCAAGCAGTTGAGGAAGAGGTAACTATAATTTCCTCCGACTCCGAGCCTTTGCCGACGCAGGAAGTCCGAAGAGTGACCCGGAAAGTAAGATTTTCACATCCTTTAGCTTACCAAGATCCTCAATTTCTTTTGAAGCGACAAACTCATGAGATTCGGAGGCAGACCCGGACCAGCAAAGACGCGGAACTCTCCTCTGGCTTACCTGATGTAACCAGGAAGCGCCGGGCTGAGGTTATCTCCAATTTACGTTCTTTTTTATCTTTGGCGGGTTTCATTCGTCAACCTCTCAATTCATCTAACTCCTACTATCAGGATACTTCACCTTCCTCCGGCGAATCCATGAAATCCAACATGTCGGCTTTCAAGACTGCTCCAAGGTAATCTCAACTTATTCATCTTTATGCTTACCTTACTCATGTTTTTGTACTAACCCTTCTGATTTGCGCACAGCATACAAGTGAAGCCCAGCAAAAGGGCGAAGAAAAATAAACCGGCCAAAGAGCCGGTCGTGACTGACCCGGAGCTCGGAACAATCGCTCCTGACATCTCCACACATGAGTCACCGCCTGAGCCGGCCCATCATATTCCACCACCAACTTCTGATCCGCCTGCCGAACAAGCTCTTGACGGTTCTGACAATCCAGAGATTCCTAGCCCTGCCAAAACAGATGACCCGGAAGTCGAGATCCTTAAGACTTAGTTTGTTGAACCGGGACGACCCATTGTACTTGTCAAGTGCTCTGCCAAGGAAGAACTTTTGGAGCACCGAAAAGCAAAGCTATATGTCACTGATTACACTCATCTGAGAATTGGAGAGATTGTCTCTGGCTACATAAGTCAAGTGCATAGCAGCCGTGACCTGGAAGTTGACATGGTGAAAGAGATACATCAAAAATCTGAGGTATAACTATTGTTTGCTTTTCCTTATTCATACTTACTATACCAGCCCCCAAGTCTATTGCTTATGAGAAAATATGTTGTAGATTTAGAATCCGCTTAGCACTGCTTGTCAGACGCCCGACTTATCTTGCAACACTCGAAGGCCGGCTTTAAAATAAGATATTTGAACTGGTGTAGTATAACACTTTGAACTGCAATATGCATTAGCCCCCAAGTGCCAAGTATATTTGCTTTGCAAAGTGCTTGGGACTTAATTTCCATGAACCGCCGCAGTAAGTCAGAGTTCTTCAGCATACATTAGCCCCCAAGTGTCAAGTATCTTTGCTTGCAAAGTGCTTGGGACTTAATGTTATCTTATAATAATCCTGATTGTAACCCGGCATTGATGCAGGCCACCATAAGTCAATTTGAGTCGGAGAATGTTGATCTGAAGAATCGCCTGGAAGCTCAAGAGACTGAAATCCAAAAGGCCAACTCCAAGTTTGAGTTCAGCGTATCTGAACAAGAGAAATTGAAGAAAGGCTTTGAAGCGGATAAGAAAGTATGGGCTGATGAAAAGGCCTCCTTGGTCACCCGGGCAGAAAAAGCAGAGGCGTCGCTTCCAGAAACAACTGCCGAGCTATCCGGCTTAAAGCGACATATATCTCAGATGGTCTCAGCAATCTTTGGTAAGCTACTTCTGCAAACGTTAAATATTGCAAATCTTTTTTCGACGAGTATCTCAATTGTCACATCCGGCTCACCTGATGTTTGTTAATGCAGGCCCTAGGAGCTCAAATCTTAACCAGAGCATGCAGATCAAGTTAAAGGCGGTTTATACCCTAGTAGAACAACTTTACACCGGTTCACAACGTGCTTTGGCCGTTGTGGCTTTGTCAAATGAGGTTCCCCATCTCCTGGCAGACGGGCTAAGGCGGCTCACTTTTCTTCCTCAACGGGTCCAAGAACTAAGGCGGGCGTCTGCAAGAGCCAGAGCCATAGTCGCATTGAGCCGGGCCAAGGCATGGTTACCAGAGCTGGACCCGGCCGACATCGCCCTTGGATATCCAAGCTTTAAGGAAGATGGCACCCCGTTTGAGGAGAAGGACTTCACCGCCTGCATGAAGGAAATACGTCATGTGGCCACTCTAATTGGGAATGACACAGACCTCACCAAGTACCAGCCGGGTTATGACAGCCAAAATCAGAGGATCGCAACGCCACGTTACGATGTAGTCAGCGTGATCCCTCCAATTCGTAAGCATACCTTCTCCCCCGAAGTCGATCCGGCCGGGTTAATTGATGATGAAGCTGAATTTGAAGCTTTGAGTGGCATTGACTGGTCATCATCAACCTTCCAGGACCGGGCAGCCGATGGAGGAGCCGAGAGGGATAACCCGGAAGCTTCAGGCCAACAAAACGAGTGATCCGTCAGGCGTCTTATCTTTATGCTTTGTGGAAAACAATGCTTCATTATTCAGACTCGGGGAGTCTTGTAATAGGGTAGAAAAACGCTTGATTTTGTCGTGCCTTTGCGCACGTTCGAGGTGCTTAGTACTTTCTTAAGCCGCCATCATTATATGCTTCCGGTTTATACCAGTCTTCTGCTTTCTTCGTGCTGAAAAAATTCACTTGCATTGCCCTGCGTATAGAACAAACACAAGTCCCTTGGCAGCTTACCGCATAGGGGGTCATATAATGTATTGATAACCCGGAGTGTGAACCGAAAAATATACAAAGGCCGGTTTCCATTATATCTTTAAGACATAATCGTAACAGCATACCTGTGATCCTTTGGTGATCTTGCCGGCTTATGTGACCCGAACAATGAGGGTAAGCTTTTAATCCTGAAACTTGTCACATAGGATGTTTGCTATGCGCTAACAACCTTCTTTGATCAATATTAAACTGGTGGAACAAAAACCACCCCCTAAATGCTTTCAAAATGATCTCAAAACAGTCAAATAATTGTGATTGCAAAGTGTTACGAGAAATAGACAAAATTCAAAGGCTTCTTATTTGAATACGATCAGTAAACCGTTCCAAAGGGGTTAAGCTAAGATTCGGATACGATCATATAGCCTCCAGTGGCTTTGGCAATGTCGATCAAGTGGGTATCGACAGCTATGGTCTCTTTGGTTTGAATACCACCTATGTTTGAACAGGAAGCCCCCAAGTGACCATAAGAGTTGTTTAATGACGCTGATTCGAGTACGATCCACATCAGACCCAAGGGGTTAAGCTATGATTCAGATATGATCAAGAAGCCCCCTAGTGGGTTTGGCAATATGCCGATCAAGAGGGTATCGACAGCTATGTTCTCTTTGGTTCGAATACGACCTATGTTTGAACAGGAAGCCCCCAAGTGATCATGGCTAGATCCAGATATGATCACAAGCCGTACCAAAGGGAAAGCCGGATTCAAATATGATCTGCTCCCTGTTGGTTGGTTCAACAACATGATAAGGAAGACATGTAAACTTTTGAGGATGAAAAGGACAGAGGTCCTGCTTTATTGCTTTTCATAATATATACATCGTCAAAATATGTACATCTTGAGAGCCGGTGGCTCAAGTATAGTAAGGCCGAAGATGAGCGATATTCCACGGCCGGCGGGTCTCCTCTTCCAACTTACGTGAGTCTTTGTGCTCTCGAACATCGATGAGGTAATATGACCCGTTGTTAAGGTTCTTGCTGACCACAAAGGGTCCTTCCCAAGGGGGGGGGGGATAGCTTGTGCATATCGGATTGATCCTGAATGAGCCGGAGCACTAAATCACCTTCCTGAAAGGTTCTGGATCTAACCCGGTGGCTGTGGTAGCGCCGCAGGTCTTGCTGGTAAATCGCCGAGCGGGCTATTGCCAAGTCTCGCTCTTCATCCACCAAGTCAAGCGCATCCTGACGAGATTGTTCATTATCAGCCTCGGCGTAAGCCGCCACTCGGGGTGTGACGCCCCTGATTCAATCGTACACTAATCATGCACGCAAATGTGTACGATCAAGATCAGGGACTCACGAGAAGATATCACAACACAACTCTAAAACATAAATAAGTCATACAAGCATCATAATACAAGCTAGGGGCCTCGAGGGCTCGAATACAAGTGCTTGATCACAGACGAGTCAGCGGAAGCAACAATATCTGAGTACAGACATAAATTAAACAAGTTGCCATAAGATGGCTAGCACAAACTGGGATACAGATCGAAAGAGGCGCAGGCCTCCTGCCTGGGATCCTCCTAACTACTCTTGGTCATCGTCAGCGGGCTACACGTAGTAGTAGGCACCTCCAGTGTAGTAGAAGTCGTCGTCGAAGGTGGCGTCTAGATCCTGGGCTCCAACATCTGGTTGCGACAACCAAGTAGAAGGGAAAGAGGGAAAGGGTGAGAAAAGCAACCGTGAGTACTCATCCAAAGTACTCGCAAGCAAGGAGCTACACTACATATGCATGAGTATATGTGTAAAGGGCCATATCGGTGGACTGAACTGCAGAATGCCAGAATAAGGGGGGATAACTAATCCTGTCGAAGACTACGCTTCTGGCAGCCTCCGTCTTGCAGCATGTAGAAGAGAGTAGACTGAAGTCCTCCAAGTAGCATCGCATAGCATAATCCTATCCGGCGATCCCCTATTCGTCACCCTGTTAGAGAGCGATCATCGGGTTGTATCTGGCACTTGAAAGGGTGTGTTTTATTAAGTATCTGGTTCTAGTTGTCATAAGGTCAAGGTACAACTCCAAGTCATCCTGTTACCGAAGATCACGGCTATTCGAATAGATTAACTTCCCTGCAGGGGTGCACCACATAACCCAACACGCTTGATCCCATTTGGTTGGACACACTTTCCTGGGTCATGCCCGACCTCGGAAGATCAACACGTCGCAGCCCTACCTAGGCACAACACAGAGGTCAGCACACCGGTCTAAACCTAAGCGCACAGGGGTCTGGGCCCATCGCCCTTAGCACACCTGCACGTTGTGTGGGCGGCCGGAAGCAGAACTAGCCCCTTAATACAAGAGCAGGCTTATGTTCCAATCTGGCGCGCGCCGCTCAGTCGCTGACGTCACGAAGGCTTCGGCTGATACCACGACGCCGAGTGCCCATATCTTTCCCGCGTAGTTGGTTAGTGTGTATAGGCCAGTAGCCAGACTCAGATCAAATACCAAGATCTCGTTAACACTACTAGAAAAAGGGCTACTAATGGCGCACCTAATTTGGCCATTAATGGCGCATTAGTGGTGCGCCATTAGTAGCACGCCATTAGTAATACTTACTAATGGCGCACCACTGGTGCGCCATTAGTATCTGGTATACTAATGGCGCACCACTGGTGCGCCATTAGTATAGGACATGGTGCGCCATTAGTATGCCTCCCAGGGCCATGTATAGCCAGGTGCTTTGGTATACTAATGGCGCACCACAGGGTGATGCGCCATTAGTAACCTCGGCATACTAATGGCGCACTGCTTAATGATGCGCCATTAGTATCCTCTGGAATACTAATGGCGCACAGTTATGTGATGCGCCATTAGTATGAATATTAGGTTTTTTTATTTATTAGTTTTCTGTTTTTTTGCACAGGTTACAAAATGTATAATTGGACAAAATATAAACAGCACACATCAACAACAGATTCATCGAATACAATAGAAGATTAGTCTCTGAATACATTTTATCATATTAGTCTCCAAATACAATTCATCACATTAGTCTCCGAATTGAAAAGACCGAACAAAGATAGAACATTATATTACAAGTCTCGAGACCGCGAGTAGCGAGTTTGTCTTCACATTACAAGTCGATATCGATCATCTAAACTACCATCACATCGAAGAGAGCTGCGGTCATCACGATGAGCATCATCACGATGAAACTCGTCTTCATCCGGTTGCTCCAACGCTCCCTCCCCTCTCGTGCTAGATAGCGGGCGTATCTAGATTCGGCCTCGGCCCTAGTGGTGTACCCTTTGTAACTGTTTCCGCTGAATCTGTGAACCTGTCTCCGACACTCCTCCCAGTCGTCGTAGACTCCGGGAACCTTACCCTTGTACACGACATATGACGGCATCGCTATGCACTAGCGAAACGAAACGTTAGTACCAATTCACAGACAATACATAAGCAATATATAAGTATGCAACAGAACGATCGTAAGAGAAAAGCAAGACATTAATAGCATCAATTACATCTAAGTTGAACGACTCTCGAAACCAAAGAGACATACTACAAGTTCATTAAAGTTTAATTACAACATGAGCCAATCGATGTTTCAGAACTAGACACATCATCACTGCTTTCGACTCGACTCAAGGGACCGGAGCGTGGATGAAGCCGCCGTCTATCGTGGGAGTCATGAAATTACGGGCGTTGTCAGCCTGCATTTGTAGCATTCCGTCTATCTCACTTTTGGACGGTTGATTTCTGAGGTAGAACTGCCCCAAGGTACGAAGGACATCTTGATGGATGATTTCCGCAAACTCCGACTGGATGCGAAACAATTCTTGTCTGATGTCCGCGTCCTGGATTGCCGACACGCTCGCGGCCCAATCTTTGAGTTTACTCGGTAGCAGAAGTTGATGATGGTCCCGTACGATCGCCCGCATGTGATGGATGGCGTAGTAGGCACCCTTCTGACCGCCAGGCGGCTGCTTGACGCAGCAGAACGTCGTATTGTGGGAGAACACGTGCTTGCCGTACTTACGAATAGGCCTGTTGAAGGTGCCTCCAGATTGGGCGTAGCCGGGGAGAACATCATCAAGAACCTTCTTGACATTTGTGTAGTCTACGTTCGACTGACGGTCCGGGTCGAAATACGTGGCCATGGAATATTTGGGGCTTAGGAGGATGAGCATGCAATGTGTGTCACTGCAGAAAACATGGAATGTTAAAAGAAAAACGATCGAAATCTAAGAATTCGTATGTTACGGGGCGGTTGAGGGGAGGACTTACTCGGGAAAGTAAGGCATGAGGAAGTTATCCTTATCTAGGTTTGCCAGAATGACGCCTTCGAGGTAAGAACTCGCGACTTGCCGGTCCCCAGCGCTGCCCAAGATCTTGGCACGCATGTAGAAGGGGTCGACTATCACGATGTCCGGGGTCTTGTCGCGAATGATACGCATCTCCATACTCAGCGAAAATAGCCGAACGAAGGTGTAGTGCAGCGGATGAAGGCTCAACATAGCGTGGATGTCATCAAACCGCAGGACGATCGTACCCCCGATGTAGTTATCCACAAAGCCCTTGCCCTCTGGCACCTTGGCCACGAAAACCGGGTATGCCACATCCTTCTCTCTGAGACGCCGCTTCTCCAAAGAAAGAACATTGTCATGCAGACTCCGCATAGCACCGGCTGCAACATCGAGCATATTTCTCGGTAGCATCGGCCTACCCGCCACATGCACCCTCCTCATTAAATCCTCAGGTGAAGGTGGCCCGTCCTGAGCATGGATCATACTCGGTGCCGGCTGGCCCGCACCCTTGTTAGTCTTTCTTTTGCGTGCCTTCTTCTTCTCCTGTAATGGGACCGAGTTCTGCTCACAGACCGCCTTCTTGAGTTTGTTGGGGCTGATAATATTTCGCACCTCGCCTATCTGAGGCTCGGTGAAGTCGGCAGCTGGAGGCGTCTCCTGAGAGCTGAACGGCAGACGACGCCTGTTGCAACTTGGCTTCTCCGCGGTACCAGCTAGATCGCGCACGTCTTTTGTTGGGTTGGGTTCTTGAGAAGGAGGCCCCATGAAGTCGCCCTCGTACCCATGATCGGCAAAGTACCGATCGACGTTGGCAAATGTATCATCGTCGTCGTTCTGATCCTGTGCCATATGCATGTTTGGATCCAGTGGCATAGGGATGTCCGGCACCATTGCGGCGGTCTTGCCATGGGGCTGACTTGGCGCCGGCACGACTGGCGGTGTTGTCTTTGGGGTGGTGTCCCCCGCCCCCAAACGAATCTGGCTCTTCGGCCAAAGCAGGGGCCAGCTCAGGCAGGCGCTGAGGGTCATCACGTCATCATCGTCGGCCCCGACGGGTCGAATCGGAGGTAACAACTCGTCGCGGCCTGGCGGCACCCGAACCAGTTGAACCCTAAACAAGTTGGGTGGCATCTGGGTACCGTGGAACAAGGGGTTGCCCGGTTGAACGATTTTGCCCTTGGCGACATCGACCAACTCATTGTTCACGAAGTGCAGGAGAGTGCACGGAACGTCGGCGGCGCCCTGTGAAAACATGTAGGGCGTCAGGGATGCCCAGTCAAAGGCAAGGAGATGAAGTCCTCGGCCGAGAGAGGCTTAATTAGTTACCGTGATGATGGCGTCGAGCTCGGCTAATGTCGAGGCACCGCCAAAGGCGGGCGTGCAGTTGACGGAGGGGCCGCTTGCTGCAGAGGTGCCGGCCGGCGTACACCCGGGTGCATTAAGCTCTCGTGCCGGCGTCGGAGACACCAATGGCCCCGCCATCGCGTTCTGTGAGTTGCTGGCCGTGAAGCTAGGAATCGGGGGCGGCCCCTGTTGGCCGCCCGCAATCCACGCACTCAACCCCTGGATCAAGGTAGGCACAATGGCGGTGATCGTCGCTCCGAGTTGTTGTTGCACTTGCTCTTGGACAATCTCCGGAATCCGCGCCACCTGTGCCTTGAGTTCTTGAACCTCGCGCGCCTGGCTTTCCGAGTTGGTCTTTTTCTCCTTTCGTCCACCAGTGTTATAGTATGACCCCCATTTTGTCGACAAGCCTTTGCCGGCCACACGACCAGCTGACGTCGGCTTACTGAGCTTATCCTTGTTCTTCATTACATTCAACGCCCTATTTAGAGTGGTGTCCCAAGGGTTGCTCTTAGTCGACCCCGCGCTACTGCTTTCAGTCGCCTGCGGAAGGAATGTGAACCATTTAGAAATTTGGCTTCATTAATTAGAATGCAACCATATGGAGCTAATTACGCGGGGGTGTATTCCTTACCAGAACAAGCTCAAGCGCCCTGGTCTTCGGATCCGTGGTAAGCTCCTTTGTTTTCGGGTCCTTCTTGTACCGGCCCCTGACATAGTTCCTGGTCTGCTTGTCACCGTATTTATCGAAGAGGGGCGGTAGGCCTTGCTCGGCACGGTCCGCCTCCTCCTTGTCCCATATAGGCTTCGCCACTCTATAACCGCCGGGACCGAGTGTGTGTTCCCCTAAGTTCAGCTCCCGCATTTCTTTCCCCCACTGACTTGATTGGGAGTGTGCGGTGCTCGAGCAATTGATCTTGAAGTCGTTGTAGTCATCTTCGGTGATCGAAGGATTTTTCTCCTTGATCTTCTCATAACTCTCACCTTTCTCGATCATTCTCTTCACATTGCTTTTCCAAGTAGACAAGGCCTTGCTCATCTTCGTGAGGGCAGCATTGTTCACTTTATTCCCTTTGAGGCTTGTGTTTTCAAATTCAGCGGGGAACTTGTATCGTTCGTGCATCTTCGTGAAGAGGAGGTTGCGCAAATTCCCTCGGTCATGATGCCTCAGGTTCTCGGTGTTGATCGAGACGGTGCTCCGGAGAATGCACCCGAGCTGAAGCGAGTACCCCTTGACTATTCGTTCGGGCGTCGTTGGATTCCCGTCGGAGTCCACTTCAGTAACTTCCTCCTTCAGGGTGCGGAGCACGGTCGGGCGCCGGTCCTTCTGTTGCCTCTTCTGGCTGCCATCTGTGCATGCGCCGCCATCATCAGTGGTGGCATCCTCGGCGGCACCATCAGTGGTGGCATCAGTGGGGTCATCCTCGGCGGCACCATCAGTGGTCTCAGGATCGGTGGGGAAGGCGGTGTCCTCATACAAGTGAGGTTGTTCCTCCATCTCCTGGGACAGCTCCCAGAATGCCTTGCCGCCCGAACCCCCGGCCTCATCGTTGTGGGCCATGTTTCTCTCTAAATAGAAACAAAGTTTGGTCAAAAAGTTGGTTATTGTCAAGGAACAAGATCATGGTCTCATCATTTAGGGTTTGTCGACACCGAGGCATCCTAAAATCTAAGCTTTTATCATTGAGGGTTTTTCGACGCCGAGGCACCCTAAAAGCCATGCATTAGTCACAAGTACCCCGGGGCACTTGATCCTACTTAATTAACTACTAAGATACCCCGGCCCATGCATTAGTCACAAGTACCCCATATGTCCTATTTTTAGCAAAGTCATGCTAAAATTCACGGAAAATTTCAGCATGACCTTTGCTGAAAATAGGACATATGGAGTACCCGAATTTGCCGGAACGGAAGTTAATCGACATTCCGGCAAACTCAAGGGCCTCTCGGGGTACCTGCAAAATCATTATCCCAGGAGCTCTGCTAACAAATGTGCTCTGCTTCAACACAAATGTGCTCTGCTTCAACACATTGGAAACTGAGTTCTGACTGCTACAAATTCAGTTTTCAGATACCAGCAATCAGGAGCCTACATGGTACCATTTTGTTATCCTAGCAAGAACAGCATGAGCCAAACAAGTAAATGGAAAACATGTTTCCTCAACAAGCAAAAAGGGAAAATGCAATTTATGGCACATAGATGTTGATCGACTGACATTCATAAATTTCAGAAGAGAAAACAGCAGGCATTGCCCATGCAGTATTTACTGCTAACCAGGGAGAACAGGTTCTTATTTTCACTCCCAACAACAAGGAGGAAAACATCTACATCGATGCACTCGGACGAAGAAAGTGCAGCATACATATAGTTCATAACAGAGTGCACTGTGTTATGCTATGAAAACATATTCAGTTATGCTATCCCTCAAGTTATGCTTCAAATTTCAGGTCAGACAACTATGCATATAGGACAACTTCAGGTCAGACAACTATGCATGAAACAAGTTATACATATAGTTCAATTGCAGAGCACTGAACATTCAAAAGTTCAGGTCAGACAACTATTTTCTCAGAAGGGCACCACATCCTCATATTTCAAACTTGGTTCAATTGGCTGAGCACAAGATGAAGTGATAACAGCCATGGAATTGGGAAAAGTTCCATCTAAGTTTTGAATTAGCTCATGGTTGGGCATTTCACAGCTGACGTAGAAATGCAGGTATGGTTCGAATCAACAGCATACTGACACCAACACGATCGAATTAACAAACTGTAAGATTTAACAAAGCGCACTGGTAAGATTTAACAATAGAGCAAGAGATTGCAGACGAATTCAGGGATAAAATGTTGAGATTTCCATTCCATGCTAGTAACAGTACACCAAAACAACAGACAGCAGCGAGATGCGGCCGTTCCATTACACTGAAGAAGAACACTGAACTACCATGGCTAGCTAGTACTAATCTGTCGGTGCAAGAACACTGAACATCGAAGAAGAAGAACACCGAAGAAGAACACTGAACACTGAAAACATATTCAGAAAAGCCCCATATTTCATGCACTCTGCTTCTACACAAATATGCTCTGCTCCTAGCTAGTTTCAGTTCAGATCTGATTACTCTTTGCTCTTATCCTGGTTTAGATCTTGTGGTAATTAAATAAATGTCCGGATATGCAATTGCAGACCAAAACAAAACTACAATTAACAGCCCCTGTTTTATTGCAAGTAAATTTGCTATCTTATACTCCCTCCTCTCTGGATTAGAGATCCTGCGTGTAAATCTAGGTTGTCTATTTTACCAACATAACAATACATATCACAAAAGTTATACCGTTAGTAGAAAGTACAATAAATCTTCAGTTAAAATGCTATCTGATCTAAAACCACGACACTTATTCTAGGTCGGAGGGAGTATATATTTCTTCAGTTATATTCTTATGGTATTTTTCCTTACTATCCATTTGTCAGTTTACTGCAACAAGATGAAGCCAATTGCTATAAGTTCAGCAGCTTCATGATCTATCGTAGTTCACAAAAAAAAATTGTTCAGACTACTTGGAGTTATAACAAATGCATGAAATTGTTGCTGAGCTGCCTCCAAATTCGGGGCAGTAGTCTGTCATCTTTCTAATAATCGCAGAACAAATGAAGACCAGAGACACGGGCATCACATTTGAGAGGGAGAAGCTCACCTGAGAGGATCCTCCCTCCCTCGATTCGGGCCGCCGCTGCTGCCTGTCTCCTTCGCGGACGGGATGAGCTGGGGTCGAGCGGACGGCAGCGCGGTGAGGAGAAGGCTGGGTGGGACGGGGCAGTGGTGTCGGGGCGGCAGGGCGACGGTGGTGTCGGGGCGGCGTCAAGGGCGGCGGGGCGACGGTGGTGTCGGGGCGGCGCTGGGGCGGCGGGGCGACGGTGGCGTCGGGGCGGCGTCGAGGGCGGCGGGGCGACGGTGGTGTCGGGGCGGCGCTGGGGCGGCGGGGCGACGGTGGCGTCGAGGGCGACGGGGCGACGGTGGTGTCGGGGCGGGGGGACAGTGGCGTCGAGGGCGGCAGGGCGACGGTTGAGTAGGTGTGGGCGCAGAAAGACCCTTTAGTCGCGGTTGGGGACAACAACCGCGACTAAAGGGTACCCTTTAGTCGCGGCCCGCCTCCCCAACCGGGACTAAAGGGTATGGATGGGGGCCTAACAATACTAATGGCGCACCACCCGTCGATGCGCCATAAGTACATCCATACTAATGGCGCACCGCACCCTGGTGCTCCATTAGTATTTTTTTTATTTCAGCTCGAGCCAACAGGTTTATCTCCCACCTAACCTGATCCACATCAAGTCTTCTCTACTAGCTTGACTGGTCAGCAACTACTTCTCACACCAGGAGGCCCTAGGTTCGATTCCCAGGCTCCACAAATTTTTTTATGCATTTAAAATGTTGTTTGATACTTATTTGTGTTTAAATATGTTCAAACTTGTTTAAATCATAACAGTAATATTTTTTATAAGACAGTAATAATTTTTTAAAAAATATCATCAAACAGTAATGCCGGTGGAGCGGGGGAGGGTGCAGGGGGTCGGCGGCGGCGGTTGAGTAGGGGAGGGGTGCGGGGGGTCGGCGGCGGCAGTTGAGTAGGGGAATCGAGGGTGCGGGGGGTCGGCGGCGGCGGCCGGTGGACCAGGGGGGTGCTCGGCGGTGAGTGGGACCGGATCTGGCGAGGTGGGATAGCGATCGAGATGGAGGGGAATCGAGATCGAGTGTCCATGAAATTTAAAAATATTCATGATAGTTCAAAAAGTGCCCATGAAATACAATCGAGAAATGAAGGCTACGATTTAATTAAATACAATCTTCTTGCCCTTCTTTTTCGCAAATGGAGTTCTTCTGTGGAACGGACGTCCTTTAGGTAGGGTGGTCCTGCTTCTTCTTGTGGTGTATGCAACTACTTCATCATCGTCGTCATGTTCGATCCTCGGGTCGCCGTACTTGTCGAAGTCTTGCTCATTGGCTACTCCATCCATTCCGATGATCTTCTTTTTGCCTCTCCTCACGACAACACGACTGGTCTTTGACGGGTCGGTAATGAAGAAGCATTGGTCCACTTGGGAAGCCAGTACCCATGGCTCATTTTTCGCGGTGACGTTTGCGCTCGCGGTCTTGGATTTGGCTTCGGGTATAACCATGGTGGTGAAATACCGGTCTTCTTTTAGGACGCTCTTGGCCCATCTGACATGGAACATCGGGACCTCCTCTCCAGCGTAGCTCAGCTCCCAGATCTCCTCGATCCTTCCGTAGTATCTGTCCTTGTCGTTACCGGTGTAGGATTCCATCGTTACCCCGGAGTTCTGATAACCATCGCTCTTCATGTCCTTGGCCTCGGTGTAGAATGTGTAGCCGTTGATATCGTACGCCTCATAGGTCATCAAGTTGTGCTCGGCGCCCTATGACAAGGCGAATATGAGTTGTTCTTCCGCGGAAGAATCCTCATGTAAAGGGTAAGACAGAAGCTTCTGCTTGAACCAACGCGTGAAACATGAGTTGTGCTCTTTGAGTATATCTCCGTCCGTCCTCTGTTGGCCTCGCTCATTGTACGTCTTCTTAATAAAGGTTTTTTGCAGTACCACCCAAGGATCGACCATGTCTATGTGTTGTAGCGCGACTAGGTTTGCTCTTTCAAAGTCGGCGAGTCGACCCTCGAAGTCGACATGCATTTCGCGGCGACCCTCACGGTGACCCCATCCAGCGAGCCTGCCGAGGTGCCTGTTGACGGGCAGACCAACGGGGTTCTCGATGCCTAGATAATTCGTGCAGTACGAGATGCACTCTTCGGTCAGAAAGCCCCTGGCTATGCTTCCCTCTGGACGTGACATGTTGCGAACGTATCCTTTGATGACACCATTCATCCTTTCGAACGGCATCATGCTGTGCAGGAACGTCGGCCCGAGTTGGATGATATCCTCCACTATATGGACCAACAGATGCACCATAACGTCGAAGAATGCGGGCGGGAAGTACATCTCAAGCTCGCATAGTATCACCACGATCTCTTCCTGTAGCCTTCTGAGTTGCCTCACGCCAATCGACTTCCGAGAGATGACGTTGAAGAAGCTGCATAGGCCAAATAGCGTTTCACGGAGTGCGCGTCCATGATCCCACGGATTGCAACTGGAAGTATCTGCGTCATCAGCACGTGACA
The DNA here is from genome assembly GCA_032464435.1 of Aegilops umbellulata. Classification (NCBI taxonomy): domain Eukaryota; kingdom Viridiplantae; phylum Streptophyta; class Magnoliopsida; order Poales; family Poaceae; genus Aegilops; species Aegilops umbellulata. The sequence goes on from CP136055.1 coordinate 275,812,047, forward strand.
GTCGTGAGACTTCATCCCGCTGAACTTCTGCTTCGCTGGGTCTAGGTATTTGCTTATCTTCCTCGCGTAACCGTAAGGAAGTTTTACTCCTAGGAGGCAGGTGAAAAACTGCTCGATCTCCTCCTGACTTAGAGTGAAGCACGCGGGAGGGTAGTCATTTCCGGTCTTCTTGGCCTTTTTGCCTTTGAGACGACTTTCTGTGTCCTGCTTCGCCTCATCATCATCATCATCATCATCATCATCATAATCATAATCATATATAGCGTGAAGCTCCTGCCTGATGCCCATTGATTTCAAGTCTGCCCTTGCTTTCGGCCCATCTTTGGTCCTCTCTGGCATGTTGAGTAGGGTACCAAGCAGACTCTCGCACACGTTCTTCGTGATATGCATGACATCAAGGCTGTGAGGCACACGGTGGATCTTCCAGTACGGCAAGTCCCAGAAAACAGACCTCGTTTTCCATACCTTCAGCAGCGGCTCTGGCGCCTTTCGCTTTTTTCCCGGCTCTGGCGCCTTTTGCTTCTTTCCCGGCAGTGGGCAGTCTTTCCAATTTTTCAACAACTTGTCTATTTCCTCGCCGCTCCTCGTACACGGGCGTTTTCGGGGTTCGGTTTCACCATCGAACAGATCCTTGCGTTTCCTCCACGGGTCATCGTCGCGAAGCCACCTTCGATGTCCCATGAACACGGTTTTCGAAGACCCGGGATCTCTATCTAGCTGGCGATACGCTGTGTCATCCATGCACAGTACGCATCCAGAAAATCCGTGGACTACTTGCCCCGCGAGATATCCGTAACCGAGATAGTCGTGCACCATCGTGAGCAGTGCGGCTCTCATAGGGAAATATTCTTTCTCTGCGGCGTCCCACGTATTGGCTGGCGTTTTCCACAGCGTGTCTAGCTCCTCCTTCAGCAGCCCCAGATACAGATTGATGTCGTTCCCTGGTTGTTTCGGCCCTTCAATTAGCATACTCATGTGAATGTACTTCCTCTTCATGCACAACCAGGGGGGAAGGTTGTACATCCACACAAACACAGGCCAGGTGCTATGTGTGCTTCTCTGGCTGCCAAACGGATTGACTCCATCGGTGCTCGCGCCCAGCACGATGTTCCTTGGATCCTTCCCAAATTCTGGGTATTCAAAATTCAACGCTTGCCACTGGCTCGCATCCTTAGGGTGACTCAGCATCTTGTCTTTTTTATCTATCTCCGGATCATTTGCGTCATCTTCTCGCTTCTTCTCCTCCCTATCCGCGTGCCAACGCAGGAGCTTTGCTACCTTAGGATCCGCGAAATACCGCTGCAGACGAGGAGTGATCGGAAAGTACCACACCACTTTTCGAGGAGCTTTCTTCCTCTTCTTGTATCGAGTGACGCCGCACACCGGACATATGGTAGACTCCGCGTGCTCGTCCCGATAAATGATGCAATTGTTCATGCAGACATGGTATTTCACGTGCGGTAAATCCAGAGGACACACGATTTTCTTCGCCTCCTCCAAACTGGTCGGGCACTTGTTCCCCTTTGGAAGACGTTCGTGCCAGAATGACATGTTCTCGTCGAAGCATGCGTCGGTCATTTTGTGTTTTACCTTCATCTCCAGAGCCATGAGCGTTACTTTCAGGCGGGTATCCTCGGGCCTGCATCCTTCATACAATGGAGTAACCGCGTCTAACTCAAGTTGATCCACCTTGGCTTTCTCTCGGGCGGCGGCTCTTGCGTTATCCGTCTGCTTGAGAAGCAGCTCTTGAATATAAGGGTCCTGCACCCAGCCCATCGATGGTCCACCGTCGTATGCTCCGCCGGCATCATCATCTTCATGATCATGCCCGTCGTCTGCTCCGGCGCCATCTTCCTCATCATCATGTCCTGCATCTTCTACATGATGACTGTGTACAGCATCACCGTCGTGATCATCTCCTGGGGATTCTTCGCCTTCTCGCCCGCCCGAGCCGCGGTGATTGCCTTGCTGCCCTTCCTCATTTCTTGCCCGGCCCCCATGGACGACTTCGTAGTCATCTTCATCACCTTGCCACCGATAGCCATCCATGAAACCACGCAAAAGCAGGTGGTCCCGCACCTGCCCGGAATCCGGGTCCGCAATAAGGCTCTCCAGCTTGCATCTTCCACACGGACATCTTATCTCCGTCTCATTCTTTTGAAGCATCTCGGCCTTCGCGGACCTCAAAAACCTATTCACGATGCCTTCGGTCATCGTGCGGACCATGGTTGCCTGCGGGGTAGAGCAAAACGATATTTTAGAACCAAGAAAAAAATTGGCATGACCTTCCCTAAAAATAGGACCAAAAAGAATGCTTAATGCCAAAATTATCGCCGAAACGAAAATGAATCAACATTCCGGCAAAATATTGGCAACTATCGCATTTCAAATACCAGTACACCTCCAAACACAAACACATATGCAACACCACAAACATATGCAACACCACGAACATACATAGATCTAGCTAGGCCATAAAAAGTGCATGTGCAAATTGTTGTAGGGAGAACAACATAAATATAGCTTCCCCCCTTACTTACCTATCAAAACAAGGTAATTTAACCACTTAATTTCAATGAATCTATGGTGGAAATGAGGTGAAAAAGAGGAGGCACCCGAGACAAGGAGAAGGTGGAGAGAATGGAGTGGGGAGAAAGTGAGTGTGGGTAGGAGAGGCTGCCCAAAATATCTTGTTGCTGACCACTTACTAATGGGGCACCAGTAGTAAATGCGCCATTAGTAATCCAGGTTACTAATGGCGCACCTCTAACTGATGCGCCATTAGTAGTTTTGCGAAAAAAAGAAAAAAAAAATCATACTAATGGCGCACTATTAAGCGGTGCGCCATTAGTAGTTTGAACTAGTAATGGCGCACTGTTGGACAGTGCGCCATTAGTAGTTTTCCAACAAAAGGAATAAAAAATGTAATTAAAAAAACAACATTAGTGGCGCACTCTGGTACTAGTGCGCCATTACTAGTTACAACTAGTAATGGCGCACCTGGCCAGGATGCGCCATTAGTGTGTTTGGACAGACGCGCTAGTTCAAAAAAAAAGTTAGGATACTAATGGCGCACCCTAGGCAAGGTGCGCCATTAGTACTTTCAACACTAATAGCGTACCAGACAGTGGTGCGCCATTAGTATATACTAATGGCGCACCGCCTATCTGGTGCGTCATTAGTGTCAATCCCACCTATAGGCCTTTTTCTAGTAGTGTAAGCGTGTTAAGTATCCGCGAACGCCGACCAGGGCCAGGCCCACCTCTCTTCTAGGTGGTCTCAACCTGCCCTGTTGCTCCGCCACAAAGTAACAGTTGGGGGTCGTCGGGAACCCAAGCCCGCCACTACCTGGGTGGAACCACTTGCCCCTTCAGCCCCCATCTCCGAACAGTATCACAGGTAATGTAACAGTATCAATTATATAGTATATGCCTGTGATCACCTCCCGAAGTGATCACGGCCCAGTAGTATAGCATGGCAGACAGACAAGAGTGTAGGGCCACTGATGGAACACTAGCATCCTATACTAAGCAGTAGGATAGCGGGTAAAGGTAACAACAGTAGTACTCCCTCCGTCTAGGTGTGTAAGTCATTTTACGAAAACCAAATAATCCCAAAACACTTAGACGCGGTACATTAACTCTCATCTTGTTTCTTGTTTCGTGACATATTAACCAATAAGAGATGTGGGTCATGCATGCTTTAAATGATTTGAGACTACCAAACACAACATGCATTGGTTAGTTCGTTGCATGCATTGTTATTAATTAGCAAAAACACATTAAGTTCTCTCGTTTTCCCTTCCACCTTGGTCACGGTGCACAACGTAAGATGACTTACATACCTAGACGGAGGGAGTAGCAAGGACAGGCTATGCAAAAGTATAGGATTAACTGAAAGCAGTAACATGCTACACTACTCTAATTCAAGCAGTATAGAGAAGAATAGGCGATATCTGGTGATCAAGGGGGGCTTGCCTGGTTACTCTAGCAAGAGAGAGGGGTCGTCAACTCCGTAGTCGTACTGGGTAGCAGCGGCGTCGGTCTCGGTGTCTAGCGAGAGAAGAGGGGGAAGAAACAATAAATATTTAAGCAAACAGATGCATAGCGATGCATGGCATGATAAGTATCGGTGCTAGGGGTGCCCTAACGCGGTAAGAGGTGATACCGGGGAAGGGGGAAACATCCGGAAAAGTATCCCTGGAGTTTCGCGTTCCGGATAGATGAACCGGAGGTGAAAAGTTGCGTGTTTGCTATGCTAAGGATGTGTAGCGGACGAATGGGTTGTGTATCTGGATTCGTCTCGTCATTCTGAGCAACTTTCACGTACAAATTATTTTCATCCGAGCTACGGTCTATTTTCTATGATTTTCCAAAGTTTTAAGTATTTTATGAAATTTCTGGATTTATTATATTTAGTTTAATCCGAATTGACCAAGTCAATTTGACTAGTCAAAAGGGAATGTGTGGCCCACATGTCATAGACTATTTATCTAAACAATTAAATAAATCTAATTTATTTAAATTGGGTCCTACATGTCATCTACTAGACTAACTTAGCACTAATTAATACCTACTAGTAGTACTAATCTAAGTAAGGGTCGGGCATAACCCAGCCGGCCACACGCACGGCGCGCACACACACACTGAACACACACTCACGCACACACAGCACATGCCACACATGGCCATGGCCAGGCAGCAGCCGGCATAGCAAGCAGCAGTAGCGGCAGCTCGCAAGGCAGCCCAGCGGCGCTACCAAGCAGCAGCAGCAGCGTGGTAGAAGCAAAAGCAGCAAGCAAAAGTAGCTGCAGTATGCGAGCCGTAGTGCAAGAGCAGACGCGCGAGCGGCGGCGAAGCTTCAGTAGGCGCAGAGGCATGCGAGCAGCAGTAGACAACAGCAAGCAGCAGGCGATGGCGCGAGCAGCAGGAAGCAAAAGCAGCAGCGCAGTTTAAGTGCAGTGGCAGTTAGCAGGAGAGGCAGCAGCAGGCATGACGTGGCCGGCAACTACGGGCGAGGCCACGCATGAGCGCGCGCACAGCAGCAACAACGACAGACCAGGAGCAGCAACCGCACGCACGTATGCGTAGGTTCAGGTATGACGGTGACGGTGGCCTACGACGTCCAAGACGAAGGGGGGAAGGGGGATCCGAGGGAGGAGCTCACTGTGAGTCCGTTGGCGTGCTCGGGGAGGGTCAGGGTGGACCGGAGCGATGGCATCGACGGCGAGTTGGTGGCGGCCAGTTGAAGAAGACGGCGATGGCCTCGGCTATGCAGCTCCTCGCCTCAAGATGGTACCCGGAATGGACGAAGCCGAGCATGGAGATCCTCCAGGACGTGTTCCCGAGCGACGACGACGACGGTGGCCGCGGCAAGAGGGCCAGGCAGTGGTGACCGCGGAGCAATTCGAGCTTGAAATCGAGCGGAAGAGGAGGGGGCCGATGGGGGATCCTGGGGGGAATGGACGAGGGCGGTCTAGGGTTTCGCGGGGGCGTGCTTATAGGACCAAAGGGGCGACGTGGAGGCCATCCATGGCCAGGGCGCCATGGATGTGTGCCACGCCTCTGTTTTGTGAACAGAGGAAAGGGGAGACGGAAGTAGGTGGGTCGGCCTGCCTGGCAGGGGCCAGCTGGGCCACGGCCGAGCAGGGGAGGGGGGTTTCTTCTTTTGTTTTAGTTTAGTTACTGTTTTCTATTTTCTCTTTTGTTTTACTTATTCTTTTTTTTGTTTATTTATTTCTCCTCTGTTTTGCCTTTAGTTTAGGTAGCAAATGAAATTTTGTTGAACATGAAAATTGGCACATAAATATTGGGCCATATAATTGAGTTGCACACAAAGTTTCAAGTCATTTTGAAAAGGACTAATATTTGTTTACTCTTAAAATGTTAATTTAAATGTTGTTTGTTTCTGTTTTAATTATCTTAGAGGCATATAAACATTCGCAAAATGTTGTTTGATGTTTGTTAATTTGTTAGTGAATATTTACAACCTTTTGAATATTTTTAATTCACTGTTTTATGAAATTACAATTTGACTTGTTATTTGAATTTGAATTTGATCTTAGTTGAAACAAGTGAGGTTTAGCAAAAGTTTAATCATGATGACCTGGCATGACTAGCAAGGGTTTACTGTAGCTTAACTATCAGGGTGTCACGATTCTCCTTCACTACAAGAAATCGCGTCCCGAGATTTAAGAGGCAGAGTAAGGGGGAAATGTCTGGTTACGAAATTCTAACGGATCTTCTCGGTCTTGGTTGCTCTTCTCGAAGAAGTTAATCCCTTTCGTTGATGACTTCGATTCTCTATTTCAGGTCATCGTGTTGAAGTCGTCATCCTTTCTTCGGGAACTCCGTCATACTTACGACTAGGACAGGGGCGGCTCGACAATGATAGAAGGCTATAAGGGGTAATCATTGGGGGTTATCCCATGAATGATTACATGAGTATATCTCGAGTTGGTCAAATGAAACACATCGAGAGCCAAGAAAGAAGGTACAGTAAGAAGCTTCAAGTGGTTAGACAATCGTTCGATGTCTGAAACATGGCATGAAAGGGGTTCGGAGCAGCGAGAATAGGTATTGTTTTTTATACCAGAATAGATCACCTCTAGGAAGGTGACCTGTGAACTACATACGGAGTCAAACGTGAGGAATACCTTTGGCAACAGGGCTGTACAGGATAGTCAGGTTTCGATCATGTGGAACTATGGGTTATGGGGCCCACCAGGTGGGTTAAAATTTGAAAAGGGGCTAACATCTTGCACGGTCATGTAAGCAAGGCATGTCAGAGGATAGTCTGTCGGTTATGTCGACAACAATACCGGTACCAAGGGCGAGGGACGAAGAGAACCATTTTCCTGCTCGTCGAAACGAGGCGGACTAATAGGCAAAGTTCTCGTCCATAGGTGGCTACCAGAATGTCATCAACATTAGTAACAGGGTCTTGCCGACAGAACTGTACACCGAGGTGTTTTCATAAGTAGTGAATTAATACTGCTTAGATCATATAGATCACAAGAAAGTTTAAACAAAACAATGGAAAGGAAAATGTGATTATCAGATTAAATAGAACAATGAAAAGGAAAATGTGCTTTGAGGGGTATATCCTTCCCAAGGACAAGCAGAGCACGATATCCATGATAGGATAGAAAATAGAAACCATTTAGGTAAGGGGAGAGGAATTTCATGACATTACCCATACAACGGTGTTTGGATAATTTGATAAAGAGAATTTAGCATTGCTTCAACTGTTCTTATTGAAGATCGGAGTACCACCGACATGCTTCGAGATAGCATTGACATGGTCTTCAAGCAAATGTCATACTTGGATACACAAAGGATCCATCAGGAACAACTTATAAAATAAGTCTTACGATTTCCTCATGGAAGAATCGCTAAGCTTGCTAAAAAGGAGACTATAACAATAGGTCCTCCGGCCAGGTGTGCTAAGCATGACATCACCTTACCGGGTCATATAAAGAGCAATGTTATAACTCTTGGAAATATGTTCCAGCCATCATATCTGACCGAGATTCGGATATGATCGGTGTTAGGATACCTCAGGCTCAGGATGCCTGAGAAGAAAAGGTGCAAAACAAATTGACGAGACGACATTGTAAGACTCTTGGGAAATTTACTGCGGAAGCGAGTTCCAAAACAAAAGCTCATCATTAAACCAATGAAGGGATAAGGTGGTAGCTGATGAACTCAGCGACAATTCATCGAGACTTCCAAAAGATGGGTTTCCACAATTATGTGAACAAGGAGATAACACTTGTCAGATCAACTGATATAATGAGGTATGCTCGAGGAAAAACATACACAGTTAAACATTGGTTGAAAAGTGCACCCAAAATAAGGGCTTAGGTAGCATGATCAATGTTAGAATGTTGATTCGGTAACCAATAGTCTAGGAATGAACTATCGACCATTAACTCCAAAGCAATAGGGTCGCTAGAAGTTTTGAATTTTACACATCACGGTCCATCTGTCGGTATTCCGGTTAGAAACAACATGGGGACCAAGAACTGAATGTAGACGGCAAGAGGTATCACTTGTATCAAGAATTCTTAAAGAGGTGGTGAAATTCTCGCGACTTTCTTGACATAAAAGATGGTAATACTTCTAAGGTAAAGAAGAACAACTGCTGGGTAGCAAGGATCTCAAGGTATAACACAAAACACGAACAAGTTTGTGTTGAACGGAAGGCAATAAAGTGGTCAATGATAACACAAACCATCGAGGGGCAAGGACGGTATTTCTCATCAAGAATTCGATATATATCTTGGAAGAGCTCAGGATGTTGATGATGATCACGACACATTTGTCGAGAGATTTCATGAATATGTAATCAATCGGCGATGACATCAAGTCAAAGGAATGATGAAGCGAAAGGTTATTGGAACCACGGGTACGACACAAACTCGAGACCAAGCTTGAGGTTCAAGGTGAAATGATATGATGAGGAAGATCGGCGTAAGCTTAGGTCATCATCGAAAATTGTGCTCCGGGAAGAAGGACCAGGTAGCATAGTTACAATTTAGCACGATAAGGATATAACCAATCAGGCTAGGAATGACTTGAAGGATTATTAAACTCATAAGCAACAAAATTTACTTAGAGTTATCATATCGGAGCGCAGAATCGATTCACTTATCGATGTTCTCGGTTGACGACAACCCAGAACCCGTGGAGTCACTATGACAGGGAAGGTACTACTTCATCATAAATTCATAAGATATATCCTCGAGATACCATGGGGGTAATATAAGAAAGCAGATCAAAAATAGAGGTTGGGCAGGCGTATCGATCTGCAGAAGGCAAGTAGTCTAACTTGTCCGAGAGATGGAATCAAGAAGAAAATATGGTCGGAACCACGGTTGCAGAAGACCAATTCCCATATATAAGATGAACTTATACCAAAGAGGGTTTAAGAGAAGCATCCATGATAAGATTAGCATCGTGTCCATGGGCATGAACGCAAGGTTCAAGGTCGACTCCCACTTCTCCAATACACAACTTCTCATTTACTGCTCTCAGTTAAGAATGTTTAGAGTTTGAAAGTTTAACTGGCGGAATACCGGAAGGTTATGACCCATGAAGACTCTTGGGTTCACACAAATTAAGGAAGGTATATGTTCAACCCATCGGGGCATCTTAGAAGCATATACCACAACTCTAGGAGTAATTCATACAAGCTCGAAAGCAGCACATGGTTGAGAAAGCAGAGGATACAATTTACCGAAGGCATTATGTATCCGAGAACGGCTCAGAAGATTATTGAATATGAAGGACGTTGTCAGATAAAATCCAACAAAGTATCTAACGGTCCATAACAGTGTTAATGTGAGTACCGGCACAATCAAAGGAAGAAACAATGCAAAGGCACTGGATTATAGAAACAACTGACTAATTCAAAGTTCAGATGCAAAGGAATTTATGATTTCCAAATCAAGGGATCAGAAGCAATGCTCTGATTAGGGATGGATAAGTTGTATAGCCTTAGGGGTACAATCGACGACGATTTGATTGGTCGAGAACCAATTCCAGTTAAAAGAATGGCAGTTCAGCCGGAAAAGTAATTTATAAGGATCAACGATGATTGCGGGCATTCACAAACATATCGAATAAAATGCTCATTATGACGATGTCAAAGGATGCTAATGAATATCGCTAGTCATATGGAATTAGCCATATTGCAAGCAGGTAAGGAAGATTAGGAGCATTAGGCTACCGATGATTTCGAAAGATCGAATAGCATTCCGATGAATTTTGTGAAACACATAAACAATTGGGGATGAACGGATGCTTGATTGCGGGCATTCACAAACATATCATGTGGCAAGGAACTGCATGGCAGTAGGCACAGGGCACTCCCGAAACCATAGAGAGAATTTCGGGGTATCTTGTAATAACAAGATCAACGGGGAATGATTTTATGAATGGCAAGGGTACGTGGTTATCCATGGGGGTTTTATTGATGAAAGGGAATTGCAAAAGCGATGGCACAAAGTATCGAGAGAACATTGTAGAGTATCCTTTTGTTGCAGCAGGCGATCCTCTGCAATAAGGGGCTCTTCGGGTGGATGCGATCACGAGATCCTAATGTTTGAGTTAGCAAATTCATTTAACCCGAATAGAAAAGAGATTAGAGTCCCAGAGTATAGACGAGGAATAAAAGATCATAATACCACCCAGTGGGGACGTGGGCCCGTAGGCCGCACAGCCATGTTAGTAAAAAAACTTTTTCAATGACTAGACTCAACTTCGGCCAAGGAGTCGGAAAGGGGGATTCCTACAGGCAGTTGGCTCTAATACCAACTTGTGATGCCCCCGATTCAATCGTACAATAATCATGCACGCAAATGTGTACGATCAAGATCAGGGACTCACGGGAAGATATCACAACACAACTCTAAAACATAAATAAGTCATACAAGCATCATAATACAAGCCAGGGGCCTCGAGGGCTCGAATACAAGTGCTCGATCACAGACGAGTCAGCGGAAGCAACAATATCTGAGTACAGACATAAGTTAAACAAGTTGCCATAAGATGGCTAGCACAAACTGGGATACAGATCTAAAGAGGCGCAGGCCTCCTGCCTGGGATCCTCCTAACTACTCCTGGTCGTCATCAGCGGGCTACACGTAGTAGTAGGCACCTCCAGTGTAGTAGAAGTCGTCGTCGACGGTGGCGTCTGGATCCTGGGCTCCAACATCTGGTTGCGACAACCAGGTAGAAGGGAAAGGGGGAAAAGGGAGAGAAAAAGCAACCGTGAGTACTCATCCAAAGTACTCGCAAGCAAGGAGCTACACTACATATGCATGGGTATATGTGTAAAGGGCCATATCGGTGGACCGAACTGCAGAATGCCAGAATAAGGGGGGATAACTAATCATGTCGAAGACTACGCTTCTGGCAGCCTCCGTCTTGCAGCATGTAGAAGAGAGTAGACTAAAGTCCTCCAAGTAGCATCGCATAGCATAATCCTATCCGGCGATCCCCTCCTCGTCACCCTGTTAGAGAGCGATCACCGGGTTGTATCTGGCACTTGAAAGGGTGTGTTTTATTAAGTATCCGGTTCTAGTTGTCATAAGGTCAAGGTACAACTCCAAGTCGTCCTGTTACCGAAGATCACGGCTATTCGAATAGATTAACTTCCCTGCAGGGGTGCACCACATAACCCAACACGCTTGATCCCATTTGGTCGGACACACTTTCCTGGGTCATGCCCGGCCTCGGAAGATCAACACGTCGCAGCCCTACCTACGCACAACAGAGAGGTCAGCACGCCGGTCTAAACCTAAGCGCACAGGGGTCTGGGCCCATCGCCCTTAGCACACCAGCACGTCGCGTGGGCGGCCGGAAGCAGAACTAGCCCCTTAATACAAAAGCAGGCTTACGTTCCAATCTGGCGCGCGCCGCTCAGTCGCTGACGTCACGAAGGCTTCGGCTGATACCACGACGCCGAGTGCCCATATCTTTCCCGCGTAGTTGGTTAGTGCGTATAGGCCAGTAGCCAGACTCAGATCAAATACCAAGATCTCGTTAAGCATGTTAAGTATCCGCGAACGCCGACCAGGGCCAGGCCCACCTCTCTCCTAGGTGGTCTCAACCTGCCCTGTCGCTCCGCCACAAAGTAACAGTTGGGGGCCGTCGGGAACCCAAGCCCACCACTACCTGGGTGGAACCACCTGCCCCTTTAGCCCCCATCTCCGAACAGTATCACAGGTAATGTAACAGTATCAAGTATATAGTATATGCCCGTGATCACCTCCGAAGTGATCACGGCCCAGTAGTATAGCATGGCAGACGGACAAGAGTGTAGGGCCACTGATGGAACACTAACATCCTATACTAAGCAGTAGGATAGCAGATAAAGGTAACAATAGTAGTAGCAAGGACAGGATATGCAGCAGTATATGATTAACTGAAAGTAGTAACATGCTACACTACTCTAATGCAAGCAGTATAGAGAAGAATAGGCGATATCTGGTGATCAAGGGGGGCTTGCCTGGTTGCTCTGGCAAGAGACAGGGGTCGTTAACTCCGTAGTCGCACTGGGTAGCAGCGGTGTCGGTCTCGGTATCTAGCGAGAGAAGAGGGGGAAGAAACAACAAATATTTAAGCAAACAGATGCATAGCGATGCATGGCATGACAAGTATAGGTGCTAGAGGTGCCCTAACGCGGTAAGAGGTGATACCGGGGAAGGGGGGAAACATCCGGGAAAGTATCCCCGGAGTTTCGCATTTCGGATAGATAAACCGGAGGTGAAAAGTTGCGTGTTTGCTATGCTAGGGATGTGTAGCGGACGAACGGGTTGCGTATCCAGATTTGTCTCGTCATTCTGAGCAACTTTCATGTACAAATTATTTTCATCCGAGGTACGGTTTATTTTCTATGATTTTCCAAAGTTTTAAGTATTTTATGAAATTTCTGGATTTATTATATTTAGTTTAATCCGAATTGACCAAGTCAATTTGACTAGTCAAAAGGGCATGTGTGGCCCACATGTCATAGACTATTTATCTAAACAATTAAATAAATCTAATTTATTTAAATGGGGTCCTACATGTCATCTACTACTAGACTAACTTAGCACTAATTGATACCAACTAGTAGTACTAATCTAAGTAAGGGCCGGCCATTACTGGGCATAGCCCAGCCGGCCACACGCACGGCGCACACACACACACTGAACACACACTCACTCACACACAGCACATGCCACATATGGCCATGGCCAGGCAGCAGCCGGCATAGCAAGCAGCAGTAGCGGCAGCTCGCAAGGCAGCCCAGCGGCGCTACCAAGCAGCAGCAGCGTGGTAGAAGCATCAACAGCAAGCAAAAGCAGCTGCAGTATGCGAGCCGTAGTGCATGAGCAGACGCGCGAGCGGCGGTGAAGCTTCAGTAGGCGCAGAGGCGTGCGCGCAGCAGTAGACAACAGCAAGCAGCAGGCGATGGCGCGAGCAGCAGGAAGCAAAAGCAGCAGCGCAGTTTAAGAGCAGTGGCAGTTAGCAGGAGAGGCAGCAGCAGGCATGACGCGGGCGGCAACTACGGCCGTGGCCACGCATGAGCGCGCGCACAGCAGCAACAACGACAGACCAGGAACAGCAACCGCACGCACGCACGTACGCGTAGGTTCAGGTATGACGGTGACGGCGGCCTACGGCGTCCAAGACGAAGGGGGAAGGGGGATCCGAGGGAGGAGCTCACTGTGAGTCCGTTGGCGTGCTCGGGGAGGGTCGGGGAGGACCGGAGCGATGGCATCGACGGCGAGTTGGTGGCGGCCAGTTGAAGAAGACGACGATGGCGTCGGCTACGCAGCTCCTCGCCTCAAGATGGTACCCGGAACGGACGAAGCCGAGTGTGGAGATCCTCCAGGACGTGTTCCCGAGCGATGACAACGACGGTGGCTGCGGCAAGAGGGCCAGGCAGTGGTGACTGCGGAGCAATTCGAGCTCGAAATCGAGCGGAAGAGGGGGGGCGATGGGGGATCCTGGGGGGAATGGACGAGGGCGGTCTAGGGTTTCGCGGGGGCGTGCTTATAGGACTAGAGGGGCGACATGGAGGCCATCCATGGCCAGGGCGCCATGAATGTGTGCCACGCCTCTGTTTTGTGAACAGAGGAAAGGGGAGACGGAAGTAGGTGGGCCGGCCTGCCTGGCAGGGGCCAGCTGGGCCACGGCCCAGCAGGGGAGGGGGGTTTCTTCTTTTGTTTTAGTTTAGTTATTGTTTTCTATTTTCTCTTTTCTTTTACTTATTCTTTTTCTGTTTATTTATTTCTTCTCTGTTTTGCCTTTAGTTTAGGTAGCAAATGAAATTTTATTGAACATGAAAATTGGCACATAAATATTGGGCCATATAATTGAGTTGCACATAAAGTTTCAAGTCATTTTGAAAAGGACTAATATTTGTTTACTCTTAAAATGTTAATTTAAATGTTGCTTGTTTCTGTTTTAATTATCTTAGAGGCATATAAACATTCGCAAAATGTTGTTTGATGTTTGTTAATTTGTTAGTGAATATTTACAACCTTTTGAATATTTTTAATTCACTGTTTTATGAAATTATAATTTCACTTGTTATTTGAATTTGAATTTGATCTTAGTTTGAAACAAGTGAGGTTTAGCAAAAGTTTAATCATGATGACCTGGTGTAACGCCCTCGATGCGGCTATATCTTCCGCGTGTCGAAGCACGACTTAGAGACATAACCGCATTGAAAGCAATGTCGCAAGTGAGGTAATCTTCACACAACCCATGTAATACATAAGGGAAAGAGATACATAGTTGGCTTACAGTCGCCACTTCACACAATACATAAATAAACATTCATCATCCAGATTACACTCAAGGTCCGACTACGGAACCAAAATGAAAGAAGACTACCCCAAATGCTACACAGATCCCCGAATCACCCCAACTGGGCTCCACTACTGATCATCAGGAAAAGACACATAGTAACGACCACGTTCCTCGTCGAACTCCCACGTGAGCTCGGTTGCGTCATCTGCACTGGCATCGTTGGCACCTGCAACTGTATTGGTAGAATCTGTGAGTCACAGAGACTCAGCAATCTCACACCCGCGAGATCAAGACTATTTAAGCTTAAAGGTAGGATAGGGTTGTGAGGTGGAGCTGCAGCAAGCGACTAGCATATATGGTGGCTAACAACGCAAAAGAGAGCGAGAAGAGAAGCAAAGCACGGTCGTGAAGCTAGAAGTGATCAAGAAGTGATCCTAGAACAACCTACGTCAAACATAACTCCAACACCGTGTTCACCTCCCGGACTCCGCCGAGAAGAGACCATCACGGTTACACACGCGGTTGATGTATTTTAATTAAGGTCAACTTCGGGTTTTCTACAACCGGACATTAACAAATTCCCATCTGCCTCATAACCGCGGCCACGGCTTTCGAAAGATAATACCCTGCAGGGGTGTCCCAACTTAGACCATTATAAGCTCTCACGGTCAATGAAGGATATTCCTTCTACCGGGAAGACCCGATCAGTCTCAGAATCCCGGACTACAAGACATTTCGACAGTAATAAAACAAGTCCAGCAAAGCCGCCCGATTGTGCCGACAAATCCTGATAGGAGCTGCACATATCTCGGTCTCAAGGCACATCCGGATAAGCTGAGCGTACAGGTACCAACATAACCCAAGTTGCCAAGGGACGGTCCCGCACGGTGCTCTAGTTTGGACCAGCAATCGAAGGAGAACTAGCCCGGGGGGTTAAAATAAAGATGACCCTCGGGCTCGCGAAAACCCGGGGGAAAAAGGCTTAGGTGGCAAATGGTAAAACCAAAGTTGGGCCTTGTTGGAGGAGTCTTATTCAAAGCGAACTGTCAAGGGGGTCCCATAAATCACCCAACCGTGTAAGGAACGCAAAATCAAGGAACATAACACCGGTATGACGGAAACTAGGGTGGCAAGAGTGGAACAAAACACCAGGCATAAGGCCGAGCCTTCCACCCTTTACCAAGTATATAGATGCATTAATTAAATAAGAGATATTATGATAACCCAAAATAATCATGTTCCAACATGGAACAAACTTCATCTTCACCTGCAACTAACAACGCTATAAGAGGGGCTGAGCAACGCGGTAACATAGCCAATCAACGGTTTGCTAGGACATGGATGGTTAGAGGCTGACATGGCAATATGGGTGGCATGATATAGCAAGTGGTAGGTATCGCAGCATAGGCATAGCAAAAGAGCGAGCATCTAACAAGCAAAGATAGAAGTGATTTCGAGGGTATGGTCATCTTGCCTGCCAGGTTCTCAGAGTTGTCGAAAGCTTGATCCTCGTAAGTGTTCTCAACAGGTTCCTCGTTCACGTACTCGTCTCCCGGCTCTACCCAAAGCAAGAACACAAGCAAAGGAACAACTATCAACCACGATGCAATGCACAAACAACATGATGCAAAACATGACATGATATGCGGGATGAGATATGCAATGCATATGCGTGCTCCGGAAGGACAAGGATGAACAAGGCATAATCTTGGAAAACCAAGTATACCACTGGAAAGGTGAGGTGATTTCGGTTGAAAACGATATAAAGATCACCGTAATCGGATGCACGGTTTGCAAATGACAAGCAAAACAAGAATGACATATTCTGCCATTAACAGCATGATGCTACTTAGCAAGCAACAAGAAATTAAGCTACTGCACCCAAACGTATCAACAAAGCATATGGCTGTGATCTACTCAAGATGCTCGACAAAAGATGAACACTAAGCTACGGCTAAAACACACCATAACAGGTTCAAACAAGCATGGCAAAAGTGCAAAACATATCAGCTTCACAGACTTAGTGATAATAACAACATGCCAGAAAATAACATCAGGATGACATGTTTAGAGCAAGCAAACAACATGATACAGTGACACAATATAGCAAACACAAGGCATGGCATGAATCTACTCAAAGCATAGAACAAAAGTCCCTGACTGACCATGAGCCAAAAAGGATTAGAAAATATAATAACACCCATGTCAAATAAGCAAGTTTCGTTACAGGTTTCAGACTTAACAGAAAACTGGACATGTCGAAAACAGATAACGAGTAGGCATGTTTACGAGCTCGATGCACTCACTACGGAGCATTGCATGATAAACTAATCATACATCCATCAAGAAGACATGGCATAGAAGCTATAAATGGCAGGAATAACATCATAGCATGCAAGGATCAACTACACCAAGCTTGGCAAAATCGAATAACATGTAAACAATCTGCCAGTAACATTTTATAGCAAAAGTAGATCTCGATTGACTCAAGCTATGGCACTCCATAATTACAAACAAAGGCATGGATGGATAGCGCAAATCCATATTCTCAAAACACCCTTACTGATCATGTTCAAAAGAGGAATAGATCTCTCTGAAACAACATGAACACATGGCATAAAAATAACAGCAGGACATGACTTGGTGAAAATACTAAGTCTCTGAAATCAGCAACATTATGTACCCTAGTTTGCATGCTTGTGCTAGTCACCACAAAGATCACAAAAATAAATGGCATACACCTCTGGAAAGATAGCATGGCATATTACAAAACACATATAGGACTCAAGTTCATAGGGTGCACACATCAATCATGGCAAAAATGAAAAATGTGCATGTACTGAAACAGATCTGAATCTAACATCACATAGCCCTCTTCCAACAGCATTTCGGGAATCAAGATGAGCTCAAATGAAAATGATGCAATGAGATGAAATGATTTACTCATCGAGTCGAACAATTTGACATATTATACGCATGAAACGGAGCAGTATGCAGCAAGTTATGATACGATGAACATGGCATGATTATGCAACAGATTTCGGGACTTGGGGAAAATACAACCTCCGAAAATCTCAGATCTAGGGTTCCTCCGCGGCACGCGAACCGAGGCGGCCGGGATCTCGCCGGAGTTGGAGCGGGGATGGCCGGAGAGGAGCGGGGAGGAGGCCGGAGAGGCGGGACGGCGCGGGGGCGGCGCGGCGGAGCGGGACGGCGCGGGGCCAGCCGGCGGCGACGTGGGGCGGCGGGCGGTGGAAGGCGCGCGGCGGCGGCGGAGGAGGGAGCCGGGCGGCGAATCCGGGCGGTGGGGCCGGCGCGGGGAGCGAGCGGGGAGGCGCGTGGCGGCGGATGGGCCCCGCGGGCCCGATCCGGGCCCGGCGGGCCTGGCGCGATGGAGGGGAACCAGCGGGGTGAGGTGGCGCACCGTGAGTGGGTGAGGGCAGCGGCGCGATGACGTGGCTTCACTGATTGGGCGGAGCGAGGTGGCCGGTGGACGCGTCCGGCTGCGGCCGGACGTGTCCGGTGGCGGCGGGGAGGAACGGGGCTAGGGTTAGGGGTGGTTCATCCGCAAATTTCGGGAGGAGGGATGTATATATAGGTAGGAGGGGCTAGGAGGCTCCAAATTGAGCACGGTTTTCGGCCACGCGATCGTGATCGAACGGCGATGGGCATGGGAGTGTCTTAGATGGGTTATTGGGCTGTTTTGGAGGGGTTTTGGGCTGCAACACACACAGAGGCCTTCACGGTTACCCGGTTAACCGTTGGAGTATCAAACGACCTCCGAATGACCCGAAACTTGACAGGCGGTTTACCGGTGCTATACCAAGGCTGCTTGACAAACCTCGGTCCAGTCCGAGAAAGTTTAATACCCGCTCTCGGAAAAAGGTAAAAGGGGACGCCGGGGAACATAGGAGCGCCGGATTGCAAAACGGACAACGGCGAAAATGCTCGGATTCATGAGACGAACACGTATGCAAATGCGATGCACATGATGACATGATAAGAAATGCATGACATGAACGAAAAGAAAAATGAAGGAAAACCCAACCACGGAGGGAATATCATATCACATAGCCGAAAATGGCAAGAGTTGGAGTTACAAATATGGCAAGTTACATCCGGGGTGTTACAACACTCCACCACTACGAGAGGATCTCGTCCCGAGATCTAGGACTGAAAGAACTCCGGATATTCCGAACGGAGGTGGTCCTCGCGCTCCCAGGTGGCTTCTCGGTCTGAATGGTGAGACCACTTCACTTTCAGGAATTTGATTGACTTGTTGCGAGTCTTGCGCTCAGTTTCTTCAAGAATAGCAACGGGATGCTCATGATAGGACAAATCTTCTTGAAGATCAATCTCTTCGAAGTTGATCGTGCGCTCAGGCGTCTTGAAGCACTTGCGAAGCTGTGACACGTGGAACACATCGTGCATGTTTGCAAAGTTGGAGGGAAGCTCAAGTTGATAGCCGAGATCGCCTCTTTTGCCGATGATCTTGAAAGGACCCACGTATCTAGGGGCAAGTTTCCCTTTGATACCGAAGCGACGAGTTCCTTTCATTGGAGAGACGCGGAGGTAGACATGGTCTCCGATCTCGAAAGCCAAATCACGGTGTTTGCTATTGTAATAGCTCTTCTGGCGCGATTGAGCGGCTTTGAGATTCTCACGAATGACTTTACACATATCTTCAGCCTCTGAGATCAAATCGTTGCCAAGAAGTTGGCGTTCGCCCGTCTCAGACCAATTGAGAGGAGTACGGCACTTTCTGCCATAGAGAATCTCGAATGGGGCTTTGCCCGAGCTGGCTTGAAAGCTGTTGTTGTAAGAGAACTCGGCATATGGAAGACAATCCTCCCACTTCATGCCGAAAGAGATAACACAAGCCCTGAGCATATCTTCAAGAATTTGGTTGACACGCTCGACTTGTACACTAGTTTGAGGGTGGAAAGCTATGCTGAAGCGAATGTTTGTGCCCATGGCCTTCTGAAAAGAATCCCAAAACTTGGAGGTAAAGATGCTGCCACGGTCTGAAGAGATCAATTGTGGAATGCCGTGCAAGGAGACAATTCTGGATGTGTAGAGCTCTGCCAGCTGCGCTGCTGTGATAGCCTCTTTGATAGGAAGAAAATGAGCCACTTTAGTGAGCTTGTCGATGACGACGAAAATGGCATCATTTCCACGCTTGGACTTAGGAAATCCAGTCACGAAGTCCATTTCGATATGATCAAACTTCCATTCTGGAATAGAAAGAGGTTGGAGTAGACCAGCTGGTCGTTGGTGTTCTGCTTTCACCCTTCTACAGACATCACATTCATTCACGAATTGAGCAATTTCTCGCTTCAATTGAGTCCACCAATAAGACTGTTTGAGGTCATGGTACATCTTCGTACTTCCAGGATGAATTGATAGAAGAGAATTGTGCGCCTCGTCCATAATGACTTTACGAAGATCACCCTTTGGAACCACAGTCCGGTCCTCGAAGAAAAGAGTATCTCTGTCATCAACGTGATAGCACTTGTATTTGGAAATGCCCTTGTCAATACCACGTTTCACCTTCTTCACCATGGTATCCATCAGTTGTGCCTCACGAATTTGATCTTCCAAAGTAGGAGAGACGATGAGGTTGGCAAGAAAACCTTGAGGAACAACTTGGAGATTCAACTTGCGGAAAGCTTCACAAAGATCCGGTTGAAAGGGCTTGAGGATTAAGCTGTTGCAATAAGCCTTCCTGCTCAAAGCGTCTGCAATCACATTAGCCTTGTGTGGAGTATATTCAATACTCGGATTATACTCTTGAATCATTTCGACCCATCGAGTTTGCCTGAGGTTGAGGTTGGGCTGAGTGAAGATGTACTTGAGACTCTTGTGATCGGTGAAAATGTCCACTTTCCTTCCCAACAGGAGATGTCTCCATGTTATTAATGCATGGACAACTGCCGCCAACTCAAGATCGTGAGTGGGGTAGTTCTTCTCGTTGGGCTTCAACTGACGAGAGGTATAGGCCACAACCTTCTTCTCTTGCATTAAAACAGCACCGAGACCTTGAAGCGAAGCATCACAGAAAACTTCATAAGGCTTGGATTCGTCAGGAGGAGTCAAAACTGGAGCAGTGACGAGTTTCTCTTTGATAGTGTTGAAAGCAACGTCACACTCAGGAGACCAGACATACTTCACATGCTTCTGGAGGAGGTTGGAAAGAGGCTTTGCAATCTTTGAGAAATTCTCAACGAATCTTCGGCAATAGCTTGCAAGTCCAAGAAAACTGCGAAGCTGCTTGACATTCTGAGGAGGTTCCCAATTCAAAACTGCAGACACTCTCTCAGGATTAATAGCAATGCCCTTGGCAGAGATGATATGACCAAGGTAAAGAACTTCATCAAGCCAAAATTCACAGTTGGAGAACTTCGCATAGAATTTATACTCTCTGAGCTTGTCGAGCACCAATCTCAAATGCTTGGCATGATCCTTCTTATTCTTGGAGAAGACCAATATATCATCGAGATAGACCAAGACGAATTCATTGGTGTAGGGGTTGAAGATGAAGTTCATCATACGCGAGAACGTTGGAGGAGCATTGACAAGACCGAAAGACATGACAATATATTCATAAGAACCAAAGCTTGTTCTGAATGCTGTCTTGGGAATATCTTCTTCACGAATGCGAATTTGATGATAACCCATACGAAGGTCAAGCTTGGAGAACACTTTAGCACCTTTAAGTTGCTCGAATAGCTCATTGATGTTGGGAAGTGGGTACTTGTTTTTGATTGTCTTCTTGTTCAATGGACAGTAATCGACGCAAAGTCGGTCCGTGCCATCCTTCTTCTGGACAAAAAGAACACCACAACCCCAAGGAGAAGAACTCGGTCTAATCAAACCCAGACGCTCTTGTTCATCGAGTTGTTTCTTCAATTCCTTCAACTCTTTTGGCCCAAGCTTGTACGGACGCTTGCAAACGGGTTCCGTGCCAGGCTCAAGATCAATAACGAATTCAACTGGCCGGTGAGGAGGCATTCCCGGAAGCTCTTCCGGAAATACATCTTGGTACTCACAAACGACTGGAATCTGAGAGATAGCATCCAATTCGCCCTTCTCATTGAGAGAAAATAACCGAATGGTATCATCACGAGCGGCATAGATGATCACATCGTCAGAAGAGTGAGTCCATTGAGTTTCCCTAGCAGCACAATCAAGCTGAGCCTTGTGCTTAGAAAGCCAGTCCATCTAGAGAATAAGATCAATATCAAAGTCACCAAGAACAATTGGTTTAGCCAGAAATCTATAGTCGCCCATCTTGATGGAAACATCCGGAATCATCGTGGTAGCCCTCATATGCTTGGCCGGAGAAACAACCCCCATGGGTTTACCCAACATTTCCAAAGTGAAATCATGCTTTGAAATGAATGATCTTGACATGAAACAATGCGATGCACCAGTATCAAATAAGACTTTAGCAGGAATATCATTAATAGGAAGGTTTCCCATGATTACTTCAGAAGAATCCTCTGCTTGAGCTGCGTTCAACATGTTCACCTTGGCATGCTTAGGATTATGCTTGACCACTGCATTGCTGGAAGATCTCACAGGAGGAGGAGGTGGAAGGCGCCTTTGGTTGAAGCACTTGTTCGCATAGTGACCCTTTTGCTGACATTTGTTGCAAGTCACTTCTGAGAGCGGACGATGATAAGGAGCATTTGTCCTTGGAGCTTGATTCTGAGACTTGTTCTGATAGCCAGGGTTGGGTGGGTGGGAAGATCCACGGCCACCTGAGTTTTTCTGCTGATAAGGCTGACGAAATGGAGGAGGAGGAGGCAACCAGAACTTCTGTTGCTTAGCTACCACAAGTGAGGAAGAAGAAGACTGAACTGCGTCTCTGACTCTCTTCTTAGATGCCTCACACTTGAGCTGAGCAGCTTCTTGTTTCAGTGCCATGTTGTAGAATTCATCATACTTTAACAGCTCAAAAAGCACGAGAGCTAGTTGCAAATCTTCTCTGAGACCACGCCTGAATTGGTAGATCATACTCTTTTCATCAGGGATGTCTTGCTTAGCAAAACGAGAGAGCTTCTGGAACTGAGTGTTGTATTGATACACAGACATGTTGCCTTGCTTGAGATTGCGGAATTCCTCACGCTTAGTCTCCACAACACTTTCTGGAATGTGATGAGCTTTGAAGTCACGGCGGAAATCATCCCAGGTAATCACACGACCTCCTATGGAATCTTTGTATTGTTGGAACCACTCAGCAGCTTGATCCTTGAGTTGAAAAGCGGCAAACTTGACAAAGTCCTCAGGTCTGACATTGCTACATTCGAAGTGCTTGTAGATGTCCACGAGCCAATCATCGGCGTCTGTGGCCTCGACACAGTAGCTGAAAGTCTTTGGCTGATTAGCATGGAACTGATTGAGTGAAGCGAAGTGCGGCTGATTGTTGCCTTGGCCTTGATTTCCTTGATTACCTTGCCCTTGGTTGCGATCTTGCAAGAGCTGAATCAGAATCTGAGCGTTGGCATTTGTGGCAGTCATCGGGGCTTGCCATGACTCCGGAGGCGGAGGTGGTGGCGGAGGGTTAGCCTGACTTCCTTCATTGCGTTCCGGATTCTGACGCGTTGGCGGAGCCATCCTGAAGAGGGTGACATCCATTAGCATCTTGAAAGACATATATTCAAGCTGAATCAAAGGATCGAAATTGCAACATATAGTCTTCACAATAAACATCCGAACAAGAATGAACGAATGAATTCCAAAGTAAAGCATCACACTTCCATAAGTTGAGAAGCCACTAGAAAAAGGTATGGAATAAAATCAACAAGGTACGGATGTGAACAAATACTTGGTAAGGATTACCCAATCACGAACCAAATATCTGCGGGAAGAAATACTAGAGCTACATGAATTCCCACTTATAAACTCCCGAAACTTTCTGGTTATGCAATCAGGTGTTGGGGATACAGGGGACACAAAATAAATCACCCAAACTAACAATACCTAAATCCAGCTGTATCCATCCTTCAACACATAACCAAGAAACCTTCGGAAATCGTTTACCTCAACCTTCGAAAAGCATCCGTTATACGAGTTATGGCAATACTCCCGCACTCGCCTCAGTAGTGGGCTATCAGGGTTATCTCACCAACAACTGTACAAAAGAGATTTTCGATGTCGGCATACTAAACTCAGGTATTCTAGAACTGTAACGATAAAATTATGACGACAACACCTCGGAGCTCAACTCCCCGGGACACCTCCACTAAACCCTGTTGGAAATATGCCCTAGAGGCAATAATAAATAGGTTATTATTATATTTCCTTGTTCATGATAAATCGTTTATTATCCATGCTATAACTGTATTGACAGGAAACTCAGATACATGTGTGGATACATAGACAACACCATGTCCCTAGTAAGCCTCTAGTTGACTAGCTCGTTGATCAATAGATGGTTACGGTTTCCTGACCATGGACATTGGATGTGTTGATAACGGGATCACATCATTAGGAGAATCATGTGATGGACAAGACCCAATCCTAAGCCTAGCACAAAGATCGTGTAGTTTGTATGCTAAAGCTTTTCTAATGTCAAGTATCATTTCCTTAGACCATGAGATTGTGCAACTCCCGGATACCGTAGGAATGCTTTGGGTGTGCCAAACGTCACAACGTAACTGGGTGGCTATAAAGGTACATTACAGGTATCTCCGAAAGTGTCTGTTGGGTTGGCACGAATCGAGACTTGGATTTGTCACTCCGTGTGACGGAGAGGTATCTCTGGGCCCACTCGGTAGGACATAATCATAATGTGCACAATGTGATCAAGGAGTTGATCACGGGATGATGTGTTACGGAACGAGTAAAGAGACTTGACGACAACGAGATTGAACAAGGTATAGGGATACCGACGATCGAATCTCGGGCAAGTACAATACCGCTAGACAAAGGGAATTGGATACGGGATTGATCGAATCCTCGACATCGTGGTTCATCCGATGAAATCATCGTGGAACATGTGGGAACCAACATGGGTATCCAGATCCCGCTGTTGGTTATTAACCGGAGAACGTCTCGTTCATGTCTGCATGCTTCCCGAACCCGTAGGGTCTACACACTTAAGGTTCGGTGACGCTAGGGTTATAAAGGAAGTTTGTATGTGGTTACCGAATGTTGTTCGGAGTCCCGGATGAGATCCCGGACGTCACGAGGAGTTCCAGAATGGTCCGGAGGTAAAGATTTATATATAGGAAGTATGGTTTTGGCCACCGGAAGTGTTCTGGGCATCACCGGTAGTGTACCGGGACCACCGGAGGTGTCCGAGGGTCCACCAAGTGGGGCCACCGGCCCTGGAGGGCTGCATGGGCCAAGTGTGGAAGGGGACCAGCCCCAGGTGGGCTGGTGCACCCTCCCACAAGGCCCAAGGCGCAAGGAAAGAGGAGAGGGGGCAAACCCTAAGGGCAGATGGGCCCTAAGGCCCATGCTCCCTGCGCCTCCCTCTCCTCCCCCTCTTGGCCGCCCCCCTCAAACCCATATAGGGCTGCCGCCCCTCTAGGGGTGGGAACCCTAGAGGGGGAGCACCCTCCTCCCCTTCCCCTATATATATGAGGCCTAGGGGCTGCCCAAAAGACACGATTTGATCTCTCCCTATTGGTGCAGCCCTGCCTCTCTCCTCCTCATATCTCGTAGTGCTTGGCGAAGCCCTGCTGGATCACCACGCTCCTCCACCACCACCACACCGTTGTGCTGCTGCTGGATGGAGTCTTCCTCAACCTCTCCCTCTCTCCTTGCTGGATCAAGGCATGGGAGACGTCACCGGGCTGTACGTGTGTTGAACGCGGAGGTGCCGTCCGTTTGGCACTTGGTCATCGGTGATTTGGATCACGGCGAGTACGACTCCATCAACCCCGTTCACTTGAACGCTTCCGCTTAGCGATCTACAAGGGTATGTAGATGCACTCTCCTTCCCCTCATTGCTGGTTTCTCCATAGATAGATCTTGGTGACACGTAGGAAAATTTTGAATTTCTGCTACGTTACACAACAGTGGTATCAGAGCTAGGTCTATTGCATAGATTCTATGCCCGAGTAGAACACAAAGTAGTTGTGGGCGTTGATTTTGTTAAATATGCTTACCGTTACTAGTCCAATCTTGTTTAGACGGTATTGTGGGATGAAGCGGCCCGGACCAACCTTACACGTACGCTTACGTGAGACCGGTTCCACCGACTGACATGCACTAGTTGCATAAGGTGGCTGGCGGGTGTCTGTCTCTCCCACTTTATTCGGAACATATTCGATGAAAAGGGTCCTTATGAAGGGTAAATAGCAATTGGCATATCACGTTGTGGTTTTGCGTAGATAAGAAACGTTGTTGCTAGAAACCCATACCAGCCACGTAAAACATGCAAACAACAATTAGAGGACGTCTAACTTGTTTTTGCAGGGTATGCTATGTGATGTGATATGGCCAAGAAGAATGTGATGAATGATATGTGATGTATGAGATTAATCATGTTCTTGTAATAGGAATCACGACTTGCATGTCGATGAGTATGACAACCGGCAGGAGCCATAGGAGTTGTCTTTAATTTATTTATGACCTGCGTGTCAACATAAACGTCATGTAATTACTTTACTTTATTGCTAAAGCGTTAGCCATAGTAGTAGAAGTAATAGTTGACGTGACAACTTCATGAAGACACGATGATGGAGATCATGGTGTCATACCGGTGACGATGATGATCATGGAGCCCCGAAGATGGAGATCAAAAGGAGCAATATGATATTGGCCATATCATGTCACTATTTGATTGCATGTGATGTTTATCATGTTTATACATCTTATTTTCTTAGAACAATGGTAGTAAATAAGGTAATCCCTCATTAAAATTTCAAGAAAGTGTTCCCCCTAACTGTGCACCGTTGCGAAAGTTCTTCGTTTCGAAGCACCACGTGATGATCGGGTGTGATAGATTCTTACGTTCACATACAACGGGTGTAAGACAGATTTACACACGCGAAACACTTAGGTTGACTTGACGAGCCTAGCATGTACAGACATGGCCTCGGAACACAAGAGACCGAAAGGTCGAGCATGAGTCGTATGGTAGATACGATCAACATGAAGATGTTCACCGATGATGACTAGTCCGTCTCACGTGATGATTGGACACGGCCTAGTTGACTCGGATCATGTAATCACTTAGATGACTAGAGGGATGTCTATCTGAGTGGGAGTTCATAAGATGAACTTGTTTATCCTGAAAATAGTCAAAAGAACTTTGCAAATTATGTTATAGCTTACGCTTTAGTTCTACTGTGTTAGATACGATCCTAGAGAAAATATAGTTGAAAGTTGACAGTAGCAATTGTGCGGACAGTACAAGGCTTATGTCCTTAATGCACCGCTCAGTGTGCTGGACCTCGAACGTGGTCTGTGGATGTTGCGAACATCCGACATACACGTGTTGATGACTACATCATAGTTCGGTAATGTTAAATGGTTTAGAATTGAGGCACCGAAGACATTTTTGAAATGTCACGAAACATATGAGATGTTTCGAGGGCTGAAATTGGGATTTCAGGCTCGTGCCCACGTCAAGAGGTATAAGACCTCTGACAATTTTCTTAGCCTACAAACTAAGGGAGAAAAGCTCAATCGTTGAGTTTGTGCTCAGATTGTCTGAGTACAACAATCACTTGAATCGAGTGGGAGTCGATCTTCTAGATAAGATAGTGACGTTTCTCCAAAGTCATTGCCACCAAGCTGCGAGAGCTTCGTGATGAACAATAACATATCATGGATAGATATGATGATCCTTGAAATATTCGCAATGTTTGACACCGCGAAAGTAGAAATCAAGAAGGGCAAAGGGCAGTTGAACCCAAAACCCGAGACTAAATGCTTCTGTAATAAGGGGAACAGCCACTGGAGCAGTATTACCCTAGATACTTGGTAGATGAGAAGGCTGTCGATAGAAGTATATTGGATATACATTATGTTAATGTGTACTTTACTAGTACTCCTAGTAGCACCAGGGTATTAGATACCGGTTCGGTTGCTAAGTGTTAGTAAATCGAAATAAAAGCTACGGAATAAATGGAGACTAGCTAAAGGTGAGCTGGCGATATGTGTTGGAAGTGTTTCCAAGGTTGATATGATCAAGCATCGCACGCTCCCTCTACCATCGAGATTGGTGTTAAACCTCAATAATTGTTATTTGGTGTTTGCGTTGAGCATAGACATGATTGGATTATGTCTATCGCAATACGGTTGTTCAATTAAAGAGAATAATAGTTACTCTGTTTATTTGAATAATACCTTCAATGGTCTTACACCTAAAATGAATGGTTTATTGAATCTCAATCATAGTGATACACATGTTCATGCCAAAAGATATAAAGATAGTAATGATAGTACCACCTACTTGTGGCACTGCCATGTAAGTCATATTGGTATAAAACGCATGAAGAAGCTCCATGTTGATGGATCTTTGGACTCACTCATTTCTGAAAAGATTGAGACATGTGAACCATGTCTGTTGGTATATACGCATGAAGAAACTCCATGCAGATGGACCGTTTGGACTCACTTGATTTTGAATCGCTTGAGACATGCAAATCATACCACATGGGCAAGATGACTGAAAGCTTCGGTTTCAGTAAAATGGAACGAGAAAGCAACTTGTTGGAAGTAACGCATTTTGATGTGTGCAGTCCAATGAGTGCTGAGGCACGCAGTGGATATCGTTATGCTCTTACTTCATAGATGATTTGAGTAGATACTGAGTATGTTTACTTGATGAAACACAAGTCTGAATTATTGAATGGTTCAAGTAATTTCAGAATGAAGTTGAAGATCGTCGTGACAAGAGGATAAAATATCTATGATATGATCATAGAGATGAATATCTGAGTTGCGAGTTTGGTACACAATTGAGACATTGTGGAAATTGTTTCACGACTAGCATCGCCTGGAACACCATAGTGTGATGGTGTGTCCGAACATCATAACTGCACCCTATTGGATATGAAGCATACCATGATGTCTCTTATCGAATTACCACTATCGTTCATGGGTTAGGCATTAGAGACAACCGCACTCACTTTAAATAGGGCACCACGTAATTCCGATAAGATGACACCGAATGAACTATGGTTTAGAGAAACCTAAGCTGTCATTTCTTAAAAGTCTGGGACTACGACGCTTATGTGAAAAAGTTTTAGGCTGATAAGCTCGAACCCAAAACGGATAAATACATCTTCATAGTACACCCAAAACAGTTGCGTATACCTCCTGTCTCAGATCCAGAAGCAATAGGGATTGTTTCTCGAATCGGGTCCTTTCTCGAGGAAAAGTTTCTCTCGAAAGAATTGAGTGGGAGGATGGTGGAGACTTGATGAGGTTATTGAACCGTCACTTCAACTAGTGTATAGCAGGGCACAAAGAGTTGTTCCTGTGGCACCTACACCAATTGAAGTGGAAGCTTATGATAGTGATCATGAGACTTCGGATCAAGTCACTACAGTACCTCGTAGGATGACAAGGATGCGTACTACTTCAGAGTGGTACGTAATCCTGTCTTGGAGGTCATGTTGCTAGACAACAATGAACCTACGAGCTATGGAGAAGCGATGGTGGGCCCGGATTCCGATGAATGGCTCGAGGCCATAAAATCCGAGAGAGGATCCATGTATGAAAACAAAGTGTAGACTTTGGCAGAAAGGCTCGATGGTCGTGAGACTGTTGAGTACAGATGGATTTTAAGAAGAAGACGGATGTGGACGGTAATGTCACCGTCTATGAAGCTCGACTTGTGGCAAAGAGTTTTTCACAAGTTCAAGTAGTTGACTACGATGAGATTTTCTCACCCGTAGCGATGCTTAAGTCCGTCAGAATCATGTTAGCATAAGCTGCATTTATGAAATATGGCAGATGGATGTCAAAACAAGTTTCCTTACTAGTTTTCATAAGGAAAGGTTGCATGTGATACAATCAGAAAGGTTTTGTCGATCCTAAGGATGCTAAAAGGTATGCTAGCTCCAGCGATCCTTCCATGGACTAGAGAAAGCATCTCGGAGTTGGAATATACACTTTGATGGAGTAATCAAAGTTTATGGGTTTATACAAAGTTTGTTAGAAACTTGTATTTACAATAAAGTGAGTGGGATCACTACGACATTTCTGATAAGTATATGTGGATGACATATTGTTGATCCGAAATGATGTAGAATTTCTGGAAAGCATATAGGGTTATTTGAAAGGTGTTTTTCAATGGAGAACCTGGATTAAGCTATTTGAACATTGAGCATCAAGATCTATAAGGATAGATCAAAAACGTTTAATAGTACTTTCAAATGAGCACATACCTTGACATGATCTTGAAGGTGTTCAAGATGGATCAGTCAAAGAAGGAGTTCTTGCCTGAGTTGTAAGGTATGAAGTTAAGAGTTAAAGCTCGACCACGGCTGGAGAAAGAGGAAGGACGAAGGTCGTCCCCTATGCTTTTGTCATAGGCTCTATGCCATGCTGAGTACCGCACCTGATGTGTGCCTTGCCACATGTCTGGAAAGAGGGTACAAAGGTGATCTAGGAGTAGATCACCAGATAGCGGTCAAAATTATCCTTAGAGGAATAAGGATATGTTTCTCGGTTATGGACGTGATAAAGAGTTCGACATAAAGAGTTATGTCGATGCAAGCTTAACACCTATCCGGATAGCTCTGAGTAGAGATACCGGATACGTATAATGGAGCAACAATTTAGAATAGCTCCAAGTAGAACAATTATTTGAAATGGCTCCAAATATAGCGTAGAGATTTGCGAAGTACATACGGATCTGAGTGTTGCAGACCCGTTGACTAAAACCTCTCTCACAAGCAACATGATCAAACCCAGAACTCATTGAGTGTTAATCACATAGTGATGTGAACTAGATTATGAACTCTAGTAAACTCTTTGGATGTTGGTCACATGGGATGTGACCTGTGAATGTTAATCACATGGCGATGTGAACTAGATTATTGAATCTAGTGCAAGTGGGAGACTGTTGGAAATATGCCCTAGAGGCAATAATAAATAGGTTATTATTATATTTCCTTGTTCATGATAAATCGTTTATTATCCATGCTATAATTGTATTGACAGGAAACTCAGATACATGTGTGGATACATAGACAACACCATGTCCCTAGTAAGCCTCTAGTTGACTAGCTCGTTGATCAATAGATGGTTACGGTTTCCTGACCATGGACATTGGATGTCGTTGATAACGGGATCATTGTTGGAAATATGCCCTAGAGGCAATAATAAAAGCATTATTATTATATTTCCTTATTCATGATAATTGTCTTTATTCCTGCTATAATTGTGTTATCCGGAAATCGTAATACATGTGTGAATAACAGACAACAACGTGTCCCTAGTAAGCCTCTAGTTGACTAGCTTGTTGATCAACAGATAGTCATGGTTTCCTGACTATGGGCATTGGATGTCAATGATAACGAGATCACATGATTAGGAGAATGATTTGATGGACGAGACCCAATCCTAAACATAACATAAGATCGCATAGTTCGTCTGCTAGAGTTTTCCAATGTCAAGTATCCTTTCCTTAGACCATGAGATCGTGTAACTCCCGGATACCGTAGGAGTGCTTTGGGTGTGCCAAACGTCACAACGTAACTAGGTGACTATAAAGGTATACTACGGGTATCTCTGAAAGTGTCTGTTGGGTTGACACGGATCGAGACTGAGATTTGTCACTCCGCTTGACGGAGAGGTATCACCGGGCCCTCTCGGTAATGCATCATCATAATGAGCTCAATGTGATCAAAGTGTTTGATCACAGGATCATGCATTACGGTACGAGTAAAGTGACTTGCCGGTAACGAGATTGAACGAGGTATTGGGATACCGACGATCGAATCTCGGGCAAGTAAAATACCGATCGACAAAGGGAATCGTATACGGGATTAATTGAATCCTCGACATCGTGGTTCATCCGATGAGATCATCCTGGAGCATGTGGGAGCCAACATGGGTATCTAGATCCCGCTGTTGGTTATTGCCCGAGAGCCGTCTCGGTCATGTCTGCATGTCTCCCGAACCCGTAGGGTCTACACACTTAAGGTTCGGTGACGCTAGGGTTGTGAAGATATGTATATGTAGTAACCCGAATGTTGTTCGGAGTCCCGGATGAGATCTCGGACGTCACGAGGAGTTTCGGAATGGTCCGTAGGTAAAGAATTATATATAGGAAGTGCTGTTTTGGCCATCGGGACAAGTTTCGGGGTTATCGGTATTGTACCGGGACCACCGGAGGGTCCCGGGGGGTCCACCGGGTGGGGCCACCTGCCTCGGGGGGCCACATGGGCTCTAGGGGGTGCGCCTTGGCCTACATGGGCCAAGGGGAACCAGCCCCAAGAGGCCCATGCGCCTAGGGTGGGGAAACCCTAAAGGGGGGCGCCCCCTTGCTTGGGGGGCAAGCCCCCCACCCCTTGGCCGCCGCCCCCCCTAGGAGATTGCATCTCCTAGGGCCGGCGCCCCCCCTAGGGGGCTATATAAAGGGGGGAGGGGAGGGGGCAGCCGCACCCTGGTCCTTGGCGCCTCCCTCTCCCTCTCCAACACCTCCTCCTCCTCCGTAGAGCTCGGCGAAGCCCTGCCGGAGTACTGTAGCTCCACCATCACCACGCCGTCGTGCTGCTGCTGGAGCCATCTTCCCCAACCTCTCCTTTGCCTTGCTGGATCAAGAAGAAGGAGACGTTACGCTGACTATACGTGTGTTGAACGCGGAGGTGCCGTCCGTTC
Source organism: Aegilops umbellulata (assembly GCA_032464435.1). Taxonomy (NCBI): domain Eukaryota; kingdom Viridiplantae; phylum Streptophyta; class Magnoliopsida; order Poales; family Poaceae; genus Aegilops; species Aegilops umbellulata. The sequence continues at coordinate 275,844,152 of CP136055.1, forward strand.
GGTGCTAGGATCTCCGGTGATTTGGATCACGTCGTGAACGACTACCTCATCCCCGTTCGTTGAACGCTTCCGCTCGCGATCTACAAAGTGGTATGTAGATGCAATCTCTCTCCCATGACTCGTTGCTTAGATGAACTCATAGATGGATCTTGGTGAAACCGTAGGAAAAATTTTAATTTTCTGCAACGTTCCCCAACAGTGGCATCATGAGCTAGGTCTATGCGTAGTTCTCTATTGCACGAGTAGAACACAATTTGTTGTGGGCGTAGATGTTGTCAACTTTCTTGCCGCTACTAGTCTTATCTTGCTTCAGCGGTATTGTGGGATGAAGCGGCCCGGACCAACCTTACACGTACACTTACGTGAGACCGGTTCCACCGACTAACATGCACTAGTTGCATAAGGTGGCTGGCGGGTGTCTGTCTCTCCCACTTTAGTTGGAGCGGATTCGATGAAAAGGGTCCTTATGAAGGGTAAATAGAAGTTGACAAATCACGTTGTGGCTTTCACATAGGTAAGAAAACGTTCTTGCTAGAACCCTAATTCAGCCACGTAAAACTTGCGACAACAATTAGAGGACGTCTAACTTGTTTTTGCAGCAAGTGCTTTGTGATATGATATGGCCAAAGTTGCGATGAATGATGAATGATCTATATTAGTTGTATGAGATGTTCATGCTATTGTAATAGGAATCACAACTTGCATGTCGATGAGTATGACAACCGGCAGGAGCCATAGGAGTTGTCTTTATTTTTGTATGACCTGCGTGTCATTGAGAAACGCCATGTAAATTACTTTACTTTATTGCTAAACGTGTTAGCCATAGTAGTAGAAGTAATAGTTGGCGAGCAACTTCATGGAGACACGATGATGGAGATCATGATGATGGAGATCATGGTGTCAAGCCGGTGACAAGATGATCATGGAGCCCCAAGATGGAGATCAAAGGAGCTATGTGATATTGGCCATATCATGTCACGTTTATTATTTGATTGCATGTGATGTTTATCATGTTTTGCATCTTGTTTACTTAGAACGACGGTAGTAAATAAGATGATCCCTCATAATAATTTCAAGAAGTGTTCCCCCTAACTGTGCACCGTTGCGACAGTTCGTTGTTTCGAAGCACCACGTGATGATCGGGTGTGATAGATTCTAACGTTCACATACAACGGGTGTAAGACAGATTTACACATGCAAACACTTAGGTTGACTTGACGAGCCTAGCATGTGCAGACATGGCCTCGGAACACAGAAGACCAAAAGGACAAGCATGAGTCGTATAGAAGATACGATCAACATGAAGATGTTCACCAATGTTGACTAGTCCGTCTCACGTGATGATCGGACACGGCCTAGTTGACTCGGATCATGTTATACTTAGATGACTAGTAGAGGGATGTCCATCTAAGTGGGAGTTCATTAAATAATTTGATTAAATGAACTTTATTATCATGAACTTAGTCTAAAATATTTACAATATGTCTTGTAGATCAAATGGCCAACGTAGTCCTCAACTTCAACGCGTTCCTAGAGAAAACCAAGATGAAAGACGATGGCAGCAACTATATGGACTGGGTCCGGAACCTGAGGATCATCCTCATAGCTGCCAAGAAAGATTATGTCCTACGAGCACCGCTGGGTGACGCACCTGTTCTCCCTGCAGAACAAGACGTTATGAATGCTTGGCAGTCACGCTCCGATGATTACTCCCTCGTTCAGTGCGGCATGCTTTACAGCTTACAGCCGGGGCTCCAAAAGCATTTTGAGAGACATGGAGTATATGAGATGTTCGAAGAGCTGAAAATGGTTTTCCAAGCTCATGCCCGGGTCGAGAGATATGAAGTCTCCGACAAATTCTTTAGCTGTAAGATGGAGGAAAATAGCTCTGTCAGTGAACACATACTCAAGATGTCTGGGTTGCACAACCACTTGACTCAACTGGAAGTTAATCTCCCAGATGAAGCGGTCATTGGCAGAATCCTCCAGTCGCTTCCACCTAGCTACAAGAGCTTTGTGATGAACTACAACATGCAGGGGATGGTAAAGACCATTCCTAAGGTATATGCTATGCTGAAATCAGCAGAGGTAGAAATCAAGAAGGAGCATCAAGTGTTGATGGTGAATAAAACCACTAAGTTCAAGAAGGGCAAGGGTAAAAAGAACTTCAAGAAGGACGGCAAGGAAGTTGCCGCGCCCGGTAAGCAAGTTGCCGGGAAGAAGCCAAAGAATGGACCCAAGCCCGAGACTGAGTGTTTTTATTGCAAGGGAAGTGGTAACTGGAAGCGGAACTGCCCCAAATACTTAGCGGACAAGAAGTCCGGCAAAACAAATGGTATATGTGATATACATGTAATTGATGTGTACCTTACCAGTACTCGTAGTAGCTCTTGGGTATTTGATACCGGTGCAGTTGCTCACATTTGTAACTCAAAGCAGGAGCTGCGGAATAAACGGAGACTGGCGAAGGACGAGGTGACGATGCGCGTCGGGAATGGTTCCAAGGTCGATGTGATCGTCGTCGGCACGCTACCTCTACATTTACCTACGGGATTAGTTTTAAACCTCAATAATTGTTATTTAGTGCCAAGTTTGAGCATGAACATTGTGTCTGGATCTCGTTTAATTCGATATGGCTACTCATTTAAATACGAGAATAATGGTTGTTCTATTTATATGAGAGATATGTTTTATGGTCATGCTCCGATGGTTAATGGTTTATTCTTAATGAATCTCGTACGTGATGATACACATATTCATAGTGTGAATACCAAAAGAGTTAAAGTTGATAACAATAGTCCCACATATTTGTGGCACTGCCGCCTTGGTCACATAGGTGTCAAACGCATGAAGAAGCTCCATGCAGATGGACTTTTAGAGTCTCTTGATTATGAATCATTTGACACGTGCGAACCATGCCTCATGGGTAAAATGACCAAGACTCCATTCTCAGGAACAATGGAGCGAGCAACCAACTTATTGGAAATCATACATACCGATGTGTGCGGTCCAATGAGTGTTGAGGCTCGCGGTGGCTATCGTTATGTTCTCACCCTCACTGATGACTTGAGTAGATATGGGTATATCTACTTAATGAAACACAAGTCTGAGACCTTTGAAAAGTTCAAGGAATTTCAGAGTGAGGTTGAAAATCAACGTGATAGAAAGATCAAGTTTCTACGATCAGATCGTGGAGGAGAATACTTGAGTCACGAATTTGGCACACACTTAAGAAAATGTGGAATAGTTTCACAACTCACGCCGCCTGGAACACCTCAGCGTAATGGTGTGTCCGAACATCGTAATCGCACTCTATTAGATATGGTGCGATCTATGATGTCTCTTACCGATTTACCGCTATCTTTTTGGGGCTATGCTTTAGAGACTGCCGCATTCACTTTAAATAGGGCTCCGTCGAAATCCGTTGAGACGACACCATATGAATTATGGTTTGGGAAGAAACCTAAGCTGTCGTTTCTAAAAGTTTGGGGGTGCGATGCTTATGTCAAGAAACTTAAACCTGAAAAGCTCGAACCCAAGTCGGAAAAATGCGTCTTCATAGGATACCCTAAAGAAACTATTGGGTATACCTTCTACCTCAGATCCGAAGGCAAGATCTTTGTTGCCAAGAATGGATCCTTTCTAGAGAAAGAGTTTCTCTCGAAAGAAGTAAGTGGGAGGAAAGTAGAACTTGATGAAGTGTTACCTCTTGAACCGGAAAATGGCGAAACTCAAGAAAACGTTCCTGAGGTGCCTGCACCGACTAGATAGGAAATTAATGATGATGATCAAGATGCTTCTAATCAAGCTCCTACTGAAATTCGAAGGTCCACAAGGACACGTTCCGCACCAGAGTGGTACGGCAACCCTGTCTTGGAAATCATGTTGTTAGACAACGGTGAACCTTCGAACTATGAGGAAGCAATGGCGGGCCCGGATTCCGACAAATGGCTAGAAGCCATGAAATCCGAGATAGGATCCGTGTATGAAAACAAAATTTGGACTTTGACTGACTTGCCCGAAGAGCGGCGAGCCATAGAAAATAAATGGATCTTTAAGAAGAAGACAGACGCTGATGGTAATGTGACCATCTATAAAGCTCGGCTTGTCGCTAAGGGTTATCGACAAGTTCAAGGGGTTGACTACGATGAGACTTTCTCACCGGTAGCGAAGCTGAAGTCCGTTCGAATCATGTTAGCAATTGCCGCATTCTACGATTATGAAATATGGCAAATGGACGTCAAAACGGCATTCCTTAATGGTTTCCTTAAGGAAGAATTGTATATGATGCAGCCGGAAGGTTTTGTCGATCCTAAGAATGCTGACAAGGTGTGCAAGCTCCAACGCTCGATTTATGGGCTGGTGCAAGCATCTCGGAGTTGGAACATTCGCTTTGATGAGATGATCAAAGCGTTTGGGTTTACGCAGACTTATGGAGAAGCCTGCGTTTACAAGAAAGTGAGTGGGAGCTCTGTAGCATTTCTCATACTATATGTAGATGACATACTTTTGATGGGAAATGATATAGAACTCTTGGACAGCATTAAGGCCTACTTGAATAAGAGTTTTTCAATGAAGGACCTTGGAGAAGCTGCTTATATATTAGGCATCAAGATCTATAGAGATAGATCGAGACGCCTCATAGGTCTTTCACAAAGCACATACCTTGATAAGATATTGAAGAAGTTCAATATGGATCAATCTAAGAAGGGGTTCTTACCTGTGTTACAAGGTGTGAAATTGAGCTCAGCTCAATGTCCGACCACGGCCGAATATATAGAAGAGATGAGTGTCATCCCCTATGCCTCAGCCATAGGGTCTATTATGTATGCCATGCTGTGTACCAGACCTGATGTAAACCTTGCCGTAAGTTTGGTAGGAAGGTACCAAAGTAATCCCAGCAAGGAACACTGGACAGTGGTCAAGAATATCCTGAAGTACCTGAAAAGGACTAAGGAAATGTTTCTCGTTTATGGAGGTGACGAAGAGCTCGTCGTAAAGGGTTACGTCAACGCTAGCTTCGACACAGATCTGGATGACTCTAAGTCACAAACCGGATACGTGTATATTTTGAATGGTGGGGCAGTAAGCTGGTGCAGTTGCAAGCAAAGCGTCGTGGTGGGATCTACATGTGAAGCGGAATACATGGCAGCCTCTGAGGCAGCACATGAAGCAATTTGGTGGAAGGAGTTCATCACCGACCTCGGAGTCATACCCAATGCGTCGGGGCCAATCAAACTCTTCTGTGACAACACTTGAGCTATTGCACTTGCCAAGGAGCCCAGGTTTCACAAGAAGACCAGGCACATCAAACGTCGCTTCAACTCCATTCGTGAAAACGTTCAAGATGGAGACATAGAAATTTGTAAAGTGCACACGGATCTGAATGTCGCAGATCCGTTGACTAAACCTCTCCCTAAGGCAAAACATGATCAGCACCAGAACTCTATGGGTGTTCGATTCATCACAATGTAACTAGATTATTGACTCTAGTGCAAGTGGGAGACTGTTGGAAATATGCCCTAGAGGCAATAATAAAAGCATTATTATAATATTTCCTTATTCATGATAATTGTCTTTATTCGTGCTATAATTGTGTTATCCGGAAATCGTAATACATGTGTGAATAACAGACAACAACATGTCCCTAGTAAGCCTCTAGTTGACTAGCTCGTTGATCAACAGATAGTCATGGTTCCCTGACTATGGGCATTGGATGTCAATGATAACGAGATCACATCATTAGGAGAATGATGTGATGGACGAGACCCAATCCTAAACATAGCATAAGATCGCATAGTTCATTTGCTAGAGTTTTCCAATGTCAAGTATCCTTTCCTTAGACCATGAGATCGTGTAACTCCCGTATACCGTAGGAGAGCTTTGGGTGTGCCAAACGTCACAACGTAACTGGGTGACTATAAAGGTATACTACGGGTATCTCTGAAAGTGTCTGTTGGGTTGACACGGATCGAGACTGGGATTTGTCACTCCGCTTGACGGAGAGGTATCACCGGGCCCTCTCGGTAATGCATCATCATAATGAGCTCAATGTGATCAAATTGTTTGATCACGGGATCATGCATTACGGTACGAGTAAAGTGACTTGCCGGTAACGAGATTGAACGAGGTATTGGGATACCGACGATCGAGTCTCGGGCAAGTAAAATACCGATTGACAAAGGGAATCGTATACGGGATTAATTGAATCCTCGACATCGTGGTTCATCCGATGAGATCATCGTGGAGCATGTGGGAGCCAACATGGGTATCCAGATCCCGCTGTTGGTTATTGCCCGAGAGCCGTCTCGGTCATGTCTGCATGTCTCCCGAACCCGTAGGGTCTACACACTTAAGGTTCGGTGACGCTAGGGTTGTGAAGATATGTATATGCAGTAACCGAATGTTGTTCGGAGTCCAGGATGAGATCCCGGACGTCACGAGGAGTTTCGGAATGGTCCGGAGGTAAAGAATTATATATAGGAAGTGCTGTTTTGGCCATCGGGACAAGTTTCGGGGTTATCGGTATTGTACCGGGACCACCGGAGGGTCCCGGGGGGTCCACCGGGTGGGGCCACCTGCCTCGGGGGGCCACATGGGCTCGAGGGGGTGCGCCTTGGCCTACATGGGCCAAGGGGAACCAGCCCCAAGAGGCCCATGCGCCTAGGGTGGGGAAACCCTAAAGGGGGGTGCCCCCTTGCTTGGGGGGCAAGCCCCCCATCCCTTGGCCGCCGCCCCTCCTAGGAGATTGCATCTCCTAGGGCCGGCACCCCCCCTAGGGGGCTATATAAAGGGGGAGGGGAGGGGGGCAGCCGCACCCTGGTCCTTGGCGCCTCCCTCTCCCTCTCCAACACCTCCTCCTCCTCCGTAGAGCTCGGCGAAGCCCTGCCGGAGTACTGTAGCTCCACCATCACCACGCCGTCGTGCTGCTGCTGGAGCCATCTTCCCCAACCTCTCCTTTGCCTTGCTGGATCAAGAAGAAGGAGACGTTATGCTGACTGTACGTGTGTTGAACGCGGAGGTGCCGTCCGTTCGGTGCTAGGATCTCCGGTGATTTGGATCACGTCGTGAACGACTACCTCATCCCCGTTCGTTGAACGCTTCCGCTCGCGATCTACAAAGTGGTATGTAGATGCAATCTCTCTCCCATGACTCGTTGCTTAGATGAACTCATAGATGGATCTTGGTGAAACCGTAGGAAAAATTTCAATTTTCTGCAACGTTCCCCAACAATCACATCATTAGGACAATCATGTGATGGACAAGACCCAATCCTAAGCCTAGCACAAAGATCGTGTAGTTCATATGCTAAAGCTTTTCTAATGTCAAGTATCATTTCCTTAGACCATGAGATTGTGCAACTCCCGGATACCGTAGGAATGCTTTGGGTGTGCCAAACGTCACAACGTAACTGGGTGGCTATAAAAGTACATTGCAGGTATCTCTGAAAGTGTCTGTTGGGTTGGCACGATTCGAGACTGGGATTTGTCACTCCGTGTGACGGAGAGGTATCTCTGGGCCCAGTCGGTAGGACATCATCATAATGTGCACAATGTGATCAATGAGTTGATCACGGGATGATGTGTTATGGAACGAGTAAAGAGACTTGCCGGTAACGAGATTGAACAAGGTATAAGGATACCGACGATCGAATCTCGGGCAAGTACAATACCGCTAGACAAAGGGAATTGAATACGGGATTGATCGAATCCTCGACATCGTGGTTCATCCGATGAAATCATCGTGGAACATGTGGGAACCAACATGGGTATCCAGATCCCGCTGTTGGTTATTGACCGGAGAACATCTCGGTCCTGTCTGCATGCTTCCCGAACCCGTAGGGTCTACACACTTAAGGTTCAGTGACGCTAGGGTTGTAAAGGAAGTTTGTATGTGGTTACCGAATGTTGTTCGGAGTCCCGGATGAGATCCCGGACGTCACGAGGAGTTCCGGAATGGTCTGGAGGTAATGATTTATATATAGGAAGTATGGTTTTGGCCACCGAAAGTGTTCTGGGCATCACCGGTAGTGTACCGGGACCACCGGAGGTGTCTGGGGGTCCACCAAGTGGGGCCACCGGCCCTAGAGGGCTGCATGGGCCAAGTGTGGAAGGGGACCAGCCCCAGGTGGGCTGGTGCGCCCTCTCACAAGGCCCAAGGCGCAAGGGAAGAGGAGAGGGGGCAAACCCTAAGGGCGGATGGGCCCTAAGGCCCATGCTCCCTGCGCCTCCCTCTCCTCCCCCTCTTGGCCGCCCCCCTCAAACCCATCTAGGGCTGCCGCCCCTCTAGGGGTGGGAACCCTAGAGGGGGCGCACCCTCCTCCCCTTCCCCTATATATATGAGGCCTAGGGGTTGCGCAAAAGACACGATTTAATCTCTCCCTGTTGGTGCAACCCTGCCTCTCTCCTCCTCATATCTCGTAGTGCTTGGCGAAGCCCTGCTGGATCACCACGCTCCTCCACCACCACCACGCCGTTGTGCTGCTGCTGGATGGAGTCTTCCTCAACCTCTCCCTCTCTCCTTGCTGGATCAAGGCATGGGAGACGTCACCGGGCTGTACGTGTGTTGAACGCAGAGGTGCCGTCCGTTCGGCACTTGGTCATCGGTGATTTGGATCACGGCGAGTACGAATCCATCAACCCCGTTCACTTGAACGCTTCCGCTTAGCGATCTACAACGGTATGTAGATGCACTATCCTTCCCCTCGTTGCTGGTTTCTCCATAGATAGATCTTGGTGACACGTAGGAAAATTTTGAATTTCTGCTACGTTACCCAACAAACCCCTGCTGACAGGAGGCACCAAGACAATGTTGTCATCATAAAACCATCGGGACGATTCTAAGATACCCGCGTGATCCTAAAAAAAATTAGTGAAATTTGAGAAGAGAAGAGTCAAAACTCTACGTAAGGATGCCTTACCAGAGCGATGAGGAGACTGGGAAGTAAAAAGAATTCCTAAACTCTCCGATATATAATTCCTAAATGACTCAAAACATTTTTCTAGACACAACTCGGCCGCTAAAAATGATCAATCAGTGGGGGCTCCTAAGGTCGGGGAAGGCTCTGATTACCAACTTGTAACGCCCTCGATGCGGCTATATCTCCCACGTGTCGAAGCACGACTTAGAGGCATAACCGCATTGAAAGCAATGTCGCAAGTGAGGTAATCTTCACACAACCCATGTAATACATAAGGGAAAGAGATACATAGTTGGCTTACAGTCGCCACTTCACACAATACATAAATAAACATTCATCATCCAGATTACACTCAAGGTCCGACTACGGAACCAAAATGAAAGAAGACTACCCCAAATGCTACACAGATCCCCGAATCACGCCAACTGGGCTCCACTACTGATCATCAGGAAAAGACACATAGTAACGACCACGTTCCTCGTCGAACTCCCACGTGAGCTCGGTTGCGTCATCTGCACTGGCATCGTTGGCACCTGCAACTGTATTGGTAGAATCTGTGAGTCACGGAGACTCAGCAATCTCACACCCGCGAGATCAAGACTATTTAAGCTTAAAGGTAGGATAGGGTTGTGAGGTGGAGCTGCAGCAAGCGACTAGCATATATGGTGGCTAACAACGCAAAAGAGAGCGAGAAGAGAAGCAAAGCACGGTCGTGAAGCTAGAAGTGATCAAGAAGTGATCCTAGAACAACCTACGTCAAACATAACTCCAACACCGTGTTCACCTCCCGGACTCCGCCGAGAAGAGACCATCACGGTTACACACGCGGTTGATGTATTTTAATTAAGGTCAACTTCGGGTTTTCTACAACCGGACATTAACAAATTCCCATCTGCCTCATAACCGTGGGCACGGATTTCGAAAGATAATACCCTGCAGGGGTGTCCCAACTTAGCCCATTATAAGCTCTCACGGTCAATGAAGGATATTCCTTCTACCGGGAAGACCCGATCAGTCTCGGAATCCCGGACTACAAGACATTTCGACAGTAATAAAACAAGTCCAGCAAAGCCGCCCGATTGTGCCGACAAATCCTGATAGGAGCTGCACATATCTCGGTCTCAGGGCACATCCGGATAAGCTAAGCGTACAGGTACCAACATAACCCAAGTTGCCAAGGGACGGTCCCGCACGGTGCTCTAGTTTGGACCAGCAATCGAAGGAGAACTGTCCCGGGGGGTTAAAATAAAGATGACCCTCGGGCTCGCAAAAACCCGGGGGAAAAAGGCTTAGGTGGCAAATGGTAAAACCAAAGTTGGGCCTTGCTGGAGGAGTCTTATTCAAAGCGAACTATCAAGGGGGTCCCATAAATCACCCAACCGTGTAAGGAACGCAAAATCAAGGAACATAACACCGGTATGACGGAAACTAGGGTGGCAAGAGTGGAACAAAACACCAGGCATAAGGACGAGCCTTCCACCCTTTACCAAGTATATAGATGCATTAATTAAATAAGAGATATTGTGATAACCCAAAATAATCATGTTCCAACATGGAACAAACTTCATTTTCACCTGCAACTAACAACGCTATAAGAGGGGCTGAGCAAAGCGGTAACATAGCCAATCAACGGTTTGCTAGGACATGGATGGTTAGAGGCTGACATGGCAATATGGGTGGCATGATATAGCAAGTGGTAGGTATCGCAGCATAGGCATAGCAAAAGAGCGAGCATCTGGCAAGCAAAGATAGAAGTGATTTCGAGGGTATGGTCATCTTGCCTGCCAAGTTCTCAGAGTTGTCGAAAGCTTGATCCTCGTAAGTGTTCTCAACAGGTTCCTCGTTCACGTACTCGTCTCCCGTCTCTACCCAAAGCAAGAACACAAGCAAAGGAACAACTATCAACCACGATGCAATGCACAAACAACATGATGCAAAACATGACATGATATGCGAGATGTTATATGCAATGCATATGCGTGCTCCGGAAGGACAAGGATAAACAAGGCACAATCTTGTAAAACCAAGTATACCACTGGAAAGGTGAGGTGATTTCGGTTGAAAACGATATAAAGATCACCGGAATCGGATGCACGGTTTGCAAATGACAAGCAAAACAAGAATGACATATTCTGCCATTAACAGCATGATGCTACTTAGCAAGCAACAAGAAATTAAGCTACTGCACCCAAACGTATCAACAAAGCATATTGAAGTGATCTACTCAAGATGCTCAACAAAAGATGAACACTGAGCTACGGCTAAAACACACCATAACAGGTTCAAACAAGCATGGCAAAAGTGCAAAACATATCAGCTTCACAGACTTAGTGAAAATAACAACATGCCAGAAAATAACATCAGGATGACATGTTTAGAGCAAGGAAACAACATGATACTGTGGCACAATATAGCAACACAAGGCATGGCACAGATGTCAAATAAGCAAGTTTCGTTACAGGTTTCAGACTTAGCAGAAAACTGGACATGTCGAAAACAGATAACAAGTAGGCATGTTTACGAGCTCGATGCACTCACTACGGAGCATTGCATGATAAACTAATCATACATCCATCAAGAAGACATGGCATAGAAGCTATACATGGCAAGAATAACATCATAGCATGCAAGGATCAACTAAATCAAGCTTGGCAAAATCGAATAACCTGTAAACAATCTGCCAGTAACATTTTATAGCAAAAGTAGAGCTCGATTGACTCAAGCTATGGCACTCCATAATTACAAACAAAGGCATGGATGGATAGAGCAAATCCATATGCTCAAAACACCCTTACTTATCATGCTCAAAAGAGGCATAGATCTCTCTGAAACAACATGAACACATGGCATAAAAATAACAGCAGGACATGACTTAGTGAAAATACTAAGTCTCTGAAATCAGCAACATTATGTACCCTAGTTTTCATGTTTGTGCTAGTCACCACAAAGATCACAAAAATACATGGAATACACCTCTGGAAATATAGCATGGCATATTACAAAACACATGTAGGAGTCTAGTTCATAGGGTGCACACATCAATCATGGCAAAAATGACAAAAGTGCATGTACTGAAACAGATCTGAATCTAACATCACATAGCCCTCTTCCAACAGCATTTCGGGCATCAATATGAGCTCAAATGAAAATTATGCAATGAGATGAAATGATGTACTCATCGAGGCGAACAATTTGACATATTATACGCATGAAACGGTGCAGTATGCAGCAAGTTATGATGCGATGAACATGGCATGATTATGCAACAGATTTCGGGACTGGGAAAATACAACCTCCGAAAATCTCAGATCTAGGGTTCCTCCGCGGCACGCGAACCGAGGCGGCCGGGATCTCGCCGGATTTGGAGCGGGGATGGCCGGAGAGGAGCGGGGAGGAGGCCGGAGAGGCGGGACGGCGCGGGGGCGCCGCGGCGGAGCGGGACAGCGCGGGGCCGGCCGGCGGCGACGTGAAGACGGCGGCGTGGGGCGGCGGGCGGTGGACGGCGCGCGGCGGCGGCGGCGGAGGGAGCCGGGCGGCGGGGCGGCGACTCCGGGTGGCGGGGCCGGCGCGGGGAGCGAGCGGGAAGGCGCGCGACGGCGGATGGGCCCCGCGGGCCCGATCCGGGCCCGGCGGGCCTGGCGCGGTGGAGGGGAACTGGCGGGGTGAGGTGGCGCACCCTGAGTGGGTGAGGGCGGCGGCGCGATGACGTGGCGCTCGCTGATTGGGTGGAGCGAGGTGGCCGGTGGACGCGTCCGGCTGCGGCCGGACGTGTCCGGTGGCGGCGGGGAGGAACGGGGCTAGGGTTAGGGGTGGTTCATCCACAAATTTCGGGAGGAGGGATGTATATATAGGTAGGAGGGGCTAGGAGGCTCCAAATTGAGCACGGTTTTCGGCCACGCGATCGTGATCGAACGGCGATTGGCATGGGAGTGTCTTAGATGGGTTATTGGGCTGTTTTGGAGGTGTTTTGGGCTGCAACACACACGAGGCCTTCACGGCTACCCGGTTAACCGTTGGAGTATCAAACGACCTCCGAATGACCCGAAACTTGACAGGCGGTCTACCGGTGCTATACCAAGGCCGCTTGACAAACCTCGGTCCATTCCAAGAAAGTTTAATACCCGCTCACGGAAAAAGGTAAAAGGGGACGCCGGGGAACATAGGAGCGCCGGATTGCAAAACGGACAACGGGGAAAATGCTCGGATTCATGAGAAGAACACGTATGCAAATGCGATGCACATGATGACATGATAAGAAATGCATGACATGAACAAAAAGCAAAATGAAGGAAAACCCAACCACGGAGGGAATATCTTATCACATAGCCGAAAATGGCAAGAGTTGGAGTTACAAATATGGCAAGTTACATCCGGGGTGTTACACCTGGCATGATTAGCAAGGGTTTACTGTAGCTTAACTATCGGGGTGTCACACGGGGGGAGTCATGACGGATGTCACTTGGCAGGACCGCCTCTGCTCCGTAAACCATGAAGAAAGGTGTATAACCCGTAGACCTATTAGGTGTAGTGGTTCTCTTGCCAAGTGGATGGAGAAGAATGCCTAAGAACCTTCTCTAGCTATCTATGATTTTCTCGTCTCAAACTCTATTCATGCTACATCACAAAATTTGATCAAGTCAGATTCGAACCACTCTGTGTGAGGAGCACTCGGAGTCCCCGATTCGTCATAGACTTAAACTTCCAAAACTTCTTTGTGTGTTTCGGTCTGACCGATTCCTCCATTTCGGTCATACCGAGATCACTAAGTCGATCTAGGTTTTCATCTCGGTGCAACCAATTTGACTTTTCGGTCACACCGAGTTGCTGTAACTTTCAACAGTTATGCATCTCGGTGCCACCGAGTTGTTCCACTCGGTCACACCGACAGGGTCGGGCTATATATACTCACGGGCAAAATTTTGGAAATTTCTCCAAAACCTCTTCGCCTGCGCATGGCTCGCTCTGCCTCCTGGGTCTCCAGATCGTCCTCCTCGTCTCCAGCCTCCTCCTGTCGCTGGTCTCCGCCGCCGTCAATGGATTTCATCTCCGCCGTTGCCGCCGTAGCGAGTTCATCGCCGAACTAGGGTATGGACTCGATCACAGTGCTATCCCTGTCCGATTCCTAGCACATTGTGTTCATTATGAATCTTGCCACGATTGAAACGCTTCTATCCAGTCAAAACACTCCGTATATTAGAATTGAATCGAAAATTTAGCGTTAGTTTTCCGCCGAAACCATCTCGGACCCACCGGGTTGCAGAACTCGATTCCACCGATTCGGCCAAGGCCATTGCACATGTGGTTCTAGGTCTGACCGAGAATTGCAAATCGGTGTGACCGAGTTCAGGACTTTGTGAAACCCTAGCAGTCTCGGTGCCACCGAACTGTGACTCGGTCTGACCGAGTTCACTAGTTTTGGTTCCAACAGCTGCTTCGGTATCACCGATTTTGCAATTCGGTTGATCCGAAATGCTTTATGTGGAAAACTAAAACTAAGTCTTTGACTCATTCTTTTGCAAAAATCTCTGCATTTTGTGATGCTCATCCACTCTATCTCATCTACAATCTAATCACAGGGTCTGCAGTCAGTGTTTGCAACATGTCTGACCAAAGTGACAGCCAGAACAAGTCAGAGGAGCAGGTTCACTTGAGTGAGGGCACTAGTCCCTCTAGCAGCTCAGATGAGGGTAGCAGAAGCACCCCAAGCAACTTGCCAAAGGCTGTCACTAGAGCAAGCAAGAAAAGGACTTCAGAGTCTGAAGATGAAGATTATGTGGCAGAGGAAGAGGAAGCCACTTCAAAGAAGAAAGTGCTCAAGAAGGAATATGGCTCAGCTGCAGCCACAAAGCCAGGACTGAAAATCAAAAGGACAGCAGGGAGACAGCCCATGTCTAAAGCCAGAGCCTCTTCTCAAGCATCTTTGGAATCTCAACCCAAAGAGGCTGCTGCAAAAGAGAAGAAGGAAAGAAAGAGGGGCAGATGGTGCAAGAAGGTTGATCCAAGGGCTGAATTTGAGAAGCACTCTTCTGAAGAAGAAGAAGAAGAAGAGGAAGAGGTTGTTGCACCAGCACCCAAGGCACAGAAGCTGATGGGTGATGCTATAAAGTCAGGGGCTGCATCATCAAAGCCCAAAGAAGCACCCAAAGCTGCCTCCAAGCCCAAGAGTGCACCTAAGAGGAATACCAGGAACATATCTGCTGCTGAGAAGAACAAGGCCCCAGTGCCTGATGTTGCTGCTGAGGAAGATGATGAAGGACAAGTTCTGAGGAAGCTCAAATCCAAGATTCCAGACCACAATGATGCTCATCATGTGGCTGAGAACATGAAGCTCAGAAGAGACTCAGGGCTGAGGAAATGGAGAGAGACAGATCCATATGCTACAAGGAGAAGGACTGCTGTTGATTACATGTTCCACACAAAAGAACAGCAAGACTTCTATGAGACAGTGTGATATGAGGTGGGTCGACTGGACCTACATGAAGGAAAATGAAGAACACTATCCTGGAGTGTATGACAGCTTCAATGCTTGTGGAGTTGCAGACTTTGTTGGGCAGAAGCTCACAAAGTGGAATGAGGAGCTCATAATGCAATTTTACTCCACAGCACATTTCTATCCAGATGGCAGGATAGTATGGATGTCTGAAGGTACAAGGTACCAATCAACTATTGAGAAATGGGCTCAGTTGATCAATGCCCCAGAAGAGCAAGAAGATGACTTGGATGTTTATGCCAAGAAGAAGATGGATCACAATTCCATGTCAAACATGTATAAGGAGATCCCAGACAAAGCTCTTGAGACTTTCAAGTTTGGATCAGTCCACTTTCTTCTGTCAGGGCTGCCTACAATCAACTGGATCCTAAGGCACACTCTCTTGCCCAAGTCAGGTGACCACAACATGATTAGAGGGCACGCAATTAACTTGCTACATATATTTGATGTGCCACAGAAGTTCAAGGTCGTGAGCCTCATAGTTGAGACTATCAAGAGGACAACAACTGATCAGAAGAGAAGTTGTGGATATGCCCCACATATTCAGGAATTGATTAACTCGAAGATGGGCACAGGCAAATACCTGTTGGATAAGTAACACTTGCCCATCCATCCAGATTTTGAGGACAATCAAGTTGTGATGAATGAGAATGAACCATCATCAGTGCAAGCTCAAGCAAACAAGGAGAAGGCAAAGATGGAGAAGGCTGCCAAGATGCCAACTCAAGAGGAGGCGTTTGAGTACTTTCTGAAGAACAAGCAGGAGCAGCTTAGTTATCTGATAGCATCAACTCTAAGGATTGAGAAAGGACTGGCCACCCTGACTCGAAACCAAGAGAGCTTGGAAAGAATCATGGAACAAAAGTTCTATGACTTAGATGTGAAAGTAACTGAGATTCAGTCTGCTGTGGAGCAACTACAGGATGACATGCAGGAGAGGAAGGGCAAAATAACAACTGATGCATTTGCCAGAGTGCCTAGAGCTCAGAGATTATCTGCAGTGCCAGTAACTGACACCAGAGCCACTTCATCTGCACCAGCTACAGCGTCAGTGCCACCAGCTCCAGCACCTACACCAGCTCCAGCTCCATCTACTTCAATTAAAGCCTTCGTCCTCGGCGTTATCCGGACTCCACCACCTGAAGACCAAGCCTGAGAGTCGTTTTAGTGCTATGCATTTTCTATGAACTTTTTGGTAACTTGTGGCCAAAGGGGGAGAAAAATGTATAGATCATAGGCTTCGAGAGAGAGAGATTGAGTTTGTTGCTTTAGTTCTCTCTTGTCTTCTTGGTTGAACTTTGTTTGCTTGAGATACTATACTATTATCTGTGAGACATTGATGATCATGTGGTTGATCATAAGCTACACTTATGCTTGTTGGATGATACTACCATGTTATCCCTGTTTGATCATTCACTTTGCATGGTGATGAGTGCATGTATTTAATTCTTATCATTTTGAGCGCTCCACCAAGATGTATGTGACATGGAAGAGTAACCCATGATCCTAACTAATTGTGCATTTGCAGTCCAAAGCAAATCTTAAGACATGCACAAATTTAGGGGGAGCTCTTGCTTTTCACATACTTCTCAAAGCGACAATATTTTTCACTCTTATTATCATTTGTCGAAGATTTGATCTATATGTTGTCATCAATTACCAAAAAGGGGGAGATTGAAAGTGCAACTATCCCTGGGTGGTTTTGGTAATTCCTAACAACATATAGCTCATTGAGCTAACATTATTCCAAGATTTGTATTTCAGGAAAAGCTCAATGAATGGCATGGCATGGATGAGGAAAGTGGATCCCTCAAAATTCTAAGGACAAAAAGTTTGGCTCAAGCTTAAAGCTCAAGACTCTACATTTTATATTTTAGTGATCCAAGATCACATTGAGTCTATAGGAAAAGCCAATACTATCAAGGAGGGATGAGGTGTTGCTTAATGGCTTGCTTGCTCAAAGTGCTTAGTGATATGCTCCAAAACCCTCAACTACCTTCCCACATCGTCATTTGACCTAAACCAAAAGTCAAACTCGGCCCCACCGATTCTTTCTATCTGGAGCCACCGAGTTTAAAATGTCATAGCCACTGCCACAAACCCTAGCCAAATCGGTCTCATCGATAGGGATCTCGGTCTCACCAAGATGGGATTGTAATCTCTCTATTTCCCTTCGTAACGTTTAGGTCTAACCGAAGTGAGCGATCGGTCCCACCGAGATTGCAATGTAAACTCTTTGTTTCCCTTTCGTAACATTTCGGTCTCACCGAAATGAGCGAACCGGTCCCACCGAGTTTACCTGACCAACTCTCTGGTTAGCTTATTACCAAAATCGGTCCCACCGAGTTTGTGTAATCGGTCACACCGAGATTACGTTATGCCCGAACCCTAACCATATCGGTCCTACCGAGTTGCATCTCAGTCCCACTGAAAATCCTAACAGTCACTAGGTTTGGTGAATTGGTCCGACCGAGTTTAACCATTCGGTCCCACCGAGTTTGGCAAATTGTGTGTAACGGTTAGATTTTGTGTGGAGGCTATATATACCCCCCCACTCACTCTTCATTCGTGGAGAAAGCCATCAGAAGACATCTGCACTTCCAATACACATTTTCTGAGAGAGAACCACCTACACTTGTGTTGAGGTCAAGATATTCCATTCCTACCATATGAATCTTGATCTCTAGCCTTTCCCAAGTTGCTTTCCACTCAAATCTTCTTTCTACCAAATCCAAATCCTGTGAGAGAGAGTTGAGTGTTGGGGAGACTATCATTTGAAGCACAAGAGCAAGGAGTTCATCATCAACACACCATTTGTTACTTCTTGGAGAGTGGTGTATCCTAGATTGGCTAGGTGTCACTTGGGAGCCTCCAACAAGATTGTGGAGTTGAACCAAGGAGTTTGTAAGGGCAAGGAGATCGCCTACTTCGTGAAGATCTACCGCTAGTGAGGCAAGTCCTTCGTGGACAACGGTCGTGATGGAATAGACAAGGTTGCTTCTTCGTGGACCCTTCATGGCTGAAGCCCTCCGTGGACTCGCGCAACTGTTACCCTCCGTGGGTTGAAGTCTCCATCAACATGGATGTACGATAACACCACCTATCGGAACCACGACAAAAACATCTGTGTCTCCAATTGCGTTTGAATCCTCCAAACCCTTTCCTTTACATTCTTACAAGTTGCATGCTTTATTTTTCGCTGCTCATATACTCTTTTGCATGCTTGCTTGAATTGTGTGGAGATTGCTTGACTTGTGCTAAGATAGCTAAAATCTGCCAAGAATTAAAATTGGGAAAAGTCTAGATTTTTATTTGGTCAAGTAGTCTAATCACCCCCCCCCCTCTAGACATACTTCCGATCCTACACCAGCCTTCTTGTGCTCCACCACAATTGCGACACTGACAGCACGTGAGTTAGTGGCCACGTATAACAGCAGCGGCTCTTTATCAATGGGAGCCGCAAGGACTGGCGGCTCAGATAACTGTCTCTTTAAGTCTTCAAAAGCAGCATTAGCAGCATCACTCCAGATGAAAGTGTCTGTTTTCTTCATCATCTGACAGCGGTATGGCCTTCTCACCTAACCGACTTAAAGCAGCGATATGAGCCGCCAGTCCCTGAACATCATTGATGCACGCCGGTTTAGCCAAAGAGGTAATTGCCTTAATCTTCTTCGGATTAGCTTCAATGCCCCTGTTGGAGACTAGGAAACCCAAAAGCTTGCCCGCTGGCACGCCAAACACACATTTGACCGGGTTAAGCATCGTCTTATAGACCCGGAGATTATCAAAGGTTTCCTTCAGATCATCTATCAAGGTTTCCTTCTCCCTGGATTTCACCACTATATCATCCACATAAGCATGAACATTGTGCCCAATCTGATTGTGGAGACAACTCTGTACACACCGCTGATAAGTTGCCTGGGCGCTCTTGAGCCCGAAGGGCATAGATACATAGCAGAAGGCTCCAAATGGAGTAATGAAGGTCGTGTTCTCCTGGTCCTTAACTACCATTTTGATCTAATGATAACCAGAGTAAGCATCCAAAAATCTCAAACGCTCACAACCCGCTGTAGCATCAATGATTTGATCAATATGGGAGAGAGCAAAAGGATCAGCCGGACAAGCCTTATTTAAGTCCGTGTAATCCACACACATCCGCCAGGTGTCGTTCTTTTTAAGCACGAGCACCGGGTTAGCCAACCACTCAGGATGAAAAACTTCAACAATAAACCCAGCCGCTAAGAGCCGGGCCACCTCTTCTCCGATAGCTTTCCATCTTTCTTCGTTGAACCGCTGAAGAAATTGCCTGACCGGCTTAAACTTTGGATCAATATTAAGAGTGTGCTCAGCAAGTTCCCTCGGTACACCTGGCATGTCAGAAGGTTTCCATGCAAAGATGTCCCGGTTCTCATGGATGAACTCGATGAGCGTGCTTTACTATTTAGGATCCAAATTGGCACTGATACTGAACTGCTTAGACGAATCGCCTGGAGTAAAATCAACAAGCTTGGTTTCATCAGCCGACTTAAATTTCATCACCGGGTCATGCTCTGTGGTTGGCTTCTTTAGAGGTGTCATGTCCCCCGGTTCAACATTATCCTTATAAAACTTCAGTTCCTCTGCTGCACAAACAGATTCAGCATACGCAGCGTCGCCCTCCTCACATTCCAGGGCTATCTTTTGACTCCCATGCACAGTAATGGTGCCCTTGTGACCCGGCATCTTGAGCTACAAATAAACGTAACACGGCCGCGCCATGAACTTGGCATAAGCCGGCCGTCCAAACAGAGCGTGATATGGGCTTTTGATCTTGACCACCTCAAAGGTTAATTTCTCAGCCCTAGAATCATATTCATCTCCGAAGGCTACCTCCAGCTCAATCTTGCCAACTGGGTATGCTGACCTACCAGGCACCACTCCATGTAAAACGATGTTGGACGTCTTTAAATTTTTATCCGTCAACCCCATACGTCGAAAGGTCTCATAATAGAGGATGTTGATGCTGGTACCTCCATCCATGAGTACTTTAGTGAATTTATATCCACCAACTTGAGGTGCTACCACCAAGGCCAACTGACCCGGATTATCAACCCGGGTGGGTGATCTTCCCAGCTCCACACAATAGGCTGCTCGGACCACCTCAAATAACGCGGAACTGCCGGCTCAACGGCGTTCACAGCCCTTTTGTGAATCTTCTGATCTCGCTTGCATAAGCTAGTGGTGAACACATGATAATGTCCACTATTCAGCTGCTTTGGATTGCTTTGATAACCCGACTGCTGCTGCTGACCTCCCTGACCTGACTGCTCCTGATTATAGCCACCTTGATTCCCCTGAAAACCAAAATTTGAACCGCCACCCGGGCCATGAAAGCCGCCGGCACCTGAGCCGCCACCCGACCCGTGATTGTCGTCGAATGTGTTAGTATTCTTGAAAGCCTTCATGATCGCGCAATCCTTCCATAAGTGAGTGGTCGGCCTTTCCCGGGTGCCGTGTCTCAGACAAGGTTCATTGAGTAGCTGCTCAAGAGATGGACCTGAGACGCCAGATCGAGGGGGCGGCCTCCCCTTACGTCTTTGATTGTTACCCTACGCATTAGCGTTGGCCACATACTCCGGGTTACCATCGGCCTTACGCTTATTGCCTCCTTGATTCGCCGGGTTATGCTGATGACCCTTTCCATTGCCGTTCTTCTTTCCCTTCCCTGTCTTTTCCTCATCAGACGCGGGATCCTTGGTACTATCAGAATCGGCGTATCTGACGAGAGCCGCCATCAGCTGACCCATATCATTACAATCACGCTTGAGGCGCCCCAGCTTCTATCTTAATGGTTCAAATCGGCAATTTTTCTCCAACATTAAAACTGCAGAGCCGGCATCCATCTTGTCAGACGAATGTATTATCTCCTTGACCCGGCGCACCCAATGAGTGGTAGATTCACCCTCCTCTTGCTTACAATTAGTTAAGTCCACAATTGACATAGATTGCTTGCAAGTGTCCTTGAAGTTCTGAATGAACCGGGCCTTTAATTCCGCCCATGAGCTAATGGAATTGGGCGGCAGGCCCTTTAACCAAGTCCAGGCCGTTCCATCCAACATCATGATGAAATACTTAGCCATTGCCGCGTCGCTGACCTCCAACAGTTCCATGGCCATCTCAAAGCTTTCGATCCACGCCCCGAGTTGTAAGTCGGCCGTATAATTTGGCACCTTTCGGGGTCCCATGAAATCCTTAGGCAGACACACATTACGTAAAGCCGGCACCAAACAAGGAACACCGCCGGTTCTGGTAGCTGCTACCTCTTGAGCACTGTGTTGGATTTCCCCTAAGAGGAGAGGATGATGCAGCAAAGTAGCGTAAGTATTTCCCTTAGTTTTTGAGAACCAAGGTATCAATCCAGTAGGAGGCTATGCTCAAGTCCCTCGTACCTGCACAAAACGGTAGCTACTCTCAACCAACGCGATTAGGGGTTGTCAATCCCTTCAGGTCACTTACGAGAGTGAGATCTAATAGAGATGATAGATAATATTTTTGGTATAGAGATGCAAAGTGAAAAGTAAAAGGCAAAGTAAAAAAGCAAAGCAAGATTAAAGTGATGGAGATTGATATGATGAGAATAGACCCGGGGGCCATAGGTTTCACTAGTGGCTTCTCTCAAGAGCATAAGTATTCTACGGTGGGTGAACAAATTACTGTTGAGCAATTGACAGAATTGAGCATAGTTATGAGAATATCTAGGTATGATCATGTATATAGGCATCACGTCCGAGACAAGTAGACCGACTTTTGCCTGCATCTACTACTATTACTCCACTCATCGACCGCTATCCAGCATGCATCTAGAGTATTAAGTTAAAAACAGAGTAACGCCTTAAGCAAGATGACATGATGTAGAGGGATACTTTCATGCAATATGATAAAAACCCCATCTTGTTATCCTCGATGGCAACAATACAATACGTGCCTTGCTGCCCCTTCTGTCACTAGGAAAGGACACCGCAAGATTGAACCCAAAGCTAAGCACTTCTCCCATGGCAAGAAAAACCAATCTAGTAGGCCAAACCAAACTGATAATTCGAAGAGACTTGCAAAGATAACCAATCATACATAAAAGAATACATAGAAGATTCAAATATTATTCATAGATAGACTTGATCATAAACCCACAATTCATCGGTCTTAACAAACACACCGCAAAAAGAAGATTACATCGAATAGATCTCCACGAGAGAGGGGGAGAACATTGTATTGAGATCCAAAGAGAGAGAAGAAGCCAACTAGCTAATAACTATGGACCCGAAGGTCTAAGGTGAACTACTCACACTTCATCGGAGAGGCTATGACGATGTAGAAGCCCTCTGTGATGACGGCCCTCTCCGGCGGAGCTCCAGAACAGGCCCCAAGATAGGATCTCGTGGATACAGAAAGTTGCGGCGGTGGAATTAGGTTTTTGGCTCCGTATCTGATCGTTTGGGGGTACGTAGGTATATATAGGAGGAAGGAGTACGTCGCTGGAGCAACAGGGGGCCCACGAGGCAGGGGCGCGCCCTAGGGAGGGGGGGGGGCGCCCCACACCCTTGTGACCGCCTCGGTTGTTCCTTGGAGTAGGGTCCAAGTCTCCTGGATCATGTTCGGTGAGAAAATCACGTTCCCAAAGGTTTTATTCTGTTTGGACTCTGTTTGATATTCTGTTTCTCTGAAACTCTGAAATAGGCAAAAAAAAAAACAGCAATTCTGGGTTGGGCCTCCGGTTAATAGGTTAGTCCCAAAAATAATATAAAAGTGGAAAATAAAGCCCAATATAGTCCAAAACAGTAGATAATATAGCATGGAGCAATCACAAATTATAGATACGTTGGAGACGTATCAGGCATCCCCAAGCTTAATTCCTGCTCGTCCTTGAGTAGGTAAATGATAAAAAGAGAACTTTTGATGCGGAGTGCTACTTGGCATAATTTCAATGTAAATCTTCTTAATTGTGGTATGAATATTCAGATTCGAAAGATTCAAGACAAAAGTTTATGTTGGCATAAAAATAATAATACTTCAAGCATACTAACAAAGCAATCATGTCTTCTCAAAATAACATGGCCAAAGAAAGTTATCCCCACAAACATATAGTCTGGCTATGCTCTATCTTCACCACACAAAGTATTTAAATCATGCACAACCCCGATGACAAGCTAAGCAATTGTTTCATACTTTAACATTTTCAAAACTTTTTCAATCTTCACGCAATACATGAGCGTGAGCCATGGATATAGCACTATATGTGGAATAGAATGGTGGTTGTGGAGAAGACAAAAAAGAGGGGAAGATAGTCTCACATCAACTAGGCATATCAATGGGCTATGCAGATGCCCATTAATAGATACCAATGTGAGTGAGTAGGGATTGCCATGCAACGGATGCACTAGAGCTATAAGTATATGAAAGCTCAACAAAATAAACTAAGTGGGTGTGCATCCAACTCGCTTGCTCACGAAGACCTAGGGCAATTTGAGGAAGCCCATCATTGGAATATACAAGCCAAGTTCTATAATGAAAATTCCCACTAGTATATGAAAGTGATATCATAGGAGACTCTCTATCATGAAGATCATGGTGCTACTTTGAAGCACAAGTGTGGTAAAAGGATAGTAACATTGTCCCTTCTCTCTTTTTCTGTCATTTTTTTATTTGGGCCTTTTTTATGGCCTCTTTTTTTCGTGCGGAGTCTCATCCCGACTTGTGGGGGAATCATAGTCTCCATCATCCTTTCCTCACTTGGGACAATGCTCTAAAAAATGATGATCATCACACTTTTATTTTTCTTACAACTCAACAATTACAACTCGATACTTAGAACAAAATATGACTCTATATGAATGCCTCCGGCGGTGTACCGGGATATGCAATGAATCAAGAGTGACATGTATGAAAGAATTATGAATGGTGGCTTTGCCACAAATACGATGTCAACTACATGATCATGCTAGCAATATGACAATGATGGAGCGTGTCATAATAAATAGAACGGTCGAAAGTTGCATGGCAATATATCTCGGAATGGCTATGGAAATGCCATGATAGGTAGGTATGGTGGCTGTTTTGAGGAAGGTATATGGTGGGTGTATGATACCGGCGAAAAAGTGCGAGGTATTAGAGAGGCTAGCAATTGTGGAAGGATGGGAAAAAGTGCATATAATCCATGGACTCAACATTAGTCATAAAGAACTCATATACTTATTGCAAAAATTTAGAAGTTATCAAAGCAAAGTATTACGTGCATGCTCCTAGGGGGATAGATTAGTAGGAAAAGACCATCGCTCGTCCCCGACCGCCACTCATAAGGAAGACAATCAATAAATAAATCATGCTCCGACTTCATCACATAACGATTCACCATACGTGCATGCTACGGGAATCACAAACTTCAACGCAAGTATTATTTAAATTCACAACTACTCAACTAGCATGACTCTAATATCACCATATTCATATCTCAAAACAATTATCATGCTTCGATCTTTTCTTAGTATTCAACGCACTCAAAAGAAAGTTTCACAAATCTTGAATACCAAGCATATTATTATTAAGCAATTTACCATGCTATTAAGACTCTCAAAATGATCTAAGTGAAGCATGAGAGATCAAAAGTTTGTTTCAAAAAAATCCACCACCGTGCTCTAAAAGATCTAAGTGAAGCACAAAGAGCAAAATTATAACGCTCAAAAGATATAAGTGAAGCACATAGAGCAAAACTACATAGCTCAAAAGATATAAGTGAAGCACAAAGAGTATTTTATAAAATTTTAATTCATATATGGCTCTATCAAAAGGTGTGTACAGCAAGGATGATTCTGGCACACTAACAAACAAAGACAAAAATAATACAAGATGCTCCAAGCAAAACACATATCATGTGGTGAATAAAAATATAGCTCCAAGTAAAATTACCGATGGAAGTAGACGAAAGAGGGCATGCCTTCCGGGGCATCCCCAAGCTTTGACTTTTTGGTGTCCTTAGATTTATATTGGGGGTGCCATGGGCATCCCCAAGCTTAGGCTCTTGCCACTCCTTGTTCCATAATCCATCAAAATAATTTACCCAAAACTTGAAAACTTCACAACACAAAACTCAACAGAAATCTTGTGAGCTCCGTTAGACAAGGAAAACAAAAGACTACTTAAAGGTACTGTAATGAACTCATTCTTTATTTATATTGATGTTAAACCTACTGTATTCCAACTTCTATATGGATTATAAACTATTTTACTAGCCATAGATTCATCAAAATAAGCGAACAACACACGAAAAGCAGAATCTGTCAAAAACAGAACAGTCTGTAGTAATCTGTAACTAACGCAAACTTCTGGAACTCCAAAAAATCTACCAAAAGAGGACGACCTAGAAAATTTCTTTATTGATCAGAATAAATTGGAATCAGTATTTTATCAGGTTCTGGTGATTTTTAACAATTGTTTTCATGAACAGAAAGTTTCTGGAAATTACAGCAAGATCAAATAACTATCATGCAAGAAGATCCTATAGGTTTAACTTGGCACAAACACTAACTAAAACACAAAACCACACCTAAACAGAAGTTAGATGGGTTATTTATTCCTAAACATAAGAAAAAACAACAAAACTAAAATAAAATTGGGTTGCCTCCCAACAAGCGCTATCGCTTAACGCCCCTAGCTAGGCATAATATTTCAACGATGCTCACATGAAAGACAAGAATTGAAGCACAAAGAGAGCATCATAAAACACGTGACAAACACATCTAAGTCTAACATACTTCCTATGCATAGGCATCTTATAGGAAAACAAATTATCATAGCAACCAAAAACTAGCATATGCAAGGAAGTGGAAAGAAACGATAGCAAGCTCAACATAACGAGAGGTAATTTATTGTCATGAAAATTTCTACAACCATATTTTCCTCTCTCATAATAATTACATGTGGATCATAAGAAAATTCAACAAAATAGCTATCACATAAAATATTTTCAATACGATCCACATGCATGCAAAGTCGACACTCTTCCAAAATAGTGGGATTATCATTAACTAAAGTCATGACCTCTCCAAACCCACTTTTATCAAAAATTTCATAAGATTGAACATTCTACAAATATGTGGGATCTAAATTTGACACTCCTCCAAACCCACTTTCAATAATATTTCAAACACTATTATCAATCTCATATTCATCATGGGGCTTAAATAAAATTTCAAGATTATAATAAGAACTATCACCCCAATCATGATCATTGCAACCAGTAGAGGACATAGCAAAACTAGCATCCCCAAGCTTAGGGTTTGCATATTTTTAGCACAATTGACATCAATAGAATTTATAATAAAATCATTGCAATCATGCTTTTTACTTAAAGATCTATCGTGAATCGCTTCATAAAGTACTTCATCACAATTTTTAGATTCACGAATTTCAGGCAAAAGCTTATAAAGATAATCTAGTGCACTCAATTCACTAGCAATAGGTTCATCATAATTGGATATCTTAAAGAGATTAGCAAGTGGATGAGGATCCATAAACTTTTAGCAAGCGAAGATGCAAGCAAAAAGAAGGCACATGGAAAAGAGAGGGCAAATAAAACGGCAAGGGTGAAGTGGGGGAGAGGAAAATGAGAGGCAAATGGCAAGTAATGTAATGCGGGAGATAGGGATTGTGATGGATACTTTGTATGTTGACTTTTTGCGTAGACAACGGCGCCAGAAATGGCTCGTTGCTAGGAGTCCAAATCTTGACTTGCTCTTGCGTAAGCCTCCCCGGCAACGGCGCCAGAAATTCTTCTTGCTACCTCTTGAGCACTGCGTTGGATTTCCCCGAAGAGGAGAGGATGATGCAGCAAAGTAGCGTAAGTATTTCCCTCAGTTTTTGAGAACCAAGGTATCAATCCAGTAGGAGGCTACACTCAAGTCCCTCGTACCTGCACAAAACGGTAGCTACTCGCAACCAACGCGATTAGGGGTTGTCAATCCCTTCACGATCACTTACGAGAGTGAGATCTGATAGAGATGATAGATAATATTTTTGGTATTTTTGGTATAGAGATGCAAAGTGAAAAGTAAAAGGCAAAGTAAAAAAGCAAAGCAAGATTAAAGTGATGGAGATTGATATGATGAGAATAGACACAGGGGCCATAGGCTTCACTAGTGGCTTCTCTCAAGAGCATAAGTATTCTACGGTGGGTGAACAAATTATTGTTGAGCAATTGACAAAATTGAGCATAGTTATGAGAATATCTAGGTATGATCATGTATATAGGCATCACGTCCGAGACAAGTAGACCGACTCCTGCCTGCATCTACTACTATTACTCCACTCATCGACCGCTATCCAGCATGCATCTAGAGTATTAAGTTAAAAACAGAGTAACGCCTTAAGCAAGATGACATGATGTAGAGGGATAGTTTCATGCAATATGATAAAAACCCCATCTTGTTATCCTCGATGGCAACAATACAATACGTGTCTTGCTGCCCCTTCTGTCACTTGGAAAGGACACCGCAAGATTGAACCCAAAGCTAAGCACTTCTCCCATGGCAAGAAAAACCAATCTAGTAGGCCAAACCAAACTGATAATTTGAAGAGACTTGCAAAGATAACCAATCATACATAAAAGAATTCAGAGAAGATTCAAATATTATTCATAGATAGACTTGATCATAAACCCACAATTCATCGGTCTCAACAAACACACCGCAAAAAGAAGATTACATCGAATAGATCTCCACGAGAGAGGGGGAAAACAATGTATTGAGATCCAAAGAGAGAGAAGAAGCCAACTAGCTAATAACTATGGACCCGAAGGTCTGAGGTGAACTACTCACACTTCATCGGAGAGGCTATGATGTTGTAGAAGCCCTCCGTGATGACGGCCCTCTCTGGCGGAGCTCCGGAACAGGCCCCAAGATGGGATCTCGTGGATACAGAAAGTTGCGGCGGTGGAATTAGGTTTTTGGCTCCGTATCTGATCGTTTGGGGGTACGTAGGTATATATAGGAGGAAGGAGTACGTCGATGGAGCAACAGCGGGCCCACAAGGTAGGGGGCGCGCCCTAGGGAGGGGGCGCGCGCCCCACCCTCGTGACCGCCTCGGTTGTTCCTTGGAGTAGGGTCCAAGTCTCCTGGATCACGTTCGGTGAGAAAATCACGTTCCTGAAGGTTTTATTCTGTTTGGACTCTGTTTGATATTCTGTTTCTCCGAAACTCTGAAATAGGCAAAAAAAATAGCAATTCTGGATTGGGCCTCCGGTTAATAGGTTAGTCCCAAAAATAATATAGAAGTGGAAAATAAAGCCCAATATAGTCCAAAACAGTAGATAATATAGCATGGAGCAATCAAAAATTATAGATACGTTGGAGACGTATCAGTGGCCACTCCTGCCTCAACAGAAGTCGTTGGATAATCCAGGAAGGCTTGATGAGTCGTCTGCTGAGCCGCCAGTTGAGCCGCCCGCTCGTCCTCCTGACGTATCCGGTCCTGCACCGAGTTATAACCATCGGGCTGGTTACAGCGCTGGGCGTTGCTTGACAAAGCCTCCGACTCCATGTGTCTGCTATAACTCGGGCTCCGGCTTGGGCGAGGAGTTGAATGAATCCTGTCCCGACTATAGGAATAAGCCTCTTGCTGAGCCAGAGCCGTCTAGACGAGTTCTCTGATCCTTCGCGTCTCCACCATTGTCGGATCGTCACCGTCCACCGGGTGAGCCGCCAAACGTGCCGATGTTGCGATCAGGTTCTCCATGGGGTTAGAAAAGTGACCCAGTGGTGTTGGCACGTAGCGGGGCGGGGCCATATTCACATGAGGAGGTTCCATCACCCAAGGCTGAACCGGTCCCCTGCTCCGGATGTTACGAATTGATTTGCCTCTGGTGGGTTACTAGGGTCGGCTCCGGGTGTAGCGAAAAGATTCCGAGGATCATAAACCGGAGGCAGACGGGATTGAGTTTTCTGGTGTCTCCTCTGTTGGAAATATGCCCTAGAGGCAATAATAAAAGCATTATTATTATATTTCCTTATTCATGATAATTGTCTTTATTCGTGCTATAATTGTGTTATCCGGAAATCGTAATACATGTGTGAATAACAGACAACAATATGTCCCTAGTGAGCCTCTAGTTGACTAGCTCGTTGATCGACAGATAGTCATGGTTTCCTGACTATGGACATTGGATGTCATCGATAACGGGATAACATCATTAGGAGAATGATGTGATGGACAAGACCCAATTCTAAACATAGCATAAGATCGCATAGTTCGTTTGCTAGAGTTTTCCAATGTCAAGTATCCTTTCCTTAGACCATGAGATCGTGTAACTCCCGGATACCGTAGGAGTGCTTTGGGTATGCCAAACGTCACAACGTAACTGGGTGACTATAAAGGTATACTACGGGTATCTCTGAAAGTGTCTGTTGGGTTGACATGGATCGAGACTGGGATTTGTCACTCCGCTTGACGGAGAGGTATCACCGGGCCCTCTCGGTAATGCATCATCACAATGAGCTCAATGTGATCAAAGTGTTTGATCACGGGATCATGCATTACGGTAACGAGAAAAGTGACTTGCCGGTAACGAGATTGAACGAGGTATTGGTATACCGACGATCGAATCTCGGGCAAGTAAAATACCGATTGACAAAGGGAATCATATACGGGATTAATTGAATCCTTGACATCGTGGTTCATCCGATGAGATCATCGTGGAGCATGTGGGAGCCAACATGGGTATCCAGATCCCGCTGTTGGTTATTGCCCGAGAGCCGTCTCGGTCATGTCTGCATGTCTCCCGAACCCGTAGGGTCTACACACTTAAGGTTCGGTGACGCTAGGGTTGTGAAGATATGTATGTGCAGTAACCCGAATGTTGTTCGGAGTCCCGGATGAGATCCCGGACGTCACGAGGAGTTCCGGAATGGTCCGGAGGTAAAGAATTATATATAGGAAGTGCTATTTTGGCCATCGGGACAAGTTTCGGTGTTATCGGTATTGTACCGGGACCACCGGAGGGGTCCCGGGGTCCACCAGGTGGGGCCACCTGCCTTGGTGGGCCACATGGGCCTTAGGGGGTGCGCCTTGGCCTGCTTGGGCCAAGGGGAACCAGCCCCAAGGGCCCATGCGCCAAGGAAACTTGGAGGAGGGAGAGTCCAAAGGGGGGAAGGCACCTCCGAGGTGCCTTGGGGAGGATGGACTCCTCCCCCCCTCTTGGCCGCACCCCTTCCTTGGAGGAAGGGGCAAGGCTGCGCTCTCCCCCCCTCTAATGCACCTATATAAAGGGGGGCAGGGGTGGGGGGCAGCGGACCATATGCCCTGGCGCCCCCTCCTCCCTGCAACACCTCCTCCTCCTCCCGTAGTTGCTTAGCGAAGCCCTGCCGGAGTTCTGCTGCATCCACCACCACACCGTCGTGCTGGATCTTCCTCAACCTCTCCTTCCCCCTTGTTGGATCAAGAAGGAGGAGACGTCTCCCGTCCCGTACGTGTGTTGAACGCGGAGGTGCCGTCCGTTCGGTACTAGATCATCGGTGAATTGGATCACGGCAAGTACGACTACCTCATCCACGTTCACTCGAACGCTTCCGTTGCGATCTACAAAGTGGTATGTAGATGCTATCCAATCTGAATACTCGTTGCTAGATGAACTCATAGATGGATCTTGGTGAAACCGTAGGAAAAATTTTAATTTTCTGCAACGTTCCCCAACAGTGGCATCATGAGCTAGGTCTATGCATAGTTCTTCTTGTGCGAGTAGAACACAATTTGTTGTGGGCGTAGATGTTGTCAATTCTTCTTGCCGTTACTAGTCAATCTTGATTCAGAGGTATTGTGGGATGAAGCGGCGCGGACCAACCTTACACGTACGCTTACGTGAGACCGGTTCCACCGACTAACATGCACTAGTTGCATAAGGTGGCTGGCGGGTGTCTGTCTCTCCTACTTTAGTTGGATCGGATTCGATGAACAGGGTCCTTATGAAGGGTAAATATAGATTGACAAATCACGTTGTGGTTTGAACGTAGGTAAGAAAACGTTCTTGCTAGAACCCTAATTCAGCCACGTAAAACTTGCAACAACAATTAGAGGACGTCTAACTTGTTTTTGCAGCAAGTGCTTTGTGATATGATATGGCCAAAGTTGTGATGTATGATGAATGATCTATATGTGATGTATGAGTTGTTCATGCTATTGTAATAGGAATCACGACTTGCATGTCGATGAGTATGACAACCGGTAGGAGCCATAGGAGTTGTCTTTATTTTTTGTATGACCTGCGTGTCATTGAGAATCGCCATGTAAGTTACTTTACTTTATTGCTAAACGCGTTAGCCATAGTAGTAGAAGTAATAGTTGGCGAGCAACTTCATGGAGACACGATGATGAAGATCATGATGATGAAGATCATGGTGTCAAGCCGGTGACAAGATGATCATGGAGCCCCAAGATGGAGATCAAAGGAGCAATGTGATATTGGCCATATCATGTCACTTTTATTATTTGATTGCATGTGATGTTTATCATGTTTTGCATCTTGTTTACTTAGAACGACGGTAGTAAATAAGATGATCCCTCATAATAATTTCAAGAAAGTGTTCTCCCTAACTGTGCACCGTTGCTAAGGTTCGTCGTTCCGAAGCACCACGTGATGATCGGGTGTGATAGGTCCTTACGTTCGCATACAACGGGTGTAAGACATATTTACACACGCAAAACACTTAGGTTGACTTGACGAGCCTAGCATGTACAGACATGGCCTCGGAACACAGAAGACCGAAAGGTCGAGCATGAGTCGTATAGAAGATACGATCAACATGAAGATGTTCACCGATGTTGACTAGTCCGTCTCACGTGATGATCGGACACGGCCTAGTTGACTCGGATCATGTAATACTTAGATGACTAGAAGAGGGATGTCTATCTAAGTGGGAGTTCATTAAATAACTTGATTAAATGAACTTTATTATCATGAACTTAGTCTAAATCTTTACAATATGTCTTGTAGATCAAATGGCCAACGTAGTCCTCAACTTCAACGCGTTCCTAGAGAAAACCAAGCTGAAAGACAATGGTAGCAACTATACGGACTGGGTCCGGAACCTGAGGATTATCCTCATAGCTGCCAAGAAAGATTATGTCCTAAGAGCACCGCTGGGTGACGCACCTATTCTCCCTGCAGAACAAGACGTTATGAACGCTTGACAGTCACACTGCGATGATTACTCCCTCGTTCAGTGCGGCATGCTTTACAGCTTAGAGCCGGGACTCCAAAAGCGTTTTGAGAGACATGGAGCATATGAGATGTTCGAAGAGCTGAAAATGGTTTTCCAAGCTCATGCCCGGGTCGAGAGATATGAAGTCTCCGACAAATTCTTTAGCTGTAAGATGGAGGAAAATGGCTCTGTCAGTGAGCACATACTCAAAATGTCTGGGTTGCACAACCGCTTGACTCAACTGGAAGTTAATCTCCCGGATGAAGCGGTCATTGACAGAATCCTCCAGTCGCTTCCACCTAGCTACAAGAGCTTTGTGATGAACTACAATATGCAGGGGATGGTAAAGACCATTCCTGAGGTATATGCTATGCTGAAATCAGCAGAGGTAGAAATCAAGAAGGAGCATCAAGTGTTGATGGTGAATAAAACCACTAAGTTCAAGAAGGGCAAGGGTAAAAAGAACTTCAAGAAGGACGGCAAGGATATTGCCGCGCCCGGTAAGCAAGTTGCCGGGAAGAAGCCAAAGAATGGACCCAAGCCCGAGACTGAGTGTTTTTATTGCAAGGGAAGTGGTCACTAGAAGCGGAACTGCCCCAAATACTTAGCGGACAAGAAGGCCGGCAAAACCAAAGGTATATGTGATATACATGTAATTGATGTGTACCTTACCAGTACTCGTAGTAGCTCTTGGGTATTTGATACCGGTGCAGTTGCTCATATTTGTAACTCAAAGCAGGAGCTGCGGAATAAACGGAGACTGGCAAAGGACGAGGTGACGATGCGCGTCGGGAATGGTTCCAAGGTCGATGTGATCGCCGTCGGCACGCTGCCTCTGCATTTACCTACGGGATTAGTTTTAAACCTCAATAATTGTTATTTAGTGCCAAGTTTGAGCATGAACATTGTATCTGGATCTCGTTTAATTCGAGATGGCTACTCATTTAAATCCGAGAATAATGGTTGTTCTATTTATATGAGAGATATGTTTTATGGTCATGCTCCGATGGTTGATGGTTTATTCTTAATGAATCTCGTACGTGATGATACACATATTCATAGTGTGAATACCAAAAGAGTTAAAGTTGATAACAATAGTCCCACATATTTGTGGCACTGCCGCCTTGGTCACATAGGTGTCAAACGCATGAAGAAGCTCCATGCAGATGGACTTTTAGAGTCTCTTGATTATGAATCATTTGACACGTGCGAACCATGCCTCATGGGTAAAATGACCAAGACTCCGTTCTCAGGAACAATGGAGCGAGCAACCAACTTATTGGAAATCATACATACCGATGTGTGCGGTCCAATGAGTGTTGAGGCTCGCGGAGGCTATCGTTATGTTCTCACCCTCACTGATGACTTGAGTAGATATGGGTATATCTACTTAATGAAACACAAGTCTGAGACCTTTGAAAAGTTCAAGGAATTTCAGAGTGAGGTTGAAAATCAACGTGATAGAAAGATCAAGTTTCTACGATCAGATCGTGGAGGAGAATACTTGAGTCACGAATTTGGCACACACTTAAGAAAATGTGGAATAGTTTCACAACTCACGCCGCCTGGAACACCTCAGCGTAATGGTGTGTCCGAACGTCGTAATCGCACTCTATTAGATATGGTGCGATCTATGATGTCTCTTACCGACTTACCGCTATCTTTTTGGGGCTATGCATTAGAGACTGTTGCATTCACTTTAAATAGGGCTCCGTCGAAATCCGTTGAGACGACACCGTATGAATTATGGTTTGGGAAGAAACCTAAGCTGTCGTTTCTAAAAGTTTGGGGATGCGATGCTTATGTCAAGAAACTTCAACCTGAAAAGCTCGAACCCAAATCGGAAAAATGCGTCTTCATAGGATACCCAAAAGAAACTGTTGGGTATACCTTCTACCTCAGATCCGAAGGCAAGATCTTTGTTGCCAAGAATGGATCCTTTCTGGAGAAAGAGTTTCTCTCGAAAGAAGTAAGTGGGAGGAAAGTAGAACTTGATGAAGTGTTACCTCTTGAACCGGAAAATGGCGAAACTAAAGAAAACGTTTCTGAGGTGCCTGCACCGACTAGAGAGGAAATTAATGATGATGATCAAGATGCTTCTGATCAAGCTCCTACTGAAATTCGAAGGTCCACAAGGACACGTTCCGCACCAGAGTGGTACGGCAACCCTGTCTTGGAAATCATGTTGTTAGAGAACGGTGAACCTTCGAACTATGAGGAAGCAATGGCGGGCCCGGATTCCGATAAATGGCTGGAAGCCATGAAATCCGAGATAGGATCCATGTATGAAAACGAAGTATGGACTTTGACTGACTTGCCCGTCGAACGGCGAGCCATAGAAAATAAATGGATCTTTAAGAAGAAGACAGACGCGGATGGTAATGTGACCATCTATAAAGCTCGGCTTGTCGCTAAGGGTTATCGACAAGTTCAAGGGGTTGACTACGATGAGACTTTCTCACCGGTAGCGAAGCTGAAGTCCGTCCGAATCATCTTAGCAATTGCCGCATACTATGATTATGAGATATGGCAAATGGACGTCAAAACGGCATTCCTTAATGGTTTCCTTAAGGAAGAATTGTATATGATGCAGCCGGAAGGTTTTGTCGATCCTAAGAATGCTGACAAGGTGTGCAAGCTCCAACGCTCGATTTATGGGCTGGTGCAAGCATCTCGGAGTTGGAACATTCGCTTTGATGAGATGATCAAAGCGTTTGGGTTTACACAGACTTATGGAGAAGCCTGTGTTTACAAGAAAGTGAGTGGGAGCTCTGTAGCATTTCTCATATTATATGTAGACGACATACTTTTGATGGGAAATGATATAGAACTCTTGGACAGCATCAAGGCCTACTTGAATAAGAGTTTTTCAATGAAGGACCTTGGAGAAGCTGCTTATATATTAGGCATCAAGATCTATAGAGATAGATCGAGACGCCTCATAGGTCTTTCACAAAGCACATACCTTGATAAGATATTGAAGAAGTTCAATATGGATCAATCTAAGAAGGGGTTCTTACCTGTGTTACAAGGTGTGAAACTGAGCTCAGCTCAATGTCCGACCACGGCAGAAGAAATAGAAGAGATGAGCGTCATCCCCTATGCCTCAGCCATAGGTTCTATTATGTATGCCATGCTGTGTACCAGACCTGATGTAAACCTTGCCGTAAGTTTGGTAGGAAGGTACCAAAGTAATCCCGGCAAGGAACACTGGACAGCGGTCAAGAATATCCTGAAGTACCTGAAAAGGACTAAGGAAATGTTTCTCGTTTATGGAGGTGATGAAGAGCTCGTTGTAAAAGGTTACGTCGACGCTAGCTTCGACACAGATCTGGATGACTCTAAGTCACAAACCGGATACGTGTATATTTTGAATGGTGGGGCAGTAAGCTGGTGCAGTTGCAAGCAAAGCGTCGTGGCGGGATCTACATGTGAAGCGGAGTACATGGCAGCCTCGGAGGCAGCACATGAAGCAATTTGGGTGAAGGAGTTCATCACCGACCTCGGAGTCATACCCAATGCGTCGGGGCCAATCAAGCTCTTCTGTGACAACACTGGAGCTATTGCACTTGCAAAGGAGCCCAGGTTTCACAAGAAGACTAGGCACATCAAGCGTCGATTCAACTCCATTCGTGAAAATGTTCAAGATGGAGACATAGAAATTTGTAAAGTGCACACGGATCTGAATGTCGCAGATCCGTTGACTAAACCTCTCACTAAGGCAAAACATGATCAGCACCAGAACTCTATGGGTGTTCGATTCATCACAATGTAACTAGATTATTGACTCTAGTGCAAGTGGGAGACTGTTGGAAATATGCCCTAGAGGCAATAATAAAAGCATTATTATTATATTTCCTTATTCATGATAATTGTCTTTATTCGTGCTATAATTGTGTTATCCGGAAATCGTAATACATGTGTGAATAACAGACAACAATATGTCCCTAGTGAGCCTGTAGTTGACTAGCTCGTTGATCGACAGATAGTCATGGTTTCCTGACTATGGACATTGGATGTCATCGATAACGGGATCACATCATTAGGAGAATGATGTGATGGACAAGACCCAATTCTAAACATAGCATAAGATCGCATAGTTCGTTTGCTAGAGTTTTCCAATGTCAAGTATCCTTTCCTTAGACCATGAGATCGTGTAACTCCCGGATACCGTAGGAGTGCTTTGGGTATGCCAAACGTCACAACGTAACTGGGTGACTATAAAGGTATACTACGGGTATCTCTGAAAGTGTCTGTTGGGTTGACATGGATCGAGACTGGGATTTGTCACTCCGCTTGACGGAGAGGTATCACCGGGCCCTCTCGGTAATGCATCATCACAATGAGCTCAATGTGATCAAAGTGTTTGATCACGGG
Organism: Aegilops umbellulata; assembly: GCA_032464435.1. NCBI lineage: Eukaryota > Viridiplantae > Streptophyta > Magnoliopsida > Poales > Poaceae > Aegilops > Aegilops umbellulata. The sequence continues at coordinate 275,881,158 of CP136055.1, forward strand.
ATCATGCATTACGGTAACGAGAAAAGTGACTTGCCGGTAACGAGATTGAACGAGGTATTGGTATACCGACGATCGAATCTCGGGCAAGTAAAATACCGATTGACAAAGGGAATCGTATACGGGATTAATTGAATCCTTGACATCGTGGTTCATCCGATGAGATCATCATGGAGCATGTGGGAGCCAACATGGGTATCCAGATCCCGCTGTTGGTTATTGCCCGAGAGCCGTCTCGGTCATGTCTGCATGTCTCCCGAACCCGTAGGGTCTACACACTTAAGGTTCGGTGACGCTAGGGTTGTGAAGATATGTATGTGCAGTAACACGAATGTTGTTCGGAGTCCCGGATGAGATCCCGGACGTCACGAGGAGTTCCGGAATGGTCCGGAGGTAAAGAATTATATATAGGAAGTGCTATTTTGGCCATCGGGACAAGTTTCGGTGTTATCGGTATTGTACCGGGACCACCGGAGGGGTCCCGGGGTCCACCAGGTGGGGCCACCTGCCTTGGTGGGCCACATGGGCCTTAGGGGGTGCGCCTTGGCCTGCTTGGGCCAAGGGGAACCATCCCCAAGGGCCCATGCGCCAAGGAAACTTGGAGGAGGGAGAGTCCAAAGGGGGGAAGGCACCTCCGAGGTGCCTTGGGGAGGATGGACTCCTCCCCCCCTCTTGGCCGCACCCATTCCTTGGAGGAAGGGGCAAGGCTGCGCCCTCCCCCCCTCTAATGCACCTATATAAAGGGGGGCAGGGGTGGGGGGCAGCGGACCATATGCCCTGGCGCCCCCTCCTCCCTGCAACACCTCCTCCTCCTCCCGTAGTTGCTTAGCGAAGCCCTGCCGGAGTTCTGCTGCATCCACCACCACACCGTCGTGCTGGATCTTCCTCAACCTCTCCTTCCCCCTTGCTGGATCAAGAAGGAGGAGACGTCTCCCGTCCCGTACGTGTGTTGAACGCGGAGGTGCCGTCCGTTCGGTACTAGATCATCGGTGAATTGGATCACGGCAAGTACGACTACCTCATCCACGTTCACTCGAACGCTTCCGTTGCGATCTACAAAGTGGTATGTAGATGCTATCCAATCTGAATACTCGTTGCTAGATGAACTCATAGATGGATCTTGGTGAAACCGTAGGAAAAATTTTAATTTTCTGCAACGTTCCCCAACATCCTCCTCATCACCTCGTTAGACGCGTTCAGGCTCATCGTAAGCTGGAAGGCCTCTGACTAGAGCTGTTGTGCCCGTGTGTCCAAAGCTGCCCGTTCCGTGGCCAACCTGGTGTCCTCAGCTGCTAAGGCCTCCTTGGCCCGAGCTATTTCCTCATGCACATGTGCCACCTCTGCATCATGCTCGTCTTGACTTGCAGGAATAACTGTGGCGGTTAATAGGGTCGTCAGCTTATCCTTGAGATCAATCAACACCTGAGTCGGCGAGCGCACAGGGCCTCCTGCCCCGGCCGCTCCTAACCCGGACGTTATTGCTGCCGCAGCTGTAGAGTTTTGGCCGGGTTGAGTACCAGCCATGAAGACCCCTACCCATCTTGGCGGCTCAAAGGGGTCCGGAATACTGCTGCCATCAGAACAGCCCCCAAGCCTGCCATCTTGCAGCTGATACAATGAATCCGTCTCGCCAGTGGACGAATCACCATCAGAGTGGATGGCCGTCTCACCGCCATCTGCAGATCCTTCAGAAAGTTCTCCTCCGTGGATGCAACCCACGAAGGCACGCTTCATGATGGGTTGAGCTCGGGCGGGTCTCGCACGCTGAGCCGTCTCGACGAGGTCGGTGCAGTTGTCTGGCTCAGGGCCCGGCTCACCAATCCGACCGATGAAGACGTGGATTCCGCCGAAGGGGACCCGGTACCCATACTCAATTGAGTCGGCGTCGGGGCCCCAGCCTTCGTCGTCGATGTAGATCTTGCCGCGACGACTCTTGGTCATCCAGCCCACAACGTATCCCTTGAGCCCTTCGAAGTTGCCCTTCAAGAACTCAAATCCACCGTGCGCTGGCCCCACGGTGGGTGCCAACTGTCGTGGAATTGTCACGGCAGATGTCCTCTTGCAAGGGCTTAGTCGTGGAGCCATCGCAACTAGGAAGCTTAAAGGGGTTAACGGGACAAGGGACACGAGAGAGGTTTTATACTAGTTCGGCCCCTTACGATGAAGGTAAAAGCCTACGTCTAGTTGGGTTGGTATTGCTAGGGTTTCGATGACCAGGGAGCGAGATACGCTATGCCTGGCTCTCGACTTGACGTTACCTCCCCTAAGCCGCCAGCGGGTCATCCCCTTATATACACGGGTTGACGCCCTGCGACCTACAGAGTCCCGACCGGCTCATGAACAGTGTCCGGCTCGGTGACTAGTTAATTCTGCCTTATGATACAAGTCATGCCATTACGGCGGTTTATCACTACGGGCCTTAGGTCGCCTGTGGGCTTTAAACCCTTTACTGAACCGCCATCTTCATGCTTGGTCTTGGGCTTCATATAATGAATCACCTTTGTATAACCCGGCCCTCCTGGGCGGCTTCTACAAATAGTAATATCCCCAACACGTGGAAATCATGAAACTTGGCATGGTGTCATGTCATGGCACTAACATGTTGTGGTAAAAAATTGGGCCGATTTGGAAGCTCGTGGTTCTAAGAGGGAACGTGCCACCTTTGAGTGTGAAACGATATACGCTGCCCCCCCCCCCCTTGAGTTTCTTAACAAAGGCAACATAGAACTACATGAGTGCGCTGTTAAATTTTGGAATTATTCCAGGTTCGTTTGTCGTTTTTTATACATTAATTGAGTTTATGGTCATTTAATGTGCATAAGTCATATTTGAACTACAAGCACATGCTCTCGTGCACCAAAGTTGGTTGAAAAATCACATTTGTGTCCTCGGGTGAATTTATAGGTCCCATGCAAGAAATGAGAATAAAATTAAAACATCTGGGCATCATGGCTCGGCCGAGAACATTGAGAAACTTGGTTTTAAAATTCTTGTAAGTGCTCTGAAAATCATGAAACTTGGCATGGATGTCATGTCATGGTACTACCATCTTGTGGTAAAAAAATTGGCCGAATAGGAACAGATTTTGGTATAAGCTTATTGCAAACAGAAGCTTCTCTCAAGAAGGTTCTAGGTTCTGAGAGGGAACGTGCCACCTTTGAGTGCGAAACGATATACGTTGTCCCCCTTGAGTTTATTTACAAAGTCAACATAGAACTACATGAGTGCCCTGTTAAATTTTGGAATTATTCCGGCTTCGTTTGGCCTTATTTACACATCAATTGAGTTTTTGGTCATTTAATGTGCATAATTCAAATTTTAACTACAAGCACATGCTCCCGTGCACCAAAGTTGGTTGAAAATCACATTTGTGTCCTCGGGTGAATTTCTACTCCCTCCTTCCATCTATATAGGTCCTAATGTGTTTTTCGAGGCTAACTTTGACCAAATGTTAGAGCAATAATATATGACATGCAACTTACACAAAGCATACCTTCAAATTTGTATGTCAAAGGAGCTTCCAATAATATAATTTTCATAGTATACATCTCATGTGCTATTAATCTTGTCAATAGTCAAAGGTTGTCTTGAAAAACACATTAGGCCTTATATAGATGGAAGGAGGGAGTAGGTCCCATGCAAAAAATGAGAATAAAATTCAAACATCTGGGCATCGTGGCTCGGTCGAGAACATTGAGAAACTTGGTTTTAAAATCATGAAACTTGGCATGGTGTCATGTCATGGTAGTACCATGTCGTGGTTAAAAAAATTGGCCGAATAGGAACAAATTTTGGTATAAGCTTCTTGCAAATCGGAGCTTCTCTCAAGAAGGCTCGTGGTTCTGGGAGGGAACGTGTCACCTTTGTGTGCATAATTCAAATTTGAAATACAAGCACATGTTTCAGTGCACCAAAGTTGGTTGAAAAATCACATGTGTGTCCTCGGGTACTAGGTTCCATGCAAGAAATGGGAATGAAATTCAAAGTTCTGGGCGTCGTGGCTGGGTTGGAAACATTGAGAAACTTAGTTTTTTAATTCCTGTAAATCCAAAACACGCATGAAAATAATGAAACTTGGCTTGGTGCCATGACATGGCACCAACATGCTGTGGTAAATTTGCAGTCCGATTTGCGAAGGCGGACACATTAACAATCAACAAAGTCATTTTGGAACAAGTGATGTCACGTTACAATCGGAAACACAAGTATTATTGAAACTGTGGGTGTTCTACTTACTAGTACCATTTACGTGCCGCCACGCGTCCCCATTTTTTATTAGCTAGGAGGCACTGTGCAGGGTAGCTATTTGAGTACGAGAGGCGTGCGATCAGACCCCTGCGCGTGCTTATCGGGAGGAGAGCCCTTTGACCTCCATCTGCCGTCCACCTCTCTCCCAAGGTCTCCATTAATGGCGCTCGAGCCTCTGTTTAATGGCGTGGCTATGTCTCACTCGACTGAGATTTAAGAGAGAAAAAAGAAAATCTGAAAGGACGGATCTTGATGTAAGAACCGACGGACCTATATAGCATCTACTGCGACTTATAGCAAGACTGATGAATATATAAGGACGATTAAACTTTTTTTATCAAAGAAGGGCTTTCCCCTTCCGATTTTCATTAATGAAAACCACCACAATTCACAAGAAGTTCAGCACAACTCCAGCCTAACACGAAGGACTAAAAGCTACCAGATTGAAATCGCAACATCCCAAGAGGCCAACAAAGGCCAAACATCCGCGCTAGAACCCAACATTTCACAACCGACGACACAATCCACATCCTTAGCTGATTATTACATCAAAAGAAACCAGGAAACTGAAGGACACACGCTCTGGTGATCGGCGAGCTTGTGGTAAGTGACATAGAGCCCACAGCCTTCGGGCGGGCACTCCACCCTCACCGATGAAAGGACGGAGTCCACCGCCGTGTTCCGCACGTCAAAGCCACCGCCGCGCTTGCACTTCTGGCACTGCCGCTGGTTCCCGGGGCGCTCGACATGGCAGTCCGCACAGGCTAGGTGCCCTCCCTTGCACTGCAGAAATCAATCGAATAGCACATCAATCAAGAAACCTGCACCTTGCTCAATCAGCCGAACGGACAAGGTGTATTCCAACCTCATACACTGGAGGTGTCAAGGGGTGGAGGCACAAGGGGCAGTGGAGAACGGTGAGGTCCATCGAGACCTTGGAGAGATCCATCGTCGGGTCCTGTTTGGTCTGCATGATCTCGCCCTCCTCGTCCACAACCATCTCTCGACTTGGGCCGGGGTATTACAAAGCTTTACCGTCACATATTTTATACTACTTCAAGGTGCATTAAATCAACACATGCAAGTATCAAAAGGAGAGTCATGGCATGCATTCATGCGTTGTAATTAATGCATCAGTAAATGCAAATTATTGAAATATATCGAGTGCAGTGCTTTGATGTGTCGCGTCAACTCATACATCAACGATAAGTTTAATTATCATCTCCCTCGTGGACTTAACTGCACCTGCCTTTGGATGTATGACAGGTTGGCCACAAACCTGTCGGGCCCACCTATCATACACGCAAAGGCAGGAGCGTCCCTCCCTCGCCCATGAGCATGGTGGTTGGCAAGACTAGGAGAAGCTTAACTACACGCTCTCCCTCCCGCACGCGATGGACATGCAGCAGTTCAATCTAGATCACCTACTTTGCTCCGGTGCCAAATTAACTCACGCAATGAAAAAACACTGCGTGGGAGAGAGAGAGAGGACTGAGGCAATAAAAAACACTTGTTTGGGAGAGTGAGAGGCTGGTGTAGTTGGTTTGATTGATTTGTTTATACATGTGGGTATGTGTGCACAGCGGTGCCAACTCTCTCACATCGCGAGAGCGGTGCCAAAATCTTTTGATTTGACATCGATGCGTATTATGTGGCATACTTTTGCGAAATATGGCATCAGCCACATAGTGGAAGGCAACAAATGCCCAAGCTCTTCATGTGCTCCTAGTTAAATGAGAGGAAACAGAAAGAGAGAGAGAGAGAGACAGAGAGAAAGAGTGTAAAAATATCACTAGCCAGCCAACCCTACCTTATGAGCGAATGATATTCGTACCTCTTGATGACACGACAATCTTATGCAGCCAGCTGCTCTAATATGTTCTCTTCTTTTGCAGATAAAAAAAGACCCGAAAGTGAAAAATGTGTTGCACTATAACAATCTCATCGAATGCCTTGATCTCCATCTTACAGAAATTGATTTGATCGACTACCGAGGCAGCACATTGAGATTAAATTGGCCAGGTTCTTTGTTCTAGAGGCAAGTGTGCTCAAGGTAATGAGGTTTGGCGTTCTCTGGCGCAACAATGAATGGCGTGTTGATCACCGCAAGCGTCTAAGCCTAAATGACAAAGTCTTTGCAGAAGCTGAATTTGTTTTTGAAACATCAAGTGGCCAGAGACTCGAAAACTTATTTGCCCATTAGTGACTTGTCAGGGCGGTGGATTTTAGTTTGTACGACAATGCTGCATCCACCTAAAGTGATGAAAGTTTTTACGTAAACTTCCTAGTAATTCCCTCTTCATAGGTGCAGCATTACTCCTAACATTTGTAATATCGGTTTGAAACTTGTAATATTGTCGTGTCCTATTCCTGCGTTTTCGAAATCCTGTGAATCAAATAGGTCCTGAGTTGGTGATGATGTTGTGCCTCCCATCTATCACCAATAGCCGTCGGATCTAGATCTACGCATACAAACCAAGCTTCTCCATTTTTGCAAAAAGATGCCCGCACTTGTTCCCTATTTACAAACAACTCCTTGTCTCTCACAATCAGCCTTATCTCCTCCCAACCACATCTAGAAGGCCGTGGAAAAATCTGGCGCGATGGCCGCTGCCGGAGCCGTCCACCCCCAATCTTGGTGTTCTGTGCAATGCACGGACATCCACGCACGGGAAATTATGTCGAACAGGGCTAGTTGTAAGCAGGCTAGCTCTACAGCCATGATGATAGTGACTGCAGACAGTGAGGCTGACTATGGTATGCCGAACACGGCGCCAATACTTAGGTGTCATCTCCAGCGCAGGGTCTTGTCACTTCACTATGAGGAGCAGCACGTAATAATTTGACCAACGGCACTGTTCAGGAGCACGTTGAGCTCGCCGCTAACGCCACTGCTTCTCACACGTCGGTTGGTGACCCGGCGCACTAGGGCGTGATGATGTCGTTGAATGTTGATGGATCCGTATGTATTTTTATCTTTCCGTCAAATCCATGTAGAAGTATATGATACTACAGTAATTATCCTACCTTTCGCATCAACTTCATAATTTTCGTACGTACTCCAAGCATGAACGGCGCCAGAACCAAACTTCTCATTACTCTAGGCAAAATCGTTATTTTCTACCTATCGGCCGCGCCATGGAGCAGAACCAAATTTTACAAGTTACGAGTTCAAAAGGAAAAGCATGTCGTGTTCGCGTCGCACACCCACACGGTTGGTCCGGCACGCTGCTCAAGCGGGAATGCGTGCGGTGTTGCATTTTCACTTACAAGTGGGACCGCAGTTGAGCAAACCAACTATCGGCAAACCCCCACCCCGCCCACCGTGCGATGGCTGAGAAAACAGGAGGGAGAAGAGATGGTTGTAGCATGGACTCCAAGAAAATTGGTGTCAGATGGGACTCATGTGGGTGGCGTGTGCCGTACTGCTAGACGTGAATGCTAGTTATGGCCCATGCCACCCCACTATATCGAGCCTATATCGAGGTACGTAGAACAAATTTCCTGCAGTCCGTGCTCAGCCCTCCTCTATCTCTCTTCTCAGCCAGCCAGCAGATGCATGGAGCACATCGTCTGTTTGCTCACATGCGGCCCCACATGTCAGTGAAAACGCAAGAGGACCCACTGAACCTGCACATCTTTCACCTCGACGAGCTGGTGATGAAAAACAAATCCAATAAAGATCTTCGGTGGCCGCTTTTGGAGTTACTCAAGAGTACTAAGATTCTATTTACAGTTTAACCCAAGATGCACATCTCGTGGCTTCAACTAAAACTCTATTTTCTTTCATGACACGACCTGGATGCTAGATGTCCCACGTGTCAGCAAGAGGAGGAAGAACCCGACCAAATCTTCGGTTGTGCTCTCGGATTAGACTAGTTGTGCTAACTTAAAATTTTTATTGTGTACTCCCTCCGTTCCAAAATACTTGATTTCCGTTTGTACAAAAATGGATGTACCTATATACTAAAACATGTCTAGATACATATATATATTGACAAATAGAAGGCATGTATTGTGCAACGGAGGGAGTAGAATGGATGCAAGTTTGTGTATTGGGAAGAAGAGTACATCCATATATTGACAGAGCGCAATTTAGTAGATGTTCTATCACTTTTAGCTAGTAGCACAGAGGCTAGAGATGAGATTAGTGCACTTGTTGATACTCCTACTAGAATAGAGGATAGACATGAGACTAGATGCGAGGAAGCAACGTCTACTTCTTTACACTCGAAGAAGAAAGAAGCACGCAAGATCGAGCCTTCGCAGATCAACAATGAATGCATCGAGAAGGCACTAATCCAACTTACAGCAGTAGTAAAATGTATTCTTGTGGTTCTTGGTTTCTTTGTACTTGCTTTTATAGTCAAAATTATCATTGGAGTTCGTGCAAAACGGAGGTCCGTTTGGGGTCGTGCATTGGAGTTGGCCTTACAAGTGGGAACACAGTTAAGGAAACCGACTATCGGCAAACCCCCACCTCGCCCGTCGCGCGATGGCTGAAGTTAGAGAAACGACGAGGTTGAAGAGATTTCTCTAGCACGGACTCCGAGAAATAATATGGTGTCAGATGGATGTCGTGGTGGTGGCGTGTGTTGTACTCCTGGACGTGAATGCTTGTTCTGGCCCATGCCACCCTACTACTCCTACTACTTACTCCTACTCCCTCCGTCCGGAAATACTTATCATCAAAATGAATAAAAGGGGATGTATCTAGATGTATTTTAATTCTAGATAAACCCCTTTTTGTCCATTGTGATGACAAGTATTTTCGGACGGATGAGTACTATATAGTACTAGTATCGAGGATTCGAGGTGCTGGTTACGTACAACGAACACATTAACATATGGCTACAGTAAAAACACCCGCCCGACGCGCGAAGCATGTGAAGCTAGTACAAATAGTGTACTACTATTGTTGATTGGCCTCATCCGATAACCTGTTGCAATGCACGTACAATTATGTATTCAGAAAATATTTTTTTGCCTCGTCGCACCACTCACTCAGAGAAGCGACTCGAAAGCCATTCATAAATTTAGTAAGTTTATCATAGGCATATCATTTTATTACATACAACAGGTCATCAACCCACATCGACAACGAGGATACGTTACAAATACTAAAGTTCTCACCACACAACAAATAACAAGCCATGAAATGAACTTCAACTCAACCATTCCTCGGCGTTGGAAACGCTTGCTTTGAACCACAAGTGATTCTCTGGGACTGGCCATCCATTGTCGATCTAGAGACCAACGCAGGACTGATCATCCAGGCTGAAGCGGCCTACTATATCAGTACCAGGGTAGGGAACCACCCAAATGTCCGAAGTATAGACACATTTGCTTCTCATAAATGGTACTAGTAACGTTGTGTCAACGGCAGTTGGATCGCCTTTCACCATCATCGGATAGTTTTGTCCAAGGAAGAGCGAGTTTTCTCCAAGACTATCAATTCTGTGCCAGGGAGAAGGAGTTGGCGCTAGCACACTAGTATCCATCCCGAATACCATGCAACGGGTGTTGGAATAGGTCTGGAGAGTGCGACCATGGGAAACACCTGCTTCCTTAGCAGTAACATCATCAATGGGCTGTATACACACAAGAAGAGGTGATCCATCGGAATTAGTTGCCAGGCGCCACAGAGTATATGGGTGCTGCTCGTGATCATCACCATCGGCATCTCCCCCTTGGTTATAAAAATTGTCAAGTATAGGTGGTGGGATGTTCACAGGACCTTGGAAACACAACAAGAAGGTTAATTAGTAAAGGGAAACTTGCTAACCCGCATGCATGTGGATGAAACAATTATAATTAGAGTGGAAGACAAACGTGCCAAAACTACGAGGATCCCATGCAAAAACAGTGCCACGAGTGGTGGCAGCAAACAAAAGGCCCTCGTATTGAATTGCATCACAGTACTCATCCATGTACAGAAACTGATTTTTGAGCAATATCCATCGAGTCAAACCATCAAGGACGGCAACAAGCTTGTCGAAGATAGCAACAACTTCATAGTTGTCGTAATTCCAAGAGCGGTTGGGAACTCGGCAAATTGCTATCTTCCGTAGAAGATAGTCACCATGATCGTATTTGAATGTGCGTACATTACCAGTGTGCTCAACCTCTGGGCAGTGTGGTGAGATTTTTGGAAGTGGAACCCGGTCACGAGTGTACACATTCACAAGTTCCCACTCGCAGTTGGACCCAATGTAAACAACCCAATCTCCATTTGCGCCCGCCCAAGCATTGCCCTCAAGCGATGGCATCTTAACATCATACGTATTATTATCAAGCGGCATCAACTTGCACAAGGCGAGGCCTCCGTCGTGTCGGCGCCAGTCATCAGGGTCACGGCGAAGAAGATAGGGGAGATCAGACCGCTCCTTGACTCTTGGGTTCCTTGTAATGATGTTATTAGTTGAGTCGAGAATGGGCTTAAATGAACCTGCCATGCTAGCCGAGGTGGTTACGTCGCACCGATCAATGAGTTCCTGCACCACGTCATCTTTCAGATCGGGGCAAGAATAACGGGGTCGTTTCCATCCTGTTTCCTCCATGGAGAAGACGATCGAACAATGGCAGAAGAAAGGGTGAAGGGCTGAAGGAAAATGGAGGAGGGAGAGGAAGAGCGTGTGACAGCAGTTCGAAATCAAGAGGGAAAGGCGAAGAGTCAATGGACGGTTGCGAGTTTACCACGGTTCACGAAGAGGCGCCCAGGCCTACACGTCCGTTTGGAAATACTCCTACTACTCACCGTCGTCTCACTGATATGTTGGAACGGGACCACATGTCAATGAAACATGGTGTGTAATTTCTCGTGCAAATGCGATCTGGCCGCGCTGGCCCGAGGTGCCGCATTTGTTATCGACCTTTATTTTTTTAATGGCGTGCCGATCAGTTTTGAAGCACGACTAACTGGTACTGTACGCAGAGAAAATATAAACTACTCTACCACTACTCCACCTCCAGTACTAGTAGTATAAAAAAGATATATAGGCTGGAGCTTCAGCGCTTTCTTGCTAAGGGCTGCCCACTTGCTTCTCACACTACCACCCTCTCTCCAGATCTAAAAAAGACGGCCCCTCTCTCCCTCCTCACCGGTAGTCACAGATCCTCCGGGGAAGAAAAGGACGTGCAGCGTTGACGGACTCGTCGTCGGCGAGCGAGGTCACGCACAGACGACAAGGCCGTCCTCTCAGACCTAGCGCCCGCGCGGGATGGCCTCCGTCCCCAAGCTCGCTGCCGTAGTGTGTGCGGAGGATGACGACCACGAGTGAAGCCACTTCCCGCCGACCCTCAGGTATGCTACCTCTTTTCGAACCATAACCTTGTTCTATTGCCCCATCTGCCACGTTGTTGCATGTGGATCTTTTTCCACTCCACCATCTTATCCTCTGCTCTGCTGGCCACGCAGATGAAAACCATAATTTGCACTATTAAAGGAAACCCTACTTCATGCAGACTAATCCATGTCTGGGTTGAATAAGGAAAGGAAGGGAGACTGTACTGTCCAAGAGAGTAGGCATCGAACCCGCTTGGTCCACACCGGCATGGAAAGGGCCAACGCGCGCGAGCAACGCGCCCTATCGCACCTCTTGCAAGTCCGAGGCGACGCGCACGACGCCGGTGCCGGCGTTTAGCGTGTACCACAGATGGCGGCTGGCATCGTCTAGTTAGCTAAGAGTAAGTTAGTACTTGTATGCTACTAGAGTATTAGTGGGAGTAGATAGTTAACTTGGCTATGATGGTTGTCAACGTGGAAGTTCAGTACTCTATATGTGGATCAGACCTGTTACTTTGCTCTGAATGTTGAACTTTCCGTTTGAATGTATGGAATGGGCTGTTATTTTTTTAAATGGGTTGTATTTGTCCTCCACGGGTTTAGAGGCTAACTTGTGGGCCTAGCAAGTTGACGCGTACACAATCAGGAGATGATTGTACGTGGAGAGGATGACAGCAGGGACCCACCAAGGTCATGGCAGTACGCAAGCAAGTGCCTCCTTATTTCAAGCCAATAAAAAATGGCTCCTTCTAGTGGATTTCTGACATCTGGGTCCCATGCCATTGTCAACGTAGTCAATAAACGAGAGAATTGCACAACGAGCAGCTGACACCAGGGACCCAGCAGCTCGCCCAGTTATTTTTGTTTTGGGTTAATTTGATAAATGCCACTCCAAATCTGGTGTATCCGACAAATGCCACTGCAAAATTTCCATACTTTGAAAAATTCCATTTCATGCCATTTCTAGTGGCATTTTTCGAAGTCTGGAGTGGCGTTTTTCAAAGTTTGCAAACTGCAGTGGCGTTTTTCAAAGTTTGCAAACTGCAGTGGCGTTTTTCAAAGTTTGCATAAATTGCAGTGGCATTTTTCAAAGTTTGGAAATTGAAGTGGCATTTTTATGAATCGCCATAATTGGAGTGGCATTTATCTAATTTGTTTTTGAGATGGAAGCATGGTGTCAACTGGGCTGTGCGGGACACTCTGGCCTGTCTAGACAGCCTTTTCTTTTATGTTTACCACAGACCAGCCCAATAGTTTTTTTTCTTTCTGAAAATGACTAGCCTAGTTTTTTTGTGATTTGTCAAGTAAGTCGCTTTATCAGGCCTGTTGGGCTGCAAATCTTTCAAGACGAGGGAGCTTCATTCGCCTGGCCGAGAAAATGGCCTTTCAGTAATGAGAAATGGACTGTACATTTTTAAAACACATCAAACCGGCAATTAGTTTCAAATATCTTTTTTTCATTTCGAGATTTTAAATTGCATTGATTTTTATGCGTGGACAATTTATTGGATTTTATATTGATATACATTTATTTTTAAATTCAGTCTGAATGTGACTCGAAATTTCGGGATTAAAAACAGTTTAGAGCGCACCGACATATGCAAAATTTCGTATAATTTTTTAACCATGGCCACAATATGGGCTGTAATGCTAACAAAAAGAATACTGGCTCCAAAAAAACCCGTAAGAATTAGCAAATGGGCTGTAAATTATTTGAAATAATGGGGGATGGGCTGTATGTTGTTTTCCAAAGATTTGAGGCCTTCCACAGATGGCATGTATACTGTTGGATGTCCATCCAACAGCCGTCGTGCTTCTTCAATCTCTGCTCTTCCTGCTCCAGCCGCTCAAACAAGCGCCTGCGGGACTGCCTGCTCCCTCCTCCCCGCGGCCGGTTGTGCTGCCGCGCAGGCCTCACCGCCCCACCGTACCACCATCGCTGGCCTAGCCATCCCTCTACTCACCCACACCTGCTGTTATTCTCCGGCGACGGCGGACGAACCAGTAAACCCTCATACAGTCGTACTCCCCTCCGCGTGGGAAACAAAAACAACTGCCGAGTCTTCCCTGCCTCTGTGCCGTTCCCTTCCTAGGCCTCGCCGTCGTCCACCGCCCTGGTGCTCTCGGCGTGGCGTGGTCAACGACCGACATGCATCTGAAGTGGACTGTACGTGGAGAGGCTGACAGCTGGGTCCACGGCCACACGCAAGGAAATGCTTCCTTATTACGCGCAAAATAATGATTCCTCCACCTGACATCTAGGACCCACCGAAAGGGCCTCTGTATTTCACGAAAAAAACGTTACCGCCGCTGACAGCTCGGACCCACCAGCTTTATCTTCGCGCGCAAGGAAGTGCCTGCTTATTACGCATAAAAAATGAATACTCTCCCTGTTAGCTGGGACCCAGTATAGTGGGCCTACTAAGTTGACGGGGACGAAGGGCTTTGTCAACTTAGTCAATATGCACGATTCTAGCTCGACTGACCGTACGATGTCCATCCAATGGCCGTAGTGCTTCTTCAACCTCTTGTCTTCTTGCTCTAGCCGCCCAAAGCAGCGCCGGTCGTGCCGCCTGCTTCTGCCTCCCGTGGCCGGTTGTGCTGCCGTGGAGGCCTCACCGCCCCCCATACAACTCCCACCGCTGGCCAGGCCATCCCTCCACTCCACTCACCCACACCCCCTGTTATTCTGCGGCGACGGCAGCGCAGCTGAACCAGTGAACCCTCATACTCCTCTCTGCGTGGGCATCCACTCTCGCGTCTTCCCCGGCTCTGCGTCGTCCCCTTCCTAGGCCTCGCCGTTGTCCACCGCCGTTGTGCTCTCGGCGCAGCGTGGTCAATGTGGTTAACGACCGAATTCCATTGGAAGAATACTGTAAGTGGAGAGGCTGACAGCTGGGTCCAGGGCAGCCGCAAGGAAGTGCCTCCTTATTACGAGGAAAATAGTTATTCCCCCACCTGACAGCAGGGACCCACCGGACGCCCACCAGTATTTCGCGAAAAAACGTTTGCCCCTGACTGTTGGGACCCACCCGACGGGCCACCGTATTTCGCGAAAAAATGTTCCCCCTACTGTCAGCTTGGACCCACCGAAAGTGCCTCCTTATTACGCACAAAAAAATGAATACCCCCCTGCTAGCTGGGACCCACCTTGGTGGGAGGCTGACTTGTGGGCCTACTAAGTTGACGGGGACAGAGGGCTTTGTCAACTTAGTCAATATAAACGATTCTAGCTCCAGTGACCGTACGATGTCCATCCAACGGCCGTAGCGCTTCTTCAACCTCTCGTCTTCTTGCTCCAGCCGCCCAAAGCAGCGCCGGTCGTGCCGCATGCTCTTGCCTCCCGTGGTCGGATGTGCTGCCGCGGAGGCCTCACCGCCCCCTACTATTCCCATCGCTGTCCAGGCCCTACGGTGACGGCAGCCTCACACCGCAGCCGAACCAGTGAACCCTCGTACTCCTCTCCGCGCGGGCTTCCACTGCCGCGTCTTCCCTGGCTCCACGTCATCCCCTTCCTAGGCCTCGTCGTCGTCCACCGCCATGGTGATCTCGGCGCGGCGTGGTCAACATGGTCAAGGAATGGCTTCCATCGGACGTGGACTGTACATGGAGAGGCTGACAGCTGGGTCCACGGCCGCAGCAAGGAAGTGCCTCCTTATTATGTGCAAAATAATTATTCCTCTCCACCTAACAGCGGGGACCCACCGGACGGGCCACCGTATTTCACGAAAAAACGTTTGCCCCTGACTGCTTGGACCCACCAGCTACATCTTCGCACGCAAGGAAGTGCGTCCGGGCAAAAAAAAATGATTCGCCCCCTTGATGGCTGGGACCCACCAGCTACATCTTCGCACGCAAGGAAGTGTGTCCGGGCAAAAAAACGATTCGCCCCCTAACTGCTGGGACCCACCAGCTACATCTTCGCAGGCACGGAAGTGCCTGACAGTCGGGACCCACCTGGTCGAAGCGTACGTAGCGTTGTCATTCTGGTCGCGAACGTGTACGTACATATATACTGGTGGATGTAGAGGCGCGCACGTGTCGTAGTAGACGTGCGTACGTGTCGTAGTAGAGGCGCGCACATAGCATGTACACGTACGTACAGCGGCCAGGGTGCAAGAAAGAAAATACGGCCACATATGTGTACATACGGGCGGGGTCTCGAACACCTACTCACGCATACGTACGGCGAGGGCTCATGTACATGGCTGGGTCGGAACGGAGAAACAACGTTGTCGTCGTGTTCATGGGGAGGCAACGGAATGCGTCGTGTTCATCAGGAGGAAACGGAACGCGTGGGAGCCAACCGGCTGGGTCAGAACGGAATGCGTGGTCGTGTTCATCGGGAGGGCTTGGACGGAACGGGCGATGGAAACGAGGCCTGGCGTATCGCAGAACGGAGGAAACGGACATCCTACGGTCGAAACGGGGGTCATGTTGATGGGGAGGGGTGTGGCGTACTGCAGAACGGAGGAAACGGACCCCCTATGGTCGAAACGGGGGTCCTGTTGATCGGGAGGGGTGTGGCGTACCGCAAAACGGAGGAAACGGACTTGTGTTAGAGCGCTACGGTCGAAACGGGGGTCCTGTTGATTGGGAGGGGTGTGGCGTACCGCAGAACGGGACTCCACGGGATACTGTTCATCTCCACCGTCGACCTCCTCCAGCCTCCACGGGCTACCGTCGACCTCCTCCAGCCTCCACGAGCTCCTGTTCATCCAGCCTCTACCGCGCGCTACTCCACCGGCTACTGTTCAACCACCCCTCCACCATCTACTGTTCATCCAGCCCTCCACACCACGGGATCCTGTTCAACCACCCCTCCACAGGCACCCCTCCACCGTCTACTGTTCATCCAGCCCTCCACACCACGGGGTCTTGTTCAACCACCCCTCCACGGGACCCCTCCACCGTCTACTGTTCATCCAGCCCTCCACCACACCACGGGGTCCTATTCATCCAGAGGCAACGCCACCGCTCACTGTTCATCCACCCCCCCCCCCCTGCAACGCTCACTGTTCATACCAGAGGCAGCATCAATCGGCTTCAGTTAGCAGCAGTAGCGAAGGAATCACTCGATCGGCTTCAGTTAACAGCCATCGATCAATCGCTCGGGTTTAGTAACGCGTAGCCTGCAGTGCAATCGCTCGGGTTCAGTTAGAGCCCAACACCTCGCTCGGGTTCAGTTAGAGCCAACGCCTCGCACACACGCGCGTACGTGTACGAGAGAAACGCGCATCGCTCGGCCCCCGACCTCCCACCGTAACCGGGAACTCCCTGAAATTTTCCTCGCCCTCGCTTCTACCACGGTTTTTTCCGTCATGGACGGCCCAAAGAATGTCATGTAGCTGCGTCTCCGGCCCGCCCAGGACGAAAAGCCCATTTTCTGTCATGATTTTTTGTCATAGAAGTAGGAGCCCGCCACATCTATGATGATACCGGGTTTTGTCACAATTATCGTCATAGAAGTGTCATATGTATGACACAAAAAAATTCGTTCGGCCCAAAATGTCACGGATGTGTCTTTTTTTTGTAGTGGATCTTTTAGCCGTGTGCGGTGCCCCCCTCCACCATAGAACACCTCGATAATACAGTAGCGGTGCATAGACAAAGCCCTGCGTCGGTAGAACATCATCATCGTCACCACGCCGTCATGCTAGCGAAACTCTCCATCAACACTCGGCTGGATCAGAGTTCAAGGGACGTCATCGGGCTGAACGTGTGCTGAACTCGAAGGTGTCGTGCGTTCGGTACTTGATCGGTCGGATCGTGAAGACGTACGACTACATCAACCGCGTTGTGCTAACACTTCCGCTTTCGGTCTACGAGGGTACATGGACAACACTCTCCCCTCTCGTTGCTATGCATCACCATGATCTTGCGTGTGTGTAGGAATTATTTTTAAAATTACTACGTTCCGCAACAGTGGCATCCGAGCCTGGTTTTATGCGTAGATGTCATATGCACGAGTAGAACACAAGTGAGTTGTGGGCAATATAAATCATACTGCTTACCAGCATGTCATACTTTGGTTCGGCGGTATTGTTGGATGAAGCGGACCGGACCGACATTACGTGTATGCTTATGCGAGACTGGTTCTACCGACGTGCTTTGCACACAGGTGGCTGGCGGGTGTCTGTTTCTCCAACTTTAGTTGAATCGAGTGTGGCTACGCCCGGTCCTTGCGAAGGTTAAAACAGCACCAACTTGACAAACTATCGTTGTGGTTTTGATGCGTAGGTAAGAACGGTTCTTGCTAAGCCCGTAGCAGCCACGTAAAATTTGCAACAACAAAGTAGAGGACGTCTAACTTGTTTTAGCAGGGCATGTTGTGATGTGATATGGTCAAGACATGATGCTAAATTTTATTGTATGAGATGATCATGTTTTGTAACCGAGTTATCGGCAACTGGCAGGAGCCATATGGTTGTCGCTTTATTGTATGCAATGCAATCGCCCTGTAATGCTTTACTTTATCACTAAGCGGTAGCAATAGTCGTAGAAGCATAAGATTGGCGAGACAACAATGATGCTGCGATGGAGATCAAGGTGTCGCGCCAGTGATGATGGTGATCATGACGGTGCTTCGGAGATGGAGACCACAAGCACAAGATGATGATGGCCATATCATATCACTTATATTGATTGCATGTGATGTTTATCTTTTTATTCTTCTTATCTTGCTTTGATTGACGGTAGCATTATAAGATGATCCCTGACTAAATTATCAAAGTATAAGTGTTCTCCCTGAGTATGCACCATTGCCAAAGTTCTTCGTGCTGAGACACCACGTGATGGTCGGGTGTGATAGGCTCTACGTTCAAATACAATGGGTGCAAAACAGTTGCACACGCAGAATACTCAGGTTAAACTTGACGAGCCTAGCATATAACAGATATGGCCTAGGAACACGGAGACCGAAAGGTCGAGCGTGAATGATATAGTAGATATGATCAACATAGTGATGTTCACCATTGAAACTACTCCATCTCACGTGATGATCGGACATGGTTTACTTGATTTGGATCACGTGATTACTTAGAGGATTAGAGGGATGTCTATCTAAGTGGGAGTTCTTTAATAATATGATTAATTGAACTTAAATTTATCATGAACTTAGTACCTGATAGTATTTTGCTTATCTATGTTGTTTGTAGATAGATGGCCCGTGCTGTTGTTCCGTTGAATTTTAATGTGTTCCTTGAGAAAGCAAAGTTGAAAGATGATGGTAGCAATTACACGGACTGGGTCCGTAACTTGAGGATTGTCCTCTTTGCTGCATAGAAGAATTACGTCCTGGAAGCACCGCTGGGTGCCAGACCTGCTGCATGAGCAACACTAGATGTTATGAACGTCTGGCAGAGCAAAGCTGATGACTACTCGATAGTTCAGTGTGCCATGCTTTACGGCTTAGAACCGGGTCTTCAACGACATTTAGAACGTCATGGAGCATATGAGATGTTCCAGGAGTTGAAGTTAATATTTCAAGCAAATGCCTGGATTGAGAGATATGAAGTCTCCAGTAAGTTCTACATCTGCAAGATGGAGGAGAATAGTTCTATCAGTGAGCATATACTCAAAATGTCTGGGTATAACAATCACTTGATTCAACTGGGAGTTAATCTTCCGGATGATAGCGTCATTGAAAGAATTCTTCAATCACTGCCACCAAGCTACAGGAGCTTCGTGATGAACTATAACATGCAAGGGATGGATAAGATGATTCCCGAGCTCTTCGCAATGCTAAAGGTTGCGGAGGTAGAAATCAAGAAGGAGCATCAAGTGTTGATGGTCAATAAGACCACTAGTTTCAAGAAAAAGGGCAAAGGGAAGAAGAAGGGGAACTTCAAGAACAACAGTTGTAAGTGCATCTAGTGCCCCTTAGTGATTTTGGTGTATTGAAGACTTATAGGTTAAGTGTCTAATGCGTTTATAAGTGTACACAGGTCTATAAGTCTATGAGGAGTTTGATATTTACAGAGAAAGTCGACCCCTAAAAATGAAGTTCTTCGACTGAAGACTTTGATATACTGAAGACTTTCTGAAGACTTTGAAAGTGAAGAAATTGGCGTTACCTTGAAGACTTGGTATTCATTCGAGGAACATGAAGCGTGAAGAATTTTGTTTTCGTCGCTCCATTTTCTCTTTCTTGAGTCATAGGAAACACCGTACTGTTAAAGGGGGTCGAGGAAATACTAAGGAGAAAATTTCCATGTGATGCTCATCTCAAATCCTACACCTACCAATCCCTTCGAGTGAAGCCATTGGAAATCTCATACAGTTCAGTCAATTTCTTCAGTGACAGAGACGCAGTTCTTCTGGTCACTGAGGACTTTGCTCTGACTGAGGAGTTAGGAATTCGCCAGTGCGAATTGCCTACACAGTGAGGAACATGATAGCCCTGAGGAATTTGTACCTCAAATATTCCGACCGTTGTTGTGCTACGCGCCAGCTGTCCTAAAATATCTTGTCCACCTAACGGTCATATCATTGAAGGGCATTTATGTCTTATCATGTCGGGCTGCTCCCTAGGCTATAAATAGCCGCCCCCTACAACCACTAGCTGGTTGGCTGCTCCGAGAGAACTTGACACTTGTCATTTGAAAGCAACCCATCCTCCGAGTACTTTGAGCGAAAATCATCAAGTGAGGAAAATCCAAACCCAAACCCAAACACCTACAAACCCAAAGTGATTGAGCATCACTGAAGAGATTGATCCTGTGTGGATCCGACGCTTGTTACCTTTGAAGACTGTGCTTCTTCCAAACGGTTAGGCGTCAAGGTCTAGAGCATCCAAGAGGAATTGTGGATCGCCGAGTGACCAAGTCTGTGAAGGTTTGGAAGTCACCTGAAGACTTACCACGAGTGATTGGGCGAGGACTGTGTGTCCTTAGCTCAAGGAGAATACGGTGAGGACTGTGTGTCCGGGACTAGGTGTCCTCGAGTTTAAATACTCAGCCGCTCTAACCAGATGTACAACTGAGACAGCAGTTGGAACTGGTCTACCAAATCATTGTCTTCACCAAGCTTACTGGTTCTATTTCCTCAACACTTTCATTTCCTCATTACTGTGTTGCGTGTTTGTTCATATCTGTGTTTGAAGACTTTGACTGAAGACTTTCTCAATTTCCTTAGTTCAATTTCTTTAGTCTGTTTGTCTTCATCTTGTGTTATCCTGTGTTTACGCTTTCTGTACTCTGTGTTTGTCTTCATTTCATCATGATGACCATGCGCGTAATCTGCTATGTTTACCTCTGAGTACTTATTTCGCTGCTAGTAGTTCTTCGCTAAGGAATTTCCTCACGAGCAAATTTCTCAGTGAAGAATTTCATAAAAATCGCCTATTCACGCCCCCTCTAGTCGATATAACGCACTTTCAATTGGTATCAGAGCAAGGTACTCCCTTGTTCTGTGTGATTTTGGTTTAACCGCCTGGAGTTTTAGTTATGTCAACCGCAGGTATGATCAAGGTCTTTGCTGGGTGTCCTACCTTCGATGGGACGGACTACCCCTACTGGAAGAATAAGATGCGAATGCATCTTGAGGCAATTGATAACAATCTCTGGTATGTAGTGGAAAATGGTGTTCCCTCCGTCTCACCCTCACTGAACGCTACAGATGTGAAGAGATTCAAGCAACTCGATTCCCAAGCGAAGTATATCATATGTGGCCATCTGAGTAAAGGACAGTATGGTAGAGTGAGTGCTTTGGAAACTGCTAAGCTTATCTGGGATAGGCTGTCCAAAGTAAATGAAGGAGTTTCAACTCAGCATGACTCTCGAGTTGATGTTCTTCGCAATCTCTTCAACCGCTTCAAAAGACTCGACAATGAAAATGTTCAGCAAACCTTCAATCGCCTCACTGACATCTCAAATGAGCTGCAAGCACTTGGTGCCACTGACATCACCGACCATGAGGTGGTGAAGAAATTGCTAAGATCGCTTGATTCCTCATTTGATACTCTGGCACTGATGATACAAGAGCGTGCTGATTACAAGTCACTTGATCCCGCTGATATCCTCGAGAGGCTAAACACTCATGAGTTCCAGCTTGCTGAGAAGAGAGATCTCTACGGTTCGAGCTATGGCAGATCACGTGCACTGAAGGCCAAGGTACTATCTGAGTCCGAAGATGAAGACTCTGGTAGCAGCCTTGGTGATCCTGAAGAACTGAGTCATGATCTAGCACTACTCGTGAAGAAATTCCAGAAGTTCCCAAGACGTGGTTGCTTTGGAAAACCTTCAAGGAGCAATGATTCCTCATCCAGTGACTACAAGAAGAGGCTTTGTCACAAGTGCAAGAAACCAGGACATTACATTCAAGATTGTCCTCAGTGGGAAAAGGAATCAAAGAAGAAGAAATACAAGGATTACAGTTCTGATGATGCGAAGAAAAAGAAGAAGTCCTCAAAATCTTCATCATCAAATCCTCGAAGTCTTCGTCTCACAAGAAGAGCAGCTCCAAGAAGGCTCGGGCATTCATTGGCAAGGAAATAGACTCTGAGGCTGAATCTGAAGAAAATAAAGCAGAAGAGGAATCTGATGATTCTGAGTCTGGTGTGGCGAGCCTAGCCCTCGCTACTGCATTCGTCAGCAAATCCATCTTCAACACTGAAGAAAGTGATCTCACCAACGAGGCTGATGAAGGCAGTGATGACTACACTCCAACCTATTGCTTCATGGCAAAGGGTGCCAAGGTACTCAAATACGCCTCATCTAAATCTAGTGAGGATGAATCTGATGAAAATATTAAGCGTAGCTACTCTAAACTTGCTAAGATTGTTGTGCAACAACAAAAGGCTTTTGAAAAGGTTCAAAACATGCTAGACAAGAGTGATGATATGTTGGGTGAAGAATTGGATCGCACTAAGGCCTTAACTGAAAATCTTCAAAGACTTCAGACCAGGTTTGACAACCTTCAAAGTCATCATAACACTCTCTTATCTGATCATGAGAAGCTTTCTTATGAATATCTTCAAAAGAAGCAAGATCTTGAGAGGCTAAGAGTGAGTTATGAAGATCTTCAGAAGGAGCGCGATTCATTACTTGCTCAACAAATCAGCGCTGCTCAGGAAGAATTTATTCCTCCATGTTTAAAATGCATTGAACGAGAATCTGCTAATTCCTCACCTGGATGTTCAAATGTTTCAAATGTTACAAATTCTTCACCTGCCTCTGCTATCACTAATTCCTCATCTAAGGACATTGCAAGTATCACTGACGATGCAGGGCTGAAGGAATTGTACATGACAGGCATGTACAAAAGCCTCAAAGGGCATCAGACTCTGTGTGATGTGCTTAAAAAGCAAATCCTCAACAGGAACCCTAGGAAAGAGGGTATTGCCTTTAAGAGGAAACTCAATGCTGATGGCACATATTGGAAGCCTGAGCAGTACCCCAAAACCTCATGGGTTGCTGCAAAGGGACCTCCAGTTGATCCATCTAATTTATCTGGCTATACATGTGAATCTTCTCATTCTTCTGATGAGTCATTTGACTCCAACTATAAACTGTTCAAAAATCAGAATGGTGAAGTATTTGCTAGATATGTTGGCACTAACTGCAGGAACGGTTCCCCTATGAAGAAAATCTGGGTTCCCAAAAGGTGCCTTGAAAGTCTTCAGGTGAATGTCCTCATGACACCACCTGTAAAGAAAAGGAACCCCAGATCAAATTCTTCATATGGACCAAATTCTTCATATGGATCCAAGTCCACATACGGACCAAATTCCTCAAGGGGATCAAATTCCTCACATGGATCATAATCCTCATATGAACATCATCGTGCTAACAACTCTGTTTCACAGGGAAGAGCCAAGGGCTATGAATATGAGCATTATTCTTCAAATTATTATGTTCATAAGTCCTCGAAGAATTTCTCTGCTTATTCATATGCTTACCCTAACCGCTCTTATGTGAAACGAAATGGTTTGGCCGCTATGCCACCATTCTCATATGGAGCTCGCAGAGTGATGAACTCTTTGCCACCCCTTCAGATGTGGGTGGTCAAGAAAAAGAACTAATCTCTTATGCAGGGTCAGGTCTCCAGACGTACTGTAACGTCTGAAGAATTTGCTGGGGGCCTAACAAATTGCCTGAAAGGACGCAGGCTAACCATGATGAAATGAACTTTCATTTCACACATCCTCCCTCTGTTTTATCTGTCTTACTACTTGATGAAATTGATCTGATGAATTGTGATATCATATTCTTCACTGCTGAAGTATATGAGGTCGTAAGTTGCACTAATTCATCTGCAGGATGATCAACCCAAAGCCACTGAATGGGTACTTGATAGTGGATGTACAAATCACATGACTGGTGACAAGAATATTTTGATGGATGCTCCCTTATCATCGTCACATACGAAGCATATCATCTTCATTGACAAAAGCAAAAGTCAGGTATTGGGTCTAGGAAAAGTTGCTATCACAAAGGATCGACACATGGACAAAGTCATGCTTGTTGAGTCCTTAGGATACAACCTTATGTCTGTCTCAATGCTTTTTGATCTCGATATGGTTGTTGTCTTTGGCAAGTATCGTTGTGTTGTGATTATGGAAGCTGACAATTCCAAAGTCTTCGAAGGCTTTAGGAGAGGAGACTTGTATATTGTCGATTTCTCTGCAGATTCACAACCAGCCGTGTGCCTACCTGCAAAAGCTTCAGAAGGATGGCTATGGCATCGACGACTTGGTCATGCAGGCATGTGGAATTTGCACACGCTTGCGAAGAAGAAGCATGTCATTGGCATTGAGAATGTCAAATTCCTCAAGGATCACTTGTGCGGTGCCTGTGAAGCTGGAAAGATGACAAAGGCCAAGCATCCAGCAAAGACCATCATGACCACTACTCGACCATTTGAATTGCTTCACATGGTTCTCTTCGGTCCTAATCATTATTCCTCTGTTTCAAATGAAGCATCTCAATATGGCTTTGTTATTGTTGATGATTACTCTCGTTACACATGGGTACACCTTGTCTCTTACAAAACTGAAGTGGAGGAAGTCTTCAAACGATTTTCCTCGAGGGCTTCAACCAACTTTGGTGTGAAGATCAAGCACATCAGAAGTGACAATGGCACTGAGTTCAAGAATTCGGGTCTCGATGAGTATCTTGATGAACTTGGTATTACTCATGAGTTATCTGCTCCTTATACTCCTCAACAGAATGGCGTCGTGGAGCGCAAGAACAGGACTCTTGCTGAGATGGCTCGCACTATGCCTGACGAATACAACACTCCTCGTCGTTTCTGGGTTGATGCAATTGATACTGCGTGCCATATCATCAACAGAGTATATCTTCACAAATTCTTCAAAAAGACTGCCTATGAACTCCTCACTGACAAGAAACCCAATGTGAGTTATTTCAAAGTCTTCGGTGCTAAATGCTGGATTAGAGATCCTCATCACAACTCTAAATTTGCACCGAAAGCACATGAAGGTTTTATGCTTGGTTACGGAAAGGACTCGCACACCTACAGAGTCTTCAACAATGTTCTTCACAAGATTGTTGAAACTGTAGATGTGCGGTTCGATGAAACTAATGGCTCGCAAATAGAGCACCTACCTTCTGTGTTAGATGAACCAGCACCTGAGGATTCTATCAAACACAAGGCTACTGAAGATGTCATTCCTACTGAAGAATCTGCTGAAGAATTCCAGAACGTGAAGAACGTCGAGCTGATGCACCTGAAGAAAATGCTGAGGAAATTGATGCTGAAGAAAATGCTGATCAAATTCCTCAACGACAACTAGCTCACCCTCGTGTTGCAAAAGAAGTGCAAGTGGAGAAGATCATCGATGACATTAGAGCACCAGGTCCTCTCACCCGCTCAAAAGCTTCACATCAATCTAACTTGTGTGGGCACTTTGCTTTTGTCTCTATCACAGAGCCTGCTAAGGTAGATGAAGCATTTCTGGAGCCTGAGTGGATTCAGGCCATGCAAGAAGAATTACATCAGTTCAAGCTCAACAATGTCTGGGAACTAGTCAATCGTCCGGATCCTCGCAAGCATAACATCATTGGCACAAAGTGGATCTACCGCAACAAGCAAGATGAAAATGGTGTTGTGGTAAGGAATAAGGCACGACTAGTAGCTCAAGGCTACACACAGGTTGAAGGAGTTGATTTCGATGAAACTTTTGCACCTGTTGCTAGACTTGAGGCTATTCGCATATTACTTGCTTATGCTAACCATCATGATATCATCTTATATCAAATGGATGTGAAAAGTGCATTCCTCAATGGTAAGCTTGAGGAAGAAGTATATGTTGCTCAACCCCCACGTTTTGAAGATCCAAAACATCCTGACAAAGTCTTCAGACTTAACAAGGCCCTCTATGGCCTCAAGCAGGCCCCACGGGCGTGGTATGATACATTAAAGGAATTCTTCATGAAGAAAGGCTTCACACCCGGTTCACTCGATCCCACTCTCTTTACTAAATCTTATGATGGTGAACTGTTTGTGTGCCAAATATATGTTGATGATATCATCTTTGGCTGTACTGACCAACGTTATAGTGATGAATTTGCCTATATGATGAGTGAAGAATATCAAATGTCTATGATGGGAGAGTTGAAATTCTTCTTAGGTCTTAAAATTCGTCAACAGCGCAATGGCATATTCATATCTCAGGAGAAATACCTCAAGGATGTCCTGAAGAAACTCGGCATGCAAGATTGCAAAGGCATCAAAATTCCAATGCCCACAAATGGTCATTTATGCACTGATGAAAATGGTACTGACTTCGATCATAAGGTATACTGCTCCATGATTGGCTCTTTATTGTACTTATGTGCATCTAGGCCAGATATAATGCTTAGTGTTTGCATGTGTGCCCGATTTCAAGCTGCACCGAAGGTATCACACCATAAGGCTATGAAGCATATTCTTCGATATCTAGCTCACACTCCAACACTAGGATTATGGTATCCCAAGGGCTCAGATTTTGATCTCATTGGATATTCTGACTCTGACTATGCTGGTGACCGTGTGGACCGCAAGTCAACATCTGGTACTTGTCATTTCCTCGGACGATCCTTGGTCTGTTGGTCCTCGAAGAAACAGAACTGCGTATCACTGTCTACTGCTGAAGATGAGTACATTGCTGCTGGTTCTTGTTGTGCTCAACTGCTATGGATAAAGCAAACACTCAAGGACTATGGCATCAACGTGAAGAATGTGCCTCTCCTCTGTGACAATGAGAGTGCCATCAAGATTGCTCACAACCCAGTTCAGCACTCAAAGACAAAGCACATTCAGATTCGTCATCATTTTCTTCGTGATCATGTGTTGAAGGGCGACATTTCTATTGAGCATGTGAAGACTGAAGAATAGCTAGCCGATATCTTCACTAAGCCCTTCGATGAGAAGAGATTTAGCAAGTTGCGGTGTGAGCTAAATATCTTAGAGTCTTCGAATGTACTTTGAAAAGGCACTCATCCTAACACTTATGCAAAATTGATGACTTAGATGTGCAACACATGAAGAAACGTTTTTCTTCAATCAATGAAGAATAACACTCTAAGTGTGAAGAAATTAATGAGGAATTTGATGCTCAGAACCCTACGACAATTGTGCGCGGTGTCTGTCATCATTCTTATACGGTGGGTCACGCCACCACAAAAGTTGAAAATCTTCAATTTGAGTTTTTCCTCAACTTTTGAAATCCCTCAGTTTTTCAAATTCTTCAACTTGCAAAATCTTCACTTGTGTCGTCGTTTTTCTTCATTGGCTATATATATATGATTTTATGTCCTCTACAGCATTCACTTATAGCTATTTCTTCAAGTTGGATCTTCTGCTAAGTGAATGTGATCGGACCCTTCCCCTCTATGCTATACTCAATCCAATCTGTTCACAAATTCTTCATGTGTGTTCTATGTGAAACTCGTTCAAATTCTTCACTGTGTCCTTGTCAGCTGAAGAAATTGCGAACGGGACGTTAAAACTGATCTTATCCAAACTTTCGGTTTTGCCGCTCAAACCGTTCTGCATCCCGTGATGCATTATTTTACTCACCCACGATCTTACACGATCTCCACTACACGGTACGTGGGTGACACATGTCGTGAGAAGGAGAACGGCCAGGGGCACGTTCGTCCCAAATCTTCGGACGAGCAGTTTTTCACCGTGGCTATAAATACCTCTGCCCCCTTCCTCACTTCTTTTACCTCGCTCGATCTCAATCTCCCGCTCGAGCTTCCGAACCCTAGCGCCGCCGCTACTCCATCGTCGCCGGTGAGGAAGAGCTTCACTACCCCGACCTCGTCGCCGTCGTACTCGCGCCGACTGCGGAAATCTTCACCTCCACCGCCGCCGTAGACATCTTCCTCCGCCAAGTTAGGGCGTGGAATATCTGCATCGACGAACTTCACTGTTTCAACTCACAGTTCGTCATGTTCTTCGTTTCAGGGTAATTAAAAGCTAATTTTACTGCCCTCTTTGATTCGAAACTTTTCTACAAAATCTTCAAAGGTATTTTATTCTTCAAATCCTCACACACAAAACACCTCATCTGTTATCTGTTCTTGATTCATTTCCCTAAGCATCATTTTCTTCAAGATTCCTCAATTGTGTGGATCTTCGATCTATACAACTCTGGAACCTAAGATCTAAAGCGCTTAGTGAAATTCCTAAAGACGCATCTGGTCAAATTCCTCAAACTTGTTCTTTATAAAAAAACCTCTGAGAACGCATATGACCTCTTCATATTCCTCGCAACTATACTCTGTTCACAGGTACACATGTCCACTGCTGAATCATTAGGTTCTCATCAACTTAACTCATTTGCAGCGTTCCTCGAAGAAAAGTTGCATACTTCTTCAGAGAACTCAATTGTTCAAATTCCTCAACTTAAGAAAATGGCTGATGGTAAAAGGCCTCAGAAAGGAGGAAAGAAGCCTGAGGTTATGACTGCATTTGAAATCCCTGAGGATATTTATAAAGATTACTGCATGCCTGATGAATCCAAATTTGGCAAAGAAGATAAAAATCAGCGCAAGGTGCGCATTCAAAGGATTGAACAGAGATGGGCACGTGAATGGAGGGAGTACAGATATGTCACTCCAAAGTACATGAAGAAATTCGCACTGAACCCTCCATGCCCAAGAGCCCCATTGGCACCTGGCCAAGAGGCTGATCCCACTAGCATCAAGCATGGTGAGGATTTTCCTGAGGAATGGGCCAAGCGCCAAGCTAAATTGGCAAGGCAAGCCAGAGAAGCAGTGAGGAAATTTAATGAAGACTCTACTGCTGCTGCTGTTGCTGCCACTGAGGCTTCTGTCAAGCCGAGGAAAGCGATGCTCAAGAAGCCCGCTCGCATTCCAAGTGCTTCACCAGCAATGCCCTCACGGCCAAGTTCCTCTGCAATGCCCTCACGGCCAGACACCTCAAAATCTTCAAAGCAAATTCCTCATGCTGCTCCTGCTCCACCAAAATCCTCAGCACCCCCTCCACAATCCTCAGCTGTCCCGACAAAGTCCTCAGCACCAGCGCATCCTGCCACATGCCAAAGGACTATTGGCATCTCAATTGTCTCTGGTGTCTCAGCTAGTTCCTTAGCTGCACCAAGTTCCTCAGCTGGACCCTCTCTGCTGAAGAAAAAGGCTACTGCTGAATGCGGCACTCGCCCAAGTCCTAAGAAGAAGCAGGTAGTCTTCATTGTACCATCTGATGATGATGAAGCTGATGAAGAAGAACTTGCTGAAATCATCAGAGACCGCCAAGAAAGGGCTGTTAAAGCCAAAGGCACGCCTGTGCCCCTACTGCTGGATCCAAGGGCGATCCTTGATTACATCAATATCTGGCATAAGGATCCAAACACACCTATGCCTGATTTCAAACTGACACCTGGCCAAAGTCACATGCTGACTCACTTCATCCAAGAGGAGAAGTGGAAATATGATAGGGCCAGGTAGATCAAGAAATCGCAGTACAGGAAAGAGAAACTGCTAAGGAAAAATGTTCTCACGATGAAGCCTGAAGAACTCATCAAGATGCAAGCTGACATCAAAGCCCTCAGCGATGACTTTGATGCATACTATGCTGATTGGAAAGGAGCAAAAGTCAGGTTTGTACAACTGACTGAGAAATTCACCAATGTTGCAGCCCCATCGCAACAAGAAGTTCCTCAAGCTGAAGCATCTGTTCAGCAAACTGAAGAACATGCCAGCACCGCTGATGACTTTCAGGCTGCTGAAGAAAATGTTAGTTCCAGGCTGATGACTCCATTCCAGCCACTGAAGAAATTGCCAGGGCATCCACTAGTGGTGCGCCTGAAGAAACTGAAGAAATCAGGGCAACTGCATCTGTTGCGCCTGAGGAAAATCAACCAGATTCCTCAGCTCCACCTGCACCTACACCAACTCCTATCCTTCCATCTGCTTTGGATGTGAAGAAGACCAAGGCTGCAGAGCGAGCTGCAGTGAAGAAAAGGAAAGCATCAAGTGCTTCAGAATCTTCAGTCCCAAAGAAGATGAAGCCCATGACCAGCTCCTTTGCCAATCCAATTGATGATGTTCCTATCTCCTCCATACCATCAAAGGACCTTGTTCCTTTTGGTGAAAATTATGAGATCCCAGGTGGATCAGATGAAGAAACTCAATCTGCTGCTTCCTCAGAGCAGATTGATGAAGAAATTGAAGTGGATGCAATCCCTTCAACCCCAATAGTCTCATCACCAATGCCTCAGTTTGATGCTGAAGAGGCTGGTGTTGAAGAAATTGATGATGAAGATGTGGATATTGGAAGCACAACTCCGTTGATGAATGATGACTTTTGGGAGAGTCAGCACCCCAATTCCCCACTCTTCACCCCACTGCAGCAAATTCCTCACTCCCCTGCACAAACTGTTCAAATGGGCTCTAAAGAAACTCATCCCACTGCATCTGTGAATGAAGAAATTCCAGCCACTAGTGCTGAAGAAACTGCTGCTGAAGCTGAAAAGGTGACTGCACCTGAGGAGGAACCAGAAATTCCTCAGCCTGAAACAACTGAGATCGTGATTCCTGAGGTAGTGATGCAACTCACTGACACTCCTCTGCCCAAGCCAAAGGATCCGTTCTCAAGGAAGCAAAAATTCAAGGCTGAAGACTTCTTTGGTGAGCATGTGTTCTTCACTGAATACAACCCTTATGACTCTGCTCGCATAAGGAAGAGGCGTTTCTGGACAGCAAGTCAAGCAAATTTCTATTCCTCAGTGCTTTTCAACAAGGACAAAGTCTTCGACCATGCACATATTCCTCATGTGGATATGGAGTCTATGCCGTGCTTCACGCCAGTCCTCAGTGTTCTTCACGACGCTGGACTGCTCAGCTTCTGCACTGACATATGCGATTGGAATGAAGAACTCATTCTTCAGTTCTATGCAACACTGCACATCACCGGCAACTCTGAAGATGTGAATTCATGGGTTTTGGACTGGATGACTCAGAATACGCATCATAAGGCCCCAACATCTGAATTTCTTCGTTCCCTTCCTCTGAGTCCACCCACTGAAGAAGCACGTTGTGTTTAAAACGAACCTGAGCTTTAAAATCACTATATGCAAGTGCTGATGAAGCCTTTGAAGCCAGGGCAGGCCCCTCGAACCACATTCCTCGTCAAGGAATTGTTGTATGTGCCTAGGACTGTCTATCGGATTCTGACAAAGACAATGAGTCCCATCAAAGGCCACGACTCAAGTGATGAAGAAGTCATTGGCATCATGAAGAACATGCTTTTCAACATCTGTCACGGCGTTCCCGTCAACTTTCATGATTTCTTCATGAGGACTTTGGCAAATATCGCTATGTCGCCATTTGAGCTGAAGCCTTATGCACCTTGGATTATGAGATTCATCAGGACAAGGTCTTCACTCAACTACAAAGCTGAAACTCTCAACCACTGCAGCTACTTGCCTCCCATTGAAGTCCTTAAAAGGACATTTTCCTCAGCTGAAGAAAAGGGCAAGGCTACTGCTGTGATAGATGAAGGCATTCGTCCATTGGACGGTCAATTTCGCAAGGCCGCATCTTATTCCACTAATGATGACTCTGCCACACATGACACTGCCGCCAACACTGCCAAGCCAAATCCTCAAGCCACAGCTCCCAGGGTGATGACTGATCGTGAGTTACTCCTCAGTCTTCATCAAAAGGTTGATCGCAATCACAAATGGGTCAAGCGTCAGTTTGGTTCAATTCTTCACAACATGACTTCAACACACAATGCAGTGAAGAAAAACCACTACTACCTTCATGAAACCCTCAACCGCACCTGGGTTGTTCTGTCTCAAGTCTACAGCGTTGATGATCTGAAGAAAATGGGTCTCAATGAAGAATTTGCCTGGTCTGCACCTCCTCCGAAGAAATACAAGAAGGTCCCAGTTCCTTCTTTGGTGGCCAGTTCATATTCTTCATCACGCGACACGGATGAACATGAAGACTTGGACGACACTGCGGCAGGCCCTACTTCAACAACCGACCCCAACAACGCTGGCGCTCCTTCATCAACTTGAATATCTTCAGGGGCGTTAGTCCTCAGTTTCGATCCTTTTGGTCATCTGATGACAAAGGGGGAGAAATCTGAGTTTGTCTTCAAGCGGGTCTATAATAAGGGCATATTTTTTTTAAGTTACAACTCTCGTTCTTCCGAAACTTTTATTGGATCGAGTTGTAATCTTAAACCCGATGGTGCGCTAATACTTTTGTTGCACTATGCTCTGATACTTTCGATGCGCTATTCTGCATGCTTATTCCTCATTAATATTATCGCACACATGCTGAATTACATCAGGCACCATATCTCATCATGCATTTCAAATTCTTCATATTATTTATCAAATGCGTGTATGAATTACAAGATATAGGGGGAGATCTCCATGATTCAACTCTTGAAGTGTGCATTGCTTCAAAAGCAAATTCCTCACTATGCACATCTTCAGGGGGAGTTCTTCTATATCTTGCAATCAAATTCCTCAATATCAGTATTTACACTTCATATATTTTTCCCCGTTGAAAACTTAACCTATGTTGTCATCAATCACCAAAAAGGGGGAGATTGTAAGTGCATCTAGTGCCCCTTAGTGATTTTGGTGTATTGAAAACTTATAGGTTAAGTGTCTAATGCGTTTATAAGTGTACACAGGTCTATAAGTCTATGAGGAGTTTGATATTTACAGAGAAAGTCGACCCCTAAAAATGAAGTTCTTCGACTGAAGACTTTCTGAAGACTTTGAAAGTGAAGAAATTGGTGTGACCTTGAAGACTTGGTATTCATTCGAGGAACATGAAGTGTGAAGACTTTTGTTTTCGTAGTTTCATTTTCTCTTTCTTGAGTCATAGGAAACACCGTACTGTTAAAGGGGGTCGAGGAAATACTAAGGAGAAAATTTCCATGTGATGCTCATCTCAAATCCTACACCTACCAATCCCTTCGAGTGAAGCCATTGGAAATCTCATACAGTTCAGTCAATTTCTTCAGTGACAGAGACGTGGTTCTTCTGGTCACTGAGGACTTTGCTCTGACTGGGGAGTTAGGAATTCGCCGGTGCAAATTGCCTACACAGTGAGGAACATGATAGCCCTGAGGAATTTGTACCTCAAATATTCCGACCGTTGCTATGCTACGCGCCAGCTGTCCTAAAATATCTTGTCCACCTAACGGTCATATCATTGAAGGGCATTTATGTCTTATCATGTCGGGCTGCTCCCTAGGCTATAAATAGCCGCCCCCTACAACCACTAGCTAGTTGGCTGCTCCGAGATAACTTGACACTTGTCATTTGAGAGCAACCCATCCTCTGAGTACTTTGAGCGAAAATCATCAAGTGAGGAAAATCCAAACCCAAACCCAAACACCTACAAACCCAAAGTGATTGAGCATCACTGAAGAGATTGATCCTGCGTGGATCCGACGCTTGTTACCTTTGAAGACCGTGCTTCTTCCAGACGGTTAGGCGTCAAGGTCTAGAGCATCCAAGAGGAATTGTGGATCGCCGAGTGACCAAGTCTGTGAAGGTTTGGAAGTCACCTGAAGACTTACCACGAGTGATTGGATGAGGATTGTGTGTCCTTAGCTCAAGGAGAATACGGTGAGGACTGTGTGTCCGGGACTAGGTGTCCTCGAGTTTAAATACTCAGCCACTCCAACCAGATGTACAACTGAGACCGCAGTTGGAACTGGTCTACCAAATCATTGTCTTCACCAAGCTTACTGGTTCTATTTCCTCAACACTTTCATTTCCTCATTACTGTGTTGCGTGTTTGTTCATATCTGTGTTTGAAGACTTTGACTGAAGACTTTCTCAATTTTCTCAGTTCAATTTCTTCAGTCTGTTTGTCTTCATCTTGTGTTATCCTGTGTTTATGCTTTCTGTACTCTGTGTTTGTCTTCATTTCATCATGATGACCATGCGTGTAATCTGCTATGTTTACCTCTGAGTACTTATTCCGCTGCTAGTAGTTCTTCGCTAAGGAATTTCCTCACGAGCAAATTCCTCAGTGAAAAATTTCATAAAAATCGCCTATTCACCCCCCCCCCCCCTCTAGTCGATATAACGCACTTTCAACAGCAAGCAAGTTGCTGCTCAGGAGAACAAAACCAAGTTTGGACCTAAGCCTGAGACTGAGTGCTTCTACTGCAAGCAATCTGGTCACTGGAAGCGGAACTGCCCCAAGTATTTGGCGGATAAGAAGGATGGCAAGGTGAACAAAGGTATATGTGATATACATGTTATTGATGTGTACCTTACTAATGCTCGCAGTAGCACCTGGGTATTTGATACTGGTTTTGTTGCTAATATTTGCAACTCGAAACAGGGACTACGGATTAAGCGAAGATTGGCTAAGGACGAGGTGACCATGCGTGTGGGAAATGGTTCCAAAGTCGATGTGATCGCAGTCGGCACGCTACCTCTACGTCTACCTTCGGGATTAGTTTTAGACCTGAATAATTGTTGTTTGGTGCCAGCGTTGAGCATGAACATTATATCTGGAACTTGTTTGATGCGAGACGGTTATTCATTTAAATCAAAGAATAATGGTTGTTCTATTTATATGAGTAATATCTTTTATGGTCATGCACCCTTGAAGAGTGGTCTATTTTTTGAATCTCGATAGTAGTGATACACATATTCATAATATTAAAGCCAAAAGATGCAGAGTTGATAATGATAGTGCAACTTATTTGTGGCACTGCCGTTTAGGTCATATCGGTATAAAGCGCATGAAGAAACTCCATACTGATGGACTTTTGGAACCACTTGATTATGAATCACTTGGTACTTGCGAACCGTGCCTCATGGGAAAGATGACTAAAACACCGTTCTCCGGTACTATGGAGCGAGCAACAGATTTGTTGGAAATCATACATACAGATGTATGTGGTCCGATGAATATTAAGGCTCGTGGCGGATATTGTTATTTTCTCACCTTCACAGATGATTTAAGCAGATATGGGTATATCTACTTGATGAAACATTAGTCTGAAACATTTGAAAAGTTCAAAGAATTTCAGAGTGAAGTTGAAAATCATCGTAACAAGAAAATAAAGTTTCTACGATCTGATCGTGGAGGAGAATATTTGAGTTACAAGTTTGGTATTCATTTGAAACAATGCGGAATAGTTTCGCAACTCACGCCACCCGGAACACCACAGCGTAATGGTGTGTCCGAAAGTTGTAATCGTACTTTACTTAATATGGTGCGATCTATGATGTCTCTTACTGATTTACCGCTACTGTTTTGGGGTTATGCTTTAGAGACGGCTACATTCACGTTAAATAGGACACCATCGGAATCCGTTGAGACGACGCCTTATGAACTGTGGTTTGGCAAGAAACCAAAGTTGTCGTTTCTTAAAGTTTGGGGCTGCGATGCTTATGTGAAAAATCTTCAACCCGATAAGCTCGAACCCAAATCGGAAAAATGTGTCTTCATAGGATACCCAAAAGAGGACAGTTGGGTACACCTTCTACCACAGATCCGAGGGCAAGACTTTTGTTGCCAAATTCGGAATCTTTCTAAAGAAGGAGTTTCTCTCGAAAGAAGTGAGTGGGAGGAAAGTAGAACTTGATGAGGTAATTGTACCTTCTCCCGAATTGGAAAGTAGTTCATCACAGAAACCGGTTTCTGAGACACCTACACCAATTAGTGAGGAAGTCCATGATGATGATCATGAAACTTCAGATCAAGTTGTTACTGAACCTCGTAGGTCAACCAGAGTAAGATCCGCACCAGAGTGGTACGGTAATCGTGTTCTGGAAGTTATGTTGCTAGACCATGATGAACCTACGAACTATGAAGAAGCGATGGTGAGCCCAGATTCCATAAAATGGCTTGAGGCCATGAAATCTGAGATGGGATCCATGTATGAGAACAAAGTATGGACTTTGGTTGAATTGCCCGATGATCGACATGCCATTGAGAATAAATGGATCTTCAAGAATAAGACTGATGCTGACGGTAATGTTACTATCTATAAAGCTTGACTTGTTGCAAAAGGTTTTCGACAACTTCAAGGGATTGACTACGATGAGACCTTCTCACCCGTAGCGATGCTTAAGTCTGTCCAAATCATGTTAGCAACTGCCGCATTTTATGATTATGAAATTTGGCAAATGGATGTAAAAACTACATTCCTGAATGGATTTCTGGAAGAAGAGTTGTATGATGCAACCAGAAGGTTTTATCGATCCAAAGGGAGCTAACAAAGTGTGCAAGCTCCAGCGATCCATTTATGGACTGGTGCAAGCCTCTCAGAGTTGGAATAAACGCTTTGATAGTGTGATCAAAGCATTTGGTTTTATACAGACTTTTGGACAAGCCTGTATTTACAAGAAAGTGAGTGGGAGCTCTGTAGCATTTCTGATATTATATGTGGATGACATATTGCTGATTGGAAATGATATAGAATTTCTGGATAGCATAAAAGGATACTTGAATAAGAGATTTTCAATGAAAGACCTCGGTGAAGCTGCTTATATATTGGGCATCAAGATCTATAGAGATAGATCAAGACGCTTAATTTGACTTTCACAAAGCACATACCTTGACAAAGTTTTGAAGAAATTCAAAATGGATCAAGCAAAGAAAGGGTTCTTGAATGTGTTACAAGGTGTGAAGTTGAGTAAGACTCAATGCCCGACCACTGCAGAAGATAGAGAGAAGATGAAAGATGTTCCCTATGCTTCAGCCATAGGCTCTATCATGTATGCAATGCTGCGTACCAGACCTGATGTGTGCCTTGCTATAAGTCTAGCAGGGAGGTACCAAAGTAATCCAGGAGTGGATCACTGGACAGCGGTCAAAAACATCCAGAAATACCTGAAAAGGACTAAGGATATGGTTCTTGTTTATGGAGGTGACAAAGAGCTCATCCTAAATGGTTACGTTGATGCAAGCTTTGACACTGATCCGGACGATTCTAAATCGCAAACCGGATACGTGTTTAAATTGAACAGTGGAGCTGTCAATTGGTGCAGTTCTAAACAAAGCGTCGTGGCGGGATCTACGTGTGAAGCGGAGTACATAGTTGCTTCGGAAGCAGCAAATGATGGAGTCTGGATGAAGGAGTTCATATCCGATCTAGGTGTCATACCTAGTGCATCGGGTACAATGAAAATCTTTCGTGACAATACTGGTGCAATTGCCTTGGCGAAGGAATCTAGATTTCACAAGAGAACCAAGCACATCAAGAGAAGCTTCAATTCCATCCGGGATTTAGTCCAGGTGGGATACATAAAAATTTGCAAGATACATACGGATCTGAATGTTGCAGACCCGTTGACTAAGCCTCTTCCACGAGCAAAACATGATCAGCACCAAGGCTCCATGGGTGTTAGAATCATTACTGTGTAATCTAGATTATTGACTCTAGTGCAAGTGGGAGACTGAAGGAAATATGCCCTAGAGGCAATAATAAAGTTATTATTTATTTCCTTGTATCATGATAAATGTTTATTATTCATGCTAGAATTGTATTAACCGGAAACATGATACATGTGTGAATACATAGACAAACAGAGTGTCACTAGTATGCCTCTACTTGACTAGCTCGTTGATCAAAGATGGTTATGTTTCCTAGCCATTGACATGAGTTTTCATTTGATTAATGGGATCACATCATTAGGAGAATGATGTGATTGACTTGACCCATTCTATTAGCTTAGCACATGATCGTTTAGTATTCTGCTATTGCTTTCTTCATGACTTATACATGTTCCTATGACTATGAGATTATGCAACTTTCGTTTACCGGAGGAACACTTTGTGTGCTACCAAACGTCACAACATAACTGGGTGATTATAAAGGTGCTCTACAGGTGTCTCCGAAGGTACTTGTTGGGTTGGCGTATTTCGAGATTAGGATTTGTACTCCGATTGTCAGTGAGGTATCTCTGGGCCCACTCGGTAATGCACATCACTATAAGCCTTGCAAGCATTGTAACTAATGAGTTAGTTGCGGGATGATGTATTATGGAACGAGCAAAGAAACTTTCCGGTAACGAGATTGAACTAGGTATTGAGATACCGACGATCGAATCTCAGGCAAGTAACATACCGATGACAAAGGGAACAACGTATGTTGTTATGCGGTTTGACTGATAAAGATCTTCGTAGAATATGTGGGAGCCAATATGAGCATCCAGGTTCCGCTATTGGTTATTGGCCGGAGACGTGTATCGGTCATGTCTACATAGTTCTCGAACCCGTAGGGTCCGCACGCTTAAAGTTTCGATGACATTTATATTATGAGTTTATATGTTTTGATGTGCCGAAGGTTGTTTGGAGTCCCGGATGTGATCACGGACATGACGAGAAGTCTCGAAATTGTCGAGACATGAAGATTGATATATTGGACGACTATATTCGGACACCGGAATGGTTCCGGGGGTTATCGGATATATAACGGAGTACCGGGGGTTACCGGAACCCTCCCCCCCCCCCGGGGGGGGGATTAATGGGCCTACATGGGCCTTAGTGGAGAAGAGGAGGGGTGGCCAGGGCAGGCCGCGCGCCCCCTCCCCCTCTAGTCCGAATTGGACAAGGAGGGGGTGGCGCCCCCCTTTCCTTCTTCTCCTCCTCCTCTTTCCCCCTTCTCCTAATCCAACAAGGAAGGGAGGGAGTCCTACTCCCGGTGGGAGTAGGACTCCTCCTGGCGCGCCCTCTCCTGGCCGGCCTCCTCTCCCCCCTTGCTCCTTTATATATGGGGGCAGGGGGCACCCTAGAGACACAACAATTGATCAGTTGATCTTTTAGCCGTGTGCGGTGCCCCCCTCCACCATAGTCCACCTCGATAATACTGTAGCGGTGCTTAGGCGAAGCCCTGCGTCGGTAGAACATCATCATCGTCACCACGCCGTCGTGCTGACGAAACTCTCCCTCAACACTCAGCTGGATCGGAGTTCGAGGGACGTCATCAGGCTGAACGTGTGCTGAACTCGGAGGTGTCGTGTGTTCGGTACTTGATCGGTCGGATCGTGAAGACGTACGACTATATCAACCGCATCGTGCTAACGCTTCCGCTTTTGGTCTACGAGGGTACATGGACAACACTCTCCCCTCTCGTTGCTATGCATCACCATGATCTTGCGTGTGCGTAGGAATTTTTTTTTGAAATTACTACGTTCCCCAACACCTAGTTGTAACGCCCTCGATGCGGCTATATCTCCCACGTGTCGAAGCACGACTTAGAGGCATAACCGCATTGAAAGCAATGTCGCAAGTGAGGTAATCTTCACACATCCCATGTAATACATAAGGGGAAAAGATACATAGTTGGCTTACAATCGCCACTTCACACAAATACATGAATAAAACATTACATCATACAGTTACAATCAAGGCCCGATTACGGAGCCAAAATAAAAGAAGAAACCCCAAAAGCGACAAAGGACCAAGATCGACCCCAACTGGGCTCCACTACTGATCGACTAGAACGAAACAACATAAAGGACAAGATCTTCATCGAACTCCTCCTTGAGCTCGGGTGCGTCACCTGCACGGTCTCATCGGCACCTGCAAACTGGTATTGGAAGTATCTGGTGAGTCACAAGGACTCAGCAATCTCACACCCGCGAGATCAAGACTATTTAAGCTTAAAGGTAGGGTAAAAGGTATGAGGTGGAGCTGCAGCAAGAGACTAGCATATATGGTGGCTAACAAACGCAAATGAGAGCGAGAAGAGAAGGTAAAAGCACGGTCGAACAACTATGATCAAGAAGTGATCCTGAAACTACTTACGTCAGACATAACTCCAACAACCGTGTTCACTTCCCGGACCCCGCCGAGAAGAGACCATCACGGTTACACACGCGGTTGGTGTATTTTAATTAAGATCAACTTCGGGTTTTCTACAACCGGACATTAACAAATTCCCATCTGCCACATAACCGCGGGCACGGCTTTCGAAAGTTCAAACCCTGCAGGGGTGTCCCAACTTAGCCCATGATAAGCTCTCGCGATCAACGAAGGATATTCCTTCTCCCCTGGAAGACCCGATCAGTCTCGGAATCCCGGCTACAAGACATTTTGACAGTAATAAAACAAGTCCAGCAAAACCGCCCGATGCGATGACATCCTGATAGGAGCTGCACATATCTCGTTCTCAGGGCAACACCGGATAAGCTAAGCGTATAGGTACCAACATAACCCAAGTTGCCAAGGGACGGTCCCGCACGGTGCTCTAGTTTGGACCAACACTTAGACAAGCATTGGCCCGGGGGGCTAAATAAAGATGACCCTTGGGTTAATTACTCCCAAGGGAAAAGTAGGTGGTGGTGAGGCAAATGGTAAAACCAATGTTGGGCCTCGCTGGAAAAGTCTTATTCAACGCGAACTGTCAAGGGGGTCCCATAAATCACCCGACCGCGTTAGGGACGCAAAATCCGGGAACATAACACCGATATGACGGAAACTAGGGCGGCAGGAGTGGAACAAAACACCAGGCATAAGGCCGAGCCTCCCACCCTTTACCAAGTATATAGATGCATTAATTAAGTAAGATATATTGTGATATCCCAACAAGTAAACATGTTCCAACAAGGAACAACATCTCCATGTTCCAACAAGGAACAAACTTCATCTTCACCTGCAACTAACAACGCTATAAGAGGGGCTGAGCAAAGCGGTAACATAGCCAATCAACGGTTTGCTAGGACATGGATGGTTAGAGACTGACATGGCAATATGGGTGGCATGATATAGCAAGTGGTAGGTATCGCAGCATAGGCATAGCAAAAGAGCGAGCAATCTAGCGAGCAAAGATAGAAGTGATTTCGAGGGTATGGTCATCTTGCCTGAGATCCCGCTAGGAAGAAGAACGAGTCCATGAAGAAGACAAGCGGACGAAGTCGAACGAATCCTCACAACTCCGGAACGCAACCGAAGCTAACGAGAGAAGCAACCCGGAAAGAAGCAAGCAACATAGTAAACAACCAACACATAAGCATGGCATGATGCACAAGTATGATGCATGCCCGGTTTAATGATTCATGGCATGGCAAATGCAACAAACAACGCTACAAATTAAGTGGAGCTCAATATGCAACGAGTTGCATATTGACGGGACACCACATCAAATATTTAGTTCGATCTTGTTTAAGTACCCAACATTATTAAATGTTGTTAAATATGGCAAGAGGGTGAAGCAAAATAAAACTACCTATTTAGGCAATTTTAAATGAGGCCGGAAATAACAAACAACAATTCCGGAAAAGCCTCATGAGCATATATTAGATTTGGTACTGTTCTAACCTAAAGCATATTTTAGAGTTGTTAAACAGGAAAATAAAGTGCATCATGTTAAACTATGCATTTTTCTACCCCATTTACATATAAAGTTTATTAAATTCGGAGTTACGGTTATTTAGTTATGAAATAAATCATTTTAGCATGGCATTTAGCAAAATAAATGCAAACAACAATTTTAAGCATTTTAAATGTTGTTATCGTGATGCGGATGACAATTTCAAGTTTTATGTAATTATTATGAAAATGTTGACAAGAGCATTATGAAGCATTTGTCATCGTGGCGGAAAGAAAGTGTGCCACGGCAACGAATCCGAAAATGGTGCCACGGCAGCGAATCCGAAAATGGTGCCACGGCAACGAATCCGAAAATGGTGCCACGGCAACATATCGGTTCCGGTACCCATGAAGATATCGGTGCAAAAGGAAGCGTAACGGAAGCGAGTTGAACATGATGGTGGGGTGATCCCGGATACCGGGTTCCCACGAGACGATGGCATGGCAACGAGGGACAATTCAGACACGGTGAAAACGGTGCAAACAAAGGGGCATCTCATACAACATGCATACGGTCCACGCGGTCGTTCTCGGCGGTATACCTTCGAAGCGTGCAATCGGGACGGATCGAGTATGTAGAGGGAAGTAGTGGAAGTAGTTGTTCCGCGACGGTAGTAGTGGAAGTAGTCGTTCTCGCGGGCGTAGTGGAAGTAGTTGTACACGACGACGGTAGAGGTACTCGCGACGGTAGTCGTTCAAGTTCACGTTACACGGGTCTCCGGCGACGGTCATCATGTAGTCGTACATGTTCTTCGTGGTACACAGTTCGTAGAGGTACTTGAGATCTTCTGAACTTGCCGGTATTGACGAAACGAAAGGGTACTTGGCAGCGTAGTCGTGCACGTTCCAACATCAAACTTGGAGGGACACGGACGGCGTGGTACTTGGCGAATCCAGGATGTAGAGGTACACTTGTCGTAGACGTCCAGTGCATCCGTAGAGGTACTTGGCGCCCGGTGCGGTACTTGGCGATCCAAAAGAAATGCTCCTGTTCAAGGAGGTCTCGGTCTTGGCGATCTCATGGATGGCAGAGGCATGGTGCAGGGTCGACCGTCGACGGGAGCAGGAGGTGTACGGAGGGCTCGGTGTGCAGGGGTCGTTGGGCCTTGGCGCGAGGAAGGTGGAGCGGAGGAGGGACGGAGCAGAGCAGGCGCTGGCGGCGGCGTCTTGCGGGACTTTGGGCGCTCGAGCAGAGGAGGCAGCAGGGCGTCCAACCCGGCTGGTGGCGGGACGAGGGAGCTTGCGAGGGCCCATGGCGAGGAGGCAGAGCTCGCGGCAGGAGGTGGTGGTACTCGGGGGACGGACTCCGGTGCTGGGGCTCCGGCGAACTCCGACCAAAACGGAGGGGACGAGCCGCGCGAGGCTCCTGCTGGGCGCGGAGGATGACGGATGGGGCGCAGGTGCTCGAGGAGCTCCTCTCCTCTGGCGCTTGGGCGACGGGGATGGAGAGGAGGAGGCGCGGTCGCGGCGACGGGCTCCGGCCTGGCCAGGGGGTGTGAGCAGAAGGGAGAGATCAAGAGGAGGGAGGCGAGCGAGGAGGAGGCTCGGGCGCGAGGTGGAAGAGAGGAGTGGGGATCGGGAGAGAGATGGGATCGAGGGATGAGGGGTCGAGGGCGCGGGCGCTCCTGGCGGCGGGGGAGGAGAACGAAGGAGAGGGAGAGAGCGAGGGAATCGGGCGAGGCTCTCTGGTGGCGGCGCTAGGAGGAGAACCAGGTGCGGGCTAGGGTTAGGAGAAGGTTAGGCTTAGGAGGCCGGCGGCTGGGCCTTGGCCAAATGGGTCGGCCTGGCTGCAGGGTCTCTTCTCTCTCTCCTTTCTAAAAAGAAAAGAAGAGATAAAAAAACAGAGATAAAGAAAGAAAAGAAAGAGGGGTTAGAGGAAGAAGTTTGACACACAGACAATTTTTACGGACTCGTAAAAATGTGCATGGTACACGAAAATTAGGAGAGGCATGATTGCAAGAATTAAATTCAAATTCATTTGAATTTAATTCAAAAGGTTTGAATAGGAAGTGAGGGTTGGAAAGGTCCAAAAATGTTGAACATTTAGGAAGATCTCCGTAAAATGATGAAAGAAATTATGGGCAAGGTTGGAGGCCAAGAAATGAGATAACAAAGGCATTGGGATTTATTTGCAAGTGTGTTATGGTCAATTTGAAATAATGAAATATTTATTATAGCTCCCTAATAATAGTAGGAGACTTTGAATATGTTTTAAAGAGAATCACCATGTGAATTCCCTCGATTTAAATAGATCAAAAGATCTATGCAATTTATTTAGTTGAGATTTTTAAAAAGGGGGTTGCAAGATGCCATGATGCAATGCACATGAAGCAAAGAGATGAGATGCAAGACATGAACAAAAATGCAAAACAAAAACAAAAACCCAACCACGAAGGAATTATCATATTGCATCTCCGGAAAAGGCAAGAGTTGGAGATACAAATATGGAAAGTTGCATCCGGGGCGTTACAACACTCCACCACTACGAGAGGATCTCGTCCCGAGATCTAGGATGGCACCGGATAGAAAACGGAAGAAGAAAGAGGTAAATCTAAGTTGCTTCTTCGACAAACGAGTGAAACCATAAACCTTGGGATGTTGAGAAAAATGAAAGAAAGAAAACAACGAAGATGAGCAAAATTGAGAACACTCCGTTAGAAAAGAGAAACAAAGAACATACTAGAACCTTGAGAGGTTGCAAAGCTTGAAGAAATGACACGACGGAGGTGAAAAAAAAATTTAAAACACTCCATTAGATAAGAGGAACATGGGATACGACGAGAACCAAGAGGTTAAGTGATAAGGTAGATATTGAAAACACTCCGGTTAAAACTAGATAGAGAAGGAATAAGATTGATATAATTTGGGCAGCACTACGACTGAAAATGGAAGGAAAAGAACAAGAACTTGACAAGATGAGAGGATACTTGATGAAATCAACAACACACTGTCTCCACAACAATTAAACGAATGACACAAGGGGTAAGAATGATTCCAGACAGCACTCCGGTTGAGAAGTGAGGCAAAATTTTATAAGATGAAAAGAACTTAAAGAGATGATACAACACTCCGGTTGACAGAGGAACGATAGACACAACACTCTGGTTAAATGGATAAGCAAGGAAAAGAACAATGCCTTCGGGACAAAAGAAAGAGTGGAATCGAGAGAACAAAGAAGAGAATAACAACTTCTATTACAATTGAATTTGAAAGAGCCTCCTTAAAAAAAAGATTGAACGGAGTTGTTTGAAAAACAACAACGTAAGAATAAGCTTGTAGCGGGCTTATGAAAACATCTCAACATTATGAGGTGAGCTTCTGCCACCAATGGAAACAAATGATTGGATTGATATCAACAAGGAGACGAGAAACTTATTTCACCGGGAGGACAAACGAAGAATTTGGGTCATTGATAAGCACCATAAATAGCAACAATCCTTAGGGAAAGCTTTAGGTGAAATATAACCCAAGATAACTCCAATGAAGAGATTGATGGATTTTAAATACCTCATTCTTGACAACATGTGAGTCATGAGACATGAACTCCAATTATCAAGAATGACATAATACCACCTCGAATGATAC
Organism: Aegilops umbellulata; assembly: GCA_032464435.1. NCBI lineage: Eukaryota > Viridiplantae > Streptophyta > Magnoliopsida > Poales > Poaceae > Aegilops > Aegilops umbellulata. The sequence continues at coordinate 275,926,062 of CP136055.1, forward strand.
GGTTGACAGGATTGCACTTTAAAATGGAAGATAAAGAATACTTGGCTCCTCTGAAAAGAATCTCGATGAACACTTCAAGAAGGAATTAAATCCTTGATGAACCATCATGTAGAGCCTCCATGAAGAACTCCGGTAATAAAAGAATGATCACAAAAAAATGAAGGATGAGAAGAATAAGGTTGAAGCCTTGCAATGATTAGATGGATCTCCGTGGTGATATAATTGCGAGAGCTTGGAACTCTGGAAATGAAAAGATGAAGCATCTCGAACTGAGAAATGTGACAAGATGAAAAACTCTGGAAAGAAGAAACTAGACCACTTGGATGAAACAAGAACAAGAATTACATTATGCTTATCCTTCACCAATTTAAATTGATGACAAGCAATGGATTTGGCATACTACTTATTCTCGTAGAAAGGATTAAGATAGATATGGCGCAAACTTGGGAAGGTCTTCCACGAACCACCGGTAGGATTGGAAAGAACGAATTAATCTATATGATAACAAAGGAAGAAGGATCTTGAACGAACCACCGTAAGAATTGAAAATTAACGAAGAAAAGATAAAGAAACACCGGTATGAATTGGAAAACGAATAAAGACACTTGACAGAATTTTGATACATGAGAACGAAGAGATCATGAACTGATTAGAGTATATTTGAACGATGCACCGGTAAGATTTGGAGAACGATAGACGAAGCTGAGAATGAATAATTCTGAGATGATGGGCTCCGAAGAAACAAACTGAAAAGACTCCTGAAATGCTCCGGATGGTTGAAAAGAATTCTCACAATCGAAAACAATTATGAGAGGGTGGCATCAAGCTAGAACCATGAATCTTGAAGGGAATGGACCAAGATTTAAGAGAAACTCTTCTTCGGTCTTCAAATGTTGAGAATGATGATGAGAAACACCACCATGAATAGTTGAGGCACTCCGGAATGAAAATTAGAAAGGTTGAGCCAACAATGAAAAGAATTTGGATGCGATCTTGGAGAAGGCACATGACTGATGAAAAATTCATTCTAACGCCAACTTTGAAAAGAATTTGGGAATAGCTTCGGGATGATTAGAAGAGTCAGGTAAGATCCTGGGAAAAAAACCCTGTGGGTTAGGGCCCACTCAAAAGAAACACCGATGACCGATTTAAAAGAGAGAATGCACCGGTTAGATTTAAATGGCTAGAATGAGATAACAATCTTGAAATAGCTTGAACGGATTAAGAATGGAAACACGAATCTTCAGAGATATCTTCATCACTCTGGAACAATTGAATAGCGAGAAGTGGATGATTAAGAGATACGCCGGCATAAGAAAGCACTTGAAACGAGGAAAAACTTTGATTGACAATGCTTGAATTGGAACCACCGAAGAAGAAAAGAATGACGAATGATGAACTTGAAGCTCCTGACCATCTTCATGATAATCACCGGATAAGAACATTAATGAGACGAATGAAGAGGCTTCACATCAATAAGATGGATACTTGATCAAGAAACCTGCGTCCTTGAAGAAATAAGGGTGGGAGGGCGGGAAAACAAAGGCAACTTTGGTCGAATGAAACAAACACCGTTGAGAAAACCAAGAATTGGTCTTGCGAATGTTGAAATGATCGGATTTACTTTGAAGAGGAGCACACCGGTTAGAAAAGAATTGGCATGGCACTCTCAGATATCATGAAGGATTGGTATCCACATAGGAATATGAGAACACCGCTTAGAATAAGGTATGGAATCAACACTTGACATTGAAGCAACTCGAATACCACAAAACAAAACCAAAACAAAGGATTGGCTTGCGGAATAAGCCGGAAACAAACATATGATAGATCCCATATCGTATCATGTGTCTGTTGGAAAGATATCCTAAGAGATACTTGAATTCCCACTTATAAACTCCCGAAACTTTCTGGTTATGCAATCAGGTGTTGGGGATACAGGGGAAGCATAATATCTCACCCAAACTAGCAAATCCTACAACCAGCTGTATCCATCCTTCAACACATAACCAAGAAACCTTCGGAAATCGTCTACCTCAACCTTCGAAAAGCATCCGTTATACGAGTCATGGCAATACTCCCGCACTCGCCACAGTACTGGGCTATCAGGGTTATCTCACCAATAACTGTACAAAAGAGATTTTCGATGTCGGCGTGCTAAACTCAGGTATTCCAAAACCGCAACGATAAAATTATGACGACAACACCTCGGAGCTCAACTCCCCGGGACACTGCCACAACCCCTAAATGTCAGGAGGCAACCAAGACAATGTTGTCATCATAAAACCATCGGAACGATTGTAATATACCCGCGTGATCCTAAAAAAAATTTAGTGAAATTTGAGAAGAGAAGAGTCAAAACTCTACGTCAGGAAGCCTTACCAGAAGGTCGAAGGGACTGGGAAGTAAAAAGAATTCCTAAACTCTCTGATATATAATTCCTAAATGACTCAAAACATTTTTTTTCTAGACACAACTCGGCCACTAAAAACGATCAATCAGTGGGGGCTCCTAAGGTCGGGGAAGGCTCTGATTACCAACTTGTAACGCCCTCGATGCGGCTATATCTCCCACGTGTCGAAGCACGACTTAGAGGCATAACCGCATTGAAAGCAATGTCGCAAGTGAGGTAATTTTCACACATCCCATGTAATACATAAGGGGAAAAGATACATAGTTGGCTTACAATCGCCACTTCACACAAATACATGAATAAAACATTACATCATACAGTTACAATCAAGGCCCAATTACGGAGCCAAAATAAAAGAAGAAACCCCAAAAGCGACAAAGGACCAAGATCGACCCCAACTGGGCTCCACTACTGATCGACTAGAACGAAACAACATAAAGGACAAGATCTTCATCGAACTCCTCCTTGAGCTCGGGTGCGTCACCTGCACGGTCTCATCGGCACCTGCAAACTGGTATTGGAAGTATCTGGTGAGTCATGAGGACTCAGCAATCTCACACCCACGAGATCAAGACTATTTAAGCTTAAAGGTAGGGTAAAAGGTATGAGGTGGAGCTGCAGCAAGCGACTAGCATATATGGTGGCTAACAAACGCAAATGAGAGCGAGAAGAGAAGGTAAAAGCACGGTCGAACAACTATGATCAAGAAGTGATCCTGAAACTACTTACGTCAGACATAACTCCAACAACCGTGTTCACTTCCCGGACCCCGCCGAGAAGAGACCATCACGGTTACACACGCGGTTGGTGTATTTTAATTAAGATCAACTTCGGGTTTGCTACAACCGGACATTAACAAATTCCCATCTGCCACATAACCGCGGGCACGGCTTTCGAAAGTTCAAACCCTGCAGGGGTGTCCCAACTTAGCCCATGATAAGCTCTCGCGATCAACGAAGGATATTCCTTCTCCCCGAGAAGACCCGATCAGTCTCGGAATCCTGGCTACAAGACATTTCGACAGTAATAAAACAAGTCCAGCAAAACCGCCCGATGCGATGACATCCTGATAGGAGCTGCACATATCTCGTTCTCAGGGCAACACCGGATAAGCTAAGCGTACAGGTACCAACATAACCCAAGTTGCCAAGGGACGGTCCCGCACGGTGCTCTAGTTTGGACCAACACTTAGACAAGCATTGGCCCGGGGGGCTAAATAAAGATGACCCTTGGGTTAATTACTCCCAAGGGAAAAGTAGGTGGTGGTGAGGCAAATGGTAAAACCAATGTTGGGCCTCGCTGGAAAAGTCTTATTCAACGCGAACTGTCAAGGGGGTCCCATAAATCACCCGACCGCGTTAGGGACGCAAAATCCGGGAACATAACACCGATATGACGGAAACTAGGGCGGCAAGAGTGGAACAAAACACCAGGCATAAGGCCGAGCCTCCCACCCTTTACCAAGTATATAGATGCATTAATTAAGTAAGATATATTGTGATATCCCAACAAGTAAACATGTTCCAACAAGGAACAACATCTCCATGTTCCAACAAGGAACAAACTTCATCTTCACCTGCAACTAACAACGCTATAAGAGGGGCTGAGCAAAGCGGTAACATAGCCAATCAACGGTTTGCTAGGACATGGATGGTTAGAGACTGACATGGCAATATGGGTGGCATGATATAGCAAGTGGTAGGTATCGCAGCATAGGCATAGCAAAAGAGCGAGCAATCTAGCGAGCAAAGATAGAAGTGATTTCGAGGGTATGGTCATCTTGCCTGAGATCCCGCTAGGAAGAAGAACGAGTCCATGAAGAAGACAAGCGGGCGAAGTCGAACGGATCCTCACAACTCCGGAACGCAACCGAAGCTAACAAGAGAAGCAACCCGGAAAGAAGCAAGCAACATAGTAAACAACCAACACATAAGCATGGCATGATGCACAAGTATGATGCATGCCCGGTTTAATGATTCATGGCATGGCAAATGCAACAAACAACGCTACAAATTAAGTGGAGCTCAATATGCAACGAGTTGCATATTGACGGGACACCACATCAAATATTTAGTTCGATCTTGTTTAAGTACCCAACATTATTAAATGTTGTTAAATATGGCAAGAGGGTGAAGCAAAATAAAACTACCTATTTAGGCAATTTTAAATGAGGCCGGAAATAACAAACAACAATTCCGGAAAAGCCTCATGAGCATATATTAGATTTGGTACTGTTCTAACCTAAAGCATATTTTAGAGTTGTTAAACAGGAAAATAAAGTGCATCATGTTAAACTATGCATTTTTCTACCCCATTTACATATAAAGTTTATTAAATTCGGAGTTACGGTTATTTAGTTATGAAATAAATCATTTTAGCATGGCATTTAGCAAAATAAATGCAAACAACAATTTTAAGCATTTTAAATGTTGTTATCGTGATGCGGATGACAATTTCAAGTTTTATGTAATTATTATGAAAATGTTGACAAGAGCATTATGAAGCATTTGTCATCGTGGCGGAAAGAAAGTGTGCCACGGCAACGAATCCGAAAATGGTGCCACGGCAGCGAATCCGAAAATGGTGCCACGGCAACGAATCCGAAAATGGTGCCACGGCAACATATCGGTTCCGGTACCCATGAAGATATCGGTGCAAAAGGAAGCGTGACGGAAGCGAGTTGAACATGATGGTGGGGTGATCCCGGATACCGGGTTCCCACGAGACGATGGCATGGCAACGAGGGACAATTCAGACACGGTGAAAACGGTGCAAACAAAGGGGGCATCTCATACAACATGCATACGGTCCACGCGGTCGTTCTCGGCGGTATACCTTCGAAGCGTGCAATCGGGACGGATCGAGTATGTAGAGGGAAGTAGTGGAAGTAGTTGTTCCGCGACGGTAGTAGTGGAAGTAGTCGTTCTCGCGGGCGTACTGGAAGTAGTTGTACACGACGACGGTAGAGGTACTCGCGACGGTAGTCGTTCAAGTTCACGTTACACGGGTCTCCGACGACGGTCATCATGTAGTCGTACATGTTCTTCGTGGTACACAGTTCGTAGAGGTACTTGAGATCTTCTGAACTTGCCGGTATTGACGAAACGAAAGGGTACTTGGCAGCGTAGTCGTGCACGTTCCAACATCAAACTTGGAGGGACACTGACGGCGTGGTACTTGGCGAATCCAGGATGTAGAGGTACACTTGTCGTAGACGTCCAGTGCATCCGTAGAGGTACTTGGCGCCCGGTGCGGTACTTGGCGATCCAAAAGAAATGCTCCTGTTCAAGGAGGTCTCGGTCTTGGCGATCTCATGGATGGCAGAGGCATGGTGCAGGGTCGACCGTCGACGGGAGCAGGAGGTGTACGGAGGGCTCGGTGTGCAGGGGTCGTTGGGCCTTGGCGCGAGGAAGGTGGAGCGGAGGAGGGACGGAGCAGAGCAGGCGCTGGCGGCGGCGTCTTGCGGGACTTTGGGCGCTCGAGCAGAGGAGGCATCAGGGCGTCCAACCCGGCTGGTGGCGGGACGAGGGAGCTTGCGAGGGCCCATGGCGAGGAGGCAGAGCTCGCGGCAGGAGGTGGTGGTACTCGGGGGACGGACTCCGGTGCTGGGGCTCCGGCGAACTCCGACCAAAACGGAGGGGACGAGCCGCGCGAGGCTCCTGCTGGGCGCGGAGGATGACGGATGGGGCGCAGGTGCTCGAGGAGCTCCTCTCCTCTGGCGCTTGGGCGACGGGGATGGAGAGGAGGAGGCGCGGTCGCGGCGACGGGCTCCGGCCTGGCCCGGGGGTGTGAGCAGAAGGGAGAGATCGAGAGGAGGGAGGCGAGCGAGGAGGAGGCTCGGGCGCGAGGTGGAAGAGAGGAGTGGGGATCGGGAGAGAGATGGGATCGAGGGATGAGGGGTCGAGGGCGCGGGCGCTCCTGGCGGCGGGGGAGGAGAACGAAGGAGAGGGAGAGAGCGAGGGAATCGGGCGAGGCTCTCTGGTGGCGGCGCTAGGAGGAGAACCAGGTGCGGGCTAGGGTTAGGAGAAGGTTAGGCTTAGGAGGCCGGCGGCTGGGCCTTGGCCAAATGGGCCGGCCTGGCTGCAGGGTCTCTTCTCTCTCTCCTTTCTAAAAAGAAAAGAAGAGATAAAAAAACAGAGATAAAGAAAGAAAAGAAAGAGGGGTTAGAGGAAGAAGTTTGACACACAGACAATTTTTACGGACTCGTAAAAATGTGCATGGTCCATGAAAATTAGGAGAGGCATGATTGCAAGAATTAAATTCAAATTCATTTGAATTTAATTCAAAAGGTTTGAATAGGAAGTGAGGGTTGGAAAGGTCCAAAAATGTTGAACATTTAGGAAGATCTCCGTAAAATGATGAAAGAAATTATGGGCAAGGTTGGAGGCCAAGAAATGAGATAACAAAGGCATTGGGATTTATTTGCAAGTGTGTTATGGTCAATTTCAAATAATGAAATATTTATTATAGCTCCCTAATAATAGTAGGAGACTTTGAATATGTTTTAAAGAGAATCACCATGTGAATTCCCTCGATTTAAAAAGATCAAAAGATCTATGCAATTTATTTAGTTGAGATTTTTAAAAAGGGGGTTGCAAGATGCCATGATGCAATGCACATGAAGCAAAGAGATGAGATGCAAGACATGAACAAAAATGCAAAACAAAAACAAAAATCCAACCACGAAGGAATTATCATATTGCATCTCCGGAAAAGGCAAGAGTTGGAGATACAAATATGGAAAGTTGCATCCGGGGCGTTACAACACTCCACCACTACGAGAGGATCTCGTCCCGAGATCTAGGATGGCACCGGATAGAAAACGGAAGAAGAAAGAGGTAAATCTAAGTTGCTTCTTCGACAAACGAGTGAAACCATAAACCTTGGGATGTTGAGAAAAATGAAAGAAAGAAAACAACGAAGATGAGCAAAATTGAGAACACTCCGTTAGAAAAGAGAAACAAAGAACATACTAGAACCTTGAGAGGTTGCAAAGCTTGAAGAAATGACACGACGGAGGTGAAAAAAAAATTTAAAACACTCCATTAGATAAGAGGAACATGGGATACGACGAGAACCAAGAGGTTAAGTGATAAGGTAGATATTGAAAACACTCCGGTTAAAACTAGATAGAGAAGGAATAAGATTGATATAATTTGGGCAGCACTCCGACTGAAAATGGAAGGAAAAGAACAAGAACTTGACAAGATGAGAGGATACTTGATGAAATCAACAACACACTGTCTCCACAACAATTAAACGAATGACACAAGGGGTAAGAATGATTCCAGACAGCACTCCGGTTGAGAAGTGAGGCAAAATTTTATAAGATGAAAAGAACTTAAAGAGATGATACAACACTCCGGTTGACAGAGGAACGATAGACACAACACTCTGGTTAAATGGATAAGCAAGGAAAAGAACAATGCCTTCGGGACAAAAGAAAGAGTGGAATCGAGAGAACAAAGAAGAGAACAACAACTTCTATTACAATTGAATTTGAAAGAGCCTCCTTAAAAAAAAGATTGAACGGAGTTGTTTGAAAAACAACAACGGTAAGAATAAGCTTGTAGCGGGCTTATGAAAACATCTCAACATTATGAGGTGAGCTTCTGCCACCAATGGAAACAAATGATTGGATTGATATCAACAAGGAGACGAGAAACTTATTTCACCGGGAGGACAAACGAAGAATTTGGGTCATTGATAAGCACCATAAATAGCAACAATCCTTAGGGAAAGCTTTAGGTGAAATATAACCCAAGATAACTCCAATGAAGAGATTGATGGATTTTAAATACCTCATTCTTGACAACATGTGAGTCATGAGACATGAACTCCAATTATCAAGAATGACATAATACCACCTCGAATGATACGGTTGACAGGATTGCACTTTAAAATGGAAGATAAAGAATACTTGGCTCCTCTGAAAAGAATCTCGATGAACACTTCAAGAAGGAATTAAATCCTTGATGAACCATCATGTAGAGCCTCCATGAAGAACTCCGGTAATAAAAGAATGATCACAAAAAAATGAAGGATGAGAAGAATAAGGTTGAAGCCTTGCAATGATTAGATGGATCTCCGTGGTGATATAATTGCGAGAGCTTGGAACTCTGGAAATGAAAAGATGAAGCATCTCGAACTGAGAAATGTGACAAGATGAACAACTCTGGAAAGAAGAAACTAGACCACTTGGATGAAACAAGAACAAGAATTACATTATGCTTATCCTTCACCAATTTAAATTGATGACAAGCAATGGATTTGGCATACTACTTATTCTCGTAGAAAGGATTAAGATAGATATGGCGCAAACTTGGGAAGGTCTTCCACGAACCACCGGTAGGATTGGAAAGAACGAATTAATCTATATGATAACAAAGGAAGAAGGATCTTGAACGAACCACCGTAAGAATTGAAAATTAACGAAGAAAAGATAAAGAAACACCGGTACGAATTGGAAAACGAATAAAGACACTTGACAGAATTTTGATACATGAGAACGAAGAGATCATGAACTGATTAGAGTATATTTGAACGATGCACCGGTAAGATTTGGAGAATGATAGACGAAGCTGAGAATGAATAATTCTGAGATGATGGGCTCCGAAGAAACAAACTGAAAAGACTCCTGAAATGCTCCGGATGGTTGAAAAGAATTCTCACAATCGAAAACAATTATGAGAGGGTGGCATCAAGCTAGAACCATGAATCTTGAAGGGAATGGACCAAGATTTAAGAGAAACTCTTCTTCGGTCTTCAAATGTTGAGAATGATGATGAGAAACACCACCATGAATAGTTGAGGCACTCCGGAATGAAAATTAGAAAGGTTGAGCCAACAATGAAAAGAATTTGGATGCGATCTTGGAGAAGGCACATGACTGATGAAAAATTCATTCTAACGCCAACTTTGAAAAGAATTTGGGAATAGCTTCGGGATGATTAGAAGAGTCAGGTAAGATCCTGGGAAAAAAACCCTGTGGGTTAGGGCCCACTCAAAAGAAACACCGATGACCGATTTAAAAGAGAGAATGCACCGGTTAGATTTAAATGGCTAGAATGAGATAACAATCTTGAAATAGCTTGAACGGATTAAGAATGGAAACACGAATCTTCAGAGATATCTTCATCACTCTGGAACAATTGAATAGCGAGAAGTGGATGATTAAGAGATACGCCGGCATAAGAAAGCACTTGAAACGAGGAAAAACTTTGATTGACAATGCTTGAATTGGAACCACCGAAGAAGAAAAGAATGACGAATGATGAACTTGAAGCTCCTGACCATCTTCATGATAATCACCGGATAAGAACATTAATGAGACGAATGGAGAGGCTTCACATCAATAAGATGGATACTTGATCAAGAAACCTGCGTCCTTGAAGAAATAAGGGTGGGAGGGCGGGAAAACAAAGGCAACTTTGGTCGAATGAAACAAACACCATTGAGAAAACCAAGAATTGGTCTTGCGAATGTTGAAATGATCGGATTTACTTTGAAGAGGAGCACACCGGTTAGAAAAGAATTGACATGGCACTCTCAGATATCATGAAGGATTGGTATCCACATAGGAATATGAGAACACCGCTTAGAATAAGGTATGGAATCAACACTTGACATTGAAGCAACTCGAATACCACAAAACAAAACCAAAACAAAGGATTGGCTTGCGGAATAAGCCGGAAACAAACATATGATAGATCCCATATCGTATCATGTGTCTGTTGGAAAGATATCCTAAGAGATACTTGAATTCCCACTTATAAACTCCCGAAACTTTCTGGTTATGCAATCAGGTGTTGGGGATACAGGGGAAGCATAATATCTCACCCAAACTAGCAAATCCTACAACCAGCTGTATCCATCCTTCAACACATAACCAAGAAACCTTCGGAAATCGTCTACCTCAACCTTCGAAAAGCATCCGTTATACGAGTCATGGCAATACTCCCGCACTCGCCACAGTACTGGGCTATCAGGGTTATCTCACCAATAACTGTACAAAAGAGATTTTCGATGTCGGCGTGCTAAACTCAGGTATTCCAAAATCGCAACGATAAAATTATGACGACAACACCTCGGAGCTCAACTCCCCGGGACACTGCCACAACCCCTAAATGTCAGGAGGCAACCAAGACAATGTTGTCATCATAAAACCATCGGAACGATTGTAATATACCCGCGTGATCCTAAAAAAAAAATTTAGTGAAATTTGAGAAGAGAAGAGTCAAAACTCTACGTCAGGAAGCCTTACCAGAAGGTCGAAGGGACTGGGAAGTAAAAAGAATTCCTAAACTCTCTGATATATAATTCCTAAATGACTCAAAACATTTTTTTTCTAGACACAACTCGGCCACTAAAAACGATCAATCAGTGGGGGCTCCTAAGGTCGGGGAAGGCTCTGATTACCAACTTGTAACGCCCTCGATGCGGCTATATCTCCCACGTGTCGAAGCACGACTTAGAGGCATAACCGCATTGAAAGCAATGTCGCAAGTGAGGTAATTTTCACACATCCCATGTAATACATAAGGGGAAAAGATACATAGTTGGCTTACAATCGCCACTTCACACAAATACATGAATAAAACATTACATCATACAGTTACAATCAAGGCCCAATTACGGAGCCAAAATAAAAGAAGAAACCCCAAAAGCGACAAAGGACCAAGATCGACCCCAACTGGGCTCCACTACTGATCGACTAGAACGAAACAACATAAAGGACAAGATCTTCATCGAACTCCTCCTTGAGCTCGGGTGCGTCACCTGCACGGTCTCATCGGCACCTGCAAACTGGTATTGGAAGTATCTGGTGAGTCATGAGGACTCAGCAATCTCACACCCACGAGATCAAGACTATTTAAGCTTAAAGGTAGGGTAAAAGGTATGAGGTGGAGCTGCAGCAAGCGACTAGCATATATGGTGGCTAACAAACGCAAATGAGAGCGAGAAGAGAAGGTAAAAGCACGGTCGAACAACTATGATCAAGAAGTGATCCTGAAACTACTTACGTCAGACATAACTCCAACAACCGTGTTCACTTCCCGGACCCCGCCGAGAAGAGACCATCACGGTTACACACGCGGTTGGTGTATTTTAATTAAGATCAACTTCGGGTTTGCTACAACCGGACATTAACAAATTCCCATCTGCCACATAACCGCGGGCACGGCTTTCGAAAGTTCAAACCCTGCAGGGGTGTCCCAACTTAGCCCATGATAAGCTCTCGCGATCAACGAAGGATATTCCTTCTCCCCGAGAAGACCCGATCAGTCTCAGAATCCTGGCTACAAGACATTTCGACAGTAATAAAACAAGTCCAGCAAAACCGCCCGATGCGATGACATCCTGATAGGAGCTGCACATATCTCGTTCTCAGGGCAACACCGGATAAGCTAAGCGTACAGGTACCAACATAACCCAAGTTGCCAAGGGACGGTCCCGCACGGTGCTCTAGTTTGGACCAACACTTAGACAAGCATTGGCCCGGGGGGCTAAATAAAGATGACCCTTGGGTTAATTACTCCCAAGGGAAAAGTAGGTGGTGGTGAGGCAAATGGTAAAACCAATGTTGGGCCTCGCTGGAAAAGTCTTATTCAACGCGAACTGTCAAGGGGGTCCCATAAATCACCCGACCGTGTTAGGGACGCAAAATCCGGGAACATAACACCGATATGACGGAAACTAGGGCGGCAAGAGTGGAACAAAACACCAGGCATAAGGCCGAGCCTCCCACCCTTTACCAAGTATATAGATGCATTAATTAAGTAAGATATATTGTGATATCCCAACAAGTAAACATGTTCCAACAAGGAACAACATCTCCATGTTCCAACAAGGAACAAACTTCATCTTCACCTGCAACTAACAACGCTATAAGAGGGGCTGAGCAAAGCGGTAACATAGCCAATCAACGGTTTGCTAGGACATGGATGGTTAGAGACTGACATGGCAATATGGGTGGCATGATATAGCAAGTGGTAGGTATCGCAGCATAGGCATAGCAAAAGAGCGAGCAATCTAGCGAGCAAAGATAGAAGTGATTTCGAGGGTATGGTCATCTTGCCTGAGATCCCGCTAGGAAGAAGAACGAGTCCATGAAGAAGACAAGCGGGCGAAGTCGAACGAATCCTCACAACTCCGGAACGCAACCGAAGCTAACAAGAGAAGCAACCCGGAAAGAAGCAAGCAACATAGTAAACAACCAACACATAAGCATGGCATGATGCACAAGTATGATGCATGCCCGGTTTAATGATTCATGGCATGGCAAATGCAACAAACAACGCTACAAATTAAGTGGAGCTCAATATGCAACGAGTTGCATATTGACGGGACACCACATCAAATATTTAGTTCGATCTTGTTTAAGTACCCAACATTATTAAATGTTGTTAAATATGGCAAGAGGGTGAAGCAAAATAAAACTACCTATTTAGGCAATTTTAAATGAGGCCGGAAATAACAAACAACAATTCCGGAAAAGCCTCATGAGCATATATTAGATTTGGTACTGTTCTAACCTAAAGCATATTTTAGAGTTGTTAAACAGGAAAATAAAGTGCATCATGTTAAACTATGCATTTTTCTACCCCATTTACATATAAAGTTTATTAAATTCGGAGTTACGGTTATTTAGTTATGAAATAAATCATTTTAGCATGGCATTTAGCAAAATAAATGCAAACAACAATTTTAAGCATTTTAAATCTTGTTATCGTGATGCGGATGACAATTTCAAGTTTTATGTAATTATTATGAAAATGTTGACAAGAGCATTATGAAGCATTTGTCATCGTGGCGGAAAGAAAGTGTGCCACGGCAACGAATCCAAAAATGGTGCCACGGCAGCGAATCCGAAAATGGTGCCACGGCAACGAATCCGAAAATGGTGCCACGGCAACATATCGGTTCCGGTACCCATGAAGATATCGGTGCAAAAGGAAGCGTGACGGAAGCGAGTTGAACATGATGGTGGGGTGATCCCGGATACCGGGTTCCCACGAGACGATGGCACGGCAACGAGGGACAATTCAGACACGGTGAAAACGGTGCAAACAAAGGGGCATCTCATACAACATGCATACGGTCCACGCGGTCGTTCTCGGCGGTATACCTTCGAAGCGTGCAATCGGGACGGATCGAGTATGTAGAGGGAAGTAGTGGAAGTAGTTGTTCCGCGACGGTAGTAGTGGAAGTAGTCGTTCTCGCGGGCGTAGTGGAAGTAGTTGTACACGACGACGGTAGAGGTACTCGCGACGGTAGTCGTTCAAGTTCACGTTACACGGGTCTCCGGCGACGGTCATCATGTAGTCGTACATGTTCTTCGTGGTACACAATTCGTAGAGGTACTTGAGATCTTCTGAACTTGCCGGTATTGACGAAACGAAAGGGTACTTGGCAGCGTAGTCGTGCACGTTCCAACATCAAACTTGGAGGGACACTGACGGCGTGGTACTTGGCGAATCCAGGATGTAGAGGTACACTTGTCGTAGACGTCCAGTGCATCCGTAGAGGTACTTGGCGCCCGGTGCGGTACTTGGCGATCCAAAAGAAATGCTCCTGTTCAAGGAGGTCTCGGTCTTGGCGATCTCATGGATGGCAGAGGCATGGTGCAGGGTCGACCGTCGACGGGAGCAGGAGGTGTACGGAGGGCTCGGTGTGCAGGGGTCGTTGGGCCTTGGCGCGAGGAAGGTGGAGCGGAGGAGGGACGGAGCAGAGCAGGCGCTGGCGGCGGCGTCTTGCGGGACTTTGGGCGCTCGAGCAGAGGAGGCAGCAGGGCGTCCAACCCGGCTGGTGGCGGGACGAGGGAGCTTGCGAGGGCCCATGGCGAGGAGGCAGAGCTCGCGGCAGGAGGTGGTGGTACTCGGGGGACGGACTCCGATGCTGGGGCTCCGGCAAACTCCGACCAAAACGGAGGGGACGAGCCGCGCGAGGCTCCTGCTGGGCGCGGAGGATGACGGATGGGGCGCAGGTGCTCGAGGAGCTCCTCTCCTCTGGCGCTTGGGCGACGGGGATGGCGAGGAGGAGGCGCGGTCGCGGCGACGGGCTCCGGCCTGGCCAGGGGGTGTGAGCAGAAGGGAGAGATCGAGAGGAGGGAGGCGAGCGAGGAGGAGGCTCGGGCGCGAGGTGGAAGAGAGGAGTGGGGATCGGGAGAGAGATGGGATCGAGGGATGAGGGGTCGAGGGCGCGGGCGCTCCTGGCGGCGGGGGAGGAGAACGAAGGAGAGGGAGAGAGCGAGGGAATCGGGCGAGGCTCTCTGGTGGCGGCGCTAGGAGGAGAACCAGGTGCGGGCTAGGGTTAGGAGAAGGTTAGGCTTAGGAGGCCGGCGGCTGGGCCTTGGCCAAATGGGCCGGCCTGGCTGCAGGGTCTCTTCTCTCTCTCCTTTCTAAAAAGAAAAGAAGAGATAAAAAAACAGAGATAAAGAAAGAAAAGAAAGAGGGGTTAGAGGAAGAAGTTTGACACACAGACAATTTTTACGGACTCGTAAAAATGTGCATGGTCCACGAAAATTAGGAGAGGCATGATTGCAAGAATTAAATTCAAATTCATTTGAATTTAATTCAAAAGGTTTGAATAGGAAGTGAGGGTTGGAAAGGTCCAAAAATGTTGAACATTTAGGAAGATCTCCGTAAAATGATGAAAGAAATTATGGGCAAGGTTGGAGGCCAAGAAATGAGATAACAAAGGCATTGGGATTTATTTGCAAGTGTGTTATGGTCAATTTGAAATAATGAAATATTTATTATAGCTCCCTAATAATAGTAGGAGACTTTGAATATGTTTTAAAGAGAATCACCATGTGAATTCCCTCGATTTAAATAGATCAAAAGATCTATGCAATTTATTTAGTTGAGATTTTTAAAAAGGGGGTTGCAAGATGCCATGATGCAATGCACATGAAGCAAAGAGATGAGATGCAAGACATGAACAAAAATGCAAAACAAAAACAAAAACCCAACCACGAAGGAATTATCATATTGCATCTCCGGAAAAGGCAAGAGTTGGAGATACAAATATGGAAAGTTGCATCCGGGGCGTTACACTAGTACAAACAGGAAGCCAACTAGTATAGGGATGCAGTTAACTGAGCAGGCAACTTGTGCAACTGAACAACATATAGACAGCCAACCTAGTACAAACAGAAAGCCAACTAAGCATGACAACTAATGCAAAGTGCAGAACATGTGAACAACCAACTAAAAAAAGGATGCAACCAACTGGGTAGAATTTTGTGCAACTAAACCTAAAAGTAGTTCAATCAGACATTGCATTGCACACATCTAGGACATCATCTACCAACAACAAACCACAGTGAGGACCAGAACATGGTACATTGGACGCACCCATACCTCAAACCGCAAAAATCCCAAGCATCACTCGGCCATGACCCACAAAACACTCAGTAATGAATCCCCACCATCACTACCCCCTTGCAACCACACAAAATTGAAGCATATGAAGATCGAATCGAAGCAAGCACAGAATGGGACCCTATGCAGCCCGCCAGATCCGCCACCATCAACCTCGACACGGCCTCATCCCCGGCGACGAGACAGAGAGGGGAAGGACAACAGAAGGCCCCAGCGGACGTCTGCGTCGACCGCAAATCCAAATAACCACTCCACCGACACCAACGCACCCTCCCAGCATGAATCCCAACCACCACTGTCCCTTGTTGCCGCACAAATCCAAGGACAGGAGAGTCGAACAGAAGCACACACGACACGTCTACACCGAATCGACCATATGAGGCAGTTGATGCCATAGGAACCCTAGGAATCCCAGCCCGCCATTTCCGCCACCGACGACCTCAGCACGACCTAGACCGCTCGGCGACGAGACAGAGAAAGGGAGGACTACTGGTACCTGCAACGCCGGCACGGTCCAGCAGCGAATCGCCCCCGCGGTCCAGCAACGAATCCGTCGGTGATTTGAGAGCCGCGACGCGATTTCGCCGCAGTTGCGGGGCGAGAGCAAGAGCGGAAAGGGAGGAGGAAATGGAGGAGAGAACGGCCAGCGGAGGAAATGGGGGAGAGAACAGCTCACGTTTCGAAACCGCCGCCCACGATCTCCCTCTAGCCGCTTACATGTGGGTCCCGTGCTGGGTCGGATAAGGACAAATCACCCACGACCGCGCGGTGGAAGGAAACGGACCAGGCGGCACCTGGCGCTCGCGCGATGCGATCGCGACGCGATCGTGCGGTCACGAGCCGGCCGCTCGTTCTCTCCAAAAGGTGTGCCTGCACTTTGGAGGTTTTAGGCTATTATTTTTCACCGACTTCCCACCCGTTTCCATATATAACGGTCAACTACCTCCTCGTCCCTAACCTCCACAGCCTTCCTCTTCCCCTCCTCTCACCCGAGCACGCCAACGCACACTCAAGTCTCCAATGGCCAACGAGCACTTCTTCCCGGGCGAGTACTTTTCCTCCGGCCTCGCGGCGCCGTTCCTTGGCGCATCTTACGTGCAGCCGCAGCGTTCAGGGTTCGAAGCCGCCGCGGCTATGGCCTTCGGGCTGCCGTGGGCGGACCAGCATCTTCCAGTAGACTCCTCAGCCACCACGGCGCACTTTGACTCCGCGCTCAGCTCTCTCGTTTCGTCTCCTACCAGTGCCACTGCCGGCGGAAGCTTAGGCTTCGCGCACGGCGGCGAGGATGACGTCGCCATCGGCGACCTAATCGGCCGGCTCGGCAGCATCTGCAACGGCGCCAGCGCCAACAACTCCTGCTACAGCACGCCTATCAGCTCCCCTCCAAGCGGGGCGCCGCAGGCGTTCCGTGGCTACGGCGCCATCGCCGCGCTGGAGACCGGCAGGCTATCCCGGGTGTCAAGCAGCAAGTCGCTCGTCGGCAACACCTCCGGCGTTGCCGCGACGGCGCCATTGGACCAGAGCGCCCAACTGGAGATGAGCCCCGAGACGGACAGCCAGCCCGCAACCGCAATGCAGGACCCGCCCACGAAAAAGGGCGCCGGCGGTTCCGCGCGGAAACGCAAGGCGGCCCCGGCGAAGGGCAAGGCGAAGGCTTCTTTACCCGCAGCACAGCCCAGTTGCTCCGTGAGTTCTTCTTCTCCCTCTCATTTCACAGATGTTGGCATCAATCAAGGCCCAGTTCGTTGGTGATACTATGCCAAGTAACTCCGTGGATAATATATAAATTATTGGCACAAATGCAGATGGCGGCAATGAATACGAGCCCGCCGAAGCGGCCGAGGGTCGCCGACGGCGGCAACGACGAAAACGCCGGCGCGGTGGAGGAGGAGAAGGCGGAGCCTGCCAAGGACTACATCCATGTGAGGGCGAGGAGGGGCCAGGCAACTGATAGTCACAGCCTCGCCGAGAGGGTACGCTACCTACCGAGCTCCTCCTACATATCCTAGCTAGATACTACACATTAATTCCCAAATCCAAATGCACGTCACTGTAATTTACATACTAATCACTTGAGCGTACTAGTACTACCTTGTGGTTGTTATTCCAAAAAAAAAAATCATGTGTGAACACTTTGCTTGTTCTTACTTGGTAGGTGAGGAGGGAGAAGATCGGTGAGAGGATGAAGCTGCTGCAGTCCCTGGTGCCAAGCTGCAACAAGGTACTACTGTAGTAGTATGTGTTTATGCATGTATGAACACACCGGAGCCGCAATTTCCTTGAGGTCAAATTCTCTTAACTTCGACGGTTAGCATGCATGTGAAGGCGAGTACGCATAGATAGCGTTTTGGAGACTGTGTCCATGTCTAAAATACATTTGAACAAACGAAATTCGTACTCCATACTTAGATGTTGTTGTCAGCTATCACTTGTTCATTAGCTTTTTTTTAGACAAGTTCATTAGCTATTTTTTTTTTTTTTTTGCGGGTGAAGTTCATTAGCTAATTGCTACTGATTATGTAATTCTATAGTAGTTGGACTTTTTGCTTAGCTAGAGCGACTCCTCCACCGAAAGTAGGAAGAAAGCGAGCTACTATGGTGAAGTCTGGGCTTTGGAGGCAGTAATTTAGTAATTTGGACCGTAGTGGTCCAAGAGTTGCTAGCAGCACTAGTCATAATTAGTTGCGACGTTCCGGCTTTTGGTGGAGGATGATTAGTTAATCAATGGAAGGTGCCGGTGGTTTAGGTGGCGCGCACGATTACTTTAGTGCCCAATTATTGCGGCGGCGGTCAGATTTTGGTTTGTTTAAGTTTTTCTCTTTGCGTTTTTTAGCTGCTTAATTATTAAGGTCTGTCTAGGACACATCTAGATGTGACATAATTATGTCACATCTAAACTAATGTCCATTCTGTTTGTGATTTATTTTTTGTCTTATTTTTTTGTTTCTTGTTGCTACATTATATATACTTGTGGGGGCTTAGATGTGACATTTTTAAAAAACATCTAGTTGTGAATTAGACAAACTGTAATTATTAACCATCACATGCGGATGTGCGGTGGACAGATCACCGGCAAGGCACTCATGCTCGACGAGATCATCAACTACGTCCAGTCGCTGCAGCGTCAGGTCGAGGTAGCTAAGTAGCCACCAAATATGCAAACATGTCGCAAGACTGAACTTTCTTTCTTTCAGAGCTGAACTGACTAATAATTTCTGCACTCCTTCAGTTTCTGTCCATGAAATTGTCGACCATGAATCCTCAGTTGGAGCTCGACGAGCAGCACATCCCGTCCAAAGAGGTGAGAGTTCATATGACACGTATATAAAAAATCGAACTTTGCCGTCAATCTCCACACCGGAACTTCTATCAGACCACCGTACCACTCAAATTGATGCGAGGGAGATAACCTTGCACACAACTATTTCCAGATGAACCAGATGGCAGTGCCCGGCTTCTCCTACGCCGGTTCACCCGTCGCCGTCGCGGCCGGCCACGGCCACGGGGCAGAGCTAGAAGGCACCTTCAGCTGGGAGCATGACCTCCAGAGCATGGTGCAGATGGGGGGAGCCAGCAGCAGCCGTAGGCAGGACCCCCAAGCTTTCTACGGCGAGTGAAATCTACCAATCACCTTTCCTTGGTTTCTTCATGTCCTGAAAACGGCCGGTTCTCGATTCTGTGCCGAGGTTGCCCTGTCTGGCCCGTTCCATGTCATTGAATGCAGGCAGTGGCCAGCCGGCGACTACAGTAAATCACATGAAGGTTGAACCATAAATGTGCCTGCCCCTGCCTTCTGTACATACGCCAGCCGCCCCTCTTTTCTCTTCTCCCTGCACAGCAGCTCAGAAACTACAACAATCATTACCACATGACAAACGAGAAACCAGCAGGTTTCAGGCTTTTGGGTGCAGATGCAGTGGCATGGCAGAGTATGAATTTGGGTGCATGTGTGTTGAAAACTGGCAATGCATGCCCTAACTGTAGAAAGTATGTAGTGGTAGTTTCTCAACCCGGAGAGGAGCCTAGGAAGGATGGCAACTTGGAAAGCATGAGAATGCAGAGAACAAAGAAAGCTACCTTCCCTTTTGGTGTTTAATTTATGTCCTAGATCAACCATGTCTTTGATCTCGTTTTTGTTTTGGATGCCTCTAGTATTTACTCCAACCAATGGCAACATACATATTCCCCTTGTTTTCCTTTTTTTTTTGCTATATCATTATGAGCCCACATCTTATGTACTATATTTCCCCAACAGTGGATCTGTAGAGAGAATATTTGGTGCAACTCAATTGTATTCCAGGTAGTCAGTCATAATATATACACAGGATGTCTTGCGTGACAAGGAAACTAATCCTACCATATCTCTAGGAGTCAACTATACAAAGCTAGAGAAGATAGGATAAGCAATACAGATATGTCACGTTCAACACCCCCCCCCCCCCCCCCCCGCAGTCGAAGCGTCGGCGTCGGCGATGCAAAGACTGGAACGGAACTCCTGGAATGCAGCGGTTGGAAGCCCCTTGGTCATAATGTCGGCAAACTGTTGGGTGGTTGGTACATGAAGAACACGAAGCTGACCCAACTGAACCTTCTCTCGAACGAAGTGAACATCAAGCTCAATGTGCTTGGTGCGCTTATGCTGCACCGGATTCGCCGCGAGATAGGTGGCCGAAACATTATCACAAAAAACCACCGTAGCTTTCGGGATGGAGACCCGAAGTTCGCCAAGTAGTTGTCGTGGCCAACATGTCTCGGCAACAACGTTGGCAACGGGGCGGTACTCGGCCTCAGCACTCGAGCAGGAGACGGTGGGCTGCCGCTTAGAGGACCATGAGATGAGAGAATCACCGAAGAAGACACAATAGCCGGACGTAGATCGGCGAGTGTCGGGGCATCCGGCCCAATCCGCATCAGTGTAAGCAAAGAGCTCAGTGGAGGCGGAGGCGCGAAGACGAAGACCGAATGTCGGTGTGCCACGAATGTACCGGAGAATGCGCTTGACCAAAGACCAGTGAACATCACGACGCGAGTGCATGTGCAGGCAAACCTGCTGCACGGCGAACTAAATGTCTGGTCGGGTGAGCGTGAGGTACTGAAGAGCACCAACAATACTGCGGTAGAGGGCGGCATCCGTGGCAGGTCGGCCAGCAGTGGTAGAAAGCTTTGGCTTGACCTCAGCAGGAGTAGCAGCAGGTTTGCAGTCAGTCATGCCAGCACGATCCAGGAGATCAAGAGCATATTGTCCTTGATGAAGAAAGAACCCTGAAGAGTCACGTCGCACATTGATGACGAGGAAGAAGTGTAGAGCGCCCAAGTCCTTAAGCCGAAACTCAGAACCAAGACGACCGATGATGTCGCGAAGTAAGTCCGCCTGAGAAGCTGTGATGACGATATCGTCAACATATAGAAGAAGCATGGCGACATGATCAGCTCGATGAAGCACAAACAGCGATGTGTCGGAGGTGGTGCTGCGAAAACCAAGAGCAGTGAGGAATGCTGCAATGCGTTGATACCACGCACGGGGCGCCTGCTTCAGACCATAGAGAGACCGTGAGAGCAGGCAAACATCATCAGGCCGAGAGAGATCGACAAAACCAGTTGGCTGCAGACAGAGAACACGCTCCTGAAGATGACCATAGAGGAAAGCCTTGTTGATGTCGAGCTGATGAACAGGCCAGTGACAAGAGGCGGCAAGTTGAAGAACAACACGAATCGTGGCTGGTTTGACAACCAGGGAGAATGTCTCCGAGAAGTCAACACCGGCACGTTGTGCAAAACCGCGAACAACCCAGCGGGCCTTGTACCTGTCCAGAGAGCCATCAGGAAGAAACTTATGCCGAAAAACCCACTTGCCGGTGATAATGTTGGCACCAGGAGGGCGAGGAACCAACGTCCAGGTCCGGTTGGCGACGAGAGCATCATACTCAGCACGCATAGCCGCTAGCCAATGCGGATCACTCAGTGCAGAAGGCACCGAGCGCAGTACTGGAGAGATGACCGAGACGCTGAGATTGTGGTAGCGAGGGTTTGGTTGATGAATCCCGGCTTTAGCATGCGTCACCATGGGATGATGAGGCGGTGGAGGCGGGGGCCGAGCCTGGCGTCGAGGCGGCAGCACAACCACGGAAGAGGACGATGGAGTGGCCTCAGAAGAAGCCGCTGGTGAGGCGGCCATCGAGGTCTCAACGGAGACCGCAGACGGCGGCGTCAAGACCGCGGGCGAGGCCGCGGGTGGCGAAGAAGAAGCCGCGGGGACGATCGCGGGTGACGGCGACACAACCGCGGGCGAGGCTGCGGGTGGCGAGGATGACACCGTGGCCGAGACAGACGAGGCCGCAGGCGACGCAGGGCCTGCCAACGTAGGTGCGGGCGATGCAGGAGAGAGCCCGGCCGAGACGCCTCCTGCGCCAAGCCAGCGAGGGCGGACACCGAAGCCCGGGGGAGTCTGATCAGCTCCGCCTGAGCTAACCAGATCAGAGGCACCCGAAACCTGGAGGGGCGAGGCCGGCTCCGCCTGAGCAGGCAAAGGAGACCTCGCCGAAGGACCCGTCGGAGGTGCACGGGGTCGTGGCGGAGGAAGCGTAAGCGCTCCACGAGGCTGTCGAGGGAGTTCATCCGAAGAAGAACTTGTTGTCGGTGTAGCCTGCTCAAAGGGAAAAACAACCTCATCAAAGTACAAATGCCGTGAGACAAACACGCGACGAGAGACCGGGTCATAGCAGCGAAATCCTTTGGTGTTTGGTTGGTAGCCGAGAAAGACACAAGCGAGAGACCGAAGCGCAAGCTTATGGGGGGCGGTGGCGGTGATGTTGGGGTAACACAAGCAACCAAACACATGAAGATCGTCATAGGAAGGGGGAGACCCGAACAGAAGATGATGAGGTGTATAGCTCCATCGCGGTTTGCATGGCCGGATGTTAAGAAGGAGAGTGGCGGTGGCAAGAGCATCGGGCCAAAATCGGGCGGGCATATGTGCATGGAAAAGCAGCGCACGAACACTCTCATTGAGGGTGCGAAGAACACGTTCGGCGCGACCGTTTTGTTGGGAGGTGTATGGACATGTAAGGCGGAAAATAGTGCCATGAGTGGAGAGAAGATGGCGAATGGCGAGGTTATCAAATTCCTTTCCGTTATCCGTTTGGAGATGAGCAATGGTGCGATGGAAGTGGGTGTGGACGTAAGCATAAAAAGAGTGGAGAGTGGAGGCGACGTCAGATTTACGGCGTAACGGAAAAGTCCAAGTGAAGTGAGAAAAATCATCTAAAATCACAAGATAATATGATAAACCCGAATTACTAGGCACAGGAGATGTCCAAACATCACAATGAATAACATCAAAGGGAAAAGTGGCTATGGATGTAGATGAAGGAAACGGCAAGCGAACGTGTTTTCCTATGCGGCAAGCATGACATGTGTGAGCCGCCGATTTATTACAAGAAAAAGAAAAAGTGCTCAAAACTTTATGAAGAGCGTCGGTGCCGGGATGACCAAGTCGAGCGTGCCAAAGCAAGACATCGGCATGAAGAGCAACCGGACCACCACTCGTCGTAGGACCACATGGGTGGAGATCGTCAGGGGAATCACATCGGTGCAGAACCCTCCGGCTGCGAGCATCCTTGACAGAGAAACCAAGAGCGTCAAACTCAACAGTGACAGGATTTTCACGAGTAAGAGTTTTAACAGAACATAGATTTTTTATTAAGGATGGTGAAACAAGCACATTATTAAGAGTAAGAGAAGAAGAGGGAAACGGAAGAGACGATGAACCGTGATGTGTGATGGGAAGAGAGGAGCCATCACCCACCACGATGAGGGAGTTGAAGGGATAGGGAGAGGCATGGGAGAGGATACCGGGGTTGGAGGCCATGTGAGCTGCGGCGCCAGTGTCCATGTACCAATCGCCGCCTCCGTTGTAGGTGCTTGGCGAGGGTGCAGCATGAAGGGCGGAGAGGAGCGCCGGGTCGTAGACCGGCGGGGCGCCGCCATATGCGCCATAGCCTGGGTAACCGCCGTAGGCCGAGGGGCCACCGTAGGCCGCGGCGGTGCCATGTGCCGCGGGAACCGGGGTGGTCAGCAGCGCCTGATGAGAAGACGGCCGCGGCCCGAGGATGCTTGGAGCAGGGGGGGCGGGGATCGGCATGGAGTAAGCATGCACAACCCCCGTCCAGGGGTTATACCCCGAGAGCCATGGCGGAGGAGGGACAGCCGCGGATGCAGCGGGAGGACGCGGCGCCGAGTTGGTGTTGCGGCCGCGACCCCCGCGGCCCTTCTGCTTGCGTCCACCGGCGGGCGCGGGCGCGGGTGGCGGGGTCGGAGTAGGCGCGCGTGGTGCTGGGAGAATCGGAGGAGCGCCGTGACCAGCGGCGAGGCCGACGTGGAGGGCAGCGTGGGTCGCCTGCCGAGCGGTGTGACGGAGACGCTTTTCCTCCATGCGAAGATAAGTGACGGCCTTCGCGTACGTGGGCGTGACGAGGGAGAGGTTGGCGGCGGACTGGCCAAGGTCGGGGTGGAGGCCGCGGAGAAGGTCGGTGAGGAGGACGGAGTCATCGATGGTCATGCCGACATCGCGTAGTTCATCGGCGAGGACCTTCAGCCGCGTGCAGTACTCATCGATCGAAAGATCGTTTTGCTGCATAGTGAAGAACTCCCCTTGAAGAAAGACTCGGCGCTGGAGTTGATTGTCGAGGAAGAGATCACAAAGGCGCGTCCACATGGCATACACGGACGGATCGCGAGCGTTCACCATGTTGAAGAGGCCGCCGGAGATGGTGAGGAAGAGCCACTTGACGATGCAGGCGTCCACGGCAAGCCACTCGTCGTCGTCCTTCATGTCACGGAAGTCGATGCTCCCATCAATGTGCTCGATGAGACGGTAGGAGCGGAACAACAACGCGAAGTAGGTGCGCCATGCGTTGTAGGACGGCGAGTCGAGGTCGAGGATGACCGGTACGTGGTCTTTGATGTGGAGTTCATTGAGACGGTCAGAGGTGAACATGGCACCAGAGAAGGAACCAGCGTCGGATGCGTCAGCCTTGGCCATGATGGCGTCGGGTGGTGAGGGTTTTGGGTGTTGGGGAAGGGAGCGGCGGCGGCTACAGAGGATAGATGGGGGCGGCGGCGGCGGTTTAGGGTTTGGGGAGGAAGATGGCGGCGGTAGGGAGAAGAAGGGAGGTGGCGGGCGGCGGCTACGGGAGGGGTGGTAGCGGCGGCAGTGGCTACGAGAAGTAGCGACGGCGGCGGCGTTTAGGGTTTGGAGTTGGCGCGGCGGCGGCGACTAGAGGAAGGCGCGGCGGCGGCGGGTTGCGGAAGCGAGGAAGATCGCGGTAAAACTGATACCATGTAAAGAGAATATTTGGTGCAACTCAATTGTATTCCAGGTAGTCGGTCACAATATATACACAGGATCTCTTGCGTGACAAGGAAACTAATCCTACCATATCTCTAGGAGTCAACTATACAAGGCTAGAGAAGATAGGATAAGCAATACAGATATGTCACGTTCAACAGGATCAAATACGGTAGGTCAAAGATCCAAAAGACATATTGTCAGATTGTGTATATGTGTGCTGTTCCTCAATGAATGTAGCTGATCCTACTGCACAGTTGAACCAGAGAAACCGTGGCTTCAATCATTAATGGCAGCACCTACAAAAGCAGGAGGAAAAAAATTACAGCCGTTGGTAGGTAGTGCTTAGAACCAAGACCCACTTGCATCAATCAGTGTTAATCATGAGCTTTGTTACCTTCCCATTTGCAATGATTGGTAGATGGGCGTGTCTGTTGCCATATCCTAATCACACACCCTTCCCACAGTGTATGTGTTGTGTACCTTGTGCGTGTGGAATCTAGAGGGGGGCCATTTCTTGGAACACAGCTAGCATGTGGGTCACATCCCATCCACCTCTCACTTTTGGCCTTTCTCTCCTACCCTAGGAAATTCAACAATGCCACCAAGCTGACAACAAACAGGTAGGATGGTACTTCTTCAGAGTATCGTAGTAGTCCTTAGTATTAAGGAGAGTCCACTTTCGGAGCCTTTAGTTCCGCTGATAATTCTTGTTGTTTTGTGAGGACCTTCCATAGGGCATCTTCAACGTTGTTCTCTAAATCGGACACCATATCAATCTGTAAACTGGTGAGGATCAGTCCGCGGACAATGTTGCGCGAGCCGGCCATCCAAAATTATCCCCTAAACTTCCGCCTCTTTTTTTTAAAGTTTGCAAGTAAAATGTTCAAATGAGACAATAGTTTTAATTTAAATATTACAATCCAGCAAAGTTTTCAAATTAGAGTAGTTTAAACTTGAAATCAACTAGCAAATGTGGTCTAGTTGTTCCCTTTAACTGCCCATAGGTGCTCAATCAAATCTTTCTTGAGTTGATCATGAGTTGCTCGATGCCGAATTTATTGATGCATTTTGATCTGAAAGTTTAATAGGATCAATCATATTCTCAAATTCAAGAGATGGGACGGCATCTTCACCCTCATCCTCCAAGATCATGGTGTACATGATCACATAATCACATCCCACAAGGTCTCTGGATCCCGCTCTTTAACAGGTCCACGAACAACTGCAAAATGGACATGGAGCACTCCAAATGCCCTCTGCGCATCCTTTCTAGGTGCTTCTTGTCTTCGGGCAAAATGAGACATTTTTCTGACCAACTGGCTCAAAGATGGTATGTACAAGATAGCCCATGGAGGATAGAACTGTCAACTAGTAGATAGTAGCACATATTGTATTCATGTCCATTGACAGTATAGTTGCAAAAAGGAGCTTTCTTTTCAGTCAGCCTAGCAAACACTAGACACCGCTGCGGCACATTGATGTCATTGTGAGACCCGGCCATGCCAAAAAAATTGTGTCAAATCCAGAGATCATGTCATCCAACTACTTCAAGAATGATGGTAGGCTTCTTAACATGGCCCTGATATTTCCCTTGTAAAGCTTTTGGACAATTCTTCCATCTGCAGTGCATGCTATCAAGAGATCTGAGCATACCTAGCCACCCTCCTGCTTCAGACATTACCGAGATCCTCTCAGTGTCTGCGATAATTGGTTCTCTCAAGAACTGACGTCCAAACACCTCGGGTATCCGCAAGTTAATTACTAGACATGCATCATGTAATCTCAAATCCAACATAAAGAAACTTGAAAGAGAAAAACTCAATTCATCACAAAAAGGATAGAGGGGGGAGAACATCATATGATCCACTTTATTAATAAAGCTCATGGTACAATCAAGATCGAGTTTATGATGTGACCCCATATGTCGTCGCTAAAAATAAGGCGAACCAAAGAATTGAAAGGTATGTAATTCCTGCCAGGCGCAATGAGAAAAAAACTACTGTTGTGTGTCGCAACAACAGTCTGGGAGTTGAATTGAGGGACAAATTTCTACACAATGGCAAGATGTCAACACGTATTTCTTTTGGACATTGTTCACCGTGTTGCACCAGAAGGCGTCAACGTCGAGCTACAGCCGAAACGCCATGCATGCAAATACATTTACGTGAGCATGCAAAGGCACAACTAGTGAGCACAGAAGGGAAGAGCTAGTTTTGGACGTTTGTGATCAGCTTGCCGGATATTTAAATTAGTTAAGTCTTGTTTAGTTAAATAAAGAAGAGTCTTTTGTTTTGTTTTTCCTTCTTATTATTTGGTCAAAGTACTAGTTTGTTACGTGAGTGCATGTTAGAGTCCAAGTCGATTTTAAACTTAGGAGCGAGTCGGGCTTATCCCTTCATCCCGTGCCTGCGTGCACGTTATATAAGGAGGTCGTTCTTCATGTAACGAGGGGGGTTTGTTTTTTGGCTGTTGAAACAGAAACCAGAAGCCGGGGTATCTTCCCTTGGCGACGAGTGATTTCTTGTGTTCTTGTCGATAAGCTTTAAAAATTGCTTTGTGTTTTTGGCGAGAGATTGAAGACGCCGTCTTCAATTTGCTGCTGATTCTTCAAGGATCGTCTACGTACTTCTTCATCGAGGTATGCGTGTTGTTTTCGTGATGATTGCATCAACAAGATCGCGAGCGCCACGTGGTTCAGGTGATATTGTACCGTGAAAGATTGGAAAAATTATCCGCGCCATCGTTTTTCTGTCGAAGGTCGCATCAAGTGGTATTCAGAGCAAAGTTGATCACGGTACAAATTTTTTTTCCTACTATTTGATTCAACTGTTTGAAAGATGGTGAACTCGCAGCATGACAAATCTGATCATTAGGAGGTCAATGAGCTTCTGGAGGGTTTGGAAATAAGTGATGATTTGCGTATTCATCTGATGGCGATCAAGGGAGCCAACAAGAAGCTTGGGACAAGGGTGGAGGAATTGTCTGCAAATATTGTAGGCGTCGAGGACAGGTTGAACGAGCGTTTGACTGCCAGCGACCGACAGCGCACTGATAGTCTACAGGTGGTGACTAAGAGTCTTAATCGGCTCACCGCAGCAGTTCGGCGCCTTCAGGCGAGAGATGTGGCACCCCGACAGTCCCGCTCACCACGACGACGTCGTGACCACGACAACGATGATGATGGTGATTTTTTTTTTTTGAGGATTCTGATGCCCGTGGAGGCTTACCCCACCGACCACGGCATGATGCTGGGGCTCACCGCCATGCTGGGCGGCGCCGTAACTATGGCGGCAATGGTGCCCACGACGATGATGGTTTGGGTCGAATCAAGATAACCATACCTGAATTCTCTGGACGTTGTGCTGACCCCAAGAAAAATTTGGAGTGGGAGATGTGCGTAAATCAGATTTTTGACGTTCACAACTACTCCGAAGAGAAGAAGGTCCGTGTTGCATCTATGGAATTTACAGAGTATGCTCTTGTATGGTGGGATAATAAGAACCGTACTCACGAGCGACCAGCGACATGGGCTGACATGAAGCGAATCATGAGGGAACGTTTTGTGCCTGCTTACTACACTCACCAGCTTCATAGTAGACTGCGTCGTCTAGTGCAAGGTACGAAATCAGTTGATGAGTACTATAAGGAGATGCAAGTTTTGATGATCCGTACAGCTATGCGTGAGTCTGCGGAGGCGACCATGGTACGTTTTTTTGAGGGGTTAGAAGAAAAGATTCGCGACCGTGTTGATTTAATGCAATATAATGATATTCATGAGTTGCTTCATCAAGCGGAGCGTGCTGAACGTTGGGTATTGGAGAAGCAAGCTTCAGAGACTCGTCCAACTTACAACAGTGGGCGACGTGGTTCTTCTCCTATTGATGGTGGGTTTAGTGCTAAACCGACTCCTTCTTATAAGTTGGGAAGCATTGAACAGAGCAAAGTGGCAGCTGCGCCCAAGGAGGTTTCTCAGGTTTCATCTAGTGCAACGTCATCGCATCACCGTAATATTATTTGCCACAAGTGTGGAGGACGTGGACACATGAAGCATGAATGTTCCAATCAACGAAGGGTTCTATTTGTTGATGCGGAATATATTTCAGAATCTAAAAATGAGACGCCTAAGTTAGAGGATGGAATCGAAAGAGGTCACGGTGATCCTATATTATGTTATCCTCAAGATGATCCAGATATGGAAAGTTTGCTAGCACATAAGATCCAGCGAGATGACAAGACCATTGTTGAACAAGGACAGCGGCGGAGTATTTTTCAAACTGCATGTACCATCAAGGGAGAAGTGTGCAAACTGATTATTGATGGCGGCAGTGCTAGAAACATGATTAGTAAGGATGTGTTGGAGTCTCTTTCTTTGCCAACATGGGAGCACCCAAAACCATACTATATGAAGTGGATCAATGATGTCGGCAAAGCGAAGGTTACTCACAGGGTGAAGGTCCATTTTTCTGTTGATGGCTATGTGGATAAAGTGGAATCTGATGTTATGCCACTGCATGTTTGTCATTTTATTTTGGGGCGACCGTGACAGCATGATGTTAACACTCTTCATCATGGACGAACAAATGGGTACACTTTTATGCATAAGGGTGAGTTCTATGCTATTCTTTCCAAGGATGCAGAGAATATAAAGTGTACTATAAAAGTATTCAAGAACAAATCTGCAAGGCATAGGATGAAACCGAGGACGGTTTTCTTTCAAGGGAGAGAGGATGATGTGACCCCATACGTCGTTGCTAAAAATAAGGCGAACCAAAGTAGAACTGAAAGGTATGTAATTCCTGCCACGCGCAATGAGAAAAAAAACTACTGTTGTGTGTCACAACAACAGTCTCGGAGTTGAATTAAGGGACAAATTTCTACACAATGGCAAGATGTCAACACGTATTTCTCTTAGACATTGTTCACCGTGTTGCACCAGAGGGCTCAACGTCGAGCTACAGCCTAAACGCCATGCATGCAAATACATTTACGTGAGCATGCAAAGGCACAACTAGTGAGCACAGAAGGGAAGAGCTAGTTTTGGACGTTTGTGATCAGCTTGCCGGATATTTAAATAAAGAAGAGTCTTTTGTTTTGTTTTCCCTTCTTATTATTTGGTCAAAGTACTAGTTTGTTACGTGAGTGCATGTTAGAGTCCAAGTCGGTTTTAAACTTAGGAGCGAGTCGGACTTATCATCCCGTGCCTGCGTGCACGTAATATAAGGAGGTCGTTCTTCATGTAACAGGGGGTTTGTTTTTTGGCTGTTGAAACACAAACCAGAAGCGGGGGTATCTTCCCTTGGCGACGAGTGATTTCTTGTGTTCTTGTCGAGAAGCTTTAAAAATTGCTTTGTGTTTTTGGCGAGAGATTGGAGACGCCGTCTTCAATTTGTTGCTGATTCTTTAAGGATCGTCCACGTACTTCTTCATCAAGGTGTGCGTGTTGTTTTCGTGGTGATTGCATCAACAAGATCGCAAGCGCCACGTGGTTCAGGTGATACTGTATCGTGAAAGATTGGGAAAATTATCCGCGCCATCGTTTTTCTGTCGAAGGTCGCATCAGTCCATCAAGAACATGAGAGAGAGAGAGATCAAACACATAGCTACTAGTACATACCTCAGTCTTGACGATGAACAACTCACACACCATCATAAGAACGGAGAAGGAGTTGTTGGTGATGGTGATGACGGAGATGTCCCTGGCGGCGTCTCGGTGCCACCGGAGGAGACGAGGAACCTTCCTCTTTTTCCATGGCCCTTCAGGAGAGAGGGAGGTCTCCCCTAGATTGGATCTCTCTTCTGTCTTTTATTTTTTGTGACTGTTTTTTGGTCTTTTACCGTTTCTTTTATACTTGGAGATCCATAAATTCGATCGGGCTGATATTTTGAGTGGATTTTTCTGTGGAAATTAGCTTTATTGCGGCGAAAGAATAGCTACAACCAACTGAAGTGCGAGCCACAAGGGCCCATGGCGCAGCCAATGGGTGGCCACGCCTCCTGTCCTTGTGGGACCCTCGAGGATAGTTTTGTGTTAATTCCTTCGCCCAAAAATCATATAAATTCCAGAAATATTCATATTAAATCCCCGGGGTATTTGACCTTCCGAGATATTGATTTTCTATAAAACCAAAAACAAATAGAAAACATGAACTAGCACTGGGCAATAGATTAATAGTGTAGTCTAGAAAAATAAGATAAAGTGCACCAAAACCATATGTAAATGATGTAAATATAGTATAAATACTTCACAAATTATAGATATGTTGGAGATGTATCAGTTGACGTTGGCTCGACGAAGCAATGGTGTGGGATGCCAGTGCAGGGCGGTCGGCCAAGGTGCAAGTAGAAAACAGGAACTAGCATTGGGTGTTGGGGAACGTAATAATTCAAAAAAAATCCTACAATCACGCAAGATCTATCTAGGAGATGCATAGCAAAAAGATGGGAGAGTGTGTCCACGTATCCTCGTAGACCGAAAGCGGAAGCGTTAAGTTAACGCAATTGATGTAGTTGAACGTCTTCACGATCCAGCCGATCCAAGTACCGAACGTACGGCACCTCCGTGTTCAGCACACGTTCAGCTCGATGGCGTCCCTCGAGCTCTTGATCCAGTAGAGGGTCGAGGGAGAGTTCTGTCAGCATGACAGCGTGGTGACGGTGTTGGTGATGTGATCTGCGCAGGGCTTCGCCTAAGCACTACGACAATATGACCGAGGTGGTAAACTTTGGAGGGGGACACCGCACACGGCTAAGAACAATTGATGTGCCTTCGGGGTGCCCACTGGCCACGTATATGAAGGAGGGGGGAGGAGGCCGGCGGCCAAGGAGGGCGCGCCAAGGGGGGAGTCCAACTAGGATTCCCTATCCTAGTTGGATTCCCTTTCCTATTCCAAGAGGGGGAAGGAGGGAAGGAGAGGGAGAGGGAAAGAAAAGAGGGGGTTGCGCCCCTTCCCCTTAGTCAAATTCGGACTGCCTTGGGGGGGCGCACGCCACCTTGTGGCCTACCCTCTCCTACTCCCTTATGGCCCACTAAGGCCGATAACTTCCGGGAGGTTCCGGTAACCCCTCGGTTTCCAAATAAATATCCGAAACGTCCCGAAACCTTTCCGGTGTCCGAATACCTTCGTCCAATATATCAATCTTTACCTCTCGACCATTTCGAGATTCCTCGTCATGTCCGTGATCTCATATGGGACTCCGAACAAACTTCGGTCACCAAAACACATAACTCATAATACGAATCGCCATCGAACGTTAAGCGTGCGGACCCTACAGGTTCGAGAACTATGTAGACATGACCGAGACATATATCCGGTCAATAATCAATAGCGGAACCTGGATGCTCATAGTGGCTCCTACATATTCTACGAAGATCTTTATCGGTCAAACCGCATAATAACATACGTCATTCCCTTTGTCACCGGTATGTCACTTGCACGAGATTCGATTGTCGGTATCCTCATACCTAGTTCAATCTTGTTACCGGCAAGTCTCTTTACTCGTTCCGTAATGCATCATCCCGCAACTAACTCATTAGTCACATTGCTAGCAAGGCTTATAGTGATGTGCATTATCGAGAGGGCCCAGATTTACCTCTCCGATACACGAAGTGACAAATCCTAATCTTGATCTATGCCAACTCAACAAACACCTTCGTACACACCTATAGAGCATCTTTATAATTACCCAGTTACGTTGTGAGGTTTGATAGCACACAAAGTGTTCCTCCGGTATTCGGGGGTTGCATAATCTCATAGTCAGAGGAATATGTATAAGTCATGAAGAAAGCAATAGCAATAAACACATGTCTATGGTTTAGGAAACTTAACCATCTTTGATTAACGAGCTAGTCAAGTAGAAGCATACTAGGGACACTCTGTTTGTCTATGGATTCACACATGTACTAAGTTTCCGGTTAATACAATTCTAGCATGAATAATAAACATTTATCATGATATAAGAAAATATAAATAACAACTTTATTATTACCTCTAGGGCATATTTCCTTCAGTCTTCCACTTGCACTAGAGTCAATAATCTAGATTGCATAGTAATGATTCTAACACCCATGGAGTCTTGGTGCTGATCATGTTTTGCTCGTGGAAGAGGCTTAGTCAACGGGTCTGCAACATTCAGATTCGTATGTATTTTGCAAATCTCTATGTCTCCCGCCTTAACTTGATCGCGGATGGAATTGAAGTGTATTTTGATGTGTTTGGTTCTCTTGTGAAATCTGGATTCCTTCGCCAAGGCTATTGATGTGTTTGGTTCTCTTATGTATTATGCAAATCAGTATTGTCACAAAAGATTTTCATTGGACCCGATGCACTAGGTGTTACACATAGATCAGATATGAACTCCTTCATTTGCTGCTTCCGAAGCAGCTATGTACTCTAATTCACACGTAGATCCCGCCACGATGCTTTGCTTGGAACTGCACAAACTGACAGCTCCACCATTTAATATAAGTACGTATCCGGTTTGCGACTTTGATTCATCCGGATTAGTGTCAAAATTTGCATCGACGTAACCATTTGCGACAAGCTCTTTGTCACATCCATAAACGAGAAACATATCCTTAGTACTTTTCAGGTATTTCAGGATGTTCTTGATCGTTGTCCAGTGATCCACTCCTGGATTACTTTGGTACCTCTCTGCTAAACTTATAGCAAGGCACACATCATGTCTGGTACACATCATTGCATACATGATAGAACCTATGGCTGAGGCATAGGGAATGATTTTCATTTTCTCTCTATCTTCTGCAGTGATCGGGCATTGAGTCTGACTCAACTTCACACCTTGTAACACAGACAATAACCCTTTCTTTGACTGATCCATTTTGAAATTCTTCAAAACTTTATCAAGGTATGTGCTTTGTAAAAGTCCAAGTAAGCGTCTTGATCTATCTCTATAGATCTTGATGCCCAATATATAAGCAGATTCACCGAGGTCTTTCATTGAAAAATTCTTATTCAAGTATCCTTTTATCCAGAAATTATGTATTATTTCCAATCAACAATATGTCATCCACATGTAATATTAGAAATGTTACAGAGCTCCCACTCACTTTCTTGTAAATGCAGGCTTCTCCAAAAGTCTGTATAAAACCATATGCTTTGATCACACTATCAAAGCGTATATTCCAACTCCAAGAGGCTTGCACCAGTCCATAAATGGATCGCTGGAGCTTGCACACTTTGTTAGCTCCCTTTGGATCGATAAAACCTTCTGGTTGCATCATACAACTCTTCTTCCAGAAATCCATTCAGGAATGTAGTTTTTACATCCATTTGCCAAATTTCATAATCATAAAATGCGGCAATTGCTAACATGATTCAGACAGACTTAAGCATCGCTACAGGTGAGAAGGTCTCATCGTAGTCAACTCCTTGAACTTGTCAAAAACCTTTTGCAACAAGTCAACCAAAGTCCATACTTTGTTCTCATACATGAATCCCATCTCAGATTTCATGGCCTCAAGCCATTTCACGGAATCTGGGCTCATCATCACTTCCTCATAGTTCGTAGGTTCGTCATGGTCAAGTAACATGACCTTCAGAACAGGATTATCGTACCACTTTGGTGTGGATCGTACTCTGGTTAACCTACGAGGTTCCGTAGTAACTTGATGTGAAGTTTCATGATCATCATTAGCTTCCTCACTTGGTGTAGGAATCATTGGAACTAATTTCTGTGACGAACTACTTTTCAATTCGGGAGAAGGTACAATTACCTCATCAAGTTCTACTTTCCTCCCACTCACTTCTTTCAAGAGAAACTCCTTCTCTAGAAAGGATCCATTCTTAGCAACGAATATCTTTGATTAACGAGTTAGTCAAGTAGAGGCATACTAGGGACACTCTGTTTGTCTATGTATTCACACATGTACTAAGTTTTCGGTTAATACAATTCTAGCATGAATAATAAACATTTATCATGATATAAGGAAATATAAATAACAATTTTATTATTGCCTCTAGTGCATATTTCCTTCATTGGGCAATAGATTAATAGTTTAGTCTAGAAAAATAATATAAAATGCACCAAAACCATATATAAATGATGTAAATATAGCATGAATACTTCATAAATTATAGATATGTTGGAGATGTATCAGTTGACGTTGACTCGACGAAGCAATGGTGTGGGATGCCAGTGCAGGGCGGTCGGCCAAGGTGATCGCGCAACTTGGTCGATGTTAGCTCGACGAAGCAATGGTGCCGGATGCAGGCACAGGTCGGAATCGGTGGAGCAATGAGGTCGGCCAGATGAGATATCGGCGCGACGGTGAAGAGCACCTCAGAATAGGACCAAAATTTCCATGCAAGTGCTTGAGAACATAGCATATGACCCCACAAAAATCCTCCTTGATGAAAATTCGTCTGATAGGCCGCTCATGAGAAAAGATGACCTCGGATCAGATATGTCTCATGTAGAAAAATCGCAAATTGATGCACTTTTCGGATGT
Source organism: Aegilops umbellulata (assembly GCA_032464435.1). Taxonomy (NCBI): domain Eukaryota; kingdom Viridiplantae; phylum Streptophyta; class Magnoliopsida; order Poales; family Poaceae; genus Aegilops; species Aegilops umbellulata. The sequence continues at coordinate 275,961,677 of CP136055.1, forward strand.
TTTCTGGAGTTTGAACCGTTGGATTGAGCTAAAAGTTTGAGGGGTTGCAGTCATGACAATTCTGCATAATCTGAAAGGTTGGATCTTCCAAATGACGCAAGACTTTATTTATTTTGGACTTTTTAAAACTCGAATCACTATTCCTTTTTCCCAATAAGTGTGAGGCATATGCTTGCACTGGGCTTTGTATAGGTAGTTGAGTGGCTGACTAACGCAGATAGATCATTTTACTATTGTACCTGGTATGCTTTGGATTGGTGTTTTTGAAGTGATCTCTAATGCATAATTTCATTTGTCTATGACAGACGTTGATTTGTTACCAACATAATATTGTCATCCGCTCTAAACCTTGGCAATGGAAATTTTGACTCCACAAAAATATTTCTTCTTTCTTCACCTTCATAGCAATGGGACTAAAAGGATTGCATGTATTACTCTCATGCTAGTTAACTTCTCAAGCTTGCACGAATAATAAGGATACATTTTTGGAGGTTGGTATTCAACGTAAGCTTTTTTGCGGGGATCTCTAATTAAGCTTAAGAGTTAGAAACAATTAGCATACTTAGTCAATTTTCTTACTCGAGGGAAAGTAATATTTAAGCTCTGGGAGGTTGATGGCTCTATTTTTGACCCATTTAAAGCTCATTTGTCGCATAAGTTGGAGAAGAAGCTCACATCAGTGCTCATACCCATGGTGCATAAGTTTAAGAAGAAGCTATCCACCTGGCGGGCATCGGTGCTCGGTGCGTAGCCCAATATCCCTTGGTGGTCTTGACATCCGAGATCTCCATCGTGCTGGTGTGTTTGTGCGCGATGGCTCTGGTTGCAATGCACCAACCCCTTGTTGGGGAACGTTGCAGAAAATTAAAAATTTTCCTACGGTTTCACCAAGATCCATCTATGAGTTCATCTAAGCAACGAGTCATGGGAGAGAGATTGCATCTACATACCACTTTGTAGATCACGAGCGGAAGCGTTCAACGAACGGGGATGAGGTAGTCGTACACGACGTGATCCAAATCACCGGAGATCCTAGCACCGAAAGGACGGCACCTCCGCGTTCAACACACGTACGGTCAGCGTAACGTCTCCTTCTTCTTGATCCAGCAAGGCAAAGGAGAGGTTGAGGAAGATGGCTCCAGCAGCAGCACGACGGCGTGGTGATGGTGGAGCTACAGTACTCCGGCAGGGCTTCGCCGAGCTCTACGGAGGAGGAGGAGATGTTGGAGAGGGAGAGGGAGGCGCCAGGGCAAGGGGTGCGGCTGCCCCCCTCCCCTCCCCCCTTTATATAGGCCCCCTGGGGGGCGCCGGCCCTGGGAGATTGAATCTCCCAAGGGGGCGGCGGCCAAGGGGGGTGGAGTGCCCCCCAAGGCAAGTGGGCGCCCCCCCACCCTAGGGTTCCAACCCTAGGCGCAGGGGGTGGGCCTTGGGGGGCGCACCGGCCCACTAAGGACTGGTCCCCCCCTCCCACTTCAGCCCATGGGGCGCTCCGGGATGGGTGGACCCCCGGGACCCATCTGGTGGTCCCGGTACAATACCGGTGACCCCCAGATCATTCCCGATGGCCGAAACTGCACTTCCTATATATAATTCTTCACCTTCGGACCAATCCGGAACTCCTCGTGACGTCCGGGATCTCATCCGGGACTCCGAACAACATTCGGGTTACTGCATATACATATCTTCACAACCCTAGCGTCACCGAACCTTAAGTGTGTAGACCCTACGGGTTCGGGAGACATGCAGACATGACCGAGACGGCTCTCGAGCAATAGCCAACAGCGGGATCTGGATACCCATGTTGGCTCCCACATACTCCATGATGATCTCATCGAATGAACCACGATGTCGAGGATTCAATTAATCCCATATACGATTCCCTTTGTCAATCGGTATTTTACTTGCCCGAGATTCGATCGTCGGTATCCCAATACCTCGTTCAATCTCGTTACTAGCAAGTCACTTTACTCGTACCGTAATGCATGATCCCGTGATCAAACACTTTGATCACATTGAGCTCATTAAGATGATGCATTACCGAGAGGGCCCGGTGATACCTCTCCGTCAAGCGGAGTGATAAATCCCAGTCTCGATCTGTGTCAACCCAACAGATACTTTCGGAGATACCCGTAGTATACCTTTATAGTCACCCAGTTACGTTGTGACGTTTGGCACACCCAAAGCACTCCTACGGTATCCGGGAGTTACACGATCTCATGGTCTAAGGAAAGGATACTTGACATTGGAAAACTCTAGCAAACGAACTATGCGATCTTATGCTATGTTTAGGATTGGGTCTCGTCCATCACATCATTCTCCTAATGATGTGATCTCGTTATCATTGACATCCAATGCCCATAGTCAGGAAACCATGACTATCTATTGATCAACGAGCTAGTCAACTAGAGGCTTACTAGGGACATGTTGTTGTCTGTTATTCACACATGTATTATGATTTCCGGATAACACAATTATAGCACGAATAAAGACAATTATCATGAACAAGGAAATATAATAATAATGCTTTTATTATTGCCTCTAGGGCATATTTCCAACAGTCTCCCACTTGCACTAGAGTCAATAATCTAGTTACATTGTGATGAATCGAACACCCATAGAGTTCTGGTGCTGATCATGTTTTGCCTTAGGGAGAGGTTTAGTCAACGGATCTACGACATTCAGATCCGTGTGCACTTTACAAATTTCTATGTCTCCATCTTGAACATTTTCACGAATGGAGTCGAAGCGACGCTTGATGTGCCTGGTCTTCTTGTGAAACCTGGGCTCCTTGGCAAGTGCAATAGCTCCAGTGTTGTCACAGAAGAGTTTGATTGGCCCCGACGCATTGGGTATGACTCCGAGGTCGGTGATGAACTCCTTCACCCAAATTGCTTCATGTGCTGCCTCAGAGGCTGCCATGTATTCCGCTTCACATGTAGATCCCGCCACGACGCTCTGCTTGCAACTGCACCAGCTTACTGCCCCACCATTCAAAATATACATGTATCCGGTTTGTGACTTAGAGTCATCCAGATCTGTGTCGAAACTAGCGTCGACGTAACCTTTTACGACGAGCTCTTCGTCACCTCCATAAACGAGAAACATTTCCTTAGTCCTTTTCAGGTACTTCAGGATATTCTTGACCGCTGTCCAGTGTTCCTTGCCGGGATTACTTTGGTACATTCCTATCAAACTTACGGCAAGGTTTACATCAGGTCTGGTACACAGCATGGCATACATAATAGAACCTATGGCTGAGGCATAGGGGATGACACTCATCTCTTCTATATCTTCTGCCGTGGTCGGACATTGAGCTGAGCTCAATTTCACACCTTGTAACACAGGTAAGAACCCCTTCTTAGATTGATCCATATTGAACTTCTTCAGTATCTTATCAAGGTATGTGCTTTGTGAAAGACCTATGAGGCGTCTTGATCTATCTCTATAGATTTTGATGCCTAATATATAAGCAGCTTCTCCAAGGTCCTTCATTGAAAATCTCTTATTCAAGTAGGCCTTAATGTTGTCCAAGAGTTCTATATCATTTCCCATCAAAAGTATGTCATCTACATATAGTATGAGAAATGCTACAGAGCTCCCACTCACTTTCTTGTAAACGCAGGCTTCTCCATAAGTCTGCGTAAACCCAAATGCTTTGATCATCTCATCAAAGCGAATGTTCCAACTCCGAGATGCTTGCACCAGCCCATAAATCGAGCGTTGGAGCTTGCACACCTTGTCAGCATTCTTAGGATCGACAAAACCTTCCGGCTGCATCATATACAATTCTTCCTTAAGGAAACCATTAAGGAATGTCGTTTTGACGTCCATTTGCCATATTTCATAATCATAGAATGCGGCAATTGCTAACATGATTCGGACGGACTTCAGCTTCGCTACCGGTGAGAAAGTCTCATCGTAGTCAATTCCTTGAACTTGTCGATAACCCTTAGCGACAAGCCGAGCTTTATAGATGGTCACATTACCATCCGCGTCTGTCTTCTTCTTAAAGATCCATTTATTTTCTATGGCTCGCCGCTCAACGGGCAAGTCAGTCAAAGTCCATACTTCGTTTTCATACATGGATCCTATCTCGGATTTCATGGCTTCTAGCCATTTGTCGGAATCCGGGCCCGCCATTGCTTCCTCATAGTTCGAAGGTTCACCGTTGTCTAACAACATGATTTTCGAGACAGGGTTGCCGTACCACTCTGGTGCGGAACGTGTCCTTGTGGACCTACGAATTTCAGTAGGAGCTTGATTAGAGGTATCTTGATCATCATCATTAATTTCCTCTCTAGTCGGTGCAGGCACCTCAGGAACGTTTTCTTGAGTTTCGCCATTTTCCGGTTCAAGAGGTAACACTTCACCAAGTTCTACTTTCCTCCCACTTACTTCTTTCGAGAGAAACTCTTTCTCTAGAAAGGATCCATTCTTGGCAACAAAGATCTTGCCTTCGGATCTGAGGTAGAAGGTATACCCAATAGTTTCTTTAGGGTATCCTATGAAGACACATTTTTCCGACTTGGGTTCGAGCTTTTCAGGTTGAAGTTTCTTGACATAAGCATCGCATCCCCAAACTTTTAGAAACGACAGCTTAGGTTTCTTCCCAAACCATAATTCATACGGTGTCGTCTCAACGGATTTCGACGGAGCCCTATTTAAAGTGAATGCGGCAGTCTCTAAAGCATAGCCCCAAAAAGATAGCGGTAAATCGGTAAGAGACATCATAGATCGCACCATATCTAATAGAGTGCGATTACGACATTCGGACACACCATTACGCTGAGGTGTTCCAGGCGGCGTGAGTTGTGAAACTATTCCACATTTTCTTAAGTGTGTGCCAAATTCGTGACTCAAGTATTCTCCTCCACGATTTGATCGTAGAAACTTGATCTTTCTATCATGTTAAGTTTCAACCTCACTCTGAAATTCCTTCAACTTTTCAAAGGTCTCAGACTTGTGTTTCATTAAGTAGATATACCCATATCTACTCAAGTCATCAGTGAGGGTGAGAACATAACGATAGCCACCGCGAGCCTCAACACTCATTGGACCCCACACATCGGTATGTATGATTTCCAATAAGTTGGTTGCTCGCTCCATTGTTCCTGAGAACGGAGTCTTGGTCATTTTACCCATGAGGCATGGTTCGCACGTGTCAAATGATTCATAATCAAGAGACTCTAAAAGTCCATCTGCATGGAGCTTCTTCATGCGTTTGACACCTATGTGACCAAGGCAGCAGTGCCACAAATATGTGGGACTATTGTTATCAACTTTAACTCTTTTGGTATTCACACTATGAATATGTGTATCATCACGTACGAGATTCATTAAGAATAAACCATTAACCATCGGAGCATGACCATAAAACATATCTCTCATATAAATAGAACAACCATTATTCTCGGATTTAAATGAGTAGCCATCTCGAATTAAACGAGATCCAGACACAATGTTCATGCTCAAACTTGGCACTAAATAACAATTATTGAGGTTTAAAACTAATCCCGTAGGTAAATGTAGAGGTAGCGTGCCGACAACGATCACATCGACCTTGGAACCATTCCCGACGCGCATCGTCACCTCGTCCTTCGCCAGTCTCCGTTTATTCCGCAGCTCCTGCTTTGAGTTACAAATGTGAGCAACTGCACCGGTATCAAATACCCAAGAGCTACTACGAGTACTGGTAAGGTACACATCAATTACATGTATATCACATATACCTTTTGTTTTGCCGGCCTTCTTGTCCGCTAAGTATTTGGGGCAGTTCCGCTTCCAGTGACCACTTCCCTTGCAATAAAAACACTCAGTCTCGGGCTTGGGTCCATTCTTTGGCTTCTTCCCGGCAACTTGCTTACCGGGCGCGGCAACTTCCTTGCCGTCCTTCTTGAAGTTCTTTTTACCCTTGCCCTTCTTGAACTTAGTGGTTTTATTCACCATCAACACTTGATGTTCCTTCTTGATTTCTACCTCTGCTGATTTCAGCATAGCATATACCTCAGGAATGGTCTTTACCATCCCCTGCATGTTGTAGTTCATCACAAAGCTCTTGTAGCTAGGTGGAAGCGACTGGAGGATTATGTCAATGACCGCTTCATCCGGGAGATTAACTTCCAGTTGAGTCAAGCGGTTGTGCAACCCAGACATCTTGAGTATGTGTTCACTGACAGAGCTATTTTCCTCCATCTTACAGCTAAAGAATTTGTCGGAGACTTCATATCTCTCGACCCGGGAATGAGCTTGGAAAACCATTTTCAGCTCTTCGAACATCTCATATGCTCCATGTCTCTCAAAACGCTTTTGGAACCCCGGCTCTAAGCTGTAAAGCATGCCGCACTGAACGAGGGAGTAATCATCGGAGCGTGACTGCCAAGCGTTCATAACGTCTTGTTCTGCAAGGAGAACAGGTGCGTCACCCAGCGGTGCTCGTAGGACATAATCTTTCTTGGCAGCTATGAGGATGATCCTCAGGTTCCGGACCCAGTCCGTATAGTTGCTGCCATCGTCTTTCAGCTTGGTTTTCTCTAGGAACGCGTTGAAGTTGAGGACTACGTTGGCCATTTGATCTACAAGACATATTGTAAATATTTTAGACTAAGTTCATGATAATAAAGTTCATCTTAATCAAATTATTTAATGAACTCCCACTTAGATGGACATCCCTCTTCTAGTCATCTAAGTATTACATGATCCGAGTCAACTAGGCCGTGTCCGATCATCACGTGAGACGGACTAGTCAACATCGGTGAACATCTTCATGTTGATCGTATCTTCTACACGACTCATGCTCGACCTTTCGGTCTTCTGTGTTCCGAGGCCATGTCATGCTAGGCTCGTCAAGTCAACCTAAGTGTTTGCATGTGTAAATCTGTCTTACACCCGTTGTATGTGAACGTTAGAATCTATCACACCCGATCATCACGTGGTGCTTCGAAACAACGAACTGTCGCAACGGTGCACAGTTAGGGGGAACACTTCTTGAAATTATTATGAGGGATCATCTTATTTACTATCGTCGTTCTAAGTAAACAAGATGCAAAACATGATAAACATCACATGCAATCAAATAATAAACGTGACATGATATGGCCAATATCACATAGCTCCTTTGATCTCCATCTTGGGGCTCCATGATCATCTTGTCACCGGCTTGACACCATGATCTCCATCATCGTGTCTCCATGAAGTTGCTCGCCAACTATTACTTCTACTACTATGGCTAACGCGTTTAGCAATAAAGTAAAGTAATTTACATGGCGTTTCTCAATGACACGCAGGTCATACAAAAATAAAGACAACTCCTATGGCTCCTGCCGGTTGTCATACTCATCGACATGCAAGTCGTGATTCCTATTACAATAGCATGAACATCTCATACATCACATATAGATCATTCATCATTCATCACAACTTTGGCCATATCATATCACAAAGCACTTGCTGCAAAAACAAGTTAGACGTCCTCTAATTGTTGTTGCAAGTTTTACGTGGCTGAATTAGGGTTCTAGCAAGAACGTTTTCTTACCTACGTGAAAGCCACAACGTGATTTGTCAACTTCTATTTACCCTTCATAAGGACCCTTTTCATCGAATCCGCTCCAACTAAAGTGGGAGAGACAGACACCTGCCAGCCACCTTATGCAACTAGTGCATGTTAGTCGGTGGAACCGGTCTCACGTAAGCGTACGTGTAAGGTTGGTCCGGGCCGCTTCATCCCACAATACCGCTGAAGCAAGATAAGACTAGTAGCGGCAAGAAAAGTTGACAACATCTACGCCCACAACCAATTGTGTTCTACTCGTGCAATAGAGAACTACGCATAGACCTAGCTCATGATGCCACTGTTGGGGAACGTTGCAGAAAATTAAAATTTTTCCTACGGTTTCACCAAGATCCATCTATGAGTTCATCTAAGCAACGAGTCATGGGAGAGAGATTGCATCTACATACCACTTTGTAGATCGCGAGCGGAAGCGTTCAACGAACGGGGATGAGGTAGTCGTACACGACGTGATCCAAATCACCGGAGATCCTAGCACCGAAAGGACGGCACCTCCGCGTTCAACACACGTACGGTCAGCGTAACGTCTCCTTCTTCTTGATCCAGCAAGGCAAAGGAGAGGTTGAGGAAGATGGCTCCAGCAGCAGCACGACGGCGTGGTGATGGTGGAGCTACAGTACCCCCTGGGGGGGTGCCGGCCCTGGGAGATTGAATCTCCCAAGGGGGCGGCGGCCAAGGGGGGTGGAGTGCCCCCCAAGGCAAGTGGGCGCCCCCCCCCCCACCCTAGGGTTCCAACCCTAGGCGCAGGGGGTGGGCCTTGGGGGGCGCACCAGCCCACTAAGGACTGGTCCCCCTCCCACTTCAGCCCATGGGGCCCTCCGGGATGGGTGGCCCCACCCGGTGGACCCCCGGGACCCATCTGGTGGTCCCGGTACAATACCGGTGACCCCCAGATCATTCCCGATGGCCGAAACTGCACTTCCTATATATAATTCTTCACCTCCGGACCAATCCGGAACTCCCCGTGACGTCCGGGATCTCATCCGGGACTCCGAACAACATTCGGGTTACTGCATATTGTAGATCGCCAGCAGAAGCGTTCAACGAACGGGGATGAGGTAGTCGTACACGACGTGATCCAAATCACCGGAGATCCTAGCACCGAAAGGACGGCACCTCCGCGTTCAACACACGTACGGTCAGCGTAACGTCTCCTTCTTCTTGATCCAGCAAGGCAAAGGAGAGGTTGGGGAAGATGGCTCCAGCAGCAGCACGACGGCGTGGTGATGGTGGAGCTGCAGTACTCCGGCAGGGCTTCGTCGAGCTCTACGGAGGAGGAGGAGATGTTGGAGAGGGAGAGGGAGGCGCCAGGAGCAAGGTTGCGGCTGCCCCCCTCCCCTCCCCCCTTTATATAGCCCCCTAGGGGGGCGCCGACCCTAGGAGATGCAATCTCCTAGGGGGGCGGCGGCCAAGGGGTGGGGCTTGCCCCCCAAGCAAGGGGGGCGCCCCCCCTTTAGGGTTTCCCCCACCCTAGGCGCATGGGCCTCTAGGGGATGGTTCCCCTTGGCCCATGTAGGCCAAGGCGCACCCCTAGAGCCCATGTGGACCCCGAGGCAGGTGGCCCCACCCGGTGGACCCCCCGGGAACCACCGTTGGTCCCGGTACAATACCGATAACCCCAAAACTTGTCCCGATGGCCAAAACAGCACTTTCTATATATAATTCTTTGCCTCCGGACCATTCCGAAACTCCTCGTGATGTCCGGGATCTCATCCGGGACTCCGAACAACATTCGGGTTACTGCATATACATATCTTCACAACCCTAGCGTCACCGAACCTTAAGTGTGTAGACCCTACGGGTTCGGGAGACATGCAGACATGATCGAGACGGCTCTCGGGCAATAACCAACAGCGGGATCTGGATACCCATGTTGGCTCCCACATGCTCCATGATGATCTCATCGGATGAACCACGATGTCGAGGATTCAATTAATCCCATATACGATTCCCTTTGTCAATCGGTATTTTACTTGCCCGAGATTCGATCATCGGTATCCCAATACCTCGTTCAATCTCGTTACCGGCAAGTCACTTTTCTTGTACCGTAATGCATGATCCCGTGATCAAACACTTTGATCACATTGAGCTCATTATGATGATGCATTACCGAGAGGGCCCGGTGATACCTCTCCGTCAAGCGGAGTGACAAATCCCAGTCTCGATCCGTGTCAACCCAACAGACACTTTCAAAGATACCTGTAGTATACCTTTATAGTCACCCAGTTACGTTGTGACGTTTGGCACACCCAAAGCACTCCTACGGTATCCGGGAGTTACACGATCTCATGGTCTAAGGAAAGGATACTTGACATTGGAAAACTCTAGCAAACGAACTATGCGATCTTATGCTATGTTTAGGATTGGGTCTTGTCCATCACATCATTCTCCTAATGATGTGATCTCGTTATCATTGACATCCAATGCCCATAGTCAGGAAACCATGACTATCTATTGATCAACGAGCTAGTCAACTAGAGGCTTACTAGGGACACGTTGTTGTCTGTTATTCACACATGTATTACGATTTCCGGATAACACAATTATAGCACGAATAAAGACAATTATCATGAATAAGGAAATATAATAATAATGCTTTTATTATTGCCTCTAGGGCATATTTCCAACAGTCTCCCACTTGCACTAGAGTCAATAATCTAGTTACATTGTAATGAATCGAACACCCATAGAGTTCTGGTGCTGATCATGTTTTGCCTTAGGGAGAGGTTTAGTCAACAGATCTGCGACATTCAGATCCGTGTGCACTTTACAAATTTCTCTGTCTCCATCTTGAACATTTTCACGAATGGAGTTGAAGCGACGCTTGATGTGCCTGGTCTTCTTGTGAAACCTGGGCTCCTTGGCAAGTGCAATAGCTCCAGTGTTGTCACAGAAGAGTTTGATTGGCCCCGACGCATTGGGTATGACTCTGAGGTCGGTGATGAACTCCTTCACCCAAATTGCTTCATGTGATGCCTCCGAGGCTGCCATGTACTCCGCTTAACATGTAGATCCCGCCACGATGCTCTGCTTGCAACTGCACCAGCTTACTGCCCCACCATTCAAAATATACACGTATCCGGTTTGTGACTTAGAGTCATCCAGATCTGTGTCGAAGCTAGCGTCGACGTAACCCTTTACGATGAGCTCTTCGTCACCTCCATAAACGAGAAACATTTCCTTAGTCCTTTTCAGGTACTTCAGGATATTCTTGACCGCTGTCCAGTGTTCCTTGCCGGGATTACTTTGGTACCTACCTACCAAACTTACGTCAAGGTTTACATCAGGTCTGGTACACAGCATGGCATACATAATAGAACCTATAGCTGAGGCATAGGGGATGACACTCATCTCTTCTATATCTTCTGCCGTGGTCGGACATTGAGCTGAGCTCAATTTCACACCTTGTAACACAGGTAAGAACCCCTTCTTAGATTGATCCATATTGAACTTCTTCAATATCTTATCAAGGTATGTGCTTTGTGAAAGACCCATGAGGCGTCTCGATCTATCTCTATAGATCTTGATGCCTAATATATAAGCAGCTTCTCCAAGGTCCTTCATTGAAAAACTTTTATTCAAGTAGGCCCTAATGCTGTCCAAGAGTTCTATATCATTTCTCATCAAAAGTATGTCGTCTGCATATAATATGAGAAATGCTACAGAGCTCCCACTCACTTTCTTGTAAACGCAGGCTTCTCCATAAGTCTGTGTAAACCCAAACGCTTTGATCATCTCATCAAAGCGAATGTTCCAACTCCGAGATGCTTGCACCAGCCCATAAATCGAGCGTTGGAGCTTGCACACCTTGTCAGCATTCTTAGGATCGACAAAACCTTCCGGCTGCATCATATACAATTCTTCCTTAAGGAAACCATTAAGGAATGCCGTTTTGACGTCCATTTGCCATATTTCATAATCGTAGAATGCGGCAATTGCTAACATGATTCGGACGGACTTCAGCTTCGCTACCGGTGAGAAAGTCTCATCGTAGTCAATTCCTTGAACTTGTCGATAACCCTTAGCGACAAGCTGAGCTTTATAGATGGTCACATTACCATCCGCGTCTGTCTTCTTCTTAAAGATCCATTTATTTTCTATGGCTCGCCGCTCAACGGGCAAGTCAGTCAAAGTCCATACTTCGTTTTCATACATGGATCCTATCTCGGATTTCATGGCTTCTAGCCATTTGTCGGAATCCGGGCCCGCCATTGCTTCCTCATAGTTCGAAGGTTCACCGTTGTCTAACAACATGATTTCCAAGACAGGGTTGCCGTACCACTCTGGTGCGGAACGTGTCCTTGTGGACCTTCGAATTTTAGTAGGAGCTTGATTAGAAGTATCTTGATCACCATCATTAATTTCCTCTCTAGTCGGTGCAGGCACCTCAGGAACGTTTTCTTGAGTTTCGCCATTTTCCGGTTCAAGAGGTAACACTTCATCAAGTTCTACTTTCCTCCCACTTACTTCTTTTGAGAGAAACTCTTTCTCTAGAAAGGATCCATTCTTGGCAACAAAGATCTTGCCTTCGGATCTGAGGTAGAAGGTATACCCAATAGTTTCTTTAGGGTATCCTATGAAGATGCATTTTTCCGACTTGGGTTCGAGCTTTTCAGGTTGAAGTTTCTTGACATAAGCATCGCATCCCCAAACTTTTAGAAACGACAGCTTAGGTTTCTTCCCAAACCATAATTCATATGGTGTCGTCTCAACGGATTTCGACGGAGCCCTATTTAAAGTGAATGCGGCAGTCTCTAAAGCATAGCCCCAAAAAGATAGCGGTAAATCGGTAAGAGACATCATAGATCGCACCATATCTAATAGAGTCCATTACGACGTTCGGACACACCATTACGCTGAGGTGTTCCAGGCGGCGTGAGTTGTGAAACTATTCCACATTTTCTTAAGTGTGTGCCAAAATCGTGACTCAAGTATTCTCCTCCACGATCTGATCATAGAAACTTGATCTTTCTATCACGTTGATTTTCAACCTGACTCTGAAATTCTTTGAACTTTTCAAAGGTATCAGACTTGTGTTTCATTAAGTAGATATACCCATATCTACTCAAGTCATCAGTGAGGGTGAGAACATAACAATAGCCACCGCGAGCCTCAACACTCATTGGACCGCACACATCGGTATGTATGATTTCCAATAAGTTGGTTGCTTGCTCCATTGTTCCTGAGAACGGAGTCTTGGTCATTTTACCCATGAGGCATGGTTCGCACGTGTCAAATGATTCATAATCAAGAGACTCTAAAAGTCCATCTGCATGGAGCTTCTTCATGCGTTTGACACCTATGTGACCAAGGCGGCAGTGCCACAAATATGTGGGACTATTGTTATCAACTTTAACTCTTTTGGTATTCACACTATGAATATGTGTATCATCACGTACGAGATTCATTAAGAATAAACCATTAACCATTGGAGCATGACCATAAAACATATCTCTCGTATAAATAGAACAACCATTATTCTCGGATTTAAATGAGTAGCCATCTCGAACTAAACGAGATCCAGACACAATGTTCATGCTCAAACTTGGCACTAAATAACAATTATTGAGGTTTAAAACTAATCCCGTAGGTAAATGTAGAGGTAGCGTGCCGACGGCGATCACATCGACCTTGGAACCATTCCCGACGCGCATCGTCACCTCGTCCTTCGCCAGTCTCCGTTTATTCCGCAGCTCCTGCTTTGAGTTACAAATGTGAGCAACTGCACCGGTATCAAATACCCAAGAGCTACTACGAGTACTGGTAAGGTACACATCAATTACATGTATATCACATATACCTTTTGTTTTGCCGGCCTTCTTGTCCGCTAAGTATTTGGGGCAGTTCCGCTTCCAGTGACCACTTCCCTTGCAATAAAAACACTCAGTCTCGGGCTTGGGTCCATTCTTTGGCTTCTTCCCGGCAACTTGCTTACCGGGCACGGCAACTTCCTTGCCGTCCTTCTTGAAGTTCTTTTTACCCTTGCCCTTCTTGAACTTAGTGGTTTTATTCACCATCAACACTTGATGCTCCTTCTTGATTTCTACCTCTGCTGATTTCAGCATAGTATATACCTCAGGAATGGTCTTTACCATCCCCTGCATATTGTAGTTCATCACAAAGCTCTTGTAGCTAGGTGGAAGCGACTGGAGGATTCTGTCAATGACCGCTTCATCCGGGAGATTAACTTCCAGTTGAGTCAAGCGGTTGTGCAACCCAGACATCTTGAGTATGTGTTCACTGACTGAGCTATTTTCCTCCATCTTACAGCTAAAGAATTTGTCGGAGACTTCATATCTCTCGACTCGGGCATGAGCTTGGAAAACCATTTTCAGCTCTTCGAACATCTCATATGCTCCATGTCTCTCAAAACGCTTTTGGAGCCCCGGCTCTAAGCTGTAAAGCATGCCGCACTGAACGAGGGAGTAATCATCGGAACGTGACTGCCAAGCGTTCATAACGTCTTGTTCTGCAGGGAGAACAGGTGCGTCACCCAGCGGTGCTCGTAGGACATAATCTTTCTTAGCAGCTATGAGGATGATCCTCAGGTTCCGGACCCAGTCCGTATAGTTGCTGCCATCGTCTTTCAGCTTGGTTTTCTCTAGGAACGCGTTGAAGTTGAGGACTACGTTGGCCATTTGATCTACAAGACATATTGTAAATATTTTAGACTAAGTTCATGATAATAAAGTTCATTTAATCAAATTATTTAATGAACTCCCACTTAGATAGACATCCCTCTTCTAGTCATCTAAGTATTACATGACCCAAGTCAACTAGGCCGTGTCCGATCATCACGTGAGACGGACTAGTCAACATTGGTGAACATCTACATGTTGATCATATCTTCTATACGACTCATGCTCGACCTTTCGGTCTTCTGTGTTCCGAGGCCATGTCTGTACATGCTAGGCTCGTCAAGTCAACCTAATTGTTTGCATGTGTAAATCTGTCTTACACCCGTTGTATGTGAACGTTAGAATCTATCACACCCGATCATCACGTGGTGCTTCGAAACAACGAACTGTCGCAACGGTGCACAGTTAGGGGGAACACTTCTTGAAATTATTATGAGGGATCATCTTATTTACTACCGTCGTTCTAAGTAAACAAGATGCAAAACATGATAAACATCACATGCAATCAAATAATAAACGTGACATGATATGGCCAATATCACATAGCTCCTTTGATCTCCATCTTGGGGCTCCATGATCATCTTGTCACCGGCTTGACACCATGATCTCCATCATCATGATCTCCATCATCGTGTCTCCATGAAGTTGCTCGCCAACTATTACTTCTACTACTATGGCTAACGCGTTTAGCAATAAAGTAAAGTAATTTACATGGCGTTTCTCAATGACACGCAGGTCATACAAAAAATAAAGACAACTCCTATGGCTCCTTCCGGTTGTCATACTCATCGACATGCAAGTCGTGATTCCTATTACAATAGCATGAACATCTCATACATCACATATAGATCATTCATCGTTCATCACAACTTTGGCCATATCATATCACAAAGCACTTGCTGCAAAAACAAGTTAGACGTCCTCTAATTGTTGTTGCAAGTTTTACGTGGCTGAATTAGGGTTCTAGCAAGAACGTTTTCTTACCTACGTGAAAGCCACAACGTGATTTGTCAACTTCTATTTACCCTTCATAAGGACCCTTTTCATCGAATCCGCTCCAACTAAAGTGGGAGAGACAGACACCCGCCAGCCACCTTATGCATTTATTTCATGTTAGTCGGTGGAACCGGTCTCACGTAAGAGTACGTGTAACGTTGGTCCGGGCCGCTTCATACCACAATACCGCTGAAGCAAGATAAGACTAGTAGCGGCAAGAAAAGTTGATAAATCTACGCCCACAACAAATTGGGTTCTACTCGCGCAAGAAGAACTACGCATAGACCTAGCTCATGATGCCACTGTTGGGGAACGTTGCAGAAAACAAAAATTTTCCTACGGTTTCACCAAGATCCATCTATGAGTTCATCTAGCAACGAGTCATGGGAGAGAGATTGCATCTACATACCACTTTGTAGATCGCGAGCGGAAGCGTTCAACGAACGGGGATGCGGTAGTCGTACACGACGTGATCCAAATCACCGGAGATCCTAGCACCGAAAGGACGACACCTCCGCGTTCAACACACGTACGGTCAGCGTAACGTCTCCTTCTTCTTGATCCAGCAAGGAAAAGGAGAGGTTGGGGAAGATGGCTCCAGCAGCAGCACGACGGCGTGGTGATGGTGGAGCTGCAGTACTCCGGCAGGGCTTCGCCGAGCTCTACGGAGGAGGAGGAGATGTTGGAGAGGGAGAGGGAGGCGCCAGGAGCAAGGTTGCGGCTGCCCCCCTCCCCTCCCCCCTTTATATAGCCCCCTAGGGGGGCGCCGGCCCTAGGAGATGCAATCTCCTAGGGGGGCGGCGGCCAAGGGGTGGGGCTTGCCCCCCAAGCAAGGGGGGCGCCCCCCCTTTAGGGTTTCCCCCACCCTAGGCGCATGGGCCTCTAGGGGCTGGTTCCCCTTGGCCCATGTAGGCCAAGGCGCACCCCTAGAGCCCATGTGGCCCCCGAGGCAGGTGGCCCCACCCGGTGGACCCCCCGGGACCCTCCGGTGGTCCCGGTACAATACCGATAACCCCGAAACTTGTCCCGATGGCCAAAACAACACTTTCTATATATAATTCTTTACCTCCGGACCATTCCGAAACTCCTCGTGACGTCCGGGATCTCATCCAGGACTCCGAACAACATTCGAGTTACTGCATATACATATCTTCACAACCCTAGCGTCACCGAACCTTAAGTGTGTAGACCCTATGGGTTCGGGAGACATGCAGACATGACCGAGACGGCTCTCGGGCAATAACCAACAGCGGGATCTGGATACCCATGTTGGCTCCCACATGCTCCACGATGATCTCATCGGACGAACCACGATGTCGAGGATTCAATTAATCCCGTATATTATTCCTTTTGTCAATCGGTATTTTACTTGCCCGAGATTCGATCGTCGGTATCCCAATACTTCGTTCAATCTCGTTACCGGCAAGTCACTTTTCTCGTACCGTAATGCATGATCCCGTGATCAAACACTTTGATCACATTGAGCTCATTATGATGATGCATTACCGAGAGGGCCCGGTGATACCTCTCCGTCAAGCGGAGTGACAAATCCCAGTCTCGATCCGTGTCAACCCAACAGACACTTTCAGAGATACCCGTAGTATACCTTTATAGTCACCCAGATACGTTGTGACGTTTGGCACACCCAAAGCACTCCTACGGTATCCGGGAGTTACACGATCTCATGGTCTAAGGAAAGGATACTTGACATTGGAAAACTCTAGCAAACGAACTATGCGATCTTATGCTATGTTTAGGATTGGGTCTTGTCCATCACATCATTCTCCTAATGATGTGATCTTGTTATCATTGACATACAATGCCCATAGTCAGGAAACCATGACTATCTATTGATCAACGAGCTAGTCAACTAGAGGCTTACTAGGGACACGTTGTTGTCTGTTATTCACACATGTATTACGATTTCCGGATAACACAATTATAGCACGAATAAAGACAATTATCATGAATAAGGAAATATAATAATAATGCTTTTATTATTGCCTCTAGGGCATATTTCCAACAATATACATATCTTCACAACCCTAGCGTCACCGAACCTTAAGTGTGTAGACCCTACAGGTTCGGGAGACATGCAGACATGACCGAGACGGCTCTCGGGCAATAACCAACAGCGGGATCTGGATACCCATGTTGGCTCCCACATACTCCACGATGATCTCATCGAATGAACCACGATGTCGAGGATTCAATTAATCCCGTATACGATTCCCTTTGTCAATCGGTATTTTACTTGCCCGAGATTCGATCGTCGGTATCCCAATACTTCGTTCAATCTCGTTACTGCAAGTCACTTTACTCGTACCGTAATGCATGATCCCGTGATCAAACACTTTGATGACATTGAGCTCATTATGATGATGCATTACCGAGAGGGCCCGGTGATACCTCTCCGTCAAGCGTAGTGACAAATCCCAGTCTCGATCCGTGTCAACCCAACAGATACTTTCGGAGATACCCGTAGTATACCTTTATAGTCACCCAGTTACATTGTGATGTTTGGCACACCCAAAGCACTCCTACGGTATCCGGGAGTTACACGATCTCATGGTCTAAGGAAAGGATACTTGACATTGGAAAACTCTAGCAAACGAACTATGCGATCTTATGCTATGTTTAGGATTGGGTCTCGTCCATCACATCATTCTCCTAATGATGTGATCTCGTTATCATTGACATCCAATGCCCATAGTCAGGAAACCATGACTATCTATTGATCAACGAGCTAGTCAACTAGAGGCTTACTAGGGACATGTTGTTGTCTATTATTCACACATGTATTACGATTTCCGGATAACACAATTATAGCACGAATAAAGACAATTATCATGAACAAGGAAATATAATAATAATGCTTTTATTATTGCCTCTAGGGCATATTTCCAACACCCCTTGCGTCGGTGGCATCCACTTCACCTTCTTGTGACCCTTGACTTCAGGAAATTTTCCATGCCTCTACCTTTTGGTCCATGGAGATGGCAACATATCTCATTTCTAGACAGACCAGTGGATCAAAGGCAAGTCCATCTCAAAGCTTGCACCGCTTATTTTGCTCCTTGTTCCACATCGACGGCGAAAATCATGTTTTGTTCGGGAAGGTCACCTCCTCCGCTCCTATATCCAAGACATCCAGGGTGCGCTCAATCCTGCGGCCATGGTGCAATACATTGAGCTATGGGGCTATCTCTGTCACTTCCCGCTCTCTAGCGACCCTAACAAGCTTGTATGGCGTTGGACAGTTTCCGGTGTATACTCACCAGCTCCTGCTACGATGTCTTATTCTTGGGCTCTAGTACAGCTCCGGTTTTGCAGCTCACTTGGAAGACATGGGCGCCGCTGCGGGCCAAGGTTTTCATTTGGCTTGTCGTCCTAGATGGTGGACAGGCTCGCTCACCGTGGTCTACCCCATGTCGATCATTGCGTGCTCTATGACCAGGTCCCGAGGACATGCAACACATCCTCATTGAATTCTCATTTTACGGGCAAGTTTGCCTTGAGATCCTTTTTTGATGTCGAACTACCGCACGTGCAACCATTCCAGATTTGGCGGTCGGGCGTTTTTGCCCGGGCCTCGATTCTGTCGTTGAACGGGTTGTTCTCGCTTTTGTTTCTTACCGTCTGGTGCCTATGAAAGCACCGCAGTTATGGGCTCGAGTCGTCGCCAAAAGGTTAGATAGATTGCTTCATAAGATGTTGTCTTAGTGTTAATTGAGGATGGAGCACTCGTTTACTGTTCTACTCTACGCTCACTACCATGCCGCCTTACGTGGTGTAGCCCTATGTCTATTTTATTTTCTACCAGTCTATACCTAATAATAAAAGGATTATTTTATTGCAAGATTTTGTAAAAAAATATGTGCTTATTCAAAAAATATTTGAAATTTTAAAAATAAATGTTCATGATTTTTGAAAATTTTATTGAATTAAAAAACTTAATGAAATTAAACAAGATATCGCCAATTAAACAAATGTTCATGAACGGAAAAATATTCTAAAATTAAAAAACTGTTCGTGACTTGCAAAATAGTTTATTCATTCATAAAATGTTCGCTGATTCAAAATAATGATCATGCATTTCAAAATATGTTTGTTAAACCAAAAAGATGTTTGTTAAATCAAAACAATGTTCATGAATTTCAAAAATTGTTCCACCAATTTCCAAAAAAAATGTTCGACGATTCAAGAAATGATCGCCGATTCAAGAAAATTGTTTAAAAAAATATACACAATTCCCGAAAAATGTTTGCAAATAGTATAAAATGTTCATGAATTCAAACAATGTTCTTGATTTTAGAAAATGTTTGAAAATTTGTAAAAGGTTTCATGAATTTGAAAAAAATCACGATTTCAAATATGTGCATGAATTTTAGATTTTTTTCCATGATTTCACAAAAATGAGAGTGATTGTGTTTGTCAGTGATGTAGCAAAATGTGGTTATGGCCATTGGAGATTATGAAAAAAAATCTCCGTTGCAACATATGGGCCCTTTCGCTAGTATCTATCAATGAGAAGATACACAATTTTGGGTGTTCACGGAAAAAATTAGTTTATGCCTTTGCTTGGGGAAATATCTAGTGCACTCAGCCATCTTGTGCTACCTGTGCACCAAGTTAATAAAATCCAATTTATGGATGTCAAAAAATTCTGAACAAAAAGTATATTGTACTAGCAACAAGAATATTTCCTACTACAAAAGTAGAGATCCAAATTGAAAATACAGCATTAGAAAACAAAAAAGACAAATTCACCGATGATACAGAAAATGGGCTGAATTCAAGGCCCAGGTTAAATTAGGTACTATTCGCAGCATGATTTGTCTTTTTTGTTTCTAACTATGTTCGTTGAATTTGAATCTAAAGTTTTATAGTACTATGGTCGATATGTGTCATACTTACACTCACACAAAATTTTATAATTTTTCAATGTTTATAAAAATGAGATATGGAGATCGGTGCACCGATAGCACCAAATTCACCGTTGCACCAGATACGTTCCCGCCTTTGCTGGCGGGGGAGAATATCTGGTGCACCGGTCTTTGTGGTGCTACCGGTGCACCGAACTCTTGCACATTTTAAATGTTTGAAAAATTCTGAAAAAAATGTAGCACATTGACACAACATTAATGTAGATTGTCACAAAATTTCAAGCCAAAACTCAAAACACAACTCCTAAAACAAAAATGACAAATTAAACACTGAATATTACATGACATAAGTTGGGCTTTAGATTTGGCCCATTATCACACTGATGTCATTTTTGTATCTCTTTTTTTTTAATTTTGGTACGAAATTTTGTGACGACATACATTGATATTATGTCAACGTGCTCAAATTTTTTTAGATTTTTTAAAATGTTGTACGGCATCTGGTGCACCGGTAGCACCACAAGTGTTGGTGCATCGGATACGTTCCCTTGCTGGTGGTGGCGGGCGTTGAGGGCATGTACAATGATAGATAAAACAGTCTTATCTTAAGTTTTGCATGTAATTTAAAGATGACAAAAAAATATGTCTTTCCCGCATTAAAAAGACAAAAAAGTATGTCTACAATGGGTTATATTTTACGCTTATCTTCAATAACTAGCAATTCCTTAAAACATGATGAGACAAATTATGCTAAGAGATCATCTGTTGTTTTATCTTAAATAAAAAAAGACAAGCCTTTTATTATGAGTTCTCTTTCCTTTATCTCATCATTTATTCTACGTGGCACTTCAAAGATAGCATCATTGTACATGCCAGAAGGTTGGCGCAGCCATAACGGCACGATCCTCGAGCAGCTAACGACCGCGCGACCTGTAGCGGTACAGACGGCGCGGCCCACGACACACTACGCGCCCAACGGCGCGCATGCATCTCGATCGACATTGTCCCCGGCCGACCACACACGCCGAACCAGAAGTACCTGGGTATTTTTTTCAATATTGTCGAGAGGCTAGCTGGAGTGGATGGACTAGCGGATCGGCGCGAAACACCACGATCCAAACGTGAACGCCATGGCTAAACTAAAGTGGAGAAAAACGAGACTGCCGCGTGGCATAGTCAAGCAAGGGACAATTACAATGTCAGAGAGAGAGAGAGAGAGAGAAGAAAAAAGGGCATAAGCTCTTGTCAGGAGATGCAACGGGTACAGCTGTAATGTAGAGCGCCGCTGTCCATCGTAATATACAAGGCCCTCCTTCCTAAAATATAAGGCGCGATTGACTTTTTACGGTCTTTGATGCACGACTTTGACCACTAATATATATCAAAATATATGGATTGAACATGTATAAATGGCGTCGCCGTATTTGTCTTGCAAAACAATTTTATTTCATATGTATGTATACTAATTTTATAGACATATAATATATAAAAATCATAGTCAAAGTTGTGCAACGAAGACCAGAAAAGTCAAACCGCCCCTTATATTTTGGGAAGGAGGGAGTAGTACACTTGAAGAATCTGCAATGACAACGCCACACACGGACGGTCGGTCGGTGAAGAGAAACGCGTCCTTGGCCCTCTGATCTGATGCTTACAAGGTGTACAACATACTACTGCCACTAACCCTTTCCTCCCAAGGTACAGACTACAGAGAGAGAGAGAGAGATAAACAGTGACGGCGTCATCAGATGTTGCATCTGTCGTATCCGGAGAACCACGAGTTGAGGTCAGTGCTCTTGGTGACCTCCAGTGATCCCTGCTGGTGTATGACGTCCAACTCCCCCCTCCATTGCTGATCATCGCCAGGGCTACCACCAGCCGAGTCATATCTGGGTGCAGAGTCGAGATTGCTGGATGCGGCAGGCAGAGGTGTAGCATCGTTGTGCTTGGAGTACTCTGTCAGGCGTTGATTTAGCGCGACGATTTCATGGTCGTAGTTCTTCTTTAAGTTGTCTATCTCCTGATATGCTTTCTCCGTCTCCTGCTCTGCCAACAAGGCTCGGTTCTGCAACACACACACATTGTTTTACGACAACTGAAAAATGTACTGTCAATAAACTATATAATATTCTCCGCCAAAGGAAACTATAGAATACATACAGCACACTAGCAAACTCAACGACCATGTAACCATCAGCCCAGTTAAACCGCTGTATTAGCACTTTCAATGTGTGTTTTCATTCCCCCCGCAAAAAAAAAAGAGAGTGTGTTTTCATCCATAGGTTTGGTGGCATTCCAAATTCCCGATTTCGTGAACTATATTATAAATCTGCAGCTATCTAGATCTAGTACATTCCATGCATCCTGCTGTTATGTCTAACGAAATGGTCCATCAACAACAGAAATGGTGTAACTTTCAAAAACAACAGAAATGGTGTAAGATCTGAGCAACCAAGGAAATTCATACCTGGGCAACTGTTGTCGCTTCCTCGGCCTCCTTCAGTCGTACCAGCAATTCACCAGCAGCTTGAACAGCCTCAGCTGTATCCTTCCGCTGGTCATGAAGGCTTTTATTTTCTGCTCTCAGAAAAGAGATTTCGGCACCAAGGGAGTTGAGGAACCGTAGTTCGACTCCTTTGACACCAGCTTTTGCAGCCCTCATCTTCACATCTTCAACCCCATCAAGGATCTTTCTGTGCATTGCATGCAAACCAATATGCCTCTCTTCAAGGTCAGCATATTGTTCCAAGATTCTAGTATATCCCTGCATCGCTGTTTGCAATGCTTCCTTCGATTCCTCTGAGCATTTTTTCTCTGACTCCAATTCCGACCGCAACCTTCCAACAAGAGATTTGTTTGCTTCAAGGTCAGCCCTGAGCTCGTCCATGAGAGCAATCCATTTACTCTCAGCTTCAGCATAATCAGCAGCTTCCGGAATGTTAGTATCACCATCATCATCTTTTGTCCCAGGCGAAGGATTAGCACTCTGCTGCAATTGCAGTGGAGGCCACAGCCTGCGAAGCGATGCAGAAGATGAAAGCATATAATGCAACTGACTCTTCAGATGATGTATCTCTTCCTGTAAAACCTCTTTCTCATCCATGTAATTCCTGCACAAGTCCAATTCCCGCTGGAGTGCCTTCACCTCAATTTCAGCACGTAGGACTTCAGGGTGGTTGTCATATTTCTTTTGGAGGATCTGCACATGTCGGATCAAGGATATTAGCTCACAAGTAATAAGAATAAAAAGAAAGTATTGTCTATTTATATAGTACAAGAACTATAGATTCCAGACAACCTTGTGCTCATTCATAAGAGAGAGATACTCCTCATGTATAAATTCATCAGTCGGTAAAGTTCCATCCATCAAACTTTCAAGCCTAGCAATCTTGCCTTCCATTGTTTGTGCAATTACAGCATTGCATTCTCGCTCATGCTTGTACTGTTGCACCTAGAATATCAGAATGGTCAGGGGGGCCAGAAAATAGTTTCTTGTTTCTGAGGAGAGAAGAAAAACACTCACCAAACGATTTAGCTGTTGAATTTCTACAGCTTGCTTCGCGCACTGTTCATCACGTGCCATTTCTCGCCTGATTGATCCAGCCAGGACCTTCTCCACAGCCTATACAGACATAATTTAAAAATAAAGCTGCAGCTAGTTTAACCAACTGGTGAACTTACTTTTGTGTGAACTTACTTTGAGAATCTGCTGCTGCTTTAGGCCATCAGATGGTACTGCTCCATCAGCTGGTACCAATTGCAGATCTCTGCAAGCATCAGGATCCTTGCTCTCATTTGAAGAAATCTCAACTACACAAGAAGGAACTAGAGCCAGAGTGTTATCTCTTGCTTGAGATTCTTCAGGATCAGTCTGAGTCGAGACATCAACCTTGCAAGGCAGAACATCCCTAATTCTAGCATTTAACCCAACTGAGGCTCTCCTCCATGCACCGTTGTTTTGGTGACTTTCAATGACTTGAAGTCCTCTCTGTATACTGGCAGCGAGATTTAAGTTGCATCTGTCTTCTCCAAGTTTATTAGCATCAGAACAAGACCTTTTGGTAGGCATCAAAATTTTATCTCCATCAAACGCATCAACATGTGAAAGACCAGCATTTGTCACCTCTGAAGCTGGGAGCCTTTTGAAACCAATATCTCCAGCAAGGGCTATTACCATATCATGATTACTGGGCTTCTCAACATCATTCTCATCTATCTCCATCTCTTCATCGCTGTCTTCTTTGATAGCCTGGAATGTCGTAGGACGATTCAAGCTCATTTTTAGCAGATGCAAACTGCGCCTAGCATTCCAACCAGTAGAAAAGCTGCCATTGCCTCCTTCAGAGCCTCCATTAGATTTCATTCTGTGGAGTTCATCCTGCAACAAAACATTAGCGGTGAAACTTGAGTCAAAGAGAAAAACATTATGGAGAAATTGTGCTTTCAATATTAACGCAGTAGAACCTTCAGGTGCCTGATCTGCTCATGCAGTGCATTGACATCGTCCTCTTTTTGTTCATTAACAACTGCATTGTTTTTTATAGCTTTAGCGCGTTGAGCAAACCTTAGAGTGCTTAAGGTTTCATTCTTACATCTGTATAGGAACACAGAAAGTATGGTGAGGAAACAACATCAGAATAGCACAAAAAGAAGACTTCTGGTTCAACTTGGGTAATACCTTTCTGACGGCGAAACAGCACAAATCATTGCAAGCATTGCATTACCACCCAGGGATTCTTGTAATAGAAATGTCAACTTTGAATCGCGATATGGAACGTGCCTTTGTTTTCCAGATTGTGAAATTTCTGCTAGTATATTAATCAAGTTTCTGCAGTGACGAAAAACATATTGATCAGAACCTCAATTCCACATCTATTAGCACATCATGACAAAATGTGCAAGGTGATTCTTTTGGTACAGTGATTAATCAGATCTATTGTTAGAGTACGTAATGGGCCTAATGGGCGTGGGCTGGCGGTATAGCCTGTTAGTCTTAGGGTTAATTAGAGATAAGGGTCGCTTGCTTAGGGGAGTCAAGTAAACCTCTCTATATAAGGGGAGGAGATGTATCAATCTAATCAAGCAAGAATTAAGAAGGAAATCCCTTCCCTCTTGCGGGCATGGTGTCACAGACAGGAGCGCACCGCGTAGCACCACTGCATTCCGCCGCTGGCCGCCGCGAGGGCGCCTCTGCTGGTCGCTCTTGCGACCACTTCCAGGTAGTCATACACATGCACTCCTTTTGTCCAGATGGTGTCCATGGGATCCAAGTGGCTGTACACGTGCACGTCCGACGTGCGGATGGTGTCCACTTTATGTTCAGGGGTCCAAAATAAAGCGTCCCAGTCCATTTCAGGTTGAGAGTAATAAAACAAGCCGAGATGTAAAAGGCTTGTTTTTAGGTGTTAGGTTTGTGTTGCGTCGAGTCATGGTTATAAGTTGGTTAGGTTGCAGCTCGAGGACAAGCTGCATGTCCAGGTGGGGTGTAGTGTTAGAGTATGTAATGGGCCTAATGGGCCTGGGCTGGTGGTATAGCCCGTTAGTCTTAGGGTTAATTAGAGATAAGGGTCGCTTGCTTAGGGGTCAAGTAAGCCTTGCTGGGGAGTCAAGTAAACCTCTCTATATAAGGGGAGGAGATGTATCAATCTAATCAAGCAAGAATTAAGAAGGAAATCCCTTCCCTCTTGCCCGGCCGTGGGCAAAAAGGTCCCCGGCCGGCCCTCTCGCGCCCTCCTTCTAGCAGCCACATAACATCTATATACTCTGCTAAAGTACACCAAGTAGTCCAAGTCTAGCCAAAAAAAAAGGTCCCACAAATACACCAACATAGATTATGCCAAGAACAAGCAACTAGCGAAGACCTGACATAAATTCTTTAACTTCGCTATTAAAATAAACAGAAGCTTACCCAAGCGCTGAAAGTGACCGATTTATATTTCCTGCTTCTTTTAGGCGATCCCCAGCTGCATGGGTTAGCTTTTGCCGCTCAGATCCAGCAAGATCTACTAAATTTATCCTGCTTACTCTAATGCTGTTTGAGCCATCTTCAAGATTCTATAGAACAATAACAAACCATTAATGAATTAACAGATGTATCTAAACTGAAACTAGCAATGATTGAAGACAATAATTATTGGGAATTAGTTTGTGGATAACCATTTTACATTCTAGTTCTAAATAAGTTGGTCCATCACCACCTCATTACTCTTATGTTTGTACCAGAACTGAGACCTCCATTTACACATTTTGTAAAACTTTACATCTTGCATTATGCAAACAGCAGCAACCAGCAGGCACCAAAAGGGGGAAAAGAAATGCCAAAGGAAGCAGCTGTGATATAGTGTGTCCCAAGATAATTGATCCTATTCATAAAATAGAACAGAATGCAAGCTTGAGCAGAATGATTTCTTTTTCCCCACCTTTAGAGCTATGCCTTAAGGAACCTTTCAGTATTCCATATGTGAAACATCAGAAGGAACTTCTAAAACCTAAAGGAGGTCCAGTAATATATGTCAAGGTATATTCAAACATTGGCGAAAGTGCAATGTGCCTTCAACCTATCATGGAGCACACAGGCCTCACCATTTGGTGCATACATTTGCTGAAATGGAATAAACAACATCTAGACCAGGACATAGCTGAGCAGCAAACGCGGAAACAGAACAATTTATGCTTATAGAAGCACCACAAGTGAAGCTAAGAGCATCACCATCGAATAGACACGAACACTTACTGCAGGTAAAATAATTGCACCCCACAGGTATGATTACTGAAAATATAATGTAATAAGCCCAAATTCAACGACTATCTTCATTTCAGATTTTCACAGATTTAAAGACACAATCAGAACATCAAAAAAGTCAGGAATATTTATTGCGGGTTAAATAATTGCATCTCACAGGTATGACCAATGAAACAATAATGTAACACAAGGCCCGCTTCAACAACTACCTTTGATTCAGATTTGATGACACATGTAAAAACACAATGAGAGCGTGAACTATCTGCATTCGCACTTGTTGACCCTGTTCTCCGGTTCGCCAATCCCTGCACGAAGTTCAAAATTAAACTAAGGCATATGATGATGTATATGCATGGGTTACTGGAAAATATAAATCTGATGAAATAAGCATCCAACTACTGTGATCAGATTTGCAGCAACAAGAGAGTGCATCATCTGTAAATGAAATATTTGCAAGAAAAATATCTTCCAGCAGAGTAATAAGCCTCTCCGGTCTTCACTATTCACATCAAAGGAATTTGAGAACAGGCAAAAAGCATTTGCACATACTTTCATTATGAGGAGAAGAACAATAGATACAAGAGTTTGGACCAGGACAATTAGCGCTCAACAATTCCACACATAGACAACAAAGGACCAACATCTGACACAGGTCTAAGTCCTACTACTCACAGTGACTCACTCAACAGCCCCAACTTTGGGTGGGACCATGGTAGGCATGCCTCCAGCACGGAATAAACTATCCGCGTAATTGACACAGAAAGTATATCACCAGATGCAAGATTAGGACAAATAAATGTAAGATGTAATATATGAAGGAAACACAGTTTAAGCAGTTAAGCTCGGAATGCTGGTAAAACTACAATGAGGTTCAAAATCATATTTGAGAGTGATAAGTACCCGACAGCTCCTTTTGAAATTATGGTCAAATACTGATCACCACAAATTTATGAGAGCAAATGCATATCAGGAAGTAAGTAGTTATCAATATCGTGATGCACACGCACCTTCACCAATAGCTGATTTACATCTTTCATAGTGAAAACGAACTCCTTTGTCAACGATTCAACATAAACACAAGCAGTTTTAACATCCTCTCTTATCTGCCAATGAATAGGTCGTATTAGTAAAGAAAGTGAAAAAATGCTACCATATTTCACAATTTGTTTTCACCTGAAGATTTTTTTGCATGGGATCTAGCAAATCAGTTATCTGTTCGTTGTAGATCTGCACATATTAATCAACATGGATCAGATTTTCTATCGCCGACAAAAATAACTACAAATATGTTATAGGTACTAAGCATAGAAATTGCCTCGAGAAAAGAGCAGGTGCAATTGTAAATTAGTTCTTTGTCTTTGTGTTTCCCTTGTTCCTGCAGATGTAAGAGCAAGTTAAGCTTCAAGTAGGAAAACTTTGAAACATAAAAAACAGCTAGGAAACCCGTTGAGTTACTTCTTTAATCCGGGAGAACAACTGCTCAAAAACACGGGGTGTCAGTCCCCTCTCGCAGCCCATCGAGTCTCCTGAAATTGCAGAGAGAGGTCCCCACATTGTGTATGTCTTTCCACTCCCAGTCTTTCCATGATCAAATGAAAATGAGAGCTTACTCAGCATGTTGTGAATAGCTAGTTATAAGTAGATTTATAAATGTTAAACTTATGTAAAAGTCACCTGGCCATAGGCAAATATCGAGCTGTTGAACCCTGACAAGCAATTCTCGACGAGCGGTTGCCCAACAAGCTTGAATAGATCTTCCTATGAATTCCAGGAAAAAAAACTTCAGGGCACCAAACACAATGTTGTAATCAAACCATTAACTAGGAAAACAACACAGTAACTTAACCAGTAATAATTATGATCTCCCAAGCAAAAATTCCAGAAAAGTACACAAACTAAATTTGACAAAGCACCCCATCAAAAAAACCTTACACAATTGTAACTTCATACGGAAAGCACGACATGTGGAAACTATTTAATGCGGTAACAAGTAAGCATAGCATAGTAATTTCCACTAGAACCACACCGAGACCCTGACCATCAATGTGCTGGCTAAATCACGCTAAAGACATTCTAAAACCGCCAAATAACAAAAAAAAAAATCGGCTCATATTCACCAACGAAATGACCAAACCAATTACATCACTGTGAGTACTATCAACTATCTAAAATCTCACTGTTACTCATAAGCATCGCAGGGCAGGAAATGGAACCCTTTTCCAGTACAACCCCAGAGTATAGCACATGTTCGCATAAGAGTCAGAGCTAATATGTAACCGCGAATGTGCTCAACCCACTGAAAACCACCAAAAATTTAGCTAACCCCTCGTCTAAAAGAGCCCACAAAATCTTCCCAAGGCAGAAGGCAACGCCTCTAAGCCCCAGATTTCACCCCCAACCTCACCTGCGTGGAGGCTGCATCGGCGACCGCGTCGAACGTGAAGTCCTGCCCCTGGATCGCGACAGAGTTGGTCGCCATCTTGCGAACGCACGCATCGGGGCCCCGCCCATCCTCCCCAGCCTCTTCCCCCTCCACTGAGCACGGGGGGCGTATCCTGACCACCACCTGTCACCAAACCACGCGAAACCCCGGCGTTAAACCAGATCTAGCGCCCCGCCAAATCCCGACAGCCCGAAAGCCCTAGAGCGTACCTGGACCCCGGAGTCGGACGCGGCAGCGGCCTCCGGCGGCGGGCCCACGGCGGCCCTCGCGGGGGAGACGTCGAGCTTCCGCTTGAGAGGGTTCGACGACGGGGGTCGCGGCGGGAGGCTCCGGTTCCGTGTGAGGAGCGGCTTGGCGGCGGAGGAAGGGGAGCGGTAGGGGGAGGCGTGGTCCCCGGAGTGGGGATGGTGCGCCGGGGTGGAAGGATCGACGTTCTCCTTGGGCGTGCGGCGGCGCGGCGGGGTCTCGCCGCCGGAGAAAGGGGGAGGCGGCGTGGTGGGGTGGCGCGCCTGCCTGGAGAAGAGCGACCTCATGGTTGCAGCGCAGACAGAGGGTGGGGTGGGGGGGACAGGGGGAGGAGACGTTGGGGATGAGAGAGGGTGGAGGGGGGAGATTTGAAATTTTTTGAAGGGAAGACGAGAGGGAAGGAAGGAAGGAACAATGGATGATACGATGGGTCCGATGGGATCTCGCCTTGGGCGCTGCGTGAGCGAGGTGGGGACGGTCAACTCGACCGGGTGAAGCATCGGACGCCACGTGTGGGGCCCCCGTGGCATGGCTGTCGACCAGTTTTTGAATCTTTCATGTGGGGCGCATTCGAAACTGTCATCTGGTACTATAAGAGCACCTCTAGCAAATCGGCCGAAATCACTGTTCTGATATTGTCAGAGTTTATCGTCACAAATTAAATCCGACGTGAAAGTATTTCACGATTTGATCATTTTAGAAACGCCAGAGCCCGCGGCGTTTCTGATCAACATCGAAACGCCAAACGAGCTAGCGTTTATGTCCTGGCCCACTACCAGGCCGAGGACGCTTTGCTTACTGACGTGGCGGGATGGAAACGCCGAGCCAGCTAGCGTCTCTGGAAACGCCACCATCTATGGCGTTTCTCGTGCAAATATTTTAGGTGGTCGTGGGGCTTTCACCCACCACTCACCATTCACTCTCTTCTCCCCCGTTGGCCTATCCCGAGCTTTTGCTGTTTTCCCCCTTTGTGTCCCTCACTTAGCCCCTCTCAAATCCTTGCAAATCGATTGGGTTGGTTCATGGATCTGGTGTCATTTCCGTTCGTTGAGGTAACCTCCACCATCTCACAAATTTTTATTGGTTGGATTTGTCCATTTGGATTGATTTGTTCTTGTTGTTCCTAATCCTAGTTTTGAACATGGATCTATAATGTGATGTTTTGAGTATTGTTGTTCCAATATTGTTGCATTGTGATGTTGTTGAGCATACATTATTGTTTGGGTTATGGCTAATGTTAAGATTTAGGGTTAGGGTTATGCCTAATGTTAAGATTTAGGGTTAGGGTTAGTGGTTTTGTTAGCAATGTGGTATATTTAGCATTGTACATTTCTTATACTTATGTTACCATTTTTTTAGATGGACAAGATTGTGAATATTCATTATGTTGACAAAGAGGCATTCATGAATGTGGATACTGTTGACAAGTATGAGGAAGTGTTGATATTTCTTGAGACTCCTAGTTATGAAGAGGTTGTGGAAGAAACACAGATAAGATTAAAGTGGGTGGATGCAAGTGACCAGGTTGAATTAGTAGGAAGATATGATGTTGGGTCGGCACACAAGTGTCGAATGAAGACAATGCCTATCAAGTCCAATTTGCATTGGGTTGCATATAAGGAGGTTGTTGCATCCTCGGCAGTCAAGTCACTCGAAGTCTTTGCAACTAAGGTGGTCAAGGCTCCTCTCTTTCATGTTGACTTGAACCAAACCTCAGTAGATGATGTGAGCCCGGTTAGTAGTGTGCCGCTTATTGTTGAGCACAAAGTTGAAGCGGAAGCCAATGAGTATTCCCAATATGAGTTCGGAGGCAGTGCACCGACGAAAGATGATGGTGATGACTCCGACAAAGAGTATGAGAGGCACCACAACATTGTTGGTGACGTAGAGGCTGAAGTAAGGCATAAGGACATGGATCCTGACATTATCTATCAGCGTGCTTGTGTGGATGACTCGGATGATGAAGGCCCGGTGAATGAGTTGGACGAGGATGGCTTGACTGAGAAAGAAGCAGAGTGGTACATAAAAATCACCGGTAGGGATCACAAAGTTCCCTTGTTTTGTGATGTTAGCCTTGCAGATAAGGCTATAGTCGACGGTGGCATGAGCAAGACAATTGAGGCTAGACAGTTCCCAAGTAGTACACCCGACGAGATTTCGATGTCGTACGTGAGGAAAGGTTTGATGTTCGAGAACATGCTAGAATTCAGGATGTGGTTGTGTGAGTATGCTGTCAAACACCACAGGCCTTTCATAGTTGTTCACTCGGACTGCAACAAGCGATACAACGTGAAATGTGAGGTAGAAAGATGCAAATGGAAAGTCAATGGAAGACTCACGAAAGATGGTTGGTGGAAGATAACTAGTTGCAAAGCCACTCACCAATGCACACCGTCGGCTGTAGAAGCACGGAAGACACACCATCAACTGACCTCGGAATTCACTGGTTATAAATACCAGAAACATATAGCCGAGGATCCAACCATTAAAGTGAAGTTGTTGATGAGTTGGATTGAAGATAAGTTTAGATATTAGGTCAAGTACGGGAAGACATGGAAGGCCAAGCAAGTCGCTCTCAGAATGTTGTACGTTGGATGGGAAGAGGCGTACAACATGCTACCCAGGTTGCTGGGAGCGATGTCGTATAGAAACCCAGGAATGTACCACTATGTGCAAGATATTGAAGGAGTGTTCTGTCGTGCCTTTTGGACGTTTGGCCCATGCATTGCAGCTTTTGAGCATTGTTGACCGATTCTGTCTATAGATGGGGCATTCTTGACAGGCAAATACAAGGGCACACTCATGATAGCAATGGCACATGATGCTAATGATCAGGTGTTGCCTGTGGCATTTGCTTTGGTCTTCGTCGAGAACCAAGACAATTGGGAATGGTTCATGAGACTTGTTAGGAGCACAGTCATTCCTCCGAATAGGGAGATATGCATCATATCCAATCGGCACCAAGGCATACTGAAGGCCGTGGATATTCATATTCAAGGGCATGTGAGGCTTCACCACCGATGGTGTATGAGGCACTTCGTTGCAAACTTTTATATGGCTTGTAAGAACAAGGATCTTTGCAAGGATCTTAACTCCCCATGTGTAGCCTTCTCCGTTAAGTCATTCACGACACGCTTGAATAAAATCTATGAGAAGGCAAACAAAGGTGGGAAAGAATTCTTAGAAAGGACTATTGATGAGAGACACAAGTGGTCACGGGCATGTGACGAAGGAGGCATGAGATATGGTGACATGACAAGCAATCTTGTTGAGTGAGGGAGTCCTGGATTAGGGGGTCCTCGGACAGCCGGACTATATACTTTGGCCGGACTGTTGGACTATGAAGATACAAGATTGAAGACTTTGTCCCGTGTCCGGGTGGGACTCTCCTTTGCGTTGAAGGCAAGCTTGGCAATTTGGATATGTAGATCTCCTCCCTTGTAACCGACTCTGTGTAACCCTAGCCCCCTCCGGTGTCTATATAAACCGGAGGGTTTAGTCCGTAGGACAACAACAATCACAATCATAGGCTAGCTTCTAGGGTTTAGCCTCTACGATCTCGTGGTAGATCAACTCTTGTAATACTCATATCATCAAGATCAATCAAGCAGGAAGTAGGGTATTACCTTCATCGGGAGGGCCCGAACCTGGGTAAACATTGTGTCCCCCGCCTCCTGTTACCATCCGCCTTAGATGCACAGTTCAGGACCCCCTACCCGAGATCCGCCGGTTTTGACACCGACATTGGTGCTTTCATTGAGAGTTCCACTGTGCCGTCACGATAAAGGCTTGATGGCTTCTTCGATCATCGACAACGATGCGATCCAGGTTGAGTTTTTTCTCCCCGGATAGATCTTCGTATTCGGCGGCTTCGTACTGCGGGCCAACTTGCTTGGCCATCTGGAGCAGATCGAGAGCTACGCCCCTGGCCGTCAGGTCAGGTTTGGAAGCTTAAATTATACTGCCGACATCCGCGGAGACTTGATCTTCGACGGATTCGAGCCCATGTCAGGTGCTCCGCACAGTCACGACGAGCACGACTTGGCTCTGCTGTCGGACGGTGTTCGGGAGATCACACCTGTGCCTACTCCAATCCTCAATCCGGAGCAGATCGTGCCGTCCGAGGACGGGTGGATGGACCCCGCCACGGAGGTCGCATACTCAACGGCGTTAGAGCCGAATACTGACTTCACCTCTTATGAGACCTGTGTTACCGAACCCTTAAATTCATCCCCGGCCATGGGCTCCGAACCTCTTGCGTCCGTGCCTATCGAATCTGATTGGGCACCGATCATGGAGTTTACCTCCGCGGATATTTTCCAGCACTTGCCCTTGGGCGACATGCTAGATTCATTAAGGTCTCTCTCCTTGTCAGGAGACCCTCAGCCGAACTATGTCCGGCTCGAGTGGGAAGCGGACGACGAAGAAATTCGTTCCCCACCCACCACCCACTTAATAGCCACTGTCGATGATTTAACTGACATGCTTTATTTCGACTCTGAAGACATCGACTGTATGGATGACGATGCAGCAGAGGAATAGGAACCACCGCCCACGGGGCGCTGGACAGCCACTTCATCACACGATATATACAGGGTGGATACACCCAAAGAAAACAATGGCGAGGAACGGAAGGATGCAACGAAGGATAATCCCCTCGAGAAGCAACCAAAGCGACGACGTAGGCGCCGCTCCAAATCCCGCCTCGGCAAAAACAGTGATAACAGCACAAGAAAGAATAATACCCCGGTCAACTCCAAAGGAAACGATGACCACATGGACCCAGCGACAGAGCATGATGAGCCAGCGGACGGCAAACATAGTACGGAGCCGCTGTCCGATCACGGCGACGCCGAGGGTAAAGCTCATCAACCTGTCTCCGGAGAGGAGAACAGTCCGGACGACGATGCACATCATCCCGGGAAGGCACTTGGAGCAAGAGAACCTCCATAGAAGGCTTATTGCCACCGTGAGGAGTATGAAAGCAGAAGCAAAGGCTTAAGGCCGCGCAAAATACACTCAACAGTAGATGGAATAAAGTTCTTGACACTGAAGAAAAGTACGGGGGCAGTCGCCACACAAAGAGCTATCCAAAGCGCAAGCTGCTGCCTGAATTCGATGACGAGGCTTTAGAGACCATAAAACCAAAAACTAAAACGGCCGATCAGCCGGATCGACCACCTCGTGACCGCGATAGGGCGGCTAACGATGTTGCACATAAGTTAGTACACAGTTTACGTGAGGACTTGCACCAAAAAGCCGGTATGACCAGGTCCATCTACGGATCAGGAAGCGCGCTCCGGCACAGAATCAAAACCAGGCACTACAACCGTCAAAATGCCATGACACATCCAAATACAGGGGTGCCGCGCACCCCCTATGCTTCACCGATGAGGTGCTGGATCACGAATTTCCAGAGGGATTCAAACCCGTGAACATAGAGGCATACGACGGAACGACAGACCCTGGGGTCTAGATTGAGGACTTTATCCTTCACATCCACATGGCTCGTGGAGATGATCTCCACGCCATCAAATACTTGCCCCTCAAGTTGAAAGGACCAGCTCGGCACTGGCTGAAGAGCCTCCCCGAAAACTCAATTGGAAGTTGGGAAGAGCTTGAGGAAGCTTTTAGGGCTAATTTTCAAGGGACCTATGTCTGACCTCCGGATGCAGACGATTTAAGTCATATAATTCAACAGCCTGGAGAGTTAGCCCGAAAGCTTTGGAACAGATTCCTCACTAAGAAGAATCAAATCGTCGACTGCCCGGACGCCGAAGCCTTAGCGGCTTTCAAACACAGTGTCCGGGACGAATGGCTCGCCAGACACCTTGGCCAAGAAAAACCGAGGACAATGGCAGCCCTAACAAGCCTTATGACCCGCTTTTGCACGGGCGAATATAGTTGGCTGGCCTGTAGCGGCACCAGCGACCCAGGCACATCCAAAGTCAGGGATGGCAATGGAAAATTGTGACGCAATAAAAGCAAGTGTCGAAACAATGAAGACAGCCCAGACAACACGGCGGTAAATGCCGGATTCAGGGGCTCTTGACCCGGTCAACAGAAAAAGCCATTCAAAGGCAGCAGAGATGGACTGTCCAGCCTAAACAAGATTCTAGACAGATTATGTCGGATTCATGGCACCTCCGACAAACCTGCAAATCACACCAACAAAGAATGCTGGGTCTTCAAGCAGGCCGGCAAGCTAAACGCCGAACACAAAGGGAGGGAAACACCAAGTGAAGACGAGGATGAGCCTCGCTAGAAAAACACTGGGGGACAGAAAAAATTCCCACCAGAGGTCAAAACAGTGAACATGATTCACATAACGAAGAGGAGGAGCAAACGCGCACTCCGAGACGTATGCGCCGTGGAGCCCGTCATCCCCGAGTTCAACCCTTGGTTGGCCTGCCCTATCACTTTTGATCGCAGGGATCACCCGACTAGTATCCGGCACGGAGGATCGGCTGCCTTGGTGCTAGACCCAATAATTGATGGATACCATCTCACCCAAGTCCTTATGGACCGCGGCAGTGTTGGAAATATGCCCTAGAGGCAATAATAAATTGATTATTATTATATTTCCTTGTTCATGATAAATCGTTTATTATCCATGCTAGAATTGTATTGATAGGAAACTCAGATACATGTGTGGATACATAGACAACACCATGTCCCTAGTAAGCCTCTAGTTAACTAGCTCGTTGATCAATAGATGGTTACGGTTTCCTAACCATGGACATTGGATGTCGTTGATAACGGGATCACATCATTAGGAGAATGATGTGATGGACAAGACCCAATCCTAAGCCTAGCACAAGATCATGTAGTTCGTATGCTAAAGCTTTTCTAATGTCAAGTATAGTTTCCTTAGACCATGAGATTGTGCAACTCCCGGATACCGTAGGAGTGCTTTGGGTGTGCCAAACGTCACAAGTAACTGGGTGGCTATAAAGGTACACTACAGGTATCTCCGAAAGTGTCTGTTGGGTTGGCACGAATCGAGACTGGGATTTGTCACTCCGTGTGACGGAGAGGTATCTCTGGGCCCACTCGGTAGGACATCATCATAATGTGCACAATGTGATCAAGGAGTTGATCACGGGATGATGTGTTGCGGAACGAGTAAAAGAGACTTGCCGGTAACGAGATTGAACAAGGTATTGGGATACCGACGATCGAATCTCGGGCAAGTATCGTACCAATAGACAAAGGGAATTGTATACGGGATTGATTAAGTCCTTGACATCGTGGTTCATCCGATGAGATCATCGTGGAACATGTGGGAGCCAACATGGGTATCCAGATCCCGCTGTTGGTTATTGACCGGAGAACGTCTCGGTCATGTCTGCATGTCTCCCGAACCCGTAGGGTCTACACACTTAAGGTTCGATGACGCTAGGGTTATAAAGGAAGTTTGTATGTGGTTACCGAATGTTGTTCGGAGTCCCGTATGAGATCCCAGACGTCACGAGGAGTTCCGGAATGGTCCGGAGGTAAAGATTTATATATGGGAAGTCATCATACGGTCACCGGAAGAGTTCGGGGGTTACCGGCATTGTACCGGGACCACCGAAGGGGTTCCGGGGGTCC
This sequence comes from Aegilops umbellulata, assembly GCA_032464435.1. NCBI lineage: Eukaryota > Viridiplantae > Streptophyta > Magnoliopsida > Poales > Poaceae > Aegilops > Aegilops umbellulata. Next base: position 275,998,788 of record CP136055.1, read on the forward strand.
ACCGGGAGGGTCCACCTGCTCCGGGGGGCCCTATGGGCTGTATGTGGAGAGGGACCAGCCCCTTAGTGGGCTGGGCGCCTCCCCCCTAGGGACCATGCGCCTAGGGTTTGGGGGGAACCCTAAAGGGGGGCGCCCCCTTGCCTTGGGGGGCAAGGAACCCCCCCTGGGCCGCCGCCCCCTCCTCAGATTGGATCTGAGGGGCCGGCCCCCCTCTCCCTTGCCCCTATATATATGTGGGGGGTGGGAGGGCAACCACACCAATGTACTGGCGTAGCCCTCCCCCTCTCCCAAGTCCTTCTCCTCTCCCGCGGTGTTTGGCGAAGCCCTGCAGGATTGCCACGCTCCTCCACCACCACCACGCCGTTGTGCTGCTGCTGGACGGAGTCTTCCTCAACCTCTCCCTCTCTCCTTGCTGGATCAAGGCATGGGAGATGTCACCGGGCTGTACGTGTGTTGAACGCGGAGGTGCCGTCTGTTCGGCACTTGGTCATCGGTGATTTGGATCACGACGAGTACGACTCCATCAACCCCGTTCACTTGAACGCTTCCGCTTAGCGATCTACAAGGGTATGTAGATGCACTCTTCTTCCCCTTGTTGCTGGTTTCTCCATAGATAGATCTTGGTGACACGTAGGAAAATTTTGAATTTCTGCTACGTTCCCCAACAGGCAGTAGTCTCAATCTAATATATCAGGACACAGTCCGCAAAATGGGGATAGACCCGACAAGAATCAGCCAAAGCAATACTACCTTTAAAGGAGTAATACCAGGCCCAGAGGCCCGCTGCACGGGCTCTCTAGTACTAGAGGTTGTATTTGGTTCTCCCGACAACTTCCGAAGCAAAGAATTAACCTTCGACATCGCTCCATTCCAAAGCGGCTATCACGCACTACTCGAAAGAACGGCCTTCGCTCGTTTTAATGCAGTACCGCATTACGCTTATCTTAAGCTTAACATGCCCGGTCCACGTGGCATCATCATAGTTAGCGGAAACACAGAGTGTTCCTTACGTGCGGAAGAATGTGTGGCGGCTCTAGCAGCCGAACACTGAATGGCCTCTCCAACCAGAATAAATGATCGGTCGTCAAGACCGCGGACACGGCTAGACGAGTCCCACGCACCACTAGCTGTAACAGCTCGGATAAACCTGAGATTGGGTCGATGTATATACCCCCATAGGTGGTGCTAGGGGCTTCCCGCATGTAAAAAGGACTACAATTCGGCTTGACCTTATTTAGATTGAATTTTAATGGTTTATTAAGAATAACCAATTTTTCACACGAAAACTTTCACCTGGGCTTTTCTCTCCTACAGATGATCATCGTGCTACACCCTTCCAGGATACGGCACAACGGAGACACATGCGCAGACGTGCAGCAGGGCCCCGTTCAAAGGTTTCTTTTTAGATTAAGACCCTGTGTAAACCTTTTTTACTGTCTCTTGTTGCTTCACACCCTCCGGATACTCAACATAACCAAGAGGGATGCTGGCGTTATTGGCATTTTGTCACGTCAGACTAATGCACGTACCTGGAAATTCAGGGCTCATTATCAAGGGTGTTACTCAGCCCAGTATACGTTGTAAAGTCCGACTACCTTAGGGAGTGTTCGGTGTCGCGAGTTTGGCCTTATATGCATCAGCTCCAAATCATGTCTTTGGTCAATAGTTGGGTTTGCCCGGCTCCCGTGTTCTGCTACCTTACGTTTCGCTCTATCGGCTAAGGTGGCACCGGGAGAACTACTGCGATTGTGCCCTGGTTCATCTAGATGAGCACCTCAGTAGAGAAAGCCGAAAACTGACTGTCATGATAAAGCGCGAGACTGGTCAACCACTCGATGACTCAGCGGAATATTCGCGATTCCTCCGCATTAACGAAGGGTCGGTTTCCCGGTCATGTATGTACACGCCCGTATTCAGATGAGCGCGGAAGTACCAGGGGCTATATAGTAGCCCCGCCGTCAAACTCCTATGGCTAAGTGAAAGTGTTAAAGCTATATAGTCCGATTGCCTTGTTCGCTGCGCTATCACCTCCTTAATGGACCAAGACGTTGGATCAGGTGTGAATACGCGCTTTTCCGAACACCCTCGCATTATATGCGTGGGGGCTGAAGCCGACGACTGCAAATTTTCAGGTTATATACATACATAAACGGCCGCACAGGAGGCATCATAATACTTTCAGGCAAAAGTATAAACACAACCTTTATAATCCAAATAGCATTGTTTTTACAATTGGGATACATGTCACTCGAACATGATACTCTTTGAGCACTGAGCCTCTATTAAACGAGCACCTTCTAGGACTTCTTCAAAATAGTGCTCGACCGAGACCTGGCCTACGGTCGGATCCTGGGTTGCAATAGCGGTGGCCTCCATCTCTGCCCAGTATGTCTTAACATGGGCAAGAGCCATCCGCACACGCTCTATGCACGCCGACCTCTTTACAGTGTCGATGTGCGACACAACACCAAGGAATCGTTGCACTAAACCAAAATAACTATTCGGCCGTGGTCCCTCGGCCAAAGATGATCCACGACAGACCTCATGGCAAGTCCAGACAATCTATGGAGCTCAGCCCACTCGGCCATTTGTTCATTTAACAGCAGCGGATGCGTGGGAGCACTGAACTGTGACTAGAACAACCTTTCCACTTCATGATCTTTCTGATATTTGAAAAACTCAGTCGCATCAGCAGCACTCGCTGCTAAGTCCAAGTACGCGTCTGCAACACTCCATAATTGATCCAGAGGGGCATACCTCGGATCTCCGAACTTCGTCCACAACAAAAAGGGCTTCCCAGCCGTGATATCTCTGGCTTGACGAAGCTCCTCCTTTGCCACTCTGATTTTAGAGCGGGTTTCCTTGGCTGCTACCATGGCTTTCTTCAGGTCCGCCATTTACGTTTGGCTTTCCTTTTCAAGAAGCTCGTACCGGCCGGCGACATCCTTCAGCTCAACATCCATCTTGGCTATTTTATCTTCGCTCTGGCGATGAGCAGTCGGCTCTTAACTCTTCGGCCGCCTTTAGGGCGGTCGCATCACTTCTCCTGGCTTGTTCCTTGGCTCGGGCAAGCTCCGCCCGAAGGGTCTCCACGGCGGCAGCTCCATCTGCAGTCACATCATATTATAGATACTAGCATCATGCTCCTCTTAATATCTATTGACCACCGGAAAATACATACCATGTGCCTCGTCAAGCCGCTTGTTCACAAGCACGATGTCGGCATCTACCGCATCAAGCTGCCACCTCAGTTCGGCAAACTCACCAGTCCGGCCAGCCACCGGACCCTCAGTCGCCTGCACATGTAAGCAGCATGATCATTACCTGGGACTATGATCCTCTATTTGCCGCCTCTGGACAGCAACCAGAGTCTCAAGGGCTACTATCTGTATAGGGCACACCTAGCGTGTGCGGTACCGTCAATATATATATATATATATATATATATATATAATATTATTACTTTGCATACCTCAAAGCCTCTTAGCAGGCTCATAAAAGCTTCATGCAACCCACTTTTGGCGGATGAAATCCTCTCAACCACCGTACCCATTAAAGTACGATGCGCCTCTGAGATAGCCGCTTGCTCCAGAAGACCCATCAGTGCGTCCGGTTGTGCACCGGACAGTCCCGGACTCTTTTTGTTGCTCTCCTTAGGAGCAGAATACTCCGGACTTTGGGTGGCCGGAGGGTTACCCTCTGGCCTTGGCGGATCAGGAGAAATCCTCTGTGATGACACCTCAGGGTCGTCCGCCTCATGAGGCGAGGAGACAGGGGGAGGCGTTTCGCTCTCCATCATCTCTGAAAGAAGATCCCCCGAAGACGAACTCTGTCGAGAAGGGCTACGATCCGAACTGCAAGACATACGCCTCGGTTATTGTCCTCGGAGATGAAGCATGATATATTTACCAAAAGTACTCTTGTTCACTTACAGCTCCGTGGAGGGCTGACCCCCTTGCGGGCACAGTGCGGTAAGGACGCCCTCCGGGGCAGGGCCCCCTGACGAAGGTTTCTTCCCTCGTTTGGAAACCCTCATTTCCAAGTCTTCAGAGGCAGTCCTTTTCCTTCCTTGGGGAGAGGGGATTTTAGATTCTTCTCCCCGATTATACTCCTTCACGGAGACACTAATTCCCCCGGTTTGGATGAGTAATGTGTGAGGCCCGCTTTCGGCTTCTTTATTCCTCCCTTTATCTTCCCCTGATGGCACTTGATAAGGTGCGTGCTCAAGCATCCTGGCTAGTGCAGGATCCGGTGAGCCTTCAGGAAGGGGGGCCGAACACCTGATCATCTTCGCCTTTCTTATCCAGTCCTGGCCAAGAGCGATTTTTTCATAATGATGTTGTGACAAATGAAAAGACAGCGTGTTCGGCCGCAGAATTACTTATGTGGGTATCTGGACGATTGCAGTTTAGACCTGCATCCTCGGTGGTGTCCGGACACTTTATTCGTGATCCAAAGAACAATCCATACATCTGTTCGAGTGTCACGCCGAAGAATTGCTCAACAGTTCGCGGTCCTTCAGGGTTGAACTCCCACATACGGAGAGGTCGACGTTGGCATGGCAGGACCTGACGAACTAGCATGACTTGCATTACCTTGACAAGGCTGACATCTCTCTTGAGGAGATCTCGGATGCGACTCTGCAATTTCGGCACGTCATTAACTGGCCCCCAGTCCAGCCCCTTGTTGACCCATGACGCCAGTTGTGGCGGGGGCCCGAACGAAAGGCGGGGGCAGCTACCCACTTAGTACTTCGGGGAGCTGTGATGTAAAACCACTCCCGCTGCCATAAGTCGGACATCTCCGGGAAGGAACCCTTTGGCCATGGAGCATCGGCGCCTTTTCTTATTATGGCACCTCCGCATTCTGCGTGTCGCCCATCGATCATCTTCGGCTTCACATTGAAGGTCTTAAGCCATAAGCCGAAGTGCGGGGTGATGCGGAGGAAGGCCTCACACACGACGATAAACGACGAGATGTGAAGGATGGAATCTGGAGCTAGATCGTGGAAATCGAGCCCGTAATAGAACATAAGCCCTCTAACAAAGGGATCAAGACTAAAGCCTAGCCCTCGGAGGAAGTGGGAAACAAATACGACACTCTCATTGGGTTCGGGAGTGGGGATGACCTGCCCTTGAGCAGGCAACCTATGCGAGATTTCAGCGGTCAGATACCTGGCGTCTCTTAGCTTCTTGATGTCCTCCTCTGTGAGAGAGGAGGCCATCCACCGGCCTTGAAGGTTGGATCCGGACATGATTGAAGGTCTGAAGCACTTAGCCTGAGCCTTGGGTGTTCGAATTCGAGGTGGGGGAAGGGAAGGATCGAGTGCGAGAAGAAAAGGACATGCCTTGGCCCCTTTATAAAGAGGGTGAATATCAAGCGTCCTCCGTGTGGCCGTTTGGAACTTGCCTAAAATCAAGGAGTCATACCAGCAGGCACGATTGGGTTACCCACACCCGTATTGATGAGAATCCCGTGATAAGGGGACACGATCTCTGCTTCGACAAGACGTGCCAAGAAAACCGCCTCACAACACGTGCAGTGGCAGGCTGGGAAAAATGATTCGTAATGACCGGACCATGACAGGATGTCACATTATGAAAAGTTGTCAGCAGATTAGATTTGTGGAAATATTATACTCTCTACGGTGGTATGTGGAATTTGTTTTGCAGAGCCGGACATGATCCTTGTGTTCAAAATCTTCTATGGAGTATTCGGAGGAGGAACCCGCCTTGCAATGTCGAAGACAATCTGCGCGTCGGACTCATCGTCATTGAAGCCTGGTTCAGGGGCTACTGAGGGAGTCCTGGATTAGGGGGTCCTCGGACAACCAGACTATATACTTTGGCCGGACTGTTGGACTATGAAGATACAAGATTGAAGACTTCGTCCCATGTCCGGGTGGGACTCTCCTTTGCGTGGAAGGCAAGCTTGGCAATTTGGATATGTAGATCTCCTCCCTTGTAACCGACTCTGTGTAACCCTAGCCCCCTCCGCTGTCTATATAAACCGGAGGGTTTAGTCCGTAGGACAATAACAATCATAATCATAGGCTAGCTTCTAGGGTTTAGCCTCTACAATCTCGTGGTAGATCAACTCTTGTAATACTCATATCATCAAGATCAATCAAGCAGGAAGTAGGGTATTACCTCCATCGAGAGGGCCCGAACCTGGGTAAACATTGTGTCCCCCGCCTCCTGTTACCATCCGCCTTAGACGCATAGTTCGGGACCCCCTACCCGAGATCCGCCGATTTTGACACCAACATTGAGTGCTCCAACTTTGTATTGAAGGGTGCCCGTCAGTTGCCGGTGACGGCAATAGCGGAATATACCTTTTACAAGCTAAATGAGTATTTTTTGAAGCACTCCGATGAAATCGACAAGTTGATTGCTGATAGTGAGAAGCCTCCCAATGAAATTTATCCGAAGAAGGTTGCCAAGTGGCTGGAGTTTTAGAGAGACAAGTCATCCATCCAACGAGTCACTTGTTTCGATAATGTTGAAATGAAATACCAAGTGGATGGGCCAGGTGGGACAACCAGAGATGGACAATCATATGGTGGTCGCTCATTTAAGGTGGCTCTTAGGACAAGACATTGCACTTGTGAGCGGCCTAGTAAGTACCACTGGCCATGCTCACACATGATGTCGGCGGCCCGCATCAGAAATGTGGATATCTCTGATGGAGTAGTTGTGAGGTTGCATGAATTCAGCTTGCAAACTCATAAGTTAACATGGGCGTCTAGATTCCACCCTTTTCTGGACGCATCACAGTGGCCAGAGTATCACTGTCCTAACATTATGCCCGATCCGAAGATGATGGTACAACCCAAGGGTAGAAGGAGAACAAAGTGATACGGGAATGATATGGATGACCTCATAAGCACCAGAGAGTTTGGTAGTGGACATTTCATGGAGCCACGTGATAGGAACCAATGCGGTGGTTGCAATGAAATGACACACAACAAAAGGATTTGCAAAACAAACAAAACTTCAAAAGGGCACAATGCTTCTTCAAGTGGTGGCCGAGGTTCCAGTGATGGACTTGGTGGTGGCCGAGGTTCCAGTGATGGACTTGGTGGTGGTCGAGGTTCCGGTGATGGACTTGGTGGTGGCCGAGGTTCCGGTGATGGACTTGAGGGTGGCCGAGGTTCTGGTGGTGGACTTGGTGGTGGCCGAGGATCCATGGGTGGCCGTGGTAGAGGACGAGTTACCGGTGATGGTGCTGGTGGTAGGGGTAGAAGCTAGAGGAATTTTTCATGGGTAGAGGCCGTGGTAATGCTAGAGGAATGTTTGGATACCTAGATGGACCATTTCCGTACGTGGCTACATTTCATAATTATTTTCATGTCTCCCAAAATTATTTTCATGTTGCTTTTGTCCTTACTAACTAATGTCTTGCAATTTCTCATAGATATGGTGACTTCTCAACCCAACAAGGCAACAATGAAGGGGTTTGAGGACGGCGAAGGTGAGATGGCGGGGTGGTGGGAGAAGGCTGCGAAGAAGCTAAGAGAGGAGGATGCAGCCGCACTAAAGAAGAAGAAGGAAGAGGAGCTCGAAGAGAAGAGGAAGGAACGAGAGAGAGAGCAGATTATGAGTGTCGCGCTAGGGAGCATGCGTTGAAGAGGAAATGTGAGGAGGCACAGAAGAAGCGTCTCAAGGATTTTCAAGAAAGAACCTTGAAGCTTTGGGCATTCGAAGCTGAAAAGAAAGAGAGGGAGAATAAGATATTCATGGAGAGGGTGGTTAAGGAGGCTCACCGCATGTCGGTGTCAAAACCGGCGGATCTCGGGTAGGGGGTCCCGAACTGTGCGTCAAGGTCGGATGGTAACAGGAGACAAGGGACACTTTATTTTACCCAGGTTCGGGCCCTCTCGATGGAGGTAAAACCCTACTCCTACTAGATTAATATTGATGATATGGGTAGTACAAGAGTAGATCTACCACGAGATCAAGGAGGCTAAACCCTAGAAGCTAGCCTATGGTATGATTGTGTATGATGATGGTTGTCCTACGGACTACAACCCTCCGGTTTATATAGACACCGGATAGGGTTAGGGTTACACAGAGTCGGTTACAATGGTAGGAGATCTCGAATATCCGCACGCCTAGCTTGCCTTCCACGCCAAGGAAAGATCCTTCCGGACACGGGACGAGGTCTTCAATCTTGTATCTTCATAGTCCTGGAGTCCGGCTGAAGGTACAGTCCGGCTATCCGAACACCCCCTAATCCAGGACTCCCTCAGTAGCCCCTGAACCAGGCTTCAATGACGACGAGTCCGGCGCGCAGATTGTCTTCGGCATTGCAAGGCGGGTTCCTCCTCCAAGTTCTTCAAGAAGATTGTAAACACCAAAAATAGTGTCCGGCTCTGCAAAATAAGTTTCCACATATTGCCATATAGAGAATAATATTAACACAAATCAAATCTGCTGACGTATTTCGCAGTGCGTCATAACACTGCGGCCAAGCTCTTTATATAAATTGTTTTCATTGTTCCACCTCAGCGTGTTTAGCGAGGCGGTTTCCTTGGCACGTCTTGTCAAAGCAGAGATCGTGTGCCCCTTTTAACGGGATTCTCATTAACACGGACGTGGGTAACCCAATCGTGCCCGTTAGCATGTTTGCCTTAATTAAAGGCTAGTCCAAGACGGTTATGGGGAGGGCTCTTGGTATTCTGCCTCCTATAAAGAGACCAAGACCCTGTTCCCTTCTTCTACTCTCAAAACGAGTTCGCCCGTCGCCTTGAGTTCCAACACCCTAGGCCTCTAGATTCCAGGCGCACCGGACCTTCGACAATGTCCGATTCCGACCTCCAAGGCCGATGGGTGACGGAGGAGGACGTATTAAGGTAGAGGGAAGCTAAATTCCTGACCGGCGAGACTTCGCATATGTTGCCTGTTCAAGGACAGATGATCCCTAGCCCTCAGCCCAGTGAGAGTGTGGTATTCGTATCCCACTTCCTTCGGGGATTAGGCTTCCCAATGGATCCCTTTGTAAGGGGGCTGATGTTTTATTATGGGCTGGAATTCCACGACTTAGCTCCGGAGTCCATCCTCCATATCTCCTCGTTCGTTGTTGTGTGCGAAGCGTTCCTCCGTGTTACCCCTCACTTCGGATTATGGCTCAAGACCTTCAAAGTAGAACCAAAGATGATCGAGGGGCGCCACGCAGAGTGCGGAGGTGCTGCTATAAAAAGAAATGCTGACGCTCCATGGCCCGAGGGCACTTTTCAAGAGGAGCTTGGCTTGTGGCAACAGGAGTGGTTCTATATCACCGCCCCTCGGGGCACCGCATGGGTGGCGCCTCCTGCCTTTCGCTCGGGTCCCCCACCACGGCTAGCGTCGTGGATCAACACAGGGTTAGATCGGGGCTAGCCCAAAGACGTACCTCTGCTGCAGGGCCGCATTAAGGATCTCTTGGAAAGAGACCTCAACCTGGTCAAGGTGACACAAGTCATGCTGATTCGCCAGACACTGCCCGGCCAACGTCGCCCCCTTTGTCTATGGGAGTTCAATCTAGAGGGACCGCAAGCTCTCCGGAATTTTATGGACGCGACGCCCGCGGAGATGCATAAACTGTTCTTCGGATCACAAGAAGTGAGTCCGGATTTGACCGAGGACGTGGGTTTAAGCCGCAATCGCCCGGATACTCAAGTAAGTGACCTTGTGCCCGGACCTTCCATCCGCCTAATTGACTTGCTCTTAACAGCGCTTCCCCTTTTAAGCAGGAGTGGATAGCGAAGGCGAAGCTGATCAGGTGTCCGGCTCCCCTTCCCGAAACCAGGCTGGATCCCATGCTAGTCAGGATGCTGGAGGTAGTGCCTTTGGAGGGAAATAAAGGGGAGGAGAAGGAAACCATGGCCTCCTCGAGAGAGGCCATTCCGAAGGGGGGAATCGACAATTCCCCCCCTAAGGGAAAGAAAAGGGCCGCCTCTAATGACCCGGAGACCGTAGCCTTGAAGCGGGGGAAAGAATCCTTGTCAGAGGGCCCGACGCCGGGAAGCCCCTCGGCCGAACTAAACCCTCAAAGGGACCATCTCTCCAGCGAGCCGTAAGTAGAAGAAGAGTTTTTCTTTTAAGAGAAATCCTTGATTTATATCTGAGAAGTTTTAACCGAAACCTTACTTTGTAGTTCGGACCTCATCCCTTCTCAGCAGAGCTCGTCTTCGGGGGATCTTCTTCCGGAGATGATGGAGAGCGGAACGCCTCCTCCTTCTGTACCGCCTAGCAAGGCGGGCGATGCTGAAGTGTCGTCGCGGAGGATTTCTCCGGATCCGACAGGGGCGGAAGGTGGCCATGTGGTCCCCCGAGGTTCTCCGCGTCCGGCCTTTGAGGGAGGCCATGGGACGAGTCCGGCACCATCTGGTGTTCGGCCGGAGGAGCTAAAGATTCTACTGGGGCGAGCCTCTGTCTCAGAGGAGCATCGTGCGTTGATAAGCACGGTGATTGAAAAGATTTCATCCGCAGAAAGCGGATTGCACGAGGCCGTCAAAAGTTTACTGACGGGCCTTGAGGTACGTTTTAAATAATGTACACTTGTGTTAGTTGCGGATAAGTAAAGCGCGCCCTGTGTAGATAGTAGCCCCTGAGACTCTGTGCATCGTTAAAATTGACGGCGCGCAGAGGATCTTAATCCCAGGTCCTTTAAGTGGCACCTTTATATGTAGGTGGCGGATTGTCCGGAGTCAAGCCGGACTGGTGAATTTGTCGAACTGAAGCGACAACTTGATGAGGCAGAAGCCGACATCGCGCTTGTTAACAAGCGGCTTGATGATGCTCAAGGTATCATCGGGCGATGGTTAGTAAGAGGAGCTTTATGTCAATATCTTACCGTGTGTATGTTTAACGCAGATGGTGCGGCCACCGTGGAGGGTCTTAGGGTCGAACTCGCCCGAGCGAAGGAACAAGCCAGGAAAAGCGATGCGGCTGCCGTGAAAGCCCTTGAAGAGCTGAAAGACGAACAGGCTGCCCATTGCCGAAGCAAGGAGGAGATGGCTGATATGGCCGTAAAGTTAAAGAGTGCTACTGACCGTTGCAAGCTTCTTGAAGAAGAGGGTCAGGCGAGGCAAACGAGCTTAGAGAAGGTTGTTGCTGACGCCAAGGATGCCCGCTCTATAATGAGAGCGGCAAGGGAAGAGCTACGTCAAGCCGGACAAATTGCGGATGGAAAGCCCTTCTCGTTGCGGAGAAAATTTTGTGATCCGAAGTTTGCCCCGTTAGACCGGATGTGGAGTGTAGAGGACACCTATCTGGATTTGGCGGCTAGTGCTGCTGATGCGACCGAACACTTTCGAGATAAAAAGGATCATGAAGTGGAGAAGCTCTTTTGGTCGCAATTCCTCAATCCAGAGCGTCCGCTGGCAGTGGACGATTGCCTGGCCCAATGGGCCGAACTGAATAGGTTGTCCGGACTCGCCATGAAGTACGTCATGGATCATCTGTGTCCGGGGAGATCGAAGCCGAAGAGTTATTTCAGCTTGGTGCAGCAATTTCTTGACGTGGTGCCACGTGTCGATGCTATGAAGAGGTAAGCGTGCATAGAGGGCGCTCGGCTGGCTCTTGCCCGTGTCAAGACATACTGGGCAGATATGGAGCCCACCATTGTTGCGTCCTGAGATTCGGATAAAAGCTGAATACCTTCCGAGCACTATTTTAAGGAAGTCCTCGAAGGCGCTCGCGTAATAGAGACGCAGTGCTCGAAGGATGCTATATTATGATAGCATATGTAATCATAAAACAATATTTTGATAAATTGTAGTGGCATTTTTTAGACTTGTGCCTTCAAGTATTAAGAACACCTCCTGTGCGGCCGTTTTAATATATATATATATATATATATAAATTTTGAAAGATTGCAGTCGTTGGCTTCAGCCCCCACGCACATAGTGCGGGGGTGCGTGCAGAGGACGCATTTTCACACTTAACCCAACGTCTTGGTCCTACAAAGGAGGTGATAGCGCAGCGGTCTAGGCAACCGGACTATAATGCTTTAACACTTTCACTTAGCCATAGGAGCTTGACAGTGGGACTCTTTAGGTAGCCCCTTAGTGGCGACTGCGCTTTCCCGAATTCAGGGTGCATACGTGCCTGGCCGGGAAACGGCCCTTCGTCAAAGCGGAGGAATCCGATAAATTCCTATAAGTCATCGAGTGGCGACTAGACTCGCGCTACATCATGACAGTCAGTTTTCGGCTTTCTCTACTGAGGTGCTCGCCCGGCCGAACCGGGGCACAATCGCAGTAGTTCTCCTGGTGCTACCTTAGCCGATAGAGCGGAACATAAGGTAGCCGAACTCAGGAGCCGGGCAACCCAACATTTGACCAAAGACATGATTCGGAGCTGATGCATATAGTGCCAAAACTCGCGACGCCGAACACTCCCTAAGGTGTTCGGTCTTTATGAGTGCGGGTGAAACAACACCCTTTACTAAAAACAAAAGAGAGCCCCTAGTGTCCAGGTACGAGCAAAAATTCTGGCATGGCCACATGCCAAAACGCCAGCCTCCTTCTTGGTTATAGTAGAAAAAACCAGGGGATGTATAGCAGCAAGAGACAGTAAAGAAGGTTTACACAGGGTCTTAATCTAAAAAGAATCCTTAGGACGGGTCCCTACTGCATGTTTGCGCCTGTGTCTCCGCTGTGCCGTGTCCTGGACGGGCGCCGCACGACGTTCATCTGTAAAAGAGAGGAACTGAATTGAAAATGGGTCATGCAGAACAAAAGAAAATAAACAAAATAAAAAATAAAAAATATATAAAGTTGAGCTTTATTGTCTCTGCGTATAGCCCCCGGTACGGGGGTATATGGCGTTTAAGCATGCGTTGATGATGGACTTATGCCGAACTCATTTAGTCCGGGTCCGTGGCCTTTAATGACTTATATCGAAAAAGTCTTTTGGCTGGCGAGGCCATTTTATTGTGCGGCTGTTTAAGCGGTCGCGCAATCCTCCGTTTGGAGGAGGCGTATTTTAGTGCGCTCCCTTTAAAGAGATGATGCCTCGTGGACCGGGCATCTTAAGCGTGAGAGATGCATAGTGCGGTATTGCGTTAAAGCGAGCGAAAGCTCCGCGTCCCATTAGTGCTTGATAGTGACTTGAAAACGGGATGACATGGAAGGTCAGCTTTTCACGACGGAAGTTATTGGCAGAGCCAAATATGACTTCAATCCAGAGAAAACCCATACAATGGGTGTCCGGGCCCGGCGCTACCCCTTGAAAGGAGGTTTTGCTGTGGCGGATTCTTGCTGGGTTTATGCCCATGCGGTGGATTGTATCCTGATATATCAGGTTTAGTCCACTGCCGCCGTCCATAAGGACATTGGTAAACTGGAATCCGTCAATTATTGGATCGAGTATCAGGGCAGTCCGGCCTGCGTTTTTGATATTTCTAGAATAATCTAGCTGATCAAAAATGATTGGTTTTAATAACCAGTGGCGGGACCCCTGAGGGATAGGTTTTATTGTGCGTACCTTTATGGGTGCCACATGTTTTGTTACGTGAAGTGAGTTCACTGTTTTAACTTCTTGTGGGAAGTTCTTTTGTTTCTTGGTGTTCTGCTTCTGGGGTTCGTCCTCGTCTTCGCTTGGTGTATCGAGCCCCTTGTGTTCGGCGTTAAGCCTTTCGGATTGTTTAAAAACCCAACAGCCTCTATGGGTGTGATTAGCAGGCTTCCCAGGAGTACTGTGTATCTGACATATTCTGTCCAGGATTCTGTTTAAGCTGGACGTATCATCCCTATTTTCCTGAAGGGGTGGTTTTGTCTGATTTTGCCGTGAGCCTTTGAATCCGGCATTGACTGCCGTGCTCTTCGGACTTTTTTCTTTGGTTCGGCGACGGTCCTTATTTCATCGCGGTTTTCCATTTCCATCCCTGATTTCGGATGTACTTGGGTCGCTGGGGCTGCATCTTGCCAACCAGCTGTCCTCTCCTGCGCAAAAGCGGGTCATGAGGCTTGTGAGTGCGGCCATTGTTCTTGGCTTTTCCTGGCCGAGGTGTCTGGCGAACCATTCGTCTCGGACATTATGCCTGAAAGCTGCTAAGGCTTCGGCGTCCGGACAATCCACTATCTTATTCTTTTTAGTAAGGAATCTGTTCCAGAACTGCCGAGCTGATTCTCCGGGCTGTTGAGTTATGTGACTAAGATCGTCTGCGTCCGGGGGGCGGACATAGGTCCCTTGAAAATTTGCTTGGAAAGCATCCTCGAGCTCTTCCCAACTTCCAATTGTGATTTCAGGAAGGCTTTTAAGCCAGTGCCGGGCTGGCCCTTTAAGCTTAAGGGGTAAATATTTGATGGCATGGAGATCATCTCCTCTAGCCATATGTATGTGGAGGATATAATCCTCGATCCAGACTCCGGGGTCTGTTGTTCCATCGTACGCCTCTATGTTGATGGGTTTGAATCCCTCTGGAAATTCATATTCCAGAACCTCATCGGTGAAACATAGGGGGTGTGCGGCGCCCCTGTATTTGGGTGTGCCGGGTTCTGATGATGGCTTTTTTGCATTGCTTGTGAGAGCTGCTTTCTTGGCCCATAAATGGACCTGGCTGGGCCATGATGCGAGTCTTTAATTGGGTCGCATGCCGCATTGAGTGCGGCGCCACTTGCCGTTTTATGGTGGCCGTGGGGTCATCTATCCGACCGTGTGGCTTTTTTGTTTTTTGAATGTGAGGGCTCTAGGGCCTCTTGGTCGAATTCGGGCAGTAGTTTTCTCTTCGGATAGCTTTTAGCGCAGCGGCTGCCGCCGTATTTGTCTGCGGTCTTGATTACCTTGCTCCATCTTATTCTGAGTGCATCTTCCGCCGTCTTTAGCTTCCGCTTCTGCTTTTTCAGGCTGCGTGCTGTGGCAACGAGCCTTTCGTGGAGATTCTTCTGCTCCGTGGTCTTATCCGGCATGGGATCGTCCGGAGTTCTGTTATGGCCGGGGGAGGGCTGTCTGTCCTCTCTATCCGCGTTGCCCTGTTCGGACGGTTGCTCTGAGGCATGCTCGTCGTCTACCGGCTCATCCTGCTCTATGGCTGGGTCTTGATCGAGGCGGGGCTTGGCTCGGCGTTTTCGTCGCCGCTTTGATTGCTTTTTGGGGGGTTTGTCCCTTTTTTCGTCCCCCTTTTCCTCGTTGTTGTTTCCTTTAGGGGTATCCACCATGAATACATTGTGAGATGGGGTGGTGGTCCAGTGCCCTACAGGTGCTGGTTCCTGTTCGTCTCCATCTTCGTCGTCCATACCGTCGAAGTCTTCGGATCTGAAGTCAAGTATGCCGGTTAAATCATCGACAGTGGCTATTAAGTGGGTGGTGGGTGGGCTTTGAATTTCTTCGTCGTCCGAATCCCAACCTCGCGGACCGTAATCCGGCCTGGGCTCTCCTGATAAAGAGAGAGACTTGAGAGAATTCAGGATATCACCGAAAGGTGAGTGCTGAAAGATGTCCGCGGCGGTGAACTCCATTATAGGCGCCCAATCGGATTCGATCGGCAGGGGCACGGGAGGCCCGGAGTTCGGAGAAGAATCCGACTCCTTGGAGTCATGGGCCGTGCGGAGTGCGGGGCTGGCGTTCGGCTTGATCGCCTTCAAGATCGTAGCCCCCGAGGTGACGTCCAACCGTTCATCCTCAACGAACGCTGCAGGCTCTGAGTCGAGGATCGGAGCTGGTGCGTGTGCGGCCTCCAGGGCACTATTCGGAGGCAGAGCTATATCATGCCCCTCGAGGTAGTGCGGCGCGCTTGGATGTGGCTCGAACCCGTCGAAGATCAAGTCTCCGCGGATATCCCCCGTGTAGTTTAAGCTTCCAAACCTGACTTGATGGCCAGGGGCGTAGCTTTTGATCTGCTCCAGACGACCAAGCGAATTGGCCCGCAGAGCGAAGCCGCCGAAGACGAAGATTTGTCCGGGGAGGAAAGTCTCACCCTGGACCTCATCGTTGTTGATGATCAAAGGAGCCATCGGGCCTAAAAGTGATGACACAGAGGAACTCTCAATGAAAGCACCAATGTCGGTGTCAAAACCGGCGGATCTCGGGTAGGGGGTCCCGAACTGTGCGTCAAGGTCGGATGGTAACAGGAGACAATGGTCACTTTATTTTACCCAGGTTCGGGCCCTCTCGATGGAGATAAAACCCTACTCCTGCTAGATTAATATTGATGATATGGGTAGTACAAGAGTAGATCTACCACGAGATCAAGGAGGCTAAACCCTAGAAGCTAGCCTATGGTATGATTGTGTATGATGATGGTTGTCCTACGGACTACAACCCTCCGGTTTATATAGACACCGGATAGGGTTAGGGTTACACAGAGTCGGTTACAATGGTAGGAGATCTCGAATATCTGCACGCCTAGCTTGCCTTCCACGCCAAGGAAAGATCCTTCCGGACACGGGACGAGGTCTTCAATCTTGTATCTTCATAGTCCTGGAGTCCGGCTGAAGGTATAGTCCGGCTATTCGAACACCCCCTAATCCAGGACTCCCTCACCGCATAAGGAAAGGGAGGAGGAGGAAGAAGAAGAAGAAGAAGAAGGGAAAGGGGCCTTGCTCTACACAATAGAGCAATGTTGTGAACCGTGCCATGCACTCCTTCGTGTGCATTTCATCTTGAACCTTCTTGTTGCCTAGACTCCTTTATATGGTGAACTATGTGTACTCTAAATTGCTTTGGACTCCTCTATGTGTACTCCTTTATGTGGTGAACTATGTGATTTCACGATTACTTTGGACTCCTGTATGTGTACTACTTTATGTGGTGAACTATATGATTTCACAATTGCTTTGGACTCCTTTATGTGGTGAACTATGTGTACCACAAAGTGTGATTGGAGGTTTGCTTTTGACGTACTGTTCTAACTCCAACGCCAAACCTAACGGCGTTTTATAAAGGTTCGCAACGCTAAAGCCCCTGGCGTTTCTGACCTACACAAAAACGTTCAATGTGGCCTGGCGTTCCTTTAAGATAGTAGCTGCCTGGGACTTGTCCATGAAATGTTGTAGTGTGCACTGGCAACGCCAATGCCCCTAGCGTTTCTGACCTACATCGAAACATTCAATGTGGCCTGGCGTTCCTTTAAGATAGTAGCTGCCTAGGACTTGTCCACGAAATGTTGTAGTGTGCACTGGCAACGCCAACACCCCTGGCGTTTCTGACCTACATTGAAACATTCAATGTGGCATGGCGTTCCTTTAAGACAGTAGATGCCTGGGACTTGTCCACGAAACATTGTAGTGTGCACTGGCAACGTCGTCCACGTTTGGCGTTTCCAAGCTACTTACAAACGCCAAAGACAAAGGCATTTCTACCCTGTTATGTGGATCATAACAAACCCTGCTGCCCATTCCATCACAGGTAGAGGTCCAAATTTTCACAATATAAATGCCAAGTACAGCAACAGATAGCAATGAGACATATTTTCACAATGAACTTAACATGATCCAGCTGACATAATAATTAACAAGTCTTGGTGACATAGAACTAACAAGTCCATCAGACATAAAACATAACAAGTTCACCAGATATAGAACTAACAAGTTCGCTCCATCTGAAACGCTAACTACATTTCTAGTTCACATGATATAAAGCATCAGTCATCACTTCACTTCTTCCCTCTTTTCGCAGCCATCTTCCCCCTGTTGACGTAGCCCTTTGGAGTGTTCTGCCATTCAGGATGTCAGATGGTTCTTGAGCTAACTCGGCGTGCTTCTTCAGAAGGCTGAGAAGGTTGAGTTGGTTGTGGAGCATCTTCCATCTGTGAAGCCCCAAGCTCCACATAGTACGGATCCGCATCGTCATCTGTCTCCTCCTCTTCATCTTCCTGTTCATCAATCCGTGCTCGGCTCGAAGAAGCACCTGCTCGGCTGGAAGATGGATGAGCGGAAGAAGCACGTGCTTGGCTCGAAGATGGACGAGCGGAAGAAAGCACATCCATTCTATATCGAGCACATGCACGCACATCCGTGGATGAACCGCCATGGCAAGAGAGTAAAGCGGCTAGTGTTCGGCAACGATTCACAACCTTCTATAGAGGCAAAGACATTGACATGTAAATACGCAAAAATAGTTCACATGATATAAAGCACATGTTCATATTAAGAAGGCCTCTAACCTATAGAGTAATGCTAACGAGAATGTCCGCTTCTGTACCAGGTGCGCGACCAAGCACCACATTACTATCATTTATACATCTCCATAGCTCCGTGCCCTGAATAAAACATAAGTGGCACACCACTCATGAAGAAATGACACATGTTCAAAAAAGAGACAAAAAGACATACCACTCGGTCATGCAGAGGGCCATAATCTAGGTGCGCTACAATGGTCTCCCTGATAGAGTTGTTGAATGCACCATCAACAGCCTCACTTGGCATTGCTTCCAAGCAATCGGCATGAGTCCGAGCACCCTTAAGGATAACTCTGTACTCTTTGCGAAGACACTCCAAATGCCTTATATGCCCCCTCGTCGTTGTCAGGTGTGTGATCATCTTCAACTCGGGCATTCCTTTGAGAATTCCACATGTCCACCCACATAAGATGGTGATCCTCCCAATTAGTGATATTCTTGTTGTTTTGCCGGCTCGTCCTACAAAGCATGAGAAGTATCAGTATCAATTTCATTTTTCCGTGTTACACATTGATCAACATATGGTACAAGAAACTCTCACCTATGTAGCACCACACTCGTCTCAACATAATCCGGCGGGGTGCGTTGTTGTACTCCAAATTGCTTCGAAACACGGTGTGGAAGATGCCACTCGACCGCAAAAAAGCATATCATGGGGAAATGCACACTCCAAAGATGTTGGTCACGAAGGCACATATTTCTCAAAGGGAACGGCCTAAGTACCATGTACGGCCTCCAATTAACCTACATCACAACATGTCACTTGCTCATGCACAACAAAAAAATCTGTAATGATGGCAAGGCATTTGATAATTATCTGGTTGTAAGTAAGCATGTCGAGCTCGCTTATGTATGCCTTGTACCGCCCCATGGCGGCGATACTCGGCACTTGGACGGTAGCCCATGTGTATGCGATAGTGGGATACCGCTCCTCATCCCCGTTAAAAGGCCACTCCCAAGGATCTTCCGGAGCAATGGTGACGTTACGGCCCACAGGGATATGCTCCCACATCCAAATCTGTGGGGCCCAAACGAAACCACCAAGACAAGATTTCGGCTTACTCCTCATACATGCTCCGTCCAACTACACATTTGTACACACATTAACGGTCACATGCAAAAAATCTCTTTCATATAATGAGAATGCATCATATTTGAAGGAAATATGCCCTACAGGCAATAATAAAGTTATTATTTATTTCCTTATTTCATGATAAATGTTTATTATTCATGCTAGAATTGTATTAACCGGAAACTTAGTACATGTGTGAATACATAGACAAACAAAGTGTCACTAGTATGCCTCTACTTGACTAGCTCGTTGAATCAAAGATGGTTAAGTTTCCTATCCATAGACATGAGTTTTCATTTGATTAACGGGATCACATCACTAGAGAATGATGAGATTGAATTGACCCATTCTGTTAGCTTAGCATTTGATCATTTAGTATATTGCTATTGCTTTCTTCATGACTTATACATGTTCCTATGACTATGAGATTATGCAACTCCCGAATACCGGAGGAACACTTTGTGTGCTACCAAACGTCACAACATAACTGGGTGATTATAAAGGTGCTCTACAGGTGTCTCCGATGGTACTTGTTGAGTTGCCATAGATCGAGATTAGGATTTGTCACTCCGATTGTCGGAGAGGTATCTCTGGGCCCTCTCGGTAATGCACATCACTATAAGCCTTGCAAGCAATGTAACTAATGAGTTATTTGCGGGATGATGCATTACGGAACAAGTAAAGAGACTTGCCGGTAACGAGATTGAACTAGGCATTGAGATACCGATGATCGAATCTCGGGCAAGTAAGATACCGATGACAAAGGGAACAACATATGTTGTTATGCGGTTTGACCGATAAAGATCTTTGTAGAATATGTAGGAACCAATATGAGTATCCAGGTTCCGCTATTGGTTATTGACTGGAGACATGTCTCGGTCATGTCTACATAGTTCTCGAACCCGTAGGGTCCGCACGCTTAACGTTCGGTGACGATCGGTAATATGAGTTTATGTGTTTTGATGTACTGAAGGTAGTTCGGAGTCCTGGATTTGATCACGGACACAACGAGGAGTCTCGAAATGGTCGATACATAAATATCGATATACTGGATGACTATGTTTGGACTTTGGAAGGGTTCTGAATGAGTTCGGACAAATACCGGAGTACCGGGGGTTATCGGAACCCCTCGGGGAGTGTAATGGGCCTCATGGGCCTTGGTGGAGAGAGGAAGGGGCGGCCAGGGCAGGCCGTGCCCCCGCCTCCTCTAGTCCGAATTGGAGAAGGAAGGGGGGCGCCCCCATTTTTCCTTCCCCCTCTTTCCTCCTTCCTTCCCTCCTACTCCTACTCTTGGAAGGGGGAATCCTAATCCCGGTGGGAGTAGGAATCCACCAGGGAGCGCCATAGGAGGGCCGGCCCTCCCCCTCCTCCACTCTTTTATATACAGGGGAAGGGGGCACCCCAAAGACACACAAGTTGATCATTGATCTTTTAGCCGTGTGCGATGGCCCCTCCACCATAATCCAGCTCGATCATATCGTAGCGGTGCTTAGGCGAAGCCCTGCGTCGGTAGCTTCATCAACACCGTCATCATGCCTTCGTGCCGACGGAACTCTCCCTCAAAGCTCTACTGGATCGTGAGTTCGAGGGACATTACCGAGCTAAATGTGTGCAGATCACAGAGGTGTTGTACGTTCGGAGGATCGGTCGATCATGAAGACGTACGACTACATCAACCGTGTTGTCATAACGCTTCCGCTTACGGTCGAGGATACATGGACGACACTCTCGCCTCTCGTTGCTATGCATCACCATGATCTTGCATGTGCATAGGAAAATTTTGAAATTACTACGTTCCCCAACAGTGGAGTCAGAGCTAGGTTTATGCATAGATGTTATATGCACGAGTAGAACACAAGTGAGTTGTGGGCGATACAAGTCATACTACTTACCAGCATGTCATACTTTGATTCGGCGATATTGTTGGATGAAGCGGCCTGGACCGACATTACGCGTACGCTTATGCGAGACTGGTTCTACCGACGTGCTTCGCACACAGGTGGCTGGCGGGTGTCAGTTTCTCCAACTTTAGTTGAATCGAGTGTGGCTACGCCCGGTCCTTGTGAAGGTTAAAATAGCACATACTTTACGAAATATTGTTGTGGTTTTGATGCGTAGGTAAGAACGGTTCTTGCTTAGCCCGTAGCAGCCACGTAAAACTTGCAACAACAAAGTAGAGGACGTCTAACTTGTTTTTTCAGGGCATGTTGTGATGTGATATGGTCAAGACATGATGCTAAATTTTATTGTATGAGATGATCATGTTTTATAACAGAGTTATCGGCAACTAGCAGAAGCCTTATGGTTGTCTCTTTATTGCATAAGATGCAAGTGCCAAATAATTGCTTTACTTTATCGCTATGCGATAGCAATAGTTGCAAGAGCAATAGTTGGTGTCGTGGTTTTGTCACGGCAGATGTCCTAGTGCAAGGACTTAGTCATGGAGCCATCGTGATGGGTTAGCTTAAAGGGGTTAAAGCGGGACAAAGGACGCAATGAGTTTATACTGGTTCAGCCCCTTGCGGTGAAGGTAAAGGCCTAATCTAGTTGATGTGGAATTGCTAGGGTTTCGATGACCAGGGAGCAAATCCGCTTGACCTGGCTCTCGAGTTATTGTTTGTTGTCCCTAAACCGCCGTCGGGTCGTCCCTTTATATACACAGGTTGACGCTCGGTGGTTCACAGAATCCCGACCGACTCATAAACGTGTCCGGCTCGGTTTCTACCCTTTCTTATCTTACAACACAAGTCAACTACCATATGGCGGTTTACCTCTACGGGCCCTAATCCGCCTTTGGGCTTCTGGGCCTTCTTGTTAATCTCCTCCGTAAAGTGCCATATTCCTTGTCTTCATGGGCTTCAATATGGATAACTCATTACAGGTATAACCCGGCCCCTCTTGGGCGGTTTATACTCAGTAGTTATATCCCCAGCATTAGGCCCCAGATTGATTTGAACCTATTCATGTCAATCTTCAACACTTAGGAAAATTTCTTCTTCAGTACCTTCGAGTAAACCTCATAATCCGCCATGATGTCATCTTCCAGGATTATAGTAAACCGTCATGACGGCACCTGTTCATTAAAGAACCGTATATACCTTACTTTTATTAACGAGCCTCTGAAAATCGAGGCGACAGCTCTGCCACATATCCATTTTTTGGGCTCCTCGATTCCCGCGTCTGTCGTTTATCCCTTCGTCTTATAAATAGGGCCAGGGGTCCTTTTCCATTTCTCCCCTTGCCTCTTTGCCTTTCTTCCACCTCGCGTCGCCTCTGTACTCGAGCGCTGCCACCGCTGTCGACCTTCGCCTCTGCCCCAACAACAGCCGCTGCATCAACCTGATTCGACCAGAGTTCCTGTCGGTGTACTAATGTAGGGGTATCTTAGTACCCCGAACTTGTGCACGGACAGTCGTAGCACCCTGCAGCAAGGCTTGCCAGGCGATCGCCAAAACTCTCCATGGTCCCTTTTTGGGCCATCCAAGAACAAAGTATTTGAGCCAAGGCCCCGGCAGGAGGAGCTTGCCGGGAAGGCCACCCGAAGAGAGCAAGGCCCCAGCAAGAGGAGCTTGCCGGGACGGCCGCTCGAAGCACAAGGCCCCGACAAGAGGAGCTTGCCGGGAAGGCCGACCAGGGCACGACAAGAGACTTGCTGCGACGCGCCACGCGTCCCGGCAAGGACCGATGAGCAACAAGCTCCCGGGTGCGACAAGGCATCAACCGCGGCAAGGCGCTTGCCGCGGCAAGTCACCACCCCGCGCCTGCGTTCCAGCTCATCCACCCACGCGTCGCTCTGGGGCCATTCCAGGCGTACGTGGCGAGAGGCTGCGCAGCCAGGGGCATGCGGTGGCGAAGCAACGCTGACAGAGTAGCCGTCGTGGCAAACGGTGGCGCCCCTGACGGTCCCTTTTCTGCACTGTTTGGGCGACCTAGACGGGCATTTAATGCCCTTGTCCCCTGCCGTCAAAGTTAGGTACGATAGCACTGTGCAAACAGTTGTACCCAACACAGCGTTTTCTAGTTTTGCCCCCGCCTACGTTGCCACCTGTGGGTAACCCCTTGCGCATATAAAAGGGGGCCCCATGCGCAACATGGAGGAAGGAGAGGAAAGAGGCCACTCATGCTCGGTCTGATTAGTTGCCTGAGTGCACTGTAGCACTCAGCACTCCCGAACAAGAACACAATACAAACCACAAAGCAGCAGTAGGGTTTTACGCATCCGTGCGGCCCGAAGCTGCGTAAACCCCTTGTGTGCATCGCCTCGATCCGCTCTTCGCGCGACCTCCGCCCCCCGCCAAACCAGAAAGGGGCTCGGTCCCCATAGGTGTTCGTGGAGGCAGATTTCCCCTGACAGTTCCGCATGTATGCCTTAGCGTTCAACAGCCCTGGTGATTCTTTCTTTGCCCCTCCCATAGATCCCGTTAGGGTTTTCTGTGAGTTCATCGAAGCTTAGTGCTGTTCTTCCCTGTTCTTCTCCATGGCATAAATGGTGAGTTTAGATCTTATATTTTCCTGTGCGTTCGTAGTTATAGTCCCCTTTTTCCTCATTAGAGCATATTCTTCGTATAGAAAAAACTCATCTGGACCTGATGAACTGTTTAAGCACCTGAATTTTAGGCCTGAATATATTTTGATTTGCTGACACGCTGCAGATCTGAAATTATCATATCAATATGTGAAACCTGTTTTTCCATCACTTAGTTATTTCAGATCTGAACCTTCCATCCCAAAGTAGGCGGTTTAACTTTTAGAATTTTATAATCCGCCAGGTACCATTAGCCCTCTATTAAACCGCCGATTCGTCATTTTTGTAACTCTGCCAATGTCAGAATCCGGTTTAACATGCATATATGCTTCAACGTCTTCTCCTTCTAACCTTGCGACACTTTATACTTGTCAGTCATGAATCTTAAACCGGCATTGATCTTTTTCCAGCTTTTCATTGAAATGGACAAACAATTTTATGCTTGTAACTGGGTTCCCTCCCGGGTTACTGAAGAGCAACTAAACGGATGTGTCACAACCGACGCTTTAGCAAAACACGAAGTCATCCACTGGAGGGCCCCTGGTCCAGAAAATCCTCCTGAACCCAAGGATGGAGAAGTAATCATGTTCGTTGACCGTCTGGGTCGAGGGTTTAGCCCTCCCAGATAAATTTTTTCGTGATGTGCTTGATAGCTTCCAACTCCACCCTCAAGATATTGGACCTAACTATGTGTCCAATATTTGTAATTTTCAAGTATTTTGCGAGGCTTATCTGCAAGAAGAACCTACTGTTGAGCTGTTCAAAGACTTCTTCTATTTGAACCGCCGTACATAATTTACAGACGGACCCAATACTAAACTTGGCAGGATGGCAATCCAGAAGAGGAAAGATGTCAGCTTCCCTCACGCCAAGCATCATAGTCACCCCAAGGACTGGAATCAGACTTGGTTTTATTGCCGAGACATGTCTCCAACTGATGAGAATCCTCTTCCGGGTTATCGTCCTCACCGGCTTACCAACACACATCCATTTCCCCAATGACTTAGCGCCAAAGAACGATCCAAGTATGCACCACAAGTTTCAAAGCTTCGGGCCTTCGTTGCAAACGGTTTAACAGGTGTTGATTTTGTTCGTTGCTGGATCTCGTGGAGCATTCCGCCTTTAAGCCGATGCCCCGGTTTAATGTGCGAGTACACAGGGGACTTGAAAGATCCTCAACGACGTATTGGCATTCAGCTAACAGAAGCTGAAATTACTGAAGCTGTTAAAAAGATACTGGATGAATCGGTGGCTGTCTGCAGCAAAACATGGCTGAATCCCTTCTGTGCTTCCAATAAACCGCCAGCTATAAGAATCATATAACTCCTGCTTTAATCCGATTCTTTTAAATATTCCCTCAAAATTTTGTCAATCTTTGACAGGGTGATGATCCGTTCTAGAAGAAGAAACCACAGGATAAACCGACAAAGACACCTCGCCCCAAGACTAAGGTTACCAAAAAACCTGCCAAGAAGAGAACCGCTGAATCCTCTGAACCAAATATTGATGATGATCTGGATAATCTGGAATCAGAGGTAGAACTTGATTCTCTTGGTTCTTTTTTCATACACCTCATTGACAATGACAATTATCAGGATGACACCGAAGCCAACCATGCTGATGATGTAGAGGTAATTATTCTTTCCTCCGGTTCAGATCCTCTGCCAACACAGAAAATCCGTCAAGCAAACCGGAAAGTAAGATTTTCTCACCCCTAGCTCACTTGGACCCAAACTTTCTTTTGAAGAAACAGCAACACGAAGCTCGCCGCACAACCCGGCACAGTGCCAGGTAGTTACCTCAGCCGGTTTACCGAATACCCCAGTCCGGAAACGTTGATTAGAGGTCGCTTATATTTCTGATACTTCCTATCCCAAGGCGGATTATTTCCGACACCCTCTTAATCTGTCTGATTCAAACTATCAGGGAACACCTCATTCATCATCCGACGAGTCAACGGTCACACAAATTCCAACCCTCAAGACAGTTCCTGGGTGAGTTATGCTTTAAATTTACCTTTAACACCTCATGCTCGCCCGATGTACTAACCTTTATATTTGTTCTTCTCAATGCCAAGCCTAGACCCAGCAAAAAGGCCAAATTAAATAAACCGGCTGATGACAATGTGGTCACTGAACCGGAGAGAACTCCAGAACCGGAAGAAACAAATGCTGACGCCATGCTTGATGATCTGCCACCGCAAGATCATGACCTTTTTGTTGAACAAGTGGAAGTTGATCCAACGGGCCATGCTGATAAACCGACAAGCCCGGTTCGAGCTGCTGATAAACCGTAAGTCCATTTAAGGCTGCTGATAAACCGTCAAGTCCATTCAAAGCCGCTGATGATAAGGCAGATGATATTATGATTACTGGCTTCGGCCACACCACCCTTGGCAATCATGTCGCTCTATCAAAGCATAGTGCCAAGGAAGAATTTTCTGCTATGGACAAAGGCAAGTGGAATACAGATTTGTCAAGCTATGCCCATCTCAATGCCCAAGACATTCATTCTGGCTTTTTGAACCGCCTGTACACAAGCTGCTGTTGGAAATATGCCCTAGAGGTAATAATAAATTGATTATTATTATATTTCCTTGTTCATGATAAATCGTTTATTATCCATGCTAGAATTGTATTGATAGGAAACTCAGATACATGTGTGGATACATAGACAACACCATGTCCCTAGTAAGCCTCTAGTTAACTAGCTCGTTGATCAATAGGTGGTTACGGTTTCCTGACCATGGACATTGGATGTCGTTGATAACGGGATCACATCATTAGGAGAATGATGTGATGGACAAGACCCAATCCTAAGCCTAGCACAAGATCATGTAGTTCATATGCTAAAGCTTTTCTAATGTCAAGTATCGTTTCCTTAGACCATGAGATTGTGCAACTCCCGGATACCGTAGGAGTGCTTTGGGTGTGCCAAACGTCACAACGTAACTGGGTGGCTATAAAGGTACACTACAGGTATCTCCGAAAGTGTCTGTTGGGTTGGCACGAATCGAGACTGGGATTTGTCACTCCGTGTGACGGAGAGGTATCTCTGGGCCCACTCGGTAGGACATCATCATAATGTGCACAATGTGATCAAGGAGTTGATCACGGGATGATGTGTTGCGGAACGAGTAAAAGAGACTTGCCGGTAACGAGATTGAACAAGGTATCGGGATACCGACGATCGAATCTCGGGCAAGTATCGTACCGATAGACAAAGGGAATTGTATACGGGATTGATTAAGTCCTTGACATCGTGGTTCATCCGATGAGATCATCGTGGAACATGTGGGAGCCAACATGGGTATCCAGATCCCGCTGTTGGTTATTGACCGGAGAACGTCTCGGTCATGTCTGCATGTCTCCCGAACCCGTAGGGTCTACACACTTAAGGTTCGATGACGCTAGGGCTATAAAGGAAGTTTGTATGTGGTTACCGAATGTTGTTCGGAGTCCCGGATGAGATCCCGGACGTCACGAGGAGTTCCGGAATGGTCCGGAGGTAAAGATTTATATATGGGAAGTCATCATACGGTCACCGGAAGAGTTCGGGGGTTACCGGCATTGTACCGGGACCACCAAAGGGGTTCCGGGGGTCCACCGGGAGGGTCCACCTGCTCCGGGGGGGCCTATGGGCTGTATGTGGAGAGGGACCAGCCCCTTAGTGGGCTGGGCGCCTCCCCCCTAGGGCCCATGCGCCTAGGGTTTGGGGGAACCCTAAAGGGGGGCGCCCCCTTGCCTTGGGGGGCAAGGAACCCCCCCTGGGCCGCCGCCCCCTCCTCAGATTGGATCTGAGGGGACCGGCCCCCCTCTCCCTTGCCCCTATATATGTGTGGGGGGTGGGAGGGCAACCACACCAATGTGTTGGCGCAGCCCTCCCCCTCTCCCAAGTCCTTCTCCTCTCCCGCGGTGTTTGGCGAAGCCCTGCAGGATTGCCACGCTCCTCCACCACCACCATGCCGTTGTGCTGCTGCTGGACGGAGTCTTCCTCAACCTCTCCCTCTCTCCTTGCTGGATCAAGGCATGGGAGACGTCACCGGGCTGTACGTGTGTTGAACGCGGAGGTGCCGTCCGTTCGGCACTTGGTCATCGGTGATTTGGATCACGACGAGTACGACTCCATCAACCCCGTTCACTTGAACGCTTCCGCTTAGCGATCTAGAAGGGTATGTAGATGCACTCTCTTTCCCCTCGTTGCTGGTTTCTCCATAGATAGATCTTGGTGACACGTAGGAAAATTTTAAATTTCTGCTACGTTCTCCAACAGTGGCATCATGAGCCAGGTCTATTGCGTAGATTCTTTGCACGAGTAGAACACAAAGTAGTTGTGGGCGTTGATTTTGTTCAATATGCTTACCGTTACTAGTCAATCTTGATTCGGCGGCATTGTGGGATGAAGCGGCCCGGACCGACCTTACACGTACACTTACGTGAGACAGGTTCCACCGACTGACATGCACTAGTTGCATAAGGTGGCTAGCGGGTGCCAGTCTCTCCCACTTTAGTCGGATCGGATTCGATGAAAAGGGTCCTTATGAAGGGTAAATAGCAATTGACATATCACGTTGTGGTTTTGCGTAGGTAAGAAACGTTCTTGCTAGAAACCCATAGCAGCCACGTAAAACATGCAAACAACAATTAGAGGACGTCTAACTTGTTTTTGCAGGGTATGCCATGTGATGTGATATGGACAAAGGATGTGATGTATGATATATGTGATGTATGAGATGATCATGTTCTTGTAATAGGAATCACGACTTGCATGTCGATGAGTATGACAACCGGCAGGAGCCATAGGAGTTGTCTTTAATTTATTTATGACCTGCGTGTCAACATAAACGTCATGTAATTACTTTACTTTATTGCTAACCGTTAGCCATAGTAGTAGAAGTAATAGTTGACGAGACAACTTCACGGAGATCATGATGATGAAGATCATGGTGTCATGCCGGTGACGATGATGATCATGGAGCCCCGAAGATGGAGATCGAAAGGAGCAAAGGGATGATGGCCATATCATGTCACTATTTGATTGCATGTGATGTTTATCATGTTTTTGCATCTTATTTGCTTAGAACGACGGTAGTAAATAAGATGATCCCTCATTAAAATTTCAAGAAAGTGTTCCCCCTAACTGTGCACCATTGCGAAAGTTCGTCGTTTCGAAGCACCACGTGATGATCGGGTGTGATAGATTCTTACGTTCGAATACAACGGGTGTTGACGAGCCTAGCATGTACAAACATGGTCTCGGAACACATGCAAACACTTCGGTTGACTTGACGAGCCTAGCATGTACAGACATGGCCTCGGAACACAGAAGACCGAAAGGTCGAGCATGAGTCATATGGTAGATACGATCAACATGAAGATGTTCACCGACGTTGACTAGTTCGTCTCACGTGATGATCGGACACGGCCTAGTTGACTCGGATCATGTAATCACTTGGATGACTAGAGGGATGTCTATCTGAGTGGGAGTTCAGAAGATGAACTTAATTATCCTGAACATAGTCAAAAGATATTTGCAAATTATGTCGTAAGCTCGCGCTTTAGTTCTACTGTTTTAGATATGTTCCTAGAGAAAATATAGTTGAAAGTTGATAGTAGCAATTATGCGGACAGTAGAAGGCTTGTGTCCTTAATGCATCGCTCGGTGTGCTGGACCTCGAACATGGTCTGTGGATGTTGCAAACATCTGACATACACGTTTTGATGACTACATGATAGTTCGGTAATGATAAATGGTTTAGAATTGAGGCACCGAAGACATTTTGAAATGTCGCGGAACATATGAGATGTTTCGAGGGCTGAAATTGGGATTTCAGTCTCGTGCCCACGTCAAGAGGTATGAGACCTCCGACGATTTTCTTGGCCTACAAACTAAGGGAGAAAAGCTCAATCGTTCAGCTTGTGCTCAGATTGTCTGAGTACAACAATCACTTGAATCGAATGGGAGTTGATCTTCCAGATAAGATAGTGATGTTTTTCCAAAGTCATTGCCACCAAGCTGCTACAGCTTTGTGATGAACTATATCAGGGATGGATATGATGATCCTTGAAATATTCGCGATGTTTGACGCCGCGAAAGTAGAAATCAAGAAGGAGCATCAATTATTGATGGTCAGTGAAACCACTAGTTTCAAGAAGGGCAAGGGCAAGAAGGGATCCTTCATGAAACGGCAAATCAGCTGCTGCTCTAGTGGAGAAACCCAAGGTTAAACCCAAACCCGAGACTGAGTGCTTCTATAATAAGGGGAACAGCCACTGGAGCAGAATTACCCTAGATACTTGGTAGATGAGAAGGCTGTCGATAGAAGTATATTGGATATACATTATGTGAATGTGTACTTTACTAGGACTCCTAGTAGCACCAGGGTATTAGATGCCGGTTCGGTTGCTAAGTGTTAGTAACTCGAAATAAAAGCTACAGAATAAACGGAGACTAGCTAAAGGTGAGCTGACGATATGTGTTGGAAGTGTTTCCGAAGTTGATATGATCAAGCATCGCTCGCTCCCTCTACCATCAAGATTGGTGTTAAACCTAAATAATTGTTAGTTGGTGTTTGCGTTGAGCATAGACATGATTGGATTATGTCTATCGCAATACGATTATTCATTTAAAGAGAATAATAATTACTCTGTTTATTTGAATAATACCTTCAATGGTCTTGCACCTAAAATGGATGGTTTATTGAAATCTCGATCATAGTGATACACATGTTCATGCCAAAAGATATAAGATAGTAATGATAGTACCACCTACTTGTGGCACTGCCATGTAAGTCATATTGGTATAAAACGCATGAAGAAGCTCCATGTTGATGGATCTTTGGACTCACTCATTTTTGAAAAAAAGATTGAGACATGTGAACCATGTCTATTGGTATATACGCATGAAGAAACTCCATGTAGATGGACCATTTGGACTCACTTGATTTTTAATCACTTGAGACATGCAAATCATACCACATGGGCAAGATGACTGAAAGCTTCGGTTTCAGTAAAATGGAACAAGAAAGCAACTTGTTGGAAGTAACACATTTTGATGTGTGCAGTCCAATGAGTGCTGAGGCACGCAGTGGATATCGTTATGCTCTTACTTCACATATGATTTGAGTAGATACTGAGCATATTTACTTGATGAAACACAAGTCTGAATTATTGAATGGTTCAAGTAATTTCAGAATGAAGTTGAATATCGTCGTGACAAGAGGATAAAATATCATAGAGATGAATATCTGAGTTGCGAGTTTGGTACACAATTGAGACATTGTGGAAATTGTTTCACGACTAGTACCGCCTGGAACACCATAGTGTGATGGTGTGTCCGAACATCATAACTGCACCCTATTGGATATGATGCATACCATGATGTCTCTTATCGAATTACCACTATCGTTCATGGGTTAGGCATTAGAGACAACTGCACTCACTTTAAATAGGGCACCACGTAATTCCGATGAGATGACACCGTATGAACTATGGTTTAGAGAAACCTAAGCTGTCATTTCTTAAAAGTTTGGGGCTGCGACGCTTATATGAAAAAGTTTCAGGCTGATAAGCTCGAACCCAAAGCGGATAACTGCATCTTCATAGGACACCCAAAACAGTTGGGTATACCTCCTGTCTCAGATCCAAAAGCAATAGGGATTGTTTCTCAAATCGGGTTCTTTCTCGAGGAAAAGTTTCTCTCGAAAGAATTGAGTGGGAGGATGGTGGAGACTTGATGAGGTTATTGAACCGTCACTTCAACTAGTGTGTAGCAGGGCACAGGAGTTGTTCCTATGGCACCTACACCAATTGAAGTGGAAGCTTATGATAGTGATCATGAGACTTCGAATCAAGTCACTCCCAAACCTCGTAGGATGACAAGGATGCATACTACTTCAGAGTGGTACGTAATCCTGTCTTGGAAGTCATGTTGCTAGACAACAATGAACCTACGAGCTATGGAGAAGCGATAGTGGGCCCGGATTCCGATGGATGGCTCGAGGCCATAAAATCCGAGAGAGGATCCATGTATGAAAACAAAGTGTAGACTTTGGCAGAACGGCTCGATGGTCGTAAGGCTGTTGAGTACAGATGGATTTTAAAAGGAAGACGGACAATGATGGTAAATGTCACCATTAAGAAAGCTCGACTTGTCATTAAGATGTTTCCCGACAAGTTCAAGGAGTTGACTACGATGAGACTTTCTCACCCGTAGCGATGCTAAAAGTCTGTTGGAATTATGTTAGCGATTACTGCATTATTTATGAAATCGTGCAGATAAGATGTCAAAACATTGTTTCCTCGACGATTTTCTTGAGGAAAGGTTGTATGTGATGCAACCGGAAGGTTTTGTCAATCCTAAAAGATGCTAATAAGTATGCAAAGCTCCAGCAATCCTTCTGAGGACTGGAGTAAGCATCTCGGAGTTGGAATGTATACTTTGATGAGATGATCAAAGATTTTGGGTTTATACAAAGTTTATGAGAAACTTGTATTTCCAAAGAAGTGAGTGGGAGCACTATAGAATTTCTGATGAGTATATGTTGTTGACATATTGATGATCAGAAATGATGTAGAATTTCTGGAAAGCATATAGGGTTATTTGAAAATAGTTTTTCAATGGAAAACCTGGATTAAGCTACTTGAACATTGAGCATCAAGATCTATAAGGATAGATCAAAACGCTTAATGGTATTTTCAAATGAGCACATACCTTAACATGATCTTGAAGGTGTTCAAGATGGATCAGTCAAAGAAGGAGTTCTTGCCTGAATTGTAAGGTATGAAGTGAAGACTTAAAGCTCGACCACAGCAGAAGAAAGAGGCAGGATGAAGGTCGTCCCCTATGCTTTTGTCATAGGCTCTATACAATATGCCATGCTGAGTACCGCACCGGATGTGTGCCTTGCTACATGTCTGGCAAGAGGGTACAAAGGTGATCTAGGAGTAGGTCACCAGATAGCGGTTAAGATTAGCCTTAGAGGAATAAGGATATGTTTCTCGGTTATGGAGGTGATAAAGAGTTCGACGTAAAGAGTTACGTCAATGCAAGCTTAACACCTATCCGGATAGCTTTGAGTAGAGATGCCGGATACGTATAATGGAGCAACAATTTGGAATAGCTCCAAGTAGAACAGTTATTTGAAATGGCTCCAAATATAGCGTAGAGATTTGCGAAGTACATACGGATCTGAATGTTGCAGACCCGTTGACTAAAACCTCTCTCACAAGCAACATGATCAAACCCAGAACTCATTGAGTGTTAATCACATAGTGATGTGAACTAGATTATGAACTCTAGTAAACTCTTTGGATGTTGGTCACATGGCGATGTGACCTGTGAATGTTAATCACATGGCGATGTGAACTAGATTATTGACTCTAGTGCAAGTGGGAGATTGTTGGAAATATGCCCTAGAGGCAATAATAAATTAATTATTATTATATTTCCTTGTTCATGATAAATCGTTTATTATCCATGCTAGAATTGTATTCATAGGAAACTCAGATACATGTGTGGATACATAGACAACACCATGTCCCTAGTAAGCCTCTAGTTAACTAGCTCGTTGATCAATAGATGGTTACGGTTTCCTGACCATGGACATTGGATGTCGTTGATAACGGGATCACATCATTAGGAGAATGATGTGATGGACAAGACCCAATCCTAAGCCTAGCACAAGATCATGTAGTTCGTATGCTAAAGCTTTTCTAATGTCAAGTATCGTTTCCTTAGACCATGAGATTGTGCAACTCCCGGATACCGTAGGAGTGCTTTGGGTGTGCCAAACGTCACAACGTAACTAGGTGGCTATAAAGGTACGCTACAGGTATCTCCGAAAGTGTCTGTTGGGTTGGCACGAATCGAGACTGGGATTTGTCACTCCGTGTGACAGAGAGGTATCTCTGGGCCCACTCGGTAGGACATCATCATAATGTGCACAATGTGATCAAGGAGTTGATCACGGGATGATGTGTTGCGGAACGAGTAAAAGAGACTTGCCGGTAACGAGATTGAACAAGGTATCGGGATACCGACGATCGAATCTCGGGCAAGTATCGTACCAATAGACAAAGGGAATTGTATACGGGATTGATTAAGTCCTTGACATCGTGGTTCATCCGATGAGATCATCGTGGAACATGTGGGAGCCAAAATGGGTATCCAGATCCCGCTGTTGGTTATTGACCGGAGAGCGTCTCGGTCATGTCTGCATGTCTCCCGAACCCGTAGGGTCTACACACTTAAGGTTCGATGACGCTAGGGTTATAAAGGAAGTTTGTATGTGGTTACAGAATGTTGTTCGGAGTCCCGGATGAGATCCCGGACGTCACGAGGAGTTCCGGAATGGTCCGGAGGTAAAGATTTATATATGGGAAGTCATCATACGGTCACCGGAAGAGTTCGGGGGTTACCGGCATTGTACCGGGACCACCGAAGGGGTTCCGGGGGTCCACCGGGAGGGTCCACCTGCTCCGGGGGGCCCTATGGGCTGTATGTGGAGAGGGACCAGCCCCTTAGTGGGCTGGGCGCCTCCCCCCTAGGGCCCATGCGCCTAGGGTTTGGGGGGAACCCTAAAGGGGGGCGCCCCCTTGCCTTGGGGGGGGGGGCAAGGAACCCCCCCTGGGCCGCCGCCCCCTCCTCAGATTGGATCTGAGGGGGCCGGCCCCCCTCTCCCTTGCCCCTATATATATGTGGGTGGTGGGAGGGCAACCACACCAATGTGCTGGCGCAGCCCTCCCCCTCTCCCAAGTCCTTCTCCTCTCCCGCGGTGTTTGGCGAAGCCCTGCAGGATTGCCACGCTCCTCCACCACCACCACGCCGTTGTGTTGCTGCTGGACGGAGTCTTACTCAACCTCTCCCTCTCTCCTTGCTGGATCAAGGCATGGGAGACGTCACTGGGCTGTACGTGTGTTAAACGCGGAGGTGCCGTCCGTTCGGCACTTGGTCATCGGTGATTTGGATCACGACGAGTACGACTCCATCAACCCCGTTCACTTGAACGCTTCCGCTTAGCGATCTACAAGGGTATGTAGATGCACTCTCTTTCCCCTCGTTGCTGGTTTCTCCATAGATAGATCTTGGTGACACGTAGGAAAATTTTAAATTTCTGCTACGTTCCCCAACAGCTGCGACTATGAAGCCGTTTAGTGAACCTGATGAAAGAGCGATATGAGGTAACTGCTGCTTAACTGTGCATAATTGTTTCTCTCTTGTGTCCAAATATCAACTCTAGTAGCCCCCAAGGACCAGATTATGATATCAATCTAAACTGGGACTTTGTAATACCTCAACTGTGTTTGCGTAGCCCCCAAGGGCCGGTTTATCTTTTCAAGATGTACCGGGACTTTTAGAATATTAATCTTGCAACTTTCGCTTGTGTAGCCCCCAAGGATCGGTTTATTCTTTCAAGATGAACCGGAACTTATATCCTGCCAAATTTCTTTGCTGAGTACCGTTGTACACCAATCATCCACTAAGCTGATTAATGGGAGAACACCCATAATGTTATTTTGAGCAAATATACATTCGCCCCCCAAGTGCGAGGAATAATACTTGTATTGAGCTTGGGACTTGTAAAAATGTCTGATAACAAGAAAATAGGCATTAGCCCCCAAGTACCAAGTGTACAACTTGTTATATGCTTGGTACTTCAAATATGTGCTGCCAAATCATGATATGTATGTCTCTTATAGGCTGAGCTGAGCAAAAAGGAATCCCAAACCGCTGATCTTCAAGAAAACATCAAGTCCCAACAAGCAGAAACCTCTAAAGCCAAAGATGAGTTGACTAGTGCCTTAGCAGCCATGGAGAAGCTGAAGGAGAGTTTCAAGAAGGAACGGGTGGATTGGGACATAGAGAAATCCACATTGCAAAAGAGAGCTGAGGATGCAGAAGCAGCCCTTAAACCGGTGGTAGAAGAGCTGACTGGTTTGAAGCGACAAATAGATGCCATGACTTCTGTTGTTTTCGGTAACAAACCTCTTCATAACCCTTTAGCATGGAATGTCCATAAATCTGCTGGTTTACTATTATTGTGTATAATGCAGGATCTCGCATCACTCACCTTGGTTCAAACATGTGGAAAAAGTTGAAAGCTGCCTATACTCTCATAGAGCAACTATATACTAGTGCACAACGGATCATCTACACGGCTTCCCACAATAAACCTCCGCCGACCTTGATCAAGGAAACGCTATATAGATTGTCAATGATGCCTGCCCGGTTTGAGGAGCTAAAAAGATCCGCTGCAAAGGGAAGGTGCTCTGGCAGCCCTAACTCGGGCCAAAGCGTGGGTACCTGATCTTGATCCGGCTAACATATGGAATGGCTATTCAAGCTTAAGGGAGGATGGATCAGATTTTGATAATAATGATCTTCGAGCTTTAACAAGGGAATGCGCCCCTTGGCTAGCAAGTTGGCCGAAGAGACTGATCTTTCTCATTATCAATCGATCTATGATGCTGACAATAAGAAAGTTAATCCGCCAACCTATGACACTCCAACG
The DNA here is from genome assembly GCA_032464435.1 of Aegilops umbellulata. Classification (NCBI taxonomy): domain Eukaryota; kingdom Viridiplantae; phylum Streptophyta; class Magnoliopsida; order Poales; family Poaceae; genus Aegilops; species Aegilops umbellulata. Next base: position 276,035,001 of record CP136055.1, read on the forward strand.
CTTATTCCTCCAATCCGTAAGCATACTTACGCCCCTGATGTTGAACCTTCCACCCTTATAAGTGATGAAGCTGTATTCAAGGCCTTAACTAGGATCAATTGGGCAACCATTAACTTCCATCCACTGGGTGGAGAGGAGGAGGATGAACCGGCGCAGGATGATCCACTTCAAGTCAGCCTAGCGATGACGCATGAACCGGAGGCCGGTTTATCTTTCTGCACACTGCAACATTTGATTGAAAAACAATTATCCTTTTGGGCATCGAAGCGCCTTGTAATAGGCTAGCTTAAACACTTGGTTTTCTATGCCATCATGCATATTTTTTTTGCATGACACTTGTTAATCCGCCATGCTTAGAATATATTGTGTCTGCTCATAACCCGTAGTGGTTTATTCAAGCTGTTCCTGCATACAATAAATTGAAAGTGTCCTGGCGGTTTACCCCCGGACGGGTCATGATGCCCAAACATATAGCCAGGGTTTATAACCAAAGCTGTACTTTAAAAATAATCAAATATGAAATAGATGATACTTGTGATATTGAATCACATCGTTGGTTTACCAACGTTTTGTAGTAACGGTGATATCCCTAATCTTGAGTACTGATAACTCCTCCCATATTTTGCCGGTTTATAATAAAACTATACCGGGTTGTAATAAACACCGGATTATCCATATATAATACTGGCGACTTGTAGTCGAAACCAGGCCGGGTTAATAAATACCAGTTTATTTTATACTGGTGACTTATAATCAAAAACCAAGCCGGGTCAATACACACCGGTTTATCATAAAGTGTTGTAAACCTCAAAAAGAGAAAAATTGTCGAATAAAAGCATGGGAAGACACGAGGCTTTTCATGGGATGCTGATACGTCTCCAACGTATCTATAATTTTTGATTGCTCCATGCTATATTATCTATTGTTTTAGACCATATTGGGCTTTATTTTCCACTTTTATATTACTTTTGGGACTAACCTATTAACCGGAGGCCCAGCCCAGAATTGTTGTTTTTTGCCTATTTCAGTGTTTCGAAGAAACGGAATATCAAACGGAGTCCAAACAGAATTAAACCTTCGGGAACGTGATTTTCTCACCGAATATGATCCAGGAGACTTGGACCCCCCATCTAGAAAGAAAGGAGGTGTCCACGAGGGTGGAGGGCGCCCCCCTAGGGTGCACCCCTGCCTTGTGGGCCCCCCTTTGCTCCACCGACGTACTCCTTCCTCCTATATATACCTACGTACCCCAAAAGATCAGATACGGAGCCAAAAACCTAATTCCACCACCGCAACCTTCTATATCCACGAGATCCTATCTTGGGGCCTGTTCCAGAGCTCCACCGGAAGGGGAATCCACCATGGAGGGCTTCTACATCATCACCATAGCCCCTCCGATGAAGTGTGAGTAGTTTACCTCAGACCTTCGGGTCCATAGTTAGTATCTAGATGGCTTCTTCTCTATTTTTGGATCTCAATACAATGTTCTCCCCCTCTCTTGTGGAGATCTATTCGATGTAATCTTCTTTTTGCGGTGTGTTTGTTGAGACCAATGAATTGTGGGTTTATGATCAAGATTATCTATGAACAATATTTGAATCTTCTCTGAATTCTTTTATGTATGATTGGTTATCTTTGCAAGTCTCTTCGAATTATCAGTTTGGTTTGGCCTACTAGATTGGTTTTTCTTGCAATGGGAGAAGTGCTTAGCTTTGGGTTCAATCTTGCGGTGTCCTTTCCCAGTGACAGTAGGGGCAGCAAGGCACGTATTGTATTGTTGCCATCAAGGATAACAGGATGGGGTTTTTATCATATTGCATGAATTTATCCCTCTACATCATGTCATCTTGCTTAAGGCGTTACTCTATTTTCTTGAACTTAATACTCTAGATGCATGCTGGATAGCGGTCGATGAGTGGAGTAATAGTAGTAGATGCAGGCAGGAGTCGGTCTACTTGTCTCGGACGTGATGCCTATATCTTGCTTAAGGCATTACTCTGTTTCTAACTTAATACTCTAGATGCGTGCTGGATAGCGGTCGATGAGTGGAGTAATAGTAGCGGACACGATGCGTATATACATGATCATACCTAGATATTCTTATAACTATGCTCAATTCTGTCAATTGCTCAACAGTAATTTGTTCACCCACCGTAGAATACTTATGCTCTTGAGAGAAGCCACTAGTGAAATCTATGGCCCCCGGGTCCATTCTCATCATATCAATCTTTCACCTCTCTATTATTGCTTTGCTTTTTTACTTTACCTTTTATTTTTACTTTGCATCTTTATACCAAAAATACCAAAAATATTATCTATCATCTCTATCATATCTCACTCTCGTAAGTGACCGTGAAGGGATTGACAACCCCTAATCGCGTTGGTTGTGTGGAGCTATTTGTTTTGTGTAGGTACGAGGGAATTGTGTGTAGCCTCCTACTGGATTGATACCTTGGTTCTCAAAAACTAAGGAAATACTTACTCTACTCTGCTGCATCACCCTTTCCTCTTCAAGGAAATCCAACACAGTGCTCAAGAGGTGGCAGGAAGATTTCTGGCGCCATTGCCAGGGAGGTCTACGCAAAAGTCAACATACCAAGTACCCATCACAATCCCTTATCTCTCGCATTACATTATTTGCCATTTGCCTCTAGTTTTCCTCTCCCCCACTTCACCCTTGCCATTTTATTCGCCCTCTGTTTTCCGTTTGCCTTTTCTCGCTTGCTTGTCGTTATGGCTAGTCTTGTATCTTCTCCGTTGTCTCCCAAGAATGAAGTTCTAAATTTTAAACAAAGGGAGGGAGAAAATCTAAAAGACGCTTGGTATAGAATTTGCAATGCTCAAAATAGATCTACCAGGAAGCAATCTACCTCAGTTATTCTCCGCAATTTTTATGTAGGTGCTAATCCTTGGTATAGATATATCCTTGATACCATTACCGGAGGGAATTTCTTGGGTAGCCACACTTTTGACTCTTATAATGCTATGATAGATTTATTTGGCTCACCACCTCCTTTGGTTAATGGAACTATGTTAACTTTGGAGCATGTAATGCAAAGACTTAAAATTATTGAAAATAAAGTTGCTACCGTTGAATGAATTGAAAATCTAGATGAAAAATATCCACAATCAAATTACCCAATATGGATCTAATGTAGGAGTAACTTTGAAAAATATCAAGGAGAAGGAACCCATAGTTATTGAGAGAATAAATCAAGATTCCACTAGAATCGATAAACTTGAGGGTATCATTACCAACTTGGGAACCGCTTTTTCTTCCGTTAAGAGTACTTCAAGTCCTTCTAATAAAGTTTCTAAGCTTATGTATGTTCCTAAAAATAAGGGCGAATCCTCTAGTAAGGAAACTGCGGATCTTAAATCTATAAGTATTCATCCAAATCTTTTTGCTATCATTAAGGAACCATTTGCTACGAATGAATTTTTCGATCTTGTGCCTAAAAGTTTGATAATCACTAAAAATAAAGAAATTTCTAAGGAAGGTAGTGTTGGGGAACGTTGCAGAAAATTAAAATTTTTCCTACGGTTTCACCCAGATCCATCTATGAGTTCATCTAGCAACGAGTCATGGGAGAGAGAGATTGCATCTACATACCACTTTGTAGATCGCGAGCGGAAGCGTTCAACGAACGGGGATGAAGTAGTCGTACACACCGTGATCCAAATCACTAGAGATCCTAGCACCGAAAGCACGGCACCTCCGCGTTCAACACACGTACAGTCAGCGTAACGTCTCCTTCTTCTTGATCCAGCAAGGCAAAGGAGAGGTTGGGGAAGAAAACTCCAGCAGCAGCACGACGGCGTGGTGATGGTGGAACTACAGTACTCCGGCAGGGCTTCGCCGTGCTCAACGGAGGAGGAGGAGGTGTTGGGGAGGGAGAGGGAGGCGCCAATGACCAGGGGTGCGGCTGCCCCCTCCCCTCCCCCCTTTATATAGGAGTGCCAAGGGGGGGCGCCAGCCCTAGGAGATCCAATCTCCTTGGGGCGGCGGCCAAGGGGAGGTTTCCCTCCCCCCCAAGGCACCTAGGAGGTGCCTTCCCCTTGTGGGACTCCTTCCCTTTGTGACCCTAGGCGCATGGGCCTCTTGGGGCTGGTTCCCCTTGGCCCATGTAGGCCAAGGCGCACCCCCCAGTGCCCATGTGGCCCCCCGAGGCAGGTGGCCCCACCCGGTGGACCCCCCGGGACCCTCCGGTGGTCCCGGTACAATACCGATAACCCCGAAACTTGTCCCGATGGCCAAAACAGCACTTCCTATATATAATTCTTTACCTCCGGACCATTCCGAAACTCCTCGTGACGTCCGGGATCTCATCCGGGACTCCGAACAACATTCGGGTTACTGCATATACATATCTTCACAACCCTAGCGTTACCGAACCTTAAGTGTGTAGACCCTACGGGTTCGGGAGACATGCAGACATGACCGAGACGGCTCTCGGGAAATAACCAACAGCGGGATCTGGATATCCATGTTGGCTCCCAAATGCTCCACGATGATCTCATCGGATGAACCACGATGTCGAGGATTCAATTAATCCCGTATACGATTCCCTTTGTCAATCGGTATTTTACTTGCCCGAGATTCGATCGTCGGTATCCCAATACCTCGTTCAATCTCGTTACCGGCAAGTCACTTTTCTCGTACCATAATGCATGATCTCGTGATCAAACACTTTGATCACATTGAGCTCATTATGATTATGCATTACCGAGAGGGCCCGGTGATACCTCTCCGTCAAGCGGAGTGACAAATCCCAGTCTCGATCCATGTCAACCCAACAGACACTTTCAGAGATACCCGTAGTATACCTTTATAGTCACCCAGTTACGTTGTGACGTTTGGCACACCCAAAGCACTCCTACGGTATCCAGGAGTTACACGACCTCATGGTCTAAGGAAAGGATACTTGACATTGGAAAACTCTAGCAAACGAACTATGCGATCTTATGCTATGTTTAGGATTGGGTCTTGTCCATCACATCATTATCCTAGTGATGTGATCTCGTTATCAATGACATCCAATGTCCATAGTCAGGAAACCATGACTATCTGTCGATCAACGAGCTAGTCAACTAGAGGCTCACTAGGGACATATTGTTGTCTGTTATTCACACATGTATTACGATTTCCGGATAACACAGTTATAGCACGAATAAAGACAATTATCATGAATAAGGAAATATAATAATAATGCTTTTATTATTGCCTCTAGGGCATATTTCCAACAGTCTCCCACTTGCACTAGAGTCAATAATCTAGTTACATTGTGATGAATCGAACACCCATAGAGTTCTGGTGCTGATCATGTTTTGCCTTAGGGAGAGGTTTAGTCAACGGATCTGCGACATTCAGATCCGTGTGCACTTTACAAATTTCTACGTCTCAATCTTGAACATTTTCACGAATGGAGTTGAAGCGACGCTTGATGTGCCTGGTCTTCTTGTGAAACCTGGGCTCCTTTGCAAGTGCAATAGCTCCAGTGTTGTCACAGAAGAGCTTGATTGGCCCCGACGCATTGGGTATGACTCCGAGGTCGGTGATGAACTCCTTCACCCAAATTGCTTCATGTGCTGCCTCCGAGGCTGCCATGTACTCCGCTTCACATGTAGATCCCGCCACGACGCTATGCTTGCAACTGCACCAGCTTACTGCCCCACCATTCAAAATATACACGTATCCGGTTTGTGACTTAGAGTCATCCAGATCTGTGTCGAAGCTAGCGTCGACGTAACCCTTTACGACGAGCTCTTCGTCACCTCCATAAACGAGAAACATTTCCTTAGTCCTTTTCAGGTACTTCAGGATATTCTTGACTGCTGTCCAGTGTTCCTTGCCGGGATTACTTTGGTACCTTCCTACCAAACTTACGGCAAGGTTTACATCAGGTCTGGTACACAGCATGGCATACATAATAGAACCTATGGCTGAGGCATAGGGGATGAAGCTCATCTCTTCTATATCTTCTGCCGTGGTCGGACATTGAGCTGAACTCAATTTCACACCTTGTAACACAGGTAAGAACCCTTTCTTAGATTGATCCATATTGAACTTCTTCAATATTTATCAAGGTATGTGCTTTGTGAAAGACCTATGAGGCGTCTCGATCTATCTCTATAGATCTTGATGCCTAATATATAAGCAGCTTCTCCGAGGTCCTTCATTGAAAAACTTTTATTCAAGTAGGCCTTAATGCTGTCCAAGAGTTCTATATCATTTCCCATTAAAAGTATGTCGTCTACATATAATATGAGAAATGCTACAGCGCTCCCACTCACTTTCTTGTAAACGCAGGCTTCTCCATAAGTCTGCGTAAACCCAAACGCTTTGATCATCTCGTCAAAGCGAATGTTCCAACTCCGAGATGCTTGCACCAGCCCATAAATCGAGCGTTGGAGCTTGCACACCTTGTCAGCATTCTTAGGATCGACAAAACCTTCCGGCTGCATCATATACAATTCTTCCTTAAGGAAACCATTAAGGAATGCCGTTTTGACGTCCATTTGCCATATCTCATAATCATAGTATGCGACAATTGCTAACATGATTCGGACGGACTTCAGCTTCGCTACCGGTGAGAAAGTCTCATCGTAGTCAATTCCTTGAACTTGTCGATAACCCTTAGCGACAAGCCGAGCTTTATAGATGGTCACATTACCATCCGCGTCTGTCTTCTTCTTAAAGATCCATTTATTTTCTATGGCTCGCCGCTCAACGGGCAAGTCAGTCAAAGTCCATACTTCGTTTTCATACATGGATCCTATCTCGGAGTTCATGGCTTCTAGCCATTTGTCGGAATCCGGGCCCGCCATTGCTTCCTCATAGTTCGAAGGTTCACCGTTGTCTAACAACATGATTTCCAAGACAGGGTTGCCGTACCACTCTGGTGCGGAACGTGTCCTTGTGGACCTTTGAATTTCAGTAGGAGCTTGATTAGAAGTATCTTGATCATCATCATTAATTTCCTCTCTAGTCGGTGCAGGCACCTCAGAAACGTTTTCTTGAGCTTCGCCATTTTTCGGTTCAAGAGGTAACACTTCATGAAGTTCTACTTTCCTCCCACTTACTTCTTTCGAGAGAAACTCTTTCTCTAGAAAGGATCCATTCTTGGCAACAAAGATCTTGCCTTCGGATCTGAGGTAGAAGGTATACCCAATAGTTTCTTTAGGGTATCCTATGAAGACGCATTTTTCCGACTTGGGTTCGAGCTTTTCAGGTTGAAGTTTCTTGACATAAGCATCGCATCCCCAAACTTTTAGAAACGACAGCTTAGGTTTCTTCCCAAACCACAATTCATACGGTGTCGTCTCAACGGATTTAGACAGAGCCCTATTTAAAGTGAATGCGGCAGTCTCTAAAACATAGCCCCAAAAAGATAGCGGTAATTCGGTAAGAGACATCATAGATCGCACCATATCTAATAGAGTGCGATTACGACGTTCGGACACACCATTACGCTGAGGTGTTCCAGGCGGCGTGAGTTGTGAAACTATTCCACATTTTCTTAAGTGTGTGCCAAATTCGTGACTCAAGTATTCTCCTCCATGATCTGATCGTAGATACTTGATCTTTCTATCACGTTGATTTTCAACCTCACTCTGAAATTTCTTGAACTTTTCAAAGGTCTCAGACTTGTGTTTCATTAAGTAGACATACCCATATCTACTCAAGTCATCAGTGAGGGTGAGAACATAACGATAGCCACCGCGAGCCTCAACACTCATTGGACCGCACACATCGATATGTATGATTTCCAATAAGTTGGTTGCTCGCTCCATTGTTCCTGAGAACGGAGTCTTGGTCATTTTACCCATGAGGCATGGTTCGCACGTGTCAAATGATTCATAACCAAGAGACTCTAAAAGTCCATCTGCATGGAGCTTCTTCATGTATTTGACACCTATGTGACCAAGGCGGCAGTGCCACAAATATGTGGGACTATTGTTATCAACTTTAACTCTTTTGGTATTCACACTATGAATATGTGTATCATCACGTACGAGATTCATTAAGAATAAACCATTAACCATCGAAGCATGACCATAAAACATATCTCTCATATAAATAGAACAACCATTATTCTCGGATTTAAATGAGTAGCCATCTCGAACTAAACGAGATCCAGACACAATGTTCATGCTCAAACTTGGCACTAAATAACAATTATTGAGGTTTAAAACTAATCCCGTAGGTAAATGTAGAGGTAGCGTGCCGACGGCGATCACATCGACCTTGGAACCATTCCCGACGCGCATCGTCACCTCGTCCTTCGCCAGTCTCCGTTTATTCCGCAGCTCCTGCTTTGAGTTACAAATGTGAGCAACTGCACCGGTATCAAATACCCAAGAGCTACTACGAGTACTGGTAAGGTACACATCAATTACATGTATATCACATATACCTTTTGTTTTGCCGGCCTTCTTGTCCGCTAAGTATTTGGGGCAGTTCCGCTTCCAGTGACCACTTCCCTTGCAATAAAAACACTCAGTCTCGGGCTTGGGTCCATTCTTTGGCTTCTTCCCGGCAACTTGCTTACCGGGCACGGCAACTTCCTTGCCGTCCTTCTTGAAGTTCTTTTTACCCTTGCCCTTCTTGAACTTAGTGGTTTTATTCACCATCAACACTTGATGCTCCTTCTTGATTTCTACCTCTGCTGATTTCAGCATAGTATATACCTCAGGAATGGTCTTTACCATCCCCTGCATATTGTAGTTCATCACAAAGCTCTTGTAGCTAGGTGGAAGCGACTGGAGGATTCTGTCAATGACCGCTTCATCCGGGAGATTAACTTCCAGTTGAGTCAAGCGGTTGTGCAACCCAGACATCTTGAGTATGTGTTCACTGACAGAGCCATTTTCCTCCATCTTACAGCTAAAGAATTTGTCGGAGACTTCATATCTCTCGACCCGGGCATGAGCTTGGAAAACCATTTTCAGCTCTTCGAACATCTCATATGCTCCATGTCTCTCAAAACGCTTTTGGAGCCCCGGCTCTAAGCTGTAAAGCATGCCGCACTGAACGAGGGAGTAATCATCGCAGCGTGACTGCCAAGCGTTCATAACGTCTTGTTCTGCAGGGAGAATAGGTGCGTCACCCAGCGGTGCTTGTAGGACATAATCATTCTTGGCAGCTATGAGGATGATCCTCAGGTTCCGGACCTAGTCCGTATAGTTGCTACCATCGTATTTCAGCTTGGTTTTCTCTAGGAACGCGTTGAAGTTGAGGACTACGTTGGCCATTTGATCTACAAGACATATTGTAAATATTTTAGACTAAGTTCATGATAATAAAGTTCATTTAATCAAATTATTTAATGAACTCCCACTTAGATCGACATCCCTCTTCTAGTCATCTAAGTATTACATGATCCGAGTCAACTAGGCCGTGTCCGATCATCACGTGAGACGGACTAGTCAACATCGGTGAACATCTTCATGTTGATCGTATCTTCTATACGACTCATGCTCGACCTTTCGGTCTTCTGTGTTCCGAGGCCATGTCTGTACATGCTAGGCTCGTCAAGTCAACCTAAGTGTTTTGCGTGTGTAAATCTGTCTTACACCCGTTGTATGTGAACGTTAGAATCTATCACACCCGATCATCACGTGGTGCTTCAAAACAACGAACTGTCGCAACGGTGCACAGTTAGGGGGAACACTTTCTTGAAATTATTATGAGGGATCATCTTATTTACTACCGTCGTTCTAAGTAAACAAGATGCAAAACATGATAAACATCACATGCAATCAAATAATAAACGTGACATGATATGGCCAATATCACATAGCTCCTTTGATCTCCATCTTGGGGCTCCATGATCATCTTGTCGCCGGCTTGACACCATGATCTCCATCATCATGATCTCCATCATCGTGTCTCCATGAAGTTGCTCGCCAACTATTACTTCTACTACTATGGCTAACGCGTTTAGCAATAAAGTAAAGTAATTTACATGGCGTTTCTCAACGACACGCAGGTCATACAAAAAATAAAGACAACTCCTATGGCTCCTGCCGGTTGTCATACTCATCGACATGCAAGTCGTGATTCCTATTACAATAGCATGAACATCTCATACATCACATATAGATCATTCATCATTCATCACAACTTTGGCCATATCATATCACAAAGCACTCGCTGCAAAAACAAGTTAGACGTCCTCTAATTGTTGTTGCAAGTTTTACGTGGCTGAATTAGGGTTCTAGCAAGAACGTTTTCTTACCTACGTGAAAACCACAACGTGATTTGTCAACTTCTATTTACCCTTCATAAGGACCCTTTTCATCGAATCCGCTCCAACTAAAGTGGGAGAGACAGACACCCGCCAGCCACCTTATGCAACTAGTGCATGTTAGTCGGTGGAACCGGTCTCACGTAAGCGTACGTGTAAGGTTGGTCCGGGCCGCTTCATCCCACAATACCGCTGAAGCAAGATAAGACTAGTAGCGGCAAGAAAAGTTGACAACATCTACGCCCACAACAAATTGTGTTCTACTCGTGCAATAGAGAACTACGCATAAACCTGGCTCTGATACCACTGTTGGGGAACGTTGCAGAAAATTAAATTTTTTCCTACGGTTTCACCAAGATCCATCTATGAGTTCATCTAGCAATGAGTCATGAGAGAGAGAGATTGCATCTACATACCACTTTGTAGATCGCGAGCGGAAGCATTCAACGAACGGGGATGAAGTAGTCGTACACACCGTGATCCAAATCACCAGAGATCCTAGCACCGAAAGCACGACACCTCCGTGTTCAACACACGTACGGTCAGCGTAACGTCTCCTTCTTCTTGATCCAGCAAGGCAAAGGAGAGGTTGGGGAAGAAAACTCCAGCAGCAGCACGACGGCGTGGTGATGGTGGAACTACAGTACTTCGGCAGGGCTTCGCCGTGCTCAACGGAGGAGGAGGAGGTGTTGGGGAGGGAGAGGGAGGCGCCAATGACCAGGGGTGCGGCTGCCCCCTCCCCTCCCCCCTTTATATAGGAGTGCCAAGGGGGGGCGGCGGCCCTAGGAGATCCAATCTCCTTGGGGCGGCGGCCAAGGGGAGGTTTCCCTCCCCCCCAAGGCACCTAGGAGGTGCCTTCCCCTTGTGGGACTCCTTCACTTTGTAACCCTAGGCGCATGGGCCTCTTGGGGCTGGTTCCCCTTGGCCCATGTAGGCCAGGGCGCACCCCCCAGTGCCCATGTGCCCCCCGAGGCAGGTGGCCCCACCCGGTGGACCCCCCGGGACCCTCCGGTGGTCCCGGTACAATACCGATAACCCCGAAACTTGTCCCGATGGCCAAAACAGCACTTCCTATATATAATTCTTTACCTCCGGACCATTCTGAAACTCCTCGTGACGTCCGGGATCTCATCCGGGACTCCAAACAACATTCGGGTTACTGCATATACATATCTTCACAACCCTAGCGTTACCGAACCTTAAGTGTGTAGACCCTACGGGTTCGGGAGACATGCAGACATGACCGAGACGGCTCTCGGGCAATAACCAACAGCGGGATCTGGATATCCATGTTGGCTCCCACATGCTCCACGATGATCTCATCGGATGAACCACGATGTCGAGGATTCAATTAATCCCGTATACGATTCCCTTTATCAATCGGTATTTTACTTGCCCGAGATTCGATCGTCGGTATCCCAATACCTCGTTCAATCTCGTTACCGGCAAGTCACTTTTCTCGTACCGTAATGCATGATCCCGTGATCAAACACTTTGATCACATTGAGCTCATTATGATGATGCATTACCGAGAGGGCCCGGTGATACCTCTCCGTCAAGCGGAGTGACAAATCCCAGTCTCGATCCATGTCAACCCAACAGACACTTTCAGAGATACCCGTAGTATACCTTTATAGTCACCCAGTTACGTTGTGACGTTTGGCACACCCAAAGCACTCCTACGTTATCCGGGAGTTACACTACCTCATGTTCTAAGGAAAGGATACTTGACATTGGAAAACTCTAGCAAACGAACTATGCGATCTTATGCTATGTTTAGGATTGGGTCTTGTCCATCACATCATTATCCTAATGATGTGATCTCGTTATCAATGACATCCAATGTCCATAGTCAGGAAACCATGACTATCTGTCGATCAACGAGCTAGTCAACTAGAGGCTCACTAGGGACATATTGTTGTGTGTTATTCACACATGTATTACGATTTCCGGATAACACAATTATAGCACGAATAAAGACAATTATCATGAATAAGGAAATATAATAATAATGCTTTTATTATTGCCTCTAGGGAATATTTCCAACAGGTAGATGCCTCATTGAAGAATTGCCTACCAAAGATGGCAATACCTAGATCTATCCTTGCTTTTATGCCTAGCTAGGGGCGTTAAATGATAGCGCTTGTTGGGAGGGAACCCAATTTTAGTTTTTAGTTTTTGTGCTTTTGCTTCTGTTTAGGAATAAATAATCCATCTACCTTCTGTTTAGATGTGGTTTTATGTTTTAATTAGTGTTTGTGCCAAGTTAAACCTATAGGATCTTCTTGGATGATAGTTATTTGATCTTGCTGTAATTTCCAGAAACTTTCTGTTCACGAAAACAATTGTTAAAAATCACCAGAACGTGATAAAATACTGATTCCAATTGATAATTATCAATAAACAAATTTCCTAGGTCTTCCTATTTTTTCTGATTTTTTGGATTTCCAGAAGTTTGCGTTAGTTACAGATTACTACAGACTGTTCTATTTTTGACAGATTCTGTTTTTCGTGTGTTGTTTGCTTATTTTGATGAATCTATGGCTAGTAAAATAGTTTATAAACCATAGAGAAGTTGGAATATAGTAGGTTCAACACCAATATAAATAAAGAATGAGTTCATTACAGTACCTTGAAGTGGTCTTTTGTTTTCTTTCGCTAACAGAGCTCACGAGATTTCTGTTGAGTTTTGTGTTGTGAAGTTTTCAAGTTTTGGGTGAAATCTTTTGATGGATTATGGAACAAGGAGTGGCAAGAGCCTAAGATTGGGGATGCCCATGGCACCCCCAAGATAATCCAAGGACACCAAAAAGTCAAAACTTGGGGATGCCCCGGAAGGCATCCCCTCTTTCGTCTACTTCCATCGGTAATTTTACTTGGAGCTATATTTTTATTCACCACATGATATGAGTTTTGCTTGGAGCGTCTTGTATGATTTGAGTCTTTGTTTTCTAGTTTACCACAATCATCCTTGCTGTACACACCTTTTGAGAGAGCCATACATGAATTGGAATTTGATAGAATACTCTATGTGCTTCACTTATATCTTTTGAGCCATATAGTTTTGCTCTAGTGCTTCACTTATATCTTTTAGAGCACGGTGGTGGATTTGTTTTATAGAAACTATTGATCTCTCATGATTCACTTAGATTATTTTGAGAGTTTTAAATAGCATGGTAGTTTGCTTAAAAATAATAATATGCTTGGTATTCAAGATTTGTAAAACTTTCTTTTGAGTGCGTTGAATACTAAGAAAAGTTTGATGCTTGATAATTGTTTTGAGATATGAAGATGGTGATATTAGAGTCATGCTAGCTGAGTAGTTGTGAATTTGAGAAATACTTGTGTTTAAGTTTGTGATTCCCGTAGCATGCACGTATGGTGAACCGTTATGTGATGAAGTCCGAGCATGATTTATTTATTGATTGCCTTCCTTATGAGTGGCGGCCGGGGACGAGCGATGGTCTTTTCCTACCAATCTATCCCCCTAGGAGCATGCGCGTAATAATTTGCTTTGATAGCTTCTAGATTTTTGCAATAAGTATATGCGTTCTTTATGACTAATGTTGAGTCCATGGATTATACGCACTTTTCTTCCTTCCACCACTGCTAGCCTCTCTAATACCGCGCACTTTTCGCTGGTATCATACACCCACCATATACCTTCCTCAAAACAGCCACCATACCTACCTATCATGGCATTTCCATAGCAATTCCGAGATATATTGCCATGCAACTTTCCACCGTTCCGTTTATTATGACACGCTCCATCATTGTCATATTGCTAGCATGATCATGTAGTTGACATAGTATTTGTGGCGAAGCCACCATTCATAATTCTTTCATACATGTCACTCTTGATTCATTGCATATCCCGGTACACCGCCGGTCACATAGTGTCATATTTTGTTCTAAGTATCGAGTTGTAATTGTTGAGTTATAAGAAAAATAAAAGTGTGATGATCATCATTTTTAGAGCATTGTCCAAGTGAGGAAAGGATGATGGAGACTATGATTCCCCCACAAGTCGGGATGAGACTCCGGACGAAAAAAAAGAGAAAAAAGAGGCCATAAAAAAGAGAAAAGGCCCAAATAAAAAAATAAAAATAAAAAAATGTGAGAAAAAGAGAGAAGGGACAATGTTACTATCCTTTTTACCACACTTGTGCTTCAAAGTAGCACCATGATCTTCATGATAGAGAGTCTCTCATTTTGTCACTTTCATATACTAGTGGAAATTTTTCATTATAGAACTTGGCTTGTATATTCCAATGATGGGCTTCCTCAAAATGCCCTAGGTCTTTGTGAGCAAGCGAGTTGGATGCACACCCACTTTGTTTCTTTTGTTGAGCTTTCATATACTTACAGCTCTAGTGCATCCGTTGCATGGCAATCCCTACTCACTCACATTGATATCTATTGATGGGCATCTCCATAGCCCGTTGATACGCCTAGTTGATGTGAGACTATCTTCCCCTCTTTTTGTCTTCTCCACAACCACCATTCTATTCCACATATAGTGCTATATCCATGGCTCACGCTCATGTATTGCGTGAAGATTGAAAAAGTTTTGAGAATGTCAAAAGTATGAAACAATTGCTTGGCTTGTCATCAGGGTTGTGCATGATTTAAATACTTTGTGTGGTGAAGATAGAGCATAGCCAGACTATATGATTCTATAGGGATAACTTTCTTTGGCCATGTTATTTAGACATGATTGCTTTGTTAGTATGCTTGAAGTATTATTATTTTTATGTCAATATGAACTTTTGTCTTGAATCTTTCGGATATGAACATTCGTGCCACAATTAAGAAGAATTACATTGAAATTATGCCAAGTAGCACTCCGCATCAAAAATTCTTTTTTATCATTTACCTACTCGAGGACGAGCATGAATTAAGCTTGGGGATGCCTGATACGTCTCCAACGTATCTATAATTTTTGATTGCTCCATGCTATATTATCTATTGTTTTGGACCATATTGAGCTTTATTTTCCACGTTTATATTACTTTTGGGACTAACCTATTAACCGGAGGCCCAACCCAGAATTGCTGTTTTTTTGCCTATTTCAGTGTTTCGAAGAAACATAATATCAAACGGAGTCCAAACGGAATGAAACCTTCGGGAACGTGATTTTCTCACCGAATATGATCCAGGAGACTTGGACCCCCCGTCAAGAAAGAAAGGAGGTGGCCACGAGGGTGGAGGGCGCGCCCCCCTAGGGTGCGCCCCCTGCCTCGTGGGCCTCCCTTTGCTCCACCGACATACTCCTTCCTCCTATATATACCTACGTACCCCCAAACGATCAGATACGGAGCCAAAAACCTAATTCCACCGCCGCAACCTTCTGTATCCACGAGATCCCATCTTGGGGCCTGTTCCAGAGCTCCACCGGAAGGGGAATCCACCATGGAGGGCTTCTACATCATCACCATAGCCCCTCCGATGAAGTGTGAGTAGTTTACCTCAGACCTTCGGGTCCATAGTTAGTATCTAGATGGCTTCTTCTCTCTTTTTGGATCTCAATACAATGTTCTCCCCCTCTCTTGTGGAGATCTATTTGATGTAATCTTCTTTTTGCGGTGTGTTTGTTGAGACCAATGAATTGTGGGTTTATGATCAAGATTATCTATGAACAATATTTGAATCCTCTCTGAATTCTTTTATGTGTGATTGGTTATCTTTGCAAGTCTCTTCGAATTATCAGTTTGGTTTGGCCTACTAGATTGGTTTTTCTTGCAATGGGAGAAGTGCTTAGCTTTGGGTTCAATCTTGCGGTGTCCTTTCCCAGTGACAGTAGGGGCAGCAAGGCACGTATTGTATTGTTGCCATCGAGGATAACAAGATGGGGTTTTTATCATATTGCATGAATTTATCCCTCTACATCATGTCATCTTGCTTAAGGCGTTACTCTGTTTTCTTGAACTTAATACTCTAGATGCATGCTGGATAGCGGTCAATGAGTGGAGTAATAGTAGTAGATGCAGGCAGGAGTCGGTCTACTTGTCTCGGACGTGATGCCTATATACATGATCATACCTAGATATTCTCATAACTATGCTCAATTCTGTCAATTGCTCAACAGTAATTTGTTCACCCACCGTAGAATACTTATGCTGTTGAGAGAAGCCACTAGTGAAATCTATGGCCCCCGGGTCTATTCTCATCATATCAATCTTTCAACACTTTATTATTGCTTTGCTTTTTTAGTTTACCTTTTATTTTTTACTTTGCATCTTTATACCAAAAATACCAAAAATATTATCTATCATCTCTATCAGATCTTACTCTCGTAAGTGACCGTGAAGGGATTGACAACCCCTAATCGCATTGGTTGCGTGGAGCTATTTGTTTTGTGTAGGTACGAGGGACTTGCGTGTAGCCTCCTACTAGATTGATAAATTGGTTCTCAAAAACTGAGGGAAATACTTACTCTACTCTGCTGCATCACCCTTTCCTCTTCAAGGAAATCCAACGCAGTGCTCAAGAGGTAGCAGATGCCAGGACCAAAATCGAGGCTTTTCATGGGCTGCCAGGTCACTGAGTTAAACCATTTTACAAAGCCTTTTAAGATGGACCTCACATTAACCAATCGTCGTTTTAACTTTGACAAGTTAAGGGTCTGTATAAGATTGACTTGCCAAACGTTCGGTGGGTCTTACCAGGATTACCTGGGCGGAGTGACTTACTTAAAAAAGGCAAGATAACCCGGGGTTTTAGGTGAATACACCTGGCTTCCAAGCCTGGCTTGATAGCCTATTACAAGGGTTAATAAAACTCTTTGTTGCTGTGCAACAAAAGAGCCCCCAGGTAATATTTGCAGCTGTGCTCAGTGGGTGCCTATGTTTGAGATGTGCTTTTGCAATGCTCTCTTTGGCCCCTTTTAACTTTGGGTGACAAGCCCCCAAGTTTTTTTGTGGCTTTATAAGCCGGATCACTGGGTAGTCAGAACTCCGCTTTATAAACAGAAGCCCCCATGTAACCAAAAAACTCTTAAAGGGGAACGGCAGAGGCCCCGCTTTAGCAGGGATGCCGGTTTATTATATTGATCATAATATATACATTGTCAAAAATATGTACATAAGAGGAGCCTATGGCTCAGGTGTAGTAAGGCCGAAGATGAGCGATACTCCACGGCCGGTGGGTCTCCTCCGATTTACGTGAGTCTTTGTGCTCTCGAACATCGATAAGATAGTATGACACATTATGCAGATTCTTGCTGACCACAAAGGGTCCTTCCCAAGGCGGGGATAACTTGTGCATATCAGTCTGATCCTGGATGAGTCGGAGCACCAGATCGCCTTCTTGAAAAGTTCTGGTTCTAACCCGGTGGCTGTGATAACGACACAGATCTTGCTCGTAAATCACCGAACGAGCTGCTGCAATGTCACGCTCCTCATCTAATTGGTCAAGTGCTTCCTGTCGTGCCTTCTCATTGTCAGCTTCGACATAAGCCGCCACACGAGGCGAGTCATGACTGATGTCACTACGGAGAACCGCCTCTGCTCCGTAAACCATGAAAAATGGTGTGTAACCCGTAGATCTGTTGGGCGTGGTATTGATGCTCCATAACACAGAAGGTAACTCTTCCACCCAACAACCCAACGTCCTCTGCAAGGGAACCATAAGCCGAGGCTTGATGCCTCTCAGGATCTCTTGATTGGCTCTCTCAGCCTGACCATTAGATTGAGGATGAGCTACTGATGACACGTCAAGCCGGATGTGCTCACGTTGACAAGTCTTTCATAGCACCCTTGGACAGATTAGTGCCATTATCAGTTATAATACTGTGTGTAAAACCAAACCGGAAAATCACCTTCTTGATGAATTGAACCGCCGTGGCTACATCATACTTACTGACTGGCTCTGCTTCCACCCACTTGGTGAACTTATCAATCGCCACCAAAAGGTGGGTCTTCTTATCCTTGGATCTCTTAAAGGGCCCAACCATATCCAGCCCCAAGTTGCAAACGGCCAAGTGATTGGAATCATCCTCAATTCTTGAGCCGGTACATGAGCACGCGGTGAGAATTTTTGACAGCCATCACACTTTTTGACCAAGTCTTCAGCATCAGCATGAGCCGTCAGCCAATAGAAGCCGTGACGAAAAACTTTAGCTACCAAGGACTTTGAACCGACATGGTGACCACAATCTCCTTCGTGGATCTCACGCAAAACCTCATGGCCTTCTTCAGGAGATATGCAACGCTGCAATGCCCCTGTTACACTGTAATGATGCAATTCTCCATTGACGATAGTCATTGACTTGGACCGCTGGGTTATCTTCCTGGCCAAAGTTTCATCCTCCGGTAACTCGCCCTAGTTCATATACGCCAAATATGGAACCGTCCAATCTGGGATAACATGAAGAGCCGCCACGAACTAAGCCTCTGGATTAGGAACAACCAAATCCTTCTCTGTAGGTAGCTTGACCGACGGGTTATGCAAAATGTCCAGAAAAACATTGGGTGGAACCGGTTTACGTTGGGAACCCAAACAGCTTAAAGCGTCCGCCGCTTCGTTCTTTCGCCGGTCCACATGGTCAACCTGATAACCTTTGAAGTGTCCAGCAACAGTATCCACCTCTCGATGATATGCTGCCATGAGCGGGTCCTTGGAATCCCAAGTACCAGACACTTGTTGAGCCACCAGGTCCGAGTCACCAAAGCACTTAACCCGGCTTAAATTCATCTCCTTAGCCATTCGAAGACCGTGGAGTAAAGCCTCATATTCAGCTGCATTGTTAGTGCAAGGGAACATTAAACGGAGAACATAACAAAACTTATCACCTCGTGGGGAAGTTAACACGACTCCAGCCCCCGAGCCCTCCAATTTCCTAGATCCGTCAAAATGAATAGTCCAATAAGTATGATTCGACTTTTCTTCCGGTGCTTGTAACTCTGTCCAGTCATTGATGAAATCCACAAGCGCTTGGGACTTGATTGCCGTACGAGGCACATATTTTAACCCGTGAGGTCCAAGCTCAATGGCCCACTTGGCAACCCGGCTAGTTGCTTCCTTGTTTTGGATTATATCTCCCAAAGGGGCAGAGCTGACCACAGTGATGGGATGACCCTGAAAATACTGCTTAAGCTTCCATCTTACCATGAAAACTCCATATACCAGTTTCTACCAATGTGGGTACCTCTGTTTGGACTCAATAAGCACCTCGCTGATATAGTAAACCGTCCGTTGAACCGGATATTCCTTCCCAGCCTCCTTGCGCTCCACCACAATGGCCGCACTGACAGCCCGGGCATTAGCAGCCACATATAACAACAAAGGCTCTTTATCGACTGGAGCAACAAGGACAGGTGGTTCTGCTAACTGTTTCTTCAAGTCCTCAAACGCCGCATTAGCAGCATCACTCCAGATAAAATTGTCTGTCTTTTTCATCATATGATATAGAGGGATAGCTTTCTCTCCCAATCGGCTGATAAATCGGCTCAGCACTGCAATATGACCCGCCAGACGTTGAACAACATTGATACACACCAGTTTAGCCAGAGACGTAATAGCTTTGATCTTTTCCGGATTAGCTTCAATGCCCTTGTTAGACACTAGAAACCCCAAGAGCTTGCCTGCCGGTACACCAAAAACACACTTGGCCGGATTAAGCATCATCTTATAGACCCAGAGATTATCAAAATTTTCCTTCAAATCATCTATTAACGTCTCCTCCTTTCTGGACTTCACCACAATATCATCCACATAAGCATGAACATTACGTCCAATCTGATTATGAAGACAATTCTGCACACAGCGCTGATAAGTCGCCTGGGCACTCTTGAGCCCCAAAGGCATAGATACATAGCAGAAGGCTCCAAAGGGAGTTATAAAAGCTGTCTTCTCTTGGTCCTTAACTGGCATCTTGATCTGATGATAACCAGAATAAGCATCCAGAAAACTCAAACGCTCACAACCCGCCGTAGCATCAATAATTTGATCGATACGAGGGAGAGCAAAGGGATCAGCTAGACAAGCCTTGTTCAAATATGTGTAATCCACACACATACGCCAAGTGCCATCCTTCTTAAGTACTAGCACCGGATTAGCCAACCACTCAGGATGAAATACTTCAATGATAAACCTAGCCGCCAAGAGCCTGGCCCTCACCAATGGCCTTGCATCTTTCTTCATTGAAGCGGTGAAGAAACTGCTTGACTGGTTTAAACTTGGGATTGATATTAAGAGTGTGCTCAGCGAGTTCCCTCGGTACACCTGGCATGTTAGAAGGTTTCCATGCAAAGATGTCCCGGTTCTCACGGATGAACTCGACGAGCGCGCTTTCCTATTTCGGATCCAGGTTAGCGCTGATGTTAAACTGCTTGGATGAATCGCCAGGAATAAAATCAACCAACTTAGTCTCATCAGCCGATTTAAACTTCAAGGCCGGATCATGCTCTGTAGTTGGCTTTTTCAAAGAATTCATATCCGCCGAATCAACATGGTCCTTGTAGAACTTCAACTCCTCTGTTGCACAAGCCGACTCAACATAGGCCGCATCACCTTATTCACATTCCAAAGCGATCTTACAGCTCCCATGTACTATGATGGTCCCCTTATGACCCGGCATCTTGAGCTGCAGATAAACATAACAAGGCCTTGCCATGAACTTAGCATAAGTCGGGCGTCCAAACAGGGCATGATACGAGCTCTTGATTTTTACCACTTCAAAAGTCAAGGTCTCTGATCTTGAATCATGCTCATCTCCAAAAGCAACCTCCAGAGCTATCTTACCAACTGGATACGCCGATTTACCAGGCACCACACCATGGAAAACGGTGTTTGACGGTTTAAGATTTTTATCTGTTAACCCCATGCGATGGAAAGTTTCATAATAAAGGATGTTCATACTGCTCCCCCCATCCATGAGCACCTTGGTGAACTTATACCCTCCAACCTGAGGCGCCACCACCAATGCCAGATGACCCGGATTATCAACCAGGGGCGGATGATCCTCTCGACTCCACACAATGGGCTGTTCAGACCAGCGCAAGTAACGGGGCACCACCGGTTCAACGGAGTTCACTACCCTTTTATGAAGCTTCTGATCGCACTTGCATAGGCTAGTGGTGAAGACATGATACTGCCCACTATTCAACTATTTTGGGTTGCTCTGGTAACCCGACTGTTGCTGCTGCTGACTCCCCTGATGATTATAACCACCTTGGTTGCCCTGACTGCCCTGATTGCCATACCCGCTTTGATACCTTGAAATCCTGAGCCAGAACTGCCTCCACCATAACCCGGCCCATGAGAACCGAGCCCTGAACCACCGGATGGTCCATGATCATATTGGAAAAGATCCAAATTTTTAAACTCCCGCATGATAAAGCAATCCTTCCAGAGGTGCGTAGCTGTCCTTTCTTTCGTCCTGTGCCTTGGGCAAGGCTGATTTAATAGGCGCTCAAGATTGACACCTGATCCTCCACCCCGCGGGGGCTATTTACCCTTACGACACTGACCATTATTCTGCGTGTTGGTGTTAGCCACAAAATCTAAACTGTTATCCGCTTTACGCTTACCGTTGTTTCCATGGCCCGCCGGGTTATGCTGCTGCCCTTTGGTGCTGCCGCTCTTCTTTCCCTTTCCCGGCTTTTCATCTTTAGACTCAGGGTCCTTGGTACTATCAGAGTCGGCATACTTGACCAGAGCTGCCATAAGCGTCCCCATGTCATTGCAGTGACGCTCGAGCCGTCCCAACTTCAGCTTCAGAGGGGCGAACCGGCAATTGCCTTCCAACGTTAAAACTGTTGTATCAGCGTTGATGCGGTCCGATGAATGCAAGATTTCTGAAACCCGGCGCACCCAATGGGTTGTCGATTCACCTTCCTCTTGGACACATGCAGCTAAGTCCACAATTGACATGGGCTGCTTACACGTGTCTTTGAAATTCTGGATAAACCGGGCCTTTAACTCGGCCCATGACCCAATGGAGTTAGCTGGTAAATTTTTCAGCCAAGTGCGAGCTGTTTCTTCCAACATCATGGTGAAGTATTTAGCACACGCCGCATCATCCACATCTAGCATCTCCATTGCCATCTCATAGCTTTCGATCCATGACTCGAGGGGTAAATCAGCAGTGTAATTGGGTACTTTACGTGGACCCTTGAAATCCTTGGGCAGCCGTACATTACGTAGAGCCGGGGTGCACGGCACCCCCAAAGAACTGGAGGTAACTTCTGGTTCCACCGAAGTTGTTGGACAAACCGGAGTAAGCTGACGGGCCGCGTACTGTGCTGCTAACTCGACTTCTCGACGTGCCCTACCATGATCCACCACATCCTGAGCATTAGCACCACCGCCCGCCGGGTTATGCCCTCGAGGTGGGTTACGGTTCCGTGCACTGCTCAACACAGCCGGTTCATCAATACGCCTGTTGTAACTCCGGCTTGGGCGGGGAGTGGAATGAATCCTCTCACGGGTGTATGAATAAGCCTGTTGCTGAGTCAAGGCTGTCTGAAGGAGCTCTCTAGCCCGTCGTGTATCAACCGCTACTGGGGACTCGCCTTCGATCGGGAGAGCCGCCAATCGTGAAGCGGCGACGACTATGTTATCCAGCGGGTTAGAGTAATGACCCAGAGGCGTTGAGATGTGCTGCGACAGGACATTGTTCTTACGAGGCGGATCCATCGGGCGCGGCTGAACCAGCGCCCCTGCTCCAGGTGCCTCCACCCGGTTTACCACTGGCTGGTTACTGGTTCCTGCTCCTGGCGTGTTAAAGAGATTCCTGGCCTCATAAACCGGAGGCAGGTGAGATCGGTACCTTCTCCTCATGACATCATTTGACGCGCTCTGATCCAACATAAGCCGGTAAGCCTATGCATCCAACTCGGCCCGCTCTGCAACCATCCTGGTGTCCTCAGCTGCCAGGTCTGTCTTGGCCTGAGCTATCTGATCCTTTACCTTTGCAACTTCTGTGTTGTGCTGATCCTGATCCGCCAGATTAACCTCAGCCGCCAGCAGCGTTGCCAAAGTGTCGAATAAATCGGACAAAACCTGAGCCAGCGGTCGCGCAGGGCCTCCTGCCCCGGTTGCTGTCGCCGCTGCTAACCCGGAGATCATTGCTGCTGCAGTCGAAGAGTGCTGCGCAGGCTGTGTACCGGCCATGAAGATCGCAACCCGGCTCGGCGGATCGAAGGGGTCTGGAATACTGTCACCATCGGAACAGCCCCCAAACCGTCCATCTTGCACTTGGTACAATGACTTGGTCTCTCCGGTAGATGACTCGTCATCAGAGTAAACGACGTTTTCACCACCAGATGCTGATCTATCCTCAGATTCCGCTCCGTGGATAACTCCCATGAAGGCATGTTTCATAGCAGGCTGAACCCGGGCGGGTCTCGCATGCTGAGCCGTTTTGACGATGTCAGTGCAGATGTCTAGCTCAGGGCCCGGTTCACCAATCTTGCCAATGAAGACGTGAATGCCGCCGAAGGGGACCCGGTACCCGTACTCAATTGAGCCGGCCTCGGGGCCCCAGCCTGCATTGTTGATGTAGAGCTTGTCGCGATGACTCTTGGTCATCCGGCCCACAGCGTATCCCTTGAGCCCTTCGAAGCTGCCCTCTAAGAACTCAAAACCATCGTGCGATAGACCCATGGTGGGCGGCAACTGTCGAGGTTTTGTCACGATAGATGTCCTAGTGCGAGGACTTAGTCGTGGAGCCATCGCGACGGGTTAGCTTAAAGGGGTTAAAGCGGGACAAAGGATGCAAGGAGTTTATACTGGTTCGGCCCCTTGTAGTGAAGGTAAAGGCCTAATCTAGTTGATGTGGAATTGCTAGGGTTTCGATGACTAGGGAGAGAATCCGCTTGACCTGGCTCTCGAGTTGTTGTTTGTTGTCCCTAAACCGCCGCTGGGTCGTCCCTTTATATACACAGGTTGACGCCCGGTGGTTCATAGAATCCCGGCCGGCTCATAAACGTGTCCGGCTCGGTTTCTACCCTTTCTTATCTTACAACACAAGTCAACTACCATATGGCGGTTTACCTCTACAGGCCCTAATCCGCCTTTGGGCTTCGGGGCCTTCTTGTTAATCTCCTCCGTAAAGTGCCATATTCCTTGTCTTCATGGGCTTCAATATGGATAACTCATTACAGGTATAACCCGGCCCCTCCTGGGCGATTTATACTCAGTAGTTATATCCCCAACAGTTGGCGAGACGACCATGTGACGACACGTTGATAGAGATCAAGATGATCGAGATCATGGTGTCATGCCGGTGACGATAGAGATCATGACGGTACTTTGGAGATGGAGATCAAAGGCGCAAGATGATCATGGCCATATCATCTCACATATTTTGATTGCATGTGATGTTTATCCTTTATGCATCTTATTTTGCTTAGTTCGGCGGTAGCATTATAAGATGATCTCTCACTTAATTTCAAGGTATAAGTGTTCTCCCTGAGTATGCACCATTGCGACAGTTTGTCGTGCCGAGACACCATGTGATGACCGGGTGTGATAAGCTCTATGTTCACATACAACGGGTGCAAGCCAGTTTTGCACACGCAAAATACTCGGGTTAAACTTGACGAGCCTAGCATATGCAGATATGGCCTCAGAACACTGAGACCGAAAGGTCGAGCGTGAATCATATAGTAGATATGATCAACATAGTGATGTTCACCATTGAAAACTACTCCATCTCACGTGATGATCGGACATGATTTAGTTGATATGGATCACGTGATCACTTAGATGATTAGAGGGATGTCTGTCTAAGTGGGAGTTCTTAAGTAATTTGATTAATTGAACTTTAATTTATCATGAACTTGGTGCCTGATAGTATTTTGCATGTCTATGTTGTTGTATATAGATGGCCCATGATGTTGTTCCGTTGAATTTTAATGCGTTCCTTGAGAAAGCAAAGTTGAAAGATGATGGTAGCAATTACATGGACTGGGTCCGTAACTTGAGGATTATCCTCATTGCTGCACAGAAGAATTACGTCCTGGGAGCACCGCTAGGTACCAAACCCACTGTAGGAGCAACGCCAGATGTTACGCAGAGCAAGGCTGATGACTACTCGATAGTTCAGTGTGCCATGCTTTACGGCTTAGAACCGGGACTTCTACGACGTTTTGAACGTCATGGAGCATATGGGATGTTCTAGGAATTGAAGTTAATATTTCAAGCAAATGCCCGGATTGAGAGATATGAAGTCTCCAATAAGTTCTACAGTTGCAAGATGGAGGAGAATAGTTCTGTCGGTGAG
The DNA here is from genome assembly GCA_032464435.1 of Aegilops umbellulata. NCBI lineage: Eukaryota > Viridiplantae > Streptophyta > Magnoliopsida > Poales > Poaceae > Aegilops > Aegilops umbellulata. Next base: position 276,060,480 of record CP136055.1, read on the forward strand.
CATAAACTCAAAATGTCTGGGTATAACAATCACTTGATTCAACTGGGAGCTAATCTTCCGGATGATAGTGTCATTGACAGAATTCTTCAATCACTGCCACCAAGCTACAAGAGCTTCGTGATGAACTATAATATGCAAGGGATGGATAATACAATTCCCGAGCTCTTCGCGATGCTAAAGGCTGCGGAGGTAGAACTCAAGAAGGAGCATCAAGTGTTGATGGTCAACAAGACCACCAGTTTCAAGAAAAAGGGTAAAGGGAAGAAGGGAAACTTTAAGAAGAACGGCAAGCAAGTTGCTGCTCAAGTGAAGAAGCCCAAGTCTGGACGTAAGCCTGAGACTAAGTCCTTCTACTGCAAAGGGACTGGTCACTGGAAGCAGAACTGCCCCAAGTATTTGGCGGATAAGAAGGATGGCAAAATGAACAAAGGTATATTTGATATACATGTTATTGATGTGTACTTTACTAGTGTTTATAGCAACCCCTCGGTATTTGATACTAGTTCAGTTGCTAAGAGTAGTAACTCAAAATGGAAGTTGCAAAATAAACAGAGACTAGTTAAGGGCGAGGTGACGATGTGTGTTGGAAATGATTCCAAGGTTGATAAGATCACCATCCCACACTCCTTTTACCTTCAGGATTAGTGTTGAACCTAAAATAAATGTTATTTGGTATTTACGTTAAGCATGAATATGATTGGATTATGTTTATTGCAATACGGTTATTCATTTAAGTCAAAGAATAATTGTTGTTCTACTTACATGAATAAAAAACCTTTTATGGTCATACACTCAATGTAAATGGTTTGTTGAATCTCGATCGTAGTGATACACATATTCATAAATATTGAAGCCAAAAGATGCAAATTAATAATGATAGTGCAACTTATTTGTGGCACTGCCGTTTAGGTCATATTGGTGTAAAGCGCATGAAGAAACTCCATGCCAATGGACTTTTGGAATCACTTGATTATGAATCATTTGATGCTTGCGAACCATGCCTCATGGGCAAGATGACTAAGACTCTGTTCTCCGGAACAATGGAGCGAGCCACGGACTTACTGGAAATAATACATACCGATGTATTCGGTCCAATGAGTGTTGAGGCTCACGGTGGGTATCATTGTTTTCTGACCTTCATAGATGATTTGAATAGATATGTGTATATGTACTTGATGAAACACAAGTCTGAAACACTTGAAAAGTTCAAAGATTTTCAGAGTGAAGTAGAGAATCATCGTAAAGGGAAAATAAAGTTTCTACGATCTGATCGTAGAGGCAAATATTTGAGTTACGAGTTTGGCCTTCAACTAAAACAATGTGGAATAGTTTCACAAACTCATGCCACCTGGAACACCACATCATAATGGTGTGTCCGAACGTCATAACCGTACTTTATTGGATATAGTGCAATCTATGATGTCTCTTACCGATTTACCACTATCGTTTTGGGGTTATGCATTAGAGAGAGCTGCATTCATGTTAAATAGGGCACCATCTAAATCAGTTGAGACGACACCTTATGAACTGTGGTTTGGCAAGAAAACCAAGTTAACGTTTCTTAAAGTTTGAGGCTACGATGCTTATGTGAAAAAGCTTCAATCTGATAAGCTCGAACCCAAATCAGTGAAATTTGTCTTCACACGATACCCAAAAGAGACTGTTGGGTACACCTTCTATCACAGATCCGAAGGCAAGATCTTTGTTGCTAAGAATGGATCCTTTCTGGAGAAGGAGTTTCTCTCGAAAGAAGTGAGTGGGAGGAAGGTAGAACTTGATGAGGTAATTGTACCTTCTCCCAAATTGGAAAGTATTTCTTCACTGAAATCAGTTCAAGTGATGCTTACACCAATTAGTGAGGAAGTTAATGATGATGATCATGAAGCTTCAGATCAAGTTACTACCGAACCTCGTAGGTCAACCAGGGTACGGTAATCCTATTCTGGAGTTCATGTTTCTTGACCATGACGAACCTACGAACTATGAGGAAGCGATGATGAGCCCAGATTCCGCGAAATGGCTTGAGGCCATGAAATCTGAGATGGGATCCATGTATGAGAACAAAGTGTGGACTTTGGTTGACTTGACCGATGATCGGCAAGCCATAGAAAATAAATGGATCTTCAAGAGGAAGACAGACGCTGATAGTAGTGTTACTATCTACAAAGCTAGACTTGTTGAAAAAGGTTTTTGACAAAGTTCAAGGTGTTGACTATGATGAGGTTTTCTCACTCGTAGCGATGCTTAAGTCTTTCTGAATCATGTTAGCAAATTGCCACATTTTATGAAATCTGGCAAATGGATGTCAAAACTACATTCCTTAATGGATTTCTTAAAGAAGAGTTGTATATGATGCAACCAGAAGGTTTTGTCGATCCTAAAGGTGCTAACAAAATGTGCAAGCTCCAGCGATCCATCCATGGACTGGTGCAAAGCATCCCAGAGTTGGAATATACGCTTTGATGAGTTGATCAAAGCATATAGTTTTATACAGACTTGCGATGAAGCTTGTATTTACAAGAAAGTGAGTGGGAGCACTACAACCTTTATGATAAGTATATGTGAATGACATATTGTTGATCGAAAATGATGTAGAATTTTCTAGAAAGCATAAAAGGAGTGTTTGAAAGGAGTTTTTCAAAGAAAGACCTGAAGCTGCTTACATATTGAGCATCAAGATCTATAAAGACGCTTGATAAGTTTTTTCAATGAGTACATACCTTGACAAATTTTTGAAGTAATTCAAACTGGAACAGTCAAAGAAGGAGTTCTTGCCTGTATTGCAAGGTGTGAAATTGAGTAAGACTCAAAGCCCGATCACGACAGAAGATAGAAAGAGAATGGAAGTCATTCCCTATGCCTCAGCCATAGGTTCTATAAAGTATGCCATGTTGTGTACCAGATCTATTGTATACCCTACACTGAGTTTGACAAGGGAGTACAATAGTGATCTAGGAGTAGATCACTAGACGGTGGTCAAAATTATCCTTAGTGGAATAAGGCACTACAAAAAAATACACTTCCGTGATGATACGTGTTTGTCACAGTAGGTCGCGTTTTTTGTCATGCATGTACATCCATGACGAATTTATGACAGAATCAAGATAGTCATACCTGTGCTGTCGTAGAAGTGTTCCATGACAGTACCAAAATTATCATCACGAAAGTTCCACTTCCATGACGTTAAATCGCGCGTCACAGAAGTGCTTTCGTCAAGGGTGATCGACACGTGGCATCCATCGTAACGGAACACCGTTAAGCTATTGGGTCGGGTTTTGGATCCGATAACCCGTTAACAGCCCCGACCAATGGGGATTTTCCACGTGTAAAATCATCATTGGCTGGAGGAAACACATGTCGGCTCATTACTGGGACAGATGTCATCCACTCATTGGACAAAAGGCGCCTATGATACGTCGACACGTGGCACGGCCCAACAGAGGCCATTCCTGTGAAAAGGCCGGCCCATTTGACTTGGTCAAAAGGTGGCAGGCCGGCCCATGGAAAGCTTGTTAATGGCTTGTTCGCATATAGCCCATTTATAGCCCGCTAACCCAAGGCCTGTTACGCCCTATTCGAATTAGGCCCAGTAGCATCATCTGGGCCATCCAATATGATTCCAGCCCGTTTTCACTTCTGGCCCATGTATGGCCCATGACGTCTTTCGGCCCATATGAGGCCCTATGTAACTCTTGGCCTATTAACGGCCCGTAGTGAAACTGACCCGTAATGAACAGTGTATCACTTTACACCCATTAACGACCCGTGGTGAAACTGGCCCGTAAAGAACAGTGTGTCACTTTATACCCATTAACAGCCCGTTATTCCGTTGAGCCGTTTCCAGCCCATGTTATCTTTCGGCCTTCTCAAAGCCCATTTATTCTTGGGCTATTTTCCAGCATTCGTTTACTTACGGCCCGTTACTGTCATTTTCTGCTTGTGGGCCAAATTCAGCCCGTGGTTACAGTCAGCCCGTTTGTGGTCCGTTAATACGTTGGGCCGTTTTCATAGCATCATCAAATACGGCCTATTAACGATGGCCTGTTATGGTCGGCCCATGAATGGACGGTTCCAACTCTAGCCCGTTTACGGCCAGAATGCGGTCTGTTTGGCCCATGTTTGGCCAATCGATCATACGGCCCGTATAAGGCCCATTGATGATACGGCCCGTAGAAGGCCCATTGTTTCTACGGCCCGTAGAAGGCCCACTGTTTCTACGGCCCGTAGAAGGCCCACTGTTTATACGGCCCGTAGAAGGCCCACTGTTTCTATGGCTCATAGGAGGCCCAGTGTCACTACGGTAAATATTAGCCCATGGTTATTGTGGCCTAGTTTTAAAAAATAGGTTATTGCAGCCACTAGCAAACCGCGGAAAAAGAACTGCACGGACTACAAGCAAACTGTAGCGACCCGACCCGAATGGGACAAGTCTCTGTGCTTACGGGTCATCCCTGGATCGGTATGCTGACACACACAGTACTCGAAGGATTTATAACAGAGGTAAATCACATGTATAAAGTAACGTAAATACTATTACCTCAATCCAATATAGCGGAAGCAACAAAGTTGTGGATTCCCATCAACACCAACGGCAAAGTTGAGTGTAGAAATCGTAACCCTAACGTATCACTTACTCGTCGTAATAAAACCTGCAACATGAGACGTTGCAGCCCGAAACGGGTCAGTACATTGAATGTACTAGCAAATTCACACCATAGAGAAAATGATGAACAATGGCTATCACTACATGCATATATGGCTGGTGGAAAAGCTCTATGGTTATAAGGTTTTTGCAAAAAGCCAATGTTTTTCCTACTGCAAAGGAATAAATTTATTTAACTATCATGGTGGTTGTTAAACATTGAGAATGGTTGACAACATTCTCAATCCCAATTAAAAGTAATCATTAAAACCCAATAAAATTAATTAAAGTAACATGATGAGATTCACATGATATTCAAGTACTAGATGCTCAGGATGTCCATAACCGTGGACACGACTAATCATGATTAGTTTGTACACTCTGCAGAGGTTTGCGCACTTTTCCCCACAAGACTCGATCGCCTCCGTTTGGTTTCTCGCACTACATGGTGTTTGAGAAACGGATGACCGAGACATAGTCTTTCAGAAGCGCTAGCACCTTACGTTGGATAGACCGGTACACCTACTTTCCCCTACATCTGCTAGTCTACCTTGTAAGAGTTCGCACTACTTAATCAACTATGCCAGAGCCCATAATGGCTTGTGGCTGCACACGGAAGTTACTAGCATGAATGATCTTATGATCCCTTTGAGCCTGGGTGGCGGTCCAAAGAAAAACAGGCAAGTCCTGATAAAAACCAGGTGCCTCAATCCACCCAGATGTGTGTTTAAGTTGCCACCTTAGATAAACCATTATTTAACATAACTCACATCTGTCATGGATATCACTCACCCAATCCACGTCTACTAGCATAGCATGGCATAATAAGCAAACGTAGAAGTAACTCCCAAAGGTTTCATAAGTAAAACAGGTAATAGGTACTACCTCAACTACTTCCCATCCCACAGTTTAATTAGATCCTAATCATGCAATGTTTGAGGATGGATCTAATGCAATAAAACTGGGTATGAAAAGGGATATGATCAAAGTGTGAACTTGCCTGCAATGTTGATGAAGATGATTCGCACTCAAAACTCTTGATAGATCTACTCGTCTCACTCTGGTCAATCTATCGTAAGCAAGCAATAGTAGCCACACATAAGCAATCACTCAAAAGATCAGAAAGATCGAAGAAAACGATTCGAAAAACATCAAAACCAAGCAAATAACTCGTGCAACATAAAACACTTTCTAACAGCACCAAAATTATGTGAATTTGGCCTTATCAGAAAGTTTAGGTCAAGGGCTTCGATTTGCAAAAAGAATCAATTCAAACGGAGTTATAAAACTCAAGTTATGATCAAACGAAGTTTGAATACAAATTTGTTTGAATTCAATTTTTAAAACTTTCAAAAACATGTTTGAGTTGGATTACTGGATAGAGGATATCATAATGAAGATGTGAGCATTGGTTTCGTTGGATTTGGACTAACGAGTAAAAAGTTATAGTCGTTTGAAGTTCAGGGACTAAACTGTAAAAAAAATCATCATAGATAAGTCCCTGGCCGGAAATTAAAATAATAATAATAAAATCATATGGAGCGAACGTTCGCTACAGAAGCATACACGAAGAAAACCGTACGCTAAAGAAGCTAACTAATGAACGTTCATTAAATAAATAAACCTAAACAAAACCGGTTTTATAACCAAACCGATCTAGGTTTTTTTTGAAAACCTAACTAAACCGAAAAAAAAACGCGGCTAGGCGGCGGTTACCGGCGACGGCGAGACGAACAGCGGCGGCGGCTTCGGGCGCGGCTGCTCCGGCAAGATGCGGCTCCGGTGGGGCGAGGCGGCGCGGTGCTCGGCGGCGACTGCAGCAGCAGCTAGCGGCGCGGGGAGGCGAGGAGACGGCGGTGGCGGCGGATCCCATCGGGGCGGCTGCGGCGGCGCGATGCGCTTTGAGGCAAGAAAAGGGGGCGGGGCCCGGGCGGCGACTTTATAGGAGGGAAGGCGGCGGGGTTTGCGTGGAGGAGGGGTAAGGCGGCGACGGTGTCCGGTCGCGGCACGGGGCGGCGGCGACTCGTGCGGCCGACGGAGACCTGCGGGAGGTCGGGGACGGCGGCGTGAAGTGGGCTGGGCCGCGGCCTATTGGTCCGGCCCAGTTCGGCGGCGGGGAGAGTTTTAATTAAAAAAAAACATTTATCCGCACAAACCAAAATAAAATAAAATAAACAGAAATATTATATAGGCATATAATATACCAAAATTTTCAGAAAAAGATTATCTACAACGTGAATATTTTTGTAAAGTCAAATAAAATCCAGAAAAATTCAAATAATTCAAAGAGTGCTACTGCCCTAATAAAATCCAACAAAAATCATTTTTAAAATACCAAAATGATTTCAAATTAATTTTTCTCCAATTTTCTGTTGTAGGGAATCATGTTACCCAAATTTCCATGTATTTTATTTTTGGAGAAAAACAATTTGAGTAAAACTCAAATAACTCCAAATTGAAAATAAATTCAAAAGAACTTTGAATTTAATTCTTTGAAACTCCCAACTCATATTTCATATATTTTGAAGAAGTTATATTATCTTCTCTCGTGAAAATCATTGAGTTGCATAAAGTTTCAAATTGGAAATATTTTCAATTGGAATTCAAATATTTTTCAAACACCCTTTTCATTTAATTTAAATGGAAGAAGTCATATCATCTTCTCTCTAGGGTTTTGTATTTGGAAATAATTTGAATTCACGAAGATCATAAAAGAAAAATGAAAGTTTGGGAAAGTCCTTTTATTCCTCTCATTTAACTTTCATTTTTTTTTGAATTCACTCAATTTCAGTCAATCAATCAAACAATCAATCAAAACTATCTATTTACTATAACATTCCAAAATTTAGAATTTTGGGATGTTACAAACCTACCACCCTTAAAATGAATCTCGTCCTCGAGATTCGGAGAGGCTAGAAAGAAATAGGTTAGGGTTTGGGGGCTTCTCAAAATTCATCGATCAGCTCCGGGGTCTTGGGTGCTACCACCCTTAGAAACATGGTTACGGTTCCTTCAAAACTTATATACTCCATCCTTATTCTTGACAGGGCCGGTCTTCTCAGATCTTCAGTATAATTCCTTTCTCTAGGCTCTTCTGGTAACGGCATAACCTTTTCCTCAATTCTTTTATCCTTTCATCTTGGTAAGGTTATTCCGAGACTGGGTCTTCTTACCTGACGGGTCTGGCGCCAATACTAAACAACTATCGATATCTCATGGTTGTCAACAATTTATGGTTTCTCCTGCAGGAAATGGGTCTGGGTTGATCCTCACTGTATAACCTACGGTTGGCAACAGGTGCCTTGTACAAGGGAAAAATACTTATACCATTCTAAGGTTTAAACAAGGTTTTGATCGTCGTCTCTCTACTATAGGTAAGTCACTTAGATTTACCATCCCAGATAGCAAGGCGAATAATAAGAGTAAGTCGGTATGGTGATCAATCCAGCCCGCACCCAAATCATTACCTGATATATGGTTTAGCGAATCTCGCATTCTAACACTCGGACATCCTCACAAGCATTGTAGAATTTCTCTTGTCAACGAACTGGGTTCGGAAAATCCATTGATTATGCAAGCCAAACAAAAATCTATCGTTCCTTCCCAACCCTCAGGTTTTGCGTTACTCCTATAAGATCGTCTATCGATAAAATCGTAGCTTCCTCCAGGGTTTTTCCTTCAGCAAGAGTGTGCTTGCTTCTTGGCAGGTCCTGGAGCCTGTGGGTTATGGCCCATCTCATCACTTGTCAACCTTGAACTCATCATCTGGGCAACTGATCATTATTCCATCTTCCAACTTCCAAGTATTCTTAAATCCATCCATTTGTACTGTCTTCCTTCCTTCTATTGGCACCAAACTAGAACATGATTACTCAGACTCATCATGGAATTTTCATTGATCCATATTTCCTACATCATACCTCCTTTATATCTAATAGTAATTCATCTCTTCATCCTCGTGGGATATCCCACATACCGAGATAAAAACTTATACTTATGAAGTCCATACTCCACTTCATGGAACATCATTATCCTTTCCAGGGTCAAGCGTTCTTACAGGGGAATATTGGCCATCTCTGCATGGCACTTCTTCAACTGGAAACGTGAAACACATCATGAAATCTTGACAGTCCTTCGGGTGACTCCAACTTGTTGGCCACTTCTCCCATACGCTCCAACTCGGTATGGTCCTACAAATCTCGGGGCTAACTTTCCCTTAACTCCAATTCGTTTAACTCCTTGCAGAGGGGACACACGAAGACATGCTCTGTTTCCAGTTTCATAGACTATCTCCTTGCATTTTTGAGTCTGCATAACTCTTCTGCCTGGACTGAGCTACCTTCAGTCTCTCTCAAATCAACTTAGCATTCTCTTCTGACTCCTTGATCACATTTGGTCCAAACAACTGACGGTCTCCAACTTCATCCCACACACTCTTGGGGTATCACACATATCGAGACAAAACTCGTATTCATTTTGTCTGAAATCCACTCAGTGGGGTATCCTTATCTTTTCCAGGGGTCAACGGTTCTTACAGGGTACTACCACCCTTAAAATGCTCCAATATTCCATAGACCATATTCCTCATATCCTAAAAAATGGTCAACATCTTTCCTCATAGAGTAACTCATAAAATCCAAGTCAGTACCAACATTGCTAACTTTATTGATTCTCAAATCACTACAATCTCCTGTATTTCCATTACATGCCTCAACTCAACATCTCCACATAGAAGAGATGTTCTCACTACTACTACTACATTTACATTGCTGCTAACTCAACTATTTAGCGCAAGTCTCCTTCTCCTTGGGACAATCCCTGGCAAAGTGCCCTGCTTCATTACAACGAAAACATAATACTTCTGACAAGTTTCGAGGTTTCCTCTTGATCACATAGCCTCCTTGGGTCCTTGGCTTCCTTTTTGGGCAAGTGTTGATGTAGTGCCCTGACTCCTTGCACTTGTAACAGGTGACATGACTCAGGTCCTTCCTGGAATCCAATCTATTCCTCTTCCTAGACTTTCCCATTCCAATCAGGGCTTCTATTTCCTGTGGGTCATACTCTACTTCCTCTGTCGGGAATTTTACTAGATCTCCATTCACACAATCTTGGGAGATGTGTCCTTCTTCTCCACATGAATAGCATGACTTGGTGCGGGCTTTAATTTTGTTTCCTTTGTGTGTGTCCTCGACATCTTCCTTCGTCACGGGTTCTTCTAAAATCTCCATGAGGGCTCCTTTCATTTCTTCTTTCTTCTGCTGGATGGTTCTTTGTACCATGGGGTAAAAGTGACACTGAGCAGGGTAGTGGGTAGTTCCTTCACACAAGAAACAAGTAACCTGCCTAGTTGGGCATTCTTCAGCTGGGTGACTTCCTTCACAATTAGGGCATTCATCCTTGTGTTCTTTATGGTTGTGTCCTATTTATCCACAAAGCTTGCATGCACAAGTTTTCTTCATATCCTTTCCATAAGGCTTCAATTTCTGGGACACAAACTGGGACTTTAGCAAAGTCAACTTAAATTCTTTCCAAGTGGTTACTGCTTGCCATCCATTGATGGTTTGGTACATCCTCCACCAAGTAGCAGCACCTCTTTCAAAGCATTGAAGAGCATGCTGGGCCATATCCTTTCCGACTATGGGGTTGTTCTCCATATGATTCTCCATGTTCTGAATCCATCGGTCTGTCTCCAATTGACTCATCGGTCCAGAAGATACGAGCTCATCTCCATTCATCATCTATTGGGTCCATGGGTTTTGAGGTGAGATAAGAGAGATCGAGAGAGATGCACACAATACAAACAAAGGTTTTGAAAAGACCGATTTTATTGTGGCTGTCGGAAAAACAACAAACAAATGACAGCTCACAAATGTCGCATCTAACGTAAGTGTAATAGGGGTTTGGTCTTCTAAAGGTCAATAAATCTTCAAAGTCGCCAAACTCTTCAAGTCTTGTTCATGTCTCCGGTGGCTTCTTTCGACCGTGCTTGACCTTCTCAAGTTCTTTTGCCAGATCATCTCTGTTAACGCAAAGTCTTCGTGGCGTCCTTCAATATTTTTGGAGTTGCATTCCAAACTTCTGGGTTTCAACCTCCTTGGCATGAACCATGTCCTACTGTCCTTCAGTTCTTAATGAATCTCTGATATCTTGAGGTTTTTCTCCTCTAGCTTGGCTACTCTCAGCTTCTGAGTCCTGAGTTCTTCATGAAACGCTTCCTTATCAAATACTGCTTCCTGCAGGTCCATCTTAACTTCTTGATGTAACACTCCAGATCCTGGTGATACACCGGCTAAGGTTAAAACTTCATCTTGCTAATAGGTGCTCCGCCAGCCTTCTACCATCCAATCCTTCCATGCATATGCATGCTTAACTCAGCACGGTGGCAATAGAATAAGCGGGCGATAACATCTTGGATAGCCGTGTTTCTGCCCTTGTTATTTCCATGAGCTATCTCTCCATAGTTGATATCTCATGCCTTAGGGTTTTCCTTGACAGAACTTTGAGTTTTTAACTCTCCATGCTCCGGTCTTTCTCCGATACACCTTGATCTTGGGTATTGAAAGCTTCCTTAGTCTGCAAAGTTCCATAAGGGTAGCCTTCCTAGGTCATACAAATCCGGAAATTCTTCCGAGCCTCCAAGTTCTCCTAGTCTTTGGAGTCTTCAGCCGTTGTAGTTTCCATAATCATAATGTATGGTAAAATTCTCTCCATTCCGAATGGTCTTAGTTGTCCGATATCTTATCCTCCTTGAAGTGGTCTCATCAGTTGAATCTTCGAGTGGTCAAAAGGGAAAAGGGTATGGTCTCACTAAAAGGGAATATTTGAATAAGCTCAGAAGAGAAGAGAGGTAAAAGATCTTTTTGAAAATGAAAGTTGTAGAGAAAAATCTTTCCTATAGGCTTGCCAGTTTCTAGGGTCACGTCCTACAGACAACATGTGCTCTGATACCATCTTGTAGCGACCCGACCCGAATGGGATAAGTCTCTGTGCTTACGTGTCATCCCTGGATCGGTATGCTGACACACACAGTACTCGAAGGATTTATAACAGAGGTAAATCACATGTATAAAGTAATGTAAATACTATTACCTCAATCCAATATAGCGGAAGCAACAAAGTTGTGGATTCCCATCAACACCAACGACAAAGTTGGGTGTAGAAATCGCAACCCTAATGTATCACTTACTCGTCGTAAGAAAACCTGCAACATGAGACGTTGCAGCCCGAAACGGGTCAGTACATTGAATGTACTAGCAAATTCACACCATAGAGAAAATGATGAACAATGGCTATCACTACATGCATATATGGCTGGTGGAAAAGCTCTATGGTTATAAGGTTTTTGCGAAAAGCCAATGTTTTTCCTACTGCAAAGGAATAAATTTATTTAACTATCATGGTGGTTGTTAAACATTGAGAATGGTTGGCAGCATTCTCAATCCCAATTAAAAGTAATCATTAAAACCCAATAAAATTAATTAAAGTAACATGATGAGATTCACATGATATTCAAGTACTAGATACTCAGGATGTCCATAACCGGGGACATGGCTAATCATGATTAGTTTGTACACTCTGCAGAGGTTTGCGCACTTTTCCCCACAAGACTCGATCGCCTCCGTTTGGTTTCTCGCACTACATGGTGTTTGAGAAATGGATGACCGAGACATAGTCTTTCAGAAGTGCTCACACCTTACGTTGGATAGACCGGTACACCTACTTTCCCCTACATCTGCTGGTCTACCCTGTAAGAGTTCGCACTACTTAATCAACTATGCCAGAGCCCATAATGGCTTGTGGCTGCAAACGGAAGTTACTAGCATAAATGATCTTATGAACCCTTTGAGCCTGGGTGGCGGTCCAAAGAAAAGCAGGCAAGTCCTGATAGAAACCAGGTTCCTCAATCCACCTAGATGTGTGTTTAAGTTGCCACCTTAGATAAACCATTATTTAACATAACTCACATCTGTCATGGATATCACTTACCCAATCCACGTCTACTAGCATAGCATGGCATAATAAGCAAACGTAGAAGTAACTCCCAAAGGTTTCATAAGTAAAACAGGTAATAGGTACTACCTCAACTACTTCCCATCCCACAGTTTAATTAGATCCTAATCATGCAATGTTTGAGGATTGATCTAATGCAATAAAACTGGATATGAAAAGGGATATGATCAAAGTGTGAACTTGCCTGCAATGTTGATGAAGATGATTCACACTCAAAACTCTTGATAGATCTACTCGTCTCACTCCGATCAATCTATCGTAAGCAAGCAATATTAGCCACACATAAGCAATCACTCAAAAGATCAGAAAGATCGAAGAAAACGATTCGAAAAACATCAAAACCAAGCAAATAACTCTTGCAACATAAAACACTTTCTAACAGCACGAAAATTATGTGAATTTGGCCTTATCAGAAAGTTTAGGTCAAGGGCTTCGATTTGCAAAAAGAATTAATTCAAACGGAGTTATAAAACTCAAGTTATGATCAAACGAAGTTTGAATACAAATCTGTTTGAATTAAATTTTTAAAACTTTCAAAAACATGTTTGAGTTGGATTACTGGATAGAGGAGATCATAACGAAGATGTGAGCATTGGTTTCGTTGGATTTGGACTAACGAGTAAAAATTATAGTCGTTTGAAGTTCAGGGACTAAACTGTAAAAATAATAATCACAAATAAGTCCCTGGCCGGAAATTAAAATAATAATAAAAAAATCCTATGGAGCGAACGTTCGCTACAGAAGCATACACGAAGAAAACCGTTCGCTAAAGAAGTTAACTAATGAACGTTCATTAAATAAATAAACCTAAACAAAACCGGTTTTATAACAAAACCGATCTAGGTTTTTTTTTTGAAAACCTAACTAAACCGGAAAAAACGCGGCTCGGCGGCGGTTACCGGCGACGGCGAGACGAACAGTGGCGACGGCTTTGGGCGCGGCTGCTCGAGCGAGAGCGGTGTGGCGGCGAGATGCGGCTCCGGTGGGGCGAGGCGGCGCGGTGCTCGGCGGCGACTGCAACAGCAGCTAGCGGCGCGGGGAGGCGAGGAGACGGCGGCGGCGGCGGATCCCATCGGGGCGGCGGCGGCGCGATGCGCTTTGAGGCAAGAAAAGGGGGCGGGGCCCGGGCGGCGACTTTATAGGAGGGAAGGCGGCGGGGTTTGCGTGGAAGAGGGGTAAGGCGGCGACGGTGTCCGGTCGCGGCACGGGGCGGCGGCGGAGTCGTGCGGCCGACGGAGACCCGCGGGAGGTCGGGGACGGCGACGTGAAGTGGGCTGGGCCGCGGCCTATTGGGCCGGCCCAGTTCGGCGGCTGGGAGAGTTTTAATTAAAAAAAACATTTATCCGCACAAACCAAAATAAAATAAAATAAACAGAAATATTATATAGGCATATAATATACCAAAATTTTCAGAAAAAGATTATCTACAACGTGAACATTTTTGTAAAGTCAAATAAAATCCAGAAAAATTCAAATAATTCAAAGAGTGCTACTGCCCTAATAAAATCCAACAAAAATCATTTTTAAAATACCAAAATGATTTCAAATTAATTTTTCTCCAATTTTCTATTGTAGGGAATCATGTTACCCAAATTTCCATGTATTTTATTTTTGGAGAAAAACAATTTGAGTAAAACTCAAATAACTCCAAATTGAAAATAAATTCAAAAGAACTTTGAATTTAATTCTTTGAAACTCCCAACTCATATTTCATATATTTTGAAGAAGTCATATTATCTTCTCTCGTGAAAATCATTGAGTTGCATAAAGTTTCAAATTGGAAATATTTTCAATTGGAATTCAAATATTTTTCAAACACCCTTTTCATTTAATTTAAATGGAAGAAGTCATATCATCTTCTCTCTAGGGTTTTGTATTTGGAAATAATTTGAATTCACGAAGATCATAAAAGAAAAATGAAAGTTTGGGAATGTCCTTTTATTCCCTCTCATTTAACTTTCAAAAAATTTCGAATTCACTCAATTTCAGTCAATCAATCAAACAATCAATCAAAACTATCTATTTATTAGAACATTCCAAAATTTAGAATTTTGGGATGTTACACAAACAAATAAACAAGACAACAAGGAAATAAATAAGCAAGCAACTTACACTAGGATATCACGGCTATTACACATATTACATCCACTGGGCATCAAAGTTCGCCACCCGTGCAAATATAGGGAACACAGCAGCATATAAAAGCCGCAGCAAAACAAGTCCAGAACTGAAACCACTTCAAAAGAGCTCAAGAAACAATATCCTGGGTACCCATAATGCTGGCAAGATGCTTAGCAAGCTTATTAACTTTCTCTTGTTTGGCGCTTAAGTCCTCCAGCGCATGCTGTTGCACCAGAAAGTCCTTCGGCTTCCTGTCGCATAACATCTGATCGATGTCTTTCAACTTGAAGTTGAGACTCAAGAAGCCAAACTGATTCAGGCAACGAGTTCGAAGAGCTGGTGCCAGCAGTGGTAGCCAGTAACTCGAACACTACATCAAGACAGGACTTTGGGGTTGTCTCAGTGTCTTCAATATAGTTTTTATCAGCTTTCTTGGAGACCAACAGGGATGTCTCACTATCTTGAACCTTATCTGCATTACTTCCTTTACCATTGCATAACAGGGTACTCTTCTCCAATATTTTATCCGCGTTCTAAAAGAGAAACAAACAAACACATCTCAGGTTTACAATGTAGTATATGAAACTCATTTTGGTAAACCAGTTCAGTAGTAAGGCGGACAGGATAACAACATGAAACAAACATATATCTATGTAGTATGGGCACTGTATGGTCTATATCATTCTAGTTTATGTTGCCAAATCAAGATAGATACAGTTCGAATCATATCTATTTAAGATAAAGCAGCATAGACAGAATATAAGTGTGGGAAACTACACAACAATAACAACACTTGTAATGTGCATGGCATGAGAACATAACTGTTTATTCAATTGAAACTGAAATCAACGTAGAGCAAGTTACAACAGCAAACAGCCAAACACGTTGAAGAAATAGGTTTAAAACATACCTGTTGCGCCATTGGAGTTTCAATTGCATCCTTTAAATTTGAAATTAGTTGGTATCAGTAAATACAGTGATGCAAGAGCAAAGTAGTATGAACCATGGCTACGGAACCTGACCTGAGAACAATTATTCTTCTTCTTTAAGCGTTGACTTCGGGTTCAGAGTGGTGGTCCTCGTGATTTGGGCACTGCAGTTGCTTTACTAACTGCTTGTGTTTGGGTGCTCTATGGTGGAGACGGTGATGTGTCAACGGGAACTGGGTGTCTGTCTGCTGGGGTTGGGGTTAGAAGGGGTGTAGCTAGTTCTCTGTCCAACTGGGTAGGGGTACAATCTGCATGAGTGTGGGTTGTGTGTGGTGGGGCTGGTTTTTGGGCAAGTACAACCGTGGTTCTATCTGCATCGACAGGTAGCACGATCTTTTCTGAAGACCGTGTTTTTACTCCCACAGATACTGCCATCACTCCCTCCAATTGAAATGGCTGATAAACAAGAAAAGTAACTGAATGTACAGACATTGTAAGATAGACAGGTGCAATGGATAGTAGGGAAGAAAACAGGGCATGAAATAATTCACATTTATATTGTCTAAGCAAACAGAATAGCAGGACATAATTTCACATATATGATGGCTAATTAAACAGGATAGCATGACACAATTTCACATGTATGATGGCTAACTAAACATGATGTGTCTATTAAAGCGGTTGGCATGCCATAAATCACAAACATGCCATAGATGGAAACATGATGGCATGATATAATTCACGAATAGAATGACATAATTTAAAAAATGATGACTATGTAAACATGATGAGATGATATAAATATATTATGTCTTTAGAAAATGGGTTGGCATGCCATAATTCAGATACATGCTGTCTATGTAAACATCATGGCATGACATAATTCAAATATATGATTTATATACTAAGGAAGTGAGCAGACGGCAATCGCATATATGATGTGTCAACTAAGGAGATGGCATTCAATATTGTGTATATGATGTAAAAACTAAGCATTGCAAGACAACATATGCATTATATGAGTAATATAACCCTGCCAAGTTTGAGCATACACCTCAGGAGGATAATAGGACTGGTCATCTGCCTCTGAATCCTCCTCTGAAGAGCTATCTGTAACCAGCAAGATATCTGCTTCAGCAGGTAGCATTGTCTGCTCTGAAGACCTTGTTTTCACTCCAGATTTCTCCATCACCAATTCAAATGGCTGATGCATAGGAAGAGTAGTTGAATATACAAACATTGTCGACAAAAGCAATGAGAAATACAAAAAAAGGATGGCATGATATAATTCACATATATGACGCTTGCCTAAACAGCATGGCATTGCATAATTCACATACATAATGCCTTGCAACAAGATAACATTGCATAATTCACATATATAATGTCTTGCAACAAGATGGCATTGCATAATTCACACATATGGTAATTAGACACTAAACAGGTGGCATTCACGCAAAGCATGTCTAAACTAAGCAAATGACATAGCAATGCAAGATACCATACGCACGATATGAGCAACATAACCCTGCCAGGTTAGGGCATGCACCTCGGGGGGGGGGGGGAATATGACTGGTCATCTGTCTCTGAATCCTCCTCTGAGGAGCTATCTGTAACCAGCAAGACATGCGCTTCGTCAGATAGCATTGTCTGCTCTGAAGACCTTGTTTCCACTCCAGATTTTTCCATGATCGTGCCGAATGGCTGATGCACAGGAAGAGTAATTTAATGTACTAAAATTGTTGACAAATTTAACATGTAATAAAAAAAATGATGGCATGATATAATTCACATATAAGATGACTGGCTAACCAGGGTGGCATTGCAAAATTCACATATATAATGCCTGGCTAGACAAGATGGCATTGCATGATTCACATATACGATAAAGAAACTAAACAGATGGCATTGACACAAAGCATGTCTAAACTAAGAAGATGACATCTTTAATGTATACAGTAAGCAATACAAGGCACCATATGCATGATATTACCAACATCAGCATGCCAAGTTAGAGCAAAGACCTCATGGGGTAAATAGGAGTGGTCTTCTCCTTCTGAATCCCCCTCAAAACAGTTATCTTCCTCTTGATTACGATCCGAAATGGGTGGAGGGGGGCTGCCTTTGCGACCACCATGGAACGACGTCTGCATGAAATTTTATTGCCACGCAAGGCTCGTCTCTTTTGCTCTACATGATCAGTTCCATTGTGTACAATAACTGGCACGCATAGGAATAAAACATAGTGAGATTATGTAAGGAGTGCATGCACAAATCCAGAGTGATGGTAGCAAACTCTGGATAGACCCAAAACCAATGATAGCAGGCAGATAATAGCTTTAGTTAAAAAATACAGATAGTGGCTCCTTTAATGTTTGTTTGCACCCAACATGAAACTCATAGTAGACACCGAAGATTAACCAGATAGTAGACAGATAGTACTGATTGCTGCCCCAATATGTACCCCACAACCATTTAAAAACTCAAGTTTCAGCATTAGTTTGGACCTGACTCGGAGTCTAATAGGTGAACACGATGATAATGTAGCATGTCATCATATTAAGCGACGCATAACATAAGCAGACACGGAAGAGTGCGACCTCTCTTGCGGACCCGTGTAGTCCTCAAGGTCATCTGCTCAGTTGATGATGGTAATGCATTTGTCGTGGCTGCCGACAGTGGGGAAGAAGATCTGAGGCGGCGAAAGACAGTCTGGAGAGCGGATCCCTGCTGTGGTGAACCCTTCCGTCGGTGGAGCAGCTGAGCTAGGGTGGAACACAACGCCACAGGAGCAGGACAAACCACACAAGGTTTTCTTTGACACATATCTGTAACAGAAGTAATTGAGTAAGGGCTTGTTTGAATTTGAGGATTCTAACAATGCAAGGATAGGAAATAGATAGGAATAGGATAGGAATGCACGTGCAAAACAGAGAATTTAAAAACACAGGATTTCTGCCAATCTGGGTGTTTGATTCACAACAATTGGAAGATCACAGGATGCAAAAAAGCATGGTGAGATTAAGTCAAACCACAAGAAAATGTACGGTTATAATGCTATTATGCTACTATCTCTTAGTCTTGTGCTTGATGAATAGGAATATGAAAAGGAGGAGAAGTGGAAATTAGAATTCCTATGGTTTTTCTTTCAAGGAGACACTAAAGGAACAAATCCTACAGTTTTCCTTTGCTCCATTCCTTTGCACCAAATTAATGAAAAGTAGTACCATAGTAAACTTTCCAATTCTGATGTTTTTCATTCACTTTTCCTTTCAAGCACTGGCAATTCTAGTAGGCAGGCTTGAGCAAGGAAAATTCTACACTAAAAAAATGTTTTTGTGCTACTTCTATTACTTTGGACCGAGGCCACTGCCATACTAGCTCAACTCCCAGGCCCATCGACAAATGCATGCTACCTCTTGAGCACTGCATTGGATTTCCTTGAAGAAGAAAGGGTGATGCAGCAGAGTAGAGTAAGTATTTCCCTCAGTTTTTGAGAACCAAGGTATCAATCCAGTAGGAGGCTACGCGCGAGTCCCTCGTGCCTACACAAAACAAATAGCTCGACACAACCAACGCGATTAGGGGTTGTCAAGCCCTTCACAGTCACTTACGAGAGTGAGATCTGATAGAGATGATAGGTAATATTTTTGGTATTTTTGGTATAAAGATGCAAAGTAAAATAAAAAGGTAAAGTAAAAAAGCAAAGCAATAATAAAGTGTTGGAGATTGATATGATGAGAATAGACCCGGGGGCCATAGATTTCACTAGTGGCTTCTCTCAAGAGCATAAGTATTTTACGGTGGGTGAACAAATTACTGTTGAGCAATTGACAGAATAGAGCATAGTTATGAGAATATCTAGGTATGATCATGTATATAGGCATCACGTCCGAGACAAGTAGACCGACTCCTGCTTGCGTCTACTACTATTACTCCACTCATCGACCGCTATCCAGGATGCATCTAGAGTATTAAGTTCAGGAAAACAGAGTAACGCCTTAAGCAAGATGACATGATGTAGAGGAATAAATTCATGCAATATGATAAATACCCCATCTTGTTATCCTCGATGGCAACAATACAATACGTGCCTTGCTGCCCCTACTATCACTGGGAAAGGACACCGCAAGATTGAACCCAAAGCTAAGCACTTCTCCCATTGCAAGAAAAACCAATATAGTAGGCCAAACCAAACTGATAATTAGAAGAGACTTGCAAAGATAACCAATCATACATAAAAGAATTTAGATAAGATTCAAATATTGTTCATAGATAATCTTGATCATAAACCCATAATTCATCGGTCTCAACAAACACACCGCAAAAAGAAGATAACATCGAATAGATCTCCACGAGAGAGGGGGAGAACATTGTACTGAGATCCAAAAAGAGAGAAGAAGCCATCTAGCTACTAACTATGGACCCGAAGGTCTGAAGTAAACTACTCACACTTCGGAGGGGCTATGGTGATGATGTAGAAGCCCTCCGTGGTGGATTCCCCTTCTGGCGGAGCTTCGGAACAGGCCCCAAGATGGGATCTTGTGGGTACAGAAGGTTGCGGCGGTGGAATTAGGTTTTTGGCTCCGTATCTGATCGTTTGGAGGTACGTAGGTATATATAGGAGGAAGGAGTACGTCGGTGGAGCTTCGGGGGGGGGGCATGAGGCAGGGGGGCGCCCTCCACCCTCGTGACCGCCTCGTGGCTTTCTTGACGGAGGGGCCAAGTCTCCTGGATCATATTTGTTGAGAAAATCACGTTCCCGAAGGTTTCATTCCGTTTGGACTCCATTTGATATTCCGTTTCTTCGAAACACTGAAATAGGCAAAAAACAGCAATTCTGGGCTGGGCCTCCGGTTAATAGATTAGTCCCAAAAGTAATATAAAAGTGGAAAATAAAGACCAATATAGTCCAAAATAGTAGATAATATAGCATGGAGCAATAAAAAATTCTAGATACGTCGGAGACGTATCAGGCATCCCCAAGCTTAATTCCTGCTCGTCCTCGAGTAGGTAAATGATAAAAAGAGAATTTTTTATGCGGAGTGCTACTTGGCGTAATTTCAATGTAATTCTTCTTAATTGTGGTATGAATATTTAGATCTGAAAGATTCAAGACAAAAGTTCATATTGACATAAAAATAATAATACTTCAAGCATACTAACAAAGCAATTATGTGTTCTCAAAATAACATGGCCAAAGAAAGTTATCCCTACAAAATCATATAGTCTGGCTATGCTCTATCTTCACCACATAAAGTATTTAAATCATGCACAACCCCGATGACAAGCCAAGCAATTGTTTCATACTTTTGACATTCTCGAAACTTTTTCAATCTTCACGCAATACATGAGCGTGAGCCATGGATATAGCACTGTATGTGGAATAGAATGGTGGTTGTGGAGAAGACAAAAAGAGGGGAAGATAGTCTCACATCAACTAGGCGTATCAACGGGCTATGGAGATTCCCATCAATAGATATCAATGTGAGTGAGTAGGGATTGCCATGCAACGGATGCACTAGAGCTATAAGTATATGAAAGCTCAACAAAAGAAACTAAGTGGGTGTGCATCCAACTCGCTTGCTCATGAAGACCTAGGGCATTTTGAGGAAGCCCATCATTGGAATATACAAGCCAAGTTCTATAATGAAAAATTCCCACTAGTATATGAAAGTGACAAAATGAGAGACTCTCTACAACGAAGATCATGGTGCTACTTTGAAGCACAAGTGTGGTAAAAGGATAGTAACATTGTCCCTTCTCTCTTTTTCTCTCATTTTTTTTTCTTTTTTTGGGCCTTTTCTCTTTTTTTTCTGGCCTCCTTTTTTTCTTTTTTTTGTCTGGAGTCTCATCCCGACTTGTGGGGGAATCATAGCCTCCATCATCCTATCCTCACTTGGGACAATGCTCTAAAAATGCTGATCATCACACTTTTATTTTTCTTACAACTCAACAATTACAACTCGGTACTTAGAACAAAATATGACTCTATGTGAATGCCTCCGGCGGTGTACCGGGATATGCAATGAATCAAGAGTTACATGTATGAAAGAATTATGAATGGTGGCTTTGCCACAAATACTATGTCAACTACATGATCATGCTAGCAATATGACAATGATGGAGCGTGTCATAATAAACGGAACGGTGGAAAGTTGCATGGCAATATATCTCAGAATGGCTATGGAAAGGCCATGATAGGTAGGTATTGTGGCTGTTTGAGGAAGCTATATGGTGGGTGTATGATACCGGCGAAAAGTGTGCGGTATTAGAGAGGCTAGCAATGGGAAGGATGGGAAAATGCGTACAATCCATGGACTCAACATTAGTCATAAAGAAGTCATATACTTATTGCAAAAATCTAGAAGTTATCAAAGCAAAGTAGTACGCGCATGCTACTAGCGGGATAGATTGGTAGGAAAAGACCATCGCTCGTCCCCGACCGCCACTCATAAGGAAGACAATCAATAAATAAATCATTCTCTGACTTCATCACATAACGGTTCACCATACGTACATGCTACGAGAATCACAAACTTTAACACAAGTATTTCTCAAATTCACAACTACTCAACTAGCATGACTCTAATATCACCATCTTCATATCTCAAAACAATTATCAAGCATCAATCTTAGTATTCAGCGCACTCAAAAGAAAGTTTTACAAATCTTGAATACCAAGCTTATTATTATTATTATTATTATTATTATTATTATTATTATTATTATTATTATTATTATTATTATTAAGCAAATTACCATGCTATTTAAGACTCTCAAAATAATCTAAGTGAAGCATGAGAGATCAATAGTTTCTTTAAAACAAATCCACCACCGTGCTCTAAAAGATATAAGTGAAGCACTAGAGCAAAACTATATAGCTCAAAAGATATAAGTGAAGCACATAGAGTATTCTAACAAATTCTGATTCATGTATGGCTCTCTCTGTAACGCCCTCGATGCGGCTATATCTCCCACATGTCGAGGCACGACTTAGAGGCATAACCGCATTGAAAGCAATGTCGCAAGTGAGGTAATCTTCACACAACCCATGTAATACATAAAGGGAAAGAGATACATAGTTGGCTTACAGTCGCCACTTCACACAATACATAAATAAACATCCATCATTCAAATTACACTCAAGGTCCGACCACGGTACCAAAATGAAAGAAGACTACCCCAAGTGCTACATAGATCCCCGGATCACCCCAACTGGGCTCCACTACTGATCATCTAGAAAAGAAACATAGTAACGGCCACGTTCCTCGTCGAACTCCCAAGTGAGCTCGGACGCGTCATCTGCACTGGCATCGTTGGTACCTGCAACTGTTGTGATAGAATCTGTGAGTCATGGGGACTCAGCAATCTCACACCCGCGAGATCAAGACTATTTAAGCTTATAGGTAGGAAAGGATTGTGAGGTGGAGCTGCAGCAAGCGACTAGCATATATGGTGGCTACAACGCAAAAGAGAGCGAGAAGAGAAGGCAAAGCACGGTCGTGAAGCTAGAAGTGATCAAGAAGTGATCCTAGAACAACCTACGTCAAACATTACTCCAACACCGTGTTCACTTCCCGGACCCCGCCGAGAAGAGACCATCACGGTTACACACGCGGTTGATGTGTTTTAGTTAAAGTCAACTTCGGGTTTTCTACAACCGGACATCAACAAATTCCCATCTGCCTCATAACCGCGGGCACGACTTTCGAAATATAATATGTCCCAACTTAGCCCATTATAAGCTCTCACGGTCAACGAAGGATATTCCTTCTACCGGGAAGACCCGATCAGTCTCAGAATCCCGGACTACAAGACATCTCGACAGTAATAAAACAAGTCCATGTTCCAACAAGGAACAAACTTCATCTTCACCTGCAACTAGCAACGCTATAAGAGGGGCTGAGCAAAGCGGTAACATAGCCAATCAACGGTTTGCTAGGACATGGATGGTTAGGGGCTGACATGGAAATATGGGTGGCATGATATAGCAAGTGGTAGGTATCGCAGCATAGGCATAGCAAAAGAGCGTGCATCTAGCAAGCAAAGATAGAAGTGATTTCGAGGGTATGGTCATCTTGCCTGCAAGGTTCCCAGAGTTGTCGAAAGCTTGGTCCTCGAAAGCGTTCTCAACAGGTTCCTCATTCACGTACTCGTCTCCCGGCTCTACCCACAACAAGAACACAAGCAACGGGGACAAACATCAATCACGATGCTATGCGCAAGCAACATGATGCAAAACATGACATGATATGCGAGATGTGACATGCAATGCATATGCGTGCTCCGGAAGGACAAGGATGAACAAGGCATAAACTTGGCAAACCAAGTACGCCACTGGATAGGTGAGGTGATTTCGGTTGAAATCGATATTAAGATCACCGGAATCGGATGCACGGTTTGCAAATGACACGCAAAACAAGAATGACAATAATCTGCCTTTAACAGCATGATGCTACTTAGCAAGCAACAAGAAACTAAGCTACTGCACTCAAACATAAGAACAAAGCATATTACAGTAATCTACACAAGATGCTTGACAAAGGATGAACACTGAACTACGGCTAAATCACACCACAACAGGTTCAAACAAGCATGGCAAATGTGGAAAAGATAACAGGTTCGCAGACTTTGTGAAAATCACAACATAGCAGAAACTAACATCAGGATGACATGTTTAGAGCAATGAAACAACATGCTACAGAATCAGGTCATAGCAAAATAAGGCGAGGCATGAATCTACTCAAAGCACTTGACAAAAGTCCCTTACTGACCATAAGCCAAAAAGGATCAGAAAATATGATTACACCCATGTCAATTAAGCAAAGTTCGTTACAGGTTTCAGACTTAGCAGGAAAACTGGACATGCCAAAACACATAACGAGTAGGCATGTTCGTGAGCTCGATGCACTCACTACAGAGCATTTCATGATAAGATAAGAATACATACATCAAGAAGACATGGCATAGGTGCTAGAAATGTCAATAATAACATCATAGCATGCAAGGATCAACTACACCAAGCTTGACAAAATCGATTAACATGTAAACAATCTGCCAGCAACATTTTGTAGCAAACGTAGAGCTCGATTGACTCAAGCTATGACACACCATAAATACCAACAAAGACATGGATGGATATAGTAAATCCATATGTTCAAAACACTCTTACTGATCATGCTCAAAATATGCATAGATCTCTCGGAAACAACATGAACACATGGCATAAAAATAACAGCAGGCAGGGACTTAGTGAAATTACTAAGTCTCTGAAATCAGCAACATCTAGTACCCTAGTTTGCATGCTTGTGCTAGTCACCACAAAGATCACAAAAATACATGGAATAATTCTATGGAAAGGTAACATGGCATATTACAAAACTCATGTAGTACTCAACTTCATAGGAGGTACACATCAATCATGGCAAAAATAACAAAAGTGCATGCTCAGATAAGATCCAGCAACTAACATCATATAGCCCTCTTCTAACAGCATTTCGGGCATCAAAATGACCTCAAATTAAAATGACGCAGTGTAACAAAATGATGTACTCTTCGTGGCGAACAATTTGACATATTGTACGCACGAAACGGAGCTACGGATGCAAAGTTACAGCACGATGAACATGGCATGATAATATGAAAAACACGGGACTTAGAAATATTTTGAGGGGGGAAGAAGTCAACCCAACAGCGCGCAAACCGAGGTTGGCCGGCGTGGCTCGCCGGAGAAGCTCGGGGAGGCGGCGGCGGAGGCGGATCCGGCCGTCCCCGGGCCGGATCTGGCGGAGGGAGGCGCGGGCGCACGACGGCGGGCGGCGAAGGCGGCGGGGCGGCGAGCGGCGGAGCGGCGCTGGCGCGGCGGACGGCGCCGGTGGCGGAGGCGGCGGGCGGCGTCCCGGAGGAGGAGGCGACCGGGCGCGGGGCCAGGCAGCGGGCGCGGCGGCTGGGCCGCGGGGGCCTTCCTCGGGCCGAGCGGGCCGCGGGTGGGCGCGCGGGGCGGCCACGTGGCAGGCGGCGATTGGCCGCGGGCGGCGGCGGAATCCGTCCGGCACGGACCGGACACGTCCGGCGGCGCGGGGGCGATGGGGAGCTAGGGTTAGGGCGATTTGGACCCAAATTTGGAGGAGGGGGCACATATTTATAGGTAGAGGGGGCTAGGAAGCTCCAAATGGAGAGCGGTTTTCGGCCACGCGATCGTGATCGAATGGCGGTGGACATGGGTGTGTCTTAGATGGGTTATTGGGCTGTTTTGAAGGGGTGTTGGGCTGCAACACACACGAGGCCTTCACGGTTACCCAGTTAACCGTTGGAGTACCAAACGACCTCCGATTGACCCGAAACTTGACAGGCGGTCTACCGGTGCTATACCAGGGCCGCTTGGCAAACCTCGGTTCATTCCGAGAATGTTTGATACCCGCTCACGAAGAAATGTAAAAGGGGACGCCGGGGAACATAGGAGCGCCGGATTGCAAAACGGACAACGGGGAAAATGCTCGGATTCATGAGACGAACACGTATGCGAATGCGATGCACATGATGAAATGATATGAAATGCCTGCATGAACAAAATGCAAAACTGACGGGAAACCCAACCACGGAGGGAATATTATAACACATAGCCGAAAATGGCAAGAGTTGGAATACAAATATGGCAAGTTACATCCGGGACGTTACAACACTCCAACACTACGAGAGGATCTCGTCCCGAGATCTAGGACTGGAAGAACTCCGGATACTCGGAACGTAGGTGGTCCTCGCGCTCCCAGGTGGCTTCTCGGTCTGAATGGTGTGACCATTTCACTTTCAGGAATTTGATTGACTTGTTGCGAGTCTTGCGCTCAGTTTCTTCAAGGATAGCAACGGGGTGCTCATGATAGGACAAATCTTCTTGAAGATCAATCTCTTCGAAGTTGATGGTGCGCTCAGGCGTCTTGAAGCACTTGCGAAGCTGTGACACGTGGAAGACATCGTGCACATTTGCAAAGTTGGAGGGAAGCTCAAGTTGATAGGCGAGATCGCCTCGTTTGCCGATGATCTTGAAAGGGCCCATGTATCTCGGGGCAAGTTTCCCCTTGATACCGAAGCGACGAGTCCCTTTCATTGGAGAGACGCGGAGGTAGACATGGTCTCCGATCTCGAATGCCACATCTCGGTGTTTGCTATCGTAATAGCTCTTCTGGCGCGATTGCGCTGCTTTGAGGTTCTCACGAATCACCTTGCACATAGCCTCAGCCTTTGAGATCAAATCATTGCCGAGCAATCGGCGTTCACCGGTTTCAGACTAGTTGAGAGGAGTACGGCACTTTCTGCCATAGAGAATCTCGAATGGGGCTTTGCCCGAGCTGGCTTGAAAACTGTTGTTGTAAGAAAACTCAGCATAAGGAAGGCAATCCTCCCACTTCATGACGAAAGAGATAACACAAGCTCTGAGCATATCTTCAAGAATTTGGTTGACACGCTCGACTTGTCCACTAGTCTGAGGGTGGAAAGCTGTGCTGAAGCGAATATTGGTGCCCATGGCCTTCTGAAAAGAATCCCAAAACTTGGAGGTAAAAATGCTGCCACGGTCTGAAGAGATCAATTGTGGAATGCCGTGCAAGGAGACAATTCTGGATGTGTAGAGTTCTGCCAGCTGCGCTGCTGTGATAGACTCTTTGATAGGAAGAAAATGAGCCACTTTGGTGAGCTTGTCGATGACGACGAAGATAGCATCATTTCCACGCTTGGACTTAGGAAAACCAGTCACGAAGTCCATTTCGATATGATCAAACTTCCATTCAGGAATAGCAAGAGGTTGGAGAAGACCAGCTGGTCGTTGGTGTTCTGCTTTCACCCTTCTGCAGACATCACACTCATTCACGAATTGAGCAATCTCTCGCTTCATTCGAGTCCACCAATACGACTGCTTGAGGTCATGGTACATCTTTGTACTTCCAGGATGAATTGACAGAAGAGAGTTGTGCGCTTCGTTCATAATGACTTTACGAAGATCACCCTTTGGAACCACGATCCGGTCCTCGAAGAAAAGAGTATCTCTGTCATCAACTCGATAGCACTTGTATTTGGAAATGCCCTTGTCAATACCACGTTTCACCTTCTTCACCATGGTATCCAACAGTTGTGCCTCACGAATCTGATCTTCCAAAGTAGGAGAGACGATAAGGTTGGCAAGAAAACCTTGAGGGACAACTTGGAGATTCAACTTGCGAAAAGCCTCATAGAGATCCGGTTGAAAGGGTTTGAGGATTAAGCTGTTGCAGTAAGCCTTTCTGCTCAAAGCGTCTGCAATCACATTAGCCTTGCCTGGAGTATACTCAATACTCGGATTATACTCTTGAATCATTTCGACCCATCGAGTTTGCCTGAGGTTGAGGTGGGGCTGAGTGAAGATGTACTTGAGACTCTTGTGATCGGTGAATATGTCCACTTTCCTTCCCAACAGGAGATGTCTCCATGTTATTAGAGCGTGGACAACTGCCGCCAACTCAAGATCGTGAGTGGGGTAGTCCCTTTCGTTGGGCTTCAACTGACGAGAGGTATAGGCAACAACCTTCTTCTCTTGCATTAAGACGGCACCGAGGCCCTGAAGAGAAGCATCACAGAATACCTCATAAGGCTTGGATTCGTCAGGAGGAGTCAGAACTGGAGCAGTGACGAGTTTCTCTTTGAGAGTGTTGAAAGCAACGTCACACTCAGGAGACCAGACATACTTCACATGCTTCTGGAGGAGGTTTGAAAGAGGCTTTGCAATCTTTGAGAAATTCTCAACGAATCTTCGGCAATAACTTGCAAGTCCAAGAAAACTGCGAAGCTGCTTGACATTTTGGGGAGGTTCCCAATTCAAAACTGCAGACACCCTCTCTGGATTAATAGCAATGCCCTTGGCAGAGATGATATGACCAAGATAAAGAACTTCATCAAGCCAGAATTCACATTTGGAGAACTTCGCATATAATTTATACTCTCTGAGCTTGTCGAGCACCAATGGCAAATGTTTGGCATGATCCTTCTTATTCTTGGAGAAAACCAAAATATCATCGAGATAGACCAAGACAAATTCGTTGATGTAGGGGTTGAAGATGAAATTCATCAAGCGAGTGAATGCTGGAGGAGCATTGACGAGGCCGAAAGACATGACAGTATATTCATAAGAACCAAAGCTTGTTCTGAATGCTGTCTTGGGAATATCTTCTTCATGAATGCGAATCTGATGATAACCCATACGAAGGTCAAGCTTGGAGAACACCTTAGCACCTTTAAGTTGCTCAAATAGCTCATTGATGTTGGGAAGTGGGTACTTGTTCTTGATAGTCTTCTTGTTCAATGGACGGTAATCGACGCAAATTCGGTCCGTGCCATCCTTCTTCTTGACAAAAAGAACACCACAACCCCAAGGAGAATAACTCGGTCTGATCAGACCCAGACGCTCTTGTTCATCGAGTTGTTTCTTCAATTCCTTCAACTCATCTGGTCCAAGCTTGTAAGGACGCTTGCAAACGGGTTCCGTGCCAGGCTCAAGATCAATAACGAATTCAACTGGCCGGCGGGGAGGCACACCCGGAAGCTCTTCTGGAAAGACATCTTGATACTCACAAACGACTGGAATCTGAGAGATAGCCTCCAATTCATCATTCTCATTGAGAGAAAACAACCGAATGGTATCATCACGAGAGGCATAGATGATCACATCGTTAGAAGAGTGAGTCAATTGAATTTCCCTGGAAGCACAATCAAGCTAAGCCTTGTGCTTAGAAAGCCAGTCCATCCCGAGAATAAAATCAATATCCGAGTCACCAAGAACAATTGGTTTAGCCAGAAATCTATAGTCACCATCTTGATACCGACATTCGGAACGCACATGGTAGATCTCAAACGTTTAGCCGAGGAAACCACTAGAAAAGCTTTAGGTAATGCCTCTATGTCAAAGTTGTGCTTCGATGCAAAAGGATATGACATGAAAGAATGCGATGCACCGGTATCGAATAAGACTTTTGCAGGAATATCATTAACAGGAAGGTTACCCATGATCACTTCAGAAGAATCCTCCGCTTGAGCTGCATTCATCATGTTCACCTTGGCATGCTTAGGATTGTGCTTGAGCACTGCATTGCTGGAAGATTTCACAGGAGGAGGAGGCGGAAGGCGCCTTTGGTTGAAGCACTTGTTCGCATAGTGACCCTTCTGCTGACATTTGTTACAAGTCACCTCTGAGAGCGGACGATGATAAGGAGCACTTGGCCTTGGAGCTTGGTTCTGAGACTTGTTCTGATAGCCAGGGTTGGGTGGGTGGGAAGATCCACGACCACCTGAGTTCTTCTGCTGATAAGGCTGACGGAACGGAGGAGGAGGAGGCAACCAGAACTTCTGTTGCTTAGCTGCCACAAGTGAGGAAGAGGAAGACTGAACTGCGTCTCTGACTCTCTTCTTAGAAGCCTCACACTTGAGCTGAGCAGCTTCTTGTTTCAACGCCATGTTGTAGAATTCATCATACTTTAATGGCTCGAAAAGCACGAGAGCAAGTTGCAGATCTTCTCTAAGACCACGCCTGAACTGGTAGATCATACTCTTCTCATCAGGGATGTCTTGCCTTGCAAAACGAGAGAGCTTCTGGAACTGAGTGTTGTATTGATAGACAGACATGGTGCCTTGCTTGAGATTGCGGAATTCCTCACGCTTAAGCTCAACAACACTTTCTGTAATGTGGTGCGCTTTGAAGTCACGACGGAAATCATCCCAGGTAATCACACGACCTCCTCTGGAATCTTTGTATTGCTGGAACCATTCAGCAGCTTGATCTTTGAGTTGAAAAGAGGCAAACTTGACAAAGTCCTCAGGTCTGACATTGCTGCACTCGAAATGCTTGCTGATGTCCACGAGCCAATCATCTGCGTCTGTGGCCTCGACACAGTAGCTGAAGGTCTTTGGCTGATTAGCAAGGAACTGGTTGAGTGAAGCGAAGTGCGGTTGACTGTTGCCTTGGCCTTGATTCTCTTGATTAGCTTGCCCTTGGTTGCGATCTTGCAAGAGCTGAATCAGAATCTGAGCGTTGGCATTTGTGGCAGTCATCGGGGCTTGCCAAGCCTCCGGAGGCGGAGGTGGTGGCGGAGGGTTAGCCTGATTTCCTTCATTGCGTTCTGGATTCTGACGCGTTGGCGGAGCCATCCTGAAGATGGTGACATCCATTAGCATCTTGGCAGAGATATATTCAAGCTGAATCAAAGGAATGAAATTGCAACATATAGTCTTCACAATAAACATCTGAACGAGAATGAACGAATGAATTCCAAAGTAAAACATCACACTTCCATAAGCTGAGAAGCCACTTAGAACAAGGTATGGAATAAAATCAACAAGGTACGGATGTGAACAAATACTTGGTAAGGATTACCCAATCACGAACCAAATATCTGCGGAAGAAATACTAGAGCTACATGAATTCCCACTTATAAACTCCCGAAACTTTCTGGTTATGCAATCAGGTGTTGGGGATACAGGGGACACAAAATATATCACCCAAACTAACAATACCTAGATCCAGCTGTATCCATCCTTCAACACATAACCAAGAAATCCTCGGAAATCAACTACCTCAACCTTCGAAAGGCATCCGTTATACAAGTCATGGCAATACTCCCGCACTCGCCTCAGTACTGGGCTATCAGGATTATCTCACCAACAACTGTACAAAAGAGATTTTCGATGTTGGCGTACTAAACTCAGGTATTCCAAAACCGCAACGATAAAATTATGACGACAACACCTTGGAGCTCAACTCCCCGGGACACCTCCTCTAAAACCCCTGTTGATGGGAGGCAACCAAGACAATGTTGTCATCATAAAACCATCGGAACGATTCTAAGATACCCGCGTGATCCTAAAAATTTTTTTAGTGAAATTTGAGAAGAGAAGAGTCAAAACTCTACGTCAGGATGCCTTACCAGAGCGATGAGGAGACTGGGAAGTAAAAGAATTCCTAAACTCTCCGATATATAATTCCTAAATGACTCAAAACATTTTTTCTAGACACAACTCGGCCACTAAAGACGATCTAACAGTGGGGGCTCCTAAGGTCGGGGAAGGCTCTGATACCAACTTGTAACGCCCTCGATGCGGCTATATCTCCCACGTGTCGAGGCACGACTTAGAGGCATAACCGCATTGAAAGCAATGTCGCAAGTGAGGTAATATTCACACAACCCATGTAATACATAAAGGGAAAGGGATACATAGTTGGCTTACAGTCGCCACTTCACACAATACATAAATAAACATCCATCATTCAAATTACACTCAAGGTCCGACCATGGTACCAAAATGAAAGAAGACTACCCCAAGTGCTACATAGATCCCCGGATCACCCCAATTGGGCTCCACTACTGATCATCTGGAAAAGAAACATAGTAACGGCCACGTTCCTCGTCGAACTCCCAAGTGAGCTCGGACGCGTCATCTGCACTGGCATCGTTGGTACCTGCAACTGTTGTGATAGAATCTGTGAGTCACGGGGACTCAGCAATCTCACACCCGCGAGATCAAGACTATTTAAGCTTATAGGTAGGAAAGGATTGTGAGGTGGAGCTGCAGCAAGCGACTAGCATATATGGTGGCTACAACGCAAAAGAGAGCGAGAAGAGAAGGCAAAGCACGGTCGTGAAGCTAGAAGTGATCAAGAAGTGATCCTAGAACAACCTACGTCAAACATTACTCCAACACCGTGTTCACTTCCCGGACCCCGCCGAGAAGATACCATCACGGTTACACACGCGGTTGATGTGTTTTAGTTAAAGTCAACTTCGGGTTTTCTACAACCGGACATCAACAAATTCCCATCTGCCTCATAACCGCGGGCACGGCTTTTGAAAGATAATACCCTGCAGGGGTGTCCCAACTTAGCCCATTATAAGCTCTCACGGTCAACGAAGGATATTCCTTCTACCGGGAAGACCCGATCAGTCTCGGAATCCCGGACTACAAGACATCTCGACAGTAATAAAACAAGTCCATGTTCCAACAAGGAACAAACTTCATCTTCACCTGCAACTAGCAACGCTATAAGAGGGGCTGAGCAAAGCGGTAACATAGCCAATCAACGGTTTGCTAGGACATGGATGGTTAGGGGCTGACATGGCAATATGGGTGGCATGATATATAAAGTGGTAGGTATCGCAGCATAGGCATAGCAAAAGAGCGAGCATCTAGCAAGAAAAGATAGAAGTGATTTCGAGGGTATGGTCATCTTGCCTGCAAGGTTCCCAGAGTTGTCGAAAGCTTGGTCCTCGAAAGCGTTCTCAACAGGTTCCTCGTTCACGTACTCGTCTCCCGGCTCTACCCACAACAAGAACACAAGCAAAGGGGACAAACATCAATCACGATGCTATGCGCAAGCGACATGATGCAAAACATGACATGATATGCGAGATGTGACATGCAATGCATATGCGTGCTCCGGAAGGACAAGGATGAACAAGGCATAAACTTGGCAAACCAAGTATGTCACTGGATAGGTGAGGTGATTTCGGTTGAAATCGATATTAAGATCACCGGAATCGGATGCACGGTTTGCAAATGACACGCAAAACAAGAATGACAATAATCTGCCTTTAACAGCATGATGCTACTTAGCAAGCAACAAGAAACTAAGCTACTGCAATCAAACATAAGAACAAAGCATATTACAGTAATGTACACAAGATGCTTGACAAAAGATGAACACTGAGCTATGGCTAAATCACACCACAAAAGGTTCAAACAAGCATGGCAAAAGTGCAAAAGATAACAGGTTCGCAGACTTAGTGAAAATCACAACATAGCAGAAACTAACATCAGGATGACATGTTTATAACAATGAAACAACATGCTACAGAATCAGGTCATGGCAAAATAAGGCATGGCATGAATCTACGCAAAGCACTTGACAAAAGTCCCTTAATGACCATAAGCCAAAAAGGATCGTAAAATATGATTACACCCATGTCAATTAAGCAAGTTTCGTTACAGGTTTCAGACTTTGCAGAAAAACTGGACATGCCAAAGCAGATAACGAGTAGGCATGTACGTGAGCTCGATGCACTCACTACAGAGCATTGCATGATAAGATAAGCATACATACATCAAGCAGACATGGCATAGGTGCTAGACATGGCAAGAATAATATCATAGCATGCAAGGATCAACTACACCAAGCTTGGCAAAATCGAATAACATGTAAACAATCTGCCAGCAACATTTTGTAGCAAACGTAGAGATCGATTGACTCAAGCTATGACACACCATAAATACCAACAAAGGCATGGATGGATATAGCAAATCCATATGTTCAAAACACTCTTACTGATCATGCTCAAAATATGCATAGATCTCTCGGAAACAACATGAACACATGGCATAAAAATAACAGCAGGCAGGGACTTAGTGAAATTACTAAGTCTCTGAAATCAGCAACATCTAGTACCCTAGTTTGCATGCTTGTGCTAGTCACCACAAAGATCACAAAAATACATGGCATAATTCTCTGGAAAGGTAACATGGCATATTACAAAACTCATGTAGGACTCAACTTCATAGGAGGCACACATCAATCATGGCAAAAATAACAAAAGTGCATGCTCAGATAAGATCCAGCAACTAACATCACATATCCCTCTTCTAACAGCATTTCGGGCATCAAAAGGACCTCAAATGAAAATGACGCAGTGTAACGAAATGATGTACTCTTCGAGGCGAACAATTTATCATATTATACGCACGAAACGGAGCTGCGGATGCAAAGTGACGGCACGATGAACATAGCATGATAATATGAAAAACATGGGACTTAGAAATATTTTGAGGGGGGAAGAAGTCAACCCAACAGCGCGCAAACCGAGGTTGGCCGGCGTGGCTCGCCGGAGAAGCTCGGGGAGGCGGCGGCGGAGGAGGATCCGGCCGTCCCGGGCCGGATCTGGCGGAGGGAGGCGCGGGCGCACGGCGGCGGGCGGCGAAGGCGGCGGGGCGGCGAGCGGCGGAGCGGCGCGGGCGCGGCGGACGGCGCCTGTGGCGGAGGCGGCGGGCGGCGTCGCGGAGGAGGAGGCGACCGGGAGCGGGGCTAGGCGGCGGGCGCGGAGGCTGGGCCACGGGGGCCTTCCCCGGGCCGAGCGGGCCGCGGGCGGGCGCGCGGTGGCCGGCGGGCGGGGCGGCCACATGGCAGGCGGCAATTGGCCGCGGGCGGCGGCGGAATCCGTCCGGCACGGACCGGACACGTCCGGCGGCGCGGGGGCGACGGGGAGCTAGGGTTAGGGCGATTTGGACCCGAATTTGGAGGAGGGGGCACATATTTATAGGTAGAGGGGGCTAGGAAGCTCCAAATGGAGAGCGGTTTTCGGCCACGCGATCGTGATCGAATGGCGGTGGACATGGGTGTGTCTTAGATGGGTTATTGGGCTGTTTTGAAGGGGTGTTGGGCTGCAACACACACGAGGCCTTCACGGTTACCCGGTTAACCGTTGGAGTACCAAACGACCTCCGATTGACCCGAAACTTGACAGGCGGTCTACCGGTGCTATACCAGGGCCGCTTGGCAAACCTCGGTTCATTCTGAGAATGTTTGATACCCGCTCACGAAGAAATGTAAAAGGGGACGCCGGGGAACATAGGAGCGCCGGATTGCAAAACGGACAACGGGAAAAATGCTCGGATTCATGAGACGAACACGTATGTGAATGCGATGCACATGATGACATGATATGAAATGCATGACATGAACAAAATGCAAAACTGACGGGAAACCCAACCACGGAGGGAATATTATAACACATAGCCGAAAATGGCAAGAGTTAGAATACAAATATGGCAAGTTACATCCGGGGCGTTACAGTCTCAAAAGGTGTGTACAACAAGGATGATTGTGGTAAACTGAAAAGCAAAGACTCTAATCATACAACACGCTCCAAGCAAAACACATAGCATGTGGTGAATAAAAATATAGCTCCAAGTAAAATTACCGATGGAAGTAGACGAAAGAG
This sequence comes from Aegilops umbellulata, assembly GCA_032464435.1. NCBI lineage: Eukaryota > Viridiplantae > Streptophyta > Magnoliopsida > Poales > Poaceae > Aegilops > Aegilops umbellulata. Next base: position 276,096,188 of record CP136055.1, read on the forward strand.
GGGATGCCTTCCGGGGCATACCCAAGCTTTGACTTTTTGGTGTCCTTGTATTATCTTGGAGGTGCCATGGGCATCCCCAATCTTAGGCTCTTGCCACTCCTTGTTCCATACTCCATCAAAAGATTTCAGCCAAAACTTGAAAACTTCACAACTCAAAACTCAACAGAAATCTCGTGAGCTCTGTTAGCAAAAGAAACCAAAAGACCACTTCAAGGTACTGTAATGAACTCATTCTTTATTTATATTGGTGTTAAACCTACTGTATTCCAACTTCTCTATGGTTTATAAACTATTTTACTAGTCATCGATTCATCAAAATAAGCAAACAACACACGAAAAACAGAATCTGTCAGAAACAGAACAGTCTGTAGTAATCTGTAACTAACGCAAACTTATGGAACTACAAAAAATCAGCCAAAATTGGAAGACCTAGGAAATTTGTTTATTGATCAGCATCAATTGGAATAAGTATTTTATCACGTTCTGGTGATTTTTAATAATTGTTTTCGTGAACAGAAAGTTTCTGGAAATTACAGCATGATCAAATAACTATCATCCAAGAAGATCCTATAGGTTTAACTTGGCACAAACACTAATTAAAATATAAAACCACATATAAACAGAAGGTAGATGGATTATTTATTCCTAAACAGAAACAAAAGCAAAAAACTAAAAATAAAATTGGGTTGCCTCCCAACAAGCGCTATCGTTTAATGCCGCATAAAAGCAAGGATAGATCTAGGTATTGCCATCTTTGGTAGGCAATCCATAAGTGGCTCTCATGATAGATTCATATGGTAGTTTTATTTTATTTCTAGGGAAGTGTTCCATGCCTTTCTTTAATGGAAATTGAAATCTAATATTCCCTTCCTTCATATCAATAATTGCACCATCGTTCTAAGGAAAGGGCTACCAAGAATAATAGGGCAAGAAGGATTGCAATCTATATCAAGAACGATAAAATCTACGGGAACATAATTCCTATTTGCAATAATACGAACATCATTAATTTTTCCCATAGGTTTTTTAATAGTGGAATCCGCAAGGTGCAAGTTTAGAGAGCAATCATCAATATCGCGGAAATCTAGCAAATCACACAAAGTTTTGGGAATAGTAGAGACACTAGCACCCAAATCACATAAAGCATAAAACTCATGATCCTTAATCTTAATTTTAATAGTTGGTTCCCACTCATCATAAAGTTTTCTAGGGATAGAAACTTCCAACTCAAGTTTTTCTTCATAAGATTGCATCAAGGCATCAACAATATGTTTAGTAAACGCTTTATTTTGACTATAAGCATGCGGAGAATTTAGCACGGTTGCAACAAGGAGATACAATCAATTAAGGAGCAACTTTCATAATTAAATTCCTTGAAATCCAAAACAGTGGGTTTAGCAACATCTAGGGTTTTATTCTTTTCAATCCCACTTTTATCAATTTCATCATCAAGATCTAAATACTCCGAATTTTTGGAACGCCGTCTAGGTAAGGGTGGATCATATTCAGTTTCATCAAGATTCATATTGCAAAACAAAGATTTAATAGGGGACACATCAATAACTTTTAGGTCTTCATCTTGATTTTCATAGGGATTCGGTTTAGCGGCCATCTTATTGACTAAGGTAGCCTGCATATCCGAACTTTCAGCAATCAACTTCTCAAGACGAGCAATTTGGGATCTTATACCATCAAATTCTTTAGACACATCATCGAGCTCTTTATTCATAAAACTTTTTTGTTCCTTAAGCTCGTTTCTGAAAAAACTATTATGCTCAAATTGCAAAACCATAAAACTTTTGATGTTGCTTTCGATCTCTTCTAACCTTTTAAGGTGAAGATCACCAAATCTAGGTAGAGCCATCGAGACTAACAAGCAATCCAACACACGAGCAAACAAGAAGCAAGCGAGAAAAAGGCAAACGGAAAACAGAGGGCGAATAAAACGGCAAGGGTGAAGTGGGGGAGAGGAAAACGAGAGGCAAATGGAAAATAATGTAATGCGAGAGATAAGGAACTGTGATGGGTCCTTGGTATGTTGACTTTTGCGTAGACCTCCCCGGCAACGGCGCCAGAAATCTTCCTGCTACCTCTTGAGCACTGCGTTGGATTTCCTTGAAGAGGAAAGGTTGATGCAGTAGAGTAGAGTAAGTATTTCCCTCAGTTTTTGAGAACCAAGGTATCAATCCAGTAGGAGGCTACGCGCGAGTCCCTCGTACCTACACAAAACAAATAGCTCAACGCAACCAACACGATTAGGGGTTGTCAAGCCCTTCACCGTCACTTACGAGAGTGAGATCTGATAGATAATATTTTTCGTATTTTTGGTATAAAGATGCAAAGTAAAATAAAAAGGTAAAGTAAAAAAGCAAAGCAATAATAAAGTGTTGGAGATTGATATGATGAGAATAGACCCGGGGGCCATAGATTTCACTAGTGGCTTCTCTCAAGAGCATAAGTATTTTACGGTGGGTGAACAAATTACCGTTGAGCAATTGACAGAATTGAGCATAGTTATGAGAATATCTAGGTATGGTCATGTATATAGGCATCACATCCAAGACAAGTAGACCGACTCCTGCCTGCATCTACTACTATTACTCCACTCATCGACCGCTATCCAGCATGCATCTAGAGTATTAAGTTCAAGAAAACAGAGTAACGCCTTAAGCAAGATGACATGATGTAGAGGAATAAATTCATGCAATATGATAAATACCCCATCTTGTTATCCTCGATGGCAACAATACAATACGTGCCTTGCTGCCCCTACTGTCACTGGGAAAGGACACCGCAAGATTGAACCCAAAGCTAAGCACTTCTCCCATTGCAAGAAAAACCAATCTAGTAGGCCAAAACAAACTGATAATTCGAAGAGACTTGCAAAGATAACCAATCATACATAAAAGAATTCAGATAAGATTCAAATATTGTTCATAAATAATCTTGATCATAAACCCACAATTCATCAGTCTCAACAAACACACCGCAAAAAGAAGATAACATCGAATAGATCTCCATGAGAGAGGGGGAGAACATTGTAGTGAGATCCAAAAAGAGAGAAGAAGCCATCTAGCTACTAACTATGGACCCGAAGGTCTGAAGTAAACTACTCACACTTCATCGGAGGGGCTATGGTGATGATGTAGAAGCCCTCCATGGTGGATTCCCCTTCTGGCGGAGCTCCGAAACAGGCCCCAAGATGGGATCTCGTGGGTACAAAAGGTTGCGGCGGTGGAATTAGGTTTTTGGCTCTGTATCTGATCATTTGGGGGTACGTAGGTATACATAGGAGGAAGGAGTACGTCGGTGGAGCTTCGGGGGGCCCACGAGGCAGGGGCGCGCCCTCCACCCTCGTGACTGCCTCGTGGATTTCTTGACGGAGGGTCCAAGTCTCCTGGATCATATTTGTTGAGAAAATCACGTTCCCGGAGGTTTCATTCTGTTCTGGACTCCGTTTGATATTCTGTTTTTTCGAAACACTGAAATAGGCAAAAAAAAGCAATTCTAGGCTGGGCCTCCGGTTAATAGGTTAGTCCCAAAAGTAATATAAAAGTGGAAAATAAAGCCCAATATAGTCCAAAACAGTAGATAATATAGCATGGAGCAATCAAAGATTATAGATACATTGGAGACGTATCAATGCACAGCTCAAACGCGCAGAGATAAATAATGATGGCTTTCAAGAGAGTCCATCACAGATAGCTAAGTTGCCTGGTACCTCACTGCTTGTCATATAGTAGGATAAAATAATTGTATTTCCCGTTACTACGAGTGCTCAGTGGACAATATATATAACATGTAGAGTAAAAAAGAGATGCAACAAGTGTACAACCTCTTTGGCGAAGCCATGTCGATCTAAGCGTGATTGGGTTGGCTGGTAAGGATGCTCCGGTTGACTTGGCTGTCGGAGGAGGGGAAGAAGATCTTAGGCGTCTGGAGATGGAGCCCGGGGTACTGCTCCACTGTGATGGAGGGTTTCATCGTTGGAGCAGCTCCGGTGAGTTGTATGACGCCGAGGTTGAAGCAGGACAAGAGAGACAATGAACAACGTTAACCTGAGTGGAATTCTAATAGCATCTCCAATACATGACGTAAAATACCTAACCACAAAGTGCTAGATGTAAAATACATCAGCCGCTCATCTCTGAACTTAACTGTCGAAACTGAATTTAACTGTCGAAATTGAACTTAACTGTCGAAACTGAACTTAACTGTCGAAACTGAATTTTGCTGTCAAAACTGAACGCACTAGCAAGGTGAGGCTACACGTCGGTCGACTGACTTTTTCATCTCTGGTTAGTCGATTTTGCAGCCGTTGGATACGAAATCAAGGGCCTGCGATTCATCTTCAACCTCCACCCCCTGAGCCGCCAGCCACCACCGGCTAAACAGCAGCCCCCCACCGCCCGCGGCCGGTGGTGCGCCGCCCCGCCCGCCCCGAAAACACTCCCCACCGTCGGTCCGCCGCCGCCCCGGCCATCCCTCTAGCCCCCCCCCCCGTGCCGAGCTTTATCTCCGGTTATCCCCACGCCACCGCCCCGCCAACGCCCCGCCACCGTCGGTGACCACCGCCCCCATCCTGAATCCTAAGATAGATAGTGGGGTACCTCTTCGGCGAGCGCCCCTCCCCACTGCGGCTGGTTCTTCCTTCACTGCGGCGAGCCCCCCCACCCCCTAAAAATCGACTGACCCAAAAGTCGATTCAGTCGACTGAAGTGTAGCTAAATCGGAGCAGCATCGCAAGCAAGAGCAAGAGCGAGAGCAGCAGCGCGAGCAAGAGCAATAGCAAGAGCAGACCAGGCAGGGGACCGAGAGCAAGAGCAGAGCAGCAGCGCGAGCGAGAACTAAAGCAGCAGCAGCTCCTACTGATGTGGACGTCGCCGTCGAGGGAGCGACACCATGGAGGAAGTGGCCGGCGACGCCGCCGTGGATGGAGCCACGCCGTGTCGGCTCGGGACCGAGCGCCAGCAGCACCGTGAGATCGAATCAAGAAGAAAATGCGGCGATTAGTGTACAACCTCTTTGGTGGCGCCGATTAGGTCGCAGCTTCATCCGAGGAAACGGTACGTGATGATGATGCTCTTCCGGTGGTGCAGGTGAAGACGGTGGTGTGGGAATGGTGGTGGCGCCAAAGACGAGGGGAACGTCGGGGCAGCTCCTTGGAGGTGGAGGATGGGGTGGCTGAACCGGCGGGATGATGAGATCGACGATGGATCCTCATCCGGTATGGTGGATGAGGGACGTCGAGCTGTTGCTGTGGACGACGTCGTTGGGGAAGAGGCTCCGGCTGGGTGGCGGACGGAGTAGGGTGTGGGGTTTCGTCGCGGGTTTTTGCGGCCTCAGTGTACGAATGGGTGGGCGGATGGGATGGCAGTGGGGAACCATGGCTTAGAGACGTGCTTGTCTGAAATGTGGGGTAAGTTACGAAAGTACCCCCGCCGATTTGAGGCGGTTCTTTCGGTTCAGGGGTACCACGGGCATTTCGCGTGTCGGGATTTCACAGGAGGTGGGAGTTTTCGCGCGTGTTGTAATTTTGGAATAGCAAGGCGCGGGTTGAGATAGGAGGGAGTTGTCGGAGCACAACAAGACAAAGATATATCTTAATATTTCGGGCTAACAAGGCGCGGGTTGAAGAGGTGGGAATTTCGCAGCACGATAGACAGAGACGCTAGCTTGAATTTTCGGCATAACAAGGTGCGGCTTGAAATTTCGGAAGAACAAGATTAACATGTACCCAAAAAAGACAATTTGCACCTCAATACGCACAACACACACAAACACCATTTAGACTAGAGTAAGGTACACGTGCATTGCACGCATGAGATTTGGCAACCAAATTATGAATAAATACCACATTATAGCATGCAAGCTTTAAGTCATATATGCATGATGTAGATGTTCGTTTAATTCTTATAGTTCATTTCATTCAAAATCATCTAGTTTTTATAAGAAAGCTAATCTATTTTAAGATTCATGGAATTGTGCGTCGTAAGACATAAAGTAAAAACAAATAGTGGCAAATCATGTAGAAAAACATTTGGGCAATTCTGATACGGAAGATTCAAGAACAAATAAGAAGTGCTTGTGTTTTGATGTTTGTGCATTATGCTTAAGTTCAACCATGGAGTCTTCTAGATTATACATGTGGCGAAATCTGGTGGAATCTAGATGATATCCAACGGCCAGTAGTGCTCAAATTTGCCATCTTTGGACCACCGGATTTGCCTCATCCAACAACCATCTTTCAATGTTAAAGTTACCCGCACACAATATAAAGATATATATAATATAATATATATAGGGGTATAGATATAGATATGTGATGCGAAAGCCGCCCATCATCTCCAATTAGAATAGTGTGTCCATGCACAGATGCGATGTGGCCAAATGATGTCTGCCATCGGTATCTCAAATTCAAATCAGCCTGACCTTGTTCAATGTGTATACATTACAACATGCTCATTTCCAAACCACACCGCGGAGATCTCCGTTATATTCATGCATGCATGGGTTTCAAACATCAGGATCTCTTATTCAAATATTTGAATTCAACTTTACATTGATTATGACCTCATCTATTCTTTTACACCCACACAATAGTCTTCTCTTTATAATTGTACCACTAACTTTCTCTCGTGCATGCATGCACACACACTACCAGGCGGCATTATCCATCCCACGCATGCAATCTTTTTCTTCAGGTCGGTCTCCCATGAAGGCACACACCCACACACATCCCCCTCTCCATCATATCGGGCATTCTTTATCTCTCACGCGTGCATGCGCAACGATCGATGTTCCTCTATGTATGTGTGAATATAGCTAGGTCTTTCATAGTTTCCACACAAACCAATCAATCGATATATCCAGTGAGGTCTCACCCTCTTTCCAACGTCCACATCGATCAATCTATACCTCTCTATATAGGATTAACATATATAGCTAATACACCCACATTAATTATATATCCAATGTCCCCCTCTCATCATCCATGCCTCCCGCTTCATCTCTCAAACGCGTGCACAATACCAAAAAAGGCTTTCGCCCCGCTTTATAGATAAAGCAAACCACCAGAGCCATACAGTAACACAAGGTTCACCCACACACACACACACACACACACACACACACACACACACAGCAACACAACACGAAGTACAAGGGGTTCTGCTGAGGGCACAGCTCAACAAGCCCTGAAAATAAACAAAGGGGGGGGGGGCGGTACAACCGCAATGTTCAACATAGCATCAAAGGATCTAATCCGGCTCGGGGGGCAGTAAGGGCCCTGCCCCCTCCCCCCTAACATCACTATATATCGAGGCTAATATGAATGTGATCATTAGACAATTGCTGCTAAAAATGGTTTAAGTTCATGAATTGACCCTCCTCGTAAAGGATTAGCAATGCTTGGCCCCCTAGCTCATTTATTTTTCATGGCTCCGCCACTGCGCGCAATAACGCACGTGTTCGCCGCCTCTCTCTAAATATTGATCTCGCACTTGTGCATTCCTTCATAGTCTCCCTCCACTCGGCCCCTCGCACCATCTTCTAGCCCCCACCGGATTTTGCCACATGTACAATCTAGCAGACTCCACGGTTGAACTTAAGCATAACGCACAAACCTTAAAACAACAGTGGTTCTTTTTTATTCTAGAATCTTCCATATCATAACTGCCCAAACTTTTTTTCTAGTTGAATTGCCATTATTTGTTTTTACTTTATGCTTTACAACGCACAATTCCATGAATCATAAAATAGATTATGGGCTTCTTTGATTCAAGGGATTCTCAAAGGAATTTTGGAGGATTCTAATCATTAGGAATTTTTCCTATCTTGGTTGTTTGATTCGTAGGATTGTAAACCATAGGAATTTTCCCATACGATTCATTTGCACTAGATTTCATAGGAAACATCCCATCCACTCAAACCTCTTTGAAAGAATTCTACGTTTTTTCTATGCACAATCAAACACTCGTACAATCATGTAGGATTCAAGACGACATTCCACTATAATCCCATGTTTTTCCTATTCCCGCGTTCTTAGCTTTTTTATAAAAACTAATTGATTTTGAATGAGATGAACTATAAGAATTAAACGAAGGGCTACATCAGGCATATATGACTCAGAGCTTACATGCTATAGTGTGGTATTTATTCATAATTTGGTTGCAAAATCTGATGCGTGCAATGCACGTGTACCTTACTAGTACTTCGAGTATGTGCAAAACACGTAAATTAGAATACCAATGGCACGCTACACAGTGTCTCTCTACAGTTCATGAAGCCACGTGGCACATGTGGAGGCGTTGTCGCGACCTCCTTGCGTGGATTGATCACAGTGACGTGCTGCTGGTTCCAGAAGAATGTACTCGTCCTCCCTGAGCCATACTGGCGGTACATGCACGAAGCGAAGATGTGCACGCACGCCACGCACGCACTCATTCCCTCGCAGCACAGGCGGGTACATGGGCGGATGCAATTTTGTACCAAGATCCACCACATGTGATAATTTGACGCGTGTAAAGTCGTTCACTTCATTGATGGTCAATTAATACAGCGCATGCAAATTGAGTGGACGTGAGGGCGGAAGAAATACATTATTACTCCACTGCGCGCATGCGAGTAGTTAAATCGTGGGTTGCTAGTAGTACTTTCATTGGTCTCCTTCATATTTTGTGCCAATTTTTGACAGTAACATAATATTTACGAATTTGAGCATTGTAGTACTTGAAATTTATGTTCCATTAAACTCATCGAGAGCCGTTTCGGGCCTCGAAACCAAAACCAGCAATTAATCTTTACCTTGTTCCCATCACATTCGAAAGCCTGCTCACACCTACTAGTACGTACCAAACCTGAACATGTTCCCACTATGCAGGTATTAGTACTAGTGCTAGTACTTAGGTTATAAAAAGGGGAACTACCTAACCGAAAATTACTCTACCGTTCCTCCTTATAAGTGCTTCTTCTTCGTCCATCGTTGCCATGGCCGGTGAGCAGAGCTCTAGGTCGAGAACTGCTCGTAACAAGGGAGTGGGAACCAAGGCTGCAGAAAAAAAAAAGAGGGCTCGCCGCCACGCAGAGACCTCAAAGATCTCTCACGGGCAGGCGATGGCTCCCAGGAGCGCCCTAGCTGCGGAGGCGAACATGTCGAGCCGGCAGAGCTGGAGTTGTTATCCCTCGACGGCATGCCCGATCAGCTCAGTAAGCACCTCAATAAGCAGAAGGAGATCATCCAAGGCTTGATGGAGTGCTGAAGGAGAGCCTCGACGACATGCCCGCTGAGCTCAATCAGCAGGGGGAGTTTGTCGGTGTTCTGGGAACGGGAGTCCCCAGACTTGCCTGCCTGCGGCCTGCGGCGTGGCTCAAAGGAGGCCCAGCACGGCCCATCTTCATCAACACAAGACCCAAGACCCTCGCGAGGGGCCAAGGCTCGCGGGGCGGACGACGCAGAGCTTCCTCAGGCGCGGCCTCATCAGGCTGGCTCACGAGGGGGCGGAGAGATCAAGGCGGGTACCTCATGAGGTGCCCATGACGTAAGCCATGACGACCACGGGCGCCGGGCGGGCACCAGCCCGCGCAGTGTCCTCCTTTCCTCTTTGGTGCAAAGGCGGCAAGCGCAGGCGAGAGGATCAAGCAAAGGCATCCATTTTGGTGCCACAAGACCAAGACCAGTCCAACGGCGAGAAGGAGGTCACCGTGGAGCCCAGGACGGCGTCACTACAGAGCCTTTTGGCAGGCGAGGACCGACTTGAGTCAGGATAAGTGTACCAGATGTTCCCCTTCAAAATGGCCAACTGTTGGCACCCTTCCCGCTCAATATTTGGGGAAGAGGCCCAGGGCCCTTGCCTATAAATAGGACTAGCACCCCCAGGGTAAAGGAGGTCGAGGACTAGCGGGCTAGAATCTGGAGAGGAAGACAGAGAGAAAGAAGGGCGGCTGAACTCCTCCTAGCAGTTCATCCTCCCAGCCAAGAACAGGCCCTCGCAAGGTTGTTCTACCTTGTACTGTTCATCATCATCAGCCCAAGAGGCAATCCACCCACCACAAACTAGAGTAGGGTATTACACCACAATGGTGGCCCGAACTAGTATAAACCCTGTGTCTCTTGTGTTGTTCTTTCGGTAGTTTAGATCTTTGCGAGACGGAGAGGTAGAGAGCGTAATCTCCGCGCGCACCCCAGAGTTCGAACCTTAAGGGTTTGCCGGAACACGAAATCCGACATTTGGCGCGCCAGGTAGGGGTGCGCCGGAATTTTTTTTCCACCGCTCCGCTCTCCTCCGACCGTCGCGTCCATGTCCGACGCTCGCCGGGCCCGCGCCGAGCGCCGGGCCGCCATCACTTCCCGCGTCACCCGGACGGCTCCCGTCAGCGGGCGTCCTCGTCGTTCCCCGTCGCCGCCGTCAACGCCGCCCCCGACCCGGCGGGGAACGAGCGGCAAGCATCATCTCAGCATCCGTCAGTGCAGCGAGACGGCCGCACCGCTACACCAACACCCTCGGTCATCGCGGCCCTCTTGGGCGGCTCGCAGGCGCCGCCCACAAGTCGCCACATCAAGCCGTTTGTCCGCCAGGTCAGCACCGCTTCCGCGCGGCAGGGGGCTCCCCCGGATCGGGCAGCGCCCAAGGCCGGCCTGACCTTCAGCTCGGAAGACCACCCCTCCAACTCGGCAAGCTCGGGCGCGCTCCCCATGTTGTGCACCCCCACCATCTGCCAGGTGGCCGTCACCAGAACCCTCATCAATGGTGGTGCAGGCCTCAGCGTGCTTTCGGTTGAGGCCTTCAATCTCCTTCGCATACCCCTGGAACGGCTGCAACCCAGTCGGCCCTTCTCGGGCATTGGGGGCGGGGTCATCCAGCTCCCTGGGACAGATCCGGCTCCCAGTAACCTTCGGCACCTACGACAATTTCCGCACGGAGATGGTCGACCTCGACATCGCCCCCATCGGCCTCCCCTACAACGCCATCCTCGGGTACCCCGTGCTGGCCAAGTTCATGGCTGCCACGCACCCGGCGTACAACCTAATGAAGATGCCCGGGAGCAGCGGCGTCCTCACCGTGCACTTGGACGCCGGGGACACGCTGCGGGTGCTCGAGCTCGCCTTCAGGACTGCGGCATCGGCACAGCCCGCCGACTCAGGGACCCCCGAGCCCAAGGGGGCTGCGCCCGCCAAGAAGAGGCAGTTGTTCACCCAGGACAAGGCGGAAACCAAGCAGATACCTGTCGACGAGGACGGGACCTCCAGTGCCACTTTCACCATATGCGCCAACCTCGAGCCTGAGTAGGAGGAGGCCCTGATCAGGTTCCTGCGCGCGGACAAAAAGGTATTCGCTTGGGAGTCTGATCAATTAGCAGGGATTCCCAGGAGCGTAATCGAGCACCACCTCAACGTGTGCCCAAACGTGCGCCCCGTGAAGCAGAAGGCAAGGCGGCAATCCACAGAAAAGCAGGCCTTTATCGTTCAAGAAACCCGCAAGTTAGAAGCCACTGGGGTCATTCGCGAGGTTCGATACCCGGATTGGTTGGCAAACCCTATCGTGGTGCCAAAGAAGGGAGTGAAGGAGCGCATGTGTGTCGACTTCACCAACCTCAACAAGGCATGCCCGCAAGATCCATTCCCGCTTCCCCGCATCGACCAGATCGTCGATTCCACCGCAGAGTGCGACCTGCTATGCTTCCTGGACGCCTTCTCTGGGTATCATCAGATCAAGATGGTGGTGGAAGATGTCGAGAAGACTGCCTTCCTAACCCCTTGTGGGGTGTACTGCTATACATGCATGCCGTTTGGGCCGCATAACGCAGGGGCAACCTTTCAGCGGCTGATGCACATCACCTTGGGCCCACAGCTTGGGAAGAATGTCGAAGCTTACGTTGATGACATTGTGGTGAAGTCTCGGGAGGCCAAGGCCCTGATACAAGACCTGGAGGAAACCTTCCCGAGCCTTGACGCAGTGAACCTGCGGCTCAACCGAGAGAAGTGTGTGTTCGGAGTCCCCTCAGGCAAGCTCTTGGGTTTCCTCGTGTCCCATCGAGGCATCGAGGCTAACCCGGAAAAAGTCAAGGCGGTCGAGGACATGAGCCCGCCAAAGACCCTCAGAGAAATGCAGAAGATCATCGGACGTGTGACCGCACTAGGGCGCTTCATCTCCAGGCTGGGGGAACGGGCGCTGCCTTTCTTCCAGCTAATGAAGAAAAAGGGGCCCTTTGAATGGACTGAAGAGGCAGGCAATGTGTTTCAAGATCTCAAGAAATACCTGACCAGCCCTTCGGTCATGGTGGCTCCACGTCCTCAGGAGCCCCTAGTGCTCTACCTCGCCGCCACTCCTTACTCCGCCAGCACAGCCCTGGTGGCGGTTAGGGAGGAGCGCCAAATCAGAACCACAGCAGCAACTCGGGACAAGGCAAAACAGGAACAGGGAAGGCCCCCGAAGGCCGCAATCGCGGTTGAGGAAGATCAGCCACAAAAGAGTGCGCCGGGAGCAGGAGAGGCCACTCACCTGGATGGTCTGCCTCCAGAGGCCTCGTCGCCTCGCGAGGCGCCCTTGCCTCCGGAGGGCGCCGCGAGCGCTGATGCACTCAGCCTTGTGGAACACCCAGTGTACTTCGTTAGCACGGTGTTACGGGACGCGAGGGCACGGTATCCCATGCCTCAGAAGCTCCTCCTCGCGCTACTGGTGGCCTCGCGAAAGCTGCGTCACTACTTCCAGGGTCACCCCATCAAGGTCGTCTCGTCATACCCCTTGGAAAGAGTGCTCAGGAGCCCTAACTCAGCCGGAAGGGTCGCTGAATGGAACATAGAACTGCAGGCGTTTCAGCTCGAGTTCAGCACGACCAGGGTCATCAAGGGAGCAGCATTAGCGGATTTCATGGCAGAATGGACGGAGGCACCAGGCCTTAAGGACGACGAGGATCGGTCCCTCTCCCCAGGGAGCGAGGCGCCGGAAGGTTGGGTCATGTACTTCGATGGGGCGTTCTTCGGGCATGGCGCTGGGGCTGGTGCGGCGCTGATATCACCCACTCAGGACAAGCTCTACTACGTTGCACAACTCTGCTTCCAGCATGGTGAAAAGGTATCCAACAACATAGCGGAGTATGAAGGTCTAATAGCGGGCTTGAAGGCCGCAGCCGCCCTGGGGGTGAAGCGCCTCACCGTCAAGGGTGATTCACAGCTCCTTGTCACCTTCCCCAACAAGGTGTATGAGCCAAAAGATGAGCACATGGAAGCCTATCTAGCGGAGGTCCGCAGAATGGAGAAATAGTTCTGGGGGTTGGAGTTGAAGCATGTGCCCCGCGGCACCAATCAGGAGGCCGATGACATCGCCGGACGGGTGTCCCGGCGGTTACCTCAGGCACCTGGCGTCTTCGAAGAGCGGCTCTTCAAGCCCTCAGCCCAGCTGTCATTATCAAACACTGCTCAGCCTTGGGAGGAACTCCCCCAGCCACCTGCCTCGGGAGCCCCGGTCTGCGGCCCGGCCTCAGGAGCACGCCTGCTCCTGACAATGGAACCTCAGGTGGAGTGCTGGATCACGGAACTTAGGAGTTATTTAACACAAGGGACCCTGCCGGAGAAGGAGGAGGAAGCGGAGCGCGTGGCGCGGCAGGCCACGACATACTGCATCAGGGATGGAGAACTCTACCGGAAGCGACCAAACGACGTATCGCTGCGCTGCATCTCCAGGGAGCAAGGAAAGGAACTGCTGGGGGACATACACGGCGGGGACTGTGGGCATCATGCATCATCATGGACCCTCGTTGGCAAGGCATTTCGCAGTGGGTTCTACTGGCCCACCGTGCTCAGCGACGCTGTCGAGCTGGTAAAGGCTTGTGAAGCCTGCCAATTTCACGCCAATCAGATCCATCAGCCGGCAGGAGGCCTGCAGACTATCCCCCTTTCATGGCCATTCGCAGTCTGGGGGCTGGACATTTTGGGCCAGTTCCCTTGGGCGCCAGGGGGCTACCGCTACCTCTACGTCGCCATCGACAAGTTTACCAAGTGGGCAGAAGTAGAGGCCGTCCGCACCATCCCCGCGGGTTCGGCGGTCAAGTTCATCACAGGCATCGTGAGTCGGTTCCGCGTGCCGAACCGCATCACCACAGACAACGGTTCGCAGTTCACCAGTAACCTTTTCAGAACATACTGTGCTAACCTTGGAACGCAGATATGCTACGCTTCGGTGGTGCACCCACGGAGCAACGGCCAGGTCGAACGAGCCAACGCAGAGGTCCTGACGGGCCTCAAGACCAGGGCATTCAAGAAGAAGCTGGATGCCTGGGGCAGAGGTTAGGACGATGAGCTCCAGTCTGTGTTTCGGTCCATCCGCACAACCGCGACCAAGCCAACTGGAGAGACCCCGTTCTTCCTGGTCTATGAAGCTGAAGCAGTCCTCCCTCACGAGGTCAGACGTCGCTCCGCGTGGGTCCTGGCGTTCGACGAGGCGCAGCAGGACGCCATGCGGGACGGACCTCGTGCTAGGGGAGGAACGCCGCCGAGAAGCCGCGTTACGAGCGGCGAGGTACCAATAGGTGCTACGACGATATCACTGCCGCAACATCCGCCCCAGGACTCTCGAGGTAGGAGACCTCGTGCTCAGGCGGGTTCTCTCCAGGGAGGGGCTGCACAAGCTCTCCCCCATGTGGGAGGGCCCGTTTAAGGCTGTTCATGTTTCCAGGCCTAGCTCAGCACACTTGGAGACTCAGGAGGGGGAGTCGATCTAGAACGCGTGGAACATCCAGCACCTCCGGAGGTTTTACCCCTAAAAGGCCCAGAGCCTGTGAAGAAGGCGAACGCCTGTGAGGATTATCCTTTTTGGAAAAGGCCCGGAGCCTGTGAAGAAGGCGAACGCCTGTGAAGATTATCCTTTTTGGAAAAGGCCCAGAGCTTGTGAAGAAGGCGAACGCCTGTGAAGATTATCCTTTTTGGAAAAGGCCCAGAGCCTGTGAAGAAGGCGAACGCCTGTGAAGACTATCCTTTTTGGAAAAGGCCCAGAGCCTGTGAAGATTATCGTTTTTGGAAAAGGCCCAGAGCCTGTGAAGAAGGCGAACGCGTGTGAAGATTGCGCTTTTAAGAAGAAAGGCCCGGAGCCTGTGAAGAAGGCCAACGCCTATGAAGCTCGCCGCCCGTGACACTCTCACGTAATAATGAGTTGGGGTTGTACACGCCCAGGAGTCTCAGGAGCGCCGGCCTCAGGCCCTGGGGCTCCCCACGCCCAGTGGCAGCACTTAGCTCCGCGCTGGTGAGAAGACGTCGAAGACTAGATTAGGTGCCGGACGCGGCTTTTCATTTGCTTTCCGCAGTTGGCTTGTTTGTTCGCATTTGAAGTCTTGTTGAAACTATTGCCGTCGTTGGTTTGTCGTTCATTGATTTTTACTCCCCCCGCTTTGATTTCCCTTGAGCAAGGCCTCGCAAGGGGGGATAGCCGAGCGCCCTCGCGAGTGTTCCTACCCTAGTCATTCGAAGGTTTCATGACCTGGGCCCGTTACAGGAGCACCCCTCCGGTCCGTGCCCCTCGGGCACCGCGACACGCACAGGGCCTGGGTCGGTCGCCCCCCGCGGCTGGGGCCGGGAACTATTTACGCGCGGACACATAGCCAAAGGGCGCGAGAGCGGAATCAAGGTAATGGTTAACAGCAATAAACCCGAACATGCCCCCGCGGGGCTCCACGCATCTGTTTTCTTTTACACAGGAAACAAAAGGAAAGAAAGGACATGTCCGGCGCGGCTCGCCTCGCACCCGCCTGCGGAGGAGACTCGGGCTGCCTCCGGTGATCAGGCGGACTCCTCCTCGTGCTTCACCGGGGCGCGATGGCGGGCGAACGTGCTGCCGCCTCCTAAGCCGGCGCAACGGCGATGGGGCTGGCTGCGCCCACCGCTGGAAGAGTCGCTTGAAGAAGAGTCGATGTAGCTCGGGGAGCCTTGGGCGCCGCCAACCGTGCAGTCGTTGTCTCCTCCATCATCGTCGAGGCTGGGTCCCTGGCCGCGGTTGTCGCCTTCAGGACAGCACCCTGCGCGGCGACCATCTTCCCCAAACACCCTCACGTAGAGGGTAGCATCACCGTCAAACCTAAAGTGCAGGGTGCACCGGCGCCCCAGGCCGCGGGCACGGGCGAACGCCTGCCAACCACGAGTCAGGGCCAAGCTCCCGGTAACGGAGACCTCCAGTGCGGCCCATGAGGCCCGGCCGCATAAGTCGTCCGCCTGAAGCCAGAGGCCACCGAGGGCGCCGGCCGGGAGCTCACCAAGGAGGAAGCGAGGAAGCTGGAGCCGGGCGCTAGCTGGCTCCGCCGACCATACGACGAACTCTGGCAGCACCTCCGCGACGCGAAAGCGCGGCCTAGGGGAGCGCGCGACCAATGCGCGTCCCCCGGCCGCAGCAGCCGCCCGTCATCATGCTGGGAACCACCTCCATGACCGCGGGACGCAGCTGCGGCGGCCCTGGGATGCTTCTGAGGGCGTCCACGGTCGCGCTTGAGCGGGGGGGAGGCAGGCTCAACCTGGCGGGCTTTCCCCTTCTCTGCAACCGAGAACTTCCTCGACGGAGCCATCAAGAAGAAGGAAAAGCAAGGAGGGATGGACTGGAAGGGCATGAGCAGTTCCGTACTTATAGCCGGCGGAGACCAACCGTCGACCTCCACAATCACAGGAAATCATGACATGATTTGCATGCAGGGACTTGTCCAATCCACGCGATCACCGAGGCGTCATGGGGAAGCTGAGACGCCCGCGTCCCATCAACCGCCACGCGGCGCCCAAGGCCACAGGCTGTTAGGGCCCGCGGCGCTTCGCCCTTGCCCTTTCGCCTCTCGGCACAGCCAAGTCCGGGTGCGCCATGGGCCCGGGGGCTACTGTCGGCGTTCTAGGAACGGGGGTCCCCAGACTTGCCTACCTGCGGCCTGCGGCGTGGATCAAGGGAGGCCCAGCACGGCCCATCGTCATCAACACAAGACCCAAGACCCTCGCGAGGGGCCAAGCCTCATGGGGCGGACGACGCAGAGCTTCCTCAGGCGCGGCCTCATCAGGCTGGCTCACGAGGGGGCGGAGAGATCAAGGCGGGGTACCTCACGAGGTGCCCATGACGTAAGCCATGACGACCACGGGCGCCGGGCGGGCACCAGCCCGCGCAGTGTCCTCCTTTCCTCTTTGGTGCAAAGGGGGCAAGCACAGGCGAGAGGATCAAGCAAAGGCATCCATTTCGGTGCAACAAGACCAAGACCAGTCCAATGGCGGGAAGGAGGTCACCGTGGAGCCCAGGACGGCGTCACTACAGAGCCTTTTGGTAGGCGAGGACCGACTTTAGTCAGGATAAGTGTACCAGATGTTCCCCTTCAAAATGGCCAACTGTTGGCGCCCTTCCCGCTCAATATTTGGGGAAGAGGCCCAGGGCCCTTGCCTATAAATAGGACTAGCACCCCCAGGGTAAAGGAGGTCGAGGACTAGCGAGCTAGAATCCGGAGAGAAAGACAGAGAGAAAGAAGGGCGACTGAACTCCTCCTAGCAGTTCATCCTCCCAGCCAAGAACAGGCCCTCGCGAGGCTATTCTACCTTGTACTGTTCATCATCATCAGCCCAAGAGGCAATCCACCCACCACAAACTAGAGTAGTGTATTACACCACAATGGTGGCCCGAACTAGTATAAACCCTATGTCTCTTGTGTTGTTCTTTCGGTAGTTTAGATCTTTGCGAGACGGAGAGGTAGAGAGCGTAATCTCCGCGCGCACCCTAGAGTTCGAACCTTAAGGGTCTGCCGGAACCCGAAATCCGACAGAGTTGACCGCCGACTTGGTGATGCTGCTGAAGAAGAGCATTGCCTCGGAGAAGAAGGCGACCGGTGAAATCCTGCGACTTCAGGAGGACAAGGCGAAGCTCTGCCACGAGATCGACCTGTTGAAGGAGAAGAACGCCAGCTGGAAGAAGATGCATGAGAATAGTAGTTCCTCGATGAAGATGATGCAGACCCTCGTCGTGGAACAGAAGGAGGAGTTGGCGAAGCTCCGCATCGAGCACCCGACTGCTGTCAAGGTACATAATGCGGCCGTGGAACAGATGATGAAGGCTCGTGTCAAGAAATCCCGCGTCATGCACAGAATGAAGAAGATGGCGGAGGAGACGCGCAAGGAGATGGAGGTCGTGGAGGCGATGAAGAAGCAGTTATGACTCCGCGGCGAATTAGATCATTTGGGGTGATAATCTTCCTTCTTCTTTTGCTCCTGTGTTTCATCTTTTGCTTCGAGTGTTTCGCCGCACGTGTCATGTTCTCTGCGAGGCATGAATAGAACAATGGTTTTTTAAGGGAATGAATAGAACAATGCTAACAATGAGATGACTAGCAAATTAGATCATTTTTTATCGCCATATGGCACTGGGCTGCCGTGTTTCGTGCTCCTCCGTCGTAGTACTACTCCAGTGGAAAACTTGAGTATACCGCACGGTTCTTTGCTCCTCCTCGATCAGGTCGTCGGCGCATTTATATGAGTAGTCAAATCACAAGGCCCCGCCTTCCAGCAGTAATGAGCCGTCAAATCACAAAGGCCCTCGCCTCTCGTGAAACCGACCAAGCTAGACTGCCCCGCCCTCTAGCCTTTTAGAAAATGTATACTTTTGTACAGCAGTAGTATCGATGGATTGCGCCCTGGAGCAAAACTTGAAATTAAAAAAAAGGTGGTACATATAGAGGGTGCTCGTCGCCAAATTATGCATATAGTACTATTAAAAAGGCTAGTCATAATAATGGTGTCCAGCACAACCCACCCCTCAAATAAAAGTAGTGGGACTAAAACATGCTAGCCTCACCCATGAGGGTGCTTGGATATGTTTTAGTCCCATGACTAAAAGTAGTGGGACTAAAACATGCTAGCCTCACCCATGCTTGGATCTAAATACTAAAAAGGCTAAAATCAAATTAATGAGCATTTATTGTCCTCCAAACCCTCCAATCCAGAACTCGCCTGTGTTAAAGGAGAGGAGTTAAATGAGTAGAGAGAGGACTAATCCAAATTTTAGTAGGGGTACCCCTAACTAAACAAAATTAGTCTCAAGACTAGTTTTAGCCCCTCTTTAGTCAGGGGTGCTTGGAACTTTAGCCTCTTAAAGAGACTATTTTTAGTCAGACTAAAATAAGTCCCTTGGATCCAAGCACCCTCTAAGCATCGTGGAATTCTTTGACAAAACTAAGCACCCTGAAATTCTTTGACAACTAAACTGCTGGCTATATGATGTTGGCCATATATATTGTATGTATATAATGTGAAGAAACGAGTGGTAGTACTATACCAACTAAAAGATGAAATTTAAGAAATACTAGTATGTACGTACTGAAGAGTTAAAGTAACGAGAAGAAACATAACATAGTTCTGCTGGGGGCTCAGCACAACACACCCCTCAAATTAAATTAAGCACACCTGAAATTAAAATTTGCAATTATTCCGGTAGACACTGCATTAGAACCACCATGAGCAACGACACTGCCACCTTACTCGGAGTCCTCGTCCACGTCCTCGACTTCGTCCTTGTCCCTCTTCCTCTTGGCCGATACTTCTTTGCTTGAACCGCACACTTGGCTGTTGCTCTTCATCCAACCCTTGTAGATATTGAAGCAAAGGTAGCCATCCATTGCAGCGTAGTGGATGTGGTCTATATCTAGTACATTCCGCTGCCATGCATGACGATGAAACGTGTATGGAGGTTTCTCCAGTTTACCGTACGAAGGATGAACCATGGCTCCTGCCAGGGTCAGCATTGAAGGCTGACGAGAGGACACGAGCCGATTCTTATGGAGGTCGAAGGTGTTCCGTACAACGAGGCCTATCCGACGCATGACTTCTTTGTCGTTACCAAAGTCTACAGTAACGAATTTGACTAGGTTGCTCTCGAGGAAGTCCTTAAAATCCTGGCACTCAGCATCGGCATGGCATATGTGGTAGACCAAGCATAAGTCATGCACACAAACCTGGATCACGGCGGGCTTCTTCCTCTCTTTGTCCTTTAGATCCTTCTCTCGTCCCAGGACTGTGGTGTACTCAACATCTAGCCCAGCGACCCACTCATCATCTGAGTCCTCGAACATGCGTCTGAAGCGAGAAAGGCATCCTTTCACCGTCGCGGAAGAACGGGTGTAGATGACGTCGAACTCATTGCCAGTGATGGTTCTAACCTTGTACTCACCGCTGATCGTGGAGATTTGGGACGCCATGGATTTGGGAGGAGGGTTAGGATTAGTGGAACTGTCGTAATGTGAATGGACGGGACGACTAGGAGCAAACCGCCGTAGTATTGAAGGACGTGCGGGGACGAGTAGGAGCGAACTGCTAGGGTGCGAACGGCAGGGTAGTGGCTTTCCATTCTCCCATGATACGGGCTTCCGAGAGCCCTTGGATCTGAGATCGAATGGTTTCATGGCGTGATTGTAGACCTATGGGTGAATATCCTATCCTCGAGGGTTATTCTGCACATTTTCAGCAACTTAGCATGCGACCGTTTGATCTCAGATCCAAGGGCTGCCAGCAGCCCGTATCATGGTCGCGCCTACCACGACCGTTGCGTCGCTCGCGCGGCCGTGCCCTTGGAGATTTAACACGGTGCGTTAAGCTATCTGATGTTGGCATGTCATACATAGTCATCACTTAGTCACTCATACTACAACAAGGTTGGCTATAAGTGTTTTTTTACTCCTCTCTATCTCTTTCTTTGTATTACTGTAATGCCAAAAACGTTCTTATATTATGGGACACATGGAGTACTAGTATTTATTGCATTTGCCAAGGAGTGACCTCTTCCAATGAAATGGTGTTGCTAAGTTTGCTTCATTTAATTAGCTATAGGCTCAAAATTGTCTTTTCACCTAGGTACACGCGCTTAGCACCGTTTCTTCCTTGGGTCACCAAGCTAGTCTCTCTCTTCTTGATTAACTTGCCACATCAGACTTTATGCCTATGTGGCAAGCTTAAGCACATGTAGGAGCAAGTAAAAGTAAGTACAATAGTGCGCTTTACATGGCATTTTTGCATATGTGGAGGAAAGAGAGGCAGGGAAAAAGTGGAGAAGTGGGCTCAAATTCAAGAGCCAGCCTCTACTACATGGTGGAGCATTGGGAGAGGCACCTGTATGGAGGTGGTCAGGAATCAGGAGACTCACGCCGGTCGTAGCGCCGCAGTTAAAATGATAATGACAAGTAAAATCACGGGGCCCCACCTGTCTAGCAGTAACTCGCTGTCAAATCACACATCCCTAAGTTTGCAGCAGCCTACTCCCTCATCTTCTCGCATCTCTGTTGAACCGACTAGGCGGAACTGCCCCGCCGCCTACCGCGCGGGAAAAGCCCCGCCCTCGACTTTTAAATAGTATACAGTATACTAACTTTGTATCCATGGATTGCGCCCGTGCCATGGAGCAAAGCGTCTAGAAAACGGCAGTACACATGTACGGAGTATACAACATGCCCGTCGCGTTCGCGTCGCACCCCAGACGGTCGGTCGGTCTGGCACGCTGCTCTCTGAATGGAACGCGTGTCATATTGCGTTTGCACACACATGTGGGACGGCAATTGAGAACCGACCATAGGCACACTCCCCGGCCCCGCAAGTCGGCTGACTTAATAGAAGAGGGAGACGAGCGATAGTACTAGAGAAGTGTTGTACTACGTTGGTGCCTGGACGATCCCTGCAAGACACGGAAGATCAGTTCGTCCATGCATGTGACCAGACTCCAGCAGACACGCCTGGATTGGCTATCATCTACATATTGTGCAGGCTGGGTTGTACATGGCTGTAGTTGTGGTGAGAAATCTAAAAAAAGGTTTCTTGTCATCTCGCAAAATTAGGTGTCATGTGCTTCGGATCACTGCGAGGGTTAAACAGCGACAACTGAGTTGGGCTAGTCATTGGGGGCACATGCATGAACAGTGACTACTTGTCTGCCATCTAGGTCAAGCCGGCTATGTTAATTAGGACATCTGTCGACGGACCCCTTTTCTACGAGTTTATCTTTAATTTGAGCTTTGTTCCTCGTCTAGTTTGTCCGTCGGGATTCATGTTGCCTTCTTTGGGCAGTGAGGTTATGATTTCTTGTCATGTGGCATTTTTCGTGTTATATGTTATAATCCGGCGCTTCAGATCAAAATGACGACAACTGCGCCTCCAGGCCACGTGCATGAAGACTTCTCGACAGTCATTGACGAGGTCAAGCCGGCTTCGGTAGACAAAAGAAAACTACTACTACTCCACTATATAGGCAGGAGCCTACACGCTTGCTTGCTAGTGTTGCTCTCTTCACACTGTCTCGGCCTCTCCAGATCTAAACACGACAGAAGTGGCCACATTCTCTCTCTCTCTCTGCTCATCACTGGTCACAGATCCAGCCGGATCCTCTCCGCCAGGGAATGTGAGAAGGTGCAACGTTCACGCGGTCGTCCTCGGCGACGGCTCTTACCCACTGTTGGGCGTGTCCCGATCAGCATGCCTTGCCATTCTCTCCCAAGCACCGCTGGCGAGGGAGGGCCTCCGACCCCTTCTTCCTCGCTGCCGTAGTGTGGGCAGATCCGGCCTCCCGCCGCCCACCTAGCAACATCCCGGCGACCATCAGGTATAACTTCCTTCGAAACCGGCCTTGCTCTACTTCCCGAGCTCCTGACGCCGCTGCATTTGTATATTTTACTATTTCTCAGGCCCCCTCGTAGATAGGATCGATCGGCTGTTCGAAAACCACCTATTTTTTTACGTTTAAGAGGTAAAACTAGTTCATGCACTCGAATCTAGTACTACTTGGTTCAAACAAGGAAGAAAGGGGGTGGGGGTGGGGGAGGGTTTGTTACCTGAATCTAGGACTTGGTCGAAAGAGGAAATAATGGGGGCGAAAAGTAGCAGAGACTGGCTATCCAACTGGTCTCTAGGTCTAATAGGGAAATAAAGGGAAACGCAGTACAAACTCAATATAAACCCGATCTATTGGTTGAAAAGGGAAAGAAAGTGGGGACTGGGGGACAAGTCAACAGAGTAAGTCCAGCACTAGATTTACTAGCCTCACACAGTATAAGGTGGCTATACCGAACAAAAATGGGACCAACCCAGATATCCTGTTCTGATGTTTGTTGCCCCGAGCCACTCTTATGTAATGCCACTGGTAAAATGTAGCAGTCGCACTGTTAAAAGTAAGGACACGTTAAACCAATGTTGTTTTCAATGTAATGCCTCCAGTAATGTGAATCAATGGCACTTCTTTACATGTCCTGCTAAAATTTCCCATTAAGATAAGTTGGTTCTTTTCGTTAGAAATGCAACTGTCCTGGTCCGCCTACTCTCCCATGCCCAAAGTAATGTCGTATTTAACGGTTGTCATAGTTAATCCTAATGCCCACACTAATATCTAGCAATGCCGGTGCTTTAGAAATTGCTACTGTCCTTGTAGGATTGCCATTCAGATAAGGAACATGCTTATTTTCATTTGATGCATGTTTCATCACTTATTAGTCACCCTCCTTTCCACCTTTTTTGTGCAAATAGAGATATACATTTCACGCTCGATCTTAGTTGAACTGCACAAATGATATCCAAATTATAGTTGAGCATTCCAGGAGCTTCACAACCAACCTTGATGTTGCTCAATTTTATTGCAACTAATGAAGAAGAAGCTCTGTGGGTTTCATTTTCTGATGGAAATGGAACTGGGGCTAGAGCCCTTTTCTTTAAAAAAATTGAAGAAGAAGAAGCTAGCTCACGGGACATTGCTTCATTTTAGGTGAAATGCACCAAAAGGTCCCATGAATTGAATCATCCATGTTGGTGACTGAAAGAGCCAGCTTCAGCATCCCAGTCTAAGCACCCCCGGCCTCCATCCTTGCGACGCACGGTACACCTCGTTTGCCACCTGCTCGACCCTAGTGTCACTGATAAAATGAAGTAATAATACAGTTAAAATAGAGCGAGTGTCATCTCTATCATTTCATTTCCAATGTAGATAAAGAAAGTGCTTCTCTTTGTTAATGTATGTTTCATCAACTAGTCCCATTGTTAATGTTTAAGCGTTTCTGCAAACTGGGGTGCTTAATTTTAGTTGATATGTACAAAAATAGAGATTTGGATGTCTCAAGGCGCCTCCTTGTACTACCGCTGTACACTGATGTTCATCACTGGCAGAAGGTGTAACTAGGAGACTTGGGACGATTTCTAGTATGAGCCGTACCGTATGAGGCGTCGCAGGGCCCATATCGCCCTCGCAGCATGGCATACTATGATACTATCGCAATATTTTCTTCTATTTATTTTGTGTGTTTCATCAACTAGTGCCACTATAATGTAATCATGCTTTTTCATTATATGTGCAAATAGGGTTATTCAGCTGCATTTTGGTGGAACTGCACAAATGTACGTATGAAACCGGCATATATGCAGAGTGCGAGGTGTGCCAAGTAAAAAATTACCGACACCAACCATGCTGCATGCACGCATTGGCATCGACCACCACCAGTGGGATGTGTGGCGCTCTCTGCGGACGGATCTTTCTCGGCAGCAAATCATCTAACCAAATACTAGTAGCTTATATTGGCAGTTTTCTAGGGAGTACTCTTTTCAGAAAGAAGCACCAATCTATTTTTCTTTATTTGTACATTGTGTCACAACTTTGACCCAAAGGTCCAGAGCTATTTTAGGGTGATTGGCGTAGTACTCGAAGACTGATTGTAAGCATGATTTTCATTAGCTGTCACACTAATTGTAAGCATGAGCAGGTGGAAGATTAGGTTAGTGTGAAGCTTACCTTAAACCCTACCGCCGCCGTTGAAACGAGGCGAGCGTCGAGGGAACCGTGGAGAACGGTGGGGAAGCGACGTCACGCCATCCGACCTCCTCTTGTGGTGGGAGAACGAATACTCATGTGGCTCCGACTGGCTCTGCACCCTCACGAACGGCACACCATACTCGATCGATTCGTTATCCTCTGGGTGCTCGACCTTCGACCTGTACGCCCACCACCTCCGCCTGACTGTCACCTCGGGCGAATCTGTCTGCTCCATCGCCCAGAGGAGATACTCGATGAACTTGGAGGACTACGGCGTGACTGCCGCCGAGGAGTACATGTACATCCCCGCCCTCATCGCCGCCGTCTCGCTCTTTCGCATACATTGCCACATGGCCCGTCCTCGAAATCTCCCACTCATTGTCAAACCAACTAAGGATCTCCTTCAACCTGGCTAACTTTGCTTGGTCGCCGCCGGCGATCTGCCTGATTCGCTGCTGCATCCTCTCCATAGATGTCCTTCTGAGTGGTCCGGTGCTAGCTTTGGAAGATGGGAGGAGAAATGGTGGTCTTGCAATAGAGAAGAGGGAGAGGCGAGACGGTGGTTTCGGAATGGAGATGATGGAGAGGAGAGGAGGTGGTTTTGCAATGGAGAAGATCAGAAGAGGGAGAGGCGAGACGGTGGTTTTGGAATGGAGATGATGGAGAGGAGAGGAGGTGGTTTTGCAATGGAGAAGATTAGAAGAGGGAGAGGCGAGACGGTGGTTTTGGAATGGAGATTATGGAGAGGAGAGGAGGTGGTTTTGCAATGGAGAAGAGGGAGAGGAGCGCGCGACAGTGATTTAGGATTGGACGAGAGGGCTGGCGCGCTGTGACTGGATCAAAATCAAAATGAATTTACCCTTCAATTAAGAAAGCGACCCCACATTAACTAGTCTCCCTTTTATTCTGGGTCATAATTTACCATGATTTCGCACATAAAATATATGTTATACATTGCAAAAATAATATAATTTGAAAGTACATTCAGATACGAACCAAACGATACAATTTTTGGTGACATGCATTCACATTTTGCTTGTCAAATACAGTACGTGGTCAAACTTTGACCCAAAATATGCAAAACAACAAAAAAATACTTCCAAGACCAGCGCCACTCTTCCGCTCTTCTCCTCTTAAACCACCGCTGCTCCTCTCATGTTCCAATCCAAATGCAGCACCGCTCCTCTCCTCTTCCATTTCAAAAGCACCGCCCCTCCTCTCCTGTTCCAGTCCAAAACCAGCGTCGCTCCTCTCCTGTTCTAATCCAAAACCAGCGCTGCTCCTCTCCTGTTCCATTCAAAAACCACCGCCGGCGAGTGAATGTGCTGTGGGGAAGTAGATCGATGGAGGAGTACAGCCGATACGTGAGGATCGCAGACGGCGACCCTGTGAAGCTAGCTAGGATGTTGGAGATACAGTCTTGGTTTAACAACAAGGACCAACTAGCAGCGATGGCAACATCCATGGCCAAATATCTGCAACCGAGCGAAAAGGCGGCGATACTCCCGGAGGGAGTCGCGCCGGAGTACATAGAGCTACTCCTCTGGTCCATGGAGCAAACAGATTCACCGAATCCGATCGCGAGGGAGCGGTGGCGGGAGTATCGATCCCAGATGGAGCATCCACCAGAGATTGAAGGATCGAGCATCTACAGGGTGTTGTTTGTGAGGGTGTCCTGCCAGAGCGAGCCGGTGGAGTCTTCATCGACCGAACCCAACTGCAAGAGGAGAAAAGCAGTTGGCTCGATGATGCTTCCCAACCATCGTCTCCCTCGCCGTTCACACCGTCTCACGGGGCGGCTGTCTGCCGCCGAGGAATAGGAGGGGGCTGCCCCCCCCCCAGCCCAATAGTCGGGCAGGTTGTGAATTGTCAGGAGGAGCTTAGGGTTGTCAGTATTTGCAGGTTGTGAATTGTGTTTTGTGTTGTTTATTTTGAGATTACTTTCAAATATGAATGTCTTTTGAATTTCAGATTTGCAGTATTGAGCATATGAAGTATTTTATGAATTCTGGAGATCTATTTTTAGCACTTAAAAAAATGTAGTTTCATAGGAGTATAAAAGTGCAGACAATGTGATTCTAGAGAAGAAACTGCAAGTTTCAGTTTCAGATAAGAAACTGCAAGTTCAGTTTCAGATAAGAAACTGCAACTTTCAGAGGTAGAGCATTTCTATTAACACGGGCTTTTCAAACAGGGTTTACATCATGTTGGAAGTTTTATTCATGGTCGAAAATGGAACTACCAGCCAGTTAACATCATGCTGATCAACATTCATGCATAGCACATCTTCATATGATGCACAATCAAAATGCCCACACAATGTCGAGTGTGCGAAACACAGAGAAAACGAGGGACGAAGTTTTGGCAAGTGTTGGACGTGGTTTTGGGCTGCCCCGTCTAGGCTTTCATTTTTAACATGCGCAACCCACGACCTCAGATGGGAGGTCCATAGGCCTGTTTGTATTTTCTTAGGGCCGTCATGTATCGACCGGCCTATGGACCTCCCATCCGAGGTTTTATTTTTGGCAGCCCAATTTATGTATTTTTTGAAGAAAACGCAGAGGTCTGTTCTATTTTTATATATAAGAATAGGAACGCCAGGTCCAACTTATGTTTCCCTTCTAACTATATTATATATATTTAAATTATTTTATATGTTATTATATATTATTTTTATTGTCATCATATATTTAACAGATACTTACATATGTAAGAAAACAATATCCCACATCTTATTAACTTATAAAAATTACTTATTAACAAATGAAATCCTGGATTGTTTTGGCACAAAAATCCTAGTGATTATGTACAAAAGCTTGGTAAGATTTAAGGACGAATGTAATAATATCACTTATTATTTAAATATATTTATAACAAAATGCTCAGCCCCTTTTTATTTTTTGATAACATTGCTGGCCCAACCCAACATTATAATTAGAATCAGCCAAGCAAAATCGTGTATTTCAAGAAAGTGCAAATGGCCTATAATTTTTTAGGAAATAAAATAAATGGGCCGCATGGACGCTACATTATTTGTTCACCTAGCCCAGCTAATGGCTGTAATTCAGAAAAAAGATCAAATTGACTGTAAATTCTAACGCGCAAAAAAAAGACTGTAAATTCTAAAAAAATGGGTTGAATACGTGCCACATTTTTGGAGGCTGAAATGTGGGCCAATAGGTCGAAGCCAACGCAAGTCGTTGTCAATTTAGTCAACAAATGATTCTGACATGTTAGCCGTTGGATTTACATCCAACGCCGGCATCCATCTTCAATCTCTCGTCTTCTTCCTCCAGCGCCGTCGGGACCACCTCCCACCTCCTGCTGCTAGCAACTCTACTTAGCACGCTTCGCTATGAAGCGCTCCTCCACCATTGGCCAGGCCATCCCTCCACCCCTTCACACCTCCTGTTCTTCTCCACCGACTGCTGAACCACACCGCACTAGAACCAGTTAACCCTCGTACACCTCTCCGTCTGCGACTCTACTCCCGCGTCTTCCCATCTCCGGCTCATTGCTGTCCGGGGCCTCGCCGTCGTCCACCACCTTGGATGCGCTCGGCTCGGCGTGGTTAACGTGGTCAACGAATGACACCATCAGAAGTAGACTGTGCGTGGAGAGGCTGACAGCTGGGTCCACGGCCGCACACAAGGAAATGCCTCCTTATGACGCGCAAAATAATGATTCCTCCACCTGACATCTGGGACCCACCGGAAGGGCCTCTGTATTTCACGAAAATAACGTGCCCCCCGCTGACATGTCGGACCCACCAGCTATCTTCGCACACAAGGAAGTGCCTCCTTATTACGCACAAAAAAATGAATATTCCCCCTGCCAGCTGGAACCCAGCATAGTGGGAGGCTGACTTGTGGGCCTACCAAGTTGACGGGGATGGAGGGCTTTGTCAACTTAGTCAATATGAATGATTCTAGCTCCTATTACCGTACGATGTTCATCCAACGGCCGTAGTGCTTCTTCAACCTCTGGTCTTCTTGCTCCAGCCGCCCAAACCAGCGCCAGTCGTGCCACGTGCTCCTGCCTCCCGTGGCCGACTGTGATGCCGCGGAGGCCTCACCGCCCCTACTACTCCCACCGTTGGCCAGGCCATCCCTCTACTCACCCACACTCCCTGTCATTCTGCGGCGACAACAGCCTCACACCGCAGCCGAACCAGTGAACCCTCGTACTCCTCTTCGCGTGGGCATCCACTGCTGCGTCTTCCCCGGCTCCGAGTCGTCCCCTTCCTAGTCCTCGCCGTCGTCCACCGCCGTGGTGCTCTCAGCGCGGCGTGGTCAACGTGGTCAAGGAACGACTTCCATCGGACGTGGACTGTACGTGGAGAGGCTGACAGCTGGGTCCACAGCCGCAATAAGGAAGTGCCTCCTTATTACGCGCAAAATAATCATTCATCCACCTGACAGCGGAGACCCACCAGACGGGCCACCGTATTTCGCGAAAAAAATGTTTCCCCATGACTGCTGGGACCCACCAGCTACATCTTCGCACGCAAGGAAGTGCGTCCGGGCAAAAAAACGATTCGCCCCCCTGACTGCTGGGATCCACTATCTACATCTTCGCACGCAAGGAAGTGTGTCCGGGCAAAAAAACGATTCGCCCCCCTGACTGCTGGGACCCACCAGCTACATCTTCGCACGCAAGGAAGTGCCTGACAGTCGGGACCCACCTGGTGAAGTGTACGTAGCATTGTCATTCTGGTCGCGAACATGTACGTACATATATACTGGTGGATGTAGAGGCGTGCACGTGTCGTAGTAGAGGCGCGTATGTGTCGTAGTAGAGGCGCGCATGTAGCATGTACACGTACGTACAGCGGCCAGGGTGCAAGAAAGAAAATACCGCCACGTATGTGTACATACGGGCGGGGTCTCGAACGCCTACTCGCGCATACGTACAGCCAGGGCTCGTGTACATGGCTGGGTCGGAACGGAGAAACAGCGTCGTCGTCGTGTTCATGGGGAGGCAACGGAATGCGTCATGTCCATGGGGAGGCAACGGAATGGATCGTGTTCATCGGGAGGCAACGGAACACGTGGGAGCCAACCGGCTAGGTCAGAACGGAATGCATGGTCACTGTTGGAGATATGCCCTAGAGGCAATCATGTATGATGATATTTCCTATGTGTTTATGAATAAAGATAGTCCTTGGACATTATCAATGATGTGTATCAGCAAGTACATGACTTGTTTGTGGGACTATGCATTGTATGATAACTGTCCTAAAAGGTCCCTAGTCAAAAGAGCTGTGTGGACGCGCAGCCAACTAGACTAGCATATGACACGGTTGATGGCTTGGTCTCACTAGCCGTGAAGCATTGGATGCTAACCGGATAATATGGGCTTGGAAAGGTCTGGTCGGATTCGACAGTCGGATCCGAGTTGAGATAAGGTCCGAGTCGGACAGACCCAACTATGAGATGCAGCGATATGTCATCTGTGAGTCTCTAGTACAACATACGTTCTATGTCCTAAGACCTGAGCTGGCACATGTACTCGGGATGGTGACAGACTTGCTTTGGGCTGACCAAACGCTACTCCGTGACTGGGTAGTTACAAAGGTAGGTTTTAGGCTTGTCCAGACCCATGCTGCGAGACATGGTCGAGCAAGATGGGATTTGCCCCTCCGACTAGGAGAGATATACTTTGGGCCCCTCGTGTGATCCGACCAGGATAAGCATGGCCATGCGACAAGGATTATGAGATAATCCTGATAGTGGTTGGCATCACTGGAACGAGAAAGAGGTCGGGCTAGCACAAGGATGATAGACTCGCCTTGAGATCGACAACATATATCGTGTGGTAAAAGGAATGGATGTGTGATGTACAGGTTCGCCTAACCAGCTTCATAGTCTGCTTGGTGTTCGGCATGCCTTGCTAGAGGCCGCTACCAACTGTGTGGTTCAGAGGTGATCCGAACTGCGACCAAGCCGGCTTGAACCTAAGGGGTCGCGCGCTTAAGGGAAGGAACCTACGAGGTCCGATCTGGGGACACTGGTCGGATGTGATCCGAGTTGTATCCGGATTGTGGCCGAGTAGACTTATGGGCTTTAGGGTCCGTGCGAGGCCCAAGTGTTGAGCCTGCAACGGACGCCTATATAAAGTGGAGGTGCCGCACACTCATTAGGCTGATCGCTTCGGCGCTGTCACTAGGGTTTGCATGTGTTGCGAATAGACACCTCCACTCGCCGCCAGTTGTGTGATCGGACCTAGCAGTCCGCCGCACGATGTTCCTCCTGCACGCGTGGATACCATTAGAGGAGGTGCACTTGCGCCGCCCCGGCGAACCTGTACATGGGAACCAATGAGCATCTGTTCGAGGGAGATCGTACGAGGAGGAGACGATCCACGCGGACGCGCTGCCCCAACTCTTCTTCCGCTGCACGGCACTGCATGTCTAGTGGTAACGAACTGTGATCCATCTCCCGTAGCATGTTCTTGGTTGTTCTATGCGTAGGAAATTTTAAATTGCAATCGACGCACCCTACCGTAGAACCCAACATGGTTGTGTCCATCGGGAGGGCTTGGATGGAACAGGCAATGGAAACGAGGCCTGGCGTACCGCACAATGGAGGAAACGGACCTCCTACGTTCGGAACGGGGTCCTGTTGATCGGGAGGGGTGTGGCGTACTGCAAAACAGAGGAAACGGACCTCGTACGGTCGAAACGGGGGTCCTACTGATCAGGAGGGGTGTGGTGTACCGCAAAATGGACGAAACGGACCTCCTACGTTCGAAACAGGGGTCCTGTTGATCGGGAGGGGTGTGGCATACCGCAAAACGGACGAAACGGACCTCCTACGGTCGAAACGGGGGTCCTGTTCATCGGAAGGGGTGTGGCGTACCGCAAAACGGGACTCCACGGGATACTGTTCATCTCCACTGTCGGCCTCCTCCAGCCTCCACGGGCTACCGTCGACCTCCTCCAGCCTCCACGGGCTCCTGTTCATCCAGCCTCCACCGCGCGCTACTCCACCGTCTACTGTTCAACCACCCCTCCACGGGCACCCCTCCACCGTCTACTGTTCATCCAGCCCTCCACACCACGGGGTCCTGTTCAACCACCCCTCCACGGGCAACCCTCCATCGTCTACTGTTCATCCAGCCCTCCACACCACGGGGTCCTGTTCATCCAGAGGCAACGCCACCGCTCACTGTTCATCCACCCCCCCCCCCCCGCAACACTCACTGTTCATCCAATCGACCGGCTTCAGTTAGCAGCAGTAGCGAAGGAATCGCTCGATCGGGTTCAGTTAACAGCCATCGATCGATCGCTCGGGTTTAGTAACGCGTAGCCTGCAGTGCAATCGCTCGGGTTCAGTTAGAGCCCAACGCCTCGCTCGGGTTTAGTTAGAGCCAACGCCTTGCACACACGCGCGTACGTGTACGAGAGAAACGCACATCGCTCGGCCCCCGACCTCCCACCGTAAGCGGGAACTCCCCGACATTTTCCTCCCCCTCGCTTCTACCATAGTTTTTTCCATCATGGACGGCCCAAAGAATGTCATGTAGCTGCGTCTCCGGCCCGCCCAGGACGAAAAGCCCATTTTCTATCATGATTTTTTGTCATAGAAGTAGGAGCCCACCACCTCTATGATGATACCGGGTTTTGTCACAATTATCGTCATAGAAGTGTCATATGTATGACAATTTTTTTTCTTTTGGCCCAAAATGTCACGGATGTGTCTTTTTTTGTAGTGTTGTCACTTATCTATATTCAGTTTGATGATTATATGTTCTGTCAACAACCGTCCAAAAACGGGGAGATTGTTGGTGCAATAGTTTGCCTCCTTATATTTTGGAGTTTGTTGACATAAACAGTATGGGACTTATGTTTTTGCTAGTGCACACAGAGTAACAGGTCTCTGAAGTCAAGAGGAGTTTGAATCAAACGCCAAAGATAATCCCATGCGCAGCAGTGAAGATTATCACCGAAGATTATGATGACAAGAGTGACCCCTAAAAAATTGATGACGCGAAGTAATTGGTTCGGTGCTCGTCCGAATGAAGAGACTGTGACCGAGAAGATTGAAGATGTAGCATTTATTTCGTTGTTTCTCTTCTCTTTATTGAGTCATAGGACCACCGTACTACTAAGAGGGGTGTAGCATTCGAAGCTTTGATTCTCGGATGCTAAACCCAAGTCCTATGAAGTTGCGACAGAAATCTCTTTGTGTTCTGAGCAGATACTTGCCAGCAAGAGACTGTGATCTTCTTCGCTGCAAGAGATTTGTCTCTGACCGAGGAGTTAGCAGTACTTGTTCCTCAAGTAATGATATCGTTGCTCTTGAAATCCAACCGTTGTAAATGTGTCTGTTGGCCATTGGCTGGACCGCGTGTGCAAAATGGTCATTTCCCACCAGGGAAGGTTGCAGCTATAAATAGCCACCCCGCACCGGTGTTGTCCGCTGGCTGCTCCATTTGATTGTGAGAAGATTGTTGAGCAACTCCCTCTCGAGAGTGATTCGAGTTTAAAATCCACTTAGAGAAACCCCCTAGAGCCGAAAAATTAGATAGTGGTTCAACATCACTCAAATCTAAGTCTAGTACGCTCTGATAACCCACAAGTATAGGGGATCGCAACAGTTTTCGAGGGTAGAGTACTCAACCCAAATTTATTGATTTGACACAAGAGGAGCCAAAGAATATTCTCAAGTATTAGCAGTTGAGTTGTCAATTCAACCACACCTGGAAACTTAATATCTGCAGCAAAGTATTTAGTAGCAAAGTAGTATGGAAGTAACGGTAACGGTGGCAAAGGTAATAGTAGCACTTTTGTAGTAATTGTAACAGTGGCAACGGAAAAGTAATTAAGCAAAGATCAATATGTGAAAAGCTCGTAGGCATTGGATCAATGATGGATAATTATGTCGGATGCGATTCCTCATGCAACAATTATAACATAGGGTGACACAGAACTAGCTCCAATTCATCAATGTAATGTAGGCATGTATTCCGAATATAGTCATACATGCTTATGGAAAGAACTTGCATGACATCTTTTGTCCTACCCTCCCGTGGCAGTAGGGTCCTATTGGAAACTAAGGGATATTAAGGCCTCCTTTAGTTAGAGTACCAGACCAAAGCATTAACACTTAGTGAATACATGAACTCCTCAAACTTCGGTCATCACCGGGAGTGGTCCCGATTATTGTCACTTCGGGGTTACCGGATCATAACACATAGTAGGTGACTATTGACTTGCAAGATAGGATCAAGAACTCACGTCTATTCATGAAAACATAATAGGTTCAAATCTGAAATCATGGCACTCGGGCCCTAGTAACAAGCATTAAGCATAGCAAAGTCATAGCAAGATCAATCTTAGAACATAATGGATACTAGGGATCAAACCCTAACAAAACTAACTCGATTACATGATAAATCTCATCCAACCCATCACTGTCTAGCAAGCCTACGATGGAATTACTCACGCACGGCGGTGAGCATCATGCAATTGGTGATGGAGGAAGGTTGATGATGACGATGGCGACGGATTCCCCTCTATAGAGCCCCGAACGGACTCCAGATCAGCCCTCCCGAGAAAGATTAGGGCTTGGCGGCGGCTCCGTATCGTAAAACGCGATGAATCCTTCTCTTTGATTTTTTCTCCCCAAACGTGAATATATAGAGTTGGAGTTGAGGTCGGTGGACAGAGTGTGGGCCCCGTGGTGTTCATTCTTTTGCCAATATTTTTTATACATTCCAAAAATATTCTCCATGATGTTTCAGGTCATTCCGAGAACTTTTATTTCTACACAAAAATAACACCATGGCAATTCTGCTGAAAATAGCGTTAGTCCGGGTTAGTTCCATTCAAATCATGCAAGTTAGAGTCCAAAACAAGAGCAAAAGTGTTTGGAAAAGTAGATACGATGGAGACGTATCAACTCCCCCAATGTTAAACATTTGCTTGTCCTCAAGCAATTAAGTTGACAAACTGAAAGTGATAAAGAAAAACTTTTACAAACTCTGTTTGCTCTTGTTGTTGTAAATATGTAAAGCCAGCATTCAAGTTTTCAGCAAAGTTTAGGAACTAACCATATTCACATTAACACTTAGGTCTCATGTTTACTCATATCAATGGCATAATGAACTAGTGAGCAATAATAATAAATCTCGGATGACAACACTTTCCCAAAACAATGATGATATGATATAACAAGATAGTATCTCGCTAGCCCTTTCTGAGACCGCAAAACATAAATGCACAGCACCTCTGAAGATCAAGGACTGACTAAACATTGTAATTCATGGTAAAAGAGATCCAGTCATAGTCATACTCAATGTAAACTAATAGTAATGCATGAAAATGACAGCAATGCTCTCCAACTGGTGCTTTTTAATAAGAGTATGATGACTCAACATAAAAGTAAATAGATAGGCCCTTCGCAGAGGGAAGCAAGGATTTGTAGAGGTGCCAAAGAAATAGAGATTGAATAATATTTTGAGTGGTATACTTTCATTGCCAACATAACAACCGGGAGATCTCGATATCTTCCATGCTACACACATTATAGGCGGTTCCCAAACAGAATGGTAAAGTTTATACTCCCCCACCACCAACAAGCATCAATGCATGGCTTGCCCGAAACAACGGGTGCCTCCAACTAACAACAATCCTGGGGGAGTTCTGTTTGCAATTATTTTGATTTGAGCATGGGACTGGGCATCCCGGTGACCGGCCATTTTCTCGTGAATGAGGAGCGGAGTCCACTCCTCGTGAGAATAACCCACCTAGCATGGAAGATACAGACAACCCTAGTTGATACATGAGCTATTCGAGCATACAAAACAGAATTTCATTTGAAGGTTTAGAATTTGGTACATACAAATTTACTTGGAACGGCAGGTAGATACCGCATATAGGAAGGATGGTGGACTCATATGGAATAACTTTGGGGTTTATGGAAGTGGATGCACAAGCAGTATTCCTGCTTAGTACAAGTGAAGGCTAGAAAAAGACTGGGAAGCGACCAGCTAGAGAGCGACAACAGTCATGAACATGCACTAAAATTAATAAACATTGAGTGCAAGCATGAGTAGGATATAATCCACCATGAATATAAATATCGTGGAGGCTATGTTGATTTTGTTTCAACTACATGCGTGAATATGTGCCAAGTCGAGCCACTCGAATCGTTCAAAAGGAGGATACCATCCTATCATACCACATCACAACCATTTTAATAGCATGTTGGCACGCATGGTAGACCATTATAAACTCCTAGCTAATTAAGCATGGCATGAGCAACTATTATCTCTAGTTTTCATTGCAAACATGTTTCATTCATAATAGGCTGAATCAGGAATGATGAACTAATCATATTTACAAAAACAAGATAGGACGAGTTCATACCAGCTTCTCTCATCTCAATCAGTCCATCGTATATCGTCATTATTGCCTTTCACTAGCACGACTGAACGGTGCGGATAATAATAATAGTGCACGTGCATTGGACTAAGCTGGAATCTGCAAGCATTTAATACATAGGAGAATACAAGGTAACATGGGCTCTTGGTTAAATCAACAATGATGCATATCAGAGCCACTTCAACATTTTCATCATGGTCTTCTCCTCTCGACCCCCAAAGAAAAGAAATAAAATAAAACTATTTACACGGGAAAGCTCCCAACAAGCAAAAGAAGAACGAGAAATCTTTTTGGGTTTTCTTTTAAATATTACTACTATAGGCATGAAAAGTAAACTAGTTAAAAGGTACAACTAATTAATTTTTTTGTTTTCTTAAGGTTTTTCAAACACACAAGAAGAAGGCTTAAAACAGAAAATAAACTAGCATGGATAGTACAATGAAAAAGTATGAGCGCCGACAACTAGAATGAGTGTGTGAACATGAATGTAATGTCGGTGAGAAATACGTACTCCCCCAGGCTTAGGTTTTGGCCTAAGTTGGTCTATGTCCATGGATCAAAATGGTCCTCTCCAGCGTACTGAGGAGGATCCTCGGGGTGCCACTGGTTAGCGAGCTCCTCCGGATCCCACAGATAAACAGACTGCCGATAAGGGTCAGGAGATGGCTCAGGCTCAGGCTCTGGGGATCGTGTTCGCTCCCAATATGCATAAATGTCATCGGGCAAGATGATGTATGTGCCTGAATAAATGTTAAACAAAGAAGGTGCAAGCAGGGTAATAATTTGGCAAGTCTTTTCACTGAATACCAGGTTATAAATGAGTCTCTTCTCCTTATCATCGCAAATAAAATCATGTGCTACCATACTTTTATAGTCTAAGAAAATAGGGGGCAGGAACTTTTCTTATTTCTCATTGTGTCTAATCGGTATCTCGAAATATTTAGCAAGAAGCGAACCAAAGATACCACAAAAAATGGGGCCCTTTGTGCGGTTTAGACTCAACCGTTTAGCAACCATAGCGCCTAAACTGAAGGTTCTATCCTGGAGTAAAGCATGGCACAGAATAGCAAGGTTAGGGGCACTGAGGCCCCCACTGTTCCCATGACCAATTAAACATCTACTAGCAAATATTGCATAGTAACATAGAACAGGAAAATGTATGGTAGTAGTTCTTGCATCTGACACTTTTCTCGTTCCCCCTACAACAATCATATCAATAAATCCTGC
Organism: Aegilops umbellulata; assembly: GCA_032464435.1. NCBI lineage: Eukaryota > Viridiplantae > Streptophyta > Magnoliopsida > Poales > Poaceae > Aegilops > Aegilops umbellulata. Next base: position 276,133,571 of record CP136055.1, read on the forward strand.
CACATCCCTAGAGTGTGGTTCCTCGACGCTTCCCTCAAAAGGCAACTTGCAAGCCGCACAAAAATCATAAAGTGACATCTCCCTAAACTCATCATATAAATAAAAGTCCACCGAAGGTGGCGATCTCCTAGCATGGAAATGAAAATTTTGCACAAAAATATTAGTGAGTAGGGATACTGTTCGAGCTGGTCGTGGAGGAAGTCGGTGAGGGCTGCATTCTCAGCCAAGTAATAAAAATCCTCATGAATCCCGACTGCTCTCAAGAACTCATCAGAAGGCCATTCACAAGGCTGAACCTCTGCGGTGCGAGGAATATTATATTTGGGCGTCTTATTTCCTTCACTTTGCTTATCCTTCGAGCTTCGGCTCGAAGAGCCCCTTAATAATCTCTTCATCATTTTCTGAAAATTTCTGAAATTTTTAGTAACTCAAAATAAAAGTGAACCAAACTCAACAAGATTGATAGCAACTACTCCCACAAGTGCCTAGAGACTATATCATGCATTAAAACTACTTGGGACCATATAAATTTGACATGCAAGCTCAAGAACAGGGTCACCTTAGCAGCCAAAATTTGAAATAAATAAAGCACTAGAACAAAAACTAATTGGACCATTGGAGGAGTCACATACCGAAGAACAATCCCCCAAAGCAGTTTTGTGAATGGAGCTTTGAGCAAGGAGATTGAAAATCGCAGCAAGATGAGCTAGAACACGGGTTTGAGCTATGGGAGGATTTTTCTGGAGGAAGAAGAAGCGTATGGGTGCTGGAATAAGTGGAGAGGGGCCATGTGGGTCCCACGAGGCAGGGGGCGCGCCCCGGGGGGTGGGCGCACCCTGGACCCTCGTGGCCAAGTGGTGGCCCCCTCTGGTGTGTCCTCGGTGCCAGATATTCTTAAATATTCTAGAAAAAAATCATATTTCATTCTCGGGACATTTGGAGAACTTTTATTTCTGAGGTATTTTTTATTGCAAGGATAATTCGGAAAACAGACATAAAATACTATTATTGCTTCATTTAATCTAAAAACAGAAACTAAAAGGAGGGTACAGAGAGTTGTGCTTTCTAACTCCATCCATCTCATGCTCATCAAAAGGAATCCACTAAAAAGGTTCATCAAGTCTTGTTAACAAACTCATTCTGAATCGCATGACACCGGAGAATTTTCGAATAACACTAGGTTACCTCAACGGGGATATGCACATCCCCAACAATAAGAATATCATATTTCTTCTTGAAAGTAGGAAGGGGAAATTCCAAACCTCCAATAGTAATCGTTGAAAATTTTCCAATAGAATTGATACTGTGGACTTGAGGTTTTTTCCTCGGAAAGTGTTGTTGGGGAACGTAGTAATTTTAAAAAAAATCTACGCACACGCAAGATCATGGTGATGCATAGAAACGAGCGGGGAGAGTGTGTCCACGTACCCTCGTAGACCGAAAGCGGAAGCGTTAGCACAACGCGGTTGATGTAGTCGTACGTCTTCACTATCCGATCGATCAAGTACCAAACGCATGGCACCTCCGAGTTCTGCACACGTTTAACTCGATGACATCCCTCGAACTCCGATCCAACCGATCTTTGAGGGAGATTTCCGTCAGCATGACAGTGTGGTGCCTATGATGATGTTCTACCGACGCAGGGCTTTGCCTAAGCACCCCTACGATATTATCGAGGTGGATTATGGTGGAGGGGGGCACCGCACACGGCTAAGAGATCCAAAAGATCAACTATTGTGTCTCCAAGGGGTGCCTCCCTCCCCGTATATAAAGGAGTGGAGGAGGGGGAGGGGACCGACCACCCTAGGCGCGCCCCATGAGGAGTCCTACTCCCAGTGGGAGTAGGACTCCCCCTTCCAAGTGGGAGTAGGAGAGGAGAGGGAAGGAGAGAGAGGGGGAAAGGAAAGGGGGGCGCCGCCCCCCCTCCTTGTCCAATTCGGACTGGGGGGAAGGGGGCGCACGGCTGCCCTTAGACGCCCCTCCTCTTCTCCACTAGGGCCCAATAGGCCCATTAGTCTCCCCGAGGGGTTCCGGTAACCCCCCGGTACTCCGGTATATGCCCGAAACTCCCCGAAACCATTCCGGTGTCCGAACATAGTCGTCCAATATATCGATCTTTACGTCTCGACCATTTTGAGACTCCTCGTCATGTCCGTGATCACATCTGGGACTCCGAACAACCTTAGGTACATCAAAACACATAAACTCATAATATAACTGTCATCGAACTATAAGCGTGCGGACCCTACGGGTTCGAGAACTATGTAGACATGACCGAGAGACGTCTCCGGTCAAGAACCAATAGCGAAACCTGGATGCTCATACTGGTTCCCACATATTCTACGAAGATCTTTATCGGTCAAACCGCATAACAACATACGTTGTTCCCTTTGTCATCGGTATGTTACTTGCCCGAGATTCGATCGTCGGTATCTCAATACCTAGTTCAATCTCGTTACCGGCAAGTCTCTTTACTCGTTCCATAATACGTCAACCCGCAACCAACTCATTAGTTGCAATGCTTGCAAGGCTAATAGTAATGTGCATTACTGAGTGGGCCCAGAGATACCTCTCCGACAATCGAAGTGACAAATCCTAATCTCAAAATACGCCAACCCAACAAGTACCTTCGAAGACACATGTAGAGCACCTTTATAATCACCTAGTTATGTTGTGACGTTTGGTAGCACACAAAGTGTTCCTCTGGTAAATGGGAGTTGCATAATCTCATAGTCATAGGAACATGTATAAGTCATGAAGAAAGCAATAGCAGAATACTAAACGATCAAGTGCTAAGCTAACGGAATGGGTCAAGTCAATCGCATCATTCTACTAATGATGTGATCCTGTTAATCAAATGACAACTCATGTTAATGGCTGGGAAACGTAACCATCTTTGATCAACGAGCTGGTCAAGTAGAGGCATACAAGTGACACTCTTTTTGTCTATGTATTCACACAAGTATTATGTTTCCGGTTAATACAATTCTAGCATGAATAATAAACATTTATCATGATATAAGGAAATAAATAATAACTTTATTATTGCCTCTAGGGCACATTTCATTTAGTCTCCCACTTGCACTAGAGTCAATAATCTAGATTACATAGTACTGATTCTAACACCCATGGAGCCTTGGTGCTTGTCGGCGTTCTGGGAACGGGGGTCCCCAGACTTGCCTGCCTGCGGCCTGCGGCGTGGCTCAAAGGGGGGCCCAGCACGGCCCATCTTCATCAACACAAACCCAAGACCCTCGCGAGGGGCCAAGCCTCGCGGGGCGGACGACACGAAGCTTCCTCAGGCACGGCCTCATCAGGCTGGCTGGCAAGGAGGCGAAGAGATCAAGATGGGGTGCCTCACGAGGTGCCCGTGACGCAAGCCATGACGGCCAAGGGCGCCAGGCGGGCGCCAGCCCGCGCAGTGTCCTCCTTTCCTCTTTGGTGCAAAGGGAGCAAGCGCAGGCGGGAGCATCAAGCAAAGGCACCCGTTTCGGTGCAGCGAGACCAAGACCAGCCCCACGACAGGGAGGACGTCATTGTGGAGCCCAAGCCAGCGTCACCACCAGAGCCTTTGGCAGGCGAGGACCAACTTTAGTCAGGATAAGTGTACCAGATGTTCCCCTTCTAAATGGCCAATTGTTGGCGCCCTTCCCGCTCAATATTTGGGAAGAGGCCCAGGGCCTTTGCCTATAAATAGGACTAGCCACCTCCTGGGCGCGCTCGAGCACGTCTTCCACACCATCATCTGCCCCAAGCAAGCGTCGGGGGCCAAGAATCAGCACTCCCCCTCCGGGCAGGGGGCTGGGGGCTGGCACCCTCGCGACGGCCGGGCACGCCACGCCAGAAGACCGGCCTGGAGCCAGCCCGTCCCCAAACGAAGAGCGCAGAGAGCGCCTCAACCACTCACAGTCCACGACCAGGCGGGAAGCCCACGGCAGGCTGGCTATGCCACGAGAAGGCCCGCGAAGGAGGCTCGCAAGGTGCGCAGGGTCTTGGTGCGCCTCGGGACGGTTCGCCTCTCTGATCGCCCTCACCACAAGGGCTCTGCTGCTCGGAGCGCTTGAGGACGGCAGGAGGGGCGAGGCCAAGGGGGATGGCACCTCAGCCAGCTCCGCGAGCTCGGCTGGAAGGGGCCTGCGGAGCATGGATCAGTAAAAGCAACAGAAGGATCGGAAGCTGGAAAAGGAGAAGGCTTACTCATCAGTGGCGAAGTACTTCCTACGCTTCAGCAGGCGACAAGGGTAATCGTCGCCCAGGGCCTCCCTTTTCTTCCGGAGGGCCTCAAAGTCCATGCGGAAGCGGCCCAAGAGTTGAGCGCGGGGATCAACCTGCGACGAGGACGAAGCGTCAAGGAGATCCGCGTCAGGGGCGCCTGCCTGGTGCGCACCGCCAGTCGCCTCACCAAGAGAAGCGGCTGGAGCCTCAGGGGCCTCAGCCGCAGGCGCTGAGGGAAGATGCTCTCCGCCCTCAGCCTCAGCGGCACGGGCCCCAAGAGCTTCTCCTTCATGAACATCGCCCGACACTGTCACCCTGCCGGGAGCCCCCTCGGCCTCTGGCGCCTCATGCCTCCCTGCTCCGCCACTTGAGGAAGAGTCGCCTTGGCCGACTGGAAGGGCAGTCACCATCACTGGGTTCTCGCGAGGCCCCTGGAGGCCGGCGGGGCGCGGCCCCCACTCATTGAAGATAGGCATCTGATTCACAAAATCGCCCCTGTTCTGGCAGAGGTACAGCAAGGCTCCTCCCTGCCGGATGCTGCCAGGGTTGGGGTCCCCAGTCAGGATCAAGAGCACTGTCCTCAGCGCTTCAGGCGTCAGGTCCCCTTCCTGGAGCCTCATACGATCATCACGCCCGCTGAAGGCCCACATCAGGCGGGAGTGGCGTTGGAGAGGAGCAATGCGGCGAAGCAGGAACTCCTTCACCACCTTGGGCGTTGTCATGCCAAGTGACCTCAAGCACGCGAAGCGGTGCTAGACGAAGATGAGCCGGGGGCTCTCAAGCGTCTCCTGGCCCCAGCCCGAATTGGGGACAACAGGCGAAGTTGGCTCTGATAGCAGGGGGCTGGGCACCCCTACATCCACATACAGCCACCGCTCGCGGAACCCAGCCGCAGGCGGAGGGAGCCTGAAGTCAATCCCCGAGGCCGCTGTCTCAGATGCGGCAGCAAAGCTCACGCACGCCGAGCATTGGGTAGGATCGACAAGGCGTGGAGAGAAGAAGTGGCGCAGCAAGGCAACCGAAGGAGGGATGCCCATCATTGACTCGCAAACAAAGGCGAAGACCGAAAGGAGGGTGATGGATTCAGGACCCAGATGCATCATGTGGATCTGATAGTAGGAAAGCACGGCATTGAAGAAATCAGAAAAGGGGGGAATCAGACCCACCCACAGGGCGTCAGCAAAATACCGGACCTCGGTGATTATCCTGTGTATGGAGAAGTGAGACGCGGGCCAGACCGTCGTCCTCCCGCATTCGTTGAAGATAGTGGACAGAGCCGAGCTGACCTTGCCCAAGCCCTCTCGATTGATTATGATCGATCGGTCGACGGCGGGGGCCACCAACGGCGGCGAGCGAGGCGGAGGCATGGGTTTCTTCCCTCTTCCCTTCTTCGTCGGAGCCATGGCGATGGGAAGGGAGGGGGAAAGGTTCGAAACTGGGTTGAAAACAAAAGCTGGAGTGCTAGAGGAGGAAGGTCAGAAGGCGCTCGAGCAACAGAAAGGGGAGCGGTTGTGTACGACTACGAGTCCGCCTAGCATGGCGCAAAATAAGGGGGCGTGGGGGAACAGTGCCGCCCACGTCCAATCAACCGCCACGCGGCGCCCAAGGCCGCAGGCTGTTGGGGCCCGCGGCGCTTCGCCCTTGCCCTTTCGCCTCCCTGCACGGCCAAGTCCGGGCGCGCCTTGGGCCCGGGGGCTACTGTCGGCGTTCTGGGAACGGGGGTCCCCAGACTTGCCTGCCTGCGGCCTGCGGCGTGGCTCAAAGGGGGCCCAGCACGGCCCATCTTCATCAACACAAACCCAAGACCCTCGCGAGGGGACAAGTCTCGCAGGGCAGACGACACGGAGCTTCCTTAGGCACGGCTCATCAGGCTGGCTCGCGAGGAGGCGGAGAGATCAAGAAGGGGTACCTAACGAGGTGCCCGTGACGCAAGCCATGACGACCAAGGGCGCCAGGCGGGCGCCAGCCCGCACAGTGTCCTCTTTCCTCTTTGGTTCAAAGGCAGCAAGCGTAGGCGGGAGCATCAAGCAAAGGCACCCGTTTCGGTGCAATGATACCAAGACCAGCCCCACGACAGGGAGGAAGTCATTGTGGAGCCCAAGCCAGCATCACCACCAGAGCCTTTGGCAGGCGAGGACCAACTTTAGTCGGGATAAGTGTACCAGATGTTCCCCTTCAAAATGGCCAATTGTTGGCGCCCTTCCCGCTCAATATTTGGGAAGAGGCCCAGGGCCTCTGCCTATAAATAGGACTAGCCACCCCCAGGGTAGAGGCAATCAGAATCGGATCGAGTAGCATCACACACAGAGAGAGAGAGAAGGGTGACTGAACTCCTCCTAGCAGTTCATCGCCCCAGCTAAGAACAGACCCTCGCGAGGCTGTTCTTCCTTGTATTGCTCATCATCATCAGCCCAAGAGGCAATCCACCACACCACAAACTAGAGTAGGGTATTACACCACAACGGTGGCCCGAACCAGTATAAACCCGGTGTCTCTTGTGTCGTTCTTTCCATAGCTTACATCTTAGCGAGGCGGTGGGGTGCAGGTAGGTAGAAGGCAGAATCTCCGTGCGCACCCCAGTGTTCGAACCTCAAGGGTCTGCCAGAACCCGAAACCCGACAGTGCTGATCATGTTTTGCTCGTGGAAGAGGCTTAGTCAATGGGTCTGCAACATTCAGATCCGTATGTATTTTGCAAATTTCTATGTCTCCCACCTGGACTTGATCCTGGATGGAGTTGTAGCGTCTCTTGATGTGCTTGGTTCTCTCGTGAAATCTGGATTCCTTTGCCAAGGTAATTGCACCAGTATTGTCACAAAAGATTTTCATTGGACCCGATGCACTAGGTATGACACCTAGATCGGATGTGAACTCCTTCATCCAGACTCCTTCATTTGTTGCTTCCGAAGAAGCTATGTACTCCGCTTCACACGTAGATCCCGCCACAACGCTTTGTTTAGAACTGCACCAACTGACAGCTCCACCTTCAATGTAAACACGTATCCGGCTTGCGATTTAGAATCGTCCGGATCAGTGTCAAAGCTTGCATCGACGTAACCATTTACGACTAGCTCTTTGTCACCTCCATAAATGAGAAACATATCCTTAGTCCTATTCGGGTATTTCAGGATGTTCTTGACCGTTGTCCGGTGATCCACTCTTGGATTACTTTGGTACCTCCCTGCTAAACTTATAGCAAGGCACACATCAGGTCTGGTACACAACATTGCATACATGATAGAGCCTATGGCTGAAGCATAGGGAACATCTTTCATCTTCTCTCTATCTTCTAAAGTGGTCGGGCATTGAGTCTTACTCAACTTCACACCTTGTAACACAGGCAAGAACCCTTTCTTTGCTTGATCCATTTTGAACTTCTTCAAAACTTTGTCAAGGTATGTGCTTTGTGAAAGTCCAATTAAGCGTCTTGATCTATCTTTATAGATCTTGATGCCCAATATGTAAGCAGCTTCACCGAGGTCCATCATTGAGAAACTCTTATTCAAATATCCTTTTATGCTATCCAGAAATTCTATATCATTTCCAATCAACAATATGTCATCCACATATAATATTAGAAATGCTACAGAGCTCCCACTCACTTTCTTGTAAATACAGGCTTTGTCGGTGTACTAAAGTAGGGGTACCTTAGTACCCCAGACTTGTGCACGGGCAGTTGTAGCACCCTGCGGCGAGGCCCGCCCAGGAAGCGCCAAGAGGAGACCAAGCATTCAAGACAAGGCCCCCGGCAAGAGGAGCTTGCCGGGCCAAGAAGACAAGACCCCGGCAAGAGGAGCTTGCCGGGACGACTAAGCCCATGTAATACCATCCAAGAGCAAAGTATGCGAGACAGAAGATCGAGACCCCGACAAGAGGAGCTTGTCGGGAAGGCCGAACCCAGGCACCACAAGAGAAGCCCGCCACGGCGCGCCATGCGCCCCGGCAAGGCCTGATAGCCGGCAAGCTATCAGGCACAGGAAGACGACCCCCGCGGCAAGCCACTTGCCGCGGCAAATCGCCACCTCAGGACTGCGCTCCAGCTCACCCGCCCACGCGTCGCTCCGGGGTTTCCCCCAAGGGCACGTGGCGGGGCACCGCGCAGCCTGGGGTATGCGGTGGCATGCAGCCACCACCGTGGCGAGCGGTGGCGCACCAAACGGTCCGCCTCGGTGCTGTCCAGAAGACCGTGACGGGCATTTAATGCCCTTGTCCCCTACCGTCAGAAGTAGGTATGATAACACTGTGCCGCACTGTAGCGCCACTGTTCCCGCACTGTTACAACTTCCACCCCTTTTACACTTTTACCCCTTTCTCTTACGTTGACACCTGTCGGTGACCCCTTTGCGCTATAAAAGGAGGCCCGTGTGCAACGTAGAGGGGGTTCGGAGATTCGGAATCCAGACAGCCATACGCTCGGTGTAGCTAGCTCTCCAAGCTCCCGAGCTCCCCAGTTCAATACAACCAAGCAGGAGTAGGGTTTTACGCGTCCATCGCGGCCCGAACCTGGGTAAACCGCCCGTGTGCTCGCCTCGATCTGCTCTCCGTGCTCCCTCCGCCCCCCCTACCTGGCGCGCCAAAGATGTCGGGGTGGACGGCGTCCCCCGCGACCATCACCCTAACTTAGAGGTCGAGTCCGCGTCTTTTTCCCGTCCTTTCCCTTTGGCTCGCAGGAATTGAATGTCCTTGCCGGGCCGCTCAAGGACAAGGAAGAGGAGAAGGACGAGCCAACACCTACGCCCCGGCGAGCCAGAGTCGCCGGGGGATGCAACCTCAGATAAGTTTTTGCATCCCTCATCATGCATTCTCTTATGGACTGTGGAATTTGAAAGCCTCCTTTCCTCCTGAAAAGCTACCGTGCTCTCTTAGCGGCAAGCCCCAGAGCGCGTTCCTGGGGCCCGTTCCGATAGCAGCCGCGGCAGCAAGGGGGAGGGAAGCGAGGGGCCGGAACCCGCCTGCTCCCCGCCTCCGCCAAGGGCGTGAGAAAGGTCGAGCAGTGCGGGGGAGCGGCTGGGCCTGTTGCCGGGCGAGAAACTGTCTATCTTAACGATGTAAAGGATTCGTTCCTTACCGCGGTTTCCACCCGCGAGACAAATGATCCGGCAAACATCCCCTTTTCATTAAAAACATTCCACTCAGGTACAGTTCAGAGAGAATGAAAAACATGAAAGAAGGGATTACAAGGCTTAAACGCAACTAAGGCCCGAAGGCTTACAAGCTGAAAAGAGATAAGGTGCCCGTAATCCCTTTCTTGTCTCTCTCCTCAGGAGGTAGGGCAAGTAGGCGAAGAGGGCGAAAGGGGCACCTAGGCGAGCTACGGGTGGCAGAAGGCACCAAAAGAAGATCTGGGGGCTCCGCCCGGGGGTCTCCGGAGGCTGAAGAAGACGGAGGCGCCGGAGGCAGAGCTGGAAGATGAGGCAGCGGCCTTGCCGCCAGCCTCTTCCTCTTCCCCAGCCTCGCCACTCCGGCCGCCCGAGGAGATCAAGCCCCCGACAAGAGGAGCTTGCCGGGCCGAAGAGAAGACCCCGGTGGTCGTCACCGAGAGCAAGGGTGATGACGGCGTCTGGGGCGCATCTGGAACACGAGGCACCGGAGCGTCAGCCAGCTGTCGAAGTCGTCCCGTACTCCGACTTCGCGGCCTTTGACGTCCGCCCTCTGTCCTCCTCAGCAGCCCCCCTACGCCAGCCGCCCAAGGAGACGACCCCGGGGAGTTCACGGAGCCCGGCGCGGACGATGGGGCCGCCGGTGCCACACGGAGCTGCGACCGACGCCTAGTCGGACCCGTCATCCCGGCGGCTGCTCCCCTCGTCGTCGCTGTCGCTCCCCTCCTCGTCACTCTCGCTCGAGGAGGAGCCTTCGCTGTCGGAGGAGCTATCTTCGCAGCACCGGGCCCGGATGCCGGAGCCCCAGAAGGCCTTGACGGAGAGGAGGTCCTCCCCCACCAGCTTAAAGTGGAGGGTGAACCCCTCCGTCAAGCTGTGGATCCGGGCGAACGTCTTCCACCCGCGGCCCAGACACACCACGCCGGGGGCTCGGGACTCGACGTGGACTCGCGTCCCACTGATCCCGCAGCCCCTCATGCGCAGGTTTAGCGTCTTAGGCTGCTCCACCTCCAACACGCTCGCGAATGGAGCGGGAAGCCGGAGGCGGCGACGAGGCGCCCGGCGCAGCCTGATAATGAACTCACAGGGGTCGTCCCCGAGATGGACCGCGGGAAGGAACGGAGCCGCTGGCGGAGGCGAGGACGGCGCACCGATCCGTCCGCCCCGAGCGCCCCGGCCCCGTCCACGACCTCGTCCGCGACCTCGCCCTCTCCCTCTTCCCCTGACGACCGGCTCCGCCGCCGCGGGCGCAAGGGGAGGAGGGGCGCGTTGCCTAGCAGACACCCTCGCGGCAACCAAAGAAGAACCAGGGTTCCCCCCCCTCCATCGCAGATGGGGGAAGGAAACCAGAAGCAGAAGGAGGAAGGAGATGGAGTGTGGATTTCCGTTGCCCCCTTTCGCTCCTTATAAAGGGGCGGAGTGGGGACGCGGCCGCCTCGCTCCTCCAATAGAAGCGGAGGAAGGGCAGACGACTGGGGCCGACCCACTGCATCGACCCGCGCCGGCCCGACTCCCTGCCTCCGCCGTCGCAACTCCGAGTGCATGAGGACCACGTGGTGGGCGCGCAGAACCGAGGCGACGGGTGGGACGACCTCTCCCCATCCCGTGATTATGGGGAACGGACGCCTCGAAAGCCGCGCCTCACCCCCGTTCATTTATCGAGCCGCGCCTCCGCACCTCCCTCCACTTAAAGAGAGAACGGGCGTTTCGCCCCCACGACGCCGCGATAAGCGCGCGCCGCCTGGGGAAGGTGCGACGGATGCGGAGTTAAGGAGCAGCGCGACCAAGGCCACGCGTGCCCGTGCACTGTTAGGGCCTGGCCCAACGACGCTCGGCACCGTGTGTGGCCCAGGCCCGGGGGCTCCTGTCGGTGTACTAAAGTAGGGGTACCTTAGTACCCCAGACTTGTGCACGGGCAGTTGTAGCACCCTGCGGCGAGGCCCGCCCAGGAAGCGCCAAGAGGAGACCAAGCATTCAAGACAAGGCCCCCGGCAAGAGGAGCTTGCCGGGCCAAGAAGACAAGACCCCGGCAAGAGGAGCTTGCCGGGACGACTAAGCCCATGTAATACCATCCAAGAACAAAGTATGCGAGACAGAAGATCGAGACCCCGACAAGAGGAGCTTGTCGGGAAGGCCGAACCCAGGCACCACAAGAGAAGCCCGCCACGGCGCGCCATGCGCCCCGGCAAGGCCTGATAGCCGGCAAGCTATCAGGCACAGGAAGACGACCCCCGCGGCAAGCCACTTGCCGCGGCAAATCGCCACCTCAGGACTGCGCTCCAGCTCACCCGCCCACGCGTCGCTCCGGGGTTTCCCCCAAGGGCACGTGGCGGGGCACCGCGCAGCCTGGGGTATGCGGTGGCATGCAGCCACCACCGTGGCGAGCGGTGGCGCACCAAACGGTCCGCCTCGGTGCTGTCCAGGCGACCGTGACGGGCATTTAATGCCCTTGTCCCCTACCGTCAGAAGTAGGTATGATAACACTGTGCCGCACTGTAGCGCCACTGTTCCCGCACTGTTACAACTTCCACCCCTTTTACACTTTTACCCCTTTCTCTTACGTTGACACCTGTCGGTGACCCCTTTGTGCTATAAAAGGAGGCCCGTGTGCAACGTAGAGGGGGTTCGGAGATTCGGAATCCAGACAGCCATACGCTCGGTGTAGCTAGCTCTCCAAGCTCCCGAGCTCCCCAGTTCAATACAACCAAGCAGGAGTAGGGTTTTACGCGTCCATCGCGGCCCGAACCTGGGTAAACCGCCCGTGTGCTCGCCTCGATCTGCTCTCCGTGCTCCCTCCGCCCCCCTCACCGGACAACGAAAGGGGCTCCGGCCCCATAGGTGCTCGCGGGGGACGCCGTCCACCCCGACAGGCTTCTCCAAAAGTATGTATAAAACCATGTGCTTTGATAACACTATCAAAACATTTATTCCAACTCCGAGAGGCTTGCACGAGTCCATAAATGGATCGCTGGAGCTTGCACACTTTGTTAGCTCCCTTTGGATCGACAAAAACTTCCGGTTGCATCATATACAACTCTTCTTCCAGAAATCCATTCAGGAATGCAGTTTTGACATCCATTTGCCAAATTTCATAATCATAAAATGCGGCAATTGCTAACATGATTCGGACAGACTTAAGCGTTGCTACGGGTGAGAAAGTCTCATCGTAGTCAATCCCTTGAACTTGTCGAAAATCTTTTGCAACAAGTCGAGCTTTATAGACAGTAACATTACCGTCAGCGTCAGTCTTCTTCTTGAAGATACATTTATTCTCAATGGCTTGCCGATCATCGGGCAAGTCAACCAAATTCCACGCTTTGTTCTCATACATGGATCCCATCTCGGATTTCATGGCCTCAAGCCATTTCGCGGAATCTGGGCTCACCATCGCTTCTTCATAGTTCGTAGGTTCGTCATGGTCTAGTAACATAACCTCCAGAAAAGGATTACCGTACCACTCTGGTGCGGATCTTACTCCGGTTGACCTACGAGGTTCAGTAACAACTTGATCTGAAGTTTCATGATCATCATCGTTAACTTCCTCACTAATTGGTGTAGACGTCACAGGAACCGGTTTCTGTGATGAACTACTTTCCAATATGGGAGCGGGTACTGTTACCTCATCAAGTTCTACTTTCCTCCCACTCACTTCTTTCGAGAGAAACTCCTTCTCTGGAAAGGATCCAAATTTAGGAACAAAAGTCTTGCCTTCAGATCTGTGATAGAAGGGGTACCCAATAGTTTACTTTGGGTATCCTATGAAGACACAATTCTCCGATTTGGGTTCGAGCTTATCAGGTTGAAGCTTTTTCACATAAGCATCGCAGCCCCAAACTTTAAGAAACGACAACTTTGGTTTCTTGCCAAACCACGGTTCATAAGGCGTCATCTCAACGGATTTCGATGGTGCCCTATTTAACGTGAATGCAGCCGTCTCTAAAGCATAACCCCAAAAATGATAGCAGTAAATCAGTAAGAGACATCATAGATCACACCATATCTAGTAAAGTACGATTACGACATTCGGATACACCATTACGCTATGGTGTTCCGTGTGGCGTGAGTTGCGAAACTATTCCGCATTGTTTCAAATGAAGACCAAACTCGTAACTCAAATATTCTCCTCCACGATTAGATCGTAGAAACATTATTTTCTTGTTACGATGATTTTCAACTTCACTCTGAAATTCTTTGAACTTTTCAAATGTTTCAGACTTATGTTTCATTAAGTAGACATACCCATATCTGCTTAAATCATCTGTGAAGGTGAGAAAATAACGATATCCGCCGTGAGCCTCAACATTCATCGCACCACATACATCTGTATGTATGATTTCCAACAAATCTGTTGCTCGCTCCATAGTTCCGGAGAACGGCATTTTAGTCATCTTGCCCATGAGGCACGGTTCGCAAGTACCAAGTGTTTCATAATCAAGTGGTTCCAAAAGTCCATCAGTATGGAGTTTCTTCATGCGCTTTACACCAATATGACCTAAACGGCAGTGCCACAAATAAGTTGCACTATCATTATCAACTTTGCATCTTTTGGCTTCAATATTATGAATAGGTGTATCACTACTATCGAGATTCAACAAAAATAGACCACTCTTCAAGGGTGCATGACCATAAAAGATAATACTCATATAAATAGAACAACCATTATTCTCTGATTTAAATGAATAACCGTCTCGCATCAAACAAGACCCAGATATAATGTTCATGCTCAACGCTGGCACCAAATAACAATTATTCAGGTCTAAAACTAATCCCGAAGGTAGATGTAGAGGTAGCATGCCGACCGCGATCACATCGACTTTGGAACCATTTCCCACGCGCATCGTCACCTCATCCTTAGCTAATCTTCGCTTAATCCGTAGTCCCTATTTTGAGTTGCAAATATTAGCAACAGAACTAGTATCAAATACCCAGGTGCTACTGCGAGCATTAGTAAGGTACACATCAATAACATGTATATCACATATACCTTTGTTCACCTTGCCATCCTTCTTATCTGCCAAATACTTGGGGCAGTTCTGCTTCCAGTGACCAGTCTGTTTGCAGTAGAAGCACTCAGTCCCAGGATTAGGTCCAGACTTGGGTTTCTTCTCCTGAGCAGCAACTTGTTGCTGTTCTTCTTGAAGTACCCCTTCTTCTTCCCTTTGCCCTTTTTCTTGAAACTGGTGGTCTTGTTGACCATCAACACTTGATGCTCCTTCTTGATTTCTACCTCCGCAGCCTTTAGCATTGCGAAGAGCTCGGGAATCGTCTTATCCATCCCTTGCATGTTATAGTTCATCATGAAGCTCTTGTAGCTTGGTGGCAGTGATTGAAGAATTCTGTCAATGACGCTATCATCCGGAAGATTAACTCCCAGTTGAATCAAGTGATTGTTATACCCAGACATTCTGAGTATATGCTCACTGACAGAACTATTCTCCTCCATCTTGCAGCTGTAGAACTTATTGGAGACTTCATATCTCTCAATCCGGGCATTTGGTTGAATATTAACTTCAACTCCTGGAACCTCTCATATGCTCCATGATGTTCAAAACATCGTTGAAGTCCCGGTTCTAAGCCGTAAAGCATGGCACACTGAACTATCGAGTAGTCATCAGCTTTGCTCTGTCAGACGTTCATAATATCTGGTGTTGCTCCTGCAGCAGGTCTGGCACCTAGCGGTGCTTCCAGGACGTAATTCTTTTGTGCAGCAATGAGGATAATCCTCAAGTTATGGACCCAGTCTGTGTAATTGCCACCATCATCTTTCAACTTTGCTTTCTCAAGGAACGCATTAAAATTCAACGGAACAACAGCACGGGCCATCTATCTACAATCAACATAGACAAGCAAAATACTATCAGGTACTAAGTTCATGATAAATTTAAGTTCAATTAATCATATTACTTAAGAACTCCCACTTAGATAGACATCCCTCTAATCCTCTAAGTGATCACGTGATCCAAATCAACTAAACCATGTCCGATCATCACGTGAGATGGAGTAGTTTCAGTGGTGAACATCACTATGTTGATCATATCTACTATATGATTCACGCTCGACCTTTCGGTCTCATTGTTCCGAGGCCATATCTGCATATGCTAGGCTCGTCAAGTTTAACCTGAGTATTCCGCGTGTGCAACTGTTTTGCACCCGTTCTATTTGAACATAGAGCCTATCACACCCGATCATCACGTGGTGTCTCAGCACGAAGAACTTTCGCAACGGTGCATACTCAGGGAGAACACTTATACCTTGAAATTTAGTGAGAGATCATCTTAATTGCTACCATCAATCAAAGCAAAATAAGATGCATAAAAGATAAACATCACATGCAATCAATATAAGTGATATGATATGGCCATCATCATCTTGTGCTTGTGATCTCCATCTCCGAAGCACCGTCATGATCACCATCGTCACCGGCGCGACACCTTGATCTCCAGCGTAGCATCGTTGTCTTCTCGCCAACTTATGCTTCTACGACTATCGCTACCGCTTAGTGATAAAGTAAAGCATTATAGGGCGATTGCATTGCATACAATAAAGCGACAACCATATGGCTCCTGCCAGTTGCCGATAACTCGGTTACAAAACATGATCATCTCATACAATAAAATTTAGCATCATGCCTTGACCATATCACATCACAACATGCCCTGCAAAAACAAGTTAGACGTCCTCTACTTTGTTGTTGCAAGTTTTGCGTGGCTGCTACGGGCTGAGCAAGAACCGTTCTTACCTACGCATCAAAACCACAACGATAGTTCGTCAAGTTAGTGCTGTTTTAACCTTCTCAAGGACTGGGCGTAGCCACACTCGGTTCAACTAAAGTTGGAGAAACTGACACCCGCCAGCCACTTGTGTGCAAAGCACGTCGGTAGAACCAGTCTCGCGTAAGCGTACGCGTAATGTCGGTCCGGGCCGCTTCATCCAACAATACCGCCGAACCAAATTATGACATGCTGGTAAGCAGTATGACTTGTATCGCCCACAACTCACTTGTGTTCTACTCGTGCATATAACATCTACACATAAAACCTGGCTCGGATGCCACTGTTGAGGAACGTAGTAATTTCAAAAAAATCTACGCACACGCAAGAACATGGTGATGCATAGCAATGAGCGGGGAGAGTGTGTCCACGTACCCTCGTAGACCAAAAGTGGAAGCATTAGCACAACGCGGTTGATGTAGTCGTACGTCTTCATGATCTGACTGATCAAGTACCGAACGCACAGCACCTCCGAGTTCTGCACACGTTCAACTCAATGACGTCCCTCGAACTCCGATCCAGCTGAGCTTTGAGGAAGAGTTCCGTCAGCACGATGGCATGGTGACGATGATGATGTTCTACCGACGCATAGCTTTGCCTAAGCACCGCTACGATATTATCGAGGTGGATTATGGTGGAGGGGCACCGCACACGGCTAAGAGATCCAAGAGATCAATTGTTGTGTCTCCAAGGGGTGCCTCCCTCCCCATATATAAAGGAGTGGAGGAGGGGGAGGGGGCCGACCACCCTGGGCGCACCCCATGAGGAGTCCTACTCCCACCGGGAGTAGGACTCCCCCCTTCCAAGTGGGAGTAGGAGAGGAGAGGGAAGGAGAGAGAGGGGGAAAGGAAAGGGGGCGCCGCCACCCTCCTTGTCCAATTCGGATTGGGAGGAAGGGGGCGCGCGGCTGCCCTTGGCCGCCCCTCCTCTTCTCCACTAGGGCCCAATAGGCCCATTAGTCTCCCCGGGGGGTTCCAGTAACCCCCCGGTACTCCGTATATGCACGAAACTCCCCAAAACCATTCCGGTGTCCGAACATAGTCGTCCAATATATCGATCTTTACGTCTCGACCATTTCGAGACTCCTCGTCATGTCCGTGATCACATCCGGGACTCTGAACAACCTTCGGTACATCAAAGCACATAAACTCATAATATAACCGTCATCAAACTTTAAGCGTGCGGACCCTACGGGTTCGAGAACTATGTAGACATGACCGAGACACGTCTCCGGTCAATAACCAATAGCGGAACCTGGATGCTCATATTGGTTCCCACATATTCAACGAAGATCTTTATCAGTCAATACGCATAACAACATACGTTGTTCCCTTTGTCATCGGTATGTTACTTGCCCGAGATTCGATCGTCGGTATCTCAATACCTAGTTCAATCTCGTTACCGGCAAGTCTCTTTACTCGTTCTGTAATACATCATCCCGCAACCAACTCATTAGTTGTAATGCTTGCAAGGCTTATAGTAATGTGAATTACTGAGTGGGCCCAAAGATACCTCTCCGACAATCGGAGTGACAAATCCTAATCTCGAAATACGCCAACCCAACAAGTACCTTCGGAGACACCTGTAGAGCACCTTTATAATCACCCAGTTATGTTGTAACGTTTGGTAGCACACAAAGTATTCCTCCAGTAAACAGGAGTTGCATAATCTCACAGTCATAGGAACATGTATAAGTCATGAATAAAGCAATAGCAGAATACTGAACGATCAAGTGCTAAGCTAACAAAATGGGTCAAGTCAATCACATCATTTTCTTAGTGATGTGACCCCGTTAATCAAATGAAAACTCATGTCAATGGCTAGGAAACATAACCATCTTTGATCAACGAGCTAGTCAAGTAGAGGCATACTAGTGACACTCTGTTTGTCTATGTATTCACACAAGTATTATGTTTCCGGTTAATACAATTCTAGCATGAATAATAAACATTTATCATGATATAAGGAAATAAATAATAACTTTATTATTGCCTCTAGGGCATATTTCCTTCAAGTGTATCGTATGCTCATTACCATTAACATGAAAAGTGACATTGCCTTTGTTGCAATCGATAACAGCCCATGTAGTATTCAAAAAGGGTCTACCAAGAATAATTGACATACTATCGTCCTCGGGAATATCAAGAATAACAAAGTCCGTTAAAATAGTAACGTTTGCAACCATAACAGGCACATCCTCACAAATACCGACAGGTATAGCAGTTGATTTATCGGCCATTTCCAAAGATATTTCAGTAGGTGTCAATTTATTCAAATCAAGTCTACGATATAAAGAGAGAGGCATAACACTAACACCGGCTCCAAGATCACATAAAGCAGTTTTAACATAGTTTCTTTTAATAGAGCATGGTATAGTTGTAGATCTCCTAGTTTCTTAGGTATTCCACCTTTAAAAGTATAATTGGCAAGCATCGTGGAAATTTCAGCTTCCGGTATCTTTCTTTTATTTGTAATAATATCTTTCATATACTTAGCATAAGGATTCATTTTAATCATATCAGTCAAAGGCATACACAAAAAGATAGGTCTAATCATTTCGGCAAAGCGCTCAAAATCCTCATCATCCTTTTTTCTTGGATGGTTTAGGAGGAAAGGGCATGGGTTTCGGAACCCATGGTTCTCTTTCTTTACCGTGCTTCCTAGCAATGAAGTCTCTCTTATCATAACGTTGATTCTTTGATTGTGGGTTATCAAGATCAACAACAGGTTCAATCTCTACATCATTGTTATTGCTAGGTTGAGCATCAACATGAACATCATCATTAATATTATCACTAGGTATATGTTCATTACCAGATTGTGTTTCAGCATCAGAAATAGAAATATCATTCGGATTCTTAGGTGTGTCAACAACAGGTTCACTAGAAGAATGCAAAGTCCTATCATTTTTCTTTTTATTCCTCTTAGAAGGACTAGGTGCATCAACATTAGTTCTGTGAGAATCTTGCTCAATTCTCTTAGGGTGGCCCTCAGGATACAAAGGTTCCTGAGTCATTTTACCCCCTCTAGTCATAACTCTAACAACATTATCATTTTTCTTGTTATTTAATTCATTGAGCAAATCATTTGAGCTTTAAGCACTTGTTCTACTTGAGTAGTAACCATAGAAGCATGTTTACTAATGAGTTTAAGTTCACCTTCAACGCTAGACATATAATCACTCAAGTGTTCAATCATATAAGCATTTTGTTTCAATTGTCTACCAACATAAGCATTGAAGTTTTCTTGTTTAACAATAAAATTATCAAACTCATCCAAGCATTGGCTAGCAAACTTAGTAGATGGGATTTCATCCTTATCAAATCTATAGAGAGAATTTACCTTTACTACCTGTGTCGGGTTATCAAGACCATGTATTTCTTCAATAGGTGGTAAATTCTTAACATCTTCAGCTTTAATACCCTTTTATTTCATAGATTTCTTGCCTCTTGCATATCTTCAGGACTGAGAAATAGAATACCCCTTTTCTTCGGAGTTGGCTTAGGAGTTGGTTCAGGAAGTGTCCAATCATTTTCATTACTCAGCATATTATTCAATAGCAATTCGGCTTGATCAACCGTTCTTTCCCTGAAAACACAACCAGCACAACTATCCAGGTGGTCTTTGGAAGCATCGGTTAGTCCATTATAAAAGATATAAAGTATTTCATTTTTCTTGAGAGGATGATCAGCCTCCCCCAAGCTTGTGGGAGACTCTCTTCTTCAATTTGCACAAAATTATATATTTCCCTTAAGGCAACTTGTTTCTTATGAGCGAGGAAATGTTTAGCAGAGAAGTAATAAATCATATCTTGGGGACTACGCACACAACCAGGATCAAGTGAATTAAACCAGGTTTTAGCCTCACCCTTTAATGAGAACGGAAATAACTTAAGGATATAGTAGTAACGAATTTTTTTCCTCATTAGTGAATAAGGTGGCTATATCATTCAATTTAGTAAGATGTGCCACAACAGTTTCAGATTCATAGCCATAAAAAGGATAAGATTCAACCAAAGTAATTATCTCAGGACCGACATAGAAATCATAATCCTTATCAGAAATACAGATAGGTGAACTAGCAAAAGCAGGGTCATATTTCATTCTAGCATTCAAAGACTTTTCTTTTGGCTTAGCTAATAATTTCTTAAGATCATTACTATCATTGCAGGCAAGAAAATCTCTAGCAGTTTCTTCATCCATAACATAACCCTCAGGTACATCAGGCAATTCATATCTAGGGGGAGAATCTTCATCATCACTTTCATCAATATTATCAGTTTCAATAATTTCATTCTCTCTAACCCTAGCAAGTCGTTCATTAAGAAATTCACCTAATGGCACAGTAGTATCAAGCATAGAAGTAGTTTCATCATAAGCACCATGCATAGCAGAAATGGCATCATCCATAACATGCGACATATAAAAATCAATAGCAGGTGTAGGTGTCGCAAATTTACTCATAACAGAAGGTGAATCAAGTGCAGAGCTAGATGGCAGTTCCTTACCTCCCATCGTAGTTGAGGGATAAATCTTGGTTTTTTCCTCTTTCAAGTTCCTCATAGTGATCAGAAGATATAAACCCCAAGTTACTCAAAGAATAGAGCTATGCTCCCCGGCAACGGCGTCAGAAAATAGTCTTGATAACCCACAAGTATAGGGGATCCAACAGTTTTTGAGGGTAGAGTATTCAACCCAAATTTATTGATTCGACACAAGGGGAACCAAAGAATATTCTCAAGTATTAGTAGGTGAGTTGCCAATTCAACCACACGTGGAAACATAATATCTGCAGCAAAGTATTTAGTAGCAAAGTAGTATGGAAGTTACGGTAACGGTGGCAAAGGTAACAGTAGCAATTTTGTAGTAATTGTAACAGTGGCAACGGAAAAGTAACTAAGCAAAGATCAATATGTGAAAAGCTCATAGGCATTGGATCAATGATGGATAATTATGTCGGATACGATTCCTCATGCAACAGCTATAACATAGGGTGACATAGAACTAGCTCCAGTTCATCAATGTAATGTAGGCATATATTCCGAATATAGTCATACGTGCTTATGGAAAGAACTTGCATGACATCTTTTGTCCTACCCTCCCGTGGCAGTAGGGTCCTATTGGAAACTAAGGGATATTAAGGCGTCCTTTTAATAGAGTACCGGACCAAAGCATTAACACTTAATGAATACATGAACTCCTCAAACTACGGTCATCACCGGGAGTGGTCCCGATTATTGTCACTTCGGGGTTACCGAATCATAACACATAGTAGGTGACTATTGACTTGCAAGATGGGATCAAGAACTCACATATATTCATGAAAACATAATAGGTTCAGATCTGAAATCATGGCACTCGGGCCCTAGTGACAAGCATTAAGCATAGCAAAGTCATAGCAACATCAATCTTAGAACATAATGGATACTAGGGATCAAACCCTAACAAAACTAACTCGATTACATGATAAATCTCATCCAACCCATCACTGTCTAGCAAGCCTACGATGGAATTACTCACACACAGTGGTGAGCACCATGAAATTGGTGATGGAGGAAGGTTGATGATGACGATGGCGATGGATTCCCCTCTCCGGAGCCCCGAACGGACTCCAGATTAGCCCTCCCGAGAGAGATTAGGGCTTGGCGGCGGCTCCATATCGTAAAACACGATGAATCCTTCTCTCTGATTTTTTCCTCCCCAAACGTGAATATATAGAGTTGGAGTTGAGGTCAGTGGAGCCTCAGGGGGCCCACGAGGTAGGGGCGCACCCCAGGGGGTGGGCACACCCCCCACCCTCGTGGACAGGGTGTGGGCCCCCTGGTGTTGATTCTTTCGCCAATATTTTTTATATATTCCAAAAATATTCTCCGTGAAGTTTCAGGTCATTCCGAGAACTTTTATTTCTGCACAAAAATAACACCATGGCAATTCTACTGAAAACGACGTCAGTCTGGGTTAGTTCCATTCAAATCATGCAAGTTAGAGTCCAAAACAAGGGCAAAAGTGTTTGGAAAAGTAGATACGATGGAGACGTATCACGCTCCGTCTATTACTCTTGAGAGCTGAAACTCTCTAGACGGTTAGGTGTCAATTTCTTCATAGACCAAGAGTAATTGTGGTTCTCAAAGAAGTCTGTAAAGGTTCGAGATCGCCTCAAGTATCTACCATGAGTGATTGGCATTGGTTGACGAACCAATTGTCGAGGAGATTAGGGCGAAGAGAGTTTATCTTCTGTGTTAAATCACAGCCCCTCTAACCAGACGTAGTTCTTGTGCAGAAGGGCGAACTGGTCTACCAAATTCCTTGTCGTCATCGAGCATCACTGGTTACCTCTGCTACTCCTCTTTACATTCGAATTGTTTCAATCGTGTGGTTTGTCTCGATGCATGCTTTTAGTTTCCGTCCTTTAGTTTGTATTCTCTCACTGTACATTGTTTTCATTCACTCCGTTGCTGGGTTTCGACAGTTTTGATGTTTCCGAAGAAATTTTAAAAATTCCCATTCACCCACTACAAAAAAATACACTTTCATGATGATACGTGTTTGTCACAGTAGGTCGCGTTTTTTGTCATGCATGTACATCCATGACAAATTTATGACAGAATCAAGATAGTCATACATGTGCTGTCGTAGAAGTGCTCCATGACATTACCAAAATTATCATCACGGAAGTGTCCACTTCCATGACGATAAATCGCGCGTCACAGAAGTGCTTTCGTCAAGGGTGACCGACACGTGGCATCCACCGTAACGGAACGCCATTAAGCTATCGGGTCGGGTTTTGGATCTGATAACCCGTTAACAGCCCCGACCAATGGGGATTTTCCACATGTAAAATCATCATTGGCTAGAGGAAACACGTGTCGGCTCATCGTCGAAACAGATGTCATCCACTCACTAGACAGAAGGCGCCTATGATACGTCGACATGTGGCATGGCCCAACAAGTTTAAATGGGTCGGCCCAACTAAAGGCCCACAAGATTTTGCAGACCATAATAGGCCGGCCCAGCTAAAGGCCCATGAGATTTTGCAGACCATAATGGGCCGGCCCAGCTAAAGGCCCATGAGATTTTGCAGACCATAATGGGCTGGCCCAGCTAAAGGCCCATAAGATTTCGCGAGCCATAATGGGCCGGCCCAGGTAAAGGCCCACAAGATTTTTGTGTGCCATAATGGGCCGGCCCAGGTAAAGACCCACAAAATTCTTGCGGATCACAATGGGTCAGCCTAGCTAAAGGCCCACGAGATTTCGCCAACATTAATGGGCCGGCCCAGTTGTAGGCCCATAAGATTTTGAGGACCCTAGTAGGCCGGCCCATTGACTGGCTGCCATGTTTTGGGCCAAATGCCGGCCCATATTTGATCTGGTCCATTAATGGCCTGCCATGCTCCGGGCCCAATAGTGGCCCATATGAGATCCGGCCCGTTAAAAGCCTACCACGTTTTGGGCCGAATTACGGCCCAGATCAGGTCCGGCCCTTTAAGAGGTTTTGGGCCTAATTATGGCCCATATCAGATTCGGCCCGTCAACTAGACACTATGCTTTTGGGCCCACTTGCTAAAGGCCCACTTAGTAATTCGGTCTGATATTAGTTTTGGCATGTTAAGGGCCCGTTTAACATTTCGGCCCTATATTAATTTCAGACTGTTAAAAGCCCGTCATATAGTTGGGCCTAACTACGACCCGGTTTGCATCCGGCCTGCTCGCAGCCGATATCTGATTGGGCCAAACGAGGACTGGGACAATTTTTTGGCCTGTTAAAAGCCCGTGATTTGATTCACACAATCATGGGTCGGGGTTCATTTCGGGCTGCTGCCGGCCTGTGAGCTGTTCGGCACATTTCAGGCCCAACCTACATCATGATTGCATGACGGCCCGATTATGTACCGTAATTTTACGATTTGGCCGGTTTACTACGAAGATAGGATATATATATACAGTAAAATAACTGCAGCATCGTGAATAAGAAAAAACCTAAACTATACAATAAAGAAATTACGACATATTACATCCACTGGGCATCAAAGTTCGCCACTATGATAATAAAGCACAAGCAGACAGGAGATTACATACACTGGGCATCAAAGATCGCCACCAGTGCAAATAAACACGCCGACAAAATAATATACAAAACCGACAGCACTTCAATAGAGTTCAAGAAAGGTTAGCCCTGCTGGGGAGCTGCAGCGCAAGCAGCTGAGCAAGATGTTGAGACTGCGCTTGTTCAACACTTATATCTTCCTCACTCTGAAAGATAAACAAGCAGACAGATGACAGGTTTTGCACATAAAAGTATGAGTGCTGACAATTCATCACATTTCTTACTGACGAATAAAGTGACACAGTTTAAATTTGCATTAACGCAATATGGTATTGTTCAGGTCAAGACATGGCAGGAAATGACATTGTGAAGGAGTTGGCAGCTTCACGACACCACTGGATTACAAATCAAGAACTCATAAGTATCAACGGTTAGTGTGCTGTCAATTTATACCATTTCAGATTGGCAAATAAAGAGACGGTTTAAATAATAGTAGAATGATATGACATTGTTCATAGTTAAGACATTGCAGAATATGACATTGTGCTGTAGTGGGTAGGTTCACCACACCACTGGATTATGGATGAAGAACAGAAGCATACATGCAGTGCAAAAGAAGATCACTTGCTGTGTATAGTTTAATTTACATGGTATGAAGAAGGAACTTGGTTGTACAACTGAAAACTTAAACTGAGAAAGGACAAACTTTTGTTTATGAACTACATATAATAAACTTTAAACAAGCAATTTGATGCAAACACAAAAAATAAACAGCTGTTGCAGTCATGCCTAACCAAATATATACAACAAAGTTTGAAGGCTTGAGATGGACAAACTTACATTATTGGTGAAGACAGGCTCTATAAAGGCCTTGTCCATGCTGATGGGGGGGGGCAATTCAAGAAGTTTACCACAGAATCTTCTTCAAAAGCATTGCCTTTATTCTACATTTTGTTAAGAGTAAATATATATGTGATAATATACGAAAAAATGGAGAATATTTAAGATAAGATGAAGAGTGATGCTACATAACCAAGTAGCTATAAATGTAAGTGCATCAATACAGGCAAAAGGTACAGCCAAGAGAAACGCACAGCTAAACTTCTTCAGTACCAACCTTATGGTAAGAGTAAATATAGATCTGATGTGTAGAAAATGGAGGGCAAAGGAAAATAAGCTGCAGAGTGATGGTACATGAACAACTACCTGTCATTATAAGTACACTGATAAAGGAAAACATGTACTTACAAGAACAATGCAGAGCTAAAAAAACATTGGCATTGGATATATTCTACACTAATGTAACCATTCATACAGATCAGATAATTTGGAGCGAACAATTGATAAGCAAGCTATCATGCATACTGCTGTCACATAATGAACCAGGTATGTATGCAAGTACAGTGATACAGGACAACAGGTACTAACAAGAGCAAAGCAGCGAGCAACATATTTGCGATATCCTGTCGTTCTTGTCAAACCGGAATTCTTCTTTGAGTAGATTTCCTGCAAAAAAGATCCATAAGGAACATGCGGAAAAGTAGAAGTTCAAATTGTCATGTGATTTCATAGACAGTACCTCATCCTGGGAACGAGACCAGTGCATAACAAGGTTTTTCCATTCAACGTCTTCTAAATTTAGCATAGGAGACTTCACCAGAAATTCGTTTATAGACTTGCCATCAAAGTGTGATTTCCTCAGGTAACACCGATATTGCTGCAATGCTTCCTTGAAAAGCACAAGCAAGCTTTGCTCGTCATGACTATCCAAATTGACCCTCACCTAGTTACAACAATGTAATGTAAATCATTGATGTGTTCAATCAGCAGAAAACAGGAAAATAATAACCATGAATAATAGCACTTACACGTAAGTTGGACAGGAAGATGTGAAAATGGTGTTTGTCTTCACAATAATCTTCCCATGATGGGAATATATGCACGTAGTCCCTAACAACATTGAAAGCATTGTCTTTTAAACAGGGAATAAATGGAATGGGGTTCCAATCTGCAGGAATTGGCCGTCTCTGCAGTTGGGATAGGTCTTCGGCCGGTGGACTTGCTGTACTTTTTGCTGGAGTGGGATTTTTCTATGGTACAGCTGGTGCTATGGCAAATGAAATCGGTACACCTTTTGCTGGAGTGCAGGTCCTGTGTGGTGGGGCTAGTGGTGTGGCCAGTGAAGTATGGGTACAGTCTGCTGGAGTCGGTCCTACGTTTTGTGTCACTGGTTGTACAGCCAATATAAGTGGGGCGCTGTCTGATTTCTCCGGCACCACCACATTTTTCAAGGACTTTGCTGGTGCTCCTTCAGGTTCGGCAATCACCCTCTTCCTTTTTGATGTCTGATGCACAAAAGCAGCATTTGAGTGGAAAAACATGGTATGCTGACAGATGGAATATGTATTGATAATGGATGGGCATGGCATCTCGAGTTATATGATGAGTAAACTAAGCAGATGGCGGTGCAACAAAGTAGAAGAAATGCAAGACAACATATGCAAGATACGCGCAATCAATAAAACCTTGCCAAATTAGAACAGGCACCTTGATGGGTGAACAGGACAGGCCATCTGCCTTTGACTCCTTGAGGTTAGTCATTAGGATGATATTTTGAACAAGAATCAACAGGTGGGGAGCGTACGAGTTTCATTGCTTCCAGAATGGTACTCAATGCCTTGCTGCCAATTTTGTAAGTCATTGCAGTGTTCCACAATATTCTTCTGATGCGCGGATTCTGATATTCACTGTAATTGCGTATAATATCTGAGAACCATGAAAACATAAATAGCTGTGAGATTATCTTTGTAATGAAGATGGTATTCTAATATAGGGGCGCCCATGTAAACACTTGTGTGCTATCACTGGATTCTGATGAGAGAGCTCATGTGTGTTGTAATATGGTGTGTGCATTTATATAATCTGGCACAAGTACACAAAAAATAGGCTCCGGAAGTAAGGATAGCTAGCAGATGATAGGTTCATAATATATTGTATAGAGAGTTTATTGCCAAACCATGATAACAAGAGCACACAGCAACTAGGCAGATCATAGTGTACATAACAGGGGTACACCATAACCAGGATATATAAATCGGGAAAGTGGAACTGGCTGGAAATTACGGTGTTGTATTGCTGCTAGTAATGAAAGCCTATCGATCACGTACATGCCAGCTCTATCAACTATTGACTGCAGATGTCCCTGCTCCCCTTCCTGACAAGGAACATACTGTGCTTCCCATACAAAACACCGCACGGGCCGCTGGCTGAACCACCGGCCCCACCGCCTGTGTTCCTCCGCCACCCCCGCCCCCGCCCCCACCCGTGTCGAGTTTTCTTCATTCGACGAGGCCCCACCACTGCCCCCCACAACCACCGTCCCCACCCGAGCCCCTTCGATCGCACCGGCGAACTCCGGCGAGCTCTGAAAAATCGACTAAACCAATTTTGAAACTTAGTCTAATGTGATTTAACTAGTGTGGAATATAAAAGGGGAAAACCATAAGCATAGCGAGTATGGTGTTGAGCGTGCCATGGCGGATCTGAAGGTGCAAAGCGGACAAAGGCAACTTCGCAACCAAGACAAGAAATCAGAGTAAAGCAGTGGCGATCTATTTTCTTGCTGCGATAAATAAGTTGAGCAGATACGAAAGAGTACTGCCTCTGGTGCGGCGCCGTGTACGCATCTGCTGAGAATTTGACGGTGCTGCGGTAGCGATGGCTGTCGGCGGCGTGGAAGTAGATCTAGAAGGGTAGACGGTGGCGGCGGGGCGCGGTGGACGAGACGGTCGTAGGAGCGGCGCCGGCAAGGTGGACGACGGCGGGGATGAAGCGAGAGGACGGGATGCAAGGATCCCGGTCCGCAGCCGTGGATGAGAGAGGTTGATCTCTTGTAATGGACGGCGGCGTCGGGGTATCAGCTCCGGCATGGTGGAGGAGGACGACGGTGGATGGGGTGGCGGACGGCGGCGGACGGAGAAGGGTGGGGTGGAGAGGGTGTTTTGGCGGCCACTGAGTACGAATGGGGAAAAGGGAGGTAGAGAGGAAGGGGGAACCATGTATTCAGGGCGCGCTTGTCTCAAATGCGAGGAAATTTACAAACTTAGCCCCCGTTTCAAATTTCTACTACATCACAGCAACACTAGTCGGTTGGGGATAGGACGGTAATCTCGCATACACCAAATATTTGCCGATGAGAGTTTGTTTTTGGCGCCCACCGTGTATGAATATGAATCGGGGAGGGAGTCGATTTCGGCCGAGGACACACTGTGTTTTGGCGCCCACCGTGTATGAATCTGGGTGAGAGGCACGTTTGGGTGAAATTACAAACCTACCCCTATCGAAACCTATAGAAATCCAGCAGATAGGCTTTGCGTGGCACGGATAGGCAGTAGTGATTTCCATCTCGCAGATTTTGGTTTCGGATGGTTACTACGACTTTCCCCGCTTCGTTCAAATTTTGCAGAGTGCACGTTTACCGTGCCAACTCAATTCGAATCCCGTTTGTATTCTATTTCTTTTTCGGGTGGGATTCATTTTCAATTGGAATTACATTCTATATACATCATTTTTTATATATACTTTCAAAAGCACAACAAAGAATTCTGCTCCTTTATATGTATAATATGATTTACAAATACAACGTCTTGAAATCTTAAGGTAGAATTCGAAAAAAAAATAACCAAATTATGTTCTACTAAAATGTATGGATCAGTAATATCTACATATTAAATAACATAGATGTGCGTGAATTCATATGAGTATGCATGTTTGATAGATCAATTTTGGTTCGAGTATGGATTACATGTATCATCATCTCGAATTCAAATATTTGAATCCCTTTTTTGTTCACTCCCATCTCTCTTGCATGCATGCTCCTTCAGGTAGCTATCACTCTCTTTTCTCCAGCTCACCCGCACGTTCACTTCATGTTGCTCCTATCCTCGCAAACATGGTCTCTCGACGTCTCCCTTGAGAAGTGTCACACTCTCCCTATCATTATACATTACACGGTTTTCATTATCTCTCACGTCTCTATTGTTCTCTGGTATCACTCGGTACCTAAGCTTTCTTTTTCACCGCCAAACACACAGTCTCCACTCGTCTTTCACTTTGTCTTTCTCTCTATGGGATTCTCTCACACACCCTATATGTCTCTACATATGACTCATACCACTAAAATTACTCTCTCTATCTCTCCTATAGATACAACATTTGTTGCGGTCTCCTTTTTGTCTCCATCCCAGACTGACATTATTCATTTGTTTACTGATCAGACAACCCCGACTACCATCTCCTCTCTCTCACACACATACACACACACACACACACACACAACTCCTGCTTCCACTCCCCTTCCCGACTACCGTCTCTCTCACACATACACAAAACTCTCGCTTTCGCACCCCGACTCGTATTTCTCTCACAAACATTTATCGACTAGCTAGCCTCTAGATAGGTTTATACACCCGCACACTCGTGCTTCCACCATCGCATACATGTCTCTCTCTCGCTCCTTGTATCTATGTAGTTTTTTCTTCCCTTCTTGAGACAGGCCCTCTCAATCGTGCACACACACACTATCGCCTCATTTTAAGCTGATACCTATCGCGCGCACACTCCTTGTGTCTTTGTCACACATGCACTCCGTCCTCCTCCACTCTCCCTCTCTCTCACACACACACATGGGCTTCTTGCAACAACTAGCAAGATGCCCATGTGTTGCACGGAACATCAAGATGCATTTGTATGAGTAGTTTATCTTGTGGGGGAAAAGGTTGAACGAGGGAAGGACTTATTAGCAAATGTGGAGAGGGGTGTGGGTATCTTTTTGCAAAATTTCCATAGTTTCCTTCCTATCCGTCAGATATAGATCGGACGGCCTATATTGCAGGATGGCAGGCACACGATCATCACCGACAATGCTTATTATAACAGTAGGGATAAAAAATAGAGTTGGTGATGATGGTGGGCCTGCCATCCTGTAATGTAGCTCGTCTGATTTATATCTGATGGATAGGAAGGAAAATATGGCAATTTACCCGCACTCTTCACCACATTTGCAGATAAGGCCTTCACTCGTTCATCCTTTTCTCCCACAAGATCTTGATGTTCCGTGCAACGCACGGGCATCTTGCTAGTAAGAGTAGAAATTAGACATATACCACTTCTCGAATCTTGAAACCAACAACATTCCTCCCTTATCTCATCAAAATTGCCAAAGGAATATATTTTGAGTGAAACATAACATATTTTTAGTGATATACGTCTTTCAAAGCTAGACTTTTTTTTCTATCAAATCGATGAATATGTATTAATCCAGTGGCGGAGACAGGCCTGGGGCAGCTAGGGCTATAGCCCCAGGCCTAGAAACAACTTCCTTTATAATTTCTTCATGCAAAGCATAGAAAATCATAGAAGTTTATCACTCAACATAGCACAGCCCCAGGCGTAATCTGCATCTAGCTCCGCCATTGTATTAATCTACTTTGATCGTGTGGCAATGCATTGGCACATTGCTAGTAGTTATTATATTTTTTTGGACACCAGACAAATGGTGGAGTACATATACGAAGAGAAGAGGTGCACACATGCAGTCGGCCTCTCGCTGTCTCGCACACATGAGTGTTACGTAAAGGCGACGTTAACAAATAAACCCTAAAACCCTAGGTGCACGATTGCTGCATTCGCGGGTACCGGGTACCGGGTACCTTTGTAGGAATAGTCATCTCGCATGATAATTTGATCCGTAGGAGTTGATGGTCGGGACCATAGGTGAACGACTTGGAGCGCGGTGGCTCGCCAGTTGCAACAGATCGAGTCCACGTTTAAAATATCGTTTTTTAGCGGGGTTAAGAGTTCCGATTTTCAATGGCGCGTTATAAGTAGTAAGTAGTTTTTAGAACGATTGGTATGGAGCAAAAATGGAATTCATAGTACTACATACCTCCTTGGCGTATGGTTGTATGGTTTTTTTTTGCGATGGAGGGTGTATGGGTTTATGTTGCGAGATGTTGAACCTGGTAGTTCTAGGGCAAATACTATGGTTTAGATTTAGATGCTGGTTTTCAGTAATGAAAATCGGAAGGGGAAACCCTTCTTTGATTAAAAAAACTACTACCTCCATTTTGGTTTACCAGTCCCCATCGTACTTTGGGTCAAAGTTTGTCCACGAATTTTACTTGTAAAATGTGAATGGAAAACGAGATTTTGTTATATCCAAACAAAAAAGGATTGGAGGGAGTGATTGCTCTGACATAGACGCGACCTCTCATAGCGCAGGCATTGAACCGGCGCGCCGGCCAAGAGGGCCGCACTCGCTGCAGGCACGGCTGAGCACGCCTCCTCGCCGCGTGCAACCAGCTTAAGACTACCCCGCCTGCCTTCATTGAATCCGCGCGTGTGCCGGCAACACGTCCTTCCGCGAGCCGGCAGGCATTTTAGAACACAAAAAATGACTAAAATATAATTAATTTACGCATGGTCTTGACTTGTTTTGCTCGCACTGGTAGCAGGAACTAGTAGAGGATTTTCTTTATTTATAACTCTCGTCACATTTTTTTGGCTTTGAAGCGGATCATGGTTGTGGACATTATGTATGAATGTGCAGATATCTGTGAACATGAGTTTGATGTGGAAGTTGAACTTGGAATGTCGGGCTTGCGCGTGAACTATACCATGTCCAATGCTTCACCTGTTATTGTTTGGAAAGTAATTGCTGTTATTACATGATCCGAAAAAAACATTTTGTGCCACATCAGTAGATGCACGGACATCACAACAGGCATGCTGACTGGATAAACATTTGAACCTAGCTATTATGAAGGAAATTTTGTATTGACAAAAATTTTAGATAGCAGGAGACGCCTAGCCTGCTTTACCTCTGCTAGCTTATTTCTGGCTTCTTCCATCTCTTCTTTGGCTTGGGTGAAGAGAGCATCTGATTGCTCTTTTCGCTTCTTCAGGAACTCAGCTACATTCTCAAGGGCTGTTGCACGCTTTCTTTCAGCCTTTACTAATGCCATGAGGACACGAACAGCTGACGACTCCACCTGGCTTGTGTGTAATCCAGCATCATCTTGGAATTTGCACCTTGTGTCTAATCCAGCATCATTAGGGAACTGGCACCTTATGTGTAATCCAGCCTCATTTTGGAAACATGATCTCAAGGTTGACCATACTTCCCTCCTCGCAGGAACTGCATCCTGACATGAAGTTACTTCTTTTTTAGATCAATACTCAGAGCAACCTAGATCCATTTAGTAGAAGCGAGATAAACAGAACTCGGAGAAGTGAATTCAAAAGGAAAAAATAAATAAAAACAGACTACAAGGTGAGAACACCCACTTCCTACATCAAGCTAAAAATGAAAGCATTAGGACGATTAAGACTCTTCTTATTACACATCGAAGAACACCACGCTTAAGAGAAATAGAAACTACAACATATACACATTGAAGAACACGAGGCTACACGAAAGTAATTGAAAGGGTGTTACTTACCAAAGCTCGTTTTACAGGTTCGGTGCAGCTCCTCTTTAACTTGCCACACTCCTTGAAGATGCCCCGAATATCCCGTGTTTGGTCTTCATTGCTCCTCTGCATGTTCGCACTCGTGGTTTTAAAATCTCAACATGGCAAGAAAAATATACTACTAGTAATACTCGCGCATCTTGTGGGCAACATTAAAGCACTCGTCTGCCATGTTAGAGCATCTCCAACAAGATAAACTACTCATACAAATGCATCTTGATGCGTGCAACGCATGGGCATCTTGCTAGTTCTAAAAACCTTTCCATCATTTGCCACACTACTGGTTGCAGATGAAAAACCTACCCAAGCACATCACGATACAGGAGCGACGCACAATTACAAGCTGATATTCTGTTGGACAATGGAGGCTATAACCAATTACTTTTACGGGAACAATAGCACCCAGGAAATTTGAAGGGTAGGTATGAACAAAATTGGAACTGCACATGTACTGCTAAGTGATTCAATACACACATTACCAATCGAGGAGGAGAACGATGGTCACGGCGGCCTCTGTGAGTCATGGTCGGCAACGGGAGTCAGTTCATTGTCCACGACGGTGGTACTTCTGCGCTTGGCATCGGCTTCCGGGAAGCAGATCCGAGATCGTGGAAGACGATGCCGGGGAAGAGGCTCCGTGTACGACAACGACGGTGGACCGGCTGCAGTGCGGCGTACGAGGTCGTCGATGAGGCAGATGCGCTGCGGTGGACGAGTGCGCCGATGTAAAGGGGAGGAGCACGAAGGCTGCGGTGCCATGGAGAAGTCTATTTTGCGGTGGGGATAGAAATTGGGGAGTATTCAGGTGTACTACTCTGGGTGCCGGGTGGGGTTGGCTGGGTAGGGTGAACCTGAAGTTACGAAAATATCCCCCTACCAAGCGTCATCCGTAGGCCTGTTCTGAAGGCTATGATGGTAACTTCCCACTGCTCGAATCAGGGTCGCGGGAGATTTTCCCGCCGACCTCAAAATTTTGTGATAGTGGACTCCCCGTGTGGCGTGTTGAGTGACTCGGCTAAGCAACTAGCGAGTAGTAGTAGTAAACTCTGCATATTAGGTTTGACCGAAGTCAAACTTCCTAAAGTTTGACCAAGTTTATAGAAAAATATAAACATTTACCATAACAAATATGTATGATGTAAAAGTACATTCAATAATGAATCTAATGGTATTTATTTGTTATTGTATATGTTAATATTTTTTGTTATAAGCTTTCTGAGAGTTTACAAAACTTGACTTTGACCAATGCTAATACGCGGACTTAAATAAAAACGGGGGGAGTACACATTTGTTTTCTTAGTTTGTAGTGAACTAATCATTTGTTGAAATTGTGAAATAAATATATTAGGCTATTGACTTCGAATGTAATGGTCTATACAATTCAATAGTTACAATCATTGTCGAATCTCAAGATGTATACAAGGTCTATAGTACTTCACAACATGCTCAAACTCACATAATCCCAGTCAAATGAGAATCTAAATGCATTTCATAGTTATTACTTTGTAGGATGCAACAAAAACAACCATAACTCTACATCAGCCATTATAGAAGCAACATTTTGACATATCCCAATGTGTGAATGAAACATGCAGAGAGAGCTTTTGAAGATGGAGCAGATAGGGCGGGAAAGATTGTATGTATGTGGACGAGAGAGTAGGAGACAAACCTAACGAGACAGAGAGATAGAGATAGAGAGAGTAAGAGAGAGGAAGAAGTTAGGTCTGTGAGAAAGATGCATACATGTAATATACATGAGATGTGTGTGCATCTGGATTCTGTATACGTGGAAGGAGAAGAGACAACATGTTTGATGAGAGAGCTGGAAAAACATGGACGAGAGGGGAAGGATCTCGTGGGTTGAGGGATTGACAATTTTGTGTGGGGGAGAGAGGGATTGGTAATTTTGTGCAAGAGAGAGAGAGAGGGTGGGGGGAGGAGTCAGTCAGCCATCGTCACATCACCCTGCTTCCAAATGACCCCGCATTCTCTAGCGCGGTGTGGTCGCCATCTTCAATCTGCTCGTTGCCCTATTTGAAGATTGAGGTGTTGTGCATGTTGGGGTGCAAAGAAGCACAAGCGAGAGTGGTCGCCGTATAACCTTGGATGGGGATGAATTGTGTGCTCGGGGGAGTGTGTGTGTGTGTGTGTGTTCTGCTGCGTGTGTCTCTCTCTCTCTCTCTCTCTGTGTGTGTGTGTGTGTGTGTGTGTGTGTGTGTGTGTGTGTGTCAGATATTGAGAGAAAACAAACCTAAGGAGAGAAATGGGTATTCACGAAGAGATTGTGCGGGCCTTGAGGTGGGCAGGGGCCGTGTGAGGGTGTCAAAATGTGCGCGTTGATGCATGTGTTGCATGCGACCGTGCGAGGGACGGACGAATCGAGAGAGATGGTTGTTGTGTTACGGATGCTCCTCTCTTTGTCTCTCTCTCTCTCCCCCTCTCTCTCACACACACACGCACACACACACACACAAGTAAACTAGAAGACCGTTCTCTCATGTATACACAACGTATCGGCATCTGTCTATGTCTCACTCATGCATGATCATTTGCACATTCACACCTCTCTATGTCTGTATCACATGCACACCGTCTCCACATTGCCCTTCCGCCACAACACACATATGGACACATACACACGTTCTCTCTCAGTCACACACATAAAATCAGTATTAAAAAAACTAGGGCGCACCTAAAACGTCCAAATCCAAATAAACACGAACTGGAGCTAAATTCAAATATATGGAAATATTGCAGCGTCAAGAACTTTCATAGGAAAAAAAGTTGAGTAATATTCGAGGATTGTTTTCACACACACAAAAGGTTCGGTGGATGTCCTTCGAGCGCGACACGGTGACGCACCGCTCGATCGACCGCGCGGCCGCGGTTCACGCGCTTGCACAGGATTCCGTATCGTGGTTGTGGTACTAACTAATAAAAGCGCTGCCTAAGTCTAATGTTTACGTGTACTAGTACGGTTTTCTTCTAAGTTTGACCAACCTTATATATAAAACTAAAGTAAGCTCCCACACGCGCACTCATCAATATGCCGCCACCGCCGTTGCACATGCCGGCACCCGCCTGCTCCGACCAACAATTTCTCGCCCATCACCGTCGCGTCGCCGCCATCCCTGTGTCGTGGAGCCGAAGGCTCGCCCGCTCACGTCGTCTGCAGTCCCTCCTCGCGATGTCGTCGCACTGCGAAGCACGCGAGCAGCTGGTGGAGTCGCGTCTATGCACGCAGCGTATGAAGAGGAGGACGAGCGCGTGCTCCAGCACGCCGGCGAGGAGGAACTAGTGTGTCATTGTCTTCTCCGCCCGTGCGGAGGAGGCGCGCATGGTGGCTGTCGCGGCGGAAGTCGGTCGCGCGCGCGTCGAGCCCGCAAACCGGGTGCGGACACGAAATCTACCTTCGAGGCCTTGAATGCCACGTGGATCCTGCAATCTGAAGGAGCAATTTGGGTCAGTCGACTCATGTGAGCCGTTTGATGCAACATGGATGGCTAGAAGGGCCTCTTCCACCTCTTCTGTCGTCTTCTTCCTTTGCTCCGTCGAACTTCTTTCACAAATCGACTGACCCAAATTATACTACTAGTACGAACATATTAAGTACAGTAGGAACACGAAGATACGAGCAGTAGTACCAACTGCAAGAAGAACAGTAGTAAGACATAGTACTAGTACTGTTGTACGTACTAAAGAGTTCAAATAACGAGAAAGAACATAAACATAGTTCTGCTGGGGCCTCAGCACAACACACCCTTGAAAATAAACTAAGCAACTAGTCCGCTTGACACTGCAGTAGAACCAGCCTGAGCAACGGCACTGCCACCTACTCGGAGTCCGAGTCCACGTCCTCGACTTCGTCCTCGTCCCTCTTCCTCTTCCTCTTCGCCGACGCTTCTTTGCTTGAACCGGACACTGGGCTCTGCTTCTTCATCCAACCCTTGTAGATATTTAAACAAAGGTAGGCATCCATTGCTGCGTACAGGATGTGATCTTCATCTAATGTCTTCGACTCCCATGCATGATGAAACTCGTGATGAGGTTTCTTCATTTTAGCGTACGAAGGATCAATCATGGCTGCTGCCAGGGTCAGCATTGAAGGTTGAGAGGAGGACACCAGGCTTGCCTTCTGGAGATCGAAGGGCTGGCCTACAACGAGACCTATCCGACGCAGGACGTCACTGTCGTTCTTAAAGCCTACAGTAACGAATTTCACTCTTTTGTCCTTGAGGAAGTTCTTAAAATCCTGGCACTCAACATCGGCATGGCATATGTGGTAGACCAAGCAAACGTTATGTACGCAAACCTGGATCACGGCAGGCTTCTTCCTCTCTTCGTCCTTTAGATCCTTCTCTCGTCCCAGGACTGTGGTGTACTCAACATCTAGCCCAGCGACCCACTCATCCGTTGAACTGTTGAACATGCGTAGGAAGCGAGCAAGCCATGCTTTCACCGTCTCGGATCCACGTGTGTAGATGACGATGGACTGATCGCCGGTGATGACTCTAACCTAGTACTCAGCAGTGACCATGGAGATTTGGGAGGCCATGGATTTTGGAGGAGGGTTAGGAGAAGTTGAACTTTCGTACCGCGCAAAAAAATGGGAGCGAACTAATGTGAAAGGACGGGACGACTGGGAGCGAACTGTTGTAAGGTAGAAGACGGGGACGAGTAGGGCGTGCGAACGGCGTGGGGTTGCTGGCTTGCCCGGTGGATAAACGGCTGTAAGCCCCCAACGAGTTCTCGAGAACTATGCGGAACCCACTAGATGTCATGTCTACTAGACCCATATCGTAGGCCTGACGGTAGAGCTTCTGCCTGTTCGCACGCCATGCCGGCGCGTGGATGTAACTTCACTTAATTCCGTCAAACGTCGCGCCTCCCACGACCTTCGCCTCCCTCGCGCGGTCGCGCCCTTTTAGACTTCAACCGGCTATAAATGAGCAATTTTTTGCCTTTTTTTAGACAAGCAATTTTTTTGCCTACTTCGCATGCATGATACTCCCTCTGGTCCTTTTTACTCCCGTCAACCGTTTGCAAAGTGTTTGACCAAATTTATACTTTTTTTAACACCACCTTATATTAATTAACCAGCCACACCAGTACACTCATTCGATACAATATTCACCACACAGGGCGGTACGTTATTTACAAGAATACCATCTAATCTATTGTCAAAGCTATACTTAGCGATTAAGTGTGCCACCTTATTGGTCGAACGGCTAATATTTGACAATTGAAGATTGTTGATCAACTTCGAGATGCTCAACGCTTTCATCTTCAGGTCACGCATAGCAGACCTGTCATAGTCCCCCGATGCAAGAGACGCTACCACAAAAGCGCAATCAGTCTCTAAAATTACAGGATTATGAAGAGAAATACCTATTGATACGTCTCCGTCGTATCTACTTTTCCAAACACTTTTGCCCTTGTTTTGGACTCTAACTTGTATGGTTTGAATGGAACTAACCCGGACTGATGTTGTTTTCAGCGGAATTGCCATGATGTTTTTTTATGTGCAGAAAACAAAAGTTCTCGGAATGACCTGAAACTCCACGGGATGTCTTATAAAAAATAATAAAAAAAATCCTCACCAAAGATGAAGACCAGGGGGCCCACACCCTATCCACGAGGGTGGGGCACGCCCCCCTACCTCGTGGGCCCCCTGGAGACCCTCCGATGCCAACTCCAACTCTATATATTGGCTTTTGGGGGAGAGAAAAATAGGACAGAAGAAATCATCGCGTTTTACGATACGGAGCCGCCGCCAAGCCCTAAAACCTCTCGGGAGGGCTGATCTGGAGTCCGTTCGGGGCTCCGGAGAGGGGGATTCGTCGCCGTCGTCATCATCAACCATCCTCCATCACCAATTTCATGATGCTCACCGCCGTGCGTGAGTAATTCCATCATAGGCTTGCTGGACAGTGATGGGTTGGATGAGATTTATCATGTAATCGAGTTAGTTTTGTTAGGGTTTGATCCCTAGTATCCACTATGTTCTGAGATTGATGTTGCTATGACTTTGCTATGCTTAATGCTTGTCACTAGGGCCCGAGTGCCATGATTTCAGATCTGAACCTATTATGTTTTCATGAATATATGTGAGTTCTTGATCCTATCTTGCAAGTCTATAGTCACCTATTATGTGTTATGATCCGACAACCCCTAAGTGACAATAATCGGGATACTTCTCGGTGATGACCATAGTTTGAGGAGTTCATGTATTCACTATGTGCTAATGCTTTGTTCCGGTTCTCTATTAAAAGGAGGCCTTAATATCTCTTAGTTTCCATTAGGACCACGCTGCCACGGGAGGGTAGGACAAAAGATGTCATGCAAGTTCTTTTCCATAAGCACGTATGACTATATTCAGAATACATGCCTACATTACATTGATGAATTGGAGCTAGTTCTGTGTCACCCTATGTTATGACTGTTACATGATGAACCGCATCCGGCATAATTATCCATCAATGATCTGATGCCTACGAGCTTTCCCTATACTGGTTCTCGCTTATTTACTTTCCCGTTGCTACTGTTACAATCACTACAACATACCAAAAACATTACTTTTGTTGTCTTTACTTTTGTTATCGTTACCACCACTATCATATTACTTTGTTACTAAACACTTTGCTGTAGATACTAAGTTTCTAGGTGTGGTTGAATTGACAACTCAGCTGCTAATACTTGAGAATATTCTTTGGCTCCCCTTGTGTCGAATCAATAAATTTGGGTTGAATACTCTACCCTCGAAAACTGTTGCCGTTCCCCTATACTTGTGGGTTATCACCTATGCAGAGACCGGCAATGCAAGCCCTAAGCTCTGCTTGCTCCACGCTTTGACAGGCATCAATGAAATCCCACGACCAAATTTGTACTAAAAATATCAATATCTACAATACTCCCTCCGTCTAGGTGTGTAAGTCATCTTACGAAAACCAAATAATCCCAAAACACTTAGGCGCGGTGCATTAACTTCTACCTCGTTTCTTGTTTCTTGACATATCAACCAATAGGAGATGTGGGTGTGCATGCTTTTAATGACTTGAGACTACCAAACACGACATGCAGTGGTTAGTTCATTACATGCAATTCTATTAATTAGCAAATAAACATTAAGATTTCTCGTTTTCCCCTCCTCCTTGGTCACAGTGCACAATCTAAGATGACTTACTCGCCTAGACGGAGGGAGTACTGATTATAATGAGTATAAGAACCACGTTTTATAATGAGTGTAAAAATATTGATTTGACATTGTGAATGTTGACACATTGTGGAATAGTTTTTGAAGTCTGCAAAAGTACTCAACTAGTGTTGTTGTTCTTCACAAAAAATGTGTTTACCAATGCATGCATGAACACTAGTTACTCTAACCCCCTCTCTTCTTTAATT
This sequence comes from Aegilops umbellulata, assembly GCA_032464435.1. Lineage (NCBI taxonomy): Eukaryota > Viridiplantae > Streptophyta > Magnoliopsida > Poales > Poaceae > Aegilops > Aegilops umbellulata. Next base: position 276,173,631 of record CP136055.1, read on the forward strand.
CTTTGCCACATCAGCATGTTTGCTTTTCCCGTGTGCATGATACCAGCTAAGATACCACCATTATGGCCAGCCTTAATCATCGCATGCAATAATTAAGTGCACCTTGAAATATGAACATGTGTGGGGCGTGTATGTTTTTAATGACTTGAGACTATACCTAGCCCGGCATGCAAGATGACTTATTATGCACCGTTCCCCATACCTGCAGGAAGCTCGTTCGTCTCCAAATCTTTTCCTCTCCATGTGTGGAAACAATATGCCTGCCAAACTCGCCTTCTCCCTCCGGCGGTCCCACCACTCCACCCCGTGTGAAAAAATCTGCATGCATGACTCTCCTCCCCCCACGCTCGTCCAATCCGTTGTGACCAGCAATATTTCCGCCTCTTCGCTCCCCCGTAATTTACTCCAACAAATATGCCCACGTAGTTGTTACTTAACTGCAGGTGCATTGGGTCACTAACATATGGGCCCAACAGGGGTCTGGCCCACATGTCAGTGATGCAACTGGACCTGCAGTTAAGTCAGTGCAGCTCAGTCCATATCTTACGTAGGTGTGCCATTGCTCGCTATAAATACTGCGCCTCCCACGACATCGCTATCTCCTCCCCCTCACGTTCACGTTCTGCGCTATCTCCTCACCCTCCCTCTCACGTCGACCACCATGGCATCGCCCCTCCCAAGCCCTAGGAGCCCCTCGCTGCACCGCACGGACGGTCACACATCGTCGTTCCGTTCCTCGCCGCCACTAGTCGAGGAGGACGCGTCGGCGTTCCGCTCCTCGCCGCCACTAGTCGAGGAGGATGCGTCGGTGTTCCGCTCCTCGCCGCGACGTGTCGAGGTGGACGCGTCGGCATTCCCAATCTCTCCAGCACGCGCGCCGGAGGACGTGTCGGCTCCCCGCTACGAGGAGAACACCACGCCGCCCGCCGAGCCCCCCAGACTTGAGGAGCTTTGGAAAGATCGCCTTGTGAGAGGCTTTGCCTCCAGCAGAGCGCGCCAAAATAGAGGCGGAGAAGAAGTCCTAGGAAGAGAAGCGCACCATGGAACAAGCTGCCTGGGAGGCCTATGTCGCGTCCGAGAGAGTCAGGCAACTGGCTCTTTGGCAGAAGGCTCGTGCGAGGGCCGTGAGGGTGGCGGAGGACGCCCGTGCCGACGCCCTGAGTGCAGTCGAGCCCAAGCGCCTCATCTACGCTTGGCGGTACGTGGACCGGGTGCATGCTTCCAGCGAGGAGGAGTACCTATTGGCGTCGGATCACCACACCGGTGAGATCGCGCTCGCCCGCCGGCAAGTCGCCAATCAGCACCTCGCGAGTTGCGAGGCTGAGGAAGAGGCGTTGTGTCGGCGCGCTGGGAAACTGCAGCGCACCAGGGCACTCGTGGCGCGCCGCAAGCGCTCCTGCGAGCATCGTGGGTTTTAGGAGGAGTATAATTTTTGTTTCGTAAGGCGATCTCATTAGTTTTGGGACGCAAATGATAAATCCCGAACGTTCAGGAACTTTTAGCGTCCTTAATTAAGTATGTAAAAGGGAAAGTTTGGAAACCTTGTGTATTCATACGCATTTTGCAAGTACGTGCATATAGCACAAACTTTACTATATACTATCGCACTACACGTCTCTCTCGATATATGCTTGCAGACTGTGCTACTCCCTCCGTCCAGGTCAATAAGTCATCTTTGGTTGTGCACCATGACCAAGAAGGAAGGAAGATTTATACACCTAGACGGAGGGAGTACTACTATTACTTATGTACGTGCAAATGCATGTTTTAACATTATGATGTGGTTTTTGTAAAAGTAGAAAAACAACACTAGTCAAGCTTGTGAAACGATTTAATGCAAAACAAATGCAAAAATGCTCGTTTGATTGTTTACTTTTAGCTTCCTTCTCTGTGGTTATTTCTCTGTCGTACTTTGTACGGAGTATCTCACTGGTTGGAAAGGCATGCAAATTCCCAACCCGCTTCCTACACCCTATATCGAATTTTTTGACTAACAAGTTGTGCCGTGCAATTGGAATTCCAACTTGAGTACTACTACTAGTAGGAGTACCAGGGGCCAGTTCTTTTAGGCTTATAGATTAGTAATCCCATAACTACTATGTAACGCCCTCGATGAGGCTATATCTCCCACGTGTCGAGGCACGACTTAGAGGCATAACCGCATTGAAAGCAATGTCGCAAGTGAGGTAATCTTCACACAATCCATGTAATAAATAAAGGGGAAAGATACATAGTTGGCTTACAATCGCCACTTCACACAAGTACATAAATAAAATCCATCATACAGATTACACTCAAGGTCCGACTACGGTACCAAAATGAAAGAAGACTACCCCAAATGCGAACAGATCCCCGGATCACCCAACTAGGCTCCACTACTGATCATCTGGAAAAGAAACATAGTAACGGCCACGTTCCTCGTCGAACTCCCAAGTGAGCTCGGTCGCGTCATCTGCACTGGCATCGTTGGTACCTGCTATTGTGGTGATAATATCTGTGAGTCACGGGGACTCAGCAATCTCACACCCGCGAGATCAAGACTATTTAAGCTTAAAGGTGGGAAAGGGGGTTTGTGAGGTGGAGCTGCAGCAAGCGGCTAGCATATGGTGGCTGCAACGCAAAAGAGAGCGAGAAGAGAAGGCAAAGCACGGTCGTGAAACTAGAAGTGATCCTGAAACAACCTACGTCAGGCATAACTCCAACAACCGTGTTCACTTCCCGGACCCCGCCGAGAAGAGACCATCACGGTTACACACGCGGTTGATGTGTTTTAGTTAAGGTCAACTTTGGGTTTTCTACAACCGGACATCAACAAATTCCCATCTGCCTCATAACCGTGGGCACGGCTTTTGAAAGATAATACCCTGCAGGGGTGTCCCAACTTAGCCCATGATAAGCTCTCACGGTCAACGAAGGATATTCCTTCTACCGGGAAGACCCGATCAATCTCGGAATCCCGGACTACAAGACATTTCGACAGCAATAAAACAAGTCCAGCAAAGCCGCCCGATTGTGCCGACAAATCCTGATAGGAGCTGCACATATCTCGGTTTCAGGGCACATCCGGATGAACACTCCGTACAACTAAAACCAGCCCTCGAGTTGCCCCAAGGTGGCGCTGCAAAGGGCTCTAGTTTGGACCAGCAATCGAAGGAGAACTGGCCCGGGGGTTTAAAATAAGATGACCCTTGAGTCTGCAGAACCCAAGGGAAAAAAAGGCTAGGTGGCAAATGGTAACACCAATGTTGGGCCTTGCTGGAAAAGTCTTATTCAAAGCGAACTGTCAAGGGGGTCCCATAAATCACCCAACCGTGTAAGGAACGCAAACTCCGGGAACATAACACCGGTATGACGGAAACTAGGGTGGTAAGAGTGGAACAAAACACCAGGCATAAGGCCGAGCCTTCCATCCTTTACCAAGTATATAGATGCATTAATTAAATAAGAGGTATTGTGATATCCCAACAAGTAAACATGTTCCAACAAGGAACAACAAGATCATGTCCCAACAAGGAACAAACTTCATCTTCGCCTGCAACTAGCAACGCTATAAGAGGGGCTGAGCAAAGCAGTAACATAGAAAAACAACGGTTTGCTAGGACACGGATGGTTAGGGGCTGACATGGCAATATAGGAGGCATGATGTAGCAAGTGGTAGGTATCGCAGCATAGGCATAGCAAAAGAGCGAGCAATCTAGCAAGCAAAGATAGAAGTGATTTCGAGGGTATGGTCATCTTGCCTGCAAGAGTCTCAGAGTTGTCGAAAGCTTGGTCCTCGTAAGCGTTCTCAACGGAATCCTCGGTCACGTACTCGTCTCCTGGCTCTACCCAAGACAAGAGAACAAGCAAAGGAACCAATATCAACCACGATGCAATGCGCAAGCAATATGATGCAAAACATGGCAACGATATGCGAGAGGTGATATGCAATGCGTATGCATGCTCCGGAAGGACAAGGATGAACAGGGCATAATCTTGGCAAACCAAGCATGCCACTGGATAGGTGAGGTGATTTCGGTTGAAATCGATATAAAGATCACCGGAATCGGATGCACGGTTTGCAAATGACAAGCAAAACAAGATTGACACGAATCTGCCATAAACAGCATGATGCTACTTAGCAAGCAACAAATAATTAAGCTACTGCACCCAAACATGGCAACAAAGCATATGACAGTAATCTACACAAGATGCACGATAAAAGATGAACACTGATCTACGGCTAATTCACATCATAACAGGTCCAAACAATCATGGCAAAAGTGCAAACGATAACAAGTTCCCAGACTTGGTGAAATTATCAATGTATCAGAAACTAACATCAGGATGACATGTTCAGAGCAACGAAACAACATGCTACAAGTTCAGAACATAGCAAAGAAAGGCATGCAATGAATCTAATAGTAGCACTTGACAAAAGTCCCTAACTGACCATAAGCCAAAAAGGATCAGAAAATATGATTACACCCATGACAAATAAGCAAGTTTCGTTACAGGTTACAGACTTAGCAGAAAACTGGACATGTCAAAAACAGATAACGAGTAGGCATGTTCGTGAGCTCGATGCACTCACTACAGAGCATTGCATGATAAAATAAGCATACATACATCAAGAGTACATGGCATAGTAACAAGACATGGCAATAATAACATCATATCATGCAAGGATCAACTACACCAAGCTTGGCAAAATCGAATAACACGTAAACAATCTGCCAGCAACATTTTGAAGCAAAAGTAGAGCTCGATTGACTCAAGCTATGGCACTCCATAATTAGAAACAAAGGCATGGATGGAGAGAGAAAATACTCAAGTCCAAAAATCCCTTACTGATAATGCTCAAATTATGCATAGATCTCTCAGAAACAACATGAATACATGGCATGAAAATAACAGCAGTCAGGGACTTAGTGAAATTACTAAGTCTCTGAAATCAGCAACATCAAGTGACCTAGTTTGCATGCTTGTGCTAGTCACCACATAGATCACAAAAATACATGGCAAAATTCTCTGGAAAGGTAACATGGCATATTACAAAACTCATATAGGACACAACTTCATAGGAGGTACACATCAATCATGGAAAAAATGACTAAAGTGTATGTTCAGATAAGATCCAGCAATAAACATCAACTAGCCCTCTTCTAACAGCAATTCGGGCATCAAGATGGCCTCAAATGAAAATGATGCAATTAAACAAAATGATTTACTCTTCGGGGCGAACAATTTGACATATTATACGCGTGAAACGGAGCTACGGAAGAAAAGTTATGGCATGCAGTACTTGTGATGCTGATGATAAAATTCCTGGGACTTAGACGAATTTTGACCTCCGGATCTAGGGTTCGTCCGGCGCGGAAATCGAGGCGGCGGCGCGCCTCGCCGGAGACGGCGCCGGAGGAGGAGCGGGGAGAGCCGCCGGAGCTCGGGGCGCCGGATTCGGGCGGCGCCGGCCCGGATCTGGGCGCGGGAGGCCGCCGGAGCTCGGCGGGCGGGGCGGCGCGCGGCGAGGAGGCGGTGGTCGCCGGAGCTCGGCGGGCGGCGGCCGGAGGCGGGGACGAGGCGGCGCGGGAAGAAGGGCGGCGGGGCAGCGCGGCGCTGGAGGGTGGCGGGGCGGCGCGGCGCTGGGCTGGAGCGAGCGCCCGGGCGGCGGCGGAGACTGAACGGGCCCCGCGGGCTCGCGGGCCGGCGGCGGCGACGGCGGCGGAGCGACACGTGTCGCACTGCGGTTAGCTGCGGGCGGCGGCGGGTTTCGTCCGGCGCGGACCGGACGTGTCCGGCGCGCGGAGGGAGCGGGGCTAGGGTTTTAGACCCGGATTTGACGGAGAGGTGCACATATTTATAGCTAGAGGGGGCTAGGAAGCTCCAAATGGAGTGCGGTTTTCGGCCACACGATCGTGATCGAATGGCGGAGGACATGGGAGTGACTTAGATGGATTATTGGGCTGTTTTGAAGGGGTGTTGGGCTGCAACACACATGAGGCCTTCACGGTTACCCGGTTAACCGTTGGAGTACCAAACGAACTCCGATTGACCCGAAACTTGACAGGCGGTCTTCCGGTGCTATACCGAGGCCACATGTCAAACCTCGGTCCATTCCGAGAATGTTTAATACCCGCTCACAACGAAATGTAAAAGGGGACGCCGGGGGACATGGGAGCGCCGGATTGCAAAACGGACAACGGGAAAGATGCTCGGATTTATGAGACGAACACGTATGCGAATGCGATGCACATGATGACATGATATGAAATGCATGACATGACCAAAATGTAAAACGGAGAGAACCCAACCACGGAGGGAATATCATAACACATGGCCGGAAATGGCAAGAGTTGGATTACAAATATGGCAAGTTACATCTGGGGCGTTACAACACACCACCACTACGAGAGGATCTCGTCCCGAGATCTAGGACTGAAAGAACTCCGGATACTCGGAACGTAGGTGGTCTTCACGCTCCCAGGTGGCCTCTCGGTCTGAATGATGTGACCATTTCACTTTGAGGAATTTGATTGACTTGTTGCGAGTCTTGCGCTAAGTTGTTTCAAGAATGGCAACTGGATGCTCATGATAGGACAAATCTTCTTGAAGATCAATCTCTTCGAAGTTGATGGTGCGCTCAGGCGTCTTGAAACACTTGCGAAGCTGTGACACGTGGAAGACATCGTGCACATTTGCAAAGTTGGAGGGAAGCTCAAGTTGATAGGCTAGATCGCCTCGTTTGCCGATGATCTTGAAGGGACCGACGTATCGCGGAGCAAGTTTCCCCTTGATACCGAAGCGACAAGTTCCTTTCATTGGCGAGACACGGAGGTAGGCAAGATCTCCGATCTCGAATGCCACATCTCGGTGTTTGCTATCGTAATAGCTCTTCTGGCGCGATTGCACGGCTTTGAGGTTCTCACGAATCACCTTGCACATAGCCTCAGCCTCTGAGATCAAATCATTGCCGAGCAATTGACGTTCACCGGTTTCAGACCAGTTGAGAGGGGTACGGCACTTCCTGCCATAGAGGATCTCGAATGGGGCTTTGCCCGAACTGGCTTGAAAACTGTTGTTGTAAGAGAATTCAGCATAAGGAAGACAATCCTCCCACTTCATGCCGAAAGAAATAACACAGGCTCTGAGCATATCTTCAAGAATTTGGTTGACACGCTCGACTTGTCCACTAGTTTGAGGGTGGAAAGCTGTGCTGAAGCGAATGTTGGTGCCCATGGCCTTCTGAAAAGAATCCCAAAACTTGGAGGTAAAGATGCTGCCACGGTCTGAAGAGATCAATTGTGGAATGCCGTGTAAGGAGACAATTCTGGAGGTGTAGAGCTCTGCCAGCTACGCTGCTGTGATAGACTCTTTGATAGGAAGAAAATGAGCCACTTTGGTGAGCTTGTCGATGACGACGAAGATAGCATCATTTCCACGCTTGGACTTAGGAAAACCAGTCACGAAGTCCATTTCGATATGATCAAACTTCCATTCTGGAATAGCAAGAGGTTGAAGAAGTCCAGCTGGTCGTTGGTGTTCTGCTTTCACCCTTCTGCAGACATCACACTCATTCACGAATTGAGCAATCTCACGCTTCATTCGAGTCCACCAATACGACTGCTTGAGGTCATGGTACATCTTTGTACTTCCAGGATGAATAGACAGGAGAGAGTTGTGCGCTTCGTTCATAATGACTTTATGAAGATGACCCTTTGGAACCACGATCCGGTCCTCGAAGAAAAGAGTATCTCTGTCATCAACTCGATAGCACTTGTATTTGGGGATGCTCTTTTCAATACCACGTTTCACCTTCTTCACCATGGTATCCAACAATTGTGCCTCACGAATCTGATCTTCCAAAGTAGGAGAGACGATGAGGTTGGCAAGCAAACCTTGAGGAACAACTTGGAGATTCAACTTGCGGAAAGCTTCACAAAGATCCGGTTGAAAGGGCTTGAGGATTAAGCTGTTGCAGTAAGCCTTCCTGCTCAAAGCGTCTGCAATCACATTAGCCTTGCCTGGAGTGTATTCAATACTCGGATTATACTCTTGAATCATTTCGACCCATCGAGTTTGCCTGAGGTTGAGATGAGGCTGAGTGAAGATATACTTGAGACTCTTGTGATCTGTGAAAATGTCCACTTTTCTTCCCAACAGGAGATGTCTCCATGTTATTAGTGCGTGGACAACTGCCGCCAACTCAAGATCGTGAGTGGGGTAGTTCCTTTCATTGGGCTTCAACTGGCAAGAGGTATAGGCAACAACCTTCTTCTCTTGCATTAACACGGCACCGAGGCCCTGAAGAGAAGCATCACAGAATACTTCATAAGGCTTGGATTCGTTAGGAGGAGTCAGAACTGGAGCAGTGACGAGTTTCTCTTTGAGAGTCTTGAAAGCAACGTCACACTCAGGAGACCAGACATATTTCACATGCTTCTGGAGGAGGTTGGAAAGAGGCTTAGCAATCTTGGAGAAATTCTCAACGAATCTTCGGCAATAGCTTGCAAGTCCAAGAAAACTGCGAAGCTGCTTGACATTCTGAGGAGGATTCCAATTCAAAACTGCAGACACCCTTTCTGGATTAATAGCAATGCCCTTGGCAGAGATGATATGGCCAAGATAAAGAACTTCATCAAGCCAGAATTCACATTTGGAGAACTTCGCATATAATTGATACTCTCTGAGCTTGTCGAGTACCAATCGCAAATGTTTGGCATGATCCTTCTTATTCTTGGAGAAGACCAAAATATCATCGAGATAGACCAAGACAAATTCGTTGATGTAGGGGTTGAAGATGAAATTCATCAAGCGAGTGAAATATGGAGGAGCATTGACAAGGCCGAAAGACATGACAGTATATTCATAAGAACCAAAGCTTGTTCTGAATGTTGTCTTGGGAATATCTTCTTCACGAATGCGAATCTGATGATAACCCATACGAAGGTCAAGCTTGGAGAACACCTTAGCACCTTTGAGTTGCTCAAATAGCTCATTGATGTTGGGAAGTGGGTACTTGTTCTTGATAGTCTTCTTGTTCAATGGACGGTAATCGACGCAAAGTCGGTCCGTGCCATCCTTCTTCTTGACAAAAAGAACACCACAACCCCAAGGAGAAGAACTCGGTCTGATCAGACCCAGACGTTCTTGTTTATCGAGTTGAATCTTTAATTCCTTGAGCTCATCTGGTCCAAGCTTGTAAGGACGCTTGCAAACGGGTTCCGTGCCAGGCTCAAGATCAATAACGAATTCAACTGGCCGACGGGGAGGCATACCCGGAAGCTCTTCTGGAAAAACATCTTGGTACTCACAAACGACTGGAATCTGAGAGATAGCCTCCAATTCATCATTCTCATTGAGAGAAAACAACCGAATGGTATCATCACGAGAAGCATAGATGATCACATCGTTCGAAGTGTGAGTCAATTTGATTTCCCTGGCAGCACACTCAAGCTGAGCCTTGTGCTTAGAAAGCCAGTCCATCCCGAGAATAAGATCAATATCAGAGTCACCAAGAACAATTGGTTTTGACAAGAATTTGTAGTCGCCCATCTTGATAGAAACATCCGGGACGCAAACATTAGATGTCATTTTCTTGCCCGGGGACACAATAGACAACGGTCTCGGCAAAACTTGAGTACCCAAATCATGCATAGCCACAAAAGGTCTTGAAATGAAAGAAAGCGATGCTCCAGTGTCAAATAAGACTTTAGCAGGAATATCATTAACAGGAAGATTACCCATGATCACTTCAGAAGAATCCTCCGCTTGAGCTGCATACATCATGTTCACCTTGGCATGCTGGGAATTATGCTTGACCACTGCATTGCTGGAAGATTTCACAGGAGGAGGAGGCGGAAGGCGCCTCTGGTTGAAGCACTTGTTCGCATAGTGACCCTTCTGCTGACATTTGTTACAAGTCACCTCTGAGAGCGGACGATGGTAAGGAGCACTTGGCCTTGGAGCTTGGTTCTGAGACTTGTTCTGATAGACAGGGTTGGGTGGGTGGGAAGATCCACGACCACTTGAATTCTTCTGCTGATAAGGCTGACGGAACGGAGGAGGAGGAGGCAACCAGAACTTCTGTTGCTTAGCTGCCACAAGTGAAGAAGAAGAAGACTGAACTGCGTCTCTGACTCTCTTCTTAGAAGCCTCACACTTGAGCTGAGCAGCTTCTTGTTTCAGCGCCATGTTGTAGAATTCATCATACTTTAATGGCTCGAAAAGCACGAGAGCAAGCTGCAGATCTTCTCTGAGACCACGTCTGAATTGGTAGATCATACTCTTCTCATCAGGGATGTCTTGCCTTGCAAAACGAGAGAGTTTCTGGAACTGAGTGTTGTATTGATAGACAGACATGTTGCCTTGCTTGAGATTGCGGAATTCCTCACGCTTACTCTCAACAACACTTTCTGGAATGTGGTGAGCTTTGAAGTCACGGCGGAAATCATCCCAGGTAATTACACGACCTCCTCTGGAATCTTTGTATTGCTGAAACCATTCAGCAGCTTGATCTTTGAGTTGAAAAGAGGCAAACTTGACAAAGTCCTCAGGTCTGACATTGCTGCACTCGAAATGCTTGCTGATGTCCACGAGCCAATCATCGGCGTCTGTGGCCTCGACACAGTAGCTGAAGGTCTTTGGCTGATTAGCAAGGAACTGGTTCAGTGAAGCGAAATGCGGCTGATTGTTCCCTTGGCCTTGATTCTCTTGATTAGCTTGCCCTTGGTTGCGATCTTGCAAGAGCTGAATCAGAATCTGAGCATTGGCATTTGTGGCAGTCATCAGGGCCTGCCAAGCTTCCGGAGGCGGAGGTGGTGGCGGAGGGTTAGCCTGATTCCCTTCATTGTGTTCCGGATTCTGACGCGTTGGTGGAGCCATCCTGAAGAGGGTGACATCCATTAGCATCTTGACAGAGATATATTGAAGCTGAATCAAAGGAACGACATTGCAACATATAGTCTTCACAATTAACATTCGAACAAGAATGAACGAATGAATTCCAATGTAAAACATCACACTTCCAAAGCTGAGAAGCCACTTAGAACATGGTAAGGAATAAAATCAACAAGGTACGGAAATGAACAAATACTTGGTAAGGATTACCCAATCACAAACCAAATATCTGCGGAAGAAATACTAGAGCTACAAGAATTCCCACTTATAAACTCCCGGAACTTTCTGGTTATGCAATCAGGTGTTGGGGATACAGGGGAAGCATAATATCTCACCCAAACTAGCAAATCCTACAACCAGTTGTATCCATCCTTCAACACATAACCAAGAAACCTTCGGAAATCGTCTACCTCAACCTTCGAAAAGCATCCGTTATACAAGTCATGGTAATACTCCCGCACTCGCCACAGTACTGGGCTATCAGGGTTATCTCACCAACAACTGTACAAAAGAGATTTTCGATGTCGGCGTACTAAACTCAGGTATTCCAAAACCGCAACGATAAGATTATGACGACAACACCTCGGAGCTCAACTCCCCGGGACACTGCCACAACCCCTAAATGTCAGGAGGCAACCAAGACAATGTTGTCATCATAAAACCATCGGAACGATTGTAATATACCCGCATGATCCTAAAAAAAATTTTAGTGAAATTTGAGAAGAGAAGAGTCAAAACTCTACGTCAGGATGCCTTACCAGAAGGTCGAAGGGACTGGGAAGTAAAAAGAATTCCTAAACTCTCCGATATATAATTCCTAAATGACTCAAAACATTTTTCTAAACACAACTCGGCCACTAAAGACGATCAAACAGTGGGGGCTCCTAAGGTCGGGGAAAGGCTCTGATTACCAACTTGTAACGCCCTCGATGCGGCTATATCTCCCACGTGTCGAGGCACGACTTAGAGGCATAACCGCATTGAAAGCAATGTCGCAAGTGAGGTAATCTTCACACAATCCATGTAATAAATAAAGGGGAAAGATACATAGTTGGCTTACAATCGCCACTTCACACAAGTACATAAATAACATCCATCATACAGATTACACTCAAGGTCCGACTATGGTACCAAAATGAAAGAAGACTACCCCAAATGCAAACAGATCCCCGGATCACCCAACTGGGCTCCACTACTGATCATCTGGAAAAGAAACATAGTAACGGCCACGTTCCTCGTCGAACTCCCAAGTGAGCTCGGTCGCGTCATCTGCACTGGCATCGTTGGTACCTGCTACTGTGGTGATAATATCTGTGAGTCACGGGGACTCAGCAATCTCACACCCGCGAGATCAAGACTATTTAAGCTTAAAGGTGGGAAAGGGGGTTTGTGAGGTGGAGCTGCAGCAAGCAGCTAGCATATGGTGGTTGCAACGCAAAAGAGAGCGAGAAGAGAAGGCAAAGCACAGTCGTGAAACTAGAAGTGATCAAGAAGTGATCCTGAAACAACCTACGTCAGGCATAACTCCAACAACCGTGTTCACTTCCCGGACCCCGCCGAGAAGAGACCATCACGGTTACACACGCGGTTGATGTGTTTTAGTTAAGGTCAACTTTGGGTTTTCTACAACCGGACATCAACAAATTCCCATCTGCCTCATAACCGTGGGCACGGTTTTCGAAAGATAATACCCTGCAGGGGTGTCCCAACTTAGCCCATGATAAGCTCTCACGGTCAATGAAGGATATTCCTTCTACCGGGAAGACCCGATCAATCTCGGAATCCCGGACTACAAGACATTTCGACAGCAATAAAACAAGTCCAGCAAAGCCGCCCGATTGTGCCGACAAATCCTGATAGGAGCTGCACATATCTCGGTTTCAGGGCACATCCGGATGAACACTCCGTACAACTAAAACCAGCCCTCGAGTTGCCCCGAGGTGGCGCTGCAAAGGGCTCTAGTTTGGACCAACAATCGAAGGAGAACTGGCCCGGGGGTTTAAAATAAGATGACCCTTGAGTCTGCAGAACCCAAGGGAAAAAAAGGCTAGGTGGCAAATGGTAACACCAATGTTGGGCCTTGCTGGAAAAGTCTTATTCAAAGCGAACTATCAAGGGGGTCCCATAAATCACCCAACAGTGTAAGGAACGCAAACTCCGGGAACATAACACCGGTATGACGGAAACTAGGGTGGCAAGAGTGGAACAAAACACCAGGCATAAGGCCGAGCCTTCCACCCTTTACCAAGTATATAGATGCATTAATTAAATAAGAGGTATTGTGATATCCCAACAAGTAAACATGTTCCAACAAGGAACAACAAGATCATGTCCCAACAAGGAACAAACTTCATCTTCGCCTGCAACTAGCAACGCTATAAGAGGGGCTGAGCAAAGCAGTAACATAGCCAAACAACGGTTTGCTAGGACACGGATGGTTAGGGGCTAACATGGCAATATAGGAGGCATGATGTAGCAAGTGGTAGGTATCGCAGCATAGGCATAGCAAAAGAGCGAGCAATCTAGCAAGCAAAGATAGAAGTGATTTCGAGGGTATGGTCATCTTGCCTGCAAGAGTCTCAGAGTTGTCGAAAGCTTGGTCCTCGTAAGCGTTCTCAACGGAATCCTCGGTCACGTACTCGTCACCCGGCTCTACCCAAGACAAGAGAACAAGCAAAGGAACCAATATCAACCACGATGCAATGCGCAAGCAATATGATGCAAAACATGGCAACGATATGCGAGAGGTGATATGCAATGCGTATGCATGCTCCGGAAGGACAAGGATGAACAGGGCATAATCTTGGCAAACCAAGCATGCCACTGGATAGGTGAGGTGATTTCGGTTGAAATCGATATAAAGATCACCGGAATCGGATGCACGGTTTGCAAATGACAAGCAAAACAAGATTGACACGAATCTGCCATAAACAGCATGATGCTACTTAGCAAGCAACAAATAATTAAGCTACTGCACCCAAAAATGGCAACAAAGCATATGACAGTAATCTACACAAGATTCACGATAAAAGATGAACAATGATCTACGGCTAATTCACATCATAACAGGTCCAAACAATCATGGCAAAAGTGCAAACGATAACAAGTTCCCAGACTTGGTGAAATTATCAATGTATCAGAAACTAACATCAGGATGACATGTTCAGGGCAACGAAACAACATGCTACAGGTTCAGAACATAGCAAATAAAGGTATGGCATGAATCTAATAGTAGCACTTGACAAAAGTCCCTAACTGACCATAAGCCAAAAAGGATCAGAAAATATGATTACACCCATGACAAATAAGCAAGTTTCGTTACAGGTTACAGACTTAGCAGAAAACTGGACATGTCAAAAACAGATAACGAGTAGGCATGTTCGTGAGCTCGATGCACTCACTACAGAGCATTGCATGATAAAATAAGCATACATACATCAAGAGTACGTGGCATAGTAACAAGACATGGCAAGAATAACATCATATCATGCAAGGATCAACTACACCAAGCTTGGCAAAATCGAATAACACGTAAACAATCTGCCAGCAACATTTTGAAGCAAAAGTAGAGCTCGATTGACTCAAGCTATGGCACTCCATAATTAGAAACAAAGGCATGGATGGATAGAGCAAATACTCAAGTCCAAAAATCCCTTACTGATCATGCTCAAATTATGCATAGATCTCTCAGAAACAACATGAATACATGGCATGAAAATAACAGCAGTCAGGGACTTAGTGAAATTACTAAGTCTCTGAAATCAGCAACATCAAGTGACCTAGTTTGCATGCTTATGCTAGTCACCACATAGATCACAAAAATACATGGCAAAATTCTCTGGAAAGGTAACATGGCATATTACAAAACTCATGTAGGACACAACTTCATAGGAGGTACACATCAATCATGGAAAAAATGACTAAAGTGTATGTTCAGATAAGATCCAGCAATAAACATCAACTAGCCCTCTTCTAACAGCAATTCGGGCATCAAGATGACCTCAAATGAAAATGATGCAATTAAACAAAATGATTTACTCTTCGGGGCAAACAATTTGACATATTATATGCATGAAACGGAGCTACGGAAGCAAAGTTATGGCATGCAGAACATGTGATGATGATGATAAAATTCCTGGGACTTGGACGAATTTTGACCTCCGGATCTAGGGTTCGTCCGGCGCGGAAATCGAGGCGGCGGCGCGCCTCGCCGGAGACGGCGCCGGAGGAGGAGCGGGGAGAGCCGCCGGAGCTCGGGGGCGCCGGATCCGGGCGGCGCCGGCCGGGATCTGGGCGCGGGAGGCCGCCGGAGCTCGGCGGGCGGGGCGGCGCGCGGCGAGGAGGCGGTGGTCGCCGGAGCTCGGCGGGCGGCGGCCGGAGGCGGGGACGAGGCGGCGCGGGACGAAGGGCGGCGGGGCAGCGCGGCGCTGGGCTGGAGCGAGCGCCCGGGCGGCGGCGGAGACGGAACGGGCCCCGCGCCGGCGGCGGCGACGGCGGCGGAGCGACACGTGTCGCACTGCGGTTGGCTGCGGGCGGCGGCGGGTTTCGTCCGGCGCGGACCGGACGTGTCCGGCGCGCGGAGGGAGCGGGGCTAGGGTTTTGGACCCGGATTTGACGGAGGGGTGCACATATTTATAGCTAGAGGGGGCTAGGAAGCTCCAAATAGAGTGCGGTTTTCGGTCACGCGATCGTGATCGAACGACGGAGGACATGGGAGTGACTTAGATGGATTATTGAGCTGTTTTGAAGGGGTGTTGGGCTGCAACACACACGAGGCCTTCACGGTTACCCGGTTAACCGTTGGAGTACCAAACGAACTCCGATTGACCCGAAACTTGACAGGCGGTCTTCCGGTGCTATACCGAGGCCACATGTCAAACCTCGGTCCATTCCGACAATGTTTAATACCCGCTCACAAAGAAATGTAAAAGGGGACGCCGGGGGACATGGGAGCGCCGGATTGCAAAACGGACAACGGGAAAGATGCTCGGATTTATGAGACGAACACGTATGCGAATGCGATGCACATGATGACATGATATGAAATGCATGACATGACCAAAATGCAAAACGGAGAGAACCCAACCACGGAGGGAATATCATAACACATGGCCGGAAATGGCAAGAGTTGGATTATAAATATGGCAAGTTACATCTGGGGCGTTACATACTACCTCCGTCCTGGTTTATTTGTCCCCATTGTAATCTGTGTCAAATTTTGATCATAAATTTAACTAATGAAATGTTAGTGCATGTCACATGCACTATTCCATCCGTCGAGGTGAGTAAGTCATCTTAGGCTGTGGACCGTGACCAAGGAGGAGGAGAAAACGAGAAACGTTAATTTTTATTTCATAATTAATAGTATTGCATGCAATGAACTAACCACTGCATGTCGTGTTTGATATCTCAAGTCATTAAAAGCATGCACACTATTTATCTCTTATTGGTTGATATGTCAAGAAACAAGAAACGAGGTAGAAGTTAATGCATCGTGCCTAAGTGTTTTGGGATTATTTGGTCTTTGTAAGACGACTTACACACCTAGACGGAGGGATTACAATGGTGAGGAATAAACCAATTAAATCTTTGGTAAAAATTTAGCACAAATTACAATGGTGAGGAATAAACCAGGACAGAATAGTAGTTTAGAAGCCCAAATAAATGAGTGAGGCGCCTTATTGTTACTCTCCACTATGACTAGTCTTGTGGGAAAAGCTGGGGAAGCCGCCAAAAGAACTGGCCGTTGGAGTAGTAGCTAGGGATCGAGTGTGCGAGATGAACCGAAGAAAGTAAATGCAGAGAGATGAAATGCAAAAAAGACAGAGGGATGTGATGGTTGCTTGTCCGTTTACTTTACCAGACCACTTATTACTGGGAGTGGTTGGGTTTTGTGATATGATGGCTTTACTGCCGCGCCACGAGCGGGGTGAGAGGTGAGACTCCCGTGCAGCACCGCCCTCTACACTAGTACTACTACTCCCTCCATCCATTTTTAAAGGGCCTAACTTGTCAATCTCTCCTACCAAGGCATGTCCGCAAAAAGAGGAACTGATTTTGGGACTAGTATCTGGATCCCGTGTAATCTTGCATGCAGCCTCCTTTGAATGCCTAGCAGCTGGCCTCCCTTCCTTTAATCCCTCGCATGCAAATTACTCTCCTCCCTTTTCTACATGCATGCCCAACCATAATTCCTCAAATCATGCATGCATTGGCTGAAATATAGAGCTCGCTCCTCCTTTGAAAATATGATGGTGCTATCCATGCATGCAAATCAATGCGACAGCCAGAGCATTTTCACGATGAAGGGACAATGCACGACTTGCAAGAGAAAATTAAGTTGGAGATGCCTCAGTTAGTTCATTTGGATAGGTTTGTTCGGATATTATTTCATCTCTAGAGCTCACAAACATCCGGGTGAAATAGACAAAAGGTATCTTTTGCAAACAAAAGTGTTCAACTGTTCAACCTGCATCCAAAACTTGTGAAGAAATAACTCTTATTGTGCTTTGCAAGAAATGATCTTCAAGAATTAGTTTTTGAGTATCCATTGTTATACATGTTGGCTACAGATGACATGGCACTTTCTTATAGCCAACAGTTGGCTATACTAAATAGTAAGATGCAGCTACCTACGAGCCTCCACAACGTTTTGACGCCGTCAGCCGTCGGATTAACCATACTAGCGAACCAAATCGATCCGTCTTCCCACCGAGCGCTATAGGTCATTTTCACCGCATCGCGACCTTTCAGCAGATGCAGTCGGGCCGTTGCTCCATGAACCGAGCCAGGGATCAGCTCGTTCAACGGGCCGATCAGCAACCAAAAGCCCAATTTATCTAAAAAAATCTAAAGCCCATGTAGCCCAGGCACGGGATTCTTCTACCTGTTTCATGCGTACTTCATCCCCTCGACAGAGGAAAACCTATGCGGCGATGCGCAGACTCCGTAATTTGGCTCAGCGCCAGTGGCGAGGGCTGTTGTATACCTCCCGCTTCGATTCCTCTCGTCTGCATCCTCGCTCAGGTATGTTCATCTTCATCCTCGCTCAAGTATGCCCCAAAAGTTGATCTCTTCATCTTGCTGCAAAAAAAATGGTTGATCTCCTCATATGTGTATCTCTTATTAGACAGCATTATTATTGTTTGGATTGTCCCTTTTACTCCTTCCAGTTTGTCCGTTGACTATTCCTTCCTCTTATGTCATGCTAATGGGATCATCGGCACCGGTAGCCCATTTCTTCCAGATTTTCCCCACTGCTCTTGTTAGAAAGGGTTTGGATAAAGTCCAGTTTTACAATATCTATATATATTTGTTGTTCACATTATATTTGCAGAGCCGCCCGAGATTGTGTACTACTTGTTGTGAAAGAAATCTTGGGTTTACCTCTGTGTGTGTGCCAGTTCCTAAAATTCCTGTAATTGACAGTTTATATTATCCTGTAGTTGTCTCTCAAACTGAATCTATTGCCAAGAAATTGTTCAAACAACTCCCGTTCTGCTAATTCTTCGTACATTAATGTACATCAACCCATTAATTTAAACACTTCTGCTAATGACTGTTGATTCTGTATTTATTACCAGCTACATCTATTTCGCAATGTATCCAACATATCTTTTGCTTCAATAATATGGAAGTATCCTGGCTTCAACAAACATAACTATATATGCTTACTATTGTTCTCTTCACACCACCTCAAGTTCTTTGTTTAACTCCATAAACTTGCGCGTGTGAATCTGTAATTCCATGCATTTCAGGGCCTCAATTCATAACGGTGTGTGCACTATCTTTCAAGCTTTCAAGATTGAAGCTTCAAGATGCATGCCCCCCAATCTATATTTTTTGTACCCTAAACTCTTTCTCATTGACCCCCAAGGCAATTTCTCATGACTCTACAATAAAACCTTTAAGATACGTAGGCGTGGCAACGCGTGCCTTTATGTTTTAGTACTATTTAAGTATTAACCATGCCCTTATACACCTAGACGGAGGGATTAAATCGGGATGACTTGGGAGGGGGCAGAGGATATGTAAAAAATGGTTCATCATAAGTCTTTCACCAGTACTGTAGTAAAAATTCATACATGGAAGATTCTAGACTAAACCATAAATGGATACACTTTTATTCATGCGCGATACTCCAATAGAGCAAGATCATGCATGGAAGTCTCCACATGCTTAGACAGCGGATTACATTGAGCGAAGACTAATGATCAACATTTTACTTGAAAATGCAGATGTCCAGGTGAACCTCCTTGGAGTCCCCGTGCACATTGTTGGAGTTCAAATAACACCATGGGTTTTCCATGTCGACGTCGGCGGGAAGGTCCCAGCTCGGCAGAGTCCAAGTATACTTGGCGTAGCCAGTGTCGCCGCCGACGTACCTTCGAGGGGTAGTAATAGTGAGCATGCACGCGTACATAGGCCTCGTGTCAGTGTCAGTGTCAGCGGCGTCGCCCCTGACGCACACTACAGAGATGTGGCGGCGGCCTGCGCGGGCCTCGCCGGTGGCCACGATCAAGAGGAAGACACTGTCGTCCTCCTCTGAGACTAGCAGGTGGCGCTGATCCTCCAGCGACTCCGGCACGGTGAACGGGTAGCATGTCTCGTACTTGATGTTCTTCGCCAAGGGCTAGTAGTGATTGACGCACGCCTGCGTCAGGTGATGCACGATGTCCGCCGGCGAGCCCCGAAACGGCACCGGGCACCCATAGCAGTAGACGAAGGGCTCCTTGGAGGCATCGACCAGGCCGTCCATGAAACGGGAGTGGCTGTAGGGGACGTTCCGCCAGTTGAATATATGAGCAAGTTACTACGATATTTACTACAAAATAAATCATGACGACTATAATAGAGATTAAACTAATCATGCGGACTAGCATAGTAGATGAACAGATCGAATCTAGGACACAGACTAGAAACATGAATTCTACCACGATTTCAAACAGGAAGGACAGAAACACATACGGTGCAATGGGAGCAGCACCATTGGCGTTGAGGTTGTCGCCCATGTCGTTGAGGAAGAGGTTGCCGAGGTCGGGGAAGAAGTCGTCGTCCGTGAAGTCGTCGCTGCTAGCAGCCGCGAGAGTGCGCTCCCCAAATTTCAACAGCGCCCCGCCGAATGGAGCGCAGGAGGGAGTGGCTGTAGGGGACATTGCGGCCGCCGAATGGAGTGCAAGAGTAGCCCACGAAGGAGTAGATGGTGCTCCTCCCTAGTCTCTATTCTTACCTCTATCTCTACTACTCTTCTTTGTTTTTTATAATATACTGGTCGTAGTTGTCAAATCAAATAGTACTGCGCCGTCCACTGCACGCCCAGCTGAACACGCCTCCTCGCCTCCATCAAACCCCTCCGTTAAACCCACATGCAAGCCGAGAAACCTACTCCGGCCCGCGGGAGGAAATTTACCGGTTGCCGTTGGAGAATAATAGAGTCACGTCCAGTCCATTTGAGTTAATTGCGTGTATGATTCTCCCTCTATAAAAAGTTAATGGCATCCTTAATCTTGTATTCTAAGTATTATGTGGGTTCCACTGTCAGTACAGTGTACATGATTTGCAAGCTGGCTACAGTGTACTTATTACTGGGAGTGGTTGGGTTTTGTGATATGACGGCTTTACTGCCGCGCCACGAGCGGGGTGAGAGGTGAGACTCCCGTGCAGCGCCGCCCTCTACACTTGTACTACATCGGTCGTGGTTCCCCATTGAATTTGACTGAAGATTTAACTGACAAAATGTTAGTGCATGTCAACAAAAACTATATCGTTGGATTCGTATTTGGACATAGTTTTGAATGATATAATTTTAGGTGACATGCATCAGCATTTATCGTACTATATATAATGTTAGTTCAACTTTTGGTCGTACTAATCTATAGTAGTAAGGTGCCCGTGCGTTGCACCGAAGAGTGAAATGCATTGATCGGGGAGTTGTTTATTTTGACAAAGGACGTGGGGTTCATCTCATGTGTAATGGGTATCGATAGGTTTCTTCGGATATTATTTCATCTCTAGAGCTCACAAACATCCGGGTGAAATAGATAAAAAGGTATCCTTTGCAAACAAAAGCGTTCAACTATTCAACCTGCATCCAAAACTTGTGAAGAAATAACACTTATTGTGCTTTGCAAGAAATGATCTTTAAGAATTAGTTTTTGAGTACCAATTGTTATACATATTGGCTACAGATGACATGGCACTTTCTTATAGTCAATGGTTGGCTATACTATTAAGTAATATTAACCATGCCCTTATACACCTAGACGGAGGGATTAAATCAGGATGACTTGCAAGCGGGCAGAGGAGATGTAAGAAATGGTTCATCGTAAGTCTTTCACCAGTACTGTAGTAAAAATTCATACATGAAAGATTCTAGACTAAACCATAAACGGATACACTTTTATTCATGCGTGATACTCCAATAGACCAAGATCCTGCATGGAAGTCTCCAAATGCTTAGACAGCGAATTACATTGAGCGAAGACTAATGATCAACATTTAACTTGATAATGCGTATGTCTAGGTGAATCTCCTTGGAGTCCCCGTGCACCGCGTCGGCGGGTAAAGGATGACATGGGTTTTCCAAGTCCACATTGGCGGGATAGTCCCAGCTCCCAAGAGTCCAAGTCCGTTCGATGAGGCCGGTGTCGCCGCCCACGCGACCCGGAGGGGTAGTAACACTAACCACGCACCCGTACATCGGCCTCGTGTCAGTGTCAGCGTCGGTGGCGTCGCCCCTGACGCACATTACAGAGATGGGGTGGCGGCCTGCGCGGGCCTCGTCGGTGCCCACGATCAAGAGGAAGACGCTGTCGTCCTCCTCCGAGACTAGTATGCGGCGGTGATCCTCCAGCGCCTCCGGCATGGTGAACGGGTAGCACGTCTCGTACTTGATGTTCTCTGCCAAGGGCCAGCAGTGACCGCTGCACGCATCCGTGAGGTGATGCACCATGTCCGCCGACGAGCCACAAAACGGCATCGGGCACTCATAGCAGTGGACGAAGGGCCTATTATCAGGGTTTTGGATTGTTGGAAATATGAGCAAATTACTATGATATTTAATCCGAATAAATAGGAAATAGATCATGACAGCATTGACAGAGATTAAACTAATCATGCGAACTAGCATAGCAGATGAACAAATCACATACTAGAAACATGAATTCTACCACGATCTCGAACAGGAAGGATAGAATCACATACGGTGCAGCGGAGGAGCACCGCCAGCGTTGACGTTGTCACCCATGTTGTCGAGGATGAGGTTGCCGAGGTCGGGGAAGAAGTTGTCGTTCGCAAAGTCGTCGCTGCCAGCAGTCGCGCGAGTGCGCTCCCCAAAAACCTGATCGCCCCTCTCATGTACAGGGTCACGAGAGGCGTGGTTCTGGAGGCCTGCTGTCCCTTCTCCCGGTGCACACCGAAAGGAGGGATGGAGAAGACTTGCTTGGCGACGCAATGATCTGGAACGGTGGTGAGGAACTATATAGTGTGGGCTGGGTAGGTCGTTGGAGTATAGCTCTGTCCTCGGCTCGGCTCAATCCCGCAACCCGCGACGCGTCGTGACGAGGCGTGGCGTGGCGAGGCGAGCGAGGAGGAGGAGCGCGCGTGTAGGTCTCCTCTTCTCATACTCATACAAGTAGTAGAAGAGCTCACCTTATAAAGGCCTACTAGCAAAATTCCAACATCGACCAGGCCGTCCATGAAACGGGAGTGGCTGTAGGGGACGTTGTGCCAGTTGAATATATGAGAAAGTTACTACGAGATTTAATCTGAATAAGCACAAAATAAATCATGACAGCTATAACAGAGATGAAACTAATCATGTGGACTAGCATAGCAGTAGGATACAGAGTAGAAACATGAATTCTACCACGATTTTGAACAGGAAGGACAAAAACACATACGGTGCAACGGGAGAAGCACCGTTGGTGTTGAGGTTGTCGCCCATGTCCAAACACCACGTAGACACGGTCTTTGAGCACGGTTCGTAGCCGTTCCACGCTCAGGCATTGAAGTTTGTAACTATTTTAGATTAGAATATACTACTCCTCCGGTGCTAGTAGTAGAGCAGAGTCCTACTCTACTACTCTACTCAAGCAAGTTAGGGCATAGCACTGTAGGGAGTACCAGTACTGTGATCACTCAAGCAAGTTGTATGGCATCGACATGACCCTACACTGCTGGTATGTGTCTCGTAAGTCAAGCGGCATGCTGTAGTCATCATCACCTGTCCACTTCCCGCAGCACATATTCGCTTCTCCATCTTTGTCCGCACATAATCTCGTCCAATCTTCCATCCCCGCTAAGGCGCCTCCCCCCCTCGTCCGAAACCCAAGCACTAACAATGGCAGAACCGAGCAGCGTCCGCCGAAAGAGTGGCTGGAATTCGCTCCCCACAGAGGTAATCAAGCTCATTGTTTTGCATGTGGACAATCTCAGTACCATGCCGCTCGCTGCATGCTCGTCGGGGCTGTACTGTTTACTCAAAGCCCTTAGGCCGGAGCTTTTTAAGCCAGCTCCTTGCTTGCTCATGCCGCCTAATCTTCAAAAACGGCGTGTGACGCAGCATAACGATCGTAGGGTGGCGAGCATCAACCCCCTTGACTGCGATCCGATCCCGTCAGCCTCAACTACATTAACGGTATGTACTGGGTTGGCATGAACACGTCTTGGATGGTGCTCGTCGACGGTGCGGCAGCTGGATGCTCGTGGAGGACTACACCCGGCGATTGATCCCCCTTCCTTCGATTAACACTGCACTGCTTTGGCACCGCGGCCCAGAATACTCAGAATCTTACAGTAGCCAACATGATACCAAGTTTGATTTGCTCAGGGTTGTAATCTGCCAAGTGCCCGCAAGATCTGTGAATTATAAAGACTTCAGGCTAATTGCGTTCTTCAACCGCGGTCTCGCCTATCTGATAGGTCACTGCGGTAAGTGGATAAATCTGCACGTCCATCGCAGGATCATACATCCTCCATGGTTCTATGATGCCATTGAACACAAGGGCTTCATTTACGCTGTCGACTCCTTCTATGGTTGGACGTATTGCTGGCCTACTCCAGTCATCGCTACAAACGGTTGTTACAGCAGTATGTTACTTTCCTATGATATCATGATGGCTTGCTTATATTACTGTCAACATTTGCTGAAAAAATATTCATGCTCATAACATGTTGTTCTTAAGATTGACTAAACGAAGAGCCCTTTTTTATTTGACTCCAACTTGATATGATGTTGTAGGCCGCCTGGTGTCCCTACCCTCACTAATCCCAAAACCTTTCAAAGAAAAGCGGCATGGCAGTTGCAGGTGGTTCCTGGCTCGATCAGACGACGGCGAAAGATTGATGATCGTTCGCACGTACCAGACGTGTTGTTTCGCGGAATACAATCACAGTCACTTCAAGGTCTTTGAGCAGGATCCCAGCTTCTCTGAGCCTTCAGGAATTTTTGACTGGAGGCTGGTAAGTAGCCTTGGTACACGCTCTCTGTTTGTCGGACTGAATTATCCGATTAACCAGGAGATAACCGACGGCAAGGATCATGATGGCAGCGCGGTTTCGTTCATCATGCAAAATTGTGTGTACACAGCGTACCATGCGTCTCTGCATGCACCATGCCCTGATATGTGCCGCCACGCTCTGCAGCGCAAAGTAGGAGAGAGGGTCGCAAGTATCAGACCTCGACCTGCTGGCTGGAGTATCCCCCATCAAGCACCCATCTGGTTCAAGCCGTCAGCCAATCTCCACAGCTTAATAAATAGTAACGTCTAACTGAGCCAGTTAGTTAGATGCGTACACTTGGTGTAGTAGGATCTTTATTTAGTTTGATGCATACACTTGTTCTTTTTTGGTAGCCCTTTTGTAATGATGGCTGATGTTTGGTTTGGAAGAGAGAGTTGCGTCTTCACTCTTCTGGCCTGCTTACTGCTTCTGTTGCACCCCCAGCCCTGGTTGCTGGTGCTGCTGTTTTCAATGTACAATCAGTAGTATATTTCGTCTGTTGGTTGAATAAATGTGTTGTTAGAACGACAAACACAATGTTTTGGAAGTCGTTGCACGGTTCGATCCTTTAGTGCCTCGTACCGTATGTAGCGCATACTATTTATCGTACGGAACACTTTTTTTGAAACTCAAAACATATTTTCCACTTGTTGATAACATGCAGCCCACTGATGAAGGCCCAATAGAGAAGCCCATAATTAACTGGAAGGGAGGCTCTCACATGAATCTGGCCCAGGTACATGCTCATGGTCCCCTAAACATAAATAAGTAAATAAATAAATAAATAAAGGTAAATGCTCATGCACCAGTTCTTTGGGAAAATAGGTAGCCCAGTATTTCTTTTTGAAGAATACCCAAGCTAGGCCTATTTGTTTTCTCCAAATTACTGGGCTGCAAATCTTTCAAGACGAGGAGGGATGCATTCCGGCCTAGCTTAAGAGTATGGTCAATGTCTGTTAAAAGTAATATCAAAAGGGGTTGAAAATTCCAAAAAAATATAGCAAATGGGATATAAGTTTATTTTTTTGTTTTTGTTCTTCACTGATATCTTATACGTATTTCATTGGATTTAACATGACATAGTACTAATTTATTTTTAAATTTGTTTTAGTATGGCTATTAATTTTTGGATTAAGAATATTTCGTTCCCCAGCAAAAATTTGCGAATTTTTAAAATTTCTCACATATTTAGTTAATTTTTTGACATTGGTACTGACCAGAAAATTGCCAGCAATTCTAAAAATGGAAAACGGGCTGCAATAAATTCCATATGAATTAGAAAATGAGTAAAAATTATAAAAATAATAGCAAATGGGTTGTACACGGCATAGATTTCGAGGCTGACTTGTTTACGCAAGGCTTTGTCAGTGAACACACGATTTTAGCAGCAGTTAGTGTTGGATGTCCATCCAACGGCCGACGTGCTTCTTCAATCTCTGATCTTCCTGCTCCAGCCGCCTAAAATAGCGCCGGCGGGACTGCCTGCTCCCTCCTCTTGTGGCCCGCTGTGATGCCGCGCAAGCTTCCTCGGCCCACCCTACTCCCTCTGCTGGTCTGGCCACACGCAATCAACTGCCTCCTTATTACGCGAAAAAATGATTCCTCCCACTGAAATCTGGGGCACACCGGTTGGGAGGCTGACCTGTGGGCCTACTAAGTTGACGCGTACGCAAGGCTTGTCAACTTAGTCAACAAACGATTCTAGCAGCAGTAACCATTGGATTTGAATCGAACGGTCCTGCTGCTTCTTCAATCGCTGCTCTTCTTGCACCAGCCGCCCAAACCAGCGCCGGGGAGACCGCCTGCTCCTGCCTCTAGTGGCTGTTTGTGCTGCCGATGAGGCCTCATCGCCCCCTACTACTCCCACCGCTAGCCAGGCCCCGCAGCGATGGTAGCCTCACACCGCAGCCGAACCAGTGAACCCTCGTACTCCTCTCCGCGTGGGCATCCACTGCCGCGTCTTCCCTGGCTCCGCGTCGTCCCCTTCCTAGGCCTCGCCGTCGTCCACCGCCTTGGTGCTCTCGGCGCGGCGTGGTCAATGTGGTCAACGACATTCCATCGGAAGAGTAATGTATGTGGAGAGGCTGACAGCTGGGTCCATGGCCACAGCCCAGTTTTTTTATGATTTGCCAAGTAAGTCGCTTTGTCATGCCTGTTGGGCTGCAAATCTTTCAAGACGAGGAAAGTTTTCATTCGGCTGGCCGAGAAAATGGCCCATCAGTAATGAGAAATGGGTTGTACATTTTTAAAACACATCAAACCGGCAATTAGTTTTAAATATCTTTTTTTCATTTCAAGATTTGAAATTACATTAATTTTTATGCGTGGAGAATTTGTTGGATTTTATATTGATATACATTTATTTTTAAAATCAGTTTGAATGTGAGTCGAAATTTCAGGATTAAAAACAGTTCGGTCCGCACCGAAATATGCAAAATTTCGTATAATTTTTTAACCATGGCCACAATATGGGCTGTAATGCAAAAAGAATATGGGCTCCAAAAAAACCTTAATAATTAACAAATAGGTTGTAAATTATTAGAAATAATGGCAGATGGGTTGTATGTTGTTTTCCACAGATTTGAGGCTTTCCTAAAAAAAGGTTGACGCACAAGCAGTGACTGTTGGATGGCCATCCAACGACCGTCGTGCTTCTTCAATCTCTGCTCTTCTTGCTCCAGCCGCTCAAACAGGCACCGGCGGGACTGCCTGCTCCCTCCTCCCCGCGGCCGGCTCTACTGCCGCGCAGGCCTCACCGCCCACCGTACTCCCATCGCTGGCCTAGCCATCCCTCTACTCACCCACACCTGCTGTTATTCTCCGGCGACGGCAGACGAACCAGTAAACCCTCGTACAGTTTTACTCCCCTCCGCGTGGGAAACAACTGTCGAGTCTTCCCTGCCTCCGTGTCGTTCCCTTCCTAGGCCTCGCCGTCGTCCACCGCCCTGGTGCTCTCGGCGTGGCCTGGTCAACATGGTCAACGACCGACATGCATCTGAAGTGGACTTTATGTGGAGAGGCCGACAGCCGGGTCCACGGCCGCACGCAAGGAAATGCCTCCTTATTATGCGCCAAAATAATGATTCCTCCACCTGACATCAGGGACCCACCGAAAGGGCTTCTGTATTTCGTGAAAAAAATGTTACCGCTGCTGACAGCTCGGACCCACCAGCTATATCTTCGCACGCAAGGAAGTGCCTCCTTATTACGCACAAAAAAAATGAATACTCCCCCTGTTAGCTGGGACCCAGTATAGTGGCAGGCTGACTTGTGGGCCTACTAAGTTGACGAGGACGGAGGGCTTTGTCAACTTAGTCAATATGCACGATTCTAGCTCCAGTGACCGTACGGTGTCCATCCAACGGCCGTAGTGCTTCTTCAACCTCTGGTCTTCTTGCTCCAGCCGCCCAAACCAGCGCCGGTCGTGTCTCGTGCTCCTGCCTCTCGTGGCCGGCTGCGATGCGGCGGAGGCCTCACGCCCCCTACTACTCCCACGCTGGCCAGGCCATCCCTCTACTCACCCACACCCCCTGTTATTCTGCGGCGACGGCAGCCTCACACCGCAGCGAACCAGTGAACCCTCGTACTCCTCTACGCGTGGGCATCCACTACCGCGTCTTCCCCGGCTCTGCGTCGTCCCCTTCCTAGGCCTCGCAGTCGTCCACCGCCCTGGTGCTCTCGGCGCGGCATGGTCAACGTGGTTAAGGAACGGTTTCCATCGGACGTGGACTATACGTGGAGAGGTTGACAGCTGGGTCCACGGCCGCAGCAAGGAAGTGCCTCCTTATTACGTGAAAAATAATTATTCCTCCACCTGACAGCGGGGACCCACCGGACGGGCCATCGTATTTCGCCCCCCTGACTGTTGGGACCCACCAGCTACATCTTCGCACGCAAGGAAGTGCCTGACAGTCGAGACCCACCTGGTCAAAGCGTATGTAGCATTATCATTCTGGTCGCGTACGTGTACGTACATATATACTGGTCGATGTAGAGGCGTGCACGTAGCATGTACACGTACATACAGCGGCTAGGGTGCAAGAAAGAAAATATGGCCACGTATGTGTACATACGGGTGGGGTCTCGAACGCCTACTCGCGCATATGTACGGCCAGGGCTCGTGTACATGGCTGGGACGAAACGGAGAAACAACGTCGTCGTCGTGTTCATGGGGAGGCAACGAAATGCGTCGAGTTCATGGGGAGGCAACGGAACGCGTGGGAGCCAACCGGCTGGGTCGGAACGGAATGCGTGGTCGCGTTCATCGGGAGGGCTTGGACGGATCAGGCGAAGGAAACGAGGCCTGGCGTAGCACAGAACGGAGGAAACAGCCTTGTGTTCGACCGGCCACGTTCGAAACAGGATCCTGTTCATCGGGAGGGGTCTGGCGTACCGCAAAACGGAGGAAACGGACCTCCTACGGTCGAAACCGGGGTCCTGTTGATCGGGAGGGGTGTGGCGTACCGCAAAACGGAGGAAACGGACCTCCTACGGTCGAAACGGGGGTCCTGTTGATCCGGAGTACCGCAAAATGGACGAAACGGACTTGTGTTGGAGCGCTACGGTCGAAACGGGGTCCTGTTCATCGGGAGGGGTGTGGCGTACCGCAAAACGGGACTCCACGGGATATTGTTCATCTCCACCATCGACCTCCTCCAGCCTCCACGGGCTCCTGTTCATCCAGCCTCCACCGCGCGCTACTCGACCGGCTACTGTTCAACCACCCCTCCACCATCTACTGTTCATCTAGCCCTCCACACCACGGGGTCCTGTTCAACCACCCCTCCACGGGCACCCCTCCATCGTCTACTGTTCATCCAGCCCTCCACACCACGGGGTCCTGTTCATCCACCCCTCCACGGGCACCCCTCCACCGTCTACTGTTCATCCAGCCCTCCACCACAACACGGGGTCCTGTTCATCCAGAGGCAACGCCACCGCTCATTGTTCATCCAAACCCCCCGCAACGCTCATTGTTCATCCCATCGATCGGCTTCAATTAGCAGCAGTAGCGAAGGAATCGCTCGATCGGGTTCAGTTAACAGCCATCGGTCAATCGCTCAGGTTCAGTAACGCGTAGCCTGCAGTGCAATTGCTCGGGTTCAGTTAGAGCCCAACGCCTCGCTCGGGTTCAATTAGAGCCAACGCCTCGCACACACGCGCATACGTGTACGAGAGAAACGCGCATCGCTCGGCCCCCAACCTCCCACCGTAACCGGGAACTCCCTGAAATTTTCCTCCCCCTCACTTCTACCATGGTTTTTTCCGTCATGGACGGCCCAAAGAATGTCATGCAGTTGCGTCTCCGTCCCGCCCAGGACGAAAAGCCCATTTTCTATCTTGATTTTTTTGTCATAGAAGTAGGAGCCCACCACATCTATGATGATACCGGGTTTTGTCATAATTATCATCATAGAAGTGTCATATGTATGACAGGAAAAAAATTCGTTCGGCCCAAAATGTCATGGATGTGTCTTTTTTTTTGTAGTGACCCCCTTTGGTAGACATACTTCGTTCCTACACAAGGGCCTGACTAAGATCTTGGGTTTGCGTGGTTATGTGCCACGATCGTAGCAGGCATTGATAGTAAGCATAACACACACAATACCGGATGATCTATGAAAGGAGGAGCATACATTGTTGGGGAACGTAGTAATAATTCAAAAAAATTCCTACGTGTCACCAAGATCAATCTAGGAGATGCTATTGGGGAACGTTGCAGAAAATTAAAATTTTCCTACGGTTTCACCAAGATCCATCTATGAGTTCATCTAAGCAACGAGTCATGGGAGAGAGATTGCATCTACATACCACTTGCAGATCGCGTGCGGAAGCGTTCAAGGGGATGGTGATGACGTAGTCGTACTCATCGTGATTCGAATCACCGATGACCAAGTGCTGAACGGACAGCACCTTCGCGTTCAACACACGTACGGGACGATCGACGTCTCCTCCTTCTTGATCCAGCAAGGGGAAGGAGAGGTTGAGGAAGAAGACTCCAACGGCAGCACGACGGCGTGGTGTTGTTGGTGCAGCAGAACTCCGACAGGGCTTCGCCAAGCGCGTACGGAGGAGGAGAGGTGTTGGGGAGGGGAGGGGCTGCGCCTTGACTTGTGTGTGCAGCCCTCCCCTCACCCCTCTATTTATAGGGGAAGGGGCAAGGGGGGCCGGCCCCCTCTAGATGGATCTAGAGGGGGGGCGGCGGCCAAGGGGGAGGGGGCTTGCCCCCCAAGCAAGGGGGGCGCCCCCTTTAGGGTTCCCCCAAACCCTAGGGCGCATGGGCCCTTGGGGGGAAGCGCACCAGCCCACTTTGGGCTGGTTCCCTTCCCCTTTACAGCCCATGAGCCCTTCCGGGAGAGGTGGCCCCTCCCGGTGGACCCCCGAGGCCCCTCCGGTGGCCCCGGTACAATACCGATATGCCCCCGAACTATTCCGGTGTCCGTATGACAACTTCCCATATATAAATCTTTACCTCCGGACCATTCCGGAACTCCTCGTGACATCCGGGATCTCATCCGGGACTCCGAACAAGATTCGGTAATCACATCCAAGTCTTCCTAATAACCCTAGCGTCACCGAACCTTAAGTGTGTAGACCCTACGGGTTCGGGAGACATGCAGACATGACTGAGACGACTCTCGGGCAATAACCAACAGCGGGATCTGGATACCCATGTTGGTTCCCACATGTTCCTCGATGATGTCATCGGATGAACCACGATGTCGAGGGTTCAAGCAACCCCGTAAACTATTCCCTTTGTCAATCGGTAGGTTACTTGCCCGAGACTCGATCGTCGGTATCCCAATACCTCGTTTAGTCCCGTTACCGGCAAGTCACTTTACTCGTACCGTAATGCATGATCCCGTGGCCAAACACTTGGTCACTTTGAGCTCATTATGATGATGCATTACCGAGTGGGCCCGGTGATACCTCTCCGTCATACGGAGTGACAAATCCCAGTCTTGATCCGTGTCAACCCAACATATACTTTCGGAGATACCTGTAGTGCACCTTTATAGTCACCCAGTTACGTTGTGACGTTTGGTACACCCAAAGCACTCCTACAGTATCCGGGAGTTACACGATCTCATGGTCTAAGGAAAAGATACTCGACATTGGAAAGCTCTAGCAAAACGAACTACACGATCTTGTGCTATGCTTAGGATTGGGTCTTGTCCATCACATCATTCTCCTAATGATGTGATCTCGTTATCAATGACATCCCCATGTCCACAGTCAGGAAACCATGACTATCTATTGATCAACGAGCTAGTCAACTAGAGGCTTACTAGGGACGTATTGGTGTCTAGTATTCACACATGTATTACGATTTCCAAATAACACAATTATAGCATGAATGAAGACAATTACCATGAACAAGGAAATATAATAATAATACTTTTATTATTGCCTCTAGGGCATATTTCCAACAGTCTCCCACTTGCACTAGAGTCAATAATCTAGTTACATTGTGATGAATCGAACACCCATAGAGTTCTGGTGCTGATCATGTTTTGCCCTAGGGAGAGGTTTAGTCAACGGATCTGCGACATTCAGATCCGTGTGCACTTTACAAATTTCTATGTCTCCATCTTGAACATTTTCACGGATGGAGTTGAAGCGACGCTTGATGTGCCTGGTCTTCTTGTGAAACCTGGGCTCCTTGGCAAGTGCAATAGCTCCAGTGTTATCACAGAAGAGTTTGATCGGCCCCGACGCATTGGGTATGACTCCTAGGTCGGTGATGAACTCCTTCACCCAAATTGCCTCATGCGCTGCTTCCGAGGCTGCCATGTATTCCGCTTCACATGTAGATCCCGCCACGACGCTCTGCTTGCAGCTGCACTAGCTCACTGCTCCACCATTCAACATATACACGTATCCGGTGTGTGACTTAGAGTCATCCAGATCTGTGTCGAAGCTAGCATCGACGTAACCCTTTACGACGAGCTCTTCGTCACCTCCATAAACGAGAAACATGTCCTTAGTCCTTTTCAGGTACTTAAGGATATTCTTGACCGCTGTTCAGTGTTCCTTGCCGGGGTTACTTTGGTACCTACCTACCAAACTTACGGCAAGGTTTACATCAGGTCTGGTACACAGCATGGCATACATAATGGATCCTATGGCTGAAGCATAGGGGATGACGCTCATCTCTTGTTTATCCTTTGCCGTGGTCGGGCATTGAGCCGAGCTCAATTTCACACCTTGCAATACAGGCAAGAACCCTTTCTTGGACTGATCCATTTTGAACTTCTTCAAAATCTTATCAAGGTACGTGCTTTGCGAAAGACCTATGAGGCGTCTTGATCTATCTCTATAGATTTTGATGCCTAATATATAAGCAGCTTCTCCAAGGTCCTTCATTGAAAAACACTTGTTCAAATAGGCCTTTATGCTTTCCAAGAATTCTATATCATTTCCCATCAATAGTATGTCATCCACATATAATATGAGAAATGCTACGGAGCTCCCACTCACTTTCTTGTAAACGCAGGCTTCTCCATAAGTCTGCATAAACCCAAACGCTTTGATCATCTCATCAAAGCGAATGTTCCAACTCCGAGATGCTTGCACCAGCCCATAAATGGATCGCTGGAGCTTGCACACCTTGTTAGCATTCTTGGGATCGACAAAACCTTCCGGCTGCATCATATACAGTTCTTCCTTAAGATAGCCGTTAAGGAATGCCGTTTTGATGTCCATTTGCCATATCTCATAATCATAGTATGCGGCAATTGCTAACATGATTCGGACGGACTTCAGCTTCGCTACGGGAGAGAAAGTCTCGTCGTAGTCAATCCCTTGAACTTGCCGATAACCCTTAGCGACAAGTCGAGCTTTATAGATGGTGACATTACCATCCGCGTCCGTCTTCTTCTTGAAGATCCATTTATTTTCTATCGCTCGCCGATCATCGGGCAAGTCTGTCAAAGTCCATACTTTGTTTTCATACATGGATCCTATCTCGGATTTCATGGCTTCTAACCATTTGTTGGAATCCGGGCCCGCCATCGCTTCTTCATAGTTCGAAGGTTCACCGTTGTCCAACAACATGATTTCCAGGACAGGGTTGCCGTACCACTCTGGTGCGGAACGTGTCCTTGTGGACCTACGAAGTTCAGTGGGAGCTTGGTCTGAAGTATCTTGATCATTATCATTAACCTCCTCTCTAATTGGAGCAGGCACCACAGGAACATTTTCCTGCGCTGCGCTATTCTCCGTTTCAAGAGGCAGTACTTCATCAAGCTCCACTTTCCTCCCACTTACTTCTTTCGAGAGAAACTCTTTCTCCAGAAAGGTTCCATTCTTGGCAACAAAGATCTTGCCCTCGGATCTTAAGTAGAAGGTATACCCTATGGTTTCCTTAGGGTATCCTATGAAGACGCATTTTTCCGATTTGGGTTCGAGCTTTTCAGGTTGAAGTTTCTTGACATAAGCCTCGCATCCCCAAACTTTTAGAAACGACAGCTTAGGTTTCTTTCCAAACCATAATTCATACGGTGTCGTCTCAACGGATTTAGACGGTGCCCTATTTAAAGTGAATGTGGCTGTCTCTAGAGCGTATCCCCAAAAAGATAGCGGTAAATTGGTAAGAGACATCATAGATCGCACCATATCCAATAAAGTGCGATTACGACGTTCGGACACACCATTACGCTGAGGTGTTCCAGGCGGCGTGAGTTGTGAAACTATTCCACATTTTCTTAAGTGTGTGCCAAATTCGTGACTTAAGTACTCTCCTCCACGATCTGATCGTAGAAACTTGATCTTTCTGTCATGTTGATTCTCAACCTCACTCTGAAACTCCTTGAACTTTTCAAAGGTCTCAGACTTGTGTTTCATTAAGTAGACATAGCCATATCTACTCAAATCATCAGTGAGTGTGAGAACATAACGATATCCTCCGCGAGCCTCAACGCTCATTGGACCGCACACATCAGTATGTATAATTTCCAATAAGTTGGTTGCTCGCTCCATTGTTCCGGAGAACGGAGTCTTGGTCATTTTGCCCATAAGGCATGGTTCGCATGTGTCAAACGATTCATAATCGAGAGACTCTAAAAGTCCATTAGCATGGAGCTTCTTCATGCGCTTGACACCAATGTGACCAAGGCGGCAGTGCCACAAGTATGTGGGACTATCGTTATCAACTTTACACCTTTTGGCATTCACACTATGAATATGTGTATTATCACGCACGAGATTCATTAAGAATAAACCATTAACCATCGGAGCATGACCATAAAACATATCACTCATATAAATAGAACAACCATTATTCTCGGATTTAAATGAGTAGCCATCTCGTATTAAACGAGATCCAGATACAATGTTCATGCTCAAACTTGGCACTAAATAACAATTATTGAGGTTTAAAACTAATCCCGTGGGTAAATGTAGAGGTAGCGTGCCGACGGCGATCACATCGACCTTGGAACCATTCCCGACGCGCATCGTCACCTCGTCCTTCGCCAGTCTTCTCTTATTCTGCAGCTCCTGCTGTGAGTTACAAATATGAGCAACAGCACCGGTATCAAATATCCAGGAGCTACTACGAGCACTGGTAAGGTACACATCAATTACATGTATATCACATATACCTTTAGTGTTGCCGGCCTTCTTATCCGCTAAGTACTTGGGGCAATTCCGTTTCCAGTGACCATTTCCCTTGCAATAAAAGCACTCAGTTTCAGGTTTGGGTCCATTCTTTGACTTCTTCCTCGCAACTGATTTACCAGGCGCGGCAACCTCCTTGCCGTCTTTCTTGAAGTTCTTCTTACCCTTGCCTTTCTTGAACTTAGTGGTTTTATTCACCATCAACACTTGATGTTCCTTTTTGATCTCCACCTCCGCGGATTTCAGCATTGAATACAACTCGGGAATGGTCTTTTCCATCCCCTGCATGTTGTAGTTCATCACGAAGCTTTTGTAGCTAGGTGGGAGCGACTGAAGGATTCTGTCAATGACCGCCTCATCCGGAAGATTAACTTCCAGCTGAGTCAAGCGGTTGTGCAACCCAGACATCTTGAGTATGTGTTCACTGACAGAGCTATTTTCCTCCATTTTGCAGCTAAAGAACTTGTCGGAGACTTCATATCTCTCGACCCGGGCATGAGCTTGGAAAATCAATTTCAGCTCCTCGAACATCTCATATGCTCCGTGCTTCTCAAAACGCTTTTGGAGCCCCGGTTCTAAGCTGTAAAGCATGCCGCACTGAACGATGGAGTAATCATCAGTGCGTGACTGATGGGCGTTCATAACGTCCTGGTTTTCTGGGAATGGTGCATCACCTAGCGGTGCATCTAGGACATAATCTTTCTTGGCTGCTATGAGGATGATCCTCAAGTTCCGGACCCAGTCTGAGTCATTGCTGCCATCATCTTTCAGCTTAGTTTTCTCTAGGAACGCGTTGAAGTTGAGGCTGACATTACCGTGGGCCATTTGATCTACAAGACATATTGTAAAGATTTAGACTAAGTTCATGATAATTAAGTTCATCTAATCAAATTAATGAATGAACTCCCACTCAGATTAGACATCCCTCTAGTCATCTAAGTGTTACATGATCCGAGTCGACTAGGCCGTGTCCGATCATCACGTGAGACGGACTAGTCATCATCGGTGAACATCTCCATGTTGATCGTATCTTCTATACGACTCATGTTCGACCTTTCGGTCTCCGTGTTCCGAGGCCATGTCTGTACATGCTAGGCTCGTCAAGTTAACCCTAAGTGTTTTGCATGTGTAAAACTGTCTTACACCCGTTGTATGTGAACGTATGGATCTATCACACCCGATCATCACGTGGTGCTTCGAAACGACGAACTTTAGCAACGGTGCACAGTTAGGGAAGAACACTTCTTGAAATTTTGTAAGGGATCATCTTATTTACTACCGTCGTTCTAAGTAAACAAGATGTATAAACATAATAAACATCACATGCAATTATATAGAAGTGACATGATATGGCCATCATCATATAGCTCCTTCGATCTCCATCTTGGGGCTCCATGATCATCTTGTCACCGGCACGACACCATGATCTCCATCATCATGATCTCCATCATCGTGTCTCCATGGAGTTGCTCGCCAACCATTACTACTACTACTATGGCTAACACGTTTAGCAATAAAGTAAAGTAATTTACATGGTGACACGCAGGTCATAAAAGAATAATGACAACTCCTATGGCTCCTGCCGGTTGTCATACTCATCGACATGCAAGTCGTGATTCCTATTACAATAACAAGATCATCTCATACATCACATGATTCATCACAACTTCTGGCCATATCACATCACAAAGCACTTGCTGCAAAAACAAGTTAGACGTCCTCTAATGTTGTTGCAAGTTTTTACGTGGCTGTTATAGGTTGCTAGCAAGAACGTTTCTTACCTACGTTAAAACCACAACGTGAATTTGTCAATCTCTATTTACCCTTCATAAGGACCCTGTTCATCGAATCCGATCCAACTAAAGTGGGAGAGACAGACACCCGCCAGCCACCTTATGCAACTAGTGCATGTTAGTCGGTGGAACCGGTCTCACGTAAGCGTACGTGTAAGGTTGGTCCGGGCCGCTTCATCCCACAATACCGCTGAACCAAGATAGGACTAGTAACGGCAAGAAGAATTGACAATTCGACGCCCACAACTACTTTGTGTTCTACTCGTGCAATAGAGAACTACGCATAAACCTGGCTCATGATGCCACTGTTGGGGAACGTTGCAGAAAATTAAAATTTTCCTACGGTTTCACCAAGATCCATCTATGAGTCCATCTAAGCAACGAGTCATGGGAGAGAGATTGCATCTACATACCACTTGCAGATCGCGTGCGGAAGCGTTCAAGGGGATGGTGATGACGTAGTCGTACTCGTCGTGATTCGAATCACCGATGACCAAGTGCTGAACGGACAGCACCTCCGCGTTCAACACACGTACGGGACGATCGACGTCTCCTCCTTCTTGATCCAGCAAGGGGAAGGAGAGGTTGAGGAAGAAGACTCCAACGGCAGCACGACGGCGTGGTGTTGTTGGTGCAGCAGAACTCCGACAGGGCTTCGCCAAGCGCGTACGGAGGAGGAGAGGTGTTGGGGAGGGGAGGGGCTGCGCCTTGACTTGTGTGTGCAGCCCTCCCCTCACCCCTCTATTTATAGGGGAAGGGGCAAGGGGGGCCGGCCCCCTCTAGATGGATCTAGAGGGGGGGGGGCGGCGGCCAAGGGGGAGGGGGCTTGCCCCCCAAGCAAGGGGGGCGCCCCCTTTAGGGTTCCCCCAAACCCTAGGGCGCATGGGCCCTTGGGGGGAAGCGCACCAGCCCACTTTGGGCTGGTTCCCTTCCCCTTTACAGCCCATGAGCCCTTCCGGGAGAGGTGGCCCCTCCCGGTGGACCCCCGAGGCCCCTCCGGTGGCCCCGGTACAATACCGATATGCCCCCGAACTATTCCGGTGTCCGTATGACAACTTCCCATATATAAATCTTTACCTCCGGACCATTCCGGAACTCCTCGTGACGTCCGGGATCTCATCCGGGACTCCGAACAAGATTCGGTAATCACATCCAAGTCTTCCTAATAACCCTAGCGTCACCGAACCTTAAGTGTGTAGACCCTACGGGTTCGGGAGACATGCAGACATGACCGAGACGACTCTTGGGTAATAACCAACAGCGGGATCTGGATACCCATGTTGGTTCCCACATGTTCCTCAATGATGTCATCGGATGAACCACGATGTCGAGGGTTCAAGCAACCCCGTAAACTATTCCCTTTGTCAATCGGTAGGTTACTTGCCCGAGACTCGATCGTCGGTATCCCAATACCTCGTTTAGTCCCGTTACCGGCAAGTCACTTTACTCGTACCGTAATGCATGATCCCGTGGCCAAACACTTGGTCACTTTGAGCTCATTATGATGATGCATTACCGAGTGGGCCCGGTGATACCTCTCCGTCATACGGAGTGACAAATCCCAGTCTTGATCCATGTCAACCCAACAGATACTTTCGGAGATACCTGTAGTGCACCTTTATAGTCACCCAGTTACGTTGTGACGTTTGGTACACCCAAAGCACTCCTACAGTATCCGGGAGTTACACGATCTCATGGTCTAAGGAAAAGATACTCGACATTGGAAAGCTCTAGCAAAACGAACTACACGATCTTGTGCTATGCTTAGGATTGGGTCTTGTCCATCACATCATTCTCCTAATGATGTGATCTCGTTATCAATGACATCCCCATGTCCATAGTCAGGAAACCATGACTATCTATTGATCAACGAGCTAGTCAACTAGAGGCTTACTAGGGACGTATTGGTGTCTAGTATTCACACATGTATTACGATTTCCAAATAACACAATTATAGCATGAATAAAGACAATTACCATGAACAAGGAAATATAATAATAATACTTTTATTATTGCCTCTAGGGCATATTTCCAACAGATGCTAACAATGAGAGAGATGGAGTGCATCCTCATACCCTTGAAGATCGCTAAGAGGAAGCGTTACAAGAACACGGTTGATGGAGTCGTACTCGCGGCGATTCAAATCGTGAAAGATCCGATCCAAGCGTCGAACGGACGGTGCCTCCGCGTTCAACACACGTATAGCCCAGGGACGTCTCCTCCTTCTTGATCTAGCAAGGGGGAAGGAGAAGTAGAGGAAGAGCTCCGGCAGCACGACGGTGTGGTGGTAGAGCTTGCGGTTCGCCGGCAGAGCTTCGCTAAGCACTACGGAGGAGGAGGAGTTGGAGGGAGGGAGGGCTGCGCCAGGGAAGGGGTGCGGCTGCCCTCTCTATCCCTCACTACATACAGGGGAAGGAAGGAGGGGGTGGCGCCCCTAGTGTTTCCCCTAGGGGACGGCGGCCAAGGCAGATTGGATCTCCCTAGGGAAACCCTAGGGAGACTTGCCCCCCAAGCCAAGCCAGGTAGAGGCGCCCCACCTTTCCAAACAACGTGGGAAAGGGTGTGGGGGCGCACAACCTCTTAGTGGGCTGGTTTGCCCCCTCCCCTTGGCCCATGAGGCCATGCAACACTTGCCCCCTCCCCCCCCCCCCCGAAACACCTTTCGGTCATGCTGACCATAGCCCGGCACCCCCAGAACACTTCCGGATTCCAATACCCTTCGTTCAATATATCAATATTCACCTCCGGACCATTCCGGAATTCCTCGTTCGTTCGGGATCTCATCTGGGACTCCGAACAACCTTCGGTAACCACATACTATTCCCATTACAACTCTAGCTCCACCGAACCTTAAGTGTGTAGACCCTACGGATTGGGAACCATGCAAACATGACCGAGACACCTCTCTATCCAATAACCAATAGCGGGATCTGGATACCCATATTGGCTCCACATGTTCCACGACGATCTCATCAGATGAACCACGATGTCGAGGATTCAATCAATCCCGTATACAATTCCTTTGTCCATTGGTATGTTACTTGCCCGAGATTCAATTGTCGGTATCCCTATATCTTGTTCAATCTCGTTACCGGCAAATCTCTTTATTCATTTCGTAACACATGATCCCGTGACTAACTCCTTAGTCACACTGAGCTCATTATGATGATGCATTACCGAGTGGGCCCAGAGATACCTCTCCGTCATATGGAGTGACAAATCCCAGTCTCGATTCGTGCCATCCCAACAGACACTTTCGGAGATACCTG
The DNA here is from genome assembly GCA_032464435.1 of Aegilops umbellulata. Lineage (NCBI taxonomy): Eukaryota > Viridiplantae > Streptophyta > Magnoliopsida > Poales > Poaceae > Aegilops > Aegilops umbellulata. Next base: position 276,213,691 of record CP136055.1, read on the forward strand.
TAGTGCACCTATGATCACCCAGTTACGTTGTGACGTTTGATATACCCAAAGCATTCCTACGGCATCCGAGAGTTGCACAATCTCATGGTCTAAGGAAAAGATACTTGACATTAGAAAAGCTCTAGCAAACGAACTACTCGATCTTGTGTTGTGCTTAGGATTGGGTCTTGCCCATCACATCATTCTCTTAATGATGTGATCCCGTTATCAGTGACATCCAATGTGCATGGTCAGGAAACCACAACCATCTATTGATCAACGAGCTAGTCAACTAGAGGCTCACTAGGGACATGTTGTGGTCTATGTATTCACACATGTATTACAGTTTACGGTTAATACAATTATAACATGAACAATAGACAATTATCATGAACAAAGAAATATAATAATAACCATTTTATTATTGCCTCTAGGACATATTTCCAACATACATCACAACTAGCCAACTAGCTATGAATCCATCGTGTTCATCACTGTCACACTACTCTAGCATGCTAGAAATCCACCATCAAAAGCTACCACAACATCACAATCTACCATATGCTCACAGATCAAATCCTACCACATGCTTGCACATCAAACCCTACGACCACATGCTTTCAGATCCAGCTACAACGAACATAGAGAAGAGGGTGATTGAACTTACAGAGGCCATGGCTGCAGCCCGTGGGGGACGCGGGAACGGTCGAAGAAGTTGAGGACAGGAGTCGCCGCCGGCGCGGGCCGGCCACCGGTGAAGGAGCGCCGCTTACTTGCTCGTCGGCGGGAAAGCTCGAGGGGGGGGGGGGGGGAGAAGGGTGGCGGGATTTTGGGCGGTGAGAGGAGGGGGCTAAATAGGGGTGACCGAATCGGCGGGAGGTGAGCCGAAATCCTCCCGCTGATTTTTCGAAGACGCGCGTGAGCTCACGCCATCTCCGTGATTGCACGAGCTCAGCGCCGCGTTCCCCTCCCTTGCTTCGGCCGAGCTTGGCTCTCTAGAAACTACCGATTCAAGTATAGCAGTTGGCTCAGACTAGAAGATGCTTTAAACTTCGTGCGATGTAGGGTGAATAGTGTATTCGGGCAACCAAACATATCGGATTCTTTCCGCATGGACCTCCCAAGTTCCTTTCTTCCAGAGTGTTACCAAAATTGCACTACCAAACACGTCCACACCAAAGACACATGGCGCGCACCCACTTGGCTCACTCCATTTGCCGCGACGGAAACCGGTGTAACAGAGCAAATAAAAATCTCCACCTCTTCCGGGAAATCTCTCCCAAGAATTCCCCAATCTCCGCAAGTGGAGAGGCGCCGTCGTCCATCACAGCACTCCCCCCTCCGCCCCAAAACCTCTCGCGCCCGCGCGAGATTTCGGGCCCGCGTTGGTCCAGGCCACCGGATCTAGGGTTTCCGCGCGATGCTCTCGCTGCGTAGCGACGCGCGCCACCTGGCGGCGCCGGTGGTGCGCGGCGGGGACGAGGTATGGCTCGGGGTCAGCGGCGGCGCGGGGCCGGCTCCCGAGGGACCAGCGCCAGCGGCGGCTTTCCTGCTCCCCCCTGTGTCCTTGGACGCGAGGGCCAAGCAGCTCGTCGGCGGTGAGCACCTCTGCTGACCCTCGATTTCGCTACTTCGTTGATCTCTTTTTTAGGTTGTGATCACCGATTTGCCAGGGGTTCCCTTTTCCTCCTCTGCTAGGGCGTGAAGGATCTTAACTCAGTTTAGCTTGTGGAAAACTTGTTGTTTGTGTTTGTTTTGAAGTTAAGTGGAAAATCGGGAGAACTGCTTTATTTTTATTACCCCAAATGGTCTGCGTGGCTGGTGTTGTTGTTCGGATTTCCAGGAACATGTGAGCTAGTAACTCAATAACCTTTAAAGGAATTCTAGTCTTGTACTACTGGTTTCCTCGGGCTCTTTGAGGATTTAACAAAGCAGGTCCACGGAATCATTTTTGGGCATATCAAAGTTCATAAAATAGATACAAGTGGACTACTCAATTTCCTTCTCAGGCAGGCCTCTAGATTTAACCTGAATGTTCTGTCAAATCAGATCGTATACAGCAGAACTAATTGTATTAGAACCAAGTGCACTTTGATCTGTGGTAGGAGTAATTGAATTTCAATCTTCTATTGAATACAATCTAAGTATCTAAAACTTTGTATTCAGTTCAAGTCTAAATGTTTCAATCATTTTGCCAGAAGTAGAAAAATAATTCATCCATTGCAAAAGAGTACTCTTTCAGCGCTTATGGTCGATACAGTCGATGTCGATGCAGCAGGAACATGTGCACGTAATTTGTTTGGCCTGCCTTGCTTGTACATGTTGGCTGTGGACATGTGGGTTGAGACGAGAGCTAGATTAGTTGAGGGCACCAGGAGTACACTGGTTGAGTGGTGATGTGCAGTCTAGGCTATTATGAAGTTCTGGGCTCACTTGCTTCAGCCGATCGGAGTCACCCCTTTATAATTAGAACATTTCCATGTCTTGGGCAGAAAGTATTCACTCATAGGAACCCAGTGGCTATATTGTGTATCTGCCCCTAATTGTCTGGTATTAAACGCATACATTTCACATAACTATATGCGTACTAGTCCAAATGGAGCTCAAGCAGGCTAACTTACTGCAGATATTTGAGCTTTTGATAATATACTGGTTAGATTCATGGATGGATTATTACCCAAACCATTGTCTTTTGCGTTACCATGTTGTCTGTTAGTATTGATACGTGAATCAGCATCACATCTCTTAATGCGGTAGTTTACCTGACACTTAGGGTACTTTTGTGAATAACCTGGTCAGATTAGAACAGTTTTGTTTGTCTACACCCTTGGTATCTTGACAGATTTAGTCATACTGGTAATAATTTGGAATTTGCGACGCTCCTATGTGTTCAAATCCTTCAGGGCCAGGAAATGAACAAGATTGTTTTGGAATGCCTTTTGGGGTTGGCTGTGGTATATACTACATTCAGTCACAGCGAATTTGTTGTGTTTTCCTAACAATTTTTTTACTCCTCACCTCTACCACTTGTAGGATTGTTAGCGGGTTGTCGGAAAGTGTATGCATAATTTTGAACGGTGTTTTGAAGGCATAGGTGGTCTCCACATGATTTTTGTTGTTTGTGCAAGACTTACAATTTTAAGTCATGTGAAAAGCTGAATTCTTGGCCTCTGCACACCTCATGGTGGAGGCGATCTGATGCACCTTATTAGAACTATGGAGTTATTGGAGTGTACCTGTTGCATCGTGTGGGATTAACTGGTGTAGATATTCAAATGGATACTCATGTTGGAATTGATCTTTTGTACCTTCTAAAATTTACTTTTTGTTCATATTCTAATTGCCATCCTGCTTCTTCAAATGATTTAGTTAATGAAGAGGACCACCTGATTCTTGCACATCAGAGCTACAAATCAGGAAAATATAGTCAGGCACTGGAGCATGGAAATGCTGTTTATGAGAAGAATCCACGTCGAACTGATAATCTACTTCTCCTCGGGGCTATTTATTTCCAGGTTATTACTATTCTGATGCTTGGGCATGTTCTTTCTTACTTTCTTCCAAGTCCATCACTGAAAGTTTGGTTTCCTCTAGCTTCGTGATTATGATCTTTGCATCGCAAAGAATGAAGAGGCTCTTGCCATTGACCCTCAATTTGCAGAGTGCTATGGCAACATGGCAAATGCCTGGAAGGTTCGTTGAGCAATTAAGAAAAATCTTTTCAGATATGGACATGCTTTTTGAGGGTCCCAGAAGTTAATGGTGCAATGCGTTTTATTTTGTCATGTAGGAGAAGGGCGACATCGATCTTGCAATTCGTTTCTATTTAACTGCTATTCAGGTGTGTTTGTGCTATATTTTCCCGACTTTAACGTCTTTTATGATTCTTTCCAGTCTTTTTGGCCTAAAAGGAACTAGCTTAAGATTTGAATGTGACCTGTGCCCCTGTTATACTGTTGTATTGGCCTTAACCACTGCGGATCACCAAATGTGTCTTGATGGTTCAAGTAGCCAAGTGACCTCCTAGACTGCAGATTTTAGTTAGCGAAATGAATTTTAGGTGGATCACCTCAAGTCACACTCTCGTTTCTGTGAAAGTGTTATTTGTCTTTGGTTTTAGGGATTACTACTATGAATACGGCATAAGCATTGTTGCTGGAATTGTGCATGGATTAACATGGAGGAAGAAAGAATAAGATTATATCTGTAAACTGTATGATTTGGTTAGTATTTAGCTGTAGAGACTAGAGACCATTCGATTTGAAGTCAGCGGAATCTGTGTTTTACCTTACTATTATGCCCCTGAGGGGCAATGCATAGTGAATAATATCCTTTTGATTAAAGTTATATTTTTACTCGATCTCATGTGCCAACGCATTCGTGATTTGTTTCCACTTCTTCTGCACATATTTCCGATATGCAATGCGTTTTTTATGTTGGCTCGTCAAGCCTATCACACAACTCTCCTTTACCCACGCTCAGGACCGGCTATGTTTTAACAAAAACATTGGCTTTGTTGTTGTTATGGTATATTTGTTCCATGGACCTAAATGTCCATCAGGGCCATAATTGTTTTTCTTATGCTAAATGTCCATGTATATCATGTTGAGTGCATGCTATCTTTACATGGTTCATCATATATTCTTTCGGATCTGAGTACTCTTTATGGGTGTGTGTTGTGTGCACCAAGGGGTTTAGGGTGTACTAGAGGCCCAATGAGCACTCTAATGACCATGGAAAAATTCTGAGGAAATTTGTCAATATTGATGCTACATGCATCTACCTCGCCACACAATTTCAAATCTAAATCCGATCTACACATTGAGAAACTAGATAATACCCTGCGCGTTACGGCGGGATGGTAGTGTCACAAAGAACTTAAAAGAAAGGTGTGCGTAAAGAAGAATAAGTAGATAGAAAATAAAGGAAAAAATGGTTTTTGGTGGCATGAGTTTTTTTTTACCTTTGTTAATGAAGCAAGTGAAAACTGGAGAACATGGCTTGCATCTAATTCTGAAATCGCCTTACTCGGGACTATCAGATTTGTGGCCAAATTTGTACATGATCTTAATATTTTATTGGATGATCAAAAGTACTTTGCTGATTGCAATGGAAAGAGGCCAATACAACCTGATGTGCTAATAGAAAAATATTAGCAAACAACAATCTATCTAAATGAATAAAAGAGGAAATGTTTGTAGTGGCATGAGTTTTCCTCAAGCAAGAGAAACCGAAGAAGGTAGCTTCCGTATAACCCTGAAATCAGCTTACTCAGTACAATCAGTTTTGATGCCAAATTTGTACATGATCTAAGTATTTTATTGCGTGATCAAAGTACTTTGTTGGTCACAATGGAAAGAGGACAATGCAACCTGATGTGCTAATAGAAAAAATATTACCAAATAACAATTTATCTGCATAAATATGTTAATCAGAAAAGGGATTAAAAAATGACCTGGAGGGCGTCAGAATCAGAATATATTGAAATATACTACTCCCTCAGAATAATATAAGAGCATTTTTGTGTCAAAAATGCTCTTATATTATGGGACGGAGGGAGTACTACAATACAAACCGCTTGTGTACACAACTTCAATGAAGTCCCAGCTTTATATTTCTGACTTTCTCGGAAAGGTGACTTGCTCAACCTACACAGGCTACATAATCTAATTAAGCATCCTTGATTGCAACCAAAACTGTGACAATTTGTGCTGGAAACATACAAAGGAATCACCGGATTTAAGCGCCAGACCTGTAGGCATTTTCTTCCCCATAAAACAGCTTGATGTGCTGCAGCAGAATCAGCAGACATGGTGCGGAGTAGGTGGAGTGCGCAGGCGGTGGACAATCGGGAGTCATGGCGGTCGTCCTGTGCCGTGATTACTGCTCATGTAGAGGATCAAAATAAGACATGAGTGAAGAAACCAACATGAGACCGGGGAACAAAAAAAAGATGAGAGAGAGAGAGAGAGAGAGGCGTGAGATTCCAGGTAGCAGATGGAGCTAGCTTGTGTACGCATTTGTGTAGGGCGCAGCTGCGGCAGACTTGGAAGGACCTGCTGGGGGAAGAGGGGTACAGCGAGATGGGGCGCAAGGGTGGGGAGACACGGAAGAATCAGATGGGCGAGGAGGGGTACAACAAGGAGGGGTGCAGCAAGGGCTGGCGGACTCGGAAGGATCAGATCGGGGAGGATGGGTACAGCGAGATGGGCCGCAAGGGGGGTGAGCACCATCGACGTGTCCAACGGCGAGCCCTAAAGGTGTAAGAGGGTGATCCTGACCATGGCCTGGTGAAGCCAACGCGGTAGAGAAGACAATGAGGTGGCTGCTCGGTAAGGAAGGGGAAACGATGGGTTCCAAGAATATGGTGCCCCTCGGTTAGAAATCATTGCAATTATGGCTGGAATAAATGGGACACTAATTTTTTTGGAACACCCGATCTAAGTAACTGAAGATGATGCGGCATCAGGAATAAATGGGTAGGAGGAAACACATGACGTGGCTGCATTGCTGAGGTGGAGTAGTTGCATGCTAAGATAAATAGGTTAGCAGGGATGGATCTCTTAGGTATATAGGATTCGATCCACACATTGAGAAACAACCAATGCATGGATCGAATTTTGATTTGAAATTGTGTGGCGAGATTAATGATGTTGTCACAATATTGCCAATTTTTCTCAGATTTTTCATGACCATTAGTGGTGCTGATTGGCCCTCTAGCACACTAGTATGCCTCATGTGGCAAGTGCATGCGTTACACCCTTGTTCTTTTCCCTTTCAGTTCTTCTTTTTAACTTATGAAAGTTTCTAACATAAATAATTAATTGCAAGATTGTAAGATGAAATGGTCTGACCTCCAACTTTTTTTCTCTTGTAGCTACGCCCAAATTTTTGTGACGCATGGTCAAACCTTGCAAGTGCATATACACGCAAAGGTAGACTGAATGAAGCAGCACAATGCTGTAAACAAGCGCTTCTCTTGAACCCACGTTTGGTATGTGTATTCACACGTTTCCAGTAATTCTGCTTGTTCATTCTGTGAGTTGACATTTGTTATTCCATAATTTAGGTTGATGCACATAGTAATCTGGGGAATCTAATGAAAGCCCAGGGTCTTGTGCAAGAGGTAAGCAAGTTGTGTTGGCTTCGATAACAAGTGGTACCATTGAATGATCCTTATTACATCATCTGTTTGCATCTTCAGGCATATGCTTGCTACCTTGAAGCAATACGAATAGATCCACACTTTGCAATTGCATGGTCAAATCTTGCCGGCCTGTTTATGGAGGTTGGGGACCTCAATAAGGCTATGCAGTATTACAAGGTAAATGCCACAATGGTGCAAGCTTTTGGTGGAATTGAGAAATATCTACTGTGTATTAAAAAGCTTCAACCTGAATTCTATATACTAAAGTTCAATGTATGTGAACCGAATAGATGTATATTGGTACCTTGTCAATAAAGCTGTGTGGATTGAAGTGTTCTATGAGTTACTATGTTACAACTAGTTCATTACTATAAACAGGAAACTGTTATGTAGAGCATTACTTATTTAATCCAGGAGTGGGGAAGAGGAGTGTATCATCTACTGACATTGCTCTATGTGTGATTGTACACAAGAGGTTGTCGTTGATACGCTATTGAGTGGCGACATAATAGGCTGAACCTACTTTTTAAAATTGTGGAAAGAAATATGTAGGTTGGTACTGACATTTGGTACTGTGAGTAGCAACATAAATGGGCTTCTCTCTTGTTAGTTCCGGTTGAACGGCTTGCCGTTCTTTTACAGCAAAGCTAATATTTAGCTTTCATGAAGTTCCCAATGTTGAAGTGTACATGTGGATTGCCTAGCCCTTTCCATCAGTTTGGACTTTTGGTTGCATTGGCTAGTGCATGAAGCATAACATGGTATCAGGGTCTAAGGTCTTGAGTTCAAGTCCTGGCTTTCGCAGATTATCCAAAAATTGCTGCTTCCCCCCTCTGTGTCCACGTATAGGCTCTTGAGCCATACCTCTTAGTCTATTCACGTGTTGACTTCCCGCATCACACGTGTGAGGGGGTGTTGAAGTGTGTATGTGGATTGCCTAGCCCTTTCCATCAGTTTGGACTTTTTGTTGCGTTGGCTAGTGCATGAGGCTTAACACCCAAGTGCCACTGAGATGTTTAGTGCCTTGCTAAAAAAGAGAACTTCTGTGAGAAGGTGAAATGAAAGAGCTAATGCTTACTATTTTGGGGCGTGATTATTGTTATGACTGTAAAAATCTTAAATCCTTTTACGTGCTTCCTTGATATTCTCTGTAAAGTTCTTTGAGATGCCATTTACGGAGCACTGTTGTGGCATACAGGTGATGATCATTTTCAGAAAACAATGCGAATATGTTATGTTATATATATATATATATATATATATATATATATATATATATATATATATATATTGCTTCGAAGAAACATGGTCCCATTGATTCCAGTTAAAATTCCAATCTGCGCTAGAATCCTAAAACCCATGCTGGTGAACTTTAGGTTTGCTCATGACTCTGGACGTTCTGTAGATTGTTCACATTAAATTTGTGTATTAGGTTCATTGCCTAAACTATGCTTTGATGCTGCATATAGTTTATCATTTGTAATATTACATTGAGTTATCTTATCAATAAAACGCATTGAGGTATAAATTAGCATTTCAAGTAGTGCGGTGGAAGTTGAAAATGCCAAAAATGTTAATTTGTGTATATATTGGTTGAAATAATTACTGTATGTTATGTTTATCGAGGCTATTTTGATGGCATTTCAGCCCCTAGTATGTGTCAAGGAACTTGTATACTAATTTTGTGATGTATCCATGTCACACTTATATGCTATTCAATCATGTTTTACGGTATTTTCATGCAATCAACTCCTGGTATGGTCACAAAATTAAAATCAGCATCTCCCTCTTTTGTACTAGCCCTTTAAATTTTGACGTGGAGTTCAAAATTTGTTAGAAAAGAAAATGTATTAGAAAATAAAAATTGACATTTTTAATGAATGTTCGCACTTGTCTTTATGTTTTTTCTTTTCATTTTGATCACTTCTCGGATTTTCTCATTCTTGTTACTCTTTATCGTATAGTGATTTTGAACTTGAAACTGTACAGGTGGAGTAAATTGGCAATTAAGTACATGTGATTTTTTGGGAGAAGTATTTCCTTGTTCATAGATGCCTAACCAAAGACGATAAAATAATCGTGGCAAAGGGTGATCACATAGCAATTGTTTTATATGTGTACTGTAGCTCCATATAATGCTTGCTTGTTATATTCTCACAGATAGATGGTTGATTTGCTTTAACCCTCCTGACTGGCATGCTGATGGCCATGATTTGAGTGGTACCAATGCTCTTTTTTCGTCTTGAAATATTGCAGGAAGCTGTTAAGCTTAAGCCATCTTTTGCTGATGCACATCTTAATCAAGGGAATGTGTACAAGGTAAGTCTTATGAACTATGGCAGTAGCTTATGGCCTTGGACGTTGTGAATGATTGGTTATGGAGCAAATGTTTTGGTGTGTCCAGGCTATGGGAATGCTCCAGGAGGCAGTTGCTTGTTATCAGCGTGCTTTGCAGGCACGCCCCGACTATGCCATGGCTTACGGTATGCACAATTGCTTTATTTTGTGTGTGGGGATGTATGGTAGGTTTGGTTTGTGTCCGACAACTACAATGCTCATTGTTGGCAAGCCATTTTCTTGGTCATAGACTGAACGAATGTTAGTCTTAGAATTATATTTGCACGAATTCTTGTCATCATTCATCACTTGGCATGGAGGAATCAAAAGAGGAATCCTGTGAACAATTGTTAGTGTGCCAATACAATACCGATGATTATAGCAAACATCCAAAAGCAGCTAGAATAGGGCCAGGCAAACTAAATATTGATCAACTACCAAACAATTGTATTCCATTGGCTTTGGCTAAAAATTGACATGGTACCTGTTGGATATTGACTAAACCTACCATTACTCCTTAGTATTTTGCAATTTTGTGGAGTGTAAATACTAATTCAGTGACATTTGCCTCTCGAGTCCATTTATTTAGATGTTCATCATGGATGAGATATGTACAAGCTCACAAGAGAGTGGTCATTTCTTTACCTTCAAAGTAGACCCTTAGTATACCTCGTAATGCAAAGGACGGGGGGACATTTTCATGCAGGTAATCTTGCCACTATCTACTATGAGCAACGCCAGCTTGATATGGCAATTCATTGTTACAATCAGGCTATACTATGTGATTCTCGGTTTGTGGAAGCATACAATAACATGGTAAGTTCTGGAAGTGCTCATTGTTCATTACTGACTGTGGACAATAGTTTTGTTGGTTACTTCACTTGGCTAACATTTTCTATCTTCCATAGGGCAATGCACTTAAAGATGCTGGGAGAGTAGAAGAGGCAATTAATTGCTTCCAAGTATGTTCTACTTCATTACTGTAAATTTCCATATTTTATTCCGCTTCTAATGTATTCACATTTTTGGTGCAGTCGTGCCTTGTATTACAGGCAAACCATCCACAGGCTCTTACTAACCTAGGAAACATCTATATGGAGTGGTAAGATTCTCCTACCTATTTAATGTTTGATACCTTACCACATTGAGGTCCTTCTACTTATAAACTTTTCCTTTTTTGCAGGAACATGATAAGTACTGCTGCTTCATTCTACAAAGCAGCAATTGCCGTTACATCTGGGTTGTCTTCGCCACTCAACAATTTAGCAGTCATATACAAGCAACAGGTACTAGCTTGAAAGATTTCGTTTTGTATATACTCCCTCCGTCCCAAATTACTTGACGCAGAATGGATGTATATAGAACTAAAAATACGTCTAGATACATCCATTTCTGCGACAAGTAATTCGGGACAGAGGGAGTTAATATTTTAGAGAATTGTGCTTATTGCTTTTGCTGTCTGAGACTTTCTCTGAGATTTCGTTTTGTTTATCCTTTTTCGTGATATTGTTCATCTTTGTGTGCATCAGGGAAGCTACGCTGATGCTATTGCATGTTACACCGAAGTTCTTCGTATAGATCCTACTGCAGCTGATGCACTTGTTAATAGAGGAAATACATTTAAGGAGTTTGGAAGAGTGGCCGAGGCAATTCAGGATTACATACAGGCTGTGACAATCAGGCCAAATATGGCGGAAGCCCACGCGAACTTAGCCTCAGCTTATAAAGATAGGTACTACTTAGTAATTAAGATAATATTGCGGTTTGGTGATACATCCAGTTATTATAGTGATCTTATGTTTCTAGTTGAATTTTAATTTATGAAATGTGATCTTTCCCCTGTAGTGGACATCAAGAAGCAGCTATAGCTAGCTATAAACAAGCTCTTTGTCTGCGTCCTGATTTTCCAGAAGTAACGTGCAACCTTCTTCATACTCTACAGGTTCGATCCAGTTCACATTATTGTGTAATTTTTTCAATCAAAACACAGAAGCATACTATTACCTGTACAACTTGAGACATTCTCCACGTGTAACCCTGAAGACCACGATAGCTAATTTATACTCCCTCCGTTCCTAAATATAAGTCTTTCTAGTGATTCTAACAAATGACTACATACGGAGCAAAATGAATGAATCTACACTCTAAAATATGTCTATATACATCCGTATGTTGCTGTCATTTGAAATGTCTAAAAAGACTTACATTTAGGAACAGAGGGAGTATCTGTACTATTTGCTGTATAATTTTTTTCATGTAAAAAGTTACTGATTTTTTGTATGTTAGCTTGGATATTTAATATTTGATGTCCCCAGAAAGCAAGCTAATGCTAAGTTCTAGTTGCATACAAATGCAGCTATGCCCAGGAAAGCAGTAATTTAAAAAATGCCACCCTTGTTTGTTTCACTGCAGAGTGTTTGTGACTGGGAAAACAGAGATACTATGTTCCGTGAAGTTGAAGAGATAATCAGACGGCAGATAAAGGTGCCCCTTCGTGATAAATTTTATTTCCTAAAGTCTGGTAGAGATAGGTAATGTTGAATAATGAAAATGTCAAGAGTCATGACGAAGCTTTGGTTATTGTCTCAATAGATGTCACTTCTGCCAAGCGTGCAGCCATTTCATGCTATTGCTTATCCTATTGATCCTTTGCTCGCCTTGGAAATTAGGTATATATATATATATCCTCTTGGCTCTTACTGCACTATTATTTGCATCATCAGTGATATCTTCTGCTTCATTATTTACACTAATATTTTTTCCTTGGCAGCCGCAAATATGCGATCCAGTGTTCATTAATTGCTTCTCGCTTTGGTTTGCCACCATTTGTCTACCCACCCCCTTTACCAGTGAAGGCAGAGGGTAAACATGCCCGACTCAGGGTTGGGTACGTCTAAATGCGCTGCTATCAATATTGTTGGGCTCCAGCAACAACTGAGTAATTGGCATTTGAATTTTGCAGATATGTTAGTAGTGATTTTGGTAATCACCCGCTTTCCCATCTCATGGGTTCAGTATTTGGTATGCATGACCGTGACAATGTTGAGGTAATTCACCTTTTCTTTTTCTCTTTACACCTTGTTGATTTATTGTTTCAACAACGTATCAAATGTGATGGCAGGTTTTTTGCTATGCGTTGAGTCAAAATGATGGCACTGAATGGAGACAGCGTATCCAGGCTGAGGCAGAGCATTTCATTGATGTGTCTGCCATGACATCTGATGTGATAGCCAAAATGATAAATGAAGACAAAATACAAGTTTTAATCAATCTTAATGGCTACACAAAGGTAATACTTTCACGTCTTTCCATGACCCCTTATCTGTCTCCTTGTATTAACTTCTGTCCAGGACAACCTCATGCTATTACTCTGATTTTCTCTTCATGTTTTGCATTTGCTTTTATTCACATTGAGCAGGCATATGCTATTCTCAAAGTTGTTAGGTGGATCACATTGAGCAGGCATATACTATACTGTACAATGAAGTGTTCTTTAAAAAAATTAAAAAATGCAGTTCAGCATCTCTCTGAAAAATGTTATCAGTCTGCCTCATGCTTTCAAGTTAAACAGGGTGCGAGGAATGAAATTTTCGCGATGCAACCAGCACCTATTCAAGTTTCGTACATGGGGTTCCCAGGGACGACAGGTGCTTCTTACATAGACTACTTGGTCACAGATGAGGTCTGAGTTTTTTAAACAACGTTCTGTGATTTTTGATTCGCAATATTGTCTTAGCTTTATGTTCAATTAATTGAAGTTTTCTTGTTGTTTAACAATATTTGCAGTTTGTTTCTCCAACTCGCTATGCACATATATACTCTGAAAAGCTTGTTCATCTCCCACATTGCTATTTCGTCAATGACTACAAGCAGGTTCATTTCATTTTGCTCTATGTTCTTTCTGCTCTCATTCTTTCATGGTGTTTCTAACTATGGCCACTATACCAGAAAAATTGTGATGTCTTAAATCCGGTATGTCCGCATAAAAGATCAGATTATGGGTTGCCCAAGGATAAATTCATCTTTGCATGCTTTAATCAGCTCTACAAGATGGACCCAGAAATATTTGATACATGGTAACGTTCTATTACCTGTACTTCTCTGCAGTTTCTCAAAAGCATACATAGATACATTACGTAATTTTTGTAGAGATGATGTTAATGTTTGTGCACTATCTTTTGAAGGTGTAATATTGTCAAGCGTGTTCCAAACAGTGTATTATGGCTCCTAAGGTTTCCAGCCACTGGTGAAATGAGAGTAAAAGCACGTAAGCAGATTGAATATTTCTCTGTTGCCTGAACTTTTCATCTCGAAAGAAGAATGACATGAGGCAACAGAATTTAACATATACAATACTGGAATGCTATTTCTATGCAGATGCTGCTGCAAGGGGAGTGAGCCCTGATCAGATCATTTTCACAGATGTTGCGATGAAACATGAGCATATCCGAAGAAGTGAATTAGCAGACCTCTTCCTTGACACGTATGCACTTAACCAGCCTTTTCACTTGTTCTGTGTGATAAGCATATCGGTTCATACTTCATACTGATACTTGACCTATATTTTGGGCCTGTCTTTGTGAACTTCCCACATCACAGGCCCCTTTGCAATGCACACACAACTGGTACCGACATTCTATGGGCTGGCTTGCCAATGATAACACTTCCTCTAGAGAAAATGGCAACCAGAGTAGCCGGCTCCCTTTGTTTAGCGACTGGGCTTGGGGATGAGATGATTGTTAGCAGGTAAGTATTGATTAGAAGCTGGTTTATTTGTAAGCTGCGTGGGATGGCATGGTGCATGCACATTTACCCTTCCTTTTTCTGATTGTAGCACGAAGGAGTACGAAGACCGAGCAGTTGAATTGGCGACAAACCCGGCAAAACTCCAGGCACTGACCAATAAGCTTAAAGAAGTTCGTTTAACCTGTCCTTTATTTGACACTGCTCGATGGGTAAGATTTCTGTGTGATACTCCCTGGCATGTCATTTCTAGGCAGCAAGTAGATTCTGATGAGCTCTGCTTGCCAACCATTTCAGGTTCGGAACCTTGATAGGGCGTACTTCAAGATGTGGAACATTTATTGCTCTGGGCGTCATCCTGAGCCGTTTAAGGTAAAAGAAGACGACAGTGAGTTCCCATATGACAGATGAGGAGCATGAAATCCCGGCTGTGTAGATAAAAAGCAGAGTTGTAGCGTAGTACAATCATGTAACTCGTTTGGCTGCGCCCTGTCCTGTACCATATAGTAGACCTTTGCGTGTGGAGTCCCGACTTATGTAACCCAAGAGAGAAGAATGTAGGAGGTTTAGTCCTGTGATGAGATCGGATTAGCCTATTTATGTGTGCCAACAGAAGATTATAGTTTTGTTGGTTCCTGATTGTTGTACCATTCAACCCCAGCTTTGTGCTGCTATCATAATGTTGAAACTTAGCCGCAAAGATACAATATCCAATATTTATTTGAAATATAATATGGCATCTGTTCGCCACGATGGCTGTGGCTCTGATGCGGTCCAGTTGGTAACCCCAGTTACCATAAAGCCCATCCATTGGTATGTGGGAGGTGGGGAGGACGGGGCGTTGACCAGTTGGCTGGGCAGCTGAGGTTGCTGCCAGCCCACCAAGATCAAGTCCTGGCTTGAACGTGGCTTGAACGTGTGGTGTTTACGGAGTTTTTTTTATAAAAAAATGTCAAAAAAATGCCAACGAGGGTTAACCCTTGGGTTGGTCTCATTTTTTGGGTATGTGGGAGATGGGAACGGGTTGTATTTTTGTATGCGTAACATGGCAATGGGGCTGTCAAGCTATGGGCAATCTTTGTGTTTGAGATCGACAGAACAAATGATGGAACTATCTCTTTGCATTAGATGAAATGCTATATATAGCACTGGAACAGGCGTTTACAAAAGGGGTGTCGGTTCAGACAGAACCAACGCAACGCTTGGAGAAGTAACCGCCAAAGGTTAATGCAAGCAGGGATTAATCCCTTAATTACTATGTTAATTAATCTTAACACTTCCCCTAATCCATGCTTGTCCAGGTAGCATCATCATCTTGAAAGAGACTCCTTCAAAAACCCTATGGGAAAAATATGAGGAGAAAAGTGTTTGATATGTTGCTAAAAACTCTTTCAAACCCTGTGGGAAAAGAAGGAGAAAGATGATGCAACATATAATGGTTATTGTCTCTTTCAACTCAATATGAGAAACTCATAGAATTTAGAGGACAATAAATATGTCGTATATACTTTCCTAAAAATCCCGGTGGGGAAAACAGAAAGTATGACATATGATCTCATGTTGATATTACTTCATTAAAAACCTTTATGAGAACATGTATAGTAAACTCACGAAGGAAAAAAGAGTATAATATGATGCATTGAACAGGAACAATTCAGGAAGATACTCCCCCTGATTCTTGCAAATTTCAAAGCCGTCACATACCAATCCCAAGAACATATATCTGTTTGCATCCGGGCAACACAAGAAACATTATCGTTGAGATAATGGTTGGTGGATGTAGCCATGAGGTCTGCTTCGAAGACTCTTCATGAGAGGGCTAACACACCTAGTAGAAACACTAAGCTTGTCTACGATCTGACATAGTTGGGATCTGATCGATGTATCCAATGATATCGGTGTTCACATTTCTGTGAAACTGAAAAACCAGGACAAGATGCTTGATGCCTTGGAGATATCGAAAGATATTCTTGAGTGCCAACCAATTGTGTTTGGTGGATCCAATGGCATTATGGAACGTTGAGTCTCATTATCTCATTTCCATCATCTCTTGGTCTAAATAGTTCGTTCTCCACGTCTAGAGAATGAACTACCATGAGAGTTATGGATGGATAAGATTTGTCCACAATGAATTTCTCCAATATATTATGGATATAGACAACATAGTATACCATAATGTATGAATGAAGGTGCTCAATTTGTAGTAACGAGCGGTATTTTGGTTTACCCAAATCCTTCATTTTAAACTCTGCCATTTAGATAATTACATGTGTCGTCATTGCAGACACACAAACATGGATAATCATCATTGTACGAGTAATCCTTGTGAATAAGGAACTCACTACGTCGGTTGTACCAAATGTACCGACGATAATAATAAGTCATATGGTGACTTATTGATTTTACACGATGTATGTTGCATTTTGTACTTCGATTCAGAATTGAGATTCCATCGGGAATCAATCATAAATGTCTGAATCTAGTGATCCTCATGGATATGTAATCACTACATCTATCAACTGCAGAGATAGATGATTTTGAACTGCCAATGATATAAGTTATCGGAAAGAGATTCCACCTCTGGAGAATAGTTGGGTATCTGCGTGAACCCTTGTGCTACAATACTTGCTCTATGTTTCACCACCTCATTGTTCTCAATTCCGTTTCCAGAAGAAAACTGGTGTAGGTATTGCTTATGAATACCTTCCAATTATTGAGCAAGATTATTTCTACCTAGATTATACCCTTTGCTTGAGTTCAGTCCGAGTGTTGTTCACACTTTGCCATGGCCATGGTCTTTGGATCTGAATCACTTGAAAGGTTTTTTCAATCTAGTTGAGAAATGTATGTCGACAATTGTAGACTTCCAGTTATATGTTTCTCCAGAATCTATATATCAATATATAGTTGATGGAAATATCGTTACCCACGGTGACCGCTCGTGATTTCCCAATGCGATTGAGTCGGGTATTCCGATGTCCCAGTCATTGTGTGCACTATGACCTGGGTTGGTGGAGGTTTACCGTCCACTGGGTGTATACTACCCATTAGGTGTCTGTCAACGTGAAGTTG
The DNA here is from genome assembly GCA_032464435.1 of Aegilops umbellulata. Taxonomy (NCBI): domain Eukaryota; kingdom Viridiplantae; phylum Streptophyta; class Magnoliopsida; order Poales; family Poaceae; genus Aegilops; species Aegilops umbellulata. Next base: position 276,230,969 of record CP136055.1, read on the forward strand.
ACTTGCATTTACTGATTCACAAGCCTTGATATCCTTACTTGCAAGAAGCTGAATCTTGATGTACTTCTGACATACATCTCCCCCTGTTGCTTTGAACGGGGAGTGGTGTGGATTTTGTTGGTACCTCCACTCTTTCAGGCGTACTTTTACAGGATTGTAGGATTGTGTGACACCTTTATAGTCAGTAAATGAATCTGGCAGGTTATTTGCAATATGTTGCAAATCTTCTGAACGCATGGTTCAGCTCTTTGAGTACGTGGATATGAGGCAGAAATATGTTGAACATTCCACTAATTTCCTGGCATTCTTTATGGTACTTGAATTCTCCCCCTAATGCCTGGAAATATTCCTCATTGAATCAACATGCTGGCCTTGAATAACTCCCCATGTGAGAGGCTTGAGGTATTTACGGTAATACAGTTATTCCTCACATAGATCCCAACTATATGTTGAGGGGCCAATGATGTATGTCGGGGTGATGATATCGGTGTGTAACCGAATTACCGCACATAGGAAATACTTGGTAGATTTCCACGTATCAAAGATAGAGGGAAATAATATTATGCAGTTTGGTCGTGAGCGTGTAAAACTGCATGACTCGAACGTAAAGTTGGTAAGTTGCAATTCCAAAGTAAAGATAATGCAATGAGCTTAACTCTTTGGATAAAGTATTCTACCAAACCATTTTGAGTCTAGACATTAGGACAGATTGCTAAACTTCAATCCGAGGGCCATAGGAAGGCACTCAAGAAGAATTCTGCAATGTTATCCATTCGATTTGCTTGAAATCGATGTCAGGATAATGAGTCAATGGTTTCGTGTGGATAAACCACACTTGAGACCATCATATAGATGTGTCTTTTAAAACCATGGAACACCTGAATAGTCTAGTCAATGGATGGGAAGAGCCACTTACCTCAACTTGATTCATTCAAGGAGTCTGAGTGGTTCAGCATAGACTTTAAGGTGTGCGAGCCTTAAAATTAGCTTCCCTGTGTCACTTATAGTGCACATAAAATCCAAATGGTGTTAGAATTTAGCATCATAATAATCATAAACTATTGGAATTGTTGATAGTTTCGGTTTCAACCCAGTGTCTCGATGACCAAGGCGAGTATGCCAAGCTTTTCATGTACAAGACATTTTGGAAAACTATCTTGGGCGTAATATGTGCTACGGGTTTTGTAGTATGTGTAGTACAATCCAGATGATAAATAGAGAATGTGCTTGCCATATCCCTTGCATATGGTAAAGAGAATGTATTTCTCTTTCTTGTCAGTATAAGTTTCGCTATGGAAACCATTTTGACGAATATCTCTATAGCTTAGTAGGGTACGAGTTAACTTGGGAAACAATGAAGCATCCCAACGTTACTCGAGTACCCACAGGGATAGTAAATATGACTCGAGTTGAGCCAACAAATACCTCATCGCGTCTAGCGATTTTAAAATATCTCATTTCTCTCAATGAGAGTAGAAACATTGGACTTCCCTGAGTATAGAGTTTGTGGTGCATATGTCCACAAGGCACATATCATTTTTCATCGGATTAACTCCCGTAGAAATCTATATATAGACATGAAGATTCTCAAGAAAATCACTGTTGGATATATAGAATAGATACATATGAATTTGTACCAAAGTGTTGATACAATATATGATGACAAAAATACTTATCTTCTTATTAGAACATAAGAAATGGACATAAATAATACTGACCACTCAGGAGATTGAGAGACTAGACGAAGTCTTCAAACATGTTAGTTGAGGCATATTCAACCTTCACGTTCTCCGTGCCCATAGGGTCCCGTCACCGCTGGTGATGTCGGGTTAAAGGGTGAAGTAAGATTCAAACCTTTGCCCTTGAGGTTCATTGTATCCCAGAATTGCTGATACTGAATAATCAGATACTGAGATCTGAATCTAATGCCTTATGATATATAAGACATCATTTTTCTGGTAGCAGTGTGATCCTGACTAGAGGTGAATCCAGGATTGCACACATTATCCCATGAGAGACAAGAGCGATCATGATGTCCATGACCCAGATAGGATAGTGGTGGCCACTGAGGGTGAATGCCTCAAACTCTATAGCCATATGTTACCTCTATGGGTAAACCAGAGATAATTAATTTACAACTAGTAAATTAAAGACCATCATGATTGATGTTGTAATGAACTTAGCAAAATCAATGGGTATTTCAAGAAGTTATCTTGAAACCATTAATGTGAATATCAAATTGCTAAGTATGACATCTTGAAGATAATCTCCAAAATGGATTAGATCTCGCAGCACTAGGGAGTATAATCTGATGAAATCAGTAGATACTCATTCATAATGCCTTATGTCATGACTTAGTAAAATGTGTGGGAGAGCATTTTGTAAAGCAATTATAATGTCAAAATGACAAAATATAGACTTTAACGGTAGTCATTGATAATCTGCGAAGGCAGTAAATCTATATGACTACCTTGTGATCCCAATACATCAATTTGAAGAAATTACTTTGAATTTTGCATTCTTATTTATAAGAAATTAAAAATCTCAATTGCAAATAGACGTATTAATCTCAACATGTAGCGAACATGGAGATACATACATTCCGGAATACATCGTACTCAACAGAAATACACCACTATTATAATGAATAGTAATGATGTTGCACACTTGATGTTCAAGTGAAAAACTTGAATTGTACATATCTCAAATTAAATGAGATGATCCTGTATCAAGTTGCAAGATAATTCAGCTGGGTGAATTAATATTTTGCGAGAGAAAATTAATCTCAATCGCTATGAGATTGTTTTGCGAGAAAAAATATATTTCTCAATTGCAAATCAATATTGTTGTGCGAGAAAATTTAATCTCAATCACGAAAAACATGTTCTAGAGAATGTGGTAAACACATTGAACATGTCAAATATAAATATACACATATTTCTGAAATTGTAAAACTCAACAGAAAATGGGTTGAAATGCATATCTATACATACATGGTCTAATAAAGATGACAAGTGCTAATGAATAGCACGAGTAGTTGGACCATGTTGAGTTATCCTGAGATATACAGGAATTACTCCAAGATTTATACACGCAAGCCTATTATGAAAATAGGTAAAGCCGCATGGGCTAAAGTGTATAATCGCGAAGGGATAAGGCTCCATGCCCTTTCCAATTTCCATGTGCGGTTACGAATCGAAGGATTCGTTTTGGCTCACGCCGCCGTGCTACGCACCACCGTTCGCTGCCGATGGAAGGGCACTGCCGCACGTATTCATGCTGCCGTAGCGCTAGAAGATGCTGGTGCGCCGCGGGCGGCGGACGGGCACGCGATGCGGCATGGCACACGGCCGGACGGAGGCCGTGGCCTGGGGCGCGGCGCGGCGCGGAGGCAGGGCATAGGGCGCTGGTCAGGCGACACGGAGGCCGTGGCCTGGGGCGCGGCGCGGCGCGGAGGCCGGGTGGACGGGCGCGCGGCCAGGGGCAGTCCCGACCGGGGTGGGCGCGGCCAGGGGCGGCCACGGCCTGGCGCGATCGACGCAGAGACCGGGTGGATGGGCGCGCGGCCAGGGGCAGCCCCGACCCAGGCGCGCCGCAGCGCAGGCAGGCACAGCGCACGGCCAGGCAGGCGAGGGCGAAGCCTTGGCGCAGGCGACGCGTGGCCATGGCCTGGCGCGGGATGTGGCGCAGCATGCGAGGGCGAGGCCTCGACGCGGGCGGGCGTAGCCTGGCTATTCCGGGCGCGAGCGCCGCGCGGGGGAAGGGGACCCGCAACGACGGCCGAAGGGAGGCGACGCCGGCCGGTGGCCGCTATCATGACTCTGCAGGAGGGGCCATGGCCGGGGAGCGGTCGCGCCGTCCCTTTTTCTCTCGACCAAATCGCTCTCGGGAGCGTGCTGATAACGTGTTTGAGATCGACAGAACAAATGATCGAACTATCTCTTTGCATTAGATGAAGTGCTATATATAGCACTGGAACAGGCGTTTACAAAAGGGGTGTCGGTTCAGACAGAACCAACGCAACGCTTGGAGAAGTAACCGCCAAAGGTTAATACAAATAGGGATTAATCCCTTAATTACTATGTTAATTAATCTTAACACTTTGGCTGGCTCGAGAGTTGCCGCTCCTGAAGTTGAACTCGGAAGGGTCTGCTGCTGTTAGGGTCTCCGTTCCCAAGCGATGCTTTGTTCCCATCTGGAAAAGTACATCACAGTCGAACTAAAAGGAAGTCTCCCCGTGAAGTTGAACTCGGAAGGGTCTGCTGCTGTTAGGGTCTCCGTTCCCAAGCGATGCTTTGTTCCCATCTGGAAAAGTACATCACAGTCGAACTAAAAGGAAGTCTCCCCGTTCACCTTCCACAAACGAAACGAAGAGTGCATGCATTTGGGTTAGGTCGCCCGTGACTGACACACATCCTTAGAAACGGGTCGGACACATGCGGATGCGGATGCCACATGGGGGTGGATGCCTACATTTGCTCTTGGATTTAGCATTCAGCCGAGATCACGGGCTGGCGGTGGTGCAGACTGTTTGGCCTTGTTCTCTTAGAGGGGTGCCTTGCAAGTAACCCCTAACTTTAGATAAGTCTCCGGCACCACCCACAGTTGCGTGCTACTAAATTTCGGGGACCAGTGTACACTGCACGATCGCTACTGATAGAGGGATCACATGCATCTGGTTGTGCCATTTCTATTTCGAAAAGCTTCAAGCCACATGCACCCGAGCCACCCCGGTCACTGATCGGTCAACAAAAAACAACAAAGACGGACTCCTCGTATCGGTCTCATACGTCCGGACTAACCGACATCCCTCATACAAATCTGAAACAGATATGAGGAGGCCCGGACGCGCCCAGGCGCGTCTGCCATGTCGATTTTGGGCCACATCAGCCCACCACGACCCCACATATATTCATCTCTAACCGCATCCCGAATCAAACCCTAGCCACTCCACTCCACCCACTCCGTCCCCAAGCCCCCTTTCGGCGATCTCCAGCCTTCCCCGACATGGCGGCAGCGGATCCGTGCCAGATCTCTCTCGATATGTGGACTAGGACGGCCCATCACGACCCCACATATATTCTTTTTTTTGCGAGAAATTTTTTGATCTATTCATCTTTAATCATGGTAGTACAACGAATACCAGAAATAATAGAAATTACATCCAGATCCGTAGACCACCTAGCGACGACTACCAGCACTGAAGCGAGCCGAAGGCGCGCCGCCGTCATCGCCCCTCCATCGCCAGAGTCGGGCACAACTTCTTGTAGTAGACAGTCGGGAAGTCGTCATGCTAAGGCCCCGTAGGATCAGCGCACCAGAATAGCAACCGCCGTAGATGAAGAATAACGTAGATCAAAAAGATTCAATCCGAAGACACACGAACGTGGACGAACAACGACGAGTTCCGAGCAAATCCACCAAAGATAGATCCGCCGGAGACAAACCTCCACACGCCCACCAACTATGCTAGACGCACCATCGGAACGGAGGCTAAGCGGGGAGACCTTTATTCCGTCTTCAGGGAGCCACTGCCGTCTCGTCTTTCTGAGCAGGACACAAACCCTAGCAAAACTGAAAGAAACGACTAAAAACGGAGCCCCCCTGCCGACCCTTGCCAAGATCCACCGCACCCCCATGGCCCTAGGGCCACCGGAGAGGAGGCGGACCTGCGGAGGCGGCGGCGGGAGGCAGAAACCCTAGCTTTTTTTGGAGGAGGAGGAGGCGACGGCTATGAAATGATGCACTTGACCCCACATATATTCATCCCTAACCGCACCCGAACCAAACCTAGCCACTCCACTCCACCCCATTCCGTCCCCAAGCTCCCTTTTGGCCTCCCCGGCATGGCGGGCAGCAGATTCGAGTCAGATCTCTCCCGATACGTGGACTAGGACCTCATCCCATGCGATCCCGGGGAGGAGACGGTCGTCGACATTGCTCACTACCGCTCCAGAGAGGAGTCCGCCCGACAGCTGCCAGACTCGATCCGGCGGGAATTCATTGTGTCTGCGCAAATGGTGCTTGTATCCGCCGGGCGTGGCGATGGGGAGGTGCTTTCCCGTTGCCTCGTCGGAGGCAGTGCGGTTCCTCTAGTGCCCCAACGCAGTGGCGGCCGCGCAACCCCTTTGACATCATGTCAATCCCCACGTGCTCCAAGTCAGAGGTAAACGCCGGCATGAACATCCGCTAACATGGAGCGGCGTGCCCGCCGTGCGAGGCAAAGGGCGCGGAAGGCCGGAGCAGCCCTTGCGGAGGAGGCCGCAGAGGCGAAGTCACACACCGCTCCAGAGTCGGCACAGGTGACCGGCACCCCCTGGCGACGCAACAATGTTGTTATGGAAACGAGCCCTGACCACGAGGGGTCTATCGTGGACCTCACATCGACTGACGACATCCAGGCCACAGGCTCCGACGAGGAAGAGTAGGGCATGAGAGACAGCGGTACCACGAATCCCGTGAGTTTGTCCGTGTTCCATGTCCCACTCTTCCTCACCAGCGATCACACCTTCACTCGGGGCGGAGGGCTCAACCGGCCACTGGACATGGAGGCGAACGAGCGTCAACGAAGATTTAGACTAGGTGTTACGTTGCATGTAATTGTATGGATCTAAGGATTTGCAAGAGGTATCCAGTTGTGAAGGAGGACATTTGAGATGTGACCGGTCACTATCCGTAAACGCGCCGGGAGCGTCCGCAAACATTTGAGGAACAGATGTTTAAGGTACCGGATTAGCTATATGCATTGTAGATGCTCTTAGCCCCTCCAATTAAAGCCACGTCACCCCACTCAACACTCTTTTCCGCGCTGCTACACACACGACGCCATGCGGACGACTTGTGCACGACAGCACATCTCAAGCCGTTCATGGATGCTATCCAGCGCATATCAGCGGCTGGACTGCCAATCGTCCCAGTGTCGTGCACACACCCATCGTCTACATAGCAGTTTCGCACCCTTTTTCTGCTGCATGAAGCAAAGTGCTACACATCGCCCGCGTGATGATAGGAAAAGATTGATCGTCTAGCAGACCGTTGGATCGATCCCATAATAATAGTCCATGTGAGTGCCATTCCATGTAACAAAGCTAGGGTTGCGCTCATCCTACTGTAACAAGAGTCTTGCTACAAAATACCCTGAATTGTTTTTTCACCCGTTACAAACCATTGCAACAACATAAATATTTTCAAAACATAGCCCCAGTTGCAAAATCAATGCAACAACATGCATGTTTCAAAAAACCATAGCCCTCGTTTGCGGCCATGTTTTAAAACTAGGCTATGGTTTAGGCTGTTGTGGGTCGCCCAATCAAAGACGATTGTACGGTAGTGGAGGCGGTCGACACCCGCAAAGAGATCAGCCGGGTGAACACAAGCGCCTCCGTTTTCTTTTACCATTTAAACATCTCCCCAATAATTTTACATGAACAAAGTTTTCACGCCCTTGTTGTAGAAACTATACTCCGCAATAACATAGTCTTTTTTCGAAGAACAATAGCATGTATGTGTAACGACCCAAATATTCAGCCATCGTAAGATCTTTAGACATAAAAAATCAAATATTTTTCATGGGAAATTATGTTAGCCGAGGATAATAAGTTTAGTTGGCAAGTATGACAGATCCGACTCAGTTCATTTTTCTTCTAGGAAATTGTTGTGCTCGCCAACTAAATTTGTCATCCTCACGCCAACATAAATTACAATGAAAAACAGTTGATTTGTCATGAATAGAAAATTAACATCGGATCTTTAGCAGTTTCATTTGTAATCGTTGACAACCTCTTGCCTACTTAATGGTACTAACCTATATCACACACGAAATTAACGGCTTAAAATGTGGACGCGTCTTAAAATTTATCTATATAATATGGACGTACTGTCCCTCCCCAACACAAAGAACTACTACAAAAATGGCTACCTCCACCACCGCCGCCATCTCCTGTCTCCTCCTCCTCGCCACGCTCACCATTGCCGCTGCTGAAATAGGGCACCCGCAGGCTCCGGCGGTAGCCGCAGGCGTCGTGGGCGGCCGGACGGAGATCAGGGACGTGGGCAAGAACAAGCTGGTGCAGTCCCTGGGCCGATTCGCGGTGTCCGAGCACAACCGCCGCCTCAGCCACGGCGGCGGACCAGTCAACAACGGCGACCCCGTCAAGGTCCAGCTCGTGTTCACCGCCGTGGCGGCGGCGCAGAAGCAGGTCGCCTCCGGGGTGGTATACTACCTGAAGGTTATCGCCCGGGACCGCGCCGGCGGCGGCGGGGACAGGCCGTTCGATGCCGTGGTGGTCGTCAAGGCGTGGATCAAGTCCAAGGAGCTCGTGTCTCTCATGCCTTCTCCCAAGTAATCGACAGGCTGGCTGTCACGTGTACGTATGTGCGCTCCGTGCTGGTTTTGTGCTGTTGTTGTCACTCGTTGCATTTTTCTCGTCACCTGAGTATGTACTAGTGCAATTACAAAATAAAAAGCGTGGTTACAGCATGAACTAGTATTTGTCATCCATACTTATGCGAGGATTATCGATTGCGTACGAATGTGTGATGTTTATCTAATGGAGAAATTTCTGTAAAGCGTGGGCGATCTAGCTCAATTTCTAGTTAATTGCCAGCGCGTCTTTTGGATTCTCATTCATAAGGTGGCGTCCTCGTGTGTTCACATGTATTCTTTTTTCATGTAATTGCTCGTGCGTAACAACAGGTACAAATATTCTATTCCCTCTGTTCTATAATATAAAAGCGTTTTTGACACTAATATAGTATCAAAAACGTTCTTATATTATGGGACAGAGGAAGTAGTATTTTAATCCATGATTTACCTGTGCATATTAATGTGAATGTATAAATAAATGTTTACTAAATCCTGTCTGCGATTAACCTGTCTATATTTTAGGATTTGATTTCGTAATCAGCTATTTGCTTACCAAAGAAAACATAAGTTCATCCAGTAAGTCGGTGGAACAGTTAAGGCGAGTTTTAAGGTGATGCTTGGTAAAAGAGAATGTAAGGGTAGCCGAAGCACTCCACCTGGCAGGAAAAAAAACACCTTTTTTTTAAGTAGTAGCTGCATCTTTTTTTCTGATTCATCTCTACTCCTAATAGAGCGGTTGGTAGTCTCGCTTCCAGGTTTTTTTCCGTCCCATCTCTCATGGTTTTTTACCTCCTCCCACCTTTATTGGTTTTTTTCGTAGATTTTTTTTCCGTTCCCTCCCCCGCTTCATCGGTTTATTTTCGCGTAACCCTCTCACACAACGAAAGAAATCTGAACAAATTAGAACTTTCCATACTGGCGCAAGTTATTTAGTAAATGTAGAATCAATCACGAGCAATCTCTAAAAATCAAATCTAAATTAATTAACCTTACCTTAAATCACTCAATCACATTAATTAGAAAACAAATAATTGATTTTCAGAAAAATCGTTCAATCACATTTACCTTACCTTAACTCACGGATGATAATCAATCTCTAAATAAAGGAACAATACATCGAGGGAGGAGTAAATAAACTCCCTTTCTTATGACATGTATATGATCTTTCCTTACCTCTCCGTCGTCGATTGTTCTTGATTCTCAAGGCCGATGCTTGGGCTGCGCCACTGGGTCGCGACGGTGCCGGAGGACGAGGACGGCGAGGCCGGGTGCCGCGGCACCGCGTTGGCCGCGGCCGGTGAAGGGGGCGAAGAAGGGCGACTTCCCTGGCCGTGGTCGTGGCCATGGCCCTGGGAGCTGGTGCGGTGAAAGCGGCACTTGAAGGACCTGGCGTGGGTGGCCGGCGCGCAGACGCACTTGGAAGCGGGCCCGTGGCCCGCGCCGAACGGCGCCGACGTTGACCCAGGTCATCTCCTCCGCGTATTCTTGAAGCTGTGGCTGGCCGATTTACATGAAATTAATTTCCTTAGTTGTGGTGGCAAATATAATACACATAATCCATATTGTTATGCACTAGCGTGTGTGTGTGAAATAGATGGATTATGGACCCGTACCCAATAAGATGGATATGTGTGTGTGTGTTAGAGAGAGAGAGAGAGGGAGAGGGGGAGAGAGAGTGAGGAAGAGGGAGGGAGAGAGTGTGTGTGAGAGAATTTGATGGTAAAAAGATCGCCAATGTCACTTGATATGTATGAGAATATTAATATTAAACTCTTAAAGTTAATGTGGCCCCGTTGCAACGCACGGGCGTTCTTCTAGTTAAAAATAAGGAACCAATACCTACTAATAATAAATAAAATAAATTATCACAATATTTTGCAGAAAACCCCCTCATGTTTTTGAGAATAAACCATACTATAGGGTTTTTTTTCTTCTGGGCCTGCGCTTGCTTCGCTCGGCCTTCGGGCACACGTAGTTGCATTTTTTCTACGGGCCATGAGGCAGGCAAGTGGGTCGCTCAGCTGGGTGTGTTCGAAAAAAATATTTGTGGTGTGAGATTTTTGCAACCGTGGATTGAACAGTGGTCTCCTCGTCGTCCTCGATGCTAGGTCGCGCTACATATCACTAGGTCCTAGACAGGTTCATGTTAACTGGTAGGGCGCGAACAAGTTGAGGTAGAAAAGAGCCGGGTTTTTCAATGGTTATCCATGTTTGTTTGTTTTTGTTTTTTTACCAGTTTTCTTCGTTTTTTTCCCTATTTGGTTTTTTCAATTCTTTCTTTTCTCTTGGTTTTCTTTCTTTCTTTTTTGGTTCTCATTGGGTTTTTTCTTTCTTTTTTTCTTTGGTTTTGTTTGTTTCATTCTCATTTTTCATTGATTTTCTCTGTTTTCTCTTGATTTTTACTGTTTTTATACACATTGTTGGTATATACCAAGTACATATTTAATATTTTTCAAACACAATATTAACATTTTTTAATATGTGGTCAATATTTATTCTATACACATTTTTTTTCAAATGCTTGATTAACATTTTACAAATACAAGATTAACCGTTTTTGAATACATGGTCAACATTTTTGCTATACATATTTAACATTTTTCAAATTCTTGATTAATATTTCTCAAATAAAAGTTTAACATTGTTTAATTTACATGGTCGTCATTTTTTCTAACATTTTTCAAATGCTTGATTAACATTTTCCAAATATAGTTTAACATTTTTTTAATACATCATCAACATTTTATATATACACATTTTGTATTTTTCAAATGCTTGATTAACATTTTTCAAATACAAGTTTAAAGTCTTTTGAATACACCATCCACATTTTTATATACACTTAACATTTTTCAAATACTCGATTAACACTTTTTAAATACTTGTTTAACTTTTTTTCAAATATGCTTGGATTAACATTTTTTTAAATACATGCTCAATTATTTTCATACACATTGATTTTTTTTATACATTTTTCATATACATGAGAAATATTTTCTCTATTCACATTTAATATTTTTCAAATGCTTGGTTAACATTTTATTGAAATGTTGTATGTAAAGCGTTATTAGTAATATATTAATTTAAAATATTTTGCTATAGGAGTAGGACGTTGCACAAATTTCTTTGGGTATTAAATCGCATTAAACGTGCGGATTGTGGGTTGTCGGCATAGTTAGGGGAAGACGTTGCGGCGCAAATCTATGTAAAGGAAAAAAAGGGCACCGATGCATACTTACATGTCGATTTCCCTAAAAAAACATGTCATAGGTGTTGGGATTAATTCAGACTATAAATAATCATTGTTGGGATAGGCCCTTAAGTAAATAAAATTATAGATATCAAAGTTTTTTTTAAATAACCTTTGTTCTTGTGACCACATGGATAATTAGAATAAGATGAGGTAAGGTTTTGTAGACGTTTACAATGTGAGGCAAAAAAGATAAAAACATCAAAGTTTGCATTTTTTTTGCAAGGGCTAGATTTCTCGTGGGAGCACTGATATTGTCCCCCCCCCTCTCTCTCTGATTAAAAGGTACATTCCCGAATGAAAATCATTAGAGCATCTCCAACAACATCCTTATTTTTGGGCACGAAAAGTTGGTGGAGTAAAAAAATTGGGCACGAAACAACTTTTTTGGCACGAACAAGCGCCGTCTCCAACAGCTACCCTTAAAGACGCACCAAAACACCCAAAACTAAACTTAATGTCATCTCCAAACTTAACCGTCGAATGAATTTTACCGTCGAAACGTCCAAAACTGAAATTAAACTGAAGTAAATCGAATCGGCTAGTACTGAAGCAGATGAGTGAGATGCTTTCCAACCAACCCCTTTTGCAGTCTTCCAGTTGTCCCCGTCACCATAACTAACTGAATAAAAGCACATCCTTTCTTAGACCACCTATAACTACAACAACATCCCTTTTCAAGGGATCCCATTTAAGCCAATGAAGTTGCTATCATAACACTCGCAAAAAAGAAGTTCCTATTGTATGATACCAAAATCCCAGTGTTTACACTCAACTCCACTACCAAGAAATTTTACTTTCAACTACTTCACGAATGTTAACCCCATTTTAGATACCAAAGTACAGTTACCCACATACATATAATACTTTAACAAGAACTGATATGATTGCTTAGCCATAGCAAAGTACAACAAACTATTTCCTTAAGTAATTATAGATGCATCATGTCACTCACGATAATCATTGTCCAATTGATCAAGCATCATCACTCATCATAATCAGAGCCACGTTGATCATACATGGTCTGTAAACCGAAATATCTTCGTGGCCTTGGTGTGATTGCCTTGAGAAAATAAGGGATTGCGTTGCGACTACGTTGGGAGTGGCTCAAGCGTACAAATGATGCTAGACCTTGGCAAGGTTAAAACTTCTCAAGTGACCTTCAAGTTCAGTCTGCATTTAATAGGTTGGTGCACTGGCAGTTGGGTCCCGGTGACAAAGTGCTTTTCTGGAAAGATAGGTGGATAAAGGAGCCCGTGTTGGGGAACTTGCTACCCTTTTCTTGGCGCAAGTGGTCAACAGACGGCCATGAAGGAAATATGCCCTAGAGGCAATAATAAAGTTGTTATTTATATTTCCTTATATCATGATAAATGGTTATTATTCATGCTAGAATTGTATTAACCGGAAACTTAGTACATCTGTGAATACATAGACAAACAGAGTGTCACTAGTATGCCTCTACTTGACTAGCTCGTTAAATCAAAGATGGTTAAGTTTCCTAGCCATAGACACGAGTTGTCATTTGATTAACGGGATCACATCATTAAAGAATGATGTGATTGACTTGATCCATCCATTAGCTTAGCACGATGATCATTTAGTTTGTTGCTATTGCTTTCTTCATGACTTATACATGTTCCGATGGCTATGAGATTATGCAACTCCCGAATACCGGAGGAACACTTTGTGTGCTATCAAACGTCACAACGTAACTAGGTGATTATAAAGATGCTCTACAGGTGTCTCCGATGGTGTTTGTTGAGTTGGCATAGATCGAGATTAGGATTTGTCACTCCGATTATCGGAGAGGTATCTCTAGGCCCTCTCGGTAATGCACATCACTATAAGCCTTGCAAGCAATGTAACTAATGAGTTAGTTGCGGGATGATGCATTACAGAACGAGTAAAGAGACTTGCCAGTAACGAGATTGAACTAGGTATTGAGATACCGCCGATCAAATCTCGGGCAAGTAACATACCGATGACAAAGGGAACGGCGTATGTTGTTATGCGGTTTGACCGATAAAGATCTTCGTAGAATATGTGGGAGCCAATATGAGCATCCAGGTTCCGTTATTGGTTATTGACCGGAGATGAGTCTCGGTCATGTCTACATAGTTCTCGAACCCGTAGGGTCCGCACGCTTAACGTTCGATGACGATCGGTATAATGAGTTTATGTGTTTTTGATGTACCGAAGGTAGTTTTGAGTCCCGGATGTGATCACGAACATGACGAGGAGTCTCGAAACGGTCGATACATAAAGAATGATATATTGGACAATGTTATTTGGACACCGGATGAGTTCCGGGGGTCACCGGACAACTATCGGAGTGCCGGGGGGTTATCGGCACCCCCGGGGGAACTAATGGGCCTCTACGGGCCTTAGTGGGAAGAGAGGAAGGGCCAGGAGGGGCTGGCCGCGCACCCCCCCTTGGGTCTGAATTGGACTAGGGGAAGGGGGCGGCACCCCCTTTCCTTCCCTTCCCCCTCTTCCTTCCTTCCCCCCTCTCTCCCTCTTGGTGGATTCCTACTAGGACTTGGAGTCCTAGTAGGATTCCCCTCTTGGGGGCGTGCCCTAAGGGGCCGGCCGGCCTCCCCCTTGCTCCTTTATATACGGGGGAAGGGGGCACCCTAGGACACACAAGTTGACAGTTGTCTTAGCCATGTGTGGTGCCCCCCTCCACAGTTTTCCACCTCGGTCATATCGTTGTAGTGCTTAGGCGAAGCCCTGCGTCGGTAACTTCATCATCACCGTCATCACGCCGTCGTGCTGATTAAACTCTTCCTCGGCCTCAGCTGGATTAAGAGTACGAGGGACGTCACCGAGCTGAATGTGTGAAGATCGCGAAGGTGTCGTGCGTTCAGTACTTGATCGGTTGGATCGCGAAGACGTTCGACTACATCAACCATGTTACTTAATGCTTCTGCTTTCGGTCTACGAGGGTACGTGGACACACTCTCCCGCTCGTTGCTATGCATCACATAGATAGATCTTGCGTGATCATAGGTAAATTTTTTGAAATACTGCGTTACCCGACAGTGGCATCCGAGCCAGGTCTATGCGTAGATGTTATATGCACGAGTAGAACACAAAAAGTTGTGGGCGATAATAGTCATACTGCTTACCAGCATATCATACTTTGATTCGGCGGTATTGTTGGATGAAGCGGCCTAGACCGACATTACGCGTACGCTTATGCGAGACTGGTTCTACCAACGTGCTTTGCACACAGGTTGCTGGCGGGTGTCAGTTTCTCCAACTTTAGTTGAATCGAGTGTGACTACGCCTGGTCCTTGTTGAAGGTTAAAACATCACACTTGACGAAAGATCGTTGTGGTTTTGATGCGTAGGTAAGAACGGTTCTTGCTCAGCCCGTAGCAGCCACGTAAAACTTGCAACAACAAAGTAGAGGACGCCTAACTTGTTTTTGCAGGGCATGTTGTGATGTGATATGGTCAAGACATGATGCTAAATTTTATTGTATGAGATGATCATGTTTTGTAACAGAGTTATCGGCAACTGGCAGGAGCCATATGGTTGTCGCTTTATTGTATGCAATGCAATCACCGTGTAATTGCTTTTACTTCATCACTAAGCGGTAGCGATAGTCATAGAAGCAATAGTTGGCGAGACGACAACGATGCTACGATGGGGATCAAGGTGTCGCGCCGGTGATGATGGTGATCATGACGGTGCTTTGGAGATGGAGATCAAAGGCACAAGATGATGATGGCCATATCATATCACTTATATTGATTGCATGTGATGTTTATCCTTTATGCATCTTATTTTTCTTAGTTCGGCGGTAGCATTATAAGATGATCTCTCACTAAATTTCAAGGTACAAGTGTTCTTCCTGAGTATGAACCATTGTGAAAGTACGTCGTGCCGAGACACCACGTGATAATCGGGTGTGATAAGCTCTACGTTCACATACAACGGGTGGAAGCCAGTTTTGCACACGCATAATACTCGGGTTAAACTTGATGGGCCTAGCATATGCAGATATGGCCTCGGAACACTGAGACCGAAAGGTCGAGCGTGAATCATATAGTAGATATGATCAACATAGTGATGTTCACCATTGAAAACTACTCCATCTCACGTGATGATCGGACATGGTTTAGTTGATTTGGATCACGTGATCATTTAGATGATTAGAGGGATGTCTATCTAAGTGGGAGTTCTTAAGTAATATGATTAATTGAACTTTAATTTATCATGAACTTAGTACCTGATAGTATTTTGCATGTCTATGTTGTTGTAGATCAATGGCTCGTGCTACTGTTCCTTTGAATTTTAATGCGTTCCTAGAGAAAGCTAAGTTGAAAGATGATGGTAGTAACTACACGGACTGGGTCCGTAACTTTAGGATTATCCTCATTGGTACACAGAAGAATTACGTCCTGGAAGCACCGCTAGGTGCCAGGCCTGCTGCAGATGCTGCTGATGACGTTAAGAACATCTGGCAAAGTAAAGCTGATGACTACTCGATAGTTCAGTGTGCCATGCTTTACGACTTAGAACTGGGACTTCAACGACGTTTGGAACGTCATGGAGCATATGAGATGTTCCAGGAGTTGAAGTTAATATTTCAAGCAAATGTCTGGATTGAGAGATATGAAGTCTCCAATAAGTTCTACAGCTATAAAATGGAGGAGAATAGTTCTGTCAGTGAACATATACTCAGAATGTATGGGTACCACAACCACTTGACTCAACTGGGAGTTAATCTCCCTGATGATAGTGTCATTGACAAAGTTCTTCAATCACTGCCACCAAGCTACAAAAGCTTCGTGATGAACTATGACATGCAAGGGATGGATAAGACGATTCCCGAGCTCTTCGCAATGCTAAAGGCTGCGGAGGTAGAAATCAAGAAGGAGCATCAAGTGTTGATGGTCAATAAGACCACCAGTTAAAAAAAAGGGTAAAGGGAAGAAGGGGAACTTCAAGAAGAACGGCAAGCAGGTTGCTGCTCAAGTGAAGAAGCCCAAGTCTGGACCTAAGCCTGAGACTGAGTGCTTCTACTGCAAAGGTACTGGTCACTAGAAGCGAAACTGCCCCAAGTATTTGGCGGATAAGAAGGATGGCAAGGTGAACAAAGGTATATGTGATATACATGTTATTGATGTGTACCTTATTAATGCTTGCACTAGTGCCTGAGTACTTGATACTGGTTCTGTTGCTATTATTTGCAACTCGAAACAGGGACTACAGATTAAGCGAAGATTGGCTAAGGACAAGGTGACGATGCGCGTGGGAAATGGTTCCAAAGTCGATGTGATCGCCGTCGGCACGCTACCTCTACATCTACCTTCGGGATTAGTTTTAGACCTGAATAATTGTTATTGGTGCCAGCGTTAAGCATGGACATTATATCTGGATCTTGTTTGATGCGAGACGGTTATTCATTTAAATCCGAGGATAATGGTTGTTCTATTTATATGAGTAATATCTTTTATGGTCATGCACCCTTGAAGAGTGGTCTATTTTTGTTAAATCTCGATAGTAGTGACACACATATTAATAATATTGAAGCCAAAAGATGCAGAATTGATAATGATAGTGCAACTTATTTGTGGCGCTGCCGTTTGGGTCATATTGGTGTAAAGTGCATGAAGAAACTCCATTCTGATGGACTTTTGGAATCACTTGATTATGAATTACTTGGTACTTGCAAACCATGCCTCATGGGCAAGATGACTAAAACTCCGTTCTCCGGAACAATGGAGCGAGCAACAGATTTATTGGAAATCATACATACTGATGTATGTGGTGCGATGAATATTGAGGCTCGCGGCGGGTATCGTTATTTTCTGACCTTCACAGATGATTTGGGAAGATATGGGTATATCTACTTGATAAAACATAAGTTTGAAACATTTGAAAAGTTCAAAGAATTTCAGAGTGAAGTGGAAAATCATCGTAACAAGAAAATAAAGTTTCTGCGATCTGATCGTGGAGGAGAATATTTAAGTTACGAGTTTGCTCTTCATTTGAAACAATGCGGAATAGTTTCGCAACTCACGACACCCGGAACACCACAACATAATGGTGGGTCCGAACATCGTAACCGCACTTTATTAGATATGGTGCGATCTATGATGTCTCTTACCGATTTACCGCTATCGTTTTGGGGTTATGCTTTAGAGACAGCTGCATTCATGTTAAATAGGGCACCATCTAAATCCGTTGAGACGACACCTTATGAACCGTGGTTTGGCAAGAAACCCAAGTTGCCGTTTCTTAAAGGTTGGGGCTGCGATGCTTATGTGAAAAAGCTTCTACCTGATAAGCTCGAACCCAAATCGGAGAAATGTGTCTTCATAGGATACCCAAAGGAGACTGTTGGGTACACCTTCTATCATAGATCCGAAGGCAAGACTTTGGTTGCTAAGAATGGATCCTTTCTAGAGAAGGAGTTTCTCTCGAAAGAAGTGAGTGGGAGGAAAGTAGAACTTGATGAGGTAACTGTACCAGCTCCCTTATTTGAAAGTAGTTCATCACAGAAATTAGTTCCTGTGACTCCTACACCAATTAGTGAGGAAGCTAATGATGATGATCATGTAACTTTAGATCAAGTTACTACTGAACCTCGTAGGTCAACCAGAGAAAGATCCGCACCAGAGTGGTACGGTAATCCGGTTCTGGAGGTCATGTTACTTGACCATGATGAACCTACGAACTATGAGGAAGCGATGATGAGCCCAGATTTCGCAAAATGGCTTGAGGCCATGAAATCTAATATGGGATCCATGTATGAGAACAAAGTGTGGACTTTGGTTGACTTGCCCAATGATCAGCAAGCCATAGAGAATAAATGGATCTTCAAGAAGAAGACTGCCGCTGATGGTAATATTACTATCTACAAAGCTCGACTTGTTGCGAAAGGTTTTCGACAAGTTCAAGGAGTTGACTATGATGAGACCTTCTCACTCGCAGCAATGCTTAAGTCCGTCCGAATCATGTTAGCAATTGCTGCATTTTATGATTATGAAATTTGGGAAATGGATGTAAATACTACATTCCTGAATGGATTTCTGGAAGAAGAGTTATATATGATACAACCCAAAGGTTTTATCAATCCATAGGATGCTAACAAAGTGTGCAAACTCCAGCGATCCATTTATGGACTGGTGCAAGCATCTCGGAGTTGGAATAAACGTTTTGATAGTGTGATCAAAACATATGGTTTTATACAGACTTTTGGAGAAGCCTGTATTTACAATAAAGTGAGTGGGAGCTCTGTAGCATTTCTAATATTATATGTGGATGACATATTGTTGATTGGAAATGATATAGAATTTCTGGATAGCATAAAAGGATACTTGAACAAGAGTTTTCCAATGAAAGACCTCGGTGAAGCTGCTTATATATTGGGCATGAAGATCTGTAGAGATAGATCAAGACGCTTAATTGGACTTTCACAAAGCACATACCTTGACAAAGTTTTGAAGAAGTTCAAAATGGATCAAGCAAAGAAAGGGTTCTTGCCTGTGTTACAAGGGTGAAGTTGAGTCAGACTCAATGCACGACCACTGCAGAAGATAGAGAGAAAATGAAAGTCATTCCCTATGCTTCAACCATAGGTTCTATCATGTATGCAATGCTGTGTACCAGACCTGATGTGTGCCTTGCTATTAGTTTAGCAGGGAGGTACCAAAGTAATCCAGGAGTGGATCACTGGACAGCGGCCAAGAACATCCTGAAATACCTGAAAAGGACTAAGGATATGTTTCTCGTTTATGGAGGTGACAAAGAGCTTGTCGTAAATGGTTACGTCGATGCAAGCTTTGACACTGATCCGGATGACTCTAAGTCACAAACCGGACACGTATTTATATTGAACGTTGGAGCTGTAAGTTGGTGCAGTTCTAAGCAAAGCATCATGGCGGGATCTACTTGTGAAGCGGAGTACATAGTTGCTTCAGAAGTAGCAAATGAAGGAGTCTGGATGAAGGAGTTCATATCCGATCTAGGTGTCATACCTAGTGCATCGGGTCCAATGAAAATCTTTTGTGACAATACTGGTGCAATTGCCTTGGCAAAGGAATCCAGATTTCACAAAAGAACCAAACACATCAAGAGACGCTTCAATTCCATCCGCGATCAAGTCAAGGAGGGAGACATAGAGATTTGCAAGATACACACAAATCTGAATGTTGCAGACCCGTTGACTGAGCCTCTCTCACGAGCAAAACATGATCAACACCAAGACTCCCACTGGTGTGCGCCGCTCCTAAACAAACGGTTTTTTTACCCCTTTCCGCGACGGCATTTGGAACCGTTGCCAAGTGAGTGTGGGCGATAGGGGGGTCCTTCCCACACGACCCAGAAACCGTTGGGGATATGCCCTCCTGGCACACACACTCGGCAAAATGAGGTCATGTGCAATCGGTGAGCACTCAAAGACAGAAATACGTATAGTAGTGCTAAAAAAATACAATTATACATGCAAAATCATTTCCGGTCGTAAGTACATCCCACATAGCCCGTCACCACTAAACGTTTCCGTTCGTATATACATCCAACACAGTCACTACAAGGAAAACGTTTGCGCAAGGTGGCGTAACGCAAACGGTTTTGAAGAGAGTGTCGTGTGTGATTGTTCATTGATCCAACACGGTTTATTCCTAGAAACTGTGTGCGTTGCCTTAGGTCATCGCCCACGGTGTTTTCTCATTAACCATTTGCAACTAGAAAACCTAATTAGCAAGATAATTGGTTCCTAGAAACTGTGTGCGTTGCCTTAGGTCATCGCCCACGGTGTTTTCTCATTAACCGTTTGCAACTAGAAAACCCAATTAGCAAGCTAATTGGCCTATTATTGATAATCCATTTACTAATCTAATTGACATTCATATTAAGCACATAATATATTCCATTTCCATATTAAGGAAGCATGATTTCATAATTGAAATACATCGGAGTACAACATGATATAGCTTCAGCACTCAGCTACCCCATTACACAACTGCACCAGCAACAAGTTTCACATGCAACATCTAGAACCTTTCGAAATTAGCATCATATACGATACATAGAGAGATGCATCTCATCTGGAAAACTGCTGAAGCGGAAGGCCAATATTGAGCCTTCATTCATGTTGAAGGTCTTTGCAACTTTAGGCCAGTGCCTGTGGATTATTGACCATCCATCCTTCGACCTCTTCAGGAACACTTCAATATTGAACTGTGGGTGTTGTATGAAAACTTTCCTCGCCTCCTGACCACGGAGGTGGTTTGAGAGGTAATCATCAGTGAACCCTGAAAACAAGGATGTGCATAAATATCTTCTCTATTTTGGAAATGAGGCAAAGGAATAAAAAAAGGTAAGGTATAATAGTTAGTACCATCTTGTAAACCTCAGTGCTTCCCATTATTTCCTTGCAACACATATAAGGTAGTTAGTCATCAGGTTAAGTAAGGGTTCGCATGCTATCAGTAAAATATGTTGATGAAAAATAAGTACACTGCAGATTCATCAGATTAATTCAATCCACATGGAAAATCCATTTATCCAAACCAAGCATGATTAAGAACTAGGAAATATAGCACTTGTATATGTTTCTCATGTATTAAGTGCAGCCAAATTCGATTTATTCCTCACATAGTATACAATAAGAGAATGCAGCCACAAAATTTGAACATCGCATTGCAGAATTGAACCAAGAAGTTAACTAAACACCACAACAAATGAACCAAACGTTAACCGAGCACCACATTGCACAACATAACATACTCCTAATAGAAGATCAGACAGTTAACCAAACCAAGCATGCTTGACAACTTGGAAATATAGCAATTGTATTTGTTTCTCATGTATTTAGTACAACCAAATTTGATTTATTCCTCACATGGTATACAATAAGAGAATGCAGCCACAACAATTGAACATCACATTGCAGAATTGAACCAAGCAGTTAACTGAACACCACAACAAGTGAACCAAGCCACAACAAATGAACCAAGCAGTTAACTAAACACCAATTGAACTATATAACATACTCCTAATAGAAGATCAGACAGTTAACCAAACCAAGCATGCTTAACAACTTGGAAATATTGCACCCTGAAGAATTGAACATCTCATTTGCAGAATTGAACCAAGCAGTTAATTGAACACCACATTGCAAGACATATAGAACATATACACTATAGTAGAATATTGCTTGGTGAAAGTAGATAGCACAATTCACTAGAATTTGTTAAGGAAAGGTAGTAGCTAGCAAACTGAACATGGGTCCTTATAGTGAGCTAATAAGACAAGCTACTCCTCATTGTCGGAGATATCGACGACGATTGGCTCCTTGGACATGGAAGAGGGCGAGGCCTCCGCATCATGGGTGCCCTTGTTGTAGTGGTGAGTTGCCTGAGCCCCTCCGGGCACCAACCTGCTGGCTCTCGAGATGAGGTAAACACGTGCACGCTGAGAAAACACCTCGTAGTCTTCGTCGAAGGCACCGACGGTGGCCTTGAGAAAATGCCATGAACTGTCGTTCAAAGCAGCCAACCGCGTCGAGGCGTCGGCGCGCGAGGCGTCAACGGTAGCCTCGATGGCGAGGTGCTCCTCCAAGATCTGAGGGGTCGGCACGAATGGCAGCCATCGCGACCTCATCCGCGCGTGCGTCCGCGATTTGCTTCTCCGCTGCCAAATGCTCCTTGAGGTCCTGGCTATACTGCATGCACCGTGGCTTTGGCCAGCGCTTATTTGGTGGAGGGGTCGATGATTTGGGTGGAAGGTGTCGCGCTCGCACTGTCGGTCGGGGCATGTGGGGTGTGGAAGGAGGAGCAGGATTAGGGTCGGGTGTGGATTACCTGCCTGGATAGGCGAGGCCGAACAACATGAAGGAGGGTCACCGGCGTGGAGGCGGCGGCGCTGCAAGCAAGGACTGAAGGTTTCAACTTGGAAAAGAAGGCGGAAAGGGGGGAAATGTGGCTTTTGGTAAGGAGGAGGGGGCGGGGAGGTAGATATTTCCGTGGAAGCCGAAAATTTGGAATTGCTTCAGCCAAAAAACTGGCGCGCAAAGTGTCATTAGACATGGTCCCTTATTCAGACACGGTCCAAAGATATTTTGTGCTGCATCTCACACGGTTGGTTATAATAAACTGTGTGTGATCTACTTAATTTTTCGTCTGTATTTGAATTACATAATGGGGTCACAGCGGCCATGGACGGTGTTTGAATTGCTAGACTTTTTATCTGCAGTGATCATAAAAGAATTGGAATTATTCAGGGTTCATTTGGACATTTTTATGCATTAAGTGAGTTTTCAATGCATTTATGTGCATAATTCAAATTTGAACTACATGCACATGCTCCGGTGCATATAAATTGGTTGAAAATCAAATCTTTGTCCTTGGGTGCATGCTTAGGTCCCATGCAAGAAATGGGAATGAATGTCAAGCACCCTACCACCGTCACTCGGCCGCAAACATTGAGATAGCTGGTTTTTAAATTCTAGTAAATCCAAAAATCGTCTGAAATTCATGAAACTTGGCATGCTATCATGGAGTGGCATCAACATGGCGTGGTAAAGTTTTTGTCCCATTTGGGGCAGGTTTGGGTATATGATTCTCACAACCCAGAGCTTCTCACAACAAGCATGATGGTTTCGGTAGGGAACGCCCCAACTTTGGGGACGAAACGATATCCATTACCTCTAATTCCTTTCAATTTTTTTCTCGTGTCAACATAGAACAACAGGAGTGTTGTGTTATTTTTTGTGATTTTTCGGGGTTCGTTTGGACATTTTTATGCATTAAGTGAGTTTTCAATGCATTTATGTGCATAATTCAAATTTGAACTACATGCACATGCTCCGGTGCATATAAATTGGTTGAAAAATCAAATCTTTGTCCTTGGGTGCATGCTTAGGTCCCATGCAAGAAATGGGAATGAATGTCAAACACCCTGCCACCGTCACTCGGCCGCAAACGTTGAGATACCTGGTTTTTAAATTCTAGTAAATCCAAAACTCGTCTGAAATTCATGAAACTTGGCATGCTATCATGGAGCGGCATCAACATGGCATGGTAAAGTTTTTGTCCCATTTGGGGTAGGTTTTGGTATATGCTTCTCACAAACTAGAGCTTCTCACAACAAGCATGGTGGTTTCGGTAGGGAACGCCCCAACTTTGGGGACGAAACAATATCCATTGCCTCTAATTGCTTTCAATTTTTTCTCGTGCCAACATAGAACAACAGGAGTGTTGTGTTATTTTTTGTGATTTTTTGGGGTTCGTTTGGACATTTTTATGCATTAAGTGAGTTTTTAATGCATTTATGTGCATAATTCAAATTTGAACTACATGCACATGCTCCGGTGCATATAAATTGGTTGAAAAATCAAATCTTGTCCTTGGGTGCATGCTTAGGTCCCATGCAAGAAATGGGAATGAATGTCAAACACCCTGCCACCGTCACTCGGCCGCAAACATTGAGATACCTGGTTTTTAAATTCTAGTAAATCCAAAACTCGTCTGAAACTCATGAAACTTGGCATGCTATCATGGAGCGGCATCAACATGGCGTGGTAAAGTTTTTGTCCCATTTGGGGTAGGTTTGGGTATATGCTTCTCACAAACCAGAGCTTCTCACGACAAGCATGATAGTTTTGGTAGGGAACGCCCCAACTTTGGGGACGAAACGATATCCATTGCCTCTAATTGCTTTCAATTTCTTTCTTGTGTCAACATAGAACAACAGGAGTGTTGTGTTATTTTTTGTGATTTTTCAGGGTTCGTTTGGACATTTTTATGCATTAAGTGAGTTTTTAATGCATTTATGTGCATAATTCAAATTTGAACTACATGCACATGCTCCGATGCATATAAATTGGTTGAAAAATCAAATCTTTGTCCTTGGGTGCATGCTTAGGTCCCATGCAAGAAATGGAAATGACTGTCAAACACCCTGCCACCGTCACTTGGCAACAAACATTGAGATACCTAGTTTTTAAATTCTAGTAAATCCAAAACTCGTCTGAAATTCATGAAACTTGGCATGCTATCATGGTGCGGCATCAACACGGCGTGGTAAAGTTTTTGTCCCATTTGGGGCAGGTTTAGGTATATGCTTCTCACAAACCAGAGCTTCTCACAACAAGCATGATGGTTTCAGTAGGGAACGCCCCAACTTTGGGGACGAAACGATATCGATTGCCACTAATTGCTTTCAAATTTTTTCTTGTGTCAACATAGAACAACTGGAGTGTTGTGTTATTTTTTTGTGATTTTTCGGGGTTCGTTTGGACATTTTTATGCATTAAGTGAGTTTTCAATGCATTTATGTGCATAATTCAAATTTGAATTACATGCACATGCTCTAGTGCATATAAATTGGTTGAAAAATCAAATCTTTGTCCTTGGGTGCATGCTTAGGTCCCATGCAAGAAATGGGAATGAATGTCAAGCACCCCGCCACCGTCACTCGGCCGCAAACATTGAGATACCTGGTTTTTAAATTCTAGTAAATCCAAAACTGGTCTGAAATTCATGAAACTTGGCATGCTATCATGGAGCGGCATCAACATGGCGTGGTAAAGTTTTTGTCCCATTTGGGGCAGGTTTGGGTATATGCTTCTCACAAACCAGAGCTTCTCACAACAAGCATGATGGTTTCGGTAGGGAACGCCCCAACTTTGGGGACGAAACGATATCCATTGCCTCTAATTGCTTTCATTTTTTTTTCTCGTGTCAACATAGAACAACAGGAGTGTTGTGTTATTTTTTGTGATTTTTTGGGGTTCGTTTGGACATTTTAATGCATTAAGTGAGTTTTCAATGCATTTATGTGCATAATTCAAATTTGAACTACATGCACATGCTCCAGTGCATATAAATTGGTTGAATAATCAAATCTCTGGTCCTTGGGTGCATGCTTAGGTCCCGAAAGTAAGAGAAGGATTTGTGCATCTCTTGAACACAAACGGTTCTTTTGGATGACCCGTGTGAATCACTAGCGGGGCAGCGCAGTACTATTCGATTTGACAGCGGGCGGCGCGGTTACCGATACGGCTTTAATGCAGATGAGGGAGAGGGTAGCGGTTCCCGAAATGTTGAACGGCCAAGGATGCATCCTCCTTCAGTTAGCATCGTGTGAATGCATGAGGGATGCAATGGGAGGAGCGGGAAAAGAGGCAGCACGATGTGAATGCAACACAGTTTGCACTCATATAAAGACGCCCCTCCATTCCAATGCATCTACCACATCGTACACACCTAAGCACCTACACTAATAAGTGCAAAAGTGCCCACTCCAGACCCATGGCGGCGATGCGCACGAGCAGCCAGCGGCTGTGCCAGATGGTCCACAACACCGGCCTGCAGCATGGCACCGTGGATCGTCTCCATACGGTGTTGGCGATCGACTAGTGGATGGCCACCGTCGAAGCCAGCTACGACTCTCAGTTGGACCAGATGATCGTTCGGAGCACCAACAGGTTCACCATCGTCAAGAAGCTCGCGGACGACATCGCCATACTCCTCCAGCCCGCGCGCTGGGGCTCCTCATTGCTTGCCACCCTAATCGGCCTCCATGGTCGGAACCTCTTTGAAGCACTGGTGTCCCTGTGACTGCCCGCCGACGCCATGAAGAATGTCCACCTGGAGGTCCCGCTCGCCGCGAGGCGCCTCGCCCTGCAAGAAACTGTCGACCTACACATCCATGTGTACAAACTAATCGTGTACATAGGTATCTACAAGGCCAGTGAGGAAGCTATGACGTTGGCCTTCTTCAGCCGGCTGGAAGCCTTGGATGCCTTAGTTGAGAAGCACCTTGACCTCGCCACACAAGACGCCGCTCCTTAGCCGCTGGTCGGTGGCCCGGCCAGCGCACTAAGTTGAGGAGGAGGAGGTCGTACGTTGATGGATGCATCTTTCTGTTTGCCTCCTGTAACCACCACTACGATCGCATCATCGTGGCCTTAATTCTTATTTTGCTATTGCATTCTCATTCAAGTCAATACAGACATGTGCGAGCCCTTTGCTCAATACAGACATGTCCGTTCCAGTCTTATTTTGATTGGCTTGAATGAAGGTCTATCCCGCCGTTAGGCACCGCAGCGCGCTGTGCTCGGTGTTAGGCGCCGCGGCGCGCTCTGCTCGCGTCCGTCGGCGCGCTCAGCTTGTGGACAACTTTTCCTTGCGTGTTCAACTGCTATAGTTGGTTGCTATCCGTTGAGGCGACCGTGGAGCACTCTACTCGCGTCCCTCCGCGCGCGCTCTGCCAACGGTTGGGCGTGCACACGATCACGTCGGGGGCCCCGTATGCATGCGGTTGCGCCGCGCGCGTTGCCATGCGATGCAGTTACGTGAGGCATGCTGGAGTTATGCGCTGCAAATTAGAACTGCCATCAGGGCCTGCCGATATTCCTGGCCGTCCGGCTTCCCCTTTAATTCCCGCGGCCATTATAACCTCAGTCTCTTCAACCTTTCGATCACGCCCCATAGCACAACAAGCACACCCATGATGACACATAGAGAGGGGATGTCCGGCGGCGCTCCAATGGAGTTCGGCGAGCATAGAGTGGAGACCCACGCGAGGGAGACGGATCTCTCGTTGGTGTACACCATCGACCCGGCCATGGTGGACGACTACATCAACAACGTTGAGCAGTTGCTTGCTGGAGACAAGTACAAGGTGGTCGGCATCGACCTCCAGGACACCGCCGGTTGTCCCGGCATAGATCAGAAGGTTGCCGTCGCCCAGTTGTGCGTGCACCATCATGTCCTCGTCTACCACTACTACATGGCCATAGAGCCTTGTGACTGTTTCAACAGGTTTGTCAACAACACCGACTACAAGTTCGTGACGGTGGATACCAAAGACGATGTAAAAGCGCTCAGTGTTACGGGCTTGGCCTGCAAGAACCTTGTCGAAATCTATGACCACTACAGGGTCTGGGGTAGCACGATGCAGGACTCCCTAGTCGAACTCGCCTCGGCCATCATTGACCCCTACTACGAAAAGATGAAGCAGGATGCCCAGAGAACAAGTCCCGTATCCTGGCACGGGGCCTGGATGCGGCAACTGGATGAACCTCACCTCAGGTTTGCGGCCAAGAGCGTGTACACATGCTACGAGATGCACATGCGGATCGTTGACATGAGGAAGTGCCTCGTTACCCAAATCGACGAGCCCGGATCGAACCACAACCAGAGCAAGTGTCACAAGAAGTAGATGACGATTAGATGATCGTTCATGCTAGTTAATCATGCATGTACTCCCTCCGTCTCGAAATAAGTGACTCAAGTTTACACTAACTTTAGTACAAAGTTAATGTAAAGTTGAGCCACTTATTTTGGGACAGAGGGAGTAATATATAATTTACTTTATTGGTGTGTGTGGAAATGTCATGTGTGTAGTAGCCACCTATGTAATTATGCATGTAATAGTTTACTTTGGTGTGTGCAAATGCCATGGTTGTAGTAGCCACCTATGTAAGTGGATGTTTAATTTGGTTATGCAAGCATGTCCTTATAAGTGTGTGTGTATATATATGTTGTTGTTCTGTATGCAATCCCATCGCACAACACACACGTCTTATTAAGTTGAACCGTTTCTGTTCTCTTGTGTCAACGCAAACAGTTCGCCCGAGTGATCCGCATGCCGTACATCACACACACCTTCATCTGGCTGACCATTTCTTTTGTGTTGCCTAATCACAAACAGTTCATCTGAGTGAACCATATGTTGTACATCGCACACACCTTCATCTGGTTGCCTGCTTCTTTTGTTCATCCTCATAAAAAACGGTTAATTTAACTGAACCATATGCCCTGAATCACACACAGAACTTAAACCTGAACCGTGTTTGATGCATCCTCCATTGCAAACGTTCTGCACCTTTTTTGACGGTTTTTTACACCATCGTTTGCGATTATGGCATCGCACACAGTTTCGTTGAAGGGTCTCTGATCGTAGTGTCGCGTTAGCAGCATCCTGCAGTAGTGTCCATGGGTGTTAGAATCATTACTGTGTAATCTAGATTATTGACTCTAGTGCAAGTGGGAGACTGAAGGAAATATGCCCTAGAGGCAATAATAAAGTTGTTATTTATATTTCCTTATATCATGATAACTGTTTATTATTCATGCTAGAATTGTATTAACCAGAAACTTAGTACATGTGTGAATACATAGACAAACATAGTGTCACTAGTATGCCTCTACTTGACTAGCTCGTTAAATCAAAGATGGTTAAGTTTCCTAGCCATAGACACGAGTTGTCATTTGATTAACGGGATCAAATCATTAGAGAATGATGTGATTGACTTGACTCATCCATTAGCTTAGCACGATGATCGTTTAGTTTCTTGCTATTGCTTTCTTCATGACTTATATATGTTCCTATGACTATGAGATTATGCAACTCCCGAATACAGGAGGAACACTTTGTGTGCTATCAAAAATCACAACGTAACTGGGTGATTATAAAGATGCTCTACAGGTGTCTCCGATGGTGTTTATTGAGTTGGCATAGATCGAGATTAGGATTTGTCACTCCGATTGTCGGAGAGGTATCTCTGGGCCCTCTCGGTAATGCACATCACTATAAGCCTTGCAAGCAATGTAACTAATGAGTTAGTTGTGGGATGATGCATTATGGAACAAGTGAAGAGACTTGCCGGTAACGAGATTGAACTAGGTATTGAGATACTGACGATCGAATCTCAGGCAAGTAACATACCGATGACAAAGGGAACGACGTATGTTGTTATGCGATTTGACCGATAAAGATCCTCGTAGAATATGTGGGAGCCAATATGAGCATCTAGGTTCCGCTATTGATTATTGACCGGAGATGAGTCTCAGTCATGTCTACATAGTTCTCGAACCCGTAAGGTCCGCACACTTAACATCCGATGACGATCGATATAATGAGTTTATGTGTTTTGATGTACCGAAGGTAGTTCAGAGTCCCGGATGTGATCACAGACATGACGAGGAGTCTCGAAATGGTCGAGACATAAAGAATAATATATTGGACGATGTTATTCGGATACCGGATGAGTTTCGGGGGTCACCGGATAAATATCGAGTGCTGTGGGTTATCGGAACCCCCCGGGGGAACTAACGGGCCTCTATGGGCCTTAGTGGAAAGAGAGGAAGGGCCAGGAGGGGCTGGCCGCATGCCCCTCTTGGGTCCGAATTGGACTAGGGGAACCTTTCCTTCCCTTCCCCTTCTTCCTTCCTTCCCCCTCTCTCTCCCTCCTGGTGGATTTCTACTAGGACTTGGAGTCCTAGTAGGATTCCCCCCTTGGGGGCGCGCCCTAAGGGGCCGGCCGCCCTTCCCCTTGCTCCTTTATATACAGGGCAGGGGGCACCCTAGGACACACAAGTTGACAGTTGTCTTAGCTGTGTGCGGTGCCCCCTCCACAGATTTCCACCTCGGTCATATCGTTGTAGTGCTTAGGCGAAGCCATGCGTCGGTAACTTCATCATCGCCGTTATCACGCCTTCGTGCTGAAGAAACTCTCCCTCGGCCTCAGCTGGATTAAGAGTACGAGGGACGTCACCGAGCTGAACGTGTGCAGACCACGGAGGTGCCGTGCGTTCGGTACTTGATCGGTTGGATCGCGAAGATGTGCGACTACATCAACCGCGTTACTTAACACTTCCGCTTTCGGTCTATGAGGGTACGTGGACACACTCTCCTGCTCGTTGCTATGCATCACATAGATAGATCATGCGTGATCATAGGTAAATTTTTTGAAATACTGCGTTACCCAACAGGCTGGCCAAAGACGGGCTGATAATGCATAATTGGACTTTGGACATTGGGGGTGAGTAGTCTATGGAAGGTCTAGTCTAGTTCATTAATCTCTGGGAGAGGCTGTTGAGTATGCATCATTCTCCTGGCCGCGAAAACATGTCAATTTGAAAATGGAGTGACATTGGACAGTACTCTGCGACCTCTAGTTATCACATGTTCTGTGAGGGCTCCATTTGTTTCCTATGCACTATGGTGATATGGCATTGTTGGGCGCCCCTATCCTGCAAAATTTTCCTTTGGCTGGCTCTCCAATACCCCTCTGGACGTCTCATAGGAGATTGTGACACGGCTTGCAAGACCAAAGCTTTGTCTGTTTCCTTTGTGATCAATAAGAAGACATTGTGGATCATATCCTCCTTCAATGTATGTTCTCTTGGTAGGTCTGGCACCTATATTTCGCAAGGGCAAAGATTACTATTCAGATTCCTACGGTGACAGATCGGTTTGAACCTTGGCGGGCAACCAGTAAGAAGCTTTTTTTGAAGATCTATTGTAGAGGTTTTGGCACTATGGTTGCTCTTGTCTGCTGGGGCTTATGGAAACAAAGGAACAGAAGAGTCTTCGAAAGGAGAGATATCTTCAATGAGTGGGAGCTTGCGTCTCTTATTTTTCAGGAGCTCAAACTTTGGACTATTACGAGGAAGAAATGAGTGCTACCATTCTGTTAATAGTTGACTCGATCTGTAGGATCAGTGTGTTCTTTCTAGCTTGCCTTGGGTGTTGTGCTAGGCAGTGTTCAAAGTGCTAGTTATCGACTAGAGGGGGGTGTGAATAGGCAATCTTTATGAAAGTCTTCAAGAGATGAAATGTCTTCGAAGACAAGCAAACAAATAACACCTACACGTTATGCAATGGAAGATAAACTACTCTAGACATGCCATAGTCAAGGAGACAATATAGGACATCACGAAGACAAATAGTTGTTAGATAGAATAGATCGGAATAGGAAGACAGTGTGAAGCCAAATATGCAATTAGAGAGAATGTCTTCACACAATGAAGTCAAACAGGACAGACAAGCAATGACTTCACGAAGCTAAACAGTAAGTAATGGGTGAAGTGATAGAACCAGTTTCTTGGCGAAGACAAGGATTTGGTAAACCAGTTCCAGTTGCTGTGACAACTGTACGTCTGGTTAGAGAGGCTGAGATTGAACTCAGGAGACCGCGTCTTCATCTTATTCCCCTTGACCTAAGGACACTTAGTCCTTGCCCAATCACTCTGGCAAGTCTTCAAGGTAGACTTCCAAACCTTCACAGACTTCGTTCACCGACTATCCACAATGACTCTTGGATCCTCAGAACGCGACGCCTAACCGACTGGAAGATACACAGTCTTCAAGTGTAACAAGTCTTCAGATCACGCGGACAGATAGACTTCAGTGATGCCAACACTCTTTGGGCTTTGGGTGTTTTGGGTTTTGTCGTCACAAGGATTCTCTCTCAAAGGCTTCGGAGGTGGGTTGCTCTCAAACGACAAAAGCCGTGTACTAACTCTAAGAAGCCACCAATTTATGGTGTAGTGCGTGGGCTATTTATAGCTAGGAGGCAACCGATATGATATGTCCGAAATGACCCTGGGTCAGTAAGGAACTGACACGTGTCCAATGGTCGAATTTCAAACACATGCGACAACTTGACTTGGGCTACAAGCAAAGCTGATTCATCTAACTATGGACATGATTTTCTCTCATTGTCTTCACTCAAAGACATAGGATTTGGGTAGAGCATCACATCAGTTTTCTGA
Organism: Aegilops umbellulata; assembly: GCA_032464435.1. Taxonomy (NCBI): domain Eukaryota; kingdom Viridiplantae; phylum Streptophyta; class Magnoliopsida; order Poales; family Poaceae; genus Aegilops; species Aegilops umbellulata. The sequence continues at coordinate 276,263,115 of CP136055.1, forward strand.
CTTTGTTCACTTGGACCGCACTTAACAGTTCAGCGGTTCCTATGACTCAAGGGAGAAGAAAATGAAACTACGAAAGAAACAATGTCTTCGCACTCCATTGTCATCAAGTGAATGTCTTGACACATCATTATCTTCGACGCGAATGTCTTCATGAACCACCATTGTCTTCAACGTCTTCATACATTTTAGGGGTCATCTCCGATAGGTAAACCGATCAGTGAGGGACTTGTACCTATCTTCTCCTGTGAATCTCACAAACACATTAGTCCCTCAACCACGTTTGTCATCAATACTCCAAAACCAACTAGGGATGGCACTAGATGCACTTATAATCACCCTGTTGGTGCAATATCTGCCTGCCTTGTGTTTTGGAGATTGCTGAGAGAAATAGGTTTGGACTGATTTGTTTGCTAGTGCATAAAGAGAGAAAAAATCCATACACAACCGAAGAGAATGTTGTCTCTGGTGCTGAGTTCATGGAACTTCACCGAAGTATATCTGGGTTGCAGAAAAGAACGAGCTATATTTGTTGAAGCCATATAGTCAAGAAGATTGATGTGAAGAAATCGACCTGATGACCCACAGGTATAGGGGATCAATCATAGTATTTTCGATAAGTAAGAGTGTCGAACCCAACGAGGAGCAGAAGGAAATGACAAGTGGTTTTCAGTAAGGTATTGTCTGCAAGCACTGAAATTATAAGTAGCGAGTAGTTTGATAGCAAGATAATTTGTAACGAGCAAGTAATGATAGTAGTAACAAAAGTGCAACAAGGTAGCCCAATCCTTTTGAGGCAAAGGACAGGCCAAAACGGTCTCTTATAATAAGCAAAGCGTTCTTGAGGGTACACAGGAATTTCATCTAGTCACTTTAATCATGTTGATTTGATTCGTGTTTGCTACTTTGATAATTTGATATGTGGGTGGACCGGTGCTTAGGTGCTGTTCTTACTTGAACAAACCTCCTACTTATGATTAACCCCCTCGCAAGCATCCGCAACTACGAGAAAATTATTAAGAATAGATCTAACCATATGCATTAAACTTTTGGATCCAAATCAGCCCCTTACAGAATAGCGCATAAACTAGGGTTTAAGCTTCTGCCACTCTCACAACCCATCATCTAATGACTACTCCACAATGTATTCCCTTAGGCCCAAATATGGTGAAGTGTCATGTAGTCGATGTTCACATGACACCACTAAGAGAATCATAACATACATACCATTAGAATATCGAACACATATCAAGTTCACATGATTACTTGCAACATGATTTCTCCCATGACCTCAAGAACAAAAGTAACTACTAACAAGTGATAAACATGCTCAAGATCAGAGGGGTATTAAATAGCACAATGGATCTGAACATATAAGATTCCACCAAATAAACCATATAGTGATCAACTACAAGATGTAATCAACACTACTAGTCACCCACAGTTACCAATTTGAGGTTCCGGTACAAAGATTGAACACAAGAGATTAACTACGATTTGAGAGGAGATGGTGCTGGTGAAGATGTTGATGAAGATTGCCCTACCCAAGATGGGAGAGTTGTTGGTGACGATGATGACGATGACTTCCCCCTCTGGGAGGGAAGTTCCCCCGGCGGAATCACTCTGTCGGAGGGCAAAAGTGCTCCTCCCAAGTTCCGGCTCAATATGGCGGCGCTCCGTCCCAAAAGTCCTCTCTTATTTTTTCTAGGTCAAAATGACTTATATACCAGAAGATGGGCACCGGAGGTGGGCTGGGCTGAGCACAACCCACCAGGGTGTGCCTGTGGGGCCTGGCGTGCCCTGGTGTCTTGTTCTCAATAGGTGGCCCCCCTCCGGTAGTTATTTGCTCCAGTATTTCTTATTTATTCCATAAAAATTCCTCGTGAAGTTTCAGCTCATTTGGAGTTGTGTAGAATAGGTGGCCTGACGTAGCTTTTTCAGGTCCAAATTTCCAGCTGTCGGAATTCTCCCTATTTGTGTGAACCTTGCATGTTATGAGAGAAAGGCATTAGAATTACTCCAAAAAGCATTATTATGCATAAAAACATTATAAATAACAGTAGGTAAACATGATGCAAAATGGACGTATCAACTCCCCCAAGCTTAGACCTCGCTTGTCCTCAAGCGAATACCGAAATCGAAAACATGTACACATGCTTAGAGAGAGAGAGATGTGTCGATAAAAACAAAATACAGACATAGAAGCATCATGTATATTATTATAACAACAACAAACTTAAACATAAAACTTTTATCATAGACTTCTCATGAATAAGTAACAATTCATCACAACATCGAAGTATAAAGCATAAACTTTATCGGAAACCAACAAACTATGTTCACAATCAACTTCGCAACTACAATTCATCATCTTTTTAGGAAGGGTCACGTATCGGAGCCTTTAGGAAAGCCCACATACTCAACCATCATATAGTCTTCTATGATTGCTAACACTCACCACATGCACATGAGCAAAACGTTTCGACCGGACAAATAAAAAGATAGGGGCTTGTAATTTCGCCTCCCAACATATTCACCTCAAGGGTGATGTCAATAATAATAACTCATGCTACCCATATCCAACTGGATATATGTGCTAAGGGAGTCCTGGATTAGGGGGTGTTCGGATAGCCGGACTATACCTTTAGCCGGACTCCTGGACTATGAAGATACAAGATTGAAGACTTCGTCCCGTGTCCGGATGGGACTTTCCTTGGCGTGGAAGGCAAGCTAGGCGATGCGGATATTCAGATCTCCTACCATTGTAACCGACTTTGTGTAACCCTAACCCTCTCCGGTGTCTATATAAACCGGAGGGTTTTAGTCCGTAGGACAACAACTCCAACATACAACAATCATACCATAGGCTAGCTTCTAGGGTTTAGCCTCCTTGATCTCGTGGTAGATCTACTCTTGTACTACCCATATCATCAATATTAATCAAGCAGGACGTAGGGTTTTACCTCCATCGAGAGGGCCTGAACCTGGGTAAAACATTGTGTTCCCTTGTCTCCTGTTACCATCCGCCTAGACGCACAGTTCGGGACCCCCTACCCGAGATCCACCGGTTTTGACACCGACATTGGTGCTTTCATTGAGAGTTCCTCTGTGTCGTCGCTTTTAGGACCGATGGCTCCTTCGATCATCAACAAGGATGCAGTCCAGGGTGAGACTTTTCTCCCCGGACAGATCTTCGTCTTCGGCGGCTTCGCACTGCAGGCCAATTCGCTTGGCCATCTGGAGCAGATCGAAAGCTACGCCCCTGGCCATTAGGTCAGGTTTGGAAGTTTGAACTACACGACTGACATCCACGGGGACTTGATCTTCGACGGATTCGAGCCATAGCCAAGCGCGCTGCACCGTCTCGATGGGCATGATCTAGCTCTGCCGCCGAACAGTGTCCTGGAGGCCGCACGCACATCGGTTCCGACCCTTAATTCGGAGCCTGCTGCGCTGATCGAGGATGAGCGGTTGGACGCCGCCTCGGGGGCTGTGATCCCAAAGGCGATCGAGCCGGACACCAGCCCCGCACTCTGCATGGCCCATGACTCCGAGTTGCCAGACTCCTCTCCGGACTCTGAGCCCTCCGCGCGCCTGCCAATCGGATCCGATTGGGCGCCTATTATGGAGTTCACTGCCGCGGACATCTTTCAGCACTCGCCTTTCGGCGACATCCTGATGTCACTAAAGTCTCTCTCTTTATCGAGAGATCCCTGGCCGAATTACGGACAGCAAGGTTGGGATACGGACGATGAAGAAATCCAAAACCCACCCACCACCCATTTGGTAGCCACCATCGATAATCTATACGACGTGCTCAACTTCAACTCCGAAGACATCGACGACATGGACGACGATGCAGAAGACGCATCTGAACCAACGCCTTCAGAGCATTGGACAACCACCTCATCTCATGATGTGTACATGGTGGACACCCCTAAAGGAAGCGACAACGAGGAACACAGGGATGCAATGAGGGATCGATCTCTCGAAAAGCAAACAAAGCGGCGGCGTAAACGCCGCTCCAAGCCCCGCCTCGATACAGACCTAGCCATAGAGTAGGATGAGCCGGCAGACGACGAGCGTGCCCTAGAGCAACCGTCCGAACATGGCAGCTCGGATAAAGAAACCGAACAACCCGTCCCCAGCGAAAACGGCATTCCAGACGACCTTATGCCGTACAAACCCATGGAGCAGAAGAAACTCCACAAAAGGCTCGTTGCAACCGCACGCAGCCTGAAAAAGTAGAAGCGGAAGCTAAAAACGGCGGAAGATGCACTCAGAATCAGATGGAGCAAAGTAATCAATACCACAGACAAATATGGCGATAGCCGCCATACTAAAAGCTATCCGAAGTGAAAACTGCTGCCTGAATTCGACGAGGAGGCCCTAGAGCCCCCGCAGTCTAAAAATAAGAAAGCCATCCGGTCAGATAGACGACCCCATGGCCAACATAAAGCGGTTAGCAGCGCCGCACTTAAGCCGGCACGCGACCCACTCAAGGATTCGCATCAAAATGATGGCCCAGCCAGGTCCATTTATGGGCCAAGAAAGCAAGCTTTCGTAAGCAATGCAATAAAGCCATTATCAGAATCCGGCACACCCAAATACAGGGGCGCCGCACACCCCCTATGTTTCACGGATGAGGTCCTGGATTATGAATTTGCAGCGAGATTCAAACCCGTAAACATAGAGGCATATGACGGAACAACAGACCCCGGAGTCTGGATCGAGGATTACATCCTCCACATACATATGGCTAGAAGAGATGACCTCCACGCCATCAAATATTTACCCCTCAAGCTTAAAGGACCAGCCCGACATTGGCTTAAAAGCCTTCCTGAAAACACAATTGGAAGTTGGGAGGAGCTCGAGGACGCTTTCCGAGCAAATTTTCAAGGGACCTATGTCCGCCCTCCGGATGCAGATGATCTCAGTCACATCACACAATAGCCCGGAGAGTCAGCTCGGCAGTTCTGGAATAGATTTCTCACTAAGAAGAATCAGATAGTCGACTGTCCAGACGCCGAAGCCCTAGCAGCTTTCAGGCACAATGTCCGAGACGAGTGGCTCACCAGACATCTCGGCCAAGAAAAGCCAAGAACAATGGCCGCATTAACAAGCCTCATGACCCGCTTTTGTGCAGGAGAGGACAGCTGGTTGGCAAGATGTAGCACCAGCGACCCAAGTACATCCGAAACTAGGGATGGAAACGGAAAACCGCGACGCAACAAGGATCGTTGTCGGACTAAGGAAAACAATCCGAAGAGCACGACAGTCAACGCCGGATTCAAAAGCTCACGGCAGAATCAGAAAAAGCCACCCCTCCAGGATAACAGAGATGATTTATCCAACCTAAACAAAATCCTGAACAGGATATGTCAAATACACAGTACTCCCGGAAGGCCTGCTAACCATACCCACAGAGATTGTTGGGTTTTCAGATAATCCGGTAGACTCAACGCCGAACACAAGGGGCTCAACACACCAAGCGAGGACGAGGACGAACCCCAAAAGCAGAGCACCAGGAAACAAAAGAATTTCCCACAAGAAGTAAAAACAGTAAACTTACTTCACATAACAAAACGCGCGGCGCCCGTAAAGGTGCACGCCACACGGCCTATCCCAAAGGGGTCCCGCCGCTGGTTGTGAAAACCAATCATCTACAATCATCTGGATTATTCTAGAAGTATCCGGAACGTAGGCTGGACTGCCTTGGTGCTCGATCCAATAATTGGCGGACTCTAGTTTTCAAATGTCCTGATGGACGGTGGCAGTGGACTAAACCTGATATATCAGGACACAATCCATCACATGGGGATAGACCCAATAAGAATTCGCCACAGCAAAACGTCCTTTCAAGGGGTAACGCCTGGTCCGGACACCCATTGCATGGGTTTTCTCCGGCTCGATGTTGTATTCGGCTCCACCAAAAACTTCCGCCGCGAAAAGCTGACTTTCCACATCGTCCCATTCTCAAGTCGCTATCAAGCTCTGCTGGGACGCGAAGCTTTCGCCCGCTTTAACGCAATACCGCATTATGCATCTCTTACGCTTAAGATGCCCGGTCCATGAGGCATCATCTCCTTGAAGGGGAAGCATTGAGTACGCCTCCCCCGAGCGGAGGATTGTGCGAACGCTTTAACAACCCCACAATACAATGGCTTCACCAGCCAGAACATCCGAACAAGTCATCAAGACCACGGACACGGATAGACGAGTCCGGCACAAAAAAGTATCATTGATAAAAGGCTTAGTGGCCATATACCCCTGCCCTAGGGGCTCCGCACATATAAAATAAGAGACAATAAAGCTCAATCTTACATATTTTACTTTATACTTTTTTTATTTAATATAACTTTTGTTCGGCACGCCCTTCCTTTTTTTTCAACTTAGTTCCTCTCTTTTACAGATGAACGTCGTGCTGCGCCCGTCCAGGATACGACACAATGGAGACACAAGCGCAGACGTGTAGTAGGGACCCGTTTCAAGGATTCTCTTCAGATTAAGACCCTGCGTAAACCTTTTTTACTGTATCTTGTTGATACACATCCCCTGGTTCTATAACCAAGGAGGAGGCTGGTGTCTTGGCATGTGGCCACGTCAGAATTCCTGCACGTACCTAGACACTAGGGGCTTATACCTAAGAGCGTTACTTCGCCCGCTCTCATAAAGACCGAATACCTTAGGGAGTGTTCGGCGTCGCGAGTTTGGCCTTATATGCATCAGCTCCGAATCATGATTTTGGTCAAATGTTGGGTTGCCCGGCTCCTGTGTTCAGCCGCCTTACGTTCCACTCTATCGGCTAAGGTGGCACCAGGAGAACTACTGTGATTGTGCCCTGGTTCGGCCAGGCGAGCACCGATAAAGCCGAAAACCGACTTTCATGATATAGCGTGAGACTGGTCAACCACTCAATGACTCTCCGGAATCTATAGGATTCCTCCGCATTAACGAAGGGCCAGGCACATACGCGCCCCGAATTTGGGCGAGCGCAGTCGCCACCAAGGGATATCTAAAGAGTCCCACTGTCAAGCTCCTATGGCTAAGTGAAAGTGTTAAAGCATTATAGTCCGGTTGCTTAGCTCGCTGCGCCATCACCTCCTTTGTAGGACCAAGACGTTGGATTAAGGGTGAAAATGCGTGTTCTGCGAGCACCCCCGCACAATGTGCGTGGGGGCTGAAGCCAACGACTACCATCTTTCAGATTTTGTATATATTAAAACGGCTGCACAGGAGGTGTTACAATACTTGCAGGCACAAGTATAAAAGTTTCCTACAAATTATCAAACTACCGCCTTACAATGGCACATGCTATTCGAACATAGCATCCTTCGAGCACTGCGTCTCTATTACACGAGCGCCTTCAAGGACTTCCTGAAAATAGTGCTCGGAGGGTACTCGGCTTTTGTCCGAGTCTTGGGATGCAACAACGGTGGTCTCCATCTTTGCCCAGTATGTCTTGACACGGGCAAGAGCCATCCGTGCGCCCTCTATGCATGCCAACCTCTTCATTACATTGATACGTGGCACCGCACCAAGGAGTTGCTGCACCAAACTGAAGTAACTCTTCGGCTCCGATCTCCCCGGCCACAAATGACCCATGACGCACTTCATGGCGAGTCCGGACAACCTATTCAGTTCGGCCCATTGAGCCAGATGATCGTCCACCGCTAGTGGACGCTCTGGATTGTGAAACTGCGACCAGAAAAGTTTTTCCACTTCGCGACCTTCTTGATCTCGAAAGTATTCGGTCGCATCAGCAGCACTCGCTGCCAAATCCAGATAGGTGTCCTCCACACTCCACATCCGGTCCAACGGAGCAAACTTTGGATCGCAAAACTTCCTCCGCAACATAAAGGGCTTTCCAGCCACAATCTGTCCGGCCTGACGCAGCTCCTCCTTCGCAGCTCTCATTGCAGAGCGAGCATCCTTGGCATCAGCAACGGCCTTCTCTAAGTCCGTCTGCCTCGCCCGGTCTTCTTCCTCGAGAAGCTTGCAACGGTCAGCAGCGCTCTTTAACTTCACGACCATCTCGGCCATCTCCTTCTTGCTTCGGCAGTGAGCAGCCTGTTCGGCTCTTAGCTCTTCAAGGGCCTTCTCGGCAGCCGCATCCTTTTCTCTGGCTTGTTCCTTAGCCCGGGCAAGTTCCGCCCGAAGACTCTCCATGGCGGCCGCACCATCTTCGTTAAGCACACACATTGTAAGATATTGGCATAAAGCCCCTCTTACCAGGTGCCGCCCAAGGAATTACATACCTTGAGCCTCATCAAGCCGCTTGTTGACAAGCGCGATGTCGGCATCTGCCACGTCCAGTTGCCGCTTTAGTTCGGCAAAATCATCAGTTTGGCTCAGCTCCGGACACCTCGCCACCTACATTTAAAGGCGACATTTTAGACCTGGTATTATGATCCTCTGCACGCTGTCACTTCTGACAACGCACAGAGTCTCAGGGGCTACTATCTACACAGGGCGCATTTTATTTATGCGCAACTGGCAAAAGTGTACATTATCTAACGTACCTCAAAACCCGTCAGTAAGCTTCTGACAGCCTCGTGCAATCCGCTTTTCGCGGATGAAATCCTTTCAATCACCATGCTCAACAGTGCACGGTGCTCCTCTGAGATAGAAGCTCGCCCCAGCAGATTCTTTAGCTCCTCCGGTCGAGCACCAGATGGTGCCAGACTTGTCCTATGGCCTCTTTCGAAGGCCGGACGCGGAGAACCTTGGGGGGCCTCATGGTTGTCTTCCGCCCCTGCCGGATTCGGAGAAACCCTCCGCGACGACACCTCAGGTTCGCCCGCCTCGCTAGGTGGTACGACAAGGGGAGGCGTCCCGCTCTCCATCATCTCCGGAAGAAGGTCCCCCGAAGACGAGCTCTGCTGAGAAAGGCTGAGGTCCGAACTACAAGGTAAAATTTCGGTTAATCATTCTCAGGTTTAAAGGAAGGATATTTTATAATCTTTCTCTACTTACGACTCGCTGGAGGGCTGACCCCCTTGAGGGCATAGTTCGGCCGAGGTATCCCCCGGCGTAGGACCCTCTGACGAGGATTCCCCCCCCCCGCTTGGAGGCTATGACCTCCGGTTTTTCAGAGGCGGTCCTTTTCTTCCCCGGAGGATAAGAATTTTCGGTTCCTTCCCTCCGAACAACCTCCTTCGAGAAGGCCGTAGCTGCCTTGTCCTCTCCCTCACTTTCCTTCAAAGGCACAATCTTCAACATCCTGACCAGGACGGAATCTGGCCTGGTCTCAGGGAGGGGAGCCGGACACCTTATCAGCTTTGCTTTCGCTATCCACTCCTGTTTAAAGGGGCAGCTCTTTTAGGGGCAAGTTTATGACAAATATATGGATAACGAGTCCGGGCACAAGGCTACTTACTTGAGTATCCGGGCGATTGCAGCTTAGACCTGCATCCTCGGTCAAATCCGGACACATTGATTGTGATCCGAAGAACAGTTTATACATCTCCACGGGCGTCACGCCCATGAAATGCTGGAGAGCTCGCGGTCCCTCCAGCTTAAACTCCCACAGGCGAAGGGGGCGACGTTTGCCGGGCAGGGTTCGGTGAATCAGCATGACTTGTGTCACTTTGACCAGGCTGAGGTCTCTCTCTAAGAGATCCCTGATGCGGCCCTGCAACAAGGGCACGTCTTTGGACGGCCCCCAGTCTAGTCCTTTATTGACCCATGACGCTAACTGTGGTGGGGGACCCGAGCAAAAGGCAGGTGGCGCCACCCACTTGGTGCCCCTGGGAGCGGTGATATAAAACCACTCCCTTTGCCATAAACCGAGCTCCTCTTGAAAAGAGCCCTCGGGCCATGGAGCATCAACATTCTTGCTTATAACAGCGCCTCCGCACTCCGCGTATCGTCCCTCGATCATCTTCGATTCGACCTTGAAGGTCTTGAGCCATAGTCCGGAGTGAGGAGTAACACGAAGGAATGCTTCACACACAACGATGAATGAGGAAATATGGAGGATGGACTCCAGAGCTAAGTCGTGGAATTCCAGCCCATAATAAAACATCAGCTCCCTCACGAAGGGGTCCATTGGGAAGCCTAACCCCCGAAGGAAGTGAGATATGAACACCACGCTCTCACCAGGCTGGGGACTGGGAACCGCCTGCCCTTGAGCAGGCAACCTATGCGTAACTTCGCCGGTCAAGAACTTAGCCTCTCTCAACTTAGCACGTCCTCCTCCGTAACGGAGGAGGGCATCCATCGGCCTTGAAGGTCGGAACCGGACATCGTCGAAGGTCTGGAGCGCCTGGAATCTGGAGCCTAGGGTGTTGGAACTCGAGGCAACGGGCGAACTCGTTTGAGATTGGAAAAAGGGAGCAAGGCCTTGGTCTCTTTATAAGAGGTTGAATACCAAGAGCCCTCCCCGTGACCGTTTGGGACTCGCCTTTAATCAAGAAAACATGCTAAACGGGCACGATTGGGTTACCCATGTCCGTATTGATGAGAATCCCGTAAATAAAGGGGACACGATCTCTGCTTTGGCAAGACGTGCCAAAGAAACCGCCTCGCAAAACGCGCTGAGGTGGGGGAGTGAAAACGATTCGAATAAAGGCTTGGCCGTAGTGTGGTGTCACGCTACGGAATACGTCAGCAAATTAGATTTGTGTTAATTTTATTCTCTCTATGGCAATATGTGGAAACTTATTTTGCAGAGCCGGACACTACTTTTTGTGTTTACAATCTTTTATGAAGAACTTAGAGGAGGAACCCGCCTTGCAATGCCGAAGACAATCTGCGTGCCGGACTCGTCGTCATTGAAGCCTGGTTCAGGGGCTACTAAGGGAGTCCTGGATTAGGGGGTGTTCGGATAGCCGGACTATACCTTCAGTCGGACTCCTGGACTATGAAGATACAAGATTGAAGACTTCGTCCCGTGTCTAGATGGGACTTTCCTTGGCGTGGAAGGCAAGCTAGGCGATGCGGATATTCAAATCTCCTACCATTGTAACCGACTTCGTGTAACCCTAACCCTCTCCGGTGTCTATATAAACCAGAGGGTTTTAGTCCGTAGGACAACAACTCCAACATACAACAATCATACCATAGGCTAGCTTCTAGGGTTTAGCCTCCTTGATCTCGTGGTAGATCTACTCTTGTACTACCCATATAATCAATATTAATCAAGCAGGACGTAGGGTTTTACCTCCATCGAGAGGGCCCGAACCTGGGTAAAACATTGTGTTCCCTTGTCTCCTGTTACCATCTGCCTAGACGCACAGTTTGGGACCCCCTACCCGAGATCCGCCGGTTTTGACACCGACATGTGCCTAGATCTTTCCTCACCACATGATGCTTGCCAAAAGAGAAAATAAAAAAAGAATAGAGAGAAAAACTTTGACTCTTGCATGAAAGTAAATACATAAAAGTAAAAGATAGGCCCTTCGCAGAGGGAAGCAGAGGTTGCCATGCGCTTTATGTTTGTATGCTCAATCCCTTAGTACAAAAGAACATCACGTTGTATTTCCCCTTGTGATAGCAAGCTTTATTATGTAGTTTGTCGCTTTTATCCTTTGCCATCACAAGTTCGTACGACGCTCAATTTTTCCTTACACTAAATGATCTAACACTTTTAGAAGGAATTTTTATTGCCTTATTGCACCGATGAAACTTTACTTGAAGGATCTTACTCAATCCTTAGGTAGGTATGGTGGAGTCTTGAAACAAGATTTGGGTTTAAGGGTTTTTGGATCCACAAGTAGTATCTCTACTTAGTGCGGAATTTTTTGGCTAGCAAAGATGAGGGGCAAGCACCACATGTTGAAGGATCTATGACAATATAAATTCTATGTGAATATGAACAAACATAAATCATTACGTTGTTTTCCTTGTCCAACGTAAATTTTTTTGGCATATAATATTTTGATGGGGGCTCACAATCACAAAATATTTCCAAGATAGTGTATTTGCATGTGAATCTTCTCTCCCCTTATTAATTCTTTCATGAATTACATCATTGACCAATGCTATGTTTGTCATTCTCCAATAAAATTCTCTACTTATACGTTTCCTTATGTGGTGTCATTACTTACCATAAGATTAGCATATGATCTTTTTCATTCATTTCCTTTCTTTTTATTTAACATGAAAGTAAAGAAAGCAAAATTCAAACTAAACTTTATTATATATCTCGCACACGATTACAAAGATAGATCACTAAGCAAACTCTCAAAAAGAAAGGATTGAACTAAACTTTTATTTATCTGAAGCAAACGATAACTATGAATCGAACTAAGAAAAGTAAAGGAAAAAGATAGTGGAGGTGATACGATACCGGGGCACCTCCCCCAAACTTGGCACAACCCAAGGGGAGTGCCCATACCCGATACTCAATTTTCTTTTGGTGATGAAGAAGGAGGAGGTGGTGGTCAAGTGGTGATCTTATCCTTCATGACCAAGAGATTCTCCAATCTGCGGATGACACTCTGGAGTAAGATGATGTGCTCTTGCAACAGAATATTTTCACGAGTGAGATATTTATTTTGTACACAAACCGTTTCAATGACCCGAAAGTCTTCAATCTCCACAGGGGTAAGATGAGCATATTAAGGTTTAAGGATATCTTCTTCTTCATCCTCGGCAGGTAGGGCTTGCTCGACCACCGGTGCTTGATCTCCGATGGCCTCCTGGCTCTTGCCCCCTTTGAGAGGTTCTTCGGGCCCTCTCTTCAGCTCGATGTTCATCAACCAAGCATCCTCTTCTACTTTGTTGGAGGAGGGAGAAGAGATGATGCGTGGCTTAACAGATCTGACTGAAAACAACAAGAAAAGAAAACAAAAGATCTCTCCGTGATACGGTGGTCAATAGGTTTGAGGGATATATAAAGATTTTTTATCTTGGGAAGCAAGCAAACGGAAGAAAAACGGAGTTCGGAAGGTACCTGAGGTGGGCACAACCCACTGGGCGCGCCTTGCCAGGCGCGCCCTGGTGTCTTGTGCCCACCAGGGTCACCTTCATGGTAGTTTCTTATTTTCCTAATTTTTGTTATATTCCAAAATGGACAGAAAATATTTTTGCAGATTTTTTGGAGTCTGTTTACTTACCGTATCATGTACCTCCTCTTCTTAACGATTCCGGAGTGTTCTTCCGGTGTCATAGTTTGGATAATGTTGCTTTCAACATTAATGGGCGTACCTGAGATATAATGTTTTATTCGTTGCCCATTGACAACCTTCGGGTTAGTACCTTCAGCATTGTTTATTTTAATGGCTCTAGATCAATAAACCTCCTCGATAACATAGGGTCCTTCCCACATGGAGAGGAGTTTTCCTGCAAAGAATCTGAAACGAGAGTTGTACAAAAGAACATATTCTCGAACTTTGAACTCACACTTTTGGATTCTTTTATCATGCCATCTTTTAACTTTTTCTTTAAATAACTTGACATTTTCATAAGCTTGGGTTCTCCATTCAGCTAATGAGCTAATATCAAATAACCTCTTCTCACTAGCAAGTTTGAAATCATAGTTGAGTTCTTTAATTTCCCAATAAGCTTTATGTTCTAACTCAAGAGGCAAATGACAAGCTTTTCCATAAACCATTTTATAAGGAGACATACCCATAGGATTTTTATATGCTGTTCTATAAGCCCAAAGTGTATCATCTATTTTCTTAGACCAATTCTTTCGGGACCTATTGACAGTCTTTTGTAAAATTAATTTTATTTCTCTATTGCTAAGTTCAACTTGACCACTACACTGAGGATGATAGGGTGATGCAATTCTATGGTTAACATCATATATACTTTGCAAGCATTTTACGGAAAGCACCATGAATAAAGTGTGAACCACCATTAGTCATTAAATATCTAGGGACTCCAAGCCTTGGGAAAATAACTTCTTTAAGCATTTTAATAGAGGTGTTGTGATCAGCACTACTAGTTGGAATAACTTCTACCCACTTAGTAACATAATCAACAACAACCAAAATATGAGTATACCCATTAGAAGAAGGAAAAGGGCCCATGTAATCAAATCTAAACATCAAATGGTTCTACAACAAGTGAATAATTCATAGGCATTTCTTGACGCTTACCGATATTACCTATTCTTTGACATTCATCACAAGATAATACGAACTTACGAGCATCCTTGAAGAGAGTAGGCCAATAAAATCCTTGCAATACCTTGTGAGCAGTTCTGTCTCCTGCATGATGCCCTCCATAAGCTTTGGAGTGACATTTCTGTAGGGTTTGTCCCTATTCATGCTCAGGTACACAACATTGAATAATACCATCTACTCCTTCTTTATAAAGATGTGGGTCATCCCAAAAGTAATGTCTTAAATCATAGAAGAATTTTTTCTTTTGTTGGTATGTGAAACCAGGTGGTAAATATTTAGCAACAATGTAATTAGCGTAGTCAGCATACCAAGGTGTATTATTAGAAACATTTATTGCAGTTAATTTCTCATCAGGAAAGCTATCATTAATAGGTTGTGGGTCATCAAGAAGACAAGAATATTTTCAAGCCTTGGTAGGATAAGCCATGGGGTTATCGTTACCTTTCTATCAGTGATATGCAAATCAAATTCTTGTAGCAAGAGAACCCATCAAATAAGCCTAGGTTTGGCATCTTTATTTTCTATAAGATATTTTATTGCATCATCATCAGTGTGAACAATTACTTTTGAATCTACAATATAGGATCTAAATTTATCACAAGCAAACACCACTGCTAGAAATTCTTTTTCAGCAGTAGCATAATTTCTTTGAGCATTGTCTAGAGTTTAACTAGAATAATGGATAACATTTAGTTTCTTATCAACTCTTTGTCCTAGAACAGCACCAACAACATAATCACTAGCATCACACATAATTTCAAAAGGCAAGTTCCAATCAGGTGGTTGAACAATAGGTGTAGAAATTAAGGCTTTCTTGAGTGTTTCGAAGGCTTCTAAACAATCATCATCAAAAACAAAAGGCATATCCTTTTGCAAAAGATTTGTAGGAGGCCTAGAAATTTTAGAAAAGTCTTTGATAAATCTCCTATAGAAAATAGCATTACCAAGAAAATTACGAATACCTTTGATATCTTTGGGACATGGCATTTTCTCAATTGCATCAACCTTAGTTTTGTCCACCTCAATACATTTCTCAGAAATTTTATGGCCCAAACACTTCTGGAATCAGGATCTTTGCCATCAACCATCTCTTTGTCGTCGGCTAGCTGACGACAAAGAAGTTCTTTGCCATCAGCTTGAGCAAAGCTGACGGCAAAGAAAGAGCGGACGACAAACAAGGTGTTTGCCGTCAGCCTTTTCTTTGCCGTCCGCTGGCAGACGACATAGAATCTTAGCCATCTGCTAGCAGACGGCAAAGATGGTGGGTGGCGGACTGGAAGAACGACCTAATGGCCAGTTTCTTTGCCTTCAGCTAGCCGACGACAAAGATTCTTTGCCGTCTGCCAGCCGACGGCAAAGAATCTGGCCGTTTCCCCCGGCCCCACCCCACGTGCCTCACCTCACCCTCCCCTCTCTCTCCCTTCCCTCACCTCACCCGCGCCGCCGCCCCCACCCCGACTCCCCGCCCCCGCCGCCGCCCTGACCCCCCGCCCTGTCGCCCCGAGCTCTGTCCCGCCCCGTCACCGCCACCTCCTTGTCTCGCCCGCCGCCCCGACACCCTGCCCCCACCGCCCCGAGCTCCGCCCCCGCGCGTCGTCGCCCAAGGCCCGTGCCTCGCCTCTCCGAGGCCATCACCTTTGCCTTGCCGCCCGAGTCCCGTTGTCGACCACCACCGCCCTGAGCTCCGGCCCCTCCGAAGCCGCACCAGACCTCGACGCCGTCACCGTCTACCCCCCGGCCCAACCCCTCTCCCGACCCCGGCCGTCCCCAATACCGATGTGCGCCACACCTCCCTCTTCCTTCCCTCTTCTCTCTCTCTGTTTAGGTTTAGGTTTAGGTTCAGCATGGCCGGGTTCGGGGTGGAGTCAGTGGCGCGCGCGCAGTGTTTGTTGTTATGCCTGGCATGGTGGTTCCATAGGTTCAACAACTCGGTTCATGTTTCCATGACTAGAATGCGAAGGCTAGGATGTAATACTTCTTTATTTATTCTAGAACTAGAATTGACCCTAGTGCAGAATACTCATTGAACCACATCACCTGCTGAATTATAGCTATCGGATCATGTAGTGGAACAATTTAAGCCGCGAGATGTGAATGCTATGATAAATAAACCATTGCCAGTCGATGTGTGCTTTCTCCTGAGGTTGTACAGTTTGTTCATCGGAGGCTGGGGCCGGCAATGTCGGGTAGGTGCCATGGTCAGTGTGGGTAGGCAGCAGGAGATTGAAAAATTAGAGAACTAGATTGGGTTGAGAAAGCATATGCGAAGAGAGACTTCTCTTACTGCTTGCCCTCAACGGTACAATGGGCATGCTTTGATAGCACATACCTAGAACTCAACTAACTGGCCTAGTACTCTATCTAAACTGGGCAAGGACACAGATTGTACTTTCCATTTAACCTCTGTTTCCTATGGCCAGACACCTTAGTTGCTGCTTGCTGAATCAGAGTTGGTCTCTGCTTGTGCAGATTTGTGAGCAGACTCGCCAAGCTTCTCTTGATCTTGTCTTGCATGCAGGCAGGCCACAACTTACTTGCTGTTCCCGGACTCCGTACGTGACCCCTCACCTCACACTTTGTGAACTAACTCAACAACACAAATAGATATGCTTATATGAGCCTAGTGAACAAGAGAGACTGAGCCCATGTTGTGTATGTATCGACTAGGAAGAAAGACACACTCCTTCCGATATATATTACTTGTCGCTGCTGTAGTACAACTTTAGTACAAAGTTGTACTAAAGCAACGACAAGTAATATGGATCAGGTGGAGTATAACTTTTTGCAAGGAATAGAACTTCTACATTTTACTGGTACAAACTTGGACATGATGTTAACGAAGAAATTGAGCTTGACCTTTGCTGTATATGATCAATTGTAGGCTGATTGGGATGCCCATACAAACTTTTGCACGTGCACCATGGAAAAGATGATAGTTCAGCTGGCGAGACAAATAACTTGGGGTTATTTCTTATAAGTTGTTGTCTTATTGATTACAAAACACTTAATTAATTTTGGTTGTGTTTTTAGATTACTATGCTCTGTTTTTCAACATTTTCAGTTTTCTTTCATGTCTAAAAAATCCCTAGTTTTGAAGGGTGCCAATTGCCATTGCCAACTAACCTACGAAATTAATTAAGTGTTGTTGATGTTGTCGATTATCAGAGATGGGGGGAGGCCGCCACCGCAGGCTACGCTCTACCATAGTGGAGTACGAGTTGGACGGTTTTGAGTTCTTCACGATCATACTTGAGAATTCCTCCAAGAGGCAGGTATATAAAAGGAGAGATCTCCCCTTCACCCATCTTTTTATCATAACTCTGCTGTTTGCTACATAACTTCTTGACCCACGTTGCAGAGGCTGCCTGACACTTTTATGAAGATGCTGGATGGCCATCGGCCAAAGAATGTGACGCCGCGACAGGCCGACAGCGGGCTTCGCAGGCATTCGGATGTGGAGGTGGTGATCAGGAAGGACCACATGTACCTGTGTCGTGGCTGGGAGCAGTTCGTCTGTGCCTACGACCTGAGGCACGGGTACTTCCTTGTCTTCAGGTACGACGGCGACGCCATGCTCACCGTGAAGGTGTTCAACACGACTATGTGCCGCATGCGCTACCAGGATGACGATGATGCCAATACGCTCTGCCTCTTCTTCCTCTCCATTTGGCTTTGTCTCACATTGATTGTTAAAAAACTTTGTTGCATTTGGTCAGGCAATCGGAGCAGCGGCAGCGTGTCTGGCTACATGAAAGCAGCAGCATGGATGATCCGGAATGGAGTGGGAAGAAGAGGAGCAGAGTGGGAATGAGGAGGTGCTGGCTGACGATGGGC